>CM057834.1:52796940-57596940 GCA_030068075.1 Paguma larvata
TATTTAGTGTGACATAGCCTGAAATGGCTTACTCAGAAAGAAATTCATGATAAAAAGTACAAACTAATACATAAGGAATAAGATATTTTAGAGATGCAGTATTCTCTATAAGGAGATTATCTTTGGCAAATTCATGACTTGAGGAATGAGACTAAGCATTTTTGCCTAATAAAATCTTGTAGGTGGTAGTACTTAATTTTATTAGGTGAAGTGATTTTGTTTAATCCTTATGGGTTTTTATGGAAACCTCTAGGAACCTTCTTGATAATGACTTTCCAAATATAGAATTCATAGCAAGAGCAATCTGTTAAGTTACTGTTTTTTCACACATGTATACATAAATATATTAATTTTGTAACACTTTTAAGGAATTACCAGGTAGAGCCAAGAGCATTTTAACCAACCCTTCTTTCAGTCTCTCTGCTCTTTCCCCAGGGGTAATACCTGTTACACTTTTTTTTTTATATCTTTTCAGACTTATTCCTATATATTAATGTATTTGTATCTATGTAAAATATAAAATACAGTTTCATGTACTTCATTTCTATAAATACCACACTTTTTTTTCTTCCACAGAAATATGTGTTTTGGAGAGCATTTTCATGTTGCACATGAAAAACCATGTTCTTTTAACTGTTTGCAGATTACTCATAGGATGGGTATTTAGCCATTCCCCTCCTAAGGAACATTAAAGGTTGTTTTTGTTTTCTTCCTATGTTTTCAAATAACATCACCATGCACATCCTAAAAAATTGCCTAATTAGAAGCTGTATTACCAATTAAGATCTTTTTCACTTGATAAGTTGTGACAGTGAAGATTTAAATTTTGAAAATCTTTATTAAAAACATTACTTGAATTCTAATAATAGTGGCAGGAAGAGGCTGGCAGTTCCCCTCTGCAAAAAGTAAATATAAAAGTGGACAAAATCATTACAAACAACCATTTAGGGGTACTAGAAATTGCGCAAAGACAGTTAAAAATTTGATATTGCACAGCTGTTAGGGCTTGGGGTGAGTCTATGGCCTTCATGCCTGAGCACTTCCCAGATAGATGCCTTCCCAGTGCCCCTCTGCCCTTTCATTTGGGACTGACAGAAAACTAGCAGCTTTGCTTCCAGAACTGGGGGTAATGAGACTTAGGGAATGGGAAACCAAGAGGGAACACAGAAACCTGCAGCTTTGCTGATGAAAGTGGGAGATTTGGTCAGAAACAGAAAGCCTGCTGCCTTGCTCACAGTGGTTTGAGGTGAGCAGTGGGCCAGTAGAAATTTCACAGGGAAATCCTAGAAATGAGAGAGCCAAAGAAGGGCTGAGATAAGCTCTCCATAGAGCTCTGGTTGCCTGGGAAACTACCTATGTGGAGGGGAGACCTGAGGGAGCCTGGCAAAAAATTCAAAGCAAGGGAGACTAGAGTCCATAAGTTTGAATCCATTCCCCAATCTATATACAATCAACTGACAGATAGTGGAAATCTTACAAGACTTGAGATGTTAAAAAAGACTCAACAATTCTGAAAAATAAAATGAATGCACTGTTACTATAATAAAGATTCAGTTTTCAAGCAGAATCTTCTGGACATGGGAAAATGAAGAAAGAAAAGCCAGGAAAGGATGACCCATAATCAGGAAAAACAACCAGTGGAAATGCACTCTCAGTTTGATGTTGGTTTTAACAAAGACTTCAATTTGGCTATTTTGAACATGTTCAGAGAATTATAGGACAGGATGTTAATAATTTTCAACAAATCTCAATAGAGAAACAATTTAGAAAAGAAGAATCAAATAGGAATTTAGATTTGAAAAGTATAGTAATTAAAAAATTAATTGGATAGGCTCAACAGCAGATTTGAGGTGGCAGATAAAACATGAAGATAAGTAAAAGATATTCAATCCAAAGGAGAGAGAGAAAAAAAATGTTGAGGAAAGTACACAGAGCCTCAGAGACCTTTGGGACAATGTCAGGCATTTCAACATGCACATAATGTGATTTCCAGACAGACAGGAAGAGGAGAAATGGACAGGAAAAATATTTGGGGGTGCTTGGGTGGCTCAGTCAGTTCAGTGTCTGGCTCTTGGTTTCGGCTCAGGTCATGATCTCATGGTTCATGAGTTTGAGCCCCACATCAGGTTCTGCACTGACAGTGTGGAGCTTGCTTGGGATTCTGTCTCCTTCTCTCTCTCTCTCTCTCTCTCTCTGCCCCTTCCCCATTCTCTATCTCTCTCTCTCTCTCAAAATAAATAAATTTAAAACAAAAAGGGGGACAGGGTGACTCAGTTGGTTCAGCAAATGACTTTGGCTTAGGTCATGATCTCACAGTCCCTGAGCTGGAGCTCTGTGTTAGGCTCTGTGCTGACAGCTGAGCCTGCTTCAGATTCTGTGTCTCCCTTTCCGCCTCTCTCTCTCTCTCTCTCTCTCTCTCTCTCTCTCTCAAAAATAAACATATAAAAAAAACAAAAAAGATATTTGAAGAAGTAATAGCACCAAACCACCCCAAGTTAGGTGGAAAATATAACTTACAAAGGGTTCCAGTATGGTAGAATAAGCATACTGTATCCCGTCTCTCCCAGTGAATGCAGCTATAAAAACTGGACTGAATATAGGAATATCTATTTATAGATTAAAAAGGCAATAGTACCAGGCAGGTTGAGAAGACAACCAGTTATTTAAATACCACTGAATTTATATTGAGTTTACTTTTTTCCCCCTTTGATATCTCCTAAACTAGCCCCAAACCCAAAAGTTGGCATCAGAATGAACAGAGAGAACTCCCAGAACCTTCTAGTTCTGGCTTAAAGAACAAGATACTCAGAGTGCAGAAATCTCTTTTTTCTTATTCTGAGTTCTCTTGCACCCCAGCCCCCAGGAAATCCTTTGGCAGCATTGTTGAAGCAGCTGCCAACAGCAAAGATGGTAACTCCAAGGAAGGAAACCTTTCTCTTCTACTGAAGGAGTTGTGGTTTTAGGAAGTACACAGAGTGGGTTAAACAGAGCATCTGATTTTTGGCTGGAGCATTGGTAAAGAGCATCACAGAGAACTAGAAGTACCAGGCATATTTATGGAGAAGGGAGTAGGTCTAGAAAGAGTCTCCTTAAAGTTGTTTATGCACTCCTGGACTCGGCCTTGAACTGTACATGTGTCGATCTGACCCTAAAGAGCATACATAGGTGTTGAGTACGGAAATGCTGATAAGACTATCACCTAAGTCCCATGATGCATATGTGGGACAGATCCAAATAACACTGTGAACGTTTTGAACAGTTTAGAGTTTCTGATGAAGTTAAAAATATACTTACCATGTGACCCAGCAATCTCACTCCTAGATATTTACTGGAGAGAAATGAAAACTTAAATTCACAAACAAGCATGGAAGACTAAAATGGCAGTAGTACCTCAAAAGGTCAGAATCTGAGGCCTGCACTCAACTGAGTAAATTACTTGCTAAAACAAAAATATCAACACTCTCTGTAAGTTTTCAACAAGATGCAGTCTCATATATTAAAATATACAGCATACATTCCAAAATTACTTGGCATGTGGACAACCGGAAAAATATTCAACTCACATGTGAAAAGATAACAGACACAACACTGAGATGACACAGATGTGGGAATCATTTGAGAAAGATTTAAAGCATTTATTATAAATATGCTATGACAAGGAAGGGTGAGCTGTCTTGAAATGAATGGAAATATAGAATGTCTCAGTAAAGAAATAGAAAACAATGGAAAATTTGAACCAAAAATTACAGTAATAAAAAACTCATTGGACAAGTACAATAGCAAAATGGAAATGACAAAGAATACATAAACTTAGAGATCGATAGAAATCTATCCAAACTGAACAAGAGAGAAAAAAGTTTGAAAAAAATAATGAGCAGAGTTTCAGGGATCTTTGGGATAATACCAGGTCTAACAGTTATCGATAAGCTCAATGAAATCCATGCCCAGTCACATCATCAAACTACTGGAAACAAGACCAAAAAAATAAAGCAAAAACCACTAATAGATGAATGATTTAAATGAATGGGAATTTCTCATCAGAGACTATAACAGCCAGAAGGAAGTAAAACAGTTTTAAACATGGTGGTAGGGAGGGGATATATCAGTCCAGAATTCTCTATTTAGTGAAAATATCCAGATGCTACCTGTTTTTATTTTTATTTTTTTGTTTTTGGAGAGGACATTTTTCTTAAAGCATTGCCCATGATAGAAAATTGTTTCTAGCAACAGTGTTGATGGAGCTAGAGAGAGAGAGAATTATGCTAAGTGAAATAAGTCAATCAGAGAAAGACAAATACCGTATGATTTCACTCATGTGCAATTTAAGAAACAAAACCGGTGAACATAGTGGGATGAAAAAACAGGCAAACCAAGAAACAGACTCTTAACTATAGAGAACAAACTGATGGTCACTGAAGGGAAGATGGACTAGAGGGTGAATTAAATAGGTGATGAACATTAAGGAGGGCACTTGTGATGAGCACTGGGTGTTGTATAAAAGTGGTGAATCATTAAATTCTATACCTGAAACTAATATTACAGTGCACGTTAACTAACTGGAATTTAAATAAAAATTTGGAGGAAAAAAAAATGTTTCTAAGTAAGAATGCCAGAAAGTTAAACTAGCTGGTTTTGTAAGACACTTGATTTATAATAGGAATATTGATAAGTTCTTTACAAATGGTAGTTCACTTTCATCTCTGAATTAAACTTATCAGATGATAACAAGGTGCAAAGTGGTCAGTAAAGATAATGAAATTACAGGAAACCCTCAACTATATATTTTTTAAATAGTGTTTTCAAGGTAGGAAAAAACATATTTAAATTGCTGTTATTGGGATTTGTTTTTCATTGACACTTTGAATAATTAGGAATAGGCACAATGAGAGATGAAGAGATTGAGTTACAGAATATTAGCTTAAGCCGAATATTTAGCATTTACATGTTTTTAGTAGGTGAGTCATTTAATTTTGTTAAATAACCATATGAGTTGGATCATTATCATTTATTTTTTACAGATAAGGAAATAAATGTGTTATTAGGTTTATTTTGGTGCCACATTGGAGAAAAATGAGATTAGAATTCAGAATTTGGTTCTCTCTTTATAACCGCTCCTTTTGTTGCACATGTTCTACGCATTTATATTAATATGTCTTTAAGAGGCAATTCATTGTTATTGTAACAAATAATTAAATGAGAACCTCCTGATGGAAACTTAATTGATAGACCCTATTTAAAGAACAGTTTCACAATATCTGACAATTGAAAAATCATATATCTTCTGAACTAGCAATTCTACTCTTAGTATTTAGTCACTTAGGGTACGTACATTAATAGATATATGTGTATGTGTATGGATATACATCTATAGATGCTGATGGTAACACTGATTATAACTGCAAAAAATGGAGGCAACCTGTATATCTTTCAGTAAAGGACAGACTAAATATTGATGCATCTGTATATAGTAAAGTACTAGATATATTGAAAAAGGTAAGCTCCAATATGGAAAGATCACTAAGATATTAATAAAACAGTCACATTTGTATAAATAAGGGATATATTTAAATACAGGCATAAATTTCGTCTGGAAGGCTAGAAAGCTCTTTGAAAGAGGAGATTGTTTATTGTGTTTATTAAATATTTCAGTATAGTTAAACTTTTACCACATGCGTATGTACACATACATGCACGTATTTTGTGTGTGTGAATGTAATGTTTCTTTAAACTTATTTTCCATCAAAACTTTGACTTTCTTACTCTGTTATCTTTTGGCATTCAGTATTACCAGTAATAAATGGCATGGAAGTCTGATTATTGTTCCTTTTACACACCTCTTTTTTCCAGAAATATCTACTTACTCTCTTCTCCCCACTTTTAATCCTTGGCATTGCGAGATTTCACATAGATGTGGCCAGATCTGGATATTTTTCATACAATCTGCTCTCTACTTGGAAAGCCTTTCATTCTGAAATTTTGCATGTCATTTAAACTCAGAGACTTTTTTTCTGTTGTTCGACAACTGTTTCCTCCTTATCCTTGTCTTTGATCTTGTCTTATGAAACTCCTGATAGGCACTGTTGGACTTGCTTATATGTTTTTTCTCATGTTTTCATTTTTGTTCTGCATTTAGGAGTTTACCTTCACTTGATCTTCCAGATGATCACTTTTGACCTTAACAGTCTTATCGTTTAGTCTACTGTTTGATTTTTCTAAATTTGGTATTTTTAATTGCCAGGAACTTTTTCTTATTCTCCAGATGCCCCATTTTCTCTCTCTTAGTTGCCTGCTCCTTTATGAATGCAGTAGTCTCTGACATATCTCTGAAAATGCTAACAAAAATTAAAATTTTAAGTTCTATTCTCAGCACCATCTGTTTCTCCTTAGTTTAGTTTGTTCAGCTTTGTCCGCTGTCACTGATGTTTTCTTTAGATGTCTGGTGATCTGTAGCAGTTGCTTTATATTTATAAATGAAGGACTAGGTTGTTTAATCCAGAATATGTATCTAATGAAGATTTTCTCTATAGTGTATAGGCTGCCCCCTGAACCTGCCCTGCTCTCTCTGGAATGAGAGGGCTTGAGCAGGGGCTCAGTGGTGAGCCTCAGGCAGGATTCTCCTTCAGATTCGAAGGCAAAGAGCAGGTAAGCAAGCCAGGAACCCTCCGATAGCTAAATTGAGAGGGAGATAAACATATTAGTTCAGGCCTTTCTGTTTGAAGAACAGAAGGGGAAAAGGTGGTACCAACCATAGATGTGTTAGAAAATGTGGTAAGGGGAATTTTGGGTTGTCATAATAACTGTATAACACTACAGGCATTTGGCAGAGAACAATCCTGTGCCAAAAGTATTTTTTGTTCCCGAAACGCTATTAGTTTCCTATTTCCTGAAACACTGTGTATTTGTGTATTCCCCCCTGTGTAGTAGCCTTTCCGCTACCCCTTCTTCTTTAGTGTCCATCATGAAGAACTCGATGTACCTTGGCTTCTGTGCTCCTTTGTTCAGGTCCCAACATCTGTTTTAGGAACTCTTCCTATACAGAACACCTACCCACTGTCTCTGCGAAGAAATGTGTGGTACTTAGGCTAAAATGTATGCTCTTGTGTATGGGGTTCCTTATTTGCCCTGTATGGTTGCCCCTCCACTGTGCCTGTGCTTCTGTTGACTCCAAACTTAGATTTTCTCTAGGAGTACTTTAGGAAATACAGCTTCATATATATATATATATATAGAGAGAGAGAGAGAGAGAGGGAGAGAGATTTATTTTTTATTTTTTTTTTTAACATTTATTTATTTTTGAGAGACAGAGAGACAGAGCATGAGCAGGGGAAGCACAGAGAGAGGGAGACACAGAATCTGAAGCAGGCTCCAGGCTCTGAGCCATCAGCACAAAGCCCAATGCAGGGCTCGAACTCACAGACCATGAGATCATGACCTGAGCTGAAGTTGGCCGCTTAACCGACTGAGCCACCCAGGTGCCCCAGAGAGAGATTTAAAAAAAATTTTTTAATGTTTATTTTTGAGAGAAAAGAGCGAGCACGAGCTCGCAGATGTGGGGCTCAGTTCACAAACTATGAGATCATGCATGACCTGAGCCGAAGTCAGGTGCTTAACTGACTGAGCCACCCAGCCACCCCATTTTTTTGTTTGTTTAGAGAAAGAGCACAAGTGGGGGAGGGAGGCAGAGGGAGGGAAAGAGAGAAAAATCTTAAGCAGGCTCCATGATCAGCGTGGAACCTGATGCGGGGCTTGATCCCACGACCCTGGGATCATGACCTGAGCCAAAATCAAGAGTTGGACGCTCAACCAACTGAACTCCCCAGGCGCCCTCCATGTTTAGTTTTAAGGCTTTAAATGTTGATCATAAATTCCAGATTTTAAGTTGGGTGTACTCACTTTGGTAATTTCCACTAGGATGCTTCCACTGGTATCTGCCTTGTTTCCCATCTTATCATCTCATCACTACCATCAAAGAAAGAGTTAATATTTTACTCCTTTTCTGTACTCCCTCAATGTTAATAATGCACTAGGAGGCATTGTCCTAGTTTTCCACGTATTATTTAGCAACAACCTTGTGAGATAGATACTATTGTCATTCTCTACTTAACAGGTGAAAGAAACTGTCTCAGGGATAAGTCATTTACTCAGGTTTTTAGGACTAGTTTAATGGTAAAGTCCAAGCTCTTAACCACTTTGTTTTATCCCCAAACTGTGATTTCTTCATAGTGTTCTTATCACAATTGTGCTTTATACACATGTTTACACATTTTGGTCTACCAGTTTTGAGTTTTTGGAGCAAAGATAGTATGTCTGTAGTCTCTTCTACATGTATCATCATGCCTAGCCTATAAGCCTTCAGCTAAATTTGATTAAATTAGCTGAGCACATTCAAAGATTTTTCGTTTGATTCGGTATAACTATAACTAAATTAGAATTTCAAGATATTAGTTTGAGAGCTAAAATATTGACAGCATAGTATCATTTTATGGAAAACAATTGTTACCAACTTAACATCAATGGTTTGCATGAACTCTGCTGTGATGGTTAAATTAGTTGTGTGGAAATACTTGTGTCACAATTTAATCTTAAATCTGACTTAGTCCAAATTTCAGTAGAAATTTGTCTTAGAAATATATTTTTAGAAAGAATTTTGATGCTCTGTTGCAACTACATGAGAAGTAGTCCAAATGACTTTTTATTTTATTTTTTTAGCTTTATTTATTTATTTATTTATTTATTTTGATAATAGTTTATTTTCAAATTGGTTTACATATAACACCCAGTGTTCATCCCAACATGTGCCCTCTTTAATGCCCGTCACCCCCTCTCCCCCCTCCCTCACCCCCCTCACCCTCAGCTTGTTCTTAGTCTTTGAGAGTCTCTTATGTTTTATCTCCCTCCCTCTCTGTGTCTTTTTTTCCTTTCCCCTCTTCCCCTCCCCCTGGTTTTTGCTTAGTCTCACAAAGTCCACCTGATGCCTCCTTTAAAATTATGGTTAAATCTTTCCAAAAGTACATAGAAGGAGATTTTGTTTATCATTTCGGGAATTCTGTAAATTATCCAGGATGGTTCCGCTAAAATAATTGTTATTTTATCTATTAAAAACTTTTACTTATTTTGAGAGAGAGCATGCGCGCATGTGTGCAAGTGTGAGCGGGGGAGGGGCAGAGAGAGGAGAGAGAGAATCCCAAGCAGGCCCTGCACTGTCAGTACAGAGCCTGATGTGGAGCTCAAACTCATGACCCATGAGATCATGATCTGAGCCAAAGTCGGACACTTAACCGACTGAGACACCCAAGTGCCCCTTACCTGTCAAATTTTCAATGGGAAATCTAGTTTGTTGAATTAAATGGAAGTGAATATACCACTAAATGCGATTACAAAAGGATTTTTTATCTTAAAAAAAGGCTCTAGTCCTAATTTATTAAGAATAGCTCATTTTGGGGCACCTGGGTGGCTCAGTCAGTTAAGAGTCTGACTTCGGCTTGGGTCATGATCTCACAGCTTGGGAATTCAAGCCCCACATGGGGCTCTGTGCTGACAGCTCAGAGCCTAGAGCCTGCTTCGGATTCCATGTCTCCTACTCTCTCTGACCTTCCCCTGCTCACACTCTGTCTCTCTCTCCTTCAAAAATAAATAAACACTTAAAAAAATTTTTAAAAAGAAAAAAAGAATAGCTCATTTTATTAGCTATAGTTCCAAAACTGGGTAGAAATGCTTACATAAAAACAATTCTAAAGAGTTTTTGAAACAATAGAGGTAGGTAAATTTTTTTTTTATATTTGCCATACATACTGAATTATATTCTAGGAAGTTAGGAATATATAGAAAGATTACTGAAAAAGCCATTTTAAGTAGACTAAGCATTGAAAGATACCACTTCTATCTTTATGGCTTATTATATAATTTGTGGAAAGTTGGTAGCTTTAAGGTTACTGCTTTGTAAATTATACCACATTTTGCTAATTCCAAGTATTAGGCAGAAGTTTAGTTTATAAGTAATGATATATAATTTAAAACTATTCTTGATTTTTTTTATATATTTGAGGCAGAGAGAGAGCATGAGCTGGGAGGGGCAGAGAAAGATGGAGAGAAATCCCAAACAGGCTCCATGCTGTCAGTGCAGAGCCTGACGTGGGCTAGATCCCACAACCCTGGGATCATGACCTGAGCCGAAATTAAGAGTCAGATGCTTAACCGACCAAGCCACCCAGGCACCCCCTATTCTTGATTTTAGTAGGAGAAAAATGGTACATTTTTGTGACTGAAACTATTATGAAGAACTTAGGATGTACCAGACTGTGGGCTAATTGCTAGGAATATGGGTTTGAACATGACAGATATAATTTCTATGCTAAACTGGAGTTTAAAAAAGAAATTGTACGTTAAATAAATACCAAAATACTTAATTATAAGTTTATCAGAGTTACAATGTATAGAATACTATGAAAATATATCATAGGAGAATTTATCCTAATTGGGGCAGTCAGGGACATAGAAATTCTGCTCCTGAGGGATGAGTATGAATTAAGTACACAGAAGTGGTTGTGAATATGGGGAGGGAGTGGAAGGAGGACTTTGCATCAGGACAGGGATAGGATTGGTATAGTTAAAGCTATAAAAGATGGTGCAGATTGAATCTAGCAATGTATTAAAGGCCATAAAACCTAGGTTTCAGTTAATTACACACAAACATACTCATCCACACACGAGAAGCTCTTGTGGTAGTCTGGGCAAGAAATGATGGCTAGGACTCATGAGGGGGTGATGGAAAGAAGTTGTTATATTCCACAAATATTTTGGAGGTAGAGTCTACCTTTGCTCTATGTTAGTTTCTTTTCTTACTAATCCAAATATTTTTGCTATTTTTTGTCCAATTTTGTTTCTCTTTATTTTTGTAGGGATTTACCTTTATTAATACTTTGCTACTATTTTAGTAGAAGTTCTGAAGGGAAAGAATATAAACTCAAGTTGTCATTCTACCATATTTAACCGAACCCAACCCACACTGATTTGAAATGTCACCTTTAGCATATTAAATCCTGGTTAGCTCATCTCTTTCAAGATTTGTCTGTTACTGTTGCTGTGCCAATACTGCACTATTTTAATTTATGCTGTTTTTATACTTGATTATACAGGTTCCTCCTTTATATTTGTGCTTTTTAAAAAATTATTGGCTACTTTTACCCATTTTTCTCTTTCAAGCAAATTTTAAAATAATTTTATTAAAAAATCCTGTTGAGATTTCTATTAAGATTTTTTTTTTTTAAGAATGATTTGGAGAGAATTGACATTTTTATAGTACCAAATCTTCCTATCCCAGGACATGGTCTCTTCATTTATTTATTTAAAATTTTTTTATTATATTTTATCATTTTTCTCATACCTGCTGAATGAAAACTTTTACTTTGGCATTATTTTTCACTTGTAGAGTTTGTTGCTATTGTGAATGGAATCTCTTTTTTCCCTGCAATGATGTTTTCTAATTGGTTATTACTGCTATTTAGGAAACTTTTTTTCTTGCTTGCTCTTATGTCTAGTCACTTAGCAAGACTCCTTTAACTTAAATAATTTTTTTGCTGGTTCCTTGAGACTTTTCCAAGTAGATCGTTATCATCCGTAGTTTTTTTAAATGTCATGTCATAATATCTTGGTTAAAACTTTCAATATAGGTTTGAAAAATACTGGCCTGAGTGGGCATTCTGGTCTTGTCTTTGAGTTTAATGGTAAAGCTTTTGCCGTTTCTCCATTAAGTATGAGATTTCATATAGATTCTGGTATAAAATGACTTTTTCTTCTGATCTTATTATGGTAGGAGTTTTCCGTCAGGATTGGGTTTTTAATTTTATTTGATGTGTTGTATTCAAAACATTGAGATGAGGGTTTTCTATCTATCACAACAAATTATATATTTCTTAATGTTAAGTCATCTTTACATTACTAGGATAAAATCTACTTGACTATTGTTAGTTTTTAAGACCTTGTTAGATTAAATTTGCTAATATGTTACTTAAGATATTTGCATATATGCTTGTGAGTTTAATATATAATTTTCTTTTTTTATTGAGTTTTGAAATCTGCATTGAAGTTGGAACGCTTTCAATCTTTTCTATGCTTTCTTTTAAAAATGTGAAGTAGCTCTTTCTTGAAAGTTTGATAGAATTTATTCTTAAATCTCTCCTGGCCTTGTGTCATTTTAAGAAGGTAGATCTTTGAAAACCTTTTCAGTTTCTTCTATTATAATCTATTTCTATTTTTGTCTTTTTCTCCTACACTTCTGTCATTGACATTTTCCTAGAAAAATCTCTACTTGACTAGATTTTAAAATAAAGTTGTTTATTACATTCTCTTTTTAATCTTCTTTTTGCCTGCACTTACTTTCTCATTGCATCCTTAATGTTACTTATGTCTTTTCCTAAACAGACTAGCCAAGCATTTATCTGTTTTTATAGGTCTTTTGAAAGAGCCAGCTTATTGATCAAATTATGGTGGTGTTTTTTTTTTTAATTGATTTCTACTTTTCCTTTTAGTAATTCCTTCTTTCTGTTAATGAATTTCCCATCATCTTGTAAATTTTGGTCTTTTGTGATCCACAGCACTTTTTTTTATATTTTTCTTCTCATCGAGGAAATTTTTTAGTGGGAGAATTTTTCAGTTTGATCTTCCTACACATTATAATTTAATCTTTTGTTTCTTTCTTTTACTCTTTCTCTGCCCTCCTCCCCCCACCCCCCCGCAAGTAATTCTGTTTCTTTGGCAGTTAATGTTTCTGTTTGTTGAATTTGGTGAGTCATATTCATGCTGCTAGATTTCATAGTGTTTGATGATTCTTGATTTGTTCATTTTTGTAATGGAATGATCTGGATTAAATACATTTGTCTCTTAAAAAAGAATTCCATTTATATATGTCATTGAATGTAGCTTTTGAATAAAGGGTCCATCATATAGTGATTATAGAGGAGGAGTGGAGCTTGCAGGAAACTTATCTTTTGAGTTTGGGGGTTTTCTTTTCTCCCTGGAATCTCTGAGTGAAGGAGGACACTTTACTTCCCTGGATCCCACTCAACTTTGCTAGGTTCCCACTACAGAGAGCTTCCTCTTTTATGTATTAAAGTTTTACATACACTAGATTTGATAGGTTTAGTTTATGTTTTAATATTTTATAGGGTTAATTTTCATTACTCTGTTATAATTTTCTCATAGTTTCAGATTTGTTTTTTTCATATGCTTTGAGGATAATTTTGTTAAAAAGAACAATGGCATTTTTTGAATAGGTCATGTTATTAGATAACTAATTTATAAAGTCAGATGAGTGAATGATTTAGAGGAAACCATTCCCTCACACCATCCCATAGCATCCCAGTACATGAGGGAAAAAGGGATTATGCCAGGTCAGAACATTATTCATTTTATTCATGACAGTATAGGATGAAAGTGCCAGAGCAAATCCTTGCATGTCAGGGAAGTCGTGTTAGTGTTTCCACATCCTGGTTTAACTAGAACACCAGGGTAAGGTTGTTCCATATACACCTACTACCTCACCAATTTCCCCACCAGTTTCTGTCTGCCTTCCCTACTAATCAACTCCAAGATGCCCAAAACCCAAATGGTTCTCATTCAGCCACGTAAAAGGGGAAATACATGGAAGAGACCAAGTCCCTTCATCTCAACTCTCACCTTTGCAATTAGATAGCCTGGAACAGGGCAGATAAATTATGATCAAAACCAAGAAGGAAAAAAAAAGGGGGGGACAAGAAAAAAAGTGAGGACTTTTAAGGAAGCTTTGACAAGAATGGTAAAAATAACATCTGAATTCAACTCCAGAGAAAAGTGTTACCAAGGGAAAATGAAGTCTTAGTGGATGTTCTGAAACTGCCCATAAGAAAGGGAAAGGGCTGGGGATTGATCTCTAGGCATGAGCTCTGGGAGCTTGAGACTCCATGAGGCTTTGGCTGCCAGTCTGAACCTGCCCTAGCAAGCACACCGCAGTCTGTTTGGCTCAGTCTTCAGTGAGAGTCCTTCAGCTCTATCATAGAGTAACCCCCCATTGTGTCCCATTGTCCTCAAAGTTCTTTAATTCAAGGAGATGCTTGGCATGTTGACTCTTCTAACTGGAGGGGAGGTTTGTTACCTGATGGCTGTTGGGGAGACTTTAGTTAGGTCTCTAGCTGCTGACTGTTGGTGAGAGCTCCTACTCTGTGCCTTGGCCATCGTGGACAGCTTGGTCACGGTCTCCTGATAGAGCAAGTACTCTCTCTGGCTACAGACCCATATCTCATAGTGGGCCATCTCAGCCATCCAACAGGAACAGGGTACCAGTGAAGGCTTTGAGTACTCCATGAAAGGAGTACTAGTGATTCAAAGATCTAGCAGGTTGGGATGCAAGTTCTCACCTCTAAAGGAAGGGGGATGCCAGCCTCAGCTCGAAAAGGGATCTCAGAGTCATGGATGGCTTCCAGAGCTTTCATCCTGGATAGTGCTAACAATTCTGTTTCCCTGGATTTCTAGTTGTAGCAGCCTTGCATCATCATTCCCAGGGAGCTACGGTTCATACTGGATATCCTGAAGTCTGAATAGTGGAATATCGGGTAGGGGCATGAGTCCCAAAGGGACTTGAGGTCTCTTTCAAGATTTCCTTGTAAAGCACATGATTTGCTTTTTGCTAAAATTAATTAACAGTATGTATACCAGGTGCCCGTAGACATGCACCAGCACAACATTGCCCCTGGACAACCAGTTAATCCCAAACACTGTGGCCTCCCCAACCTCTAGAGAATTGCATTGGTTTTTCCCACTCCCCTCCTTCATCAGCCCAGGTTCCTGGAGCACCCTGGCCATTTCCTTATGGGGGAGAACAAGCCAGTCCTGGCCTGAAAACATGTGGGAGGGTCTGTTGCATTTTGATTAGAACTCCATTAAACGTACAAATTAGTTTGGGAATGTTTGACAACTTTATAATATTTAGCTTATCAATTTCTGCAATTAAAGGGAAGGAGGCAGCAGAGATTTTGACATAGATTGCATTAAGTCTGTGGGTTAGATTGGGGTATTACCATCTTAGCAATATTAAGACTTTCAATCCATGGAAATAAAATCCCTATTTATTTTAGTCTTCCTTAATTCTTTCAGTATTGTTTTATAGTTACAGTGTACAAATCTTGCACTTCCTTTGTTGCATTTATTTGTAATTATTGTTTTTGATGCTCTTGTAAAAAGAATGTTTTCATAATGTCATTTTCAGATTATTTGTTGCCAGTATTTAGAAACACATTTGATTTTTGTATTTTCATCTTGTATCCTGCAACCTTGCCGAACTCATTTATTCTAATAATTTTTTTGTGTATTGCTTAGGATTTTCTATATAGAAGGTCATATCATCTGCAAAAATAGATTTATTTATTCCTTTCCAATGTAGATGCCTTTTATTTCTTGCCTAACTGCCTTGGCTAGAATCTCCACTGTAATATTGAGTAGAAGTGACAAGAGTAGACCTTCTTGCCTTGTTTCTGATCTTATGGGAAGGCATCCAATCTTTTACCATTAAGCATCATATTAGTTATAGATTCTTCATAGATACCTTGCATGAAGTTCAGGAAATTTCTTTTCTATTCCTAGTTTGTTGAATATTTTTATCATAAAAGGGTTTGGATTTTGTCAAATGCTTTTTCTGTGCCTCTTGAGATACCATGTAGTTTTTTTTGTTTTGTTTTTTGTTCTAATAATACAGTATATTACACTGATTGACTTTTATTTGATGATGAACCACTCTTGTATTCCTGGAATAAGTTATACTTGATCATTGCGTACAGTCCTTTTCATATGTGGCTGGATTCAATTTGTCAGTATTTCATTAAAGATTTGTGCATCTATATTTATAAAGGATATTAACTCTTGTGATACTTTTTTGTGGATTTGGGTATCAAGATCTCATAGAATAATTGGGAAGTATTCCTTTATTTTTTGTTTTTTGAAGAGTTTGTGAAGTATTGTTTTAAATTCGTCTTTAAAGTCTGATAGAATTTACCCGTGAAACCATCTGGTTCTAGGCTTATGGAAAGTTTGTATTAGTAATTGAGTCTCTTTACTTTTTTATAGATCTATTAAAATTTTGTATTTCTTCTTAAGTAAGTTTTAAATTAAAAAAATATATAAAGCAAGTGGTAAGTATGTATAAAGTAGTCTGATAAAGCACAAATTGTATATAAAACACTGTCCTCATGACTTATGGGAATTCAATTTGAAACTTATACCATTTAACAATTCATTTTATTAAAACATAACTTTTCAAAAGTGTCAACTGTTAATGTCTTTTTATTTAAATTATTTTACATATATCAAATATATTTTTTTATTTTATAATCATATTTTGTAATGGCTTGTAATTTAAGGTTTTTTGTTTTGTTTTGGTTTTTGCTTTTATCTCAGCAGCAATGCAGCAAGTGTTGGATAACCTTACAGAGCTGCCCTCATCTACAGGAGCAGAAGAAATAGACCTAATTTTCCTCAAGGGGATTATGGAGAATCCTATTGTAAAATCCCTTGCTAAGGTATAGTGGTTTATTCATAAGATTACCAAATTGATTTTAAAATTGTGTTTTCAGAAGTCTTTTTAGGTATTACTAATTTAGAACTTGGTTAACATGCCTTTGACTTAGCAAATAATAATGCTTATCACATAATGAAATCATGTACACAAAAATTAGACCACTTTTGCCTTGCCTGTGTGGACTTAAGATACAATATAAAATGATTCTTAGTTTTAGCCTACCACATTTAAAGTTTTAGGGAAATTGTAACAGGACCTGTGAAAAAGATCCTCATACTGTCTCCATTTCAACAACAGTAAGATCCTGATTTTCTTCTTTTACATTAGACCATGTACCTGTTTTTCATTACTGTGCTTGACTTCCTAGATCTAGTACTTGTTGAAATCTTGTCTTTTTATGGACTGATACTTTGAGTATTTTTCTGTAATGAACTCTTTAGTTGTCTTTTTAACTCATCCATAAATACACTTTTGCAACTACTTTTGGTCCAGTTTTATTTCACTTATACTATTCCCTGTATTAATTTTTATAATTATCACTAAAGCATGGTGTATTAACTACTTCACACCCCAACTCTCCCATTCTTTAGCATTCATTCCCTCAATGATTCTTACTCTCAGACACCTTTGCCACATGTGCTCTGTGACCTTTCCTTCATGCACTCCCAGTATGTTGATTTTACCCTCTCCCATAATTGTTTTTTAACCACAGTCTTTTTTTTTCTTTTCTTTTTTTCAATTTTTTTTTATGTTTATTTTTGAGAGAGAGAGAGAGCACAAACTGGGGAGGGGCGGAGAGAGAAGGGTACAGAGGATCCGAAGCAAGCTTCATGCTGATAGCAGAGCAGCCCAGTGCAGGGCTCAAAGTCTCGCACCGCGAGATCACGACCTGAGCCAAAGTCAGGTGCCTAAATGACTGAGCCACCCAGCTGCTGTGTGTTTTTCTCTAGCTTGTGAAAAATCAAATCTTTTACAAAATTTCCCATTTGTAAAAGTGAATTAATGATGCAGATCCTCATTGTATTCAGAACCTTAACCATTCTAAGATCACATGATATAAAAGCTTTGGCTCCTAAGTAGAAACTAATCCATGTGTATACTACCCAACTGGAATTTTAATTTTAGTAATTTTTTTATAGTATACCTATTCCAACCTTTTATTCTAGCAAAATAAGGGTTAATGGGTTATGGCTTCTTCGACTCTATAATGTTTACAAAGTAAAATTTCTAAACAGGAAAAGAATTTGTAAATTTCATAATTGGAATTACAGGAAAATAAAAACTTTATGTCATTGAGCTGTCTTTCAATAAATACAAATTAAGAGGGTACTTAATAAGTTGGGAAGATCTAACAGAACTTCAAAGGAAATCAAACATTGACTTCTTATAATTACATAATGAGAAATAGATTCAGAAATGATCATTTCAGTTAGTATTTCAAACTTTCATGACTTTGTGGATATTATTTAAAATTTAAAAAACACTTTCAAAACACTAATGCCTATAATATAAAGTTGGTAGCAGTTAATAGCTTCTTTCTTAGTCTCTCTATATAAATAATCGATGAACCAATTAATTTATCACTATTCTGTAAAGCCAAATGGCCATTGCATTTGATTTCAGATTTAGCATTTTTGAAAAAAAAATCACTCAAATGTATAAATACTTATTTTAATACTTTTGGAGAATTATAGGAATATGAAAGAAAAAATTTTTTTGTACTTTTTATTACTAGAAAGTTCTAAAACATTAAAAAGTATTTTTCTTTTTAACTAATTTAAGAATATAAATATGCAGAAAAAGATGAGATATTTTTGTTATGCAAGCAAATAGTTGTGCTTCAGATTGGAATTGCTTTTGAATTTATGTTATTTTCTCCTTTAAAGAGAAACCAGGAAAAAGAGTATTCTGTAAAACTAATAAACCATCACAGGTGCTTTCAAATGATTCCTTTTCATACAGGAACTTCTAAGCAATCACACTGTGGTGGGTATCTTTCCTTCACTCCTCGAGGTTAGCTAAAGAAGATCTCAGGGGAAGGGCACCCGTGAATGGAGAGGCATACATCTCCTCTGGTTTTCTTCTCATTGCCAAATTAGCTGGTCTCTGTCTGTTGATAAGAAAAAATAAAAAATACAAGAAAGAATTGTTGCAACCTCATTTTTCTGCTATATGGAAGTGGGGTAATAGCTCTCTGTGTAAACCAAACAATCTTTGAGTAGTCTGTGCAATATCTGTGTGCCTCTCATATTCCAGTGAGGAGCCTCAGAGAACTGCCAGCTGCACTTATCAGAAAGGTTAATGATCACATCAGAGAAGGTTACTGGGGCTGTGGTCGAGCCTCCCTCCATCTCAACCCCCTCCTCCACTCCTCTCCTTTCCCCTCTGCCGTCACTCTCCTTTATTTCCAAAAACAAATATTGGTGAAATAAACCATTCAAATGTGCTGTAATTTAGTGGAAGTCTACTAGTACTGGAGTTTCCTAGCAGAGACTGTATTTTAGTAATTTTTGATTACAATCTTTCCAAAGTTTATTAGATAATACTTAATTTTAATAGTAACAATATAGGATATGATTTTCTTTCTTTTCTTTTTAATTTATTTATTTTGAGAGAGAAAGTGAAAATGGGGAAGGGACAGAGAGAAGGAAAGACAGAATCCCAAGGAGGCTCCACGCTGTCCACACAGAGCCTGATGCAGGGCTTGAACTCATGAGATCGGGACCTGAGCCAAGATCAAGGGTCGTACACTTAACCGACTGAGCCATCCAGGCGCCCCAGTATATGATTTACTTTCAAATTCAAGCTTCTTATCATAAATACCAATTACTGTACCAGGTCAAGATAGACTCAAAGCTTCAAGGTCCATTGAAATATGTAGGAGCTATTTAAACCTGTATTGACTAACTCACCTTTAGTTCTAATTGGTACTTTTAAAATAGTTTTTGACTCTTCCTTTGGTGTTAGTTAGTTGTCAGTTTTTATTGTCACCATATCTGTTACACCTATGTCTTTGTATTTGTTTAATTTATAGCTTTTTTATCTGTAGGTTTAGAAACTAGATAATATTTTGTAAGGCATCTTACAATGTGTTTATAATTTACAGAGGTCTTTAAAATACATTGTTTTGGGGTTGCCTGGGTGGCTCAGTCAGTTAAGCGCCTGAATTTAGCTCAGGTCATGATCTCATGGTTCATGGGTTCAAGTCCCATGTTGGGCTCTGTACTGATAGCTCAGAGCCTGGAGCCTGTTTCGGATTCTGTGTCCCCCTCTTCTTTCTCTGCTCTTCCCCCGCTCATGCTCTCTCTCTCTCAAAAATAAACAAACATGAAAAGAAATTTTTAAAAGAACAAAATACATTGTTTTGTCTTCACAACAACTTAATGAATTGAAAATCAAGATTCAGAGTACAAAAATTATTTGTCTAAGGTCACTGTCCTAGTGAGTGACAGAGATGTGGTGTAGACCAGGTTTTCTTTCTTTAAATTCTATACTCTTTCTACTACAGCATAGATTTTTATGTGCATGTGTATTCTTAAGAATTCTGTGGGTAAAAAAATTATTTTTAATGTGGCTTTGGTGCCATTGATATTGGCCTTATGGAGGATCATCCTGATCATTATTCTCAGCAAGGGAAATGGCTGGATGACTTTGAGCAGCTCAGGTACTAGTGTAATGTAATCTGATGATAAAAATGAAATTAAGAACAGAATCAACCAACAGTATCCATCATTCAAGCAGTTTCTCAATAAATAGGAGCAATGATTACTTAGTATACTTACAAAGGAAGAAAAGAAATTCCAGGAGGAAGAGAAGACATCTGCTTCCAAGAAAGAACTATTAAGTCACAGCTGGACAATACTCCCAGTACAACAAGTAGAGGAAAAATGGTTAAGTTGCTGAAGAAACAGAGAGGCGTATTTTGCTAGACACATGGAGAGACAGGAATATGTGACTAATAATTACAAGAAAAATAATGGAAGCATTTCCATAGATAATCCTTTTTATAGTTTATAAATAAATATTTTTTAAAAATTTTATTAATATTTTTTAATAGAAGAAAAGAGAAAAGACATTTAAAATATTACTAGAAAACTAGAATAAAAACAGTCAAATGGTCATTTGGTCTTTTTTTTTTTAATTTATATTTTTCAATGTTTGTTTATTTTTGAGAGACAGACACAGAGCATGAGCAGGGGAAAGCAGAGAGACAGGGAGACACAGAATCTGAAGGAAGCTCCAGTCTCTGAGCTGTCAGCACAGAGCCTGACTTGGGGCTCGAACCCACAAGCCACGAGATCATGACCTGAGCTGAAGTTGGATGTTTATTGACTGAGCCACCCAGGCGCCCTTGTTCTGTCTTTTAGACTCCACATACAAGTGAAATCATTTGGCATTTGTTTTTGACTTATTTATCTTTAGCATAATATCCTTTGGGTCCATATTTTACAAACGGCAAGATCTTAGGGCGCCTGGGTGGCTCAGTCGGTTAAGCGGCCGACTTTGGCTCAGGTCATGATCTTGCAGTCTCTGAGTTCGAGCCCCGCATCAGGCTCTGTGCTGACAGCTCAGAGCCTGGAGCCTGCTTCAGATTCTGTGCCTCCCTCTCTCTCTCTGTCCTTCTCCTGTTCACGCTCTGTCTCTATGTCTCAAAAATAAATAAATGTTAAAAAAAAAAAAAAGATCTCATTCTCTTTTATGGCTCAGTAGTTTTCCATTGTTGTATGTATATCAATGTGTATATATATGTACATATATACATGTATACATACGTATACACACACTATATAATCTTTTTAAAATTTTTTTCTTTTGAGAGCCACCTAGGTGGCTCAGTCAGTTAAGCATCCGACTTCGGGTAGGGTCATGATCTCACTGTTTGTGAGTTCGAGCCCTACATCAGGCTCTGTGCGTGCTGACTGCTCAGAGCCTGGTGCCCACTTCAGAATCTCTGTCTCTCCCTCTCTCTGCCCCTCCCTTACTCACACTCTGTGTGTGTCACTCTCTCTCAAAAATAAATAAACATTAAAAAATTTTTGTCTTCTGAAATATGGTTGACACAGTGTTAACATTAGTTTCAGGTGTGCAACATAGTGATTTGACTAGTCTATACATTATGCTGTGCTCACCACCAGTGCACCTACCATCTGTCACCATATAGCACTATTACAATACTATTGACTGGTTTTCCATATTGTACCTTTTGTCTATGTGACTTATGCATTCCATAACTGGAAGTCTGTTATCTCCCACTCCTTCTCATCTATTTTGCCCATCCCTCCACCTACTTACCCTCTGGCAGTCATCAGTTTATATTCTGTATTTATGTGTCTGTTTGTGCTTTTGTTTTTTAGATTCCACATATAAGTGAAATCTTACGGTATTTGTCTTTCTTTGACTTAATTTCACTTAGCGTAATACCCTTTATAAAGGTCCATCCATATTTTGCAAATGGCAAGGTCTCATTCTTTATGTCTGAGTGATATTCCATTGTATATATATACCACATCTTTATCAATTCACGTATCAATGATACTTGGGCTGCTTCCATATCTTGGCTATTGTAATAATGCTGGAATAAACAAGGGTGCCAATATCTTACCATGCTTGTTTTCTACTAGATCATTTGGTACTTTTATTATTAATTTTGTGAGGAACCTACTTAGTAGCTGCATCAGATTGCATTCCTACCAGCAGTGCGCAAAAGGGTTCCTTTTTCTCTACATCTTTGCCAACTCTTGTGATTTCTTCTCTTTTTGCTTCTAGCCATTCTGATAGGTGTAAAGTGATACCTCATTGTGATTTTGATTTGCATTTTACTGGTTATTAGTTGAGCATCTTTTCATGTGTCTGTTTGCCATCTGTATGTCTTCTCTGGAAAAAAGTCTGTTCAGGTCCTCTGCCCGTTTTTAAATCATATTTTTTTTTTTTTGGTGTTGAGTTGTAAGAATTCTTTATTTTCCATATTAATTTCCATTAATATTTTCCATATTAATGTGTTATAGGATATATCATTTGCAAACATCTTCCACTCAGTAGGTTTCCTTGTCCTTTGGTTGATGGTTTCCTTTGCTGCAGAAGTTTTTTAATTTGGCATAGTCTCAATATACCACATCATCTTTATCCATTCATCTCTCGATGGACACTTGAGTTGCTTCCATAGCTTGGCTCTTGTAAATAGTGCTTAAGCAAACTTAAATACAGAGAACAAACTGGTGGTTGCTGGATGGGTGAAATGGTAAAGGGGATTAAGAGGCACAAATTTCCAGTTGTAAAAACTAAGTCCTGGAGATTAAAAGGACAACATAGGGAAAATAGTCAGTGATACTGAAATAATGTTGTATGATAACAAGTGATGACTATACTTATCATGGTGAGCACTGAGGAATGTATAAATTTGTCAAATCAATATATACCTGAAACAAATATAGCATGTATGTTAATTAACAATCAAATAGGCATTCAAGGACTCAAAAATAGCTGAAATTAAAAGCCTATTTGATAGGGTTAATAGATTAAATATTGCAGAAAAGGGGATTCATGAATTTAAATATAGTTAGTAGAAAGCACACAAAGTGAAACTCCGAGTAGCAGGCATGGAAAAATAGAAGAGAGGATATGTAAGACATACTCAGAAGATCTGACACACATGTAATTGGTATCCCAGAAAGAGAGGAGGGAAATGAGGCAGAAGAAATAGTTGAAGATGCAATGGCCAAGAATTTTCACAACTAGTAAACAACATGATTCAAGAAGCAAAGTGAACCCTCAGTATAAAGAAAAACATTTTTTGGAACATCATAGTTAAATTTCTGAAAATCAAAAACAGAGTGAATATTTGTAAAGCAATGAAAGAAGAAACCTACCTTACCTTTAAAGAGAAACAATAAGACTAATAGCAATAAAACAGAGATTATGAATGTGAAAACAGAGTGCGTTAAAATCACTAAAATGTGGAAGGAAAAACAGTGCCAACCTTGAATTCCCTTTCCAGCAAAAGTAGCTTCAAAAACAAAAGCAAAATAAAGATGATAGTTTAGACACATGACATCTGAGAAAAATAATCCCCGTTTACTCTATAGGAAATGCAAAAGGGAGTTTTTCTGGCAGAAAGAATGACAAATAAAAGAGAATATTAATGGTAAATATAAAATAATATTGGCTTTTAAAATGAGATAATAACATTGTCTTGGGGCATATATAACATGTATATAAGTGAAATATGCTAAGACGATAGCCTGAAAGGAAGGAGAGACTTAATGAGTAAACTGTAAGCTTCTTTTGTTGTTCAGGAAGTGATAAAAGTAATGGCTTATGGTATATAAAAAGTCAGGGATGCATACTGAAGTCTCTAGGATAACCACCAAAAGTAAAGGTACAAGAATGAATAAAGTTTACCCCAGCCATAAGGAAGGAAAAAAAAAATACTCTTGACTTAACCTCAGAAGTTACCAAAATATGGGATGGGGAGAGAGACTGTCTTTAGACATGAGACAGCAGGCACCATAGGACCATGATTCCCTGACCTAAAGGAAACAAACGAAGTGAGCATTATGAATCTGATTATAGTTTTCAGCCTCCAGTACAGGAAGAGGAAACACAATAGGCCAGCAGTCTTCATAGAGGTCAGGATTTGGGGAGATGGAGGTGACTGACTGGAATCAGGGAGTAGGAAGATGAACACGAAAAGGGCTCTGGGGATCCACCCTCAAATCTTTGGCTGAGTACTGACCTGTGTTATATATGAAGTAAGCCTCTAGAGTTAGAGGGAAGATCCCCTGGAAAGCACAGTAGGCCAAACAATTTCCAGAGATGACAAAGGATGGAGAATAGTTTGCACTCCCACCAGCCTGAGTAGAGAGTCCTTATACTACACAACATACTGAGCAGAATTCACCCCAGTTTGTTATAGGAGACCTATGAAACTAAAGCAGAATTAAACTAAAATTCAGTACCGGTTATCTGAAAAGTTCCCAAATATCTGGAAATTAAACAACATACTTTTAAATAGCCTTTGGTCAAAGAAGAAATCACCAAGAAACATAAAAAAAAAACTATTTTGAATGAAAATGAAAATACATGTCAAAGCACTGCTTGGAGGAAAATATCTAATTAGAAGAGAATATATAAATCCGGCATCTAAGTGATAAGTCACCTTGAAAAAATAATTGTTTTTTTTTTAACAATTTGTTCATCTTTGAAAGGTGAACAAAAATAAGTCACTTTTAAATAAATGTTGCTGGAAGAAAAAGGAGCAAATTAAATTCAAAATAAGCAGAAGTAAATAATAAGTTTGAATGTATAAAAGACAAAAATAGAAAAAGTCAATATAACTTTGAATATAACCATAAAATAAGTAAACCTTTAGCTAGACACACATTATAATGTCAGTAATGAAAGAGGACATCACTATAAATCCAACAGACATTGCAAGAATAATAAATATTATGAAGAACTTTATGACAATAGATATGACAGATGAAACTGACTAATTAAAAGATACAACTAAAACCTACATAATAATAGACAACCTGAATAACCCTATATTTATTTTTTTAAGCTGAATATTTGCAGTTTAAAACCTTTCTCAAAAGAAGCTCCAGCCTAAATGGCTTCCCAAGAATATTCTGTCAAACATTTAAGGAAGAAGTAATACCAATTATACTTGATTTCTTCTCAAAAAAATAGGAAGAGAAGGGAGCATTTACTTTTTTATAAGGCTTGTTGTTACCCTGATAGCAATCCAGCCAAAGACATTTCAAGAAAGGAAGACTGCAAAATAATATCCTTCATGAACATAGACTACAAGTTCTTAAGAAAATATTAGTAAATACAAATCCAGCAACACATAAAAAGATAATACTCCATTATTAAGTGAGTTTTGGCTCAAAAATGCAAGACTGCCTTAACATTTGAAAACCAATAAATGTCAGCATTTTAATGATAACCTGAGGAAAAAATCATGTGATTATGCTAACAGTCACAGGAAAAGCATTTTACAAAATTGAACTTTATTCATTCCTGATAAAACTTAAATTTAGAAGGAAATTGCCTTAACCTGATAAAGGACATCTATTAAAAAGAACGATAGTTAATATCATAATTCATGGTGGAAAATAGAATGCTGTCTTTCTGTGATCACTCCTGTTCAGTCTTCTTTACTTCCATTCACTTCTATACCTGAGGTACTAGCCAGTGCAAGGAACAGGCATACAGATTAGAGAGGAAAAAAAAAAAACTATCTTTATTCAAGGATGACATTATTGTCTATGTTGAAAATCCTAAGAATCTACCAGAAGGGGGAAAAAAATTAACCTTCTAAAACTAACAAGTGAGTTTAGCAAGGTCGTAGGATACAAGATCTACATAAATCAGATGTATTTTTATATACTAACAATGAATAATTGGAAATCGTAAGTTAAAGAAATAGGAGTAAATTTAACAATGTGTGCTAGACCTCTACACTGGAAACCATAAAAAAAAAAAAAAAACACAACATTGCTGAAATTAAAGTCATATATACATACATACAGGGTTTGGAAGGATCAGTTCTCTTAACATGTCAGTTCTCCCCAAACTGATCTATACAATCACTATAATCCCAGTCAAAATTTCAGGCTGACCTGATGATAGTGAAGTTTATAAAGGACCTACACTAACCAAAACAGTTTTTCTTTTTTAACGTTTATTTATTTTTGAGAGACATAGAGTGAGCAGGGGAAGGGCAGAGTGAGAGGGAGACACAGAATCTGAAGCAGGCTCCAGGCTCCGAGCTGTCAGTACAGAGCCCTACACGGGGCTTGAACTCACAAACTGCGAGATCATGACCTGAGCCAAAGTCGGTTGCTCAAACGACTGAGCCACCCAGGCGCCCCCAAAACAGTTTTAAAAAGAACAAAATCTGATGTTCTCCACCACCCGATGTCCAGGATTACTATTACCCTACAGTAAAGAAAACAGTGCAATATTGGCAGAGATCAGTGGCAAAGATTAGAGCCCAGAAAGAGACCAACATGTGTATGGTCAACTGATTTTTATTAATAGTACCATGGTAATTCAATAAAGAAATGATAGTTCTTTAAATAAATGTTGCTGGAACAATTGAATATTTATATGCAAAAAAAATCAACATCTTTTTCCTCACATTATATACAGCAATTACCTCAAAATAGATCATAGATCTAAAAGTAAGAACTAAGATTTTAAAACTTAAAATCTTGTCTAAAAGAATACATAAAGAAAAATTTTGCAACTTAGGGTTAGAGAAGGACTTTGTAGGTAAGACATAAAAAGCAAGAAGCATAATGAAAAATTTTAAAATTTAAAAATTTCCTCTTTAGAAGATACCATTGGGGCACCTAGGTGGCTCAGTGGTTAAGTGTCCGACTTCGACTCAGGTCATGATCTCACAGTCTGTGAGTTCAAGCCCCGCGTCGGGCTCTCTGCTGACAGCTCAGAGCCTGGAGCCTGCTTCAGATTCTGTGTCTCTCTCTCTCTGACCCTCCCCCACTCATGCTTTGTCTCTCCTGCTCTCAAAAATAAATAAAAACATTAAAAAAAAAAGATACCATTAGGAAAATGAAAAGGCTAGCTACTGATTGGGGGGAAATATTTGCAAAATGTACGCACGCATACCTCAGTTTCTTGTGCTTATTTTTGTTGGGCTTCGTAGATACTGTGAGTTTTCTTAAAAAAAAAAAAAAAAAGGCAGCTTTGTGGCAACCCTGCATTGAGCCCATTTTTCCAATAGCATTTTCTTACTTCATGTCTCTGTATCATGTTTTGGTAATTCTCAAGATATTTGCACTTTTTCATTATAATTTTTGAATTGCTGCAATCTCATAAACTTTTTAATGGATGAGAAGTCGCTTCTTATGGATGAGCAAAGAAAGTGGTTTCTTGAGATGGAGTCTACTCCTGATGAAGATGCTGTGAAGATTGTTGAAATGACAGCAAGGGATGATAATGCAATGGAGGGTTTGAGAGGATTAACTGAAAATTTTGAAAGAAGTTCTACTGTAGGGGAAAAACTTTCAAACAGAATCTCCTGCTACAAAGAAATCATTTGTAAAAGGAAGAGTTCATCCATGCAACAGACTTCATTTTGTCTTATTTTAAGAAATTTCCACAGCCACCCAGACCTTCAGCAACACGACCCTGGTCAGTTAGCAGCCATCAACATCGAGGTGCGACTCTCAGCAAAAAAGATCATGACTCACCAAAAGCTCAGATGATGGTTAGCAGTTTGTAGTGATAAGGTAACTTTTATTTAAGGTGGTATATACATTGTGTTTCAGACATAATGCTTTTACACACTTAATAGACTATAGTATAGTATAAACCTAATATGCACTGGAAAACGAAAAAATTCATTTGGCTTTATTGTGATATTCTCTTTATTCCAATATTATCTTTATTGTGGTAGTCTGGAACTGAACCCACAGTGTCTCTGAAGTATGCCTATATCCTAAAAAGGAAGCTATTTGTTCATTGCTGATAGCATTGCAAACAATACATTGGAAGACACTTTGGCAGTTTCTTAAAAAGCTAACATAGTATTACCATACAATCCAGTAGTTGCACTCCTTTAGTTTAAAAAAAAAAAATTAATGTTTATTTTTGAGAGAGACAGAGTGTGAGGGGAGAGGTGGGGCAGAGAGAGAGACACACAGAAGCAGGCTCCAGGTTCCATAGAGCCTGACGTGGGGCTCATCCCCACAAACTGAGATCATGACCTGAGCCAAATTTGAATGCTTAACCAGATGAACCACCCAAGTGCCCCAGTTGCACTCCTTGAGAGTTACCCAAGTGAGTTGATAATTTATGTCCACACAAATCTACATGTGAAGGTTTATAGCATCTTTGTTCCTAATTATCAAAATTTGAAACCAAACCATGATATCTTTAATACGAGCATAGATAAACAAAGTGTGATGCATCCATCCAATGAAATATTATTCAGCAATAAAAAGAAATGAGCTATCTAGCTTCAAAAAAACCACAGAAGAACCTTAAATACATATTACTAGGTGAAAGAAGGCAGTCTGAGAAAAGTATATACTGTATGATTCCAACTATATTACATTCTGGAAAAAGCAAAAGTTAATAAAGACAATACAAAACAATCAGTAGTTGCCAGGGTTTGGGGGTACAAATATGTGGGGGCTACAAATGCAGGGAGCATTTTTAGAGCAGTGGAACTGTTACTCTGTATGATACCGTAAAGGTGCATAGATGAGATTATGCATTTGTCAAAACTCAGGGAACTATACAACATTTAGAATGGATCTTAATGTAAACTACAGGCTTTAGTTAGTATATCAAACTGGCTTACAACAAACATATCACACTAAGGTGTGAATAAGGGAAAGGGATGAGGCAGATACATGGAAATTCTCTGTCCTTTCTGCTCAATTTTTCTGTAAATTTAAAACTTTATTAACTAAAGTCCATAGTTTACATTAGTGTTCATACTTTGTGTTATATAGGTGTGTCTGTGGGTTTCAACAACTGTATAATGATAAGGTTTTGTCCAGTTTTTGTATTAGAGTAATGCCCTCCTTGTAGAACAAGTTAAGAAATGTTTCCTCTGCTTCCTGTAGAGAATCAGTATAATTTCTTCCTTAAATGTTTGGTAAAATTTACCAGCAAACCCATGTAGAGCTGGTGCTTTCTGTTTGGGGAGGTTATTAATTATTGATATAATTTCTTTAACAGATATAAGACTATTCAAGTTATCTATATTTCCTTTTGTGAGTTTTGTTGGATTGTGTATTTAAAGGAATTAGTCCATTTCTTGTAGGTACCAAATTTGTGGGCATAGAGTCGTTCATGTTATTCCTTTGTTATTGATAGCATCAGTAGTGATGGCCCCCCTTTTCATTTCTGTTATTAGTAAATCTCTGTCTTCTTTCTTTTTTCTTAGTTAAGCTGGCAAGTTTATCAATTTTAATCTTTTCAATCTTATTGATTATCTCTTTTCAGTTCATTGGTTTCTGCTTTAAATTTTTCTTCTACTTACTTTGGATTTAATTTGCTCTTCTTTTTTTAAGTTATAAGGTGAATGTTTAGATTATTGCTTTTTTATTTCCTAACTATACATTCAGTGCGATAAATTTCTCTTTAAATACTGCCTTTGCTGCATTCCACAAAATTTGGTAAGTTATATTTTCACTTGGTTGACATATTTGTAAATTTTTCTTAAGACTTCTTCTTCGACTCATGTATTATCAGAAATGTGTTGCCTTGTCTCCAAGTGTTTCAGGGGTTTCTGGCTGTTTTTCTATTACTGAGTTTTGATTTAATTCCATTGTGGTCAGAGCATACTTTATGTGATTTTTATTCTTATAAACTTTTTAAGATGCCTTTTATGGCCCATACGTTGGTCTGTCTTGGGAAATGATCCATGTGAGTTTGAGATAAATGTGTGCTCTGCTCACTAGTATCAGTAGTATGTTCCCACCAGAAAAAAAAAAAAAAATCTGAGAGTGTCTATCCTCTACCATATTCTCACCAACATGGTATGTTACCAGAATTTTTATCCTTGCCAATCTGATAAAAAAAATGTTTTACTATAATTTGCTTATACTTCTCACAAATGTGTCTATGCATCTTTTCATGTTTAAGAAGTATTTGAATTTCCTTTTCTGAATTTTTCATATTATTTGCCTATTTCTCTTGATGTGTCGATCTTTTTCTTATTGGTTTGTAGAAGTCCTTTATATGTAAGGAAATTAGCCTTTTGTCTATATTATGATTTGTAAGTATTTTAACCCTAGTTTGTCATTTGTATTTTGACTTTGCTAATTTTTGACAAATTCAAAATTTTAAATGCAGTTAATTTTATTGGGCCTTTTTTGTTTAATTTATAGCTTTTCCAGATTTTGCAACATAAGTTAGAAAGGTCTTTCCCACTCAAAGATTATAAAAAGTATTCTTTTATATTTTCTCTGAATACTGTTAATGCCAAGCTTTTAAAAAAAAAAAAAAGGTTCTTCTCATTTTAAAAACTATAACACATTCCCATTTCTAGTTTTTTGACATCTGTGTGGTTCTGATTCTACAGATACCTCTAAGAATGGCTCAGCAGTGTTATTTAGAAGCTCCCTGAGTACTTTGGTATATAATTTAATCTAAGAATTTGAATTCTTTGGTTAACTAAATTTCTCACAAGTTCTTTACTCATTAGAGAATTCAATTCTAATTTATTTATACTTGTTTCATCCTCTTTGTTCAGAACAAGTCTCATTTTCTTTGATATAATGTATGCAGAAGCAAATTAGAAATTATTTTCCATTCTGTCTCATTTCTCCTTTCTGCTCAAATTCTCATTTATTTTTGACTGTGGGCTTCTCTTGATCTTTCTTATCCTAAATGTCTAGAATAGAAGAGGATAACTCTTTGACCACAGCCAAACTTATTTCTCATTTACTTAGCTTTTTCAAGAAATATTTAATGAGCAACTACCACATACTTAGCCATGTTCAAAGAAGATAGAAACAAAATTTATGGGGGCACGTGAGTGGCTCAGTCGGTTAAGTGTCTGACTTCGGCTTGGGTCATTATCTCACGTTTCATGGGTTTGAGCCCTGTTTTGGGCTCTGTGCTGACAGTGTGGAGCCTGCTTCGAATCCTCTGTCTTTCTCTCTCTCTGTCCCTACCCCACCTTGTACGCTCACTCTCTCTCTCAAAAATATAAATAAACATTTAAAAAATTTTATAGTATTTCGGTCCTTGCTTTTAAGGGAGAAAAACAAGGTTACTATACATAATGATAATAGTATTAGATATAATATAATTAATAGTAGTATTTGTCACTTTAGTTATAGCCCACAGCTTCTGTTAGACATTATTATTATTATTACTATTATTTTGCTTGCAAGTATCATTGGACTGTGCCCAGATAAAATAGCTAGAAGTCCTGAAAGAACTTTTCCTCTCTGCCGTTCATTTTTCTAAGATGCCATGGTGAATAGGATTCTCAAACTGGACCTGAGAAAGATAGACCATATTTTCATCAGCTTCAAGTTTTCTACAAAGCCGGTCATGGCATGCTCTTTCAACCACTTGTGGCAAGTGGAATATATTCTTATTAAGTTATGCTAGCTTTCTAATAATGCTTTTTCTTAAAGGAAATAAGACCTATTTATTCACATAGATTATGATTCATCTATCTTTCTGGTCAGTTTTTAGTATTTCTTTTGTCTTTTTTTGGTTTGATTAGTTAAATTCAAGTTGGTACTTGCCTCTTAAAAGCTAGTAAATAAATTCTGACTTTAAAATGAATAGAGGTCTCAGCTTCTTTCACAGTATCTTAGAGCTTAAAACTCCACATAATTAACAAATATGGACCTGAATTTGCTTTCCTGATAAAGTAAAGTTGATCTTGATAGAATGCAACTGTATTTCAGAAATGGGCTTTCTGGGGTCCCTGGGTGGCTCAGTTGGTTGAGCGTCCAACTTCGGCTCGTCTTGCAGTTCGTGGGTTCAAGCTATGCACCATGTTCAGTGCTGTCAGCGCAGAACCGCTTCACATCCTCTGTCCACCTTTCTTTCTGCCCCCTCCCACTTGTACTCTCTCTCAAAAATAAACATTACAAAAATATTTTTTAAGAAATCGGCTTTCCATGTTAATATAATTACAGCTACAGTTTCACTAAAAAGTCTTTTTCTGAGAATTTCTGTATTGTGTGGTGATATTCTTTCCTACTACAGAACCAGTCTGTGCAGTTCATGTGAAAAAACCTTCATGCATGCTTGTTTGTTTTTATAACATAATTCTGCCTTCCTACTTGACTTCTTTCTTGTGGGTCATTCCACATTCCCACGTGTCCTAACCCAATTTGGGAGCAGTAAGGTAGAGAAACATAGAAAAGAAGGAGGGTATATTAGAGTTCTCACGTCAGTGATCATTTTGGTTTCTTGTCCCAGTGTCTTGAATTGAATTGATATGTTACATAGTCATAGGATGTTATAGAAAATATACTGACATAGTACCTGAAAATTGTAAGCCAGTCAGTATCCGTTTCCTGAAGACATAGGTGGTGTTTATAGTTCTTATGTGGAGCAAAGAGGGTACAGGTTGAAGGAGTGAGCAGTATTCTGAACCACAGGAGTATAAAATAATTAGGAGGACAGATGTAGTAGAACATAATTAACACCACATCTGGACTAGAAGAACATGCTAAGAAGCAACAACTCAAATAGCAGTCAATGAGAACATATCTCACACAGTTAAATGAGTTAGAATAATACATCATATAGTAGATGGAATAATTAACCACAATAAGATGGCTGTCTATATAGTGATCAAGTCAGAGGAGCCTTGATGTTAGACTACCTGACTGCCACACTATTCAGTAGTGTGAATTTAAGCAAATCATTTTATCTTATTTTGCTTCATTGTTTATGAAGTGAGGATGATAATAACCACCTATCTTTTTTGGTACACACAAACATATACATACACTCATTCACTCTCACAGCATTGAGAACATGGTTCCAAACACACACAAAGAGCCCTCAATAAATGTTAAACTTCTTTCCTTACTTTTTTTCCTTAAACTTTCTTATACTACCATAAGAGGTTAAGCAAGGTTAGGAAGGTTAACGATGCTAAATTCAATATTTGTTAACAGCAATTATTTGTATTAAAGTAATAAGCAATTCTAGCTTCTTTTGTAAGAGTTGGCTAATTATGTCCATTATTTTAGTTTTTTTCCAGTGGTGATAATCATTTTATGATACATGTAGAGTGTCCTCATCACCTTATCCTTATTAGGCTTGTATTAAGCTTTCAGAAAATTACAGATTTACCCATTTCATTCTTTGTGACATTGTCTAATCTTAATTTTTTTCTTATCTATTTTTTTCTTATCCAAATGTAATAGAAACTGCTTCCTCTAAATCATATTTGGTCTTTTGACATTTTTCTTCATTTAATAACAGTTATAATTTCTTCTGTCTTCATATGACTTAAATTTCTTCTTCTGAGGTGTTTATTAAAAAAAAATGTTACTTAATATATAGCCCCCTCTTCTACTTAAACACTTATTTCACTCTTGCGAGTCACTTAGAAAAAATACTTTTAAATGAAAAAGTTGCTTTTTAAAAATTGGAATCTGTATTTGTCTTTGAAGGATCCACTCTGTGGTAAAAACAGCTAAAGTATTAGAGGTACCGATAAAGTTTGATTGATACTGTTACCACTTAAAACTTGGATTTTTCCTGAACACTTTAGAGAAATGGATCTTAAAGTATTAAATATAAGATTTGTGATCTTACATGATTTAATTTACACATTAAATCTTAACAGTTATGCTCTGCCTGCCTTCAAAATTAGACAGCAACCATTTGTCAGAAACACAGAGTACTTAAAAGAGGGAGAATGCGGGGCACCTGGGTGGCTAAGTGTTGAGCCTCTGACTGTTTCGGCTCAGGTCATGGTTTCACAGTTTGTGGGTTTGAGCCCCACATCGGGCTCTGTGTTGATGATGCAGAGCCTGTTTGGGATGCTCTCTCTCCTCTCTGCACCTTTTCTACTCTCTCTCTCAAAATAAATAAATGTAAAAAAAAAAAAAAAAAGAATGCTTAGCATTCATTTCCAGTTAAAAAAAAATTTTTTTTTTTTTTAGAGAGCGATTTTTGCAAGTGCGCAACAAGGGGGAGGGACAGAGAGAGGGAGGTTAGGGAAGGAGGGAGACAGGGTGAAAGAATCTGAAGCAGGCTCCAGGCTCAGTGTGGAGCCCTGTGTGGGCTTGATCCCAAGACACTGGGATCATGATTTGAGCTGAAATAATCACTGGGATCATGATTTGAGCTGAAATAATCAGATGCTCAACCAACTGAGCCATCCAGGTGCCCCTCCAGTTTGAATTTAAAACTCTAGTTTACCCTCAATATTGAAGGCTAATTAGAGCTACTTATTTTCTGTGACAGTGTAATTCATGGTCCATTTTCCATGGAAAAGATTGTGGAATTTTTTTAAAAAAAGGCAACTTAAGATACAGAACTATAAGAGGATCACTCCCCTAACAAAATGATAGTCTTTCAAGGTCCAGTTCAAGAGCTGCCTTCCCTAAATTGACATTTTGCTGATTTTCAAAATTGGAAAATGGTAGCTTTAGGATTCTAGTGCTCTCAAAATGGTTTTTATTATTTTTTAATGGCAGTCCATATAATGATGATATTTCTGTTTTTTTATTTTTATTCATAATCATTTATTTTCATAAAGCATAAGCAGTATCATCTAGAGTTCAAGCCTAAACTAGAAAATCATGAGGAATTTATATTGGCTAGAAAATGTTATTTTTTTAAATTGTCATCTGACCTATTCAGTTTTTTCTTTTTCTTTTTTTATTTTATAAAAAATTTTTAATTTTTTAATGTTTAATATTTATTTTTGAGAGAAAGAGAGAGGAGAGAGAGAGAGAATGAGCAGGGGAGGGGCAGAGAGAGAGGGAGACACAGAATCTGAGGCAGGCTCCAGGCTCTGAGCTGTCAGCACAGAGCCTGATGCAGGGCTGGAAATCATAAACTGTGAGATCATGACCTGAGCCAAAGTTGGATGCTCAACCAACTGAGTCACCCAGGTGCCCCTGATCTATTCAGCTTTTTCATGGTTTAATTATAAAAACAAGTTTTCCATGACTTTTAGGATAGGAATAGAAGCCAAGATTTACTATATTGCATTATAACATTTACTACAGAATCTATGTATTGCCTCTGATTGGACTATTGAATTTGGTTTCAGTGAATCAAATCTTGGAATAGTATTTTTTAAAATATTCTTTATGAAAAAGAAGAAGAAAACCCTGATCTAGAGCAAAACAATATGTGTTATGACTTTAATATACGGTTATCTTTTCAGGCTCATGAGAGGCTAGAAGATTCAAAACTAGAAGCTGTCAGTGACAATAATTTAGAATTAGTCAATGAAATTCTTGAAGATATCACTCCTTTAATAAATGTGGATGAAAATGTGGCGGAACTGGTTGGGATACTCAAAGAACCTCACTTCCAGGTACACTTTGCCTATTACCCTTCTTCCCAAGTCTCTTGTATTCCCAAAGTATTCTCTTTTAGTAGTTAAGTTCCAGTTTAAGGTGATATATTTAAGTTTTTTAGAGCCACATTTTGTAAATATGTAAATGCCAATTTAGATATTTTAATATCCTATTATACTGAGGATACAAAAACAGACACACATAACTAAAACACAGTACATAAATGTATAGCAAAAAGACATCAGAATGGATTTTCCTTTGTGTAATTAAAAACAGCCTTGATTCACCATCAGACCACATGCTAAAGATGTTTTTCTTACTGTGATCATGGATTTTTCTTCCTCACTACCAGTTTCAGAGCCCTCCTTGTTAAAGCTGTTGCAATATTGCTTCTGAGCCTGAGATGCAGTCAATGGCCTTGGAATGACAGAGAGCTGTGTAAGATTAGAAACTTATCAGTAACGTATCCCCCACCGGTGCAAACAAATAAGGACAGTTGAAGCACTGACCTGTATCTGAAGAGTTAACCTGTGTAACGAAGAGTCCGTTTCAGAAGAGAAAGGGAAGGGAGTGGGGAGATTTCTTGTAAACTCATAATTAAGTGTGGTATTGGGACAGTATTTGAAACAAAGATCAATAGAAGAGAATAAAAATCCCAGAAATATATTCACATATATATATGGCAGCTTGATTTATGATAGAGGTACTGCATTTTAGGAGACAAAGAATGGACTATTCAATAAGTGATGCTGGGATAGAAGAAGAAAGTTCACCTGCTTTCATTGCAGATCTTAGCATTGAAAACCAAATGGCAAAACCCCTTTGCTTTTTCTCAGGGACTTTCTATGACCCGTCAGTAATGTGGCTGCAAAATAGGAAGGTTTGTAGTGAGATGATTTCTCAATGAATCAGTATCTTAAGTACAAAAAAAAAATGGACAGTTTTCAGAGACATGTTGGTACTAGTTGATTAAGATCTTATAAGCCAGAGTAAACCATTTGGACCTTATCCTGAGGACAATGGGAAACCATGAGAGGGGAAGAAAAGAGGAGTATGTATGGATTTTCAAGTTTTGAGCAGCAAAATCAATAGGACTTGGTGATTGGTTACATGTGATAATTACAGAAGAGGGATATGGGAAGTCGACAAGGATAGGATTTCTGAAAAATAATTGGTGGCCCCCACTAAGATAAGGAACGCTCTAGAAGAAACTGATATGTTAATGTTAAGGCAACTGGCCATGTTAAGTTTGTGATACATCAGAAGCATCTGGTAGAACTTTCAGGCATACAGTATATTTTTCATAAATATGTAAAATTTAATAAGTATATGAATTGACATAAAGTTCAATAAATATAATTAGCAAATACTGGCAAGCAAAAATTTAAAAACTAAAGGTATTGCATTCTTAGTACCCAGATCACTACTGTGCTAGTCTAGTACATATTCCTCCATACTTTTTCTGTGCATAAATATATTTTTTTTTCTTTACTGATTGAGATCCTTTTGCACAAGGTATTTTTGTAACTTTTTTTTTCAGTCATTGATTTCCACTTTTCCATTTCAGTGCATCTTCATCTCATGTAATGTGCATATTCTATTCAAGCATCTCCATTTGACAACAAAATATTCTTGACAGCTGGTTCGTACTTACAGGTTTCCAACCTAGACCCATGTGTGGCATTTGATTGGACCATCCTTTCTCCCTCGATTATGATGTTGACCCGTTAAGAGACCAGGCCACCCTGCAAAATATCCCACTATCTGGATGAATCGTGATGGTTATCCCTTCTATTTCCTGTAAACAGAAGTTCTGTCTAAAAGGTCAATGGTTCAAGTTAATTATTTGGAACTAGAATGCATCATTAGTGATGCGACACGACATGAATTAAACTACATCAGAAGATGTGTGACACCTAGTTGGAACACCATTATTGATGCTGGCATTGGTCCCTTAAGGGCAAAGACAGTCTAATCCTTCCTTCGAAATATTCTTCACTAGGACATAATCTAGTGTGTTATTATTCTAGCATTCTACAAACGCTATTTCCTGCCCAATCATTTATCTACTTATCAACACAAATTAATGCTTGCCTGAGTCAGTATGTTCATTAGAGGCTTCAAAATGACATTTTTCAGATTCTCTCATTCTACATTTGTAGTTGTTGTTCTCATATAAAGAGTAGAGTTTTTCCTCATCAGCTGGGTTATTTAGTTACCACGTAATGCATTTCATACCGAAAAGTCAGGGAAATGCCTGATCCTTCCCTTCACCAATTTTCAAAGTAAAGAATTGTTTAAAATAGCAGTCTGGAATGGTAACAGATGAGTTTTTCAGTCCTTCTGTTTTTTAAATAGGATCGTGCAGTTACAGATTTTTCATGAATTCAGTTTGAATTGAGTTTCAATTCTCTATAATCCTCACTCTTTAATTGAATAGAGTTTCAATTCTCTATAATCCTCACTCTTTTCTATTTTCAAGTTGTCATGACTTTGGCTACTTGTGCACAAATTTTTAGTCTATGAATCTGAAGCTCATGAGAGTTCTGAAAGTTATCAATGTGTAAGTAATGGTGCAGTCACAGGGGTAGATAATACTGCCTAAGAAGAGGGCATAGGGTGAAAACTAAGCAGCCCAGGTTAGAAGTTTCTGCAACATATAGATTTTATTGGAATAATCTTTACATGTGGATTGGTGAATTTTTCTTTTTGAAATTTGCTTTAGTCGCTTATAGCATGTTTTCATGAAATGATCAGAAATTACCAATTAAACTCATATCTTGATTGCTTCTATTCTGAATTCTGAATCTGTTGACATTTTCTTTCTTCTTTCTATTTTGATTTGTCTTTGAACTTGCATTGTATTCACTCAAAAAATTAATTTTTTAACTCAGTTTTAGGTTGGGTATACATAAGTACAGTATAAATGAAAAACTAAAATAAATACACAAGAAATTGTAAGAAATTCCTAGAAAGCTAGATCAAAGTCATCCTTGATGATAGCACATACATAGTAAAGGTAAGAGGTAAAATTATATTCAGGACCATTATTAGCTCCTTAGTTTTTTTCCCTTAAAATATATGTTTTATAGACTAAGCTTTTCTCAGTAATAGAACATCTCTCATCACTGATATGCAGATATTTATCCATTTTCTATTGGATATCTTTTTAGCAGACATTTCTTACCTGTAAAGGATCTATGGTATTACTAACATAACAATTTTAGAGTAAAAATCAGGGTCTGTACCATTTGAATTTGTCTGATACCTGATAAATAGGGATTGATGATAAATATTGAATGATGATATTGCTGAAGACAATGGCAGCAGTGAAAGCTCGTGCCTTCTGTACATCACACTTTGAAGACTAGGGTCACTTTCCACTGAACACTTTTAAAAAAAATAAATTCTAAAACTCCCATTAATCTCTCCAAATCTTTTAAAACAAGGACTATAATACTATTTGTTACTGAAACTTTATATTTCTTTAAAAGATTCTGTTGCCTTTGATTTAACCCATATTTTAGACTTTAATAATGTGTGCCTTGGAATGTTTTAGCACTCCACTTGGCTAATTAACTCTTATTTTTTAATAACTTGTTCTATCAGTAATTAATAACCACAGGCTGTTTTGAATCCTTATAGTCACTCCTGGAGGCCCATGATATTGTGGCATCAAAATGTTATGATTCACCTCCATCAAGCCCAGAAATGAATAATTCTATCAACAATCAGTTATTACCAGTAGATGCCATTCGTATTCTTGGTATTCACAAAAGAGCTGGCGAGCCATTGGTGAGTAGATGTATCAATGCCTTTTAAAATTTGAAATCTGACATATTTGTGGCTTATTCACTTTCTCATTTTTTTCTTTTTCCTAATTTATATTATGAAAATTTTAATTCATGTTTATCTGTTTTATCAGTGTTTTTTGGCTTGTATATAAATACACAACTGATGCTTTCTCAACTTAATATAATAACACACAAAATTAAATCAAAAAAAAAAGTTAAACTGAAATAGAAGCCAGAAGTTTGCTACTGGGCAGCAAAAATTACAGGAGATAGCTCTACTCCGTTTCTTCCTATACCCTTTGAAGAAATGAACTCAAGTTACTTGCTAATTATAGTATCAAAATACAGAAGAAAGTTATTAAAAAGTGAAGGCATTGGGGCGCCTGGATGGCTCAGTTGGTTAAATGTCTGACTTGAACTCAGGTCATGATCTCGCAGCTTGTGAGTTCAAATCCCACATCTGGCTGCATGCTGCCATCCCAGAGTCTGCAGCCTGCTTTGGCTTCTATGTCTCCCTCTCTCTCTGCCCCTCCTCCACTCATGCTCTGTCTCTGTCTCTCTTAAAAATAAACAAACATTAAAAAAAAAGTGAAGGCATGGTAGACTCTGTGAGTAGTGAAGTTTTCTATTCCCTGTTAAAGCTATTATTTCTAGGTCCTGACTAAGAAAAAAAGCTGGAAACAACGCCATCAGAATGCATAAGTACTTTTTCTTTTCCTTTGAGCTTCTTTTTATTCTGTGGAATGAAATTCCTCTGGAAGTCCTTTTTTATGGGGTGTGGTATATGTTGCCACAGTTGCCCATGGTTTAATAAGATTAGAATATTGAGAGAGGTGGGGCGCCTGGGTGGCTCAGTCAGTTAAGTGTCCGATTTTGACTTAGGTCATGATCTTACAGTTTGCAAGTTCAAGTTCTAATCCTACATTGAAATCATTGCAGAGCCCGCTTCAGATCCTTTGTCCCTCTCTCTCTGCCTGCTTGTGCTCTCTCTTTGCTGCTTGCACTCTCTCTCTCTCTCTCTCTCAAAAATAAGTAAACATTAAAAAAATATTTAGAATATTGGGAGAGGAAACAACATGGGAAAAGTAGGAACAATTCACTCACCTACTTTTAGAATTATTTTCTTACATACGTATTCATAAATATTTAAGATTTGTTCCTAATAATATAGAATCAGTGATAATTCTGTTCTTTTATTTCCTTTAGGGTGTAACATTTAGGGTCGAAAATAATGACCTGGTAATCGCCCGAATCCTTCATGGAGGAATGATAGATCGACAAGGTCTCCTTCATGTGGGAGATATAATTAAAGAAGTCAATGGCCATGAGGTTGGAAACAATCCAAAGGAATTACAAGAATTACTGAAAAATATTAGTGGAAGTGTCACCCTAAAAATTTTACCAAGCTATAGAGATACCATAGCTCCTCAACAGGTTAGTAATAAAATTCTTGGTAATATTAAGAGTACGTTCATTTCTTTAATCACACTGTTGGGTATAACTGTCAGTTGCTACTTTTTTTGCTAAAGAGAAAACTATGATTTCAGTGTTCTGAGTTGCCTTATTTTGTCATAAGTGAATTTTTGAATTTTTAAACAACACTATCTTATAAAGGAAGGAATAAAGAAGTGTCTTTGTGAGCACTGTGAACCTTAGCATTACAAAATCTACAGCTAGGTAGAGGCCTTGAGTTCGGAGAAAAGGATCATGAAAGAAATGGGTATTTGAAATTAGACATGGCATATCACTAGTACCTCTCATACCACCTGCATTTCTCAACTGGCACATTTCCATATGGACCTGAGTAGTATGGGAAAGTAGAATCTACGATTTAATTATTATTTTTATTATGTTGTGATAGTTGGGAAGATTCCCCCTCTCCCCCTGCGGTTTAAATGAGGATTCTTACCAGTTTACCAAGGTTGTCATGGACTTTTACAGGCAAGACAAATTTTTATAATATTATGTTACATGTTAGCCTTTCGGCTCAAATTCCTTCATAGATTCTGTACCTTGTGAACTGGTCTGAATAGTGTAAAATGCCAGTATATGTAGTCCCGTCTTAGGCATAAATTTATCCCCATCCTATGCCTTCTCAAACTCTTTTACTAGCCTTTAGTACTGGGAGAAAAGATTTAATGGGTTAAGAGAGGTCATCCAAGCCTGAGGCAATTTTTGGCCCTATCCTATGATAAAAAAGAGAAGAGACTATAATAAGAAGTCTTCCAAAGGAGAGCTAAAAGGAGGGTAAGGAAATGATTGCCGATTATGTTGGAACAATAGGCATTACTAGAGACTGTTCTGAACAGACTGTGGTCATCTTTCATAAGAGAAGTTGTGAAGAGGCAAGAGCATTTAACCTCTTCAGCTCTTTGAATAGAAGCTCCATCATGTAGTCCTGGTGGCGTATCTTAACTCTTCCTCTGAACTGCCGTGAGAGCAAAGAGAAGCCAGGAGTTCCGCCTGCCAAGTGATGTTTTTCAAAGCATGAGCAGTAAATCATTTTTATCAGAATCATTTGAGGTACTTATTAAAAATCCAAAATTTTTCATAAGACCTAAGGATCTATAATTTTAAATTTGACACCAAGGTGAATTTGAAGTTGCAGTTATTCGACTTACATAAAGGTTTGATTCCCAAAGGCTGTGCATAATTCTATTTGTTCATTAAAGCCAAACTGATAGGAATTCTCATATTCATCATTAAGGCCACCATGACCTAGGTACCAAAAATATAAGAAAATAAATTATGGTTCCATTTCATTCAAGGATATGCATGTAATAAAATTTTTCAACAAAACATTAGCAAATGAAATTTCATGATGTATAAAAATAATAACAGGATATGTCCAAGGAATGGTTTCATATTGGAAATCAATATATGTAACCAAGCACATTAGCAGATTTAAAGAGAAAACTTCAGTGTAGAATTTGATAGAATTTAATACATATTTCATGATTTTTTTAAAAAGGTATGTAAATTGAGAAGAAGAGGGAAGTTCCTTAATCTTAATTTTTAAAAAACAGTAGAGAAAATACTATTCTGAATAGTTGAATATTAGAATCATTCTCTTTAACATCAGGAACTGAACTCTCAGCTGGTCTGCCTAAGTGCAACCCTACTCCCCCACGAAACTTCTTTCCACTCCAACAAGATGTAAGAACCTATCATAAACTAAGAGAAGATTGCCAGACTTCAGACATCATTGTGCATTGGAGAAAAGAACTGCCCTGAGACAGTATTTAGAGTAACAGATGGCATAATAAATACCTATATAATAAGTGATAACGTGTTTCAGTTCTTAAAGAAACTAAGAATAAACAGTATCTCTGATACTAAGGAGATAAGTATATTTGCAGACTAGAAAATGGTTATCTACTTTAATAATCCTAATGTTCAGACATCTCTAGAAGCAAACATTTTTACCATTACCATCTATGCCAAGACACAGCAGCTGACAGAAATGCCACCCAGCTTCTTAGACCAACTTGGTATTATGAAGCTTAAGCATACTGCAGTGGCTAGATGGAAAAGCACCACTTGCTATTGGGGAGAAGGGTGATCTTGTTCAGAATTTTGGTGGGACTTCCAATAATTAGGCAAACAATTGACTAAATTTGTTTAAAAAATAATAAAACTTTAATAATTTTGACTGGTTTAAAAATTTTTGTTTAGGATGACTATACAAAATGTTGAAATATAGAAATCTATAGTATTTTAAATTCTGCTGCTTTTTAGTTATTGCTTATACACAATTATTTGTTTGTAGTTAGTTGAGCCAAAGAAGCCAGAATATAAAGTTTAAAAGAATGATTAATAAAGTCTTTACCTAGTTAAAAAGTAAGAACTAGGTGAAGGATGTTCACTAACACTACTTCGATTTAATATTTTATTGAGAGATTCATAAGTACAAAAGACAAAATAAATTATAGAAGCAAAATTTTGGAAAGAAAAAAATAAAACTTAGTGTATTTAAGTAGCATGATTTTTTTTTTACATAGAACACCTCAAGACTATAAATTATTAGAAATAAGAGAGTTTAGCAAGATGTTTGAAATTAAGATTAATATACAAAAGTCACCTCCATTTCTGTACGTCATCAGTAGACATCAAGAAATGTAACTAAGACAAACATCATTTACAGTAGAGTCAGAGAATGTCATATTTATGTCTAGGAATAACAAAAGTATTCAAGGCCTCTATGTACATACACACAAATTATGATGATCTAAATAAATATATCATGTTCATGGACAGGAATACAGTATTGTGAAGATGTCACTTTTCCTTAAAAACTTTTAGATTCATTGAAACTCAATACAAATTCCAGTAAGGGTGTTCATAATATTTGATAGGATGAATAGCATAGATACTTTTGAGGCAGAAAAGCAGGAATGTGGCATTACTTATGTAGGAATTAAGTACCATGTTATTGGCATAGGAACAGCTAGAATGATTACTGGAAAAGAGTTCAGAAAAAGAGCTAACACATGTACTACTTTGATAAGATTATATATCTTTCAATGAGGAGAGACTCTTCAGTGAATGAAACTGGTTATTAAATGTGGATAACATACAAAGCTGTGTTCTTGGTACTTTACATACACAAATCAAGTAAAAGGAGACACAGTATCAGTGAATGTATGAAGAGACCAAAAATCACAGTGTGAAATCCATTTTATACTATTCAGTTGGCAAAACATGTACACATGATTCTACAGTATCTCTTCTACACTTCTAGTGGCGGTATACATTGGTATAAGCACCCGGGGTAAGGGAGAGTTCAGCATTGTCAGAGTTGAGCGTTCACAGATATCAAATCACAGTAATTTCCTAGAGCAATTCATATGTACAGCTGGAAATATCTTAACAAGCATGTAAGTATCAAAAGATTGTAGGCTATAGTGTGATGCTATTTTTTTATTTTTAAAATAACTAAATACATAGCTTTATAGAATGCCTGTATATGTACAATAAAACTATACAAAAGGAAAGAGGGTGTTAAGATTGAGGATAAGGGTTCCCACTCTGGGGAAGCCAGAGTGATGGGATGGATGGAATGAGAGCAGGAGGCCCACTTAGGGTTCTAGCCTCTGTTTTGAGTAGAAGTTATAGCTATTTGTCACATTATTAAGAGAAAATAAAAGCAGGTTTTGCACGAACCAATGAATCAAGTGTGATATAAATTAAGAAGAATTGTTATTAGTATTAATCTAAACAGTATGGTTTAATAGATTTTTTTAAATAAATTTTTTGACAGAAGCTTAAGTGTGTGGCCCACAGATGGATATTTACTAAATAATGGTGTGAACTGTCCTCAAAGCTTTTTTAACCAAACATATATCCTAGCCTCCCTGCTCATCTTAAAATGTGTGTGGCATCTTTTAACTGAGTAAGATGAGTTCATGTACTTGGAAAATCTTTAGAAAAATAACATCCTTCCTTAATCATTCTGCTTTTGTCATAGTGAACTTCACAGCAACTCTGATTGCCGCATTCACCACCTTGTCACTCATTCTGGTTACAAATTCAAATGGACCTGAAAATATGTGTTGAGACTGAGGGTGTGTGAGAAACTCTTGCTCTATGTTCAAACATCATATTCCTGAACAAATTACCAGCCACCTTCTGATTTAACATAGGGTCATGGCCCTTTCGTCCATTTAATTTATTGTCTCCTGTTCATTACTGTCATTTGCATAGGCCCAGCATAATCCTGTTCAACATTTTATTTTTTAAGTACTTTAACAGTGTTTTAAAAAATATTTATTTTTGAGGAGGTGGAGGGAGATAAAGAGAGGAAGAGAGAATCCCAAGCAGGTGTTACACCAACATTGCAGAGTCTGACACAAGCCTCAGGCTCACAAATCATGAGATCGTGACCTGAGCCAAAACTAAGAGCCAGACACTTAACTGACTGAGCAACCTTGGTGCCCCATACTTTTACAGTTTTTATCTGTACTTTTAAAAAACATCTTTGAGGGGCGCCTGGGTGGCTCAGTCAGTTAATCGGCCGACTTCACCTCAGGTCATCATCTCGTGGTCTGTGAGTTCGAGCCCCGCATTGGGGCTTTGTCCTGATGTCTCAGAGCCTGGAGCCTGCTTCAGATTCTGTGTCTCCCACTCTCTCTGCCCCTTCCCTGCTCACGCTCTGTCTCTAGGTCTCTCAAAAATAAACAAACGTTTAAAAAAAATACCTTTGAGGAGCGCCTGGACGGCTCTGTTGGTTAAGTGTCCGACTCTTGATATTGGCTCAGGTCATGATCTCACAGTTGTGAGACCAAGCCCCATGTCAGACTCCATGCTGAGCGTGAAGCCTGCCCGGGATTGTCTCTCTTCCTCTCTCTCTCTCTCTCTCTCTGTCTCTCTCTGTCTCTCTCTGCCCCTCCCTTGCTCACATTTGCTCTCGCTCTATCTCTCAGAACAAATAAATAAATTTTTAAAAAATACCTTTGAGGTAAAGCTTCTATAAATAGCATATATTTAAATTGTACAATTTGATAAATGTAGACACATACATACCTGTGAAACCATTAACATAAGATATCAATTTCTATGTCCAGAAATTTCTTTGTATCCATTTATAATCCTTCCCTCCTCCTCCCTTGTATTCCAGGCAAGCACTGCATTCTGTTTCTATAGTTTAGTTTACTTTTCCCTTATTTTTATATATATGAAAGCATGCAACATGAATCTTTTCTTTGCTTATTTTTTTTTTAAATATGTCTTCTTTCACTCAGCATAATTCTTTTGGGATTCATCTATCTTTTTATGTGTTTTAGTAGTTGATTCCTTCCATTGCTTGGCTATGCCAGTTTATCCATTAACTGGCTGATGAACACTTTTATTATTTCCAGTTTAAGGCTATCATAAATAAAAGATGCCGTGGACATTTACATGTAAGTTCTTGGGTGAATACCTAGGAATTGAAGGATTGGGTCATGGTAGGTACGTGTTGAACTTTTAAAGAAGTGTCCAACTATTTTCGGAAGTGGTTGTACCAATATACATTCCCATCAGCATACTGTACATCTTCACCAACATTTGGTATGGTCAGTCCTTGTAATTTTAGAAACTCAAATAGGTGTGTAGTGGTATCTCAATATGATTTTAATTTGCATTTCCTTAATGAGTACCTAATATTGAGCATCTTTTCATGGGACTTTTTTTTTAATTTCTCTTTTGGTGATTTGTTTTCAAATCTCATCCATTTTTTGTTCAGTTGTTTTTTATTTAGAGAGTTCTTTATGTTTTTTAATGTAATCATTTTATCAGAATTATGACTATAAGGATTTTCTCACTGTGAAAAGACTTATCTTTTCATTGTCTTAACAGTGTAATACATAGAGCAGCAGTTCTTAACTTTGATCAAGTTCAGTTTTTCCATGTTTTCTTTTACAGATCATGCTTGTATTCTGTGTAAAATATTTTTGTATAACCTGAGATCATAAAGATTTTCTTTTTTTTCCCTAAAAGTTGTATAGTTTTATGCTTTACAACTAATTCTAGGATCTATTTACTCCACGAGCTTTTGTATAGGGTTAGGATATGGATGAAAGTGGGAAATGTGTACAGATACCCAATTTTCCAGTTCCATTTGTTAAAAAGACTATTTCTTTCATCAGATTTGGAAAAATTTTGACTATTGTCTCTTTAGATTTATTTTTCTATTCCTATTTCTCCTGCCCTTTGATATCATTACCTCCATATATATTAGACTCCTTGAAGTTGTCTAATTGCTCAGTGATAGCCTGTTCATTTATTTCAGTCTCATTCCTTCCCTGTTTTTTTATCTTAGTTTCTATTGCTATGTCTTCAAGTTTACTAATCTTGTTTTCTTCAATGTCTAATCTGTTAATCATTTCTGGTATACTTTTTCATCTGAGATGTTTTGATTTTCATCTCTAGAAATCTTGAGTCTTTTATATCTGCCATGTTTCTACCTAACATGCCCAATCCTTCCTCCAAAATAACTATTTTAATGTCCTTTTCTACTAATTCTATCATATTTATCATTTCTGGATCACTTTTTTCTTCAGTATCATTGTTAATTGATTTTTCTCTACATTTTAGATTATATTTTCCTGCTTATTTGCATGCCTGGTTATTTTTGCTTGGCTGTCAGACATCACAAATTTTACCTTATTGAATGCTGGATATTTTTGTATCTTAGAATTTTTCTTAAACTTTGTTCTAGGATACTTAAGTTACCTGAGAGTAGTTTAATCCTTTCAGATCTTGCTTTTTAAGCTTTAGGTGCAGCCAGAGCAGGATTAAGTCTAGGGCATAATCCTTCTGACTACTCAATGCCTCATGAATTATGAGATTTTTCCACTCACCGGGATGAAAACAGAAACTATTCCTGACCCTATATGATCTGCTGATATTGTTCCCCATTATGCCGGTTCTTTATGTGAATTTAATAGTTCCCTTACACCCATGCACAGATCAGTACTCTGCTGAAAACTGGAGACAGTGCTTTCTCTGTGCAACTCTTTCCTCACTGATTACCCTGTTCTGTATACTGTACCCACCCGAACTTCTTTGCCCAGCTCATCTCCTCAACTTGGAGACTGCCAGGCTCCACCTAGATTCTTCCTTCCTGAGTTGCAACCTGGAAATTTTCTTTATGCAGTTAGCTAGGGCAACTGAATAGTTCACCTTGTTTGTTTCCATTTTATAGCGATTGCTGGCTTCGTTGTCTGATGTCTTAAAAATGGTTGAAAAATTTTGTCCAATATTTTACTTGTTTCAGGCTAGAGGGTCCTTTATTCCTTCATTTTAGTCACAAGTGGGAGTCATCTTTTATCTTTTTTTACAATAACAATTTAATTTTTAAATAGGTGAATCATTCTCATGTTTCAAAATTCAAGAAATATAGGTTTATATTCAATTGAAATCTCTCTTCTAATCCACTGCCAACCTACTCTTCACTCCCCATAAGAAACCATGCTATTATGGGGCACTTGGGTGGCTTCCTCGGTTAAGCATTGACCTCTTGATTTCAGCACAGTCATGATCTCATGATTTGTGGGATTGAGCCCTGCGTTGTCAGTGCGGAGCCTGCTTGGGATTTTCGCTCTCCTTCTCTCTCTGCCCTTCCCCTACTTACACTGTCCTCCCCTCCCCCAAAATAAATAAATATTTTTAAAAAAGAAACCATGCTCTTGGTTTATCTTTCTAGAGTTTATATGCAGGTAAGTAAAAATTATATATTCCCCTTCCACCTCCTTTTGCATGAAAAGGTTACATAGTATATACACTACTTCCAACCTTGGTTTTTTTTCACCTAGCCATGTATCTTTAGGATCTTTCCTTATTGGTACGTAGACTGCCTCTTGACACACACCACCACTTCCCTACCCTTTTTAATAGCTGCATGGTGTTACATCACATGAATTTACCATCATTTATTTAACCAGTTTCCTATTATTAAACAATTAGGTTGCTTCTAATCTTTTGCTATTAGGAATAATTTAGTAGTTAATGGTCTTGTACTTAAGTCATTTTGCATATATCTGAGCAACTTTGCTGTTTAATACATTCCCAGAGGTGGATTACTAGGTCAGAGGATTTTTGCTATTGTCATTCTGATAGCTTTTGTCAAATTGTTCTCCCAAGGGATTAAAGCAGATCTCCTACCAGCCTGTTAGGAAAATGCCTGTTGGCCCATAGTCCTATCTACAGAATGTTATCAAATATTTAGATTTCTGCTAATCTGACAGGAAGAAAATGTTATTAATATATAGTTTTGTTTTGAGTGATGTTGAATATCTCTTCTTTTTAAAAGCCATTTGTACTTCCTGTTCTCTGTTGCATGTACTTTAGATTATTGATCATTCAGGTTTTCTTTTAGTGATAAGAATATGAGATTCGCATATTTTAGTAGGTTATGTTTAGTAACTTAATAATGAATGGACCATTGATATATGGTCTATAGTAAAACACTTTACAGTGTACTTATAAAATATAATTTTACTAAATCTAGTCAAATCTCTAATGACTTTTAAGGTCATTAAAAAATGTTTAGATCAAAACCCATGTTAATATTTCAGATAGATTTTTAAAATTCAAAGTAAAACCCGGTTAATCTGAGATTTTGAGCATGAGAGTAATGTTCTAAAATTAGTTTAATAAATGAAAAAATAAGAATTGTTCCCTCTAGAAATCTTTTTACATTTGAGTGATGTGTTTTGTTCCACAAGTTAATGACATTTCCAGAACAATTTGATGGGAATAGGGGAATAGATATTTGAAATTTAGACTATCTCAGAAAATCTAAACTTATGGTTACAAAATGTATATTGTCCCACAGATAAGAACGATAAACACATTCCTGGTTAGATGACAAGATGCTCTTACTATTCATTTGGTATAGCTTTCTTGAGAAATAAGGAGTATCCAAGTATTTTTAAAACTTTGCATACCCATCCTTTTTCTCTGCCTCATCTCAAGCACCTCTGTCTTTTTGCTTCTGTCATTTATAATTTTCATGTATTATACCCTGTGGACAATTAATTAGGGGAGTAGTTACTTTACCAGAAGAGTGAAGTAATAACATGGGCCAGTAGTTTGTTTATATTTTGTTAATTTATTATTAAAGTCTGGCTTTATTTATACAATGAAAAATATATTTTTAGAGTTGCATCAATATGGAGAGGCATCCAGCACACGTCTGTCAGGTATGATGTCATTCCAGGACATTCTCTGGTACTCCGGTTTTTCTGTCTTATCAGCCAGCTAAATTTACCTTGATTAAATAAACGTAATAATTTGGGTGCTTTTTTTCCATTGCCAAACATTGAGCTGCATGCCATTGTCAATTTAGCCAGCTGTCACATTTTAGCAATCTTAATATTGTTTGCTTGCTTTTTCAATATTTCTAAAATTGTATATCAGAAGAATTATTGGCTTACTGATTTTTAAACAATATTTAGTCTTTCCAAAGTTATTAAAAATGTTTTGAACGCTATCAAAATCATCTAATTGTAAATAACTAAAATTTTATCACATGTACCCAGACTTAGTTACTTCTAAATTAGTTTAATATGCATCCATCACATTGCATTTTACCCCACTAATAATATTATGTATCTGCTTGTGTTACCTGAATATCTGGTTTGGTAACATTTGTAGAAGTATGATAACATTGTGTTTTGACTAATTTTGTGCTTTTCTGCTTGTTAAAATTTACCTGATTAATGCCAGGTCATTTCTTCAGTAGATAAAATTTTGAATTTTTATGAAAATGCATGACAAGTTTTAAGAATATAATCATTGCAAAATTGCCATCAAATACTGAAAATGCTTAATAGAATTCAAAGTGAATAAGCAAAATATTCCAGTTATTGGAGATAATAGTAACTAATAGATTAACTGGCCTACTTTTATTAATAAAATATATTTTAAAGAAATTTGTATAGTTTAATGAATTTGGGAAGTCATTTCAAGGCTTTTTCAGTATTTTTCTTGCAATTAATTTAATGCTAATTATTTAAAATAGAGCAAGATGATTTCAAAAAATATTTTCCACCCTTGTTTTGGCCAGTGTAAATCTGTGTGATTAAAAACTACGTATTACCAGTGATGAAAGTTGTTTTTTTAATTTTTTTTTTTTTTAAGTTACTAACTGTATTTCAGGTCTGACTTCAACATGAACTTTCATTGCTTGACTTTGGTTTCAGGGCTCTTTCCTAAAGTCAGTCCTAAAAAAGAATGTCCTAACGTATCTGAAATATATGCCTTACGCCAGCTGCATATATTTAGGGATATTAATAAAAAAAAGTAGCACTTAATTGCATTTAAAATTATGCAGCATTATTTAGAAAATCATGTGAAAACATTGAGGGAAAGTGTAAGAAAGGTGGAGTAAAATGATCATCATACTCTGTTGATTTAAGATTAGAAGTTAAAATAGAAGCAAAATTTTAATTGTAGTACTAACGTTTATTTTTTTCTATTCTGATACCAAAATATTAATGTCTAGAAATTGATTTTTATTTGAATGGAACGAGTTTCTCACTTGAAGTACTAAATACATGGTCAATTACAATTAAATTTCAGTTCTTTGAAAAAGATTTCAAAAATCTAGTGATAAATGATATACCTTTACTATCTTAAATTGCTATGTGTTTTAGGTATTTGTGAAATGTCATTTTGATTATAATCCATACAATGATAACCTGATACCCTGCAAAGAAGCAGGATTGAAGTTTTCAAAAGGAGAAATTCTTCAAATTGTAAACAGAGAAGATCCAAACTGGTGGCAGGTTAGTATCCTTCTCATAATTTCCTCAGCTGGTTTTTTATTTTCAATCTTGTATCTGGCCAATAGCTGAATATTCAGGAAGAAGGTATTAGCATTTGTTCCAGTGATTGTTTTCTGCATGAACAGCTCCTGCTTCATGGCTGCTAACTTTGTGGACAGAAGATCAAATTGAGAGGGAATTTGTTAGTAGCTGTTAATAAATGCAGAATTAATTAGCCTGTGGAGATATTCCATTGGTTTAGGGATCAGAACAGTTGGTTCTTCCACACCAGCGATTGCAATAAAATATGATATTAGGCAAGAACAGCTCACTTGGGGTCATCTCTTCTCAGTGTTTGTTTTTGTTTGTTTTAACTAGAAGTATTATACTGTGTGTATAGTAGCATCTCTCTCTTGTGTCCTCTCTCTGTATATACATTCATGGCAAATAAAGCATAGTTTCTTAAACTCTTAAATCTCCTTCTCCCCTGTTCTCAGTTATTGAGAAATGAAGGTTTGCTTTATGATCAGTGTTACTTGGTCTTGGATTGAAATCTGTGTATATGGAAAGGGATGTGTGTTATCACCATTTTCCCCACTTCATTTTCTTTTTTTCTTTTTAATGTTTTTTTTTTATTTTTTTTTTTATTTTGAGAGAGTACATGCGAGCATGGGAGGGACAGAGAGAAAGAGGGAGAGAGAGAATCCCAAGCCGACTCCATGCTCTCAGCACAGAGCCTGAAGCAGAGCTTGATCTCACAATCTCACGAATCTGAGATAATGACCTGAGCTGAAGAATCAAGAGTCACTCACTTAACCCACTGAGCCATCCAGGCACCCCACCCCCACTTCACTTTCTAAAGATCTGTGTGATCATGTTCTTTTTCCTTTCCCCTAATACAGCTTTCAGAAATCTCTAGCAGGAGTAATAAATCTGTTTTTGTAATTGTTTACACCAGCTAACAACCACAGTATTCATTCAGAGTTGGAGAAACTGATGAATCAGAAAGTTTAAAATCCCTTAAACTGTCAGAACAATTGAGAGTGTCATTAAAAAGCAAGGTGTATGAGGAAGGGACTCAGGACCTATCTCTAAACTTTAAATTAAATGGAGATAGTAGTAACTCACATTAACTCTGATAAGTTATGTTGACTTCTAAGGGAGGATGAGTAATAAGAAAGGGAACAATCTTACAAATGTGTTCTTAAATTTAAATTAAGACATTATTATGTACAAGCGCACTGTGAGGTGAGAGAATTAACAAAAAAACAGAGTCCCTAATCTTGAGAGGTTTCCAATGAATTTCTTAGAACTCTCATCAAAAAGCTTTCTATGGTTGTTTCCTTTATTGAACTCTTTCAGGAAATTTTTCTCTTGTCCCCCTTTCTGTGAATGTCATCTTTTAGTTCTCTTTTCTCATACTGTCACCATTATTTCTGTCCCATCTTGCATTTGGTGATCTATTACTTTAATTCTATTTTTTAGGATGTTAGTTACTAAAAATGATACCAGATTTCTCTATGCTAGTTATAAAGATAAAGACACTAACTTTGTGGGATAAGCCGCTAGCAGCCAGTTCTTCAGCTGCTATTTTAAAGTAGCACTTTTTAGGATTTCAAAACTTAGTTTCTTGACAGTAAATGTAATTTTATCTATTTTAAACTTAAGATATTCAGATTCCCCCCACCCCTTGTAGGATTACAGTTGGTAGTGAATACCTTACTAAGGGTGCTAAATGAAATGTCCTGTTAAGGGATAAAATAGTGTTTATTCTTTCCATTCTTTGACTAACTTAGCCTTATAAATATAGAGTTGACATAATTTAAAGATCTTATGTACCTTTGTATCTTGGTCCCCAAATTTCGATACCAGATGGCAGATTGATTAGGTGCCAGTTGATTCCTTGTGCTAAGTGTTTAAATATCTTAACTGACTGAGCCATGGATTTAAATCTCAAGGTCAGCTTTTAAGAGTAAATGTAATGTATTTTTACTGACTATGGATTGTCCTACTTATTAGAATATCATCTCAAATTTTGGTCACTAAGATATACAATTCATTTGTTTGATTCTAGGCTAGCCATGTGAAAGAGGGAGGAAGTGCTGGTCTCATTCCAAGCCAGTTCCTAGAAGAGAAGAGAAAGGCATTTGTTAGAAGAGACTGGGACAATTCAGGTGATGAGTTTAACAGTGGGAACAAGTAGTCCTTTGTGGTTACCTTTCTTTGCCTTTTTCGTCTGAATCAGCCAATGAATTTATTTAAAATGTATCTAAAATTAATCCAGCCCCTCTACTCGATTCTAACTTTTGTCCGAAGTAAACTCTTTAATCCCTTTCTGCCACCTGCTGGTATAGTATCAGAATTCAGTGGCTCAACTCACTTCTGCCCCCTTCTGCTTTGTAGGACACAACACTCCCACTCCTGTAGAATACCACAGGGCAGTTTTATCATATTCTGACACACTGTTTTAAGTTATATTTGTCTTGTCATCCTTCAGGACCTTTTTGTGGAACCATAAGTAGCAAAAAAAAGAAAAAGATGATGTATCTCACAACTAGAAATGCAGGTATGTTTTAAATACTTTTTGAGAAGTCCAAGTGAGATAGCTTTATATCATTAATTAATGTGGCATAAACTCTAAATACCTAATTTTAAAAGAAACTAATTCAGATGAATACCCAGTTGTAAGGGGCTTGAACACATGGCCCATTATGATAGGGAGACATTTAAATCTCGATACTATGTATACTTATACTGTTACCATTGTTTTTTATTCTGAGTATAATTTACAATAAAATGAATTGGTTAGCATTTATGATTATATTAGTGAAGGAACAATGTTATTAAAACATTTTGTTCAGAGAACTTGGATACTGATTTATGTGTCATTTTTGAAGAAATGCCTTTATGAAGATATTAAAAGAGTTATGATTCAGGGCAGCTCTATTCTGTGATAACATTGTCCATGATACTTTTGGGAAAACAGTACTAGACCAAACAAATCTCCATCTGACCTAGTAGCATTCTCTCTTAAATCTTTTAGACTTAAAAGTAAATATGACAGTTACCATAGTTATTCTTTTCAGTTATAGAGGCAGATAGGAGTGAAATGCAGCTCTTTGAATGAAAAGGCCTTCTGGCAGAAATTGATAATTTTTTAAAGTACTTGCTGGACGTCAGAGCTGCTTCTCTACTGGTACTAAACTAAATAGCACACTATAAAGGGAATAATAATAATAATAGTAACACAATGAGGAGAATAGATTGTCTCAATATTGGTTTAATCTACTGTGGAGAAATTGTCCAAATAAAGAGTTGCTGTTAAGATAATAACCTAAGGAAGAAGTGTTATTACTACAGATTGAGAGTTATAATCCTAATAATAGGTAATACACTACTTTAAATCCATTTTGGCCTTATTTATTAAATACATGTCCTTAAAGCTTTCTTACAAAATAGAAAACTAGTAATTTTCTCATTGACTAAGATTTAATTTTGTATATTTTGACTGAAAATAGTTTGGATCCAAAATTTTATTTTGTACATAAATTCAGAATCTTAATATTTAATTATCAATATGTTTGTCTGCCATTTGTTAATCAAACTGGTGTTTGCTGAGTTAGCACATGGTATTCTTTTATGTATTGGAAGGCCATACTCATTCTTTGGCCCTTATTTAAGCAGCCACACTAGTTATACCACTGTCTTTTATATCTGATACATACTCTTTGGCTGAACAATTTATAAAAGATAATTTGCAGTTTGATTGTATATAGTTAAAAGAATTATGTCTATGACGAATTGATAAGAAAGGTTTTAATGGATAGAATATACGATGAAAATAAAACATGGCATTTTTGTAGCTTCCTTAACCAAAATTTTAAGGGCAAATGGATGGAAATAGATGTTTAAATCAAGATTGAAAATAATTTATTGTACGTTACCAAATTTATAAAAACAAGTCTATACTAAGTCACTACGGTTCAAGTGATATTTACTTGTCGAGACAACCAAGCCCTTATCAAAAGAATTGCAGAGGTTTTTCATCCATCTAAAAGGTAACTGAATATGACGATTTTCCATTTCTTTTTACATTTAGAATTTGATCGTCATGAAATCCAGATATATGAGGAGGTAGCCAAAATGCCTCCCTTCCAGAGAAAGACATTAGTATTGATAGGAGCACAAGGCGTGGGACGAAGAAGCTTGAAAAATAGGTTCATTGTTTTGAATCCCACTAGATTTGGAACTACAGTGCCGTGTAAGTTTTCTCTCTTTTCTTTGTTGTTTAATTGGCATCCAAGAGTAGGTGGGGCAGATTATTATTATTTTTATTTCTAAGTAAATTTTTATAGGAAAGCAAGTAGAAGACACTGAAAAATTTGGTGACTCTACAGCTGTCTTGAAATAATGCTGTAGTCCTGTTGGCTTGCTGCCTCATGGCAGTTTCTCCCAAACTCCTGAGTGAGAGATGTTAGTTAAATGCAAGTACTAGGAGTTGTGTCAAAACCAGCATTCACTTTGTATTTTCTTGTACCAGTGATGTCTGTCTGAAAGGTTGTCTTTTTTACTCACTTTAAGAAAAGAGGGATACCTGGTGGATCCTCAGAGACTACCAGTGTGGCAATTCCTTTGTGAATTTTGTGCATTTTCGCTTATAGCTCTGTCCTGCAAGGTCATAAACCTGATTTTTTGATAGCACATCAACAGTGAGAATCTTCCAGAGCAGGCAGCATTAATTAAGGTTATAAAGATTCACATAAAAAATAAAAATACTGATGGGAGAAGTATAACCATTACATGAGCCTAACTTTCACTTTATCATCTTTGCATTTATTCCCTATTTGCATATTTATATGGAAAGTTAAATAATGTCAGAAGTATGCTTGATAAGAATGGAATCACATTAAGGAGTTAGATGATGTCATAGTCTTATTATAAGAACTAATATACATTTGTCTTTATTTTGGATATGTGTGGGCCTTTACATGTGGGAATTTACATGCTCTTTCCCCTGAACAAGCAGGAGGCAAGCCAGCCTCACTGTATGTAACTCCTCTTTCTGTGCTTCTATTACTGACCTACCCCGCTTGTAATGAACAGTATTTCTTTGGGTATATTAATGCCATTAAACTGTTTTGAGTTAATTCTTAGCCTAACGTCACTCCGTCTCTTTTCGATGAATTGTTGAGTTTCTCTACTTGAATTTAGTATGTTTTGAGGTTTAATTTTCAGTGAGTGATCTTATTGCGAAAACTCTTAGGGATTGGTTGGGGGAGTAACCATGTTCTATTTGTAATCCCTTTGGGGTAAGGCTTTGGATTCCATTGTAAGCATTTTAAATCACTAAATTCAGACAAATGTTGGTTAAATAGTTAAAATAAAAACCTCACCATGACCAAAGTATTTTAAGTATTTTAAAGTGTTTTATTTTTCATTTTTATGAAGTTAATACATGTACAGTATTTTAATCAAGTAGTTCTTAAAGATATGTAATAGAAAAATTAACCGCCAGTCTTGCTGTATTCCACCTTTGGCCTACTTACCAGAAACAGTTGTTTTTTGTGTTTGTTGCTATTTATTTGGGTATTCTTCCACGTTTCTTAATAATGTCATCATTTGCAGTTTCTTGTATTATCCAGTGTAGGCCTTATCTGTTGATTTCCTGACTCTTCCCAATATAAAAATAGGTCTAGTTTCAGTTCATTGCATTTTACTTTCTTGAACAGCTTTTCTCTCCTTCCATCCAGCAGTTGCTGGAATTCCTTTTTTCTTCCTGCCTTTACCTTGATTTTTTTGTATGTATGTGTATAATATGTTTTAAACCAAAGACTCATCCAGTGAGTCATGTTTATTTTCCTGGAAATTTCTGTCTCAGTAAGGTCTTCCTGCTTCAGTGAGGACTGCAGGCTCTGCCTTCTGGCTGTCCCACTGTTAACACAGGAGCTCTTCCCTTTGTCGCTGTCCTGGGTTGACAGCAACCTCGTTTTGCTGGAACACATCCTCTTCTTACTTCACAAGAAATGTGTTCGAGGTATAATTCCTCTTTGTATTTGAAGATGTATATTTTCTGCCCTCTATTTGATTGTTTAGCTGAGAATAGAAATTCTAGATTATAAAACTCAAAAGACGTTCCTCTTGAATCCAGTTCTATTAAGTCCAGGGCCATTGTAATTCTTGTTCTTTCATACATGACCTGATTTTTCTTTCACAGATATTCAGGGTCTTTTGTTTGTTTCATTCTGTTGTTTTTCATTATTTTGAAATTTAATAATGATGTGCCGTTGTATGCTTTTTTATTCATTGTGCTGATGATTAGTGAGCTCTTTAGACTAGAGATTCATGCCCCTCAATTCTGGGAAATTATTTATTATTTCTTGCATGATTTCTCCATGTTTTCTCTGTTCACATTTTCTAGAATTTCTGTTAGCTGAATGTTGAACATCCAAATTCATCTTCTCAATCTCTCTCTCTCTCTCTTTTTTTTTCTTTATCATGTTTCTATCCCTTTATCTTTTTATTCTACTATTTAAAAGATTACCTTGAGTTCTTTATTCTGTTCCATTCGTGTTTTATCACAAGTAATCATATTTATCATTTTAGGATTTTCTGTTTCTTGATTGCTGTTTTTTCCACAGTTGTGAAAGCTATATCTTGTGTTTCTCTAAGAATAGTAAACAGTGTGTTCTTCTTTCAGTTTTTTTTTCTTTTTTTTTATAGGCTAAATTATCTCTGCTTTCCTCCAGATTACTTTTTCTATTTATGGTATTTTTGTGTGTTTTACCTTTTATGCTAGAGGATTTTTTTCTTTTATATACTGATCCTTAGCTGTACATCCATGTTTAAAAGTAAGTGTTATATGTACTTAGGTAAGTCTTGGCAAAGACTGAGTTTTATTTTATGAGATGGGCAAGGAGACAGCTGGTTTGTTGGGGGAGTCAAAAAATGGGCATAAGATATTTTTGGGGGGAGCTGTTAGATTTCTCCAGAGAAGAGTTTTCAGATATCCCTCTGCTGAGAGTGTTCTCTAACAAGATAAAGCGGGAGAAGGTATGGATTGACCTGCTCCAAATGCACAATTATACCCCCCAACTCCAATTTTTAAATTCTTGCTTCAAGAAGCAAGTCTCTTCAGTGTTCTGAGAATAGCTCTGTAAACACTTTAGCTTATTCTTCTTTAATTTCTTTCAGTAATATTAGTAATTTTCAGTGTACAAGTCTTATGCTTTTGTCAGATTTTTCCTGAGTATTTTAATCTTTTTGAATCTATAATAAAAATCATTTTCCTAATTTCCTTTTCAAATTGTTTATTATAAATGCAGAGAAATGCAACTGATTTTTGTGCATTAATTTTGTATCCTTTAACCTTGCTGAACTCATTTATTATAATTTTTTTTGCAAAGTTCTCAGGATTTTCTATATCCAAGATTATGTCATCTGCAAATATAATGTTCCTTATTCCTTTAAACTGGCCATCATTTTTTTTTCTTGTCTAATTGCCCTGATTAGAACCTCTAGTGCAATGTGGAATAGAAGTGGCAAAAGTAGACATCCTTATTTTGTTCATGGTTTTAGAGGGATACCATTTCAGTCTTTCATCACTAAGTATGATGTTAGCTCTGGGTTTTTTGTAGCTAACCTTCTTGAGGTTGGAGAAATTCTCTTCTATTCCTAGTTTATTGATTTTAGTTTCTTTTATCATGAGAAGGTACTGGATTTTGCCAAATGTTTATTCTTTATTGAGACAATAATGTGATTTTTGGTTTTTAGTCTTTTACATTAATTGTGTTCCAAGGGTAAATCCCTTTTAGTTGTAGTGTACAATCCTTCTCATATGCTTCCAGAGTCAGTTTGCTAGTATTTTGTTGAGTATTTGTGCACCTATATTCATATGAGATACCGGTCTCTAGATTTCATTTCTCATGATACTGGCTAATGTTGATAATTGTGGTAATACTGGACGGATACATTAAGTTGGAAAGTGTTCCTTTTTCTTCTTTGTTCCTTTTTTCGGAAGAGTTTCTAAGGGTTTGATGTTAATTCTTCTTTAAATGTTTCATAGACTTTACCCTTGTAGCCATCCTAGGGTTATTTTTGTAGGAGATTTTGGCTACTGATTCAGTCTTGTTATTTGTCGTAGGTCTCCTGAGATTTTCTGTTTCTTTTTAATCAGTTTCAGAATTTATGCAGCATCCATGGTAATATCCCCTCTTTTATTCCTGATTTCAGTAATTCGATTCCTCTCTCGGTCAGTCTTTCTAAAGATTTATCAATCTTCGTGTACTTTTCATAAAACCAACATTTGCTTTTGTTGATTTTCTGTATTACTTTTCTATTGTCTATTTCATTAATTTTTGTTATAGTCCTTATTATTTCCTTCTTATTTTGGGTTTAGTTGCTGCTTTTTTCCCTTTAGGTAGAGGTTAGGTTATTGGATTGAGCTCTTTTTAAGTAGGCATTTGCAGCTATAAAGTTCCCTAGAAGTAGCTTCTTTAGCTGCATCTCCTAATATTTGGTGGTGTGTTTTTGTTTTCAGTTATCTCAAAGTATTTTCTAATTACACTTGTCATTTCTTATTTGACTCATTTGTTGTTAAGGAACATATTGTTTAATTTCTGTTTTTTTTTTTTTATGTTTTTATATATTACTGAGAGACAGAGACAGAGCGTGAGCATGGGAGGGGCAGATAGAGGGGGAGACACAGAATCTGACAGAGGCTCCAGACTCTGGGCTGTCAGCACAGAGCCCAGTGCAGGGCTAGAGCTCACAAACTGCAAGATCATGACCTGAGCCAAAGTCGGACGCTTAGCCGACTGAGCCACCCAGGAGCCCCAGTTTCTATGTATTTTTAATTTCTTCAATTATTCTTCAAATTCTTCAAAATTCAATTTTTTAATTTGAATTTCTTCTGTTACTGATTTCCAATTCATGCCATTGTGGTCAGAAAATAGTGTATGATTTTACTTTTTTTAAATTCATTGAGACTGGCTTTATAACCTCATGTACATTCTGTTTTGGAGAATGTTCCAGGTACACTTGGGATGAATGTGTATTCTGCTGTCTTGGGATAGAGTGTTCTACAGATGTCTTTTAGTTCTAGTTAAATAGTATTATTTAAGCGTTTTATTTCCTTGTTGATCTTCTGCCTATTTGTTCTATCCATTATTGAAAGTATGGATTGAAATCTTCAAATATTGTTATTGACTTAACTATTTCTCCCTATAATTCTGTCGGTTTTTGCAGCATGTATTTTGGGAAGTCTGTTGTCAGATGCATATAAGTTTGTAATTTTTAAATCTTTTTGATGGATTCACACTTTTATCATTATAAAATGTTCTTCTTTGTCTCTCTCTAGTAACAGTCTTTGTCTTTAGGTTTATTTTGTGTGGCATATGTATAGCCACTCCAGGTCTATTTGTGTTACTGTTTGTATGAGGTATTTTTCCTATTTTTCCTTTTTTTTTTTTTTTCACTTTCAGTGTATTCGTGTCTTTGAATATAAAGTGTGTCTTTTGGAGATAGCATATAGTTGGATCATGGTTTTTGTTTATTTGTTTTAGTCCATTCTGCCAGTCTCTGCCTTTTAATTGGAGTTTTTTATCCATTTCATATAAATTATCCTCACTATGAGTTCACCTGATTGTTTCCCTGTGATTAGGTTCTGGTCATGCATTATTATTACCAGAAAAACAGAAGTTGTGTTTTATCCTATTCTGAACATCGCATCAGGAGGTACATCTTGTCAGTATGTCCTATTACTGATGATGTTAACTTCAATTATTGATTTAGGTGGTGTCTGATAGATTTCTTCACTGTAAAAGGTAACTTTTCTTCCATTTGTTATTAATAAGTAATCTGTTCAAAGATACTTTGAAACTGTGTAAGTATTCTCCTCGGCAAACTTTCACCCTTTTGTTTTAGCAATAATTCATTAATTTAAAATCTTTTCCTGAATTTGGAGAAACAGCTATCAGTCCACTAAAATCCCTTCTCACGTTATTTGAATACACATTTATTTCCTAGTATCTTTGCAGTTAGGTCACTCAACTAATTTTTTCTGGCAAGTATATAACTAACTGGTTTGTAGGATGGCTGAGCTCTTTGGGAGTACAAACAGGAAAGAGCTTTATTTTTATCCAGCCACTGACTTCATACATGCTGTATCCAGATCTTCTTTCTCTCTTATTTTTCTTCAGCCCCCTAGGAGATTCTGTAACTTTCTAGTCACTTTCAGTTATAAGAACTTTGTCATATTGTTAAATAAGACTTTATTTTGGGTATGAAAAAAAAAAGTCTACTCCAATTCAAAACTTCAGTGTTGCATCCAGTTCACTATTTTTCCCTTCTTTACAGCTCATTCCTGACCCTTGGCTTAGGACCTCCATTGTGAAGCGAAGGGTATAGTTTGTTCTATTTTTCTCCCTTCATATCCTGCTCTACTGCTTCTGGTTTTCAGGGTCAGGGCAGAAGAACTGAGGATAAAGGGCTGTCATGTAAAATCTTGTCTTTTGCAGACAGGAGTTCTTTATGTCACAAATGTCCGAATACTGTCTCTTTCTTGAGGCCTATTTGTAGGTAGGTTCTTTGGAGACTCTGTAGAGACCTCCATACTTTGCAACTCCCTGGCCAGTCTATTACCATCTCTAGCTGTCCCCTTGAGACCCATGCCAAGTTCTGTTCCCATACCTCATATTCTCTTTTGCTTGGTTCTCCAGCCTTCATTTTGTGTTTCTCTGCAGGATACCTTCAGAACAGTTCAAGCCAGGCTATCTTTTGAATACACGCACACCCCTACACACACAGCCCACAGGAATCGCATTCTTGCTTTGCCACACAGTGGAGGTACAAGTCACTCTACTGCTACAATATGTCATCATGGGCTTTCACAGTTCTCCAGGAAGAATCATTTTACCATGGGTAAAGAAGAAGAAAATAAAGCATTCTGCCCTGAACCTTTGATTCATAATCTCGGTGACTCCTTTCTGAGTATATATTAGATAGAGGCAGATGGGGAGATGATCCTAGGACCATGTTGGCCACTTTTTGGTAAACTCTGAAAGAGGAGGCTATAGATCCTTGGCATTTTAGCATCCACTTGGGACTTGAGGGCTACTGTGAGACTACCGAAAAAAAAAAAAAAAGTTCAGCATTTTGCTTATAAATCTAGAGAACACAATTAAAATAACTTTTGATCACAGAATTATGACTATATTATTCATATAAAATTTGCTTACTTTTTTCTGTACCTAACACACTTCTTTCTTTTCTTCAAGTTCCTCAAACTTATCATTCACACCTTTTTGTTCTTGTTGATCCCTCAGTGTGGAATGCTCTGCCTCCCAGATCTTCAGATGCTTAAATTTTACTTTTTATTCGGATCTCACCTTCTCAGAGGCCTTTACTGACCATCCAATCTGAAGTCGTCTCCCTGTATTTAGTGGTTGTGTTTTAGCACTTAAATTCTCACTTGTTATTTGACTACTCACCTGTCTTCACATTCAAGATTATGTCCCATGAGCACAGAGAGCTGCTCTGTCTTTTGTACTGCTGTAGACCCAGAATCTAGAATAGGGCCTGGCACACAGTATACACGCAACAAATATTTGATGAATGAACATTATATTATGAGCTTTGTCCCACAAGTCATTATATATATATGTATGTATAAATAATATGTATTTTGTAAATATTCATCCTACAACAGCAAAAAGCAAACCAATTCAGGAATGGGCAAAGAACTCAAATAGAAATATCTCCAAAGAAGATATACAAATGGCCAATAAGCACATGAAAAGATGCTGAACATCACTGATTATTAGGGATATGCAAATCAAAACCCCAGTGATATACCACTTTATACTCATTAGGGGATGGTATTATATATTGAAAAAAAAAAAGATAAGTACTGGCAAAAATGTAGAGATATTAGAATGCTTGTTGTTACTAAGGAGACTGTAAAATGGTGTTATCTGCTGTGGAAAACAATATAGCAGTTCCTCAGAAGAATAAACATAGAATTACCATATGATCTAGCAATTCAGCTTATAGGTATATACCCAAAAGAATTGAAAGCAGGAACTAAGATATTTGTACATGTTCATAATGTTCATTGCATTATTTACAATAACAAAAGATAGAAATAGTTTAGATGTCCATCAGTGCATGAATGAGTAAACTAAGTGATATGTATGGACAGCCTTAAAAAAAGAATGAAATACTGATCCATGCCGTCATATGGATGAACCTTGAAAACATTATGCTGTGCGAAATAAGCCAGACACAAAAGGGCAGATATTGTGCAATTCCATTTGTATGAGATACCTAGAATAATCAAATTCATAGAGACGGAAAGTAGAGTCGTAATTACCAGAGCCTAGGGGAGAACATCATGGGAAGTCATGTGTTTAACGGATGCAGAGTTTCAGTTTGAAATGATGGTGTTCTGGAAATGGATAGTGGTGATGATGGTTGTGCAATAATATGAATATACTTAATGCCACTTTAAATTGTGCACTTAAAAATGGTTAAAGTGATCAATTTGATGTTATGTCATTTACCCTGATAAACCTTAAAAAAAAATCTTAATAGCTTCGTAATATTCCAGCACAGAAGTATATACTGTTATTGCCCATTTATATAGTTTGAGTAGTTATTTTTGTTACAAGAGATGATAAAGTGTGTATACATAAATCTTAAATACAAAGTTATTAGATGGATAAATAGTTTGATTTCTTGATTTCTTAGTGTTAAATTAATTTCCAGAAAGATGCACTATTTTACCTTTCTTCAGACTGTTATTTTAATAAAGTTTCAAATCTGAAGTTTACATAGAAAGATTTAGGTATAGCCATACATTAAGTTAATTCTCACTTCTTCATATAATGTAGGTATGTTTTACTTCTCTTAAAATCTTTCACATTTATATAGCATCTAGCTTAGTTTTTTTTACATCTCAGAATCAACAGAAAAAAGAAACACTGAAAAATTATGACAAGTTTGCCTAATTCCTGATATATAGTATTGTCAGGTAGTATGGATGAGGAAGTCTCATAGAGAAGCAGATAAATGCTGGCATTATATTAAATTGATTTTTCTTTACATAGTAAAAGATCCTAAGATAAAATAGAAAAAATTATTAATCTAGAGGGATAGGCTACCTTGTGAATCCGGTTTGCTCTTTAACATTGACATCTTGAGTTTAATTAACAACAACAAAAAAATGTTACTTTGTTGATTGTTTTCTCATTCAAAGAGCTGCAAAAATTTAGAATTTTGCCATACAATTAAATTCTAAGAAATCACATTACTCGTTTGCTTAGCATGTAAGCCTAAGGAATCATTTGTAGTAAAGTCACCCTGTTCTAATTTCTCTGTTCTAGGAATGGAAAGAGACTTAAATATGTGGCAATATTATTGTTAGGTTTTGTTAGATTTTTGTTTGGAGTTTTCACTAGAGAATGGGATTATAGTTAATATTCACTTGTAAACTAAAAATGTTTTGCCAAGAATTAAGATTCTCTCGACACATTGGAGGTGGCAGTGGGGCAATATATGCACCTATACATACTTATTTCAAGTAGTGCATTCCCATATACGATTTCACTGTAGAGGTTCACCCAAAAATAGTACTCTCCCAAAATTATATTCACAAATATTGAGCTAAGTCCTACTGTTTATTTATTTGTGGAGTTTAAAATTGCCTTAGAAGTTTTATCATAATACCTTTGGTGATAATTTCAGAAACCTTAGACATCACACATTTTACAATATGAAATGCCATCATAGCATCTGGAAGATCTTTAAGTTACTTTATAAGTGCTCTCCACAGTTGTCTGGGATGATCACCTTCAAGGCTGAGCCAGAAAACAATGGGAGTAAAAAGGGAGTCCTGTTGTACCTAATGACCTCATTTATGAATTAGACCCTTATTATTGAGTTCGAATTTGAATTTCATTCTGTTCTTATCAAAGTTTTCTTGATGTGCTTTGTGTACTACAAATAGTCAAAATACTGTCAACTTTTAATCTTGATTACTTTTTAATTGTATGTGCCTTATGATCTCATCAGATATTCTACACATAAGTACATGATTAGAAAAAGAATACTTTTTTATATAACATCTAGCGAAAACCAGGTGAAGGCTAAACTGGAAAAATAACATACACACACAAATTACTCTTCTTCTTCCAAACTAGTCTTAACAAATTGGTAAAGTACCTAACTCTGCATCTTTGCAACAGTTTGAAAGAGAATGTCCTTTCCTGAGCTAGCCCAAGTTGCAAAGGAGTTTATATCCCCAGGGTATTCAGAACTCTAAAATATCAGGCAAAAGGATCCTCTGAATTTTGACTTGGTCTATCCACTGTTATTCTCTCAGAAGAGTAAGAATAAGAATACTCTCTTAAAGTAAGTTAATAGAACATGATAACATCAAGTGTGGCTAGATCCACGGCTGAGGTGCAAAACAAACAATTAACATTTCAGAATATTAGTAAGCAGGAGGCCCAAAGAAAGGTTTGGTGTTAGGGTGAGAAAAAGGATAGATAATTTGTAGGTAAAACTACATTTCAAAAGACTGATAATACAAACTAAAAATAGAATTTTGCTCACTTGTTGGGCACTCAATTAGGAAATGTTGAAGCATAAAGAAAGAACATAATTGATATTCCTTGAGGAGAAGGGGAGTGCTGGTGGCAGCTGGAAAAGATACTCACTTACAATATACCTCACGCTTAGTAGTATTCACTATAATTAGGAATTTAAATTTAAATTGGGCTCTGCTTTTATGGGAATAATTTTGAGTTTCAAGCTGACTTTATAAAGCACCTTTTTTTAAAATATAAATTGTGTATGGGAGACCACCTCTTAAAACATTCCTATAGGTCAAGGGTCAGAAAACCTTTTTTTTTTTTTTTAAGTTTATTTATTTTGAGACAGAGTGAGAGCAGGGGAGGAGCAGAGGAAGAGACAGAGAATCCCAAACAGACTCCACACTGTCAGTGCAGAGCCTGATGCAGGGCTTGAACCCACTAACTGCAAGATCATGTGACCTGAACCGAATTTGGACACTTAACCAACTGAACTACCTAGGTACCCCATGGGTCAGCAAACTTTTTAATTCAGGGACCACATAGTAAATCTTTTAGGCTTGGTGGGCTATCTACTCTCTGTCACAACTACTACATGATTGCGAAATGAATGAAACCCTAGGTAATAAAACAAATGAGCCATAGCTGTGGTCTAATAAAATTTTATTTACAAAAATAAGCAGAACAGGTTTGGCCATAAGCCATAATTTGCCAAACCCTGCACTAAATGGAAAAATCCTAAGATACCTTGTGCATTTTAGTCTCAATTTTAATATTTTGCATCTCTCTGTATAAATTCTCAACATTAGTTACTTCGCGGAAACCAAGGGAAGATGAAAAAGATGGTCAGGCATATAAATTTGTGTCACGATCTGAGATGGAAGCAGATATTAAAGCTGGAAAATATTTGGAACATGGGGAATATGAAGGAAATCTCTATGGAACCAAAATTGATTCTATTCTTGAAGTTGTCCAAACTGGACGAACTTGCATTTTGGATGTCAACCCACAAGTAAGCTGCATGGATTCCAAAGCTGTTTTTAAAATTTTAATTCCTGTGGAGTTTTTTGGTTTTTGTTGTTGTTGCTGTTGTTGTTGTTGTTGTTGTTGTTTTCATTTTATTTTCAGATTGTGAGGGTGGTGCTAGAGAACCTTATCATGCATCCACAGCTAGTTAAATAAATTACTGATCAATTAGCCAATAGTAGCTTAGATAGTGATAGAACTTGATGCAAGTTTAGTATTTACTTACTTGCTCAAGTAATATATAAATGCATGTGTTAGGGAATGTTAATTTTAAATTTTCAACAGAGCTGCAACATAAAGAATAAAAAATTGAAGTCACACCTCTTTCCACCCAACACACACACTCACACACAGTATTCTCTTCGTTCTCATTCTGTGTCTCTCTCAACGACCCCTCCCCACCCCTCCACATTCAACCCAACCTAATTTCCCTACTCAGAGATAATTATTAATAGTTCAGTGTTTATTGTCATTTTATATGCCTTAAGTACAGATATATCTATAATTTTAATGGGCTTTCTATTTTTTTATATAAATAGGAAATTCTTTAGCTTTTTTTCATTAAACAGTATCTCTTGATCTTTTCATATCAGTTACTAGGGAGCTTTTGTTTTTAGTTCTTTGTAATTGCTACATAGTGTTTCACAGTACAAATGTATATTAATTTATATGCCACTGTCAATAGACACTGAGATTATTTCTGCTTTTTCAATATTAACAGAATTCTACAAGTAACATATAAAGCATTTACATCATTCTTGATGACTTTTGGATTACTTTCCTTTGTTCAAAAGGGTTAACGAGTAATATGACTGAGGTCAGAACACAGTTAATGGATCACTATTTTAGGAAAGTACTGTATGAAATCAAAAGGAAAGAAGGGGGCAAGTATTAATTTACATCCTCAATCCTTAGAGGGCAGATAGACTTTGATTATTTAGCATTTAGTATAAATTAAAGGATAACATAAAACAAATTCTAATCCCATCTAAATTGGTTTGTAATTGTTCTTCTACACAGGCCCTGAAAGTGCTGAGGACATCTGAGTTCATGCCATATGTTGTATTTATTGCTGCTCCGGAACTAGAGACATTACGTGCCATGCACAAGGCAGTGGTGGATGCTGGGATCACTACTAAGCTTTTGACGGTGAGCAGTTTTTTTTAAGGCTAACAATATTATTTTATTCCTAAGATTTTTTCTCTTTTCTTTTGGGCGCATTTAATTCTAATCATATTCACAAAATAAATATACTATATATTACAGAATAAAAATTCGTTCATGAGATGTAGCTAGGATCTGGAACAGTGTGGCTTTTACTTAAAAAATCATAATTCACTTTATTTTAAAACACAAGTTTAGGTGCTCTGGTTCAGTTAGTTAAGCATCCGGCTTCAGCTCAGGTCATCATCTGTGGGTTCGAGCCCTGCATTGGGCTCTGTGCTGATAGCACAAAATCTGCTTTGGATCCTCTGTCCCCCTCTCTCACTGCCCCTCTCCTACTGGTTCTCTCTCTCTCAAAATAAATAAATAAACTTAAATAAATAAATAAAACACAAGCTTGCTTCCTCTATGTAAATGAAATGGAACAGTACTAAAATATGCATATTAATCCAGCTCTCATTTTTCCAATGAGGCAAAGGGGCTCCAAGACCATCAACAAGCATATTCATCATAAGTTTTACTACTGGGAGTAGGTTCTGACTTTTAGTTTTTGTTATATGTTTTCTTTTGTTTTCCTTCTTTCTCTTTTCATATTATGGGAAATTTAAAATACATACAAAAGAGGAAAAAAGTGAACTCCCATATGTCCATCACCTGGATTCAATAATACATGGCCATTTGTGTTTCAATTAGACCTCTCTTCATTTCGTCCCTTACTTGAATTAATTTAAAGCAAATCTTTGATATGTCAGCAGTAAATACTTCAGTATCTATGTCTGAAAGGTAGAGTTTTTAAACATAACCATAACACCGTTAACACAAAAAAATTAATAAGAGCAACTTTTTTTTAATATTTATTTTTGGGAGAGAGCATGCGAGTGGGGGTAGAACAGAGAGAGAGGGAGACAGAGAATCTGAAGCAGGCTGTATGCTATCAGCTCAAAGCCTGATGTGGGGCTCGAACCCACAAACTGTGAGATCATGACCTGAGCCAAAGTTGGATGCTCAACCAACTGAGCCACCCAGGAGCCCTGAGAGCAACTTTTAATATCATCAAATATACTATCCATATTTGAATTTCTCCAGGAGTTAGAATTTTTTCACAGTCTCTTTGTTCAAGTCAGATCCAAACAAGATCAACACATTTCATTTACTCGATGTCTTCTACATTTCTTCCCCCACCCACTCTTGCAGTTTAATCAAGGGTAACTGACTTACAATAAACTTTACACACTAAAAGTGTACCACTTGGTAAGTCTGGGCATATGTATACATCCATAAAGCCACCACAGTCAGGATAACAGACATGTCCATTACCTCCAGAGATGTAATTGTGCCCCTTCAGAATCCTTGTGTCCCACCGCATCTACCTCTTCCCACACTGTTGCTGTTAAGTCTTGAAATCATGTAGTATTAGTCTTGTTTGTTCTTTTTCAGGTTTCTCTGTGTCTCTACTTCACTTTTTGAATGTCTGAAATATAGTTCTAGTAAGTGTTTTCATTGTGTACTAATTCTGACATTTGTGTCAGTTCTGCATCAGTTTTGACTTGAATGACTTTTCTCACATTGGCCATATTTTCCTGCTGCCTTCAGACATTGTGAGCTTTGTTCTGAGATGCATTTGTTGGGAAACAGTTTGTTCCTTCTAAGTCTTGCTTTTAAAATGTTAGATTAGACCAGAACATTTCTTGATCTATGGGCAATTATTGTCTACCTGTGAGGCAAGACCATTTGAGGACTCTTCCAAGTGGCTTGTGCATCGAGGTTTTCTGTTCTGCCCGGTAAGAGGTCCTGTTCCTGGCTCAGCTTGAATATCTCTCATTTTTTCTGGTGGTTCTTTGGCAGCCTCAGGTATGGTTACACTGTCCAAATTGGTATATAGGTGAATTCTGGAAGGGGGTGAGGCTTTGCAAGTCTCTCAAGTTCTCTCTTCATGCGGTTCTGTTCAGATATTCTGTCCTGAGAACTCTTAACCCTTTGGCTTCCCTGCGCTCTCAGCTCTGTCCCAACTCAGAATGTTGGCTAGGCTCCTCCTAGGCTCTACCTTGTGTGCTGCAGCCTAGACAGTCTTTCAAGACAGTAAGCTGGGATGATCGTAGGGCTGGCTTACTTCATTTTTTGTTTCTCTGAGATGTCAGTCTTTTGTTGCCTCAAGCACGAGGTCTTAAAAGCTCTTTCCATACATTCTGTCTGTATTTATTGTCAGACAAGAGGGTTAGTCTAATATCTGTTACTATATCTTAGTTGGAAGCAGACATCACTTTACTCTGTTCTAATCTGTAAATTCTCACTGCTTCCCTCCCTCTCCTCTTTTGTAACCTTCTAATTTAGTTGTTCACAAAATGAAATCAGTTATCCTTTAAAGTGCTCCAGAGTCTAGATTTTTACTAGTTCTGTCCCCATTGTGTTATATCCCTCTATTCCTTGTATTTCCTGTGAACTGATAGAGGCTTGATCAGATATAGGTTCACTTTTATTTCCCAAGAATAATTAATAAGTGATACTTCTTGTTTTGTTATATTATGAGGCATATGAAAGGTTCTCTTTTTGTGATAAGATTATTTAGTGGGTTCAAATGTCCTTAGCCTAATCTATAAAGTAGTAGCTTTTTACCTAATGATTTCAGCAAGTTTTATTCATCTTTGCCTGGGTCACTTATTTTAGGGATTGTAAGATGGTAGTATTCAAAGTTTGTCCTTCTTGACAAATTTATGAATTATCTAAGAAATAACTTTTCCTTATCAACTGATTGATTACTCTGAAATAGAGTTCATACAGGAATGTCAGGGTATAGGTTGATACTTTACTTTTTATGGGTCACTTTTCAGAATAATGGATTTATTCCGTAAGAGCCCCCAGAGGCAACAGGTGATCAAATAAGGGTTTTTTGTTTGTTTTGCTTTTTAGTTTCATTATAAGCACATGATATGAGCTTTTGATGAGGTTAGTCTGTTGCAGTTATTATTCTTACTGATGCTCAAATTGTCCTATCTTTGACCAATAGGAGCTTATTCAGGTGGGCCCTTGAGACCTTATTTCATGAGCCCAATAGTCTCAGATAGCTTGCTTGCTATCTGGTATGACAGATATTCCAGGCTCCTCTTGTACATTTCCTGTTCTAGGCCAGGTATCAGCTATTTCTTTAAGTAGCTCTAGTTCGTTTTAGGGTAAATGGTGTTTTAAGACCATAATACTAGGGGTGTACTTTGTCCCAAGACTGATCATTGTTTCTAGCTATATCTTTCAGGTAGACAGAGCTAGGATATATGTTTTTCTGTTTTATGTCTGAAGGAAACTATGTCATGAATTCATACTGATACTTCCCATTCAAATACAGAATTATAAGATTTTATTTAACTTTTATTCGTGTATCTCCATTCCCCTATACTGAGTATCCCAGTTCTCAAAAACACTGGCAATGTTAGACTTAAAATAATCACGTAATTGCTCATTTGCCTTATCCCACAGTACACACACAGCAGTGTGAGAATAAGTATACCAACACTCCCGGGTGTGATTACCATGAACTGTTTTTTTTTTTTGTCCTTAGGGTTTATCCCACTAAATACATACAGTCAAATCACTGTGTTTAACACTTGGAATACTCCTCTCTGTGTAGGTAGTTATTATTCTTTTCTTTTTATGTTTACTTACATATATATTTGAGAGAGAGAATCCCGAAGGAGGCTCCATGCTCAGCATGAGCCTGACACAGGGCTTGATCTCACAACTATAAGTTCATGACCTGAGCTGAAATTGAGTCAGGCACTTAACTGACAGAGCCACCTAGGTGCCTCTAGTTATTATTCTTTTTGATGTTTAAATTGGCCTATGTTTAGCTCATGGGAATATTCAGCTTATCTTTTGAGTTTTTTTTTAACACAACCTCAGTAATCTTTGATGACTCTTTTCTTCCTAGTACCATAATCTGTTCCAGGTTCTCTTAAACATTTAGTGGCCCAGACCTGGAACCAGCCATCCAAAAACCCTGGCTCCTTTTAGTGGGAAATGGTATTTAGAGATAATACAGGTGCTAAAGTTGTGCATTCAACTTAGTTGCTCATTATTTCTAGGCCTTTTTGGTGGCCAGATGTAGGAAACATCTTCTTTGACTCTATTTTATCATTTTCTTATGTTGAAAATCTTAGTTCCTGATAACATTAACATAATTTCTTTACATATAAACTAAGAACCTACTGTATATATAATTTCTGAATAACAGTATCATTAATGTCCACAGTATGATTTTTGAAAACTTTTAAGTTTTGGGCTTTTAAAAAAGTTGTTCCTAAGATCTGTTTCACTGGGTATTATTTAATTTTAACATCACCAAAATAATTCCTTTTGTGTGGTTAAGCCATCAACTTAAAACATTGGTTTATTTCATTTTGCTTTTGATTTTCAGGTATTGCTTTTTTTTCATGTGAGTTTAATTTTATTGTATCATTCTATACATTTAATAGTTCTAAAGTAAATCTTAACAGAAAAATCTAGCTTTTCTCTGTCCTCTACACCCTCACCTATAAAGGTAGCAATTTTCACTATTTGCTTTTAGTATAAGCAAGTATGTATATGTGCCAATCCTCCCTACCCCATTTCTTACATAAAAAGGAGCTTATTATATACAGTAGTCTGCCTCCCATTTTCCACCTACCAATATAGTCTAGTCTAGCCATATCCTCTATGGCCATGAGAGGGTTAGATAGAGAGAGATTCTTTATTCTTTTCTCCATCTATATGGTGTATTCTGGTATTGTTACATGATTGTTATTGTCAAAAAAAATCCTTTTTTTTTTTTTTTTTAAATGAACCAGATTGCTCATGATCGTAATAGGTAAGAATTATTTTCAAGTTGAATTGTGGCTGTGTTCACATCTATCATAAAAGATATTTTAGTTATTTCAAACTGATTTAGAAATGTCAGTGATGTTAACTAAAATATAAGTAGTAGTGTCCCTCAGGCCTAGTTTGGAACTCACTTGTCTCTCTACACTTCGCTTTAGGTGTTTTTACCAAATTCGTTATCTTATATACTATTGTTACACTGATGATTCCTAGTTCATGCATAGGTAACCCAGGCCCCAGAGCTCTCACTTGTATAACCTATCACTACTTAGCACTTAGATATCTCCCAAGACATCTTAAACTTAACATATACAAAGTAGAACATTTTCCTCCAAAAATTATGCTCTCCTTACTCCCACCCTACAACTCTGCATTTTCTACAATTGCTTCTTCCACATCTTGATTCATTTTCCTCACTTTTCACATTCATAGCTAATCCTGATAATTTTATCACCAAAATACATTTCCAGTCTGGTGTCATTTCCATCTTCTCTTTCTCCATCACAAGCCAGAGTTGCCTTTCCATTGCATGTGGGCCCTCCACGACCTAGCCTGTACTCATCTCAGTGTATCGCTCCCACCCTTAGTCCCTCTGCCCATCCTGGCCTTTCAGTATCTTAAAACACATCAGGGTCATTTCCTTCCTGGATTTTGCATTGCTATTTCCTCTGCCTGGAATGCTCTTTCCCCCCACTGTAGTTCTCAGTTTAAATGTCATTTACTTGGTGTCTTTGTAATCACTCTTACTAAAGTAGAATTTTCAAAATTCTTTGTTCCTGGTTGGTTTCTTTTATAGTACTCATTACAACTTGGAAGTTTTTGTGTTTATTTGCCCTTTATCTGTCTCCTCCATTGGAGGATAGGAACCCACTCTGTCTTATTCATTGTTCTATCTATAGATGATGAAACATAGTAGACACCTTAATAGGAACTCAGTAAATATTTGAAGAACATATAGAAGAATGCAATTTAATGAAAAGCTTTACTTGCTTATGCAGAACCCATCACTTATTCCCCACATTATTCCAAAATATTTTACAAAATCTAAACAATGCTAGCTAGCTAAAGAAATAGCATAAAGTATATGCTGGTGGAGGTGGGGAACATGTGGTAAGTCTTCAAAAATACATTTCTAAGATTCTCTTTCCTAGAAATAGGCAGCAGATTTGGCTTTGAGCTTAATAGTCACTGCACAATGGTTTCCATGATCTATAGAGCCTATAAGATAAAAAATCTTTTGAACTCTTTCCACCATCTTTCTGTGCTGCGTGAATGTCCTGGCATATGCTCTCAAGAGCATTAACAATGCTGAAAAGAGAGGCAAATGCCAGGTTCTTATTAGGCCTTGCTCCAAAGTCATTATCCAGTTTCTAAACTGCGATGATGAAGCGTGGTTACATTGGCAAATTTGAAATCATTGATGATCACAGAGCTGGGAAAATTGTTATGAACCTCATAAGGAGGTTAAACAAATGTGGAGTCATCATTCCCAGATCTGATGTACAACTCAAAGATCTAGAAAAGTGGCAGAATCCTGTCCCACCAGTTTGGTCTCTTGTACTGACCACCTCAGCTGGCATCAAGGACCATGAAGAAGCACAACAAAAACACAAAGGGAAAATTCTAGGATTCTTTTTCTAGGATGTAATACATATGTGTAAATTAAAGTCGTTTGAGGGGCGCCTGGGTGGCTCAGTCAGTTGAGCGTCCGACTTCGGCTCAGGTCATGATCTCATCATCCCGAGTTCGAGCCCGGCGTCGGGCTCTCTGCTGACAGCTCAGAGCCTGGAGCCTGTTTCAGATTCTGTCTCCCTCTCTGTCTGTGGCCCTCCCCTGCTCATGCTCTGTCTCTCTCTCTCAAAGATAAATAAACATTAAAAAAAAAAAAACAACATTAAAGTCGTTTGAACAGGATGCTATAGTTGGGCTAGAAACCTGAAATAATTCTTTTATTACCTTAGATTTCACCCTGAGGTTATTATCAGCAGTTGTTTAATTAGGAATATTTCCTAAGATCAATGAAACAGAAGATACATAATACTCATAAGGCAAACATGGACTCTGCTACAAAGACTAGGATATGAACAGATGGTAATGACTGTTTCAACACTATATAAATTAGATTTTGAGAATTAATATCAATCACCATAAACAAAAGTCCACGTACTTAGTTCTTATATTCACTTTGGTGTTTGAGCAAGTAAATACACCTTATGATAGAAACATTTCCTTTTAACTCTCTTTGACAGGACTCTGACTTGAAGAAAACCGTGGATGAAAGTGCACGAATTCAAAGAGCGTACAACCACTATTTTGATTTGATCATCATAAACGACAATCTAGACAAAGCCTTTGAAAAACTACAAACTGCCATAGAGAAGCTGAGAATGGAGCCACAGTGGGTCCCAATCAGCTGGGTTTACTGATGATTCAATAAGGTTCAGAATGGAAATAAAACTTTTTAAAAGTGACTGCAACAAATAAGCCTTCTACTGAGAAAATACATGCACAGATAGACAATATCTGCCAACTTTAGGCATTTTTATTGTGTAGATTGAACTACCAGTACACTATTCTGAATTTTTATATAAAATGTGGTTGGGAAGGTGTACTAATATATAATTTATCTTAATTTTTCTAACTTTTTATGGATAATATTTCTATTCATACCACATAAAGAAATGCGTTGAAGCATTTTGATTTAGTACCCTTGCCTTTTTCATCAAAGGAATTTTCAAATCCTTCATTCTCACATTGGTCTCCCATTTTCACTGTGATAATGAATACTTGAAATAGTTTTGTAAAGCTGTCCTTTAGTTCAGTATTAACTCATGAAGGGTCAGTTACTCTTGTGAGGAGGAAACAGTAGTTATTGGCCTCCTTTCCTAATACAAGTTCTTACAGAAGCAGAACTGTAACGTCAGTGCCATCCAAGGCTGACATTGAAAGTCTGCTCAACACTACATGGTTTCATTATTTCAGAGACAGATGGCTATCCATTCTAATTTAAACAGATATTGGGGGGATTTTTCCCTTCATTTCTATCTTGAGGGGGAAAATGAAGAGCAATACTTTGCACTCTCATTTGTTACCACGACAGGCTGATGCTAAGTGAATGTGTCCCCAGCAAGCAAGGCCATGCAGGCTGAGAGTGCCTTATCCTGTAACATGTAAACTGACACAAAGTTGATTTATTTTCACATGTAGAAATTTGACAAAAATGAACCTACTGCTTTCGACAGGGTTTCATTAGGATATGGTCAGTAAATGTATCATGCCTCTGCAAATTTTTGTGATACTTTAAAATGCTTCTAAGTTTGCAAGTGGGGGATTTTGTGAACAATCAGTGTGCTTTTTGAAGTGTGATGTGATTCTTAGAATATACGTTAAATCTGTTGTTCTCAAACCAAATCCATTGAACAATTTATGAGATTTGGAAATAACTGTCAGCTGTTTCGTCTATATGTAATATATACATTATATAATATGTACATTGTATGTATTATATAATATATATTAAATAACGTTCCATATGTTTTTACATTTCTGTTAGGAAATGTACTTTTATGTTTAATGATTACAAAAACAAAACAGCTCCCCTCCTTTAGATGCATTAACATACAGATTTTTAAGATTCATCTCCATTTTTGTCTTCCTTTAGGATTCTTGGATGGTATAAATTCTTCCTCAAACATATTTAGAGGTGTAGCTCATCATTAAACTAATGTTTTATAGCCATGTTTTCTATTGCTGCCAGCTTTTCACAGGAACAGCATTCACACTTAAAGGCTTAGGAGCTTAAAGATTAGTGGTCATCTTTGTCAGTGGTAGGCATCAGGCACCTGGCTGTTGAATTTGTTTTCTCCTCAGCAAAGCTGTCACATGGACTGCCAGCCGGGAGCGCTTGGAGGGAAGAGAAAATACATGGCAGGAAGCAGTTATGCTCACATTGCTTTAAATCTCTTTAACAACGAAACAAAACGCCCAAGTTGCTATATGGTGATGATTGGAAATCTATAGGTATTTTTTTTCTAGAATTTCATATCTAGAACACAAATTAATGTTCTTTGTCCTAGGATAGGACATCAGTGCAAAATGGATCATACTGTTTTAATAACTTTGGTAACTTTTAAACCACCTATATTTACATCAAATTCTTGGCTTCTCAGAGCAACCTGAATCAAAGCACAGTGTCAAGGTAATGTCTTATGACTTAATGTTTCAACACACTGTAAATTTTAAGAGAAATTTCATTTTCATGTTCTCAGGAAATGTGCTGTCTTCTGTGGTTTGCCTTCATGCCGCTGCATGGAGCCTCGGTGAACAACTGTGCGATCACTGTACAGCACAAAAGGTTCATCCACAAAAATATTTCAGCAGTCTTGATGTGACAGAGATGATTTTTACATCCTATATATTTTTAGTTTTATCATATAGTATAAAATGCATACTAATTAGAAAATAGTCTATACTTAAAGGAATTATTTCTATTATAAATGGTATTCATGACTAAATACACACTCAGTCCCCTATAATATAAAATGAAATAATGCTATTTAGTTAATTTCAGTCTAGATGCCAGAGCTGAAGAGAATAAGTTCAGAGAAGTTAATTGTATCTCAATAGAGGCATTGAACTTGAAACCAAGGTCTCATCTGAGTCTGCAGGACCTGGCAGATCTCTGCTGGGGCAAGGAGTCCCAAGGGGCCCACGAGTCTCCCAAGGCAACAAGAGTATTGTCATAATCAAGGAAATGTGAATTTCTCTTGTGGGAAATATATAAAATAATTAGCTTTACTGAAGAGAAAATGGTTTAAAGTGATGCTGAACAACTGGGAATAGTTAAAATACACCTGCACCTGCATATGCTTTTGGGAAATGTGCCAATATGTTAATGCACCTGAGCATTCTTCGTGGACAGATGAGTGTCCACATCCAGCATTCAGGGCATGACTATTTCTATACAACTAAATATTATATATATATAATATATATATTATTTTCAAATGTACAAATACCCATAGAATTGATGTTCCTGGGTAGTCACATAACGCCGTAACTAGTGGAATATATGTGATGCATTGCAAGTAGGGTTTCACTTTTTTTTTTTTTTTTTTAACATTTAGAGACATATAGAGACAGAGTATGAGCAGGGGAGGGGCACAGAGAGAGGGAGATACAGAATCTGAAGCAGGCTCCAGGCTCTGAGCTGTCAGCACAGACCCCGACACGGGGCTTGAACTCACAGACCGTGAGATCATGACCTAAGCCAAAGTTGGCCACTTAACCAACTGAGCCACCCAGGCGCCCCGGGTTTCACTTTTATTCTAGCCATGCCTTGATTATACAGTCTCAATTTCTGTTTGATATTTGGATAATATCAATCTAATACATCAGAACTTTGTTTACTTTTGCCAATTATAACTATACAGTTGCTGAGCATAGCTTTCTAAAATATAAATCATAAGTCCAGTATGACTACAGCAATAGTAGCCTGAACCCTAGATTCTAGAATCTAGTAAATTTACTTATAATAACTTATAAGGACAACTTTTCTTTAAAAGAGCAAATTGATTAACACAAATTTAGAAAATAATGCAAATTAGCAATAAAATACAATAAGGTAGTACTATAGATTATGACCAGATACTAACTGCTTTGACCATACTATCCCAATGACAATAAAAGATGATCTTTGCTTTAAAAATTCATTAAATCGATACTTAGGTAAAACAACAAGTGTCCTAATCTAGTGATCGGAGTTGATTTTCAAGATGGATAGCCACGGAGTTAGGAACAATTATTTTGAACTGGTAACTATCAAACATAAAGTTCTGAAAATTGGTCAAAATAGTGATCTACTAAACATTGTACTTTTATGACTTCTGAAACACTCCATTTTCCAGAAATCGCAGGATAGGGAGCCAATAATTTTGTAGTAATGAATCTTTATACTAACTATGAAAAAAGAAATCCTGAACTTCTATGTACATATATAGGTCATTTTTTAAATGTCTGAGTCACCATATATATTATAATATATATACAGCCATATGTATACTATGTAAAATTCCCAAACTACATGAATAATAAAACTAAATGTGTTTACCCATGTAATTATAGCTAGTGTTCTTAGATGTTTACTCCCAAATTCTTAGACCTTCTGAACTTTTTTTTTCACATCATTTTATAAGGCTCTGGTTTTCCTTGAGGCAGATACTAATCTCCTTTTTGAAAAATATATGATGAAATTAAAATCAGAAAACTATCACTATAACAATTTCCTTAAGGAAAAAGGACAGAGTTCTAGACGGCAGTGTCTTGGGAAATACTTAAAGCTTTCAAATGAATTTGTGGTGTGGCTCAGACTTAGAGATTATGGTAACTGCCCTCTTGTTCCAATGGATTTGCCGTGAAAGTTCATGTAATATCTGCATTTTGAGTTTGGGGAGCAATTCAGTATTTTAAATAATGGGACTACTGTATATAGTACAAGTGAATATTCACAAACTTTTAAGAATACAGCTAATAATTCAGCATATCAGTTTTCAAATATACATTGTATATCTAAAGAAGATAACTATAATTCTTTAAGGTAAGATGATTTTTAAATTACATTTTTGTTAGCTTCAAGTTCCATTCATTTTTAAATATTTCCCATCTATTATGTTACTTTTTTGTGTTCCTGGAATGATTTAGTGCACAGATTCAAAAATGAGTCTTTAATACAGTAAAAAGTGAAGGAACGGTATCTCATTTCCAAGGTAAGAATTTTAAAGCATGGCCTGTACCACTCCTGCAGTACATGGAACTACTTTCTTTAAATAATCTCTCTTTTGTTAAAAATAGAGATGGTGGACTTCTACTAGCTGAGATCCTAATTCTGATTCCTGACCGTGTGACCTTTGATAAAACTTGTATCTCCCTTTTAATATTCCACAAGTTAAATAAGACAACAAAATACTTGTCTTCACCTTAAATTACAAGCAATTTGTATCTCTGATATAGTAAATGCTAGACTGGGAAATCCTTATTAGGCTGCTTTATCCATTTATTGTATATATTCGCTTATATTGAGGTTGTTTACCTTTTAATTATTTTAAAGTGTATCTCTTTAAGAGGTAACATAATGAATGGTGCGTGCCATTCAAGAATCTTACCTCCAGTTTTAAAACAGCTCTGAGGAGGTAGTTCCAGCCTTGGAAGAGGGTCTGTTCTGCTCTCTCCGTGGCGTTGCTCAGGAGGTTCATTTAATTTAGATCCCACTCTAAGTCCAAACCTTTAGTGAATTCTTGCTGTTACTCACAAATCAAACAAAATTTAAGCAATCTAGTACTCTCTTACATCCAATCACATTCTGATCTTTGCCCTCTTAAAGCTGCTCTACCTTAATTCTTAGGCCTGAAATTTATCACTGCAGCCCTATTGTTTAACCCATTGTATTAAGTTTAAAAGGCCTCTGTTTCTTCATAGGGAGAACCATTTGGTTAGGTCCAGTTAATGGACCTTGAATCCGACATGAAGACATCTTAGTTGCATTCTTTCTCACAGCTTCGCGGACGTTGGCTGATAATGCAGTGCTGTGATATAGGTGACATGGCTCCACACACCAGTCAGCCAGAAGTGACAGTTCCTTCCCTTTTTTCCCCTACTAGTTTTGACTATTGTCTAATTTCCAGCACAAACCAAACACAGCTACAGTTAATGTAAATGCCACTTAATACGTGGGAGAGTAGTTGACTCCGTGCTTGTAAACCTGTCTTGAGTCCTGCTGAATAGATATTGTTGCCACAAAGCAGAAGCCAAAAGGTCTGTCTTAAAAGCTGGACTAGATGTTTTTGTTGTACTTTAGCGACAGCAGTCTCTGGGGGTAGAAACATACAAATATGACAGGCCATACCTGAAATTTGGCTTTCCTCCTATCAAAGTGGCCTGAGAGCTTGGAGGAAGTGGAAAAAAACAGCATTCAAAACTCGTAAGCTATAAATTACCACTATTAAACCAGAAGTCATCACCAGTTAAAATATGTGGGTTTTGTCATATTCTTAAATCGGAGAGACGGGCAGTGGGATAAGTAATGTTGCTTTGAAGACATAAAGCTTGTTCTGGTAAATGTCCAAATGAGGAATGCCTTCATCTTTTCAGGTAGAACCATATTTGAGGAATCGCTCATCTCATCTGTAATTGAAATATAAGATAAATATTCCTTTTGGCTGTGTGTCTTTTTTGAAAAAACTACCAACTGATGTTTCTTTGGTAATGTTGATTTTTAAGGAAGTGGGATCTAGGGTTTTGCTGGAGAAGAATGAGCACCAGGGTTCAGCAAAACAAGTGTAGTTTTCTGCATGTTGAGTTCTGTTAGAGCCCATGGTGAGTATTTGATGTGAAAACCTTGCTTTGGGGATTTTTTTTTCCCATTTCGGTTTGGTGTCTTTATTTTGAACACAAATGCATGCTCTTTTTAACCTCTAGTCTTTGAAATAATTGTAGAACTTTTTTTTTTAATGGAGGGCAAAATGCTCGTTAGCAACCTAAAAATAAAAGCTGAACAAGCGGCTCAAGTTTTCTGATGAAAAGGTTTAAAAATAAAATTTAATTGCCGCTGCTTTCCAAGTAACTGTATTACTAGTTCCTGTATAAAAGAAACATTATTGCTGTCCTTGTATAAATAAAATTTTCCTGCAGTACAATTAAGTATTGAGTTTTCAGAAACTGTCCCTATAAACTTTTTCACATATTTCCATATGCTGTCCAAACATGGGAGATTGTATATTCCAGGTAAAATATTTTTGTACATATAAAAATAAATATTTAATATTGCAAACATGCAGTGTTTCATTTATAGGCAGAACTAAGATTTAGAGATACTACAAAGGATATCAGATTAGCTTTGGTAATTTCTTTTAAATGCTAATAATCTTTGTAAAAAGCCTGTAATAATATGTTTTTCTCACCAAAATAAATATATAAATTTTTCACCTGCTTCTCTTCTTTAACAGGGAAACCCTAACTATTGTTTCCTCTATCCCAGCCCAAGTGATTCGATGGCTTTCAAGCGTGATGTACACCAGGAAAAAAATTGCAGAGACAGGGAAGTTTAGAATCGAGTAGAGGCCTCTGTGCTCATACAGCAGGAAGTGCTAGGAGCAGCCACGCAAGAGAAGCCCTCGTGGGGAGAGACAACACCTACAGGGGCACACGCTCACCCCCGACCCCTCACCCCGAGGCCTGCGGTGGAAGAGGGAGGTGGCCCTGCCAGGCTGGCCGAGAGGTAGACACGTGACCACGGGGGAGTGCAGGAAGCCTGCTTCCAGAAAAGGTACTTGGCAACTTTTTCTCAAGTGAGTTTCTGGGGTTCTCTACCTTGTACTTCAGAAACTGCTAGTCCAGTGTACTTCTCACTTCTATTGTTCATTTTTCATCTTACACTGCCAGTATTCTATCACTGCAGTAAAAAATTACCACATTTAGCAGCTTAAAACACAAACTTAGTTCTATAGGATGGAAGTCAACACAGGTCTCACCAAACTAAAATCGAGACATTTCCCAGGGCCTGCCCTGCCTCTTACACTGGAGAGAGAAGCTGCTTTCCGGCTCCTGTAGGTTGTTGGCGGACCTTGGTTCCGTGGTGTTGTAGAACTGAGGGCCCCTCTTCCTTCCTGGCTGTCAGGTGGATACACTCTTGTTCTTGAACTGACCTCCCCTGTCTCAGAGCCAGCATCAGCACTGAATCCTTGTTATGCCACATCTTTCCTGCATTTTCTTTGGCCAAGTCTCTGACTCTGCTGCCTTCTTTCTTTTAAGGGCCCATCCAGACAATCCTGGATAATCTGTCCATCTCAAGGTCTGTAACCTGAAAAACACCTGTGAAGTCCCTTTGTGGCATGTAAGGTAACATGGTCACAGGTTCCAGGGATTATTACATTATGGGCCCCTCTGAGGGCCACATCATGCTAGCTAATGTGTTTCTTTCTGCATCCACTTATGAAAGAGAAGTGGTCATGGAAACATCTGAGCAAAGGCGGCTGGCTGCTTCGGAAATATTACTGTTTTCTAGGTGATCTGGTCTACTGGAGCTTGTTTCAAATATTACTATTTTTAAAAATACAGTTCTTGATCTCAAGCAGTAAATAAAGGTACATTTACAATTAATAATTATATGTAATGATGAAGATACCAGTTAGTTAGAAAAGCCTTTTGGAGGCCCAGCACTACTTTGCCCACCACATTACGGTGGGGTCTCCTAAGGAATGGCAGTGACTGGGGGTGGCTAGGAACACCTGTGGCAGTACAGGCACATGCTGGCGTCTTTCTGCCTGAAGCCAGTCTATAGTTTTTGTTGCTTTAGGGTGGTGTTGGTTTGGTTCATTTTAATTTAGAGGCTCATGCCTACAAAATTCTAACAGAAGTAGAAAGGTGACCTCCCCAGCCTTGCCCCAGCTTCTAAATCCTCCCCCCCCTCCGCCCCCGGGCAAAGGAGCCACTGTCAGGTTTAAAGGAAATTCCCATTGCATTGTGATACACGTGTATCTATTTTTTATACTAGTAGATTCTTACACAATCTGTCCTCAGTTTGTTGTTTATAAGATCTTTATTTCAGAAAGTCAGGAAGGCGTGTATAGTGCCACAGTTGTAGTACGACTATTTCTGCAGATTCCTTTTTAGTTTGCTGTAAGATGCTCTTTGTTTTGTTGCCACACAACGTACAGTTGTTTTTCTTGTTCCATGTGTCCTAAGATTTAGTCTCATTTCTGACTGAGGTGACGAAAGGGTTATTTGCTTCATTTCTTCCATGTTAACATTCAAGTAGATTATGAGGTAAAAATGCCGACTAACACGTTTCTCTTCAACAAGTGTGACTTCTCATCCTCCCTGCTCCTAAAGTCAGATCTCTGGCAGGAGGGCCTGCCTACTTTTTGCTAAGGGAAAGAAGTGATTTCAGGTCCCCAGTGGATATTAGCAGTGGAATCAGGGGCAGTAGCTTGGAATGTCTCTCTATTTTTATAGAAGAATGTCAAGACAGAATTAAATGCAAAATATACACTGTTCAGAGTTTTCCTTTGATAAAATATGTAGTATTTTATAAATTAAACATCCAGACTGCATAGGAAATCAGCTTTGTTCTAGACCTAGAATTGGTCTGTTCCTCAAACCATGACAAAAATGAAATGCAGACTAAGGAAGTGTGTCCTATTAGATTACTTTAATTCTGTTTAGCAGACAAGTATGTATACTTTAGTGGCATATACAATTCATTTTTCCAATCAGTACATCTAAAACAGCCTCTATAAAGAAAAATTGTCTTCCTAAATGAATGTTTGGATCATAGTGTCAGACTCCTCTATATCAGAAAGAAAGTGATAGATGGACCCATTTTTCCATAGAAGAGGGTTCTGGCTGTACACTTAGAATTATCAACCCTTTGGGTGCTGGAGCCTACCTTAGCCACCAGCCCTCTTATGAACAGCAGTTTACAGAGTACCCGGTAGCTAAACTCAGTAGTATCTTAACACTGCTGAAAAATACCCAGCTTTTATGGTTGGTACTTGTAATTCACAAATGATGTTATTAATGTGCTCTGCCTAAAGCACAGAGTCCATTCAGGCTTATATAAAGAATTAGTGGGAAGATGTTGGGGTCCTTTTGGGTGACAACTTTTACAGATGACCTCAGTCTCTCCAGGTTCATGTCTGCTGTGGCAAACAAACGCTGCACGATGCCAAACCTTTCTAGATCCTTCAGAGGCGCCAAGACTGGGTTTTCAAGATCAGACACTCCATCATCTGAGAGAGCATGGAGCTGAAATGACATATTTAAACAAATTCACTTAAAAATGTTATAGAAAATCCACAGGAAAAAAATTGTTTTTAAATTCCCCACAAGGAGCACCCTTAAGAAAGATTTAACAAGATCTATGTGACCTGGGCCCTGACCTTTCCAATTTGCCTGCAGTTCTGACAGTCCTTCCCCTCTCTGAACTCTGTATCTTCTACTAGATCCCTGAACTTCAGAATGTAACTTTCCCATACACACAGTATGTATGGTTTATTTTAATGATATCAGAATTTCCTATACAGCTGCTTGATCTCAAAGGGATAGGACCACAGTTGAGTTTTGCCTCAAGAACCTTTGCTGTTCCTTCTACCTGAGATACTCTTCCTCCATAGTTGCGCGTAGCCTTTCCTAATCTCCCCTCCACCTCCCTATCCCAACGACTATTACTCTACTGTCTGTCTGAAGATGTTTAGTTTGCTTTCTAGGAGACCTGGTCTGTCAGAACATAGGGCCCTCAATGTGCTGAATGTTAGCTGTTCACAGGGGTCACTTCAGCTGCTGCTCTAAGTGCAAGTTCTCAGAACATGTGAGATTTTGTGACACTTTAATTTTCAGTAATTAAAATATAGATTTGATTTTTAAACAGGCATTCAGAACCAGATCAACTTAATGTAGAGAGTAAAATTTAAAATGAAGTATTTGTGAATTTTAACCAAATCTGAAGGGAATCCAAAGATTTCCAGAAATATCTCAAGCAATGATAACCTTACCAAAACTTGCCCCAATGGCCAAAGAACAACACTCGTTTGATTACAAAAGTAATTCTATTATCAAAATCAGGCTTACAAATCTACACTGTGTAAATTCACCAAATACCACTCACACAACGTTATTACCACAGGCTTAACATCAGCTTTTGGCCAAGACCATATACTATCAATTTGACTTTAGAGAGTGGATCAGGGTTCCTCTTTGACCACAAGGACCACAACCCAGCAATTTAAGAATGAGCTCCACTGGTGCAGCCCCCCAACTGCAGGCTCTGTGTCTGGGGTCTAGTGGACAAGTGCTGAGCAGCACAGAGGCCCTTCTAGGTATAAAAGATTACAGTCACCCAAAGGGTGGTGGGGTGAAATTAACAGTCTATATTGATGATCCTAACTCCCCTCCTTTCCAGTTTGGCAAGCACATTAGTGTATCTGATGCTATTCTTCCAAAAGCCCTTCTGAAAGACTCTCAAAATTACTCTGGCCACCAGATAAGAGAAGACAGGGATGCAGGTAGATTTTTGTACCCTGTTCTAGGTAAATCCCTGTAAGAAATAAAGTACCCAAATTCCTTCAGGAGGCAGGAGCCTCATTGTTTTAAGATACCCAGGAAATTCTTCAAAAGAAAAATTCTTTGTCTATGTTGAGCAGTCCCCCAAAAGCACACAAATGACTCTGTGGGCTTTTGTGCCACTGTGGAATACCAGCCATTCTAGAACCCCAAATGTGGCTACCTTTAGACCAACAAAGATCAGATCTAACTCTGACTGCAAGGAAGATGACAATGAAGTGTGAGTTTGTTGGGAATTAGCTAATGCGGTCTTGTAGTAACCACATACACATAATTCAGGAAGTGTCTCCTGAATGCAGTAGATAATTTTGTAAATCTTGGGAAATGCTAAGCACTCACTGCAGCAGGGAGCTATGAAAGCAGAGTTACTGGTCTGCTCATCATTACAGACAAATAGATAATGATTCTTCCTGTTTCCATAACTAAACCACACCAGCCTTTACCTTTAGCTGGGCCCAGAACAAACATGCTGGCATGTTTTCACGTAGTTCAGTTTTTGTGATCACAGTACAAGAACCCAGCATTCCTCTACCAGTGGGTAGAAACTGCTTTCAGTTGTTAATGGGCTCTAAACTGTTCCTTGGACTGATGCCTTGTTCAGATGTCTTTGCTATGCAGAGAAGTACCCAAGGCGCTAAGCATGGTGCTCAAAGTTCCTAGACTAGATGGATAACAAATTTCAGGGTCCTGGCCAGGCACTTATTCGCAATACCTCCTTCCCAGATCTGGGAGCAGAGCTTTGGACTTTTTAGCTTACATAGCATGTTTGTTTTAACTCTTTGTAACTAACCAGACCTTAATATAATCCAACCAGGTATGCTCTACTACTATGCTCTAGGCTGAGCAACACCTGCCCCCTTAGAGTGACTTCTGGGCAGTGTATTGATGGTTCCTTCTATTAATGACCAAATTTGTAACTTAAAAAGGAAAGGCTTAATCTTGATTCTCCAGGGCTAAGCTCAGCATTATCCAACTATGACATTTCCTGAGGGCACAAAGCTACTCATCTGAGACCAAACGGTCTCCTCTTGAATACCTTCCTGGTGAATTTAATGAAGAGCTGTATCAAAGTGGCCTAACCATAGCCCTGCCATTGCAAATAGCATGGTGTCAGGTTCCTTCCCTGCAATGTTGCAACCAAACCTTGACCAAAATTCTCCAATGGGAAAAACATGAGATTTGAAATCTCATGGCAAAGTTGGAGTCCTGCCATGCTAGCAAGTTCTTTGTACAAATCCTTCTCCTCTCAATCTCAGTCTTCCCATAGGGTAGGGTTTGTGGTGTGGATGGTGTGTAAAAAAAAAAAAAGTGGGTTAGTAATAACACCTGTTTAACCTATTTTTAAGGGCTGTTGTGGATGAGAAATCCTAAAGGTGTTTTCTCAGTTGTTGGGGGCCCATCCCCAGGTTCCTTACCAAGTGACACAGCGTAGGAATAATCTGGAGTTTACAGCAAGCACCCAGCAGAGCCGCTGCATTATCTGGCATTTCTGCAGGAGACAAACATCAGTCACTGTCCAAAAAACCCATGGGAACAGGCCAGCCCCCGAATTGTACCTGATTTATCCTTTAGTGCTCTCCCGTCAGCCAGCCAGAGGACATGCTCAGTCTCAGTAATTACTGAAGGAATGAATAGTGCTGAACAGGCCTTTTAGATGGGAATGAGGTAACCATCTCTGTGTTCACTAGAGGATGGACGTTGACATTCAATTTGCCAATCAAGAAGAACTGTACAAACTCAAGGAAAAGCAAATTATCTAGAAAAGTAGAACCTACCTTTTCACAAAGATGACAACAAAGGTGAAGAAGGAAGCCCATGCCCCCTCAAACCCAAATCAAAGACTTTGAAGGCCAAGAAAAGGGTACTGAAAGGCATCCACAGTCACACACACACACAAAAAAAAGATCTGCATGTCACCTACCTTCTAACAGGCCAAGACACTGCATCTCCAAAGGCAGCCCAAACATCCTCGAAAGAGTGGCCCCCCAAGAGAAATAAGCTTGACCACTATGCCATCATCAAGTTCCCCCTGATTACTTGAGTCAGCCATGAAGGAAACAGAAGAGAATAACACATTTTGTTCATTGTGGAGGTCAAGGCCAACGAGCACCGGATAAAACAGGCTATGAAGCAGATCTGTGATATTGATATGGCCAAGATCAACACCTTGATCAGGCCCAATGGAGAGAAAGCAACATATGTTCGACTGGCCCCTAACGATGATGCTTTGAATATCATCAATGAAATTGAGATCATCTAAACTGAGTCCAACTGGCTAAATCTAAATTTTTTTCAACAACAACAAAAGTAGAACCTAAGATTTGGTGACAGGAGCTGTGTTTGAGCTCTGCTACATATTTGGGGTAGGACTTTGGATATACCTCTCTGAGCATGTTTCCTCATTTGACCAACCAGGGGTGGCACTGCAGAGCTCCCCCACCCCCACCCACACTAGCTTGACACGAAGGGCACCAATGGCAGCAAAGTTGGTGCAGGGCTGTGATGAGGCTGGGGGCTACACTGAGAGGGCCCTGCCAAGTCCCAGGAAAAGGAAATCCATATCAATGTTATTCAAAATGGATTTTAAATACCAACCAGGATAAAACAGACGCAGTTCTAAGAGAACCCAATCCCTCAGGATATAACCTTATAACCTATGAACTGAAAAGGCATAAGAGAGAAATGAATCACCTGCTGCAGCATCTGGCCCAGGGACCACTCACGAACTCCATTTCCGGCATTCATTAGCAGCCTCATTTATAGACAGCAATACATCACCAAGTCTGTGAGCCAGCGGAGTACAATAAAACAGCCCATTTCTAAGACAGGAAGGCTGCTAGGAGGATAAGGCAGTTCTCCCTCTAGAGAACCCCCTAAAATTGCACTTAAATGTGTGCTCATTTGCCAACAGAGAGGGTCCACAATCCATGAATTAACAAACAGCCCTTATCCCAAATCAAGAAGATAAAGCTGGTAAGTATATGACACCCGGTGGAAAGATCACAGGAGCAGGAAGGGCAGTGACAAAGTCACCTGGAACATGACCAAGTCCTGGCCAAGCCACTGTCACCCATTGTCTCCCCTGTTCATGCTTCCATTCCCTCACTTTTCAGGTGGCTCCTGAGTCCCATGTAGTCCTCATCCACTCCCCCTTATTCTTGGAAATACTTTAGCTCCAGGTTAGGCGGATTGTCATTCGCTATTTTGAGCATGATGCTAGGGAGAGAAGGATGCAGTAACAGCATCTGCTTTACACAGCGTAACAACTAATTTTACTACTTTAACTTCCTGGTGGGGACAGATGATCATTTTCTCCTATCTCAGCAACCAAGCAGTGCCTAAAACACAGAAGCAACTTTGACATTTCTTGAGTTGAAATAATTTATTTTGACTGCTCTTCCATATTCTGTCTTTACAAATGAGCCCTGAGGAGTTCATACTTAAGGTCGCAAAGTGGTTAAGGAAGTGTTCCAGACACAGGCGAGATGCTGGGACTGAAGTGCTTTAAACAAGTTAAGCGTGAAGAGGCTGGTTCAAGGTGGCAATGTAGGAAGATCCTAAACTCACCTCTTTCTGTGGATGCTCCAAATCCCCAGCTACATATAGAACAATATCCTCTGGGGAAAAAAAACAAACCCACAACCACCAGAGCAACTCCTATGCATCTGGCAAGCAAGGAAAAACCCACACTGAAGCAGGTAAGAAAGACAGAGCCACAAACTCATCATAAACCCCACCTTTGGCACAGTGACCCACAATTGGAAGAGAACTCAAAAGCTCTGAGGATTGAGTTTGAACCCTGCATTAAGATACTGCACTGGAGGGACCAGCTCCTTACACCTCTAGCTTTGAAAGCCAATGGGGCTCATGTCCATGAGACCCACAAGGCTATACCAAACTAAGAAATGGTTCATTAAAGCCTCGCACATGGACTTACCTATATGGAGGCAGCCCTTTGACAAGTGTCCAGACTTTTCTGTGAAAGAGGCTTATTTGTTATCTTAAAGCAGCAATCTGGGGCAACCTGGGTGATTTAGTTGGTTAAGCATCTGACTTCAGGTCATGATCTCGCAGTTCATGGGTTTGAGCCCCATATCAAGGCTAAAACCCCGGAGACTACTTCGTATCTGTGTTTCCCTGTCTCTCTGCCCCTCCCTGCCTGCACTCTCTCTCAAAAATAAACATTAAAAAAGAAAAAAGCAATCTAAAGGGCAGACACCTCAAACAGAGGAGAGGCCTGCTGGAGTATACTGTAAGGATAGCAGCCAGTACTTACCATCTTTGCATCCTTCCTCTGCCACACTCCAGAGCACCAGTATCTCCTGGAGGGGAGCCACTGCACAGGTGTGATGCTCTAGTTTTTATGGCTGCCAACCAGAGAATACCTCTTAATCACCTGGCTCTCATGGCGAGCAGGCTTGAGATCCTGGGCCCCATGGGACTGTAAATGGAGAGAGTTCTTGGCTGACTACTACCCCCCGTTTTCCCATGACAGGCCTACTTGCATAAGGAGGGGAAGATGGCAGCTGAGTAGGAGCAACCTAGGCTTGCCTCATCCCACAGATAAACTAGATAATCTCATGTCATCCTAAAGACCTCAGAAATCTAGCTGAAGACTGGCAGAATAAACTCCACAACTAAAGGTAGAGAAGAGGCCATATAAAAGAAGGTAGAGAGCACAGAGTTGTGGCTTGGGAGAGAACTGGATCGTGGCAACCACAGTGGGGATGAAGTAGTAGTCACAGAGAAGGGTGAAACAGGGGAGCACACTGAAAATGAATCCCCACAGCAATTGGCTTGGAAAAGCAAAAGGGCACTTATTTCCTGAGTTCTTGCAACCAGTGGTGCTAAAGCCCAGAATTTTAAAGGACATTGCCTGCCTTTTCAGGAGCAGCCCCAGATGGCCCACAGACCTACAGCATGGAAATAATGATCTGAAGAGTATGTGGGGGCACACACTGGGGAGGTTAATTGCTCATCTCAGAGCATGTTCTAGAGAGACAGTGTTCATGGAAAGACCCCTCTGGGAACGTAGGACCTGGCAGGTGCCATTTTCCTCCCCTATCCATTAGCATAAAAGCAGAGCCACCTGTAGTAACCAGCGTAAGGGTCGCCTCTATGGCTCAGTCAGTTGAGCATCTGACTTCGGCCTTATAATCTGTGGTTCACAAATTGGAGCCCTGCATTGGGCTCTGTGCTGATAGCTCAGAGCCTGGAGGATGCTTTGGATTTTGTGTGTCCCTCTCTTTCTGCCCCTCCTCAGCTTGCATTCTGCCTCTCTCTCTCTCTCTCAAAAATACATAAAAACATAAAAAATGTTTAATGTAGTAACGAGTACAATGCCAACACTTGCTACTTAACTCACTTATACCTAGCCTCATGCTCTGCAAGAACCACCCTTTCCAGGCATGCTTGCCTCATTCCCAGCACAGCAGACTCCTTCTCCAGAAGATGGCCCCAAACTCCTGCCAGCACTGCATCTCCTGACTCGCATGTTTTGTGAGGCCTTGGTTCCAGTGGCAGCAGCAATAGATCTCATTGACACGCAGAACAGAGCACACCTAGTTAAACACACCAACTCAGGCCAGGGACCAAACTCTATCCACCACAGGCAAAGAGAGCCTCTGCAGAGTAGCCTGAAAGATAAAGTAGCCAGGATGATTAGAGACAATCCTGGAAGTGCTAAGCCTTGGGGAATAGGGCCATTACACTGCAGAGCACTACAAGGCCTCTTCATAAAGCCCTTACCCTTAAGAACAGGAGATGTAGCTAACTTTCCTAACAGATATAGGCACAGAGACTTAGACAAAATGAGAAGACAGTTTGTCCCAAATGAAAAAACAAGACAAGGCTACCTCACAAGTTCTAAGAAAAACAGATATAGTACCATACCTGGTAAGCAATTTAAAGCTGTGATCATAAGGATTCTCACAGGACTTGAGAAAAGAGTGGAGGACACCAGTGAGACCATTAACACAAACATAAGGAATAACATAGCAGAGATAAAGGGCTCAATAAACAAAATGAGAAACACTCTTGATGGGATGAGTATCAGGCTGGAAAAAATACAGGAATCAATTACTGATGGAAAAGAAAGCGTTATGGAAAGAAATCAAGCTGAACAAAAGAGAAAAAATAATTAGGCAAAACAAGAAAAGACTTAGAAAACTCAGTGACTCCATCAAATGTAATGACATTCACATAATAGGAGTTCCAGAAGAAGCAGAGAGAGAAAAGGGGCCAGGGAATTTATTGAAAGGAATAATAGTTGAAAACTACCATAATCCAGGGAAGGAAACACATAGCCAGATTCAGGAGGCACAGAGAATCCCCACTTAAATCAACAAAAGCAGATGCACCCCAAGACATACTGTAATTAAAATGGCAAAATGTAGTGATAATGAAAAAATATTAAAAGCAAGACAGGGGCAGCAGGGTGGCTCAGTCATTTAAGCATCCAACTCTTGATTTCAATTCATGTACTGAGGGTTATGAGATTGAGCCCAGTGTCAGGCTTTGTACTGGGCATGGAGCCCATTTAATATTCTCTCTCTCTCTCTCTCTCTCTCTCTGCCCCTCACTTGTGGGCTTACACTCTCTCAAATAATAAATAATAATTCAAAAATAAAAGCAAGACAAAGAAGCCATTTACATACAAAGGAAAACCCCACAAGGCTATCAGTGGATTTTTCAGCAGAAATTTTCCAAGCCAGAAGGGAGTGGCATGATGTATTTAAAGTGCTGAATGGGAAAAATCAGCAGCCAAGAACACTCTGTCCAGCAAGGCTATCATTAGAATAGAAGGAGAGAGAAAGATTTTCCCAGATAAATAAAAACTAAAGGAGTTCATGACCATTAAACCAGCCCTGCAAGAAATACTAAAGGGCACTCTGACTGGAAAGGAAAGATTAAAAAATGACAGTATGAAGGTCAAAAACACAAAAGGAATAAAAATGAATATTTCTGTGAAAAAACAGTCAAGGAACTCACAAAAAAAAAGAAAAAAAAACATGGAGGAGTAAAGAATTGAGTTCAAACATAAATAACCATCAACTTAATATTGACTGCTACATGAAGATGTTATGTACACACCTAATGGTAACCACAAATCAAAAACTACTAATAAACAGGCAAATAGAGAGAAAGAAATGCAAATATATCATTAAAGAAAACCAGTAAGCCATGAAAGCAAAAAAGAAAGGATCAGAGAAAATGTTCAGAAACAACCACAAAACAAGTAATAAAATGACAACAAATACATATCTATCCATATCTTGGAATGTAAATGGACTAAATGCTCCAAAGAGTGACAGAGTAGATTAAAAAATAAGACCTATCTGTATGCTGCAAACAAAAGACTTATTTTCTTTTTATTAAAAAAAAATTTGTTTTAATGTTTATTATTTATTTTTGAAACGGAGGGAGAGGGGCAGAAAGAGGGAGACACAGAATCTGAAACAGGCTGCAGGCTCTGAGCTGTCAGCACAGAGCCCAACTCAGGGCTTGAACTCGAGATTGTGACCTAAGCTGAAGTCAGATGCTTAACCAACTGAGCCACCCAGGCCCCCCCCCTTTTTTTTTTTAATTTTTTTTGAATGTTTATTCTTTATTTTTGAGAAAGAGAGAGGGAGATGGAGAGTGGGGGAGGGGCAGAGAGAGGGAGACAAAGAATCTGAAACATTTATCATGCAAATGGATGTCAGAAGAAAACTGTGTAGCAATACTTATATTGGACAAAATAGACTTTAAAACAACTGTAACAAGAGACAAAGAAGAACACTATAGAATAAAGGGGACATCATCCAGCAAGAAGATATAAAAATTGAAATATTTGTGCATCCAACATGGGAGCACCCAAATACATAAAGGAGTTAATAACATACATAAAAGGTCATAAAGGACATAAAACTAATCTATAATAATACAGGAAAGGTAGGGGACTTTAACACTCCACTTACATCAATGGACAGATCATCTAAATAGAAAATCAACAAGAAAACAATGGCTTTGAGTACACACTGGACCAGATGGATTTAACAGTTATATTCAGAACATTCCATCCTAAAACAGCATAATACACATTCTTTTCAAGTGCACAAGGAAGTTCTCCAGAACAGACCACATATTAGACCACAAAACAAGCCTCAACAGATTTAAAAAGATCAAAGTCATACCATGCAGCTTTTCTGACTACAATATTATGAAGTCAACCACAAGAAGAAATTTTGAAAGACCATAAATTTATGGAGACCATAAATACATGGAGGTTAAATAACATGTTACTAAACAACAAATGAGTCAACTAAGAAATTAAAGAAGAAATTAAAAATTACATGGTAGCAAATGAAAATGAAAACATGATGATCCAAAACCTTTGGGATGCAGCAAAAGCAGTCATAAGAGGGAAGCGTATAGCAATACAGGCCTGCCCCATAGCAAAAATGTCAAATACACAATCTAATCTTATACCTAAGGAGCTAGAAAAAGAACAAACAAAACCTAAAACCAGCAGAGGGAAGGAAATAATAAACACTAGAACAGAAATAAATGATACAGAAACTAAGAAAACAATAGGAGATCAGTGAAACCAGGAGCTAGTTCTTTGAAAAAAATAATAAAACTGATAAACTTCTAGCCAGAACTATCAAGAAAAAAAGAGAAAGGGCCCAAATAAAGTCGCAAATGAGAGATTAAAAATAACAACAAACACCACAGAAATGCAACTATAAGAGTAGTGTGAAAAACTGTATGTCAAAAAACTGGATAACTTAGGAGAAATGGATAAATTCCTAGAAACACTTGTAACAGGAAAAAAATAGAAAATTTGAACAGATTACCAGCAAAGAAATTGAATCAGTAATCAGCTTCCAAAAAAACAAAAGTCCAGGACCAGATGGTTCCACAGGCAAATTCTACCAAACGTTTAAAGAAGAGTTAATATCTATTTTTCTCAAACTATTCCAAAAGATAAAAAAGAAGGAAAACTTCCAAATTCATTCTGAGACTAGTGTTATCCTGATAGTAAAACAAGATGAAAACACCACACACACACACAAAAATTATAGGCCATTATCTCTGATGAACATAGATGCTAAAATCCTCAAGAAAATACTAGCAAACTGAACCTGAGCCCAATACATTTAAAAAATCATTCACCATGAGCAAGTGCAATTTGTTCCTGGGCTGCAAGGTTGATTCAATATTCACGAATCAATGTGATATATGACATCAATAAGAGAAAGGAAGTTGGTTAAGCATCTGACTTCAGCTCAGGTCATGATCTCATGACTGGTGAGCTTGAGCCCTGCATCGGGCTCTGTGCTGACATTTCAGAGCCTGGAGCCTGCCTCAGATTCTGTGTCTCCCCCTTTCTCTGCCCCTCTCCTAGTCACACTCTGTCTCTCTCTCAAAAATAATTAAAAAAAATTTTTTTTAATAAGAGAAAAGATAAGAACCATATGATCATTTCAGTAGACACTGAAAAAGCATTTGACAAAGTACAACATCCATTCATCACAATAACCCTCAACAAAGTAGGTTTAAAGGGAACATATCTCGGAATAATAAAGGCCATTTATGAAAAATCCACAGCTAACATCATCCTCAATGGGGACAGAGTCTTTCCCCTAAGGTCAGAAACAAGATAAGGATATCCACTCTCACCACTTTTATTCAACATATGGTACTAAAAGCCCTAGCCACAGCAAGCAGACGACAATAAAAAAATAAAAGGCATTCAAATTGGTGAGGAAGAAGTCAAACTTTCACTCTTTGCAGATGACATGATACTATGTATAGAAAACCCAAAAAACTCCCATCAAAAAACTAGATCTGATAGGGGTGCCTGGGTGGCTCAGTCAGTTGAGCATCCGACTTCAGCTCAGGTCATGATCTCACAACTCATGAGTTCGAGCCCCATGTTGGGCTCTGTGCTGACAGCTTGGAGCCTGTTTCAGATTCTGTGTCTCCCTCTCTCTCTGCCCCTCCCCCACTCACACTCTGTCTCGCTCCCTCTCAAAAATAAACATTAAAAAAAATGTTTTTTAACTAGAACTGATAAATGCACAAAAGTGGCAAGATACAAAATCCAATGTACCGAACTCTGTTGCATTTCCATACACCAATAATGCAGCAGAAAGAGAAATTAAGAAAACAATCCCATTTTCTATTGCACCAAAAATAAAATACCTAGGAATAAACCTAAACAAATGATGAATGATTGTATTCTAAAAACTATAAGACAGTGATGAAAGAAATTGAAGAGAATATAAAGAAATGAAAAGACATTCCATCCTCATGAATTGGAAGAACCAATATTGTTAAAAATGTCTGTACTACCCAAAGCAATCCCTATCAAAATTCCAACAGCATTTTTTACAGAACTAGAACAAGCAATCCTAATATTTGTATGGGACCACAAAAGACTCCGAGTAGCCAAGGTAATCTTGAAAAACAAAAGCAAAGCTGGAGGGATCCAGCATCCGGACTTCAAGTTATATTACAAAACTTTAATAATCAAAACAGGCTGGTCCTGGCACAAAAACAGACACATAGATCAATGAACCAGAAGAAAAAACCCAGAAATAAGTCCACAGTTATATGGTCAATTATTCTTCAACAAAGCAGGAAAGAATATCCAATGGAAAAAAGACAATCTTTTCAACAAATAGTGCTAGAAAAACTGGACAGAAACATGCAAAAGAAAAACTGGACCACTTTCTTACACAAAAATAAACTCAAATAGACTCGAGCTAAATATAATACCTGAATCCATAAAAAAAATAGCTAGAATGGGTGGTAACTTCTTTGGCATTGGCCATGCCAACTTTTTCTAAATATGTCTCCTGAGGCAAGGAAACAAAAAAAATAAATTGTTGGGACTACATCAAAATAAAAAGCTTCTGCACAGTGAAGGAAACAAAACTAAAAGGAAACCCACTTAATGAAGAAGATATTTTCAATGACATTTCTGATAAAGTTAGTACCCAAAATTTATAAAGAACTTACATAACACCCAAAAAACAAATAATCCAGTTAAAAAATGGGCAGAATAAAAGAACAGACATTTCTCACAAGAAAAAAATACAGATACCAATAGACGCATGAAAAGATGCTGAACACCATTCATCATCAGGAAATGAAAACCAAAACTACAATGAGATTATCACCTCACACCTGTCAGATTAGCTAAAATTGACAACATGAGAAGCAACAGGTGTTGGCAAGGAAGTGGAGAAAAACGAACTCTCTTGCACTGTTGGTGGAATACAACCTGGAGCAGCCACTGTGGGAAAAAGTATAGTGGTTGTTCATAAAGTTAAAAATAGAACTACCCTCCAATCCAAGAGTTACTCTTTTGGGTATGTACCCAAAGAATACAAAATCACTAATTCAGAGGGATACATACACCCCTATATTTATAGCAGCATTATCAGCAATAGTCCAATTATGGTAAGAGACCAAATGTCCATTGACTGATGAATGGATGAAGACGATATGGTATATGTACACAATGGATTATTATTTAACAATAAAAAGGAATGAAATTTTGCCATTTGCGATGACATGGATGGAGCTACAGAGTAAGTGAATTCAGAGAAAGACAAATACCATATGATTTCACTCGTATGTGGAACTTAATAACAAAACCAATGAGCAAAGGAAATAAAAAATGAGAGATAACCCAAGAAACAGACTCTCAACTATAGAGAATAAACAAATGGTTACCAGAGGGGAGGCACGTGGGGTGGGGGGTGAAATAGGTGATAAGTATTAAATAGTAATAAGTCTACTGAGTAATGTATAGAATTGTTAAATCACTATATTGTACACCTGAAACTAATATAACACTGTATATTAACTATACTGGAATTAAAATTTTTTCAATTCTTAATTCTAAATAATAGTAAAAATACAAAAATTTGTTAAGGGATATGCAAGACAAAAAGATATAAATTGTGACATCAAAACCTTAAAATGTGGTACAGAGAGTAGTAAAAATGTAGAGCTTTAGAATGCATTCAAACTTCAGTAGTTACCAACTTAAAATAGACTATTATAAAAATATAGTTGTTATATGTAAGCCTCACAGTAACTGCAAAGTGAAAACCTATAGTAGATACACAAAGAGAACAGAATCTAAGCATGCAACTACAGAAAATCATCAAATCACAAAGGGGGAGAGCAAGAGAAGAAAGGAACAAAGAACTACAAAACAGCCACAAAATAATTTTTAATGGCAGTAATTACATACTTATTAATAACTAGTTTAGTTACAAATGGACTGAATTCCCCAGTCAAAAGATATAAAGTGGGTGAATGGACTTTAAAAAAAGACCCATCTATATGCTGCCTAAAAGAGACTCACTTAAGATGTAAAGACACAGACTGGAAAGTGGTAAAAGGTATTCCATCTAAATGGAAACCAAAAGAAAGCTGGCATAGCTAAACTTCTATCAGACAAAATAGACTTTAAAGACTCTAATAAGAGACAAAGAAGTACATTATATAATAATAAACATGTCAATACAAGAAAATATGATATAAATATTTATGCCCCCAACATAGAAGCACCTAAATGTATCAAGCAAATATTAACAGACATAAAGAAATACAAACCAATCCAATAATAGTAAGGGACTTAATATCCCACTAATCAGAGATAGATCATTCAGACAGAATATCAGTGGGGAAACATCAGACCAGATGGGCTTAACAGATATATACAGAACATTCCCTGCGATAGATCACATGTTATACCACACAACAGTCTTAATAAATTTAAGAAGCCTGTGACTGGAAAGGATGCTTAATACGATTTCAGCAGTATAAAACTAAAATCGATTAACAGAAGAAAACTGGAAAAGTCACAAATATGTGGACATCAAAATGCTGCTGAATGGTCAATGGGTGAAATAAAAGAGAAATCAAAAAGTACCTGAGACAAATGAAAATGGAAATATGACATACCAAAACTTATTAGATGCAGTAAAGGCAGCTCTAAAAGGGAAGTTCATAGCAATAATTGCCTACCTTAAAAAACAAGAAAAATCTCATATATAACCTAACGTTATACCTGCAGGAATTAAAAAGGTAAGAGTAAATTTAACCCAAATTTAGTAGAAGGAAAGGACAAAAATCAGAGTGAAAATAAATGAAATAGAGACTAAAAAGACCAATACAATTAAGAGTTGGTTCTTTGAAAAGATAAAACTGATCAATCTTTAGCTAGACTCACCACAAAAAAGAGAGAAGAGTGAAATAAATACAATCAGAAATGAAAGAGAAATTACAGTTGATGCCAAAGAAATATAAAGGATCTTGAGAAACTACTGTGAACAACTATATACCAACAAATTGGATAACCCAGAAGAAATGGATGAATTCCTACAAACATACAACCTACCAAGACAGAATCAGGAAGAAACAGAAAATCTGACCAGACCGATTATGAGTAAGGAGATTGAGTCAGTAGCCAAAAGTCTCCTAACAAACAAACAAAAGTTCTGGACCAGATGGCTTCACAGATGTATTTAAAGAAAAATGAGTAACGATCCTTTTCAAAATTTTGCAAACTTTTTTCAAGGCCATTATTACCGTGATAGTGAAACCAGATAAGGAGGCCACAAGAAAATTACAGACCAATATCCTTGATGAACATAGATGCAAAAATCCTCAATAAAATATTCATAAACTGAATTTAACATACATTAATTAAAAGGCTCATGCACCATGATCAAATAGGATTTATTCCAGGGCTGCAAGGATGGTTAAACTTCCACAAATCAGTCAACATGATACACTACATTAACAAAATGAAGACTAAGAATCATGTGATCATCTCAATAGATGCAGAAAAAGCATTTGACAAACTTCAACATCCTTTTATGACTAAAAAAAACTGTCAATAAAGTATCAAAGCAATATACCTCGACATAAAAAAGGCCTATATGACAAGTTCACAGCTAACATCGTACTTAACTGTGAAAAGCAGAGAGCTTTTCCTCTAAGATCAGAAACAAGACAAGGATGCTCACTCTCACCACTTTTATTCAATATGGTATTGGAAATTCTACCCGGAGTGATTAGGCAAGAATAGGAAATTTAACACATCCAACTTGGAAAGGAAGAAGTAAAATTATCACTATTTACAGATGATGTGATACTATATATAGAAAATCCTAAAGACTACCAAGAAACTATTAGAACAAATAAATTTAGAAAAGTTACAGGATATAAAATCAATATACAAAACTCTGTTGGATCTCTCTATACTAATAAATAATCAGAAGAGAAATTAAGAAAATCCCATTTGTAGTTACATCAAAAAGAATAAAATACCTAGGAATAAATTTAATGAAAGGAGTTAAAAGACCTGTATACCGGAAACCATAGAACACTGAACAAATAAACTGAAGAAGACACAAATAGAAAGATTGTCTATGCTTATAAATTACAAGAATTAATATTGTTAAAATGTCCTTACTACCCAAAGCAATGTACAGTTTCATTGCAATCTCTATCAAAATTCCAATGGCATTTTTAACAGAAATAGAACAAACAATTCTAAAATCTAGATGGAACCACAAAAGACCCAAATAGCCAAGGCTAACTTGAGAAGGAAGGATAAAGCAGGAGGTATCACACTGTCTTATTTCAAACTATATTACAAACCTATACTGATCAAAACAGTACAGTATTGGCATAAAAACATCTATGGATCAGTGAAACAGAATAGAGAGCCCAGAAACAAATCCATGCATATATGGTCAATTAATTTATGACAAGGAGCCAAAAATATATGGGGAGAGGATAGTCTCTGGGAACATCGAATGGCCACATGCAAAAGAATGGAGCTGGATCACTATCTTACACCATACACAAAAATTAACATGAAACGGATCTAAGATTTGAATATAAGCCTCCAAACCATAAAACTAGAAGAAAACAACAATGGTAATAAGCTCATTGAGATCACGTTCGGTGTCGAATCCAAAAAAATCACTGCCAGACCAAAGGCAATAAAACAAAAAATAACTAGGACTACATCAAACCAAAGAACTTCTGCACAGGAAAGGAAACCATCAACAAAGCTCAATGGCAACCTACCAAATGGAAAAAAATATTTATAAAGATAATTCTGATAAGGTGTTAATATCCAAAATATATAAAGAACTCAATAGCAAAAGCACCGAAACAAACAAACAAAAAAATCTGAAAATGAACAGAGGATTTAAATAAACACTTTTCCAAAGAAGACTTACAGATGGCCAATAGGTATATGAAAAGGTGCTCAATGTTACTAGTCATCAGAGAAACACAAGTCAGAATCACAATGAGGTATCACCTCACACCTGTTAGAATGACTCGTTTTCAAAAAGACAAGAAATAACAGGTGTTGGCGAGGATACGGAATAAAGGGAATCCTTGTGCACTATTGGTGGGAATATAAACTGGTGCAGCCACTGTGGAAAGCAGTGTAGAGGTTCCTCAAAAAATTAACAGATCTAACAACTCCACTTCTGGGTATTTATCTGAAGAAAATAAAAACACTAACTCAATAAAATGTTTATATGCACTCCCACATTCATTGCAGCATTACTTAAAATAAGTAAAATATGGAAATACCCTAAGTGTTGACTCATGGATGAACGGATAAAGAAAACTTGTATGTATATACGGTGGAATATTATTCAGCTATTAAAAAGGAAGGAAAGAAGGAAGGAAATCTTGTCATTTATGACAACATGGATGGACCCTGAGGACATTATGCTAAGTGACAAGTCAGAAATAAATATATGATCTCACATATATTAAAAAGAAAAGAAAAAGTTCATAGATACAGAGAACAGAGTGAGAGTTCTCTGCCAGAAGCAGAGGGTTGGGAGGATGGAAATGGATGAATATGGTTACAAGTACGAACTTCCAGCTATTAAAAAAAGTAAGTCATGAGGATGTAATATACAGCGCAATATCTAAGTTAACAATGCTGTATTGTATATTTTAAAGTCGCTAAGTGTGTTAAAAATTCTCTTAAGAAAAAACATTTGTAAAAATAAAAACTATGTATGGTGATAGATATTAACTAAACATATTGTGATCATTTTGCAATGTATACAAATGTGGAGTCATGTTGTACGCCTGAAATTAATATGTTCTACATCTATTTTATCTCAGTTTCTTAAATTTAGGCACTATAAAGCCATTAACTGGTGTTATTATTTAGAAAACTGCAGATAGGACTCAAGGAGAGGCCATTTTCTGTTCCAGCACTTTCCCAGGTTTTAAAGAGAGGACTGTTTTCATAAGAGGAAAAGACCAACTCAGAAAGGCTGAGGATTAGCAAGAGCACTAATGGCAGAGCTTTACAATGAAAGAGCTGATCTGACCTCTGCAGTGACTGACATGTGACTGAGGTATCAATTCAGAGAGATGCAAAAGGGCATTGTTGGTTCAAAAATTGATTACATATTTTCAGCTGCACTTAGAGATTTCATTACCCCTCAGCTTCCAGCTCAGAAACAGCAAGTAAGTCTCAGGTTATGTGTCAACTCCCAGTGGCTGCCTGTGTGCAAGGTTGCAGGGAATTTGCAACTGTCCAGGTTTCAAGGAGCAGAGGACTATGATGCATTCACCATTTCACCCACATACTGCATACTTTACATCATTGAACTAGGCTATTGATAGAAATATTTCAATAAGTAATAGGGCATATGAAAAACGGGCCCTTCACAAACTGGGAAACTCTGGCCAGATTAGCCCCTAATAGAATGATTATATTGAAAGACTCAAGTACACTGTTGTTAACATCAGAGAGGAAGGGTCTCTAGTGGTGTTCCACAGGCCTCTATCTTATGTCCTGTCCTAGCTAAAACTTGTATCCATGACTGAGAACACAGCATATATTCAGAGCATATATTCATCAGCATGTAGAGCAGGGAAGAGGGATCCTCTCTGATTAATGTTTTAAAACCTGATAATCTCCTTGGCCTCTGTCTGGTGCTGGGGAGTAGCCCTGAATGCATCAGGAACTCAACACCTCAACTAATATCATCATGAAGGGAAGCTGTGGGGACAGAGATCCTGGGCTGCTGTGCCAGGTCTTGCCTTTCCAAGAAGGAACTTCTGAAAACCCAGCCTCCTCACACAGGATGACTACTTTATGATACCTCAGACCCTCTGGCATGGTGAATCCTGGATGGGAGCGATAGAGGAGTGGCAGGGCAAGGTCCACTGCTAGATAACCATTGCACCACTGTGCCCCAGGAGGGCCATCCCAGGACCAGCGTGGAAGCTGCATTGCTGCTGGGCCCGGCATCCTAGTGCATCAGGATACTCTCCACAGTCTGCCTGCCCAAATATACACAAGGTGGCCACCAAGTCTGCAACGAGGATCACAAGTACCAAAGCACGAGAGGAAAAAGCAGTAGGCAGATGGAAGCCACCACTATGCAGCAGTGTCAGGGCTCAAGTGTGAATCACAGGCTGTGTTTGAGGAGATGCCTTCCTGTGCCGCTGAGGGTATGTGCCCACAGACAGCCCTCCTTGGAAGAGAAAAGAGAGCAGAGGAAGCTGGCATCACACTCAAGTCTATGGCTTTTCGTGGCAATGATACAAGCTTCCTCAGCCTTCTACTTACTCTCCCTGTACTGCTGAAAGTTTAGTATGTTTACCAAATCTCCCACAACAGTAAGCAAAGCAATTTCAAAGCCCCAACAGCACTTCTTTCTTTCCATACCTGCTAGTGCACTGATCAAGAAGTAGGCCGTAGAAAAGAGCTTCTGGTTGCTGATTGTATCCTCTGGGCCTGGACACTTGCCCTGTACTCGGTACCCCACCAGACACAGGAAAGCCATGAGGTTCTGCTGCTGTGGGGGCTTCAGCTCCCCCCATACTGCCATTGGGGGCGACAGGCCACTGACCACATCCTCACACTGCAGGAGGAAGAGAAAAGAGATGGGTGTAGTAAAGCCAGTGGCCAAGCTGGGCCTCTGCCCCATGACACACAACCCCTTGCCCTTCCACCATCTCCCAAGTAAAGCAAAACCCTGCATTCTTTTCTGTTTTTAAATTACTACTCTGCCAGGTTAGATTTCCTCGTAAGAAGAGAGTAAACACTTGCTCGAGTACTATTCTTTCACAGCAAGGGTAAGATAGATGCGGAAACTATGGCTAAAGCCTTCCAGGACAGGGCAGGGTCTGTCGGGTTGTACCAGAGATCAGGAACAAGTGACTAGCTGCAGAACTGAGAAGGGAAACATAAAAACAGTACCCCATCATGGTTCTCTGGCTTTAAACTTGGCACAGCAGCCCCCAACCACATTCCCAGCTAGAGCCGGGGCAGCCTCGTTCAAGAGCATTGGGCCTGCTGGGAGGTGGGTGGCCCTGCTAGTGAGGAGTGAGCTCTCCTCCACTGTCACTTCCACATCAGATGTGTTCATAGAAGAGCCCACCGGCCCCCACTACCTGGGCAGCTTGCTTCTCCTGCACTTGATAGGGCACCTGATTTCTTTCCAAAGGGTATTACTTACTGGTCTGATATTTCCCTCTTGAAAGGAACTATTCTAGGAGGTATAAGTCAGGAGGCTTTTTGAAACCTGCGTGTTCTCCCTGGGGCTAGCACACCCTTGTCTGAGCTGCACATTGTCCAGAACACCCAGATGTCTTGGACTGTTGGACTATTTCTACAAGTGTAGGGTCTCTCACTGGTGGCTAAGCTCTTTTGGTGCAATCCAATTTCAAGAGGGGAAAATAACATGAATGCTCTCCTGGAAACCATAAAAGAATCGAATCAGAAAATCAGAGTTCAAAATCTCTGAATAGGAAAAAAAAAATGATCATATAAATCATCTGCTCTCGCCCCCTTAAGGAAGGAAAGTACAAAGTCTGGCAGGTTGCCAGGTGGTGTGTCCTTCACCATTTGTACAACTAATAGTTAAGGAACTCAATCTCCCCAGAAAATCCTGCTGCTGCCAAATAAAAAAATTCAAAGGCCTACTTTTCAATCTATTCTAAATAGAATAAGTTGATTTATTCTATGAAGTTGACTTACTGGACTCTACCACACAGCCCCCTTGTAGTGGGGCTGAATAGAGGCCCCCGAAATATATGTTCATCTGGAACTTTAGAGTTTGACTTTATTTGGAATTAGAGTCTTTGCAGATATAATTAAAATAAGGATCTCAAGATGAGATGCTCCTAGGCTGTAATGGGCCCTATATCCAAGGTGAGTGTCCTTTAAGAGACAGAAAAGGAGAAGATATCAATCCCCTGTATTGATAGGAACACAGAGCAGAGCCTGGGGCAGTGTGGCCACAGTCAAGGAGTATCAGGAGCCACGAGAAGCAGGAAGAGGCAAAGGCAGCGTCCTTCCCTAGAGCTTTGAGGGGAGCATGGCCCTGCTGACTTCCTGGCTCAGACTTCTGGCCTCCAGAACTGTAAGAGAGTTTGTATTAATTTGCTATGGCAGCCCGAGGGAACCAATCTACTCTTCCATTCTTGACATCAGCTACCGTTCTGCAGTTAGAAAACTAAGGATCTGGGGGTAGGTAAAAAAAAAAAAAAGAAGCTTTAAGGTTTAAAGGAAGTGGGGAAATTTTAAATGCAACTTTATCCCAGCTCACAGCCTCATCCCAAGAGGTCTAGCCTGTCCACATCTCCCAAAAACCCAGGTAGAAACACTGCCTCTGGTCTTACCACTTGTTCCAGGACCACAAGCAACTCTTCATCAAACAGGACTGCCTGGAGGATGTCGCTGAGTGCTGTCTGTTGCTGTTCCGGCAGCTCCACAAATGGATGGAAATTCCTCTCCAAGAGCAGAGTCGCTGTGAAAACAGCAGAGCACACCCAGTTTCATGACTGCCATGCGTGTCTCAGAACAAGGGACAGAAGCCTTTCCTTTTTATAGTAATTGTCCTCAGTTCTTTGTTTCAGACTAAACTCTTTTTTCTGAGGACTCACTAATCATTAAATCTACTTTCTGGAAAAGTCTAATCAATTATTTAGACTCCTCTTTAGCATGATTTCTACAGAAGTAAATTTCAAGGCTGAGTTACTAACCATCACTCAGTACTTTTACAGGGCTTTGCAGCCATGCAGATTCAAAAATCCATTATTTTCCATGTCCTTTCTTTTAATACCATGCATATTTTTGTCCAGTAATACTAATGCTTGCTTCTCAAAAAGTCTGGCACCCTATTTTTATACCATTCCATTTTTTTCCCATTCACTATTCTTTATCCATCCTGGAAAACGAGCAGGTGCACGGGCCCACCAGCTGGGTTACGTACATCTTCTCCAGGATGCTTGATTGAGCCTCTCTCCTTAAGATCTTTTTTGTATTTTTTTTAAGACATTGAAACACTTGTAGTAAACTAAGCCCAGTGGGGATTTAAAAGCAAGATTTGATAAACAAAAACCATTTCATATGCAGAGATGCATACTAATACATAACGCACCACCTCTGCTAAGGGCGAATTCCAGCACAGTGGTCAGAGAGCCCGATGGAGAGGAACAGGTCACATTGGTCACTGACCCATTCAAAAGCTTCCCTACAAACATAGCTAGGTCTTTGCCATGCCAACCTAGGGAGAAAAGCTTTCCTGGTTGGTGTAAGGTCCAAGGGTACGAAGGCCAGGCTGGCCCCTACCCTACGCCACCTCAGGCTGACTTGAATGGACAACTGACAGGGTGGGCTGGTGGGAAAAGAAATGACAAGGAAGCTGCAGCCCATGAACAGTCTTGTCCCTTCCCTGGAGCACAATCCATGGCTGCGGGGCCATTCCATTGTGTCCCAACCTACAGCCATGCATAAATAGCTGGAAGTCAGACTCAACTGTCCATCTCAAGGAGACAGAGGAGGGGTCTGCAGCCCTGCATGATGGGAGAGCCCTCCCTAAGACTGGGTCTTCCCTGCCAATTCTTCCAACACTGGAAGCTTTTGCTACAGAAAGAGAAGTATCTTCTAGTTTGGGACTCGCTGAAGCCCCATAGATGGGAGTCTTTTCTTATCCTCCCAGCCAGTCATTCCGAGCTGCTTCTAGCTCTTTTTACCAAGCTCTTACCCAGTTACTTGTTTTCCCTCTTCCTTGTCCATTTCTTCTGCTACATACTGCATTCCCGCCCCCCTCACCCACCCACACCACCACAAGAAAAGCCAACTTTTTAAAACACAAAATGCTATGAGGAATAAAAGAAATTGCTGCAGGCAAGTCACAGGTACTCCCCTCCTCCTCACCGGATGCAGGGTTTCAAGCTATGTAGATAAAGAGCCCCTGAGAGAGCATTTTGCAATGCTGACAAAAGCCTCGTCCGTGTTGGCAGTGAAGGCTGGAATATAATGAAACAGATGCAAAATTTGGGATCTCTCTCTTTGCTGCTGACTAGCTACTTTTAATAGTCTGCAAGCCTTCTATGGATAAAATGAAAGAAAATGCCAAACCCCACATTTTTCACTCCTCAGTCTTCCACCCCTTCCTCGAAACGTGGCACCCAAGACCTGAGGTTCCCTAAGATTCCACAGAGGTGCATCCTGCTGAGTGGACTAGGTCCGACTTGGAAGCATTGTTCTCTCATGTTCTCCATTAAGTCACTGAGGAGTCACCAGTCCTGAAGGCCACCTCACCTCCTGAAGTGCAGTTCTAAAGTAGCCATCCCCTCACCACACCCCACCCTGCTGATAATACCTTGTTTTAAAACACTCAACGGCCAATCCAGGGCAGATGGTCCTGACCCAGCATCTGGCATGTCCCCAAATGGAAACTCTTGAAAGGGCAGAGGGTCCCGGAAGACAGAGTCACTTCTCTCAAGCTCAAAGCCACCATGCTTCCCTTGTAGAAGGCAGAATTCTGTAATGTGGGAGAAAAGGACAAGCCAGGCATAGGGTCAGCCGGGCCTTGTTGGCACATCTCAAACCCAGGTTTACCTAATAGGAAAGTGGGGGGTGAGGGGGGACACATCCACTCTCTGACCCCATAAACCCACTTCCCACACATTACACTATTTGACGAAAAATCAGCCCCTTCTACAAACACAGGAGAAATGGTGTTCTCAGTATAAAGCTCTCTAGTGTGTCCTCTCTGAACACATCTTTCCAACATCTTAAGTTTTTCCTTAGCCTGATTTAAAAAAACAAATAAAAATTCAACTGAGTAAATTTGTAAATGATGCCATTTTGGGCCAGTGGTTTTTTGCTTGTTTTAATTTTTTTAATATTTATTTTTGAGAGAGAGAGACAGAGTGTGAGCAAGGGAGGGGCAGAGAGAGAGGGAGACAGAATCCAAAGCAAGCTCCAGATTCCGAGCTGTTGGCACAGAGCCTGACACGGGGCTTAAACTCACAAACTTCGAGATCATGACCTGAGCCAAAGTCAGACGCTTAACTGACTGAGCCACCCAGGCGCCCCTAGTGGTTTTCTTTTTAATAAAACCAAATCATAAACAACTCGCCATGTTTAAAACAAAAAATTTAAATTTGATTAATAAATTTGATTTGATTGAACGGATATTAAAGTATTATTGACAATATAGGTATATGAGTGGCATGTGGTTGTAGTTTTTAAGATCTCTTCATTAATAAATAATACTCAACAATTAAAAGTGAATTTCTGATTTCTCAAATTGTATGAGTGAATCTTACAAACATATTGAGTGAAAAGACCAGACACAAATAAATACAGTCTCCAGGAATCTATATAAAGGTAAAACTAGTCTTTGTTTTTAAAAAGCCTTATCTTCAGGTATACTGAAATATTTATAGACAGACCAATACAATGCCTAGGATTTGTTTTGAAATAATTGAGTGGGGTGGAGGGAGGTGGTCAAGTTATAGATGAAACAGGAATCACCTCAGTTATTAAAGCTGGTACATGGGAGCTTCTACTCAAGGTTCTACTCTTGAACATGTAGAAATTTTCCATAATAAAAAATTTTTTCTAATAATAAAATGTTTCCTTAAATACATCCATATTTAAGAACCTAAGATAACAGTTATTATGTAATAGTTATTATCTCCTTAATAACCAAAAATAACAAGTGCACTTGTGAATTAGGGTTCTTTTTATGTTACTATTTAAATTTTTTTAATAATTATTTTTGAGAGAGAGAGCGAGGGAGGGGCAAAGAGAGAGGGAGACACAGAATCTGAAGCAGGCTATCAGCACAGAGCCTGACCTGGGGCTGGAACCCACAAGCCGTGATATCATGACCTGAGCCAAAGTCAGACGCTTAACCGACTGAGGCACCAGACACCCCTTATGCTTCTATTTATTCATTTCGGTACTTAAGCACAGGCTACAGAATAAAAATGTGGACGGCATGAGGATTAGCACATAGTTTTACTTGCTTGTGGGTATTAATGACAAAGATCAAATGGCTGTGTAAAGACGAATGAAACAATCCTTCATTTATGCACTCAACTGACCCACACTTACTGGGGATCTGGGGCACCCCTGGCTCGCTGCGCCCTTGGCACCAGGCACTGAGGCAGATGAATGTGAACCAGCCTTCAGGTGTTAACTTTGCTCCCCCAGGACAGCCGCCATGACAATGAACGTAGGCTCAAATCCTGCCAAGAGCCAGGCAGGCCCCCCAGCTGGTAATTTAGGAGTCTATGGCACCAGGACCACTCTTGCCTATTCACACGCACAGGCCCCTGGGGACACTGCCAATTCTTTCAGGTGTTTTTGGTGTCAGGCACTGTGCCAGGAGCCAGTGGCATGAAAGGACTACAGTCCAGGCCTCAACAATAAGTATGTTACGAGAGGGAATAGACATAGCTTAGGCGGTATTGGAGGAGGTGGACAGGTCCCTGAAGCCAAAATGCCAAGAGCAGAGAGAGAACCAGAAAAAGTTTCTTGGATGAAGCAGTGCGTAAGGAGCCTCCTAAAGGTTCGGTAGGAATAGCTGGGCAAAGAGGCAGAGGGCACGCAGGCAGTCATGGGGCTCTGGAATAAGGGCGAGGGGAGTGTCCCCAGACAGTGCGTTAACTCTGGCGAGGTAGCTGCATCAGCAGCATCTGGAGATTAGAAGGAAGGCTGGACGCCTGCTGGGGCTGGACCACAATGCACCTGAAGTGCAAACTGTCTTGGGACAGAGGGAGCCCTTCAGGTGTTTAAGCAGGTGTGTGAAATGACCACATTTTTATTTTTAAAGAATTTTATTAGCTGCACTGCTAGGATGGAACAGATGGGGAAAGATTCAGAGAAGCAGGGGAGCCAATTAAGGGTGTGGTGGGACCTGGTGGGGAGATGCTACTGGGGCCAGCAGACCTGCAGACAAGTGCACTGACCGAGGCCAAGTCGGGGGCACAGGTTCATGTCCACAGGGCATCCAATCAGCACTAGGCGCCGAAAGGACACTGGCATAACGCCTAATCGTACAAAGCAGAAGACTAAAGTTCAAAACGATAAAATGACGTTTCTGACTGGCTATAAGAGGAGAGTTATTGGTGAAGGAAGGGGTCATGGCTGAGAGAATCTCTTGGCTAGGACAGGCCACATGGTGCTTCCCACAAGGGACTCAGAGGAGTCAACCTCCACTTAAAGTTTCAGAGGACAAACAGGATCCTTGTCCAATGTATTCCCTCCCAGAAGGTGGGGAGGAGACATCAGGCGGCCTCTTAAGGGCCCTTCTGGTCCCTGCAAGTCTATGTTTATGAAGCCAGATCAGAATATTCTGTGTTGCACAGATGGGAAAAAGGGAGCAGGGAGCAGGGAGCAGAACTGGCTTAAAAATCAGGCCATGAGTCACACAGAATGTCGGCCAGGCCGCCAGGCTGCACAGGCATGGCAGTCGGCAGTGGGAAACGGCAACGGAGCGGGGCTTCCTAGGCCGGGGTGCAGGAAGTGAGTCAAAGGACCTCCCCAATTCCCCCTGGGCACATCTTCTCAACAGCACAAAGAGGAGTTTATTTTCAAAGACAGCAGAAGCCAGCCAAGATAAAAGGCTGGAAATTGAAATGCAAACGGGAGAGCCAGCCAGACAAGGCTATGTCTTTCCAACCCTGTCTGAGAAAAGAGAGGCTCCCTACGGGAGCGACAAATGCCCCACCAGAGCTGCAAGCAGGGCAAGGCACTGCCACCTCCTCAGACGAACAGGAAGGGGGTCCCCACAGGCCCCACAGGCCCCACAGCCTTGAGTGGTAGTCCCAGCCTGGTCCCCGGCCACCAGAGGTCCTGAGAGCACTCCAGGGCATCCTCGGGTGCAGGCCACGCTTTCCAAAGGCTTATAAACGTGACACCTCGACTACCAGTCCATCTGGGCAGGACAATCAGGCCGAAACGTCTTAGGCTGGAGTCATGGAAGTGCACGTGGTAACATGCTGATAACAAAAACAGGAGCGACAACCTTGTTCAAGTAGACAAAAGTCTTCCAAAGAGACAGAATAAAATCATAAAAATGCCAACGAGGACACAAATTTGGAGCCATGGCCTGAAGCCTGTAGGCTTTATGATTCTTGGTGTTTCTGACAGTTCATGCGTCCCTGAGGAACCTCTGTAGAACAACGGCTAAAAACCTGACACCTTCACTCTGTGTCCCCTCCTGGAAATGCAGGCTGCTCCGTGTGTGAAATGAAAGCAGAGTCCGCCATTGCATCCCAGGCCCCAGGCGTCTCTTCCTTGGCTCCTCACACACCCAGGAGCTTGTGACTGTCGGGTAAGGACAGTCACCGTTCTAAGTGCCTGTACTTGTAGCTCGGTGCCATGGTTAACTCGTGTGGGCCAAGAGCACACAAGAAGTTGCCTCCCGGACAACTTCTCCTCCCTAACCTGCCACTTGGGAGGACCCACGGCAGGAGAACAGGGGACAGCAAGAGAGATGTGCACGGTGTATCAGGGCACACCTTGTAACACTTTTCATTATGGAAAACGTGACATGGCACAAGAACAGAGTACAACGAACCTCCACATACCCACTGACCAGCTTCGACGATTGTTCTTTACGTCTCCCGAGCCCACGCACACACCCTTCACCTTCCACCCGGACTGTTTTTGAAGCGATCCACAGACGTGTTACCATTTCATCTGTGAACACTTCAGCATAAATCTCTAAAACGGAAGACTCCTTTTTATAAACGTAACTATAACATTACCATACCTTAAAAAGTCAATTATTATGTTTCATTTATTCATTCGTGTCCCCAAGAAGGAGGACGAGCAGGAGGGAGGGGCCGTGAGCATGTAAGATCAGCAAGCATGAGCTACGCGAAAGCCCTTGTTTTCCTCAAACGATGCAATGACCGCGGCTCTGTGAGGGAATGCCTTTCCCCTTCCAGAGAGGGAGAGTTAAGGCTCAGCAACATCCACGCTTGCCTGAGGCCTCACGGGACACCACGGCGCCAGGGCCGATCCCCAGTCTGTCTGATGGCACGCCCACATCGTGGACCCTGTGACGTGCTGGTGAAAGCTCGCCCACATGGATGCCCTCCCCATGCAGCCCACTTGTCACGGGACGTCCCCCCACTTCCCATCTCTGTTCCCTAACACCCAGGGGAAGAGGCGGCACTCACCGAACTGGCCATCCAGTTTCACGTACAGCTCGATGATGCCGTAGGCGATGGTGGTGGGAGCCGGGATCTCCAGCAGCACGTTGGTGTCCTTGATGACATTCCCATCCTCCTTCGCGGACACCTGTGAGTGAGAGCACAGGCTGCCCCCATTCGCTCAGACACCCCCAGGCTTCTCTCTGCCTCCCCACTGTGGCCGGCCAAGGGCCCGGCACACAGAAACACAGCAAACGCCCAAGGAGCCAAGCGGAAAAGAGGAGCGGCCGGCAGATTAAGGATGTAATCCTTGTGGGCTTCAGGATGTGATGCACATATTGGGAAGTAAATGGCCAAACTTTTGCGGGGACAAAAAAGTGAGACTCCAGAGCATGGGGGATAGTGAGGCTAGGTCAACGGGACTGAGTACAGAAGATAAAAGAGACAAGGTAACTTGTCATTTCCTCACAGAGGATTATGGTAACCACTGGGACAGCCTGGACAATCCCAGCGATGTCAGCGCCTGACTGGGAGAACCTAGTTCAGAGCAAGGACCCCCCAAGGGCATCATTCCAGACTCCTGTGGATGGCACACTGGCTGGTCAGCGTGGGAGCAGGGCGTGCTGGAGGGGCGAGAGGAGGACTGAAGGAGACACCAAGCGGTCAGGCAGCAGAGCCCTGTCCTTCCAACACTGTTACAAATATGACCCCTTCCCGGGACGGCCTGGGGAGATCATTGCCTCAACACGGGAGATCAGAGACCCCTTTTGGCAAATTGATCCCAGTTAGTGTGAGGACAGGCAACTTCCTGACTCCCAGGCAGGCGCCAGGCCTGTAGCGGGGTCAGCAAGGGCAGCAACACCAGCAGGGCCGGCCAAAGCCGCCTCCCGTCAGGCCCCTCCCTCCTCGCTGCTGTCCAGCCCACCTGCCCCAGGAACAGTCCGCCTCCAGACCTGACCTCTGTCTCCACCTCCTTCCAAACACGACTTTCCCTGGTCCTCTGGCAAAAGCCGCAAGTTACTCTAAGAAGCAAATCTCTAAGAATAGGACATCAGGCACCCTGGCAAGCTGCGGAGGAAATGGTTTGGGGTTGATAGGCTCCTGTTCCACAGAAGCTTGGTACTGGCTCAGGGATCATCCTGGTAATGAGTGCCTCTATTTTAATCCAGAAGCCTCTGTGTTTGTGTACAGACACACGTACTGCTCTTTACCTTCCCTAACTCAGTCCACAAAGGACTGGAGGCAAGTGATCCCAAAGTAATCACTTTGAGACCTCTGGCTCCGAGGGGCTTTGGCGGCTGGGCGTCGGCCTGACCAGTGCTCCTTTGACCCATCTTCTTTTGGGGAAGGCGCTCGACCCAAGCCTGCGTGGCCACTCCGAGGGTCCTATTGCCCCGGCCTTGGGTCTGCTCCAGAAACGCGTACACGCGGGGCTGGTGAGCGCCAGCCCCGAAGCACACTCTCCCCTGCAGTGGCAGCCGATGGCATGGAAGCGTGGAGCCGCCGAGCCACAAGGAGAGCGCCTGCCTGAGAGGGACTCCACCCCCAGGGGAGGCAGCACACACCGCCGCAGCCGTTTTCCTTTTCCGAATCTCCCTTCTAGCAGCCACTGAACTCAGATTTCCCTGCATGTTTCAGTTACACGAGCCAATATGGTATTTCTCGTTTAAGCCAACTGAGTCGGATTTCTATCAGCTCACTACGGGAGAGTCCCGACAAGCGAAGACACAAGCCCAGGGGGCCCCTGACCCGGCCGCCATGAGCTGGACCTCTGGCCCCACGCCTCTGCCCCGGGGCGGCTGCGCACCTGCACCGTCTTGGTCTGGATCCCCACCATGCCGCCGCACTTCTCTTCCACCTGAATGTGCTCCGAGATCACGCACTGCTGCGTCGTCATGATCTTCTGGGTCAGGACGCACAGGACTTCATTCTTCCTCTCCAGCACCTGCTGCAGCACGGGATCTCGAAGGTTTATTGCTCTGAAAAGGAAAAGCGGATGTGAGGGGCCTTGTGACTCAGGGGGAATGGATGCCACAAAGGAAACTTCTGTCCCACGGCCGGCTGGCGGCTCAGGAGTACACAGGGGACACCAGCATCGCTTCTCTCCCGGCCGTGAGACAGGGCGCAGTTCATCCAGTCCAGAAGGAGATAACTCCAACTTCCCAAGGCCACCCAGGAGCTCCCAGGCACCCAGAGAAAGGGCGCCCCAGGGGGCAGGGGGCTCCCTACCAAACAGCAGCAGCGCTGGTTATCAAAGACAAAGAAAAGAAACCCAACTAGTGCAGGGGCTGCAGTCCATCAGTTTCCACCCCGGGAAGTTGGCTTTGCCAGTTCATCGGCGGCTGAGGGCCCGCAGCCAGCACAGGCAACGTGGGATCACGGGGGACTGCTGACTGGTTCCTTAGGGAGGAGACAGGGGCAGCCTTCCCACAGCAAGGAAGAAACTGGATTTGAAATAAAAAAGAACTTCTTAACCCATCTGGGAAGGACACAGAATCTCTCGGGAGGAGGTTTATGCCATCTTGCAGATGAGGACACTGAAGCCAGGTAGACATGGCCGGCTCGGGGTCCCCCAGCACAGACGTGGGGCCCTGTGTGGCTACGCTGGAGAATTTCCAGGACAAGCTAAATTGTCCATGTACAGGAGAGAGACTTCGGGCTTAGAAAGAAACAATGGAATAACCCCGCGTGGAGCTGTCCTCTGACGCGATCCATCCGGGAGGTGGACAGGGACGACCCTAATGAGAGTCCACATCGACACAGGAACAATTACGGTGTTCGTCTCGAGCTTTTTAAATAATTCACGGTGACTTACCTTAAAAAACGCAGCACCACCTCTAACCACACACAGGGGAGGGTCACCGCGACGCGAGGCAAACACAGATTCTCTGGGGGTCAGGAAGTATCCTCAGAACAGAAGTGAGTGGTTGGTAAGGCCCTGTCTCCATGTGAAAAGCTGCCCTGGGTAGAAGCTCCACCATCAGATAGACAAAACGTGGTGTGTACACACAATGGGCCACTATTCAGCCATGAAAAGGAATAACGTTCTGATGCATGCTGCCTCATGAACCCACCCTGGGGACGGTATGCCGAGTCATATACGCCAGACAAAAGGGACAAATACTGGATGAGTCTATCTACATGAAATATCTAGACTAGGCAAATTCATCATGGCGGAAGGTAGATTCAAGGTTACCAAGGGCTGGGAGGAGGGGGAATGAGTTCTTGCGTTGCCGGGGTCCTTGTTCCGGTGAATCTAGGGGTCCACAAAGGACAGACGGTCAGGTGAAATGAAGTGAGAGAGCCATGAAAGATGGAGTCTGATGATCAAGCAGGCAGCCCTGGCAATTCTGGCATCTCTGCTCTGCTGGTCTCAGTGTCTTTATTTTTAAAGGTAGCGAGTGACATTACATCAGTGACAAGGCATTCTTTACAACATACATTGTTGTCACAAGACCTATGTAGTCATCTATAGGTTTATGGTAGCTTTTGTAAGAGTATTTTGTTATTGCCTTTTTATTATAAGGGAGTGTGGCAATGAGAATTACAAAAGGATTTGTGAAATGTTGACCTCAGGGAGGTGCTCAATATTTGCTGCTGATCAATGAAGGTATGTGTAGCTACTTTAGTTTGTACCTTATCTATGAGCAGTGCTTCTAACTTTTGGGCGAGGTTAACCTCCGGGGAAGGTCCTGAGTCTCTTTACAATCTCTCCCATCAGTCTGTTAATTCTGAGAGAAGCTTTACGGAGCTGTGCCTTGAGGTTTTATGGTGGGGCTGAGGGGATGATTAACAAAATGTGATACCTGCAGGGAAAATCTAGTTTGGTTCAAGGAGTCTTGGGACCTAACGCCTACTAATTTCTAGCCAACTCATAACTGCTATTCTGTATGATCAATTTGTGTAACCTATCCCCAAGAGGCAACTTTGAGGTTACTTCTGACCAGGTTATTCTCATTCAGACTTTATCCATCAAGACATTGCACTCCTGATCCCCTTTTCCATGTGCCATAAAACCAAAGAGCATTATATCCCTTAGGCCAACGAGAGCAGTTCAAGAAATCCAGGCCTGAAAGATTATTTAGAAGGGGGTAAGGTCAGGTGCCAGTTTGGTTGGCGGGACCTTTGCTTCAACTTTCCCACGCAGGGAGGGGTCTCAACCTGTGAGCCCAAACCGGCTCCCAACATTGCTTGATGGCTACGCAGTTTCTGTTTGAGGGGGACAAAAAGTTCTAGAAATGCCACTGAACTGTACACTTTAAAAATGGTTCAAATGACAGGGGCTTCTCAGTGGTTCGGTCAGTTAAGCGTCCGACTCTTTGATTTTGGCTCAGGTCATGATCTCACGGTTCGTGAGTTCAAGGCCCCTGTAGGGCTCTGCACTGACAGTGTAGAGCCTGCTTGGGATTCTCTCCCCCTCTCTCTCTGCCCCTCCCCTGTTTGTGCATGCACGTGTGTGCCTTCTCTCTCTCTCTCTCTCTCAAAAATAAACCTTTTTAAATGGTTAAAATGATAGACTTTAGGTTATATATTTTTTATAACAAAAAAAGTAAAGATACATGAAAAGCTGTGCAATGTCAGTAGTGTTCAAAGAAATGCAAATTATAACAATGTTTCACACATATTAAGTAAGTACTATGAGGCCCCGGCTGGCTCAGTAGGAGGAGTCTGTGACTCTTGATCTTGGGGTCATGACTTGGAGCCCTATGCTGGGTGTGGAATTAATAAACAAACAGATACATCGTGGGGGGGTTTTAAATTAAGTAATAAAAAAAATTGATGACAACAACAAAAAGCTGCCCAGGGCTCCCTTTCCAGGAAGGCAAATGAAGCAGGAGCTTGGAGCCTGGCCCCGGGGGTTCAAATCCCAGCTCTGCCCCCTCCAGCTGCTTAATTACTCCACCTCTGCACCTTGCTTTTCTTACGGATGAAAGGATGGGAACAGTACTCTCCTGGGGCAGCTGGGGGGGGGGTGGTGGCTGGTGTAGGGTCTAAAGGAGAGGACATGCAGTGAGCACAGAGTTAATGCCTCACCAACTCCAGCTGGCTCCTGCTACCTTCTGGCGTTCTTCTACTGAGGTGCCCAAAATAAACACCAATGTGTGCACTTGATGGAAATAGGAGTCATTTAATTGGGTTGGAGGCACCATTTCGCTCACTTGCTTAGAAAAGTTCAGTGACTGACTATATCACATCCTGTGATGTGGCCCCTGCCCCTGGCCGATCCCACCTCCCAGCTTTCTCTCCGTGCCTTAAACACGACAGGCGCGTGCCTGCCCCACGGCCTTGACCCCCTGTCCCCGATTCCCACATCTTGCTGACGCTTGTCGCCTCCTCGGGGTGGCAGGCATTCCCTGCTCGCCTTGTGCACGGTGACGACTCTGTCGCACTGTCACATCCGGGGACCACTTGTCTGGAGGGCGTATTCACCCCCGATGCTTTTCTAGCACATTTGTTTATTTGTACATTGTCTGTCTCCTCCCCCTAAACTCCACGCAAGTAGGGACTGTGCCTCCAATTACTATCAGGAGGGCCTAGTACATAGCAGGGACTCGATACATAATTTTGGAATAAATGGAGGAATAAAACTTGTGGGTTGTTTTTTGGTTTTTTTTTTTACTTCTCTGTCTCTGCCTTCATGAATGTGCAAATGTATATATATGCATCTCTCTGTGAAAGAGAGAACCCATAGAAGGTGGAGGAAATGGAGGATTAGCAGGGTGGTTTACAGAATGAGATGGAGAGGCAAATCCTCCTAGAAGACTGTGTTTGGGTGCTAGAGGCGCAGACTTGGAAGAGGACAGCCAGGGTATCCACCAGTCAGAACGTACGTTTGCGTCAGGCCCTTCTGGGGCTCTCCTCTGACTGTATAGACAATTTCATCTTCTAGCAGATTCTTGAAAATCGACTGCTTCTCTTACTGTTCAGGTACTGCCCCGAGCTCTTGTGAACACACGCGTCAGAAGCGGCAACACCCAGCTTCCGAACCTGAGAACTCACAGCGGAGGGACGATGGAAGGCCGCCCGGGGTCTGCAGGGACCCGGGCACACCGGAAATCGCTGCACGGCCACGTGCCTTAAACAGATACGCCAAATGCTTGATGCTGTCTTAGCCGATGTTAAATTCTCTGAAGAGAAAAACTTCAGCCTAAACTGCCTAAGACTCCGTGGCTTAAAACGCCCACCTTCCTCCAGAACTCCCACATGAAACACCGGAAGCAGAAGGGAGCAAAGTCAATTGCAGGAAAGTAACTTTCTTTGGCATCTGATGGCGGGCCAGACAGGCACCTGTGAGGCTTAGTGGCCCTCAGCGTGGCTCCTGTGGGGCGGCCCCACCACAGGCTGAGAACAGAAGCCAGGGCCTGGCCAGAGTCCATCTCTAAGGCTGAGACTCAGCTGAGTGGGGAGGAGACAGTACCATGGCCAAGACCCACGCGGGCTGACTCAGAAATACTCCACGGGGCTACAGAGGCAGGGCTGTGAGGGCAGGCCCTCCCCACCCAGATGGGGATGGCTTCCCAGAACAGTGCTGACACCTTTTGGAAACCCAACACCGGACAGACTTAACTCATCTTCAGTTAGGACAGAAGACCTGGTGTAGACCGAGGGGAAGCAATTATCAGGGGGAAATGGACTGCTCATCGGCCTCTTTGCAAAGCAAGCATGGAGGAAATTTTCCCCATCTCCCTTCCTAGTTACCGGGATGCAGAGCAGCTCCTGGGGGCCAGAACCCGACCCTGGCCTCCCCAGAGCAAGGGTCTCTGTGCGAGGGGATTACCCCGGGCCCACCAAGTGGGGAAACCGTCAGGTTTCAGTGCAATTCGTTTACATTAAGTCCTCTGTATTCCATGTACACGTTTAAAGATGTTTATGGGTTCCTTCAGACTGCTACAGGGATTCAAGGGGAAAAAAGACTAAAACCCTAGATTAGCAGTTTCATAAATGAGGAACATGGAGGCCCAGAAAGGTTGAAGATGGTAACTTTTCACAAAGAACCCCCCCCTCCTGGCCACAGCAGACTCACTGCTGCTGTCTTGCCCCTCTGGGCGAAGGCACCGTCAGGCTGTACCAGAATGTGACCTTCATCTCTAGCGAACCCTTGTACTACTCTGTGCATTTCCGCATGCAAAGATCTCGCCGGTCTAGCTAGACCCACGGCTGGGGCTGGAAGGGGGGTTTTATAACCACGCCCTCCGGCAATCTTTTTCCGAACATCTCTGCCCGCTCGTGCCCCCTGCCCCCATCGCCTGCTGGCTGCAGCCACGTGCCCTTGAAAGCCTTCCCCAGGTTGTCATGATTTGCTCTGTCTCCCCTGGGGTCCCATTAAGAGTCACTGAACAACATGGACAGAATGTCTTCGGAAAAAGACAGAAGATGCTATTCACAGTCATTACCTCTTGAGTGAGGAACTAGACGTCTGGAAGATCAGGAGGACTCTCCTTACCTTTTCTCTTGTGATTTTTAACATTTCAGCCATGTGAACATACCAATTATTCACCAACTGTCTATTTAAAAACCCTCTGGACAAACTATCAGCTCCTGGAGGAGAGAGTACCCTCCTGCTCCTTTTAGTGGCCTCCACACCGATCCTACCCACCAGGTGATGGATCAGTGAATAATTCATCACATAAAGTCTAAAGGGCATGGTGGGAATAAATCTCTCTCCCCTATCAGGACTGAATCATGAAGAAATAAAAAATCCAATCACATCTATTACTAGTAAGGAGATTGAACCAATGATCAAAAACCTCCCGAAAAACAAAAGTCCAGGACAAGACAGCTCCAACAGTGAACTCCACCAAAGATTCAAAAAACAATTAGTTAATCCTCCTCAAAAATCCTTCCAAAAAATAAAAAAAGGAGGGGATGCTTCCAAACTCCTTTTATGAGGCCAGCATGGCCCTGATACAGAAACCAGACGAGGAGGCCGCAAGAGAGCTAAGACCAATATCTCGACGAACAGAACCAGCGAACCCTCATAAAATATTAGCAAGCCAAATTCGACAATGTATTTTTTTTTATTTTTTTAACCCTTATTCATTTTTGAGAGAGAGAGAGAGAGAGAGAGTGAGGGAGGGGCAGAGAGAGAGGGAGACATAGAATCTGAAGCAGGCTCCAGGCTCTGTGCTGTCAGCACAGAACCTAATTCAGGGCTCGAACTCAAGAACCGTGAGATCATGACCTGAGCCAAAGTTGGAGGCTCAATTGACTGAGCCACCCAGGCATCTCTTTTTTATTTTTTTAACGTTTATTTATTTGAGAGAGAGAGACAGAGACAGAGGGCAAGTGAGGAAGAGGCAGACAGAGACAGAGACGGAAACTGAAGCAGGCTCCCGGCTCTGAGCTATCAGCACAGAGTCTGACACCAGACTCAAACTCGCAAATCACAAAATCATGACCTGAGCCAAAGTCGGACACTTAACAGACTGAGCCGCCCAGGCACCCGTGCAACAATGTATTATTAAAAGGATAATACAGCATGATAAAGTGCCATTTACTCCAGGGATTCAAGGCTGGCAACATCTGCAAATCAGTGTGATACACCATATTAACAAAATAAAGGATCAAAATCATATGCCCATCTCAATAGATGCAGAAAAAGAAAATTCGACATCTATTTATGGTAAAAACTCTCGACAAAGTAGGTATAGAGGGAACATACCTCAACATAATAAAGGCCGTAGAGGACAAGCCTACAGCTAATATCACACTCAACAGTGAAACTATGAAAGGCCTTCCTCTAAGATCAAGAACATGACAAAGATGCCCGCTCTCACCAGTTTATTCAACGTAGTATTGGAAGCCCTAGCTGGAGCAATTCAGCAAGAAAAGGAAATAAGAAAAGACATCCAAATAAGAAAAGAAAAACCATTACTATTTGCATATGACATGATATTACATATAGAAAACCCTAAACGCTCCACCAAAAAACATTTAGAATATACAAATTCAGTAAAGTTGCAGGACATAAAAGCAATATATAAAAACCTGTTGCATTTCTTTACACTAGTAACAAATAATCAAAAGAGAAATTAAGAAAACAGTACTATTTACAATTACATCATAAAGAATAAAATGCTAGGAATAAATTTAACCAAGGAAGTAAAAGACTTGTGCACTGAAAACTATAGGACACTGATGAAAAAAATTGAAGATACGAATAAATGGAAAGATAGTTTGTGCTCATAAGAAGAATTAACACTCTTAACATTGTTAAAACACTACCCAAAGCAATCTACAGATTTGACACAATCTCAATCAAAATATCAATGGCATTTTTCACAGAAATAGAACAAACAATTCTAAAATTTACATGGAACCACACAAGACCTCAAATAGCCAAGGCAATCTTGAGAAAGAACAAAGCTGGAGGCATCATAATCTCTTACAAACCATATTACAAAGCAATGGAATCAAAACAGTATGGTACTGGCATAAAAATAGACACAGATCAATGGAACAGAATAGGGAGCCCAGAAATAAACCCATGCACATATGGTGAATTTGTTGTCGCAAAGGAGCCAAGAATATTCAATGGGGAAAGGACGGTCGCTTCAATAAATGGTGTGTGGAAAACTGGACAGCGACATGCAAAAGAATGAAACTGGACCACTCTCTTACACCACACACAAAAATTAACTCAAAGTGAATTAAAGACTTGAATATTACACCTAAAACCATAAAACTCTTAGAAGAAAATATAAGTAGTAAGTTCCTTGACATCAATCTTGCTGATGATTTTTTTAATCTGACACCAAAAGCGAAAGTAAAAGCAAAAGTAACAAAAGTACAAATAAACAAGTGGGACTACATCAAACTCAAACACTTCTGCGCAGCGAAGGAAACCATCACCAAAACGAAAAGGCAACCTAGTGAAAGGGAAATAATATTTGTAAATCATATATCTGATAAGGGGTCATCATCCAAAATACATAAAGAACTCCTACAACTCAAGAGTTAAAAAAAATCTAATTAAAAAACTGGGCAAAAGATCTGAATAGATATTTTTCCAAAGAAGATTTAAGAATGGCCAACATTACTCATCGTCAGGGAAATGCAAATCAAAACCACAACGAAGGGCGCCTGGGTGGCTCAGTCAATTAAGCATCTGACTTGATTTCGGCTCAGATCATGATCTCACGGTTCAAGAGATTGAGCCGCATGTCAGGATTGAGCCCATATGGGGCTCCAGGATTCTCTCTCTCTCTCCCTCTCTCCCTTCCTACCTGGGCACGCACACACACTCTCTCTCAAAATAAATAAATAAACTTAAAAAAAAATCAGGTATCACCTGAGAATGGCTACTTTCGAAAAGACAAGAAATAACAAGTGTTACCAAGGATTTGAAGAGAATCCTCACGTGCTGTTGGTAGGAATGTAAATCAGTGCAGACATTGTGAAAACCACATGGAGAGTTCTTGAAAATTTAAAACAAAACTACTATATGATCCAGCAAGTCTGCTTCTGAGTAGCTAGAGGAAACAAAACACTTGATTGAAAAGATATATGCACTCCCACATTCGATCCAGAGTTCTTTACAACAGCCAAGATTTGGAAATAACCTCAGTATCCTTTAATGAACGAATAAAGAAAATGTGGTACATCCATACGATGGAATTTTATGCAGCCATAAAAACAAATGAAATGTTGCCATTTGGGACGGCATGGACAGAGCTTGAGGACACTGTGCTAAGTGAAATAAGCCAGACTTAGAAAGAGAAATACAGTGTGATCTCATCTACGGAATATGGAAAAATAAACAAAACCCAAAACTCATTGATACAGAGAACAGACTGGTGGTTGCAGAGGTGGAGGGGGGGGTGGGTAAAATGGGCAAAGGGGGGCAAAAGGTACAAATTTCCAGCTATAAATAAGTCATGAGGATGTGATGTACAGCATAGGGACTATAGTTAATAACAGTGTCCAGTAGCCCCCCTTATGTGTAGTCTCAATGGCCTGTGGTCAGCCACTATCTGGAAGCAAGAGTAGCCTGATGCTCCGTCACAGCGAGTTCACCTCGCCACACCTCATCTCGTTGGCATTTTACCATCTCACAGCATCATCATCAACGTGAGAAGGGCGAGTAAAGTTCAGAAGATACGACATTTTGAGAGAGAAAGAGACCACATTCGCACAACTTTTATTACAGTACGTTGTTATAACTTCTCATTTATTATTATTCTTGTTGCTCCCTTACGATGCCTAATTTATAAATTAATCTTTATCACAGGTACACATACATAGGAAAAAACGTATTATTCACAGAGTTAGGTACTATCCACAGTTTCAGGCATCCACTGGCGTCTTGAAACATATCCCCCACAGGTAAGGGGAATCACTGTGCTGCATATACGCAAGTTGCTAGGAGAGTCAATCTTCAAAGTTCTCCCCACAAGAAAAAAAAAAACTTGTAATTACATAGGGTGACAGCTGTTAACTAGACTTATTACAGTGATCATTTAGCGATGTATACAAATATTGAATCGTAATGTTGTGCAGTTGAAACTAATATAATATGATGTGTCAATTATACCTCAATTAAAAAAAAAACAAAACTCGTCTCTTCCCCAGTCCAGCCAGGGATCACTGTCCATAGACAGGAGGAAGGAGGCAGAAGCTCTCCCGTAAGAAAATGAACAGCCGGATGTTCTTTGTCCTCTTCACGCAGACTTTTAAGGGCAGCCCAAGGTTCCCTTCTCTTCGTGGGGGACAACAATAGGAAAGCAAGAACGGAAGGCCACCGAGATGGCGATACCACACACTCTCTCTTCAAGGGTTGGACCCAAAGGAACGCATCCAGAGGCAAGTGAAGGGAAGTAACACTGAATGGTGAGAAGGGTGCCCTTTCCGCACTCAGTGCACTTGTGGGACCCTCCCCGCCCCCATTCTCCTGAAGGAGTGTCCTTCTGGGCAGCTGGCCGCTCTGTGTACCCACACTCCAGCAGATGGTTTCCAGCTTCCTTTCCTACTCACTGGGTTATTACCTCCTCTGAACCTCAGTTTGTGCATCTGTAAAATGAGAACTGGCTATGGGCTTATATTTGATGAGGTGTTACATATAGTGACCACACTGTACCCATCTGCAAAGCTTTCTTTTCTTCCACTGTTGGCAGGAACGCCCAGTCAAGAACCCTTCCCAGGCTGATCAAACACACGCCCACAGTTTCAGGGTGCTTCATGCGGTGAGCCCTCGGCCAGGAGGTGGACCCTCAAAGCAATTAAGAAATGGCTACACGGATACCGAACAGGAGCTGGCTGAGAGACAAGACAGGCAGGAGCCTCCACGAAGCAGCAGGCCGGGACGCTGGAAGGGAAGCAAGGCCCAGAGCTGGCGGGGCTGCTGGGTCCCCAGCAGGAAGAGAGGCTCCTCTCCTAAAACACCTAAAAATTCCCCAGGCCCAGTGGAGCTGCCTAGGCTGTCTCCTAGGCTGAAGCTTTACTTTGAATTCTACTTCTAAGGCTCTGAAAGCCAAAATGCAAATTCACAGAGAAGAAATCCAGAGACTTTTACAACTCTAATAATATCCGTAAGGAGGGAAGCAGCTTTCTTTTCCAAAACATAAACCCAGCCCCCAGGATCCCTCGTAAAGAGATGAGAGAAACACATACTTTCTCATGCAGACCATCCCCTTCTCCCCGACACACATTCACTCAACCCCACAATAGCTGAGTCCGGGCACTGGGCTAGATGCTGATTTCTCGGTGAACAAGACCAAGGCAGTCACTGTTGCCACAATTCCCCTGAGGAAGAGCCCTTGACAGTAACAGGTCCTACAGGAATAGGGTTTCAATGGCATTTTCATAAGGCTCCCCAAAAGGTAGGTAGGTCATGACAGAATAGGAAACGTCGGCCTTTATCCAGTCTGCTACAGAGAAACTATAAAACTATAAGGGCCCCCGGGATTACTAGTCCTGGGATGGAAAACCAGTCACATCTCGCATATCCCCTTGGATGACCCCATCAGCAATCGCGGCCTGTCTGTAGGGAAAAGGATTCTAAGAGCGAGTCTCGGCCGGCGACAGTGAGAAGAAAGCCATGACTGACTGGCGGTGGTCTGTACGGGCCTGAGATGGACACATGTCACCCCTCAAGGTCACGGACTCACCTGAATCACAAGGCACGTTAGCGACGTGACCGAAAGCAGGACACGTGGCCTCTTTTTTTATATATAAATTTTAATTCTATCACGAGAGCGTAAGTACAAAAAAAAAAAAAATCCTAAAATTTATATGGAACCACAAAAGACCCCAAAAAGACAAAGCAATCTTGAAAAAGCAAAGTTGGAGGCATCACAATCCAAACTTCAAGTTATATTACAAAGCTGTAGTTGTCCCAACAGCTGGCAAAGAGACAGATACGTAGATCAATGGAATGGAATAGAAAACCCAGAGGGGCACCCGGGAGGCCCAGTCCATTAAGGGTCTGACTTCGGCTCAGGTCATGATCTCGCGGTTCATGGATTCCAGACCCGCGTCGGGCTCTGTGCTGACAGCTCAGGGCCTGGAGCCTGCTTCGGATTCTGTTTCCCTCTCTCTTTCTCTGCCCCTCCCCTGCTTGCACTCTGTATCTCTCTCTCTCTCTCTTTCTCTCTCAAAAATAAACATTAAAAGAATTTTTTTTTTTTTAAAGAAAAGCCAGAAACAAACCCACAATTATATGGTCAATTAATCATTGATGAGGCAGGGACAAATATCCAATGGGAAAGGACAGTCTCTTCAACAGATGGTCCTGGGAAAACTGGACCACTTTGTTACAGCATACACAAAAATAAGCTCGAAATAGATGAAAGACCTAAATGTGAGACCTGACACCATAAAAATTCTAGAAGAGAGCACAGGCAGTGAGGTCTCTGACCTCGGTCGTGGCAACATTTTTCTAAATATGTCTCCTGAGGCAAGGGAAATAAAAGCAAAAATAAACTAGTGGGACTCCATCAAAAAGACACACAGCTGCAGACTCCCAGACCAGTGCTCTTTCTGCTGCACGGCTCTGAAGACCGACAGCAAGAGGCAGAGGGTACAAACACACTCTGGAGAAACAAGGCCGGATTGCCAGAGGTGCTTTTCAACATCTCTCCAGGAACAGAGATTGAGACATTGAAAAAAGCCAGAAGATGGGGGCTGGCCTACTATTGCGAAAGAATGCAGCAAGAATTACTAACGCACAGAAACACAGATGCGTACTGATGATTAAAGCGTTAGCAGTTTAGGTATTTCTTTCAAGAAGTTTTGATTTACCGGCTGCAGCCACAGTGAAAGAGGTGCAGGGTCACAGGCGGCCTTTGGTGGAAAACTACAAAGGCTGCTCAGACGAGGTGCGTGCACTGTGCTTGGAAGCTGGGTTCTGCTCTTCTGACATTTCGAGTGGCATGTGGCTTCTCTTCAGACAACCAGGGTCCTCCGGGACACAGACGCAGCCAGACGCCCTCCCCCCCCCCCCCCCCAGCCGAGGCTGTGACGCCAGTGAACTGCGGTAACCGCCCCCAGAGTCCTGAAACGCAGATGCCAATGCGGCTTCTGTCTGCCCGGTTAGCCCTCCAGGTAACCATTCTCCCGCTTTCAAGTCTGCGCCCCCGGAGGGAAAGGGAAGAAAGCGGCACCTCACCTGTGTGTGCCCTGCGTCTCCAGTGGGGCCCTGGGCACACTGGCCCCCGAGAATGGTTCACCGCCAACTGCCCACCCCAGGTCTCTTCAGCCTTGAGAGCCTGGTACAAGGGGATGGAATGGGTAGAGCCAGCCTCACAGACCTGTCTCTCGGCCAATCCTGGTAACCCCATTGTTCTCAGCAGGGAGTGGGGAAGGATGGGCCATTGTGGCAGTTCTGCCCATGGAGATCTGAGGAAAGCCTGTGGTGGGGAGGGGGGAGGTCCCAGGAGTCCTTTTCCTTCCTCTTAAAAAGAAGTGCAAGGAAGAGACCACTTTTCTGCCTCTGAACCTCATTGTCTACAATGCGGCCATTTCCTCTCCAAGAGGAGAGGAAAGACTGCTGAGATATGTAGTGCACGGGGGCTACCGTGGGGGGCGGGCCCCAGGGAGCCACTGGCTTACCCATCCGCCATTAACTTGGGCTAAGGGTGGCTCATCCCCCCTCACGATGATATCTTGTGTGAGGTTCTCTGCAACTAGAGGCACCCTAAGTGGTTTGTGAAGTTGTCACCTGTATTTCACATGGCGACAAGAAGCACAGGGGCTCATAAGCCAATGACCCAGAGGCGCATAGCTAATAAGGGACGGGATGAGAATGCAGCCAAGGGTGTCCATCCCCGAAACCCTGTGCCCTTTGGTCTTCCTTCTCCCTCCAAGACCTCCACTGGGCCTTGGATACAGAAAGTACTAAATACACGCTTGTTAACCAACAAGCAGGCTTTCTGCTCCCTGCAGCCTAGGAGCGGGCCCTCTCGGCCACCCATGGGCTGGCTCCTCACCGCCAACCGAGAGTCTCCATTTCGACCGTAGAAGAAACTTCCCACACACTAGAGATACTGAACCCAGAACTGGGCTCAGGAAGTCTTAGAAACCTCAACTACTGCACCCTGGGGCCTCCACTTGAATATAATGAGAAAAGCCTCCTCCTCTCACTTGGCGGTGACTTCAGGATTGTAAATTGCCTGAAGAAACGGGATGTCAAAGTACAAGGCTAACCACACATGATGACCAACACCACCGGGTGACCCCCATGGTGCAGTGGCTCCACCTCCGTTCACACTAGTCTGTGCGACACCTCAACTCGCTCACGGACAACCCAGGGAGAGAGGGGACAAACTCCTGAGCAAGTACAGACATTCAGCTTTCACGCGGACGAATTCACTCTCTCCCGCCGCCCAGGAGGGGCCGCAGGTCTGCAAGATGATACACAAGTAAAGCTGGCGCCCCGAGGCGAGTTCACGCGGGAGCCCTTCGGACGTTTTTCTCTTTCAGAGCCCCGTGCTTCCGCAGCTAGACTGGGAAACTCACGTGTTTGGGGCCTGGGCTTAATCCCGAGTCCAGGCAAACTAATTAACTTCGGCGATTCAGGCTCTTCAGATGTAAAAGGAAGATGAACCAATTATTCTCTCAACCAAATGGTGCTTAGCATGCAGCAGACACCGTGCAGGGCCAGAGGCGAGCTGGAGGACGTGCTGGGAGGAACGCAGACATGGGTTCAGGCAGGTACGACAGATGTTACCCCACAGAGTTTGTGTCCAAGTAGCAGAATCTCAGGGTGACATGGCTCCCGAAGACAGTGGGCGCTTTTCTGAGGAACTGGCCAGAAGCAGAGGAGGTGAGTCTACATGTGTGTGTCTGTGCGGACAGGAGTGAAGGAGCGTTCAGATGAGGCCTGAGGTGAGAAAGAGCTCGGGGCTTAGTCCCAGGAATTGAAATAAGTTCCAGGGACTGGCCTGAGAGCGTGAGGGGGAAATGGTGGGGAAGGGCGCTGGAGGGCAAAAGCTGGCCCGTGTCAACCAGAGGAGAGTGTGGACACCATCCCAAGATGGTGGAGAGCACGGCAGGGCATGAGCAGGGGCAGGGACACGATCCAACCCACTGCCTGTGGAGAATCTACTGGGAGGGGCGACAGAGGGGAGGACATCCATGAGGAGGCCTGGAGGACACGGAAGAGATGGTGGAGGCCAGCACCAGGAAGTGGTGGTGAGGCTGGGGCAAAAGGAACAGGTAAGAAAGACACTGAAGAGATAGAACCAACTAGCGAGAGACTAGGTGTGGGGGAGAAGGTGAGGAAGGAGCCACATCTGGTCCTCAGATTTCTGGCTGAGACAACTGGACTTAAGCCTCACCAACCAGCACCTCGGAAGGAGTTAGATCAAGAAGGAGGTTTAGGTCGCCTGGGTGGCTCAGTCGGTTGAGTGTCCGACTTCGGCTCAGGTCATGATCTTGTGGTCCATGAGTTCCAGCCCCACGTTGGGCTCTGTGCTGACAGCTAAGAGCCTGGAGCCTGCTTCAGAGTCTGTGTGTCCCTCTCTCTCTGCCCCTTCCCTGCTCATAGTCTCCCTCCCTCTCTCTCTCACTTGCTCACTTAAAAAACAAGTAATATTAAAAATTTTTTAAAAAGAAGGTTTAGCAACAAGATGACAAGTTCAGTAATAGGTACAGTCCATGTGTCAGACCCCGTGTGAAGAGCCGAGGCGGGATAAACAGTTGCTCATCTGAACTTGAACTCCTGATTTGTCCCAGGCAATCCAATTCTGAATACCACATCTCACCAATTGTAAAACACGCATTTGTTTCCACATCTTAACATATCTGAAATCAGGATGCTTTAAAATTGACGGGTGACGTGGCTTAACTGGCAGTGTTCTTTCTCAGTGGGGTGTAAAACAGCGGTGCATCTTACACTGGATGACGTCTGGGACTTGATGAACCAGGATCATGTCTACCGATCTTAGAAGAAAATCGTACTTGAACATTTCTCCTCAGGACTTAAATTTTACCTAGTTCCACAAAGATCTGAAGTAACTTGTCAAAGTAAAGCTCATAGGACAGGATGGTTTCTATAAAAAAATAAATAAATCAAAAACACTCCCAGGATCAAATATGTGGAAGAATCCACAGAATGCCCCTGTCTCCCACACGAGGAGTTATTAGTTAGCTCTGATTACACTGTGGGTAAAAATAACACAAGGTCAACCAAGCTTCCAGGAGCCCCCAATCCTAAGAACAAAGACCAAAACCAGAAGACAGACTAATTTGGAAAAAAAAATAACAAGAGGTTAACTCACTTTCAAATAGCACAGAGATGGGTATAGCCTGGGGGGGGGAGGGGAGTCTCAGAAAAGACATCTTTTTTTAAAATTTTTTAACGTTTATTCATTTTTTTGAGAGACAGAGCATGAGTGGGGGAGAGGCAGAGAGACACTGAATCTGACGCAGGCTCCAGGCTCTGAGCTGTCAGCACAGAGCCTGACGCGGGGCTTGAACCCAGGAGCTGTGAGATCATGACCTGAGCTGAAGTCGGATGCTTAACCGACTGAGCCACCCAGGCGCTGCAGAAAAGACATCTTTTAAGAGCTGCTTGAAAGCTTCACAGCTGCATTTCCCACCAAGACAAGGCTATTAACGTCTTACTCATGATGTTCAAGGGCTTCGTACATCTTTACTCAAGAACTGAACAAGCACCTCCTGGAACAAAACGTGCAGAAAGAACAGCTTACTGCTTTCCAGATTTCAAGCCGCAGCCACATGTGTGGCCCACACTCATTTCGGGAGAAGCCGGGCTGCTGCCCCAGGCACCGCCCAGAGCCTGGTAATTAGTCCTTCCACGGCGGGAGTCCCAGTGGAGGCTACACGGCTGCCTGCTTCCTCCAAGACGTGAACGTTGGAAACGCTACCCGTCAGAAACTTCCAAGGACTCGACTTTATTTCTCTTCTGAAACATGGCATCTCCCTGCTCTAATTATCAAAGGCTAAGTCCCGCATTTCCCTCTGACAGCTCTGACCTTTCCTGGCTTGTATCACCAAGCTCTGTTTGGGGCTGGTAATAATGGCAATGGTTGTGGATGTGTTCACGCTAATAGCTACATGCAGTGAGAGCTTGGCACATGCCACGCTTTGTTTATATTCTCTCATTTAATTTTCACACAAGGACCTTGGGAACACGAATCCCATTTTATTAATGAATCCCATTTTATTAACACTGAAGGAGAAAAAGATGGCTCCTATGTCTTGGTTCAAAGAAAAAGATCTCTTTTAAGTCAGGAGTGGGAGGAGGTGGTATATGACTGCCTGTTATACAACTCTTTATACTTCTGTATATATGTTTCCACAATCAAAAACTTTTTTTTTTTCATTTTAAAAACGAGCCTGAAGTTTACCATTCTGTAAGAGGCCAAAAATATCCCTCCCACCACCACCAGGAGAAAAGCATGAAGAGATGCTTCTGGCTGCTTCCGCCCCCAGACCTCAGGATCCCCGCCCCTGGTTTGACTACTTAAAGCCTAACCATGAAGGAGAAACAAAGAAAAAAAGAGAATGAAGGAAAGGACCAAATTCAGGATACTCCTGTGCTTTAAGTATGTGTGGTCCTAAGTCTTTAAATTGTTAGGCACAACAACATTATTTAAAACAATGATGCCCAGGGGAGCCTGGGTGGCTCAGTCGGTCGAGTGTCTGACTCTTGATTTCAGATCAGGTCATGATCTCATGGTTCATGACTTTGAGCCCCATGTAGGGCTATGTAGGACAGCACAGAACCTGCTTGAGATGTGCTGTGTCCTTCCCTCTCTGCCCCTCCCCTGCTGGCACGCTCTCGCTCTCTCTCTAATACATAAACTTAAAAAAAAATGATGCCTGCACTGAGTCAAGCACTAAGACAAAAGGATTTCCAAACCATCTGCCTGCCACAGGGAAATTTATCAAGTTGGAAAGAAGACTGGTTCCAACTTCACTGCATGGCTGCTTTAAGAAAGCATGACTTCAAAGAACTTTTAAATACGGTAAGAGTTGATGGCACTTTGAAACAGTACTCATGAGGGGAGCCTGGGTGGCTCAGTCAGTCCCACTCTTGGTATCAGCTCAGGTCATGATCTCATGGCCATGAGATCGATGGAGCCTGCCTGGGATTCTCGCTCTCTCCATCTCCGCCCCTCCCCTGTTCACATGTTCTCTTTCAAAATAAATAAACGTTTTTTTACAAACTTAAAAAAATAAAAGAATAAAACATGAATACCAATCATGATGAAAAGATCTCAATAAATGTAGTACTCTCCATTAAAAAAAGGGCGGGGGGCACTGGGTGGCTCAGTCAGTTAAGCATCTGACTCTTGATCTCGGCTCAGGTTGTGATCTCACGGTTCATGAGTTCAAGCCCCATGTCAGGTTCTGCACTGATACTGTGGAGCCTGCTTGGGATTCTGATTCTCCCTCTCTGCCCATTTCTTCTCTCTCTCAAAAGAAATAAAGTTTTTTAAAAAAGGAAGAGGAGGAGGAGGAGGAGGAGGAGGAGGAGGAGGGGGAGGAGGAGGAGGAGAGAAGCTCCTGATATATCTTAGCATGATTTTCAATTAAGAATGTTTTCAGATAGGGGTACCTGGGTGACTCAGTGGGTTGAGCATCTGACTCTTAATTTCAGCTCAGGTCATGATCTCATGGTTCATGGGTTTGAGTCCCACATCCATCCCCTGCTTGGGACTCTCCCTCCCTCCCTTGCTGTCTGTCCCTTCCCCCACTCACTCTCTCAAAAAAAAATTAAAAAAAAATGTTTTAAGATAAACAGAGCTCTCACTCAAAGGGGTCTGGAAGGCTAATTTCAGTGGAATACATTCTTCACGCCCAACAATGCTAGATAAATGTTATATATATATATAAGTGCTTGTTTTTTCAAGGATAGATGAAGTTTGTTTTTGAGATGTAAACACATCCACGGACAATCTGAGGGCTAAAATAACTTTTACACAGGTGACGACTTATCTAAATTACCTGAAATAAAAATGACTGACTGCAAATAAGCCCTCAAGAACGTACAGTACTTAAGCATTACTAATTACCACTCCCAAGGCCACACGTGTGTCAATCCAATGATGTTGTGCGAGTCCAAAGACAGGCAGACAATGTGGGGAAGAATTTATGACTCCAGGATGAAGTAAGAAGAAGATTGGCTTTATGTGATCTCTATCCCGTGATCGGGAGGGTCTCCCCTTGCCAGCCCTCTCCTCCCCTCCTCCCCTGCAGCTCACCCTTTCCTCTAACAACACAGCAAGGAAGAGGTGACTCTGCTGTTAAGACGCGTCTTCCATTTCTAGATGTTAAATGTGTTCTTTTACAATGTTCCTGATGTCACCTCCATCCCCAGCCCATCCCTCCCCCATCACCTCTACAGCCAACAGGTTTCTTTTTATTTTTTAAATTTTTTTAATGTTTGTTTATTTTTGAGACAGAGAGAGAAAGAGCATGCGTGGGGAAGGGGCAGAGAGAGAGGGAGACACAGAATCCGAAGCAGGCTCCAGGCTCTCAGCTGTCAGCACAGAACCCCGCGTTGGGCTGGAACTCACAGACCGTGAGATCATGACCTGAGCCAAAGTCAGACGTTCAACCGACTGAGCCACCCAGGCGCCCCTACAACCAACAGGTTTCTAATGAAGCTCTTGCAGTGATCTCACCCCTGCGTACAGCGCCTCCCGGTGGACGGGCCTAGTTAGGCACTGGGCTTGCTCAGGAGTGCACCTGGTCCACTGAAACCCAGATTCACACTTTACCTTTCATCCTGTGCTAGACCTCCAGTGACTTTTACCTCATCCAGTTTCTTTGCCTCAGAGTCACTTACTTACACACAATTTTAGAGGAAGGAACGGGAGCTCTAGAGCCAGGAAGTCCTGGGATGAATCCCAGCTCCAGCATCCAAACTGAGCTATGGGACTAAAAACAAGTTACTTTTCCCTCCTGAGCCTTAGACCCTTCACTGGAAAAGAAGAGAGCTGTGCACACATGATGTCTGTGCCATCACACGCCTGGGACACAGTGGGTGCTCAGCAGATGCTTGTTTCCTTCCCCTCTCTCTCCCTATAATCCCACCTATAACTGCTGACGATAACTTCCTTCTCTTCATAATATTTTCTCCCATCTCTACTCACTGAGCCCTCTCCTTATGCGTCCTGTCAGCACTATCTTCTCCACCTGAATCATGAAGAGGGGTTGGAAAACCTGTACTGGGAAATGTGATTATAAAGCATTGCCAAAGGTGGTTCATAAAATAGAAGTAACAAAACCGCAAAAGAGGGCTAACCTATGGAGGGAGGTCTGATGACTGAGCAACAGGCCCCCCAACACCCCCAGCCCACCTGTCCTTCTTCCCCCTTATTTACCAGACCTAGCAAATAAAAACGCATGACACCCAAACAAATTTTATTTTTTAGGTAAACAACAAATATCTCTATGGTATGTCCCAAGTATTATAGTAAAAAAGGAAAATGTTGGGGTGCCTGGGTGGCTCAGTTGGTTAAGCCTCCGGCTTCGGCGCAAGTCATGATCTCACAGTTCTTGAGTTCGAGCCCCGCGGCGGGCTCTGTGCAGACAGCTTGGAGCCTGGAGCCTGCTTCGGATTCTGAATCCCTCTCTATGCCCCTCTCCCACTCACACTTTGTCTCTAAGATAAAGAAACATTAAAAAAAATTTTTTTTAAAAAGAAAAATGTCTCTCTAACAAAGAAAAAAAGCCATAGAGAAAGGAAAATAAAGACTGACTATCAGAAAAAGAGGCGGCTGTCCCTTTCACCTGATGTCACCAGACAGAGCTTAAAGTTCTCAGACCAAAGGCAGATTCCTGCCGGAGTCTTGGGGTCCTAAAAAGTATCAGGAGGAAGTGGATAATGGCCAAGGTCTTTCAAGTCCATTAAGCACCAGACGTTAGTGAATGAGTTTTGAAGACTGCGGCTGCCCTAATATTCTCAATGTCTATACAAAATCCACCCACTAAATGCTTGATATAGGACTTTTACGGTATTATTTACACATTACTTTTTTAAACCTAATTTTGTTCAATGCATCCATGTATTTTCTAATTCCTACAATCCTTTTCCTATGTGGGAAAAGTGAAGATAAACCATCTATACTTAACTGAGTTTTCTCATTATTTGCAGTTGCATATTCTGTTTTTAAAGAAAAATGGTAAAAAGAAGAAAGAAAAGGGTGGTAAAACTACATGGAAAAACACACATAGGTTAACGTACAAATTGAAACATCGTCTCTCACGAGGACTACTGCAATAACCTCTCAGGGGGACTCCCCGCTTCCACCTATCCAGTCACTTCTTGACCCAGCAGCCAGAAAGGTCCTTCTAAAAAATTAAGTCCCATTGTGTCACTTCTTTGCTCCAAGTCTTCTGGCGGCTTCCTGTCTTAGCCTGCACAAGAGCTAATCCTTCTGCAGCCAACAAGTCCCTACAGGACCTGCCAACTGCTCCTTGTACCCCCTCTGACTCTCCTTCTCCAGCCCAGCTTACTTACGTAGCTCCAGCCACACCAACCTCTGCCCATGGCACTCTTGCCCAGGATACTCCTCCTTCAAATCTTTGCTCTGATGCCAACTTCTCCACAATGGCTTCTCTGGCAACTTTTCCAAACCACAATCCCCATTCCTAGCATGCCCTATCCACCCCCACCCCCACATTCTCCGCTATATTTTTCTCCAACCCACCAATCCCCAGGGCAACCTACTACATATTCTACTGTTGGACATTTGCGTATCTCCCCACTGGAATGAAGAGCACTTTGTTCGCTGCAGCATCTCAAGCATGCAGAATGTACATAGCCACAGTAGGCGCTCAGCAAAATTATCGAGTGTTTGATAAATATAAGGTAAAAATAATGAGTTACACTAGGTAAAATGTATTTACTACCAGCTAAATAATGAACAACTGTGGGGTTTTCTTCGAGATTCCAAAGTTGAAGAACAGCTTTTCTGCTAAAGCCCCTCATTTGCTTTCTTCGTTTCCTACTCAGAAAATTAGCAGGAGTCAGAGGGGAATGTCATTTTCCTGCTTCTGACCTCAGTATTCAAAAATGTAGGACATAGCATACTCCCCTTGTCGGCATTTCATAAATAGTATAATTGTAAAAAAAAAAAAAAAAGAACATATTTTCCTGAAGTAACATCCTTTTAGAGTGCTTCCCTTAAATGTAAGTGGACTAAATACACCAATAAAAATGCAAAGAGTGGCTGAATGGGTTTAAACAAAAAGACACCCAAGACCCATCTATATGCTGCTTACAAGAGATTCACTTAAAATGTAAAGACACACGAACTGACAGTAAAGGGTTGGAAAAAGATACTGTATGTAAATAGAAACCAAAAGAGGGACGCCTGGGTGGCTCAGTCGGTTGAGCGTCCAACTCTTGGTTATGGCTCAGGTCATGATCTCACGGTTCTTCAGTTTGAGCCCCACATCGACCTCCGTGCTGAAAGCGTGGAGCCTGCTTGGGATTTCTCTCTACCCTCCCTGGCTTGCACCAGTGCTCTCTTTCTTTCTCTCTCTCAAAAAGTAAACATAAAAAAATTTTAAAAATGGATACCAAAAGAAAGCTGGGCTAGCTATACTTATACCAGACAAGATAGACTTCAAAATAAAAACCGTAATAACAAAGAAGAGCATTATTTCATGTTAAAGGAGTCAACCCAACAAGAGGATATAACATTTGTAAATGTTTATGCATCTAACATAGTGGAGCACCTAAGTACATAAAGGAAATATTAACGGACCTAAAGAAGGAAACAGACAGCAATACAATAACAGTATGGGACTTTAATAATCCACATTCATCAATTGATAGATCATCTCAGATTATCAGTAAGGAAACATCAGCCTTAAATGACACATTAGACCAGAAGGATTTAACAGATAGATACAGAACATTCTATCCCAAAGCAGACTACACATTCCCCTCAAGTGCATATGGAACGTTCTAAGGATAGACCATATGTTAGGCCACAAAACAAGTCTTAATTTAAGAAGGCTGAAATCACATCAAGAATCTGTTTTGACCATTATGGTAAAACGAATTACCAGAAGAAAACTGGAAAAATCACAAAAATGTGGAGATTTAACAACATGCTATGGAATAACCAATGGGCCAAAAAATGAATAAAAAGACAATACCTTGAGACAAATGAAAATAGAAATACAACATATTGAAACTTATGGGATGCAACAAAAGCATTTTTTTTTTATTTTTTAACGTTTATTTATTTTTGAGAGACATAGAGACAGAGCATGAGCAGGGGAAGGGCAGAGAGAGAGGGAGATACAGAATCTGAAGCAGGCTCCAGGCTCTGAGCCGTCAGCACAGAGCCCGACACAGGGCTCGAACTCACAGACCATGAGATCATGACCTGAGCCGAAGTCGGCCACTTAACAAACTGAGCCACCCAGGCACCCCATACAAAAGCATTTCTAAAAGGGAAGTATGTATCACTAAATGCCTGCACCTCAGGAAATGAGAAAGAGCCCAAATACACAACCTGACATTATACCTCAAGGAACTAGACAAAGAACAAAGCCCAAACTTAAGAATGGAAAGAACAAACATTAGAGCAGAAATAAATGAATAGAGACTATTGAGACAGTAGAAAAGATTGATGAAACTGAGGGCTGGTTCTTTGGAAAGATAGACAAAATTGACAAACTTTTAGCTAGACTCACCAAGAAAAAGACTCAAATAAAATCAGAAATGAAAGAGAAGGTATTACAATTGGTACCACAGAAACACAAAGGATCATAAGAGACTATAAAGAACAACTATATGCCAACAAATTGGACAACCTAAAAGAAATGGATAAATCCCTAGAAACATAAAACCCACCAAGACTGGGGCACCTGGGTGGCTCAGTTGGTGAAGTGTCCAACTTCAGCTCAGGCCATAATCTCACAATTCATGAGTTCAAGCCCCGCATTGGGCTCTGTGCTGACAGCTCAGAGCCTGGAGCCAGCTTCAGATTCTGTGTCTCCCTCTCTCTCTCTGACCCTCCTCTGCTCATACTCTGCCTCTGTCTCTCAAAAATCAATAAACATTTAAAAAATTGTTTTTTAAATAAAAAAATAAAAATAAAAAACCTACCAAGATTGAATCAGGAAAAAAAGTTAAAAAATCTGAACAGATCAATTACTAATAAGGAGACTGTAGAAGTAATCCAAATCTCCCAACAAGTAGGAGTCCCGGACCAGACAACTTCACTGGTGAATTCTACCAAACATTTAAAGAATTAATAGCAAAACTTTTCAAACTCTTCCAAATAATAGAAAAGGAGAGAACACTTCCAAACTCATTTTATAATGCCAGCATTACCCTGATAATGAAAGTAGACAAGGACTCCACAGAAAAGGAAATTATAAGCCACTAGGGTAACAGATGTTAACAAGACTTATTGTGGTGATCATTTCACAACATATACAAATACTGAATATTTGTACACTTGAAACTAATACAATTCTGCATGCAGATTACACCTCAGTTTTAAAAAAGAAAAAAATTACAGGCCAATATCCATGATGGACATAGATGCATAAATCCTCACCAAAATATTAGCAAATCAAATAAAACACCACATTAAAGTATCAAACATAATAATCAAGTGGGATTTACTCCAGGGATACAAGAATGTTTTGATATCCATGAATCAATCAACGTGACATACCACCTTAACAAAATGTAATATAACAATAATATGATCATCTCAACAGGTGTAGAAAAAGCATTGTCAACAAAATCCAACATTCTTTATGAGAAGACCTCTCAATAAAGTAGGTATAAAGGGAACATGCCTCAACGTAAAAGGCCACGTATGACAAGCTCACAGCTAACATCATATTCAACAGTGAAAACCTGAAAGCTTTACCTCTAAGATCAGGAACAAGATAAAAATGCCACTCTCACCACTTTATTCAACATAGTCTGGGAAGTCCAAACCAGAGCAATGAGGCAAGAAATAAAATGCATCCGAACAGGAAAGGAAGAAGTAAAACTACCACTGTTTGCACACGACATAACATTACATACAGAAAACACTAAAAACTCCACCAAAAAACTGTAATAAATTCAGTTAAGTTCCAGGATACAAAATCAATATGTAAAAGTCTGTTGCATTTCTATACGCTAATAATGAATACTCAAAAAGAGAAATTAAGAAAACAATTCCATTTATAATTGCATCAAAAATAAAACACTTTAGAATAAATTTAACCAAGAAGGTGAATATTCTGTACACTGAAAACTGTAAGACACTGATAAAATAAATAGAAAAAGACTTAAATAAATGAGATATTCTGTGCTAATGGATTGGAAGAATAATGTAAACAATCTACAGACTTAATGTAATTCCCATCAAAATTCCAATGCATTTATCAGAGAAACAAAAAAAAAACAATTCTAAAATTTAAATGGAATCACAAAAGTCCCTGAGTAGCCAAAGCAATCTTAAAAAAAAAACAAAGCTGGAGGCATCACATGGCCTTATTTCAAACTATATAGCAAAACTGCAATAATCAAAACAGTATGATACTGGCATAAAAAGACATGTAGATCAATGGAACAGAATAGAGAGCCCAGAAATAAACCTATGCATACATATGTGGTCATTTAATTAATGACAAAGGAGCCAAGAATAATACAATAGGGAAAGGACAGTCTCTTCAATAAATGGCATGGGGAAAACTGGACAGGCACATGCAAAAGAATAAAACTGGACCACTATCTTACACCACACACAAAAATTAACTCAATTTTTCTTTAACATAAGTGGTAAGCTTCTTGACATTGGTCTTGACGATGATTTTTTGAATCTGACACCAAATGCAAAAGCAACAAATGTAAAAATAAACAAGTGGGACTACATCAAACTAAAAAGCTTCTGCATAGCAAAGGAAACCATCACTAAAATGAAAAGGCAACCTACCGAACAGGAAAAAATATTTGCAAATCATATACCTGATACAGCGTTAATATATAAAATATATAAAAAGCACATACAATTCCATAGCAAAAAATAAATTCAATTTTTAAAATGGGCAGATATAAATAGGCATTTTTCCAGAGAAGACCTTACAGATAGCCAATGGCCACGTGAAAAGATGCTTAACATCAAAAATCATCAAGGAATTACAAATCAAAACCACAAGGAGATACCACCTCCCACCTGTTAGAATAGCTAATACCAAAAAGAGAAGAAATAACAAGAGTTGGAGAGGATGTGGAGAAAAGGGAACCTTGGCTCTGTTGATGGAGTTGTGAACTGGTGCAACCACTATGAAAAACAGTATGAAGGTTCCTCAAAAACTTAAAACAGAACTACCATATAATCCAGAAAGTTCACTTCTGGGTATTTATGCCAAGGGTTTAAACATTAACTTGAAAAAATATCTGCACTCCCATGTTCACTGGGATATAAAAACAATCTAAGTTTCCACCGACGGATAAATGGATAAGGAGATATGGCGTATATATGTTATATTGTGATTTATAGTAAGAAATATATACAGTGCTTGATCTTTAATCCAATTTCTGGCATAGAGCTCCTAAACCTCTTGGCATTTCCTGTGATGAGAGAGATAAAAAACGGCTTTTGGAAAGCCCTTACATAAGCTAAAAATGGGGGCTGGTTATCTAGGAAGTCAATATGTAATTAAAAGGTTTTAGTTTTCAGTACCCCTACCCCAATCTCTAGGGTGGGGAGAGGGGCTGAAGGTTGAATCGATCATCACTGGCCAATGATGACTTAATCAATCACGCCTGTGTAATAAAGCCTCCATTAAAAACCCAAACAGACAGGGTTCAGAGAGTTTCCAGATTAGTGAACACGAGAAGATTTGGGAAGAGTGGAAACCTGGAGAGAGCGTGGAAGCTCCACGCCCCTTCCCCTCCCCTGCCCCCAACCCTATGTATCCCTTCCACCTGGCTGTTCCTGAGTATATCCTTTTATAATAAACCATTGACCTGTATGTAAAATGTTTGAGTTCTGTTAGCTTCTCTAACAAATCAATTGAACTCAAGGAGGGGGTCATAGGAATCTGGTTTTTAGCCAGTTGGTCAGAAGTACAGGTAATAACTTATAGACCTGTGAATGGCATCTGAAGTCCATGGAGGAGGTCACGGGAACCTCCAATCGGTAGCCAGGTGGTCAGAAGCACAAATAACAGCCTGGGCTTGCTGCTGGCATCTGATACAGAGGAAGGGTTGTGGGCAGTCTTTCAGGACTGAACCTTTCACCTGGGAATCTGATACTATCTTTAAGTAGATAATGTCAGCATTGAGCTGAATTCTCAGATACTGTTGGAACTGGCCAGGAACCTAACTTAATACATATACAATGGAATAAGATTCAGCCACATAAAAGGAGGACATCTTGCCATCTGCAACAACATGGATGGACCTTGAAGGCATTCTGCTAAGTGAAACAGTCAGAGAGAAGGACAAACACAGCATGATCTCACTTACATATGGAATCAAAACAAACGAGCTCTAGATTAGATTAGTGATTACCAGAGGCAGAGGGTGAGGAGTAGGTGAAATGGGTAAAGAAGATCAAAAGGTACAAACTTCCAGTTATGAGATAAATAAGTCATGGGGACATAATGTACAGTGCAGTGACTATAGTTAATAATCCCGTATTGCCTGTTTGAACGTTGCTAAGAGAATAAATCCTAAAAGTTCTCATCACAAGAAAAATTATATTTACAACCATGCATGGTGATAGGTATTACCTAGACTTACTGTGGTCATCATTTTGCAATATAGACAAATAGCAAATCGTTATGCTGTACACCTGAAACAAATACACTGTAATCCATCAATTATACATCAAATTTTTAAAAAATGGCACTTTCCAGGTCTCCCCTCTCAAACTAAGAACAATAAAGAAATTCCAGAATAAAGGATAAGCTCTTATCAAGTTTCAGCACAACAGGCATTCAATAATGTTTGCTTTGGGGCAAAGTTCCCATCTGTCACCGTCTTTACAAAGGTCCAAATGAATGACCTTTAAATGTGATACATGTCAAAATCCAAAATGCCAAACAGAATTCTCATTACCTCTCAGTGGAATCTCTGATGAGCTGCTGCAAGTCCACCTCCTGCTTCCTCAGGGTTCCAAATGAAGACTGGCTTTCCACAAGGCCTTTCCCTCCAACATTCAGCTTGATCTTCCCTAATGCCGTCTCGATGGACCCACTCACGTGGTTTTGAAACTTGCCCTCATATTTCACGAAGTCCGACTCCACGACCACTGGAGTGAACGAGACATGCAAAGGAGTCTGATGATAATATGGCCACCTCTCCACCGGAGGTCACCTATCTTTCTAATCCTGTGGAAATCCATGGGAAACATGAAGTTTGCATTCAAAATAGAAAGCTGGTAGCCATGCTGCGTGTATACGCAAAAGAAAATGAAGCCAGCACGATGTGAACTGGTGGCCAGGGGTTCTACTGGGTGGTTTTTTTGTTTTTGTTTTTTTGGTTTTTGGTTTTTTTGTCTTGCAATCCCAATATATACAAATATAGACAGGTGCACAAAAAGTATCTGAAGACTTTAACAAATAATGTTAAAACAAGCATCCAGGGGTGCTTGGCTGGCTCAGTCAGAAGAACATGGTCTCAGGCTTGTGAGTTTTAGTCCCACATTGGGTCTACAGAGAACTTAAAAATAAACAAACTTTAAAGCAAGCATCCATTTAACCACTCTCCAGTTTATAAAATAGAGTATTTTAAATATGCGCTTTTCCAGGGCAAAGACTACAAAGGGACTTCATGAGGATGACACCTAAGCAGAGTGAAAACAGCAGCCTCCGCTCACGACAGAGAGGTCTGCCTTACGTGGTATCTAGCAGGTCAGCCAAGTGGACTCTGGGCATCTTCCCTTCTCACCCACCTGTCTTGGAGAATATTCCCCTGGCCTTCATTACCATCTCTATGAAAAAATTGCCCTTCCCTACCCAGCCATTTAATTCTTTATCATACCTTATCTCTATTCCTGATAAAGTCAGCGGGCATGCCTGCCCGCCCTCCCTCCCTGCCTCCCTCTCTCCGACACCATCCTGGAACACACAAGCTCCAGACTCTCTACCCTTACTTTCCGGCTTCCCAGACCTAGGAAGACACCGCCGCCCACCAGGTGTCCCAGCTTTCATCAAGTCTTCTGGGAATTACTGTGCTTCTCATCTGGTCACGTCCAGATGCCTAGCACATCGCCTTCAAGTTCTGCCCTTCTTTTCTGGACACTAAAGATAAACATCTGGTGATTTCATCTCTGACTTGCCAGCCCTCCCCTGTCTCCAGATTGCTACTGGTCTCATTTTTAATCCAACCAAATGCCACCATAAAAATAGTCTCAGTCACTGTCATTTGGTATTGCTGCACTTAGAGCCTCTTAGAAACTTCACACTGGGCTTTTTTCACTTCCCTGACCCAAGCTTCTCCTGGGCTCCTGGTTATACTTCACAAGGCATTCAAATTGCCTGAAGTCTGAAAGCGTTCTTTCCATCCACTCGCTGTCCCCAGCACCTGTATTTCTTTCACTCCAGTCAAGATAACCCATTCCTCAACAAAAGTTAATGAGAATTAATCACACCCATCATTATCTTCGCAATTTATAAAACAGAGAATCATCTCTCTTACCACCACCAAAAATAAGAAGACTGTGAAAATGCCCTCGATTCAAAAGCTTTTCCTATTTTATTTGTATTCCTATGGAATATAAACACCTTGGGAAATTCTTTGGGGAGCAGCACAGAACAGTTGTTAAGAGCTCAAGATTGTAATCACTATTCCAATATTCCTAGCTCGAAGAACTGGCTAGCATTCGCCTCCCTGAACCTCAGGGTTCTCATATCTAATTGGGAGATAATGCCTTCCTGATGGATTCTGTCACAAGTTGATGTATGTAAATCACATAATACAGAGCCTGGCCCATAGCAAGCGCTCAGTCTATCTGTTGGATTTAGGCCAGAACAATGTCATTTTCTGATAAAAGGAAGTCTTAGGTTGTACAAAGTGCTATACAGACAGAATTTCTAGTTATCTCCCCTTTTATCTAGCTATTTCCGGACTAGCTTGAGCATCCTGGTCTCCCCAGAAAACTTCTTTATGTGAGTAATAAAACTTTTCACACCCTCCCGATGGAGATGTAGGATTTGAACCAACCTATTTAAGCTCAGCAGCCACAACGCCTATGGTGGGCATGTCTTACTTTTATACCAAAAACTGCCATATTATTTTTTAAAACGTAAGCTATAACTTTTCACATCTGGCCTTTAGAATTTTGTGCATTTAAAGAACAGTATGCAAAGAAACAGGAGAATTCATTATAGGTCTGCCTTATGTGGTATCTAGCAGGTCAGCCAAGTGGACCCTGGGCATCTTCCCTTCCCACCCACCTGTCTTGGAGAATCTTCCCCTGGCCTTCATTACCATCTCTATGAAAAAATTGCCCTTCCCATACTTACCTGTTTATACTGACCTCTACCCAGCCATTTAATTCTTTATCATACCTTATCTCTATTCCTGATAAAGTCAGCAGGCATGCCCGCCCGCCCTCCCTCTCTCCAACACCATCCTGGAACACACAAGCTCCAGACTCTCTTTAAGAAAAGTATGCAAAGAAACAGGAGAATTCATTATAACGTCTCACCTTACAATCACTCAAGACAGCGTGTTACCTAGAAGATGAATCATCATCTTTTCTGGAACTAACTGTAGCATCTACCCAAAGGAACCTACCCGGACTCAGAAACTGGTCTTCTGTGAGCACATCTCCAAGGGTGACAGACAAAAACTGGTATTTGGGTCTCTGCCAGCACCAGAATCTCTTCTTTTTGGTCACCAGACTTAGAAGTTGTAATTTATCAGAGTCATTCAAGGTTGATACTGCAATCAGGTTACCTCCAGAATCAACTTCCTTAAGAAAATTCTTTGTTGCTTTGGCAAACATTATGAGAGGCCCAGATTATCTGAAAAAAAAAAGTTACCCCAAATTAAATAGGAAGTTATTATCTCACTTATTTTTTCTAAAATTGCCTTATTTCTCCCCACTGTCAATCTTCTCTTCTCCCTAGCAAACCCTCTAGTGTGAGTTCAGTTGATAACAAAAAAAAAGTCAAATTGAAATACTAAAAGAGAATATGTGTGTAAGTGATGATAGGCTAGGTTGTGCTTCAGAAAAAAATAAGCTCCAAGTCTTCGTGGCTTATAACAAGAAAGGTTTATCTATGGGCCACAGTATACTTCCAATACAGGAGGACAGGAGAACTTCTGTCATTGTAGTCATTCAAGGGTCCAGACTAAAGGGACAGCCACCTTCTTAAAGACTGTCAATCATCATCCAACAGGAAGAAAGAGTTCTGGAAAGTCTCACACCAGCAATTAGGTGCTCTGGCCTCAAACTGACACATATCGTGTTCACTCCCAATTTGTTGGAAGCAATCATACGGCTCAGTCAGCCATCATGGTCAGGAAATATTAACCATACCAAGTAATTAGAAGGCAGACACATGGGAATATTTGGTGACCAACATACTGACTACCCTAATTTGTAAGATACAAAGATACGACCTCTTCTTTGAAGGGTCAATGTGCTTTTTCTCCACAAATGAAAAAAAAAAAAACTATTACTTTTTAATTCGGAAATGAAGGCCTCATCACGCTTCAGCTGTAGGGAAAAAGAGGAAACAGACTGGAAGATATAAAATACTGTATTCAGTGGAAGAAGTATGGACTATTCCATAAATGGGGTTAGAAGAACGGGTTTATCATCTGAAAAAAAATAAGGCCAGATTCCTATCTCATGTGATACACAAGAGCAAATTCTCAATGGATGAGAGGTTTTTTGAGGAAGAATGAAACTATAAAAGTACTAGTTAAAAATACTAATATTCGTTCAATTGTAGAATGAGAAAGGCCTTTAGGAAGACAAACAGAAAACAGAAAATATTTATAATATTTATAAAAAAGAACTAGAATACTTATAAAAAATACTTGTAAAAAATCTTTTACAAATTGTTTTTCAAACACTGTGCTAGAAATATGGGCAAAGGTTTTCAACTCACAGTATGTAAATTCCACCTAGCTATATACATATAGGCTATATACGCACACATATACACGCACATGAATATATATATGTGCAAACACACAAATACACATGTATGTATTATTACTCAAAAAAAGCACAAGTGAAATAAGATTTTTAAAAAATTTTCCATGCCCAAAGATTAAAATATCCAAAGGATAAGAAATGTGGTTTATTAGTATTTGTACCCTGGTGTCTGGCAGTCACATAGATAGAAAATCACTGAGTCTGAGAGCTGGGAGTAGTCTTAGACATTAACTAGTTAACCCCACCTGCTTTAACCTGAACCTTCTCTAGGACATCAGAAAATGTTTGCCTCACTTGTCACTCACCCTTCTCTCAAGTGCCTTTTCTCCAATTATTGTGTGGCCACCTACCCTGTTCTTGTATGTTAACAGTAAGAATAAACATGTAAGGAAGGTGTTCTAAAACATAAAAAGTTGCTTTCTGATAAACAGTGAATACTACCTATGATCAGACTCTCATCTCTAATTCATCTCTCACTACATCAAGTTGCTTGCTTGCGATGGAGCACTTTTTCACTTATTGAAACATTCCATGAATCATTCGTTAATTATTCTCAAGTGCCTACTACACACAGGTACTTGCTTCAAGCACTTAGGATACCGATACAAAAAGTCATCTGTCTCTACACAGATGGCCAACAGACACATGAAAAGATGCTCAACATCACTAATTACTAGGAAAACGCAAATCCAAAGCCTAGTAAGAGATCACTTCACACCACTCAGAATGGCAAGAATCAAAAAGACAAGAAAGAATAAGTGATGGAGAGGACGTGAAGAAAAAGGAACCCTCGTGCGCTCTCGGTGGGAATGTAAATTGGCGCAGCTGCCGTGGGAAACAATATGCAGGTTCCTCAAAATATTAAAAATAGAAATACTATCTGATCCGGTAATCCCACTACTGGATATTTACCCAAAGAAAACAAAAATGCTGATTTGAAAAGATATATGGACCCCTATGCTTACTGGAGCATTTACAACAGCTAAGATATGGAAGAAACCCAACTAATGAATAAAGAAGGTGTGTGTGTGTGTGTGTGTGTCTGTGTTTGTGTGTGCGCGCGCATGTGTAATGGAATATCACTCAGCCATAAAAAAGAATAAGATCTTGCCATTTGCAACAACATGGACGGACCTAGAGGGCACTATGTGAAGTAAGCCAGACAAAGATAAATGACCATAGGATTTCACTTATATGTGAAATCAAAAAAAACAAATAAATGAACAAAAACAGAAATAGACCCATAATGCAGAGAACTAATGGTTGCCAGAGGAGTGGGGTAGGGAGATGGATGAAGGGGAGTGGGAGGTACAGGTTCCAGTTACAGAACAAGTCACAGGGATGAAAGGTGCAGCACGGGAATATAAAGGTATTGCAATAGCCTCATATGGTGACAGGTGGTAGCTACACCTGTGGTGTGCATAAGTTACAGAGTTGTCAGATCACACACTATACAGCTGAAATTAATAGAACAGTATGTGTCAACTATACGTCGATAAATATATAAAGTAGTCTCTCTCCTTAATGAGCTACTAGTTTGGTGGCCAGATAGAAAAATAAACAACTGGGTTTTATGCTAGATATTGACATTGTCATAAGAAATGAACCAAGAAAAGGGCTCTAAATTCAACTGCAGGGGAGTGTAGGGTCAGAGAAGTCCTCCTGAAGTAGGCAATATTCAAGCTGCATTTTGTGGACTAAGTAGAAATAGGCAGATGAGCAGCAATTATAAAAGCCCAGCATTTGCAGGAGGAAGTGGAAGGGTGGGGAAGATCGTGCACGAAAAGATTAGTGACAGACAAGCTCATGATGGTCCACGAGACATCGTTTTGTGTAAACATACCCATCACCGCTTCCTTGACAGACATGGAATTATCTCTCAAGCTCTGGGATTGGAGTGCACGGTTCTAGAGCGGGGAAGGGCAAAGGACAGGGATGAGGAAGCCTTGGTCCAGGCCAAGCAAGCCGTGCCTCCCCTGCCAGGGGCCATCAGAGGGTTTGTATAGGGAGCAATGCAATCAGAGTGGTCCCTTAGCAAAACCTTCTGGAAGCAAAATAGGAAACCGACTGGGAGGGAACAAGATTAGAGACGGAAAGGAAATGGTTACGCTGAACTATGTCATAGGCATAAGGATAGAAAAGATGCTGATTTGGTGGTTTCCCCAGAACTCTGGTTGGGTGTGAGGGTGGTATTGAAAGAGACTCCCAAGGATGACCTCCAGGTATGTCGGGCTTGGCCGATGAGATAGAGATGCCAGGTACCAAGAAAGGGAATTCAGGAGGAAGCGATTGGTGGGGGACAGTAAGACGGTACCTGCTGAAAGTGGATCCAGGGTGGCGTGCAAGATTTATTTTGCTGAACATACGGAAAGAACCTTTAACAAAATAAGGTCTCCCCAGTGACCTGTGGGAATTCATCTCGCTTATCCAAGAGAAGAGCTACAGCAGAATCTGCCTCAGTGTACCATTGGTATCAGAATCTCTAGTTTTATGGTTTCTAGTCTTTTCTGGTACAACCTGAAAGGGAGTCCACTAACTTCCCTTCAGGTCAAACAGGTTTCTGAAAAAGCGAAATAGACATGCCATTAAAAAACATAACTTGGGGCGCCTGAGTGGCTCAGTGGGTTAAGCATCTGACTCTTGGTTGTGGCTCAGGTCATGATCTCATGGTTTGTGTGTTTGAGCCCTACATCAGGCTGTGCACTGACAGGGCAGAGCCGGCTTGGGATTCTCTCTCTCCCCCTCTGTCTCTCTCTGTCCCTCCCCCACTCACCCTCAAATAAATGAACAAAAAAAAAAAAAAAGAAAAAGAAAAAAGAAAGAAAGAATACAATAAAATCCATCTGCTGTGGATGGCAAAGCCTTTGTAATGACGCTAATCCTGCGCAGAGGAATTAGAGGCTAAAGAAAAGGAATTCCTCAATTATTTTTTTCCAACTTCCATCAAACACAGCTAATTTGCCTTCTTGACAGAGTAGTGTGCTTTAGGAAGAGCTAATGCAGATGGCTATTGCTTTATAGGTTTCTATGAGAATCAGGCTAATCAAGGAACTCAGTATATTCTCCTTGTTGAAGACAAAGATAGAGGTTTCTTTTTTCTTATGTTTAAATGCATAATATATTAATGGCTCAAATATCTCAACAGTGTAGAAAAATATATACACTGTGAAATCTCATTTGTACCCAAACCATGAGATGCCATCTACCCTTTCAAGGCTCTTCCCTGCAGGTCTATCCCCATGGTATTTCTTTGAACAAATACAAGTTCAAAGGAGTCTGCACACTGTCCTGCATCTTAATTTTTATCATGTAACAGTATGTCCTGAAAATCTTTCCCTGTTAGTACCTTCATCTTTGCGGCTGCATAATACTCCATCATGTGGCTATACCACTGTTTGTCCTGTATGGCTGTTCACTTAGGTTATTTCTATGTTTTTTTTTAATCATAAAATGCCACACTAAATACTCCTGAACATGTCTTCCTCATACATGGGTAAGAGAATCCAAAGGAAGATTCCTACAAGAGGAAATGCTAGACGAATGGGTAAATACATCTATACTTTTAGGGGCTGTACCATTTTGCAGTCTCACCAATGAGGTATGGAAGTCTCAGCAAGAGAGTGTGTTCTCAAACTTTTGTATTTTTGTCAGTATCATGGGTGAGAAAACAGCTCTCAGTATAGTCTTAGGATATGTTATTTTAATATGAGTTTAATCAAGCTATAAAGAATTTTTGTATTTCCTTTTCTTAATCATTTGTGTCCTTGGTCCATTTTCTACTGTTTTTTTCTTTATTCCTAGGACTTTTTTATATAATAGAGAGCTCAGCTCAAACACAGGCTAGAAATTTAATACAGTCGAGTTTATCATGTGGCATTGGCAGACAATAAGTGGCCATCCCATTCTCAAACATCTAAAGTAACTGTCTAGCCAGGAAAGATGAAATAATATGCCTAGAGCCAACTGAAAGATCTAGAACCCACGGTGCCTGACACAGACAAGCACAATAAAGCCTCAATTAAACCGTAAGTCAGAATTCAGATTCAAATTTCCAGTGTGCTCCAATCTCAAAGGAGACAAAAAATGGCCTCATGAGAGATCCAGCTGAAATTGCTCATGGCCTAAAAACCCATTGCATTTCACAGCCGTACCACAGACCTTGGCTCTCACACAAGGCCTTAAGAATTCCATTAGCTATGGGGCACCTGGGTGGCTCGATCAGTTAAGCATCTGACTCTTGATTTCAGTTCAGGTCATGATATCATGGCTCTGAGTTTGAGCCCCGCGTTAGGTTCTGCACGGGCAGCACAGAGCCTGCTTGGGAGTGTCTCTCTGTCTCTCTCTCTCTCAAAACATTAAAAAAAAATTCCATTAGCTGGGTAGAGGGAGTGGGTTAAATAGGTGATGGGGATTAAGGAACGCACTTGATGTGAGGAGTACCAGGTGTTGTATGGAAGTGTTGAATTGCTAAATTGCACACCTGAAACTAATATTACACTGTGGTAACTGGAATTTAAATAAAAACTTAAAAAAAAAGAAATTCTATTAGCAAAAGGCTCTTACTCACCCAGCTCAAAGCAATTAGAACTCAGAAAGCAGAAAGCAAAAAGCAAATGTGGTAAGGATATGTAAATTTGAATCAGACTCCTGGATTTTGAAGGGAGACTAAGAAAGCAAGATAATACCAAGTCAGAAAAGCACATGGCCAACTGGGGCCACTGGCTCCTGGAAGCAAATTAAAAACAGGTGCCAAGGTCATGACCGCATGAGAACATACTATAATTAGCATCCATTGGTAATGGTTGTGAGTGACAGAATGATCAAATCTTTGAGTTGGAAAGGACCCAGTTCTTCTTCCCACTCAATTCAGGATTGTTCCCTGGAGCAGCGCTGGCTGATCACTGGGTCTCTGCTGGAACAGTTTTGAGGAAGAAACCTCAACATCAAAATACACCAGATAAAGAGAGAAACTGTATAGCACCTGTGCTGTGCCGGCACCCGACTAAATTTCTGCTACGCATTTCCTCATTTAATCTTCAAAACACTGAGTAGGTATTTTACAGATGCGGAAACTCAAGTTCAAAGATGTTAAGCAACTTGCCCAAATCACGAAAGAGGAAGAAAAAAAAAAAGTAGGCCTGCCGCCTGGGAGCTGGCCTGGTCCTATCAGCCAGCCCTGGTGGTGCCAGGGGCCAGCCTGGCGTGCTCCTGTCTAGCACCAACAGGGTCTCAGCACAGCGACATCAGGCAAGGCCATGCCGTGGTCATGATAAATTACAACAAAAACAAGACCCCTCATAATCTCGGGTGACCTCAAAATGTGAATATTGTCCAAACCACAAAAATGACCAAACAGCTGCCGCCACCACCACCAGTCGCGGCTAAGGAGTGACTGCTGCTTCCTGGGCAACCACAGATTTAGCCTCACTGCAGCCTTCTTTCACTTTAGACAAGATGTGTGATGGTATTCCAGAGACTTCTCCCTCTGCCTGACAGCATCCAATCCAGAGTTAAGTCCTGTTTCCTTAAACTCTCCCCCAAACCACCTGCAAGCCTCACTGCTGCGACTCCTTCCGAGCACCCACTTACTGAGACGCCCCAGGGTTCCCCAGGCTCTGAGGTCTCTCTCATGGCAACCAGCAACAAAACCCACTTTTTCAACTCTAAGTGCATTCCTGGAGAGCTCTGGAGGACACTGAGTACCACATAGAGAATTAGTGCCAAGCCAAGATGCCGATGAGGTCTACCTGCCTCCTAAGCCGTACCCACTGACCGTTGTGTTTTGCCGATTTCCTCCGTCAGCTTTTTTTTTTGTTTGACAGAATTTTACAAAATATGAGAAAGATTCATCTTATAAAATAAGAAAGTGTGCTCAAAAGGGTAGACGACGGTTACAGTGAAGTGGAAATCACGGTTATGGGACTTGTTATTTCCTCACTATCCAGGGAAATGAGACATGGCTGTACTTGTCTCATAGTTAACAACTTCAGCACATTTTTAACTATTTTTAGTTTTCTAAATAACAAAGTGAAATTAAGTCTATTGAAACAGAGGTGTCACCTTTTTACCTTCTCCTAGCTTGCAGCCCAGGACCTGAGCTCATTTTATAAAAAGACAAAGACAAGGTACTCTATCACTTTCTAAAATAGTGCTCCCTTTGGCAGCACATACACTTTCTAAAATAAAAATCAGTATGTGAAAGAAAAAAAAAACGAATGAGGGCCATAGGACAGGCATGAACTTGAGAAAGGAGCGAGGGTGAGGCAAAAAAAAAAAAAAAAAAAAAACTTTTGGGAAGTGGGGTAACAGAAGAGACGGGATTTAAGAACAGAGAAGAGGGGCGCCTGGGTGGCTCAGTCGGTTGAGCGTCCGACTTCGGCTCAGGTCAGGATCTCGCTGTGCACACAGCTCAGAGCCTGGAGCCTGCTTCGGATTCTGTGTCTCTCTCTTTCTGTCCCTCCCCCACTCATGCTGTCTCTCTCTGTCTCAAAAATAAATAAACATTTAAAAAAAAAAAAAGAACAGAGAAGAACTCTCTGGTCCCCTTGAGGGTTAAAAGAGAACAAAAAGAAAAACTGCTGGAAAATGCAACACTCCGCCTTAAAGGGGCGATCTATGGGACAGCAGCTGGAAGCCTGGGCCGTATTTCTCAGATCGCGTCTAATTGCCTGGGCTCCGCTTCTGCGCGCTGATTTCCTTGACAGGGAGAGCTCATTGGCGGTTGATTTTGACAACGATCAATTTACTCTACACGTATCCAGCCGCTTCTCTGATCTCGCGGCGCTTCTTTCATCCCACTCTAATTGTGGCTGCCGGCGTCTGGAGGGCTGCGGTCCCAGCCCTCCGTGCCTCTCCCCATCCCGTAGCACAGAGCGGACTCTCACTGAGCGAGGTTTCAAGACGCTCTCCCACAAACGCCTTTGTAGGAGCCGCCCCTCCTCGTGCCCTCGCGGGTGCGGATGAGAAGTGGGCTCCCAGGGGGTCCGCACCTCGAGGCCTCCGGGACCCACACGAGCAGCTGGGATGCCATCCCGTCCCCGGCCTGTGACACTCGAGGGGGGCGGTGTTGGCCTTCTCCCCGAGCTCGGGGCCCAATTTCAGGCAGACGGGGAATCGTTCAAGCCCAGAGACTCAACTCGAGTGCTCCGGCCTTTCTTTTCCGCACACACGACCCGCAAGCCGGGAAAGCCTTTGCACACCCAGGGGGCAACGGGAGGACAAAGAATGAAGGAGTGGGGAGGGGTGGTGAAGGGGGTGGGGAGGAGGGGACACAAGGTACCAGCCCGAGAAGGGAGAGGCAGCGACGGAGAGGGGCACGCAGTGCGTCCCGGTGGCCAGTCGCGGGGCGGCCGACCGACTGGTGTCCCTTAGGGGGTGCAGCGGGGAGGGGTGTCCCAGAGAGAGAGAGAGGGGCCGCGGACTCGGCTCCCCGGGTCCGAACGCCCGCCCGGGCGAGAGCCGCTCACCACTCACCTGCTGGCGCCGCCGGGTCCCCGCAGCCGCGCACTCCACGCCCCGCGCCGGCCGGGACGGAGGAGCCCCGCGGGGCGGGCCGGGGGCGGGGGCTCGGCGGGAGGGGGCGGGCCGCCGGGACCTTTGCTCGGCGGCCTCCCCCGCGCCGCGGCCAGCGAGCGGGACGCGACCGGGACAGCTGGGCCGGGACGGGGAGGGGCGAGGAGGGGCGGGGAGGGGCGGGGCGAGGACCGCGGGCGGCGTCCCGAGACCCGCCCCGAGGCCCGGAGCCGGCCGGTTCCCTCTCTTTGGGTGACTCCGCCCTAGCGGGTCGCTGACGCCCCGGGGCTCGGCTTTGGCCAGAGTCCCCGTCAGCTCTTCGGGATCCGAGGCCTGGGCCTCACCGGAGCAGTGTGCTCGGCCTTTCTCCCCGAGGCCTCATCTCCCGCTCTCGGTCCCGTGGGGTTTGAAGCCGGCCGGGCCCCGCCACTGGCACCGTGGCTTCACCTCGGTTCCACTCGGCAAATCTGAGGCTGCTGTAGCCTGTGTGGAGTCCCCGATGTCCGTGTCTGGAAGTGTCCAGCTTTGTGCGGTGTGGCTGTGCCCACCCTTGGTGCTGACATTATTAGTCATTCATGTAACTGTATTCTAAGCTCTTTGAGGGCGGAGCCCAGCATCCCTCTCTAGGTGCTCAGTGAATGAGGCAATCTGAGCATAGCTGGTGCTCAGAAATTGCTTGCGGATTGACTGACTTAAACCTTATATCCCTTCGGTCAGTATTTACAGATCATCTTTTCTAAGCAGTACTCCGCTAGGCTGAGAACAATGAATGAGAATAAAATTTCTGTCCGTGGAGAACTTGCATTCAAGAGTGTTGAGTTTTGTTGCTGCCTGCCTTCCACGGGCCTGGGAAAGAGGCAGGGCTTTCCCTTGGGACCGCATTTGTTCTAAGCCTATCCCTAGATTCCAGTAACCCAATCTCCTTGTACTTATCTCAGTAAAGCCCTCCTGACTGTTCAAATCAAATGTACAGGCAGTCCATCAATCCACAGGAACACTCCCTAGTTCCTTGCCTGCTTTATTTATTTATTTATTTATTTATTTATTTATTTATTTATTTATTTATTTATTTATTTAATTTTTGAGGCAGCACCAGTGGGAAAGGGGCAAAGAGAGGGAGACACAGAATCCGAAGCAGGCTCTAGGTTCTGAGCTGTCAGCACAGAGCTGTACGGGGGGGGGGGGGGGGGTGGGTTGGAGGGTGGGGGGTGGCTCGAACTCACAAACCATGAGATCATGACCTGAGCTGAAGTCTGATGCTTAACCAACTGAGCCACCCAGACACCCCACCTGCTTTATTTTTCTCCTTTGCACTGATCACCATCTGACAGGAAATACACATCATACTTACTTCATCTATTATCTTTCTCTTTCTTAGAAGGTCAGTTCCATGAGGCTATGGAGTTTTGTCTGTTTTCGTTCACTATACCCCACACCTAGCATACATAGTACCTGATGCATAGTAGATAGTAAATACTTGTTAAATTAATTAGCACATCCTTTTGTTTGTTTTTCCAATTAGACTATGGGCTCCTACCCATCCATGCAGCGCCTGGCACAAGGTAGATGCACCATTAATGATGGTTGAATGAATGAGTGAGTAGAAATGGTTGAGAGAGGTGATCCGCTGTCTTTCCAAACTAGTAGGTATTGGGAAAAAAAAAAAATCAGTGTGCTGGCCCTGCCGAGAGAGTTTTCATCCACGCTATTGCTTCTTGGTGTTCATAAGAATTGTATGGTGGCGACTCTGGCTTGTTATCACACCTAGGCCCTTCCCCTTAAGAACATCCTTATAAACAACATGTTCATGAAGTCCCCAAGGAACGATTACCAGCCCCTTCTAGATAAGTTACCACTTGTAACTGGGAGTGCATGAGCTTTCTGTTGCAACAGTTACTGAAGGGCTTCAAATTCTCCTCACTCTCGTTCATTGCCTTTCAGCTAAATGCCTGAGAAGGCCAGTAATGATATTAGCTGCTACATTTATATGGTGCTCTCGAGTTACGATCACAAAGCACGGTTCTGAGTTCACTGCATGCGTTGATTGACTCATTTAATCGTCGCAGCCACTGATCGCGAGTCCAAGTTGTAAATGAGAACACTGAGGCACTAGCCAGGAAGCTCACCTAGCTGGGAAGAGACAGAGCCAACATTTAAGTCCAGATCATTTGATACCATCTGAGTTTCTTTTTGTAGTTGAGATAGAACTGACATATAACATTGTATATGTTTAAGGTATATGGTATGCTGATTTGATATACTTCTATATTGATAAAATCATTAAGGGGGTGTATTGTACAAATGAACATATTAATGAGCCAAGTCTACACGGGTACCACAAACTCTTCTAGGTCTTTGGGAGTCACTTTTGGAGAAACCTGGACTCTCTTAGATAAATAGCCACTATGGAAGAGAAAGAACACACGCAGGCTTTGGATCGGACGGATCTGGGTGGAATACAGCTTACTGCTTACCAACTGAGTGATCTTAAGCAAATCTCCTACTTCCTGCTTAAAAAATGACTTACAGTATTGTCATGAGATCAAAAGAGAAAGTCTGTAAAAAGGACTCGGCACATAGTAATCCATCAGTAAAAGTTAGTTTCCTTTTCTTTATTAATTACTTTCTAGTTAATGCCACTTTTAAATCGAGTCTAAAGTTTTTCACCTGTGTGTAATTTTGTCTCTTACCATATTGACTGCTTCCCAGAGGAAAGCGTCGCTACTAACATAAATTAACAGAAAACTTGGCACATGTTGATATATATTTTTAAACCAATTTATCTCCCTGAATCCCGAAAGTGTTTTTACTGCCAACACATATTACCAATTACTGCTTTAAAATAAAAAGCTTTATGGAGGGTCGAAGATGGCCCAGAATTAACAGCCTGTTTCTTTCAGGGTCTCAGCTATTTCTTGTTCAATTGCAAGGTACGGATACAGACAGGGGAAAAGTGAAACTTACTTGGGGACCAGCAAGTAACCAACCAAAATTATCAAGATTTGAAGTCTCAATGCAAATATTATTGGACAAATAAATGAAATAATTTGTTGTTCAAAGTATAGTTTGCTGCATGACAAAGTACCCCAAAACTTAATGACTTGAAACAACCACCATTTTATTACAGCTCAGGATTTTGTAGGTCCGAATGTTGGGCAGGGCTCAGCTGAATTATTCTCCAGTTCCGTGTGGCACTGACTAGGATCACTCAGCAGAATTTAGCTAGTAATGACCTACTCTGGAGGGTTCCGGGATGACTTTACCCACATGTCTAATGCCTTGGCAGGGAGGGCCGGAAGGCAGCACTCAGCCAGGATTATCCAGTGTATCTCCCTACACGTGGCCTCTTTATCATGGTGGTCTCGGGGAAATTAGACTTCTTGTATGGAGGCTTGGGGCTCCAAATGTGAGCATTCCAAAAAACAAGGCAGAAACTTGTGGCCTCTGAAGACCCGGAATGCAACTTGCACAACATTCTACTGTTGAAGCAAGCCCAGACTCCTAGAGAGGGCAATTATACGTTACCTTTCAATGGGAGGAACAGCAAAGAATTTCTAGACACCTTCAATATATCCCACTTGTTTTTATGAAAGAGAATGGCACGAAATAAAGTTAGTAAAAAATAAAAAATCTCCTATATTTTTGTCTATTGTTCATATATCCTCGTCGGCGTTAAAGAGATTTGCAGTGAAGACCAGGAGTCATCCAGCAGGTGTCAGGTGTATAGTAACATTCCAGAGTGACACAGTTTAGAGCTGTACAAGCTTTTCTCACCCCATTATCATTGTTCTTAAAGACTGTCCAGCATCTAAGTTAACCACACCCAGCGTAGAGAAAGGCAAAGTCCATACATCCAACATTTTGTTAATTTAACAAATATTTGTTAAGGATGTACTATGTGCCAAGCCCTATGTTAGATACTGGGGATATGGTAAGAGAGGGAAACGTAGTCCGCGTTCTGTTGGAGCTTGGGAATATATCTGGGAAGGCAGACAGATCAGCAATAAGGATAAAAGATGAGAAGTTCAATGATCAGGTGCGATGGCAAGGCTTGGTGAGACCAACTAACATGGTGATGGAGGAGGAAAGGTAGCTGGGCCAAGGAAGCTCACATAGAATAAGCTGAGCGAATAAACGCCCAAAAGATAATGGCTCAAAATAATAGTAGCTTATTTTTTTTGTTGGGGAGCAATTGAAGACAGTTCCAGAGTACGAGAGGTGGTGATAGAGGAGGGTAGTCTCTGTTCCTTCAGGAACCAGGCGGGGCCAGGTGCCACCGTTTTCAGCTCAAAGCTGCCCACATTGCCTGGGCACAGACGTCTCCCGCAGGCAGAGAAGGAGAAACCTGGAAGCACTCTCACGGTACGTGTTTTATGGGCCTGGCACTTTGGCACACCTTCTTTTGGCCAGAAATTAGTCATAGGGTCCCTCTAACCACAAGGGAGGCTGGAAAACGTAGTCTTTGTGCGCAGGACAAAAAGAGGTGGTCGGTTTCCGAGAGAAGAAGCAGACTCTGCTTCTAGGTGCTTTTAGAGGACAGACCGGTGTTGCCCATGTTCCGAGTTTCTAGAAAGAATCCTAGTAAGGCCCATCCAGACAGCTAATAAACCATTTTTAGTATAGATAACTTATTTTCAGATTATGCAACACATACTATGAAAAAATCAAATCTTTCTTAATCCTACCTCTGGTTTAAAGGCTATCCAAGAAAACAGGGAGAAAATGATGATAAAGTGGGTGAGGGGGGATTTTCATCTTTAACAGTTATTACTGATAAAACTTCTTTGCTGAGTTTTAATTGAAGGGGGAGAATGGGAATTGTATGCACATTTTTTTTGTTTGTTTGGTAAGATTCTTAAAAAGGCTAATTACAAAGGAAAAAGCAATTTGGCAAGAAAAAAGTTATCTTGGCATCTGGCTCAATCTGGACTGATTGCGAGAAACACAAGTACAATAAATGTGTTAGTCTGAACACTGGAAGAGAAAATAGCTCCAGAAGTTCAGCCCCTGCCAGTCCATGCACATTGGACACTATGAAAGATTTTTACTTTGTTTCAAACTGTTGGTAGAGGTGTATCTTTTTCTTTTTTTTTTTCTAACAGTCTACTATGAAATCTTCAAGCTTCATTCTCCACCCCCCCACCCCCGCCCCAGTTTTCTCTGAGGAATTAGGTGGCCAATAGGATATAGTTACACAGGCACTTCCCAGCTCAAGTAGGGCTCACTTTCTGAAAGTAAATCCATCCTCCTCTGCTACCATTCTTAAATTGAAAACATCAGGGGCACTTGGGTGGCTCAGTTGGTTGAGCGTCCAACTTTGGCTCAGGTCATGATCTTACAGTTCACAAGTTCGAGCCCCAAGTTAGGCTCAATGCTGATAGCTCAGAGCCTGGAGTCTCCTTCAGATTCTGTGTCTCCCTTTCTCTCTGCCCCTCCTCCTCCTCTCTCTCTTTCTCTCTCTCTCAAAAATAAATAAACATTTTTAAAAAAGAGTGACAACATCAACGCTGATCGTTAATTTTATATATCAACTTAACTAGGCTAAGGAATGTCTAGAGAGAGCTGGTTAAACATTATTTCTGAGTGTGTCTGTGAGGATATTTCTGGAAGAGACTAGAATTTGAATCTACAGACTGAAGAAAGCAGATACCCTCCTCAGTGCAGGTGGCCATCAGCTGCCCTGGACAGAACACGAAGTGGGAGGAAGGGTGAATCTGCTCTCTCTGTTTGAGTTGGGACATCCATCTTCTGTGCTCGGACACTGGCTTTCCTGGTTCTCCAACCCTCAGACTCCGGCTGAATTACACCACTGGCTTCCCTGGTTCTCTAGCTCACAGACGGCAGATTGTGGGACCCTCAGCCTCAGTAATCATGTGCATCAATTCCTAAAATAAATCTCCTCATATGTAGATATAATCCAGATGTCTATATATAGAATAAAACAGAACCAAGAGAATACAACTACATACATCTGTAGTTCTATAGAGATGTACAGAAAAATTCCCCCCCCAGAATTTATATGCCTGTATACAGATATGTCTATATATTTATGTAGATATACAGTTGACCCTTGAACGTGGGTTTGAACTGGGCAAGTCCACCGATATACAGATTTTCTTCAATAAATAGACATATGGTACTGTAAATGTATTTTCTTTCTTACAATTTTCTTAATAACATTTCCTGTAGCTGACTTTCTTGTAAGAATACAGCCCATAATACATACATAAAATGTGTGTTAATCAACTGTTTATGTTATTGGTAAGGCTTCCAGTCAATAGTAGGCTGCGAGTAGTTAAGTTTTGGGGAGTCAAAAGTTATATGCGGATATTTGACTATGCGAGGGGTAGGTACCCCTAACCCTCCCCTGCCACCCCTGAGTTGTTCAAGGGTCAACTGTATCCGATTGGTTCTGTTTCTCTGGAGAATGCTAATACACACACCAAAACCCAACCAAACAAGCATATCCCACTGCCGGTTTGGACAGCCGATTAAGAAGCTTAAGAAGCTCACAACTGTTAGAGGATTGACTGGCTGGAAAAGCTTTTAAAAGAACCCAGTAATTCCAATTTGAGAGGTGAAGTCGTGTGGAAATGTGTTTCGACCAGGACCTTGCAGAAAAGGATCCAGATAATTCAAACAAGTGGGCTCGCAAGCTCCCGTATTTCTTCTCTCTCCCTCCACACCAGAAAAGGCCTGCCTAGCCCGGGAGTAATGCCAAGCATTCCCTCTAACGATGATTAGCCTCACATTCTAGAATAAGCAATAGGCAGGAATGCAAATATCCCCAAGGAAATTCACCGGGCAACGATCACATAGGACCTATTTCTTGATCCGGAGTCTTTCTGAATAGCAGAGTTTGGTCAAGAAGTTGAACGATACAGGGAAGGGTTAGGAAAAGGAAACCGCTAGTTGTTTCGCAACTTTGCTACTTTTAGCTTCCTTAGAATGGTGGGTACCAGGTAAGATATGTAAATTGCTACATCCTTTGAAGGCTTACTTTGTGTCCAGCATGATCTTTTATGTACGTTATTTCATTAAGTCTTTGTACAACTCCATAAAGTATCCCTATTTTATAGATGAAAAACACTGAATCCTAGAGAGACAGCCTACAAGTCTGGCACAGTTGTTACTAGGATTCAACATCAAGTCTGAGTCTAAGCCCTAACTTTTGACTGATGCCTAATAAGTGAATTTTGGGAAGAAGTCAAACATTTACACATAATACTGAAAGTTCATCTTCAACATCGACTGATCAAATTAATCGATTAAATTAATAATCCATCAAAACAGCGTATTACTTCTGTTCCTAAAAGTTCTCTGGAGTACTGACTCCTAAGACAAACCCTGCCGGCCAGTCTAGTGATTTCTATTGTCCTGATATTAAAATGTAGTATTTTTTCTGTTTTCTAGAAATCTCTTTTTCTAGGAAAGTGAGAAAACTGGATCGCCTGGCTTTGGCTGAAGGTTTAAGGGAGGAAGAAGATGTAGGACCTTCCTTTTGTTTCTTTTAAAGCTTTTGTCATTTCTCCTAAAATCGCCATATAACCGTCAATGCAGGGCTAAGAAATCTGGGATAAAACTAAGTTTAAAATCTTCTATTATCCACATTATCTACAAGAATCTAAAACCTTTTCTCAGATCACAATATAGAGGCCGATATTTCCTCTTTTATGTCTTGTCTGATAATTATCTGTTATTAGGGAGTCCAGAAAAAAATGTTTTTTGAGGGCTCTCAGGCATGTTTGTATAATACTTATTATTTATACACTTTATTAAATGCCATCTGCTTTTGCTTTATTAATGTTTTATTAAGGACCATCTGGCAGTTGCAACGGATCATATAGGCTCTCCAATGAGTAGGTTCTCACCCATGAATAAATTATCAAGGGCCATGATTAGCAAAAGAGAGATTAAACTGGGTAGTGGAAAGAACACGAGACCAGGACACACCTGTCCCTAGGCTGCCCTCAGCTGGTCTTGTAGGCAGCATGGTCCCTCTACCTCTCTGGACCCCACGTGTTTCATCTGAAAACTGAAGGCTGGACTCAGGCTCTGAGATTACTTCAAAATTTAAAGAAGCAAAATGCAGTTCTGTGGACCCAAAACCCAGGAACACAGGAGAGAGGATTCTGTCCAGGCAGGGGGCGGGGTGGGGGGGGCCTGGTAAACACTTCCTGGCTGTGGCCTGGGACCTAACGAATTCGGATGGGTGGGGAGAGGGAACAGCAGAAGCAAACAGGTGCAGCATTATGGAAGGTTTGGGGCAGAAGTGGGGAGCTGAGACTGGAATGACAGGCAGAGAGCAGACTGGGGAGTGCTTCACCTGATAAGAGGAACGTCGGTCGGATTTTACCACCATTCTCCCCGTTCTTGACCTTGGCTCTCTTTAGTCCTTGAGAACCATTCAGACTGGTCTACCTAGCCAAAGAGATTGGTCTCTTTAGTGGGTTAAACATTACCCTTGAAACAGAGTTTTCCAAATGGTACAGCATGCAGGTGATGAGTGGACCTAGGAATCGAGACCTTCAGCCCTTGAGATGAGTCACTGGCTGGTTATTACATACTTGATTTTCTGTGTGTGCCATGGTATGGCCTAGACAGGGAGCACTATCCTGAATTAACCGGATCCACCAAATTAACTTGCTTAGCAAATGTTTTTCCTCGGCGGTTCAAGCATAAACAGCATTTATATTAAATCGCATTTTTGCTTGTATCGTTATACAACCAATTATACAATTGTGCAATATATTAAATTGTGTCGTAGACTGAATATTTGTAACTCCCCCCAAATTCATCTACCGAAACCTAATTTCCAGTGTAAGGGTATTTGGAGCTGAGGCCGATGGGGCCTTTGGGAGCGATTAGGTTATAAGAGCAGAGCCCTCTTGACTGGGATTAGTGCCCTTACAAAAGAGATCGCACAGAGTTCCCGTCCCCTTCTGCCATGAAATGGGGCCTTACCAGATACTGAATCTGCCTTGACTTTGGATTTTTCCAGCCTCCAGAACTGTGAGAAATAAATCCTATTGTTTATAAGCTGATATTTTGTTATAGCAGCCCAAGAGAACCAAGACAATAATATAAACATTATATTAGGTTGTGTTTTATATTATGTTAATTAAGTGAATGAATGAAGATAAACAGAAAAAATTCACTCAACAAACACATTCACTGAGGCCGTGGTTTGTGCCAGACCTTAAATTAGGCCTTAGTCATACAGCTATGAGCTATGGGGGAATAGCTTCAAGGATTCCTTATACTTACATAAATGGGTTAGAAAAAAGCTTAGGGCAGAAAGCCGCCACCACAGGGTGAAAGCGCCTGAGGTTAGCTGGCGAGGTATTATAATGGGATCACGAGTGACTTGTTACATCACCTGCAGGAAATTACTTTCCATCTGGTGCCAATATACTATTGTGCTTTGATCACAAACTCCCCTTGCCCCCCAAGCCCTTTGCTTTCTACACACACAAGTTAGTTATTACTGTTTTCTTCACATTCGCCCACTCGCCACGTGTGTAAGAGCTTGTCTTCCTCACGTTCACCATGTGTGTAAGACCTCAATAAACACGGAGACAAAAGCTCTGTTTGGGGCTCTCATCTCCTCCCGGACATTAGCCTCTCTCATACCGCTTCTACATCTGCTCTCTTGCTGGACGAAAGAGAACTCCAGACTCATAGTCTGTGACGGTAAACAACAGATAAAAACAGACTAAAACCCCTGCCCTCATAAGATCTCATACTCTAACGGGCGAAATGACAATAAACAGTAAAATAAAGAAAATGCACTTCCAGCTTCCAGTTTGGCTTAGATGTCAGCACTCCCTCCTTACCATAAGTAAAAAGTTGAACGAACTGAAAAATCAACAACTACTTGGATCTGTTAGAGAAGTGAGGTCACAGAGCAAACAGTGTTGAAGACAGACAGGCGAATGCAGAGAATCACAACCTAAGCGAGCAGAGCCCTCTGCAGGAACCAGTGCCAGGGCAGGGAAACCTCGACTAGAATGGACGAATTGCTCGAGGTCGCAGTGGACAAGTCTAAGAGTTAAAAACCTTCCACACTTTGGTGCGTTTTACATCTAGGACCTCTACCAGGTTCTCACAGTGAATAAATACTGAAGAAAAATCTACCGCTTCCAGCGGGGAAAGGAAAAAATTAACCACCTAAAAATACACCAGTGCGCCCCGTTCTTCTTAACACCTTAACTGTCTTCAGGAGAAACTATTTCCCCAAGGCCTAATGTTGAAGCCTTATCAGAGTCTAATTAACCTGGGGAGAGGAAAAACGCCCCATTTCAGCCCCTCTAGCTCTCCTGCCCCACCTCAGGGGGTAAGGATCTGGGAAGCTCTTGTGAATTTCACAGCCCATGTGCACAGGCTCACTAAGACACTGATGTCTAATCAGAAGTATCCGACACTTGCCCTTGTCCACACCTCACCACCACAACACTAAAGGCTACTGACCACAGTTTCTTTACCCAGTACATACATAATGCCCAGGTTTTTAAAAAATTTTTTTAAATGTTTATTTATTTGTGAGGGGGAGAGGGGCAGAAAGAGAGGGAGACACAGAATCCGAAGCAGCCTCCAGGTCTGAGCTGTCAGTACAGCGCCCGACGTGGGGCTCAAACTCACAAACTGTGAGATCATGATCTGAGCCGAAGTCAGACACTTAACCGACTGAGCCTCCCGGGCACTCCCATAATCCCCAGTTTTAAACAAAAAACGAAAGGCATACCCCACAGTATGAAGTGACAAGTGCAAGCATCAGAATCAGCTGGCAGGGGTGTTTGTACTATGAGACCAGAATTTAAAATAACCATGCAGGGTGCCTGGGTGGCTCTGCTGGTTGAGTGCATGACTTCAGCTCAGATTACGATCTCATGTCATGGGTTCAAGCCCCATGTTGGACTTTGCATTGACAGTGCAGAGTCTGCTTCCGATTCTCTCTCTCCTTCTCTCTCTAACCCCTCTCCCCTCCCAAAATAAATAAATAAATATTAAAAAATAAAACAACTGTGCCGAGGGTTCCAATGAAAAAAGGTAGAAAACATTCAATAACAGATGAATAATTGTAATTGAAAAATTACGATTTTGTCTCTGGTTGCTGGTCTAGAGCGCCTAAGACTCTTGGAATCTCCTGAGCGATGAGTGTCTCCGGTGTGTTAATGAAATGAATCTTCATTGAGGGGCTCCCAGATAGCTTTGGGAGGAGATCTGGTCCCCAGGAAAAACATACCATGATGTTAGAGGAATGGGAAATTCAACCCACGCATGATCTCTGGGAATGAGAGAGGGACTGGAGATCATTTCGGTCACCGATAGCCGGTGGTTTAATTATGTCTATGTAGTGCGACTTCCATAAAACCCCATAAGCAACAGGGTTTGAAGAGCTTCCAGGCTGGTGAACGCATCGAGGTGCTAGGAGGGTGGCGCATTGGTAGGCATGGAGACTGAGGGCCCATCCCCCCACACCTTGTCCTGTGTGTCTCTTCCCTTAGAATGGTCCTGAGTGGTATCCTTTATAACAAACTGGTAATAGTAACTCAGGCGTTTTCCTGACTTGTGTGAGTTGTTCTAGTGAATTATCAAAACTGAGGAAGGAGTTGTGGAGATCCCCAAATTTATAGCCAAGTCAAACAAAATATGGGTAATCTGGTAATGCAATACTTGTAACTAGTGTCTGAGGTGGGGGCAATCTTGTGGGACTGAGCCCTTAACCTGTGGGGTCTGTGCTAACTCTGGGAGTTGGTGTCCAAATTGAATTGAATTGTGGGACACCCACTCAGTGTTAAAGAACTGGTGAATTGGTCGGTGTTAGAAGATAATCCATAAAGAACCTAAGAGTGACATAAGCAAAGAGATGGAAGCTCTGAGAAAGAATTCAAAATCCTGGAGATGAAAAACATTGTGACTGAGATGAAGAATGCCTTTGACAGGCTAATTAGATAGACATAGCTGAGGAAAGAATCTCTGAGCTTGAGGATGTGCCAACAGAAACTTCCAAGACTAAAAAAACACAGAGGAGAAAGACTGAACAAAAAAAGGAACTGAATATCCAAGAACCGTAGGACAATGACAAAGGTATAGCATATATGAGAACACCAAAGGGACAAGAGAGAGGATCAGAAGAAATATTTGAAGCAGTAATGACTGAGAATTTCCCTAAATTAATGTCAGACACCAAACCACAGATCCAGGAAGCCCAGAGAACATCAAGCAGGATAAATGCCCAAAAAGAAAAAGAAAAAAAGAAAAGAAAAAACCTTAACACACACACACACACACACACACACACACACACACACACACACCCCAAACAGAAAACAAAACAAAACAAAACTGAAACCAAACAATAAAACTACACCTGAATACAGCATACCCAAACTGCAGAAAACCAGAGAAAGAAAACAATCTTGGAAGAAGAAAACATAAAGCATGTCAGGCAGTGGCAAATGCTAATGGGGAAAAAAATAAAGAGATGACTAAGGAATTATATGTGGAGGAGGGAGAAAGGTTTGCAATTTTCCATAGAATGGCCTTGGAAAGTCTTCCTGAAATGGAGATCTTTTAGTCAAACTAACTGTGAGCTTTCGAATTCATGAACACATTAATAATGCTTTGGTTTAGGGGCAGCTGGGTGGCTTAGACAGTTGAGCATCAGACTCTTGATTTCAGACTCATGATTCTAGGGTCCTAGGATCGAGCCCCACATTGGGCTCTGTGTTGAGCACGGAGCTTGCTTAAGATTCTGACTCTCCTTCTGCCCCTCTTCTCCCACTTGCGTGCTCTCAATCTCTCTAAAACATAAAAATAAAAAATAAAAAATAAAGGATAATGCTTTGGTTTATTTGGAGCCTCTCACAGGCCCCTCGGTGCAGGTGGAGGACTGTAACTAGACTGGTGTCTTGGTTCCTACAGACTGGGTGACCTTGGGCAATTTACCTGACTCCCTGGGCCTCCAGTCCACATCTACGGCTGAGCTCCTTTCTACAAGACCTAGACCTGAAAGGACCACTGTGTCCCCAGCTCCTCGTGCGGCTGTCCCTTGCTCATCTTCAGGTCTCAGCTTAGACTTCGCTTTCTTTTGGCAGCATTCCCTGACCCGTAGCTTGAATAAGGTCTCTCTTAATTATTCTCACATCTTTCTTCCTAGTAATTTTCTTAATTGCAATTATTTGATAGGTGTGTAACTATTTCATGTCTGTTTTTCCTGCCAGAACGAAAGCTCTGCCAGAGGGAGAGCCATGCCTCCCTCTGCTCACTGCTGCATCCTCAGCACCTCTAACGATGTCTAGCACAGAGCAGGCACTCCACAAATAGTTTTTGAATGCAGAAATGAATGAACAATCGAGTGGCTGCTGCTTAAAGATAACCCGAGTTTAAAAATGACACAGTTAAGCAATTGGCGTATATTTGGTGTCTGATAAATGCTATCTGTTGAGTTCATGGATGTATTTCTCATCAGATGCTAGTAGTTCCTAGGATGAACTTGGTTTTAAGTCTTTGCAAAAGCTGTTGGGATTTTAGGACTGGGGTTCCATATAATTCAGTTATTTTTCAGAAATCCAGGTCACTAGAATTTAGAGAGGTGTTTTTTCCTGGTTTGTTGCCTCTCCTTCTGTGTGCTAACACCTCTTATTAAAAAAAAAAAAAAAAGGCCATGAGAAGAGACTTAATCTTAGAAGACAAAGAATCCAATAGCCAGGGACTTGGGTTATCTCAAACAATAAACACCCAATAATGCTCAAGCACCTGTGAAGATGAGATGAAGCAGACAGTAGGTGCTGGTTAGGTCACAGGACTGAATTGTTATAGGATACCATGTTCTTGAACGCTGAACTGCCTTTGTGGTCTGGGAGGCTGCAGTTAGCACCAGCGTACAGGACAGCACTCAGCAAGAGAATAAGCTTTTCTTTCCTCAACTCCACTTCTGAAGAGCTTGTGTTGAGTCTCCCGGAAACTCATCAGTGATAATAAAAACATTTTTCAGGGCCCCTGGGTGGCTCAGTCAATTAAGCCCCCGACTCTTGATCTCAGCTGAGGTCATGATCTCATGATTTGTGAGTTTGAGTCCTGTGTCAGGCTCTAAGCTGGCATCCTTGCTTGGAATTCTCTCTCTCTCTGCTCCTCCCCGCCCCTGCCCGCTCAAGGGAGCGCATGCATGCTCTCTCCTTCTCCCTCAAAATAAATAAACATTTTAAACAACTTTTTTTCATCTTCTTTTCTTTATAAACTCAATTCCTTCCGGGCACGGGTACGTTCTTGGGTATAAACGAGCTCAGTGTTTAGTTCTACATCACTGTTGAAATCATTTGGGCTATAATTCTGTTTTATGATTTCGACATCTCAAGTTGTATAGCCCCTATTGAAGCACACTGAAAAAATGAAGTTTGATAGCTTAAGATAAAGTGCTATTATTATTCTTTCACAGTTTAGCGCGAATCGTAAATCCATATATCCATGCCTTCATTTTAACCTAGCTTATGACTAATTCATTCTAATCGTGTTCATCTTTGATGGCAATTTACTTTGTTCTGCCACTTACTTACTAATTTGTAATTGGTTCTTGTTTTCATATGGTTTATGGAGACTCTCAGCTTCAGATATATCATGCAGATCTAAATAACTTTTAGGACTATCATAGTCATATTATAATTTGTCAGTATAGTTTCCTCTCTCCACCAACTTTTAAAAGTTAAAAGCTTTAGCAGGCTTTCTGTTCCTTCTGATAGAGTTATGGCATGGACCCTTGGGATCTGCAGAGCCAGGGAGCTTGCGTATTTACAGATAAAAACATCTCTTGGAAGGAACTCTTCCTAGAATCTAGTACACTCCTTCTGAGTTGGTATAACTCCCTTTGTCAGCTGTGGAAAGCTCTGTGACTTCTACTTCCTGGGGTTTCCAGAAGACTCGAATGCCGTAGCCACATCTCTTGTTCCCAGTGCAACCATCCCCTTGCCTTTTCTTCATGGTTTCTGATCTATTTTTATCTTTTTTTTTAGTTTATTTATTTTATTGATTTTTGAGAGAGAGAGAGAGCGCGCACGTGCGCATACACGCAAGCAGGGGAGGGGTAGAGACAGAAGGAGAGAATCCCAAGCAGGCTCGGTGCTGACAGCGCAGGACTCAAGCCCACAAACAGTGAGACCATGACCTGAGCTGAAATCAAGAGTCAGCACTTAACCCACTGAGCCACCAAGGCATCACCCCTTTTTATCTTTCAATTTTCCTGTGTTTACAAAGATGTGTGTCTCTCGGATGCACAAACCTCCTGGGAACATATGTGGGGCCTAGGTTATAAACAAATCACCCTGCTTTCCTTTTTTTTTTTTTTTTAAGATGTTTATTTATTTTTGAGAGAGTGTACACAGGGGAGGGGCAGAGAGAGAGAATCCTAAGCAGGCTCTGCACTGTGAGCGCGGAGCCCCACATGGGGCTTGAACTCAAAACCGTGAGATCAAGACCTGAGTCAAAACCAAGAGCCAGTCGCTTAACCAACTGAGCTACCCAGACACCCCCATCCTGCTTTCTTTAGGAGGGGAATACTCTGTCTTTCTGAAAGACTCTTGTCTTGTAGTAGTCTGCGTAATGCGAGTTCTAGGCACCGTCCACCCTCCATCTCCCCCATAGCTCCACCATGACTTCTCCAAGGACGTCATCTCTCTCCACGTCATTTCCTGCTCGCATCACTCATTTGCCACTTAACGCAAAGAATATCACCGTCACTTGCTTGGCTTTTTAAATAAATCATATTTCACCTGGAACCCTCCAGCCAGAACCAGGACCTTCCAAAGATTTCATGCATTTCCCAAGATTTCAATCTCATCCTCACGTCTGGCTCTGAGATCCTGGTCTGCAAACTTGCTTATGCTTCCCTGTCTTTAGAGGTGATCCAGTTACAGAAGTCAGTCCGTGTCTTTCATTCACACAAATACCACCCCACAAGGCATACGTGTGTGGACGATGTTACTAAAGGCTTAGGGAAATAAGAAGAGTTTACAAGAAAACAAAACAAGCAACTAAAAATTATGCAATAGTGGCCCTGGCATTTTGCTATCTTTGTGATTTGTCTTCTGCCAAAGTGTCACAGTGTTTTTTCAAATTAATTTTCCCAATGAAGACAGTTCGCCTAAGTGGAATTCCAATACCAGGTTTTATAGTAATTGTTCTCTCGTCCTGTTACGTAATATTATATGGACACATTATCTTCTTGCCTCTGTTTAAGTCTAGGGAGCTAAAGACCTTCTTTCAGTTTTCTTAATAACTCAGGAAAAAGGGAAACGCATGAATAACGGCCACCTACTGTGTGTCCGACATCCTGCTCAATAATTTTTATACATTATTTTATTTACTTCTTATCTTCATTTCACTGACTTGAAAACCAAGGCTTAGAGACTCAATAATTTGCCTAAAAATCACATTGTTTAGAATGCAAAATCAATACATTTTGTGAAACACCTAGAAATCTAGGATTCTTCAGGCTGGCAAAGTGTTGCTCAACACTGCATCCCCTTCCCTCCCTTCACTGACCCCAGCCTCCCTCTTGGGATCTTTGCTAAGGATGCCTGGTGGCAAGAAAGAGCTCCTGGGTGCTGGCCATGTTGGTCGTGGTGATTAATCTTATGTGACTAATACAGCGGTCATGGTGGTGGTGCTTCGGAGAAAAGAGAAGTCTCAGAAATGGGAAGACGGCGGGGTCTGAGTCAGATTTTGTCTCTCACTGTGAGCCAGTTCCTGAGTTTGACTGTTGTTTAACTTTTTAGTATGAAAAATATCAAAATTTGGGGTGCCCAGCTGGCTCGGACAGTAGAGATTTTGGCTCTTGATCTCTGGATGGTAAGTTGGGTGTAGAACTTGCTTAAAAAAACCCAGAAATGTCAAACCTCTAGAAAAAGAGATAGAATAGTATAACAAACCCCCACATCCATCATCCAGCTTCGATGATTGTTACCGACTTATGGACAATTTTGTTTCCTCTATATCCATCCCCATCCCCACCCCCACCCCACTGCCTCAATTTTATTTTAAAGCAAACCCTTGGTTTCATTTGATAACCATGCTTAGCACTGGCCTCTCTTTACCGTTTTAGGTCACTATTCTCACCTTCTGCCTCAAAGATGATTTACTTCCCAAGCCAATCTGATGCAAATTGTGTCCTTCTATTTCTTAAAAGACCATTGATTTATTTATCTGTGTGATACAGAAATGTGTACAATAGAAGTAGTGCTACAAAGGGAAAAGTCGTATGCCAAAACATCAACAACATTGTCTCAGAGTGGTATAAACTCAGGACATTTCCTGTTTATTCTTTCCTTTGAGCTTATAATTATTTCATTTTTTTTTCTATTTCTAGAATTGTTTTTAGGATTTGAGAAAGGAACAAAAACGCCCACCACGAAGAACGTAAATTCCAAAGAAGGTTTTACGGAAAAGAAACAAATTGGGCTCCCTCCTCAGGTTAGACACTTCAGGATACATGAGAAAAGGAAAAAAACATTTTAAGCCATCAACGAAATTCGGACACCCTGGCAGTTCTCTGCAGTTCTGTGCTGAGCCCATGGATAGGTCAAAACGTGGCCCTGCATGTTATCTGAAACGAAACCATACCCGTGGCCTGCCAGAGGCTCCCAGGGTTACTGTAGAGAGCAGAAAGTGGCAGAGGAAATGCACTTGGATGTTGGAGGAATTCAACCATTGAGGGTTTGGGGGTTTTAGATGCCCCTTAGGGACAGAGGATAAGATACTTGAAACTAAGGCTCTCCTGGAAAACCCAGAGATACAGAGGAGGGTCACTGGCTCCTGGAGGGCCATCCCTGTAGGTGGCTTCTAGAAAACCAAGGCCATACTTGCCTGTGAGCCTGAAGGCCTCTGCTGCCAAGAAGCATAGCTCTTTCTTTCACCCCCAATTAACTGGAGCCGTTCAAGTGCCTTTCACATGAGAGGAGTCGCAAAGAAGATGAAATCCTAATGAGTTGTATTTATTGTTTGCATTTATTTCATCTTTAAAAAAGTTTCTGGGACCAAATTCCACCTTCTAATTTTTCTGCAAGGAACAGGTATGATGTGATTTTAAAAAGAAAACAAATTTATTTTGCCCGTGAATCCACTTTGGCTTCCCATTTGTTCCCCACAAAGGCTCCCTCTGAAAGGCTGAGTATCATAAAAGGGCAAGGGGGATGAGGGAAAGAGTAAAAGAAGAGGAGGAGAGAGAGAGAAAAAAATGTACATGTGGATGTGTGTGTGTACACGCATGTGATCGTGTGTGTATACGTGTGTGTGTTTAGGTAGGGGAGTCAGCCCGGACTAATCAATAGGTTTCGAAAAGTCACTTCCCATTAAGAAAGGGAAAGAGAGGAACAAAGTTAGAGCCGGAAGACATCAGGCCTCAGGCTCCCCAGGAGTCTCAGTAATGAGAGGTTGGAACCCAGACATGGGCAGCCCAGACAATGGGGTGCGGGAGCCCAGCCAAGGAGCATCAGACCTCAGGCTGAGCAACAACGAAAACGTGGTCAACAAGGATCTTTAGACCAACTGTATCTATTAATTAGGAGACAGGAGAGGGTGATGTAGACAAAGAAACCCCCCAAATACAGTGGCTTAATCAAGATGGAAGGATTTTGCTTTTTGTGTTTTGCTCTCCCTCAAACAAGAGTTCGAGTAGGTGCTCCGGAGCTGGTGTAACGGCTCAATGGAGCAGGGTGACCAGTTGCCCAGGTTGTCCAGGACTCTGGAGGTTCCTGGTTTGCAGGACTTTCAGCACTGAAAGTGCTAAACTTGGGAAAGTTCTGGGCAAATCAAAATAAGTTGGTGATCCTAGGTATTGGATTCCTGGGTATTGGTATTGACTTTTTTGGTTTGCCAACATGAAGTTTCCATCTCGAAGAGTAGAATAGCTGCTACAGTTGTCATCATTATGTCTATGTGCAGCCAACAGAGAGACAGAGGGCACGTTCCCTCTTTAAAGATACACTCCAGGCGCCCTGGGTGGCTCAGTCAGTTAAGCATAAGACTTCAGCTCCAGTCATGATCTTGCGGTTTGTGGGTTTGAGCCCGACATCGGGCTCTGTGCTGGCATCTCGAGCTTGGAGTCTGCTTCAGTTTCTGTGTCTCCCTCTCTCTCTCTGCCTCTCCCCTGCTCGTGCTCTGTCTCTCTCAAAACAAATAAACATTAAAAAATAATAATAATAAAGACACATCCCAGATATATTGCCCCTTGCTCACAACTTTATAGTCAGGATATAGTCACATGGCCATACCTAGCAGGACTCTGGGAAATGTCATTAGCTGGTAACCATGCCCAACCCAAACTTCTAGTATTTTGGATTAAGGGGAGAATAAACATAGGAAGGCCAGCTGGCAAACTGCCATAGTTCTGAGCAGATAATACTTCACAGCGCCTGCTATAGTCCACACCCCTCTTCTTAAACTTCTGCATAAGTTGTCATACTGGTACCATGTTACCCTCTACTCAGGTCCTTACTGAGTGGAGCAGGGCTGGGCCTATGAGCCAAGTATGGTCAGTTAGAGTAGCGTCAGTAGCCGATGAGATGGCCCAAGGCGACAGTCTTAACCACCGGGATGTGACCTTTTCTAGAAAAACTGAATTCTGGATGTATTTAGTTGCAGAAGTTGAAAGATATACACAGAGAATTTAGGCTGGACAAACTGAACAAGCAGAAGCCATGAGAGAGAGAAAAGATACACAAGAGGTTGTTGGTAACTGCAGAATGGCAGGTGCAGAGGCAGACAAGTACTCAGGAGGAGGACTCACTTGTCCTGGAGGAAGAAGAGATAATCTTATTTTTTTAAACATTTATTTCTTTTTGAGAGAGACAGAGCATGAGTGTGGGAAAGCAGAAAGAGAGGGAGACACAGAATCCGAAGCAGGCTCCAGGCTCTGAGCTGTCGGCGCAGAGCCCGATGCGGGGCTCTAACCCACGAACTGTGAGATCATGACCTGAGCTGACGTTGGACACTTAACTGAGCCACCCAGGCATCCCCAAAAGACAATCTCATTGAAGAAAGTAGGTGGGATGCCGTATAATCTTCCAGTTCCATAAATACGTTCCAGTTTCTAGAGCCCCAGGGGTACGCCTACTCCTGCATTCCCTGTGACACCTTCCTTTCAGTTCCCAGGCTGGGGCAGTGACAACATGGTATGTTGTGTTTGTGTGTGTCTGTGTGGGTGGGATGTCGTTTATGTGCATTCAACTGGAAAAAACAACAACAGTGGCCTAACGAGGAAGGACATCTGCCATTTCACCCATCAAGATGTTCGGAGGTGGGGCAGCTCCAGGGGGGCTGACTCAGAGACTCGACGACATCCTCACCAGCCTCGGCTCCATCTGCCATTTCTCACTGCCAGTCTCAGCCCCCTGGCATCATCCTCAGGCTCACCTCCTCCTGGCTTCGGGATGACTGCAGAAACAATCCACATGAGTGACGGCCCGAGGGTGGAAGGAGGATGGCTCCCTGCCTCCTCCCTGTGTGAAACCGTGGGAAACCATTCCAAAGCAAATCTCCTCCCCGCCTCATCTCACTGCCCAGAACTGGATTCCCTGTCCATTCCCAAGTCAGTCACTGGAGGAAGAATTGCCATATAGACTTAGCCTCATCGAGATGCTGGGGTCAGGGATGGGGCTCGACCTCCTTTCAAACACAAGGCTGCCCATATCTGACTAGAACCCAAGTTCTGTTAGTAAGTAAGAAGGAGGATGAGCAGGTGACTTTGGGAAACCATCCATAGTGTGTGACACGGGTCTGATAGTCAACTGGCTCTTTTGGTCAGCCTCGTGGGGGAAGGTCACGTCTTGTGAAATTGCACTGAAGACCTTAGTGTTACAGGTTAGAAACGGCATTTTGCCTCCTGATACTTTCTGGAGTATTGACACATCAAAGGCCAGCTTATAAATTGGGATATCAATTTACTTATTTGTAATGCAGGATGCACAAAATGTCTCTCCAATGGCTAGAAAACTCATGTTTACTATCCCGGACAGAGTAGCTAAAGAGCCCAATTAATATCCAGAAAGTCTCTTGGTTGAGCATAACATCACATCAAAGGATGCAGGATGGTCTGTGCCCTTCTAGGTCTGCGCCACATGGTTCATGCTTCTTTTCCATTGCACACATTATTTTCCTTGGCTAGAACACCCTTACTCTCCTTCACTGCATAAAAACGCCCATTCACACCAAGTCCAATGTCACATCTCCTGTGAAATCTCCCCGATCCCCTTCCCAGTAGACCCAAACTCCCCGTTGTTAGGTTTCCATATGTGGTCAATATTCCTTCTAGACTATTTCCTCTAGTATAATTCCTCTTGTAGTATAATTCTTAGTTATCTTTGTCCGATGGATGGCAAAGTGGCTTTTCTGGAACCTAGCAGTATCTGGAAGAGCGGTTCTCAGACTTTGGTGTGTATCAGAATCCCCAAATCAACACAAGACTTTTTTTAAAAAAAAATCATATTCTTGGCGAGAATATGTCCCTAAACACTACAGAATAAAAGAAAACTGGCTTCCTTTGACATCTAAGCTGACTTCTAGCCCAATAAATGAGAAGAAACAACCTACAGCTGGCATACGAACAGTATCTATTGTATTATTGATTGGTGGAAGTTCAAAGAACATATTTATAGAATGTAGTACTAAATATATTCATATTTTTCTAAACAGCATTGAGATATAATTTTCATTCAATAAAATTTGCCAAATTAAAAAGAAATCATATTCAGGGGCACCTGGGTGGCTCAGTCGGTTAAGCAACCACCTCTTGGTTTCAGCTTGGGTCATGATCTCACAATTCATGCGATCGAGCCCCACGTCAGGCCAACACTGAGCCTGCTTGGGAATCTCACTCTCTCCCTTCCCTTCTCATGCTCTTTCTCTCTCTCAAAATAAATACATAAACATGAAAAAAAATTTAAATCATATTCTTAGGCCCTATTCCCAGAGTCTGACTCAGTAGGTCGTAGATGGGGGCATGTTAGCATGTACCTCAGTGATCTGGTAGCCAGAGTCTAGGTCACATTTTGGGCAACACTGGCCTGGCCCACGACCTTCCTTGCATATATTGTTCTAGTGATGGAGAAATTGCTGTCTACCTGGAAGGAGGCCTTTTTCTCAAGGGTACTGAATGGGCAGTCACAAATCTTCCTCTGTAAAACCTTTCCATGGAAATGGACAAAATCTCCAAGTTTCTGCCCAAGTCAGCGTGGTTCACTGGACAGACCACTGGACAAAGAATTAGAGAAGGAGTGTCTACTCAAGACGGTCATCTAAAAGGTGTAGCTGTCTGAGCTGAGGCCGGTGGGAGAGAAGGTGTGAGTTGGGCAGACACCGAGACGTGGGCAGACGGCCGAGTGTACAAAGGCACGGGGATCCAAGGCTGCACACACCTCGGGAGAGAACAGTGCATGCAGGGAAGTGATGGGAAGACTTAGGGAAGTCACAAGTCAATAAATTTGTTATTCATTTACAGAGTCTAATAAAATAGTAAATGTGATCACTTACTGAGCCCTCATCCTCCTTAGGCACTGGAGTAAGCAACGGCATATATTCTGTACAGTTTACTGCCATGTTTCTCGAGACTAAATTTGGTCTCAAGACCAAATGTGCTCTTAAAAACAATATGCTCTCCAGAAAAACTCTGTACTCTTAAAAATTATAGAGAGGTCTGGAAAACTTCTATTTGTGTGGGTTATATCTGTTGACATTCACTGTATTAGAAATTGAAACAGAAATGCAGAAATATGAATTAATTTAAAATACCAACAGTAAACCTATCATGTGTTGACCTACGAACATACTTTCAATGAAATAGAACTACAATTTCCAAAACAAACAAACAGACAAAAATAGAGGGAAGAATAGCATTGCTTTACATTTTTGCAAATATCGCTAAATGTCTAGCTTAATGTGGACATAGCATCTCTGCTTCTGCATCGACCTGCTGCATTCTCATGTCTTGTAGCTTCTGGAAAAGTCAACTGTATGTTCATGAGACAATGACAGTGCAAAAAGCAAATGGTGTGTTAGTATTATGGTGAAAACATAAGACCTCGCTCTTCCCCCGGATGGGTCTTGAGGTGCCCAGAGCACTTTCTGAGAACCGCTGGCTTAGAACTAAGAGCACCTGAATCCTGGCTTTATTGAGTATGAGACTTATTATTTATTGAGTATCAGACTGTGCTGATGAGCCAGTTACCTAACCTACAGTTTTCTTTTAGGTAGAGCAGGAAGGCCAAAGGAGACTTGAACTAGCAATTGGCACAGAGCAAGTGCTCAGCAGATGACAGCAACCAGGGGTCCTCAGAGCTGCCCTGGGGGTTGACTCCAGTTCAGAACTGAGGAAGCTGACGCTCAGAACAGCAGAGCCCAGGGCTCAAACCTTAGTCTCTCTAACCCCCAAGGTCTGGTCTTATGATCACAGTGTCCCACACATGCCATGCTGAGGTGTTCTGAGCAGAGAAGGATTATAAACAGATTAAGGATATGATCAGCCTTTAGAAATATCACTCTGTTTGCAGCTTGGAGGATGGATGGGAAGGGGGTGGGACTGCAGACGGTGATTCCTTTTGCCAGACCGGAACTGACAAGAGCCTGACCGGAGGCAGGGGCAGTGGGGCTGAGGAAGAAATTCACAGGTAGGCTGGGCAGGACTCAGTCCCCAGGAGTGTGGGGCTGAGGGAGAAGGCAGAGTCTAAAATCTCTTCTGGTGTCTCAGGGAACACATCCCAGCAACTGTGTGTGACAACATATTCCGAGTATTGTCAACCAGGGAACTTGGTGTCCAAGCTAGGTCACAAAGGCATGAAACACCCATGTAGCTGACCATCGTTAATTAGTCTCCGACTTGCCCAGAGGTCAAGCTGCTCCAGTGTAACCAAAGTCCCCACTGCATAATATTTTTAGCATAAGCTATCTGGCATGGCCAAAGTCCCGGGTATACAAACCACTCTTATCAGCAGGGATATTCCAAAGGTTTGGAGGGCATCTCCCAGGAGATGGGCAAGCGCTGGTCTTTGTTCACATGTGCAGGGTTTAAACAAGCCAAGCCTGCTGCCTTTACTACACACATATGTCCAGTTGCCTACTTAAGAGTACCTCTTGGAAAAAATCACCGCCTAATTTTTTCACCAGGGCACCCAAATCTACTCTGTCCACAGCGTTCCTTATCTCAGCTCATGGCGACTTCAACCTTCCAGTAGATCGGACCACAGAACTTAGAGTTGCCCTTGACCTCTCTCCTCACATGTCCCAAATTCAACTTCGCAGCCAATCTTACTGATTCTATCCTCAAAGTATTTCCAGTCTCTTACTGTTTCCCTACTGCTTCCCTCTACCTCCACTGCTTCTGCCCTGGTCCAAACCACCCCCGTCTCTCTCTGGATTGGGCTCCCTGGTTTTGTCTGTGCCTGCTAGTCTCCACCAGGCAGCCAGATCATAAGTCAAATCATGTTCCTTTGCTCAAAATCCTTTAGTGACTTTTAATTTCACTCAGAGTAAAAACCAAAACCCTCTGACCCCAAATACCTCCCAGCTCTCATTTTGACTTATCATCCTGCCCTCTCCACTCATCAGCTCACACGGCTCCACCGACACTGGCCTCCCTCACCGCTTCTCCAATAGCACCAGACACATCTTTGCTTCAGGCTTGTATTTGCTATTTCCAGAACCTTCTTCTGCTTTTCCTCTGCATTCCCTTCAAGTCCCTTCAGGTCCTGGACTAGCGAAACCCTCTCCCACCACTCCCTGTGACATACAGCAGTAACACCCTCCAGCCTGGCCTCTCCACCATCCTGGAGAATCTTTCTCTGCATCACTTTCATGTCTGTCACACCACGCACCTGTCCGTTTATGTGGTCTTTGTCTCCACCCTCACCCTCTGTGCACTAGACTCTAAGCTCCAGGAGAACAGAAACTTAATTTGCTCTCTCTCTGCTGCATTCCCTGTATCATTGGCTGGAAACATGTAGAACAAAAGGACCATCTTGATAGGCTTTGCAACAACTGCTCACTCTTGGATAATTTTCATCCTACAAAAGCATGATGATCGTGAAGCTGACAGCTTTTTCCTTTTTCTTTTAATGATTATTTATTTTTTTTAGAGAGAGAGAGACAGAGCATGAGTGGGGGAGGGTCAGAGAGAGATGGAGACACAGAATCCAAAGCAGGCTCCAGGCTCTGAGTTGTCAGCATGGAGCCTGACATGGGGCCCGAACTCACCAACTGCGAGATCATGACCTGAGCCGAAGTCGGACACTTAACCGACTGAGCCACCCAGGCTCCCCTGATAGCTTTTTCTAAATACGTGATAATCATTGTTTCATACGACCAAATAATTCCCACTTTCAAGATAAAACAGAAAAGAATATTTTTTTGGTGTTTATTTTTGAGAGAGAGGGAGAGAGAGAGAGCACGAGTAGGGGAGGAGCAGAGAGAGGGGAAGACAAAAGATCCAACGTGGGCCCTGCGTTGACAGCACAGAGCCTGATGCTGGGGCTCGAACTCATGAACCATGAGATCATGACCTTAGCCGAAGTTGGAGGCTTAACCTACTGAGCCACCCAGGTGTTCCCCAAAAGAAGACCTTAAAGCAGATTCTGCAATTTGTAGGTAAGCTCTATGGGGTCAGGGATTGTGTCTGGCATGTATTTGGTGCTCATGCATATTCATTGATTGACCAAAGAACATTTCCCCCTATTCTTGAGACCACAAAGTGGCAGCACAGAGAGAAACTCAAGACTAATCTTTCCATTTACTGTTGGGGGTAAATGCGATTTAGGGTAAGTGACCTACCCAAGGTCTCACCACTAACTAGAATTAGCTTTCCCAAGTCCCATCCCATGCTTCTTTTCCATCCTGGAATCACCTGTGTCAGCTTCAAAGACCTGAGGAAACCTTTGGAGAACAAGTTCTCATTCTTCAAAGGGACAAGGGTGTCGGGGTCACATTGTTTGCATCTCATTCTGTAGCCGAAAGAGCCGGATTCGGACCAGTCAGAGCTTGCTTATGTCCCCATACCACTATTAACTAGCTGTGAGAGTCTGGTCAACTTGCTTAACTTCTGGTCCTCGGCGAACTGCCCTGTTAGATGGGGATTACCTAAATGGTGCTGTTGTGAGGCTTCAGCAGTGTGGCTGCAGAACTTCAACCCACACGACAGCTTACAAGTGAGGAAAACATAGTGCGTTCATCTTGTCAATAACTGATCCAGTCTTCCTCATGAGCCCTTCAGTTATCGATTTGCAAGAAAAAATGAACTCGAGATCCAACTTTGTTTAAAGCTTAGTCTAAATGGGTACAGAATTCCAGTATGAGACAAGGAAAAAGTTCTGGAGATGGGGAGTGCTGACGCTCTGCCAACATGAAGGCCCTTGATGCCACTGAGCTATACACTTAAAAATAGTTAAAATGGTAAATTTTACCACAATAAAAAAATAGGGGTGCCTGGGTGGCTCAGTCAGTCAAGCATCCGACTGTTGATTTCGGCTCAGGTCATGATCTCACCATCATGGGAAGGAGCCCTGAGTCAGGCTCCATGCTGACAGCGCAGAGCCTGCTTGGGGTTCTCTCTCTCCCTCTCCCTCTGCCCTTCTCCTGCTCACACAAGCACTCTCTCTCTCTAAAAAAAATAAAAATAAAAATAAATTAAAAAAAAACAGCCTTTGGTCTATTCCGATAATTCAGATGGTCTGCTCTGGTAATGCTTAGCCTTCTGGAAAGATGAGCAACCCCTCCGATTTCTCCGGCTTGGCCTTGCTTTCCCTCACTAAGACTGTGTTGGGTTATGTAAGTGGCTGAGTAGGTGGGGGGACACTAGAGGTGGTGGCTTATGTGATCTTGCAGCAGGGGAGCAAGAGTGAGGTCCTTGGGTATGACTTCCTTGGCCTTCTTCAGTCCCCAGGGGTCCCTGGAGGCTGCCTGCCAGGGCTCCCCACCCTTTGTCTCAGAGCCCTGGCCTGAGGAAACCCCAGATATTGTGACACATCAAAAATTTCACTGTGATGTCAGTTGGGAAGCAGAGTTGTGGCTTAACTGGCACGGAGAGAACCGTGAGTCATGTGTGGCACTTCCCCCACCGCCCAGCCTCCAGTGTTGCCAAGCCCTCTTGTTCTCTTCACTGTCTGAGGTCTGTTCCTCCTCTTGGAGCACACCTGCTGCTCGGCTGAGGTCCCATCACCTCTCCCCTCATCACTTGGGCGTCTTCTGTACAGAGCCTTCTTACCACACTGGTTGTTGACCGACCTACTGGCTTCCCACCAGGCTAGAAGCTCCAAGATGGAGGACTGTGTTTTCCCAGTGTCTGCGACCATTCCTTGACCATTCGGCAAGTGTTTTTCAAAGAAGCCATCACAGCAGCTGCTGGCTGCTCCCTGTATGCAAGCCCTTTTTAAAGCACCCGTCAGGTGTCACAGGAGAAAGAAGTGGAAAGGCCCTCATCCTTACATTTCAAAGAAGTTACAAAAGCAATATATAACATTTCATGAAAAGAAATACACAGCTGTGGGGCACCTGGGTGGCTCAGTTGGTTAAGTGCCCAACTCTTGATTTCGGCTCAGATCATGATCTCATGGTTTGGGAGTCTGAACCTCATGTCAGGCTCTGGGCTGACAGTGCAAAGCCTGCTTGGGATTCTCTCTCATCCTCTCTCTCTCTGCCCTTCCTCTGCTCGTGCTCTGTCTCTCAAAGTAAATAAATAAACTTAAAAAAAAAAAGTGACAACAACAAAAAACATCACGGAAAACCAGAGTTTTTAAAAAGCACAACTAACCATAATTCATCCTTGGTAAAATAACTCGGAGTCAAAATGATTTAACAAATCGTATCCTCTCAAAAAAGAAAAATTGGCTCTTAAGCCTATTTACTTACTGAGAATTCCTCTGAAAGCCCAGATGTGAACTCTTCCAGCGAATATTAGGTCCAAGTGCTTGTATTTCTTTTTTCTCTTTAAATGCTTATTTATTTTAAGGGGGGGGGGCTGGGGAGAGGCAGAGAGAGGGGGCGAAAGAATCCCAAGTAGTCTCCTCGCTGTCAGCACAGAGCCCGATCCCATGAGACTGTGAGATCATGACCTGAGCTGAAATCAGGAGTCAGAAGCTCAACTGACTGAGCCCTTTAGGTGCCCCCAGGTGCTTGTATTTCTGTTCGCCACTCCTCCCCCCTACCCCCAGCAGCTGAACCCTAAGAACCGGGGTTGCCTGCTTGCTCGGGTTGTCACTAGGTAGGCTGGAGGCCGTTGGAGACTGAGGTTGGGACAGTTCTCCTTCCTCTGGGCTGGATCTTCTAGCTGAGCCGTCCCTCCACCACAGCTCCTGATGGCCCGATGGCCCTTCCCTCCTTTGAAGCTCCAGCTGCTTCCCCACGGCAGTAACGACTTCCTCCTGTTGCTAATATGTCTTAAACCTGCGAGAAGCCCCTCAAGCAACCCCTTCATTTTCATCTAGTTAAGTACTAGAATTGAATTTGGTTTTCTGCAGGGACCCCAACTAAGAAGTCCGGAATAAGCCCTTGTCTGAGTGTGCAGAGGGCGGCGACGTCCTGAGGTGTGGGTCACTGATGTCCTTTCCTCACATGAGCGCTGGCATTCTACTGGTACAACTAGAAAATAATAGAACTAAGTTTGTAAACTGATGGCCTAGAACTCGTACCTCCAAATGTTACTGCCTCCTCGAAGTCGACACTTTGGGATGCTTTAAGACCTATTTCCGCAATGGCCAACATGTTAGAATATTCTGAGGTTGTTTTTTAAGATTTCTGTTAGTGTTCATAACCCCTTGTTTTGAGTAACGTTGGAAAATGGTCCTCCTGTGATGGAAGATTTGATTCAGATCAACAGGCAATAAAAACATTTGAAAATTAGCAACAATTTCATTAGGCTTCTCTGCAAATTTCACTAATGATCCTTGAAATGCCTTTCGTATCTTATTTTTCTTTTAAGCCAGGATCCAATCAAATTTCATAAATTGCCTTTGGTTGTCTCTTTATGCATTTTTAGGGATACAGAGATGTGAGTTTATGCACAGAACTTCGCGATCCAGTGCCTCGTGTAACATGATATATGTATCATATCAGTGAATCAGACGGGCCTTCAGTGAAGGCTAAGAACGTTCCTCGCGTGCAAAGGACACAATGTGGGTATGGGAGGAGGAGAGGAGTCAGTCCCTCATAAGGGCCATTAAATTGGTATGAGCCGTCAGCATTTTCCCTTTTCATGTTAGGGAACGCAGAAAATCGTATTTCCATAGCGTGCTGGGGTAAACACAGAAATCCCTCCTCCCGAGGGCTGGGGGACCTACGTTTGTAGCACATCTTGGAAATGTTGAGACCAAAAGTATGGCAACTTACTGGGTTCCCAATTTACGTCCCAGGGTCTTCTTATTTCAAATTTCTTTCTTTTTTTGAATGTTTTTAATGTTTATTTATTTTTGAGAGACAGAGCGCAAGCAGGAGGGGGGCAGAGAGAGGAGACACAGAACTTGAAGCAGGCTCCAGGCTCTGAGTCGTCAGCACAGAGCCTGATGCGGGGCTCGAACCCACGAACTGGGAGATCATGACCTGAGCCGAAGTCGGACACTTCACTGACTGAGCCACCCAGGCACCCCTTTATTTCAAATTTCTATCACTTGAGGTAACCTGGTGTGTTTCTTCCTCAAAAGAAGCTAAATTAGAGTCTTGCTCTGTCCCTTTCAGCCGCCGCTAATACCCATTAACCTGGGAAAAAAACAAAGACAAAGTTGGCCTTTTTCCATGAAGTTTATTCCCAGTCAAGTAGCTACATGAGGGGGATAAACAAATTAGTACGAGCTTTGTGGGGATAATGAGGTATGGGTGGAATTGTGGGATTTAAACAGAAAATAATCTTATACACAGCTAGACAGATTTACAGACATCCTTTAAAAAACAAAGTATCCTCTGAGGGTAAGGGAAGAAGATAAAACCATCATGAGTAAAATAAATTAGCAACTTTTTATCACTGCATAACCCAAACAGAAGTCTCAGACAGTGGTTTGCATTTTCTGTCATGATTTACAGATACTTGTGTGATACATATTTCCAACACAGGAAAATAAAGACTAACAATGAGTAACAGATTCATACATGCCGAGGGAAGTTGAGGGCATGAAAATAGCTATCATCTGGTAGCAAAAATAGATTTATGCCGATGTTAATATCACAATTAAAGACATTCAAATAAATTATGCCAGTACATTGGAACTATTATTCCTAACATCATAAGAACAACTTTATTGCTCCTACTCATAACTTAAAAAAGATCTGAGAAAATTCCTCGATAGTTTGAGGGCAGGATAGAACTTCTAGAGTATGTTAGCAGGCTTACGACAAAATTCAACAGCCAAATCAAAACTTTATGATTTTTCCTTTAGGGTTGACACTGTTAATAGTAGAACAAGACCACTCCTCATAAATCTGGAAAATACAGATGATGGACAATACTTGAAACTCAAGCCAATGATTTACTGGAGGTAATTAAAAGTAGAATATGAGAAACGCAGCAGCTCAAATGAAATAAACATTAAAGAATTTTGCAGTTTGTATATTTTTCTCTTCCAGAGAGCCCCGCAGGAAGCACACAAAGATTGTGGGCTATTCTGGTACTCTACTTTATAGATAACTGGACTGTTGTCCTAAAGTGAACTCCGTTTCATTCAGTACCAGAGCCAGCCTGACTTCTGGGAGGCGAACAGCATGGAGAGCCACCCTGGGATTTTGATTCTTATGTGTGACTCAGGGAAGTGCAGACTGGGCGCTGGGGCCTGCAGAGGGAGGCTGTGTGCTATCTGGCTACACTGGAGACTGCTGGATTCTTCCTGAATGGACCGCCTGCCGCTTGGGGTAACAGATAGCAGCACTACGAACTTCTGAAGTACAATGTGGTTGACGGCTCAAAGTCCCATTCCCAAGAGTATCTGTGTAATTCACCGTCAGTTGGGGATAGAATAATCAGGAATAAAATGGAGGTTGGTTAAAACACGTATCTTAGATGGCGCGCGACTGCAATTATTTAATTGGGATTTTCAAAGTTCAGGAAGTCAAACTCTACTTCAATTCTTTCCAAAGAATGCCACGTTTGTTTTCTTTATCTTAAAAATATAAAATGCCCTTGAGCTACAAATGATATGTGAAGGTGCGTTTGAGAATAGGGACTGAAGGAAAAAAGGAGCCATTTCCCCCTCAAGGTAGTTTTAGGATTGTAACAGTAAGCATCCCTAAACTGTTTAAATTTCACAAAAGCCCTTTACAGATGCTAATACTAATAGCTTTTTATATTTGCATATAGTTCCGTACCGTATTCTAGCTCCCCCCTCACCCCCACTTCCCACCACTTCAAATAAGATGACTACAAAGGTGGTATTGGGTCCATTTATCCTTGTGACGTCAATGTAAAGCATAAGATCGACTGAAATAACAGCATTGGGACAATTAGGAAACTTCCAAATACCGCATGACAAAGCCACACCCATGCAGGCTGCACATCTTGCTTTCGTTGTTGTTTCTTTTCTGAGCCAGTCTCTAGAGGAGGCCTATTTCTTAGTTGATAGGGCTAAAAGTCTCCATTTTCCTTCACGTTGTGAAAACTAGATTTGTTTTCCCCTGGAGTATCCTTCAACTTACAGCCTGCTTCTTCCTCTCCGCGAGCGGAATTTGGATACATGCTTGGAAAGAAAAGAACAAAGCGCGTACCAAAGAATCTGATTGTGTCCTTTCACTGCTTAGAATGGAAACGATATTCACATTGTGTTCATCTTGACTTCTCAATAAGATGGGATGAATGAATGTCATATTTAATGTGTGATGTACTGTTTTAAAATGCTAATCGCTTGCAGATTCCAAAAGGCTATGACCTACTTTCAGTAACTCTCCATTTTGAAAGTCCAATACTATCCAACTTGTTGGTTATTTGGTGTAAACTAAAAAAAAAAAAAAAAAAAAAAAAAATCATGTGTTCTTTTCCCCATTATCCTACTTTTCATTCATAGAATTCTACACGCTCTGAAATTATTTCAATATCTCTAAGTGTTTTCTGGAGAAAACTGTTTCACACACCATTATGCTTGATATTCTATAGGACTGTTAGGGACAATAGAGTAAAAGGCTTAAAAATTAGGCTTTGGTTTTAACGTAATCTGGGTAGAAGTTGGAATTGCTTTGATAACACATTTCAACTGCTGCACAAATGCTATTATTGTACTTTAAAATAACATATTTAAAAAGACAAAGTTTCCCCTTTCAGTAGTTATAATCTGTATTATTCACGACTGCTGCAAAACTCACAAAAGAGTGAAATGAGTAAGAACAAAGTGTAGGAAAGAGAGAAGACAAAGCTTCATCAGAACACAACACAAAGGAAGAACATCAATTGTCTACATTTGTCTATAAGGCAGATGGTCAAACTTTTTATACAAGATCCAAAATATGGTGTTAGTAAGAGGTAGAAAATACCAAAACAGTATTTCAGAAAAACTTGTTGACTTCTGGAAAACAATCAGTTATTTTGCTAAACGTTCAGAAAGTCAAACTGCTGTGTGGAATGCACTGTATGTTTTATGCTACACTAGAACATTCCATACTCAACAGAGATATGGGGAAAGTAGGGGGTGGGGAATCAAGGGTGGGGGTGGGTGGGAAGCAGAAAATAGTTTAACTTGTCAAGAATTCAGTTCTCCCTCAGGAGAGATCTCCTACTGTGTCTCTGGGATGCCATGATGGCGTTTAATTAATGGGCATTTCTCAGCTTCATGACAATTTCTCTGAGTAACAGGTACAGTTGTGCACATAAGGCAATACAACTCTAGGGAGGGAGGAGCTCAAATGCTTTTCCTCTTCAGGAAGGTGCCGTATCTGTTATATAAAAACAGACACGCCACGAATCTCACGCCATCCTCCCAGCCACCAAAATGCAAATGCAGTATTCTTCCGACTCCAGCACCAGCAGAATTGTTCTGCATGAGCAATTCAAGAGCCGTCGGAGACGAAAAGCTATCTGAGCTACCAAATTAAACTTGGGTAGCTTACGCATGAGTGAGTAACCCTGGGTATTCTTATTTCTTAATGCACCTGGGAGAGATAAAAATTTTTTTCTCCAACATAATTTTATAAGGCATAAATTTAATTTGAATTTTCCTAACCTTTGGAAAATTAGTGTTAAAGCTTCTTTTTTAACCCACACGTTAACATTCAATCTTTCATTTTTATTAAATAGTTTATATATAAAACGAAATATCAAGGTGTTCTACCTTCATATAAACACTCGTGATAACATTTGAAATTAGAAAGGAAACTACTGAAGAAAATACATAAATACTTACACTGCTAAGCTAAGCACAGGCGATCATTCTAGATAATTTCTTTTAAATATATAGACACAGGTTTGTAGCTTCAAAAAGCAAATACAGGAGAAGTACGAGAGGATCATTCTTCTTTCCTTTTTCACCACAAGACAGGATGGTCTAGTTTGGAAAAACCAAGGTCTTTCCTAAGTTCCAAATAGGTGCCATTGCTCACCCAAGAGTCGTCACTGGATTTCCTGCAGAGAACAGAATTTCTTGAAGGCTACCGAAGACATTGTCCTATTCTCTCCTTCCCTTTCCCTCCTTTCTTCCCCCCAACCCTGGGCCAGGCTATCATTCTCACCGGCATACAATGTCTCTGACAATCTCGTATGGGAACTGAGAGGGAACAGGAAGCCTGGAGGCCATTTTGTCACTTCTGACTTTGCCTTCTCAAAGACAGAGGCTGTGAAAAATGGTGCTTTTGAGAGAAGCATGGATAAGGGAACTGTTTGTCATATATTAAACATGACTGGGATGACAGCCACACCTTGGGTGTGACTATTATAAATCAACTAGGTTGTTTAATGAAGTCAAAGTTAACATTAAAAACACAAGGGACTGGAAGACATAAGAATCAGGAGAGAATAGCCCTGGCTTGCTATTCTCTGAATAGATAATATATTAGACAGATAAAAATTCACAAGGTGCAAAAGGGTAGAGAGCTAAGAGGTTTCTTCCTATCCCTGTCTCCCAGATTTCCAGTCCTATTCTTCAGAGGCAATAGTGATCTTGTAAGCTGCATTCTTGCAGAGACATTTCACGCATATGTGAGCATGCGTACATACACATACGTACGTACTCCGCTCCTCTCCCACTGTTTACACACTGACAGCACTCTATGGTGTCCTACCTCTTGAATTTTTGACATAACAATATATACTGGAGATCATTTTCTTTTGTCATGGTAAGGTCAGTGAACTACGGTCCAAGGGTCAAATCCAGGCTTCTGTCTATCTTTGTAATACTGCTTTTTTTTCTTAATTTAAGTATAATTAACATAAGACCTTATATTTGTTTGAGGTGTACGATATATTGGTTCAGCAATTCTGTACACAGCATTACGTCAGTGGTCACCATGGTAAGTGTAGTCACTATCTATTACCATATATTATTTCAACATCATCGACTATACCCTAGGCTGTTTTTCATCTCTGTGACGTATTTATTTTATAACTAGATCCCCTTTAATCTCAATCCCTTTTTACTGGAACACCACTGTGCCCATTCATTTAACAATTGTCTATTGGTGCTTTTATGCTGCTCGATAGGTTTGAGTAATTACTACTAACACTTTATGGCCTGCAAAGCTAACAATATTTATCACTTGTATCTTATAGGAAAAGTTTGGGAACTCTGTGGCAATAGGGAATCCTGATTTTTTTTAAATTTATTCGTTTATTTTTAAGGGGGGAGAGGGTCAGAGAGCAAAGGAGAGAGAGAATCCCAAGCAGGCTCAGCACTGTCAGTGCAGAGCCCGACCTGGGGCTTGAACTCACAAACTGCGAGATCACGATCTGAGCTGAAATCAGGAGTCAGATATTTAACCGACTGAGCCACCCAGGCGTCCCTGATTTCTTTTTAAACAGTCGCATGATATTCCATTGTAGAAATGGACCACAATTTAACAGGTACCTTACTGGTGAGCCTTTAGGAGGTTGTTTTTAATCTTTGCTATCACAGACATATGTTAATAATAATATGATAAACCTATAATAGTACGTAATTTTATACGTGAGTGGTGTAGTTACATTAAAAATTCCTGTAAGTAGAACTGCTATGTCAAAGAGGATGTACATTTGTCATTTTGACTGATGCTTCATATGCTTCAGAAGCAAAAGTGGAGACAGCCTGTTTCTCTATGCTCTCAGGAACATAGATTCTTAGCACACTTGTTTCCCTAGTCTAACGAAGGGATGTGTCTAAAACAAGCCAGTCTGCGTATCAGGTACTTGACTAGGAAACACAGGAGCCCAGTTCTGTAGGAACTGTAGTTTCCACTTGGAATGCCCGTGGCCGCGTCCCTTGTTCCCACATTCCTCTCTGTCACCTCCTTGCCGGGACCACAACTGCCCAACAATTCTCGCCTTTTCTCCAGCTCTTTATCTGCCACCTCTAATAACGTGATAATCTGACAACCAAGAGGAAAAAGAGCCACCTGGCTGCATCCGTGTTCTGTCCTTTTCCATTCCAGACATAATTCCAGATGGCTGCAATGACAGCCTAGATAACGGTTTCTATTTTGCGTTTAAATGTTCATTCATTTCCCATAGAGCTCCACAGACTTTGTGGACTCTCACATTAGGTAAAATGGATGGATCTCCCTACCTAGTTCTTGAAACAGTTCAGTTACCCACAGTTTTCAATGATCTTAAAATGTACTGTGATGAACATCTTTACGAATGTAATTTCCCTTGTTTAAAAATGACTCTGGGGGTGCCTGAGTGGCTCAGTCGGTTAAACGGCCGACTTCAGCTCAGGTCATGATCTCACGTCTGTGAGTTCGAGCCCCACATCGGGCTCTGTGCTGATGGCTCATCAGAGCCCGGAGCCTGCTTCAGATTCTGTATCTCCCTCTCTCTCTGCCGTTCCCCTGCTCACGCTCTGTCTCTATGTCTCTCAAAAATAAATAAACGTTAAAAAAAGTAAAAAAAAAAACGACTCTGGGGGCGCCTGGTTAGATCAGTCGGTTAAGTGTCTAACTCTTGATCTCAGCTCAGGTCTTGATCTCAGGGTGATGAGTTCAAGCTCCATGTTGGGCTCCGTGCTGGCCATGAAGGCTACTTAAAAAAAAAAAAAAAAAAAAAAAAGACACAAGACCCTAGGTGATTTATGAAAGAAAAGGAGAAATTTGGCCTCCTTAAGGGTATATGTATATATCTGTCAATTGATCAGTAAACCAACTGATCGGTCTGTTAATCTATCCGTTTATCTATCTCTTGCCTTTAAAAAATAGTTAAAGATGTCCTGTTTTTAAAATATTTAAACCAGGTTATGAATATTTTGGGATGAAACTCTGGCCTGTTGATTGATCTTCACTGCTTATCTCCTGAGTCTGTGGAAATGACCAGAAAGGATCTGGCAAAATCCACATCGACTCTAGGGGAAAAAAGGATTGTATTTGGGGATGAATAGTACTTGTTGCTATTTTGCTATTTTGGAATACAGAATTTATTGTTGCTGCTGATAGATTAGCAGCTAATTCCTCCTAAAAGTGTTTGTGTTATCCATTAAAACACAATGACAACCAAAGGAAAAAAATCCAAAAAAGCCAAAAACCACAAAACAACAACAACAATAAAAACAACAAACAAATCCCGAACAACAAAACGTTGGCTGCCCTGAAGGCAAGACTGGGGTGGAAGAGGTAAGGCAGGAGCCTGTGGCTTTTCTATGTGGGCCTGTTTTAATGTTGCCTTTTTTTTTTTTTTTAACGAACCAATAAAAAAAAACCCTAAAACCATACAAAGCCCTGGCCACTAGTCAGGAGAACAGGTGCCAGTCCAGGACATTTCACTGGGACCTTCTCTAGGTCACCTATGTTCCCTGGGCCTTTGCTTCTTCTCAGTTCATATAAAAGAGGGGGTAAAGGGCTGAGGATCTCTGATGCCCCTTCTAGAACTTTAAGTCTGTTTTTAACAAGACTTTAATGGCAAGTTATTTTAAAATTAATAGTAAACGTTCCAAATCCAAACTGAAGTGTTTTGTAACTTCCACAATTCAAGAATTAGACCACTTGCAGGACACCTGGGTGGCTCAGTCCGTTGAGCACCTGACTCTTCATTTTGGCTCAGGTCATGATCCCGGGGTCATGAGATAGAGCCCTGCAATGGTCTCTGTGCTAAGTGTGGAGCCTGCTTATGATTCTCTCTCTCCCTCTCTCTCTGCCCCCTCCCCAACTTGCGCGTGCTCTCTCTCTCTCTCAAAAATAAATAAATAAATAAATAAATAAATAAAATAAGAATTAGACCATTTGGAATTTCCATTTTCCAGAAGAGAGGTTTCCGCACTCTGAAGCAAGAAAAACACCAAGAAGGCTCTCATTTGGTGGGGGGGCACCCCTGTTCACTCTCCTCATACCGGAAGTATCAGCTGTCGCCAGTGCCTATCCACCAATGACGCACACATATGTGCACACACCTGAAAAACCGCGGCTGGTGTTCCACATTATTTTCTTCTAAGACCCGCCGCCTTTCTCTCTGTAGCTGTTCGATCCTCTGCTTTTGGATTTCAGCTTCTTCCAAGTTCCCTTCTTCTAGGAACCTGAGGGATTAAGGGGAAAAAAATAAAGCAACACAAATTCCAAGAAAATCCTGTAATCATTACTTCTAGAATTATGTATCTAAGACTAGATATTCAAAACGCTTCCCTATAGATGGGACCCCCCTTCGACCTTTAAAACAGCATTTTGACGTAGTTAGGGAAGACATTATTATTTTAAACGTTTATTTATTTTTGAGAGAGGGACAGAGAGTGAGCGGGGGAGGTGCAAAGAGAGAGGGAGACGGAGGATCCAAAGTGGGCTATGGGTTGGCAGCAGAGAGACCGATGTGGGGCTCAAACTCATGAACCACAAGATCATGACCTGAGCCAAAGTCGGACACTCAACTGACCAAGCCACCCGGGCACCCCGAGATACTATTTTCTGAATTGGTGACATATACGTGGCTCAAAAAATCAGATCTATAAAAAGGAATTTATCCCTTTTCTCCTTGTCTCTCATCCCACCTGTTTCCTCACCATGCCTTTCACCTGTAGCCTCAGAGTACATCCAACTTTTGAACCTTGCTACCTGATAGGTTAAGAATTAGTATGTCAACAAGATTTTTAAAAATATGCATTTCTTGGGGCATCTGGGCGGCTCAGTCGGTTAAGTGTCCAACTCTTGACTTCAGCTCAGGTCATGATCTCATGGTTCATGAGTTTGAGCCCCACATAGGGCTCCATGCTGATGGTGCAGAGACTGCCTGGGGCTCTCTCTCTCTCTCTCTGCCCCTCCCCTGCTTGCTCTACATCTCTCCCCCCAAAAATAAACTTAAAAAATTTTTTTTGAAAATGTGCATTTCTTTCAGTGGGACTAAGCATCTTTTCATATGTTTAAAGGATATCTACATTTCCTACTTGGTGAACAGTTCATTTTCCTATGTCTATTTTTTTAAATAAGTTAATCTTGATTTCTGGAACCAAGTCATGAAATGAGTTGCAAATATAGATTTCCCTGTTTGTCATTTATCTTTTTGACTCTGGGTATAAAAATATTTTTTTTACTTTGCCATGAAGAAGGTTATTATTTTTTTTAAAGAAAGTCAAATATATAATTTTTCTTTTTCCTTTCTGGGTTTTGAGTCTTAATTAGCCAGGCCCAAGGGCAGAGATAATTATTTCTATTTTACAGAATAGGAAACTGTGACTAAGAAAGATTACACTGCTTGTTGCCAGCAAACCTAGAATGAGAAGCTTGGTTTTTTGGCACGAAAATAATTTAAATCTGAGGTGTAAGGGAGTTGGGTGTTTTCTACTCTTTTAAATACACAGTAAGTTCTGTATTATTGTAGGCAGTAAAACTGTTAAAAATAAACACTTTTGAGGGATATTTCAATAGAAATAAGGCTTTACTGATGAATAAAGGCCAGGCTACACATAGAATTAAGTTGGGTTCTGTTCCTTCCTTGGCGTGATTGTTTTAAGTCCTCTTATACCTCTACTCCTAATGACATTGTCTTTCTTGAGCTCCTCTGATGGCCTGGGAGTTGTTAATAAGATTTTTTAGAAAGGGTTTTATATCTCTGGAGATAAAGATCTTAAAAAAGTCCTTACCTTTGGTCTGGTCTGAATCGAGTGTCGGTAGGTGGTAATAAAGACTTTGACGATGGATCCATTTCATTTAATTCTAGAGCAAACTGTGTGAAGCCATAATATTGCTCATAGCCTTTTGGCATGGGATCTAAAAGAAAAAGAAATCACTCGTTTCCAGCTTCCCTTTCGTTTACATTACATTTTAGTTCCTTCACCTTTTTCATCTCGGACTAGCTATATTTTTTCTCTCTCAGCTCTAAACTCTTCCATTTCTGTTTTTTTTTTAAATTTTTTAACGTTTATTTATTTTTGAGAGACATAGAGACAGAGTATGAGCAGGGGAATGGCAGAGAGAGAGGGAGACACAGAATCTGAAGCAGGCTCCAGGCTCAGAGCCGTCAGCACAGAGCCTGACGCGGGGCTCGAACTCACAGACCGTGAGATCATGATCTGAGCCGAAGTCGGCCGCTTAACTGACTGAGCCACCCAGGCGCCCCTAAACTCTTCCATTTCTATTAAAATATTCTGGCTAACAAACAGGTGTTGAATATTCCTCTAGAAATCTTTTCCTCTGTAAGTTTTCTTCTACCTACAAGGATAAGTCCTCTTTTGTGTGGTCAGATAGGGAAATTATGTAATGCTGTGAAGCTTTTATACTGTGTAAGCTGCAAAAATAATCTGTTACCAAAATAAACTTGTTGAAAAGAACTCTGGGTCTATGTTTCCCTGGCTAACAAGACTCTCACTCCGGAGAATCCATTTTTCATTTACGAAATGTCAAATCCTCCTGGAATTCTCTCTAGTACCTAAATTAGTGCTGAACCTATAGCAAGTGGTCAGTGTTCTTCTTTTCTTCCATTCCTGCCCTTCTTTTCACCAAGTTTTGTCCCTCAAAATCTTACACATTTAAATTTAAAAGCAACTCTTTGGAAGCCAGGAATAGACATGGGATTATACCAGCAGAAATACCGCCAGCTGGCCGTAAAGGGGACCAAATGAAGTAAGGCTGTTGGACTCCTGGCATTTGACAGGATGGCACCATCAAATTATCTGGCTGCAAACATGTGTTACCCCTCAAGAAAAGGAAAGAACGAGTGGGAAGGTGATTCAGAGATCATCAGGGCTACCATCGCCACCACAGGCCCAAACTACACAGGCCCGGGGGGGAGGGTGGGGGGGGGGAAGGATGTCTCCACCCTCCAAAGGGTGGGGCCACTGCCACAGTTTCAACCTGCCAGAATGCTACCACCCAGAGCCTTGGGCCTTGGGAGCAGGGCCACTGCCCCGGCGGATGAGGCACCAAGCCAAAAAGTATCACCTGCTGTCTTAGTAGCCAATGGCATGAGCTTTACTGGGTTTTGGACACACCTGGGGCTCATCACCCCTTTCTTCTTTCCTATTTCTCCTTTTTGGAGCGGGAATGTCTATCCGACGTGTGTCCCTGCCATTGTATTTTAGAAGCACGTTTTGGTTTTATGAGTTCGCAGCTGGAGAAGATATATTGTATTTCCAGTCTCACCCATACCTGATTTAGATTATATTTAGCTGAGACTCTGGATGTGACTCTTTGCAGTTGATGCTGGAATGAGTTAAGACTTTTGGAGCTGTTGGGATGCAAAAAATATATTCTGCATGTAAGAAAGGGGTGGTTTGGTGGGGAAGAGTGGCAGTGCGATGAGCTGAATATCTGTGTCCTTCCAAAATTTGTATGTTGAAGCCCTGCCCCTGGTATTGCTGTGTGGAGAAGGAGCCTAAGGAAGTAATTAAGGTTAAATAACGTCAAAAGGGTGCGGCCCTGATCTGGCAGCTGTCTGCAAGCCAAGAAGAGGCTCTCACCAGAACCCAAATTTGCCAGCACCTTGATCTTTGATTTCCCAGCCTCTAGAACTGTAAGAAAACAATTTCTGTTGAAACCACCCAGTCTGTGGTACTTGTTACAGCAGCCCAAGCAGACTAATATAAGTGTATTGCCTTACCTTGAATCCCAGGTAAAACTCGAGCTAAAAACACCAAGTTTATATATCGGGTAAATCAAATGTAGGCTGATAAAATCCACTCCTAGCCTTAGCTGGAGTTGCTCTCATATACAAATACAAAAGCTTTCCACAAACCATTCTGTAGACTCAGTTTCTGAAACTTCGGGAGTCCTTTCTGTCGAATTTTAAGTCTAATCCTCTGTGTATCCTAATCACAAGGGTAGCAAAGCTTCCTACTGGGCCTTCAAAAATCCAGCCCAATCTCCCAACCACTGGAGTAAAGATAGTGGTTCTTCTTGAAGACGGACCAGCGACGCTCATGGTCAAGGCAGAAATAAAGTCAATGAGCAACAACAACCAACATAACAGCTCACACAGTGCACTTTGTCAAGGTGCTACTTTAACATTCAGAGGGGATGGCAGTTCTCATCTCTGATACACACTTTAAGCAAAGGACAGTGAATATCTTTCTGAACTTCTGAAGCTAGGAAGGTGGTCACTGGTACCAGTCCACTGTGGCTTCATGGCTACCTCTGTGACAGTGGACAACATATGACTGTTACCCAGTGAAAGAGACATTGTTGGTTGCTTACCCTACAGTCATTTCCCTTTCTTGCTTGCTAATGGGAAACTTCTCTGTCCATGTGGCATTTTGTCCTCCCTACAGGGTGAATCTAAGCCCATCTGAATCCCTCCTGCCTACCCGGTTGCCCATGACTGGGTCAAAGATGGATTTGGACCCACTTGAGGATGACAAAAACTTAGTAACACGTTTGCTGGGGGATCCTGGTAAGTATTTCATTCCTGAAAAAAGAAAGGCACAAGAAAGGAAAACTCTTTTGTCCTCCCTTCCCCCCTGCTTACTGATATGATATTAAATCATGATAAATGTTTGACATCTATGAGGGGAAACATCACTGCTACATTGGGAGTGGCCGAATGTGTCCTCAATGGTCTGTACTCTTGACTCAGGTAGTTGCCTATATAACAAACAGGGGACCATTCAACCCCTTCCTTGTGAAGTAATAGCACACATCCTAATGACTGAAGTCACTATTAGAATGGTTTCATTTTATTTTGGTTTTTTTGATTAACCCAAAGCATTCTCATGGTGGTATCTCAGAACGATGGTTTTATAATATGACCACGACTTAGAAGATGGACAAAAGTCTTAAAGTGTTTTGGGGGACATGTTATGAAGGTTTGGCTTCCCTAGCCCTTTCTCCCCACAGTTGCTTCAAGGGCTCAGTATTTTTCTAGACTTACAAGAGACGTCAGAGTGGTTAATGGTATTGCGTGAATCCAGGAGATCCCTGACTTTCGTAGAAGCCCGAGGTCACTCTTCTTGTCTACTAACAGTTTCCTCTTTATTCATTCTTACTCTAGACTGACCTCCTACACTTCACTAACACTCCTGAGTGTCCAGGATAGGCACAGGAGTGATGTGTGTGGCCTGGAAGATTTCCTCAGAGGGAGTGACCATGGATTAAGTGACCAATGGCTTTGTTCCGGGATTAAGAACCCAGGACCTACCAGACCAGCAGAGGTGTTGTTGTTAAGCATAAGGAGGAGGATGAGATGATAATTACTGAATGAAAGATGGACTGGTCACTTGAATGGAGTTCAAAGCAGGTAGAGGCTAGAGACACTGGACGGACACTGCTGCCAGCCAGTCTGCAGTTCCATGCCCCCCGCCCCTTGCCCAGAATTGCTTAACCCGGATACTGACTTGCTCTCCAGACACAAGTGGACGAGGAGGAGCCACCGCGGTAGATACTTTCATGCCATTTCCCGAAGAGCCGATGCACGGCTTTTCCATTCTTGTCAAACACCGTACCTTCGATCTCACGGGCATTAGTGCTCCAGTATTTTGCCTAGGATTCAAATGCAAGTTATCTGTTTAGTACTTCGGGGTCAACTAATTACAGGTATTAAGAGGAAAAGCAAAGGAAAGAGAAAAAAAACCCATAAGAACGCATCTACGTTACATGTAGTTTGCTGGTTCTGGGTTCCGGCTTTTTAAAAAAATCATACTTTTAATTACTTCATAGAAAGTAACAGCTCACTCTGTATTTACAGTGTGCAACTCAACAACCAACATTTGTGAAAGATATGGGTTTCCCCCCACTACTTTTGCTACAAGCAACGTCAGAAGGAAAGGCTAAGGTCTCACATATTGGCCAAGTAATGTGGTTGGCCTCTAAGCCCCTCATCTGGAATAGCCATTCCCTGGATGTCACTGTGGCTCTGACTATTGTAATTTAAGAGAGATGAAACTTGTATTTTTATTTTTTGAGATGGGAACTAGACAGTTTTTTGTAAACCAATGAAGGAGGCTCCCTTGAAATTGGTCGTAATAAAGCGACCAATTTTCAGTTTTTCCTATTATTTCTCCCCCAAACTAGATTTGTTCTTCCAATCCCCTGGAACTTTAGGCAACTCTTATTTACACCGTGGAATGGTCCTGGCCTGAGAGCAGCCCAGCTCAGCTCAGCTCAGCCTTGTGGGTTTTATGCAGTACCACAAGGTGGCCAGCAGAGGGTGCTCTAACTCCCTAGAGTAGATTTTTTTTTTTTTAAACTCCCAATTACCTGGCTGCCCTAAAAACTCTCTACGAAAGAATGGAGGGCATCACTTCCTAAATCAAAACTCCTAGTGCTATTTTCAGCCAAAACAGAATCCATATTTGGAAACCAGTAAAGTTGAGTGGCATTTTGGGGCCATATTCTGGTGGTTTGGTTTCCCCCTTCTGTGTCTGTGGGGAAGATGGGAGGAAGCATCACAGAGCCAAATCAGAAATGTAAACCTGAGGTCTCTATTCAGGTCAAAATGGAGGAAAGCAGCAGCAGATACTGTCCGGGCTCTGAAGTGTATTCTGAAGCAGGAGTCTGATTTTCTATCTTGGATAATTGCTGACAAATCCATTGCTGGTGATACAAGGAGATGCCACAGAGGAAGAGTCAGGCTCCGTTGGGAAGGGCCACGTCTGCTTTCAGATTCAACACCAGAGGAGGTCCAGTGTTCTGCTCCCCTCATCTCTCGTAGCCAGAGAAATCTATTCTCTGGCCCTAAGTGTGTGAGTACCGGGTAGATGGTAGAAAGAGGATTCAAGCACATTTCCTCGGGGAAGATGCTGAGAACAAGGTGGCCCTCACCTGGCTCAGGGGTATATATCCCCGCTTCTTACTCCCTTCTCCTTTTTGCAGAGAGCCTACATGAAGTTTTCAAGGCAGAGTCATTTTTATTTTACCTAAAACATTACTAGCTTTTTATCGTCTACATCCCAGTCTGACTTATAGGATATAATAAAGACCCCGATCTACCCCTCCATAATGTCCCCCACAGACTACAGGTGGTGCAGAGAGGTACCGCAGGAAATGCCACAATTAGAGCCTAATCTCTCGGCTTATGCTTTTGATCTGAAGTAAATGCAAATATTCCTTTAAGATCATGTTAAATACATGAGAGTGTTTTTAATTTTTTTTAATGTTAATTTATTTTTGAGTCAGAGAGAGCCAGAGCGTGAGTGGGGGAGGGGCAGACAGAGAGGGAGCCACAGAACCCAAAGCAGGCTCCAGGCTCTGAGCTGTCAGCACAGACCCCGACGTGGGGCTTGAACCCGCGAACCACGAGATTATGACCTGAGCCGAAGTCAGATGCTTAACTGACCAAGCCACCCAGGTGCCCAAGTACATGAGAATTTTAAGGGCAAGAAGAATCTAAGGGAATTGAGGCACTCGGAAAGGTAAGCAGACTATTCCATGCTTTGCCTTTGGCCAATCTGTTCATTTACCCTATGAATGTTCATGAGCCTTTGCAGACATCAGCCTACAGCAGTGAGCAAGATTAGACCAGGCTTTTGCTTTTCCAGAAGTCAGGGACGGTGAGGGCGGGTGTGGGGAACAGAAGATGAGAATATACAAGTAAACCAACAGTGAGCAAGCTAACTATAGATGGGAATAAAAACTCTGAAGACAATGGGATATGATAGAGAGTGACTAACAAGACAGGGCTGACGGTGGAGGGATCTGGAGAGAGGGGCCCCCAGCAGGAGGAAATGGAGAGAGAGACAGGGCAGTGTGGTCAGAAGGGGACAAGGGGTTGGTGGGAGCTGAGGTTGGAGAGGAATGAGTGTGTGTGCGCGCGTGCACGAATCCGAATCCGTGTACAGGCAGGTGTGTGTGTGCACGTGTGTGTTCATATATGTACGGCCAGCTGTGTGTAGGTGTGTGTGCACATATGTTCGCATGTGTGTGCACATTCAGGTGTGCGTGTGTGTGCACGTGTGTGAACATAAGGTGGGGTGGGCAGTGCAGAGGGCACACGGCCCTGTGGGCCATCGTCAGGAGGCAGGCTTTTACTCTGGGAAAGACGGAAGTCGTTGGAGGATTTCTGTGATAAACAGGGAGACTTTTTTTTTTAATTCTAGTAAAACGTAAATAACAAAACGTGCCATTGTAACCATTTTTAAGTGTGCGATTCACTGACACTAAGCACATTCAGTATGCTGTGCAACCATCATTATATATTTCTAGAACTTTTTCATCTTCCCAAACTGAAACTGTGTATTCAGGAAATGCTAACTGCCGTCCCCCGACCGCCAGCCCCTGGCACCACCGTTCTACTTTTTGTCTCAATGAATCTGACTGCTCTAGGTACCTCGAAAGTGGAGTCACACAACGTCTGTCTTTGTGTGGCTTATTACACTTAGCACAGTGTCTTTGAGCTTCGTCTATGGTAGCGTGATGAATCACGTGCTGCTGCACGGAGGACAGACCACGGGGAGGAAGAGTGGAAGGAGGGAGGCGAGAAGGGACTATGACCCTGGTCCAGGTGAGAGAGGTGGCGAGCGGGGAACACCAGGGAGCCCTGGCGTTGCTTGCCTGATGGCGCAAAGGTGAAGGCGCAAAGCTCTCCGGGATGCCCCGTGGCCCGCGGCCCAGCTCCGGCGGTTACCTTTATGAAATTGACTTTGCAGTGGCAGGAGTCGTCATTCAGGTTCTTGATGACAATCTCCCCATAGTGCTCAATCCATCTCTGCCCACTTAGGATGTTATGGATGCAAGAGGTCACTTTGTTCCACTCGAAATGATCTCCAAAGCTAAAAAGGAGGAAATGGTGGCATTAACAACTCTCAGAGGAGACAGCAGCAAAGGCAAACAGATATTGCTATTAAAAAAAAAAAAAGTCACATAATGAATTACTCCTTCCTTCGTTTCCAGAACCAACATTGACTGAGTGCCTAAGCCGTGCTGGGCATTCTGACTTCCACTCCCCCAGGAGGCACGCGTGTCACAGAGGGTGACAGCAGTCAGAGACGGCCACTCTGGAAGCTGCCAGGGACTTCACCGGAAGCTGGTGGTCTCCTCGAAAAACCCACTCTCTCCTTTGACAGAGGAGAAAACTGAGAGCCAGAGGTGACTTGCCTAAAGTCACCGAACTAGAAAAAGGAAGAGGCAATGGGGAAGGTGGGGGAATCTTCCACAATCTGCTCTCCACACACAGACATACATGCATGCATACACACACGTATGTGTGTATATATATATATGCACATGCATACATTTGTGTATATGTATGTATGTACATACATATATGCAGAGACACGTATCTATTTTATATATAAAAATCTTTTTTAAATTTTTTTAATGTTTATCTATTTTTGAGAGAGAGAGACAGAGCGGAAGCAGGGGAGGGGCAGAGAGAGGGAGACACAGAATCTGAAGCAGGCTCCAGGCTCTAAGCTGTCAGCACAGCGAGCCCCGACACAGGGCTCAAAACCACAAATCGTGAGTTCATGACCTGAGCCGAAGTCGGACGCTTAACCAACTGAGCCATCCAGGCGCCCCTATTTTATACGTAAATCGTAAGATACACATATCTTAAATCTTTTTACAATGGGAAAGTATTCAGACCTACAGAGTCATATAATAATTACGAGGATAACGGTAATAAGACCAAACAGTCCCACGGCATATACTATGTGCCAAGTACTTTTTAGAGTGCTTTATATATATTATTCACTTAATCTTCACAACAGCCTGCGAAGTAGGTGGTTTATTACTCATGTTTTATAGATGAGGGAACTAGTGATCAAAAGAGCTAAGTAACCTGCCCAATTAGTAAGTGGCAGAGTGCGCACACGAGTCCTGTTAGCCCAGTCCCGGGGCCACACTCTCAGCCGTTGGACTTTATAAATGAGTACCGAGAGTCTCTGTTGGATCACGACCATATTTTTCCTAAAAGGAATCCTGACAGGGAGGTAGGACACCAATCTTAAAGCAAAACTACCATTCTTAATTTTGTTAGAAAGTGGAAATGAGTTTTAAGAGAGCTTTTTATTCGGGATCTTTGGTTTCCAGGTAGCGTTTCCGTTTGAAGCAGAGAAATATGAGCTTGTCAAAATGAGGTACATTTGAACTTACTGTCAAACCAATTAAAAGGAAAAAAAAAAACATATATTCAACACTGTGGGGGACAATGGGAACCCCATTCCTAAAGCTGCATCTTGGTCCTAAATTCTGTAAAGTTCCTAAGCACGGAAGAACTTACGCTGGCAGAGTCACGTGGGTTGTGCCAATGGGAACAATTTCCATGGATTTGCCCCAGAATTTGTTTTTCCATCTCACGTCTGAAATGAAATACCAATTAGTATGTATTTAAAAGGAGAGCTACACAGAGCGAAGGGTTCTTAGGCTGGAGAAATGATCAACCACTCTATACAACAACCTCTTCATACTAAGATTCATTATTGTACAGGGTAAGTTTTCATTCAATATATGTGCCAACTGAGTATCTGGAACAGAACCAGGGGAACTAAAGTTATAAGATAAGGTCCCTCCCTTAGAAGAATTCATGGTATGAAAGGGAGAAAAAAGTGAAAACAAGAAACGCCCACGAAGAGAGGCACAGGCCGGAACTGAATATGTTTAAGAAGAAACAGAACCACCGAAGTAGGAATGATCAACGTGCTTGGGGAAAAGCGTCAGAAGAGGCCTGTTTGAAGGGGGCACTTAGACTGGGCTTTGAAGAATAAGCAGGAGTTCAGAAGGCAGGAAAAAAGCAATAGAAGGCAGACACCAGCTTGTTCAAAGGGAGAGACGTATATGAGAACATGGGGTGGTTCTGTCCTATAGGTCTTGAATTGTTTAGTGAGACGAGCAGAAAGACAGACGGAGTACAAAAACAACGGGCTCTAGAAGTCAGGCTAAGACTTCTGGTGTGTATACGTTGGGAGAAAATAAGATGTTTGGTTAGAAAGAAAACTCATGCGATTAGATACAGACTTGGCAGAGACAGTTGGGAGCAATATATAGAATGGACCAGGAGCACACGAGATGAGAAGCAAGGGGACAGCTTACAAGACTGCTCTAACTGCTCCAAGGATAAGTGAGGGTGAAGCAACCTAAGGCCGTAGCAGAGAGAGAGAAAGGAATGATCCCAGAATCATGAAAGAAGTAGAAATAGAACTAGCTGACAAATTAGACGCCGATTGTGAAAGATAGGGAGAATTTGTAGATGGTTTCATATTTTTCTCGTTTGTATAAATGGTGGCACCAACAGGTAGACAGAAATGGAAATAGAGTAGAAATAGAATTTTAAAAAAGGAATAGAAAAAGAATGGCAGAGATGAGTGATCCCTCTGACTGCTGCATGACAATACACAGACCGCAGGGGAGCAAGGTGAAAGGAGGGAGGGAGGGAGGGAGGAAGGGAGGGAGTGGCCGTGACCATGACGCAGGAGAGGGATAGGGCTGGGAGCAGGCAGCCTCTGGCCACATGATTCCACTTCTACAAAATATTCATAACAGGCAAATCCATAGAGATAGGAAGTAGGTAAGGGGTTGCCTAAGGATAAAAGAGGTTGATGGGAATTGAAAGTTGGGGTGGGGATAGGTATTGACTAAAGGGGTTTCTTTCGGAGTGATGAAAATGGTCTAAAATTGACTGTGATGATAACCGGACAACTTTGTGAATATACTTAAAACCAGTGAATTATAGTTTTTAATAGGTAAATTGTATGACATACAAATTATATCTCAATAAAGTTGTTACCAAATGAAGATAATTGGCTATTGAAAGCAAAAACAGTAATATTGTATTGTGGGGTTTATAAAATACATAAATAAAATGTTATGTTCACAGTAGCACAAAGGTTACAGGTTAGGGGAAATGAAGGTATACTTTTACAAGTTTCTTACCCTATATGTGAAGTGGCATAATATTACTTGAAGATAGACTATATTAAAGATGCATACTATAAATCCTAAAGTAGCAACTAAAACAATGAAACAAAGAGTTATAGCTAATAAGTCAACAAAGGAGATATGATGGAATCATAGAAAGTATTTAGTCACAAAGAAGGCAGAGAAAGAAAACAAGGGGAACAAAGAACAGATGCAGTAAACAGAAAACAGATAATAAAAGGCCACATTTAAACCCAACTTCATCAAAAATCACAATAAGTGTAAGTGGTTTAAACAATCTGATTAAAAGGCAGAGGAATGTCAGACTGGATTAAAAAGCAAGAAGGGTGCGTGGGTGGCTCGGTCAGTTAAGTGTCTGACTCTTGATGTGGGGTCAGGTCACGATCTCACGGGTTTGATATCATGGAGACTGCTTGGGATTCTCTCTCTCCCTTTTTCTCTACCCCTCCCCTGCTCATTCTCTCTCTCGAAATAAATAAATGAATTTTTAAAAAAATCAGACTTGGGAGTCATGAGTCTATGGGAATAGGTGGGATTGCCCAGGGAAAGGCTGATAAGAAGGAAGAGGTGGAGGCTGAGGAGAATACTGTTGTGTAAGGTAAGGGGCACACAGAAACTACTTGTGGGAAAATTCCTCCCATTACATAACACATAACTTAATAATAATATAAAAAATGTGCTTCCGATGTCAATGATTCTTAGTAATTGGGACATTAGAGATCTTATAAGAATTACTCCCAGAATGTTTCAGTGAAAGTGAGAGAACAATCAAGCTTCAATTCTAAACTTTAATGGCAAAGATTCAGAAAGGGAACTAAGGTACTTATAACCTAAACTGTCTCCAGACAGTATTTAGGTTATAACCTAATTGTCTCCAGAGAGAGGAACTGGGTGTCTGGGGACTGGGGTGGGGGAAGGGGACTTTTTTTTTTTTTTTACAAAATATTCGTTTATACCTTTTATTCTATAGATTTTCTTAAAAGGCAATGTGGTAAATCAGGTGTTATCACTGTTAGCAGAGAAAAATGCTTTAAAAACTGATGCGTCCTCATTGTTTGAAAACCCAGGATGCTCAAATTTTCCTTCTAAAGGACACTCTGCCTTTTGAATAAATATATAACTTAACAAAATTAAGTAATCCATTTAGGAGATACTTGCAGTCTTATTCTTCAGAACAACCCGCCCGCCAAATCCAATATATAAACTGAATATAGGGACGACAACCCCCAAGCTGAAAAAAAGTCAGCCATCTAAAATGTGATGTTTAGAAATAAAATTAAATTTTTCAAAAGCAAAAAGAACCCTGTTGTCTAGACTGTGATCAACGCCTGTAAATATTTAGTGTCTCTTGAAATACAGAAGGCATTTCAAGAGGCTGTGGAATTAGAGAAAAAGTTACAGGAATAAGATGGTGGCAGCCTAGACAGAGATGAAGAAAATTTTTTTAAGGGAACACCTGATTAATCCTCCTGAATCCTTAATTATGAAGTAGACAAGTATCAGTAATTGTTCAGAGATGAGAGGCATGAACACCGAGTGGTATAAGTCCATCCGACAAAAGCCCAAGTCCAAGGTCCACTTTTGATCTTAATGAGCGCTGGCAGTAGTAAATCTAGAACATTACACAAAATGATGGAGGCCAAATATACGAGCACATTACCTTGCCAGAAAACAAAATTTCCAGACTCAGCATGACATGCAGAGATAGGTGGATGGTGGCTGACCTAATGGAAGTAAAAGCCAGAAAACAAAAAATTAATTAACTCTTGTCTCATAAAATCCATTCCTTCCCCCTTGCTTTGAGATGTAACCGTGCAGTGTCCAAGTGAATGAAAACGTTAGTTTTCCTTCCACAAGTCTGTCCTCAAGAGGGCGCTCCTGATACAGTCAGCCCTGATTTACTCAAATTCTTAGGTCTAAGAAGAAATCAGGTAAATGGAAGCCTCTGGAAACTCTGGGGAAAACAGCCAAGAGGTAAATGTTGAGGATCAAGAAACGTTCTGAAAGGTGTGAAGCAGAAGCAGCGGCAGCAAGGACGCCTGTTCATCAACGATGTAATCCAACATTGGCTACCAATGTCAAAATCTCTATTAGCTGTTGTGAAAGTACCTGCAAATGTTTTAATTAAGTTCAGATAATAGATATTTTAGAAGGCTACTTCTGAGCAGCACTAAAATGCTCTGGCTCAGATCCTGCTCCTTTGAAAAGCTCTGCATCACAAAGCCCAGCCTCTTTTCAAATCACCTAAAAGACTGATTGATCCAAGATACTTTTTTAAAAGAATACCGGTTCTGTAAAAAAGAGCCAGGGCACTTGGGTGGCTCAGTCAGTTAAAAACATCTGACTTTACCCAAGGTCATGAACTCGCGGTTCGTGAGTTCGAGCCCTGCGTCGGGTTCTGTGCTGACCACTCAGAGCCTGGAGCCTGCTTCAGACTCTGTGTCTCCCTCTCTCTCTGCCCCTCCCCTCTCCCCGCTTTGTCTCTCTCTCTCAAAAAATAAAACATTAAAAAAAATTTTTTTTAAGAGCCAAATGATCATTGGAGAAATGTTAGCTGACTGCTAAGATAAACATTTTATTCATTTGCTGTCAAGATAAAAGTATCTTGAGTAAATATGTAATTTTGTTCTAGGAAAGAGAATCCCCTGGAAGGGAGACTGTTGCACATTCCCCTGCATTTTGTCACTGAGGTCATTACTTCTGTTTTATTCGCTAATGAAGAAGCTGAAGAGAAATGGCTCCTGAGTTAGATTTCCCTGTTATCTCAGCAACTCCCGGCACGTGAGTGGTGTATGTCCCGTTATTGGAATTCAGTACCAGTGAAACCAGAGTGATGCTGCCGGCAGCGTTTCAAAATTCCTGTGACTCAGCTGGTTCTTAGTGAAGGATCTTACACTTAGAGCATCTAGCCTAACACCTTCCTTTCACACACGAGGAGACCAAAACCAGCGAAACTAAGTAACGTTTCCCAAACACACTGAGAGGGAAGAAAGAGAGGTGAAAGCCAGTGGTGTGTGCCAGTGGTTTTCAGTGAGGAGGTGACTCGACTTCAACCACTTGCCCTGCTCTAGACCCTCAGCTGTAATGAGGAACACGGTATGAAAACCACTCCGCTGGGTGAGGGACTCAGGAATAGTCATGCCACACACACATTTAACTGATGGCATTTCAACGGTCCCACCGTGATCCGATTTCAAAGGTGCAGGTATCTTTCCGGTCTCAATGAACATAAATCCTAGATCTGACATGAGGTGGGAGATGCAAATTGGCCTCCCGTGGATGGTTTTAGTTACCACAGACCTCTTAAGAATGTAGCCCCTCTCCAAATAGACACTGCTCAACATCGCTCATCATCAGGGAAATACAAATCAAAACCACATTGAGATACTACCTTATACTGGTCAGACTGGCTAAAATTAATAACTCAGGAAACAACAGATGTTGGCGAGGATGTGGAGAAAGGGGAACCCTCTTGCACTGTTGGTGGGAATGCAAACTGGTGCAGCCACTCCGGAAAACAGAGTGGCGGTTCCTCAAAAAATTAAAAACAAAACTACCCTACTACTAATGATTCAGCAATTGCACTACTAGGAATTCATCCAAAGGATACAAAAATGCTAGTTTGAAGGAACACGTGCACCCCAATGTTTACAGCAGCGCTAACAACAAGAGCCAAGGTATGGAAAGAGCCCAAATGTCCACCAACTGATGAATGGCTAGAGAAGATGTGGTACACAGATATGATGGAATATTACCCAGGGATGAAAAAGAATGACATCCTGCCGTTTGCAACAATGTGGATGGAACTGGAGGGTATTATACTCAGTGAAACAAGGCAGTCAGAGAAAGTTATCACATGATTTCACTCATATATGGAATTTGAGAGACTTAACAGATGCTCATAGGGGAAGGGAAGGAAAAATAAGAAAAACAGAGAGGGAAGCAAACCATAAGAGACTCTTAAATACAGAGAACAAAGTGAGAGTTGATGGGGATGGGGTGCGGGGGGTGAGTTAAATGGGTGATGGGTACTAAGGAGGGCACCTGTTGGGATGCGCACTGGGTTTTACATGTAAGCGATGAATAAAAAAAAAAAAAAATGTCGCCCCTCTCTGTGCCTATGGGATTTTTCAGGGCAATTCTTCCTTCCAGCCTAACTCCTAAAGTGCAATTCTCTGCTGGCCCTCATTGTCTTCTTAATTTTTTAATATTATTATTATCGTTTTATGTTTATTTCTTTTTGAGAGAGAGAGACAGAGCACGAGCAGGGGAAGGGAGAGAGAGAGGGAGACACAGAATCCGAAGCAGGCTCCAGGTATCAATGAAAACAATGGAGTTAATTTTTAACCCTTAGGATCATATAAAACTAAATGAGGCAAGACAACACGCACACCCTACTCCTCCCCTCCCTTCCCCCTGCAGCAGGTGAGGAGCGAGGGAATGTCCCCCTTCCCCCATGATGTAGGCATATTTCAAAGTAGATTACTAAAAGTAGATCATATTCATTCCTGCAGAAACAATGTAGTAAAAAATGTAGCATTCAGAGCCTTGATCAAGAATTTGGCATTCTATAGGTGGGGCCAGTTGTAAACATTACAGCAAAATACAGTATATACAAACTATAAACCTCTTCTGTAATAATTTTAAAACCCCTAAAACAGGGATAAATATACTGTTCATATGAATTATAAAAGAAGCCCTATCAGTCCATAAAGCATATATATGTCCCATAAAAATGCAACTTCGACCTTTTAAAACTATTGTGTCAGATACATGAATCAGTGCTTAGCAGAATGCCTTTATATGGGTTCAAAGGATGTTTTCTGAATGAATAAATCTCAACATTCACAATATCAATGATTTTGCTTATTTTTTTTTTCTGGCATAAAAAGGCCTTTGGGAGTGATTTATTTGGTGCACATCGCTTTTAAGAAGGTTACAAAGCTTCCCAAGAAAATGAAATTGGTGTCTTATTTTTCTTTGATATATTTCCTCACGACAGGTATTTATTTGTGAAACATTTCTGGAACATTTGCACGCACTGCAAAGTGTCAGGGAGCGAGGGAGTGCTTCTGGGGTTCCATAGACATAGGTCCTAACCAGGCACCATCATCCACTAGCCGAATGGCCTTGAGCAAGTTTTTAAATGTCTCGGGGCCGAGTTACCTCATCTGTAAAATAGAGCTGATGCCAGTGACTTTGCAAACTAAAAGAAGACACAGGTAACATGTCAGGACCATACGCTGGTACAAAGTGGGCAGGGACTCAATTTTAGCCATTTTTCATGAGTAGTATTTCCACTGAGTGATCATGGTACCCTTGTGTCTTCATTCGCCTTATTTTATAAATTAGGAAACAAAGGACCTGTCCAATGCCACACAGTTAATACGTGACGAGGGTGGTGCTTTAAACCAAGGCCCTCAGATTTCAAACCCAATGTTCTTTGCTTTACGTCCTCGCTGCCTCTCTATGGCTGCTCTCAAGGCTGGGCTCTAGGCCCTTCCCAAAGCCCCCGCACACCATTAAGATCCCATCTCAGGATATTTAGACAAAGAATCTTTTGACTCTGACCTTCTCTTCAATCTGTGTCTCATTTCTTTCCTTCTAAAATGAGGTCTGAGGGTCCCTCTGACTTCACAATGCCCTAAATCTAACGTCTATTCTCAAAATCTTCTTCAAATCCCGGCATCGGGGGTGTCGGCCAGTTGGAAAAAGATTATACCGAGGCTTTGACGAACTCAAAGGGCCCATTGGAAGGGGGTAATTCCGCGTTCGTAATTTAATCTTTGTTGATGGCAAGCTTTCTAAAATCTACTGGAGCAGAGAATGATGGGCACGATCTAGCCTGTCTTAGAGTGGGATTTGGTTGAGTTTCTATTCTTGTTATCTCTTAACCCAGATGTAACCCAGAATTTTGAGTTTGAGTCTGAACTGACTCAACCTGAAGCAGACACTGCTCTGTCTCTCAGGCTACTGGATAAATCCAATTTAAATGGGTTTTTAGCATCCCTCTCCACCTCTTTCTCTCCATCACAATCAAATAAGAGCAATTTCTAATTGGTGAAGATTCCCGAACACTCAGGAAATTAGTATATACGGTTTTTATTGTGCAGTTATTTATCTGCATCTTTTTTTTAATGTTTATTTATTTTTGAGACAGAGAGAGACAGAACATGAGTGGGGGAGGGGCAGAGAGAGAGGGAGACACAGAATGTGAAGCAGGCTCCAGGCTCTGAGCTGTCGGCACAGAGCCCGACATGGGGCTTGAACTCACAGACTGCATGAGCATGACCTGAGCCGAAGTCGGACGCTCAACCGACTGAGCCACCCAGGCGCCCCATCTGCATCTTTCTATCCACAAGCCCAAAGCCAGTGAGTTCCCCTATTGGTTGAAAATTCTCATAATTTATCTGTATATCTCAAGACTTACCTAATCATGAATCATTTCTGATTAGGGCCTAATCATTTTTGATTTATGTTTTGAATGTACTTTATAGAAGAGGCAAGTGGTATGAGGAGAAGCAAATAGGGAAAGAGTATATTTCAATATTTGTGTATTTTTGTAAGTATATCTTTTTTTAGATTTAGAAAAATATCCCTTAGGTCCATCAATTCTACAGCTGTCCAGACACCTAATTTTTCAGTCTTCCTAGTTCCTGACTTGCCTCCTATCTTGAAGGGCAGCTAGTGGAAAAGAGGACAAGTGCCAGGTAAGAAATCATGCAGCGAGGGGACCAAGTGGCCATTCTTCCCACAGCATTCATCATTTACTAATCAGGAAAGAAAGAAAGGAAAGGAAAGGAAAGGAAAGGAAAGGAAAGGGAAGGGAAGGGAAGGGAAGGGAAGGGAAGGGAAGGGAAGGGAAGGGAAGGGAAGGGAGGAAGGAAGGAAGGAAGGAAGGAAGGAAGGAAGGAAGGAAGGAAGAGAGAGAGAGAGAGAGAGAGAGAGAGAAAGAAAGAAAGAGAAAGCAAAAGCATATGATGTGTCGGGCACTGCCCTAGTCACTGGGGATACAATGAGAAATAAAAGAAACAAAAATCTTCGTGATTGCAAGATAGATAATAAAGAAATAAGTACATAATTTGTCAGTAGGGCCATGCGTTAAGGAGAAGAAAGCAGGTGTGAGGATGGGGGGATGGTAAGTGGGAGTGCTATTCCAGACACGGTGGTAGGGGCAGGACTCTACAGTGCAAGTGTCTGGAGCTAAGAGAAAGAAGGAAGCTAACCACATGGAAAGCTGGGATAACAGCATCCCAGACAGAGGACAAGGGCGCTGCTCAGGGCTGGCAAATGCTCCGTATGTTTTAAGAGAAGCAAAAGGCCAGTGTGCCTGAAGCTGAATGAGCAGAGGTGGGACAGGCATGCTCTCAGGGGCTAGCATTCTTGGGCGGGGGGGGGGACTTTGTGGGGCCATGGCCAGGAGTTTGGATTTTATTCCAAGTGACAAGGGAAATCACTGGAGGTTTTAGAGCAGGTGTCACCTGCATTCGAAGCAACCGCTCTGCTGCTGTTGGGTGAGGAACTGGCTATGGAAACAAGAGACCAGTTATTGAGTCTATTGCCACAATCCCAGTCACTGATTACCTTGGCTTGGGCTTGGAGGCCCGCCCCAGTGGGGGAGGCGATGAAACGGCTGGCTTTGGAAGGAAGGCTTCTGAAGGAAGACCCCGGGATTTGCTGATAAGTAGGATATGGATTCTAAGAAAAAAACCATTAAGGATGATGTCAAGGATGCTGGCCTGATCTCTGGGAGAATGCAGTTGCCAATTATTTTCTCTTCCCCCATGTTCAGAGTTAATTGTTTGGTTTGACAAACATGTGGCTTCTTGCAAAAACAGAAACAAAAACACGTGAAGTGAGGACTTGCACCAAAAGTGAAAAGCACTGATTTACTGGCCTTATATTCCATTTATCGCTAGTTTTATTTGAACAGCTTGAATTCCCCTTCTGATAACATCTTTAAGTAAGATGCCACTTTAATCAGTAGTAACTAACTCTGCCCTACTAGTAGATCAAAGAACCATTCAGAGGTGACCGGCAGGGAGAGAAGTGATAGGAATGGTATTTACAAGTCTGTCCAGGAATGTATGTTCAGAGTTCTCTTGATGAGTAACCAAAAACCAAGAAGGGCTGAGGCTGGAGAGCAAAGGAAAAAAGACTTCATTTGAATCTCTTACATCTTAGTAACTTTCGGTAACTCCATTTGGCTTTTCTGTCACGAACTCTCAACAGTATGTGGCTGGGGGAGGAGGGTCCGAGGGGTGGGATAAATAGTAAAAATGACTCGAACAGTGATCGGACAGCTGAAGTTCCAGACAATCAAGAATAGCCACTTTTAGGTAATAGCTTAACTGCATCTCCTTTAGATTCCAAACCTTCCCCGAAGGTATAAAAAGAGAAGCAAAGCTAACTGAAACAAGTTCTCTCACCTGTCTAGTTCCCGATGAAGCCCTGAGCCAGCTCGCTAGCTCTCTGCCAAGCAGCAGGGGAACCGAGTAAGGAAGAACCTGCTGGCAGGATGCTTAGTCCCTGAGGAGAAAAAGGGGGAATGCAGAAAGGACTTCAGAAAAAGCAAGTCGTTTCTGAATTCCTCCTTTTTCTGAGCTAATTTAGACAACCAAGGCTGAATCACATTTCTTGGCACAAAGCAAACTCCTCCCCAGAGAAGGCAGAACTGCCAGAGGTTAGAACACAGGACAGGAGTGTTTATGACTTACTCCTGAATGTTGCTCGTTCACAAAGGCCACTGCCCAGACCACAATGGGAGCTGGGGAACAAAGTCCTGTGTGGGTCTGGAGGATGAAAGGCGTAAGGGACGAAGGCAGGCCAAGTCCCAGAGTCTGATCAGCGCACATAACGCTCTATTCCCATTGGTCGCCAATGGCCCCGGCAGCTCTGAGTAACCACACTTACAAGAGACCCCAAGAAAGGTGCGGGAGGGAGGCCACCGGAATGGAAACATTCCAGCATTTCCGGTGCAGGACACCGGGTGATGCTAATGTTCCAGGCCTCAGTTTTGAGAACTGGTCCTCATCTCACCTGCCACACAGCGGGTATTCTGAAGATCGACTATGATCCTGTACAAGTTTGAAGTGCACAAAGCACTCCACAAACCTAACAGTTCACCGCTGGGAGGAAAATGTGAATGGCAAGGCTGTCTCTGGTTTCTGACGCCATGGGTTTTTTTCATATTGCATTTCGGGGTCGTTTCGGTGAGAAACAATGCAGAGGAGCAAGCTGTGATGTCGCCAAACTGTGGGAAGCGGCAATGACCTCAATTTCTTTGGCCACTGACCGCTTCGAACACCCACATCCCCAACCAAACCGCAAAGCGACAACATCCAAAGGCTTAAAGAAAAGGACAGACACGACTTTCCAAATCTAGAAAACTCAGTAGAAGAGCCAAGTTACCCTGGTTTCCTTGCAGGTCCTTTCACTTGGATACATGTATCAATGACCTTGTTAGAATAAACTTCCGCCCTAAAATACTCATTTGGAGGTCCTACCCAGTTTACTACATTCGTCATTCAGCAAACTCTACTCACTGTGGAGAGGTACAATAAAGCAAAGAAGGCCCCAGCCTCTGAAAGCTGAAGTATTATCATATGTATACACTCCATGACGATCTCCTGGGCCGGAAGCAAAAAGGGCCATACTCGCAGGTACCAGCATGAAGCACAATAAACACCGTGGCACACTCTTTAGATGTGTTAAATTAGGTCTTTTTGCCCAATGGGCCATCATAAACAAGGGTGAGAGGGGGAGTGCAGGAGGCTGAACTGAAGAGTCTCCTGGTGGCCAGGAAAAGGAGGGCCTTGGACAGAATCCTTTCTGGGGCAACGGGCTGTGGAGCACATCAAATTCCACATCTGCCTCTCCTTCTTATTGTACACTCAGCCAGTGATTAAATTCTGGGTTCCTGAGTAATCTGTTTACAGCGAAAGTATGCCAGGTCATATGACCAAGGCCTTCTGGTCTCCATAAGAGGCCTCTTTTTTATGTAAATGCATGGAATAGCATTCTTGTTTGTGTATCAGTTTCTTAAAGGATTAGCTAGGGCGAGTCTGTGCCTGAGAGACTCATCCATTCTTGGGTGCAGCAGAAGAACCAACTATCGGAGGCCATAGGCTAAATTCCCGGCAGGTGAAGGGGCTCCATCATGAGGATTGCTGGTACTACCATTGTGACGTCAGCTGCGAGGACTCCTGGCTGCCTTTCTGTCAGAGACTTACCAGTGATGGTATGCCCCCTGCAAACCACTTGCATGAGTGAAATAGATGAGGTATATCTTATTTACTATTCTTAACACTGCATATTAAAAAGCATTTTAAAAGTTGCCTCTAAATATGAGAGCGACAACCACGTGCTGAACGTTTACTGCCTTCAGGGCAAGTATTTTTATATCGCAGTGTATTATTTCACTAGAGCCTTCCTGCAACCTATGAGCTAAGCGCTATCATTCCTAGTTTATAAAGACACTACTGAGGCTTGGAAAGCTTCAGTAGCTTATACAAGGTCACGCACAGAAGATGTGGTGGGGTTAGGGTTGGAAAGCGGGTCTACATTACACCCAGCACACCCTCCACTGCTCACAGTGACCGGATCTCTTTCTTGCTTATTTCCTTGGGATCCATTTCACGGAACCAAAGACTAAGTTATGTAATGCTCTTTTGGTCTCCGCGCCCACATGTCCAGGAGCTGGGCTTTCCCTCCATGGAACCAATGGACGTACACAAGCAGACCCTGAGTTTGGCGCTGCCCTGTCGGGGCTCAGGGGATTGAAGCTCGGCTTCATATCAGCTCACGTTACTACTCTTTCCTTATACCATTCACCCTGTCCTGATTGTCTGCTGTAGTCTGGGCTATTTTTGGCCTTTAGTTTTTCACATGAGTGCATGTAATGCCATGGTAACCAAATTATATTTTCATTGATTCTCATTCCATTTTAGCATTAGTATTTAAGTAACCCAGTTGAATTTGAATCTAATTGTCTTCCTTCTTTTAACTACTGATTTAACCCCCCACATCCCCAGTACCAGTGTTTAATTTCTTGTTTTAGCTTCTAACTGGAAATCTACTAAAAATGTGCTTCGGGATTATTGTATGTTCATTTTCCTTTGGGTTTCAGAGAACACTGCGTGTAATTTGTAGTTCAGACAACCATCATCCTCGTGAAGTCTCGCAGCTAAACAGCTTTCCTTTCCTACCCCCCAAATGCAAATCCACTGATAAAGGGGGCAGCAAGACACAGGAAGGAAAACAGTATTCTAGCAACCCACCCATTTTTTCTCAGTTTTCTAAGAACCGGGAGGAGAGAAATGTATCGAAGCAATTGTGTTTCATGTTCTTGGGCTGACATTTAGGGATATACAGAGGGTGGACGTGCCCAGTTGCTGTCATAAGCAGGGGTAAGAGGATTATTTTTTATTTCCCATAACGACGCATCCTATTTTAGCTAAATAATTCCTTTTTGACAGGTCCTTCCTTGGGATGTTCCCAGTATTCTGCTATTGCAAGCTATGCTGTCATAATAATGACATCAGACACTCATAACACGCTTTATACTCCATGTATCAGATACCATTCTTAGTGCATTGTAGAGAGTATCTCATTTAACTGTCACAAAGCCGTCTGAGGTCTGTACCACTGTCACTATGTCCACTTTAAGCAAGCTAAGTAATTCATGCTGGGTTACAAACCTGGCGAGAGGTAGAGCTGAGATTTGAACCCAGGCCAGCTCCGGAGACCCTGCTCTTTATTCCTAAATATTATTACCGGCTAATGCTTAGGTGGGAAAGCCTCATGGAACCTCAAGGAACTCAGGCTACAGAAGTATAAAGTAGGTCCATCCATTAGAGGAAGACAGACTTTGCCCCCAGGCCCCAGCCCCCTGCAGTCTCCCCCTATCTGGAACAACGTGGGATATGTGTTACATGCTCAGGAAAGAGTCAGTGATTAAATAAGCAAGCGAATGAATGATTCCTCTTAAATGAAATCAAGAATAATGCTGTTATTTGATGCTATCCATTCTGATGGGGCCATTTATCCTCTAGAAGGACAATGTCAACGAGTAAGATGCATCTTACTTTAAACCTTAAATCACAGTCTGAAAAGCTGTCTATGACTTTACACAAAGGGCGATGTTGATGCATTTGGTCAAAGGCACGCTCAGCATTGCTAGTACCTTCATGCGCCTGGGGGCGGCTAGGTTTCAGGTGAAGGGAAATCGTTCCTTCTCTTTATGTGTAAAAGCACTGTAATTATCTAAGTTGCTTTAAAGCCATTGTAAGGGGGACAATAAGTATTTCAAAAGCACATGTAATAGAAGGCGTAAGCGACTCCTCCAGTACCAGTGGACAAAAAGCGTGTACATGACAAACAAAAAGGGTACAGATCCACCTGCTCTGAGAAAAACCGGAAGCCTTTGTCCTCACGGATACACTCATAGGTTTCTCCAAGAACAGGATTGAAGGGCTTGCTCCCAGCTCGGAAATAGCTAGATGCGTACGCCGATATAGCGAAGGCCGCCACGTACACCTGAGGAGAAGGAGGAAAGAACTTTATTCTTTCTCGGTCAGCAAGAAATTGTTTTACAAACATGCGAACAAAATAAAACCTTTATTTCCCTCTTTATGGTTTGTTTTGGAAAGCCGACGATTTGTCTCTGGTTTAGAGACCCCCGAACCAACGTTGGCTTACAGTTGCAGGTTTAAATAAAGTCCATCTTGGCCCAGAGACCAGTGGACCAAACATTTTCAAACTGCCCATCTGTTCTGATGCCTAAAAAGAGGCTTTTAAGAGGATGATGGTTAGCAAGTAAACTACCCTGTTTTTGAGCTGTTAAGCTAAGTCCAGTACCTCTAAACCTGATGATATCTGACAATTCTAATTTTCAGGAAGGAGAAAGAAGAGCATAAAAAAACCAAACTTCCCAAAATTCAGGAACAAGCAACCATTCCTAATTTGATACTGTAGAAACCTACAAACTTATTTTGACAAAAGAAAAATGTGTAATAGTAATTTCCTGTCTAAGTAACAAGCCCCAGGACAGGGTACAGTGCCTTTAAAGGAGTCTTGCTTTCTGGGAGGAAAAATGAAAACTCAAAAGGAAAAGGAAAAAAAAAAAAAAAAACTATAGGTAAACACGAAATAAGCACTCACTGGGAGGCTGTCGGCATTAAGTTATCCTTCTGGGGCACCAAAGAGACGCATTATTCCTTTTACCGTTTTTACCGGGGGGTGGGGTGCAGAACATTGAACCTAGTAACCATCCTAACGTTTCCCCCTCCCAGCACATTTCATGGGGTTTCTTATATTGGGGGCGGTGGTGAAGCTGAGTGCCCTTTTATAAACGTTCACTAGTCGCATCTGGTTAGCTTATAAAAAATCAATTCAGGAGGCTCATTCTGTCTTTGTTTTTTTTTATTTTTTTAAAGTCTTAAAAATAATTTCTTATCAAATTGGTTTCCATACAACACCCAGTGCTCATCCCAGCAAGTGCCCTCCTCAACACCCGTCACCTGCTCTCCCCTCTCCCATACCCCCCAAACCCTCAGCTTGTTCTCAGTACTTAAGGTCTCTTATGTTTTGCCTCCCTCCCTCTCTGTGACTTTTTTTTTCATCTTCCCCTCCCCCATGGTCTTCTGCTAAGTCTCTCAAAATCCACCTATGCATGGAAACATATGGTATCTGTCTTTCTCTGCCAGACTCATTTCACTCAGCATAATACCCTCCAGTTCCATCCATGTCGCTACGCATGGCCAGATTTCATTCTTTCTCATTGCTGCGTAGTATTCCATTGTGTATATATATATATATATATATATACACACACACCATATCTTCTTTATCCATTCATCAGTTGATGGACACTTAGTCTCTTTCCATGATTTGGCTATTGTTGAAAGTGCTGCTATAAACATTGGGGTACATGTTCCCCCATACATCCATACTCCTCTATCTCTTGGGTAAATTCCTAGCAGTGCTACTGCTGGGTCATAGGGAAGTTCTATTTTTAATTTTTTGAGGACCCTCCACACTGTTTTCCAGAGTGGCTGCACCAGTTTGCATTCCCACCAACAGTGTAGGAGGGTGCCTGTTTCTCCACATCCTCGCCAGCATCTATAGTTTCCTGATTTGTTCATTTTAGCCACTCTGATCGGTGTGAGGCGGTATCTCAGTGTGGTTTTGATTTGTATTTCCCTGATGATAAGCGACATTGAGCATTGTTTCATGTTCAATTCTGTCTTTGTTCTCAAAGTCTGGGTATCTGCTTTTCCCTTTGCTTCCCATATGTGTGTTACCGGTTGAAGTAAGCCCACACTGTCTCTACGGAATGTTGGATCGACCCTGAATCACCTGCGCAATTTAAAAATATAACAAAATTTATGACAGAACCTGGTGTCATCCATAATGCTGGGTGGGGGGAGAAGAGGGGGAGAGAACAGGCACAATGAAGCATCCTCCTTTTAGGCTGGCAACAGGAGAGAGAATCTATTCAGGGCCATGAGCTGACCTGCAGGGCAGTGAACAACCCACGGACAGGGTTCCTGCACAATGCCTTCCAGATGCATTGTACTGGAATGCAAAGCCTTCCCTCAAACTCCTTCTCAAGGTCAATTCCACCAATCAATCAGCTGACATCCTAAGGGGATCTCAATCGTCACAAGAATGAAACACCCTAAAGAATATTTTCATCTTCAAAGTCAATCTTTAAAGAAAAGAGCTGTCCATGAATGTTGACTTTTCACACTTGCTTTAGAAGCTACTTGCCTCCCTTTGTTCAGCAGAAATTCTCTGGGAAAGGGTAACAAAGGAGATAAAAAAAAAACACATGCGCAGCTTGTTTTTTTCTCTCCTACTCTTATTATCATTAGAATCAAGAAAGTCTCTTTGATGGAGAAGTCCCCGGAGACTGTGGACAGACAGTGGGATGTCTCTTTCATCCACAGGTAGATTTCCCCTTCATCTTCAAATCACTAGAATAATGAGGTTTTAATGAGGGTCAAAACTAGGGAATGCTTAGAATTTAGAAAAGAATGGTGTCCTCCATCAGTGAGAGGAGGACTTAGGGTCAGGTCCGTGAAGCCCAGGGGATGTGCCGACTCCGAGAAGGCCTATCGGTAAATGCCCAGGACAGAGATTCTGCACTTGGGGGAAGACACAGGAGTCCCAGCCTCCCATCCAAACAATGACCCTTTTGTGGAACGAGTAACATATGAGGGAGCAAAAAGAGGAAGGAATACTCAGTTTCAAAGAACAAAGTCGCCGGTCACAGAAAGGGCTGATTTGGCCATCGTCTTACAACCACAGTCCCCTTATCTACATCCCACAAGACAGGAGAAAGATGAGAAACACCTAGGGACCCCTTCAGTGGAAGACCCATCACTTGGTTGGAAGTAACGCTGAGCGGAGAACAGAGGGGGAAATTTTTCTAAGTAGAACTTTTTTTTTTTTTAACTTACTCTATAGAGTAAGAGTGGGGAGTGGAACAATAACCTTTCTTACGTGAAAACCCCAAATGTTACTTTTCAAAAATCTAGTTGCTGGTGGGACAACTCCCAAAGTAAAAACATTCTCAAGGGAAATTTACCCTGGACCAGAAAAACAGCTCGAGTAATTAAACCCTGCCCACTCGGGATAGTAAAAATAAACATGCAGACAGCCCTCGAGACAATGTTTTCCAGCCAGGCATATGGGAACGATCACTTGGAAGGTTCTGGAGAAAAAGGAAGCGTAAAACCACAGAGCAGAACTACCCACAGGCACCCACTGTCACAGAGAAGCTCCCCCCAATGGCAAATCCTATCGAGGTGACTGAAAATAACCAGGCACAGGGGAGCTAGATGTTGGTGGGGAACGAGCCCGTCTAAAGGATAATCTTGATGAAAACCGGAGGAGCCAGGAGTTCTGGCTCTGCCCGTCTTAGCTCCGCTGGCCTCCCACGATCGGCCGGGTGGCTCCGGTGCGGGGGCCAGACAGCCCAGCGGGAAGGGTGACTCCTTACCATCCTTTCCAAGGCGCTGGGGACTTGCGCGGCCTTGTCCAGAAGCTCACTGTACTCGAGCTCCTCACAGAGCCGCTGCAGCGTGTTCAGGGGCTCGTTCAGCTCCACGGGCATGGCCACCTTGGACAGGTCCTTCCCTATGTTGTTCCTCAGGATGTTCCACAGGCTGATGTTACTGGCGCTAGGGCACGGCGCCGGCAAGCAACTCCTTCTTCTGGACTTTGCGTCCCCGCCACTTTCGAGCACAGGCCCTGAAAGGGAAATCAGCTTCCTTGTCTCTAGAAGACTTTTTATTATTTAAGTAAAAAAAAAAAAATAATAAAAAAAAATATATATATATATCTCCCCAGCGAGTACTCAAGTTTACTATTAATCTCAGTTATCTACAATATGACCGAATGTCAGAAAACAAAAGAATCCTGCACGGCTGAATTAAGGACCCAAAATCACACGTACTGACACTCACAGAGTTTATTCACAAGGGACGTCTTCGAGTTCCTGCTCAGATGCTAGTGACTCATCGCTTATATACCCTTCTGATAAAACTGGAAACTGGATTTCTATGCTCATAGCAGGTTACTATTTATACCTTTAAACTCTTTAAATTTTCAAAAAGCACTTGAAACCCTGCTTAAACACTTTTAAGCGCTTTTCAAAAATCACGTCCAATTCTGATAAGAACAAGTGTGCTTACTACAGAAAATGATAAGGGAAGTAAAAGTCATCCATGATCCCACTACCTGCAAATAATAGCTGTTTATGTTTTGGAGTGTTTTCACATGGTATTTTCTCCATCCATATAGTCATTTAGCACGTCTAGTTTTATGTTCTGCTTCTCCACTTAGCTATCGCCCCATGCTATTCAAAATTCTTCTAAAATATCATTTGTACTGACTGTAAAAAAAGTTCATGCTATGGATATGCCATTATCGACTGAATCATTCATCTATTGTTGGACTTTTGGATTTGTTTCAGTGTTTTGCTATGATGCAAAAAAAAGAAGTATTGAATATTTATATTCTTGATATTTGATTATATCTCTGAGTATTTGCTTAGGATATATAGATGTGGAACTACTATGTCAAAGACTATAAACATTTTTAGACATTTGATTCATACGATCAGATGGCCGCTCAAAAAAACACTACGTCGATTTCCTATTTATCAACAGCGTATGTGTGTCTATCTCCTGAGGCCTTTTCAGGCTGGTCATCATTCGTGTCGAATTTCTGGCAAATTGTTGGGTGGACAGTGTTATTTCCTTGCTTTAACTTGCATTAAAAAAACTCCTGGTAATTTTTTCACGAATATTTCTTCTTTTCTGAATCATCTGTTTTCCTATTTATATACGAAGGCATAATTTTTTGTTTTTATATTTGTTTTACAATCAAATATCCATTTGACATTGATCTTTAAATTTGGTCCACGTGGTTAGCTTTAGGTATTTACACCTATCCATCTTTTCCTCTGTGGCCACTTCCATTGGCTCAGGCTCTGAAATTCTTCTCCCATCGCAGCTGAGCCTATTTTCAAACAAAATCTTTTGCATTACGCCAACACATGAGAAAGGGGCCTTTTATTTTTATATTTTTATTTATTAAAAATATTTAACATTTACTCATTGTAAAGCCAATCGCTCTGAATAAAGAGGCTACTTTGAGGAACAGAAAAGTATGAAACTGGGGGTCACACTTTATAGTGTCATGTTAATCTAAGCAGCCAATTAATTGTCGAATTTGTTTAAATGGCTTGGTGGAAGCAAAAGTCTGATTTACCCAAGTAAACAGCTGCGAATGATAGTAGTTTTAAAAAACAGTTTTCCATGTAATCTCAAAATATTTTCTTTGATTCTGCTAATCCAGAGTTTGAAACAACACTACATGAACGACTACTACCAAGGAATGAATAATACTTATCTAGCAAGTCTTCAAGCATTTTGCATATATTATCTATTTTTACATGTACTTTACATACGTTACCTCTTAAGTAACTTGCATTAGAATGCATAACCAGTGAGTGCAGAGCTGAGATGAATCAAGGAAGTCTGGTCATGAATCTATATTCCTACCACCCCTGAACCTCACAGCTCCCAGCATGGTGACAGATCCCAATAGCTGCCTCCCACTTTGGGGAGGAAGACATTAACAGGAATAACCCTAAATATCTAGCATTTACTATGGGTTCAGAGAAACTCTAACATCATAAACTATCAAGAACTTGATCCAATCCCTATTTCCTTCAGTAGGCAAACTGTCGTATGACGCAAAGGTTACGTCTACGTCCAATCTTCTCAGTAGAGTACTGACGTTGAGAAATCCTATCTTCCACAGAGACCGTTAAATTGAAGGACACCTATTTTTGCCTCCAAACACTGTTGAAGAAGAAAGCTGGGTTTGGCCTAGTGTTTGTTGAAGCCAAGGCAATGCCCTGGCCAGCATTCCAGCCAAATGGCTGTGGAATAAGATAGAAGCAGCCTTGACTTCTATGCTTTTCCTGGCTGATGTCACCTCAGCGCAGCTGTGGTCTTAGGGCAAGTCTTCTGTTTCTAACTTTGACCTCTGAACCCTCCATCCTTGTGCTCTCCTTGGTCCCTCCCCCAGGCCACAAAGAGAAAAGGACGTCCACATTAGTCCATCTTCCTCATTCATAGTGTGAGTGCCATTTTAGTGTGTGTGCTGTTTGTCAAGGGGATGTGATGTTTCTTGATTTCTCTTTAAATTCACCTCATTTTTCTAGAAAAACAAGTAGCTCCTATATTATTGGTCTTCTTCTTTGAACCGCTGGACTTTTCCACCAAAGAGTTCATCTCTCTGGAAATATTTCAAGCAAGATAGAGTGTAATGAGCATGAGACTTCTAGCAGATACGATGCTAAAAGGATGTTCTTCCAGAGAATGGTAAAATTACCTGCCTTTTTTGTGGTCCCCAAAGTGTAGGCTCTTTGGCATTCATATAACAACTCATCATCATATTTCACACATACTTACAGAACTGGGAAGCACTAAAATAGAAAAAGCCCCAACATGGTCCCTGTCCTCTGGGTAGATATGAAAACAGGTGGTGCTCTGGGTACTCCATATGTGGCACAGACCAACCTGGAGACCCCAGGGCACACTGAGTACCAAGACTGGGAAGGTCTGAAGCTACAAGACTCATGTCGAGAACTGTCCACTGGGCCAATTCTTTTTAAGCACGTCTTCTGAAACACACTTCAGTCTGCTTACTGAACTCCTAAATCAGAGCTGTTTGAGGACAGGTAGACACTCCAGGTACCCCACGATTCAAACTAACATTTCCTTGGCATCATTTTGCTCTTGAGATCAACCAGTAAGAAAGGGTATCTTAGGATACCCTGACGGCCCCATCTCCCCTTCTAGGAGGCAGTCGTTTGTTACTTTTTAATGTGTTATCTTAAAGAATCTGAGGCTGAATTACCACTTAGATCAGGTGTTTTTATTATATAAGCCTTATCAAATTCCTAAAGCACGAAAACCACTAGATATCTAAAGGCAAAAAGCTATAGTATAAGACGCTTGCTGAGAGAATGTTTAACCGTATTAGGGGTATTTGTTGCACGAATTTTTTTTTTTAATGTTTATTTATTTTTGAAAGAGAGAGAGAGAGATATAGTGTGAGCTGGGGAGGGGCAGAGAGAGAGGAAGTCACAGAATCTGAAGCAGGCTCCAGGCTCTGAGCTGTCAGCACAGAGCCTGACGCGGGGCTTGAACTCACAAACCATGAGATTATGACCTGAGCCGAAGTCGGATGCTTAACCAACTGAGTCACCCAGGCGCCCCTTATTTTTGATATTTATATAATAACTGGTATACCCTCACTATATAAAATCAAATTTTTCATGGGCAGACAAATTTCCTTGAATGAATATATATTTCACATGTTAGTGCTGACTCCCCGCGTAGATTATATACACCTCAAGGACAGGGACCATGTCTTAATTTTCCTATATAATACATGTTACAGTTCTATACCTGCAGCAGATACTCCATTAATGCTTATTAGTATTCTGTGAAGATGCAAGCTTTCAGAGATCAAATAACTTAAATCTTACCCAAGGTCTGTCTCTCATTATCTAAATCATTACTGAGATTGTCTAAGGAAAGGTTATCACTTATGTCACTGACATAGGAGTCGTCCTCAGAAATCTACGGGAAAAGAAAAATACATGAGAGTAAGAATAAATAAACCAAATTTTCATTAAACCTTTACTCCAAATCATCAAACATTTTGAATCCCATGTTAAAAACCTACAGAAATAATTTTGGATTGCGTTCACAGAGGTCCGTACACCAGTCTGCCTAAGAGGTGTTCATGGCAAACACCTGTTATTAAAATTTTGATACTTTCTTGACAAGTTATCACAAAGAAAATGCAAGTCAACTCAAGATCTTAGTTATTACAAAAATTGTTATTAATTCAGATTGCATTTTCAGAATTTGTTAGTGTTTGCATGGAATAATTATAATTGAGCTTTCAATTATTTGTGAACAAAAAAAAAGAATCTTCCATGGAAATTAAATAAGATTAGTACTTCTATACAAAAAGTGTAAAACTATCAATTCACATTTTCACAAAGTAATGCCAACTATGAGGCTTGCTTATTTAGGAAAGTATGATTTTTTATGCATCAATATAAAATGGTATTGTTACATATTATAAATTATTATAATAATAGCCATATTAAAATAATTATAATGAAACAATAATTGCATGTTATAAATTAATATTGGTCAAATTCAGTGATTGAAAAACTAAGATAGTAATTTCCGACCCTGTGGTAGAAATATTACATTATCAAATAGCTCATTGTTAAAATTCTTAACCAGTAATTGGAAAGAAGTATAACATATCAAGATACAGAGGAAGTACCCAACACCTTCTTCTTTTGCAACCTTTTCCCTAAGGTCTTGTATCTTTTTGTGCCTTTTGACGGTGGGAGTTACAAGAAGATCCTCAGTGGAAGTTACAAGAAGATCTTCAGAATGCAACGGCAGAAAGAGCCCCCCCCCCCCGAGTTTAGCATTTCTAAAGGAACGAGGAAAGTAACGAAAGAGATTTTGAGGCACCTAACTGAAAACAGTGCTCAAACCTCATTTTCTGAAGAGCTTGGAGATAACAGAACTTCCTGCGCATCAAAAAACTCTGACAGGGAGTCCGTGATGGAAAGTCTACTTTCATTGGAAAGCTGATGGACCAGCGCTCGGCTGTCATCTCTGGAGTTTTCCTATTTGAAACACAAACACGAAAATGCATATAATTAGAAACAGTCTCCAGAGAAGCAAAAATAAACAACTGATTTCGCTGCATGATAGACGAGGTCACAGGTGCATGCAAACAAGCAGCTCAAAGCAGAGGTCAGCTCCAAAGTCAAGGAGAAGCAAGCCTCGCAAAAACAAATGAAAAACAAAAGCGTCCCGCACGTGGACACCTCCCTTTTCAGGCACTATCACCGCCTAGGGCACCTGCAACAAATCTCAAAGCAAAAAGAGATTGTCCAGGTCGGTCTTGGTTCTGGTGAAGAAGGGGAAAATTCCAACCCTCTCTGAATCATATCCTCTTATTCTCTACCACGGCAGGATGTTTCTTTTCATCCTAAAATTTCCTCTGAATTGTACTCAGTGTATGTCCTTGCGTGGCTGATTTGGAGCCACAATGCCTTTTTCTACCCCCACGCTCTCCCAGAAGCCAACACATGCTGTTTTTGAGGTGTCCCTTGACAAATACACAGTGTGTTTTGGTGCAGAAGTGCCCCTGGTGGCAGATCGTTCATTATTCATGGATGAATGAGATAAATTCTCTGTTAGTCTCTCTCCAACAACAAATGGCTCTGAGAGGGAAGGAAACTCCCAATCCCCTTTATAAGCCTCTCTACAAACAATACAATGGTGTATCATGATTTTCTCATCTTGCATGGCCCTCCCTTCCCTACTTCGCTGGGTCTAAACTTCCCTTCTGGGAAGGTCCTACATACTTTGTTTGGAAATGTGCTTTCTATTCAATTTGCAAGTGAAAATTTAATACAACTCAACAAACTGAGCGACTGCTTTGTGCTGGCCCTGGAGAGCTAGAAGGATACACTGGCCTGAATGAGGGGCACGAAGGATGCACCCAGCACATGAGACCAAGACTATAGAAGACAGAGTGCTACAGAAGGGGAGAGGAAGGTGAGGCTGATTCTATTTCGGGCTTTGGTTGTGGGGGCTTCATAGAAGAGGTGACACGCGACTGGACTGCAAGGAACGAGAACAGATTCAGGACAAGATGACTGGATTCCTTCAAATCAGAGAAGATCGCTGTGTTGAACTTCCCCACAGCTCACATTTCTCCCTGGGCTGATAAAGAACTGTTTCTGCATCATATGTTCGTGATAAAGGAGTCTCAGAATATCTGGAGAACAAAATTTAAAGCAGATTATGCCTTTTCCAGAAGTTTTAGGAGTTCAGGATATGCTCTTCAGTCTCATGAACAAATTATATCCAAGATGGGGATGCGATAACAGAAGGACCATAGCAGGTTTTCATAATTAGTAAAGGACAAGTGGTCCCTTTATGAAATGTTTACTTCGGGAACACATTTAAATATGTATCTCTTCCTCTTGGATTCTTCCTAAATACGACACCTGGTCATTCAAAGGTCTTACCCATTTTGATATTCATAAAGCCTTGTGAAAAGCAGGCTTCTTCTCTGCCCTGACAGAGAGACCCCGTTGGGGGTCTATAGACAAGTACCATCGCTGTCCCCTTCAAGGGAAAGGAATGGCTCCTCAAAAGAAGAGACACCGTAGTGAGTAACTGAGCTCCATTCATGCTCCGCGAAACAACAGAACCTTCCCGTGTCTTTGGTGTGTCACTGCCACATAAGACTCTAATGATTTATTTACTTGTTCTATTCATTAATTCATGACGAGTCACTCCTGCTCTCCATCCTCCTTCCCCTAGACTGATGGATGGGGAGGATTTCTTGGCTGATCAACGATGAAGATGAGACACCTCGCCCTAGCCCCTTCTGATGTTCCACCCCTCCAGAAACTTCCTATCAGTACCTGCTGAAAAAAAACTCAGTGGGCTGCAGCAGCCCCAACCCCAGCTGGTACCTTGCCCACACGAGACCACATGTGTTACCTACCGGCCTGCTCAGTTCACTTCGACAGTTTCCCCACGAGGTTGGAAGGCCTCAATGGTTGTTTATCATTTGTTTACATTGAAAAACGATAAACAGAAAAGGGAAGGAAGGGAACACTCATAATCCTACCACACTACAACCACTATAAGCATTTTGATACACTTCTCTCCCATCCTTTTCACACCTATAGCTTTGCTTTAAAATAATTGTATATAATATATATATGTATTATATAAACTTATATAAATATACAAAACTGGGGCAAATGGAACTGAGTAGAGAACATGTTCTCAGTCTGTTAATTTATGTTATATATAAATATATTATTTACATATATAATTTAATAAATAAATAAATAAATAAAATAATAAATGTTAATATGTTATATACAAATATGATCATTTACATATATAATTTAATAAATAATAAATAAATAAAATAATTTATATGTTTATATAAATTATATATTATATTATATATATTATTTACATATATTATTTATATATTTATATGATTATAAATATATTATATAATATATATTTATAAACTTCCCCCAAACAACACAGTACCAGAGTCATTTTTTCAAAATTAACATTTATCCCAAGGATTCGAGGAACATATGTTCAAAATAGAAAATACAGAAAAATGTAAATAAAATACATTAATTAACTTTAGTTCATAGATAATATTTTGTTACATATGTGTGTCACAAAGTGACCCTTTTATGTATTAGGAATTAAGGGTGTTTCCAAATTTGCAAAGATGATGAACATGTTTGCAAATGTCTCTTGTAAGTAATGGCATAATGCTTGTATCTCAGTATTTCTTAGAATCAGTTCTCAGAACCAGAATTATTAACAATGTTAGAGGTGGGGGTGCCTGGGTGGCTCAGTTGGTTAAGTGTCCAACTCTTGGTTTCGGCTCAGGTCATGATCTCGCAGTTTGTGGGTTCAGGCCCCGCATCGGGCTCTGCATTGACAGTGCGGAGTCTGCTTATGATTCTGTCTTTTCTCTCTCTCCCTGTCCCTCCTCTGCTCATGCTCTTTCTCTCTCTCTCTCTCTTAAAATAAGTAAATAAACTTAAGAAAAAAATTTAAAAAAATAAAAATGTTAGAGGTAATACATATATTATTTAAGTACATTAACAAATAAAAGAACGTCTGTTTTCTCTATATCTTTAAGGGCATAGAATATTATAATTTAGAAAATCTGTATGTTAATCAAATTTTTTAATTTGCATTTCTTTGTGAAGAATTCGGTCTAACATTTTTTTCTTTAAAAAAAACTACAGAGACGTTGCCATTAGGGGAGGGTAGGTCAGGGTGCATGGAATCTCCCTCTGCATTTCTTTGTACTTTCTTGTGAATTTAGAAGTATTACAAAGTCAAGTTTCAAAAAAAAAAAACCATATGTATTTGGGTTTTTTTTGGTGAATTGTGTCCCTTTCTTCATTTGTTTATCGGGGTCTTAAGTTGCTTGTTATTACTTATGAATTATTTACACAGGAAAGGCATTATCATCCAGTTAGCATTATCTAAGTCTTTTTCACTGAAAATATTTTTCCTAGTTTATTATTTGTCTCTCTCATTTTTTTCGCACACCCCATTTCTTTCCTAAAACAAAGGTCAAATCTAGTCGACATGTCTTTTGTAATTTTTCTAATGATTCCGAATTTAGAAAGTCCTCCCTATGCTAGCCACTTGATGAATATTTAAATCAACAGATTTCAGTTTGGGTTTTTATATTTAACCCTAATTCACTAGCGATTCATTTTAGTGTGCCATGTAAAGATTTCAACTGCTCTCTATATTGCTTCTGAGCTGTGCCAACCGAATTTATTTATAAGCCATCTCCTTCCCATTGACTTTTCAGTCGCTCCCCTCACGTTTTTTGTTTCTTTTATATGAAATGGTGTTTCTGTCTAGATAGTTTTCCAGTCCATTCTCATACCAGCCCCAGCATATTTTCACTACTGGAGTTTCACTCTGTCTTCTATTCTGGCCTGGCACCCTTCCTCAATACATAGCAGGTGTAATTGAGAAAACACCGTGCTTTGGGCTCACCAGATACGGATTGAAACCCCAGCTAAGTCTCTTATCAGCTGAACGGCCTGGGGGAAGTTATTTAACCTCTCTGGTTTCCTTGTCTCTAAAATGAAACTACCTTCACCTACCTCAGAGCATTGTGGTTAGGATTTTGTGAGTTAATGCATTCAAACGCATATGGAATACAGCAATAATGCATTCAAACGCATATGGAATACAGCAATCAGATAGGCAATTAAAAGAATTAAGTGCCCTTTTCTTTCAGACATTTCTTTAAAGTCCTTGCCTACTTACTCTCTTAAATTGACTGTAGATTACGTAGAGTATTATCACTCAAAGTCACCTAGCCTTTCATTCGGAACCTAAAATAGCATAAGAACTAATAAGCTGTAGTATTAAACATTCACATTCAAAAATATGAAGTATGAGAACTTCCTAGAATGTGGGAGGAATTTCGGTGGGAGATGGGTAATTTAAGCGACTCAAAGGGAAGGGAAGTACAGAAAGCAGAGTGCCCTAGGTTGACCTCACTGTGGGGACCGCCATTCCTTGACAGATTGCTTGGGGTGTCTGTGAGCTACCTAATAAAAATAAACAAGAATGGAATTTTTAAGCTCTTGGGGCGGCCACTTCCAGTCACTCTCTGGTTTCCTGAAGACAAGAATGGCTTTTCCATTTCTGGGAAAGTGAGTCTGAGTCACTCAGTGAAAAGCAGGGTAAAACATGGAGAGCATAAAACCCCTGAAAGAGGAAACAGCAAGAATACGCCATCACCAATTCAAGACTTCAGAAGGCTATTTTGGAAATGTGAGTTTGGGGGACACTACTGCTCCTCCTCAGGGACAATCTACAGCATTTAAGCCTTCAGGTACAATCATGAGATCAGTGTAAAACTGTGCATTTTAAAAGACTGATTCTGACTTCCTTTCCAAAACACAAATAGCCCCAAGTATTAACACTGAGCATAAATACATAGACCCATAAATGAGGGGTCAACTTGCTTAAATAAATATAGTTGGTAGTAATGCTATTTAAAAGGAAAGCACTGGAGCGCCTGGGTGGCTCAGTCAGTTAAAAGTCCAACTTCAGCTCAGGTCATGATCTCACGATTTGTGGGTTTGAGCCCCGCGCCGGGCTCTGTGCTGACAGCTCGGAGCCTGGAGCCTGCTTCAGATTCTGTGTCTCCCTCTCTCTGCCCCTCCCCCACTCAAGCTCTGTCTCTCAAAAATAAATACACGTTTAAAAATTAAAAAATAAAAGGTAGCATTGCCTCACAACAGACATGAAACCCCACAGAATGCCAGTGTTTGGCGGCCAACAACACTCCAGGATGGCCCGCTGTCGTGACTGCACTCTGCGTTAGCTACTGTGCAGATTGAAAAGAGAGCCCACCCAGTGAGCACATTTCTTTGCCCGGGCCTACAATGAAGGTCGCCACAGGTCATGTTCAGGTGCTCAACTTTAAAGACGATTCAGTTCGGGTATGAGCTAACAATGACTGAAAAGATCTCTTGGTGGGGAGGGAGTATATAGAGGAATGTCATGGCCAACCACTGACACCCGTCTCAGAAGTAGCATCAGGCCTGGGAGCCTCTGCAGAGAGCGGGTAGGGCCCTCGTCAGAGAAGAGGGTCCCCTTGGCGTGCGGCCACATGACTGCTGATGCCCAGGCCTCGCCCTCGGCGCTAACGGATATCAACCCCTAGTCTTCTCGTTGCCTGCACACATGGCTTCCCACAGCATGAAGTCCTATGCCGGGGTTCTGTTTTCTTTCAGGACAGAAACAGGAAGAAGAGTGATTAAGCTTCGACACTGGAAATCCTTTTATAAATTTATACACATACACACACGCACACACACCCTTTGTATATTACCTTCCTTCCTTGTATTTCAAATGTGCTCAGTCTAATAAATTTGTTAATAAAAAATTTTGCAATTCTCAGGCAGGCAAATAAATACGATAGCTAAAAACAATTTTAAGCCTCATTATCCTTTTTTTTTTGTTTACTAATTTTTTGAATAATCCACTTATATTTTTCTGCAGTTTCTCATTTTAAACACATTCCAAGAACATTTTGGATAAACATCCTGTCTTGAGAAAAAACATTTTTAACATACTATTGGTTGATCAAGACACTCAATTGTAATACAATATTTTTTCCCTCAGAAAGTACAGCTGTGCTTTTTAAATGAAAAAAAAAAAATCACAGGAGAGGAAGAAGGGAAAGCCACAATGAAAAGGGGAGAGGGGGTCTCACAGAGGGAGCAAAGGATACTGGCAGGGAATCAGGATACCACAGGGCAGAGAAAATTAGGTCTCTTCAGAAGTAGCCGGAGAAAATGTTTGTCTTTCCCCATTCCAGCAAAACCAAGTAAAAGGTGATACTTAGGAGGAAAACGGCATAAAGAAATAAGAAAGGAAGAAGACTTCTTGGGGTGGGGTGGGGAGGAAGGAGCTTAACACCTCAGTAGGCACATATTCCAGAAAGCCTTCGGAGGCTCCCAGACCCTGTAGCAGCTGAGAGAGATGGGCAGAGAGGTGAGCACCACTCCCGAGGGGGGAACAGGGGCCGAGCGACTTGACAGAGGGTGTCAGGTGAGGGGGTGGCGGTCGTGGAAACATTCCCAGACGAGAAGCCTTACCCACCTCTGCCAGACTGTCACCCAACTTGGCGGCAGCGGGGGACTCGAGGAGCAGAGACTCAGCATGGATTCTGCATAAGCGTTCTTTAAGGTCTGTGTTTTGAGCTAGGGCCTGGAACATGTTAAAAATAGTGGGGCTCTGTTAATAAAGGGGCATATCAGAAGAGCACAGCAGTGGGCCCAGTGGGATGGAGCCTTGAGCGGGGCACTTCCTGGACTTTCTTCTTGAATGCCATCCCCCAGGACACTGCTTCGGAGATGCCAGGGAGATCAAAGATACTGAAGTTTAGAAGTGCTGTCCCTTCTCTAGTCTCACTCCCGGGGACGGAAGAAGGGGTTGACAAAGCTTTCCTTTCGGTGGAGAAGGAAACCATCAACACCTTCAACTCTTGCTAAGGCTAGAGGTTTTACGGCCCCAGATCTCTCCCTAGGATCCCACGCTTCTGACGCAGCTCCCACCCCTTTCAAGTTGGACATCTTTTAATGTTATTTAATTTTCACACCAGTTTTACTGGATCTTGGGAAGTGTGCTTAAAAGCAGTACTCTGAGGAAGACTAATTTTATTATTTTCCAATAGAGGTGATGATTACTGTATTCATTCTTCATGACTGAGACATTTTATTGAAAACAACAACAGTGTACTTTCACTTACCTGGATAAAGGCTAGGAACCAGGGCCCTGGGAATGGTGGGAGGGATGTGAGCACATGTAAACCCACCCCAGGGCAGGTCCTGTCCCAACCTCCCAGTGGGAAGGAACTGGGTTGAAGGTAGAGGGAGATGTTTCCAAATGATCTGTCTTTGGAAAGGGACAAGCGTGACCCCCAGATACTCCCGCGATCAGCTCCTCAGGTGCTTGCACACAAATCTGTCCTGTCTGTGTGTCTTCCAGGCTCTATTCCAAGAATCTCAGATCCTTTCCCATCCATTAGTGCCCACAGGGTCTACCTGCTGAGACCACAGAAGGATGTGGCACTGTCTGGCCTACCGCCTGGGTCTCAAACAGGAGTTTGGTTCTATTTTTTAATACCTAGGAATGGAATGGGCTATTTGGAAATACTGAGTAAATGTTCTTAATTCACACAAGTACATGTAACAATCCATATGGGGCAGCCCTTTTTTCTGACCAACATGTTGCTGGTATCTTAGCAGAAATGGCTAGAATCTACACAAGTGGCTAGAATCTTAGTATGGCCTGAAAAAAATGTGTTTCTCTAGCAGCTTCTCAATCCTTTGTAAGCCACAGGCAGAAGAAGAATACCAAGATGGCATATACAGCCCAAACATATCCATTCTGATAGCCCTGAAATGACACTAAAATTTTTATTTTTAAAAAACAAGCCTTGGGGCACCTGGGTAGCTTAGTTGGTTAAGCATCCAACTCTTGGTGTTGACTCAGGTCATGGTCTCATGGTTTGTAAGTTTGAGCCCTATGTCAGGCTCCCTGATGACAGTGCAGAGCCTGCTTGGGATTCTCTCTCTCTCTCTCTCTCTCTCTCTCTCAAAATACATAAACTTAAAAAAAAAGAAGTCTTGAGTCCAATTCAGATCTAAGCCAAAAAGAGGAAAGAAAGGATCACTTTGTTGTATCTCAAGTTTCCAAACTCCTGAGCATAGGGGAAAGTGAATTCCTTAGCAAAGGTAACAACTTTGGCCTCAGATGCCCTGCCCTCTACCAGACAAGCAGACTAAGACTATGAGGGTGGACCTCCAAGGGAGGAGGGCAGGAGAGAGGAAGACCATAGTGAAAGGGATTCTGGGGAGACCATTGGAGGACCCTTTAAACGCACTGAAAGTCAACCTACTGGGACAGTAAGAAATGCTTTTAAGCACTAAAAAAATAAGCTTAAAAGAGAACTCACCTTACTTTTCTCAAACCAGAGTAGCACCCTTGTTTGTATGGCTGTCCACTACAATCCCAAAGTGGGGGGGGAGTTCTATTTCCAACCCGAGAAAACCCAATGCTTCTCAGTGTGGACGACATTGAGACTCTCTACATAGACTAAGCCCACGTTATTTTTTTACTTCTTTCTAAGATAACATACTTGGAACATCAACTGGCTAAATATCCCTCATGTGTGTTTCAAGAATATATACTACTGCTGATGTATTTCCTATTAACGTCATACCAAATATCATTACTTTACTTTTCTCAGTAACATGATGAATCAAAAAGATGAATGAGTATTTTCTAGTTCTCTCGAAGCCTGAATTAGCTTCTGAAAACAAGATCCCAAAGTCCATCTGACCAACCTGACCCTAAGTAAAAAGTTCAGTATTGCTTCATCTGGTAATTTCACACGTGCACACACTTTCTCTGTACGGTAGGAATTCTAAAGGACAAGCAAAGATCAGGAGCAAATAAGTAATTTTAAAATTTCTCCAGCTTTTCAATAGATACATAGTGAACAACCAGACAACGTCCGCTATTCACAGTCGAATCCTAGGATACCGTGCTTGAATGGAGCCCAACTGGAATCGAGGGAAAAAATAGAGAGAGAATAACAGAAGGGCTTAGTGAAAAACATTTGAAGCTTGGCAGTGATTTTTGTTGTTATGAAAACACAATGATTATCTGACATTCCATATGACTCATCTCTTTGTACCCGTGCAGGAAAAAGAAGCTAAATGTTTTGTATTACCAAATCAAATAACTTCCAAAGAACTTTGAAAGAGTGGTAAACAGGATCAGTGCTGTGCAGCAGAAAACCTAAAAGTGAATTCAAAATTGCCCTTCTGCTATCTGTCATTTGCAAAGTCAATCTAAGTGTAAGACATCGCAGGTACAGAAATCTCCAAACTGTCTGATTTTATATCAACAGACAAATGTCTGTAAGACTCATGCAAACACACAACAAAAGCTTTACAGAAACAGAAAAATCAAGACAAATAGAAGGAAACCAAACTTAAGAGTATCTAATGCTCAATGGAACACTAGCTACTAAGATTTGATGTAGGCTGTTTTGGTGTTCAGAATTAGCAGATCTGATGAAAGGTTAAAATATCATTTGGATAATTTGTTTGGTTTTTTTCATGAATTTTCAACACAACCATGGAGTTAGAAAATACAAAAAAAAAAAAAAAAAAAAAAAGATGAGACTGGCCGCATGACATGTAACTTACAGATGACAGGGCGTGCTTCAGACCAATGACTTGGGCAGAGGGGGAGGAGGAGACATCCTGTTCCATCAGCTGCTTGAGTTTCTCTCTCTCCGTTGATATGGTATTAAAGGCTGACCTTAAAGTGAAGTAAACTATAAAGATATAATCATTATAAAAAGGAATAAAGGAAGAGGCATAATTAAAAACAAGTACAGAGAGACATACTTTTTATAAAAGAGCTTAGAAAAGTAACAGCCTTGAATAGTGAACTGAATTGTGCACCAAATGGACACTAAATTAACTTTTAAAAAACACATCTGGAATGTACAACTGCAAGTGTGAACTCTAACTTAAACTATGGACTCTGGGTGATACTGATGTTTTGTTGTAGGTTCACCGGTTGGAACAAACGGACCATGTTGGTGGGATATGGAAAGTGGGGGAGGTTGTGTGTGGAGGGCGGTGGGGGGGGTTACGGGAACTTTGTACTTTCTGCTTGATTTTGCTATGAACCTAAAACTGCTCTGAAAAATGAAGTCTTTTAAAAAATTTTAAATCATACACATGTGTCAATTCCAAACCCCCTATCCACTATAAAATTCCAGGAATTTATGACTTATCAAGATATTTTGACACTTGCAGGGACATTTCTGGATTCTCAATTTACTTCGTTTGTATCCCCCAAGACTGCAAATATTTGAAAACAAAGCTTCTTGCTTGTTGGGGTAAATGGTGACAATCCAGCCAAGAAACTAGACAGCACCTTAACCAGGTGACCAAAACTCATCACCAATGAGGCTCGGATGGACTCCGGGTGTAATATCCTGAAAAAGATATCGTTTTTGTTGTACACCGGCCAGGGACAGACGACTCCAAAATGAGGAACATCTTATTTTTAAAAATTGACCTGGTTCTCCAAAAGTATCGATTTCACCAAAGAGAAAAGAAAGGTTGAGGAACTGTTCCCAGTTGCAAAAAACTGAAGAGACAAGACAATTAATGCAGTACATGATCATGGACTAGATCCTGTACTGAAGGGGAAAGGTACCATTAAAGGGCATCGCTACTGGGACCACTGACAGCATCTGGACGTGGAAAATAGAAGAGACGAAAGTATTGTTTCAACATTGAATTTCCTAAATTTCATAACTAAACTGTGGGTAAGTAACGGACTATCCCTATTCTTAGGAAATATACACTACAGTATAAAGGCCTACAGAAAGGTATCATGCAGGATTCCCACCCTCACACGGTTCAGAAAAATAAACACATACACACATGCGCACATATGGTATGTGTGTGGTGTGTGTGTTGAAAGAGATAAAATATATGTGGCAAAATATTTTTAAAATGATGGATTTAGGTAAAGGATATATGGGAGTTCTTTGTATTATTCTTGCAACTTGTCTGTAAATTTCAAATTATTTTAGGGTGTTACCTACCCTCTTTCTTACCCATCTCCCAACTGCTTGACCCGGAATCCCCCAGCTCTAAACTTGGCATTCAGCTACTCTGCTCATTTTAGTGAGCACTCAGGGACAGGAGACCTTAGCACCTCTAGGCTCTCAGATACCTCAACTAAAGTTTATAAAAACCATTAACACATACGACCAAAAATTCATCACATTTTGACCATGCTGAGTTATCTCCTAGAGACGGGGAACTACCATCTAATCTATTGATCGTGGATACCCTATTTGAATATTATCTTTCCGGTCTCCTTTAGTATGTTTTGTTTTAGAAAGGTAGCAAAGAAGTGACAGAGACGTACTTCTCAGATGGCCGGGTATATTATTGAATTCCACAGGGTTGCAGTTTTAGAGGCCTTGTCATTCAAGAGTGGCCTATTTGGTATCACGGAAACTAAATACGCATTATTGACTTACTTCCTTCATTTCACAGCCCCAAGGACAACTGCACCTCCCTATAGGTTGTTGCTGAACTTTCTGAGGCTGTGGTGTTCAGTGATGGATTCCGCCCATCTTCGTAAAGTAATGGTACAAATAAGCCATTTGTTTAAAGATACACACAAACACACACATAGTTTCCTAGGTTATTAGTGCAACTCATGTCTTCTCTTCTGTCAACGGAGACAGGGTAATAGGTACTGAAGGCAAATAGGCACTAAAGTTGTCCAGCAATGTCTACGGAACACACCCAACTCTTGGATTTAATCAATTCCATTGAGCAAAATAATGGGCAGCACAACCAAGTGACCAATAGTGTGGGCTCTGAACCGGCCCTGGATTCGTCCCAGCTCTATCACTTCTTCGCTAGGTGACTCTGGACAAATATATGCCATTCCTGAACCCTAGTTTCCTCATTTGTAAATAAGGGTCCTAACAGTGCTTACTTTATAAGACGGTTATGGGGTAGTGCGGCGAAAGCACTTAACCCAATGGATAGCATAGGATAAATCATCAATGTTGCTGCAATAATAATAGTGATGGCGATAAAAGCGACACATGGAGGCGAGCAGCGGTGATGGCCTCTTGAAACACGGGCAGCGGTTTTAGGAGAGTACTTGGGTCTCTTGCCAGGAAAAACACTGGTAAAGAACTGCACACAGGGTACAGGGTCTACGAATGAGGGGCTGACCAGCATCTGAGCAGAAGAGCATCCTCCCCTGGGGAGCAACGACCGGCCGCAAGTAACTCGGCATCCTATGTCGTAGTAGATAGGTAAGCCCCGCCCACAGACTCCGGAAGATACCCATGCCCATCTGAGGGCCTGGGGGGGGAGGGGGGACACCTCTTCACTGTCATGGGTTTTCTTTCTTTTTTTTTTTTAAAGTTTATTTTATGTATTTATTTTGAGGAAGTGGGGGGCAGGGAGAGGGGCAGAGAGGGAGAGAAAGAGAATCTGGAGCAGGATCCACACAGCACAGCAGAGCCCCACGCAGGGCCCGAACTCATGAACCACAAGTTCCTGACCTGAGCTGAAACCAAGAGTCGGATACTTAACCAACTGAACCACCCAGGCAACCCTGTTTTTTTGTCTGTTGGTATAAGTTTCCTTAATTCCTAATTACACTTAAGTCCTTCTCTTTTTAAGTTGAGGTCAAATTGACATTAACATTGTATTAGTTTTGGTGCATACCATAATGATTCGATACCTGTATCCACTGCAAAATGACCACAATAATTCTAGTTAACATCTGTCACTTTATATAGTTACGAAGGAAACATTTTTCCCCGTCATGTGAAGTGCTTTAAATTAAGTAAATGTGGCACTCAGCTGGCTGCCACTTTCCCAGATCAATTCCCCTGGCTTTCAGACGGCCTGCTGTAAAGCAAGGCTTTCAACCTGATGAGAACATTCCATCTAAAGTTGGCAGAATATACACCACTTGGCTCAAAATGGAGAGCTGACAAGACTGCAGGGGGCATAAAATAAGCAGAAAGAAACTCCGAGAGTCACTATATTGAATGTTAAGGTGTGAATCGCTTTCTAAACCACCTAACAAAGGAGTTTGGAAGACCAGACTGCCATGCGCTGAATTAAATGACTGGTTAGGCCCACTCAGAGGACATTAAAAGGGTCCTTCACAGCGGCCCAATGATCCAGCACACACAGAGGGACTGTTAGAGGCTGCTCATGGGAGATGGTATTTATATTAATCGTTAAAGACACAGGATCCCAGAGGTGAGGAATATTCTCTGTGACAGAATGTGTCCTTACTAATTTCTAACATGATGCCAGAGAAAAACAAAAAACATACGAAGATCCAAATAAATATATCACATTTATAGATATCTGACAACAAACAAAACTACACAGAACATCTTCAATGCTCAGAGCTACAGAGAACCCCAAAGATCACTAAGGCCACGCGCCATATACAATGACCACCTCCTCTCCGTCTCCACACTTTCTTGCCAACGGTTTTTGGACCATGTTTCTCAGAGCATTTGCTGTCTCCTAAAGCAGTCTGTTCTGCTCCTAGATTCTGCGGCCGGGAAGGAAGGCCTCCTGTTCCCACGTTGAAATTTCCCTCAGGGTCTCCTCATTGGCAAACGGAACTATCTCTTCATTCATGCGGTGTTCAAATATCGAAAGGCAATTCCGGCATCTCTGTTTATACATCTTTCCCAGACTATCTTTAGCTACTCCTCAGACCCCCTCACTGTACTAAGAGAGTGGGACGAGGCTGAGTTTTGACAGAATGGAACGCCATAAGCCTCAGACTACTGACTCTTGGTGACCACTACATTTCCCCTTTCTACAGGCTTCCGTGGTATTCTTTTTTTTTTTTAAATTTTTTAATGTCTTTATTTATTATTGAGAGACAGAGCATGAGCATGGGAGGGGCAGAGAGAGGTGGAGACATAGAATCCGAAGGAGGCTCCAGGTTCTGAGCTATCAGCACAGAGCCCGACACAGGGCTCGAACTCAACAATCTGTAAGATCATGACCTAAGTCAGACACTTAACTGATTGAGCCATCCAGGCATCCCCATGTTATTCTTTTATTGAGTCACATGGTGAGAGATCACAGGTAGCACGTTTGGATGGTAAAAGGTGGTACTGAAGGACGCCTTTAGTCTTAATTTACCTGAACTCTATTGTTTAATGTGCTCCTTCACCAGTAGTTTCTCGGCATCATGAAAGAATAAGGTCTTGGGGAAGACAGGGATACCTCGGACACCACTTCTCTGGATGCAGTGTGATACAAAGGAAAGACATTTTGTAATAAGGCAAATGTGAACTGAAATCCTACCCCTACCTCTTCGTTGCTATGTAGACTTTGGACAAATCCTCGGTTTCCACATGTGAATGTGTGGATAAGGCCCATATCTCAAGAGCGCTTTAAGGAAACAGTGAGAAAACATGCTACCGTATAGTGCCCAACCCAGTTTTTTGTACTCTTTTTAACGAAAAGCCCATTTGTATGAATTTCCTTTAAGGTGATAACATATCTAAAATATCTGGGGTCGCTTGATCTTCTGAAATCTGCGTCTTCTAATTTTCAAACCTCCCAGGATATCTGATAGTCTGTCCAAATGGCCCTTTCATGTAGACACAGTAGGTCATTTGACTAAATGGTCCTACTTACTTTCTGATAATGTACATAAACACAATTGCTCGGCAGATTTTTAGGCTGAATTCTAAATTATGTGTGATAGATGATCTGGCTTTTCTCTAAGTTCTGTGTATCTTCTGGCTTTTTATGTATGTCACTGTGACGTGCTTGGCTTTTTATCCAATGCTTCCATACACTCAAAAGAGTTCAGGAGAGGATCCTTCAACAATTAAAAACTCAGCACAGCAAAAGTATCAGAAACAAAAGAATACGAAATAATGGAATACGGTTTAATTTTGTTCTACTTTTAACCTTTTCATTTGTAAATGAGGACTTCCCTCCCTGAAAACACCTTCAGGAGGCTGCAGAAGTACGATTAAACCTAACCCGTTTCTTCCAAAGTAGAACGGAAATGCCCACTTCCATGCCCTGACCTGCTCTTACCCTATCCCTTGCTTTCCCACCCTAAAACTGGTCACTGTATTCTGTCATTTCTGTTTGGGCTGCTCAGAGAACCCTGTCTCATAAAACCTTCTTGTAACAAAAAGCAACCGCATGAATTCTTTCGATTCAGGACAAAATAGTCAAGCATAGACAAGAGTTACAGAATCTGATACCCAAAAGTCAGGCCGACTGCTGTAGGACATTTAATGGATGAGGCAACGGAGGCCCAGAGAAGCTAACTGGTGAGATCAAAATTCCACAGCCGGTCATAACAGACTGACCTAGAACGAATGACTGTCTTCTGACTCAAAGGTAAAGAGGATTAGCTCCGAAAAGGTTTATTATTTACCGGGTTTCCTGCATTGTGTTTCCCAAGAACTGGAGAAGTGGGGGCAAAATCACTGACTTAAACAAGGCTAACAGACTTCTTTGCTGCAGGACCTCTCAGCGTCTTTAATATTTACTAGTCTTGCGTAAATTCAAAGGGGACCATAGTCAGCAGTGTTTAGCAAACATTTTTAATCATGGCATTCTTTTGCTTTTAAAAGCATTTTGTGGGTAAAGTGTTCCATTTGGGGAAATGTTAAAAGTTAATATATGCAATGTAAATTCCTTAATGACTTTTAAGTTTTAGTACATTTTGTTTTCTATTTGCTTATATGTGTGTCAATATGTACACAAGCCAGACATATGAACCAATGAAAACAATTTCAATGATATGCCATTAAAATCAAATTTAGTTTATAATATAGAAGAAGGACTTTTTCAACTATGATGGGTACATATTGGCTGTCTACCCTTTGATCTAATCTTCTACAAAACAGACTTCAGATGCATTTAACAAATTAAAGAAAAAGTAGGTTACACAGACTATGTTACAACATCAGTGGAATTCTTGCGTTTAGTTTACTTGCTCCGAATGACGGTCAATAGGTTAGTCATACAATCTAAACTGTAAAAACTATCAGTGACAAAACCAGGCTCACACAAGGAAGAATGGTCAAGATGCTTTGAGCTGGAATGTACGGAGGTGAGAAAGCACGCAAGGTCACGGGACTGAGGACAAACCTGAGAAGCATCTGTATTCCATGAGGCCTCTGAGTCCCAGCCTGTGTAAAAGGGACTCCCAGAGATCTTTTCGGTGCGTGCCAGTATACTTTAGAACCACAGCCACGAAACGCAGCTGGTTAGGCTCCCCATGGAATTCAAGTCTGTACGCCCAATGGGCAAAGGCTGTTGTTGAATAAGTGCCCCTGGCCTTTTCTCAGAGCCCAAACCTTGACCTAGTCTAGGTAGGCGGGCGCTCTGCAGCCAGCTGTTTTGAACAAAGCCTGAAAGACAAAACAGCTGGCCGAAGCCCATTAGAGAGTTTCTACAAGGTCCAGCCCTCTGCGGGAGGAAAGGATTAGCGGATTGACTCAATATGGCGACCTCTCTCTGTTCTGCTGAGGAAGCAGCTTCTTCAGTGTATAAAATTCAGGATATCTCTTCTGCGGGGAGGCATTATCTCCTCAGTTGTAAAAACAAACAAACAAACAAACAAACAAGTCTGGGTTATTAAACAGTGCTCTCTTGCAGGAATTTCCTCCCACAAAGCCTAAAATGCAATGTTGTAATTACAACTGACCCTTTATTACTAGAGAACCCGCAAGAGCCTGTGTGGAGAGCTTTGAAGGGCTGGGGGCAAGTAATTCTTCCCATTTTATAGACGGGCCATACGAGCATTGCAGACACTGACAGTTCTAATGGCAACAAGGAACAGAGTTGGCGGTGGGGATTTTTAAAGGACATGAGATGGTTTCCTCATAACCAACATGCTTTATGTTTGTGGGGTAAGGGGGAAAAAGAGAGAGCTAAAAGAATCAATAATGTCATGGGAGAAAAACATGGGGCTGGGAGAAGACGACTCTCACTTGAAGCACTGTCTCCCGCCGCCCGCTTTTAAAATTTTTAAACCCATTTTCTCCTTTAAAAAATAATCTACAGGGGTGCCTGCTTGGCTCAGTCTTAAGCAGTCTGACTGTTGATTCCGGCTCAGGGCATGATCTCAACAGTTCATGAGACTGAGCCCCGCGTCGGGCTCTGTGCTGACAGCGTGGAGTCGGCTTGGGATTCTCTCTCTCTGACCCTCCCCCACCCCTGCTTGTGTGCTCTCTCTCTCAAAATAAAGAAATGAACATTAAAAAATAATACACCAGTTTTTTAAAAACATAAGCAGTAGGGTGTCTGGGTGGCTCAGTCAGTCCTGACTTTGGCTCAGGTCATGATTATACAGTTTGTGGGTTTGAGCCCCATGTCGGGCTCTGCACTGATAGTCTGCTTGGGATTCGCTCTCTCTCCCTCTCTCTGACCCTCCCCAGCTCTCACACATATACTCTCTCTCTCTAAATATAAATAATCTTAAAAAAACATAAGCAGTAAGAAGGTAATAAGTACTTATAACTCTAGCCTCCCTCGCTAAAATGCTGGCGTAGATCCTTCCAGACTTTTTAGTATGCCTATATATGCCAGATTTATAAAGGTTTTGTTTTGTTTTGTTTCTGAAAAAATAGGACCATACCTATATTGTTTTGAGACCTGTATTTTGACCCATGATACGTTGTGAACATCTATGTCTATAAAAGTAGCTCTGGCCAGCCCATCCCTAAGGGTAGTGACACACCAGGTAAGGAGCATAGACTCTGGGCCGGCCAGGGTAGGAGACAAGTCTCAGGTTGGCCACTTTCTACTACTATCTTACACAGGACACTCCTCAGCTTCTTGAAGGCTCAGCTTTCATATCTGTGCAACAAAGATCACAATAACATCTGCTCCGCAGGTGGCTGCTAGAACGAAATGAAACAGTGCGTGCAAAGGGCTTCACAAACCCCTGACTAACAGCTATGTGCTCAATATAAAGTTGCTGTTTTTATTATTCAGGCTGTTGGTTGAGTCTTCTGCTGTATAATTATATTACATTTCAAAATGCAATTTCCCTGTTGTTGGGCATTTAGGCTATTTCTAATTAAAAAAAAAACTTTCTCTTTTGAAATCATTATAGATTTTCAGGAAGTTGCAAAAGTAGTACAGGGAAGTCTGGGGTACACTATACCCAGGTCCCACGGGGGTAACATCTTACATAACTAGGCTATAATAACCAAACCAGGAGCACTGACACTGGCATAACCTACGGCTCTCATTCAGCCATCACCAGTTTTACAGGCTCTCATGTGCGTAAACATAGGTCAAGGCAATTTTATTACATGTGTGGATTCATGGAACCACCACCACAATTAGGACACAGACCTTTGCATTACCGAGTTCCCTCCTGCCACCCCTTCGTAATCACACCCATACTTTTCCCCTTTCCCTCCTCCCTCTCCCTGAGCCCTGGCAACCACTAATCTCTTCTCCGGCTCTACCATTTTATCCCTTCAAAAGTATTCATAAGCGGAAGCATACGCTATGTAACCTTTTGAACCTGGCTACTTTCTCTCATCATAATGTCCTTGAGATCCATCCAAGTAACTAGGCATACCAGTATCTATTTGTTTTTACTGTTGAGCTGTATCCCACTGTGTGGATGTCCCATAGTTTGTTTAATCGTGTGCCTGTTGAAGGACATTTGGGTTGTTCCAATCTTCAGCTAATACAAATAAACCCGCTCGTAATGTTTGTGTGTAGGGTTTTGTGTGGACTTAAGTTTACATTTCTCTGGGGACAAATGCCCAGGAATGTGAATATTGCGTTATATGGTAAGTGCGTGTTTAGTTTTATTTATATAAAACCAAACCATTGTCCACAGTGGCTGCCCATCTCTCATTGCTGCCAGCAGTAAAGGAGAGATCTAGTTTCTCCGGGTTCTCACCAGCATTTGGTACCGTATTGTTTTGGAGCTATCATCGGGGTACGGCGATATCTTATCCTGGCTTTAACTTGCATTTCCCTAATGGCTAATGATGTTGAATATCTATTTCTAATTTTTGATATGATAAGCAAAGCTACCATGGGTGTCTCTATTTGGATAAATTTTAAATTAATTCCTATGAATAAATTCTTCAAAGTGAAATTGCTGGATAGGCAGATATTTTTTTAACTTGAAACATAATGTCATACTGCTCTCTGGAAAAGTACCAATTTATAGTCTCCATCGGCAGCATGTGAACTGCTCGGCTTTTAAAGAATACCTAATATTCTCACTATCTCCCCTAAGGGCATAAAAAGAAACTTCTTGTCAATACATTCCCTAGTACCAGGGAAATAAAATAAAAATTAGATTGCCCCAAATCCTAATAGAGCAGAAAATGAACCAACCGAGAACCCCTCTCCAAGGATCTCCCACATCCAGACATGCATCTAACATTTTCATCAAACACATTAAGAAGAAAGAAAACTCATTTACCTTTGTGAGCGATATGACATAGTTCTTCTTGCATTTTAGAAAACTCTGATGAGGTTTCGGAGCCGTCAGAATAATTCTTCTCTTCTCCAAAATCTAATGTTGACAAATTAGGGTTGGAGGAATGTAGTCTTACTGGGCCAGGAAAAGGTTTAGGGACCTAAAGTGACACCAAAGGGAGACATTTCTTTTCAGAGGCAAATGGCTTAGAATATTGACTTGTTTCTAAGATTAGAAAGAAGTGGGAGAAGAACATTTTATAGGTACATCTTTCCGTTGAGTGATACAAGAAAAATAAATGAAAACCCAGGAAAGCACTTTCTCCAGCAACTTGCTCTGGCTTCTTGCAAAATAAAAAGGGGTGAGAAATCCCATGCTCTTTTGGAGATGACAGGAGAATTAAAGCTATAGGTTGAAAATGACAGTGAAGCTGCCAGGCTCTTTCTCATCTGTACTCAGTTCCTTCCCCTTGGCAATAATCACCCAGTATCTATGTTGTTAACAGCACATAGGTTTAAAATGTGTCTTTAATTTGCATCTGGTGCTTCTACAAAACTAACTTCTCACATGCTTGTACACAAATCGCTTTTTACTTCAAAAGTTCTTAAGTTCAACCCCTAAGGTGCCTTTAACTAAGGAGTGTATAAGAGTATAGCAGGTGACTTATCCATTAGTTCCTGATTTATTTGACCCTAACAAAGTCCCAATTTACTATGCGATGGCTGCGCTGCAAATCTTGGGCTCTGGCTTGGCTGTGCCCTGGGAAAGTGGGTGGCTGGTGTAACACAGTGAAACTGATGGGGGTTTGGGATGTTGGAGACAAGAGGTGAAAGGGAGTCTGCACAATGTCTTCGTTTCCAGAGACTCCAGCCAATGGGCTCAAACGGAGGAGTTATCCACGGACCGGCAGCAGAACAGGTGGGTCAGAGCACACACGCAAGGAGGGAAGAGGACAGGCAGGCCAAGCATTAATAAAGGGGAAACCAAAGTCCTAGAAATGGCTACAGCCCCTCCAACCTCATGCCATTTTCCCCTTATCCAATTCTACTACATGCTTATTCTAGTATCCAGAAAACCAAGTGATTGAATTTCCCTCTGCACAGGGTATTTATATGAGAACAACTACAGAAAATCCACCTGTCTATTCTCCTACTGGATCCCAACTAGCCCCCAGCATGCGGTGTGGACGGCGGGGAAGCGATGGTTACCTGCAGTGTTCCTTTAGCATCTTTGCCAATAGCTCTGGACCGCCACCTCCTGTGTGATCTTTTTTCCTTTTTAGGACTTTCAAAAGCTCCACCCTTTGTTTCAAAACAGGAAAGAGAGCACAGAAAGTAAGGGAAAACTGCAAGGCAAAGTCGCCACCTCCATCCCCTTGAATTTGGCTGAAGCAACCGGCCAGATAATGTCCTACTGTTAGTGCAAGGCTGGGGCGGAGAGAGGAAAGCAGGAAAACACCAGAATGCAAACAGAAGAGGGATCCGGCTGACCTGGATGGCGTTGATAGCTGGCGCCGAATAGGTCCGATGCAGGACGTCCATACTTTGTAGGAGCTGGCTCATTTCCACCAGGTAGGCATGACAGTGCGCCAGGTCTGGGGGAGAAGAGCAAAAGGAAACTTCATAGCTCTTCTGTTGGCACCCAGGTTTCACTCTGCTAGTGCCAGCTACTTTTTGAATTCACCTATACTATTTGATTTACATCTGTATGGAGAGGAAATTTTATTTCCTTTTTTACAGAAGAGGAAGTACACCATCACGGTTAAGGGCACAGATTTGGAGAACCAGGCTGCTTCGGTTTGAACCCTTAATGAACCGTGAATCTTGGGCGAATTCCATAACTTCTCTGTGCCTCAGTTTCCTCATCTGGGAAGGGGAGATAATTATATGCTTTCATAGGCTGAATGGTTGACATCTGCAGCATGCTTGTAAAGTGCTGGCACACTGTGAACGCGAAATAAATCAGCTATCATCATTATCATCATTATCTCAAGTACTGCACCATCCATCATCTGCCTATAAGGACTTTAGACAGGTTAAATGAATGAAACAAAATGGAGGTTGTACTGGTCTCTAAGGAGAACTGTGGACCCGGGACCCACGTGAGACCTTGACGTTCCTCTGCAGGTTGACCTGAGAAGACCTAACCTAAGTTCTCATACCAGTTCCTTGGTCACTAACTCCAAAGAGAGTCCTGAATTTGCTGCTCACTGGATGATGGTGGCTGTTTCCATGGAAAACTCAAGGTCCAAATGCCTCAAGAGAGTGGCTTTCAAACTTTGGCATCGTCGGAATCAACTGAGGAACTTGTTAAACAACGGATCACTGAGACCCACCCCCAGTTTCTGATTCGGTCCATCTGGGTTGAGCCTGAGCATTTGCATTTCAAAAGTCTGCAAGCCAGGCCAATGCTGCCAGTCCAAGAGCACTTCAAGGACTTGCTGTGCCAGAATGTCAGTCCGCGAAGCTCTGGGCTGCGAGGGCAAAACCTACATGGCTCCAGGGGTGGACACTATCTACATTCAACAGGAGAAAATTCAATTTTCAAGGCCACCACCTGGTATAGTGGCTCTCAATCATGGCTCTGTTTTAAAATCAACTGGGGAAATTTTTTAAAATATCTATGTGCAAGTTCCATCTCAGATAATTAAATCAGAACATCCCCAATCCCACTGGTGGTTTTTTTTTTTTCCAGTTCCCTGGGTGGTTCTTGGATAATTAGGGATGAGACCACTGAGCTTCCTTATGGAAGAGTTCTTAATCCTGACTCTTCATCAGAGTCATCTGGGAAACCTTAGAAAATCAGTGATACCAGGACCTCACCCCAGGCCAATTTAAAGAGATTCTTGTGAACAGTGGGTATTCTTGCATTTTAAAAGTTCTCTTGGGGCACCTGGGTGGCTCAGTCAGTTAAGCGTCCTACTCTTAGTTTCAGTTCAGGTCATGATCTCATGGTTCATGAGTTCGAGCCCCGCATTGGGCTCTGTGCTAACACTGCGGATCCTGCTTGGGATTCTCTCCCTCTCTTTCTGCCCCCCGCCCCCGGCCCCCATCTCTCTCAAAATAAATAAACTTAAAAACAGAAAAAGCTCTCTTGGTGATTCTAGCCTAGAGCCAGGGTAGACAACTCCTATTTTGTGGGGATCTCCATTTGGTTCACCCACTCACCTTTAGAAGTGACTCCCCATCTTGGATGTGCCCCGGAGTCATTTCTGGCACTTAAAAGAAATAGAGAGCTGTGCAGACCGCACCGTTGGAGGCTATGATCTAGTAGGTCCCCTCGGAAATCAGACCTGAGTGCTTAAAGAATATGAAAAGCAACCCGTGTGCACGCACACCCAGGTGCAGATGTCAAATTCATCACTAGTCCAAACTTTATAAGCAGCCTCTGAGAGGAAACGTAGACTGGTGACGGGGAGATTCATCCGAGGTGTAAATACTAACCGAGTCCAATCTACAAGCCATGACCGAAAGAAGCAGAGGATTCAAGTCACTTTACCTTTTGAGCATTTTTCCATGTCCTCTGAAGACTGTAACCATAATGGAACTCGGGTCTCACCAGCACAAGAAAATGATAAATTGCTTCCAGTCTGAATCGAATTCTGCTTTGATATACTGCTACGCTGTTGCACAGATGACAAAAGCACATTATAAATGAAAACGGAGCCCAGTGGGAACACTTTAGGGTAAAGGACAACAAAGTGAGCTCGTCGCTGATGGAAGCCATCTGCCTGTAATGGGGAAGAAACTTCCACAAAGCACTCCACGAGAGACCTTAAGCTCTGGCCGTCACCTCGGCCTGGCCAAAGCATGCTCTCGTGCCTTGGACTGTGCTCCTTAATTTCTTCTTCTGTCAAACGATAATCATGACAAAATAATGATAGAAATGTTGGGAAATTTTGTAATCCTGCCTGGCTATAAACATACTTACTGCATTTTACAACCAGGTAAGAAAACCAAAGTCAAAATGGTCAAGGGAGCGCTGGAGGGATCAGGGCTATTAAACCCCTCCTGGTGTGCTATTTTTCAGTTACTGTCCCAGCGATAACGGATACTCCTCGGGCCCTGAGTCTGACCAGCTGGGCAAGCAGATTCCTCCCCATGAGCCTTTCCTCCTTTAGTCAGAGCCCACCACTGGGGACACCCCCACCCAAAGCCACCCCCTTCTTTTAAATTCATTATTGGCAAATTATTACCTTCCTACTTGAAATGGAGTCTAAGACGCCGGCTGCAGAGTCTGTGACTGAGGATCCTTGGAAATAGTGATTCACCTCGTGTGGAAACATGGCGATTTCATTCTGACGATACATTCTGTGGTGGCGGAGTTTAGATACCCACTCATCAAAGATTTCTTCTGACTTCACCTAGGTGATATTAAATTCAAAGAGGGAAACAAGAGTGTCACTAACTGAAAGGAGTAATTATTCATCAAATTGAGACACCCTGTCTTTTCATGTTGGCACATGTAGGAATGTAGAAATATCAGTTTATTGACGTAGTTTATGTGGTCTATGGGAGCAAGTTTGAGGAGGAAATGGAGAATAAAAATGCCTTCATTTAGGCTTTTAATGAAAAGGTCCAATTGTTATGCTATTATTAAGAAAGCAAAACATTACCACTTATATTAAACAAATAAACTGGAATTCGCATTTATTCGTCTCTTAAAGCATTTCCAAGCTCACTTGTCCCCACTCCTCATATTCTTACTGAAGACATTAGTATCATGTTTCTTTTAAACTCTTTTCTAATTCAGACTTCTCAGATCAATCTTCTCTGAACTGGAACGAATTTATAAATTCCTCCTAAAATATTTAACCTTGTTAATCTTCTCTGACAAAGAATACATTGCTCGGGAATGCGAAGGTTATGTTAAAACACATTTTCTTAAAAAAAAAAAAAAACCACACATTTCTTTTGTCTTTGGAAATAGAAAAAAATGTGGAAAAGTATTATTGGTGATTTCTGAGATTTTTCAAATACGCGTACACAAACATTTAGCCATTTCTCCATAAATGAGTACCTATCAAAGTTGACTTTCCATGAAGAATAATGTTTATAATTAGCAACTTTCATTATGAAGTATTTCATAAAAGTACTAAAAAGAATATAACAAGCACCTGTGCAGTAGATATTTCTTAATAGTTAATGTTTTGTGTGTATAAGGGTATATTAATATTTTCAAAATGAAAAACCAAACGTATCTATATATTAGAACAGAGATTCATGAAGTGGCAACTTAAGAAATCACCCGAAAAGATGTGTGGTAGGTTAACTTCCAAAAAAGAAAAATCCAGGTCAATCTGTTAAAATCTTTACAAATGCTACTGCTGAGAGCAAGGGCATGGAAATAAATGTCAGCCCCCATCACTCATTTAGGAAACGTTAGGTCGGCTCTTAGGTATGTTGTATTGATTAGAAGTCCATACAAGACTTAAAACCCCTCTAGGTGCTACTGAAAAGATCATTTATGGGGAAAAAGCAGTACCAACAGACTTACATCTATTTGTCTCCACCTAAATTATGTTCTCGAAATGAATTTCATTTCCCAGATGTGGTTATAGCAGGAATTTTACAGGAATCTGCTGTCATCCTTTGCACTGATCCCCTCTCAGGGGCCCTTAAAAGTCGGTGCCCAAAGTATTCATCTTGACTCATTTTTTATTGGTTAAATGAGGTAGAAGAGTAAAAGTACTTTATGAAGTAACTGTCCAGATTTCTGTTCCAACCCCACAAGTAGTTATAGGACTGTGAGTGGACAACCACCTAAAGTCTCGGCCACCCAGATTCCTCATCTATAAAAATAAGAGAATGGGACTGGATGGCCAACATTTAAAAACTTCCAGACTCTGAGGCTATTAGGGAGGATCCTCAGATGACCACACATACCCACACAAACACTCACAGCTGATGTTCAAATGAACAAACAAGAAATACAAACAGAACTTAAAGTGAATCAACACAGAGAAATATTAAACTGTGTTTGTCACGGCATCAGTATTCGATGTTATTTTAAGGCACTCTGGTTCTTTAAAAATGAGGAATTAATAATTATGAGTGGATGAACAAGAACCTCTTACTTCCTGACCATGTCAAAACAGTACGAAGAGTCACTGGAAGTTCGTGGAGAAGCTGAAACTAGTCTAGAGGACAATGATCTTTGCAACAGGGGGTGGGATATTCTTTCTTAAATTTTTTTTTTCAGTCATTTTCAACCAAGGAACATTTGGCAACAGGAGACATTTTTTGGCTGTTATAATTGAAGGGGGCTTGTTACCATCATCTAGTGGGTAGAGGCCAGGGATAACCCTCAACATCCTATAATACACAGGACAGGCCCCACAGCTAAGCCTTCTGCAGCCTGTCATGTCAGTAGTGTCAAGGGTGAGAAACCCTCCTTTACACAAGGAACTAGGGGCTAAGGCTAGGAAACAGTATGGATTTGACTGTCCTGTGCAGTCAATCAAGCACCTGTCTGTATTATGCATATGTTGGCATAAGCACCACATATATGCTATGGGGAGACTATGGGGCATCTTAAGACGTGGAGCTCATCATCTCATGCTTTCATTTTTCCAGCCCCCAGCTCTGATTCCCAATATTCCAAGTAATTTGCCCAAGGAAGAGAAGAGTCTTAGTATCTTCTCAATTAATTCCTAACATTAGGGTACCACCTAATAATTATACACAAAAACTAAACCTATTGAGCTTACTGAAGGCTGGGCATTACACAGAGTTTCCTACATGCAGGCTTTTCTACAAGGGCACTATAATAATTCCCATTCTGGGGAAGAGTGGTGAGGAAACGGAGACTTTCAGGGATTACAAAATGTGCCAAAGGCCAACAGCTAGTAAGTAGCCAGGTCCAGATCTGGTTCAGAAGCTCTTATATCATGCTTAGAACCATCTACACCAGCTGCAGGGGAGAGGGCAGAAGACGGTAGTTAAACAGCTTTCAGAAGTAGTCCTTGGAGGCCCATACTTTAGGAGAAAAGGTCCCCACATTCCCTGTAGTATGAAAATTTTAAAGAGCTGAAGTGGTAAGACTAAATATTAAATATGGTATTTCAGGGAATGTATGTTAACCTATGGTAAATGGCTCTTCACTAAAGGTGGTACAATCTGGGAGAAGGAGGGGTTCTTTGGAAACATGAAGACTTTATTATTGATTGTTGTCACAATCACGGTATGTATGTGGGGGGAATACCTAGGGGATGGGGGATAAAGAAGCTAAACCTTTAGCGGTGTGACAGACAGTCCTGTACAATGAAGAACTGTCCCATTTAAGATCGACAGCATCTGTTCGAAATACTTTCGCAGTGAAGATCTTCTACACCTTAGCTGGATCTTTTGAAATATTCAAAAGGCATCACTGATGGTACCATAACTGCCATCCCTTTGCAACGCAAAGAAATGGTGCAATGGGAGATAGCATCCGGGAAGCGATCTCACCTTCAGATGGTAGATGTGCTCCTCGGTATCCAGATCTATGCATTTTGAGGACTTCTTCACGGACATCACCGAGAGCCCCACGTCAATGCAGCCATGAAGCTTCTCTCTCTCTATCTGCAGAGGTGCGGAGAAGGCCACTTGAGGTTCATGGTGTTAAAAACAGTAGTAACACCCCTGATGCTCCTTTCTTGTAGCCTCGCTTTCAACATCCATTGTTGAAATGGATATATATATATATAAATATATATATATTTATAATATAAATATAATAACTATGACTTATCAAGCACCTGGTGTGAATCGGTACTGAATTAAGTGCTGCACGTGCATGATCTGTTCTGGTCTCTGAGGGTTAAGTAACGAGTGGCTTGCACAGCCAGTGAGTGAGGAAGCGAGAAAGTAAGCCCCGTGGACTGACTCCCACAGCGATGAATTCACCATTCACCTGTTAACTGTACTGCCTTCCACAGAATTCATTTCTTGTATCTAAATTCAATTGGAAGGGATTTAAAAAGAGGAGTAAAGGCAGGAAGCTAAGACAGGCCACTGTGCGTGCCAAGTTTTCTACGAGCAGCCCTACAAGATGAGAACTCTAGTAGGAGTTAAGGGAAGTGAGAAAGAAGAGGGAAGTGCTGGGTGAGAGAAGGACCCGCATAAGGGGCAGGACTAACAGTCCCTGGGGCGCTGTCTGCCTAGTGTTAACACAACAGGGAACTTCAAGTCACCTTCATCAAGGGCCTTCTCCACCAAAGCCCCTTGGTCACTGTAAGAGTGGGAGTGACACCTGCTCTATGTGGGGGAAACATCCTTTCCCACCCAGAGGACCCCTGAGCCCGAACCTAAGACCAGGAAAGACCCCTGGATACCCAGGACGGTTTTGAGAGGAGCCTTCCACCTTCACTTGGTGGGCGAACTGAGCCCACCCAAAACCCAGGGCTGGGACAGTGTGGAGCAGACCCCTCTGGTCCATGTGAAAGAACTATCACTCCCTATGGCTTCTAGTTCAGAGAAAGGCAATCCCCAAATGTGTACGATTTCATCCAAGGGCTGACAACAATTCGCCCTTCAGAGTACTTCGATAACACATTTGATTAATAAGAAGACTTACATCGGTTTGGCTCTTGGCATATTTCAAGATTCCTTTGTCCAGATAGAAAAATCTCTGTGGGGAAGAAAGTATAATGCACTAAGACATTCAAACATCCATCCTTCCCTGGGCCCCAATGTTCAGCTTCAAATTAAATACAAGTGCTTAAGAATCAACGAGGTAAGTACCGATTAGAGCAATGTGGGAGCAAATAAAGGTAAGGTCAAGGCCAGGGTCTTACCTTGTGCCAGCCTTTCAAGGGCCATTTCCTTTTTTTCAGCAAAAATCCCTTCTGAACGGGTGGCTCCTGGGTGTAACTCATCTCTCCTCTCAGCCCTTCCACCACTTCCCAGCTGTCCTGTTCCGAGAAAACACTTCATGCTTAAATGGCTACCTTTAAAAACAATAACCATGTTCAGAAGCACTTCATCCTAAGGGGATATCCACTAGGTGAATTCAAGATGGTGAGCCTAGGTGGGTTTGTTGGGGAGAAGTCAAAATGTAATTACCACGCAGGTCCTGAACTTCATGGATTTAATGCTATAATTTCATGGCATCAAATTTGATTTTTTTTTTTTTTTTCAAAAGCTCTCTCCTAGAAGGGAATGTTTCTCTCTCTCGGTGCTTGAACACAGCTAACGGTAAAGCTTTAACTGTAAATTCTATTTTTGTTACCTTTGACATCCATCATCACACATTTACTGTTTACTTGCCTCTAGATTCCAGCCTGAATTTTAACCAAAAGCTGCATACATCAGGTGGGAATATGGGGAAACCGGCTTAAGAACTGGCTGAAAAGTATGAGGCTGAATGCAAGTTGGTAAATACGACAATTTGGTCGAAATGATGATTCAGTTGCAAGTTAATCGCTTCAAATTCCAGATATTTAAATATTGGAAACCTGAAGTATCAAAAAGGTACTTTTGAAACAAGTACTTTCACCTTTTATTTTTTCCAGAAGTGTTGTCCTCCACACCCTTCTTTTGTTTCAAAAATTTGGGGGGGAGGGCAATATTTGCTCTACTGAGCAGTTTGTAACTTTGAAGAGGTACAAACAGTTATTACAATTAATCTTCTGTTGTTGGCTATCTAGGTAGTGTCAACTAATTGACTGAAAAAGGATTTAAAAGGGAATACAAAAGAAAAACACTAAAAATTCCCAAGAATTATTTTTAAATGCTTAAAAATGCACGAATCATTGCAAAATTACCCCCAAGGTAGACCAAAATTGGCAATACTTTAGAGGCTGAGATAATGGATTTTGATTTTACTAATGGATTAGCATACATGAAATGTACGAATCTTGGGGCGCCTGGGTGGCTCAGTCAGTTAAGCGTCCGACTTTGAGTCAGGTCATGATCTCGCGATTTGTGAGTTCGAGCCCCATGTCGAGCTCTGTGCTGACAGCTCAGAGCCAGGAGCCTGCTGAACATTCTGTGTCTCCTCCTCTCTCTGCCCCTCCCATGCTCATGCTCTGTCTCTCTCTGTCGCTCAACAATAAAAAAAAAAAAAATGTAAAAATCTTAAGAGTACAACCTAATGAATTTATACACCTCTACCATCAGTAACTACCTTCCAGATCAGAGAGAAACATTTCCAACACAGGATAATTAAGTTTTGACAAACATGTCCTTCCCCAAACCCTCCAGCCTTTCTCAGATATTATTAAATCATTTCAACATACATAAGTTGAAAGTATACAATGAGTATATAAAGAGACACCATTCTACTCTCTCTTTCCATGAGTTCGGCTTTCTTAGATTCTGCATGTAAGTGACAACACACAGTATTTGTCCTTTCCTGTTTTACTTCACTTAGCATAATGCCCCTGATGTCCACCCATGTTCTTGCAAAAGGCAGGATTTCCTTTTTTTTAAAATGGCTGAATGATACTCCTCTCTTGTTTATGTAACACATTTTTTTTATCCATTCACCCGTTGATGGACACTTAGGTTGTTTCCTTGTTTTGGCTACTGTGAATAAAGCTGTAATGGACGTGGGGTGCAAATATCTCTTCAAGTAACAAACCTCTTCTTTTGGCCAAGGTTTCGTGTGGACTAACCTGCTCTTAGTCAAACCTCCAGACTGTAGGCAAGGGTTACAGGTAGAGGCCAGAGGGATCAGGGGATGGGACAGTAGGTCCGGACCAGCACCGGGGAGCAGAAGCACTATGATTCAAGTCTCAGGAAACAGACAGTCTAATGGGAGGGCACGGGAACCACAGAGGGTCCTGGGTGCTCTGGCTCAGTTTCTATGTTGTCAAGTTCAATACACGGGAAACATCTGATAACAAGAACACTTCTCTACTTTAGCCAGTGAACTCTTTATATAACAACCCTGGCAGATCTGCCTTATATCTTATTGCACTTCATGGTGAATTGAGTTAAAGGTACATTCCAGACTTTTGAAATGTGGTAGTGGCATCCCAAGATCTGGAGTTGCAAAAGGGAATTCTTCAATGGAAAAAAGCAAAGCTTATCTTTAGTTCTTAGATCAGAGGACTTTTTCAGAAAGGTAGCAATGTCAAATGAGATTTCTTTGTAGCATTATCAGTTGTTCAAAGTCACTTAATTATATCGAGACAATTAATGGAGAATGCATATTAAGTGATAAGAAGCCACTTGCACACATGTGCGCACACACACACACACACACATACACAACTTCTGTTCACATGTATTTCAGCTTAGAGAGCCATTCCTCAAAATTTAAAGGGCCTTACCTGTCAAAATTTTAATGAATTTTTAAGGTTAAGTTAAAAATTCTACCTCCTCTAGGAAGCCTTCTTCAAAGGAAGGTAGTATTTCATCCTAGAAACTCCATCAGCGTCTATCTTACCGATCCAATGGTTCAGCACTTACTTATGATGGTATATGTGAGACTTAACCATCCCTACAGACAACAGACTCCTTCAGGGTGTCAAGTGTCTGGCTCACTTCTGACTTCTTCACAATGCCTGACCTGCTGTCCTGTGAATTATATGCATGTGATTGGCAAATAAGTAAACTTGGTCTTAGAATAACGCTGCACACAGACTTATGTTCTTCGAATATCAAATATCGGTATGCATTGGAAATGTGCCCGATATCTCTGGGCCTAATAACTATTTACAAATTAAATACAGCACATTCTTATTTGTGAAAGAGGGCGTATGTGTGTGTTATCATTGTGAAATGAAACTCTATGGCTCAAAACCTTTTGGAAAGTACTCTAAGGGGGGCCTAGGTCCTTTCGATTTGTTTTAAGATACCCACGCAGAAGGCAACAAGCAGTGATAACACTAGACAACGACGCGTCTGCTCGATACATTAAGTTGCGCAGAATGCAAATGCCAAGAGGGATTAGACGTTAACTGCATACTTTACAAAACTGAAAAAAAAAAATGGAACGAGATCATATCTGTAGTTGAAAGAAAAACAAGAATTAAACTTCAAAAATGTTTCAAGGATTCATGTCAGAACTAGATCTCTCCTGAATTCTTGAGACATAATACATTCCTGCCAATGAGCCAATGTGGAGGGCAGGGAATCAGACTGCATTTGTTGGCATTTAAAGTAAATAAAGCAGAAAGGGTCTGCATTTATTCTAGACCAAGTATCGTCTTTTTTCCTCGCTTTATTTTCTACCTAGGCTCAGAACTGAAAACTCTTACTGGGTTGGAAACGTCAGATTTGAAGTAGTAAGAAAGTGAAGACTCTTCTTGACTGAGGAAGAAAGCTCTGTAGCCAACTCCTTTGCTGGGCTTGCCATCCAACCCCTCCCCTCCCAACTTTCCTGTCTGTCACTGTCCTTGAGTCATGCGCTGAAACCTGAGAGACAACATGCAGCCAGCGTTCTCACTGGGTGGGGGTGAGGGGGACAAAACTCTCCCCTCTGCGGCTGGTGGAATCGTGGGGGCACTTTTAGTTATCACGGTACCTCTGGTCTAATGGCTGAGATCCAAGAATGGTAAATGACCCATGAGGCCCACAACTGTCCCACAATTCATTAGACAATGAAAAAGCTGTCCCAGTTAAGACCTTCGGAAGTGCCAGTGGACATTTTTGTGAGTGAAACCAGTTTGTAACTACTTGAGCACGAACTTGACTCTATCTCACATTCGCACCAAAGTATTTCTGCATGGTTTTTATACACTTTGAATTCTTGGTGATGCAACTACTGGATAACTGAGGGAAGACTATATTTCCTTCTGTTTGAGACTTTAATAAGCATCACCCGCCATTTTGGAGAACTGTGTCACTGAAGGCCATGCCACTTGTGGTATCTAAGTTATTAGCACAACACACCTGTATGAGTCTACATCAGCGGCTGCCACGTTTTGCATACATGTATATCTGACCACATCATTACATCTTCTGGTATAATCCAATGTGAGCTTCTATACATTAAAATAAATATTTCATTATTAACCAATTCGAGCTTTTCTTTATCAGTGAAGTGTTATATTAATGTTTTCAAAATTATGTGTGCAGATATATTAATAACAAATTTCATGTGAGGAAAGCAAAGGGGTCATTAAAATCATGGTCGTAATACGGGGATGTTGTTTTGGTGGAATTAAAAACCACGGCTACACCTGACACAAATTCTATGAGAAGCAATGCCAGGCCAGGACACAGCGTAGTGAAATTGCTTGGAAAATGTGAGGGTTTAATTACTTTCTCATAAATAAGTCCGGTTGGTTTTTTTTCTCAAAATGTGTCTCTTCTGGGTCCCTTCTGTTCCCCAGGCACCGCCCTGACCCAGGCTCTTATCCAACCTGGTTTCCCAAGACTCTCCACTTCCATAATCATTTATGGGGCTCCATTATGCCCTACTCTCCGTCCGATATAAAAATGAATATAATGTAAGCTTGTCCTCATTTCCGCTTCTGTGGGATATTTATATTGTTCCAGCCTCCCGGAATCTTCTCTTCATCTTTTCCACCCAAGCAAACGCTTCAAAATTTTAGTTCAGTTTCTGAAATTTTCCTAAATTATCCAAACCAGATCAGTTGTACGTTCTTGTAAATATAGTAGCAATATTACTGTCTATTACCAGACAACTCAGTGTTTAATTAATTTGTCATTTTTTCCCACTTTTATCCCCAGGGATAAAAACTTCTGAAACAGCTTCTCTCTGACCATCTTTTCAACTTGCTTTTAAAAACCCCAGCAATGAACTTCATATGCATAAATAAAAGAATTCTCCTGGGTTCATTAATCGTTGGGGTTTCAAACCAAGAAGTGGATTAAGTTCTCGAGCCAAGTAAACAGTACTAGGTAGCTGTTTAGTACTAGTACTGGGTAGTACTAGTTAATAAGGAAGAACTAAGTTGTATCCACACTTCTATATAGCCTGCCATTTAAAACGCAAAACGGTAGTGCCTCAGGAAATCCTATCAAAGGGGCCTACTGAAACAACACATAAATACAACTATATAAACAAAAATAATATAAAATAATAATATAAAATAATTATAAAATAAAATAATAAAATAAAATAAACTAACTAATGTAAAAGAACACTTTCTAGCTCCATGAAAGAAAGAACCTTTTCTATCTTGTTCACTACTTAATAGGGTACAGTAGATATGAATAAATATGTTGAACAAATAAATGAAACACGGTAACTAAATATATTAAGCGTGTACTATCTGCCAGGGGAGTGTGCTAAATACTATACTTAGATTATTGCACTTAATCCTTGAACGATCCTGTGAGGTTGGATTAGTATCCTTATATTTGGAATGTGGAAACTTTCAGAAATGTTTGGAATGGCGAAGAAAGCACTAGATAACTTCCCCAATGCTATAAAGCTACCCAGTAATAAAGCCACCCGACTTCGGGACCTATATTTTTAACCATTCTGCTACATTTTATAATATATTGCATATTCTGCTATAATTTAAATACATACATTCTGATGATGTACCGGGGTAAATGCCAAGCAGGGGCCAAGATCCTGAAACGATTTGAAGAAGTTGGGAAGCTTTGCCCTACGGGGATAGAGACAAGCAAGTTCTGGGGTGCTGCTCAGAGCTACCACGGTTCCTAGCCTACAATCCCACCAAACTGGGGCAGGAAATTATCTGTATATTTTAACTCGGCCAATTCTTGGCTCATTCACTTTTTAGATTTGGAATGTCTGCCCGATCTACTTCTTAGCCTGTGAATTCTCACTCGCCCCAAACCTTCTCTTTAGGGCACAAATTCTCTCCCTCCTCAGCACTTACACAAACCTCACCTGAGTCTCTTTGAGCCAGAAGAACGTGGGTTCTGTGAGGACAGGGACAGGGTCCTCTCTGTAGAGATCTCACTACTGGGGACATAGGGGCCCTGAATAAAAGAGTCTGAAGGGCAAGGGAGGGTACGAAAAGGGCCCAACAGAGGCCTCAGGGTGAGGATTTTAATCATGTGTGCTGGCATGGGGCGAACTGGTACTCAGGGCAGAACAAAGCAAAGTCGCCGGCTCCTCTGTGCTAAAGGGACCAGGTGTCCTGAAGTGGCTATTTGTGCTCCGCACACCCGGTGACCCAGGAGTAGGATACGCACCTTGAGCTGGATGTCCTGAGATGCAGTACAGGGTGGACTCGGACCCCCGGGAAGATCAAGGCCCTGCTGACTTAGCCCAACGTGGCTGAGCTGATCTCCTGCCCTGCGGGTGTCAGGCTAAAAACTCACCATGAGCATAAGGTGGAGAGAGAAATGGGACAGGGTCTCGGGGGAAGTGGCTTCTTAAGGCTTTTGCTTCAGTTTAACTGAAGACAGTCTGGCACTGTCGTCCGGCATTAAATTCAGTCTCTTTTACTGAATGTCAGAAAAGTGCCAAATATAGAAAGCTGCTTTGTGGTTGGAAAGGCAGCTAAGCATTTATCTGTGCTCACGCGCTGGCACGGTTCATTTCCATATTGCTGAGTGCACGAGTTGAGACTGCTCCCCCCCCCCCCCCCCCGGCACAGCTGTTTCCCCAGTGTACGTCTCCTCTGAAACTTTCAAGGGCTGCATTCGCTGCGCCGTCCTGGTAGTGATGTCAGAAATAGAATATCCCTTAAAACTTCCGTCCTTCCCGCAGCTGAAGACTGCGGTGGAAGGAAGTTTGGTGGCTGCCTCTATCTGGCATGACTGGGGAGTGGGCTGTTCTGATTATTTATTTAGTCTGTTTATCAGGTTTTTAAAATTCCAAGGCAGTACCCAGCATTAAATCACATGGAGCATAATTTCACATGTCTTTAAGGACTCTGAGGGCATTTCTGATTTTGTAAAGCCTCGGGACCATCAATATGATCTCTTATGATTGTACGATGAACATATGGAAATACTTGTCAATAGATTTCCAGTTAATGACAGCTTTAGCTGATACCAGATCAATTCTGTACTTCTATTTCAATCACTGAGAGTGTAAGTTGTTACTTCTTGTCCAATCGTGTCTTCCTGAACTAAAAATGTTTGAGCACCAGCAAGCCTGATAGCAATAGCAATTAAAAGAACAAATTAGGGGCGCCTGGGTGGCTCAGTCAGTTACGCATCCAACTTTGGCTCAGGTCATGGTCTGGCGGTGCACGAGTTCAAGCCCCACGTCAGGCCCTGTGCTGCCAGCTTGGAGCCTGGAGCCTGCTTCAGATTCTGTGTCTCCCTCTCTCTGTGCCCCTTGCCTGCTCATGCTCAGTCTCTCTTTCCCTTTCTCTCTCTCAAAAATGAATAAACATTTTTTAAAAATTAAAAAAAAAGAACAAATTAGTTGAGTAGGGGGTGATCTAAGGCAATGCATACCCATCACTGAAGATCTTGTCAAGATGCAGACGTCAGTTCAGTAGGTCTGGGGCAAGGTCCGAGCTTCCTTGGTGAGGCCACTGTGGCTGGACCACAGGCCCACTTAGACTAGCCACACTCTGGGAGCCCAGGCGGTCTTGAAGAATTGGGGTTTGACTTGATAGGCCGTGAGGGCCAAACCAGGACTAATGGGGTGAGAATTGTAAGGCCCTGGATCCCACCTCTGCGTAAAGGACAGATCATCCGATACCTAATAACCAGCACTATGACCAATAACAAAAAATGACAAGGGCTGCTCTAGAAAGATCCAGTTTCCTAATCACCGGAGAATTCCATCAGAGACTGGCAGAGGGGCTGCAGAAGGATTCCCAGACCAGGAAGGAGGTCAGAATAAATGAGCCACAAAACCCTTTCCACATCTTAGATCGCAAACTCATGTCATATAAAATGGGTACGAAGCCTCAGTTGTTCAGGATGAGTAAGCACTAAAAATCGCTGTACAACATTATGCCGAGAGTTAGAGATACTGTCTTGTGCATGTAAAAACTTGTTAAGATAGTAGGTCTCTTGTTAAGTGTTCTTACCATAATGAAATAAAATAAAATAAAATAAAATAAAATAAATAAAATAAAATAAAATATTGACTGATAAAGTCTACTAAAAGCAAATAAAACACCAGTAGCATTAGCTTCTATCTAGTAACCTCAGGGACAGTCCCTGAACTTAGGATCTAGGTGAGAAGGCTGAAGAAAAAGGGAAGGCAGGGGAGAGCCCATTCAGACTCGGAAGGCTACATGGGGAACAGTCATGACCTGCTGATGGCCGCGTCTTTCCTCTCCCTTCACAGCCAGACACACAGCTCACCAACTCACACCCTGGCAGGTGGGGAACACCCAGATGACTTGAACCCCCTAAATGTGTTAAATCTTGATTACTTGGGTAGTCACAGGCCAAAACACTGGTGCCTTAATTACTTACATAATGGGAGAGTCTGCACTCAGTCTTGGGAGTGAACCTTTGAGAAAGCACGGGAGGTCACGGAAAGAAAAGGAAGGTCACCGGCAGCAGGAGATACCGACAATGAGGAGGAAAAAAACATGCGACCTGCCAGCTCTGTTCCTGACTCCACCTGAGGTCCAAAGAAGAGAAAAATCCATCTGTGTTAGCCACAGATGGATTTATAATTAAAATACTATTAATAAAAAACTTTAATGTATGTATAAGGATTATTTTGCTCCTGTTGGACACTCACTAGTTATGGCTGTAATTACGCTGGTACTTTTTTTTAGGATCTTCAAATAGATCTGTGGGTTATTAACATTTGTTAAATATCCCCCTAATTGTATGTAAGCCATTCAAGACTAAGGACAGCATTGTTTATGCACTCTTTTCTCTGTAATGCTCTGCTCTGTCAGTGAGGGCCTCCTGAGAGCTACAGTTACCGTTAAAGATGGAGACACCCAACCCATAAATGTCACTGCTCTGGCTGTGCAGCCCGCCAAAAATTTGAGGGGATTTATCGTCACTGCGGCAGTGATGATAGTAATACAAATAACGACTACTACTTGTTGATAATCTTCTATGTGCCCCCAATGACGTTATAATGGAGGTATTATTACTCTCATTTTACAAATAAGGAAAATGAAGGGGCGCCTGGGTGGCTCACTCGGTTAAGCATCTGACTTCGGCTCAGGTCATGATCTCACAGTTCATGAGTTCGAGCACCACATCGGGCTCTGTGCTGACAGCTCAAAGCCTGGAGCTTTCTTTGGATTCTGGGTCTTCCTCTCTCTCTGTCCTCCCCTCTTCACACTCTTCTATCTCAAAAATAAATAAACATTAAAAAAAATTTTTTTAAGAAAATGAAGCTCCAAAGTAGTCTAGCCAACATCCAACATCACAAACTATTAAGTGGTAGACCCCATTTGTGGGCTGCAGACCACATGCAGAACCTCTCTGTTCAACGTCCACCCTGGATGAGATCACCAACAGCATACTAGAGTGCATCCAAGGCCATTCACTGCCTTGCCAGTCCTGCCCCTCGCCCTCGGCGCTGCTGTCTCTGGCAGCATATTCCTGCACTTAGACATGTGTGTTAGCTGGTGAGGACGGAGAGACTCTGTCTACTCAAGAGACTTAAGAGTCTCTTTTGGGTTTTTTTTTTTTTCAGGGTGCAGAAGCAAAGATTTGTTTTCCCTCACAGAGTCATGGAATAGCTCTTCTTAACCTCCAAGTTTGAAAGAGAATATGGGAGTCACCCACCTAGCTCTTTCATTTTAGAGATGAGGAATCTAAGATAAATGATTTGTGTAGGGCCACAAAAATGAGTGGAGGACTTCTGAGGACCAGGACCAGTCTTCTGGCTCCAACCTAGTGCTCTGCCCACCACCCCTTTCTAAGAATTTCCTCCCTGCCTCAGTGGCAGACAGTCTCATGGAGGAGCCCCGGGGCCACTCGCCACACAGGAGCAGGTGCACGTGATGACCACAAAAATCTCCCCTATAAATTCCTCGCTGAATGGAACTTGGCCAGAGGCACAAAGGAGAAGAGACTCTGGAGCTCTTCGTTGTAAACCTTCCAGCATCAATCATTTTAATACTTGATGTTTGATACCTTTTCATTAAAAAAAAATCATAGTATCTTTGGCATATCGTAGAGCTCTGCCCTTTGGTGTCTGAGCCTGGAGAGAATCGCAGACTGTATACAGACATAACATTTTGCACTTCAATTACAGGGCACACAACTCCTGAAGGAAACCCACCTCGTTGCTGGGTGGCGCTAGCTGATAAGGGCGTTCTCTCTGACAAGTGTGCTCAAAACTGTTTTTTCAGAGCTAATTGAAATTTGCAATCAAAGTAGAGACGCATTTTGGCTAACTAATGCGCATATAATTTAGAATCATAAGAGTAGGTGCCAGAATAAACTCTTCCTGTCTCTGATCCAAATCATCACTGATCCTCCCCGCCGCCCCCCCCCCCCCCCGTCTATAGAAGAATAATAACTCGTTCTCATAATGAGAACCTAGTGACAAGACAAGATCCTGGAGAGCCTTATGAATCAAAGAAGGAATGATTCTAGGGTTAAGTGAGTTAGATTCTGGTTGAGGACTGCCCTTCTATTTAATAGGGCAGCCTTCTACTCAGAGTTCTGAAGCTTAGCACCAGGTACTGGAGATGAAAAGATGGAAAACCAGTGCTGGCCTCCAAAAAGTTAGCATATATTAAAAGTAAAAAGACACCATGAAGCTGAAAACTGGAAAACGCAGAATGGGAAATTCAAAGAAATACGCTGCGGGAGTCCCTGAGCACAATCACACGAGCTGGGCCCACCTTAGGGGGAGGGCCCGAGCTGGCGCTCAAAGGAAAATGGACGCAGAGTGAGCAGCAGGGTTTCCGAGGCTGCCTTCACACCCGGGTGGCTTAGCACAAAAGCAATATATTCTCTCACAGTTCTAGAGCCAGAAGTTCAAAATTGAGGTATCAGCAGAACCTCATGGGTTCTGGAGCCTCGGGGAAGACTGCATTTGTATTAGCTGAGGTTGCTATAATAAAATACCACAGAGTCAGTAGAGGCTGGGAAGCCCAAGATTAAGGTGCTGGTAGATTCGGCTCCTGGTGAGAACCTGCTTTCTGTAGACAGCTGCCTTCTGGCCGAGGGCTCACATGGCCCTTCTCCCATGTGCGAGAGTGAGCTCTGGTGTCTTTCCTCTTCTTATGAGGGCACTAATCCCTTCAGGGAGGCACTACCATCTAAACCTGATTACCTCCTGAAGGCCTGCTCCTCAATACCGTCGCATTGAGGGTCAGGGCTTCGACGTGCGCGTGGGCTGGCAGGGAGACACACACATGCAGCCCATAATAGCGTGACTTGCCTCTCTTCCAGTTTCTCGTGGCATTTGGCATTCCTTGGCTTGTAGCCACATCGCTCCGATCTCTGCCTCTGTCTCCGCATCGCCGTTTCCTCCGTGTCTGCATTTTCCTCCGTGTGCTTCCTATGAGGACACTGGTCACTGAATTTAGGGCCAACCTCGATAATCAAGGATGATGTCCTCACCTCAAGATCCTTAAATTAATTACATCTGCAAAGACTCTCTTGCCAAATAAGGTAATGTTCACAGGTTCCAAGGAATAGGCTGCGGACGTATCATTCTGGAGGCGACGACATTCGGCCCACTAACCCGGCAAAAGGAACCGCTAAGCCAGACATGTGCCAAGGAGGTGGCTCCTCGGGCGTGGAACAGAGAGAAGGCGGTTTAAGGTGCGGTGTGGGATTGTGTACAGATGCGAAGGGAGACACAACTGCATCTGATCGTGGGGTCAGCGTGGAGAGGACTCAGGGACGTCAGATTATCTAGAGAAGTCTTCTGTTTTGCCTCTGTCCTACTTCTTATACTGCCTTTAGCCTTTTAGCATTTTAATATCACCATATCATTGAGGTAGACTTAGACTCTCCCCTTCCTAGGAAAGGACTGTGGAGTCCGTTCAGTTCATATTTGCACGGATAGCTTGTAGGAAAAATTCCAGTAAGTGGATAGCCAGTAAGCTGTGTTCCCAACAAAAGCCTGTGGGTTAACATTCAGCTTCCTGCACTATGGTTGATGCCAACCATAAATAAATAAATTGGCTTTCTTAAGGCACCCCATGTAGTTTCTATCAAAGCAGTGTTTCTCGAACCCACCAGCATATATTTGCGGAGCTTGTCATCCCGGGATTGCCTAACAGCACAAACAGGTCAGCGACCTCCAGAAGGGCTTCGAGAGTTCAATTTCTCCTGCTCTTTGGGGTGTAATATAGCTGACGGTCTATCGTTTGTGGACATGGAGAGTAACAAACAGGCCCCAACGACTCAACTATGGCATCTTAGCTGACGTCTTCACCTCTTTGACCAAATGTGTGTTTGCTTTTTCCTTCTAAGACTTCGAGTGGGAATGTAATAAGAATTGAGCCTTGTATCTTTGCTCTCCCTACTTGCAGCGTATCATGTCCAGTGTGACTTGTTTAGGTATGACTGAAAGGTAGGCAATAAGACATAAAAGGCCCAGAAAATGAGAAGCTGGAAAATTAAGACGGAAACATATAGCTAATTATCTTTTCTCTGTTGGGCCCACCGGATAAACAAAAAACAAAGAAACGGCTCTAGACAGACACCTCAGGGATCCTAAGGCCACTTCCCTCATGTATGTTACTCTTGTCCCTGCATTCACAGAGATGTCAGCTTACGGAGGTCTGTTCCAATAGCAATCACTTGTACATAAGGCACCTGGAACTTCAATGAACTTGTAAAGAAGCTTTCTAGAACCTAAAGAAATCTGTTCTCCAAATACGTGGTCCCTGGCTCCCCACCACTTGTGAGCTGTGTGACTCCGAGAGAGTCGGTTAATATCTCTGAGCCATATTTTTTTCCCAAAGTGAGAAAATAATACAGATCTCACTGGGTTGTTTTGAGACTCCAAGGGACAGTATGACAGAAGCAAGCAAGCCATTTGACTGCACCTTACAGCCGAAAGGAGGAAGCCGGGAAGCAGTCGCCACGTGGTATCGCTTGAGGGCTCCAGGGCCTCCCTCTATGGAAGGAGGGTGAATGGTTCGTGCATCCAACACTTACAAACCACCTACTGCAAGCAGGTTTTCTTCTAACGAAGCTGTTGGCGCAATCTTATAGGACGCTAAGGCACAGAGGAGTTAAATAACTTGTCCGAGGTAAAACTGTTTATAAACAGACCCGGGATTTATTCAACTCAGGCCATCCAGCTCCCAGGCGAGTTCGTGCTTGTTGCCTGTCATCTTTTGTGACCATCCCAGAGCCACTGACACGATCGTGACATTCTCGAGGGCCTCCTCCTCCACTGGTCTTCCTTGTGGTGTTTACCCAGCTCGGACTTACAAAAGGCGGCTGTCAAATCGCAGCGTCTCTAAAGACATGGTTATTGAAAAGGAAGAAGTAGGACTAAGCCTTTTCGATACCCAGACACCTGAAAATACAAACAGCTGAGCACTATAGCGTGAATTCACTTTTCACCCCTTGGCATATTCTCTCCCATTCAGCCCCCTGTCTTATGGGTTCTGGCACCAAACACAGACAGCCTGGGCTCCCTGAAGTACAGCATAATCTAATAGCCTGCATAAAGAAACTCATTCGAGACCCTGGGAGAACTCAAACACCACCCCAGAGCGGCCCAGGGGCAGGAGTGTGACAAGACCAAACTGCATAATTGTATGGAAACTTACCTAGTCATGGCTCTCTGCATTCCAAATCCCCTACAATCATGAGGGAAGCGCTTGCCAAGTATTTTAAAAGGATTTACTTTCTGATTTCCGGCGTATTATCTGGCAAATACTAACAACACATAAAGTAAGAAAGGAAGTATGCTCTCTTTCCAAAGCAGTCTTCCCAACAGAGTCAATTTCTGAATTGTAGTGGTCTGTTCAGCTGTCCTGTCCTTTGTAGCTTCACGAATCCCTGGCCTAGGTCTTTTAATAATAGCTTCTCAAGACAATTGGCTGAAGAAATAAAACTTGGGCATGTAGGACTCTATGAATAAAGACAAAACTTACTCATTCATCTTTATCTAGCTCCGTCTGGCTTCTGAAATGTGTTATTTTGAAAGTTCTAGGAAGGAAATGTAAGGGGGCAGTGGGAAAAAGGAATTACTCATATTTTACAAGTTTAGAAATAGCAATTCTCTCTCCCACTCAGGTATCCCTTAACCTACTTAATATATCTACAGAGCTTTGAAAATAGTCCTCTTTCCACCTAGCAACTGCATGCTTATGCATTTATTAACCCGCATTTACCTAACATCTACTGTGTGCCAGGCTGGGTATTTCGTATTTATTATTACATGTAGTTCTCCAAAGTGAGCACAACGATCCTAATTTCACAGCTGAAGAACAGACACTGAGAGGTTTTCTATAACATGGCAAGGTCAAACAGCTGGCCAAAAGCAAAGCCAGTGTGAATACAGGTCAGTTTCAACAAAGACCATCTTTGCTTTTGTTCCATACTTTCCAAGAGAGTGCTTGTTCAGAGACCACAGGTATGGGAAGCATTGAGGGATTTCATCGTTTGCCGGAAGAAACTCAATGCACGGACGTCTGTTCATTTTTGAGGATCCTCACGATATGTCACTGGAATGAGCGAGCTCAGGAATCCGTGGGCCTTTTGCTCCCATTCCCTACGTATACCTGGCCATCAACTCTAAGCTACCCGGTGGATATTTGCTGCTGGCCTTCAGTCATTTGCACCTGCCATGTGCAAAGCCTTGTGCGGGGTGCTGTGAGGACTAAAAAGATGTGCAAATAGAAACCCAGGACTCTGAGAACAATACATTCTTTCAACCAATGAATTAATCAAGAGAGGGTTATCCACGTGGGGAGAGAAAAGGGCAAGTGTGTAGCCTGACATTAGTCTCGCTTGAGGTGCCCACACAGGACATGTGTGAAGGCCTCTCTGGAATCCTGTCTGGAGGCCTGGTAAAGCTGGGGTGGCCTCTTTCTCTGCTCCTCTTCTCTCATGAATGAGCTCTGCCCCGCCTTTCACACCTGCCTCACCTGCTAGACAATGCCACCGATGACCTCCACAACCAACGGTCATTCTCCGCTTCAATTCATGTGTCTATCAGCAGCCATTTAAAAGTAAATGAATTAGGATGCCTGGGTGGCTCACTCAGTTGAGCATCCAACTTTGGCTCAGGTCATGATCTCACAGTCCATGAGTTCGAGCCCCGCATCAGACTCTGTGCTGACAGCTCAGAGCCTGGAGCCTGGAGCCTGCTTCGGAGTCTGTGTCTCCCTCTCTCCCTGCCCCTCCCCCACTCACACTCTCTCTCTCTCTCTCTCTCTCTCTCTCAAAAATAAATAAACATTTAAAAAAAATTTTTTTTAATAAATAAAAGTAAATGATTTAAAGTACTGCACTTCAACATAGATTGCATGTGCCTCAGCAATGATCTATAGTGAGCATATATTATTTTTATAAAAGTTATTTTTTTATTAATTTTATTTTTTTATTGTTGAGACACAGAGACAGAGTGTGAGCAGGAGAAGGGCAGAGAGAGAGAGGGAGACACAGAATCTGAAGCAGGATCCAGGCTCTGAGCTGTCAGCACAGAGCCTGATGCGGGGCTCGAACTCACAGACCGCGAGATCATGACCTGAGGCGAAGTCGCTTAACTGACTGAGCCACCCAGGTGCCCCTAAAAGTTATTTTTAAAAGCGTTACAGCAATAAATGAAGATTCCTTTCCAGAAAAATCGCAAAATTCAAAAGGATAGAACAGTTTCCTATGGATCAGTCTAGCTAAAGGGGTAGCTGAACCAAAGCCCGAGACAGGGAATGAACACCAAAGCAGAGAGTGACGTAGAACACTGTATAAATAGGGTATGAGTGAGACAGTCAGCCAGGGACTTCCTCAAGGAGAACAGGTTCCTAGCCTTTCGGTAAAGGCACTCTGTCTGAAGGATGCTCTGCTCTTTTTCAAAGAGACTCACTTCGTCTACAGACTCTCAGGGTTCTGGAAACAAGACCATTTCAGTCCTGGCTCTGGAGCTGGCCTGGGTTCAAATGGAGCTGATCTGAGATTGTAAGAGTTTCTTAACTTTACAGAGAAACACTCCCAAGAGTTCCCACAGTCTTGTACAGTAGAAACCCTCCGTTTTCTCTCACGACAACCCTGCAAAGGAAGCAGGAGGAGAGTTTTCTCCCCATTTTATGCATCGAGAACTGAGGCAAACCTCACTTGCCTGAAGTTCCTGCAAAGAGCAGAAGACAGAGACTTTGGTGTAGACGGCTTGATTTCAATGCTCTAATATCACTATGGGGTGATCAGCGTGGTACCTGTGCTGCCGTTCACCGTGCCTATGGGACCCAGAGCCAAAAACAAGGCACTCTTTCCCACTGAACTCAGACTCAACTGCAGAATCCTTCTCAACACAATGTTCTAGGCAGCTGTGACCAACGGATTGTTGCTGGCGTGGGAAGAGACAGAAAGCAGTTACACCCAGAGAGCACAAGGCTCAGTAGAACGGAATAGCGTTAAGAATTCACCAACTGTCTTCACTTGTTTTAGGTATGGATTATGCCAGGTATTGAAGATATTAAATGCAGCCGCCATATTAAATATCCGATTACATTCTTCTCTAAAAGCATTTTGTTAATGTGTATAAAGGAAGGCACTTTTTGTTTTAAATGTATACATTCAGATGTACATCGTACTTCTGTGGGCTTTTGTACACCCAAGAGGTATGGGGAGGCACATGTACGACACCTGTAGAAGTTTCCGGGACAAAAAGCAGACCTATTCACCATGAGAATTTATGTTTTCCATAAGTAAGAATGAAGCTCGAATTAATGTTAACTATAATGAAAATAAACATTAATATTAACTCAGCACCTACTTTGAGTCTGACCCTAGATTAAATGTCTTAGTTATTTTAAAAAATTTTTTTAATGTTTATTTATTTTTGAGAGAGAGAGTGCAAGCAGGGGAGAGGTAGAGAGAGACACACAGAATCCAAAGGAGACTCCAGGCTCTGAACTGTGAGCACAGAGCCTGACGCGGGGCTCAAACCCACTAACCGCGAGAACATGACCTGAGCCAAAGTTGGACGCTCAACCGACTGAGCCAGCTAGGCAGCCCTACATGCTTTAGTTTCAATCCTTACACTAGTCGTACGCAAAAAGAACTCTTATTATTCCAATCTCGCTGATGAGAAAACAGAGGCTTAAGTTTAAGCATTATAAGTCACAGAACCAATGAGTAAGTTGAACTCAGGCTGGGGAGTTCAAGTTCTAATCACTGTGCATACCTTCCTCCTCAAATTATCTTGGTAAGTTTATATTTGCAGGCTGTTACCATACTGACAAAGTGAGGCATACTGTATTTAAAATATCAAAAGCCCTAGTATTTAAAAGATGATAGAACCCTTTTCCTTGGGTTTTCATGGTCCCAAGTTGTAAACTCTGTCTTAGGTCACCTGGGCCTACCTCCTTGAGATTTTATATGAGGAGGCTCTGGGACAGGAAGGACATGTTCAAATGTACTTCAAGAAATAGGGCAAGGGCAAAGTCAGTGCAAGGAACTGAAAGAAAGCCAGTGTGGCTGGAGTATAGAGACGTTGTCTCGACGTCACCTGGTGATGTTGGAGGAGAATTTAAGTAAAAAAATTTAAGTAAGACAACCAAGTGTTTCAGCCAAGACTATACTGTAAGTTTGTGCAGTTTGTGGCCCTCTCTGATGACCACCCTGGCTCCAAACAGCAACAATATACAAAGTCACAGACATGAAGGGTTTTGTGTGTGTGTGTGTCTGCGTGATGTAAAAAAAAAAAAAAAAAAAAAAAGATTAAACATCTCTGTGGCTCAAACACAAAATAAAAAAGCAACAGATGCTGTAGACAGAGGTGCCCAGGAGCCCTATTTCCATGGGTGAAGGGGCTAAAAATGTCCGCGGGAAAAGGCTGGGACCTGAGCTAGCCTCACTGCCGGAAATAAGCAAACAAGGAGGGGGAGCTCCACACCACAATGAAAGGGGGCTTGAAAACGTGCCTTATCCCGGGAGGTGGCAGGAGGCAGACACAGCCTCACAACCAGACTTGGGCCATGTGTGCTGGCCTGGTGGTGGATCCTGGATATTCGATCATCGATGAGGAACAGAAACCCCAAGCTGCAAATAGAAGACATGGCTCTGAACTGGGGGCCCCAGAGGTAAGAAGCAGATAGTAGCAGAGACCTCGATAGGGCAAGGCGAGTAGCAGAGAAAGAACAAGGGGAAGCAAACTCAAGATGATGCTCTAAACCATAATTCCGAAGCATAGGAAAAGAACGAGCGTTATAGAGGGTCCAATACAGTCAACATCAACTTCTGCACCACTCTCCTATGAAATGAAGAGAATAGAACAAGCTATTCTTTTTTTTTTTTAATGTTTATTTTTGAGAGAGAGAGAGAGAGACAGAGTGCAAGGCGAGGAGGGGTAGAGAGGGAGAAAGACACAGAATCTGAAGCAGGCTCCAGGCTCTGAGTTGTCAGCACAGAGCCCGATATGGGGCTCGAACTCATGAACTGTGAGATCATGACCTGAGCCAAAGTCGGACGTTCAACCAACTGAGCCACCCAGGTGCTATTCTTTAAAAACAAGTAGGTTGGGGGCATCTGGGTAGCTCAGTCAGTTAAGCATCTGATTTCAGCTCAGGTCTGATCTCGTGGTTCGTGAGTTCAAGCCCCTCTGAACTGACGGCTCAGAGCCTGGAGACTGCTTCCTGTTCTGTGTCTCCCTCTCTCTGTTCCCCTCCTCCATTAATGCTCTCCCCACCCTCTCAAAAATAAATAAACATTAAAAAAAATTAAAAGTAGAAAAATTAAAAAAAAACAAAAACAAGTAGATTGTTACAGAGTTTACTTTAAGTTTATGTGTTCTGAGAGAGAGAGAGGAAGAGAGAGAGAGAGAGAGAGCCTCTCCTCTTACTCTTTATGACATAAGCTCAAATGAGTTCTTTGAAATCCATAATTAATCAATTCAAATAACACACCAAAAGAAGTTTCTGTGGTATTCAATCGTAGGATGTCACTGCACTGCTCCAATTCCTATGGTGTTATAAGCACTGACTGTTGAAATGAATCATGTTCTCGGGGCACCTGGGTGGCTCAAATGGTTAAGCATCAGACTCTTGATTTCGGCTCAGGTCATGATCTCACACTTGTGGGATCAAGCCCTGCATTGGGCTCTGCACTGACGGCATGGAGCCTGCTTAGGATTCTCTCTCTCTCTCCTCTCTCTCTGCTCCTCCCCTGGTCCTTCTGTCTCTCTCTCGATAAATAAATGAGCTTTAAAAATAAATAAATAAAGGAATTGAGTTCTTTCTCCTTATCCAAGAAGGAGATACCAATGGATGCTACTAGGTGCAAAGGGTGAGGGAAGATGACATATTTGACCTCTAATCCCAATCAGAATTTTGGCCAGGGAGAGAACCACTCCCACCCCCTGCCATGGAAAGCTGGTAAGGAGGGGGAGCATACAGCTACCTTTATGAAACTAGAACTCCTAAAGAAGCCATGATGCACTGGCCAGGGACTAATTTTAATCTTTTTTTTTTTTTTTTAAATCAGAGACAGAAGTGATTACTGTGCTGAAAAGATTGTTCTTCCTCACAGGAGATCTTGGAGGGCTCCCCTGATGTCCCGCCTCAGGCAAAATCTAATGTGCCCAGAATCATGGATTCCAGAGACATGAAGGAGCACTGTGAGGTGGCAAGCTCCACAGCCTGGGCAGTGTTCAGGTGAAGAGACCCGTGACGATGTGTCATAAATGTGCAGACGTGCCTGGCATGGGAGGCCACCTGATTGGTGCTTCCAAATCTGGAACCAAGGACTCTCTGGGGCCAACTCCTAGGCTAGCGCTTCCCATGAGGGAAAGACAATGCCGACACTACCAGGAGATGCTGAGAAGGCTCAGAGATCATCCTGGTTGTGAAGCCACGGACAGCCCACTCTCTCTCTACTGAACTGAAGGCGGTAGAATTATAATGATTCATCAGCACTTACTGCCACTGACCTAAAACCAGCAAATTCTGCCAACAGAGATTTATTAGAAAGAAAAGCAAGAAACAAAATGTAATTACAGCTGACAGTTATTTAGGAGTTAATTATTCAGTTCTTTGTTTCACTTCTTTCTTCTTCCTACTTAATTCCTTTTGACCAGTGCTCTGTGGATTTGATTCTCTCGTCCAGTGGAGAAATAAAGCAGGTGAGACTCAAAGTCACCAGCAGGGCAATCTGTGGTTGGAAGCAGTCGTAAATGGCTTGTAAAGGGAAGGAAGAGGAGGGCGAGAGGATATTAAACTTACTGGAAAAGTGATTGTGGTTTTTTGTTGTTGTTGTTCTGGTTAGTCGGGTACAAAGGAAAGTGTGGGCTCTGGAGTCACACTCAGCTGTGGTTTCTTATTCTGCTATTCACTAGCTGTGCATCCTTGGGCAAATAACTCAGTTGGTCTGACTCAGCTTCCTCATGGAGAAAACAGAGATATTAATATCTGTGTTGGAGGGCAGTTGCAGAGATTGGACGAAATAATACAAAGAGCCAAATACAGTTCCTTCCCATCTGGTGGGCGCTCGAGCTGCATTATTAAAATTAGCTGAAGTTGGGGGTGCCTGGGTGGCTCAGTCGGTTAAGCGTCTGACTCTTGATTTCGGTTCAGGTCATGATTCCACGGTTCATGAGATCGAGCCTTGCGTCAGGCTCTGAGCCTACAACATGGAGTCTGCTTGGGATTCTCTCCCTCCCTCTCTCTCTGCCCCTCCCCTGCTTATGTGTGCAAGCTCGCTCGCTCTCAAAATATTTTTAAAAATTACCTAAAGTGTACTCTTCTCATTAAATCTCAGGTATGACTGAAAGCAAATGCTCTTACACTGAGTAGTAGGAATTCCCAGGTAAATGTACACATGTTAATGTGCAAATTTCTTGGTATATATTTGCATCTTAAAATTTGCATTGGTTAAACTTTACCTGTCGACTTCCCTGCTTGGAGGAGCAGCTACTTGTGCTCCTTGAAGGTGAGACCAGTTTTTGGGACACCCCGAGGTTCTTCTCATCACTCATCCTGAAGAGCAGGTCACTCGGCCTCGATGCAAATCAAAATGCCATCCGAAGAGAATGGAGTCGAGAGGACGGAAGTCTCACACAGGCAGGCGGCTCAGTTCTTATCCAATATGTTTTAAAAGCATTTTGGATGACTCAGAGGAAATCTCTAAAAGGAAAAGAAAAGGATTACAGAGAAGGCCAGAGGCATCAGACGCCGTCTATGATTAGCCACTGATTGTCTGCAAGTGGTTTGTCTACACTGCCGATTACAGAGCCATGATGCTTAGTTATACCTGGAGCCGGGAAGGAAAAGAAGTTTTACACTCATCTTTTACTGGAAATTATGTATAGATGGTTTTTCACGTAGCTTTGCAATATCACAGAATTAAGAACACTAGTAAGAAACACTTGAGTCCAGATACACGCAAAATCAGTATATAAAAACCGTCCCGAACCATAGTGAGACACCTACTATGATAAGCGTCATTTTTTTAACGGAAAATAACAAGGGCTGGAAGAAACTGGAACCCTCGGGCATTGCCGGTAGGAATATAAAGTGGAAGAACAGAGCTGGGAGCAGTTTGGCAGTTTTTTAAAAAGTTAAACACAATCATCTGACCCAGAGATTCTACTCCGAGGCATACACCCCAAAGAACCGAAAACAGGTGTCCAAACAAAAACTTTGTACAAAAGTGTCCATAGCAATGCTATTGGCAATAGCCAAAGGTAGAAACAACCCAATGTCCATCAACTGACGAATGGATAAACCACATATGGTATATGCTATGGTCTGAATTTTGTGTCCCCCCCCCCCAAATTCCTAGGTTAAAAATCCTAAACCTAAAGTGATGCTATTAGGGGGTGGGGCCTTTGGCAGGCAGCTAGGGCCCGAGGACACGGCCCTCATCGCTGGAATCAACGCCCTTATTTATCAAAGAGACCACACAGAGCTCCTGAGCACCTTTCGCCACATGAGAATAGGGTAAGTCTACAACCTGAAGAGGTTCTGGGCTCCCGGCCTCCAGAACTGTGGGGAACAAATTTCCGTTGCCTATGAGCCACCCAGTCTGCAGTATTTTGTTATAGCAGCCCGAGTGGACTAAGGCTCTATAGCCATAAAACAGAATATTACTCAGGAATTAAAAGGAATGTAGTGCTACGTGACATAACATGGATGAGCCTTGAAAACATGATGCTAAGTGAAAGAAGCCCGACACAAAAGACCACATACACATGTTTCTACTTATATGAAATACTCACTGTGGGCAAATCCTTAGAGGCAGAAGGCCATGTAGTGGTTGCCAAGGGCTGGGGAACTGGGAAACGGGGTATGACTATGGGGTTTCCTTTTAGGATGATTAACGTTCTAGAACTAGATAATGGTGATAGTTGCACAACACTGTGAGTTACTAAATGTCACTAAAGTGCATACCTGAAGATGGTTAAAAGTCCATTTTATGTTAAGTGCATTTGACCACAATTTAAAAAAAAAAGCCTCTGTTTTTTGAGGGGATGGGGTGGAGGATTTGTTCTGCCAAAGGTTTCGGAGACATCTTCTCAAAACACTATTACACCGTGTGACAAAACTCTAACGGCAACCAGAATTTCCCGTATCATCTATTAGGATGCGAGTAATTGAAACGATACTCATCTGTGGAGTCCACGCTGCCTAGGCCACATGCTAGAGTAAGAGTTTCCCATACACATGATCTCATTTAATCAGCAGTCTGCTGGGAGGGGATTATCTCACTGTTCACGGTAAAGTGAACAAATCTTAAGCACACAGACACTTATCAGAAAAAAACTGAGTCTCTGAGAAGTTACATAACTTGCCCAATCATGCGGCTGGCAAGAGACTGAATTCAGGCTGGATCCAGGGGCTTTAGCCTTGCTGTTGGAAGTGAGCATGCTTTAGTAGCCAGGTCCGGTGATAACAGCTACTTACTGCCCAACTCTGCGACCTAGAGGGCTGAGTGGCTGCCGAGAAAGACTCCGGAGGAAGCACGTCATGAGCCAGCTTTGCGGAGGTACTGCCCCATGCCTTCCCCCAGCACAGCACTAATCTCTAATCACTAGCAGAGTGTCTGCGGTGGGGAAGGGGACAGACCGGGACAGAGGCAGAGACGCCCCTTACAGGTAGCTAGCTAGGTTGCCACCTGCCACACCTCAGGGGTGAACCCCTTCATCCACAGCCCTGAGTTAAGGGCGATGAACATGGCTGCTTTTGCCTTCAGAAGGCCAGCCTTTCATTTGACACCCTAAGTTCAAATAAACTGTATAAGCTTCCCAAGCATGTTAACAACAATAACAAATTACATCCAATCTCTAATTTCAATGTTCACATAGTCTAATTTTTATTTTTTATTTATTTTTTATTTTTTTTTAATGTTTATTTATTTTTGAGACAGAGACAGAGCATGAGTCGGGGAGGGGCATAGAGAGAGGGAAACACAGAATCCGAAGCAGGCTCCAGACTCTGAGCTGTCACCCAGAGCCCGACGCGGGGCTCGAACTCACAGACTGTGAGATCATGACCTGAGCCGAAGTCGGATGCTCAACCGACTGAGCCACCCAGGCGCCCCAACATAGTCTAATTTTTAAAAGAAGGATGTTACATAATTATCTAGGACCCAGCTAGATATCATATCAAACCTTTGGTTAATTATTAAGTACTCCGTCTCCTGTGTCTTTCATTAACACTAAGTTCTTTAAAAATGAGGGTGCTAATAAGCACCCGGTGTTGTATGGAAGTGTTGAATCATGAAATTGTATACCTGAAACTAATATTATACACTGTGCGTTATCAACTGGAATTTAAATAAAAGCTTTAAAAAAATGAATATGTTTAGGCGCCTCAGTGGCTCAGTCAGTTAAGCATCTGAATTTGGTTCACACGCTCCGTGATTTGGAACCCCATGTCAGGTTCTGTGCTGACAGCTCAGAGCCTGGAGCCGGCTTCAGATTCTGTGTCTCCCTCTCTCTGTGTCCCTCCCCTGCTCACACTCTCTCTCTGTCTCTCTCAAAAATAAATAAACATTAAAAAAATATTTTTTAATGAGTACGCTAAAGCCATCAACCACAACCAACACAATGAGAAATATTGACATCTCAGAAAATAAAATTACGGTACCTGTAGCTGTAGAACTCAATCCCCATGTCGCTTTCATAGAAACCCCCAAATCTCTGTATTCATTATTTGTTGGATCTAAGACTAAAACCAAACCAACCCCAGCCTCCTCATAAAGTTAGCTTTACTTGTGGGGCATGACTAATTGAAGTTAGAAGCCAAAGCAGTCGAGCTCAAAACTGCCAAGAAAGGCTACACAGATATATTAATAGTTTGTTTAATAGCATGTTGGCTGTTGCTGTTTAAGAAAGAGAAGGGGAAAAAAAATCATGACGGGAACCCCAAACGATGAACTGTGTGTGGGGGCAGCCATTGCCATGACAACTGATTCCACAGCGGATTGGGACCAACCAACGGTTTCTGTTTGTGTGTGCCAGTATTCTCGTCGTGCGTTAAAAAGCTGAGGTTCTGACAGGGAGAGCGCAGGATGAGGGTCTTGTGTAACAGGTGGGGAAAGCACAGAACGGAATCCTCAGGCAATAAAGAGTCACAGGAATTCTGAAACTGCCAAATTATAAACACAATAACCCTGTCCCAGAGGCAAGTGATATATATGGTCATCTTTATCCCTCAGCTCTGCCAAATTTCACCTTGGAGGAGGGAGCTACCAGGGCCGGAGCTGTGAGCAGGCCAAACCCCAGACTTGTTTCAGCTGGTACTTAGGGGTAAGGCCTCTAGGCAAGTACCGGAACCCTTTGTGGTGCCTCCTTTTCTCTTTCAGGGAAACAAGAGGGTGGGACTCCAGCGCCTCCCACATCTATTCAGAGTGAGTCTGGGATTATCACCTGGGGAAATATGTCTTGTTTCATCTGCAGAAACTTCCTGCCCCGCCCCATCAGAAATTCAGTTAAAATTACTGGTTAAAATTCAGTTCACTTATGACTTAAAGGGCAAAAGAGGTCAAATTCTGAGGAAAGGATATACTTAAACCACGGTAGGTCGAAGTGTGAAGGCAACAGAGGCCTGAGACTAAGGTGCCCCATAAGTAAAGTGGGTATGTGGAATGAGGTTGTTATGGGGTCCACCTAAGGGACTCCAAGGGCTGGCCCAGGTCGTCAGAGGGAAGACCCTGATGGGAGTCCCAAGACAGAGGACCTTAACAAAGAGGAGTCACACAGAAGGTTGGTGTCTTCTGCTCCAACTAGCTGACTTCACAGTGCTGACCTAACAAAACGGGGAGGACAAAGCCTTTCGGGGCAACAGATATTGGCCCGGGGCTGCTGACTCAGGGGTGTATGGATGGTGAGCGGGTACCTATGAAAGAGCTTTGGTGCTTCCATCTCTCCAGGACCCTTCCATGGAAAACCTCTAACACAGAGGTCTGTATAAAATATAATAGTTTCCCTGTTCACATGCTGTGAACAATTTAAAGATAATAATGTATTTCCTCCCTTATCTTTTTTTACTGAGGCACAACTTACATATGGTAAACAAATCTCAACCACACAGACAGCTCTATGAAATTTTACATTTGCAAATACTGAAATAATCACCACCCAGATCAAGAAATAGAATGCGTGCAGGAGCCTCCGGCTGGCTCAGTTGGTTAAGCATCGGACTTTGGCCCAGGTCATGATCTCATGGTTCATGAGTTCCAGCCCCACATCAGGTTCCACACTGACAGTGCAGAGCCCGCTTGGGAGTCTCTCTCTCGCTCTCTTCTACCTGCACACGCTCTTTCAAAATAAATAAATAAATGTAAAAAAAAAAAAAAAAAAAGACTGTGTGCATCCTCCTCAGAAGTTTCCTCTATCCCTTGGGCATTGATCTGACAAGTAGGGGGGCCAATCCTCCTGCTGAATGCTGTGTACCTGCCCCACGTAAACCTCTCTGGCAAGTACCTGTCTGTGGCCCAGGGAGGGACAGCTGGGACTTCCCGAACTTACAGAAATCGCTTGTATAATTGCTCTTGTGCCTTCTACCTAATACAAGTATGATGCATGACAGATTTCAGTTTGGGACCTGCTTTCATTTCGGCAAACCACCTGTTGCCAAATTCGACAGATGTGAAAAGCTCAATGCACTTAGGTCAATTAAAAAATGCCCTTCCTGGGGCACCCGGTGACTCAGTCAGTTGGGCACCAACTTCGGCTCAGGTCATGATCTCGCGGCTCCTGAGTTCGAGCGCCGCATCAGGCTCTGTGCTGACACCTCAGAGCCTGGCGCCTGCTTCAGGTTCTGTGATCCCTCTCTCTCTGCCCCTCCCCTGCTTGCCTTCTGTCTCTCTCAAAAATAAACATTAAAAAAAATTTTTTTAATGCCCTTCCTGTGTTCTGAGATGAGCTAAGTCCTCTCTCACCATTGCTACTCACCTTGGGAGTGGGTGGGTCAGGCCCAGGTGAAAAATGGCATTCCAACTAAAAGTCCAATGGGCATAAGACATGCATGCATGAGGCTTCCATTAAGGAAAACAGAATTCTGATTTCTACCAAGAATGGGGAAGAATAAATGACCAACGCACTGCCAAGCCTTTTGGCAACAAAGGCTGATTTTAAGACTTATTTTGGCCATTTTTCCCTTTAAAAAAAGAATACATAGTTTAGGAAAAGATGCAAAGGAGAGGTATACATCAAGATGTATGTCCCTGGGAAGCAGCCAGACCTAGGTTTGAATTGGTGCTCCCATATTATAAACTCTGTGCACCCTGAGAGATGTAGTAACCTCTCTGGTCTTTAGGGTGTTTATGGAGGAAATGGGACATTGTGAGGACTGAACGAAAAATGAGGACAAGATGTCTGGTGTGGACAGAAGAGACACTCCGCAGATGTTAGTTCCATTTCCTCCTCCCCTGGCTTCCTGAAAGTGGCGTATACAGCACCAAATTAGATCCCATACTTCTCTTGCAACCAAAAACAAATAGGGACTCTGGAATTTTAAAATATATTAACATTTCCCCAAATCCGTAACACAAGTGTGAACAGATTTTGAAATCGTCAAAGCAGCATGCTTACTTTGAAGAAGACATAAATGCAAAAAAGATAAAAGCCACAGAACTTAAAAAAAGAAAGCCCCATTATTCGTCATTGGCTTTCCAAGAAACCAACTTAATATTAACTAGTGGGTTTGGAACAGTGGCACATAACACACGGCTATTTATTATTCTATTAGGCCTGGGGGTCTGCACTCACACACTGGGTCATGTTTGGGTGAGAAACAGGTTTTGCTTCCATCCTTGAAAACAAGGATAGAAAAATTATCCCCTGAATTAACACCAGAAAAATTCATACTGGAATATCCATTTCTAGTCTTCTGCCCTTCTTTGGTAAAAGAAAATTATTCAAATCCTGGAGGTGCATCGTTTTAGAAATGATGCCTGCTGAAACATGTCGATTTTCAGGATGTTACATGATCAGTAGGGCTTTGGTTATTTGGCTCTAAGATCCATAAATTGATCAAAGGTTGCCGGAAGTGGGTTCTAACCACAAGGCCCTCAAATAGCTGATCCTGGACCTCCGTGGTTAATGTTGGCCAACCTGCCTTAACTACCTGAATGGCCGACCTGATCCAGGGATGCCGCTGACTGTCCCTGGGGGTGGGGTAAGTACCGAGGGTCGCAAGACAAACTCATCACCAAAGAAGTTTGTCCTAGAGCCTTTTTCATTTAGAGTTGAAATCTGTCTCACTAGGACACGCTGTTCCTAGACCTGCCCACTGCCATGATAGAGCACAAGATGAACAATCTCTTTTTCATCGGCACTTGCGCTGGAACCTCCACCATCCTCACCTCGCCCAGTAAACCTTTTCCTCTCCAGAGCACACAGTCACGTTTTCATCAGCCATTTCTTAAGTGATCATTATGATCACAGTCATCCAACTCTGATTACACTTCAATTTGTCTGTGCTTCCCCCAAAATGGTGCCCAAATCTCCCAACAAGCTCCAGGTGTGGTCTGGCTCAGAGCAAGAAAGAAGGGGAGCACTTGCCTCCCTTGCCATGGGCACACAGCAACTGTTAACCAATGCCTGCATTTGTCTTAGCTTTGGGGATACCGACACCCCCTCCTAGCACTCGCCATCCTGACAGTGTTCTCCAGGACTCTGATATGATAGGGTCTATGCAGAAGCTGGGCTTTTATTTCTGAACAAGACTCCTTCCTTTCCTTTAGCTGAAATTCAGGACTTGACTATTCTTTATTATTGTATATCCTCATATTAGTTACGACCCATGATTCCAGTCTGTCAAGACATTTCTGGGGACCAGTTGCCATTCGGTATACTTGGCCGGCTTTTCCTCCGTGGAAGCACTCACAGACTGCATAGGCATGTGAATTCTGTCTTCGTCCAATAAATTATACCAGAAGGTTTACTAAGAAGAGCACGAAGGGCACTGAAATCCTCTCCATAGCTTGGTGTTAGTTTATCCCTTAATTCACATTTCTGGGTTCAAATGTGCCGACCTACTGTGATCCCCCTAACGGTACGGTCATGTCCAATTTCTCAAAGTGTCCAGATCCACCTTCTTCTAAGTCTCCTGGATTCTTGTCTAAAACGCAGATTTTGGAAGTTCTACTTTAGATGGATCAAATCAGAATATCTGGGGATGAGCCCGGTGACCTGTACAAGTAACACATTCCTCATGTGATTCCGTGCGTGATACAGCCAGTAGTCTTTAACCCTTCTTATTTTACCCTGAGCCAATCTTTCTATTTGTGTGTCTATGATATAGCAGAGTGGATAGGAAGCCAAAACTCTCTTTTATTATCCAAAGGCCTGTGGTTTTCAAAAAGTGGTCCTCAGATCAGCACCAGCACCATCACCTGGGCTTGCTAGACTAGAAAGGCAAATTCTCAGACCCTATCAAAGATCTGCGGGGTCAGGAGCTAAGGGTGGGACCCAGCAACCCGTTCTTAATAAGTCTCTAGGCGATTTTGATACACAAGTTTAAGAACCACTGCCCTAGGTTAATATTCTACCCATGGCATAGATTCTTGAGACCTCTGGTATATATTTGTCTGGGGACCAAAACGGACCCTGAGTTCTCCTCTGAGGAAGATTCTGTCCCATTGCTTTACTGTTCCTTTAAACCACAGATGGCAAATGCCAGATACGTGTGCCTCCAGTCCCCATTCCCATGCTTCATCACCATGGCAAATGGTCTTAATCAACCCATCAGAAAACTAAAGGATAGAGTGGGCCAGAAAGATCCTATCCTGCCGAGGCCCATGTGGGCTACGGGGGTGGGTGGAGCTCCGCCATTCTCTTCTCCTGATTAGGAGCCTTCATCTCATGAGACACTAACTGCCGTCTGATCACAAAAGTCACCATATATGGACCTGTCCTTGACCCTCAACACAAAACATCTACCCTGGAGGCTCTTGCCAAATATCATAACCTCGAATGTTATACTGTCCAGGCTCTATAGAGCAGTGGGTCTCAACTCTGACTACGCATGAGCATTATACAGGGCGCTTTTAAAAACGCTGATGACCAGGCCCTATCTACGATCTAGTACGGTGGGGCTAGACTTTGAAAGTCCTAAAACCTCCACAGGTGGATATTTATAAATATTTTTTATTGTTTTGTTTTTTGAGAGACAGAGCTGGGAGGCATCGGCAATGATCTAAAAGCTAACACAGAGTGTGCACATAGCTCATGCCAGGGCATCGGATAGAGGCGTTGGTCAAACAGTGCTGTTCTCATCTCCGGAGAACTTCTTCTCTGCCTGCAGTGCCCTCTGGGTTATGCCCTTGTCCTAGAATGACACAGATCAAATATGCAAAAACAAACAAACAACCCACCCTATGATTTGGGGAAACTTTATAGAGGAGTGTAATAATTAAAGCCACAAGCTCTGGACTCAAACTTCCTGGGTCCAAAGCCAACCGTACTAAGTGACTTTCAGCAATTTTTTAGCCTCTCTATATCCTCAGTGTTCCACGTGACAAACGGAAATAATGAAAGGATCTCCTCGAAGGGGCTGTTGAGGTGATTAGATGAGCTAAGCATACAGAAGCACATGAAAGGTGACAGCCACCCAGTGTATATATGGTGTTGTGGTCACTCTCGTGCACAACATCACAGCTTTTCTCTTAGAATCAGAAAAATAAAAAGGATATTCACATTCTGTGTGGCACCTGGATGGCTCAGTCGGTTGAACATCCGACTTCGGCTCAGGTCATGACCTCACATTCGTGGGGTTTGAGCCCTGTGTGGGGCTCTGTGCTGACAGCTCTGAGCCTGTGGCCTGCTTTGGATTCTGTGTCTCTCTCTGTCTCTCTCTGCCCCTGCCCTGTTCACACTCTGTCTCTGTCTCTAAAAAATAAAATATAACATTAAAAAATTTATAAATATCCACATTCCTCCCACCCAACATTAATAGGTTTCCATCTTTATTTATACAGTATTTTATTTTTATATCTACCATTTTCCTGGCTTTTAAAACATATCTAACAAATAATATCATAGCATACATTTCTTTCTCCAGCTGGCTTATTTTCACTCAGGGTCATTACACCTGCACACACTCTAGTTCATTCCTGTAACATAGTTTCATGGTATGAGTCTTCTTGTTGAACTTACTACTCTTCCTTCGGGCTGTCTCTGATTCTTTGCTCTTAGAAACAGTGCTGTGGGGTCCACCTCTTGTGAGGCTCTGCTATGATTTTCTAGAAGAAGTGGAATGACTGTATCGTAAGGGAGAGCTAGTTTCTGTCTGGCCGGGTTTTGTAAATTGCTCCTCAAAACGGCCATGCCAACCTGTACAGGATTTCTTTAGAGGGCCTTTATAGGAAAATTTCCAGGTCTTGGAGCCGCTCCCAAATGACAGGCGTGTTCTCCGCTTTTGGACCCTGGGAATGTATGTATGAGAACACACCCCTCTTTTTCTGGGGGAGAAGGATGGACAGGGTCAGGTCAACGGCACGCTGCTGCTGACGTACGGTTCCAAAGAGGAGCACTTCTCTGGGCCTGGCTTACCCTATCGTCGCTGTGCTCTAATTCTCTCAACCTCCCACTATTTGCCTGGGTAGAGTGTGTATATTCTTGGGAACCACTTCAAATACTTTATGAAATAAGACAACATTTATATTTAAATTTTTTTTTTTTTTTTAAGCTAGAAAGTTATACAAGCTGCTGTTGGCAAGACGTCCTGATAGTGGGCAGTTTTCTACTCCGCTCTCTAGGATGCCTCTGTGTTATCTTCCAGGGGAACCCCAGCCTCAGCTTGATGGTCCAGTTGCCTCTGAGGTGCTTGGAACGGTGAGAGGGGAGGGCGGGACAGACACACAATAAGCCCCAGCTCACAGGATCGGAAAGCAGCATATCGAAGGTGCCCGTTGGTGAAGAATGGAAAAGGGACAATTGGGGGAGATCCTGGTGGCCACGGCAGTCACACTAGCCTTTCGAAAGCGTACAGATGGACGACTCAAAGCTGGCAGGACTTCTATGATACAGCACCAGCACGCAGATGCAGGGAAGGAGTTAAAGGTAACTGGCAAATGATTAGTATGAAAATTCCATGACCTACACCTAGATGAGTCCTATCCTTTCCCAGAAGAGAAGCTTTTGACTCAGACTTTAGTTTTCCACCTCGTTCACAAGGATATCACAAGATAGACACTTTCATGAATACTTCAAATACATTTTGAGAAGCCTGACATCGTCATGAAAAAACGGGAAAGGAGCTGGCAACACCTAAGCACTCTTGTCTGGCAACACCAGCTGGCTTGATGCCACAGCTTTGTTTCCATGCAGAGACCCTACTCCTGGTGACACGGAGGCTCCACCCTTGGCACTTACCCTTGGCCCCTAACTGCCAAATTCCCTCAAGATACTGGCTTTCACTGCTGGCATGACTTCATGAGGCTGTGTTCTCCACAAGGACAAGTTCCTGAGCTGAGAATGGCCCTCCCCCAATCCTCACGTATCAACTGGGTAGAAATAAGATCTATCGTATCCGTGATGTTTTTAACTTTTGATTCATTTTTATGATCCAGTAACCAAACCACAAGGGGAAACGAGAACAATTCAGCATGTCTTGTCTTAAGTAAACCCAGACTGACTCCTTTTTCTAAATGTATGCCGTCCACCTGATTAGGAATACTACATTAGAGAATTCTGCCGTGGATGGACAGAACTCATCTGTACACAGTTGTGAGTCTGACCCCTGGGTGCTTGTGGGAATGTCCTATGGCGTGGTATCATGTCCTTAGAGCGCTTTAGTCATAAATTTAGGGGCAGGACCTGGGCAGCAGCAGTTTGGTAAAAGCTCCCCAGTAGATTCCAATGTGCAGCCAGGATTGAAGACCTCTGCTCAGGAGTTTCCAGAAATTTCCTCCTTCTGATGACTCTGGAGTTTCCAGAAATTTCCTCTCTCTTTCTAATGATCTTGACGGTATCTACCCATCTTTAGGCTTCTGATACCCATCGCAATCTCTTTCATCCAACGCAGCTTACTCTCAGAGGTTCGCGAAGCCCGAAGTCACTCGGTTTGGTTTTGGTCTGACGTGGCATCCCGAGCCTGTCTCACGGGGCTAGGGACCTATTTCCTATCCCTCCACCTGTCTTGGGTTTCGACCCCCTCTTCTCCATGTGTATTCAGTTCTTTTCATAGTACTTCTCCTTTTGAAAATAGATTTAGGGGGGAAAAAAGTAGAACAGGAACAATTCTTTTCACTCCTCATGTTCTGTGAAGAGAAAGTTTCCACACCCAGAAGCTTCCTTTTATTTGTTCGTCTGGCTCTGGATACATGTTTTGTAGCTTTTAACCACCTTTTGAAAGCCTCAGCTCTTTCCTGCTGTTAGTTCTGCAGACTCTATCCAGCATGCCTGTGTTAACACTCTTCATTCGTTCCTCTTAGCTTTCAAGTGTGGCTCGCTGGCTCCCCTTTTCCTGTCCCAGGCGCATAGGCATTTATTAAGGTTTGGTCCTTCCTCCACCTCCTTCGGTGAGCTTTAGTTCTTGACCATCTGCCCCATGCCCCTGACTTTGGTAAGGCAGCCGTCTACCCATTCTGCTATCTTTACCTTCCTCGAGCCCACAGCCTGGAGGGTGGCCCCGGGATCTGTCCCCGGAACAATCAAGCCTGCTGCTTCCTTCAAGAGCAAACTCATCCATCCTTCACGCTGATACTCGGGCTGAGTTCTCGGACTCCAACAAGACACCCGCCCTCTCCTGGGGCACCCCAACCCACCCTCCTAGACACCTCAATACGTGGATTCGAGCTCTGACCTGACACTCCCCTCACCACCTCCACCTAGTTTTCCATTCTTCCATCCCTACAACCACCAGTGCATCTCGGACCCCCAAGGGGAGCCTCCGCTTTTGTCTCCCATCACTTCAATCCACCTCACTTTCCCTCGCCCAACTCCCCTTCCTCAAAAGATTCCTGGGCTGCAAATTGCCACTGGTCATGGAACTAGGTTACAAATCCTAAGCCCTTCACATTATGGATATATCCAGCTGGCTTTGGACTCTGGCTCTACCTACTACTATTTAGTGTGCTACTAACTTCTGAGTCGTCCCTCGTCTAATAGAGAATGGATAACATTACTAAGTTTTTGTGAAGACTGACCGAAATAATGCACAGAAAGCACTCAGCATAGAACCCAGTAGACATCACTCCATCATATTTTCGCTGTTATTACTCAAACCTCACCTCCAAAAGCTCACGTGTAGCATCCTATATTCCAGAATACACCTGCAGAGACACCACTCCGCATTGATCCTTGCTCGTCTCTCGCTGCAAAGCGGCCTGGAACCTGTGGTCTCTCCTCCATCTGTGGAAATTTCCTCCACCCTCCAAAGAGCACTTCGAATGTCATCTTCTCCATTAAACCTTCTCTGAAGCCACCCCCACCCCCAGTTTTGTGTCTTTTTTGAACCCCTGCTTTACTTCGGTGCTCTCTGGGAGTGTGTCTTCTGTTTCCGGCAATGGGCTCACTCTTTATGTACTGACCACTAGATGTTCGGTCTACGTCTCTCTCAGGCACTGCATTTTACTCACCTTTACATTCTGTGGGAACGTAACTTACAAAGATCGGTAAGAAAAACTGCGGAGCCAGACTGAATACCCTTCATAATGTGAGGTAGCAGGAAGCCAGTGTGAACACATGACTCTATTTCCACTGCAGCCTTCCTCCTTCCCTCCTCGCTAGAATCACTGGGGATTGGATAGGAGTTTTAGAACATTTTAGCTATCCCTTCTCTCTGAGGCCTCCTTCTCATTCTGTCTTTGGCCACGAGAGAGATCATGTCTTTCTTCTGTCTAAACCGTGGAAATGTGTCCGTGCCCAAAGCATGCTTCTTTAGGGATTCCAACTCCCGTTCCTGTCATTTTCTATCACCGGCCAATGCTTCTTTGCTGGATTAGAAAGAAACCCAAATACCTCAACCCTTGCATTATTTTCTCAGTCTTAAAAATTAAATGATCATCGAAACAAGTCAAGAGTTTATCAGTAATTAGTGGAATGAAACTTCCAGTGCTTTTATCAGCACATTCGACAGCCCCTCTAGACCTCCAGTCTCTGGGGAGAAACCTCTGTCTAGTAATCCACACTGTTGATCCTACTACGACAACCTTTCTGTGGCTTTGTTCTCCCTTACCCAGCAATTCACCTTCTAGGTCTGGATTTTCGTACGTCTGCTTCTTTAAAGCAAAATATTCCCTTCTAGAATCATACGTTAGCCATGAGAACCACCCTCACCTTCTCAGGGAGACGAATCAGACAATCTTATCTATGTCCACGTTTTAATGTTTTCCACTTACTTTGCTTAGTCCTCATAGCTGCCCAGAGGCAGATAATATATAACCACCCTGACTCCCGGCTGTGTTTATGAATTACCAACGTTCTCCTCTGTTGCTGCGCGCCCCCGTTACTATGCTATTGTTCTCTGTCCAAACAACTTTTAATGTTTTTTCCTTGCTATTAAATTTCAGTTGAACTCTCTTGGTCAAGATGGCAAATCTCTTGCCAAGCACGCTCGTTCTCAAAGATGCCGTGACGCTGCCCCACAAGCCAAGCCCGTTCATCACCACCACCTGTGCTATGGTGATTTGTCCACTTTCCACATCCTCTTCCCACTCACGGGCCACCCTCTTCTGAAAGGCAGAAATGCCACATGGCCCCCTTGAGACTTTCAGTTTCCTACCATGACATTACAGCATTAGAAATTCATTCGAGGGTTCTTTTGACAGTTTAGTGTATTTTTTTGTTTGTTTGTTTTAAATATTCTTATTTATTCTTGAGAGACAGCGACAGACAGAACACGAGTGGGGGAGAGGCAAAGAGAGACGGAGACACAGAATCTGAAGCCGGCTCCAGGCTCCGAGCTGTCAGCACAGAGCCCGATGCAGGGCTCGAACTCACGGACTGCGAGATCATGATCTGAGCTGAAGTCAGACGCTTAACCAACTGAGCCACCCAGGCGCCCCGGTTTAGTGTATTTTTAACCAAACCGGTGAACAAGGGTGATAGTTGGTTCATCTACTATTTTGGCAGGTTATTATGCATCCCTTGGCTTACTGTTCACCAATATCCATTCTCTCTTTCTTTACTAAGAGAACTTTCAAGTTGTAGGTGGCCACAAGGACATCTAAATAGAAGCTACACTTCCATCCTTGCAGCTTGGTGGGGGCTTATGACTAAGTTCTGCCAATGAGGTGCGGTGGAAGTGGTGCTAACAAGAGATATGCACATGCTCTCTGTCCTTTCCCCATTTCTGAGGGCTGAGACACGGTGACAACTAGACCCAAAAAATGAGAGCCATTGGTGGGAGATGGTAGTGTCACTGTGCCAGCTCAGGAGTAACCATATCCGGCCAGTTACATGAGAGAGAAAGAAACTTCCATCCTGTTAAAACCACTTAATTGGGAGGTCTCTCGGCCACGGTGGCTTAGTGCCAATAACGTACGCCACCATTACACCCATGATGTAGCATGCCTAAAAATTAGGAATCTTGGTCATCTCTGTACCCCTCAATAGGAGGGTGCCAACCACCCCTCCCTGGTCAGCTTCCTGGGCCAGAAACGGGGGCCCCTGAAACACTGGCAGTGAGAATTTTCACTGTTTGACAAATAAAGAAAGCTACTGGTTTCCAGAAAGTTCTAGGGGTATCTTCTCCTGGAACAACCCAATAGTCTTCAGTCAGTTTTTGGGCAGAGATCTAGTCCCCCAAGCCTTTTTGTTTTCTCCAGTCGGACAGCCTGCTTCATGTTGCATGTGCCACCCATGAGGTCCTGAGAGCCGCTCTAGAACAAGATGTTCTAGAACAGGATGTTCTGGGTGGAGAAGGAGTCCACAGGTGAACCCCTCCACGCCTGACTGGCACAATCAGAAACGGCCGGGCTCCCTCCTCCTGCGGTGTGGCCAAGTAGGAGCCCATCTCAAGAGGAAGAAACACTTATGGATGCATGCGGGCTAACAGAGTGATAGCGAAAATGCAAGAAGCCAAAGGAGAATGGCTACCCCGATGAAGATCCAACTCGGTACGTGCCTATAAAGTACACACTGAGCATCCATAGCTGTGCTAACCCCGAAATGTGGGACACTGAGTGAAGCTGAACGCAAAGAGGAAACCACTCTGATCAAGGAGATAAGATGTGTGTGGATGAAACAAACGAGAACCCAGTTCCGGGCGGGAGATCGAGTGCGTGTTGTGGGCGGTCGCTGGGCAAGAGCTCAATGGGGCTGGAGTTGTGAGCAAAAGCTTGAAAGGGGTGGCCTGCGGGGAGCAAAACGGGGACAGGACCCGGCCAGGGAGAGGGGCGGGTGGAGGCGGAGAGGGCACCTCGTGTAATATTGCTCAAGCCCAGCTGCGTGACGGAATCGCCCTGGGGGGCTTCTACAAAATACCAGTCTGGCCCCACGCAAACCAATTCACGCAGGCGCTCTGGGATGAGACCCCGGCCCAGGCGAAGGCGCTGGAAAAGCTCCCCGGGTGATTGCGATGCACGGGAGGATGGAGAACCACTGCCCCAAATTTCGCCTCCAGAAATGACAGGAAGATTTACTCCACAGAACTGCCTTCCTTTATCTTGGCGTTAAATTTCATTTTAGTATCGAACACCAGACCTACGTCTACTGGATCTCATTTATAGCAAATGAAAATGCGAAGCAGGATGTGACTTAGCAGTTTAAAGGGTAAGAAGAGAGAGCGCCACCCAAGAACTGAAAATAACATCTTGTGGTTTGCATTTTATCAGTGGGTGTTGTTATCCCTCCATAACTGACAACTGCCGGGGGAGAAGGGTAGAGTTTTAACAATTGGCAACCACGGCTGCGTGTGAGTACTTATCTAAAAAGACGATCAACTGACTCACCGTGAAATGTGAATACCCGTGTTAAAAACTTCTCTATCTCCTTTAAAAATCTACTAATTGTCTTTCCAGAAATGTAAACATAAGCTAAACGTAAACATGAATAATGCTCTGTAAGTGCTAACGGAACCTTCTCAAATAACAAGAAACCGCACACCTGGTGGCTAATGTATCAGATGTGCACACTTGACGTCCCTTTGTCAGCCTGGCTAAAAATAACCCTAGGCCGGTGTATCTAAGCTTTAAAAAAAAATTCTACAAAACAAATTTCTTGATATCCGGGTTGGGGGTGTCCTTCCAGAACTGCAGGGGCCAATAAAACAATGCTTCCTAAGAGGCTCGAAAGAAAGCAAGACATCACTAATTTAGTGACTGTAGGCGGGGCGAATAAGGAGCACAGGAAATCTTTACTCACTCCGAGGGGAAGGACCGTTGCAAGAAAATGAACATGCAACACATTTAAGCTTGTGCAAGCTGAACACAATTACAAGGAGAACTGGATGGAAAAGGCAGAGAGAACAGATTTTTAAAACCTGGGGTGGATATCAGGAGACTAGAGCTAAAAAGGGAAGAAAAACGTGAAAGTACCTCTAACTAACGCCGACAATGTGTGGTTATTTCTCTCTCCAGTAGTGCACAAACCAGAAGCTCTTTAAAGGCGGCGTCTTATTCTTTTTTTGGCTGTATTTTCTAAATGGCCTCCAACTGGACAGACCCTGGCACGTGGCAGATCATTTATCAAATTGATGGCCTGTGTGTTCCCTCCCCCCTTAGACCAGCCACTAGGAGATTTTTACTGAAACTTATTTTAATCTCAAAAATACAAAAAGATATAAAGTGTCCCCATTTATCAAATGTAGAAATGTGGGGCGCCTGGGAGGCTCAGCTGGTTGAGCGTCTGACTTCGGCTCAGGTCATGATCTCACGGTTCGTGGTTTCAGCCCTGTGTCCGGCTCTGTGCTGACAGCTCAGAGCCTGGAGCCTGCTTGAGATTCTGTGTCTCCCTCTCTCTCCTGCTCATGACCTGTCTGTCACTGTCTCTCTTTCTCTCTCAAAAATACATTTTAAAAAAATTTAAAAAATTTTTAATAAAAACTAAAAAAATAACGTAAACAGGTAAGACCAGATGGATCCTGTTTAGAAGCTTGTATTTTATGAGGGCACTATGAAAGAGCAGTAATAGAAATTACAAGAAAACCTAAGTCAAAATGTGAGGTGTAAATAATGTATCAAAACTCTAGCTGGACTCCATTAAATTAATCTTAGAAATGAATGGCAGCAGCCAGGACCCTGCTTTTCACTCTGAATTCCCTTGTGTTGTGCAGGAAGGTTAGCACACTGAAGGTGTTTCAATACCCTACTTTGTATTCAGATGGCATCTCTCATCAGAGAGGTCCCCAGTGCTATGCAAATGGCAATCCTCCCACCAAAGGCAGGGCGGCTCCAGCACCTAGCAATGACAATCATCTCCTGAAAAGGGGAAGTGCCCCAGTTTCTAGACACAGGTCAGATCCAAGACTTATTGATGGCTTAGAGAGAGCTGAGGCCAATTCTGATTCATCATTACCTGGTGTGGAAGACATATTTTTCAAAGATAATGACACAAATATACATTTCATCTCCAAACACCCCTTACAAAGTAACACTGACACCACTCCACTGACTGGTGGGGGTCTATGTTTCCTTCCCTTGAACCTGAGTGGGCTTGTCATTATGGCCGAAGTGACACTATGTGACTTCCAAGGCTACTGTTAGAAATGGAAACACATGGGGTGCTCAGGTGGCTCAGTTGGTTGAGCATCTGACTCTTGATTTCAGCTCAGGTCATGAACTCAGGGTTGTGGCATCAAGCCCCATGTCAGGCTCTGTGCTGAGCATGGAGCCTGCATAAGATTCTCTCCCTCTCTCTCTCTCTCTCTTTCTCTCTCTCCCTGTGCCCTTCTCCTCCCGCTCATGCTCTCTCTTGCTCTCTCTCAGATTGAAGGAAGGAAGGAAGGAAGGAAGGAAGGAAGGAAGCAAGGAAGGAAGGAAGGAAGCAAGGAAGAAGGAAGTGGTAACACGGCTTCCACTTGATGCTGTGTCTCTCTTGGGATGTTCACCCTACAACTTGGCCATCAGGGTAACAGGAAGCTCAAACTAGTACTTGGAGAGGCCCATTTCGAGAAGAAGCAAGGCCACACTCCCACACCAGCTAAGAGCCACCACTAACTCAGGCAAGCGAGTGAGTCTTCAGAGGTTCCCACCGTCTGCCTTCTCACCATCCCAGCTGACAATGAGTGGAGTGGGACCCAATTCCCCCCCTGAAATCCTGCTCATTTTGCAGATTTGAGGCTAAATGAATGTCAACGTCTTAACCCACCAAGTTTGGGGCTGTTCGTCACACAGCATAACTGTACCGTTAGGTGGGAACCCCTGGCAGACCCCCCTCCAGGTGGGAAGCACCAGAACACGGGGTCAAAAAGACAATTTGATCAGTAGTAATGTCCCTTCTCCTGACCCTCAGGCCACAGGCTCCTTCGACCAGGGCTTCCCGCTCCTGTCGTGTAGCTCAGACTTGAAAGAGGCTCCTTGGCCAACAAACCCAGACGTCCCCTAGAAAGTCACTTATACGAAGCACATACTACAGCGTATGGGTCAGTTAGCTGATCAAGGTAGGTATGTGCCTGATAGTGACAGACAGTACACGAGACACTAGGATCTAAAGCTAGGCACAAAGATGAGAAGACAGACAAACCCTTAAGAACTCCCTAAATATACCTTTTAGCACAAACCTTAAGATTTCTCGCGTACCACTGGGCATTTATCAACTGCTTAAGCAGTGGCTGGGAGAAAATTCTCAGCTTGCAAGTGAGCCACACAGAAATTCTTACTGAGGTCACGGGGCCAGCCATGGGAGTACCATTAGGACAGAACCCAGGACTGTACTCTCCGTCAAGAAGATACGTCCAGAGACTAGGAGGCAACTGAAGTAAAAGTCCCAAGCAGATACATTTAAATATTTCTCAAGAACGGTTTTATTGTTAAGTTAAAGAGACAAAATCCCAAGTACCGCTGAATCTTTTGGTAAGAACAATGAGTCACTCTTGGGCCTTGGCCAGAGAGTCGTCTAGCTGACGCTGTGGGGCAAAGATCTAACCCAGGCCACACGCAGGGTTCCCAGAGGGCTACTCGTGCCCAGAGACCAGAGGTCCCCAGCGAGGCAGTAAGAACACTGCCTCGCCAGCTGAGCTGGAGCCTAGGGATGCCTGAAAGCAGAGGGAGGGAGGGCCAAAGCCAGAAGACCAAGGCACTGGGGCTGTAATGAGCCGCCAATGATCAGCACAGAAACCAAAGCTCTCCAACAGAACTTCAGGGGCTTGCCTGACATCACAGCCTCTTCGCCCCATGCGGCAGTTGAGCGCTTAAAACATGGCCAGTGCAACGAAGACACTGAGTTTTAAATTGTACTTCACTTTAAATAATTTAAATCTACAGAGTCCCACGCGGCTGGTGGCCGCATCGGGCAACACAGCTTTACCACGCCATCCTGAGCGGCTGATTTCCCCCTCCGCTTTCCTGTGGCACAGGGTGAGAACGGCGCAGAACGTGTCTGGTTCCTGAAATCCTCCAGACGTGTGCTCGCCCCTCCCAGCCAGAAAAAATCAATGGCTGGTGTACGGCTGAGTCACCGTAGAGGATGATGGCCAAAATTCAAACGTAGTAACTCATCTGGGAAATTCTTCTTCCGGTCCCCTCCACTGTTTGGAGAGAACGATTAAAAGGTGAGACAGGCTATTACTTTTTCCACAGAAGATCAGTGGCGAGTTCTAGTAAGAAGCCCAATTTAAACTAACAAGTACTTCAAACTCTGTCCGTACTCAGATGAGCTTCTTTAAAAAGGTCTGATCCTCCAACTCATAAAGCTTCCGTTGAAAACCACGAGGAATGTTACAAAAAAGTATATAAAGTTCAAGTGTCATTTACGAATGGCTTATAATGGCTGCTTAGTTTTAAGGCAATAGTCGGTGATAGGAAAAAATTGTATTTGGGAACAACAACACGTTAGTTCACACAATTATCAGACGCCAATTGTTTCGGTAGATAAAAATATTTACCACTTTCTACTATCTTCAGAAGGCAACAAAATCCACTCTCAACCCACCAGGTGCCTTTTCACAGAGTGGGGAGGGCATGTGAGAAGCCTTTTAAGACAGTTCCTGCACAATTAACGAAGTCCTAGAAACAGTCCCACAAAGCCGTCCAGTAGCTACCATCTGACCCCCAGGAAAGGTGTAAATGTGGCAAGCAATTGGGAAGTTCACCAAGGAAACAGCCAATCTCCCAACAGTCAAGCGCTTCCGTAATCTGATGTCTAATTTACCAACTTAAACTTCTTTCAGCCACTGCCCAGTGTAATCACCACCGTTTCAGGCAAGCAGACACTCCCCGAAGCTCCCAACTCGTGACAGGCATTCTCACAAACTGCGAGGAGACTAGACATCAGCACTGCCTCTTCAGAAGACACTGTGGCAATGGCAAGGTTGTCTTTCAAAAACAAAGGCAATAGGCAACAGTTTCCAAACATAAAAAAACTCAGAAAACACGGCATCCAAAGGCCCTTTTCTAAAAAAAAAACCTTAATGACGATGAAGCCCACCAAACGTTAAATTACCAAGAACGACAAAGTCACAGAGAAAAGACTGACGGGCAAGAGTGGAATGATTAGGGTTAAAGAAGTGTGGGAATAACCAGGGGAATTACAGCTAGTGAGGGTTAAAAGTATAACTCCTAGGAAGATAAATAAAATAAGTGGCAGACATCTGAAATCAGGGGAGAGACGCCGGGCAAAAGCGTCAGATTGTTTATTATATTGTTATAGTGTGCGGGACTCATCGGACGCCCAAGCTGCTGGAGGCGTTCATCTCTCTTCCAACTAAGAGAGTCAACCCTCTTTGGATAAAGGGTAACTTTTCGGAAGATTGGCGATTTATTTTCCTTTTCTTAAATTCAAGTCATATCGAGTAGAATATTTTTCCTGTATAACTGTTTGGTTGGAGTTCGGTCTTATACAATTACTTCTGCCCATTGTTGCTCTAGCCGTCCCTCTGTCCATCTCTGTCACTCTATGTATAGAGGCGAGCCTGAAACCAACATCGCCCCTGGTTATTCTCTGGTTGAGATTTTGTGGGTAATGTTTTAATCTCTCCTTTGAGTTTTTGTTTTTGTTTCACTTGATTTTTAAAAATAATGAGCACATATCGGGAATATAAAAATGAAACAACGATTACTTTTCTGATCTGCACGGTTCACTTTCCCAAAACGGTCACCTGATTCATGCTTCTCTTATTTCCCCAATACTCACCAACCTCAGATTCGGACTCAAATACCCTCAGCAGTCCCCTTCGCCTCTGGTTCCTTCCTTCTGGTGCTGTCTCTGCTCCCAGACAGGCAATCTGCCTGTGTCCTACCCGGCCTCCACCGTCGTCAGGCAGGGGAACACAGAAACCCCCAGGAACGTAGATGAGAAAAAACAGTGGTGCTTGGGTCTTTTAAGCAGAGCTCTGACTGGAAACTACTGACACTGGAAATGTCCCCGGTGCTGCTGCCCCACCACAGGGGTGACACACCAACCCACTGGATTTACCGGAAGTGAAGGCGGCTGTACCATACGTCCTCTTCTAACCTCTATCTCTGTCTCCCTCTCTCTCTCCGCCCTCCCCCAACCCCTCTCACACCCTCTTAAATAAATCAACCCCGTCAGACTTGGAAGCAAGAAGGAAGGATGGGTGTTTGGGTGGAGGGAGGGAAGGGAAGAACTAGAGGAGGAGAGAGTAGCCTGTGGCCGTGCTGGTGACTGGATACAGTCTGCTCGACCCCAGAACTGCGGGAAGGCATTCCAGTCTTAACAAGCTTATCTGGGGACCCAGAGCAAGATGGCTGTCCATGCTCTGTTTATTCCATAGAGGTCGGTGGCCCTGTTCTGTAAGGGTCCCCCTTCCCCTGCATCTCCCTGTCCTTTCTCTTAAGGAGTATGTACCAGAGCAGAAGCTGCAGAAATTAAATTTCACAAATTCATCAGATCAGGGATTATTACGCACTTCCCAAACCAAGCTACGCACGTAACAGATTAAAAATCAATAAATATTTAGATCCTGGAATATAAGGTATTTTATAAGTTATATGCACACACTTAGGAGTTTCAGAGGTTTAATTAGAGCTTCTATGTTAAAGGCCTACTTTTTTGGACAGCTCTCTTAGTAACACAACAGATACAATCAGCTTCTATGTCTACCAACAGTCATGACTTTCTAGAAACAGCAACTCAAAAAAGAGTATAATCAGAGTTCATGTCTAAAAAATTAAGGTGTGACCCTGGATCGTAACTATTCAAAATGTGCTCTGCTAAATACCAGTCCCACAGGGTTCTCTGCTGGGGGTGGGAAGTAAGTCCCCACACACCAGTCACCTTGGGAATTGCTGCTCCTACCTTCCCTCTTGAAGACACAGTGTAATATATGTTGGCACATTAAAGGCTCTGAGAAGTCCTGCAGTGAAAACAAATACCAAATCTGTTGAACAATTTTGTGGAACCTATTCCAAACCTATTTGAACTTCTTTGAGGTGACACTTAACAATATTCCTTCAGCTTGACGATCCTGACTACCTTTAAAATTCGGTTATTCTGTGAGTCCCTGAAATGATTTGAACCTTTACCTTTAAAGGTCGGTCTATCCATCATGTAGATAATAGCTTAACATGCACGGGCACCACTTTTTGGTTACAATTCAGGCTCACGACAGCCAGTAAATAACACTTAGATATTCTTTGCTTACAGTTTCATGTCTAGACTCAGTCTAGAGAAACCGCAAGAAACCATGACGATCATATAAAAAACAAAAGCAAGTCTCAAAACTGAGGACAAGCTTCCCTATTTCACCCAGCCTTCCCCTCGAAGCTCCTCCCTGGTGTCACGTTATCACACACCTTCCCCCAAACCCGACTCCCCAACTCCCGTTCCTCTCTTGTTTTCTCAAGTTTATACTCGGGACTCACTCCTTTCTACTTCGGTCTGAAACTGCCCCGAAGAGGAAACATCTGAATAGGAAGCAGAGCATCATTTGGAGAAAGGAAGAAGCACTCCAGAGAAAGGTACTTTAAATGTGAATTGGACAAACTGCTAAAAGAAGTCTTGTGGAAATTATCTCAGAAATCAAGCACTTAGCAGCTAACTGTGATGCAGGCTCACTTAGAAACACATTTCCAGGAATCTGCACTGTATTTCCCCAAGTCAAGAAGAAGATGGGATCAACACTTAGTAGTCACTTAACAAATGTTTATTGAGCACTTACTATCGGTCAGGGACAATTCTAGACAGCGGGGATCAAATACGAAACAAAGCCTGAGACACTGCACGACAAACAATCCTACAGAACAGACTAGAAAACTCAGTAGTCCTTATGCATATGATTACTTTGGGGAAAACAGTTTCTAAACTGAAGAGGCTGATGTTAAGGAAGAACTTAAAACCACCTTATAAGGCACAAAGAAAATTTTCTGGAATGCATGAGAAGGGGATGAGAAAGGCAACACAGACTTCATTTTGGACCTTTCATGTCCCCGACACCATGCTGGATGCTTTTAGATATGTTAGGATATTTTCATTCTCAGAACGCTCCTTTGACTTAGGTTTTAAGCTTCATTTTACAGTTAAGAAACCAAGACAAAGCTCACTTTGGCAACATGCCCAATTCCAAATCCACACCTTTCACACATAGATAGCGAGACTCAACCGGAAATGGATTTCAAGTCTGCTTCAAAGCAACATTTCTCGTAGAACTTTATGATGGCTGAGAAAAGTTATATCAAAACGTGTGACGGAGAAGAGTGGACATCAACACTGTATCAAGAAATAATCTTCTGGGGTGCCTGAGTGGCTCAGTCGATTGGGCATCCGACTTCGGCTCAGGTCATGATCTCACGGTCTGTGAGTTCGAGCCCTGCTTTGGGCTCTGTGTTTGATGGCTCGGAGCCTGGAGCCTGCTTCAGATTCTGTGTCTCCCTCTCTCTCTGCCCTTCCCCTGCTCATTCTCTGTCTCTCAAAAATAAATTAAAAACATTAAAAAAAAAAAGAAATAATCTTCACAAATCTGCAGGAATCACATTTTCCAATTTTAAAACTTACTACAAGGCTACAGGACAGTATGCAGTGACTTAAAGGGAGGCATACAGATGTAGGGAACAGGACTGAGAACACAGAAATTAACCCCATATACGTGGTCAGTTCAGATTGAACAAAGCTGCCAAGACAATTTCATGGGGAAAGAACAGTCTTTTCTACAAATGGTTCTGGGAAAAAAGTGGATATTCGTAATTTCATACCATCTAGAGAAATGTACTCAAAATAAACTGAAGGCTTAAATGTAAAAGCTTAGACTACAAAATCCTTCAAAGAAAACACAGGGATAAAATTTCCTGACCTTAAATTAGGTCATGGTCTATTAGCTACAACACCTAAAGCAAAAGCAATAAAAGAAAAAACGTAAGTTGGGACTTTATCAAAATTCAAAACGTTTATGCTTCAAAGGATAACATCAACAGAGTGAAGAAACAACCCAACAATGGGAGGAAACATTTGCGAATCACATACCCGAGACAGGTCTAGTATCCAGAAAATAACAAGAACGCTCACAACTCAACAGTGAAAAAAAAAGACCCAATTTTTTAATTTCTTTCTCCAAAGAAAACACACAAATGGTCAATAAGCACATGAAAAAAATACTCAACCTCATTAATCAGGAGAGAAATGCAAATCGAAGCTACAAAAAAATACCACTTCATACCCCTTAGGATGGCAATGATAATAAATAAAGAAACCAACAAGCCAATGGGCCAATCAGCAAGGATGTAGAGAAATTGGAGCCCTCATACATTTTGGTGAGGATGTATACATTGGAAAACAGTCTGAGGGTTCCTCAAAATGTTAAACATAGTTACCATGTGAGGCAGCAATTCCACGGCTAAGTATATACCCAAGGGACTTGAAAACATATGTCCACAGAAAAACTTATACAAGAATGTTCACAGCAGTCTAATTCATACAAGTTAAAAAGTGGAAAATCCAAATGTCTATCGACTGCTGAATGGACAAGCAAAAAGTAGAATATCTATATATTATGTATTGAATGTTTGTGTTGTCATCCCAAAATTCATAAATTGAAGCCTGATCTCCAATGTGATGGTTATTTGGAGGTGAGGCCATTGTAAGCTAATTAGATCATGAGGGCGGAGCCTTTATGAATGAGACTGGTGCCCTTAGTTTAAAAAACCTTCCTTCCTCTCTCTGCTCTCAGCCGGGTTAAAATACAGCAAGATAGCCATCTACAAGCCAGGAAGTGGGTTCTCATCAGACACTGGGTCTGGTGGTACCTTGATCTTGGATTTCCCAGACTCCAAAACTGTAAGAAATAAATGTCTGCTTGCCAACCAGTCTAGGGCGATTTGTTATAGACTAAGACACCATACAATGGAATATTATTCAGCTATAAAAAGGAATAAAACACTGAGGCATGCTACGACATGGATGAACTTTGAAAACGTGCTACATGAAGGAAGAAAGATTTTAAAAGGCCACATATAAGAGGATTGCATTAATATGAAATATCCAGAGAAAGCAAATCTAGAGAGAAGAAAGTAGATCAGTGTTTGCCAGGGTCTGAAGGAGGGCGAATGGAGAAGAACAGAATTTCTTTTGAGGTGACAGAAATGTACCAGAATTAGTTGATGGTGATGGTCACACAATTTTGTGAATTTACTAAAAAAAAAAATCACTGACTTATACACTTTGAAGGGGTAAACTTTTTGGTATGTGAATTATGTATCGATAAAAAAAATCCTCCTCTCTTAAAAATAACCTTTGAATGAAACAGAATCGGATACACAGTTATCCATCTTCTCCCACAAACAACCACAGGCATGAGGTAAGTCCACTTTTGCTGAGTCAGATGTGTGACACTGGGATCTAGTCCTAAGACTCAAAAAAGAACTCTTCTGTATTCTGAAAGAGATGACACTTCAGTGGGAAAGTTTACGAACCCCTTGCCATGACGGCTGTAAAGCACGGTACTCAATTAAAAACCCGTGAGCAATATAACATCGACAGGGGAGCCTCTCACTTCAGATCATCCTACATAAAGCCTCTGACTCTCTGCTGTAGCGAAGGCACTGGAAAGGAGAGAATGGAAGAGTAGAGTCGAAGGTCAAAGTCAACTCCAACACATGGAAACACCGTTACAAATTACAAGAGCTTCAAACCCTGCATGCCACATCAGTCATCTAGAAATCTCAAACAGATCACGGCCACTCCTCATGTGAGAGGCTGCTGACAATCAAACCCAGAAATGAAACACAGGGTCTCCCTCGAAGATCTTGAAGCCATTCTTCTCCGGTACACGGTACCGGCTTCTCTCACCGAGGGCCCATTGACATGCAGTCAGGGGTTGAATTAAAACCCTTACAAAATGATTAAAAGCCAAATATGGATATGGTATTAAAATGACTTTCAAGCTCTGAAACAGTTGATCTTTGCTTTACATTTAGCGATGACTCAGACCCACGGTGCAAAAAAAAAAAAAAAAGTTTACTATGACTTTAATTCTCAGAAATACCACCACGTAGGTTAAAATAGATACGTGTACACATATAGTCACATGAGCCATCCCATCGCTCGTCAAAAGAACACCAAGCTAATGAAAAGCCTGAGTCCCGTGGTCTGCAGTAGAAGAGCAAGATAAAAATTGAGCAAGCACAAATAATTCCAGCTTTTGAGAGGTTATGTTCTAAAAGGTACTTATCAATCAGCTATTTGAAACTCAAAACATTTTTCCATAGAAATCTGTTAGCTTGTGATTGTGTACTTGGGCTAGCCCAGAGAGACCTACACAATGCACTTAAAGCAGAGAGACGACAGCGCTTCCTAAAGGGGTTAATGCCTTCCAAGTTCAACTCCAGAAGGTAGCTCAGAGTGGCGGCACCCCAACTGCAGCATCCGGAAATAGGATGGGAACTCTCTGGTCCCGTCGTTCCCCCAGTGTTCTAAACTGGTAGTCGAGGGGTGCTTGGGTGGCTCAGTCAGTTAAGTGGCCGACTTCAGCTCAGGTCATGATCTCACGGTCTGTGAGTTCGAGCCCCGCGTCGGGCTCTGTGCTGATAGCTCAGAGCCTGGAGCCTGCTTCAGATTCTGTATCTACCTCTCTCTCTGCCCTTCCCTTGCTCGCTTTCTATCTCTATGTCTCTCAAAAATAAAATAAAAATGCTAAAAAAAAAATTTAAACTGGTAGTCGACAAATACAGGTCACGGTCCACAAGGGGAGTCCCTTCTGACTCCCATGCAGACGCAAGAGTCCTTCTTCACAACGACCTCGAGGGCTGAGAGGGTCCGTGGCTCTTTGCTACTCTCCTGAGGTTCTAATTTCAGTAAATTAAATTACCTGCTTATCCGGAAATGAAAGCAAACCAAAGAAGTCACAGTGCAAGATTTTTGCAAACCTCTGTTGAACTTCAACATTCATGGAGCAAGTCATATTGCTGAATTTTTAAAAATACATGTTTTAGAGAAGATACATGAAAGGTGATGAATTTCAGCAACTTCTCAGATGTTTCCACAGTCAACGGAGATTAAATTTTTCATCACTACTGTGTCCTGCACCTAGCAGAGAGGCTGCACATAGCAAGCGCCTCAAAGACACCCATGGAATCTGTACTTTGAACACCATTATTTTTAAAATACCCTAGAATCGCGTATGTACACTGTGACAGGAACTCACAGGATTGGCCTGGCCTCAGAAAAGATACCACTTAGGTGAAAATTTGAGAAATCAATGATTAAAAAATAATAATAACTGTCCGCATATGCTGTAGTGTCTGGACTGTGTTATAAAGAATTCCTGGGGGGGGGGCGCCTGGGTGGCTCAGTCGGTTGGGCGGCTGACTTCAGCTCAGGTCATGATCTCATGGTCTGTGAGTTCGAGCCCCGCATCGAGCTCTGTGCTGGTGGCTCAGAGCCTGGAGCCTGCTTCCGATTCTGTGTCTCCCTCTCTCTCTGCCCTTGCCCTGTTCACGTTGTGCCTCTATGTCTCTCAAAAATAAATAAATATTAAAAAAAAATTAAAAAAAAAAAAAAGAATTCCTGGGGGCGCCTGGGTGGCTCAGTCGGTTGAGTGTCTGACTCTTGATTTAGGCTCAGGTCATGATCTTGCAGTTGTGAGACTGAGCTCCATGTTGGGCTCTGCATGGACAGCCTGAAGACTGCTTGGGATTCTCTCTCTCTGCCCCTCCCTGTTCACTCATGCACATTCTCTCTCTCTCTCTCTCTTAAAAAAAATAATTCCAACAGGAAGCAGTGGGAGACACTGGGGACAGAACAGACTTGGGTATAGAAAGGCGGGCTTGCCCTCACCACGGCATGGTGACCGTGAAAGAGCTGCTTCGTTGTGCCTTGAGTTCCTCAACCACGGAACTATTCTCACTCGGGGAATTGCGTGGCTGACTGACCAAGGTGGGAGGCAAATTCAGTTTTCGCTGGATGCCCCTGGTGACGTTAGGATGTGGTTTCACAAATTTGTGCCACTCGTTGAACAACTGAAGACGTAGGATGCATCAGGAGGCCGTTACAACAACCCCACCTGAGAACCGGGAAGCCTGGAACTGCTCAGGCCGCCCGTCCGAAGCCCTTCTCTCCCCACGTCCTGGCTCTCCTCTGACGTCCCCGAGCTGCCGGCCCAGCCCCCAGTTTAGTCTGACCTCATTCTAGTCTGACCACCTGGTTCTGACTCACAGCCTTGCCGTTCCCCCTCCTGTTTGTGCTGTCCCCCAGCCCCGATTCAGGTTTTCAGGTCAAGGATCTTGGTCTCCTCCACACCAACCACAACCTGCCACGCATGCACTAACCTGGGGCTTCTTGGGTTAAAGTGACAAATCGTCCTCCTTATAGGAAGCCACAGGGTCGATTCTGAATACAAAGTGAGCTTATTGTCTACCTTAGGATCAATACAGAAAGGAAAAAAAAAGGAAAAGAAAAAAGAAACAGCAGGGAGGAGTTACAGTTTTAGGAGCAGAAAAAAAGAAAAAGAAAAAATCAAACCTCTTTAAGTAAGACCATTAGAGATACTCTGCGGTATATCCCACCGGCCCGCCCTGCACATGCATGGGGTTAGAGACAAGTCACCCCAGCGAATTCTTCTTCACTTCAGGGACAGCAAACCTCATCCTAAAAGATAGTTTCCATCAATTGTGATAGATTACCTATCAAGAGACGGTGTGCACTAAACTTCTTTCTTTAATAGGCCCACAAAGAACGCAAGACACGTTTTTGTGTTGTCTCTGCAGAGAGGAGCTCACCATGACAGGGGTAGTGGGGGAAGGTGGTGTCAGGACTATACACAGTCTGGGGTGACTGTGGCTTAGTCAGCTAAGCGTCCGACTTCGGCTCAGGTCATGATCTTGCAGTTCGTGAGTTCAAGCCCCACACTGGGCTCTGTAGGGACAGCTCAGAGTCTGGAGCCTGCTTTGGATTCTGGGTCTCCCTCTCTCTCTGCCCCTCCCCTCTCTCAAAACTAAACATTAAAAAAAGAGAGAGAAAGAGAGAGGACTACACACAGTCTTACGTTAGGCACCAATAAGAGGGGCTCCTCCCCTCAGCACCCTTTTGAAAGAGACCAGCCCCTCTCTGGCCACCGGAGTGACCCAAACCAAGGGCAGCCTCTGCACCAACTAACTTGAGCCAACCAGATTCTCTTTGTCCAGACTTTGGAAGGCAGACACAGGGACTGAGGCTGAGTCCGATGGCCACAGGAGACAAGCGAGACGGCCATTTTGCACCGGTGCAGGGAAAGCAAAGATGAGAGAAGCGCATGTCAGCGTGGGCAGACAGAGAGGGGCTGAAAGATGAAGAGAGACAGGCTGGCCAGAAACACAGAGAAATGCGGAATGAGGCACACAGAGACAGACAGACAACACACACATGCAATCAGACACAGCCAGGGGCAAAGCCAGAGAACAGAAGAGATAAATCAGGAGAGGCCGAGCGGGGTGGGCGACCTGGTGGGGGAACGCAGACTTTGATGGATTGCTGTCATTGTGAGGCTCTGCCAGGCTCCAGCTGTGCTTCCTGCCACCTGCCCTGGGCATGAGACTCCCCCTCCCCCCCGTCCCCTTCCCCCCACCCCCAGTCGTGAAACAAAACCCTCCTTACCTGATCCGGCTGCATGTTCTATTTCCACGTGGGAAATTAGAAAAGTAATTTAAAATGTCAATACCCAATGAGAGGAAGGACTGGAAATTTTTGACACATATTACTGACAGCAGTATAAATAAGTAAAAATATTTGGGAAACCTACTGAGCAACTGTTTATCAAAATGTTATAAAATATGCTCACCCTTTTACTCAATATTTACAATGGGGAAAAAGTAGATACAATCTGAAGGCCCAGCAGTAGGGGAAACGTTAGGCAAATTAAGACTAGAATATATTATTTTGCATCAGGAATAGTACTGCCTTTAAACTCATTTGTGAAGAATATAATCTGTAAATCGTTCACATTAAAAGAAAATGCTATATACAAAAGTGCAGAAAATTAAAAATATATATTGAAAAGATCATACACTTAGCACTGAAAGAGGTAATGGGGGACTACATTTGGATGGCAAATCGAAGGGGTTTTTTCCCTTCTCCTTCTTATTAATGTATCTTCAACATTTTTATAATGAGAATATATTTAAGATGATACATTTAACCGCTTAAAATGAGGCGGGGGAAATAGGGAGAGTCTATCCCTTTCCACTTTCGCACTTGATTTTCTCAAGCTGTGACTTACCCTGTTGCTATGGTCTTGGTATGGATTCGTGCACAGAACTACCTGCCCCAAGAACCGGGGTCACCCAGTTGTTAACCTTCTTGCCAATTCTGTTACATGGACGTTTATTTACTACTCACTGCCTGCCCACCTTGTATGAGACCGGGTTTATTTAACTGGTGCAGGTCCCCATGGGGCGACTTCTTGAACTTTCTGAGGCAGCCATTCCATTTTTAAACATTTTGATGATGCCAATGATGTCCAGCTTAATCTGCAGCCCCGAGGCCTATGGGAGAGGCCTGCCAACCTGCCGGAAGTCAGGAGACTGTCCCATGTTCCACAAGGTCCCCTCTCCCCCCCCAGATATTTAGACCTATAGCTGTGCTGCTCCAAGTTCTGCTCAGGAATCAGATTTGTCCTGGCTCAGGTTGGTTGTTTATTTCCTTCTTTAAGGATAATTCAAATTAGCTATATCTGGCTGTTATTCATGTCTTCTTTTTCATTTCTTTTTTATGTGGATACAGGCATATATGCAAAGGGGACAAGGGAAGAGGCACAGTAATTTATTGTTTTTACACATGATCGGGTCTTTACAACATAAGAGCACAGTAGGACTATACATATAATGAACATTCAGAAGTGTTCTTAAAGATTACTAAATGGCAAAAAGATAAATAAATAAAGATTACTAAGTGGCCCAGAGTTCAAGATTTTAAACACCGCATATGTGAGCATGGGGTCTGAGTGAAAGGAGCCAACAGATGAAACATACCACCCTGCAAGGTCACACCTTTTAACATGCAACCGAGAAGCATGGGTAGGTGGAAGGTAGTAAGGCCGGGGTATTTACCTGACTTTTATTTATCGTCTAGGCTAGAAAGGATGCCTACATATCGTAATATGTGGCCAAATGCCTTTTTGAGACTAGAAGTAATATCCTAATTCTGGCCCAAATACTCCAAGACCCAAGCCATTTTCCACACCTCTCCTTGCTGGGCCTCTCAATTAATAACAAAAACTTCCTTCCTCCCGAGCGGCCAGCAGGCAGGCCTGCCCCAAGTGAGCAGTACTGAAAGGTGTCACAGGATTTCTCCAATGATGGCTTCTCTCTCAGATTCGATTCCTGAGGAAGGAAAACTTCCCTGCAGGAGCCATCTCTAGCTTCTTAGGGCTAAAAATGCATTCGGCAGTTCCTACTCACTTGGGAACATTTCACTGCCCTTCTTGGTCACTGTTTGTGGCAAACTGTATTGCTGGTTTGCACGGAAGGGGAGAAAAGCAGGAAGAGAGGTGGGTTCTCCTAACAGTGTGTTTAAGTCAAGCTTTCTCTTTACACTTCGGTGTGGTGAGAGTCCCAAGAGCAGGCTGGTTGGATACTTACAACCCCACAGCCATGAGCTTCCCCACATCTGTGATTCAGAAAAGGTTGAGTGGGGTAGCTCCTTCGGCTTCCATGGTCGCTTTTAAGACAGAGTGGCACGCCTGGAGTTAAAAAGATATAAAACTTATTCTGGTGCATTAAAAGGATCCCTAAATGGCTCCTGACAAAGAGACTAAAATCTTGTCGGCCTTCAGTTTTGCACCGGTATGATGAAGAGGCAGCCGAGGTTGCCAGGTGGACTCCTATCATTTGGTAGGCAGTGGCGACTGGAAACTGTTACATCTTTATGTCTAGAACAAGGACCCTCTGCGTGTTCCGAGCTGAGGGACATGACAGTAACTATTTGCAGCTATGGAAACAGTGTTTACAAGATGGACACCAGTTCCTATAAAGCTCTCCAGTGCTTGGTTTGAACATGTCAGGGCATGTCCCCTGTTCAAATTTCTTCAGTGGATATTCATGCTCTACAAATAACAGACAATCTGGCTGTAAATCAGAATTGTCTGTGGATATTTAAGAAAACCAAACATGCTCAAGTCCTCTTCCTGAAGACACTAACTCAACGGTCCTGGGACCTAGGTATGAACATTTTTTTCTTTAAGTTTTCTGAATGATTAAAATGCACTGGATTGAGGACTACTGGTTTATAGGAAGAGGTCTCAAGCCTTCTGTATTACACGCAACCCTCAATTCCCACAACCATCCACCTCAAGCTTCACCTTCCATGGTTACCAATTCACATGGTTCCACACAAACTGTCTCTGAGCCTTTGCAGCAGCCACCCCGTCCCCACTGTGAGTACAGCGGATTCGCCACCATCCGGGTTGTAGCTCCAATGAGGCTTTCTGACCATCCCTCCCTAACATTTCTGGATACACAAAAGATAGAAAGGAATGTAAGCATACCACTACAGAAACCATCAAATCACAAAGGAAGAGAAGAAAAGAACAGAGGACAAAGGAATTGCAAAAGAGCCAGAAAATCATTACCAAAATGGCAATAAGTACATACCTATCAATAATCACTTTAGATGTAAATGAACTAAATTTTCCAATCAAAGACAGTGTCTGAACAGATAAAAAAAAAGTTTTCAGAGGTAAAGACACATCACTGAAATTGAAGGGACAGAAAAAGATATTCCATGCGAATAGAAATGAAAACTTGGATAGCTATACTTCTACCAGACAAAAGACTTTCAGACAAAGACGATAGAGACAAAGCAACGTTATTATACATAATGATAAAGAGGTCGACCCAACGAAAGGTATAAAGTGTGTAAATATTTATTATGCACCCAGCATAGGAGCACCTAAATGTATAGAATGAATATTAACAGGTCTAAAAGAAGAAATTGGCAGCAATACAACAATAGCAGGGGGTTTCAATGCCCCACTTTTGTCAACGGATAGATCATACAGACAGAAAATCTGTAAGAAAACACTGGCCTTAAATGACAAGTTAGACTAGATGGACTTAACATCCCCAGGCTGGCACACACCAACCAGGCTGCCCTTGCACATACCTTATTCTAGCAATCAGATCACATTTGTCACCATAAAGTATTTATTTGCATGCCTCCTAACTGAACTGGAAGCTCCCAGAGAATCCACATTACTGTGTTTCTTCTTTATATCCTGCTGTCAGGCAAAATACCTGTTCTATGATAGGCACTCAATCAATTTCTGGTGAATGAACTAATCATTGCACCCATGTGAAAGTAACATAACCAAATAACAAGGAATCCTGTTGCCATTCTTTGGTTTCAGTTGAGGAAAAGAAAACTTCAATAAATAAAAATCAAAGTTTTATTCAATTAGATTCTCCATAATGTGCCTTGGGTTCTAAAAGTTACTTACTAACCCTCAAGCACACTAAAGGGAAAGCTCTTGGGAATCTCGAACTCTGCTAGAAGCAATGATGCTTTCCTGTTGCGTCTAGAACTCATTTTGAGGGGACTCCTATGACTTCGATTCTAGTCTCAGACACTGCTGAAGAAGTCTCTGAACGAAGCTTGCGGGAGGGTTGGCAAGACAAAGATACATTGTATATGCAGTTGAGAGTTTTCTGAATAGCATTTTGCTAAGCTACAGGCTTACAGGATTTAAAATATGACTCAACATCAACTGTGATGCCAACGTTTTTATTTTTAGATTTTTTAGCAGAGAATATGGCTATAAATTCAACCTACTCCGTCTACAAATCCTCTACACTTCCTCCTAGAGAACAGAAAAGCTCTTGGCATTGCTCCGGCTATTATTTTATTTGCATATATAGTTATGCTGGTAAAATTTTGGTAACTAAAGAAGAATTAATAACTGAAGCTCTAAATGATTCCCATGATTACTGCTTAAGTTGGCAAAATATCCGCAAGCACAGAAGAAACTCGCTCATGGAAATGTGCATGGGCGGACTGTTCAGTTTTTTCCACCGGGGTAGGCTCACTTGTCCTTATATCTGTGTTCTCAGACAAGTGCCACGGGGATGATCACAGAAGGACCAGAGATATTTTGAGAGACAAATGGGACCACACAAAATTCAGTGGCATGGTCAAAATATTCCACGCTTATACCAAGTATGCTGTGCTGTTTGACACCCTAGCTTCTTATGATCCTAAATTCTTCTTTTTTAAAAATTCAACTATATTGAGGTATAATTTATTTACAACAAAATGCACCCCCGTTAAGTGTAGAGTTTGATGAGTCTGGACACAGGTATACACCTATGTGCCTCAAGCAACGTACAGAATACTTCCCTCACCAAAAAGTGCCCTTATGCAGTCAACTCCCACACTCACTAGCCCCTCTGATACCACTTTCAGTGTCAGTTTATCTGTTCTAGAGTGTCATATAAATGGAACCTGCAGAATTTGCTCGTTTTGTGTCTGCTTCTTTCAACATGGTTTTGAGTTCCAGCTACAGTATGTCAGCAATTCCTTCCCCTTCTTTGCTGACTCGTATTCTATTGTATAAACATACCTCAAGTTATCTGTTCACCAGCTGATGAATATATGAAATGTTTCCAGCTTTTAGTCGTTATGATAAAACTGCAATGAATATTCATATACAGGCCTTTCTCGTGGGTAAATGCATAGGAGTAGAACTGTTAGACCACAGGGAAAGTGTGTTTAACATTAGAAACTGCCAAACTGCTCTCCAAAGTGGCTGTGTCCTCCTCTACTCCTACCAGTCATGCCTCCTGACCTCTCCGGTTGCTCCATATCCTAGTCAACACTTGATATTGTCAGTCTTTTATATTTTAGCCATGCTGGTGGATACAGGTGTACCTCACTGTGGTTTGATTTACAAGGTATGAAACTCGTTTCCTTCAACATTCAGCCCTGGAAGCAGTGAATGTTACCTTACATGGCAATATGGTATAATAAAAGATCACTGTGTAAGTTTCTAGAATCTTGAACTTTATCACCAACTTTGTCACTGAAATAGTTGCATAAAGCTGTAAAACTCATCCATCCTGACCTCATTTTCCCCCATCTATAAAATAGTTAAGTCAGCCCAAATGAGTCTTAAATTTTTGTTCTAAATAAAAATGAACATAAATGAGTTTTATTGAAAGAAACATATTCCTTTCAAAGTAGTTGTGCATTATTTTTACATAATGTCCTACAGTTTTCAAAGAGAATTTGGATCTATCCTATGTAATGCCAAAGAAATAATTATCTCCAGAGAGTTGCATGCTCTACAGACTGAGCCAGCCTGGCATCCATTGAAATAATTATCTCCAGGGGCACCAGTGTGGCTCAGTTGGTTAAGCATTCAATTTCAGCTCAGGTCAGGATCTTGCAGTTCATGAGTTAGAGCCTGGCATTGGGCTCTGTGCTGACAGTTCAGAGCCGGAGCCTGCTTCAGATTCTGTGTCTCCCTCTCTCTCTGTCTCTCCCCAACTCATGCTCGGTCTCGCTCTCAAAAATAAATAAACATTAAAGAAAAATAAAGAAATACCTCCAAAATACCCCTCATAAAATAAAAAAAATTTTTCTTAATTTAAAAAAAGGAGTAAGAGCCCATCAAGAAAGGAGATCTCATTCAGTGCAAGGCTCCCTCTTTTGCTTGGTGCTACAAAGCTTCTTTGTTAAATCAGCTAACCCTACTGAACTCCCTTTCATAGCCCTCTGAGCTTAATTCCCAATCGTTTCTAAAAATCTTTCTGATTGAGAAAGCATAATTAATGACCTTTGGTCACTTAAATTTTGTTCACCAAGCTTTAAATTGTATGCAGTGACTCAATTAGCAAATCATTGGATTTCATTGGCCATATTGCCTTATGCACACACAATATTTAATTACCATTGTTTAGCCTCATAGATCCAGTAATGTATGGAAATTAAGCAAATTCCACAAGTTAGTCTTCATCCTTTGCGTTCCCTAAGGCAAGGCGAAGGTAAAGTAAAGGTGAAAGCAGAGTTAATGATAAAAGCAGGAAAATGTCATACATTCTTTATGAAGAAACTTAAGGAGTTGGAAGAAAGGGTAAATAGTTATCAAAGGTGAGGGAGGAATGCATGGCAAAACACTAAAGGAAACGAGTTTTCAGTTCCAAAGAATTATGCACTAAAAGGAAAAAAATGCAAAATAAAACATCTGGTGTTCAGGGAGATATGGGGGGGTGGGGAACACAACACTTTTTATCTTCAATTCCTGTCTAAACAAACAAATTATATATTGCCTACCCAAGATTCAGATTGCACGTAACAATGGTTTCCCATATCTTGTTTGTTCTAAAGATATCTCAGAATATGCCAGCAGAAACAGAATAAACCTTTTATTGCTGACAGCAAAACAGACATGGGCTTCAGTGGGAGGTCTATTTCAATATGAATGAGGGAAGTTGAGTTGCAGCTAAAAAAAGATCACATCATTTATTTAAAATAGATATATATTTTAACACACACATGCAGTATACTTCCACAGGCCTTTTATCTATCAAGGGGGAAAGGAAAATAATTCACCTGCCATTACTTTAGTTGATCATTAACCTTTCCTAGGTCACTAACCTCTTTAAAAGTCTAATGAAAATTACGATGTAGTCTTTCCAGAAAAACAATCCTATGGCTTTGCACAGCCCCGGGAGTTTCAGCATCATGAAGGCCTTCTGTGGAGCTTTAAAGGGTTTAGGGACCCTGGGCTTAGATGAAAGGGCCCTGATTAAACGAATTCATCAGTGTGATTTCTGCTGACAAGAATTCAAATATAGCCTATATCCAAAAAAAGGAAGTTGAACCTCTCCTAATCCAAATCCCCAATACATAGATGGTAGAATCTGAAGATATTTTTTTTAAATTCAAACAGTATTGAATATTCTCCCAAGAAGTATATGTTCAGAGGTAGAAAGTGAGCATTGGGGATGCTCCCAGACATTCATTCCCCAATCATGGCCCCTCCAACATCAGAGTAAGCCAACAAGTATGAATAGTCATTTGAGTGGGCGATGTCAGTGCCTTCCGTTTCCAGAATAGGTCTATTCTAAAAGGAGGAATTCATTATGGGGCACAGAGGGAGGAGAGTAAACGGCTAGAAAATGTATGCGAACACATCGATATGATTTAATGTTGAGACATTCGGAAATATGGGTGAAAAAGAAAGATAATTTGAGAATTCTGGCTCATAAGGCAAGAGTCTGTCTGTGGTAAGTGGAATAACAACCCCCCAAATATATCTACAGCCTAATCCATGGAACCAGTGAATGTTACTTTACATGGCAAAATGGACTTTAGAGATGTGATTAAAGTATGGCCCTGGAGATGGGCCGATTATCAGGATTATCCAAGCAGGGCCAATGCAAGCACAGGGTCCTTATAAGAGAGAGGCAGCAGATCAGTTAGTAGACTGCAATGTGATGAGAGGTGAGGATGGAAAATGAGAAGCGATGGGGGGCCATGAGCCGAAGAGTGCAGGTAGTCTACAACAGTTGAAGAAAGCAAAGAAGTACATTTTCTACAAGAGCCTCCAGAAGGAACACAGCCCCGCTGACAAACTGATTTTAGACCTCTGACCTCCAGAACTGTAAGGGAATAAATGTGTATTGTTTGAAGCCATGAAATGAAACAATTTAGTTTTGTTACAGAAGCAATAAGAAACTAATACATTCTCCATCTTTTTTTTTTTAGATGGTAAGGAAGCAAAGGGAAATAGGAAACAGCACATAAAAAAAGTATTTTCTGATGAATAACAAATACCTCCATCAACAAGGCTAAGAGTAGCTCATATGTGGCCCTAAGCCAGCAACCCACATGGAAGCTATGTGCTACAATGGAAAGACACTGAACTAGGAGTTAGAAAATACGGATTCTCATCCTCACTCTTCTAAGTACAGCTATGTGTCATCAGGCAAGCACAAACTCTTTAGGTCTCAGTGATTGACTTTTAAAAGGGAACATGTAGACTACACGAATTACAATGTCTTCTTAACAAAGGCCCGAAGACTTTCTCTACTGACTAGTTCTAACCAGCGGCTAGTTTTCCCATTACCTACCTCTTACAAGTCTTATCTAAAACCTTCTACTACCCTGTGAGGCTGGCCATACAGTTCCTATTTTCACCTTAAAGAAGTTGGGTCATTTGCTCATCATCTTTCGTCTGTCTGACCGGAGGCCGCCTTCTTATCCGCTGTCTGTGCTGTCTTTGATGACCACCCACACACGTCAGGAACATGGATATGCTGGCGAACACTGGGGGGCCGTGGGAAGACTAAACTGCCTTATATCCAAGCATTTTAAATGCTAGCCATTCAAGAATGAGCTTGCTGGGATCGCTTTTTAAAACAAAAGAAACATTTCAAGACACAAAGTGGCCTCAGAAGGCAGACATCTTACTGTTCTATAGCGTAAAATGCTATGTCACAAGCCAGTGAAACTTCTTCACATTCAAATTCCACACTAGGCCTACGCTGCTGCAACCACTCCCGTCTTCACGGTTCACAGGAGGAGAATGGAAAGGCTGCTGCCCAAAATAGTTTAATAAGGCCAGCAGTGATTCATGGAGTAATAACAGGACAAGCAGGCAGATGCCTGCGAACTGAGGCCCAGCTGAGAGGGGGTTTCATGGCTCAAGGTTACAACGGAGAATAAAGAGGACATTCATTACACGTGTTCAAGGAGGGAAAGATCATTAGCACCACCTGCAAACTCCCGAAAAGGAAATCAAATATGAGGTAATTCACCTTGACAATTTATTGACGCTGTCCTAGAGTTTAGGGCTTTGTTTGTTTGTTGAGAGAGAGCGAGAGAGAGAGAGAATGCATGTTTGTTTTGAGAGAGAGAGGGAGACACAAAATTCGAAGCAGGCTCCAGGCTTTGTACTTTCAGCATAGAGCCCAATGTGGGGCTCAAACTCATGAATTTCAAGATCATGACCTGAGCTGAAGTCAGACACTTCAACCACTGAGCCACCCAGGGGCCCCAGTGCTGTCTTAGGTTTTAAAAGCAATAGACTCATAAAGGAAAAAAGCAACCATGCAAACAAAAGCCTTTAGCATATCTTCTCTCTCAAAGACTCTGATTTAGTCTCGAAATGTATCTTATGTTTAGGAATAGTTGAAAAGAAACAGAACACGTAAAGGAGAACAAAAATACTCGGAAAATTACAAAGATACCAACAATCATAGGCCAGTCTAAAAACCAAACTTGAATAACCCCACAATACAGAACATTTAGGTCATTAATGATATTTCTGATTATACTTCTGTTCCCAAAGAAAAGTAATAGTTGAGCAAAAGTTTAAGCATGCTGTACGAAAGAAGAAAGAAAGAAAGGAAGGAAGGAAGGAAGGAAGGAAGGAAGGAAGGAAGGAAGGAAGGAAGGAAGAAAGAAAGAAAGAAAGAAAGAAAGAAAGAAAGAAAGAAAGAAAGAAAGAAAGAAAGAAAGGAAGAAAGAAAGTTGGCTTTTCAATAATTAATCTGTCTTAAATTCCAGTTGAGGCAAGTATTTGCAAATGCTCCCAGTTCTGATCTGAAGTCAATGTTTACATAATTAGCTATTAGACAAGTACACAGATGGGTAATTCACAAAATTAATCACTATCTGCTTTTGTTATCAGAATTTGGTATTTCAGCCAAAGAGAGAGTCAAACATACCTATGCAAAGATACATATAAGAGTTACATACAGCACAAACAGAAAGGGTAAAAGAACAAACACTAAGATTCATTGGCATTACAGTGGTTTAGTCTAGAAATAGCAGCATGGATAAGATGAGAAAAGCAAAGTTTAAAAGAAGGAAGAGACAGAATGTGATGAAGCTGATGAGAAAAAGCAGGCCATATGTGTAATTGCTCTAAAATGGGACTCCGAGAGAAAGTCAATTTTCTCAGCTGAAGTCAAAAGCAAGAGTCTGGAAGTGACAGGAAAAAAGGTCATGCAAGAGCAGTTTCTTACGAGTGAAAAGGTAAATCTCACCACTTCAATGCAGGCCTCCGAGGAAAAAAACCAACATCCATGACCTCGACACATTTTTATTCAAATGCTAACAGCATGCTCAACACTGATCTCAGACAAGTAGAAATCTTCTTTGTTGGACATCTAAGAAGCAATAAGCTTTTCATTCTATTCCTCTCCTGTGTCTGAGTTAGAAGCGTTAATAACACATAACTGAGTTCCTGAGATCAAAGACAAAATTGCCAGTAACAGAAGTAAAATGAAAACAACTGTCAAAAGACAGCAAGAGGAAAATAATACCTACATCAGATTATTAGAGAATGAGGTACCTGCTGCGCTAAAATGGAAAACAACTCTCATTTAACAGGTACTTTGCCAAAAATATATCTATTTTCCCCTTCCCCCCCATCCACCCTGCCAAGCACTGAGGAGTAGCATCAAATACATTATGGTTTCCAGAAGCCTGTGTCCAGGCTGGTCTTCTTAAAATCAGATTAAACATCAGGAGGAACAGGGGCGCCTGGCTGGACCAGCTGGTAGAGCATACCACTCTTGATCTTGGGGTCATGAGTTCAAGCCCCATGTTGGGGCAGAGCTTATTTAAAAAAAATCAGAATGAACAACACCAGAAAAACTTGGTATGGCTACTCAGATGGTTTTATCCTTTAAATGAAAAAGACTATAAAAGTGAGTTTGCCATGCAGTTTACCTTAGAATGAATCTTCTAGAAAAATTTCACCCTTCAGAGGCAATGTAATGACCTATGTTTTAGTTAGGCTGCACTTTCATTTATATCTTCTATTTCTGAGTGCAGAGTTCAATATCCTTGGGCTTTGGGCAGATGGAAAAACCAGAAGTTACAATTTTGCTGAAATGCCTTCTTCCTGGGAGAGTTAACTGTCCCCACTGCACAGGGCTGGCTCACTTTATGTACTGCATGATCTTGAAAATTGTATGTAGTCATGGAAAAATGATTTTTAAGAACATAGTAGTAGCTTTTTCTTTTTTGAGATAAGACCCTTTTTGAAAAATACATACAAGGTCGCTCATCCAAAGTTGTTTGTATGAGTAAAACCTCCAGAAAACGAACAGAGAATTGATTATATAAACTATCGTATATCCATACAGTAACCTGTAAGGCATCCATTAAAATAATAAAACAAGGGGGCGCCTGGGTGGCTCAGTCCTTGAGGGTCTGACTTCAGCTCAGGTCATAATCTCACAGTCTATGAGTTCGAGCCCTGCGTCGGGCTCTGTGCTGACAGCTCAGAGCCTGGAGCCTGCTTCAGAATCTAGTCTCCGTCTCTGTCTCTACCCCTCCCCTTCCCCTGCTCATGCTCTCTCTGTTGCTCTCAAATATAAATAAACATTAAAAAAATTTCTTGAAGAATGATGATAAAGCTTTATTGATTGACATGGACAAATACCCCAGATTAGGTTAAAACAACTTACAAAACAGTCTTTATAAGAGGATCCCATTTTTGTATAATTATATGCCTCTATGTGCCCAGAAAAAGAAATCCCAAAACACTAAAATTTAATTATTTTCTAAAAATTCTATTTTATGCTTCTGAATATTTATTTTGTAATGAGTAAGAATTACTTTAACAAAGCAGAGGGAAAGATCAAAAAACAAATGCATATGTTTTCAAGGAGGGAATCTTTTTTTATTGCCACCTAATTCATTCTTAGGTTTCTTCTGGTTGAAAACTTAGCTTGTGGGGCACCTGGGTCCTTGAGGGTCCCAGTTAAGCACAGACTTCAGCTTAGGTCATGATCTCACAGGTTTGTGGGTTCAAGCCCTGTGTTGGGCTCTGTGCTGATGGCTCAGAGCCTGGAGCCTGCTTGGGATTCTGTGTCTCCCTCTTTCTCTGCCCCTCCTCTGCTCACACTCTGTCTCTCTATCAAAAGGAAACACACATTTTAAAAAAAAAGTTACCTTTTTTTTGTATACCTCCAATACAATCCTTTTTATTACTCCTCTAAAATGCACTGTCGATCAACTTTCTAATGAATGGGCCTCAGGCTACAGTTCTAGTAAAAGATGAACTTGAAAAGGCCTTCCTCCTGAAGCTCAGTGTGTCAGAATCTGTGTGATTTTTCAAAGGAAACTGAGACACTGAATACAGACTGTATTTAGGACTAAGTTTTCCTCTCACAATTTACAAATACAAAACAAAACAAACCACTACATTTTTTAGATACAACCTTCAATGATCACAGACCATGGGCTAAATTATGCAAGAGGGTTCCAGGGACTTCAAAACGCAGAAGACAAATATCCTGCTCTTAACAGGGTCAAAACTGCAATGCAATAAGCCAAGTTCTTATACCACCAGCAAGCATAAAGTCATGCAATGGGCACCTGGGTGTTTCAGTCGGTTAAGCCTCTGACTTCAGCTCAGGTCATGATCTCACGGTTCATGAGTTCGAGCCCCACATTGAGCTCTATGCTGGCAGCTCAGGGCCCGGAGTCTGCTTCTCATTCTGTGTTCCCCTCTCTCTCTGCCCCTCCCGACTTGTGCTCTGTCTCTTTTGGTCTCTCAAAAATGAATAAATGCTAAAAATAAATTAAAAAGAAATAAAGTCATAGGAGCAGACAGCAGAGTAAACCTATTTTGTCTAGGAGCAGGAAAGTGGGATTATTCTAGACAAAGGATGACTCTGGATCTGGGCCTTGAAAGCTTGTATTTGGGCTTCTGCCAAGTGAAAAATAGTAGAGAAGGAGGACAGAGTCATTCCTGGACAATTCCAAATCTAGCAGGAAATCCCATTCCCCTTCCGCTGATTGGCTTAGGCAAGGGCACGTGATACAATCCTGGCCAACGGGAGCCTGGGGCCAGTTTGAAGAGGAAATCTATCTACCATGCTAAGAATGGCAGGGAGGAAAGATTAAAGACACGGATCTCGATGATGCTGTCAAACTATTAAATTAAGCTAATCTGAAACTGCCCTACTTCCAGATTTCTTTTTTTTTTTTAATGTTCTATTTATTGTTGAGAGAGAGAGAGAGAGTGAGCAGGGGAGGGGCAGAGAGAGAGGGAGACACAGAATCTGAAACAGGCTCCAGGCTCTGTCCTGTCAGCACAGAGCCCATCGCGGGACTTGAACTCACGGACTCTGAGATCATGACCTGAGCTGAAGTTGGGCACTTAACCGATTGAGCCACCCAGGTGCCCCTTCCATATTTCTTTTATGTAGCCTCCAATTTAAGACTCTTGTATTTGGGTTTTCTGTAATTTCAGCCAAAATCATCCCAACTGATGGGATAGTCAACAGTATCAAAAGTTACTGATGGGCAGATGTCTTTGGGAGAGCCTGAGACATGGGATTTAGAATTCCCCCTCAGTTCTGTCACTGAGGGGGGAAAGTATCATTAACTCTGGGGGCTGAATATAAAGTTGAGGGAATTGCTTCTTAGTGACCTCTGTTTCTAGATAAAATGAGGATAAGTTCAAATGCTGAGAACGAGGTGGGGGAAGAAAGTCACATTTTCTTTTTAAAGTTTATTTATTTTGAGAGAGAGAGAGAATGTGTGCAAGTGGGGGAGGGCAGAGAGAGAGTGAGAGAGAGAATCCCAAGCAGGCTCCGTGAGTTCAGAACCCTATGTGGGGGCTGACGCAGGGCTAAAACTCAGGAACAATGAGATCATGACCTGAGCCAAATAGGCTGCTTAACCAACTGAGCCACCCAGGTGCCCCAAAAGTTGCATCCTTAAAGAAAATAATGAAGGTTTAGAACAGGTGCTGCTGAAAATAGGAAGGAGTGCAAACTTTGGACCAGCAAAAAGATTTCCAAGTAACCTCTTAACTTCTGTTAACCTTAAAATCATACACTGGGGTATGGGAGCCAGTGACCAGTTATCAAGTGAGTGAGGAGATAGAAGTCTGTGGTGTTGATTTGGAGGTGGGAAATGAGGGGACTACATCTACAGAAGACCAATAGTGAAGAAACTACTGTACTGGTGACAGATAATCAAAACTACTGACCACGCTGTCCAGGTACACCAGTGAAAAAGTGAAGGAGTGGGGGAAGTAAAGGCCAATCGAACAGAAAACAGGGTGGGGATCCAGGGAATAAATTCACAGAGTCTGAAGAACAGGTTTAGTGAGAGAAAGTAGATGGAAAAGCAGAGGCTCTGATGGAGGGAAGGTATCTCAGAAGCAAGAGTCTTGGGGTGTGGCCATTGAGTGGGCTGCTGAGACGGTGTGGAGAGGAAGGTCACGGACACCAAAGAGATGGGGCACAGTGAATTAGGACGTCGAATTAGTCCCCAAAACAGTGCAGCACAGGCTAGGAGCTCAAAGGCAATCAGGAGACAGCTACGAACTGAGAGCTGAGCCCCACCCCCAAACTGTTCTTCATGCTTCTTCTCGTTTCTGAACACTCATGGAACCCAAAGATTCTTTAAGAAGGAGAACTCTTCTAGCCTAGGCAACAGTTTCAGGCAGGTAGCTTTTGACATGTGCATACGAAATGTGACCACGAACCCTAGGAAAATCCTAGAAAACTCAGTTTATTACCAGACAACTCCTCCTAATTGGGTCTTCCTTCCTACCAACGTAAAACGCCCTTGAGGAATGAACTGAGAAAATTGCATTTAAGATGTTTCTTAAAGTTTCTGCTTCCGGCATTTCCCTTTTTTCTTTTCCCACTGCCTCCTGACAGGCTCAGGTACAAACGACTGCCTCTTGCCTAGATGACTCTAATGAGCCCCTACCCAGCTTGCCAACCGCGGGGCGCTCCCCACTGAAACCAAACCAGTCTTCTCAGAGCATTTTTCTGATCACATCTCTCCTCGTGCAAATATCTGCAGCGACGCATCACGGCCCAGGGCGATGGCTTTCAAGTTGAGCTCTTAGAGCCACTCCCTCCCCTGAGAGGGGTCCAAGTGCTCCCACCACGGAAATCAAATGATGCGATCTGTTCTCAAATTGCAGGAAGAAAAAAATAATAGGTGTAATGGATACTTTCCCTCCATTCTAAGTTTCTCTTTTCACCAGCTCCTTCTTGTCTGCATTACCATCTATCTAATAGAAGACACACCTAGTCTAACATAATATATTTAGCTCCTTGTAAGGCATCATTTCATAGAATTCTTCTATGTGCAAATCTTGGGAACAAATGATACACAAAATAAAGCCCATCTATGTACAGGTGGTCTTCGAGGCCCTCCCCAGTTCTGACCCAACCTTCCTTTCCAGTCTTCTCTCTCATATTTTAGTCCGCTTACCCTAAATGAGAAGCAAGCTGGACCGGCTTCCTCGTTATTTATATCCACACTGATCTGAGGACACAAGGCTGCGTCTTGCTCACACTTCTCTATGTCACATATAACACGACAGGAAGCAAGGAGCTTTGCCCTGCGGGTCCGCTGCGTACCTGCTTCACATACTTTGGCCACAACCATAAATGTATGTTGAGTCTACCTGACTCGAGTAACCTCACCTTAAAAATCTCAAGAAGTTATTTTATGAAACTTTAGAAAGAAAATAATGGATTGCCTGAAAAGAACAGAACTTGCGGAGTGTGGAGTACTCCATACCAAATTTACGAAAGAGTCCATGTAACTATAGATATTCTCATATACCACGATAATAACGAGTGCAGAGATCAAAATAAAGAGAAGAGCCGCCCCTCCTGACACAGCATCAAGTCCACTAGAAGCCATGGGCGACTAAGTTCATGACCGTCCAGCTCGATCCGGACACTTGGCTCCTTTTGTTCCCTGGACTGAGATCCTTCCCAGGCTTCTGCTCTGTCCCAGAACGATCCACGTATTCGATGCTGCTGGTCATGGGAACAGGAATGCCCTGGGATCAGGTCTCATTTACTCAGCGGGAGAAAATTCAAAGTCCCCGAAATGTGAAATCAGGACAAAAGCAAAATACAAAAACTTAAAATGGAGGAAAAGGATCTGTGCTTCTGTGATCATGGCCATTATTCTTCCTGTTGAGTGCAAGTCTTCAGTCCCTTTGCTGAAACCTTCGAGGCCAGAATATATAGAATTTGTTTTGTTTTTAATTTTAGAAAGGTAATAGGGTATGAGTGTCATGTAATAACAGCTCCAGCAGGACCCGGAGCAGCAGCTCGTGGTCAAACACATATTTTTGTAGCAAAATGTAACGCTCCAATTAACTGGAACAAAAACCATACATAAATAGCTTCCTGTCAATTCAGGCCAGACTTGGCCATCAAATGAGCTATAAAACAAAACAAAACCAAATCAAAACCTGTTGCTATTCAGATTCACAATTGCGGGAAGAGACCGAGCTACAACTAACTGTGCAATGCTGAGCTTAAGGAGATGACCATTGCTGTCGTCCCTTCTGCAAAGACAGGATGCTATTATGGCAAAATGCCTGCCTGGAAAGGCCATCCTCTGTGGCTCTGAAGAGAACACAGACTGAGGGACCACAAGAAATTTCCAGGTCAGATGAAGCTCAGGGGGCTCCCCCCCAACTTAAAAATTTCCTCAATTTATTGGTTATTTTAAGCATTATATATCACTAACATCTATCCTGACCGTGGCAGTGCAGGGTTTTAGGATTTAACCGATTTATGCCACTGTCATAACTGCACCAGGCACAGTGCTGTATGGTGATATTTACACCGAAGAATCTGACGCGTTCCACAGTACTCTGTGTCGGACCATAGCAAACGCACGATGAGCCACACAAGAATGCTTATGTCATGGAGGCAGCTTTACGTATCTACTTGTTAAGCCTACAAGTTCAAGGAACAGAGAGGAAATACTTCAGTCTGTTCATTCAGTCATTTCATTCCAGAACAAAAACCACCAAAAAAAAGTCTCTAGCTTCTCAACTGGACCCTCTCCACCAAAGATTACTGAGCATGAGGACATGCCCATTTACAACTTCCTAGGACTCAGCTCCCTGGAACTGAGTAGTCAGCAAGTTCATCAGCATAAAGTTTAAAAAACAACAGGAAATAAACGAAAATGAGCCAGAAAAAAATGGGGCACATGCATACCCAGGGATGTAAATTAGGGAGTTTGAGTACACATGCATTGAAATGCATGACCAAAGGAAACAGCCTGAAGGCTATAAAAATAGTGATTAAGCGTTGATGTCGATTTGTCTCATTATTTATGTATGATGTCAATTTGCATTTTCACAAATTAGGTTTCAGCATAAAGGCACAGATTGGAGGAAACGCAGCCCAATATTAAAACCAAAACCAAAACCAACCTCAATCCTCTGAGCAAGATGTCAAAAATTCACTCTATATTTCTCTAAGGTCTTCAAAGCTTACAACTGAGAAAGAAGAATCCTTTTTCTCCTATCAATAGACAAGAAATGTCAGTTACATGCTCAATTCTCTTTCAACAGTCATTTGAATTCTTTAAGTTGCTGGGATGGGGCTTGGGATTTGTCAGGTGCGTGGATCCACACAATCCGCTCCTTTTGGAAGACTTATCTGTAGTGATACCTCAAAGTGCTATTATTTCCCCCCCATCCTCATCTCCACCTTCAAAATCGCCCCTACGACAAAATGCCAAACCCACAACAAGAAATGTTTCACCTCAAATCTCATCTGCGTAGTTTCTATATCTGCTTTTATAAACATTTTAACGCCCTAAATAAGAACATAATTTTTCTAAGAAGGCCATTAAAGTAGATAAGCTCGGGGTTAACACTATAAATCTATATCTATGCGTATCTCCAAGGAAACCCATCTAATATTAGAGCCATGCTAAGAAACAGATTTAATTTTGAAAGAAACCAGGCAAGTAGAATTTAATAAAAGGGAAATGTGACTCTAAGAAGAGCTTTCATCTTCCCTGATGCCAACTGCATCCTTGCTAGGACACAACTATACTGGGATGGACTACAGAAAACGTGACTCCCCAGAATCAGTGTTATACACAGATGTGACTTGGCTGGTCCATTCTGAATCCTCCTTGACACGCATCACTTGCTCCAGGGTAGTCCGTGTCTGACGCTTACCTTGTGTTTCAGGTTAAGCAAAAACTAGAAGAGGCAATAACAGTCAAATTCAGAATCCTTTACTCAACCGGTCTCCCCCACATGAATAGGAAACTATAAGTAGTCAACAATTTCCTTTAAAATGCAAAAAAAAAAAAAAGGAAAGAATTAAAGTTTGTCAATCTGAAGTCAAGAATAATTTAAGAAAATAATTTTATTGGGGAGAAACTAAAGATTAAAAAGCGATTTGACTTTGAGGGATAATGGGGTGATCCCATTTTTTGTATTCTAAAATACCACTTTCTGGTTACAAATGTGGCTCTAACACCTTACTTACACTTATGATGAAATTTGGAGCAAGAGCTTCTATTTTCTTATTTGCATTAAACTTACTTGATTCAGTTACTGAGATTACAGTGGTGATGTTAAGAAGAAGAAATTTCGGCTGTTAAAAATGTCTTATAAGAATTAAAAATCTTGGGGCACCTGGCTGATCTCAGTTGAGTGTCTGAGTCTCGATTTTGGCTCAGGTCATGATCTATGGGTTCATGAGGCTGGGCTTCTCTTTCTCTCCCTCTCTCTCTGTCCCTCCCCCGCTTGCATTCTTTTGCACTCTCTCTCGAAACAAATAAACATTTTTTCAATGTAAAAAAAAAAGAATTAAAAGACTCAATAAACCTGACCCCTCTCTCCCTCCTAAAAAACAAGGAATGCCAAGGACTCTTCTGTAGGCTCTATTTTATCCAAAGGTTTGTACCACAAAATGGTATTTGCATTTTTCTCATCTGGCAAGGTATGCAACACCTCCATGAGGCCCTTCTTATTTTCTTTAACAGTGACATATAAATTAACGGGCAACCTACATCTACACTGTCATCAAAAATCCTTTAGAAACCACAAATAACCAGCAATAATTCTGGCCCGATGAGTCAATATCTAATTTTTTTTTCCTGACGTATTCCATGGTTAGCTTATTTCTCCTATTTGAGCAAGCAACATCCATAAGCCAAAACAGCCCCTGCCAAGTTGTTTGATAAACTCCACCGAAGGCACGATTTGATAAAAAAGAAACAAAGGAATATCACTTTATTTCCAATCAAACACCATTTCTCTTCCACAGGACAACCTCCTCTTCCTTCAAGCAAGTCTTCTTTTTCCAGGCTGAGCATCTCCATTTCATTCACTCATTTCCCACAACACAGTTTCCTGTCTCTTCTCCATCCCGGTCACGTCCCTAAGGACAGAATCTGTTGAGAGTACATGTTCTGACCACCTGACATTGTGTCCTGTATCTACTCACTCAGCAAAGGCTTAGTGAGCATCAAGTGTTACCCTAGGAATGGGGAATTCACCCCTGGCAAAGTCACAGCCCTCTCCACGCTTAGCATCTCCTGTAGCACCCAGAACAATGCCCGACACAAAGTAAGCACTCACTAATTTTTTTTCTTAATATCTCTCATGAAATGTAGTATCTGCACTTGAACACAATGATTCCAAATGTAAGGTTTGTGTTTAAAGTGGCACACTCGGTGATAGTGACATGATTACTGACAGCGAAGGAAAAGAAAAAACTAGTAGTACATACAAGACTTTGAAAAGCTGAGCGGTCTAGACTTGCCTTGCCACTCATTGTACAGCTCAAGGCCAGAACCACATTAATCACAATGTAAGATATAAGATATTCATGGCTCATAAGAGGTTCAAATTACATCTGCACTCATTCAAAAATGTAGATAATACATTCTAGAGAGATGCAAGCCACAGTTGATTTGAAAATTTTTATTTCTTTGTACTCATTCTCATAACTATTGCTATGTAACGAATTACATTAGCAACTTTGAACAACTAGTTTATATGGCTCATAATTTGGAAGGGTCGAGAATTTAGGGAAGGCTTGGCTGGACAGTTCTAGTTCAGGGTCTCTGATGCTAGATGGGGCTGACATCATCTGAAGGCCCAACTGGGTGGATGTCAAGATGGCTCCCTACGAGGCTGGGAACTGACACTGGCTGTTGGCTGGGAGTTCCTCCACACAGCCTCTCCAGCATGAAAATCTCAGAGTAATTCCTATTTCTATACCACACTTGGCTTCCCCAGAACCAGTATTCCAGGAAAAGTAGGCAGAAGTTGGATGGCCTTTTACGACCTAGTATTATAAGTCAAATAGTGTCATTTCTGCCATGTTCTATTGGTGGAAGCAGTCACAAGCCAACTCGTATTTAAGAGGAGGGTACACAGTCCCCACCTATCAATGTCAGGAGAATTCTGGCCACTTTTTAAAAATGGCCACAGTTCTTATAGGATAAGTTTCAATCATTCTTAAAATGTGGTTAGGTAAGATACTGCATTCTAGATATGAGTCATTATGAGAGAAATATTATCTGTTACTTTGCTCAGTCCTAGTATCTTCTTTTGTTAAATGAGTTAAGCTTGACTAATTGACTTGCTAACAAGAGGGTCACAGAACAGCTTTCCAACTTTGGTACTCCTAAGCAACAAAAGGCCACAAGAGCATGGAAGTCCTGCTCTTAAGGACTTCTTAAGGACTGGCTCCGGGTCCACTTTACCCGCTCCAAGTGGCAGTGATTTCTCCCTCCTCTCCTCTTCTCCCTTCACTTTTCATCCTATACTTCAAATTAATGAGCTGTAGAAGCAGGTGGGAACAGAGGCAGTGCAAGAGAGAGACTCCGTCTCTGTCATTCGTTTTGCAAGGATAAGAACTATCTGAATTCTTTCTTTCCCACAGCATCTAGCAGCCACCAAAAAAAAGGGTTTGCTCCTTGACCTGTGCTCAAAGTCTTAGTGTTCATTATTCTTGCCCCATTCATACCTTTAAATAACTGAAACAAAGAAGACATTATGGATGACAAAGGCTAGACTACTGAGTTCCAGAGAGCCTTAGAGCTGTCTAAAGCAAAGATGGGGAGCTGCCCATTACTGATAATGGTCAAGTCCAGGTGTGTAAAGATTAAAACATCACATGGAGATTGGACTCAAAGACTCTAAGGGTCTTTCTAACAGCTCCATAACTCTATAATATAGGATTTATAAAACAAAAGCAAAATTGAATTCCTAAAAATGTGTTAAATATGAACTTCACTATCCTCCTTCCAAAAATGTATTAAAATAAGGGAAAAGACGGCTAGGAAGCTCTGAATAAAGCATCTTAATTTATGTATCTTAATTTAACTCTCTGGAAAACAGCTTCTCTAAAATGTGTATTTATTAAGATAAAGCATCTTAATTTAACTCTCTGGAAAACGACTTTTCTAAAATGTGTGTACAGAGTGTACGGTCGCGTATGATTCAGCAAAGGAAACCAGTTGTTCTTAGTGGGGGTACCGCTCCTTAGTCAACAGAACAGTAACTGAACGATATTTAGGAGAAAGTTTTAGATGTGACTGTCATGACGTGCCAGTGAGTTACCGAAAGGCAGCACAGTCATGATTGCTCTGGGGCTCCATTTCTTCCTTGTCAATTTCTTGGCACCATGTACATTCTCACCATGAAGTATCATTAGGCAGTCTTGTCACACTGGGAAGAATTAATATTAGCGCTTGGTGGGAATCCACCTAGAATTTTACTGATCTATTTATTTACACTAATGGAATCATATTTTGCATACTGTTGTCTGTAATGTATCCTGCAGATTTCATTTAACAACACATTCTGGGTATCCTTCCATGATGAGACACACAAACCAAAGCATAGCTTCATAGTATTCATTACGTGCTATGTTTCATCAATTTTAGGAAATGCTTTTTCCTAGATTTTAACATCTCTGATATCAGGTGTGCCTCACATGTAATGGCCATCATGGTTTACTTGGCAGCATCTTTTTCTTCTTTAGTGGTACGTTTTCTTTCTTGTGGCATATAAATCAATGGAGGATCTTACCATTAACAGCCTTTGATTCAAAGATAGAGTTGGCTGTATTTTACATGTACTTTACATAACCAATCCACTTTTGGTGTTGGTGTTGGCGGCAAATACCCTTGATGCCCCTTGTCACGTTCCCCCAGCCCAGCTCTGATTCGGGCCATAGCCATGGTAGGGAGTTCCAAGTGGGATAGATACAGGTTCACGACTCCCACCACAGGTCATTAACACAGATCTCCTTTGTTTTCCAGAGCCTTCTCTGAAGCTGGGCACCAGCTAAGTCTGACAGCAGAAGTATGGGAACATTCATGGCCTAGATTACAACCTCAACCGGGAGGCTATAGGAGTGGTTGTGTGTGCTCTAGCCTCCTTCCTTTCCAAAGGAGGAATCTGGGAGCAGAATCCAGCCCCAATTGCCTATAGTATCAGCATCATTACACATTCTTATTTTGGCTTTTCCTCCCTCCCTACCCCTTTCCCTGCGCCTTCAGTACTGTTTCTTGGGATTGTCTTCCAAATAAACTACCACATACTCAATTTCTTGCTTAGGCTGTGTTTTGGGGGGAATCAAAACTAAGGCAGTGGTCGTTTTAGTGATTTCTAGGTCTCAGTTTCTTGATCTATAAAATGAGAAAATGGAACTAAAACCCCTTCCAACTCTCACATTCTTAGACTTTAAGGGATCTCTTTCTTTATATCATAATGAGGGTGACCTCTTCGACCCAGAGAAGCAAACTGCCTCTTTCTTTCTCCTGAAGCTCGGTGATCCGTGTCACACCAATAAGCTCTGATAATTCTGAAACTTAGTCATGAAATTTTTCAGTAAATACAGGACCAGGCCTTTGAAGTAGGACAAAGAGGAAGCAAGATGCCATGGGTGGTGAAGGAACTGCTTCAAAATGGTGATAATCCCATTAAGGAACTCATTCGACAAGTCATTAACACGGAGAAATACAACCCGAACTGGAGAGCCCAGCCTTACTGCACTATTTAAACGGCCTCCCATTTTCCAATGCTTTATGTTTCAAAAGTATGTTTGTAAATCAACTGCTTAGCATTTGCAATTTACTTTTCCCACAGTAATGCTATAAAGGATTAGGCTCCCAAGCCAAGCCATTAAAAGTATTTATTCTGCAAAAGCACCAGCAAAAAAGTTCCTAAGGAAACACGTAACTTTACCACGCTTCATTTCTTAACCACAGAAATTATTTAGTTATGCAACCAAGACTGCCAGAACAAATATTCACCCCACACCAACACAGACATACACACACACATTCTGGTGAAAGATGATTTCTCAAGAATCAAAATGCCTACATACCACGTTCATTTGAGTCCTTATAGTTGAAGTCAAGGTACAACAAGAAAAAAACCTTACTCTCACCAGAGCTCTCAAAGGTGAAAACAGAGACAATTAAGTTCAACGTAAAACATGTAAAACTTCTTGGCCAAAGATAAGAGTGAAAGGAAACAAAAAGGGCCATTCGGAACAAGCGTGCTCAGAATTAAAGTGGTTATATAAAATGGAACTCAGATCGCCACAAAGGACTGTTGAAAATCAATGTCAAACAGCTAAAAGTCAAGTTACAAAATTCACAAGAGACCAAATCTGAGTTGAAAAAGAAAACAAAAAGTTTCATAAGGTTAAGCCTTAACTCTTGATTAATAGATCAAAATTACATTTAAATGAAATTCTATCAAAGCCCTGCAAATAATACTTGTTCATTTAACATTTAAATCAACCACTAACCACCACCGCCCACTCTCACAAAAAGACTCTCCTGATACTTGCAAATCACATCTCTCCTAAGGAGTCAATATCCAAAATATAGTAAGAACTCATGCAAATCAATCGCAAAAACACCAGGCTGATTACAAATGGGCAGAGGATCTAAATAGACATTTTTCCAAAGAAAACACACAGATGGCCAACAGGTACATGAAAAGATGCTCAATGTCACTAGTCATCAGGGAAATGCAAATCAAAACCACGACCTCATCCCTGTAAGAATGGCTATCATCAAAACAACAAGAAACAAGTACGGGCAAGGATATGCAGAAAAGGGAACCTTGTGCACCGTTGGTGGGAATGTCAATTGGTGCCACTGCGGATGACAGTGTGGAGACTTCTCAAAAACTTAAAAATACAACTACCACATGATCCAGCAATTCCACTTCTGGGATTTATCCGAAGAAAATGAAAACGCAACCTCAAAATGCTATCTTCACTCCGTGGTGATCGCTGCGTTATTTACAACAGCCAAGGTATGGAGATAACACAAGTGTCCAGTGTTGGATGAATGGATAAAAAAAGTTGTGGTATTTATATACAATGGAATATCATTCAGCCATAAAAGAAGGAAATCTTGCCATTTGTGATGGCCAAATAGATTGACCTGAGTGAAATAAGTCAAAGAAAGGCAAACACTATATGATCTCACTTACAGGTGAAATCTAAAAAGAAAAAAAGAAAGAAAAATGAACTCATAGGTACAGAGAACAGATTGGTGGTTGTCAGAGGCAGGGATTGGGGGGTGGGCAAAATGAGTGAAGGTGATCAAAAGATACAAACTTCCGGTTATAAAATAAGTCCTGGGGATGTAACGTACAGCATGGTGACTACAGTTCATAATACTGTATTGTATATTTAAAAGCTGCTAAGAGAGTAAACCTTAAAAGTTCTAGGAAGGAGGAGAAGAAGGGAGGGAGACGGACTTTCCTAACACCAATTACTGATAACTGTGGCAGCAGGGAATAGAAAGTGGATAGGAGAAAAATGAAGAAATCTGGGATTGAGGAAAAGGACTGGCAAAGCAATCAATCAATCAGAATCTTATGTCAAAATCTTTTTTAATCCCCTAACGTAAGTGGATCCTTAGGTGATCTCTTCCCAACGTTCTTAAAAATAAAAATGTTTTTAAAGAGAAACAACTCCTTGGTCAAGTAAAAAGTAAATCATACTTTTTCAATTGTCCACAGAGGATTCGCATTTAATTCCATATCCCTTCTAGTCAAAAGAAGAGAAAAAGTAAATGCAAACCAAAAACGTCACACAATGATATTAAATATATATACAGTCCACGGCTAAAAATGGGGATACCAAAACAAAAAACACTGCTCAAGGCAGGAAAAAAAAATGATTTACAAAAGCCAGAAGATTATTAGTGTTTATGACCTAAACCTTATTATTGTACATGCTCTGTTGTTGTTTTTTTTCCTTTTCCTGCAAGTTCCCTAGGTTACTGGTAAAGACGTAAGAGTTGAGCTTAAAGAAACAATATTCTTTCACTTATTTCTTCCATGTAAGGGCTGACAAAAAGCACCATAGGGGACAAACCTGCATTAATCATCCGCCTGGCTTGCAAGAAAAGCTCTTTATTAACTTCTGTCTAAACAAATACAAATAAACAGAGACAAAGCACTCTAGACACAACCTGCTGCAAAAGCCCTCAAATCAGACATAACACCCACATCTTTCAGCTCGAATGAATAAACACTTCCAGCAAGACCTCAAATGTTTTCATTTTCTTAAAACATAAAAGGGAGTCATGTTGTTCAAGCATGAATGAGACTGTAGAGGGCTTTTATATTGTTGATAGCAGCAATTCCTAGGGATACTATTAACTGGATTATATCTCCCAATAACTAAAAGGAAGAACATTAGTGAAAGTGGAGGGGCCTCCTCCCAGCCATTCTTTGAATGCTTTGAAAAAAGAGCTCAGACATGGATAGTTTTAGAATGCAGTAGTCAAGAGGCACTTGAACTACCCAGGGACCAGAATGACACACAAAATTCTAAGAACAAGACTAGTATTTGACCGGGTTAGGATCAACGATCTAAACAAAATTAAGGAAAAGAATTTCAGAAGCTAAGTAAAACATACGTAGGTCAGCCTTTTATTTTAGGGGCAGGGAAACTGAGGCCCAGAGACACACCTGACACCAACCATATAGCTGCTTATCTAGGTCTATCTTGTGACTGCTTTGACATTCAATACAATGCACTATAGCAGAAGGAAACCTCAGAAGAGAAGTTCTAATGTTCCAGGTTTGAAAAATTATTTTTAACATCTTTTTACTTTATGTGTTTTTTGGGGTTTTTTTTTGGTTTTTGTTGCTGTTTTTGTTTGTTTCCTTTAAGTAAGCTCTAGGCCCAAAGTGTGGGACTTGAACTCACAACCCCAAGAACAAGAGTCTCACGCTCTACCAACCGAGCCAGCCAGACACCCCTATTTTTAACATCCTTAAACAGTACATACAATCGGGTGAAGTTTTTGGTGTGTCTCTACTGCTGAGGAAAGCCTCCCATCCAAGAAACTAGGTGTTAAAGTTTTTCACCTCGTTCAATGTAATTCATGCCAGGCAGATATATATTTATAGACAAAATTTTACAACATTCTTAATTCTACATATTCCATCAACCCTAAAGAGATTATGCTTAGGTAATTTCCAGGACTCCCCCACCCTGACAATCTGCAAACCGTCAGCTAACATCTATAAAGAAGAGTACAGTCAAAGTTCCCAGATCTAAAGTATCTCCCCCACCCATTTCCTTTTCCCCTCCTCCATCTCACCCGAAATAACTCTGGGCTTTTTCAAACGCAATACCACCCTAAAAGGTGAAAAGCTTCACTCATTTGAGTAGTTTGGCTTCATCATTCTGACTATTCTGCTGACCCATCGATAGCTCGAGTCCTCAACCATTTGTCAGCTTTGCCAGGGAGTCAGCCCATCTCTCTCCAAACCAGGCAACTCTTCCTTGGGGTTTCTTTCAAAGAGAATTACACCAGCAAGTTCTAATTTCCTATCCCTGCAGGAAAGGTTGCTCGGAGCTTGAGTTTTAATGCCTCCTCTTATTAAGGTATAGCCTGCCTGCTGATTAATGACCAGATTTTCAATCATCGCCTTAAATGGGAGTTTATTAATTGAGCACTTGTTATTATTCTCCGAATGACAGCCAAATAGATTAACAGAAAAAGGAGTAAGTGAATTTAAAAAGTCAGATTGTATCACTCATTAAGAATTTCATGGCCATGGCCAGAAGCTTGCTTGACACAGAAGCTGTAGATTATATCCACTCCCCATTTCAGGACCTGGCGCAATAGATGCTCAGCAAAAGCTGCATAGATGAATGAAAATAAAACCCCACATCACTTACACAAGGTACAGCTGAGTCTCCATGTTACAAATGGCCAGTGCCATCTGGCACTGCGTTACATGCTCAACGGCACGAACTAGAAGGACGCCACATGTGGCCCAGGATATCTCTTGCTAAAGCTGTTAGACAAAACAGCTCACGAAGAAGATAATCTTCACGCTAATCGACATGACGACAGTGATAGACAATCAGAAACACATCCTCCGTCGTCGGGACGGGCTTTAGGAACGTACTCAGAGACAGGGTCTGGGCAACACCGGGGAGAGCAGCCCCGACTAAATCACATGACGCTTTCTCCCACTCAAGACCATTCGTCTTCTTTCATTGTATTCTGCTCCACTACCTTCCCCCGAAATTACAGTTTTCCTGTATGCAAGCAAAGGAGCTATCCTGTCCAAATATACAGTCACTCAAGCCAAAACATTGTCCTGAACCCCAGGAATAAAGCTGCTTTACAGTCAAACATTTTGGATTGTTTTATTTTTATGAATTCATTATTTATTCTCTGTACCAAGACAGACCGTTATTTTTTAATCCTTTCTCCATAAGGATGTCAAAATCTTTCAGACTCAAGGTAAGGCCTCAAACCAAAATAGCTTTAAAAGTCCCATATAATTATGAATGTCGCTACAACTCCTCTTACGCCAAGAATCATGTTACGCCACTTGAATTCATATAAACACACTCCCTGGAGACCCATTTAACCTGGGCATTTCCGCTCCAAAGATGGTGCTTAGACGAACAGCACTCTCACTGTTCCAACCATATCATTCAGGGTTGCCTGGCCAAGTTTCTCATACAGATCAGGAAAAAGAGGTAGAGGGGTACAAAAAGGGAAGTCCCGCAATCCTTCTCACCCCTCCTCCTGCAGATAAGCTTAGGTTCTGTCCAAACAGCACAGTAAGAAGAATTTAAAACTTGGCCCCTAAACGAACAAACGAAAATCATTCTGCATGGACACTTTCTCTCTGCATTCAAATCTAGACACTTTTAGCAGGACTATGGTGGCCAAACCATGTTACCTAGAAATAATAAAGGTAGAAGACACATTGAAAGGATTTTTTGTTTTAAAGCATAAGAAATATCATACTAGGTCTGGTAAGTGGTCCCTCTGGCCAAGGGTTCTTGCCAGTGGTACTAAAGGGGATGGAGTCAACCATAAAACAACTGGGCAAATAAGGAAAATGTAATTATGCCCTCCATAGTCATGACTTCAAGGACCCATGACGTCCTTTGATCCCCAGAAGTATTTAAAGGAACAGATTGATTGGGGCATCTAGGTGGCTCAGTTCATTTCAGCTCAAGTCATGACTCACAGTTCATGGGATCGAGCCCGAGTTGGACTCCTCACTGATAGTGTTGAACCTACTCGGATTCTCTTTCTCTCTCTCTCTGACCCTCCTCTACTCACATACACATGGCATGCATGTACTCACACTCTCTCTCAAAATAAACATTTTAAAAAAATTTTTTAAAAATAAAAGCATACATTGATATCACCTATAATTCCTAGTAAAAACTATTCTGTTGTAAAAACTATTCTGTTGCATTTCATCTGTGAATTTAGAATGTAAGTCATTTAAAAAAAATCCTTCATCAGAGCCACGTGTGTGGCTTGGTCAGTTGAGTATCTAACTTTGGCTCAGGTCCGGGTCTCATGGTTCGTGGGTTTGAGCCCCACCTCAGGCTCTCTGCTGACAGCTCAGAGCCTGGAGCCTATTTCAGATTCTATGTCTTCCTCTCTCTCTGCTCCTCTCTTGCTCGTGCTCTGCCTCTGTCTCTCTCTCTCAAAAATAAATAAACGTTAAAAAAATTTTTTTTGATCATTTATCAGTTTTCTCTACTCTGGCTTTATTTCCCACCTGCCCATTCCAAGTACTTGTTATGAAGAACTGAAGAGCAAAGACTAGAATATTTGTTGCCTTCTTCATGTCTTCCTTCTCTGAACTACCAAATCAGCATCTTCTTTTGTCCTTGTCTTGTGCACAGGATGCACGTCTTTCTCATAGAAGGTGTTTTTGTTTATAAAGCTGGTCTTATCGTTCTACTTAAAACTTCTGGACTCTTTGTATTCTTCCTTGTGAATCTGGCCCTTTTTCTAAATTTTTTGGCTTTCCCAACTGTTTTTAAGCTACTTGCATAATTTTATTTTAATAATCAAATTTTATTTTTCAATGAGTATATATTGTTTTGTTCCTCTACTTTTTAAAAACTCTCTCACTCTAAGCCATTACTTTCTTCTCATGGAGTTCCTCTGGTGTTGAAATTTCTTTTTAAGATAGATTCTCTTTGCTCCCCTGAATTTCTGGGTTCACGGCTGGCTCCACTCATTGAAGTAGGGAAGATCTTGGGCATGTCCTTTCACATTTTTCTTCTCTCCTCATCGATGCCTCCCCCAACCCAAACCTCCAATATCAAACACTCAACAGAATGTTCTAACTGCTTATCAGTATAACTGGAATAAATCATGTCCCATCTGTCTCACCCGGCACTGTGAAGGTCATATAAGAAGACCAAGTGGGTAGGAATGGTTTTTCAAACCATTCTAGAAAGTTTTGGTTTTTATACTTGAATAGGCCCTTGCTTCTGATAAAAGAGGAATTCAATACTCTGAAAGGAAGGGGTCCAATCCTACTGAAGCAACATAATTCGCTCATATGGTCTTTGTTGAGATCATGGCATAACAGACACACACACACACACACACACACAATTCACCAGAATCAAGTAAGATTTGTGAGAAAGAAATCCTTTCCATCAATACAAGACTACACTTCCAAACCCCCAAAACAAACAAATCCACAGCTTGCATTAAGCAAAGTGTTATCAAACCTTCAACCACCTCTCTCTTAATGAATTTCAACTTTTCCACCCAGAGACAGTTTGAAACCCAGTTCTAATTTAGATTGAACAGCTGAGATCCGATCACAGCAGTAACAGTGGATGCAGATAAAAATTGCTAATAAACTTCTCCAATCACAGCTTCAGCTACTATTATTCAGAATATATTCATTCTGCCTCAAGCTACCTTCGCATGTCGCCTTTTGTCCTTTTATTAAAATTCTAGTAAGTGAAGTTCTTTCTTAAACCATACACTTGATGGCCTCAAATCTAACATCGGCCACTGAATGATTTCGTGCAGCTTGCTTAAATACCTGAGTTTCAGGTTGCTCATCTGTAAAACAAAAAAAACCCCTGCTTCTTCACTTGGCTATTGTAGAGACGAAAAGAGGGAACACATGTGAAAGAAGCTTATAAAACCTAACAGAACACACGTAAGTACAGTTTTTAGACTATAGTTCAAAGTACTTTGTGATCTCATTTCCTTTTGGGGGGCAGGGGATAAGTTTTTTACATTGTGAATGGGTAATACTCGGTTCAAACTTCAAAAAAGTTGCCAAAGGACGTAGAGCAAAAAGTCTCCCACCTAATTCTCCTGTCAGGGAGCAGCTAATATAATCAACTTCTTATTTATTTTTTCAGATACATGGGCATTTCCCCCCAATTTTTACATAAAGGCTATTGTACTATTCACCATTTCACACTTTCCTTCCAACTTAACAATACATCTTGGGAATTGTTTTGTTTCCATCTATCAATAGAGAGACAGCCATTCTTTTCACTGGCTGCACAGGGAGCCATTGAGTGGAGGAATCATGACTTATTTCTCCATCTCCCACATTTAGGTTATTTCCAGCCTTTTACTGTTATAGCCTTTTGCTCATATATAAACATATTTGTAAGATACATTTCCAAAAGGGAATTGCTGGGTCAAACTGTGTACACATTTTCAACTTTGAAAAAGACTGCCGGATTGCCTTCTGTAAGAGCTCATAGCGATTTATTCTCCATCCAGCCATAAATGTAGATGATTTCTCCACATACTCGTCAGTGCGATCTCTTGTCGGACACTGTTAAGTCTCAGCCAATAGGATAGTGAAAAATGGTACCTCCGTGCATTTTAATCTGCTTTTTCTAATGAGTTGTTTAGGTCTTTTATTGATTGATAGTCACTCTTCAAATATTAAGAAAATTTATTTCACTCCCTTTGACTCCCTTCCTCTATATCCCTTCTGCACATTCTAAGACCCAGCTACTCTGTGCTGCTTGCTCTCCCCAAATGGGCCACATTTTGGGAAATGCCCATTCCTTCCAGCTCCATTCACAAAACTTTTTGACAGTCAAATGTAAAGGCATTTTACTATTTATTCCTCCCACAGGACTCAACTCTTCCTTCCGCGGGGAGCCCAGGGCACAGTTTTAGAGCTTCATAATAATATCATTTCACTCTGCTATGTACATATAGACCTTTTTAAAGTTTAAAACCAAATTCTCCACCTTAGAGTCCCCTGTGACATGCAACACATTGGCTCAACTAATGTGAGATGAAAGACTGAATTAGAAAAAGAAACTGTGGGGGCACCTGGCTGGCTCAGGCTGAGGGGCACACGACCCTTGATCTCAGGGTCATGAGTTCGAGCTCCATGTTGGGTGTAGAGATTACTTAAATAAATAAACTTAAAAAAAGAAAAGAAAAGAAACAGAAACCGTGAATTTCTAATTGTATATGTGTCCTTAACTTTCCAAAACGACACTGTAAATCTAATGATGGGGATAATAAAATAAAGATCTAGGGCTTGTTCTTTGGCCTAGACGTCATATCACAACTTAATAAATGCTAATAAATCCTTCTTCTAAGTTTTTTGTTTAATGTTTGTTTGTTTGAACACCAAAATCCTGGCTGTGACTTAAATGACTAAAGAACATAAGAAAGATCAAGGTATTTTTTAAAGCAATATATTAATTCCCAATAAACCCAAGAAAAGGGGATTGACTTCTTTATTAAGCAAGGAAACACAGTCTAAAAATCAAAGATTACCATTAAACAACCAACAGAATTGTTGGCTAGCATGAAAAAGAAAAAAATGTCAAGTGTGAGTCTAGATCAACTGGAACTCTCATATACTGATAGAGGAAAGGTGAATTAGTACAACCACTTTAGAAAACTGTTTGGGGAAATCAACTGAAGCTCCACGTATGCCAGCCCTGTAACCCAGAAATTCTACTCTAGGTATAGACTCCACAAAAGCACAAACGCTGTTCACCAAAAGCTGTACAGCAGCATTCATCATAACAGTCTAACATGGGAAAAACCTGGGCGCCTGGGTGGCTCAGTTGGTTGAGCGGCCGACTTCAGCTCAGGTCATGATCTCACCGTCTGTGAGTTCGAGCCCCGCGTCAGGCTCTGTGCTGACAGCAAGAGCCTGGAGCCTGCTTCAGATTCTGTGTCTGCCTCTCTCTCTGCCCTTCTCCTGCTCACACTCTGTCTCTCTGTCTCTCAAAAAAAAAAAAAACAAATAAACGTTAAAAAAAATTTTTTGTAATGGGAAAAACCCAAATTCTATCAAGAGAATAGATAAATTTCAGCACATTCATACAGTGGAATTCTAACAGCAATGGGAATGAACAAACCAGAACTTCACACCAAAATGTGAGTCAATCTCACACAAAGAGTCTATGTGATCCTACTTCTATAAATTACAGAAAGAGGCAAAGCTAATCTGAAGGTGTTACAAATCAAGAGAGCCTTTGGGGTAGGCATAGGGACCGGGAGCTACACGAGGGAGCTTTTGAGAAGCAAATAATATTCTGTTTCTTGATCTGGATGCTGGTTATGCAGATGTGTTTATCTTATGAAAACTCATTGAAATATATATTTGTGCTTTGTATACTTTTCTGCGCACGACTCTACTTCGGTAAAAGTTTACCTAAAACAAGAGCAATAGCCTAAACCTCCAAAAGAGAATATATTTCTTCTAAAATACCTTTCATGAATAAATGGGTTCTTTTTAATGTCATGGTGATTATCAGCCGCTTACAAACCCACATGGCGTGACTTGGTTTGACCCAAGAGCCTATACTAAAAAGCGATCCCAGAAAAAGCAATTTTCTATTTCTGAACCAAGGCAGGAGCTGAAAATGGTATTCAGAATTGTTTGATTAAGACAAAAAAAAAAAAAAAATGAGGCGACCAAAGGAAATCAGCTATAGGGAACTAAGCAAAGATTGCAGAAAAGATGAAAAGAAACAGAAGCTCCTTAAAATGCATAAAAATAGCAATTACTCTTAAATGAGACTTCTGTTGAGCTACTAAGAAAAAACCAACTATTTATTCCAATGCAGATATGTGCCTCAGAATCCAGCTTCCATCCCAGTATTATTTTAAAACGCTGCACAACAGACAAAGAGAGAGTGCCATGGGAGTAGTAATTAATGGCAAATGCAGGTGTCTGAACAGAGAAAAACCAAGGGAAATGAAACCCAAACCCTTCCACTTCATTAGTGTTCTAAAAATATCCTCCTAATACAAAGGCATGCTCTGCGTATGTAGTATATATACATGAATGAGAAACCTAATCAAAATGGTTTCTGTGAATCTCCACCATAGCCCAGATACGAATACCTTAGAGATTCAAAATGGAAATTAAAAAAGTAATGGCACTGAACCAGTCAAGCAGTGCTTCAAATAAACACAGAAACAGACAAAACAAAATAAATATATAGTTATCTCAACTATGCCAATGAAGGCAGATTTTTAACAATTTTTTCTATTTGGAGGTGCCTGGGTGGCTCAGTCGGTTAAGCAACTGACTCTTGGTTTCAACTCAGGTCATGTCTCACGGTTCATGAGTTCGAGCCCTGCATTGGGCTCTGTGCTGGCATCGCTGAGCCCCCTTGGGATTCTCTCTTTCCCTCTCTCTCGGCCCATCCCCAACTTGCGCTCTGTCTCTTTCAAAAATAAATAAAGTTAAAACAAACAAAAAAAAAAGCTCTTTTCTATTTGGCTGTGAAATATAAAAATAACACACACTCCAAGACTAATGAACAGACACAAAACACTTGTCCTCTTCTGAACTTGACATTACTTCGTGTTTAACTTGACCTCAATAGGACTCAAGAAGAAGGCAAAAGGAAAGAGCTGAAGTCCAGGCAACTAGCAGAGGGAGGTGACTTTGCAGCCAACGTTCAAATTCCTGTTGTAAAAGGAGACACTAGAAACATGATTAACTAGAATTCACATAATCCATCACAGTTCGAGTTGGTCACCGCACGAACTGGTTTTGCGCATAAACGTCACCAAGGAGGTAGCCCTCTAGGAAAAAAAAAAGAAAAAGAAAGGAAAAGAAAAAAATAGGATGGTGTTAAAGTTTTAATTACATAGATTCCTTGATCTTATCTTATCTACCTTCAGGCAAAGGTGCTAATAAGCAAAGAAATTTGCAGAAGGCAGGTAGCAACAAGGAAAACAAGAAAGAGATCTGAGTCATCAAACTTTCAGAAAAGTTTTTTCTTAAACCTGGAACTAATAATTCTTGGCTCATGTAGGGGCGCCTAGGTGGCTCAGTTGGCTAGGCGTCCATCTTTGGCTCAGGTCATGATCTCGCAGTTCGTGGGTTTGAGCCCTTTGTCTGGCTCTGTGCTAACAGCTCGGAGCCTGGAGCCTGCTTGAGATTCTGTGTCTCCCTCTCTCTCTGCCCCTCCCCCCCCCTCTCTCTCTCTCAAAAATGAATAAACATTAAAAAAAATTTTTTTTTAATTTTTTTTTTAACGTTTATTTATTTTTGAGAGACATAGAGACAGAGAGTGAGCAGGGAAAAGGGCAGAGAGAGAGGGAGACACAGAATCCGAAGCAGGCTCCAGGCTCCGAGCCGTCAGCACAGAGCCCGACGCGGGGCTCAAACTCACAGACTGTGAGATCATGACCTGAGCTGAAGTCGGCCGCTTAACCAACTGAGCCACCCAGGCACCCCTAAAAAAAATTTTAATGATAATTCTTGGCTCATGTAATGGTAAAAAATAAAAACTGGTCTCCCCTTAAAGAAGAAAGGACTAGAACTACTAATGATCTGAGCTAGAAATAGCATCAAGGAAAAAAAGATCAGCAGTTACCTCCCTTCTCCCAATAGCAAAGCAGATTTATTAAAAGCATCTATGCTGACTATTCTGCCAAAACCAATCATAAATTGTTTAGCAGACATAGGTTCGAAGGGAAGATCACCTTCATCTAGCCAAGCTAGCTGAAACTGGCCTTGAAATTAGCAATGATAGCAAGAAGAGTATTTGCTGAAGGCCTAACGAGGGCTGGCAGTCAAGTTAGTAAGTTAATCAAGGAATGACTAGGAAGTCTCTCTAAAAGAACTCACAAGCCCACAAAAGAAATGAATAGCTTGGGAAGGGACTAAATAAACAAATATAGAGAGAGCATAAGAGCTGGGCATTTACTCATCCATCAAGCATTTACTCTAGTGTTCACAACACTATGAAGAAGGGACCACCCGTTATTTTTGTTTGTCTGGCCAATTCATCTGTCTGGTACCAGCACCTATACTTCCCTTTCCCTGTTCCACAGGAAACACCAGACCCACACCTGGCCAATGACAGTCCTGATGACTCTGGTTCCAGTTACTGTTCAGAGTCAGGAGCATGGCTAATGGCAAGGACAACCAGGGGCAGTAAGCATCTGCAGAATACAGTTACTTGGCATGTAGAAAATAAGCCAATAGCTGCTAAGAGGTACTTGGGTGGGAAAAGCCTGCCTGAAAATGAGGCCAGATAAAAACAGGGTGGAAGCTGACAAGAAACAGGGCCCTGATGACATGATTTGAGCCCCTACCTAGATCCAGCCATGCCTAAAGGTAGCCCTAACTCTTGGACTTTTTATCAATGTAAGCCAGCACATTTTCTTTTAAATTGTCTTTAAGCTCGATGGGGTTCGTTACTTACAAACAAAATATCCTAATATATCACTACTGCCCTTGTCCTTTAAACCCCTTTATGGGAATAATTTTTCATCCAGAGAACTCATTCTCAATTTTTAAAAAAATTTTAAAATATCTTCTGAAATGAAACTTTCTGAGAAATGGATATAAAATAGTTTGTCCCTTATTATCCCCTGCATTTTAGGAACCTTTTGGTGGCTGGATTACTTCCTCCCACAGAGGAAAATAAGCTTCTCAGTTAATTGATTATTCACATCAGATCCTAAGAACAGGTTGTTTGGGCCTTTAGAACACCAAAAGCCTTTTTGTTCAGCTCTTTGCGCACCCCAGGAGTTTACAGGATGAAATGAAATTTGAAGTTTTTGTGGCTTGAATTCAATTCTTTCTGCCTCCTCCATTGAAAGGGGAGAATTCCAAGGAAGAGTGCATGAATTCTACGAACCTCCCTTCTGTCTCCACTTCCCCACAGAGCAGAAGCCAGTCATGTGGGTGAACCTCAGTTGCTAAGTGCTAACGTTGGCAGTCACATGCTATTGGTTTCTAAGCCGCTCACCATTATGGAACCCCATTCTAATTGGAAAACACGCACTTGCCATGGCAGCCTCCACAGAGAATCTGGCCAGTACTCTTCTGTCTATCCTGAGGAGATAGCAGGACATTCACCTGAGTTCACATCTGATTGTCTACGCACAATGTGGGTGAGGTAGGACTGTGCTGAACTGGGTTCTGAGTGGATATTTGCCAACAGAAACTGATAGAAAAGACTAGAAGACTGGGAGTAGAAGTCTAGAGGACCTGGACCTGGTCTTGGCGCCAGATTTGCTTCCAACTCTGCATGACCTTGGATAAGCCATTTCACCGTGTAAGATGCTGATTTCCTTACTTTTAACATGTGACGGGTAGAACTGGGTCAGTGTTTTCACCGTGGATGGTGACTCACATAGCGGATGATGAAATCCATTTAGTGGATCAAGACCAACATTAAAAACACGATTCTAGGGCTGAGGCAGGAATTACACAAGATGAGTCTAGGCATCTTGTAGCTCCAAAAAGTAAGAACATGCTAAAAAAAAATCAACTATAATAGGTTTGTGTCAAAAGAACACAGGGAGGGTGGCTGGGTAGCTCAGTCAATTGAGCATCTGACTCTTGAGTTCAACTCAGGTCATGATCCTAGTGTTGTGAGATTGAGCCTTGTGTCGAGTTCCATGCTTAGCATAGACCCTGCTCAAGATCCATTCTCTCAGAATTCTCTCCCTCTCTCCCTCTGCCCCCTCCTCCACTCTCTCTAAAAATTAAAAAAAATATATTAAAATTAAAAAAGAACACAAGAGCCAACTGAAGGTGCACCTACTCCTACTAGCCAAAGCTGGTACAATTATAGTGACAAAATAAATAAAGCACTGTTGGATTATAGCTCCAAATATAAAATAAATATCCATGAATTCACATGGATATAAATACTGCTTAACTGAATGAATCAATAAATGGAGGAGAGACAAACCTGACATGCAGAAAATACCAAATAATGTATGTAGCTATTCCACCCTCAAGGACGTGAACATAACCCCCACTCCTTACGTGTGGACTGCACATACTGTGTTGGGGAAAGAGCAACGTTACAGTGGAGAAACGCTGCCTCAACCAGGTGGTCAAGGTCAACACGAACAGTGATAAATCCCATCGACAGTATGTACCCTCATATGATGTGGAGAGAATGGCACTTCACCTCTGGAATCTTTCCCCTAAAAACCCATTAACACTAATCTAATCATGAGAAAAACAACAGACAAATCCCGAGCGAGGAACATTCTATAAAATGCCTGTCCGGCATGCCTCAAAACGGTCAAGGGCATAAAAGAACAAACAAACAAGGAATCCTGGAATAGAAATAGTATAGCAGGTGAAAACCAAGGAAATCTGGACAAGGTATAGACTGGGGTTAATAATAATGTATTAGTGTTTGTTCATTAACTGTGACAAATGGACCTTCCTAATGCCTGACAGTATTGATAGGGGAAATTGAGTGTGAGGCATATGGGAACTCACAACTTTTCTGGAAGTCTGAAACTGTTCTCAAATAAGAAGCTATTTTGGAGTTGGAGGGTGATTAAAACAAACTCTGAGCATTATCAGAGCCGCTGATCTGTATGCTTTTCACCAACTTTAAGGGCTAGTGAAACTAGAAGGAACTCAAAGCTACAGTAAGAAAATCTGGAGTAGACGCAGGGCTGTTGAAACTCAGTCTTCTGCCTACTGAACCAATACCTGGATTTTCAGAGGGGTCTCTGGACCGGCAGCAGCAGCAGCACCTGAGAACTTATTAGAAACACAGCATCTCGGGCCCCACCACAGATCCACTGAATCAGAAATTCTGGGGTGGCCAGTAATCTGGGTTTTGACAGGGCCCTGCAGGTTATTTTAGAGCTGCTGAAGCTTGGAACCGCCTCCCCAGAGAAAATGACACAGAATTGTGATAACCGTGAGGCCCATTCACATGAACCACGTTCCTCCAGCTGGCTTCCTCCCCAACTAGCGACCATGTGGCTCTCCAGAACCCCCTTCACTACTAACTCTTGGCTAATTCTCACACAACTCCACTGAGAGAGTGGAGGAGAAACAGCACTATCCACAGGGATGTAAGGAAGTCCATGATATGCTAAACCTGAGCGCGAGTTAACTAACTCGAGCAAGACACAAGAACATGGTTATTGTGGCCAACTAATCTGTGAGGTTCTCAGCAATGAAGGAAAATCAGGGCACTTCTCAGGGCCATACACCAAACTGTTCACAAACACCCATATTCCAACATTCTGTCCTTCTGGTCCCAGGCAAATTTGTCAAACAAGGTGTCTTAATCTGCGGATCAGAAAAGGAAGGTAAACATCCGTCTACACCTATCTACACACACCTATGAAAATAAAACCTTTACATGCCAGAAAACAAGAGAGACTTCCGTGCCCTTAAACAAGGCACAAAAGATGCAGAATGAAAAGTAATGAACAAACTAGGACACTACTAGAAAAACAGGAATTACAAGTCAGGAGAACCTCGTGTTGGTAGGTTTACAAGAAGAAATCCATCCAATCCTTTCTTGAACCACCTTTAGGCCACAGCTATTACCCTTTTCCTTTTTAACTCATTATTGGTATTACTCCTAAGGATACAAATACAATAAACGTAAGACGATACTGGGCTAGAAAAAGATGGAGTTAAACACCTAATTAGGGTGAATTTCATGCTGCTCGTGCACAGGTATATTTACAAGGTAAGAGAGCTGCTGGCACAAACGGTGTCTCTTGGAAGAACAGACACAGGACTTGCTTGTGTCTTGAGACAGGAATATTATGTCTCAGCACAACTCACAAATAAAACATATGCGTAAAAATACATGTCAACAAGTACTCATTTCTTCATTCACCTCCACTTTCCTTATTCCTCATTGATAATCTTCTGGAAAATAGAGACTGTATCCCATAATTTATTGACAGATGAAAAGAAAAAAGACAAACGATAGACCCATCACATAGGCAATTCACCTTGAGTCAAAAAAACAACTAACACTGGCCAACACAGCTCCTGCCCGCAGATACTCAGAATACCTGTATTCATAGGCCATCTACATGACCTAGCTTCTCCTGTTTCCCACCATCCCTCCTCCCCACTAATGAACACACAGTAATACAGCATTCAAATACCAGTCAGACTGATTACAGTATATTCCCTAGCTTGGAAACACTCTGTGGCTCTCCGACTGCAGAAAATGGAGTAGCCATCCACTGCCAAGTTTCCCTGCATCTCTAACCCTCCAGCTACATCAGATAGCATCTCTTTCAGCCATGGCTCAATACTCCCTCTGCCTGAAATGTCTTGACCTTTAAAATCTTACCACATCTCAAGGTCCTACCCTATTAACATCCCTCCCAGGAGCTCTCTCCAGGTTTAATCTTTGGAATTACTCTCCTGCATTCACTGGCAATTATGGAAGTAACACTCCCCTCCCCCGCCATTGAGCGGTTCCAAGAATTACATCAGGTCACGTTCTTTCAAAAAGTACTGAGAACAGCGCCTCACTTTTTGTAGATAATTCATTAAAGAAAGCTACTATTATCATCATTATATGGTCCTCCTACCTTATGACTAGTTACCCTTCCCTAACCTAGCTCTTAGCTGGCATTTCCCAAGGTTATCACATGCACCCATCCCCCATTCTCTCTGGACACCTGCCCAAAAGGCTGTACAGCTTGGGCCTCCTTTGGAAACCTCAACTGCAATAATTTCAACTAAAACTGCAGGCTCACAGAGGTGATCACCAGCCTTACCCTCTCTTCCGAGTTACCTGCTGGGTATCTCCACTGATGTCATCCATATACTTCAAGCTTAGCCTGTTCAAAACCAAAAGCGTTCTTTTTCCCTAAAGTCTATTTGACTTTCTATTTTATCTTATAGTGTTCATGGCTCCTTAAATACAACAGTCATATAGGCCCGAAATTCTAGAGTTCCCTTTTCCAGTTTGCTTTAATATTGACTGCAGAATCATACATTTATGCAGAACAAAATTCGAGAGCCACAATTTCAATCTCATACTTGTCCTTTGCCACCTATTCTCCCTTTCTTGGGGAATCTGATGTTACCAACCTCTTGCGGATCCTTCAAGAGATATTTTATACTTCTGATGCACAGTGGGTGCCAGTAAATGTTTACCAACCCGTTCCCTGGAGAAACAAAAACAAAAGCCCTTGATTTGTTGCCTTTGCTGATTTCCATGGAAAAGACTTCCATCATGACCAATTTCAAAACTACCAACACCAAGTCATTGACCAAGGAATTAAAAAGAGATGCATACGGGGCACCTGGGTGGCTCAGTTGGTTGAGCGTCCGACTTCGGCTCAGGTCATGATCTCACGGTCTAGGAGTTCGAGCCCCGCATCGGGCTCTGTGCTGACGGCTCAGAGCCTGGAGCCTGCTTTGGATTCTGTGTCTCCCTCTCTCTCTGTCCTTACCCTGCTCATACTCTGTCTTTATGTCTCTCAAAAATAAATAAACATTAAAAAAAAAAAGAGAGAGATGCATGCGATTGGTTCTCGCGAGTTGGTGCAAGCTGGCTTCAGCCCACCAGTTCATGACTGTGTGTCCAAAAGCATAAATATGTACATGTCCATATGTATACATACAAAACAAATATTATATATGAGTATACTTTTACTCAAATAGAAGCACACAATACATACCTTGATACATGTGGCATGTATGCCACAAACATGCAATCTACACTCTGCTTTTTTCTAACTTAATAAATCTCAGAGATTGTTCCTATTCAGCTGTAGAGCTGCCTCATTTTTAAAGCTCCATTATTTATTAACCAGTCCCCATTGACAATTAGATTATTTGCAATTTTTTATTTATTTGAACAATGCTGCAATAAATAACTTCCCACATGTCATTGTGCACATATACGTATCTGTAGGATAAAATTCACAGAATTGTTATGGCTGGTTCAAAGGGGGAATGCACTTACAATTTTGGTAGATCCTGTCAACGGCTCGACACAGGGCCATTTTAACTTCCATCCACCATAGGTCGCGCGTCCTCAAATAGGTATCGCCAACAGTGTTAACACATTTTGTTATATTTGTCAATGTGATAGGTGGGAAACAGAATCTCATGAAAGTTTTAATTGGCATTTCTTTCTTTATTTATGAGTGAGGTTAAGGTTCTCATATGTTTAAGAGTAATTTTGTGCTCTTTTGTAAAATGTTCCTATTCTTGGTCTCTACAGTAATTGTAGAGACAATAAATAAACAATAAATCTTACTGATTTGTTGTAATTCTCTATATATTAAAAAAAAATTTTTTTAGATTTATTTATTTTGAGAGAGAAAGCATGCATGCGTGCACACCAGAGAAGGGCAAAGAGAGGGAGAGACAGAATCCCAAGCAGGCTCCTCACCATCAGTACAGAGTCCGACGCAACTCTCGAACCCAAAAACCTTGAAAGCATGACCTGAACCAAGATCAAGCAGGACACTTAAAGTGAGCCACCCAGGTGCCCCTGTAGTTCTCTATATACGAATGAAATTACATCTTTGTGACATGTATTGAAATTATCTAAGTTTATTAAATTGCTTTTTGATATTGTTTTTTTATTTCAAGTTTTTATTTAAATTCAATTAGTTACCATATACGGTAAAACTGGTTTCAGTTGTAAAAGTTAGGGATTCACCACTTACATATAACACCCAGTGCTCATCACAAGTGCCTTCACCCATTTAGCCCATCCCCTGCCCACCTCTCTCCATCAATTCTCAGGTTGCTCTTTATAGTTAAGAGTCTCTTATGGTTTGCTTCCCTCCTTTTTTTTCCCCTTCCCCTATGTTCATCTCTTTTGTTTCTTAAATTCCACATATGAGTGAAATCATATGGTATATTTGTCTTTCTCTGATTGACTAATTTCACCCGGCATAATACACTCTAGCTCTGGCCATATCATTGCAAATGGCAAGATTTCATTCTTTGTGATGGGAAGCAATATTCCATTGTATATAAATATCACATCTTCTTTATCCATTCATCAGTCAATGGACATTTGGGCTCTTTCCATAGTTTACCTATTGTTGATAATGCTGCTATAAACATCGGGGTGCATGTCCTCCTTTGAATCTGTATTTTTGTATCCTTCGGGTAAATACCCAATAGTGCAATTGCTGGATGATAGGGCAGTTCTATTTTTAGTTTTTTGAGGAATCTCCATAGTGTTCTCCAGAGTGGCACCAGTCTGCACTCTAACCAGCAGTGCAAGAGGGTTCCCCTTTCTTCACATCCTCACCAACACCTGTTGTTTCTTGTATTGTTACTGTTAGCCATTCTGAGTGGTGTGAGGTGATATCTCATCATGGTTTTGATTTGTATTTCCCTGATGATGAGTGATGTTGAGCATCTTTTCATGTGTCCATTAGCCATCTGGATGTCTTCCTTAGAAAAAGTGTCTATTCATGCCTTCTGCCCATTTCTTATCCAGGTTGTTTGTTTTTTGGATGTTGAGTTTGAGAAGTCCTTTATAGATTTTGGATATTACTTTTATCAGATATGTCATTTGCAAATATCCTCTCCCATTCCATAGGCTGCCTTTTGGCTTTGTTGATTGTTTCCTTCTCTGTGCAGAAGCTTTTTATCTTCTTTATAAAGTCCCAATAGTTAATTTTTGCTTTTGTTTTCTTTACCGCCAGAGACTAGTAAGAAGTTGGTGCAGCCACGGTCAAAGAGGTTGCTGCCTGTGTTTTCCTCTAGGGCTTTGATTGTTTCCTGTTTCACATTTAGGTCTTTCACCCACTTTGAATTTATTTTTGTGTATAATGTAAGAAAGTGGTCCAATTTCATTCTTCTGCATGTTGTTGTCCAGTTTTCCCAACACCATTTGTTGAAGAGACTGTCTTTTTTCCACTGGATATTCTTTCCTGCTTTGTCAAAGATTAATTAATGATATAGTTGTGGGTCCACTTTTGGATTTTCTGTTCTGTTCCATTGATTTAAGTGTTTGTTTTCATGCCAGTACCATACTGTCTTGATGACTACAGCTTTGTAATACAGCTTGGAGTCTGGAATTGTGATGCCTCCAGTTTTGCTTTAGTTTTAAGATTGCTTTGGCTCTTTGGGATCTTTTGTGGTTCCATACAATCTTAAGATTGTTTGTTCTAGCTCTGTGAAAAATCCTGGTGTGATTTTTGATAGGGATTGCATGGAGTATGTAGGTTGCTTTGGATTGTATGCACATTTTAAGAATATTTTTCTTCTAATCCATGAGGATGGAATATTTTTCCTTTGTGTCTTCTTCAATTTCTTTCATAAGTGTTCTATAATTTTCAGAGTACAGATCTTTTACCTCTTTGGTTAGGTTTATTCCCAGATATCCTATGGGTTTTGGTGCATTTGTAAATGGGATTGATTCCTTGATTTCTCTTTCTGCTGCTTCATTATTGGTGTACAAAAATGCAATACATTTCTTGGGGTGCTTGGGTGGTTCAGTCAGTTAAGCCCCCAACTTTTGATTTCGGCTCCAGTCATGATCTCAGGATCATGAGATCGAGCCCCCGACTGGCTCCACGCTGCATGCAGAGCCTACTTAAGATTCTCTCTCTCCATCTCCCTCTGCTGCTGTGTCTCTGTGTCGCTTTCTCCAACTTAATTAATTAAAAAGAAATACAACAGATTTCTGTATGTTGACTTTATATCCTGCAAATTCTTCAGTCAAGAATTCGTGTGTCAGTTCTAGTAATTTTTTTGGTGGAGTCTTTCAGGTTTTCTACACAGTGTATCTATGGGCCTTTTGACATAGTTGGTTTTTTTTTTTTTCAAGTTTATTTTATTTATTTTGAGGAGTGGGGAGGGGTGGAGAGAGAGAGAAAGAGAATCCCAAGCAGATTCCATGCTGCCAGTGTGGAGCTGGACACAAGGCTCAATTTTCATGAACCATGAGACCATGACTTGAACCAAAATCAAAAGCCAGACGCTAAACTGAGTCACCCAGGCACCCCGTGACATAGTTAAAAAAAAACGTGACCCTTAAACATTATATGTAGACAAATGACTCAATCTTTTATTTTATAGGGTCTGGATTTTGTGTCATATCTTGAAAGAATTTTTAAATGCATTATGAAAATGGTATTTTCTGGTTTTTTTCTGAATTGTTCTAATGTTAAGGTGGAATTTACTTTAGTGGAAGGTATGATGTAAGGTTCTAATGTTTTTACCCGACCCTACCAACCCGGCTTATTATCGCCCACTGGATCCTATTTGCCTTCTCCTTCAACCCCGTGCCTCAGATCCCTGTAGTTTCTAGGGGCCCTCATCCTAACCTTCCAGTATTTCTGAGCGATCATTCCTTTTTTTTCTGTTGTCACCACCCTAGTTCAGGCTCACCGTGCCTGCGCTCCCAGCCTCCGACGTTCTCCACCAGCTCTAGAATACTTCCTCTAAGACAGCTCCCACCATGTCACCTCCTTGTTCACTTGTCCACAGAATGAGACCAGGATCCACTCCAGCTGGGCCCCAACCTACCTCTCCATTCTCATATCCTGCCACTTTTCCCATTTGAAACAGTCCTTATCATCAAACTGGAGGGTTCCTCATTCCTTAAAAATGCTCTGCCCTGCCTCGGCCTGCATTCTCGGCAGGATGTGGTTTCTACACAATCCTCTGTTCCCTTGCTTGGTCCCAACCCTATGTGTCCTTCGTGGACTCACGTGGGCTCGAATGCCCACTTCTCTGCAAAAGCGCCTCACATCACTCTTTCCGTGCTCCTCTTGCACGACAATACCTTGTTCACAGCAAGGACCCACCCCTCCTTGCCTCTCACAACTGTGCTTTTAGATCCGTGTCCTGGACTGAATGTTCCTTGAGCGCAGTGGCTATGACCAATTAATTTTTTCATGTTCCCTGCTTCTACCTAGCACCTTAGGCACAATTGTTTTTAATGAAATGAAAATGCCTTTAGGGTGCATCAGAATCACCTGAAAGGCTTATAAAAACACAGATTGCTGGGCCCACCTGCAGAACTTCTGATTCGGTAGGTCTGGGGTGAGGCCCAAGAATCTGCCTTTCTAGCAAGCTCCCAGGTAAGGCGGAAACAGCAACTGTGGGAACCCACTTTGGAAACCACTGCCACAGACCACATCGCAAATCTCAAATTGAAAGCCTTTAGAAACTGGGACACAGTATGTCCAAAATTCTCATGGAGAAGGAAATCTTCTCAGGCTGGGTGTCGTTTAGATATGGGTAGATTTTATCTTGTCCATCTAGTACGGCCTAAAAAGGTGGTGCATGGCCCATGGTCACGGGAGTAGAGACAGCACTAAGATTAGACCCATCTTCTGATTTTCTGGCTCCCAGTCCAGGGCTCCCCCCACAACGAGGGGCCCTCTGGTCAAGGGCCTGACAGTAGAAAAGAATCAAACTGCACCCCAGTTCTGCCCAGTTGTTCCCTTTGTGACTGAGAGTAAGCTACTTAAGCCACTCTAGGCCTGTGACAGTCGGGTGTTCTTTGAGTGGAAGCAAAAGAAACCAGCCCGGCAAATGAAACCAAACTCAGTATCTTGGAAAAATACCAGTGTCCCGAGTGCGCTATGAAGGCGCACACACGAGCTGTGTCTTTCCACGATACTGGCTTTATTCAAGCCTAAAGCAAAGTTAGTCATAATTATAAAACAGGTTCAGGATTCCAAACTCAATGACGTTTCACCATGTGATAAACTTGCCTTCAGAGCAGAACCTAAGACAAGCCACACAGCAAACAGATAACAGAAGGGTGTAGGAAGTCTGTCTGTGAGCTGAGCACACAGTTGAGATAAGGCCTAGGGCAGGCCTGGGTCAGCTCTGGGCGCTAACTACTTATTATGTTCAAGCAGGGAAGGATCTCGGTTCTGTTCAGCGGCAGTTGCCTTTTTTTAAGGGGTCAGACACACAGGGTTCAGGTCTGAAGGATCTGACCCTTCGCTGCAAACTCCTCTCCTTTTTAAAGGGATTTAATGAGTCGCAGACCTCCTCTGCTTCTGCTGCTTATCAGTTCTGGGGTGTCCGCTGACGCTGGTCCCGGCAATACCTCATCGCTGCAGTACCTTGAACTGTTTGCGTCATTGCTTGACACAGGCCCCTGCTTGACAGGAGAGGCTCCATTTTGCTCTCTACAACGAGTTTAAGGAATTTAAGAGGAGGCTGGAGAGGCGAGCACTGGCACAGCTTCCTGGGAATGGAAGCCAGACCACAACAATGTGGTACAGACAGGAATGGTCTGGTCAGGACACACCCTCCGCAGCCGAGTCCCCGTGGCCCTTGGCACTGGACCCAGAGTACAGCAAGAGGCATGTGACTGGCCTGACTCGCAGGGCCACCCATGGCCAAGGAGAATGGAGCCCTTGCTCTGGACTCAGCAAACTGTATGCAAAGAAGTGATTCCTCAAATGGAAGTCAGGAAGGGTAAGTGGATGTTGGACAACCAAAGAACAAGTATGGCTCCTGAGCCTCTGTTCGGCCACTGGTAAAACCAGATGACGGCAGCCACCTCACAAGTTATTGGAAGATCTAATGAGAGTTTAGGCAAAGCACTTAGGCTGGCACATGGTTAAGTGCTTCACGGTTATTAGGTGCCATTGCTATTTTCTTTATTCTTTGTAATTACATGCCTTTACAGGCAGCATGGCTCCCCATTCCCTGATGACTCCAAAAGACACCTCAGTTAGTTCTATATACACCACAAACCTGCTTGAAGCAGTTCGGAACCTGTGAGGAAATAAAACCCACATGGGTCTTCCCCATATTCTTTGAGGCTTTCAAATACCTCAAACTCATTGCATCTCAGATGCTAGACAACAGAGCAACTCTAGAATTCGAGCCGGCCAATGATTTTAAGCGATTTTCATGGCTCTGTAGAGAACAGGTTGTTATATCTCATTCGGAGTTCCCTTACAAAGGTGGTAAAAACTCAACTTGAGATTCAATTCCCAGGAGCAAGTAAAGGAACCTTGTGTAGCAACATAGAAAGCAATTCAAAAGCTCAGGACTGGCATTAAACCCCTCCTTCTCGTCAGTTTCACCTGGCCTCCCAGGAGCAGCACAAAGACACAAAAAGGGCAGGATTTTGCTTGGACCATCCTCCTGGGAGGATCCCCAACCCCATTCTCTTTCTTCCGCCTTCTTCAGACAATCAACAGCCTGAATCTACAGAAAAATGAAACTTTCCTCCCCAGGGTCCCAGTTAAAATCCAGACTGATTCCCTTTGAGCCACACATCCCCACTGTAACGAACAAATTCTCTGTGATTGTTTAATATCTCTGTCCCCTTCTAAACTGTCAGCTCCTCGAGGGGAGATTCCACATCTGGATAATTCATCACCATATCCCCTGTACACAATCCTGGCACCAGTCACAGTGCGCGTCCTCAATAAATACTTCTTACATGTCTGAGCAGAAATCACATTCCATGTTTTCTTTCCAGGGAGGCATTTACTTCAAGTTTAATAATGTCGGTGAGATTAAAACCATAATATTATTTAATGAGATTTAAAAAAAAATAGCTCTTGCTTCAAAACATTTCAGATCACTGCCCACCACAAATGATTTGGGGAAGAAAATTTGTTTTATTAGACTTACGCTGTAACTTTAAATTTCTTGTATTATAACATTTGATATCAAGAAAGAAAACAAGTGTGGGGATCTCTCATGGTACATTTTAATACATATGGAGAAATGTTACATTGAGAAAAGTGACCCACGCATTTTTGAAAAATCAGGTTTTAATATGTTAACTGTAGAGAGTAAACGAAATAATAAACTTGATTTTATACTGACAGTCACGGATCCTTTGATGATCTCTGGTGCTGTTCATGGCAATTTAATTCTGTTCTGCTTACATTAAAGCTATTTTTCAATTCAGGTCCACTCTCTATGAGTAAACACAGACATCCAGAGAGCAACATAATACGCGTCTAAAGAAATTTTGTATGAAGGCAATGTGCTTCTCGGCTGTAAATCCACTTATTACTATTTAAGACTCATATTCCACTCATATTCCAGGGGTCTTGGGGAGCCTAGAAACAATCACATTCTGACTCACAAACAAACAGGTTTAGGCAGAGTAATTATAAATCAAGTCCAGAAAAATTCAACTTCAAGCTATAAACACTGTGACTAAAAACAAATAAATTATCATTGCATTGTCTACATTTCTCCAAAATGAAGGCAATAGTTCATCAACTTTCAAACAAAAGAATCAGGGGCGCCTGGGTGGCTCAGTCGGTTGAGCGGCCGACTTCAGCTCAAGCCACGATCTCACATCTGTGAGTCTGAGCCCCACGTCGGGCTCTGTGCTGATGGCTCATCAGAGCCTAGAGCCTGCTTCGGGTGTCTCCCTCTCTATCTGCCCTTCCCCTGCTCATACTCTGTCTCTATGTCTCTCAAAAATAAATAAACCTTAAAAAAAATTTTTTTAACAAAAGAATCAGATAAGTGACTAAAGGAACAACTCCCTCATGCTGCCGTGCCATCTATTATAAAAGAATTTTTAAATTTTCCTATACAAGCAGCCCAGGCATGACGGTGTGAGGCTACAGCCTGCCTGTTGTAAGCTTCTACAAATAAGGATCTTCAAATAAATCCATATTTCTTGATCTTTTCATATAAGAGGAATTATGAAAAATATTTTACTTCAGACTTTAAAAAAATTCAAATGTCTTTGATTTTAATGTATGAAAAATCTCAAACATATGGAAAAGTATACAGCAACACTCTCCCAAAAGAAATGTACTACGACCCACATATGAGTTCTAATTGTTAGGTAGCCAATTAAAAAAAGTAAAAGAAAACAAGTAAAATTAGTTTTATATATATATATATATATATATATATATATATATATATATATATATATATATATATATAAAATAATACATCCAAAATATTATCATTTGAACGTATAAACAAAAATTATTGAGGTAATTTTACATTCTTTCTCGTACTCTTTGTATATGTTACCCACACAGTATATCTCGATAAGGATGAGCCACATTTCAAGTGCTCAATAGCCATTTGAGGCCAATGGTTGCCCTAGTAAACAGCAAACATAGAGAACAGTATTAAAAATCGCATGAATTCTCCAGATGGCTAACAAACACTTGAAAAAATGCTCAACATCACTCATCATCAGGGAAATACAAATCAAATCCACAATGAGATACCGCCTCACACCAGTCAGAATGGCTAACATTAACAACTCAGGCAACAACAGATGCTGGCGAGGATGCGGAGAAAGAGGATCTCTTTTGCACTGCTGGTGGGAATGCAAACTGGTGCAGCCACTCTGGAGAACAGTATGGAGGTTCCTCAAAAAATTAAAAATAGAACTACCCTATGACCTAGGAATTGCACTACTTGGTAGCTATCCAAGGGATACAGGTGTGCTGTTTCGAAAGGGCACGTGCACCCCAATGTTTATAGCAGCACTACTGACAATAGCCAACGTATGGAAAGAGCCCAAATGTCCATCAATAGATGAATTGATAAAGAAGAGGTGGTATATATATGTATATATATGTGTACATACACACACACACACACACACACACACACACACACACACAAACGGAGTATTACTTGGCAATCAAAAAGAATGAAATCTTGCCATTTGGAACTATGTGAATGGAACTAGAGGGTATTATGCTGAGCGAAATTAGAGAAAGACAAATATCATATGACTTCACTTACATGAGGAATTTAAGATACAAAACAGATGAATAGAAGGGAAGGGAAGGGAACAAAAATAAAAAAGAGAGAGGAGGACAAAACATAAGAGACTATTAAATATGGAGAACAAACGGAGGGTTCCTGGAGGGGTTGTGGGAGGGGGGATGGGCTAAACTGGTAAAGGGCATTAAGGAAGACACTTGTTGGGATGAGCACTGGGTTTGTTTATACATAGGGGATAAATTACTGGAATCTACTACTGAAATCACTGTTGCACTATATGCTAACTAACTCGGATGTAAATTAAAAAATTAATTAATTAAAAATTATTTTTAAAAATCCCACGAATTCATCACCCAACTTCAGTAATCATTAACTCATGGGCAGCCTTGTTCCCTCTAAACTCTCTCCCCAACCTCAGATTATTTTGAAGCAAATGCTAAAAATCACGGCATTCCATCCATGTTCAAATTTCCTTGATCTTTTTTGTTTTTTTTTAACAGTTGTACAGTTGCCCAAATTGGGATCTGAACAATCAACTATGAGGATCTCTTTTTAATGACATTTTTGATGACACCAATGTAACGGGAGTTGTACTTTTAGTAAAATGCTTCCTTCATTTGGATGTTTATTACACAGCTGTCTTGTACCAAACACTGCTCTAATCCCAAGACAAAGGAACTTCTGGTTTGGTTCCTGCCTGCACGGTAGGACCACTCAAGGAAGCCTTAAAAAATAACAGACGTTCCATCAATGGGCAAATGGATAAATAAAGCATGGTATTACATACAATGGGAGTGTTATTAGGCAATAAAACGGAATGAAGTACTGATTCATACTACAACAGAGATGAACTTTGAATACAGTATGTTCGCTGATAGAAGCTAGACACAAAACCACATAGTGTATGATTCCAAATACATGAAATGTCCCAGAGAGGCGAATCCATACAGACATAAAGTAGGTTAGTGGTTTCAGGGTGAGAGAGGAGACTGGTGATAGGTGCGAACTTCTTTGGGGGGGGGTGACGAAATGTTCTAAAATTAATTACGGTGATGGTTATGCAACTGTGACTACACTAAAAAATCATTGAATTGTATACTTAAGTGGGTGAATTGTATAAAATACGAATTATATCTCCATAAAGCCGTTATTTAAAAATAAGTAACTAGATAAATATGTTAGATTCACACAATGGAATACTATGCAGCTATAATATAGAATGAGAAAACTCCTTTAAAACAAAACAAAACAATGCCAGTGACCAGCCCTCCTTACCCCCAGCCACTGATGGAGAAACTTTGGGAGTGGGGCCGAGGTGGGGAAATTTTAAAAGACCCCCAAGTGATTCTAAAGTAAACCACACAAGAGTCAGTGGTTTCAAGGAAGATTCAGTCAAGTGATGAGCAGTTACAAAATGGTATGGTAATGGCTCCCTTTAAAATGGGTAGGCACAGAGCGGCAAGAGTGTTCTCCGACTTTAACTTAGAGAGGGCAGAGGAAGACTTCTTGCAAATGCCATCCATGCTGAAATGTGATGGACAAGTGGGAATGAGCCAGATGAAGATGGGTGATGAAGAAGAGATTACAAAAAAGATGGAAATTTGTGCAAACCTGGGAGGCCAGAGGGGTGCCTGGGCGGCTCAGTCGGTTAGGTGTCTGACTTCAGCTCAGGTCACGATCTCACAGTCGGTGAGTTCAAGCCCTGTATCGGTCTCTGTGCTGACAGCTCGAAGCCTGGAGCCCATTTGGGATTCTGTGTCTCCCTCTCTACCCTCCTCCACTCCCACTCTGTCTCTCTCTCTCTCTCAAAAATAAACATTAAAAAACAAAACAAAACTGGGAGGCCAAAGCATATTATGCATAGCCCTGGGGATACAGGCAGGGTGCTGAATTTAGTTCAATGTGACTGAAAACACAGAGCAAAGTGATGAATGATGAACCGTGAGCCAGAGCTGATTCACAAAGGATCTAGTAAATCAGGTTACAAATGTAATATTTGTACAGGTTATAAATGAAATATTCATTTATCAATAAAAAATTGACCAAAATTCAGTTTAAATTCCAAAAGTTTTAATTCATTTTTAATAACGCTACTGTATATATGAAAAAAAAATAGTGCATATAAAAGGCATTTAATCTACAATGTTTGTTTTGCGAATGGGTCTGAGATCTCCTTACAATCTCTCCAAGGTGAAAACAATCAGAATTGGTACTTTTCATGGATTTAAATAACTAGGATTTCTTTTACTTCATCATAAACTGATGAAGGCATTACAGTATCATGGATCAAAAAGTAGGAAACAAAAGGCCATATTCCAATTATTATGTTTTTCACAGAAAAATCTAACAAGATATAACCAAATATAATTGTTTCATATTCTCTTTTTAATTGAGCACCTACTGCGGATACAATACCATGTTTAGTGATCAGAGGAACAGAAACACAGGGAATGCATACTAGCTGTGCTTCTAAGGCATTTACAATCTAGTAACAGAAGCAATATATTTGAATAAATAACTAGGCCGGGAGGCAGTGGGGTGGGGAGTTGGGCAGGTGGGGGGACGTTTGAAAGGAACAAAGTACTAAAGAAAGAAACCAACATATTCAGTGGTCAGAAACTAAACTGAGGGCTCATTTTTTTTTTTTCAATGCTGTGAGAGATTAAGTTCAAAGACATTATTCTGGCAGAAGTGGCTTATGAGTTCAGTCTTTAAAGAGTTGGTTTTTCACAGCGAGAGACAATGAAAAGAGTTTTCTAGGCAACGGGAGGGGATGGGCCAAGGCAAAATGCTCAGTTGCTGAATAAAGTTCTCACTTGCTGCCAGTGCACAGAGCTGGGGAGTGAAGGGGGAAGGCGGGCCCTGAGCCCAGGCTGCAGGATCCTGACTTTAGGCTAAGGACGCTACACTTGCATGGGAAGAGAAAGGACTTGGGGTTTCAGGCTTGTATTAGCTGTAAAGCAGCCTCGTCTGGAGTACAACTTTTCCAGCCCCGACCCGGAAGTATAACAACAGTGCCTACTCTGGTGCTGCTCTGAGGATTAAAGGCGATAAGTCACATATGGCACGCATGACAGTAGGGTACAAGACGTTCGGCACCTACTGCTGCTGTTATTAACATTATTATTATTAACTACACAAGTCACTCAGGAAGTTTTAGCAACATAAGGACAGCACTTAAAGAATGTACCCGAATGTGACGAGGAGAGACTATAGGAGGGAAAGTCTGCCTGTGAGTAATATGAAGACAGTGTAGAAGTCCCTGAGCCCCAGAACTAAGGTGGGGCAGGGTTAATGGGAACAGATCCATGCAAAAGACGCTGAGGAAGTGAGGGAGGAGGGCTGGGGTAAGCATAAATGTGGCCTGAACACTAGTGACTGGGAAGTCAAGAGGGAATTTTCCAGAAGAGAGGGGCTAAGAAAGCTGATGAAGAAGACGTAGACAGAAAAGAAATTCACGGAGAACTAGAAACAACTCTCAATTACGCCTGGAAGGTTCTTTCTACTGAACAGCGCCCAGTTTCCTTCCTCTGCGCCCCCATCACTTCTGTGGGCATTCTAGGTTGGAGGGTTCCCCAACCCGCCCTGGAGTACTCCTAAAATGGAATTAACCATTAAGAAAATATAGTACTGCCAAGAGGCACATTATAAAACTGGATTATCCAGACCCTTGTGCAGGGAAAAACATTCTATTATCCCCTAAAATGGAAATGGACGAAGAACAACAAATGATCGCAAATTCCTTTCCACCCCTATTTTGCCGTTAGCCCTTTAGTCATGGTAACCATGAAACTCTTCTTATCTAACTTCTCCTTGCCCTCAGTTTTATTACAAGAGTACAGAGCTGAAGTGTAGCTATTTTACTAAAAGGCTGGTGCAGAAGCTTTTAGAATTAGAAGTGATTTCCATCTCTCCTCCGTTCTACATATGGGAACAGAGGAACTACCTGTCTTTCCAGAACCTTCCTTAAGAGGCATAAAGCATTACTCTGTTCAAAGTTCACTTATAACAGTGGATAAAACCCATCAGATTTCTCTTTAGATTTAAGTGAAAATTTAAATTTAGATTTAGGTGGAAGAAGAACTTCCTTCCCTTTTATATTATTAAAAGTCCCCTATCTACTAAGCCCACAAACCATAAACTCAACCACAAAAATCAATGGCAGTCGGAGTCTCAACAACTCAGAAAATAGTACAACAAGACACTTGATACTGGCAGCAACTTTATAGCCCAACACATGGTTTTAATATACCGCGTCATTGGACCCTATCATAAATTAACAACTACTTAAACAGTGGGAGGAGGAGAGATTTCTATGTCGTGGAACAGTGTAAAGCTTTGGAGTCAGAAAAACTATTGACAAAATCTAGCTCTGCAATTTACCATTGACCCTGGGCACGTTGCTGAACGAGGTTTTTGATCTGAAAAAATGGAGACAACCTCACAATATTGCCTGTAAGATGGTAAAAATTAAATGAGTTAATAACAACCTACCATAGTCTGCTATTATCAGTCTTACAACTAACTATTAGCTATTATTGAAACTGTTATCTCAATGATAAAGCAACAAATATTCTTTTGGCTAAGCAATACGTTTTCTTACAAATAAAGCTCAACACCTATTGGTTGTAATGGTAAAAAAAAAATAGATTTTCATTTCTTAGAAGTGGTCGAGCACAACAGAAAACGGACTGGGATTCTGGTTCTGCCAGGATAATCTTGGGGAAATTGGTTAACCTGATAGAGCCTGACTTCCCATCTTCTTAGAAATACCTAGCTAATAGTAACACTACGATAATGTTTAATGAGGTAATCAACAGAAGTTCCCAGCACATACCCAGTTCTTAGTAGGTGCTCAAACAATAGTAGTTACGGTATTTGTTAATTTCCCCAAAAGAAAAAAAAGGATTAAAAAGCATGAAAATCAAAACCAGCTATGAAATCACCATTCTTCATATTTTACAGAGAAGTTTTTATTCGTTTATTCCATAAATTTTTCTTGCACACCTGTGTCAGGCACTGTTGTTGACTTTGGGGATAGAGTGTCGAACATGACAGCTAAGGTCTCTGCCTCCTGGAAATTCCACTCTAGTAGGGGAAGGCAGACAGGATTTCAGAGAGGAGTGCTATGAAGAACACCAAACCGGGAAGGGGCGGTGGTTGCTAGCAAGTTGGTGGGGGAATGGTCATTTAGGTAGGGTGCATTTCTGCCCAGGCCTGCCACACTGGTCTACTTTGGCCAGAAGGGGGAACCTCATCTCGTCTGATGCTTAGGGGTAGTGTGTGGGTGATCAGAAGTCAGACCTACATTTTTTCCTGTCTGTGTGAGGATCTCTTTTGCAGCTGCAGCTTAAAATATTTCTAAACGACCCAACCCGGTTCTCAAACTCTGAGGGTCAGTGCAACACTGGAGATGAGTGGGGGTGGGGATGGGGGGCGGGGAGGAGGCTTCAGATGCACTTCAGCACTGACCCCTTCAGACGCACAAACTTCACAGACCCCTCAGCTAAGGGGTTCCGACTGAGACTGGTAGTTTGTGAGACGGAAGAGGAAGGTTACACGTGTGCAGAAGGTGGCTGGCAAGTTCATTAAGCCGGTTAAGAAGTATCTGGACGATCTACCATTATGCCCTCCAATGACTCTAGAGGCTGCAAACGCTTCCCAGGGCGCTGGCTAGAACGCGCATAGGGGCGGGTGCCCCCAGCCGGGAAAACCCGGAGCGGGGCTGGCCAAGTCAGGGAATCCCGGCCAGCCGGGCGCCTTCAAGGCCAGCGTCGCCCGCGTCCCCCCAGCATGCCCCATCCCGCGGATGTGGTAACGCCGCGCGCTCGGCCCACTTAAACAGGTTTCCTGTGCCTCTCGGCTGCCCAGGACACCCTCTCCGCGCCGAACCCAGGCCCTCGCGCTCCGCGTCTTCTCGCCGTCGATCCCGGCCAAACCGTCCTTCCCAGGACGGAGCTCCAGGGTGGGAGCGCCGAGCAGCACCCCGGCCCTACCTCCCCGGAGCCTGGCGCCGGCCCCGGCAGCAATCTCCCATGCTCGGGGCTGCCCCACCAGCCAGTTCTTCCCCGAGCGACAGGAGACAGACTCTGGTCCTACAGAGACTGTTGGCGCCCCTCAAACAGGAGCCCTTGTGATCCCGCACCTCCTCGGGACCCCACCACCCGAGAACCCTTCTGGCGGGCGTCCTGGCGCTTACCTGCACGCTCCGTCGCTGGGGACGCCGCCTAGCTCTCCGGTGCCGGTCTCCTGGCTTCGCCCGCAGACCCGGGAGGAGGCAAAGGCGGCTTCTCCGGTCCCCCTGCAAGGCGCAGCTGACAGTTCCCGTGCCAGCCGCAACAGACGCGGGGACGGCCCCTAGCGGATGGACAGCGGGGCCGGAGTTCGCGCCGCGCACCGGCCGCCGTGCGCTGGGGTCCCCGGCACTGCCGGGCTTGCTGGCGCTGCAGTCTCGCAGCCAGTTCCCAGTACTTTGCCCAGAACTTCTCAGCGCTGCCAGTAGATTAGTTGGAGGAGCAGAGCCAGGGGCAGGAGCGAGAAGGAGGAGCCTGTTGCCGCCCCGGGGGCGGAGCCACGCAGGGAGGGTGGGGGGAGGGAGGGGTGGCCACACTGCCACCAATCAGGAGCCGACCCCGAGGAAAGAGGTGGGGCGATGATCTTGGAAAAAGCGAGCGGATTCCGTGACGCGTCAGGGCAGTTGGGACCTCTGGTTCCCCGCAGGTGGGAAGGGCGGTGGGAGGGGAGAGCTGCAGCAACATCGAAAAGGGGATACTGGCAGCTCAGCGCAGCCTGCGTGCCGTAGGAGCTCGATAAATGTTCGTTGAGTGGCGTTTTCAGGCCAGGGAACCAGGGAGAAGAGAGGGCGGCGCGGAAGGGGCTTAAAGAGAAGGTTCCTGGCGACATACGTGCGAACAGGCAAAGAGGACTCGATCTCTTTAGGAAGTCATGGGCAAAGGGACTGAGAACGGAAAAAAAAAAACCTAGGGAAGGGAGGGTCGCGGGCATCGGGTGACGAAGGGCGGAATCGGTGTGGGACCCCCGTCAAAGACAGTGACCCTAACATCCAGAGGCAATGACGCAGATTGGTGCCGGGGTCCCCAAGAGAAGACCTGAGGGGAGTGTAGTTGTTTTGTCCTATGCTGTTCTTGTGCAAGGGAGAAGGGAAAGAGAGCATCATAGTTAACAAGTAAAATGCCAGAGCCCCTTAATAGACAAGGAAGTCCATCCGACCTAACTGACCAGTCGCTCCTCGGCCTCCTTTGATTCTGGCGTAAATGCGGCAACTGATCACCTGGGGTCAGTTTGGAGCCCGCGAGATGTGTCGAGTGCCGCAGGTGGCGGGGTGGAACAGGCGCCTAACTATGTGTGCCTGGAGCAGATGTGGCCTTGCTTCAGTGATTAGTGGCACACAGGTTCCTGCTCCCAAGAGGCTTGCTTACGTCTTAGTGGGGAGACACGGTAAACAAAGAACATATGCAAATATAAACAAACCAGTAAATACTCATGAACTAAGAGCACTGACGTAATTGCTAAGCAAAGTTTTCCTGGGTGGCGATGTTTGCGATAGGGAGCTGTGAAATGCCCTGAGGGCCTCATGGAGGAGGTGGCTTTTTTTTTCCCCCGGGTAAGATCTGCCACGCCCCAGTCTCCGGGAAGAGCGTTCCTGGCAAAGGAAATGGAAAAATGTAAGGTATTTAACTTCCCTGAAGACCCATCTAACTATTAACCTACCTGACCGAGCTGAACAACGAGCGTGGCTCGCTAGCTGGTGCTTGGAACAGACTAATGGCTCCAAAATGTTAAAATTCCAGCGCCACATAGGACCTGTGGCACTCCACGTGTTTCCAGCCTCCTAACCGACCCCGAAATGAGGTCTCTAAGTCTCTTGCCGGAGCCGCACTATTCACGTTTCATTCATCGCTCTGCGTCTTTCCGCTCTCCGGAACCAGCCGGGTCGCGGAACGTCTGGGACTGTCAGTTTTGGAAGTGGCAGGCGGCGAGCGAGGGCGGGAGGATCCGGACACGCTGCAGAACGAACTGACTGTGCTGCTGCCCTCGTCCGACACACGGAGAACCTTAGAGCAGAAGCTCTAAAGTCTAGCGACTCGGAAATTCTTAAATCCTCCCCCCTCCCCCGCCCGCACCCGAGGAACGCCAGGTGGAAGAACGCGTCTGGCAGGCGCCCCGGCCGTTCATTCTGAATTCGAGGCGGCACCTGGCCCACGCCCCTCGTGCAATGCCTGCGAAGCTCAGACTTTGTTTTCCCGACCCTTTCCTCCATTTTTCGGTAATTTCTTTCCAAGAGAGAAGCTCGCTCTTAACTCCCCCTCCAAGCTCTTTTTTTTTTCCTCTCTCTTTTCATTTCCTCTCTCCGCCTCCCACTCTTCGCCCTGTTTCATTAGCATTGTTTTTTGTTTTGTTTTTTTTTTCCTGCGGGAGGCAAGCCTTAAATCCTAAAGGAAGTGATTTGCATAGGGCTTTATTGTTGAAACTAGCATACTGTTCTTGGCTTTTTCTTCCATGTCTTCCAAATAACCAAGTGTGTCGATTGGTTTTTTCTGTTTGTACTTGAGGCAGTTGATTGGACAGGAGAAGTGAGTTATTCATACTCATATTGTCCCCTGCCTCCAAGAAAAAAAGGAATAGTAGGGTGCCTTTTCATAGTTTCATTTCCTCTTCTCCTAAACAAGCTTCCAGGCTCGCCAGCTCCTAAAACCCAAAGGAAAAAAAAATTATAGCCGAATACCAGGCAGAGCTAATTATTCTTGCTAAAGCTCATTAATGTCCTAAATTAGCTTGCTCCTCAGAGTTTTATTTTAAAGCAAGGACCTGAATGTCTACTCTGGTCCCATAGTAAGAGCTTCTAAAGACGTTCTTTGAACTGTCAAACTAATACTTGTTATCTTTGGAGACATACCCACCACGGTGGGAATTTGGCAGAGCTGGCTGAATGTTCTTAGCTTCTGAAATTCGTAATAGCTAAGCAGATATTCCTTGAGCGTACATATTTTGATGGTAAAGGAAGCTGGTGATAGTAGAGGGTCACGGTGGGGAAGTCCGGAGGCCTCTAGAATGGGACTACCTGGGTTCCTGTCCTGTCATGGCCACTTCCTGTTTCTGAGAGCACCTTTCTCCATTTCCTCATTTTCTTCCTGTGAAGTGAAGGCACTGGACTAGATCAGGGGTGACATATTTTGGCTTGTTTGCTGCCACTCCCCTCCGTGCCTTAAGCCAGACATCACCATTAAGTCGAGGCTGTCTTTCCCACTGAGTCCAAAAAGGGCCTCAGAATCCTTCTCAACACTGTGCTTTCAGAAGCTACTACTGATAGACCAGTGGCAGCATGTAGGTGATGCGGAATTAGCATGCTAGGGTCATAGGATCTTTAAGCTTTTTAAGATTAAGATCTTAAATCATCTTAAGATTAGAGCTTCAATCTTCTAGAATGGTGACTCTACAAGACCAACGTGCTGAGAAAGAATGATAGTTCATCACCTCATCAATCCTTTTTGTGAGGGAGAGGAAGAGTTTCAGCATCTCGAGTAAAATCATAAGCCTATGAGTGGTGAGAGACTGGGTTTCCTACCCTCTTAAAGTATCCTCTTTCTGCCACTGTCCCCGTCAGTGGGAGGTGGAGGAAACATTAGTCCGAGATGGTGCTGCAACCCTCCCCATCCTGTACCCATTTTTCCTTCTCCTTCACTTTAATCATGAAGAATGAATTCATTAAGTATGAATCAAAGTATTTAGTTGCATAGTTACAACACTTTCTAAGCATTCTTTCAAAAGTGGTAGTCCTGATGACTAAGGGCGCTGAAAGAATTCACCAATTCCTCCGTTAACTATAGATTGACGGCTTCCTTTGTAAAAGGATCCATTCTTAGCAAGCACTTTAAGAGATCCAAAGATGAATCAGTGGGTGGCCCTGCCCTCCCTGTTTTTATAGTTTCGTCTATTGGACAGATCAGAAATGGATATAAATAACTCCAATACAAGCTGAAAAATAGACAATGTCCTGAGAGAGGTACCAAAACTGTGTTTAGAGAAGGGAGGAATTATTTTGAGAATCGGGAGCAAAGAGTCACTTCCTGCCTGCCTTTGTTGACATTTTTAACTTTTTGATCAAAAATTCTTATGGATTGCAGTCAAGTTATCCCCTGTAGAGGAAGTTACAATGTTGTTAGGCTTCCTGGTTTAGACATAGTTCCTGCTTCGTTTAAGTGGATACTATCAGTGTGACCAAAAGGGCACAGTTCATTCTGACTCTCCTAGCATTTGTCATCAGATGTTTAAAATTTCTGGGATGCTTTAGAGGAAGACTGCTCATCTTGAATGACGACAGTCTACCTTTCTCCCCAGCATTTGACAAAACCGGTTTTTTAGCACAGTCTACCGTGGGAGCAGAGGCTACTCCTAAAAAGGAACATAAAAGGAGTAAAGGGACACTAACGTCATATACATTAAACCGTGCAACACTATTTCCTTCAGGACTGAACTACCTCGGAAGTTAGGCCGAGCGTTCCATTATCTGTTAGGTACTAGCTTCATAGCACACAGACATCCAACAGTATTCTTTTCTGGTCAATACTAAGTGTAATAACAGCCCACACGTATTAAGCAGTTATGTGGCAGCCATTGCCGAAGTAAGCTGCCAAGATTACTGTCACTCCTGCCACCGCCGGGAGACTGCCTGTCAAACCAGAAAGGCCTGGCAGAGCTGTCAGAACCACACCCCTCCCGCTACAAGCCACACCAGCAAACCCTGTGCCTCGAATCCTGCTTCTCCTTTATTACCTCATTTCCCAATTCATGCCTTGTCGTGAAGGTACCTGGTTGCCACATTCCAAATCCCAGTCACAAAACTAGCTGCAAAGAAGGCTGGGAAATGTGATTTTTGGCTTTCCGGCCAGGCTTTCCGGCCTCTGCTGTAAGGCACATTAGAAGGAAGTTGGGTTAGCATTCGAGTGAACCAAACCACAGCATTTACCATGTCTTTTCCTTCAAAGCTCCAACAAGTGCGTTGGCAGAAAAAAGTTTTATAGATCTTCTTCGATGGGTTTCAGTCATTACAGAGTAACTCAGAAGGCCGAGTCCTGTCCATTCCCCCCCAAATTCTGATCTCCGTCTCCACCAACAACACCACTGTAGTCCAAACAACCATCATTTCTTACCTATATTTCACTGGGTGCTCATCTTCTATTCCCATCTGGGTTATAAGCCCTTTTTAATTATTCCAGAATGTATTCCCTTCTCATAGCACAGTGTTCCTCCCACAAAAGACGTTTTACAGTTGTTTACTGAACAATCATGCAGACCTAGTTTCCTCAAAACTACAATCTAAATTCACTTAGCAAGGCAGTAAAATTATATTCCTTTTGTCTGCAAGAACACTTGGCTTCAAGTAAGAGAAAACCAATTCAAAATCACTTAAACAAGAAGGAGATGTTTTATCTCCCATAACAGGAAGGCTGCAGACATAGTGACTTCAGTGTCCGTTTTTTCAGTAGCTCCAACATGCCAGCAATAGAACCAGGTTCTTTCCGTCTTTCTGCTCTGCCAAGTTCGCCCCGAGGGCTTCCTCATCAGGCTGGATGTGAAGCTAATGCAGCAGTTACCAACATCATGTTCAGAGGCAGAAAAGAAGATGCCTTCCTTGAGTCATGTTCTAGAAGAAGCCTCTGCTCCAAGTCCCCCAGCCAGGTGATCTTCATGTTCCATTGGCCAGAATTGAGGCACACGCCCATGCATACTTAACAGCAGCCACTGGCCAAGTGTCAGCCATGCTCGATTTAGACCACAGGTTCATACCAGAAAATGAAACCAAACAAAACACTGGAGTTCAATTAGCTAATGTTGTAAGATGTGTTACATTTCACCAAAACCCTCTTTCTTTCACTAAGAGAGAATTATGATCCCCTTTCTCCCACCCACAACCCCATCCCCACCACCCACTGAAGGCTCAGTCTTGGCCACATGACCTACTTTGGCCAATAAAATGACAGTAGAAGCTTTAAGAGCCAGTCATGGCTTTGCTATGCAAACATCCCCTTACCATGGGCACCAGTGAGGGGCTCCATTGCCTGGCTCCTGGCATGAGAAAGATAAAGGGGCAGGAGTATGGACCCAACCGAGCTGAAATACTCTCTTAGCACAAATGAGAAATAAACTTTTGTCATTACATCTTGGAAATTTTGGAATTTGTACTGTAGCGTATCAACCCATTAATAGTGAGAGCTAGACATCGAGAATGCAGCGCCGAGTGTTGCTGTGGCTCCTTTTGTTCCTAATAGAAAGTATCACCTGTATGAACACAGAAGTGACATGACACAAAGCGGTCCCTTGAGCACAACAGCTGCCTTAGTTGTGCCTTCCCATCTCTCCAGTCGCCAGTCATGGCATCACCGCCCTTCCCTTCACCAGAGTCCACGGCACTTGTTCTGAATCTTCCCTTCTCTTGCCAGTCTCTTCCCATTGCTATCAATTTGTCATAGAGGTGCCTCGCAGGTACTTTGCTGCTTCTAAGCCCAGCCACCTCTCAAGGATAACTCCTCAATTCCTGTACAAGCATCCATCCTGGTCTTTGTGCTTCCACTCGAATTCACTGGGATCAGATATGGTGGCGTGCTCTTCTTCTTTCTCCCGCACACAATTCTACTGTTGGAGAAAGAGCCCTCAGAGGCCCTTATTAGCTGACTTTTCCTCTGCAAACTCATAGCTCATTACTTTAAAAACAAGATATTCTGGGGACACCTGGGTGGCTCGACCAGTTGAGCATCCCACTCTTGATTTCAGCACAGGTCATGGTCCCAGGGTCGTGGGATCAAGCCCCATGTTGGGCTCTGTGCTGAGCATAGAGCCTGCTTAAGATTCTCTCTCTCTGTGCCTCCCCACCCCATGCTTGCTCTCTCTCTCTCTCCCCCCCCCACACACACACAAAGATTCTCTCTCCCCCTCTGCCCCTCTCCCCCACTCACACACTTACTCTTTCTCCCTAATAATTAAAAAGACATTCTGTTGCAGGTTTCTGTAAAGCCATGTTTATTTCCCATACCCAATGCTAAGTTTTGATAGAAAAGCCTCAATGTGTATCATAATCATCCCTGCCTTTTTACCCAGAAAATACTGACCATAGTTTCACTGTTAAACTTTCATTTATGGGGCGCCTGGGTGGCTCAGTCGGTTAAGTGGCCGACTTCAGCTCAGGTCCGATCTCACCGTCTGTGAGTTCGAGCCCCGCGTCGGGCTCTGTGCTGATGGCTCGGAGCCTGGAGCCTGCTTCGGATTCTGTATCCCCCTCTCTCTCTGCCTTTCACTTGCTCACACTCTGTCTCTATGTCTCTCAAAAAATAAAATAAAAACGCTAAAAAAAAATTTAAACTTTCATTTATGATTCAGAGTGACTATTTCTTACACTGATTATTGGAGTAATGCAATGATGACCTCAAGAACTACGGAGATGTATAAAGTTATCCACCTTGATGCACCCTGACTCCTGGTGCTTTTTGAGTTATGTATTAAAAAATAATAAAACAATAATAAGAATTTACTGAACTTTGACCATGTTCCAGGCGCTATTCTAAATGTTTAATTCTCATTTAATCGTAAGAGTCCCAAGAGATAGGTACTATTCTCACCACCATTGTAGAGAGTGGCAAAAGTCAGGAAACACATGAATGTTCTTAGCAGCGTTATTCATAATAGTCAGAAAGTAAAAACAACCCAGACATCTTTCAACGGATGAACAGACCAGCAAAATTCGGAACATCTATCCAATGGAATGCTATTTAACCATAAAATGGAGTGGAGTACTGATGACGTGTCTAATATGGTTCAGATTTGAAGAAAACTTATGCTGAGCGAATGGAGCCTTTTACAAAAGACCCCCAAAAGAATTGTAAGATGCCACTGATACGGAATGTCCAGAACAGCTAAATCCGTAGAAATCCACAGAGTGCAGATTTGTGGTTGTCAGGGGCTCGGGGGAGGGGAGAATGTGGAGTAACTGTTTAATGAGTATGAGGTTTGCCTTTGGAGTGATAGGAATGTTTTGCTAGTAGATAGAGGTAGTAGTTGCGCAACACTGTGAATATTCTAAATGCCAGTGAACTACTCTAAAATGGTTCGTTCTACGCCATGTGAATTTCACCTCAATAAATTAATTTTTAAAAAGTCAGGGGAGAGGGACAGAGTCAACATTTAAAAAATGCTGCCTAGAGAAATCATAAAATAAGGAGTGTGATTTTTCCCGAGGAAGGCTTTGATGTCCATTGAGAGCAGTTTTAGTGGAGGTTAAAGACAGATTTATATACACCTGTATATACATATATATGTAATGAGCATATATATAGAGTATATAAATGTACTCTAGGCCATGAGAGAAGCATATGGACTTGTGAAATCAGTTTTGTGTACAGGGACTGTACAGGGACCTTTTGTGTTTAATTTTTAAGTTTTTTCTGGGTTCCAGAAAGTTGGGGTTACTAGATAATCAATCCTTCAATATACATTTCTCTCTTCCAGCTAAATTTCTTGTATATGCGTTTCATTTGTACACAGTTGGAAGGCCAAGGATGGTTTCTCTATCTCGACTGCTCCCTGCTTCCTCAAACCATGCTGTGTATACCAAAGGCTGTCAGCAATGCTTGTCTATTTATTGTAGCTAAATCTCCCCTCCCGGCTAATGCAGCTGCAGTCACCTCTCTGCCCATTCCTTAGTCAAAACAAATGAGTCACACAGAAGCCAGAAGCATTCTGGAGTTGTCATTCCCAGGTTGGCGAGCAGAAAATTCTGGCCATGTGGGCTCCGCCGTAGATGAGGGGAAATGGCGGAACCATGGACCGCTCGTTAGCGTATCTGACCCCAGACCACTTGGCTCCTCAATCTGTCCTGAGCACCCTGAGAATAATGCAACTGGTAAAGAAGTGCCCTGAGAAATTCCAGGGCGTGGCACAGAATTTCAGCTTCCGAAACACCTAGGCTGGATGAGAGACTCACTTCAAAGGAATCTCTGAGAAGCACATAACAGAAGTCAAAGCTTCAGCAAATAACTCCCTGAGGACAGTCAACCTCAGCTTCCTGTATACTCTTTGTTCGTTATTCATTTTTGTTTCCCTTTCTTAAAGTGCTTTTTGTGGTTCTCTAAAATGTCATGCTTCTGAAGTTTTGTCCAGGGACGGCCTTCGAGCTTCGGGTAACGTTTACGTGTATTTCTACAGTGTCTATCACTGCTGTAAAAACAAAGCTTGGCCTAAGTCTTTGAAACGAATTTGAATTTTCCAAGTTAAGTTATGATCTGAGATGGGGTGCCACTTAACGGTTAAGGAGAAAACAAGACTGGCTTGGTTAATGTCAGCTGGTCAGTCCCTGTTTCCAGCTCTCATGGTTTTCTTAGTGTGTCTTCCACGAAAGGTGAAAATAGTCTCCCATTTGTTTGATTGCCTTTTCCTGCTTGTAACCCAGAAAATTGTTTTCTGTGTAGTAGACTATATTCTATAGTTACCTCAATGGGAGTACTATCACTTGAGTAAGTAAAAGTGCCAGTGAGGTCAAGCATCCAGTTTTGTAAGTATTCGGCTTAAAGAGTCTTTATTTTTTCTTTTAATTTTTTTTAGTGTTTTATTTTATTTTTGAGAGAGAGATGGAGCACAAGCAGGGGAGGGGCAGAGAGAGAGGGAGACATGAATCTGAAGCAGGCTCCAGGCTCTGAGCTGTCAGCACAGAGCCCGATGTGGGGCTCAAACTCACAAACCGTGAGATCATGACCTGAGCCGAAGTCGACGCTTAAGCGACTGAGCCACCCAGGCACCCCAAGAGTCTTTTATTTCTGTCAACAGCTGCTCTTCTGGGTCAAGGACCCCCGAGACCACCTCCACGTGGGAGGATTCGTTATGAGGATGCACAGGACTCCACACATAGTCATGCTCATGGCTATGATTTATTCCAGCAAAAGGATTCAAAGCAAAGCCAGTACAAAGAAAAGGCACATGGGGTGAAGTCTGGAGGAAACCAGCCACAACGAAGAGGCCTTGCCCCATAGAGTCACACAGGACAGGACATGCTTAATTTCTCCAGCGTTGAGTGTTGTGACAGCCCGGTGAAGGGCCACCAACAAGGGAAGCTAAGTGTCAGGGTTTTTATTAGGAGCTGGTCCCCTAGGTACTGCCTGCCTATCATAGGCTCCAACTCCAGACTCCTAGAAGAAAGCAGGGATTTAGCATGAGCCACATGGTTTGCACCAACACGTCAGGCACAGCGAGCCACTCTGCAGTTAGGGAATTGTGGGAGCTTTCCCCACATCTAAGTTCCCAGATGCCAGCCAATGGTCAGCCTTGCAAGCAAGGCTTTCACAGGATAGTAGTCTGAGGCCTGTCATTAACTCTCTTCCGCACATCTTCTCTACACTGGAAATGCATCTGCCTGCCCACAGACTTCTTAAAATCATGAACTTCAATCTTTGCTTCTCAAGGGTGGACTGAGCAGGTGCATTTTCAAGGACATCTTTTCTGTCTTGGCTGTGTATTCACGGCAGGACCCACACAACTGCATTTAGTGAAATGAAGCAATGTTTTCCTGCAAAATGTGTATAGTTAGACCGTGGGAGCGAGTGTGGGAGCCCTTCTATGACTGTTCACGGAATACCCAAGACACGTCAGTGAGGCCTTGGCCACATCGGAAAATAATGATTCCACATATTCACGATAATTTTTTTTAAGGGCCTTACTCTTCAGTGGCATATATAATCTTCACACCCATCTCGTCTGTTGTCTTGTCTGCCATCAGTGTCATTAGTCATCATGAAATATAAAACCAAGTGGTCATCTCTTCCTAAGCACTTGCCCTTATTGTAATAATGAGCAAGAGAACAAGTCCATTGTTGCCTTTGCTAATGGAAGGGGAAATCACATTTTCAAATAATGTTCATAATAGAGAAATGAAGGCCTCATAATGTCAACAAACATGTAGAGACATCCCACAGGGTCATGGTAGGGACTTTGGCCAAGTCCTTGTAGAAGGTGTTGCCCCAGGTTTAGAAGGAGGATGATGGCTAGCAATCACGTGGAGACTTTCTTTCAAAGTGGTAGCAGGTTTGACTTATTTCCCCAAGTCTGATGATAGATTTGTGTTGCTAAAGCTGTAGGTTGGGAGTGGCAAGAATAGAATGTTCTCCACTCTGCAGGGAAAAATAAGTATCTTGGCTTTTCGTGGTGCCTTTAATTCGCAATCCATCACTACGGATTGAATCATGTCCCCGAAAATGCCTATGCTTAAATCCTAACCCCCGGTACCTCAGACTGTGGCCTAATTTGGAGACAGGATCTTTACCAAGGTAAAGTGAGGTAATTATGATGGGTCCCAATCCAGTATTACCAGTGTTCTTATAAAAGGGGAAATTCGAACACGGATATACACACACAGGGAGAACACCATGTGAAAATCGAGGCAGAAGTTGAGGTCACATGTCCATAAGCCAAGGAATGGCAGAGATTGCCAGCAAACCACCAGAAGCTGGGGAAAGTCATGAAGCAGGTTCTTCATCGCTCCCAGCAGGGACCAAGCCTACTGACGAATTGATCTCAGACTTCCGGTCTGCAGAACCGTGAGAGGATACGTTTCTGTTGTTGAAGCTACTGTGTTTGTGGTCCTTTGTTACGGCAGCTTTAGCAAACTAAGAGGATGAGTCATGCAATTCAACAAAAGTGAACAGAGCCCTGAAAGGGCAGAGAAGAGAATTGGGTGCCGTGGGGGTGAAAACACGCAGTGGCACGCTGCGAGGGAGGAAGAGAGGCAGACAGACACACAGACGGACCCACTGCGGGCTGTGGGGCACCCCTGTGAACTCCCAACTTTATTATGTCTGTTTTTCAGGAGGATCCCTCTCTCCCCAAAAAAGTACCTATAAAGAGTTTATACTGTTAGGTTTAACTAAAAAATAAAAAAAAAAAACAAAGAAACTTAATAGTAATCAAGATTCCTTAAAGTTCTAATCCATTAATGATATTGATGACCACGAACTCTTGATACACAGGCTTTACAGCTATGTAACAACTCATTTAATCTCACGGAAACTCTGCAAGATGGATCTCAATCTATCCTCACTTCTCAGACGAGCAAACTGGGGTTCAAACGCTTCACCTCTTATCCTAGGTTACACAGTTTCATGTGGCAGAATCCAGTATGGCTCCAACAAACTGAACTCCTGACGGTGTTTCAACACACGTGGTCAGTGGCCTGCCACACTGGGATCATTTTAGTCACTTGTGAGGGTGAAGTGTTTGGGGCCCAATCCCAGAAGTTTTGAATTACTTGATCTCTGCTCCTGTGAATTCTTTTTTTTGTTTGTGAACACAAAGTCTTCTGGTGATTCTGATTGACAGTCACTGGTTGTTTTGTTTTTTAAGATTTTTAAAAAATGATCTCAACTCCCAATTGGGGCTCAAACCCACTCTTGAGATCAAGAGTCCCATGCTCCACGGACTGAGCCAGCCAGGAGCCCCTTGCCTGGCATTATTAACACAGGAAATGAACTCTGCTACCTTTGAGGAGCTTCTCTGCACTTATCCCGGTAGAATCAACTGAGTAGCTTTCAAAGCTCCCAACCTCTCCTGCCCACCTGAATCAGAGCCCCCAGTAGTGGTCTAAGGAACCATTTCTAAATATGCCCCAGGTGATTTGAATGAACAGCCTCTATTGAGAACTGCTGGTGGGGCACCATGCTTTTAATGGAAACTGTTGGACTCCACCTTAAAAACGAAAGGCAAACCTAAACAACAATCAAACTTTGGGTTTTTTTTTTTTTTAATGTTCAGTTATTTTTAAGACAGAGAAACAGAGTGCAAGCAAGGGAGGGGCAGAGAGAGAGGGAGACACAGAATCTGAAGCAGGCTCCAGGCTCCCAGCTGTCAGCACAGAGCCCGAAGCAGGGCTCAAACTCACGAACCGCGAGATCATGACCTGAGCCAAGATCCGACGCTTAGCCGACAGAGCCGCCCAGGTGGCCCCCCAAACTAACTTTAATAGCTAAAGCTTTAAGCCATCTATCTGAAGGTAAAAAGAGGATTCTGATGGAGAAAAGACCAGGAAATCAGTGGGTGCCTGAGGAGGGAGTGGACAGAAGTCAAAGGGGGAACACTGATAGATTAAAGGCCTAAGAAGGAAAAGGGTTCGGGAATTTAGGACAAGATGTTCTGACTTCACAATTAGCCTTAAATTGACTTTCGGAAATGCTGTCCAATATCCAAAATGCATAGGACAGCCTCTACAGCAGAGGATTATCTGGTCTGAAATCATTTGGTCAATAGTACTGAGAAACCCTCGTTTAAACACTGTCTATCATGGCCTTGAGCTTAACCCTGCTGAACCTCACTCCATCTTCCCCTATGAACACTGAGGAGAATAAAACCTATGGCACAGTAGAAATACCTAAAACACTGAAGAAGAGCTTACTATGGGCCAGCCACAGGAAACCAAGACATCGAAGCTGACGTTCAGAGAGGTTGGTGACAAGCTCCAGTTGCACCGCTGGCCTCCCCCCTGAGAACTGATCAGAATATTTTGTGTCCATTGGCAACAATATGTTCACCTAGAAAAGCCGAGGTGTCAAAAAAAAAAAGTTGTAGCCAGGAGCCAAGAATGGAACAGAACTGATGCCCGAATATCCCCAGAGGGTTGTGACGCGGCGCAATCAGGGGGTAATAGTCTTACTGGATGTAAACGGACAACAATCTAACGTCACTTTTCCAGGAACAAAAATCCCTGACGCTAGCTTTCCAGAATCTTAAGGTATTTAAAATTTCCAGCACCCTGCCCTTTACGGCTGCCAAACCAACAGCTAAAGTGCTTTCACTGGAAGCTTCTTACCCAAATGGGTTTCTTTAACAGAGAGTGATGGCTCCATAAACATAAGTAATAAATGTTTTGTCTTTTCCTTTTGTGGATATACCTTTCCATTGCTTTTCTGTCTTCAAACCTGAAACACTCATTTTTTATCCTGAGAAAGATTTTGTGAACCTAGGTTACAAAATTCTAATTTAGACGTCAGACATGGCTCTAACTCTGGACATACTACCCAGTTTTCCTGGGTTGAGAAGTCCAGATTTATAGAAAATACATTTTCAGTTGTAAGTAATAACAACAGCCAACTATTGCACGTGTATTATATCTCAGGTGCTTGACATCTATTATTCCCATTGTACAGTTGAGGAAACAGACTCTGTTTCCTGACAATGGTTCGCCCCATGTCAGAGACAGGAAATGATAAAATGAGCACTTAAAACTGGGGCACGCTGAATCCGAAGCCTGACCTCATGCTGGACACCTCGGCAATGACAAGTGGATGCAAGCACAGTGACCTACCATGATAACCTCAAAGAAGAAATGAAAATTCCAAAAGTAGGATTAGCCATGTCTTCAGGGTGGGATTTTGTCTGCTTTGCAAAAGGCAAAGGGTGGTTAGTAGAAGTAGGGAATTTGGAGTCAAACTAGAGTTAAATCCCACTTAATGAAGTGACATAGTCTCATTGTGATATAGTTTTAGTTTTCCTTTGTAACTTTACGAAAATTATAATTTTATATCATTTGTATAATTATTTGAAATGTCTCCCCTACATGCTCCAAGAAATTTGAAGGCCGGGGTTTTTTGGTTTTGTTTTCAAAGTTTATTTCAAAGTTTATTTGTTTATCCTGAGAGAGTATGTGGGAGGCGTAGAAAGAGAAAGAGAGAGAATCCCAAGCAGATTCTACACCACCAGTGGGAAGCCTGATGCAAGGTTCAAACCCACGAACCGTGAGATCATAACCTGAGCCAAAATCAAGAGTCAGATGCTTAACTGACTGAGCTGCCCAGATGCCCCTGAAGGTCAGGGTTTTTTAAACATTTTTATCCCTTGAACCTAGTATAGAGCTTGACACATAGTAAGTGCTCAATAAGCATTTGTTAGGTAGGAATGAAGAGGAGAGAGGGAGGGAAAAAGTCACTTGAGTAAGTCCCTTAACTCTTCTCCTCTCGTAACCTTTGTAATGGAAGTGTTTACAAATGCCCAAATTACCTCCTTGGGTTGATGCTGGACAATGTGTGAGTCTGTTTTCCACATAGTCCAGTCTCTGAATATTTTAGAGTCAAAGAAATGTAGTCCATCCACAAAATTTTGATTAAGAAGCATTTCCAATCCTTGTACCCATCTCTTGAAAACCCTTCAAGTGGCCCTAATTCACAGCACATAGTATACTTTTCAAGCTTCTCTGGGATCTCTGATCCGCTCCAGCACAAAACTTCCTTGAGCCCCAGACTCACGTGTTTGTTCGCGGGCCTCAGTCTTTTGCCGCACGGGTCTCTCTACGAGGTTGTCTCAGGACATGGCAGCTGGCTTTCCCCAGGGTGAGTGACCTAAGAGAGCGAGAGAAGTGTGTCCAAGATGGAAACCAAGTCCCGTTTATAACATAATCTTGGAAGCGACATCTCATCACGTCTGTCCTATTGTGTTCATTAGGAGAGAATCACTAAGTCCAGCCACACTCAGGGAGAAGGGATGACACAGGGACGTGAAGGCCAGTAGGCGGGGATTGTCAGGGGCCACCAGAGACTGCCTACCTTATTCCTTTAAGTTATAATGCATTATTCCAAAGTTTGGACAGACTATACTTTTTTTAACTATTAGCCATGATTTTCTTATTTATTTTCCTGAATTTTCTTTTCATTTCCTGCTTTTTGTTTGATTGGTTCTAGTTTTTTCTCCAGTGTTTTGGAACTTACTCATGGTGTTCGTGTTGACTAACTGTTATTTTTGTCAGGATCTGTATCTTACTACCTACCTAATCCGAGAATAAGATAAGGCTCTTAGGATGCTTTTCCTCCCCGCCTACTGCTTTATTTTCTTAAAGTCATTTACACTCTTAGATCTAGACCTGTGCCGTCCCATATGGTCACACTAGACACATGGAGCTATTGAGCTCTTAAAATGTGGCTGGTCTGAACTGAGATGAGCTTTGAGTATAAAATACACACTGGATTTCAAAGACTTAGTATGAAAAAAAAGTAAGATATGTTGGGAATAATTTTTATACTGATTATATTTTGATTATATTTCTGACTCTGGGGTGCGGCCAGGGCTGAGAACCACGACTGGCTTTAAAATACACAACAGTGGAAGGGGAAGAGGAAATGAGAACCTCTTATCAATCGCAAACATACCTGCGTTATCTGAAAATCAGAACAAACTAGTGAATGGACACACACACGCCCTTTTAAAATAGACAGGAGAAAACCCAATGCAATAGATTCATAGATACGTGGGTTGGTTGGCGAGAGCTTTGTGCTTAGAAATGGAAGATGTGAGGAGTCTGCAATGGCTTTTTTTAAATGATTTAATATTAAATTCCAAACCATAGCAAAGATTAGCTAGCCTAAGCCTGGGCCGTACTGACTCTAACGATGCCTTTGATCACAAGATTTCAAACCCTGAAGAAAAAGAAATGGTTTTGATGGTGTCCCCTTCTCTCTGTCCATTCGATGGATGCTTCTGGAAGACTGAGGACATTGGGGATGAAGTGCTTTGTAGCCTCTACTATTCATAAAGCCTAATTCTAACCCAATTTTCCGCACATGCTGAGTCAAACAGAAAAAAAAATTAGCGTCTAATGTCCAAGTGCTTGCAACTATTTTGGAGGGAGAGAACAGTGGAGAGGGGTCCTGTAGTCACTCTAACCATCGAAGGGGATTTCATGAATAGTCACTTGATTATGTGCTAAAAGCTTGCCCAAACTAACACCTCTAAGGTATGACAAAAGGTCTTAGATATTTTGCTAGGAACCAGCACTCGGTGCTACAAGGAGCTAGAAGCTCAGCCACCTGCAGGACTGAGACAAATCGTCACACACAGATGACACGCTGGTAATGAAATGCAGTGGCAGCTAATGAAATCTTGAATATTGATCACGGGGCTTTTCCTGGTGGCTTTCCCACTTGACCATTTGTCCTTGAATTCTAACAGGCACTTTCCAATTTACTGCAGATACGTGGGCCTGGCTTTGTAGGTTATTAGCAAAACCAACCCCGAAAGCTATGTTAAAGCCTAGAAGGAGTGCGTGTGAACCAATTTCTTTTCTAATTTTTGGACGCAGAGAAGCAGATATTTGAGCATCGAGACCCTTCGGAGCCTACGTGTCATACTTCCTACATCCCGTGTAGCATCCTTTAGAACGTGTACGCCCAACGCCTTTCAAAGTGCTTTCAAAGAACAATCTTTTGGGACAGGCAGGAAGTATTCCTGACCCCAGTTTAGGAGGGACCTCTCTGTCAGGAGAACTTCGGCAGCAAGTAATGAAAAACCCAGTTTACGTAATAAGAAAACACTCATTACCTGACATAATAACGGCAAATAAAGACACACTCGTATTTCCACACAGGGGAGGAAGTCAGTTAAAATCACTGCCTGGACGAGAGACGATTCACATATTGGTTACCTACGGTTTACAAAGAGTTGCAAAATAGCTCAAAGACAATGAACAGGGCTAGAATCTGATAACTTGAAATGGTATGCTGTAGACACTGTGTATTTTCCATTGAAACTCAAAAATATTTTCTACATCCCCAAAGAAGTCATAGTACTCTTTAGCCACTAGGAGACCAAAAAAGGAAACATCCATATATTGAAAACTTTTTTTTCCTGCAAAGTCTTGCAACTGCTGGGCCATGAGTTCTTTAAAAAAAAAAAGAAAGAAAAGAAAAAAGACTTGAGAACTGTTAACCTTAAAAATAAAACTGCCAATTATTTCACCAGCGAAAATGGGTTTATTCAGAAATAGCAAACAATTACAATCCAGGACAAGCAAGCAACTGCAAAACTGTAGGCAAATTCAAATAAAAGACAGGAACACCCTTTTAGAGAGGGAAGGGAGAAGTTAAAAGGGGGTTATAAACAAAAAGCCCTTAGGAGTAAGCTGGAAGTTGGAAGTATCGTGGCTTTTCGTGGCTGAGTCGTGACAGTCTCTCACTGGCTGCGCTGTGAGCAGAGGAGAACAGCCCTGCTCAGGGGTAGAAAAGTAGGAGCTACAGCACTAAGGACTTAAAAGGTTTGTCTCTTCCTGTTAGGTCTGCAATGGTTAAGGAGGAGTAGGGCCTGAGAGCTCCCCCTTCTGCCCTCCCAATTCCTTTTATTTTTATTTTTATTTATTTTTGAGAGAGAGAGAGAGAGAGTGCGTGTGCAAGCAGGGGAGGAGCAGAAAGAGAGGGGGGCAGAGGATCTGAAGCCGGCTGTGTGCTGATAGCCGGACGCCAGGTTCAAACTCACAAACTGCAGTCGTGGCTTAAAGTTGGATGCTTAACTGAGCTACCCAGGCCCCCTCCCAGTTCTGTTTTAAGCAAGGTGTCCTCTCCTAATTTTCACAGAGCCCAAGAGAGTCGGCATCAGGCTCAGACACTAAAGAGAGTATTGGCACATTGAGCCCAGAGTGACACTCGCCGAGAAGAACATGCCCCAGGGTTAGAATTTGGGCAACCTTGAGGCAGGCACAGGAGTGGTCTGAGCTTGAGAGAAGTTGCAGAAACCAGATGGTGAGGCAAAGTTCAGAGTCAGGTTCCTGGTGAACCTCTGTTTCAGGTATCGGAGAGCTGAGCAAAGCAGCTGGTAGAAACCAAAAGGCTCAGGAGGAGTCTAAGAGCCTTCTGGACCCAGTTTTGGGGTTCAAAGTCAAGGGAAGGGGATATTTACTGATCGCCTACAGCATGACAAGCACTTTAAACATACGCCCTATTTAATCCTCTAACAAGGCTAGCGAGAGTGTACCTGGCATGTTCTGTTTACCCCTTCAGAGCCACTCGTCACCAGCTTTACCCTTGCACCCGGACACCATCGGTGGTTCTCCAAGCGTGACCCCCTGATGAGCTGAATCAGCGTCACCTGGGAACATGTTAGAAACTTTCGAAACTCCACCCCCCACCCGCCCCCATTGAACCGAAACTTTTTTTTTCAACAAGACCTGCAGGTGATTCCGATGCAGGCTCCAGTCCCGGAACCACCGAACTTCATCAGCAATTCCCCTTGCCCTCAGGATTCAGGTTAGGTTCATCAACCAGGAAGCACGTGCGGCCCGCAGAGGGAGGTGGTGTCAGCGCACGGGTTACTTGTGCCCCCAGCAACTCACCCCCACGGTCGCATCAGTCTCCACAAAAGGCGCAGCTCCTGTTGGGTTGGCCTCTACATGATGTGCTTCCTCTGTGTTCTGGTAACTGACCCTTTCTTCATACATGTAGGGGTGAAAAGGACCCCCACACTTTCTAGCCTTGCTGTATGCACTATCCCGGTGCACTTTAACCTTGCCCGCAGTCCCTTTATTAAAGGTGGTGGAAGCAGCCTCTTTAATAATTTTACTAACTTCAGGGCACCTGGGTGGCTCAGTCAGTTAAGCAACAGACTTCAGCTGAGGTCATGATCTTCCAGTTTGTGAGTTTGAGCCCCACGTCAGGCTCTCTGCTATCAGCTCAGAGCCTGGAGCCTGCTTCGGATTCTGTGTCTCCCTCTCTTTCTCTCTCTCTCTCTCTCAAAAATAAATAAAGATTAAAAAAAATTTTTAATAATAATTTTACCAACTTCTCAAATTATATATTTAGAAGACTAAATGTTGAAGGAAAAAAGAAACAGCTCTTCACAAGTTAACTTACAGTTTTAAAGTATTATAATCTAGAATCTCTAAAGACTGTTTCGGAACTCAAAAGACAGAGAAGATTCTAAAGTTTATTCATAAGAGTAAACAACCTAGTATAGCCAAAATCATATGTGACAAAGATGAAAATGATGGGAAAACATCCCTAGACCTGCCCCCCAGAAAGCCCACACTTTTTTTTTTTTAATTTAAATTTACATCACGGCACTAGAACTGGCATACAAACCAATGGACCAGGATAGATAGCTAACAAGCAAACCAAAGTATACAAACTGACTCAATTTATTATAAAAGAAGCCTTATCAATCAATTAGAAAAAGAAGAATCACCCCATTAATAAAAGGGAATTGACTTAGGTATTAGGGGGAAATAAATCTAGTTAGATTCTGCCCCCACAATATTATCCAAATAAATCCTACATGAGTCTAAGAGCTAAATAAAGAAATAAATAAACACCACAAAATTAGAGGAAAATATTTTTCCTAACAGATAAAACTTTATAAACCTAAAGTAAATAGAAAATAATCACAAAAGAAAAAATGATTTGATTATATTAAAATCTTTAAAAAAAATTTTTAATGTTTATTTATTTTTGAGGGAGAGAGTGACAGAGCATGAGCAGGGGCGGGACTGAGAGAATGGGAGACACAGAATCTGAAGCAGGCTCCAGGCTCCAAGCTGTCAGCACAGAGCCCGACAGGGCTCATGACCTGAGCCGACGTCAGTCGCTTAACCGACTGAGCCACCCAGGTGCTCCTATGTTAAAATTTTTTAAAAATAATTACAAGGCAGGCTAGCAAGTTGTGAAAAATAGGACCAAAAATGCAAAATTTTTTCTAATACGTAAATATTTTATATAAATCATTAAGAAAACACTAACGTGTTTATAAAACAATAAGCCTAAGACAAGGGATGACAATGTAATTACAAAAGACCAAGAAAATGTGTTTTAAAAGGAAGAAAATTCAATCTCACTGAGCATCAGAGAATGCAAATTTAATAAGAAGAGAATATGTTCAGGACCCTGAAGTGTACAAATTTTCTTTAAAAGAACACAACAAGCATTAACTAATAAAGGGGAAACATGGATAAACTGGCCTCTTGAAATGTGTATCTTTTGCTAATGCAAAGTGCAGCGAATATAGATAACAATATTATATTATAATCATCAAACATGTTAAGAAACTAGACCATACTTATTCCAACCATTAAGGATAGATATGGGTAGAAAGGATAAATATGGCACATTATAGAGATACTAATTAATACTACAATGGCAATCATAGTACAATATGTAAATGTATCAAATCAATATGTTGCCCACCTTAAATTTATGCAAAGTTATATGTCAAATATATTTCCATTAAAAAAAGAAAAAATTGACAAGCAGAGGGAAAAAAAGAGCAACCAAAAACCAGACTTAACTATAGAGGACAGAGGGAGGTGGGTGAGGGACCGGGTAAAATAGGTCAAGGGGATTAAGTACACTCACTGTGATGAGCACTGAGTAATGATGTATATACTGTTGAATCACTATTTGCACACTGGGAACTAATATTACACTAATTGTGGGAATTAAAAAAACAAAACTGAATACATGCTGTAGCCCAATCGCAGTAAAGGAAAAAAAAATTATTAAAAAAAAGAAAAAAGTGTGTGCCTTTTTTTCATCAAAATACCATTTAAAGAAGAAGGCAACCCAAAAAAATAGAAGATATTTGATACCTGACACAGGATTTTAATCTAAAATATTAAAATTGTGAGATGCTTCGGTGGCTCAGTCAGTTAAGTGTCCAACTTCTGCTCAGGTCATGATCTCACGGTTCGTGAGTTCGAGTCCCACATCTGGCACTCCTCTCTCAGTGCAGAGCCTGCTTCAGATCCTCTGTCTTCCACTCTCTTTGCCCCTCCCCAGTTCATGCTCTCTCTTTCTCAAAAATAAATGAACATTTAAAATAAATAAATAGGGGCACCTGGGTGGCTCAGTCGGTTAAGCATCCTTCAGCTCAGGTCATGATCTCATGGTTCGTGAGTTTGAGCCCCACGTCGTGCTCTGTGCTCGCGGCTCAGAGCCTGGAGCCTGCTTCAGATTCTGTGTCTCCCTCTCTCTCTGCCCCTACCCTGCTCACGCTCTGTCTCTATGTCTCTCAAAAATAAAATAAACATTAAAAAAATTAAAAAATAAATAAAATAAATAAATAAAATATTAAAATTGCTTACACAATTCAATGAGACAGAGAATTTAACTTAAAAATGGGCAAAATAAGGTTCCTGGGTGGCACCTGGGTGGCTCAGCCAGTTGAGCATCTGGCCCTAGATGTCACTCAGGTGTTGATCTCAGGTCCTGAGTTGAGCCCCACATTGGGCTCCACACTGGGCATGAAGGCTACTTAAAAAAGGGGGGGGGGAACAAAATACTCAAATAGACTATTTACAAAACAGGGTATTTCCTTTTTAATTTTTAATTTTTTTCAATGTTTTATTTTATATTTGAAAGAGAGAGAGAGCGAGCGAGCAGGGCAGGGGCAGAGAGACAGAGACAGAATCTGAAGCAGGCTCCAGGCTCTGAGCTGTCAGCATAGAGCAGGATGCAGGGCTTGAACCCACGAGCAGTGAGCTCATGACCTGAGCTGAGGTCAGACGCTCAACTGACTGAGCCGCCCAGGTGTCCCAAAACAGAGTATTTCCTAATGGTCACTAAACGTATGAAAAATAGTTCAACCTCACAAATCACCAAGAAATGCAAATTAAAGCCACAATGATAAATTGCTACAGAGCCTAGCCAGGCAGCTGAAGTGAAAAAAGACTGATACTATTTTTTTAAATGTTTATTTTCAGAGAGAGAGAACATGTGCAAGCAGGGGAGGGGCAGAGAGAGGGAGTGGATCTCAAGCAGGTTCCACTCCCCAAGCAGAGCCTGCATGGGACTCAATCTTGTGACTCGAGATAATGACCCAAGACGAAATCCAGAGTCGGTCGCTTAACCCACTGAGCCACTCAGGTGCCCCAAGACTAATACTATTAAGTATTAACCAAAATTTGGAGAATCTAGAACTCTTATATGCTCCTGGTAGAAGTATACATTGACACAACCATTCTGGAAATTGCTTTCTGGTGGTATGGATTGAAACAGAATATAGGCATAATCTATGGCCGAGGAATTCTGCTTCCGGGAGCATGCCTGTCAAAAATGCATACATACAGTCACAGACACATAGTCCATTAACAGCAGAGTAGTTAAATACGTTGTGATACATTTTATTTATAAAATAGAACACTGCACCAAAGTGAGAAACCAAATGGGACCGATCTGTTGTTTGAAGTCAAAATGGTGGTTATCCTTTGGGTGGGATCCCTTTGGGGGATGAGGAGGCTTCTGAGGATGGTGAATGTTGTGCGTACTGATTACCTAGATGTGTTTGCCTTGTGATAATCAGAGACTTTCCCATATATATCTTTATGCTTCAATAAAAGGTTTAAAAATAATGATCAAATAGCATTTTTGTTATTTCTAAATTGATAATTCTCAAGGCTGGCAAGGGAACAGAAAATGGGTACTTTCATATATTGTTGGCAGAACTATAAATTGATTCTACTTTCCTGGAAAACACATTAAAAATATGCATAAATTTTTCTAAAGCCTATGCTCTTTGACTGATTAATTCCATCTACATAAATCTATCTTAAGGCGATACTCCACTCAAAAGACTGACAAGGAAAAAGATTTATGACAGGATACGAAAGTATATCTAAAATGATGTACACACAATACAACCCCAACTATTTTAAATACATTTGGAACACAAAGAAAACACTGGAAGGAACCATACCAAAATATGATTGTGCTGTGTTGACTGTTTGTGTCCCCCACCTGCACACACACATTCATGTGTCCAAGCCTAATCCCCTGTGTGATGTATTTGGAGGTGAAGCCTTTGGGAGGTATTTAGATGTAGATGAGTAATGAGGGTGAGGCTCTCATACTGGGATTTTGAGAGAGAGAGAAGGAGTGAGGGAGGGGCAGAGAGAGAGAAGGCTTTTGGCACAGAGCCTGATGCGGGCCTGAACCCATGAACCATGAGGTCATGACCTGAGCTGAAGTCAGATGCTTAACTGACTGAGCCACTCGGGGGCCTCAGGAGTACCCTTTTAAGAAGAGATGTGTGAGCTCTCTCCCTCTCTCTCTCTCACTCTCTCTCTCCAGTGAGGATACAGTAAGAAAACAGCCATTGACAAGCCAAGAAGAGAGACTTCACCAGCACCAGACCATGCTGGCACCCTGATCTTGGACCTCCTGGCCTCTAGAACTGTGAGAAATAAATGTTTGTTGTTGGAGCCACCCCAGTCTATGGTATTTTGCTATAAAATTCAAATTAACAGAGCAAATTAGGGCAATGATCAATAGTTAATTAATACCCATCAGCCATCTAGCCCATCTCTCACCCACCTCCCTCCATCAGCATTCAGTTTGTTCTCTATTGTTGCTTCTCTGTGATTTGTTTCCCTCTCTTCTCGTTTTCCTCCTACTTCGCATCTGTTCATCTGTTTTGTTTTTTAAATTCCACAAATGAGTAAAATCATATGGTAATTGTCTTTCTCGATTGATTTATTTGGCTTAGCATAATACATTCTAGCTCCATCCATGTCATTGCAAATAGCAAGATTTCATTCTTTTTGATGGCTAAGTAATATTCCAGTGTGTGCACATGTGTGTGTGTGTACACATACCACATCTTTATCCATTCATCAGTCAAAGGACATTTGGGGGGTCTCTCCATAGTTTGGCTATTGTTGATAATGCTGCTATAAACATCGGGGTGCATGTACCCCTTCGAATCTGTATTTTTGTATCCTTTGGGTAAATATCTAGTCATGCAATTGCTGGATCACAGGGTAATTCTATTTTTAGTTTTTTGAGGAACCTCTGTATTGTTTTCCAGAGTGGCTGTACCAGTCTGCATTGCCACCAGCAGTGCAAAAGAGTTCCCCTTTCTCTGCATCCTCACCATCTGTGGTTTCCTGAGTTGTTAATTTTAGCCATTCTGATAGGTGTGAGGTGGTATCTCATTGTGGTTTTGATTTGTATTTCCCTGATGATGAGTGATGTTGAGCATCTCTTCATGTGTCCATTAGCCATCTGGATGTCTTCTTTAGGACAGTGTCTCTTCATGCCTTCTGCCCATTTCTTAACCAGGTTGTTTGCTTTTTGGGTGTTGAGTTTGAGAAGTCCTTTATGTATTTAGAATACTAAGCCTTTATCAGACATGTCATTTGAAAATATCTTCTCCCATTCTGTAGGCTGCTTTTTAGTCTCGTTGATTGTTTCCTTCTCTGTGCAGAAGCTGTTTATCTTGATAAAGTCTCAATAGTTCATTTTTGCTTTTGTTTCCCTTGCCTTCAGCGACATGTTTAATAAGAATTTGAGGCAGCCAAAGTCAAAGAGGTTGCTGCCTGTGTTCTCCTCTGAGCTTTTGGTGGTTTCCTGTCTCACATTTAGGTCATTCATTCATTTTGAATTCATCTTTTTGTAGTGTAAGAAATGGTCCAGTTTCATTCTTCTGCATATTGCTGTCCAGTTTGTACAACACCTTTTGTTGAAGAGACTTTTTCCCACCAGATATTCTCTCCTGCTTCACTGAAGATCCATTGACCATATAGTTGTGGGTCCATTTCTGGGTTTTTTATTCTATTCCATTGATCTGTGTGTGTGTGTTTGTGCCAGTACGACACTATCTTGATCAGTATAGCTTTCTAATACAGCTTGAAATCCAGAATTGTAATGCCTTCAGTTTGGTTTTTCTTTTTCACGATTGCTTTGACTATTTGAGGCCTTTTGTTGTTCCATACAAATTTTAGGATTGTTTGTTCTAGCTCTGCAAAAAATGCTGGTGCTATTTTGATAAGGATTGCATTAAATGTGTAAATTCCTTTGAGTAGTACAGACATTTTAACAACGTGTGTTCTTCCAATCCATGAGCATGGAATGCTTTTCCATTTCTTTGAGTTCTCTTCAGTTTCTTTCGTAAGTCCTCTACAGTTTTCAGAATATAGATCTTTCACCTCTTTAGTTAGTGTTTTTTAAATTATTACTTACAAACAACCTTTGGGAAACCGGATACTCCCAGTACAGTGTTTTGTTTGACCCACGCAATGATTTAAAAGGTTGCATAGCTACACAAATAGTACTTTTCTACAACATCAACAGCTTCGCACCTATTGTCATGTACCTGGCCCTTCACATTTTTAATACCTGCCTGACCTCTCTAGGTTTTTGTCTTTGTCATCCCGATCTCTTTAACATATCGCTTTGTAAAATGTTTTTTTTTAAAAAAAACACAAAACACCAAATAATAAATAAGTTTGCACGTCAGGATACCTGCCTCATTCTTTTCCACTTAGCATTCCACAGCACACATTATTTTTATAATTAAGATTTTGGAAAGCACATATTTTATTTTAAAGGAATGTAGATGCAAATTTTCAATTTGATTCAACTTTCCAGAACGTGTTCTTGCCTCACATAGCTCATTAGCTATAAAGCAGGAAGTCTTTTAGTCCCTGTTTAATTTTTCATCAAAGATGGTTTGTGAAAGGGTGCATCAGTGATCTGGAAGGCATTCGTATACTGAATGCTACATCAACAAAGACTCCTGTTTGCACAGTGGAAAAGCCAAATTATTATTTAGAAACTCCCTTGAGGAAACTTGCTTTTTGCACAGAATGGATTATTTGTCTAAATGTCAAAGGACTCCCTATCATTTTTGTAAATATTCCTCATGCCCAGAAAACAGCGGTTGGTTGGAGATTTTGTGATTCACAATTGCCTCTGTCACTCCAGATATAGCTTAAGTCTTTGATTAGACTCAGTTCCATGCATTTCTGTAGACTGTCTTATAAGTTCCAATCGGTTCATTTAAATATTTAAGCTGGGAGTCCCCCAAATATGGTAATTTCTTGGAGAAAAGGACTCTTGAATCTATATGTAGACAAAATAAAACCCAGGCACCCTCCTGGCTCTGTCTCAACAGGGAGTTGCAGACTGATTCCAGCAGTCAAGAGTAATTAGGAGTAATTCCAATCTTACTGGCATCTCTCAAGTATCATTAAAGCAGATCTGAATCATAGCCTATGGTGACAGTTCTCCAAATGCTCTTTCCCTAGTCATCTGCATTACCTATCTTTCTCAAAAGTCTGGCTAAATGCCTTTCTCCCTGTAGCTCTCTCTAGTCTCTCCCCTTCCAAAGCCGATCCCTATCCTTGCTTCTCTGTTCTTTCCAATGAATTGCCCCCAATCCATACTTTAGAACCCCGGAGGAGGGGGCAGACAAAGGAAGGGCACAATCCCATCAGACAACACCAAAATAAACCTAGCAGGAAGGGAGAAAGCGTGAGAGATGGGACAAAATCTTGATAGTTCTACTTAATATATTTTTTATGTGCATGTTAAATAAACCTACCAGGACTATATTTTTCAGATGAACAATTTATATGCACAGTCTAGAACTGGGCAGCATATTCAAGCTGAGATTATTTTGGAAAATCAAGGGAGAGGTTTTTTATGGTCTGTTTATTTCTTAAGAAGAGGAAGAAAGTAACATTTATTGAGTGCAAGATACCATGGAATGACCCTTTCACATGAGATTTTGTTCAGCTGACACAAGAACCCTGAGAAGAACATTCTATATGTGAGAAATGTAATGGACACCTTTGGTGTATCTGTCCATCTATCTCTTAAGGAGCTGTGTGTTCTCCAGAGATTGTCCTGTCAAATTCCCAGTCCACAAAGGGACTGGCTTCTCTGACCAGTGCTGATTGGACGAGAGGTGTGAGCACATGACACAAAGTGGGCCAATCAGATATTCTCTGGCAGAAATTTGGAATCGCGATTCAGAGACCGAATTGGAACTTGTAAGACAATTAACTCTCTCCGAGAGTGGGTCCTGGTGTCTAGAGAATCGTTGTTGGAGGGTAGCCATGGTGGGTTGGGTGGTGTGTTGAGAATTCACAGTCAGCTCTAGAAGCTGGAGAAAGTTCATGCCCCTGTTACAAAAGATGAGAGAGAGAGACGTCTGGCGGAGGTGAGTTGGGTGGGGAAGGGGAAACTCCCGGGCAAACTTGATGACGTGTAGGGACAAAAGAGAGGAGCCCTTGATTCTCCCGCTGTTGGGAAACTTTGGGAAACATAGGAGACATTTGAAACATACGCCGGGCAGTGTGCAGGGTGACCCCTTCTCTGTCCTTCCCTTGAACTCCACAGTACAAGTGGTTGAGTCGCCCATGAGAGACTCCAAAGAACAGGTTGTTTTCGGAGAGGTGCTGAGTCCGGTGTCAGGAGTGGGACAGGAACGGGGAGTGGTCATGGGGACAGCTAGCATTTGGGCTGAGTGGGTAACCTCAGGGGCTGTGGGAGGTCCATGTGGAGAGGGAACGGGTGAAGCTGGATTGCAGAGAGGAAATCTGACATGAGAAGAGAAATAAAGGTGAGTGACAGAGTAAAAGTCTTATTTTGTGGGTGGCGTTTTGTTATTCCCAGGTCTAGGTTCAAGTTCTTTCCCGCCCCTGCTTTCTGGGTGACATCCTGTGTACTTATTATAAATCCTCTGTTTTAGTTCAGCCTAGCTCAAAGTTGGTACTGTTGTGGCCGAATATCTTCATAATTACAAGGAATCTATGGTTGCTAGAGATTAAATTGGTTGAGACAAGTTCTGTGGCAACTCAGCGGTGGGAGGTGGGATTCAGACCCAGATGCACTCTCCCCCTCACACTCTGCTGAGGGACACTGGCCAGAATGTTATCCCACAAACACAACAAGCTTATGCCCAGCCTAGTGGGGTCCCTTCCCCCTCCCAGAACAGGCTTAAAGGCCACTCCCTCATCTCATTTAGGTCTCAATTCAAGTGTCATTCAGAGATACCTACCCTAACAACCTCACCTAAAATCGTCACTCTCCAGCCTCTTTCTCTGTTTTATTATGATTTTTCTTTTTTTACTAATGCTTATCACTACCTGAATTTATGTTACATAGTTATTTCTCTATCTGCCCCCACTAGAATATAAGCACCTTGGGGGTTATGATCAACTCTTGTTCACTGCCATGTTTTCAGTACACTGACTACAATAGTGTTTGACTTACGGAAGGCACCCAATAAATATCTGTTTAACCAGTTCATTAAACTCCAATATGTTTGGGGTGCCTGGGTATTGGTTAAGTGTCCAGCTCTTGATTTCTGCTAAGGTCATGATCTCACCATTCATGGGATTGAGCCCCAAGTTGGGCTCTGCGCTGACAGTTTGGAGCCTGCTTGGGAGTCTCTCTCTCTCTTTCTCTCCCTGTCCTTCCCCACCCCTACTCCCTCTCTCTCTCAAAAATAAATAAATAAATATTAAAAAAAAAACCTCTGATCTGGTTCTGACCATGCTATTTGCATGGTCTCATAGTGCATGATACAATTCTAGAACCACTCGAAAAACCCCTACTGGATTAAGAATGAAACTCATGGGGCACCTGGGTGGCTCAGTTGGTTAAGCGGCCAACTTCGGCTCAGGTCATGATCTCATGGTCTGTGAGTTCGAGCCCCAAGTCGGGCTCTGTGCTGATGCCTCAGAGCCTGGTGCCTGGTTCAGATTCTGTGTCTCCCTCTCTCTGTGCCCTTCCCCTCCTCATACTCTGTCTCTATGTCTCTCAAAAATAAATAAAAATAAACGTTAAAAAAATTAAAAAAAAAAAAGAATGAAACTCATGTCTAAAGGACGTTGTGAAAGTTGACTCATCATCACAAAGGGAAGTGCTGGCTATTCACAGGGACTGAAGGGATGAGGGGAGTTGAGGCAGCATTCTCTGGTCCAGCGTTTGTAAGAACCAAACTGAAAGCTGATAAATTAATCTCCAGTTGTTGTCTCCTGATTAGTTCCCTGGCCTGAGCAAACAAAGCTCCGATGACAGTAAAAATACTCTTGTTCCCATGGTACCACACGTCAAATTGCAAAGGACATCTACTTTGCTCTCGGTTTAATGTTATTTTCTGGGTCCATTGCATAAGGTTGTTCACGTTTGTCATTCTGAGCTCACATATCAGCCCGAGACTGGTTCTGGCTTGCTGAGGATACCCTATCCCTACAAGTATATGGGAGGAAAGCTCTTGGAGACTCACCTGGAAGCTGAGGGAGAAGGCAGAGGAAATAGGCCATGCTCTCATCTGAGCCTCTCCAGCCTCTTGCAGTGTATCATTCTGAAACCACACTATCAAACAGGGAGTCACTTTGGTTATGGCTTGTAGATCCTGTCCCCCACCCCTGATACATATACCAATGCTAATGATGGCTCCTAACTTGTTACCCTAACACATGTGTTGTTTAATTTATTGCTTCCTTTGCACCTGTACATTACTCTTAATGATCCTAATGTCTTCATTTTCACAGCACTTAATAAGTAAGAAACTCGCCAGGATTAAATAAATGGCTGGTTTGGGTTCTTCAGCTAGTTAGTGTGGCAAGGCCAGAATTCAAACTCAGACCTCTAGAGTCTAAATTCAGGGCTCTCCCCACTACACCTGCCTCTCTTTCTCTACATTCAAAGGATGGTTTTTCTAAAACTTATTTTTAGTAACTATATTGTATTGCTAAATAAGCAGAGTCTTTAAGGGCCACGAATTCAGAGAAAGCTAAAGATAAATCAGCAGCCTATAAAAGACAGGTGGTAACTTTTATTTGGTAAATTACAACACTAAGTCAGATGTTTCCCCAAGTTTGGGTGATAGCCTCATTTCTCCCGAGAGCTGAGACTGAGGCAAGGAAAAGATGCAAGCTCAGATTTATTGCACCCATCTCTGCTGCCTGGGAGGCAGTGCCTGGAGACTTCTTAACTAGCAGCGTGGAGTCAACGTCACCAACTGGTTCAGTTCCACAGATAGCAAAGGGTGCTGCGTTCCTTAACTGATCCCTGCCAAAATTAAAAACCTGGTATTGGAATGGCCAATGTCATTCCTTTACCAGACTCCTCATAGGAAAGAAAGTGGTGAATTCAGTAACTCTCTACCTAATTCCAGCAACTTTAAAGATGTTAATAATTAATTCCAATGTTCCCTCCCTTCCACCACTCACTCATGCCCGACAAAGGGGAGTTGATGTTTGCTTGAACTATCCAGATAATTGCTTATTCTTTCCACTTGCCTGAGCATGTTCTAAAAGCATAGATATCAATTACCACCAGGAAGTAGTTTTCCCCCTTACCTCTTTGTTTTATCATGTTTTAAAAGTGTAATGTGATCAGAGGGATAGTCCAGTGCCCAGAAGCTGAGACATGTAAACAGATGGGATGGCAGAAGGAGAAGGCCCTGACTATATACGGAGATCTACAGGTGGGAGACAGGGCTTACGGGAAAGAAAGACAGCAGGAATAACTGTCCTTACACATTGCCTTTATTTATTTCATTGTTTTTTTATTTTAGAGACAGAGAGAGGATCTTAAGCAGGCTTCATGCTCAGTGCAGAGCCCAATACAGAGCTCGATCCCAAAACCCTCGGGTCATGACCTGAACAGAAATCAAGAGTTGAATGCTCAACCCACTGAACCACCCAGGCCCCCTAAATTTCACTTTAAAAAATCTTAGTCTTTTTTTTTTAATTTTTTTTTTTGAATTTATTTTTGAGAGACATAGAGACAGAGTGTGAGCAGGGGAAGGGCAGAGAGACAGAGGGAGACACAGACTCTGAAGCAGGCTCCAGGCTCTGAGCTGCCGGCTCAGAGCCTGACGCGGGGCTTGAACTCACAGACTGTGAGTTGTGAAGTCGGCCGCCCAACCAAATGAGCCACCCAGGCGCCCCTAAAAAATCTTAGTCTTTTACCCAGCAACTCTTCTTCTGAGAATTTATCCTTTTCTCGGTGGGGGTCTAACCTGGAGAAGAACAATCTATCTAAGTGGTTACAGCACGGGTGTCCAGAGCTGAGCACCATCAAGAAGCCTCTCCAGCTCTCTAGGCAGAGGGAAGTAGGTAAGAGGACCAGGGTCTAGGGTCACCTGATGGAAGCGAGGACCTCGATACACCTGTTGGGCAGCGGTGGGAGCACTCAGGAAAGAAAGACTCAGCACAGGAGCTGAGGCCCCTCCACCCTCTCCCATTCTTACCTCCCAATGGACGAGTCCCCGTGGAAATGGGCTGACACAGGAATCGGAGGAGCCCAGGCTGAAGGGTCTGCCACTGTCAGGGACACAGAGTCCTCAGGGAGGACAAGAAGTGGCTCCGAGGGCTCGCAGGCCCAGGAAAGCAACCTAGACTGAAACAATATGTATTTTGATAAGTAAATTGCTTGCAAATGGGTAGGTCATAGATGGGAAGTCATAGATGCTTGTCCCTTCTTATAAAGAGTTTAGATTTAAGAGAATCGAGATCATCAGAAGCACTCCAGGAAAAGAAGTCTCGGAAACGTAACAGATATATGTGGAATAAAAACTAGAGTTCAGATAGATGAAAGTAGAATGCATATTTGTAAGTGATAAGGGGGGGGGGGAATAACCCTAGCTGAAATAGAGAAAACAAGTCAAGACAAACTACACAAACTATGCTTATTTTCTCACAAATGAGCTGGCCTTATTCATAACACTAGAGTGTCAAAATAATTCCCTGCACTATGACATGAGTTGGGCCAGTGACAAAGAATCATAGAAGGTATGATTCTCTATCCTGAAGTCTTAATTGCATGTCTAGATGCATGTCCATTGTCTCAAGACTCTGGACTCTATATCCTGATAGATGAAGGAGTCTATATCCTGATAGATGATCAGAAATAAAGGATGAAATGGACAAAGAGACAGTAACACAAGGGGTCATGATGAAGTTGGGTATAGACCTCTACGGACGTGATCGGAAGGATTAAAAATCAGCAGACAACTCAAAGGGAGGACTAACAATGATATCCTAATTGTTACTTTGCCAAGAAAAGCCTAAACAAACAAAAAAACCTATGAACTACAAATACTGTATAGCACTAAAGAAATAATACGGTAAGGAAAATCTTAGAATAAGGCCAGGTCTTTAGATTGAATACATTTAGCCTGGATACATTTAGATAAAATAAAACTATGCTGTCTGATTTTTCTCCTTTTGCTACAAAGCTGTATTTGGCAACTACTGGATTTTATGACCCCTGAACCTCTTCCTCTTCCTAAGATTCTGTGATCCTGCCCTATTCCGTTAAGGCAGTCTGTTTTCTCTAGAAGGCACAAGCTGAACAGATTGCTACAGTTAAGAGCAGATTTATATTTGATATCTTGCCAGGTGATTGACTTGCCATCGATCACCACTAGAGAACCCTGTTGGCAGAGGGACAATTGCTCTCTTTCAAAGGAAAGAGGAAACGTAGTGGCCACACCCTCATCCCCTGCAGACTACTCCACCATGTTTGTGTCCGATGAACATAACTTCCTTTGGCTGCAGTTCTTCGGGCCACACTCAGCACCTGACACCCGTGTGTCAATGTCCAAGTTGGTCAGAAGTTTAGGGTCGGCCCTGGTGCAAGAAACATTGTCTCAACAGGGATGGCGATGCCTCCGCAGCCTCTTTTTGAGAATTTGGCCATGAGATATATGTGGAGAGAATTTAGCTTCCGATTGTTCTAGTGGAGGTACTGTTGTGAAGGTGGAGATTTCCTGAGGCCGAGAGAGGTAGCAACTCTCTGAGTGGCTCACTATCTGCAGTGTGGCTTTGTGAGTGGTTCCTGAAAGCCTAATCTCGAGCTTCCTTTTCCCCTCCCAATGACTTGATAAGCCATGTAATAGCTGCAGTAAATCCTTTCCTGCTTGAACTGGTTGGAGTGGATTCTTTTCTCTGAAATTGAGCCCTAACTGATACGAACGTAATTTCTGCATTAAAGGCACTGCAGCCTTTTGGGAAGAGAGGCGTGCGAACAAGTCCCTGAGGACGTTGCTGTAATTCAGGTGCATACAGAGTACACTGGATGCACAGAAGAGCAAATATCTAAACTTGAGGGTGCAAAGGAATGATTCCCTGGAGGCAGCACTGAAATCTGAAACGCTTAGGAGGATAGAGGAAGCACAAGAAAAGGAGGGCATTGCACACCAAGGAAATGGCGAGGATACAGATGAGAGAGTTGAGTTAGAGAGCTGGGTTGAGGGGCAAGGACAATGAGAGAAGAGGCTGGTCAGGTTGCAGGTGCATGCGTGTTAGAGCTAAAAGAAACTTGAGAGCTGTTCTAGTGGAATCCATTTATTTTACATATTGGAAAACCGAAGCCGGAGAGGCGACACTGACCAGCTCAAGACCAAAAACTAGCTTCAGTGTCCATGCTAGAGCACAGGTCTTCTGGCCCCTAGAGCAGCGCCCTTCCAGGTGTTATGCGTGGACTCCTAAAAGTATCGCGCAGTGGCGAATGTTATAAACAACGGAACAGAGAAAGTGGGTGAGTGACAAAATGCTCAAAGAGCTGAGAAGGGTGAGGCTGTTTAGAAGCCCCTGTGAGTACCGTGAGCCAAAGTGGCAAGGGCTCTCTGAATTCGCTCTTCCCTGTGGCACACAGCCCATCGCGGGAGACTCCTGTGGCACGTTCCTGTCCTTTGCCTACTGCAAAGGTCAGTCATCGTGGTCAGTCATAAACCATAGATGCCTTGGTATCCTGATCACTGGACATAAAGGAAGAAGAAGGGAGAGACCGTGGGTAGAATCACTCAGATCTGTGCTCAAAGCTCCTTTTGGAAAAACATAGTGAGGATTATGCTCTCTCCTTCATCCTCCACATCCAAAAATCATTTATCCGTCTCTTCAACATCCATCCATCCACCCATCCATCTGTCCAACTGTCCATCCTTCCATCCCTTCATTTATCCACCCACCTATCCTTCCCACCACTTATCTGCTAACATTCCTATGTGTCTATTTATTCTATATATTATTTATATCTACAGCTATAATGTTAAATCCTCACCTAGTGCTTCCTCTGTGTCAGGGAGTGCACTTTATATGAATTAACTCAGTTCCTGTAATCTTCACATCCCTGTGATATATTATTTTTTATATAAATTTATTTATTTTGAGAGAGAGAGAATGAGACAGGGAAGGGCAGAGAGAGAGGGAGAGACAGTTCTCTCAGCGCAGAGCCTGATGCGGCACTCGAACTCACAATCCATGAGATCATGACCTGAGCCAAAAACGGGAGTCAGTTGCTTAACCAACTGAGCCACCCAAGCGCCCCTGTGATGTATTGTTTTTATCTTCATTTTACAGATAGGAAATTAGACACAGAGAGATTAAGTAACTTGCCCAAGGTCACACAACTCCTCTCTATCTGTCTTCCTTCCTCTGTGTTTACATGCCTTCTCTTTCCTTGAGGGGTGACTCATCCCACTGATGACCGAGTTTGTTGCTTTTATTTCGCAGTTACCTCTCCACCTGTCTCCTTCCGAGTCAGGTCAGGTTTCCTCCGCAGCCACCTGGCCAGCTCCTGACTTGGGGCGATTGCAATAGTGTTCCTGCGAGTCACTCTGACTTCAACCTCCACTTCCTCTCCTTCCACACTCCACATGTTTCCCCGGCACAGGTAGAGTGACCTTTGTAAACACCATTTCTCCACGGAGCTGTCCTGATCATTGAGGATGTCTGGCAGGCCTGGCCTTGGACCACTATTAGCAGAGGCTCCCCTCAGTCATTGTGAGAAAGGATATGCCCCCACATATTCAGATATCAGCGTTGAGAATCTCTGTTAAAAACTCTACATAAGATCATCTCTCTTAAACCTACTTAAAACCCTAAGGTGAGTTATAACAAACAAGGATTAAACAAATATTTGTTAATCACTTCCCATGCCAGGCACTGGCCTAGGTGGCAGGGAGATATCAGTGAACAGCCAATCACGGCCCAGTCCTCATGAGGCACACTCTCTAGAGGGGATGCCAGATGTTGAACAAATACTCACAGATGAGTTCAGTGCGGCACAGAAGTGCAGCCAAGGGGCACTGAAAGCCTGAAGAGCCAGGAATGATCCCCCGAAGGATCTAAGATTTAAGCTACAATCCAAAGAGCAAGCAGAAGGCAATGGGGCACGGTGGGTGGCAGGGACAGGGTGAGCATTCCGGGTAGAAGGTCCGCATGGGCATAGTTCTCAAGGAAGAGAAAGGCATGTTGAGTCCTGCAACCAAAAGCCTGGCGAGGCCAGGGCAGAGCAGTTTGGTGAGATTGTTTGCCAACGTGGAGATAAACAATGGATTTAGTGTTTGACCCGATGACTCAGAGGCACCAAATGCTACCTACGAGATGGGAAGGAGATGGGCGAGTGACTATAGATGGGCAAAGGATCAAGGAAGGAATTGTTTTATTTTTATGTTTATTTGCTGCCTCTTTATTTATTTGAGTGGAGCAAAATACAGTAAAACCTTTGATTGCGAGTAACTAGTTCTGTGAGTGTCCCCCAAGATGAACAAACACTTTTAATAAATTTTAACTTGATAAATGAACAACATCTTGCAATACGTGTAGTATGTGACACCAAACATCACATGATCACAACTGAGCCAATGGTTCTTCTCTCTCTCTCTCTCTTTTTCTCTCTCTCCCTGTGGGATTGTAGGTGATCGTCTCCCATATTCAGATGCTTGGTTTCAGGCCATGGTGTTTGGCAGAAATCAGCGATTTTTCCGAACGTTGGAAAGTGCCCACAACTGGCACTAGTGTATTTTTTGTTACTTGAAAGCACCTACGGACAGTCCTTTGCTTTTCCATACAAGAGTAAGCTTAGGAATGCTTTGCTTCATTCTAGGTCAGGCTGCCTGCAGATATAGACACTTTCCTCTGCTGCCTTAGTGCCAGTTACATTAAATACAGTGTGACGAGAGTTTATTAATACTGTACTGTAGTCAACATCTGTGTGAGCATGAGTAATGGCCCCGATGCAGAAAAAGATTCTATTGAACCAAATAATAGCAGTGACTCCGTTAGTGAAAGTGAAAGTTGTCCTGCACAGTAACCCTTCTCTCTCGTCTCCTTCACACCAGCCAGGAAGGTTTTCAAAGGCAAGTGCAGGTTAATTTATTTTTCCGTATGTTTTATATTTTCTTTAGTATTTTGTATTATATTACAGTTTTGTAATCATTTTTATATGAATATTTTTGGGTCGTGGAACGAATCGTCTGAGTTTTGGTTATTTCTTACGGGGAAATTTGCTTTGATATACAAGCGCTTTGGATTATAAGCATGTTTCTGGAATGAATTATGCTCGCAAACCAAGGTTTTAGTGTATTTCCTTTCTGCTGCCAGCCACCTACCGTTTGTCCAAGGAGAGAGCAGTCAAACTCGGATGGATGCCTGGAAGTGGGGGAGACAGAGAGAGCATGTTTCCAGTAGGAGGAGAGGAACCAGAAAAGAGGAGGAGGCTGCAGACACAGAAGCGAGGGGAGTCAGTGGGGGGTCTGCTGGATGGGGGGCTGAGAGCAGCAATCCTCAGTGACGCCTCAGGTCCTTACGGGCTCCTGGGGACAGAATTGGTGGGAAAGTCTTATTACAGAAATGAATTGTGCCAATCATTCAATTACCGGCAATTATGAAAATTGGCATGATAGCTGGTACCTGCAAGAGGGAGCTCAGGGGAAGCTGTAACTCACTGAGATAGATTAGCTGAGCTCTTTGATGAGAATCTCATTGACCTCTCCCTTCATTTAGCTGAGCTCTGGCCATCCCTCAAGTCTCCTTTTAGGAAAATTGATTTCGGTTGCAGTTGATGGGCTCTCGATAGCAAAGGGACAGCCCACAAGTGCAGAGCTGGGAGGTGGGGAGCCCTCTCGCCGCTGCAAGAAGAAAGTCTTTCTACCTCCTCCACCTGCTGATCCCAAGGACAGCCTGCGGGGCTGTTCTCTTTCTTCAAACAGTGGGAAGAGAACCCGATCCCCAACACTTCTGCTCCCGGGAAAGAACAGCTCTGCCAACTTCAGTATATTACATTGCAAATGATTATATGTTCCTTACACATAATTATGCAGATGCTATCAACATGTTAGACCCTGAATTCTTTTTTTTTTTTTAACGATTTTATTTTTTAAGTAATCTCTGTACACAGCATGGGGCTCAGACCCACGACCTCTGGATTAAGAATCACATGCTCTTCCAAATGAGCCAGCCAGGTGCCTCGATTCTGAATTCATTTTAAAAAGGGAAAGACAGGGGCACCTGGGTGGCTCAGTCAGTTAAGTGTCCGACTTCAGCTCAGGTCATGATCTCCCAGTCCGTGAGTTCAAGTCCCACATTGGGCTCTGTGCTGACAGCTCAGAGCCTGGAGCCTGCTTCAGATTCTGTCTCTCTCTCTGTCTCTGCCCCTCTCCCGCTCACATTCTGTCTCTCTCTCAAAAGTAAACATTAAAAAAAAAAAAGGGAAAGACAATAGCTTCTCTATCTCTCATGGCCCTTTGCTCATCTACATTTTATAAAACTTATCATATTACACTGATTTCTCTTCTTTTCATGTTTATCATCCCCACTATTCTGTAAATTTTCCAAGAGCATTCTTATGTTCTCAGTGCCTAGCACAGGGGTACTTGTAGTTACAAAATACCACTGTTTAGTCGAATTATTTAATGAATATGTGAAATGTATTTAAGGGGAGAAAAAAACCCACCAATATATAAACATTGTCTGTAACTATATATTGGGAAGCATGTGTCTTTAGCAAAATATCAGAAGAGCATTTGGAGTTAATTCATAAAAAAATGAGATGTATTGTGGGGGGTTTCCCTCATAAAGTTATGTCCATTAGGAATTTTTAAAACTTTTTCTTTTGAGGAGCACCTGGGTGGCTCAGTCAGTTGAGGGCCTGACTCTTGGTTTTGACTTAGGCTGTGATCTCACGGTTTGTGAGTTTGAGCCCCATATCGGGCTCTTTGCTGAAGGCGGGGAGTCTGCTTGGGATTCTGTTTCCCTATCTCTCTCTGCCTCTACCCTGCTCACTCTCTTTCAAAATAAGTAAACTTAAAAAAAAAAAAACTTTTTCTTTTGAATAATTTTTAAACACACAAAGTTGCCCATACAGGGAGTACCTGGGTGGTTCCGTCGATTAAGCATCTGACTTTGGCTCAGGTCATGATCTCCCAGTTTGTGGGTCTGAGCAGAGGCTCTGTGCTGAGAGCTGAGAGCCTGAAGCCTGCTTCAGATTTTGTGTCTTCCTCTCTCTCTCTGCTCCTTCACCTCTCACACTTTCTCACTCTCTCAGAAATAAACATTTAAAAAAAAAAAACAGGGGCGCTTGGGTGGCTCAGTTGGTTGGGCGGCCAACTTCAGCTCAGGTCATGATCTCACGATCTGTGAGTTTGAGCCTCGCGTCGGGCTCTGTGCTGACGGCTCAGAGCCTGGAGCCTGCTTCAGATTCTGTATCTCCCTCTCTCTCTCTGCCCTTCCCCTGCTCACGCTCTGTCTCTATGTCTCTCAAAAATAAAAAAAAAAAAAAACAATTTCTGGGGCGCCTGGGTGGCTCAGTCAGTTATGTGTCTGACTTTGGCTCAGGTCATGATTTCACAGTTTGTGGATTCGAGCCCCACATCGGGCTCTGTGCTGACAGCTCGGAGCCTTGGAGCCTGCTTCAGATTCTGTCTCCGTCTCTCTCTGCCACTCCCCTGCTCTCACTTTGTCTCTCTCTTTCTCAATAATAAATACCTCAAAAAATAAAAAATAAAAAAAACAATTTCAAAGTTGCCCAAAAAGTGCAAAGAGTTCATGTGTAGCATTCAAACTGCTTCTCCAAATGCTACCATCTTACATAACCTTAGTACTTGTATAAAAATCAGAAAATTAGCATTAGTATAATACTGTTAACTAAATTAGACACAGTAGTTGAATTCTACCTGTTTCCTCCCTCATGTCTTTTTTCTGTCCCTGGACCCAATCTATGATCCACATCTTATTTAATTGTCATGTTTCCGACTTTCCTCCAGTCTGTGACCCTTCCATACACTTTCATGACCTTTACACTTTGGAAGAGTACTGGTCAGTGATTTCGTGGAATGGTCCTCATTTGGGGTTTGTCTGATGCTTAACACACTGAGATTCTACACCTGGGGGAGGAATCCCACAGAAATGCTGTCTTTCTTATCCTCTAGCAGGCACGTGGTGAGCTTTCGATAGCATTTGACTAGAACTTGGACTCAGCGTGCTAACACTGCTTGCATCACCCCAGTCCTACTGGTTGGTGATGGTATATGACCGTCGGTGGAACGACAGAAACAAAACATTACTATTAAGAGCTATTCAGGGGCACCTGGGTGGCTCAGTCGGTTAAGTGTCTGACTCTTGATTGCAGCTCAGGTCTTGATCTCAGGGTCTTGAGTCCAAGGCATGCATTGGGCTCCACATTAGATGAAGACTTACTTTAAAAAACAAACAAACAAACAAACAAAAAAAACGAAACCAGAAATAAACCCTAATAACTGTATGGAAAAATAACCAAACATGAACTTAGTGGTGGAAGTATAGTTAGTGACGAGACATAGAAACCCTACAGCAGCAAAGGCCTGAAAGCCACAGAGGATAAGAGGCTGGTTAAGAAGCTACCAATCTATGCTAGTTCTCCCCAGACGGGGGAGAGCTAATCGAGGGTGAAAGGCTTCAGGGGCATAGGGAAATAATCACTGCCCTCCTTTCAGTAGAATTCTTAAGATCAGAAACCTATTCTTCAGAGGAAAGAAAGGATTAGCAGCTGGCTGTTATGTTTTTCCTTGAGAAGCCACTGGAAAGAAAGGAAGAAAGGAAAATAAAGGCAGTTGACTCTATCAAATCTCCTTGTGAAATTCTAACTAGATGCCTCCTGGAAAGGAAACTAATGATTACTTATTAATGAGAGAGCCCTTATCTATGAAAACTTTTTAGCAGGATGTACCTGGTCAGTCTAGGGTGGCTTATGATATACATACCTGGAATCTAAGGACTTATGGGGCATAGCTACCTGGAAAGGTACATGGAAACTATGTAACTATGTGAGGATAACACTGAGGTATTTCACGACCCATGTTGTTCTTATCTATTTAGTGATGACAACACGCATCACTTGGAGATCTCACATGTTACATTTGGGCCAGGGAAAATTCTAATGTAGCAGGAAAGGACCCACAGGGCAGCTTTCACGGACCCCAGGTCTCCAGGATTCACCTGTACCTCATAATTACCTGTACTCTTGAAACTATTGGTAACTCTTGTTACTGGGCAAGATCTCTATCTCCTGTGAGTCTGATTTGACAGTCTGACCCTTTGTGCTATCTTATCTTGAATATCCAAGTCTTATACACATTTTATATTTTCTTTATTTCCCTTGGTTTTTAGAAATATCACTTTCGGTGAGATATTTGTAAGATCCTCGTGCCTGGTACATAGTAAAGAACTTAATGCTATTAGTTTATCTTCTTTCTTGTTCTTCAGATGTGTAGGCTTGTCTCAGTTATGCAGATGGAAAACAGGAGAGGGCACTGTGTGGTAGTGGCCTGTGGGATAGAGTTGAAAGATCTCACAAATACAAATGCTCAAGATGAAGGACCTGTTGAGTACCACCTATATGGCCATCCTTTCCTTTTTGGAGATTTTTCTCTAACAGGAGCTTTTCTCTTGTTCCTACAGGAGTTCCAAAAAAAAGCTCAGGGAACACTCATGATAAGGCCATAAAGGTCATGAGTGGAAGGTCAGGGCTCACTCAGGCAGTGTGCCTTTCCTGTTAGTGCCTCTCACTGTGGAGCCCAGCTTTCAGGTCCACAAGCTCAGATACCTGATTTTTTAGTGCTTCAAAAGAGAATCCATCTTTTAGGGACAGACTCACATTAACTAAACTCACAGAAGCTAAAGCATACAAATGCAAGCATACATGTATTTATTTATACGAAAGATACAGGGAACAGGAGACCTCCGTGTCCTCTGGCTGGCACTGGGAAAGTATGACAAGAAAAAGCCACCACATGAGCTGGGGCTAGGGAAACAGGGGCAAAGGTCCTGACGCAGACAGAGTTGGCAAGTCTGAGAAACAGAGGGAAGGCCAGTGTGGCTATAGAAAAGTGAGCGAGGGGCAGAGTGGTGGGTGACAAAGTGGAGAAGGAAAGTGGAGGTCAGTTCTCATAGGGCTTTGAGGGCAACGATTCAGAGTTAGAGCGTTGTTCTATGTGCTGTTGGAAGCAACTAGAGGACTTCGGGCAGAGGACTGTCTTTATACACGCTTGTATGGCAGCTGCGTGGACAACACATGGGAGGGCAGAGAGGAAGCAGGGAGACCAGTTAGGAGGCCACCGCAGTGGTCCCGATGGGAGATGATGGGGTTTGGGAAAGAGCCACGGTGAAGACCGGAAGATTCGAAAAACACTTTGAGGGTGCTGCTGATGGGGTTCCTTGACTGGATGTGTAGGAAAGGAAAGAATCACATACGCCTCCTGGGTTTGGATAGTCAAACAAAGGGTATTACTGCTGCATGTTTTGAATAGTGTAGACACCTGGCTATAGTAGCCTGCTGAATCCTTCTTTATGCTTGCCTCCAAGACCATAAAGAGATGAGCCAAAACTGTCATTCTCTGGGCACGAGGGAGGGGGGGAGATGGGCACTGCCAGTGGTGCCTTCTGATCCCCTTTCACTGTGCTCCCATCCAATCCATTCAACCAGTATTTATTAAGCACTTCCTGCACAGCTAACACTATTTTAGGTCTTGGGACCGAAGCAGGAGGGAAATAACACCATCAAATATCAACAGTTCATTGGGAGAGTTTGTGCTCCGTGAAAGAGAGTCATTCGCCATCCCTCCCCTCTCCTCTCTCTTCCTTACAACCTCCCCACTGTGCTCTAAAGGTTTCTGTGGGTCAGCCCACCACCAATCCGCCCTCCCATCCAATCTTCCCACCTCCGTCCGCACCCACCCTGGGCAGAGCCTCAACGGACTTATGTGGTCAGTTTCCCCAAGAGCCTCTGTGGTACTCCCGCCACCTCCGGCTATGGCCACTTGGCTCTCATGGATCTTCCCAATCTAACCTGGCAACCCAAATATTGGTCATCTTGCAAATGAAGTGAGGCTGGGTTTACTAAGGGATGAGCTGAGAAACTGCAGGAAGCAGCCAAAATCACCATGAGTTCACCAAGGGAATCCTAAAATACCTTTATCTCTGTGTCCTTAAGAAGTCCGTCTCTCTCTGGGTGCCTGGGTAGCTCAGTTGGTTGAAGATCCGACTTCGGCTCAGGTCAGGATCTTAGTCAGTTTGAGCCCCGCATCGGGCTCACCGCTGTCAGTGCAGAACCTGCTTTGGATCCTCTGTCCCCCTCTCTCTTTGCCCCTCCCGTCCCTCTCAAAATGAATAAACATTAAGGAAAAATTTTACGAAGCCCACCTCTTTCACTATCTCCTGCATCACATCAGAGCAGCGACTGGTACTGACCAGACCTTGGCTTGTTTATAGAATGGTCTCTCCTGGACACTTGTTCCTGCCCTCTCCTCATTCTCTAGAAGAACAAATCGCTTTATACTTGCACAACATTTTGCTAGTTAAAACACTCATTACCTATTTGACAAAATGTCACTTCGTCTTTGAGCAACCCTGGGGAAACAGACAGTATAGATATTGATGTGTCCTCTGAACATGCAAATGGCTCGTCTGAGGCCACGGAGCCTTTCAGTCCGGTGTTATCAGTACTGTGGCCACATTGCCCATTTGTTTAAAGCTTTCGAAAGAACGTGTTCTTTAGTAATCTCCGTCTCTCTATTCATATACACATATGTGCTGTATCTAAATATGGAAAATGCCCATAATCTGAATGTATGTTGCCCGTGCTTCCTTTGCTCAAACATATATTCCTGGAAACTATCTGATAAAACCGATCCAAGTTTCCCATAGAAAAATGTAATCTCTGAGAATTATGCTGCCAATGACCTGGTATTAGCCGAATCACAGATTAGAATCAGAGCGTGTTGGAAAAGCAGTGTTTTCTATCAAGTAGAAACTTCTAAAGCTATCTGATTTACCACTGAAAGTGGTAAATAATGGAATCTTAGAGTTACAAGGAACTGCGAGGTCATCTAACGCAGTTCATTTATTTTGCAGATAAGGACCCTGAGACCCAAGAGGCAAAATGAACCTCACAAGGTCATGTATATATCAAAGTCAGGGAAGGGACTGAGACCAGAAGGAAGCTTCTGGCTCTGACCTGGTGCTCTTTCCACCGCTCCGCTTAGTGGTCTCCCTTTTAAAAGTCCTGATTTTACCTGCCCTGATTATCCGAAGAATCCCTGCGTGAGGCTTGAGGGTTGGGTGTAGGGAATGGGAGTGGGGTTCTCATTTCAACTCCTGGTTCTTTTTTCAAATCTTGAGATATAAATTATATACAGAGGTTTTAAGCAAATGGAGTGATGAACTTGGACAAATGTACATACCTTTAAAGTCATGTAAAGTCATGGCTCGGAGTCGAATTGATGGGTAATAGGGTAGATACATAATTTTATGAGAGTTCCAGCTTCTCCATCCTCACTGACACTTGTATGCTCGGTGTTTTAAATTTTAACCAATCTAGCCGCTGTCTAGTGCTATCTCATTACACTTTTAATTTATATTTACCTGATGATTAATAAAATTGTCCATTTTATTGTGACCAATGTACTATTAAGCGTACATAGAATAATTTATAGGTTCAACCAGATGAATAAACAAGCTAAAGGGTGACGATTTTGTGAGTTTCCTTAGACTTAAGGACTTCCGCAGGAAAATTTGGGTATTCTGGTTTTCTTTCATGAACTCTCCAGGCAAGATTCAACTGACGATTTCTTTTCTGTCGAACAAATTATTTTTAGCAAGCAGCTATATTCAGGAGTATGCCATTAGTGATTCTTTCTAAAGTGGTGGTCCTGGCAATTAAATATTTGATGATTTCAGTGAGGGCATTAGTTACAAAAACTTAAGAGGGCATCAGTGGAGGGTAGGGAACGCGTGGCTTTGAAGTCCTAGAGAATTAGCTTTTGATCCTGACTCAAGTTTCGTTTTTCTCACCTGTAAAACGAAGACAAGAATACCTACCGTGTTGGTTTTTTTATTGATGCTCTAACAAATTCCACAAATGTGGTGGCTTAAAACAAACAAATTTGTGTATCCAGAGGGCAGAAGTCCCAAATGGGTCTCACTGAGTTAAAATCAAGATGGCAGCAGGGCTGCTGTCCCCCGTGCCTCCTTGCCTTTTTCAGCTTCTAGAGGCGGCCTACACTCCTTGGCTGCTGGCCCCTTCTGTTTTCATTCATGGCTTAACACGTATTTTCCCAGGTCAGGGTCCTGGGAGCACAACTGGTTACCCTAACAGCCACCAAAGGGCATTTCTCTGGGGAAGCCCCAGCCTGCAAAATTATAGGACCTCCAAACCACACTCCCATCCCAAGAGCCTTTCCGTTCCAATGGAGACATGGGGCAATGCACAAGCTATCCCTCCTGCAGACTACATTTCTAGCTGCTGCTCCCCAGAAGTGGACCCTGCCTGTGCTCCCTGGCATGCGGCACCTCCCTCCCTCCTCTGCTGACGTGTTGGCAGCCTCAACGAAGCCGGTGACATTAGGGCCAAGTCCTGAGAAAATCCGCAGTCAGACCCATGAACACCTACCTTCTCCAGGTCTCCACCTGCTACCTGCTGAGGGCCCCAGGAGGGGGTTTACACTGCCGCTGTCACCGCCCACATGCCAGTTCCGCAAGACTGTGTGGCCCACCCAGGCCTGGTGTCCACTGAGGTCCCTGAAGCCGTGCCTCACTATTGTCGCCTCATGCACTCCTCTGAACACACTGCGCAAGTCTCCAGAGCACCGGTCCTACACCCGAGGCTGTACATGTGCATGTCAATTACAACAACGTTCCAACAGATGGCAGTCTGGAGCCTTGAGGAAGGGATGCTTTTTGTTTTTTGAGTATAGTTGCAGGGGTACAACATACTGACTCAACTTCTTTATACATCATGCTATGCTTGTGAGTGTAGCTACCAGCTATCACCATAGAGCAGTATTACAACACCATCAACTAGGGACGTCCTGAAACATGTGAGGCAGACTCAGCCCTGCGGATCCTGTGCTTTCTACTCCTGATATCAGCCCAAAGGATCGGGAGAGCAAGGGCTAGCATCAGTAAGCACGAAGGTGCCCAGCAAGCCCTCCCACCCAGGTTAAAGGAGAGGAGTGCCCCTGCTGTGCCGCGCCCCAAGGACCATCAACCTCCTTCTGTCCCTGGAGAAGAAGGCCTCTCTGGAATGCAGGCGGGATGACGCCTCACACTCTCCCTTTCTGCCCTGCCCCCAGCTGCTGCAGGTGCTACCTCTCAGATGTCAGGGGTCAGGGGTTGGTTTCCTTTGCTCAGGTAGCAGAAGTTTCTCCTTTTCTGCTCCATGACCCCATTAGGCATTGCAAACAAGGGGGGTGGTGCCTGTACAGGTCTTAAAGAGTGACATCCCTTAGGTGGTCTTGAATGTGCTCAGAGTGAAACCAGAGGCGTGAGAAAGCTCAACCTGTCTGTTTGGATAGAATGAGTCACACTGAGCAGACTGTGTGAAATATTAAACAGTTCAGCCCAGAGCGCTCTGATAGTTTAAATGCCAGTCACTGCCCCAGGAAGCAGGGCCGCGCTGTGTGGGGTGGCAGGAAGTCGCGGACACTAAGGCTTAGGTGACCAGGGCCAAGAAGACTGTCACCACAGAGATAACGAGTTGTTGGTCGCCCGTTATGTCACATAGTGGTCGTGTGGGTTGGTGGGACAGGTGACACTAGAGGAAGATGACTTCTGTGAAGGACCCAGTCTTTGTGGGGAATGAGCTGGTTAGTGACTGATAAAGAAATTAGTGACGAAGTTAAGGGTGAAATTAATGATGAACTGGTCATAAGTGGCAAGTCAGCAAACATCGGCAAAGAGATTTCTACAATGGAAAAACTTTCCAGACCCTCTTCCTTCTTACTTCCTAAGACTAGGCGTGGTGAAGGCGCACAGGTGCACACGATGCATATGCATGCGCGTGCTCAGTGCAAGTGAGGGTTCCATGGGATTCTTCAGTCTTAGGTCATCTACACTGTTGTCAGAGAGCACTTTGAGGAAGACACCTTTGCCGAGCTTCTTTGAAATGGAGCAAGTCTTAGCTAGCCACCGATTTCCAACCACTGCTTTCTGGAAAGATTAATAGTTCTAACGGTGATATAATGAAGTAAAATAGTAGTAATAATGATATAATAACATCGTCTGACTGTGCTTTAAAACCTTTCCTATGCATTATCCCACCTGAAGCTATCAGTATTAGGGTGCTGTGGAGAAAAGCAAATAAAAGCATTGCAAAGTGCCTTGTAAATAATTAAATATCTGTCATTCATCCCAGTAGTATTCTTTTTTTTTTTTAACAATACTTTTTACATTAAAAAAAATACCATGAAATACTTAGGGGTAAATCTCACAAAATATGCACACAACTTACACTCCAAAAGAATCGTTAAGATAAACCGATAAAACCTAAATAAACGAAGATGCCCTATCCACGCACTGGAATACTCATCAACGCTAACATACCATTCCTCTACGCACTGATCGAGAGTTTCGATGGAATCCCAAGCAAAATTCACACATTGATTCCAAAAGCTACATGGAACTGTACAGAATCTAGAAGAACAAAAAACAACTTTGAAAAAAAAAAGAGGTTGAAGAACTCAGGTGTCTGAGTTGAAGCCGAAGCCGCCTGTAATGTCAGGCTACAATTCAGGAGCTAGTGCTATTCTGACATAAGTATTCGTCCCTAAGGGGAAAAGAGCCTTAGGCAATGTTAAGGGCTTTCACCATAAATAAGCCACCATAAAATCTGTTAACATCAGTCCTCCCTTTAAATCGTCCTTCTGTCTTTTAAAAAGTGTTGCTGTGCTAAACCGAAAGGCTAGAGCAAAGGTTTCAAAGCAAGTGGATAGAAAGGGCTTCAAACAGGCTCCTTAGCCAGGAACAGAGTGCAAGATTAACATTTAATTGTGCCAACTCCTTCCCAAAGTCATTTTATGATATTGGTTTTTTTCTTGACCTTTTAGCCAATACACAGAGTCATGCTTTTCCTGGGGGGACCTACCCCCACCCCACCTCAGGCCATCTCACCTCCTGGTAGGAAACTTTACCCAGGAGATATATTTTTTTTTCCATTACCCTTTTAACAATGGTGTAATTAGCACATAATCTAAAAGGTTAAGAACCACCTACATTTTGATTTACTTGTTTTCCAAAAGAACAAGCCAGGTACAATAGTTAATTTTTGTTGCTTCCCTTCTGGCTCTGAGGTAATACTACCTTACTTTAAAGTTACATGTTTGCAGGTTAGCGGTGACCCCCTCTCTTTAAACAAGTAAAAGTAGTTTGTACTTTTTGTCATTTTGCTTTTCTGGCTTATTTGATAGTTGCCTAAAAACTACCGATGGTTACATAATAATGGGCAAATTCCCTTACCCCCAGGAATGTCACATATATGAAATGGGCTGAGGCTTGAGGATGAAAATAGAGAAAGGATTCCCCCAACTGTGGACTCCAAGATGCACAGGTTAGAGGAGATTCCTCGGGACATTCTGGGGCTGCAGTCAGTAACCTTCTATGGACCCAGCCACCTTCGTCCTGATGGGATGTCTCTGGGGACAATGTGTGTTTTTATACCTAAAGAGATATGTCATTAAAGGGCTGTAGTGTTGGCCTGAAGCACCCATAGTGACTCAGGACCCAGAGGCATGATGGTAGACCAGCAGTTATGAGCTGTCAGTGGTTCTAATTCATCAAAGCCTTTTACTTGGGTGGCCAGAGATCATATCAGCCTATACTGTCAACAGATGTCAGTGGCGAAATCTGCCTAAATCACCCCAGATGATCTGACAGTTGTCGGAAAGAGGGTATCAGATGACTGGCTGGCCCATTTATGTTAAAAGAAGTTTTTTTTTAATCTTTATTTTGAGAGAGAAAGAGACAGAGACATAGAGTGATCGGGGAAGGGGCAGAGACAGGGAGACAGAATCTGAAGCAGGCTCCAGGCTCTGAGCTGTCAGCACAGAGACTGATGGCCCGATGTGGGACTTGAACTCATGAACTGTGAGAGATCATGACCTGAGCCAAAGTCAGACGCTTAACCAACTGAGCCACCCAGGCTCCCCTGGCTGGCCCATTTATAGGGATCATTTTTCCCCTGGACAGGAAGCTTTGAAAATGTTTGAGATGACAGTTTAGGGATATTATTAGTGAGTTTGTAAATCATACCAAAAAGCGATTGTGAATTTATAAGAAAACCAATTACAGTTATTTTCAGTTGACTATTAACAATAACTAAATATTTAAATGCAATGAATTTCGTTGATTTTTGTGAGGATGTTTGGTAGATGCTGTCATAACCGCAGATGCTGGTTGGCTGCTGGAAGCGTCAGTGCGTGAGAGGATTTACATGTTGGAACTGTTTGGGAAGCCTGGCTGGCTCAGTCGGTAGAGCAGGAGACTCTTGATTTCGGGGTTGTGAGTTTGAGCTCCATGTTGGGTATAGAGATTACTTAAAAAATATATATATTAAAAATAAATAAATAGTTGGAAGTAGTTGTGTGTGGCACTGAGAGGACATGGGGAAGACATAAAATGACTGGCTGGCTTCACCCCCAGGTCAGTATATCCTGATAGAGCCAATTCCAGCAGTCTGTCCTCTTTTACAGCCTGCTGCCCTTCCATCCATTGTTGTAGTAAACATCTACTAAGTGGCCTTTTTATCGCAGCTATAGGTCTGGGTGCTGGAGAGAGAGCAGTCAGCCAAGTCCTGACCTCAGGTACCTCCTATTTGTAGCAGAAGAAAACAAACAATAAACAGTTATGTTAACATATAACCTGATGTCAGGAGGTGAAACGTGCTCTGAAGAGAAATAAAGCTGAGCAGTGGGGAGGGGCATGTCATCTTAGATAGTATGATCAGGGGGGTCTCCCTCATGAGGCCACCTGGGAGCCAGGTCCTGAAGGGGGAAGAGAACTCTGAGCACATGTGGCCAGTAAAAGGCCCCGTAGTGGCTCCCGAGGCTGTCAGAAGACCCCCGTGGCATGAGGGACATGAGTGCACGAAAGAGCCCTAAGAGCTACAGTGGAAGAGAGAACCAGGAGTGAGGTCAGGTAGATCTTGGCAGGCCATGGTAAGATGCTTGGATGTCATCTTCAGTGGAATGGAAGCCACTGGAACATTCTGATCAGGGGAGCAACGTGATCGAATTTACTTTGTTAAACCAGTTTTCTGGGAAAAGTTCCCTCTGTTTGCCCTGCAAAAAAAAAATGACTTGCAGGTGGTGGGCAAGGTCAGGGCTGCTGGGCCAGTCCTAGTTGTAAGATAGTGATGACGTGTCTCATGGAGGTGTGATAGTGGAGATGGTGAGGAGTCTGTTGCGGAGCTGAAGCCAATAGAAGTTGCTGTTGGGTCAGATTGGATTTGATGATGGAATCTGAGAGAAAGGAGCGTAGACTGACTCTACTGTGTTTAACCTGAGCCACTGGGTCAATAGAGATGCTCTTCACTGAAATGGGTAAGATTTGAGGAGGAGCGGGCTTTGAAGGGAGAGGTAAGAGTTAGTTATTGATAGGCTAAGCTTGAAACACCTGTTCAGTGACAAAGTGGAGATGTCAAACAGCTGGGGCTGAGGGGAAGGTCAAGGACAACATATTAATTTGGGAATTATTGAGTATAGATTTTATCCAAAGCCACTGGACTGGATGAGATCACCTAAGGGAGAGGGCACAGCTGGAGAAGATGTCCATGGCCCAACACTCCCAGTGAGGGAGAGTCAGCCAAGACTAAGAAGGAGAGGCCAGGGAGGTCAGAGACAAGTCAGGCAAGTGCAATCTGGAGAAGAAAGGGTTTCAGTAGGAGCCAGAGCGTGATCAACCCTGACAATCACAATCATGATCGGTGAGTACTGTGAGCCAACTGAGCATTGGCTTGGGTAACAGAGGGAAAAGATGAGTTTTCAGGGTACATACTGGGCATAAAGCTTGATGGGAAAGAAAATGGGAGAAGAGGAGATAGAGACTGGGAGTACAAAAAACTCTTGAATTTTCCTCTGAATAAGAGCAGAGAAGTCAGACAGAAACCGGATGTGATGTGGGCCAAGGGAGGACTTTCGTAAAAGTGGGAGCTATTGTAGCACATTTGTTTGCTGATTGGAATGATTCAGTAAAACAGGAAAAATACAATGACGCAAGAGTCCAAATGAATCCCAAAACAAATAACCCAGTTACTCAAAGCTTTTGGATTCCAGGATGTATGCTCCCTTCCTTCCCCATCTGCTTCACTAACACCAGGAGTATAAATTGGTAAGGGTCCCAGATCTGAGCAGGTAGATGGTATTCATAGGTAATATATGTACTCGAATGTTCAAATTTCTCTTGTAAATTATAACCTTATTATATCTTGACATTTAGCAACAGGATTATACATTTATGTTTACATTCTTCAATCTGTTCCTTTAAAAAAAAATCTCTTAAAACAACAAGAAAAAGAGTGAATTGGACCCTTGTGGGGTGGAGAACTCAGGTTTCAACAGCGACACCTAGTGGCAGTAGATAGCGCTAGCTGAAAACAATTGAATTCTTGACAGTCAATTTTCCATTTTTTTCTTCCTCAGGTAATAGTAACTGAGACTGACACTTTGTATTGAATAAACATCCGAAAGGTTTTTTTGAGGTCGTCTGAGGAGGGAAGTCACTAAAGAAGGGATAAAGCCACTTACCTGGTAAATAGGATGGGGGTGAGGGTCCAGAGTCAGTCATAATTTAATTTGAGTAATAAGAACAAACTCTTCTTTTGAGCTTAAATGCTCTTTGAGGAATTTGGAGGGTTGGGTTCTCCCCTGACCTGAATTCTTTAAGGAGTAATTTGGGCTGTTACGTACAATTCGTATGGCAAATGAACTGAGAGGAGGGTTGGAATGGACTCTGGTCCACACTCACCTTATGACATTGAACTATGGAGGAGAGGCAAAAGCAGGTGTTCATTTCTGATGAATTTTGATTTGCTCTTCATTTACAGCTTCTCCTAAGAACGTAGAGGAGCGCCACAGTCAATTTTAAAGGCAGGGTTAAATTTCATCTTTTTTGCCATTTGCTTGGTGCTGCATAATGTCCTCAGATTTCCCAGATGCGAAAGCTCATGCAATTTCATTAGTGTCACAGACACATCATATTGTGAGTCTTCATTTTAAATAATGAAATGAATAAACTGCGCAAATAGATGAAAACATCCAAAATGATAAAGAGAGAGAGTCACACAGCTGAAAAAATGTTTCTACCCTGAAGTATTTACCATAATAATATCATAAAAGATCATGACACATATGGGAATATTACAGGGATTAGGAGATGAATAAAATTCATGGGTTGGGCTTGGAAATCAACTTCTCATTTGGATTCTGAGACAAAAGAAAAACATGAGGCAAAGTGCTGGGAACTCTCTAGATTTGCAGTAGTTTGGTTTTCAAAGACTTTGTGAAAACAGATGGCTTCCCATTCTATTCCGGCCTGGTATGTATTTTTGTATTAGCTTCATTCTTGGTAGTTTTAAAGTGTAGGGGAAAATTCGTGTTTTGTTGGAAATTGTACGTTGTTTATACTCTAGAGGATAACCCTCTGGCTGTTATTGGATTCTGATGACATGGAAGCCATTTTGTAACTTGTAAATTGTAGATTACTGATAGTAAGAATGCAGTAGGAATGCAGAATAATCCTTGTGTATAGACATGCAAATTCTGTCCTGTCTAGTAGAGGTTCAATGAACTTCCTGCTCCTACCGTGAAAGGGGTCAGCTTTGCCTCTATTTGTACATTCATTTCAATATTCCTGCTCTTTAAATATTTCATTAAATTTTTAATGTTTATTTATTTTTTTATTTTATTTTATTTTATTATTTTTTTTGGATAATTTATTGTCAAATTGGTTTCCATACAACACCCAGTGTTCATCCCAACAAGTGCTCTCCTCTGTGCCCATCACCCACTGAGAGAGAGATAGAGTATGAGCAGGGGAGGGGCAGAGAGAGAGGGAGACACAGAATCTGAAGCAGGCTCCAGGTTCCGAGTTGTCAGCACAGAGCCGGACATGGGGCTCGAACTCACAAACTGTGAGATCATGACCTGAGCCAAAGTCTGACGCTTAATTGATTGAGCCTCCCAGGCACCCCTAAATATTTAATTTTTTTTCAACTTTTCCCTTAAACTGGTTGTAAGAGTCTTACTAGTTTCATGAATAAAATCTTTTAACACATTTTCACTGTATGTCTATATTTTGTCATTATTCTGCCCTATTTTGAAAATTATCTTTTGAAATGATCACTTCTGAAGTTATCAAATTATTTTAAAAATAATATTTTGGAAAATTATCATCGTTTCTGTTTTCTTAAAAATATCTTATATTGCCTTGATTTTATATTGCTTTACTCTATTTCATTTTTCTTTTATTTATTTAAAAAAAATTTTTTTAACATTTATTTATTTTTGAGAGACGGAGAGACAGCATGAGCAGGGGAAGGGGAGAGAGAGGCAGACACAGATCCGAAACAGGCTCCAGGCTCTGAGCCATCAGCACAGAGCCCGATGCGGGGCTCGAACTCACAGACCATAAGATCATGACCTGAACTGAAGTTGGCCGCTTAACCGATTGAGCCACCCAGGCGCTCCTGCTTTACTCTATTTTATATAGTTTTTAAATTGCCTTAAATCCTTTCTGAAATAAATTGCTGTATAAATGAATAAAGAGTAAGCCCTTAACAATCAAAATGTTTAGGTGATCTCTAAAGTTCCTTCTTTGATATTCTATTCATCTGGGAACAGGATGTTCAGAGTAAACCTTTTTTTCTGATATAACTTTTCTTTTGTTGTGGTAAAATGTATGTATAACATATAATTTACCATTTTAATCATCTTTTAAGGCATATGCTTTTAAGAGAGAGAGTCAGCGAGCACTGGGGAGGGGCAGAGGGAAAGGAGAGAGAATCTTAAGCAGACTCCATGCCCAGCATAGAGCCTGGGGTGGGGCTTGATCTCAAGATCATGAGATCATGACCTGAGTCGAAATTAAGAGTCAGCCGCTTAACCAACTGAGCCACTCAGGGCCTCTTACGGTATATCCTTTTAAAAAAGGAGGGTATGAGAGTTCGTGAGAATATACAATTGATCTAGGAAACAGTGATATCTCAGCCTTGTCCCAAGTTCAGAATTTGAGCCCTGCTGATTTGCCATTGGGATGCTCCACTAGTCCATTTTCGCGATTTGGAACAAAGGGCATTAATAACATGTTATGGTTGGGTAGATAGAGCACTTCCTACTGTCACTGTTGGAAACCACAAATGCTGGATTTAAATAAGTTTTTGAAGACAAAATTCAGCTATGAAGTTTCTTGTAATGACCATGCTACCTGTGACAAAAGTTAGACACAGAAAAAGCAATCAGAGTACTCAACTTCCTGCAGGACACTTGCGATATACGCTGACTCTTGGTTTTGCTTTAGGAAGTTGGAAAAAATGACGGAAGGACTAGTTTGCAAATGGCCAGGGTTTTTAATCATCTGTGTAACTCAAAACAGAAAAAATGTCTTAGTGGCTTTAGAAAAGACTCTGTTTTATGATCTGTCAAAATCGAAGGTGCTTTCATTGCCTGGGACAGACCCTTCATCATTGCTGTCATCACTGTCATTATTATTGATGACAAAACACAGGATGGACAAAAGGATGCTACTATCCCTCTTGTCCGTGATGAAATACGAGACTAGACATTACCCTGAGCTCATCTGCACCTCTTCCTGAAGGAGTGTGTCTTTTATCCTGAACCAGAACCCTGGAAAATGGGGCGGTTCATGCAGGGCTGGGGCTGTCCCCACTAAAGGCCATTGAATCTCTGCCAAGGTGAGCAGATGACTGTTCCAAAAAGAGAAAGTGTGCTGAAGGCTTTCATTTCTCTCTTTGGGACAGAAACTGTGAACTAGAAGAGACACTCAGTCATAACTCTCAGAGACATTGATGGGCAAAAATTTTTTTCCTTAATGGAAATACTTTTTAAATAACCAGCATAATATTTTTATAGAGACATTCTTCATAAGAAAATTGCAAACATTTCAAATGCTCTTCTGAAGAACAAAATCATGGTCTGTGTTTTGGGGAAGGTACACACAGATGTTGACTATACTTCCCTTGAGAAAAATGGGTAATTCTGAAGAAATTTCTCATTTGACCTATTTATAAAATAATATGTACATAATGTATTTGTATGCTTCCATTTTTCTTACATAAATCACTTCCATAAACATTATTTGTGATTTCGGGCTTCCTTTCTTGAAAGGAATTCTTATCACCGTAGAATAAGAATTCTATCCCAAAGAAGTAATTTTAAAAATGAGAAAGTTTATGCACTAAAGTGTTCTACGTGTCACCATCCATATTAATGAAAGAAAAATTAGCATAGCCTGAATAAAAAGTAGCATTTGCCTATACGAGAAAATAATAAAATCTTATTAGAAATTTTTACAATTATACATCATGGCATAGAAAGTGCTTATTATAAAACAAGTGAAAAGGATATAACATTGTAAATGGAGTATGATTAAAATTATTTTAAAAACATACTGTATATTGGAAAATAACGTAACGTATCCTCTCCTCTTTTCTTCCAAAGGACTAGCATGTGGCTTTCTATTATCCAGGCTTATTGCTTTCTATTGAGGATGATTCCCTATATCACTGAGCTGGACTCGGCGCCCAGGATGGTTCTGACGCTGGGAAAACACGGACCGAGAAGAGCGTGACTCGCATTTCCTGCTGACCTCGTTGGGGCGGGGCTTGAAGACCTGAACCACAGGCTCCAAGAACTGCTACAGCTTTTCTCATGCTACCAGGCGCTTTAGAGAAGCTACTCATTATCTCTTTATTATCCATGACCTTCTCCACTGGGGGCCTCACTTGTAGGGCATATCGAGACTTAAAAAAGAATTTTTAATATGTTTTAATTATTCAAAAATTACCACGTAGTAATAAATAATAAAGACTAAGTGCTAATTACTAATTTATAATTAAATACAAAATATCAAGGTTATAGTTTGATATTAGTTTTTAGCTATAAAAACTAATATTTGATCGTTAAAAGTCCACAAGCCAAATGTATAAACCCACATAATAAATCCTCTCCAGCTTTTCTCCACTCTTCACACCTGAGGTAACTGAGCTTACTAGCTTATGTATAAACTTATAAATATCCACAAACGAGTATAGGTGACTTCGTGGTTTGATATTTACAAATATAGGATTATAGTGCATGTGTTGCTCAGCAATTTGTTTTTTCACTTAATAATATTTCATATCTATCTCTCCAGGCTGATGGATATATTTGGATATAAGTTTACTTGCTATATCAAACATTACAAAATACAGAAACTTAAATGAGACAAAGGGTTATATATCTGTGATGGTTAATTTTATGTATCAGTCTGACTGGGCTAACACAGCTGTTATAACTCTGTTTCAGGAGCATAAACATGAGGTAAAGGTAAACATGGTTGAAATGAGTGGAAAGGTAAAAGTTCTCGGCAGAGATATACAAACTATATAAACTTTAGAACTAAAAAAAATAGTATCCCAAATTAAAAATTCACTGGATATGTTTAATGTCAGGATGGAAAAAAGAATCAATGAACTTGAAAGTACATCAGTAGAAATTATCTACTGTAAAGAGCAAAGAAAAACAAGATTGGAAAAAAAAAACCAGGTTCAGAAACCTGTCAAAAGGTTGAACAACAGATTTCATTGAAGTCCCAGAAGAGGTGAAAAATTTGGCTTAGACAAAAATTTTAAGGAAAAAGATGGTTGAAAACTTCTCAGAGTTGGTGAAAGACATAAATTCAGAGGTTCAACAGGTTCAGCCATCCCCACACAGGACCATTCCTAGACACTTCATTGTCAAATTGCCACAAAAAAGAAAAAAAAATCTTAAGAGCAGCTAGAGAAAAAGGACAGGGGTGGCGGGGGGGCAGGGATCACTATGGAATTCTCATCAGACACCACAAAGTTTTTCTCATCAGAAACCAAGGACAATAGAGGAACATATTTAAAGTGATGATAGAAAAGAATTATCAACCCTGAATGGTATAGCCTGACAAAATTACCTTCCAGAATGAAGTGACATAAAAGACATTCTTGAAGGAGGAGAACGAATGGAATTTGTCTCAAGCAGCCCTACTTTGAGAGACATGTGGAGGCACCTGGGTGGCTCAGTAGGTTAAGCTTCCAACTCTTGATTTCAGCTCAGGTCATGAGCTCACAGTCTGTGAGATCAAGCCCCGTGTTGGCCTCTGTGCTGACCATGTGGAGACTGCTTGGGATTCTCTCTTTCCCTCTCTCCACCCCTCCCTGCCCTCTCAAAATAAATAAATAAATAAATAAATACGCTTTCAAAACAATTGAAATCATACAAAGTGTGCTCTCTGAGCAAAATGGAATTAAACTAGAAATCAATAATAGAAAGATGTCTGAAAGTCCAAATATCTATAAGTTAAAATTTAATAAATATCACCTGAGTGTTTCCCCCAAAGTTTTAGCAAAGTAAATCCCCACGTGGGGAGAGTGTTTGTTTTCTGGAGAGAACTTCTTTCTTCAAAGGTGGTTTGGAAGGACAAATGAGATTCAGGACTAATCTCTGGTACAAATACCTTAGAAAAGGGGATATGGTAATAGAAATAGCATGGCATCTGGGGCTAATCGCCTGTGTGACATCAGGAAAAACACTCAACCTCTGTCTCACTTCCCTGAAGCAGAGTCTCTACGGAACTCTAGAGTCTCAATATTGGGCTTCCAGTCCTGATGTCATCACTTACTCATGTGTGATCTTGGGCAAATTAACTAACTTACCTGTGCTTCAGTTTCACCACCTGTGTAATAATAATAATAATAATAATAACAACAACAATAATAATTCAGGTCATTGTATGATCTGGGTTGTCTGGGACAGTTCCCTTATGTCTGTTATTCGGCTATAATTAGTAATAGTGTCCTGGTGTTGGTAGCAAACTATATGCTCACTGTAACAATAGTACCTATATATCACCGAAGTGTTGAGAGGACTGAGTTTGTTATTATGCATAGTGTTTTAGAATGGTGCAGGCAGTCAGGCTCATATCCTTCCTTTTGGTATATTTGAGTGTCTGCTCTTGTCCAGACCCTCTCCTAGATGCTGGGCTACGGTGCAGATACCACACTCAGAGTCTGGGGCCATGCATAGGGATTAAGTGCACAGACTATGATGCTAGACTACCTGACTATGAATCCTTACTCTACTCTGTATTAGCTGTGTGACTTTGAGCAAGTAATTTTAGTATACGCCTGTCATGAGTCGTTACAAAGTTCGAAATGGGTTAATATTTGCAAGGCACTTAGATGAATACCTGGTACGTAGTAAGTGCTATGTAAACATTTGTTAAATAGAACTTATGTTGCAAATGTTAGAAAGATTAAACGCACTGGCATATGCAATGTTTATATGCATTTATACTGGATATTTACCTTTTATTACTAAAGTTGTCCATTCTGGTGTTTTTCTCAAAACAAAGGAAATTTCCTCCAAAGGTGAATGGACGGCTCCTCCACTTCTAGGTGATAGACTTCCAGGAACTTTTAGAAGACATTTTTTTTGTAGCTTAAAAAGCTACAGTTGTGTTGTACTATTACAGTATTATTTTTATAGTTCTTATGCAGGCTCAAAGACTTGCCAAGGTCACAGAGCACTGTGTCTTTTTGATAAAATCTTCGGCAAAGTCATTAAGGTGAATGTTGCATTTCAGTGTGTTTCTAGAGGACAGCAAGAAACCTTCTGAATGAGTCCAGAACCAGTTCGAGTAACACATTATCAAAACCAACATGAAGAAGCTGGATTGTTCCATTATCAGAGATAGAAAAGCCGTAATAATGAAACCTTCATTCAAACATAGGCAGTCTAGCTCCAGAGACCATGTACAGAAAATTGTAGCGATAGGAAGAGATCCCAGAGTTGACTATAAACACAATAGTCAGCCCTTCCTTTCACAGGGTGGGATAACACATCCTCCCAAGCATGCCCTGCAGCCTAACTGTATCTGCCGCAGTGTTTAAGGACCCTTCCCACCCACCAACTCCCTAGCTTTGACGGATTTCATCCATCACCGTTTCCAACATCCACACGCACAGGGAGCACTTTATTTTCTGTTAAGAGACCCAAACATTTCCAATGGCTAATGCTTATGGGTCTAATTCAGGATTTGCTGGCTGAAACCCGACTACAATGACATTTATACGCCATAATATACGCAACCGATGCACTCAGCAATGCTCCCTCCTCACCCCCAGCCTCTTGGAATGCGCAAAATGTGCCTGTTAAGTATCATAATCCTTTTTACTTGGAGTGCCTTTTCCCCTGGAGCTTTGCAAGTGCTCTCCGCTAATGGCCTATTTGTAAGGATCTCCTTGAGACCGGGGATGGCACCCGGGCCTTAAATCTAATAGAATCAGAGCCTGTCCCCATTTTCAACATTTCTAATGGGCTCAGAAAGACGTCCTGACACATGGACTATCTTTCCCCTTGGTTTCTCACGGGCCCTAGGGAAGTCCTGATTTGGAAGACGCACCTCTCACTTAAGCTTACGCTGTTCCTGCTGATGACACATCCGACCGTGAGCTCTGTTTAGTGTCCCCAAAGCGGGCCATCAGCCCTTGACCCACGTCCCAGGCTTCTCTGGATAAATGTGTGGTTTTTCATGGATCTAAATGGAGAAGGATAAAAAGCGTAGACTAAAAAGTTCAGAATTGTCAAGAAGGGGAAGAATCAGACATTTTTCTCTTCAAACACTAATCATTTTAAAGGTGCAATTTTAAGGATGCATTTAACCTGCTTGACAGTTCTTGCAAGGAAGACTTCCTTTCCTTTCTTCATTCTGTTCCTGGACTCCCTTCCAGCTATTAGCTAAAGCCAGAGGTGAAGCCCGATTGAGTAAAACTGCCAGGAACCCTATGATTCACTCAGTGGGTGGTTCTGAATGGCTAATCAGGTGGTGGGTGTTACTTTTCTACCGGTTATGAGTCTCCATCTCTTGAGATGCCAGGCAAAAGCATTTGAGAGAGAAGACAAAGGATGAAAGACGAAGAATCTGAGAAGATGTGTTTTTCCCCGGAAGCCCTTTCTGTCTTCATGTCATGGGGAACAGCGGAATCCTCAAAAACCCACTTATAATTAGTGGCAGTGAAAACAGGAGCTTTGGGGAACATCACTGCTGAACACAAGCAAGAGTGGCAAATCCTTTTTTTTTTTTCTTCAAAGTAGGCTTCATGCCCAGCATGGAGCCCAATGCAGGGCTTGAACTCACGACCATGAGATCAAGAACTGAGCTGAGATCAAGAGTCAACCTGAGCTGAGATGGAGTCGGACGCTTAACCAACTGAGCCATGTAAGTGCCCTAAGTGTGGTAAATCTTGATAAGTTTTACAAAAGACACAGGATTTTAAAGACTTGAAATACAGAATGTCATACACTAGTTGCTAAACTCCTATGGTTCTACATAAGGTAATTTTAAAAAATAAGTGTTTTATTTATTTATTTATTTTTTCCTTAATGTTTATTTATCTTTGAGAGACAGAGCCAAGCAGGAGAAGGGCAGAGAGAGAGGGAGACACAGAATCCGAAGCAGGCTCCAGGCTCTGAGCTTCCAGCACAGAGCCTGATGCAGGGCCCGAACTCACAAGCTACAAGATCACGACCTGGGCCGAAGTCGGACGCTCAACCGACTGAGCCACCCAGGCGCCCCTAAAAATAAGTGTTTTAATGTTGTAAGAGAAAATTCCCCTTAAAAAAAATACACAGATAGATAGGAATGAACTTTTATTCTGGAAATTGCCAGAGCCACATGTCACCGGTCTACATCATGCTGATTAATGCCTGATGAATGAGAGAAATTCAAGGGTGAGGTATTCGGTGTCGTCAGTGAGCTGGCCACATTGGTGTCGAGGAGTTTCCCCAGGAGATTAAATTCTTACTGTCACCCAGTGTAGCCACCAAGGAGAAATTTGTACTATCTCCGTGCTTCGCTGGGCGCAGAGGATCCAATAAGACTAGTTTTCCTCAGTTATCTGAAACTCTGAGTGTTCTTATGAAAACTCCCGAAAGCAGGAATGGCATAAATTGAAGAAGCAATTACCATTAATCTACATGGAAACTTTATTGAACATTCCCAGACCAAAAACATAACCTCTCTTAGGCTTCTCTAATACCTTACGACGCATCTTGCTAACAGATGGACAAAATAAACCAGGATAAAGCACAGATGCTCACTGACACAGTTCAAAGCCAGGCGGCCTGCTGCTGAGATGTAGCTCCCGGGGAAGGAGCTTGGTGGGCCACACTCACTGTCTCTACAAGCCTCACTGCAAAACAAATGCCAGATACTATTTTCGCTTTTCACCCTTTTCCCCAAAAGCAAAAATCTTCTCGAGATTACTTTTGGTTAGCGAAAACCTGCACTTCTGTGGCTCTTTCGTAAAAGTGGTGTCATGTGCACTTCCAAACAGCGGGAGACACCTGTGTGAGAACCGTGGCAGGAGCTGGGCGTGAAAGGGCTTGTCTGCATGGAGCCGGCATGTGAACTCACACAGAAGCCTCCTCTGAGTTATTTATTAGGCTCTTCTTCCTCCTCGGTTCCTGCACCTCCAGGATGCAACTTTGTTTTCTCCCTTTTTGCAGTGAGATCCATCCTATTGGCCACAGGGTGTTTGTTCATTCTGCATTTACTGCTCAAACGCAGGCAAATCAGCCCATTTACCTGCTCTAAAAGTACTGTCATTTAAGGTTATGTTAATAGAACATGTGAGTGGCTGGGGCTTCCTGGCATTCGGAAGCAAAGGAGCAAGTCATGTCATACTTAATAATCCAGTTTTTATTATATAGCTCTGCACTATTTACAACATTTTTTTTTTGGCACTTGCTTTGGCAGTGCATATATTAAATAATTTTTACGAGCATGTTAATTGGCAGGCAGCCTTGTTTGGTGGGGAAGACATGATTTTGAGTAAAGCACAGCTGTATTTTAACTCTGGTGCTCCTATTCAGCAACTCTGGGACCTCCGGAGAGGAGCACTTTATCTCTCTAACCTCTGTTCCTCATCAGAAAATATGGGCGATGCGACCCAGCTATGGAGGAGTGAAAGTGACACCACATTCAAGTTCTTGGTAGAGTGGCTGGCCCGAGGAACTGGAGCCTAGTGCCTACTGTATTTTGTTTTGTTTTCTTAAACAGGACATAAACCTTCTACTCACACCGGTGGCTCTTGGCTTTATTTTTCTATCGCTACTAGAATTTTAAAAATACTTCTTTGACAAAATCTCCTGTCTTCAGTTATTAAAGTTTTTTTTCTCTGTTATGAATGGCATTTTAATAAATGTTATAAATTGCATTTCTTGGTGTAGCAATGCAATTGATTTGCATGGATTTCTCTTATATTCTGCAACTCTCACTAATTTCTCATTTCCTGCATTTTGTTGTTGTGTTTGTTGACTTGCTTAAGTATACAAACAATCCTGTAATAGGTACATTAGCTGAAAGCTAGTACAACCAGAAAACAACTCTATTCTCTTTCCCACTACTTTTAAATCAAACTATTTCCCTCTGCCCCTGGACAAAAATCTGTAGTAGGTCTCATGATTTCTCTGGTCAGTCTTCGGTTATTAAAAACCCTTTTATATTAAAAGTCCTTAAGAGTTGTTTGGGTTTGGGTCCAAATCTATCAAAACTTGGGCTGGCCCAAGTGCTGGAGCAGGCTTCTGGAGGCCCCGCTGCTGGGCCAGGTGTGACTTCTTTAATTTCTGCATCTTGGGGCTGACGGAAGGCCCCAGGAGAGGGGTCATGGTTTCTGTGTGTGTGTGTGTGCATGTGTGCATGTGTGTGTACGTGTATGTGTGCATGTGCATCAGAGAGTGTAGCCTGGAACGTTTACTTATGTATTTTGATGATTGGTTCAGCCCTACTGGTATAGATTGGCTCAGGATCAGCCTTATTCTTAAGTAATAAAAAATCGACGGGTCATGTCCAATGCCAAGTCTCTCAGTTTTATCTCATATAGGGGGGCCTGGCTGGCTCAGTCGGTAGAGCATGTGACTCTTGATCTCAGAGTCATGAGTTTAAGCCCATGTTGGGCATAGAGCCTACTTAATTAAAACAAAAACCAAAACGAACAACCAAACAAAAGTTTTATCTCATATATGAGCCACAATGTTAAATTTCACCCTATTAAAGCCTTTCCACTACCCTGGGTGAGGAAAGAAGGGAAATTCTTCTTGCCTGTACTTTCTGCTTCCCTTTTTTCCAGTCGCCAGGATGACTCTGGCAACTCCACAGGTGGCAGGGCTGGGGGGCCAGGGAGGCAACTGATGAGAGCCAGGAAAGGTGCAGATTCACAGGCACAGATGTAATCTGGTGCTGGTGTCCTTGATGTTGGCAGTATATAATACCATCTGTAAAAAGTAGATAGCTACTGCCTACATTTCTAAGACTGTAACAAATCAGAGTGTATGTTAATAGGGGCTATGGTAATGAAGATACAGGTGGCTGGCAGGATTAAGTGTTGATACTGCCACCAACTGGGCACAGATTGTAATGCAGCACTTTCTCAGGGCAAATTGAACAATAGTCTATATGCTTTTAAGAAAGACCATTAAAAAAGATGGTTGAGGCAACATGTATACACTTTTTAAAAATAGTTTGGTAAAAATATGGAGAGAGAATAAAAAGTAGCTAAAATGTGTTTATGTATATTTACAATAATCTTCGATGATCAAACCACATTACCAAGAAATGCAAAACATATAGAAAAAAAGAGACAGAATCTCTCCACCAAATATGGTTAACATTTTGGTGTATTTTCTTCTAGTATTTTTCCTGTAACAATAATAATTACTACGTAGGGGCACCTGGCTGGCTCAGTCCACAGAGCATGTGACTCTTGATCTCAGGGTTGTGAGTTCAAGCCCCACATTGAGTGTGGAGATTACTTAAAAATAAAATCTTAAAAAAAAAATTACCAGGGCACCTGGGGGCTCAGTCGGTTAAGTGTCCGACTCTTGATTTTGGCTCACGTAGGTCATGATCTCACAGTTTGTGGGTCTGAGCCTTGCGTTGGGGGTTGTACAGAGCTTACTTGGAATTCTCTCTCTCAGCCCCCTCCCTGCTCATGTGCTTGCTCTCTCTCTCAATATAAATAAATAAACTTAAAAAATTACTAGCTGACATTTAGGAAGCTCATATTGTATGCCAAATACATTTTAAAATGCTTTAAAAATATTCGCTCAACAGATGAATGAATAATGAAATGTGGTGTATACAGACAATGGAATATTATTCAGCCTTAAAAAGGAAAGAAATTCTGACACATGCTATAACATGGATGGACCCTGAAAACACTATGTTAAATGAAATAAGAAGACACAAAAAGATAAATATTGAATGATTCCATTTATGTGAGATACCTGGAACAGGCAAGTTCAAAGAGACAGAAAGTAGAAGAGAGGTCACCGGGGGCTCGGGGAGAGGTTTCTGTTTGGAACGCTAAAACAGTTTTGGGAACAGATAATGGTGATGGCCATACAATATTGTCTACTTTGTGCTCCTCAATCGTTTAAAAACCATTAAAGGGTAAATTTTATATTGTGTATATTTCACCACAAAAACATGTTCTCATTCAAATCTCCTAACAATCCTGTAAGTTATACAATAGATGATTTGACCTAGGCAATCTGACTACAGGTCCTAGGTTCTTTCCCCATATTTTTAAAAAGAGAGACAGAGCACATTATAAAGAAACCTCCACGTACACATCTCCTGGCTTCACCAGTTACCTGCTTATGGCCAATCTTGTTTGGTCTGTCCCCCCTCCCCTCCACCCTGCCCGCCCCCCACTCCCAGCCCTATCCCTAGGCTATGTTGTTGCAAATCCAGACATCATATCATTCAATCTGCAAATACTTCAGTGTATATCTCTAAAAGAATAATTAAAAAAAAATTTTTTTTAATGTTTATTTTTGAGAGACATAGAGACAGCGTGAGAAGGGTAAGGGCAGAGAGAGAGGGAGACACAGAATCTGAAGCAGGCTCCAGGCTCTGAGCTGTCAGCACAGAGCCCGACGCAGGGTTCGAACTCACAGACCGTGAGATCATGACCTGAGCTGAAGTCGGCCGCCTAACCAACTGAGCCACCCAGGTGTCCCTAAAAGAATAATTTTTAAAAACAGCACTGTATCATCTAAAAGCCCCTAACAATTACTTAATACTGAGTAAGGTATTATTGTTCACATTTCCCCAATCGCCTTAGAAATTAGGACTCAAAGAGACACAGGAATGCTGATGCATAGGGGCCCGTGTACCCCAATGTTCAGAGCAGCACTTTTGACGATAGCCAAATCATGGAAAGAGACCAAGTGCCCATCAACTGACGAATGGATAAAGAAGATATGGTATGTATATACAATGGACTACTACGTGGCAATGAGAAAAAATGAAATCTGGCCATGTGTAGCAACATGGATGGAACTGGAGGGTATTATGTTAAGTGAAATAAGTCAGTCAGAAAAAGACAGATACCATGTTTCCACGCATAGGTGGATTTTGAGAGACTAAGCAAAAACCAGGGGAGAGGGGAAGAGGGGAAAGGAAAAAAAAGACACAGAGAGGGAGGCAGATAAAACATAAGAGACTCTCAAAGACTAAGAACAAACCGAGGGTGAGAGGGGTGAGGAAGGGGGGAGAGGGGGTGATGGGCATTAAAGAGGGCACGTGTTGGGATGAACACTGAGTGTTATATGTAAACCAATTTGAAAATAAACTATTAAAAAAAAAAAAGAAATTAGGACTCAAATAAGACCACACATCGCAATTGGTTGAGGTTTCTAAGTCTTCTAACTGTAAGTTCCCCTCCATCTTTTGTCGTTGTTCTTACAGGGTGTTTGTTTGTTTTGTTTTGTTGTTGTTGGTTGTTGTTTTGTTTGTGATGTGTGTCATTTGTTCTGTGGAGTTTCCCCATGACATCTTTTGGAGTCACCGAATGTGTTCCTTTGTCCCCTGTATTTCCCATAAACTGGTGGTTGGATCTGTAGGCTTCACCAGCTTTAGGACCTGCTGTTTTGGCAAGAAGTCATGCCTGGTGCTCTGAACTCTCATCAAGAGGCACAGAATCTTCAGATTACCTGGTGCATTTTTGTGATGTTAGGAGTCACTGATAATTATTGTCCAGACCCATCAATTCACTGAGGATTGAGAAATGGTGTTCTCTCTTAATGTCTTGGCTGGTATACTTTTATAAAGAAAAATTTTCTGGGGCAGCTGGGTGGCTCGGTTGGTTGAGTGTCTGGCTCTTGGTTTTGGCTCAGGTCATGATCTCATGGTTCCCGAATTCCAGCCCCACATCGGGCTCCGTGCTGGCAAGTGCGGAGCCTGCTTGGAATTCTCTCTCTCTCTGCCCCTCCTCTCCTCATTCTCTCTTCATCTCTCTCTCTCAAAATAAATAATAAAAAAATTAAAAATTTTTTTTCCTTTCTCAACTTTTTGGTTACCAAGGTACAGTTTGTATGGGAAGGGCAGGATGAATACTTGATCATTTCCCTTTAATTACCAGTCCTTAAAATACTGTGTCAGTTTCCTGATGGTGAGCTTTGTTTGTCTTAATATCATTTAGAGCTTATCCACTTAATCACATTTGATGTGTCTCAGTCTGTTGCAGTTTCCATGGTAGGCCATGTCACATGTCCATGTCCTGATCTCAGGAACCTTTGAACATGTTCCATTATATGGCAAAGATAAGTTAAAGTGAGTTAAAGGTCCATGGGGACCTCACTGCCAACTGCTTGCTGTTGATAGCGGTCACCTATACAAACAGCTGGCACCTCAAATTCATGGCAAAACCTTTACTACTATTGCCCCATGTCTCTTTTCTATTTCTGCCAATGGTTCTCTCTGACACTCAGATTCAAACTCAGGGTGCTGTTGTAAAATCTTCTTTGTCTTACGACCCTCCTAAAATAAGAAACATAACTACCACCAAATAATGATAATATTTTCACTTTTGTTTTGCCATTAGAAATAAGAATTTTTAAAGTTTATTTTGTCCTTGAGTGCCCATTTATGGACAAAGACACCCCCACCCCCCCATGAGAAGTCAAATAACCATCAGAGATTGCTTCGTGAGCATGGAACTAGAGCACAGGGATTAGATGGTTGAAGAGTTAATGGTGTCCAGCTATGATGCTATGAGTAAGGAGGGTCTTCTCATGGGATTGCAACATTTGAAGTCTTTGCTAAGCATCCTTCTTCACTAAAAAAGCTTAGGGGATCTCTGCCAATGCTTCTGCAACCTTTCTATGCCCCCATGCCTGACCAACCTTCTTTGGATTCCCTTAGAAATACTAGTATCTTCAGTTTGGTGGCAGACAAATCTTTCATATAAAATCACAAAATTAACTGAGATGGTTATCTACTAAACTAGAAGTAGACATAGCTTTAAGTTTCTGTTTAACATTTGGTATAACCTTTAAGAGATATCACTTGAAAACTACTATTTGTATGTATGCCGTGATGCTAGATGCGGGCCTTCCTGGCCTGTGCGTCATTGTGGAGCTCAGCGCCCTCTTGTGTTCACTACAAAGCCAAGCACAGCGGCTCTCCAGGATTTGCCAATCATGTTTTGAACCGCATCTCTTAGTTTATGGGGAATGTCTGAATTTGGCTATCAGTTTTTTTGTTTGTTGGTTTAAAAAAAATTTTTTTTTAATGCGAGGCTTGAACTCACAACCCTGAGATCAATACTTGAGCTGAGATCAAGGGTCAGACGCTTAATGGATGGAGCCACCCAAACGTCCCTATCAGTCGTGCAAAGGATCTGTCGCCTTGAGAATCACATGTACACAGAGCCAGCTCTGGGAACCCTGAGGACGTAAAATTCTTTAGCTCCTTTATTTTCTCTTTTATCCTATTCTTTCTCTAACACTTTCCTTTCCCCCATTTCATAGCCTCCAGAGCTCCCAGATCATATCTGAGCCTGTAACTTATTAAGTCATCTAAATTTATGTATTATTTTATGCTTCCAAGAAATATTTCCATATATTGGGCATCAAACTATGTCGTATAGACAGATAGATGGAACCAAAGAGAACTCGGTCAGCCGCATCAGATGATGAAGAGCACGGGGGGAGGCAGGGGTGATGAGGAAGAGGGGAGCTGGGAGGCAGTTCTACTTCTGTGACCCCCAAATAATGCCCTGTATTCTGAAAGAGCCTGGAATATAACTAAACACAGGTGGGTGGAATGAGCCGACTTTGACAGCCAAGGGCTTTATACCTCCATTCTCATACACCAGCTGTGCAAACTTAGACAAATTATTTAACATTCCTGAACTTGAATTTTCTAATTTGTTAAATTGTCATAATAATACCTACCTCATAGGAGTGTTAGGAGGACTAAATGAATAATGTATGTAGCATATTAATAGCATACAAAATGTGTATAAAAATTCATATTGAATGAAAGAAAACAGACATAAGTCAAATATAACAGTCAAAGCCAAATCAGGACAATTGAAATTACAGATTTTTGTAAAGGTGTGTCCTGAGCGATTCGCAGAGAGAAAAGAACTCTTTTAAATGACTTTGATAAATGATTATTTAAAAATTAAGGGCCATGGCTCTAAGCTCCAATGGGAAAAGCGTTTAACCTCACAAATGAACTGGTTTTTTAAGTCAAAGGCATGGAACTAACTGTGAAGAAAGGGAAAGAATCACAAACTCTTCCAGGATCTCGAAATGGCAATGACAGTTACAAATCAATGAACAGGACATTCGTACCCTAGGTCAATGTGAAGGCTCAAACAGATATCCAGGATACACTAAACAGGATGAAATTATACATAGTCATGACATTCTTCTGGTTCTCCCTTCAGGTAACTTAAGGAAAACATTTATTTTGAACCCTATGTAAGGCCCATAATGGACAAGCCAGTCACAGGGCCTGACAGGCCCAGTAGCCCCGTCCGCCTGGAGAATCTCGAGCTAACTAGAGGGGGTCCTTGCTACACTGTATTTGGATTAAGAAAAGACCACCAATTAGGACACAGGTGGGCACCTGGAAATCTATGAAGTGGGTTGGTTTAAAAAGCACTACTCATCGGGGATGATTAATAAAGTAATAGGATTTTCTCCCTTAGGTTGAATGGGAAGGAGTCGGCTGGTTGAGAACAGGTGTAGATAAGACATAAAAGAGAAGCAGCCTAAAACAGGAGTCATACCGATGGCAGCATGCGAGGTTAAAAATACAACTCCTGCTGGAGGAGCAAACATGTTAATCCGGCCCCCAGAGCCGCCGTAGGCTGTGAACGGTGCTGTTCTTAGAAGCCTGTACAATCACAGCCTCCCTCGTGGCAGTGAGTTTTTTTCCAATAAACCCCCATTACTTGAGATAGTGTGAGATCTCTGGTTCATGTAATCAAAGAAGAGTAATTAACAGCAGCGTGGGGATGAAAATTAAAGGAGACAGTTTCTGCCATCATAGAACTTAAATTGTAGTTGGGAAGATTATGCATATTAACTCATGGAACATTTGTTTCCTGCTGTCGAGTAGTGTGTGTATATATATGTTTTAATGTCTATTTAATTTTGAGAGAGAGAGAAAGAGAGAGAGACAGGGAGGGGCAGAGAGAGAGAGAGAGAGACAGAATCTGAAGTGGGATCCAGGCTCTGAGCTGTCAGCACATGGCTAGACAGAGCCGGACGCGGGGCTTGAACCCACAAACAGTGAGATCATGACCTGAGCTGAAGTCAGATGCTTACCCAACTGAGCCACTCAGGTGCCCCTTTTGAGTAGTATATTAAGTGAGAGGGATACAAAGATAAGTAGAACAGAGACCCTCTGCTCCAGAGGGTCAGACACTCTGGTGGGAAATGGACAGCATGAAGGGGATACCCAGCATGTGAACAGAATGGGGAGGGGCGAGTCACTGATGTTTGTGCCAAGAGTCTGGATTTTTCTTCAGAGATAACAAGGTACTTAAAAGCTTTCATTCTTCTTTGTGTGTTCTCAGCCACTGACTGGTACTTAGGCATAATATTCTTCAATTTTGTTATTAGCGTCTAAAAATGTTCTGTGTGTCATTGCATTTTAACCGTTCAGTCAAGGTGATGGACTGCTCTGAGTCACCCACAGTCTCACCGGGGGGTGATCATGATTACTAGACTGGGTTGAGGTTAGAAATTGCATGTGGCATCAGACACTGAGAATTAAGGGTCAGGGGGCAGAACTGTATTGGAAAGAGTAAGGGCTTTGGATTCAGAGAGACTTGACTTGGACTCTTAGTTTTACCATTTACTGACGAGTGATGTAACATCTCTCAGCTTCATTTCCTGAAAAAGAGTACTCAGTAATCCCTTACCCTGCATAGGATTGTTGTGTTAAATGAGACCAGACAGAGAAAACACCCACCCCCATGCAACCGGGGAACAAAATATCAGAACTATAAAATAGCTACCGTTACTGTTTTCAATAAAGATCTTTGACCCTGCTTACCAAAAGAGTCACATATTGACTCATTTGTAATTTAGTAGAAGAGAATAAAACCTACAAGAGGGCTATTATTAAAGCTTTTATTTCAGGAATAATTTGAAAAACAGAAGGCAATGTATCTATGAATGTCAAAACGAGCTTTCTTTCATGCCTGATTTGGAGCTTGATTATCAATAAGGAGAGAGGAGGATTTAGGAAGCAGGCATGCCTGCTTTTCAGAAAAAGAACAAAGGAAGCCTAAGTGTTATTCGCTTTGGCCTGGGATGCAGAGCGAGGCACCTGGGGCTTGGGCCCGGGAACTAAACCGGGGTGAGACACTGTTAGATTGTGGGGAAAGAGAAAATGTCAGCCTCTGTCATTAAAGCAGGGCTCAGATGCCAGGCAAGTTCTTTACAGGGGCGGGTCACAGGGTAGAGCCTGGGGAAGCAGCTGAGGAGGTCTGAAAGTCACCTCTCTCTCACAGGTGGAGCTGCAGTTAAGTAGATTGCAGTTACTGTTTGAAGATAATGGAGAAGGAATCAGGTCTTGGAAAGATACAATCTGGGAGAAGGAAGAATTTGAGATAGAGGTAAACCTACAGGGTGTAGCTGCGTTTTCCTTCTGGGCAATTACTTCTGGGTCAAAGAGTCCAAGAATCCAGGGGAAGGGCTTGGGCAGAGGTTCTCTACTAAAAGGTAGATGAAAAAACAAGAAGTAGAGAACTGAAGGGTGAATGTCTCAATAAGAAGGGGCAAAATGTATACCCAACATCGTGCCCTTAAGACCTCTGGCAAATTTTCAAGCTGACCAAAGCTGAGAAGCCGAGCAGACAACGAAGAGCACAATGGAGTTTGTGTCAGTTCAAGGCGCACCTTGGGATGAGCCCAGTCAACTCCCCAGGCTCTGTGGGAACCAACTCTACTCTCATTCTTAGCCAAAAGGCTGAGACGTGATCTCCTGGAACCCTGAAAGGCTACACTTTCACAGCAGGGTTGAACCGGATGTAGATGAAGCCTTTCCAGAGTTTCAACCTGGCCTCGAGCCAGCTCAGTCTCTAAATGGATCAAGATAATCAGTCTCCTTTGCAAAGAAAGGGTGAATTTCTTCTGTTGGAAGATATTATCCAGAACCACTATAATTTTTAATACTCCATGTTAATATTCAATTAAAAATCAAATGCCAAAAATACTTGGCATTCCAAGAGAAAGGTCAAAAGGACTGAAAACTGAGAGGAAAAAAAAAGATTAATAGATCTATAAGTGACCCAGATATTGACACTATCGGTCAAGGACTCTGTAAGTCTTAAAATTAACAACAACAACAAAAAGGCGTACCTTGAAAATATAAAGTGAACATTCCAATAAAGTGAAATTTACAATAAAGCAAATCAAAGGAGTGTTTTGGTTTCCCAGGGTATATAAAAGATATGTTTACATTATACTGTGGTCTATCAAGTGTGAAATAGCATTAGGTCTGAAAAATATGTACATACTTTAATTAAAAATACTTTATTGCTGGGGTGCCTGGCTGGCTCAGTCAGTTAAGTGTCTGACTTTGGCTCAGGTCAGGATCTCGCAGTCCATGGGTTGGAGCTCCCCGTCCTGCTATGTGTTCACAGCTCGCAGCCTGGAGCCTGCTTCGGATTTCTGTCTCCATCTCTCTACGCTCCTCCCTGCTTATGCTGTCTCTCTCTCTCTCTCAAAAACAAACATTTAAAAAAATAAAAATACTTTATTGCTAAAAAACGTTAATCATCACGTGAGCTCTCAGTGAGTCGTAATCCTTTTGCTGGTGGAAGGTCTTGCCTCAGTGCTGACGGCTGCTGTCTGATGGGGTAGTGGTTGCTGAAGGTCAGATGGCTGAGCAATTTCTTTCTTTTTTTTAAGTTTATTTATTTTGATAGAGGGAGAGAGAGAGAGCATGAGGAGGGCAGGGGCAGAGAGAGAATCCCAAGCAGGCTCTATGCTGTCAGCACAGGGCACAACGTGGGGTCTGAACCCAGGAACAGTGAGGTCATGACCTGAGCCAAAATCAAGAGTGGGATGCTTAACCGCCTGAGCCACCCAAGCGCCCTGCTTTATCAATTTCTTAAAATAAGACAACAGTGAGGGTTGCTGCATCGACTGACTCTTCCTTTCATGAATGAGTTCTCTGTAGCATGTGATGCTGTTTGATGGCATTTTACCCACTGTAAAATTGTAGAATTTTCTTTCTTTAAAAAAAAATTTTTTTTTAATGTTTATTTTTGAAAAAGAGACAGTGACAGAGCACAGGCAGGGAAGGGGCAGAGAGAGAGGGAGACACAGAATCCGAAGCAGGCTCCAGGCTCCAAGCTGTCAGCACAGAGCCCGATGTGGGGCTCAAACCCACGAACTGAGATCACGACCTGAGACAAAGTCTGGCACTTAACCAACTGAGCCACCCAGGTGCCCCTAAATTGTAGAACTTTCAAAATGGGAGTCAATCCTCTCAAACCCTCTCACTGCTTATCAACTTAAGTTCGTGTAACATTCTAAACCCTTTGTTGTCATTTCAACAATCTTCACAGCATCTTCCACAGGAGTAGATTTCATCTCCAGCAACTACTTTGTTTGCTCATCTGTAAGAAGCAACTCCCTGTTTTTTCCTTTGCATTCACAACACAGCATCTAAGAGGCCTAGATTTCAGCCTAGCTCAGCTCTTGAGACACACCTTCCTCACTAAGCTCAGTCATTTCTAGCTTTTGATTTAAGGTGAGAGAGGTGAGATGCTTCCTTTCACTTGAACACTTACATTGTAGGGTTATACCTGGCCTAATTTCAATACTGCTGTCTCATGGAATAAGGGGCTGAAGGATAAGGAGACGGGCACAATTGCTGGAGCAGTCAGAATATACACGTTTATCAATGAAGTTCTGTATCTTATATGAGTGTGGTTTCTGGGACTCCAAAATAATTACAACAGTAACATCAGAGATCACTGATCACCGATCACTGTAACAAATATAATAATAAGGCAAAAGTTGGCAGTATTGCATGGTATACCAAAATGTGATACAAAGACAAAAAGTGAGATGCTGTTGCAAAGATTGTGCCAACAGACTTGCTTCATGCAGGGTTGCCACAAAACTTCAATTTTTTTTTAACGTTTATTATTTTTGAGAGAGAGAGAGAGAGAGAGAGAGAGAGAGAGAGCACAAGTGGAAGAGGGACAGAGAGAGAGAGAGAGAGGGAGACACAGAATGTGAAGCAAGCTCCAGGCTCTTGGCTGTCAGCATAGAGCTCAATGTGGGGCTAGAACTCATGGACAGTGAGCTGAAGTCTGTTGCTCAACTGACTGAGCCACCCAGGCACCCCACAAACTTTCAATTGGTAAAAAAAAAAAAAAAAAAAAAAAAAAAGTATTTGCAAAGTGCAATAAAATAAAATATACCTGTAGATTTCACTAGGGAATTAGAAATTATATTTCTAAATCTAATTTTTGTGCCTGGATGGCTCAGTTGGTTAAGCGGCCGACTTTGGCTCAGGTCATGATTTCACTGTCTGTGAGTTCGAGCCCCGCGTTGGGCTCTGTGCTGACGGCTCAGAGCCTGGAGCCTGCTTCAGATTCTGTATCTCCCTCTCTCTCTGCCCTTCCCCTGCTCATACTCTGTCTCTATGTCTCTCAAAAAGAAATAAACATTAAAAAAAAAAAGATAAAAAAAAGAAATTATAATGATCATGACTGGAGAGGTTTAATATGTGGGGCAGGGAGACTAGTTTTAAATTTTTAATGTTTATTTTTGAGACAGAGAGAGACAGAGAATGAGTGGAGGAGGGCAAAGAGAGAGGGAGATACAGAATGTGAAGCAGGCTCCAGCCCGACACGGGGGTTGAACCCACAGACCGCGAGATCATGACCTGAGCCGAAGTCGGACGCTCAACCGACTGAGCCACCCAGGCGCCGGGAGACTAGTTTTAAGACTACAGCAGGCTTTCTCAACCTTGGCTCTATTCACATTTTGGACCAGGGAATTTTACTGTGGGGGCTGTTCTGTGTATTGTAGATGTTCAGTAGCGTCGTTGACCTCTACCCACTAGATGTCAGCCGACAGCACCCCTACACAACGGTAACCACCAAAGATGTCTCCACTTCTGGAGACAAAAACGTCCCCATTCCCTGTCCAAGGTGGCAAATTCACCCCCAGCCGAGAACCATTATGCTACTTTAACAGTACAGATCAAAGATAATGCAGACCAATTAGGAACTGATTTGAGTGACAATTAATATACGGAAATAAAAATACAAAGGGATACGTGAAGGAAGGTAGATTGGGACAAATGTAGGGTATATGACTGATTTCATATTTTGGATTATATAATAATCACAGTAGGAAATAGAAAAGGATTGGGTTTTGGGGGAAGGTTAATGAATTTATTTTGGGATATGTCAGGTTTGAAGTGCCTGTGTATCGGTTTCCTGTTGCCGTTGTAATAAATTATCTCAAACTTTATTATCTTACAGTTCTGGAGGTCAAAATTCCAAAATGGGTATCAGCGGGCTAAAATCAAAGTGTTGAAAGGGCTGTTTCCTTCTGGAGATTCCAAAGGGGAATCCATTCCTTTTTCTCCCAGCTTCTTGAGGCTGCCAGCATTCCCTGTTTGTGGCCACGTCACTCCAATCTCTGCCTCCATTGTCACGTTGCCTTCCCCTCTGACTCATCAAGCCTACCCAAATAATTCAGGATAAATTCTTCATCTCAAAATCCTTAACTTGATCACATTTGTAAAGTCCCTTTCACCATATAAGGTAGCATTCATAGGTTCAATGGATTAGGGCACAGACATATTTAGGTGGCCTTTATTCATTGTGCCTAGGGGGGTGACCCAAATAAAGACGTCTAAAAGGCAGTTGAGTATATGGCTTTTGAGCTCAAGGGGGTTTGGACTGTAGATAAAGATAAGTCACTGGCACGTGTATATGGTGGGGCGGAATGTAAAGAAAAATATCAAAGGCGTAACTGTAGGAGCACCAATATTGTGTAAGGGTTGGGCATCGGTTAGGATTAGAATCAGCTGCATGTAAAAGAAACTGAAATTACAGTGGCTTAAATAAGAAGGAAGTTCATCAAACTATTAAAGAAGTCTGGCTAGTATGGCAGCTTGACCACATCACCAATGTGCTAGTTCCTTCTATCTTTTTGCTCCCCATCCTAAGATGTATGGCTTCCATCTTCAATGATGCAGTGTAGTCCAAAGTGGCTGCCAGAGTTTTACCATCCCATCTAGTTTCCAGGCAGGAAGATGAGAAGGGGTAAAAGGGCAGTTCTCCTAGCTGAGTCAGATCTTTCTAAAAAAAGATTTCCTGTAAGACCCACCCAACTGACTTCCACTTGGCCCACTGACCACACCTAAGGAAGTTGGAGTGTAATATTTTATAGGTATATTACCACCCTAAAAAAAAAAAAAATCAAGGTTCAGGTCCTAAAAACACAGGAGAATAGGTATCAAGTACACAGAATATTCTCTTTGAGAATGGACTAGAACAAAAACCGAAAAACCCAAAAAACTCTACAAATGAGGCGGGGAAGGAATGATCAGTAAAAGAGCAAAGGAACCAAGGGTGGGGAGTTTGGTGCTGTGTCCTGAAGGCTGTTCTGTCAAAAAGTTGTTGGATTCAGAAACTCCACCTGTGTGAAGGCCAAGGGTATGGGCATTGGCTGCCCACTTTCAAAATATATTCTGCTGGAGAACCAGCGTGGGTAAAGGGGACTTCTCCAGCTGAGGTCTATTAGAAAATCTCACACCTTGCCTTAATTTTCCTGTATCTCCTAATAGAGGCCTTGGTTGTGAACTGCTTGATCAACTTCATGGTGGAGAACAGAGAGAGAGCTACCAGAATTTTCAAGCAGGTTATCTACAAAAAGAATCTGGCATATGCAGTCTACATTTTGTTTTATTATGCTATAAAAGAGTACTGGAGTCTTTACCTGACCTTGATTTACAATTAAAAAGGAACCCCTTCCTCCTTACTTTATCTTGAGACATGATACCACGTTGGGAAGGAGCAAAATAGGCAGGCCCTTTCTATTTTTTCCACTAAGCATTGGTTCTTGAAAAAAATCCCTTTCCCCCTTAATATTGTGTACGTACCAAGAAACTAAATATCTTAACCTACTCTGATTCAAGAGACTCACAAATTAAAGATTGTTCCCACAGATCTCTTCCCAAACTATCTCTAACCTGGGCACATAAGTGTTTGTTGTTTGGTTAGAATAGTGATGTGTTGTTACATCACACATGCCCCATCCAAAAATTATACAAGGCGCTGGTTTTCATTATCAACATTCTTTAAAAATACGACTATGGAATGTTGCTCAAGACAAGTTAGCAACTACTATGCCAACAGGAAACAGAAGCACTAGTTGTTCAGACAGGGGCCTTGCAGGTGGTACCCTACTATGACCTGGATTAAGCCTCCAGATAAATCCTGGGAGGTGCAACCATGGAGGGCTGGAGTCAGTCTACTAAACATTACCCTCTAAGCTGTCTTTAATGTACATGGGCCCATCTGGATGTCTCCTTTTTTGAGATTACTTTTAAAGCTTCAGAGTTGGCCAGAACCAGCATAATCCCAGTAAATAGAGTATTAACAACTATGTCTTTGTTGGGTTACTGGAAAAACTAGACACACAAGATGAGTGTAGGAAAATTAGGTGTCCATTCAGTCTTTTGACTACATGTCTCAGATGTCTCTTGGAAAAGCTCTCAAGGTAAATGGAGTTGGATGTTGTACTTCATGGATTCTTGGTCCTGGTCACTGATAGGGAATGAGACATCACCTGGTGAGTGAGTTATCAGAATTATGTGCCGGAGTCATGGATACAAATCTCTAATTCCAGGCACTTGTCTTCCATTATATCACTTCAGTTAGAAGACTCATCTTGGTCTCCCTTCTATGCAATCTGTCCAGCTGTTAATTTGACAAATTGTACTGCCCACCCAGTTCAAAAGTAGCAAACATTTGAGAGTTTAGAGTGCTAGGCAATGTGCCAAGCACACTCTTGTTTAATCCTTACAACCCTCAGGGATAATGTAATTAATGCCAGTTTACAGACGAGTTAATTTAAGGCACATGTGTTACTGTACAGGATTCCATCAAGCAGTGTTAGCAGAAGGCTCAGATCCTTGGGCAGTCTTCTTCCAACACTCACCAGTAAAAAGTAGAAAAAAAAATTTCATCTGACAATGTGATGTGCCCTCATTCAGGGCAGGTGACTTAGAAAACCTGTAGATTTCCTTTATTATTCCCAAATTGTAAATATTTTTTTGTTTTTATCTCTTGGTCCAGATATATTGCCCATGCCCAACTACACTTTTATTAAACTAAGAAAAACTGTAATTTCCAGAACTTACTGTTGTTGTGTTGTACTATGGCTCCCAATGTGAGGTTCCTGCACTGAAATGAAAGCATTTAGCTCTTCAAACTTCTATGGGAGAGGGAGGCAGAAGAGGGTAGGGAAAGTATAACATCTGGAGCTCCTCTTGATGTAACTGTACATTCTGAATCATATATGAATTAAGAATATGGCTGAAGGTGGGTTGTGGGGTTCGAAACCCTTGAAGCCAGGAAGTAAAGAATTCATATCTGAAATAGGAGGCAAGGCCATCTACTGTGAGAACAGGGTAGAGGGGAGAGATAAGCTTGAGAAACGTAATTTTGTAAATTAAGCATGAGGAAGACTGGGAAGGAATGGTTATATAAAAGAACAGTTGCATAGGGTTTCTGCTAGTTCTGTTGAATCAGAAATTTTTTAATTTTTTTTAACGTTTATTTATTTTTGAGAGACATAGAGACAGAGCATGAGCAGGGGAAGGGCAGAGAGAGGGAGATACAGAATCTGAAGCAGGGTCCAGGATCTGAGCTGCCAGCACAGAGCCTGACGCGGGGCTCGAACTCACAGACGGTGAGATCGTGACCTGAGCTGAAGTCGGCCGCTTAACCGACTGAGCCACCCAGATGCCCCTGAATCAGAGATGTTTACAACAGTGGTGCCAATTGGCAGACGTGTGTGATATTCTTCAATAATGCTCAGATCAGATGTGGAAGTGGAGAAAGCAGATAGCTGGGCCGCTCCCAGGCTGGGTGTGTGCAGAGTAAATGCCACAAAGAGCAGTAGGTGACAAAAGTATTGGATGCAGGCAATGCAGTGATTGAAAAGATACACTGAAATAAACGCTGGCTAAGGAAGGAAACCACAAGGGAATGATCAGGGGCTGGGATTTTGATGAGTTCAAGGAAACAACAGAGATTAAGAGAGACATGAAGTAGTATGAGGCTGTATAATGGGATTTCAAATTTCAGAAGTGGAGAAGTCCTGGAGCAACGAAAAGTCTAAGTTGTGACTATGAGAAAGTAGCACTGAGAAGAGTTAAAATCAAGTAAAAAGTTTTGAGGTTATAGAGGCATTAAGGACAGGTCATTCAATAACTTTTATGTAGCTGTTACTGATATAATTTTTCTTCTTCCAAACAGAGTTGGAATGGAGCATGTAAATTCTCCGTGAATGTGGTGAAGGTCTAGGCGTACAGAAAACAGGAAAGGGTCCACAAACATGCCCTCAATCTCGCACAGGTAGTTCTGTCTGTGAGAGCAAGAGCAATGATCCAGAAGGTGCCAAGACCACAACGATCTCTGCTGTGCAGTGTGAAAGAACAAGCAGGCTCCACCTGTGAGGAGAATGTGATCTTTAGTAAGAAAAGGAAGTGTGAGTTCTGCAAAGAGACTAACAGATGACAATTTATATGGAGTTTTAGAAGACACTGGAAAAAGGCAGGGTCGGTTCATGTGATACTACTCCAAGGCAATGCCGATGTGACTTTTGACAGCAACAACTTCTCCGAGCCTGTTTACTTACATATAAAATAAGGGCAATAATTGTTCCATACACCTTACAAGGTACTGAAGCTAAGCTGTAAAGTGAATAGACTTTATAAAGCAATCTGAATTATAGGGCTAGCATTTGGGGAAAATGTCATGCGAAAAAATGTATATGGGTTATTAACATATTACAGCTACCTGTGCATCAAGATTCTATGATGTCTGTGTTTTATGCCATGTTGAATGTGAAACCTAACCCAAGGGAGATTAAAATAAGAGCAGTCAAGTGTGTCCAAAGTCCTAGAGATCATCAGAGCTTTGAGAATAGAAAAGAAGAAGACATGACAGTTAGGTCACTGCTAACAGAGGTTAATTTTTCACTGCGACTTTCAAGGAATGTGACATGAATGTATCATGAAAAGTATTCTGGTGCTCACCAGGCAAGAGCTTTCACAGATGTCAACGCTCAACAAGTCTTATGAGGTAGCCACTTATGGCTATGTCAATTTAGCCATATTTCAAGGGCTTACTTGCCACATGTGATTACTGGCTACTGTACTGGATAGCACCAGTACAATCCATCATCACAGAAAATTCCACAGGACAGTGCTGTTCTAGACAAAATCCACAATGTTGATGGAACTTGGAAGAAAAACTCTGGCTCTCGGGTGCCTAGTTGGCTCAGCTGGTTGAGCATCTGACTTGATTTTGGCTTAGGTCATCATCTCACGGTTCGTGGAATGGAGCCTGTGTTGGGTTCTGAGCGGACAGTGTGGAGCTTACTCGGGATTCTCTCTCCCTCTCTCGAAATAAAGTAATATGGGGCTCGAACTCACGGACCGTGAGATCATGACCTGAGCTGATGTCAGATACTTAACCCACTGAGCCACCCAGGCACCCCCATCTTATTTCTAAGAGAGCATATATACCTCATAACTGGAAATTTCTTTTCAATTAGTTGTAGGATCATTTACCTTCTGTATCAATCACCAGAGGCACTTACTGAGTATAACTGGGCTAGAACAGAGCGGGTACTTAATGCTCTGTCAACATAGGCTTCAGTTGATATAGGAGGCACAGAAGTAAATCAGCTCCCTGGACTCCATGTCTTCTCATATTGAATCTAGAATGCTTGTAAGCGAAATGGCTACACTGTTTCTGAACACCCCTAACATCTGCAGTTACCAAGTTGTTACAAAGGCTTTACCTCTGAATTACAGCAGGCCTTCTTTTGCTTTCCCAAATTGTTTCTGCACGTTTCCGGACTTCTTTGCTTACTTCCATTTTTCCAATGACTGAAAGTAAGATTAAATTACAAATTGCTTTGCCAGGCCTTAACAGGCTGTTTAATCATCCCCATCATCTTTGAAACCATTGACAAGGCTCTTCCCAGTCTCCTTATTGTCCCAGAGATAGCTTATCAGTTTCCTTCACTGAGAATTTCGCCATCTTCATAAAACGTCCAAGGCCTCTCTAAATGAACCATGTATGAACTTGTACAAAAATTATAGTCATATGCCAAAGAACTATGACCAGAAGCATGTTGTTTTATCCATGCTTGGTATAAATATTCCAGGGTTCATTCGGGTCAAAGAAACTCTAAGGATAAGTTACTGAAGTGCTGTTCTAGTCAGGCTGTCCCAGAGGAATAAGTACACAATCTAATACTATGACTAGTAACACTGCTCCAGCAGTACTAAGGACTGTTGTACTTAAATTTTGGCATCAGTCATTAAATCAAGCACATTAGAAAAACCATGATCTGTGATTTTGTTTTTAATTATCTTAAGCCTTATCACATAATTTACAAATTTGTGCTGATGATATAACTCCTCTACTTTAACCCTTCTAACGAGTTGGCAAAAGCACCATTACCGATCATACATAAATGGTAATTCCACAGTTAATTTTGAATAGCTGTTTAGAAGACAATCCTGAATTACAACTTAGTAAAGAATTCACAAGCCAAAACTGCTGCTATAACTTATCATACTGAATTTTAAAAGCATCTGACCTGACAGATCATCTATAAAATGTGAGAAGTGTTAACATTCTTTATTTAATGTTATACATAAACCACACTAAAATGCCTTTCATTAAGCAAAAGGCAACATTTTAAATGCAGGGAATTTTAATTAAATTGGCATAGTTAAGACTAGAAAGATAAAGTGGACACTGCCAGCTTATCTTCAGCCCTTGCCTTTAACAGGCTAACAAACACAACTTGAAACACAGCTGAGTCTTGCTGTTGTGATACAGTAAAGGGATTTCCTCAGTATTTAAATATATTAATATAACCAGTTATATAAATCTAAATATAAAACCAATCTCCTAATAGTTTAGAGATAGCATTTACCATCTCTGTGAAAAGCTAAACATCTAATCAATTCCAATCATACTTTTTGCAGGGGAAACAGTGACAGCACTTGTTGAACCAGAATTACTTTCAAAGTTTAAAAAGCTAATCATGTTCATTTAACCACAAGCCAATCTTACTGAAATCAGGACTGTCCGAAAGAAAGATTCTATCAGCCATTCATGATCTGAACTCTGGTGTATGAGATCAATTTAAATACGGTACACATAAAAAAAAAAGTCATGAGACATTTTTGTTTTATAATAAATAAGGCAACGGCCAACTATTACTCCTTAGTAGCTTTTTTGAGATAAGCTATCAAGTCTGCTCTTTCCCCTGCCTTCTTAATGCCGGCGAAGATCATTTTTGTTCCAGGGATGTACTTCTTGGGATTCTCCAGATACTCCATCAGTGTCTCCTCTCCCCAGGTGATGCCTAAACAAGGAGGAATGTATGGTTAAATATTTTACACTCCTGATAAAGGCCTTACCGTTGGTTATATTCATGCAATTTGTGCTTCTGTTAATTTTACAACGGTCCCCGCTTTACCTTTGTTCTTGTTGGCATCCGTGTAAGAAAATCCAGGGGCTTGACCTGTCTTCCGCCCAAATAAACCATGGAGATTTGGCCCAGTCTTGTGCTTGCCTCCCTTTTCCACGGTATGGCACTGGGCACACTTCTGAACAAAAATCTTCTTGCCCTTCTCAACATCACCCATTTTTAAATCTAAAAATGAAAGGCTCAATTTACTACTTATTCCCTCCAAGTAAAAATCCCATGGAAATCAGTGATCACTCCTAGTGACGTAATTATTCATCCACTGTGAATCTATGACAGGATATTAAGCGCCAGAATTAAATCCTGTTTTACTTATTATTAGTACACTTGCAACAGACTCTTTAGTACCAAAAACACTCGATGGAAGTAGTACTTCCTTAAAAACACATCTATCTGTGTCTAAGTAACAGAATTAAAGCCCAAGTAACCAAAGGAGGAACCTAGTTCAAACCATTTCAAAAGTTGAGGTCAAGGTCACAAAAAGTCACAAATCTGAGTTAAGTTGAAGAACCATGATTAAACTCAAACTACCAAAATTTCAACTTTTAAGAAAGCCTAATTATTTACTCATACCACATTTTGAAGCTACATCTCAGAGGAGAGGTCAAAATATATTTAAAAAATAGAAATCATAGTTGATTCGGCCTGCTCAGGCCACTATAAACTGCCTTGCTGTTGTCGAGTGGAAGGGCAGCAGGGGGCTGCGAGGTCTCGCAGGGACCCCCGCTCTGAGATCTCCGGAAGCGACCACGAGGTCACCCAATCGGGTCGGTTTCAAGGAGACTAATGAAACCTATCTTCCCGAGATGCTTAGGCAAGTTAAGGGGAGAAGCGACAGGTAACCAAGGAGAAAAATGACCCCTTTTCGGAGGAGCAGCAGTATTTGCTCTCCTTGAAGCAGAACGTGAGGCGCTGCGCGTCGTCCCTCCCGTTTCTGCCCTCATCACGGGAAATCCTGTCGGTCGCTTCCACAGTTCCTCAGCCCCAAACTACGAGAGCTGGGACCTCAGTTGGATCCGCAACCGAGTCGCCTACGGGTTTTCAGGGTCCTGACCGAGCCCATTCCCCCACTTAGTTGGGGTTCAGCCCTATCTCACGCCGTAGCCCACCGGGTTCTGGCTGGCCAAAGTCCGGGTTCTTCACTCTTAGGCCTGCTGGCCCCTCGTGGGCTCCACTCGCAGACTCCGAGCACTGACCTCTGCCCCGCCCGTATACCCACCAACGCAACTCCATGCCCTCATGGCTGCGCTTCCCGCCCCCTTCGGCCTCCCAGTTTTGCGCTCACCGCTCTTTGGTCGCGCGCGAAGCGAAGGTGCCCGCTCACAAGCCGGACGTCCAGCTCTCTCAGTCCAAGGACACGCCGGTCCGCGCCTAAGTACCGGTGTTGGTGCAACCGAACTCGCTCCGCCCCCTCGCGGCCCGAGTGCGGCTGCGCCGCCTGATACGCAGTGATGTCACCGCATCTCATTGGTTTCAGTCTCCGGGGTCTTCGCCGACGACGGCGCATATGCCGGCTAGCAGGGTAGGGTGTACCGCGCGGGTGCCCTTCTGCTCGAGGCCTCTCTTGCCGGCAGTTACGACAGGCCACTGGATGTACGACATCGGAGTGATGCCGGGAATGGCTGACGTCACCGTTCGGCCTTTGTGTGCATGCGCGTGCCCCCGGGTAGGGTGGAGCGGAGTCGCGTGGCGGACTGAGGGCGTTATCCTGCTAAGGTAACTGCTCTTGTGCTCGTTGACGTAATGCGCCTAGAGGGGGGCGTTTGCCTGCCCAGCGGGGAACGCCCCACATCTCTGGTACCTAGAGGGCTCCTGGCTACCATCTCTTCAGCCGGCGACCTTTATCCAGTTTGTGTCGTGGCTGGCGCCAGCCGCACCCACGAAGAGTAGCCTGGAACCAGGAGTTATAAGAGTTGGACCCGAGCTCCTGACGTGTTCTTGTATCGCCTCCATTCTGATACTTTTGAGTGATCTTTCAGATCTCCCCTTGATGGATGCCCCAAGACTGAGGAATGAGGCAGGTGCAGCAGCTGCGGCAAAAACTAGACTGTAGCTCTGGCCCCTCACCTGCCAGTTTGCTCTCTGCCAACACCCGTCTCTCCCTTGCGTCTATGTATGGAACAAGGAGAATGTGCAGGCAACGTTAGGAAGAAACATTTTTACATGGTTAGAGAATTCTTGGACATCTAGAGGATTTGCAGCTCATTTAACCTAGGGTTGAATGTCATGTTCAAGTAAGATATGGGGTTAGGGTCACATTAGAAATGTAGGTTTGATAACCCAGTTTCCAGTTATCATACTTTTCCTCTCGAACTAGCTCCCCGGCCTGACATGCCCAATTCTGTCATTGGGAAGTTTCTTCTTGACTCTCGTGGCCCTCTAATTCAGCCCCCGAGTTCTGAATGGAGTTTTCCTCCTTTTTTTTTTTTTTTGTATTCTAGCACTGCCAGAATCATTCAGTCAGGTGTTTATTGAATGCATATTATGTACCTGGAGTAAATCACTGAGGACTCTCAGGTGGCGCTTACATTCTAGCAATTTTCCTCCTGCTCCTGGTGTGAGCAATAGATGCTAGACTGCTTTTACAATCCTTCCAAACCACTGGTACTGTGATTTCTGCTCCAGAGCACCCATATACCTGTAGGATTGGATTCTTTTTTTAATCGTTTTCCGTGTCCTGACTTCCAGTTCCCCTCTCTTTAATTGCACACACTACTGCCACAGAAGTGTGCTGTGAAACAGCAGAAATCACACTTATTCAAGTTCTTTTCTGGTTTTTGGAACCAAAATAGTAATCATTTAGGTTTACTCCTGAAGTAGGGTCATTTGACTAACCAAGTATTTATTTATTTACTTACTTTAAACAATCCTTTTTAGAAATACTTTTTTTAAACTAATCTCTACATCCAACATGGGGCTTGAACTCACAACCCTGAGATCAAGAGTCGCATGCTCTAACAATGGAGCCAGCCAGGCACCCATGGCTAACCAAGCTTTTAAAAGACCAAATTTAGCCTGGTTTTTTTTTTTAGCCAAGTACTGAGAGTGTCACCCATATTCCTCTAAGGAATGTGTGGTCCTTGAATAGGTATAGTCCTATCATAATCTGTTTTGTTCGTGGCGCCAGAAGTTATTAGTCTTTGTAGAGGAGTTGACTCATGGAGAATATTGTGCCGGTACTGCAGATCATATAGATGTAGCATTAAATCAGTTGGCCAAATGAATTGATCGATGTCATTTAAAATTTATTCCCAGGAAGGGAGAATAGAAAACAAAGTTCTTAGTACTTTTAATTAAGGGTGTTGTAAGTAAAGAGCTTTGTTTTTGAAAGTAATGGGAAGCTGAGGAAAAAGAACAACAAACGTGAACACTTCACACATTCTTGTAGCAAAGCAGATACCATAAATTATGTGTTCTAATATCTGTGTATTTAGGTTTGGAAGAGACTCATAGTATGTACAGTTTACTCAGGATGTCTGAGATATCCCAGTTTCCGGTTACCATACTTTTCTTCTCGAACTAGCTCCCCTTCCTGACGTGCTCAATCCTGTCACTGGGAAGTTGGGAATTATAGTATTTTGCAGTTGTTCTCTTTTATATTCCTGTCTTACATCTGTCTAGTCTACCTCCATCTTGTCCCAGAGGATTGATAGTGGCTGGTAAGGAGTATAACTATTATAAAGCAAATACCTTAGGTTTTTCCTTCCAGCAGTAGAATGGACGCCATACTTTTAAAATCCCTCCTGATGAACAAGATCATAATAAGATACCACCCTCCCCCAAACCAAAACACATACGAGGTCACGAGAAATAAAGAGAAATCTCCTGGTTGGAGGCAGGGGTGGGGTGGGGAACAAGAACTGAAAAGGAATGTGATGAGCTTAAGCTTTAGGACCACAGGGACCTTTGCTGAAGTAAAAGAGCTTTAGGCTTTAGGAGCAGCTCAGCGGAATGAAAGTAAAGCTCATAAAAGGTAACAGTAGGGAGATGGAGAGGTAAGATTGGCTGAGACTCCAGGATAATTCTGAAACACTTGAATCTAAGGATAAAATACAGTCTGCTCTCTGGGAAAGGGAAGTACCAGGTTAGTCTTGTCTGGCGTGGCCTTGAGTACTGAGTGGGAGGAAAAAGTATCCTCTGAGAATTTATAACCACAGGTCAGCCCTCATGTAGGTTTGACTTTTTTTTACTCTACCTTCATGGTCTGAGAAACCTCTAGCTGAAAAATTAATACAGTAGTAGTAGACAAGCAGCGTGTTCTGGTGTCTCGCAGGAGAAAACATAAATCCGCAGAGGAATATTTTAACCCAGGCCCTCAGGATTCCCATACTCTTAAGAAATGCCAAGCTTGAGATCGTTATGAAAAACAGAGCAAAGTTACACCACAGATGGCCATAGGTGTTGGAACTATTAGATATCCCTGGGGAAGTAAAAGTCTTCCTGGGAAAGGGATCTCCTCACATCACTCTTTCAGGAAAGAAAACTTGCTCATTATTGAGGAAGCACAATAAAGTGGTTGTACATATGTAGTCCATAAGAAACTACCAAATGAGAATAAAATCTCACACAAGTACAGCTACATTAGTTGTAATCCTTTTATACCATGCTGTTTTTAGGTAGCATAGAACATGAGGCTTTGGGATCAAAGTAGCCTATTTTCCTTTTGGCAGCACAATTATTGTGTATTATTTGGATTAACAGTAACCCTTTTCCCATAGGAGAATTTACCACAGTTGGTGGCCAGATCCTTCTTGGTTGAGGGTTCCCCCCCCCCGACATTCTTTTATCTTAAGTTCACTCAGGAATTGGGGTAGCCATTTGTTTAATTCGTTGTCCTCATCCAAAAGAACAATAAAGCTTATTTTCCTGAGAAACAAATAGTTACACCTACATTAAGCCCCTAAGGTGAAGCTCTGTCTTCCTACATGTTTATCTACCAAAAACGATAAAATCCAGACTAGAGTGAGGACTCTGACCCTTTAGATTTTCATAGGAAACGCTCTTAGAAGGGGGAAAGAAGAGAAATGGTCTTATTTTCTTTTAAAAACAGAGACAATAATTTTCATTTACCTTTACAATATGTAATATGAAATGACATTAAAAATATTTAGACAAAAGCAGGGAATAAAAGCTTTTGCAATGAACGAGAGACCATCCAAAACAACCAGGCCACTTTTAAAAAGAGCCATAGCTAACTTGTAGAAATGAAAATGATAGTCACTGTAATAAAACTGCATATAGTATGATAAGCAAACGTTTATCTTACAGTTTCTCTGGAAGCAGTTTCTTTGGGTTTTGGTTGTGGCTCAGAGTTTCTTGTGAATTTGTAGTCACACTGTTGAACAGAGATACAGTTATCTGAGGGCTCAAATAGGACTGGAGAATTCAATTCCAATTCAATTCACATGGTTGTCAGACTTCAGTTCCTTGTGGGCACTTGGCTAGAGGCCTGTTGTTGGGACTGCTTACCCCATGGAAGCTTGCTTCCCAGAGACTGAGAGATAGAGAAGCTAAGATAGATGCTAGTCTTTTATAACCTTTTATAAATCCGTCACTTTTGTTATTGGTCATCGATTGTGGTACAGTGTAAAAGGAGCCTCACAAGGGTGTAAATACCAGACTGCAGGGATCATTGAACACACTATTCCTCGTTAGATGCATCACTATCTGTATCTACAAACAGAAATGTGTCTTGGGGTACCTGCTTGGCCAAGTTGGTTTAGTGTCCAACTCTTGGTTTTGGCTCAGGTCGTGATCTCACAGCTGTGAGATGGAGCCCTGTGTATGGCTGTGTGCTCAGCACGGAACCCGCTTAAGGTTCTCTGTCTCCCTTTCCCTCTGCCCCTCCCCTGCTTCTGCATACTCTCTCTCTCTCAAAAAAAAAAAAAAAAAAAAAAAAAAAGAGGTATGTGTCTCTATCTATCTACAGTATCAGTTCAGGGCTTGCAGAGGTTGTGGAAACCTGGTTCCTGGTAAACAACCCTAGCTTTAGGTCAGCCTTTCAAAGGCCTGCAGCCTAGAAGTGAAGGTGAACTGGAAGAAACAAGATCCTACAAGGTCTGCAGCCTGACCTCATTAGTGGTTGGTCAAGGAGACCTCAGATTTTGAACTTGGAATAAGGAATTCTGTTGCCTTCAGGCACCCGGTGGAACCAAATGAAAATTCAGAAAGACGATAATATCAGCCTAAATCTCAAATTATTTCTACAAATAAAGTTTTAATTAATTAATTAATTAATTTTTAACATATGTTTATTTTTGAGAGAGAGGGAGAGAGGGGTAGAGAGAAAGAGAGGAGAGGGCAGAGAGAGAATCCCAGGCAGGCTCTCCAGTGTTAGTGCACAGCCTGATGTGGGGCTCAAACTCATGAACTGTGAGATCATGACCTGAGCTGAAGCCAAGAGTCGGACACTTAACTGACTGAGACACCTAGGTGCCCTTACAAATAAAGTTTTTAAAGTGTTCAGCAAAGGAAAAAAGATTCTTAACTACATGATATGAATGAGAACTAGCAGAAGTAAGAACGAGGTCATAGGGATTCCAGATTTTAAAATTATCGCGCTGTAAAATATTGTGTTCTAGACATAAAAGCCAGGGCTTGAATATTTTAGAAGGGAACTAGAAAGTATGTATATAAAATAAAATGGCAGATATGAACAACTGTCAAATAGAAATTTTAGAACTAAAAAAATAAAATGAAGAGGATACTGCGATAATGTATAATGTACTTTTGAAAAAAAATTTTTAGTGTTTATTAGTTTTGAGAGAGTGAGACAGAGCATGAGCAGGGGAGTGGCAGAGAGGAAGACACAGAATCTGAAGCAGTCTCAAGGCTTCAAGCTGTCAGCACAGAGCCCTATATGGGGCTCGAACCCATGAACCATGACCTGAGCTGAAGTCAGACGCTTAACCAGCTGAGCCACCCAGGCACCCCTGTATAATGTACTTTTAAGTGGAGTCCCAGAAGGAAAGAAGAGAGAATGGGGTAGATGCAGTGTTTGAGTGAAAGAGATCAATCCATAGATTCAAGAATTCCAATGATTCCTAATACAGTAAAAAAAAAAAAAAAAAAAAAAAGACAATAACAATATAAAAGCAAAATGACAAAAACAGTGACATTCCAAGAACTCTTTGACCACTGAGTTCTCTACAGCTACAGTGGAAGCCAGGGGACTGTATATGAATATCTTCAATATACTGGAAGAAAGTAACTGTCAAATTAAATTCTTTATCTGGCAGAATATCTCTTAGGAAGGAGAGAAAGACATTTCAAACAAAACCCAGCATATCCACAATGAAGGAAATTCTAAAGGGTATTCTTTATGCAAAAGGAGAATGATTACAGGTTAAGAGATCAAAGATGAAGGGAAAAAATAAAGAGCAACAAAATAGGTAAATACATGCTTGAATCTAAAGGAACATTGTTCAGGGGCACCTGGGTGGCTCAGTCAGTTGGGTGTCTGACTCTTGATTTCGGCTCAGGTCATGATCTCACAGTCATGGAATTGAGCCCCGAGTTGGGCTGCATGCTCAGTGCTGAGTATGGAGCCTGCTTGGGATTCTCTCTCTTCCTCTTCCTCTGCCCCTCTCCTGCTTGCATGCATGTGTGCACGCTCTCTCTCTCAAATAAATACACAGTAAAAAAAAAAAAAAAGTTGGACACTTAACCAACTAACCCACCCAGGCACCCCTAGTCCAGAATTGTTTGAAAGGAGGTTATTATTAAATGACATGATCATGAAGTATAAAAATTAAAAGACATATCAACAAAACACTCATAGAAATTCCTTATGAACTTTCACGATAAACTATGTCTAAAATGTGCCCGTTGGCACGTTAAATGAGTTGGCCTGCATTTGAGGGTTAGCCAAACTCTTGTAGAAGATGGCTGTCAGTGAAGAAACAGATGCTTCCCAGACACCAAATCTACCAGTGCTATAATGTTAGACTTCTAGCCTGAGCACCGTGAGAAAGAAGTGTTGTTTATAAGCCTCCTAGTTTATGGCGTTTTGTTTTAGCAGCCCAAACAGACTACGATACCATCTTTTCTTGCCACAATTAACTCACCAGTTACTAATTAAAGCCATTGCTAGAGCTTCACAATAAAATCATTTTTTTCCTGCTTAAAAATAATGGTCATGTTTATCAGAAGGTTAAAGGAAAAGAAACATCCAACTTTACGTGCGTGCACAGCATTTTGGGTTTTATTTTTTCTACTGACTTATTTTGTCCACATGTTTACATAAAAAAAACAGGTCCCATATGTTTAATTTATTAAGGTAATGTAGTTTATAGAGCTGCCCATCTCAATTAACTAGGCATTTGAGTTTTGTCTTTTGTATTTGATGTTTGTGCAAACATTTACAGAAGGGACAATGTTCACATTTATTTTATTAAGGTACTATAGTTTGTATAGACATCTGTCAATTACTGGGCGTTTGAATTTCAAATAATCATTTTTGGAAAACAATGATGTAAACTTTGTCATACACATTGTTTTTCATGATTTTGGAAAATTACCTTGGAGTTTAGTTTGAAAATGAGATTAAAGACTATATATTTTTCTGGTTCTTATATTTTATTGCCGAATTGTTAAGCTTTTCAAGAAGTAAGAACATCCCCTTTTCTGGGTTCCTCTGACTAGATACTAACTTAAATTCCTGAAAACATAAACTTCATAACAAGGTCATTATGGGTCTTCTAAAAAACAGAATCCAACAACATGGACGAAATTCTGTTAAATTTTTACTTTTCTTGCAAGAGGCTAGGTTTTGAAGGAAAGTATGAATATCTCAATTATAGAAATAATAGGAATTATGGCCATAGAATTGGTGTTTCATTCCTGAATGGTCCTTATCCCTGAGGTCTTTATGGTCTTCTAGAATTGATTTATGGAAACGTTTTTGTGCACCAGTTTTTGAAAAAGAGTTCTTAAGCCCTAGCAGGTCAGTTTGAGGCTTGGCCACTCCAGCTCTAGGAATCCAATCCAGAATGGGTCTTGTCTCCTCGTTGTTTTCTGTGTTCGTCAACCTTTCTTCTGGCTTACTTAAGAAATGTTCGAAATCCAAAGCTTCCAAGTCTGGTTTACTGTCTAAAATAGTAGGCTTACTAAAGCTAACAGAGTTTTGACACATAGTATATGGGTCACGTATGGCAGGTTTAAGATGCTCATACTGAATGTAATGGTTGGGGGTATAGCAAGATATAGGGTGGGGTTTTAATGCCAGCTGTCTCCAGTACAAATCTTCTATCTTTTTAGTATCCGTGATTTTTGGAAATGTTTTCATGTCGCAAACGTTGGTCAGATCTCTTGTTGGGTAACAAGGTGGGGATGTATAGGTAGATAGCAAGCTTTGTTCTTCCTTAATCTTGTCTTCGATTTCCTGTTTTTTATCAGCAACACTCGCCAGTGTGTTATCACTAAGTGCCATCATTTCTGTAGAACTGGGTATAAAGGTATGAAAATTACACAAAACTCTGGGGGTACAATCTGGACAGGAACGTGGTCTCTGCTGGACAATAGCCTCCAGAGGACGTCGGTTCTGAATCAGTCGAGCAATTCGTCCTTCGAGGGGTCTTGGAGTTTTTAAGACAGGATGGAATTTTTCTTGCTGTAGTGGTGGGATAAAAAGGAGAAAATCAGTTAATATCTGGCATTGTAAGGGTATTGCCACAAATGGCAGATCAAATTTGTACCCGTTTTCACTGAGTAAATGTAGAATGGGTGTAGGCGTGCACATTGCAATGTTCGCTTATGTATGTATGTATGTATGTATGTATGTATGTATTTAAAGACACTGACATTTGGGTCCTAGTAAAGACATATTTTTTTCTTCTACTGGATTTTGCTGATAGGGAGAGGGGATGTTTTTACTTGGCTATGGAAAAATTCCTATGCGTAGGAACTCTTTGCTCTCAAATGTTCAAAGATAGAAAAGAATCACCGGAGCGGAATTCCTGCCATCCCCAACAGATGATGTTGACGGTTCTGTGCAGTTATTTAAATCTCGGTGAAAGCCTTCCAATGCAAGGGTTCTTAAACCTCAATTGAATCAGAATTAGCTTTGAAGCTGGGGAATTTGAGAGTCCTAAGCTTGATCCCCTGAGACTGTGATTCAGAGGTTCTGCAGTGGGACTCAGGAATCTTTTTTTTTTTAAGTTTTTTATTTATTTTGAGAGAAAGAGAGAGAGAACAAGCAGGGTGAAGGGCAGAGAGAGCGGAAGAGAGAGACTCCCAAGCAGGCTCCACATTGCTGGATGCAGGGCTTGAACTCATGAACCCTGAGATCATGACCGAGTGAAAACCAAGAGTCGGACACTTAACCAACAGAGCCACCCACATGCCCCAGGAATCTGCTTTTTTAACAAACATCTTGGGCGATGCTGAGGCCAGTGACGTGGTGTGCTTAAACAGCGGTCTACAGGGAGCTGGTCATATCTGTGCTTTTTGAGATATTTTACAATACTATGAATCATGTCTGGTAACTGCAAAAGTAGTGTATTTAAAAGTTTATTAATAGATACATGTCTGTAGGGGGACAGGAAGAAAAGGGAGGAGTTGATTAGAAAGGGGCATGAGGAAACTTTCTGGGATGATGATAATACCTAATGTATTGGTATTGTTTCGGTTATACGTACAAAGATGTATGTGTTTGTCAGAACTCAGTGAACATACACTTAAAGTATGTGCAATTTCACTGAATGTGTATTTTGCCTTAAAAGAAAAGCTGCAATAGATTGAACTCTGTTTAATGATATGCATGCCGATTGTTTAGGGGTGAAGTATCCTAATGTCTGCAATTTCTCTGAAATGCATAAAACATAGTAAAGTGTATTGATGGATAGCTGGAGGGATGGAAAGATGGATAGAGCATGTGATAAAGTAAATATAGGAAAATGCTGATGGTAGAATCTAGGCAGTGGGTGCATGGATGTTAATTGTAAAATTATTCACTGTTCCTTATCTATGAAGATTTTTATGACAGTGTGTTGAAGAAAACCTAAAAAAGAACAGATGGATGGTGATGATATAATTGATAGCAGAGGCAGTGAAAATGAGAATGGCGAGAAAACAGTAACTGTTGTTTGGACGTAGAAAACAAAATGAACTTAGGAGTGTCTTCTTGGATCCTAGTTTCCTCAGAGTTGGAGGAATTTCCATCTATTACTAACAAATCTGTTGTAACCTTTAGCTAATCAGGTTTGAGTAAATACTACGAAGAAAAGCAGAAGAAACCCCAGCTCTTTGAAATACTTTGTTAAAATGTGTCATAAACAAAAAAGTCTGGGATATATCATATCCTCCTGGGACAGGACCCCTTTATGCAAGAAGCAGTTTTTAGTTTCTTTATTTCATTCCACTACAACAAAATACTTCATACACTTATTACCACTAAACACATGCCTTCCCAGAGTCTGTTAGTCATGACTTAGTCAGAAACCAGCAAGAGTCACTAAAACTTACTTTTATTTTTTTTAGTTATTTATTTTGAGAGAGAGACCGTGTGCATGGGTGCATAAGTGAGGCAGGGGGAGAGAGAGACAGAGAGAGAGAAAGAGAAGGAGAGAGAGAGAGAGAACGAGGGAGGGAATCTCAAGCAAGCTCTGTGCTGTTAGTTGGGAGCCTGATGAGAGGATCACACCCATGAACTGTGAGATCACGACCCGAGCTGAAACCAAGTTGGAAACGTAACTGACTGCGCCATCCAGGCACCCCTGAAACTTTGAAACTTTGTTTTCGGCATATTTTCTCTTACTGTTAATAAAACTTTAGCTGACAATTAACTTGGAAAATAATTTTGCATATAATATACTTGACAAACATCCTCTGTATAACTGCACATGTATTTTTTTGTAAAAATGATAAAGCTGCTTCCTGAGGGGCTGGACTACAGGGCCAAATCGGTGGAAATCTGGGTAGCTGATGAAGACACTTGACAACATCAGAGTATATGTATAGTGCTTTCTAGCCTTAGAGAATGTTCGTTGCAAGTGAAAAGTAAAAAAAAAAACCCTTTAGTGAATGATAAAGCACAGTCTGTGTAACTACTTCAGGTGTTATGATGTTTTTATCACCTTGGGAAATACCAAAGCTAATGTAAAATAAATGTGTTCAGTCTAAAAAGAGTTCATATTGAAATATTTTACAGCCATTTTTTTTGTGTCTTTCCACAGTTTATATCTTTAGAAATACTAATTTTGTTTTAAAAACTTTGTAACTTTAGAAGATAAAATCTAGGCCCCAAATAAAACAACATGTAAATATATTATTAAGTTATTTTATCTCATGTATACATAAGTAAGCCAACAGACTATAATTTCCGTCACTAAAGGGCTCGATCATTTCTTTCAGGTCATTTCACATAATTAAGAAATTTGTATTGATATTTGCAGAGAATTTATTGACTTTCAGTTGCAGTTCAGCCAACTCTCAATTATTGTGGATATCAGGCTTTATCTCTTCAAAAGCAGTGGTAATGTACAAGATATACAAGTATATAAACATTCATAGAATTTATTAAGAATCTCATTAAATTCAAGGGTAAACATTTGTAAATCTATTCTTTTGTAAATTTTAGCGAGAATAGCATAATAGAAAAATCTGTTTTTTTAAAAAAAATCTCAATGGGCGCCTGGATAGCTCAGTTGGTTAAGCCTCCCAACTCTTGATTTTGGCTTAGGTCATGATCTCAGCTCAGGTCATGATCTCATGGTTCGTGAGTTCAAGCCCTGCATTGGCTGCACTGACAGTACAGAGCCTAAGTGGGATTCTCTCTCTCTCCTTCTCTCTCTGCCCCTCCCATGTTAATGCACTCTCCTGTTCTTTCTCTCTTTAAAAAACAAAACAAAACAAAACAAAAAAACAAACCTCAAAACACCAGCACTGGGAACAGGAAAAGAAACCTCGCTTGTTCTTTGAAATAGTCAGCAAAGGTATTTAAACGAGTTTAAATCAATTCAAAACTAACTTTTATAATGAGTTAAATTTTCCCTTTGTTAGCTTGGTCACCGATACTCCCGATACTCATGAAGCAAATAAAAGTGGGTAAAGCAAGAAGGAGCCTAACAGCTGGTATGTTCCCCCTAAACAACTGAGAGTTGACTGCAATTACTTACAGGCTCTGGGTCAAATCCTATCTGTCCAGTTAACTCTGCTACCTCCTTTTCATGGTAATCATCCAGTTCAAGAGGGTTCATGGGCCCCAGACCTTAATGGAAATATCACATCTTATTACTTTGTTAGAGGAAATGAAGGATGGCTCTTAAATGACCTTTTATAGAAAAACTTACCCATTTCCCTTTGCAATATAATTAGAATGAATAAATTGAAAACCAATTTTACCTCCCAGTTTCCTGCTAAGAGAAGCTTACCACCCACCTTAATTTCTGTTAGTACTCAGGTTAAGAAACAGGGAAAAACATTAGAAGATGCAAGCTTGTAATAGCATTTATCAAATATTCTAATTTTATTCTTGTTACTTGTATTAAAGTAAACTCATACCTGTAAAATCATGAGTGTATGAAGTGATCCAGTGGGACCTCTCAAGATTTCTTTGTATGTTGGCCTCTTTTAGAGAGCTAATTGGGTCCCACGAACTTAAAGAAGTATTAGGAGCGAAGGTTTTAGGAGGTTTTGGGTAGAATACTGGCTTGTTCTTTTCAACACACTTAGGAAACTAGAATATGAACATCAAAGTTTATTGTTATTAATGCCATCTAGTAGAATAAGGGCTGATTCATTATCTTAACAAGAAGGGGTGTAAAGGAAATTCTAGGCTGAAGTCAGATAATGATATTTTTCTTCATTAATTACTAATATTCTGCAACTTAACCATATTGAGTTAAATAATATTTTACCAAAGGAATGATGAACTCTTTTCTAAAAGTGTTTTGCTTTGGCAGGGACTCTGTCCAATAATGTACCTTAGAGAAACGTCCCTGAGAATACTCTACCTCCAGTAAAATTTTGTTAGAGATAAAAGGGTTTGGGTAAATTCAGCCAAAATTGTGTGTCTCCTACTTTTCTTTCCTTGCCCGAAATGGCACCATAGGATATATTTCATTGATTTCGGATGAAATTTAAGTCACTCAAGTTCAAATAAAATTTTTCCTTCTGTCTATATAACCATTTACACTGGAGTTTATTTTGTGTTTTCAAAAGGAGGTATATGTAAAAGTGAATGAATGAATGAGTTTCATTGCAGTCTTTTTGGCTATTTAGAAATTCACTTTTTTCTCAGATTGATGGACCCTGAATATATGGGGCCTTCTAAAGTTCCTGGACCTAAGGGTGATGGTGTTTATAGCAACTCTGTGAATTTGGAGTGATCCCCATTTTCCATATATAGAATAGTCATGGTAAAAGGCACCTGTTAGAAAACTATCTCAAGTATTCAATAATTACCTCTATAAACCTTTAACTAATATGTGGTTTGCTTATTCAGGGCTGAAGAAAGCCATCTCTGTTTTCTTTACCTTTATAATGCTTTGCAAAACCAGCTTAGAAATAAGGAATTTTTTCAAATATCGTTCTGAGGGGCTGGATTAATCTTGTGTCTTAATCTACTTTAAGTAACAGCAGTGATCTACTGAAATGCAGGCAAGGGTACAGAGGAAGAAAATAGGGAGTATGAAATGTTATTGTAACCTATGGTGTTTGGGAAGAGTTTAAAGAGTCAGGGATACTTGAGGTGGAGAGTTGGCCAGTTTTCAGTATAGACATGGAACTGTCCTAGAAATGAGGAATATATCTCTAGGAGGGGGATGGGCACTTTAGATTAGAAAGATGGCAGATGGTTCAAGGAGGAAACCACACTCCTCTGTAAGGATGATATGAGTGGATCCTCTTTGCCAGGGAAGCCAAAGGGCTTTCCAAATATTTACAGATAAGGAAAACTGGATAGTAGGCTCAGTTAGGCTTTGAAAACGGTTTGTTAAAATATATCAGGTAGTCCAAAGTTAGGGAAGTTTATGGCACTTGACCCATGCGGTTATTATATTTCATCTTATTCAGAAGATGATTGCAAGGTAGATTTTATCTTAAAGAACATTTTTGTTTTGCAAAAGCTAAGACCAGGTGCTTCAGCTCTTGAGAAATAGAACAAAGAAGTCTTTGGCCATTTGAAGAAGTGACAAAAGCAGCCTAGAAGAATCAAATATTTGAACCTAATTGTTTGCCAGTTATAAAAGGAAGATGAATGTTCCGATTGGCATAATGGCTAGAAATGGCCAGTGAGAAGAGGTCTCTGAGGAAAGAGAATGGTAACAGGAGAGGCTATGGCTAGAATAAGGACAGTGTCAGGAGTCTGGTGGGGGAAACCAAGCGAAGTCAAAGAGATAAAAAGGTAGGGTGGCTCTGGGGACTGGGTGGGAAAGAGGTACCTAGATTTCTGTGACTCTTGAGGACACAGGCTTCATATACGTGGAATGTAAAAGGATGAAAGCAAAATGACATTTAAAATACTGTTAAAAATTAAGGCTCAGAACTTAATTTTTAAAAGGTTAAACTTTTATTTAGAATATTCCCCTTTCCAATACCACCCATTTCTTAATGTTCTAGGTCAACAAAGTTTTATAATCATTGGAATAATAACATTGACAGAAGCTTACATTTATTATAAGTTTACTATCTGTGAATACGGTGCTGAGTGCTTTTACATGCATTCCATTCTCAAGACAACCCTATGAGGTAGGGGTAGAGTTGATGATTACTCCTGTTCTATCTATGAGGAAACCGAGGTATTGAAGAATTAAATATATTATCCAGGACTATACAATTGATAAATTTCATTTCATTTTTATTATTTTAATGTTTATTATTTTAATGTTTATTATTTTAATGTTTATTATTATTATTATTATTATTATTTTTGAGAGAGAGACAAAATGAGTGAGGGAGGGGCAGAGAGAGAGACAGACACAGGATCTGAAGCAGGCTCCAGGCTCTGAGCTGTCAGCATAGGGCCGGAAGCAAGGCTCAAGCTCGGAAACCATGAAATCATGACCTGAGCTGAAACCAAGAGTTGGACACCTAACCGACTGAGCCACCCAGACGCCCCCAAATTTATACTCTTTACCAAATGTTATACATGATATCTTATTGGCTTGAATAGAAAGTACTAAAATATGGCTTTTGGAAGCTTTCTGTTTTATAACCAGGAGATATATTTCTGGAATTACTTAAATTATTTTTTTTAAAGTTTATTTATTTTGAGAGAGACAGCGACAGTGAAGTGAGAAAGGAGTAGAGAAAGGGAGACAGAATCCCAAGCAGGCTCTGCTGGCAGCACAGAGCCTGATGCAGAGCTTGAACCCACGAAGTCAGGAGATCATGACTGGAGCCAAAACCAAGAGTTGGATGCTTAACTGACTAAGCCACCCAGGTGCCCCTGGAATTACTTAAGTTCTTAGTGTCTCTGCCTCCTCCCACCCTTAGAGAATGCTGAGTCATAAGGTAACTGTCATCAAGCCCAGTATCAGTTCTATTTTTATTTTATTTTTCTGTCCAGCAAAGTACAAAACGTGATTAGGATTAGGGATAAACCAGAAGAATAACTGAAAGGTTGAAAATTAAGATTAGAAAAGATTAAGAAAGTTGGATTAATCATTGGGAGAAGAGTCAGATAAATCAGTCAAAAATATTTATGCACAAAGTGCTGTAGGGACTATAGATGTTATAAAGTATTCCATTTTCAAAGAGCTTGTAACTGAGTGGAAAAGATATAAAATACAGATAAAAAGTTATTGGTTGTAATAATTGTTGTAGAAACTCAGAAGAGGGGAAATCACTTCTGTTGGAGTAATAATGCTTATAAATTATAGCACTTTCTATTTTTCAAGGTGCTTTTATAGCCTTCATATAATCCTCATATCCTGTGAAGTCTGTAGGACAGATTTTGCTGAAATTATACAGGTATATTTTATTAATGTAAGCTCAAAGAAGAGAAACAATATTTCTAATATCACCAAGAGGACAAATGGCAGGCATAGGAATAACTAGATTGCAGGTCTCCTTATCTGGTTCACTTTCTGCTCTGCACAACAAGAGTTGCACCGAGCCTTGAAGAATGAGCAGGTTTTGGGTAGGCAGAGAGGCCATGAAAGGAGAGCATTCCAAGGGTGGGAGATGGCCGTCCACCTGTCCAAGAACCAGAGAGCTGAGCCCGGCTGCAGGAAAGAAGTGAGGCCAGACTCCAGAGGGTCTTCAGAGCTCAGTTATAGCCTTGGGATTCACACTCAGGTAAAGGAGAGCTGGTCAAGATTGTTGCAGAGGGCTGAGATAGGAGGACAGTGGCATTTTCATGAGCAGAAGGAAGTGAGGGAGATTGAAAGAAGAAACTAAACCACAGAACTGGAGGCTTTTGGCCATAAGAATGCGTAATCATGGAATGGTCTCTTGAATAACTTCTCATATTTCTGGGTTGCTTTGATAAAGGTTTTGCTTGAAAGAATTAAAGAGGTCCAAAGTACGATAGATGACTCTTTAAGGATTTTTCCTGATGTATAGCTTTACAAAACACAAATAGGAAGTTGCTTATTTCCTAGATGACTGTGTGACACCGCAGTGACCACACTCTGGCCACAATGGTTATCCCAAGTAAAATTCAAATGTTTCTAGCCTTGCATAATTATTTCTTGCCTACTTCATAGATTGGTAAATGCAAGAAGATAATATATGGAAAACATTTGGTACTGCCTTTCACAAATTAATTGGTCAATGAATGTTGGCTATTATAATTTTCAAATGTCCAGATCTTTTCCTTCATGATTAAAATTTTTCTCTCCCTGTCCATGTGGAGTCATGGTACAGAGCTTAAGAGCGAGACTGGAGTCCGACATGCTTGAGTTCAATGATGATGAGACAGCCACAAACTCTCTGAGCCCCAGTCTCCTCATCTATAAAATGGAGATGACGATACTAATCATTTTAAGTTATTGTAAAGGCTAAGCGATGTATTATATCCAGAGTGGTCAGTGTGTAGCATTTTCTCAGTACACAGTGGCCACTGTTTTTATCTTTGATTCTACACAAATATAATGGTTGGGACAATAAATTGCAAATCTTTCTGAAAATTTTTCATTTACCCTATGTATATTTGGAGTTACTTAATATGCTGTGAATTATAAGAATAGAGTTGGGGGTTACACAGTGAGTGAAATGCAGTCCTCCACTTTCTTTCAGTGGGGAGGATTTTTTTTTTTTTTTTGGTAATTGTGGAAATGTTACATAACTGCCCAAAGTATGTGAAATCAGCTAAGCAAACAAAATGTGAATCATGGTCAAAATCTCAGGGTTTTTTTTAACCAGATAGAAAATAAAACAGTCCATCTTTTGGGTTTTTGTAAATCTGTAGAGTAAAAACATTTTTTACTTTGTTTTAAATACACATTTAAAAGATACTTACATCATAGTATACACTCTGACCTGGCCAATTCAAGGCTTTCTTCTTTGAATCCATCGGAAAGTCTAGCAGTTCGTATCTGTAAGGATTACCTGAAATTTTCAGGAAGAGTGCTGTTATCCTGAATATGCAAGAACAGTTTTCTATGAATGGGGCTTGGGGGTGCAATAAACAGAAACGAGATAATAGGAGGTAGAGGGGAATGAGGGTGCACATTTTAGCCAGTGTATTATAGCTTCTGAGTTCCTGCTCCTTTAATGAGCAGCACGTGGGCCTCCTAGAGGGAGAATGAGTCTCTAACCCAAGTGTCGCCAGCAGTACGTGGGGGCACTGGAGCTGCACCGTTCTTGTTAACAAAAGGGATTCTTAGGTAAGTTATAACTTTAAAATTTAAATTTTCCTGGATCCTCTTTCTAGTCTCTGAAGGCTTAGCAAATACATTTCTATACTACTATTTCTATACTTGGGCTTTCCTTGCCTAAATATCAAGACATAGAATTAGTATTTGCTTACCAAAAAGGTATTGAAAGAGACCATCTTAAAGAATGTAGCTTCTTAGGTATTAGCGGTAGTTTGATAAGCTTTATCAAATATAGCATGGCCTCCTCTGGCCCTATAATAAATTCCACATTAAAGAATGCTCTGAGGCGCCTGGGTGGCTCAGTCGGTTAAGTGTCTGACTCTAAATTTTGGCTCAGGTCATGATCTCATGGTTTGTGAGTTCCACACTGGCACATGTGTAGAGCCTGCTTGGGATTCTGTCTCTTTTGCTGTGCCCCTCCTCAGCTCACTCACTCTCTTTTTCTCTCTCAAAGCAAATAAACTCTAAAAAAAAAAAAAAAGAATGCTCTGAACATCCATCCTCATATATAATAAGAACAGAGGCTGGCATATATTGAACATTTACTGTGTGCTAGTAACTATATTAAGTGTTTTATATGCATACATTACTATGAGGAAGGTGCTGTTACTTCCACTTTAACAAATGAGGCTACTTAGTCACACACACACACAAAAAAAATAAGCGATTTGCCTAAGATCACACAGCTAGTAAGCGGAATAATTCAAACTCAGGCAATCTGGTACTAGTGCACTCTTAACCCATGTACTATGTCTTTCTATTAAAGAAGAGTTAAAATAAGTGTACAAAAAAAGTAGAAAACCTAACGTGGTAGTAGTTTTTGGAAAGGTCTTTTTTTTTTTCTTTTCTTAATTTTTTAATGTTTATTTTTGAGAGAGAGAGAGAGAGCATGAGAGGGCATGGGGCCGAGAGAAGGAGACACAGAATCCGAAGCAGGCTCTAGGCTCTGAGCTGTTAGCACAGGGCCCGATGTGGGGGTTGAACCCACAAACCATGAGATCATGACCTGAGCTGAAGTCGGACGCTTAACTGACTGAGCCACCCAGGTGCCCCTGGAAAGGTCTTTTATAAGGGTTATTACAATATACTCATCTTTTTTTTTTTTAATTTTTAATGTTTATTTTTAAGAGAGAGGGAGAGACAGAGTGTGATTGGGGGAAGGGCAGAGAGAGAGAGAGACACAGAATCTGAAGCAGGCTCCAGGCTCTGAGCTGTCAGCACAGAGCCCGATACAGGGCTTGAACTCAACAACTGCGAGATCATGACCTGAGCTGAAGTTGGAGGCTTAACCGACTGAGCCACCCAGGCGCCCCAATATACTCATCTTTTTAAAGTCCTCTAAGAGTGACTCATTGGTCAGGACAGGTAGATACTTGGAAGAGTGGACAATTATGGTGGTAACTTATTTCTTTAGTCTGTGACCTACAGCTGCACTGAAAAGTGTTTTTATAAATTCTACACACATTTCTCTGATTTCTTATTAACTCTATGCACTTCATGTAATTTCAGAAATTATCCAATTCAGGGATCGAAATAAATAAATTACTTTGACACTTTGCCTAATAAGATCATACAAATTTCAATTGCTTGGCATCCTATCTTGTAGTTCTTTTGCACAACTCTGCCCACCCCAACCTCCCCGTGTATTTACATATATATACATATGTATATGTATTATTTAGAGTTGAGTATATTCATATGTATGTATGTATCTATATATGCATATATTTGATGCAGATTTTACTACCTTTTATCAATGACTGGACTGAGAGGTAATGGAAAAATTCAGTATGTGGCACACATACTGGAATCATTACATGGGTGCAGAGTAATAAAATCGTAACGGCTAATACTTATCTCTGGTATCTATGAAGTAGGTGTTAATATTTCCATTCTACAGATTGGGAAGTAGAGGCAGAGAAGTTAAAGCTTTTCTATGGTCCATGGGGAATAAGTGGTAGAGTGGCAGAGCTAGAATTCTACCATGCCATCTGACTCTATAGTCCATGCTTTAAAAACTCCACTATAATGTCTCTCAAAATATTACTATCTCCTAGTAATGTACTGAGGTTGATATTAATGATGGCAAACATTTGAGTCCAAATATTTATGTACAGTGGAACTGCATTATAGGACATTTCTTGGGTCTTACCTACCTCACAGCCTAAGTTCATTCAACAAATGTTTTTCTCTGCCTAACATGCACCTTTTCTGTCACCTTCAGTTACCTCTTCTCTAGTATTTTCAATCTTTTCTGTAGGTTTGTTCTCTGTTTTAAGTATCTAGTGTGGGAGAAACTTGATGACTAGCGTATGGGTTGGTGACTAGTGTATGGGCTTACTATTCTAATACAACACATCTGTAAAGACCCCAAGGTTTGCATCTGGAAGAAAATGCCCCAAGGTGTTAAGAGGACCTAAACAAATGGTTCCTATTACTTTCTGAGTCTTATTTCAATGACACTCTCTCAGTTCATCACAACTGTTTCACCTGTGTCTAGACCCTGATGCTCTGAACCAAATATTGTCCCTCGTGCTGATCACTGGAGCTAGGATGAAATTTTTAAAAGGTAAGCCATGAGAAAAAGCAGGAAGGAAATAAAAATAGGTAAAACAGGTAGAATAAAAACAGCTAATTCTACAATGTTTGGTTTCTGTTTCTAAAGGCATGGAAGGCTTTGTATAAAGAAGAGAAGTTAAGAGCACCTGCAGAAAATCTGATTTACTTGGTTAGTGGTAGGGTTCCAGATGATTCTAAAGAACATCTTTCATAATCTACCGGTGGGTCACACTTGTGTCTTGAGTCCTTTGCCCTACTTTCTTTGGTTTTATTAATTGAATAAAATTCAGATATGAGAAGAGTTATGATATCTGTTCTGATATCAAATCACATTTTACCTCTTGTTTTCAGAATCGTCGTATCATAAGCCTTGGTTGGCACAGTAGGAGGAAACGGCCTTTGGCTTCGGGCTTTAATGCCGGTGTAGAGATCCTTAGGTGACGTAAAGGTCGGGAACATGGCACCGCGTGAGATGTGTGTGTGGTAGGGGTGTTCAATCGGATATGGGGAGCAGGTTTCTCTGCAGTTTAGTTGAGCAAACAAAACAGAATAGAAAGAAATGCAATTGAAAACAATTAATCATCAAATATTTATTGGGATCCTTCTTTGTGGCTGGTACCGTTCTATTTCTTGAGGCTATGGCAGTGAACCAAGGTCCCTGGAGTTAGCTTTCGGGTGGAATCTATGCCATGAAACATGACGTTTTCCTAATTTTGCTAGACAGATGAAAATTTTTAAAATAAATCACAAGTGAATTCCTTATCTGTGAATAATGTTCACAACTAATGCGGAGGACACGTGAAATCTGTAGTTTCTAGAATGCTACAGGAAGAAATTCTAGTCGCTTCAATTCCTGCCTCTTGTTTTAAGAGGCTCCCAGTGTTTTATTTTATGGAATCATTTCTGGGCATTCAGCTTCAGTATGCAAAGTGATATCCAACCATCTTGCCTTGAACTTTCGACCTAGGCCATCTGTTTCTTTTAAGCAGTCAATCAACAAAATATACTGCCTGTTTGTACACAGTACTGTTTAGAAATCAAAAAACCAAAAATAGCTGAGAGACCGATGGGATAAATAAAACCCAACAAGTTAAAAAGGCCTCAGGGATATAATTTTCCTATGATTTGAAAAACTAGCAGAATTCTTAAAAGAACTAGCAGAGGTTTAAAAAAACGGTGAGAGCTAGTAGCTAGCAAGCAGTGGTGGCCCAGCCCCGGATCCGGGCCCTTACTGTTTACTCAGTCCATACTGAATTCAGCAGCCTTGGCATCGTGATGGGCTCTCTGAAATATCTAACAGTCCAAGATTCTTAAAAAGTTCCTGGTCTTTTACAGATACCATAAGAAGTTAAGGTTTATTTGTAATAGAAAAAGTCTAGACTTCAAGCAGAAGTCATTTATGAAGGCCAGCTCATTCTGTTTTTGTGGAAAGATTTGGTTTTCTTATCACAAACTCCGTCAGTTGAACACATTTTTGCATTGGGTACGGCATCATTTTATCCCGAATCACTAAACACTTTTCTGATTTATTTACTTTGCTTAAAAAGCACCACATCAATGGCTACACGGCTTGGTACAAGGCACAAGGTCATCAACTCCGTGATGATGTTAGAACACAGAATCAAGACATTCATTCCTGAATTCCAACTCACTGATGTGCCTCAGAGTCATAAAAACACTAGCCTAGTAACTGCTTTCAGTGAAGCAATACTGGCTATATTTCATTTTACATATGACACAGTGATTTCCATTTATTCTAAATAAACATTTCCATTGTCCAATTCGGTGGATTTTATAGTTAACTATCTCCCTCGCATTAACTTCCCCTTACAAATTTACTTGAAAATAAGTGATCATTTACAGTTTGAGCAAACTGTGTGAATAAAATAGGAATGAACACATTTTTGCTCATGGAGAGAGTGTCCCGTCTACTTAAGTCAGAAAAGGACGGAGTTGACTGAGGTCTAGTAAAAAGCCCATGTTCTAACAGAAGTTCCTGCATGCACACTCAGAGCCTTGGGGGCTTGCCTCATTCACTTTCAGGTGGAGTAGTCAGGAAGCCGGGGACCTGGGTAAGAAAGATAGAGACCCTGGGAGTAGTAAAGAGTGAAGTGAGGAAGTCCGAGGTTCAAATATTGTCCCCCAAAGACATTTAGTCACAAATCATACTAGAAAGAATGACTGAGTAAATACAGTCTAATGATTATCTCAGTCTGTGCTAATTAACTGGGAATAAGATTAATTTGGAGTTTCTTGTATTTTTCCCAGTATGTGTCAGATTGAGAAAAGGTGTAAGAATTGGTGGGAATGGGGAATCAGTGGGGTTAATTTTTGAATTTCCTAAGCCATTTCCCACAGACCTGATGCAGTTTAAGGAAATGTGGTATTAATATTTCATAAAATGGTCATGTCTGTCCACTGTCCCTAGAAAATATCTCAGTGGTTAATGTGGGAGGTCCTGAGACATTGTAACTACTACATGAGCAGGAATTATATTCAGAGGACATTGCCTTGAAATGTCATTAACCATAACAATAATTACAGCAATAAAGCATTTATGTTCCTGGCTTTGTACTAACTGCTTTATCTCTCTTTTTTATCAGAGAATCATTCAAAGCGCTAAGTGCTAGCATGCACCCAGAGGCCAGGGCAAGGTGGCCCCATTTGGTACTAATCTGATGTTGGCCTGACAAAGGCATTTGGGTTTCATTGTATCTTGTATCTTGTTCATCACAAAGACATGACCAGAAAGTAGAGATTGACTTCTTAATTTAGAAAACAAATTTTAAAGGCCAAGATCATATTAAATTACAACAACAGAACCAAAAGAATTTCATATGCCATTTTTTTCCTGGGGATTGGTCCCCCTAATAGGAAGTAAATTTGCAAAATGTGTTTACAAAGTTATTGGTTTCTTCTGGTTTTGTCTGTGACCAGGATTTTGCTTTGTGAAGAAGGGATGAAAGGTGGAAGTTAGGAAGGCAGGGAAAGGCCCCAATTAATTCTGATCATTTGAGATTGAGGCAGATTTTCTTCCCCCTCAGATTCTAGAAATTATTTCCTAGTTAATAGTATTAAGTTATATCTGGTAATGATTTAGCAAAACATATTTTACTCTAAAACTCAAAAGCTATGGACTCTGTGTCTTGAGTCTATATATAATATGAGATTTTGTTCAGTATCTTATATATATATATTACAGTGGCTATTTTTGTCAAAAAATATGAATAAAGTATGGATTTTAATTAATAACAATGCATCGATATTGGCTTATAAATTTGTGTGTAACAAATACTAATGTAAGATATTGCTAATAGGAGAAACTGGGTATGAGGTATATGGGAACTCTGTACTATTTTTCAAATAATTTTGCAAATCTAAACTGTACTAAATTAAAAAGTTTATTAAGAAAAGATTAGCAGAGTATATAATACCAGCCTCTTCTCCCACTTGTTAAAGTCTTTCGTGACAAGTCACATTTGTCCTCACACTGAGACATGGATTGCCAATATTTTCTACTCGATTATAACAGGGAAGGAAAATGTTAAGTATATACTTACCGTACTGTTGCATTAGGTGGTTTGGGCAGCCTAGAGTAAAAACAGGAAATAAATTCTAATTTATATCAAGGACTTTTCAAAGCTTACATTCCTATTAGCAATTTGCTTAAAAATAAAGATGTATCCCATTTTCAAACTACAGTGTCTTTCAGATAACGTTTTTGATTGACTTTCTGGAACCCTGAGTATTGACCAGTCAGAGAGAACGATATCCTCATGTCTCAGTTCTGTTTGGTCACTCTAACTTCAGTCCCACTCACCACCCACTTTGCATTTCCTATTTGCAGTACAGGTGCGGGACTGACTGCTTCTGATGATGACGCGGCTCTGGTTCTTACATTCACCCTCATAATCAGGCAGGAGCCACAGTGCTGGAGGCAGCCTGCCACCATGCATGTGGTGCAATTACATGACCTAAAGTGACCTCAGCATGGCCTGGTGGGACAAGATATAGAAGTACTGTGTGTGCTTTGTCCCTTTGCCCAGGATTGCTGATCTTTCATGTTCGTAGATGTTGCCCAGTTGACAGAAAGGCTGGAACAAACCTGAACACATTTCTGAAGGCATGCCTTTTCTGAATCAGGTCATTTGAAAGTTGTGTCTTTACTAATTACTCTGAGCCCTACCTGCCAGGAAATAATACTGAAGCCCAGGAACAAAGTCCACACTAGAGGACTGTCACCTACTTTTATTGGATTCAACAGTTAGTTTCAGGCTCTACAGATATTTCTGAAATATTTCAGGCATGATAAATGAATAGAATGTTATCTGTTGATAGCGAAGGTCAACAAAATTGAGTGTACCATTTAAGTTTTGTATGTTTATTTAGAAAGTGGTATGTAATCTATATTATGTTTTGATTCTACAGTGTATTACCAACAGAAAATTCATATGAATCTTAACAGGTTTAGGCTTTTCTTTATTTGTACTCCAAGTTTGCAGGCGTGGGACTAAAAAACAAAAACAAAAAACATGTCTTCTAGTTATATTTATGGTTGATTTGTGGAAGGCGGGGCAATGAATATTAATAATCCAGCGAATCCTGAGTTACTAGATTGGCTATTATATATGAAACATTAAATCAGCATCTAAAACTTTTCTCATGTGACAAATTTAGCTATGATATTGAAAGTGTATATGTAAAATCGATTTGATTCAAAATGGAAAAAAATTTTAAAAGGCAAAGCTTTTTAAAAAGTTCCGTTTGAGAGGATGAAATGAAAATTAAAAATTCTCAGAGACCCAGTTCCTTGACCTAAACCAGTCCATTATTTTACTGCCGTACTCTACATTTACTTTCCAAGTGTACTAATCTCAAAGGGATAAATAGGACCTAGCGACCATAAATTTCATGTCTTTTTGGCTCCCTCTTGTGGCTGAATTCTATATTAACTTCTTATCTACACACAGATTCCTCACAATTCTAATAAAGGTAAAGAAGTGATATTTTCATTGTTACTTCAGTATTGTCAGTATTTTATTTTTATCTGAAAATTAAGAAGTATGCTTTTGTAATATATATAACAAAGTATTGCAGAGAGGAAAAATAATTTAATATGCTGGAAAATAATTCTTCTAAGCAAAGGATAAATTAAGAAATACTCCTTTTATCACAAAAGGAGATTTAGGGAGTAATTTTATTACAAATTATTTGTAAATTATCATAATGAACCTCTCCGCTTATAATATCCTCATGAAAAATTTTGCTGAGGGCGCTGGGGCATTTCCTGTGACCCTTTTAAGAAATTTAACAGATTCCTACTAAATTAACTAGGTCAAAGGCAGAGAAATTGACCCAGATGACTCGTGTGAATTATTTAGAACATTAATATTCCATGTATCATGTTTTTTTTCTTTACCTGTTTAAGTGCTACAAACTATAAGTGAGTTTTGTTTTACTTGTTTTATTTTTGTTTCTTTGGTCTTGGTTTCTATTATTAACGATCTCTGTTGAAAAAAAACACTTTGTTTTTCTAAAAATTCCCATTTGGGGGCTTTTTTATTCCTCATATAACTCATTTTCACTGAAAAAGTTTATTTAGTCCATTATAAGGAAAAGAAACCCCAAACTTACAAAGAATCATTTCCGTAGATGTCACTTTTTTTGTTCTGTGTCAAATAATAGAATTGTTCGATAGGAAGTTTTCTGAAAAGAAAAGATTAAATTGAACATCTTTTTAAATTAATACAGTGATGGTCAGATAGTAAAAAGATAAATAGACTAATCAAAGCATGTGTATATGGAAATTCAGTATATAAAAAGGTGGCATTTTAAGTCAGTTCAATAAACAATGCAGGCAAAATTTACTTGCCATTTGGAAGAAAGTAAATTTTCATTTCATACTATGCATAAAGATAATTTCAGATGGATTAAAAATCTGAATGATTGGGAAAAAAATGACAGATATTTAAAAATATATAAGAATGTATTTTTTCTTTGTGGTGGGGAAAACATTTTAAATAAGATTTTTCTTTTAAATTCAAAATCCAAAAGGAAATTTGATAATGTCAGAAGAAAAACTTTTCAAGACAGGATGGAATAAAAAAGCTGAAATAGGGGTGCCTGGGTGGCTCAGTCGGTTAAGTGTCCAACTCTTGATTTCAGCTCAGGTCTTCATCTCAAGGTTGTGAGTTCAAGCCCCACATTGGGCTCTATGCTGGGCATGAAGCATACTTATAAATAAAATAAATAAATAAATAAATAAATAAATAAATAAATAAATAATAAGATAAAGTTTGGAAGAAATTTTTGCAATAAAGATATGTAAAGGATTACTATCTAGAATATATAAAAAGTATATATATTGTCTCTATAGCAAAGAGACAATAAAGATGGGCAAAGAGTAAGAACAGAAAAGGGAATGTAAATGACCATATAAGAAAACATAAACATAAGTACTCAACCAGAGAAATGCATTCTGATAACCAAGATAACTTTTATACCTACTAGATGGGCAAAAATTATACAGTTTCATAATACAACACAGTTGGCCGAGAGTAGGGGGAAATAGATACTTTTACACACCACCATGAAAATATAAAGCCTTTGGGCTATATCTCTAAAATTAAAAATATTCATATATTGTGACCCATAACTTTCACTTAGGATTTTCCCTAGAGAAACATTTGTGCATGAGCTCAGAAGGCCTATACAACTATACAAGAAGGATATTCGTTACATAAAGTTAATGTCAAAAGAAGGGAAACAGGATATAAATGGCTAAATAATCTATGATGCATCTATATTGTAGAACACAATGAGAAATTAAAATGAATTAGATCTGTGTTTACAGTCTTTAGATTGTAGACAGTAAAAAAAGAACCAAGTTGCCCAAAACTATACATCCAGTGATTCTACATGTAAACTATATAATACATATATTTTTCAGTGGGTACATGTGTATTTACATAAATGTATAACAGAGTGTGTGAAGGGAAGAACACCAAAGTGATAGCAGTAGTTCCTTCTAGGAAGGAAGCTGGAATTGGTGGGGCAGTGGTCAGACTAGACCTTGTCTTTGTTTTTTTTGTTTTTTTTTTTTTTTCAGAAAGACATATTTTTAGAGCAGTTTTAGGTTCACAGCGAAGTTGAGAGAAGGTAGAGAGATTTCCCATATACCTTTTATTCCCACAGATGGCTTAGCCTCCCCCATTATTACTGTTTCCCACGGGAGTGCTACATTTATTACCATTGATAACCTACATCGATACATCATTATCACCTCAAGTTCATGGTTTACATTAGCCTTTGCTCTTGGTGCTTATAATATTTTAATATACTTTGTAGCTTGGGCTCCCGGTATCTTTTAAACACCCATCTTTTATATCATCTATCTAAGATAGATTCTAGAAAACTTGCTTTCTCAGTCTTTGAGAATGGCCCTAGAGTAGTGAGGGTTATTTGTGTACCCCACGAGAGTCCTAACCAAGAGAGTCCTACAGTTGAGGATGTGCTTTGTAATTAGGCAAACAAAGTGACCAGTGCCGCGAGTGTCAGTCAGGCTTTCTCCAGTCATCACAGTGCTTGTTCAGTGGCTTCATAAGTTATCATGGAGGCAGGACAGAGGTCATGGGTAGAGCCAGCAGTGTGAACTTCCCCTTATCAAACTGACCTGGACACATTTGAGTTTGCCAGCAGAGGTTACTAACCCTAAGTATGTTTATTTATTTATTTATTTTGAGAGAGTTCAAGTGGGAGTGGGGCAGAGAGAAAGGGAGGGAGAAAATCCCAAGCAGGCTCTATGCTGGTAGCTCGAACTCATGAACGGTGAGATCATGATCTAAGCCAAAATCAAGAGTCGGACACTTAACTGACTGATCCACCCAGGTGCCCCAACCCTAAGTATTTCATAGAGAAGACTCTCCCTGGGTGTACTAGTCGGCCACCTGATAGGAGGTTGATCACATTGTGAAAGAGATGATTTATCCTCACAGGAGTAGACGCTTATAAAGATGGGTTTCCCTTTCCTTCTCTATATACTTCTGCCAGTTACATCACCAGTGGATGTCCTGAATGCCTTATTCACTGCATGCTGTCTTACAAAATACTACTTTAGATTAAGGAACTTAGTTTACCACAAAAGAAATAAGGCAGTGATTGCATTTAAAGGATTTACTGGTCTTCTCAGATTTACAGAATGCAGATAGCCTGTTGTGGCTGCAGCTTATCCTAAAGAGAGTGGCACATGCTCTGAACCAGTGGCCAGTAAGTGGTTTCTCTCAAAGCCAGAATGGATGGTTTAAAAAGCAAAGGGTGGGAGTGGTACCTCTCACTGTTATACTTACTATTACACTTGAGAAAAATTTTACTTCCTTCCCAGCCACCTTGAGTTTTGCTGGGTTTGAGGTCAAGGGAGAAATGCTTCCATCAGAAGACACAATGGTGTCTTCCACTGAATTGGAAGCTGAGCTGACGATGTGGTAATTGGAGGCTCCTTATGATTGGGGAAAACAGGATCATACCAAGTAGATTGGGGTGATTGATTCTGAATGTCAAGGGCAAGAGGATTATTGCCATGCAGTCATGGGGAAAAGTATTTTTAGAACCTAAAGACTCTTTTGGACAGCTCTTAGTATTGCCTCTAGTGGCATAAATTTAATGGAATACCAGAGCAGCCTCACATAGCTAGAACCACTAATTGCTTAGATCGCTCAGGAACAAAATTGGGGGGTACCCCACCATTAATGAACTCCTACCAGCCCAGGTGCTGGCTGAGGGCAAGGGAACTTGGATATGGGAACTTGTATTAATATGTTAACTAATTTTATTCTTTCATTCACCCTTTTCCCTTATTTCCTTATTATTCTATATAGGGTGTTGGTGATGGTTTACTTCATTAAGTGCATAACTGTGAACTGTCAGGACAAGATTATGACTAAACTAGATAGGAGAACATCACCCAGAGATCTTGGACTTGGAGCTGGATGCAGGAACTGATGAGACTCTGGATTTCCCCTTTTGGGGAGGTGAGTGCATTTTCATGAAAACATCTTAACATTTTCTTACATCAGCAGCAGTTCTCAAACTTGGCGGCATGTTAGAATTACCTGAGGGATTTTATTAAAATGCAGATTCTGTCTCATTCAATCTGGGGTGGGGTCCAAGATTTTGCATTGACCATTTCCTAGATGATACTTGATTCTGCTGGTGCATGGACCACATGTTGACTAGAAAAGCATGTTATTGTTCTTGCCGCTATTATTTAGTGTGACAGTCAACTGGCACAGGTGGCTAACATCTTTACAATACCCTCTCTCTGTTACTTTTCCACATTTTGAATATCTCATTTGCCCAGGAAGAATCCAGGAAACCCTCTTTCCAGCCCCTTGAGCAAGCAGGGTGCAAGTGTGTACCGTGAGTTCTGCCAGTTATCCATACGTGCACTAGACTTTGGTTTGAATGTGAGTAGCCTAAACACGCAGGCTTCAAGAGGGGGTATCCGTGCTGCTAATAAGGAGCAGCAGAGCCACCCAGTTTTAGCGGCTCTTCTCCTGATGAGGCGAGTCTTGACGATGAGTCTGGCTGTTATTCCTGGAAGCTTAGCAATTAGCCCATTTTTCTGGCCCTCCCACGGTTTCGTGAGCTAACGTAATATCCTCTAGTAAATCCTCTTCTTAAACCAGCCAGGACGGATTCTGTTTTTGCAACTAAAAATCCTGACACATATAAACGGATGACTTGTGAAATAAACATTTAATTTAAAACAGAACAAAAGTGGTTTTACTGTGAAAAAATCAAATGTAATTTAATTTAAGTAAGATAATGTCTATAAATCACTTAGCACAATGTGTGGCCTGTACAAGTACTTGATGAATGCCATTGTTTAAAAAAGAGATTGTTTTCTTGTTTTTATGGAAATGGCACCATCCACATTATAAAAGTTTAAGTAATTACAAAAAAGTGCATATAAATACTACCATGTAAAACATGATTCTAGATATCTGTCTCTCTTTAAAAAGTGAATGTGAGGAAACAAGAATGGAGGGATGGAAAAAAAAAAGAATGGAGGGATGGACAGCTCTAGTCAGGATGAAAGTTTCAAGAATATGATGGATGTTCATTCAATTTCTAAAAGAAAATTAAAATTAAAAAATTTAATTAGCATTTAACTGATGGCAATGTAAAACTGCAGGAATTCCTGAATTTATGTCACTGCACGGACATAAATTTCTAAAAGATCTGGGTAAAAGTAAGAAAACGTTTTTGAGACATTTAGGATGTTGGGAGTCATTATTATTTTTTAGGTAATTTTGACAATCAGGTGCGAGACCCTGTTTCACTCGCTTCTGCTTTCTCTCCCTCATCTCTCCATTTTGGTTGTTTAGTCAATCCCTACTTTGCCAAGGTTTATAACATTTACCTGATTGTGTGATGATAATTTTCCCAGTCCTGTGAATGGATTCAGGGCTCACCATTTAATGTCCAGACATCTCATGTTTGAATGGATTCAATGTTCATCATCAACCCTTTTATCACAGTATGTCTGTTCTTGAGTTGTTTATTTTGATTAATTTTTTGGTTTGTGAAATTTCATTTTCAGATTTTTTTTTTAAAGAAGGGCTCATTGTGTGCTGTTGCTCTAAATTCTGTTATGGTTACAATGTCTGCCTGTATGTAGTCTTTATGCTTGATTGACAATTGTGCTGCAATATCTTTGAGTTATGTTTACTTTTACTCAAAACTTTGAAGATAGGTCTTCTGGAGTTGAATTCTGCTGTAGATGCTTGAGGCCAGCCTCCTTTTCCTCCTTGTAGGTGCCTTGCCTTTCCTGCTTGAATGTTGAGAGAACTCTTTCTTTATGAACAAAATAATATTGAGGTGCCTGGGTGACACAGGCATTGAGCGTCCAACTCTTGATTTTGGCTCAGGTCATGATCTGAGTTGTGGATCAAGCCCCACATTGGGCTCTGTGCTGAGCTTGAAGCCTGCTTAGGATTCTCTCTCTCTCTCCCTCTGCTTCTTCTCTCCTGCACACATTCTCTCTCTCTCTCTCTCTCTAAAATAACCAAGTTGTATCTCAATGTCAGTACTTCCACTCCATTTTTTGCCATTATATGGTACATCCTTTTGATTTTCAGATTCAGTTCTTAATTTCAAGGGAATTTTCTTCTGTATCTCTGAGTACCTTTTTCTGTTAGATTTACTTATTATTTGTTTAACTTGTTAGATCCTCTACATTTGGGAGGATCTACAGTTTTCCTTATGATGATTATGCTTGTTTCTAATAGCCATAACTTTTTCTTTTATTGCTTTAATATCCTTATCTTTTCCCTCTGTCTTCTCTGTGATTTTTGTCTTTATGCCATTATATCAATTTTCAGTCACATCCATTCTGTTTCTTGCTGCTGCTGCTTCTTTTTTTTTACTAGATTTGTGAGTGCTTTTGTGTAGTTGTTTTTCTTATTTTTTTCCCTTAGCCCTGTGGTCTTCCCTTTTATAATACTCTATGGTCTAATCATTCTTTTATTAGATTCACATATTTATTTAATCCCTTTATAGAGAATGTAGTTTAAAAAAAGAGAGAGAATCTACTTTTGTTTCCTGGGCTATGTTTTTTTCTCAGACTAGTTTCTTAATATGTCACACACACACACACACACACACACACATATATATATATATATATATATATAATATATATTATATATATGTAATATATAATAAATATATGTCATATTTTTAATTTTCTCTTCCTGGTTTACAATATTGCCTCATCATTTCTTCTCTTATTACATGTATTTAATTGGACAGCTCTATCTAAATGCAGCTATTTGCTCTGGTCTAGTGTGGATGAATTCTTGATTCTGTCATCCGAAATAAGTCTGCCTTTCCATCTGTGCTACAAGTTTGATGACTGAATATTATCCTTCCATGTTTCTTTAGCCTGATGGGATGGAGGTGACAGAGAGCTAAGTGCTAAGATTGTGTCAGGTAGAATCCGTGCCTCTTGGGTACTGCTGTCTAAGATCCTGTTAAATGGTCCTCTGTAAGGCTTATTCCTTTCATTTAGGGAAGCAGCCATACCCATGGCTTCTGCTCATTCCCTCAAGTCAACACAGTATTCTGGAAGAGCACGTATTCTGCACAACTTCATCTCTCTTGTTGTTTTTAAAATAGGGGCTTCTACTCTTGAGGCTTTTTTTTCAGTTCTCATAGGGTTACCTATTAGGATTGCTCAATCTTTTAATCTTCTCTTCAAATTGGAGAATTATCAGGATTTTGTTGACTCACCTTGTCTCAGTATGGATTTGGAATGTAGGGATGGAATTAGGTAAAATGCCTCTCAGCCAATACTGTCTCTTCCCTCTGGACCTGCAGCGCTTCCAGGAAGAGTCTGGAAATATGTGTTGCTGGTTTTATTTTGGTTGTCACAATGAATAAGACTGGTATTTATAGGTTAAGGGCCAGAGATGCTAAATATCTTGCAGTATATGGATGGGACAAAGAACCATCCTGCTCCAGATGCCCTCTTGAGAGACATTTAGTTACGAACCGGAATAAATGACAGAATTTTCTTTCCTTGGCACATTAAAATTAATGGCATAAAGTTGTTCTCCTTTCATTGTTTGGGGGCTGTGGGTAAATTTCCTATTTATTTCTCCGTTAGGTAACAGGAGAGGGATATTCTGTGATTTTGCCTCATAAGTATTAACCTCCAAGCATTATCACCACTGCTACCACTACCACTACTGCTATCATTAAAGGGTGCCAGTTAGCAGGAATTTCAAAGTATTTGTTAGTTCACAGAGCACTGTATATCTATTTAACGGCTTTTTAACATTTGCCAGGATTTAGAGGAAGATTCATTTCCTTTTTCTTAAACAGAGTAAAAACTTTGCTACTTTACCAAACTTATAAGAAGAAGTGTTTATGGAAATGAAAACAAAGCTATAAATTTTTATTACTTTAACTTCATTCTTCTAAGTGAATGGATGCTGAATTAGGTGATGACAACGTCACTGAAGCTTGGTTAAGTAGATTTTGTTAAAGTTCCTTCAGAAGTGTTTTAATTAGATATAGGTTATGTCATCAAGTGTTGGAGGGAATACTGATGTTGACGGGGACATTACATTGGAACATGCGTATATAAATGTATGTGATTATATTTCCATTAGTAAGCATGTCCTTTTAACTTCTTAACCTCACATGACATACCGTAGGACCTCTCACTTGACATTTTCCTAAGAAGTATGGAGTTGCGGGGCGCCTGGGTGGCTCAGTGGGTTGTGTGCCCAACTCTTGATTTTTGGCTCAGGTCATGATCTCACAAAGTGAGATCGAGCCCCACGTCAGAGTCTACACTGACAGCGCAGAGCCTGCTTGGGGTTCTGTCTCCTTGTCTCTCAGCCCCTCTCCCTCCCTTTCTCTCTCTCTCAAAATAAATAAATAAATTTAAAAAAAAAGAAGCAGGTACTTTCAATTTACAAAGTCATATGAGTTGGGTTGGTGAGGCAAAGGGGTCATCCTGGCCCCCATGAGAACGGGGGTGAATGTGTGGCACCACAACACCCCCCTGAAAGTCCCCTTTAGGGAAGCTGGTGGGGTGAGATTGTTAGAGCAAACTGTTATATGGATCGGGATGAGGCCCGGCCCCTCAGAGCGCTGGAAGATATTCTGTTATTCAACAAAAGGCCTTTTTTGGGGAGAAAGGAAAATCTTGTGACAAAAGTTATTCCCTATTAGGAAACAAGTAAAACCTATCCCGTAGTTGTTTGCCAAAGTGATATGCATTGGATCAGAAAATAGAACTTTGTCCTAAATAGATTTTAAGATAAATATGCCAAAATGATAACATTTAACGTAAAAGGTTGTGAAGAGAATGGAGTACGGGAATCTGCATTTCTGAGCCAGAGATAAGGGGCATTCTAATTGCAACAAGTGGTCTAGGGCTGCATTCAGAGAGTCACCGAACACAAACCTCTCATTTCAAACTGGATTTCCCTTAAGAAACCTGTCTTTGGCTCTTCTTTTCACACTATGGAATTCTGTGACTACAGTTCTGATCCTTTTAGAATGTTGTGCAATTTTTCAATATGTAAATTTTGAGGACAATAGATATAGACTCCGTAAAGAGCTATAACCCCAGGACCTAGAGCAATGCTCGCTGTACTCAGACTTACTGGATAAATGAATAGCTGGAGTAAATGAGGAACAGAATGGGCAGATGAAAAGAACTTGGGCTTTGGAGCCAAATAAACCCGGACTCCCGTCCCTATTCCACAACTTCACAGTTGTGTGATCCAGAGAAAGGTACTGAGTCTTCTGGGTCTCCGTGTATTGTAAAACCAGGATAGCAGTGTGGCTACTGTACAAAGACATTATAAATCTATGTTATATTAGAAAATACGTTCCATGGACTTGAGGAAATCTGTTGGATGAATTCATGATCTTGAGGTCCTTGCTATCTATAATATGTCAATATTTGCATCTTTCCAGTTGGAAAGATGGCCTTTTCATTTGTCTGCTTTTTATTCAGTAAGGTCATCAGTGGCTGTTGCTGTTTCTCTTTCTACCTGCAGCTTGTCTTTCCTAATTCACTTTTTTGAAGCTGGTATAAAACAAAAAAGTAGGTAGCTAGATTGTTAGTAAACCAGGTAAGCAGGATTGTTAGATAAGGCAGGAGTAGGTAGACTCTGTGGGAAGGTTTGATAGATTGTGCTTTGAGTAAATTTCATAGTTTTTTTAAATTTCATGTTTTTAGTAAATAGTTAATGTGATACTTAATTTGCTGCTCGGATTTTGTTTTTGCTTTCTCGTCAGTTTTAATATGTTTTGAATAAAGTTGCTGAAAGAGTGACTTTAAGAGTTACAAATGATTATTGAAATATTTTATTACTTGAAAACAGCGCCCAGTAGTTCTACTGACTACAGATTGATGAACGAATTAGAAATCAAAAGTTCCAAAAATCAACAACATCTGTACAAACAAGGCCAGCTATTTGCTCAAACAAAAACATTTTTAATTTAATATCTCTCAGGAATATTCTCATTTAGTTTTAGATAAAATGTGATTAGCAAGGGAATTAATCAAAATTTCTGATCACAATAATTGAACATCCCTAAAGAGAGCAAAGAATCCATAAACACAGATTTTTTTTTTTACTGATTTCACAATTAGAAATTATATAATTAGTTTTTCCATCTGTGTCTTTTCATAAACAGTAAAAGAAATAAGTTTGTAGGTAGATTTAAGTTAACAACAAGACTCACAAGAGAAACAAAGAAAAATGCAAAATAAAGCTCTCTATGTAAAGGACAGAAAGTGTATTTACCTCGGCCAGGTTTCTCCACCAAATCCATAATGCTGATGTCCTTTGCCCAGGACATGAGGGGGTTCACACTTTGGCCTGTGCTCCTCAGGGAGTGAAATGGGCATTATCCCACCATATTCTCTGTCAGCACCCCATGGAAGTCTACATTGTTGGAGCGACTGCCTTAATTCCTGGTACCTGTGAAAAAAGAGAGACTTTTGAAATCACTTCAGCATGGAATACTATGGAATGCTGTGGTTGGAATGTTTGTGTCCCCAAAATTCACGTGTTGAAATCCTAATGCCCACTGTTGATGGTTTAAGGTGGGGCCTTGACTCAGTGACTAGGTCAGGGGTGGGACTGATGCTCTTACAAAAGAGACCTCGGAGAGCTTGCTGACCCCTTCCTCCATGTGAAGATCCAGCAAGAAGGTGCCAGCTACGAACCAGGAAGAAGTCTTTTACCAGAATGCAACCATGCTGGCACCATGATCCTGGACTTCAAGCCACCGGAACTGTGAGAAATCAGTGTTGCTTCAAAGAAGCCGCCCAGTCTGTGGTACTATTTCTGTCTGACCTTATTGATCTACCTGTTGGAGACACGCTAAAACAAAACAAAAAAATGCTGAAAAGAAAAAGAGAAAAATATCTTTTTAAAAGTGATTAGCTGTTAAGAACATAGGAAATACCAGAGCTCCATACGAGGGAGAATAGGAAATCAGCAAAACTAAAAGGCAGCCTACAGAATGGGAGAAGATAATTTGCAAATGACATAGGTGATTAAAGGGTTAGTATCCAAAAATCTATAAAAAACTTGTCAAATGCAACACCAAACACCCCCAAATAATCCAGTAAAGAATTGGGCAGAAGACATGAATAGACACTTTTCCAAAGAAAACATCCAGATGGCACATGAAAAGATGCTCAATGAGATACCACCTCCCACCTGTCAGAATAACTAAAATTAACAACTCAGGAAACAGCAAATGTTGGCAAGGCTGTGGAAAAAGGGAAACCCTTTTACACTGTTGGTGGGAATGCAAACTGGTACTGCCACTCTGGAGAAGAGGATGAAGGTCCCTTTGAGGAGGTCCCTCAAAAATAGAACTACCCTATGATCCAGCAATTGCACTACTATGTATTTACCCAAAGGATACAAAAATACAGATTTGAAGGGGTACATGTACCGTGATGTTTATAGCAGCATTATCAACAATAGCTAAACTATGGAGAGAGCCCAAATGTCCATCGACTGATGAATGGATAAAGAAGATGTGGTGTGTGTGTATGGATGTGTATATACATATAATATACACATACATATATGCATATGTATACATACACACAGTGGAATATTACTCAGCCATCAAAAAGAATGAAATCTTAACCATTTGCAACGATGTGGATGGAGCTAGAGTGTATTATGCTAAGCAAAATGAGTCAGTCAGAGACAAATACTATATGATTTCAAGCACGTAGAATTTAAGAAACATGAACATATGGGGGGGGAAGGGAGAGAGAGAAACAAACCATGAGAGACTCTTAAAGATAGAGAACAAACTGAGGGTTGATGGAGGGAGGTGGGTGGGGGATGGACTAGATGGGTGGGGTGATGAGTACTAAGGAGGGCACTTGTGATGAGCACTAGGTGGTGTATGTAAGTGGTGAATCACCGAATTCTACTCCTGACACCAATACTCACTGTATGTTAACTAACTGGAATTTAAATAAAAAATTAAAAAGAAAAGGGAAAATAGGGCTCCAGAGAGGTAAACAAGCAGAGGACCCACTTTTGCCCTTAGAGGCAGTGCCAATTGTTGCCAATTTCATTTTTGTTTTAAGGATGCTGCGGGGTGAGCGGTACAGAAATCAGTCAGGTGAAAAATCTAAAGGACAGAATTTCCACAGTAAGCTCCAAAAGATTACTCTCTCATATTAAAGCTAAGTTAGAAGTAAACCACCTCTCTTGTCTTCTGCCCAAATTCACATCCGCCCACCACCTGACCTTGGATTTCAGTGGTCCAGAATAGGTAGTATACCCCCAGGCACCTTGCAGGACCAAGATACCTTTCTGGAGGAAGGAGTGTTGGGGGAATGGGTTCTAAAGAATGAGTCAGACATATAGGCGGGGGAATAACATGTCAAAAGGCCAAGAGGTTAAAAAGTTATGGAACTGAAAATTCCTGACAGTGTTGGCTGATAAACACTTCTTAGGAAAGGATCTGTTTTGTCTGATAAAATATTTTGTTAGGCCACTTGATACAGAGGTAGAGACTCTATGAGTATGGGTGTCGGTAAGATACCAAGCCACCAAGACTGGCTAAGCTGCTCTGCCGTGGGAGGGATTTGGTGTTTCGCTCTTGTGAGAGGAAGATGAGAGGTAAGTGGAGTACAGGGAGATGAAAAAGGGAGAAGCCAGCACGACATTAGGAGGCTGGAAACTACTTGAATGAAAAGCCATTGAGGAACCCTGGTGACAGCTAAGTTCAAGGACTTTTAAGAATACAGAGGTTATGGCTAATAAGGGGCTTCAAGTTATGTGTTGTATGGTGAGATATGATTCTTTCTCTTGACCCCTAAGTGATCAGGGAGGTTTACTAGGCTCACAAATGCTCTGGGTGGATGAGGTCTTTGGAGGAAACTGAAGAATGACTGTGTTTCACATCTGGGTCAAAGTGTTGTTGAGCAGAAGCAGCATAAGTGGAACCAAAGGAGAAACCAGTCAGAAAGTTAGTAATGATCACCTCTACCCACATCCTGGGAATTTGGAAAGTTTTGAGGCAAGATTCCAGAAGGTAAAGAATAAAGGTTTGAGTGGAACTTGTCTAGATCTTAAGAGCAAATGGGAGTTGAATTTTGGAGTTGAAATCAATAGAGATGATACAGAATTCAGGAATTTGCAGCACAGTAGACAAAAGCTATGATAAGAGGTGAAGCAAGAGAGGAAAACAAGAACCAGAGGCCCTGGGCCTTCTATGCCCTTTGGACTGTATTGTCTGAGCAGCCGGGAACCAATTAGAAACATGGGAGAGGAGCTCAGAGAGAGGAGTATGGACTGTGGAACTTCTTTGTATCAGTATAGCACTTGGCTTACTGATATTTACCTGTAAATATCTGCTGAATGGAATGAAGAACTAACACTGTCTTTTATAAATGGAATGCTTTATCTCATAAAGTCGCTGCATAGGGGTTGGCAAAGCATGGCTTATAGGCCAAATCCAACCTGCTGCCGGTTTTTGTAAGTAGAATTCTGTTGGAATGCAGCTACAACCATTCATTATGTATTGTCTATTGTCTATTGTCTGTTTTTTGGCCTGCAGTATCAGAGTTAAGTAGTTTGACAGAGACCGTAAAGCCTAAAGTACAGTTGACCCTTGAATAACATGGGAGTTAGGGGTGCTGACTCCTCATGCAGTTGAAAATCAGCATATGACTTTTGACTTCCCCAAAACCTATTAACTCGACTGTTGACCATGAAATCTTATAGATAACATAAACAGTTGATTACATTATTTTGTAATAGTGTACACACATATGAACACATATATTTTATATGTCGTATGTATTATGTACTGTATTCTTACAATAAAGTGAACTAGAGAAAGGAAAGTGTTATTAAGAAAATCATAAAGAAAAGAAAATACATTTATATTACCATCCTGTATTTATTGGAAAAAATCTGCGTATAAGTGAATCCATGCAGTTCAAACCTGTGTTGTTCAATGGTCCCCTGTATTTACTGTCTGGCCCTTTACAGAATAAGTCTGCCCATCTCTGCACTTGCTAGGCAAGGAGAATCAGGGTGACCATTGATTTAGGGTGCTGTAGAAGGGATAGTGGGATTCAGCTCTCAAGACCTCTGAGGCTTTCACCAGCTTGATGGCTGTGATCCATAGACACGGTTTGGAGGGCATGACAAGTGAAAAATATTTAAATACAATTGATTAATGACAAGCTAAGCTTTAATATCTAAGTTTTAAGAAAGTTATGTTTAAATTATATGAGTCAATTTCTCAATATCTGACCTCCACATATTACATTGTCCTAGGAAGATGAGCCAGTAGAAAATGTTAATCAATCATTTGGGTTGGCATCCATCTAAAGCCAGTAAGTTGTAGGAATCCATTTAAAATAAAAGGCAAATGCAAAACTAAGTCCTGTTTCTCCTTTATTTTAGTGTCTCACATTTCCCCCTTCAGCTTTAATATTGAGAGCATTTTATAGAAAGAACTAATTAACATAAATATTGAAGTTTTAGGATTAAATACTGCAAAAGCTTAAATAATACATGTCTCCATAACAAAGAAAATAACAATAAATTAGTAGTACTGAAATCTGTGACCACATAAAATGAAATGTTTACTTGTCTTTGAGAAAGATGTGTTTCCTAAGGATGAACCAGCATCTTGCTTTGGAGTCACTGTGGAGTTTTGAGTATTACATTCTACTTGGGGGAGCTGAATTTAGCCAGTAGTTATTGGAAGGAATAATTAAAGGAAGTTCAGAACAAACATTTTCTCATTTTTAGTTGGCAGAGAACTAGTAGTAACAACAACAAAAAAAGTTCAAGAATCTAGAAGCGGTGGAATGAATTCAGAAACAAAATGAGAATGTATGATGAAATCTTAAGCAATTCTCAAGGCACTTCTATACTGATGTTTGTTTGGTTAATGAGGTAGAGAACTTGCTAGAGATAAGAAGATGTCAACCGAATGGAAAAAGGAGATAGACATCTGTCATGATTCTGAATAGCTGTTTCAGCCATTCTTGAATTTTCATTGGAAGAAATACAAAAGAATACCACTTGTTTATGCATATTTTTAAAGGAGATCAGTCAGAGTATATATAATAGTGACTACTAGTCATAGTGACTACTATGCTGCTGCTTCTTTTTTTTTAATTTTATAATAGTTTATTTTCAAATTGGTTTACATATAACACCCAGTGTTCATCCCAACATGTGCCCTTTTTAATGCCCGTCACCCACTCTCCCCCCTCCCTCACCCCCCTCACCCTCAGTTTGTTCTTAGTCTTTGAGAGTCTCTTATGTTTTTTCTAAAATACACCAGTGAAGAAAGTAACCCAAGTATGAAGAGTAACTCGCCTTTGGTCAGTGGGGAAGCTAGAACCATAGTCCTGGTTTTCTTACTGTTTTCAGTGCTTTCTTCTAGCCCAGTGGTTCTCAAAGTAAGCTGAAAAACTTCTAAAAATGCAGATTTCCTAGACTCACATCAGACCTAGTGAGCCAGAATATCTCCAGATCGAGCCCAGGACTCTCTATTTTTAGAAAGCTGCTCAGGTAGTTCTGATGTGTCCTGTCTGCATGCCAGTGCTGGATAACACTGGAGCTAGGCTGCCTATTCTGAAAAGAAAAAAGTACACTGATGTGAGGAAGTCATTTTGTATTGCTGTTAAAATTGCGGAGTTCAGAATACACTATGATATTTTAAAAGGCACCCCCTTAAGTAGATCAAAGTTTAGAAAAGTAAACTGCTGAGAGCTAACATATGCAAGGACTCATGTTCGTTCTTATCATATTGAAGGGTGATCCCTAAAGGCCCAAAGATTTTTGTTGTCTTTTGCTCCTGAGATACGTTGAGGTTTGAATTGAAAGCCACAGACCCTGAACTTCCTCTGAAGAAGTAAGCCTCAGCATTGACAAAGTGGAGGTGCCAAGGTTACCGTGATGACACTTTTCAGAGCAGTTCAGAAGAAAAAGAGAACTTGTACTTCTCTATGCTGCCCAGCTGCTTTTTAAGAGAGGGTGGAAAAAAGGGGTTCTGAGAATGCACGATCATCCCAGCTTTCCCACCTGGGGACCATGATAGGAAAGAATTCACATGGGATAAAAGGGAAAGCAAGCTTTAGTTATTAGGAGTCAGGAACATGGTTGTACCTACCTATTGCTTCAAGCAGTACCTTATTGTAGTTTGCAGGTAACTGAACATATGCTGTATTTAATTTTATAGGCAGTTAAAGAAAGCAATATTTTCTCAGAGATGCTTCTCTCTCTCTTTTTTTAAATTTTATTTATTTTGAGAGAGAGAGAGAGAAAGGGAAGGGCAGAAAAAGAGAGAAAGAGAATAGCAAGCAGGCTCTGCGCTGTCAGCGCAACTCAGGGCTCAAACTCACAAACTGTTACATTATGACCTGAGCAAAAACCAAGAGTTGGATGCTTAACCAACTGAGCCACCCAGGCACCCCTCGAAGATGCTCCCCTTAAATTTCATGCCAGTTAAAAGGTTTTGGAGTCAATTACTGACCATAGGGCCATTGAGGTCGAAGAGATAAAAATTTCAGTGAAAAGCCTTATATAAGTGCTGTTTAGGGGATAGTGAATTCAGTCAGATATGACAGCCTTAAATTCCTACTCAAATCCCTGTTGGCCAAATATAGAATTTTATATTGCTGCTTTTGAGCCGGGGACAGTTTTCGATCCCCAGATCATGCACAGTCTGCTAATCCTCTGACTCAAGGGAACCCCTGCCTAATCTGATGACCCTTGGAGCGGAGTAGGAATGTAGAGCTGACAGCCATTTTCGGGAATCAGGTAACAGAAGAGCACGTGCAGCAAGGACTGACTCAGTAGAAGTGAGCTGAGTCCTCTTTCCCACAAATATGAAAATATTCCTTTTCATGAAATGAAAATGTCCGTTTACAAAAAAATGTTAAATATGATCTTTAAGTTAAAAAAAAAGGAGACGACATATATCACAATGTTAATGGTGGTTACTCTGGATAAAGGAAGCATAGAGGTTTTCTTCCTTTTGTTTTAATTTCATAGCTTTCCTTTTTGTTAGAAAAGTGGAAAACTCGTTTTCTTTATGAATTTCCATGATTTCTAAATTATTTATAAGGAATGTGTTCATTTTATAATTAGGAAAAGAAAAGAACATGTTTACAAACTGGGCTAGATCCATGGAAATCTGATCAAGATGGTGAAAGCCCAGATTCAAGAAGAAAGAGTAGAGTTTGTAGAGAACCAGTGTTTAGTCTGGCAAAGAGAATTCTTACAGAACCAAAAGGGTGTTCGAACTCTTGAAGGGCTGCTGTCATGGAGATGATAGATTATTCTTATTTGCATGGCTTTGGAGAGAAGAACTAGGAGGATCAGCAGGCAGAAATTATGAGGAGGAAAAATGTCCTCAGTAGAAAGAAATGATCTAATCATCAGTAGCATTCAATATTGGGATGGACTGCCTGTGTGGTAGTGATGTCCCATTTTGGAAGTGTAAACTGAGGCTGGGTGGCTTTCTGTATGACTTCTTAAAGAAGGAATTCTTACACGAGAGATTTGACCAAGTAAAATTATAAATGAACCCAATGCAAACCAAACAAAATAACCATACAGGCTTTTTTTTTTTTTTTTTTTACTGTCTTAAGTGTTTTGAGATTCTTTTTCCCTCAAAATGATTCAAATCAATACAATACAGAAAGCTGGCACTAAGATCGTAGAACATTACTTGTTTGTACCTGTTGCTGTATATGTAAAATGGTGATAATAATAGTACTTATCTCATCGGGTTGTTGTGAGGATGAAAAGAATTGCTACATACAAAGCATCTGGTGCAGTGCCCACACACCGTAACCAATCAATATATGTTAGATGCAGTTTAAATAATAATTTGTAATTAATGTGTTACAGGAAATTTGGTAGAGCAAATATTTAGATCGGAACCTTGAACAACAGATTCTGGGAGTGTTTTTGAACAGATAGTGTCAGGGGATGATAGGGAACCACTACACTACTCCTTATAAAATAAAAAGTTTGACCGAAACATTAATTTTCAAATGAAGGAAGTTCTCATTCTGGAATTTCAGATTTTAGAATTTTAGAATTTTAGAATGTAGTGAATGAAATTGATGTCTCCCTTGTAAAAACGCACACCAACTTACTTTTGATCTAGTTCCTAACAGATGTGGACACTTTATAGTTTAGTTAATTGTCATGTTATACCATCCGTATGGTGTGAAAACAGAAGAACCCCCATCTGAATGTTTTTTTCTCACATATAAAAATAAACTACTATATTAAAAGCCCTTTATAATTATTCACGTTCTCTAGTTTTTGTTTTACCTGTCCTCGGAGGCAGTTGGGCGAGTGGCCGTCTGTAACGGAGTGTGCAGCTCATTAGAGTATAAGGTGTTTGACAGTAGGTCAGCTCCTTCAAGCTCTCTGCAACAGTAGGGTCTGCCATGAATTACCTCCATGTTTCTTGAAAGGCATAGACTGGAAAAGAAAAGGAGGGCACATTTGGTTCCGGTAGTCAACTGACTCGATCACTGTCACACTGACCCTCCCTCAGGGCAGGCAGGAAACATACTTTATACTGCTGAATTGTTCAGCTCAACACTGCAGAGAAATCAGGGGCTTCCTTCCTCCCCAAGGGACCATCTGTTGACCCCATATATCACATCGGTAATAAATAGTACCTTAAATTCTATGGAAATGAATTTCAAGGGAAACATACATATCCATACAAGGCCACTCCTCCATGGACATCGACTAAGCTTAAATTTTTGCCTCAAAGTTTGCCATAACTATTCAAGAAAACTCAGCCGACCCCCCACCCCATCCCCATAATATTTCTAAAAAGTACGCAGACTCATGCAGCAGAATCAGCAGCTGTGCTTCTAAAGGTTTCAGGCATCCGGAATGAGAAAGTGCTTTGCAGAGAGGTGATGCAGCTTGAGCAGGACCCCAAACGGTGAGAATCCCACCCCCTTCCTCGGACTTGGGGAGGGGGAAGCCAAGGAGGCGCCCTGGCTGGGACCGCGGGCCTCCCAGGGTATTAGTGTCCTGCCTGTAGGTGACTCGGGGATTCAGACGCACCTGGGATATCAGCCTGGGGGCGGCCCCGGATCGCGTCTCCCCTTGCCCTCCCCAGAGCTGGTGGGCTTCTGCGGGGCGTGGAATCCCGCCGTTGTCCGCACCTGCCAGGGAGCTTGCGGGTTGCGGGCAGGTGCGGGTGGGGAGAGAGGGAGGGACCGCGGGCAGGCCAGGGGTGGGGTTGGGGGTGCCTGTGACGGCGACCGTGACCGTGGCACTAGGTAATGCATTCTTGCGGAGGGGCAGGCGGCTCTCAGAGGTTTCGCAGGAAGCCAGCCCAGGAACCCTGCGACCGGTAGTGACCCGAAGCGGGACTGGAAGTGTAGAGAGAGTTCAAGACGTCCAGTCTAGAGGTGAAAGGGACTCTTCCGGTGCCCCAAGCCCTCGGCCCCGCCTCCACGTCTCGCCCCGCCCCCAGGCGTCATCTAGTGGAGGATCGAGTTCTACTTCTCGATCGGCCTATTCTAGGGTTTTCCTCCTGGCCTTGCCTTCCCAGGTGTGGGCCGGGCGGAGGACGGGCTTAGGGCCAGGATGGAAGGCCGCACACCCTGGTGAGGCGAGAGCATCCTGCCTGTCTTCCCCATCCGCCTTCCATTGCTGGAACGGGGGACTGCGGCCCCTTCAAAGGTGGCTTCGCTGGACTCTGCACCCACCGCTCCCGGGGTTGTGCTCTGTAGGAGTCTTGGGTCTTTCATCCCCGGGTGGGTATGGACGTGGAAACAGGCAGGTTGGCCTGCGGCTGTCCTACCCAGTTCCTAAGGACCTAGCCCCACCTCGATGACCTCAGTTACCCGCAATCGCCGCCCCCCCCCACCTCCAGCTCCTTTCCCCCAGAAACTAATGTGAACCCCGTTCCTGCACCTACGGAACCACGAGTTTCTGTAATGACTGAGACCCCCCTGCCCCAGAAGGATGGAGATGTGGGAAGCTTACATTTTGGAAGACTAGAACTGAGCCTATAGAAACACAGAAAGATACGGAGGTAGAGTGATCACCTCTGAGAAGGGAGTTGTTCTCTCCTTTAAGACAACTTTTTAATCAGCTGCCCAGTGGGTATTCATTTTGTGCTGTGCTTTCTAGGTGAGTGTTAGCTGACATGAGAGAAAGAAAGGTGCACTGCAGCCAGCAAGGTGGTAATTTTGTATTCTTGGTCAACTTCATAACCTCTGCACCTCTCCCCCAACTCCACTAAACTTGCAAGAGTAAATACTGCTGGAGACAGAATTGCGAATTAGGTGAAGTTTGCTTTATCTTTCACCTCTTTATACATCTTTTCCCCCAAAAAAAACTTCTCATGGAAGTCCATCCTAATCTTTTTTTGCCTTTTTGCTGCTCTGTGGTTTTCAGGATTTCCCTTTAAATTCCTTCCCATTAAATTCCCTGTCAACTTAGCCTAATTCATGTGCCCAGCCTTCCAGTAGTTTCTATATCCCACCTTTCTCTTGTGCTTGGCCTTTGTTCCATTTCCTCATGTCTTGATTCCTCTTGGGTGGTAATAATTGAGCATAGTAGATTTCGTCAAGGTTATCTGCTGAAGCTGTGTCACTAGCCACGGGTGTGTATGTTTGTGGATGGTTGTGATACCAGGGAAGTTATGGTCACAATGGCAGGATATGTGGTGATAGTCTCCAGGTTCTAGTGGGTTTGGAATTTTATTTTCTGTCAAATGGGTGTAAAGAGTAGGAAAGTAGCGTTATTTATTTTTAACTTTGTTATCTTTAAGTAAAATTTATAGGTAAGAAAATTCATTGTCAGATCTTTGTAAAACAAGTGTTCTCTTTGGAAATGCTTCCCCATTTGAAAGGTTCTTGAGGATGTCAAAACTGGGTCTATTTGACAGCGCTCCTTAGTTTAGGCTCTCGTGACTTAACTCACACACTGCCTCAGCCGTCAGGTAATGTATATGCGACCCCAGCAAAAATTAAGCTCCCGCCTTGGGATGTTCAAAAATAACGGATTTCTTAGGTATATCACCACCTTCTGTGGAGTCAGTGGCCTCAGACCACCTTTCTACTTCTCCTGACATATTCTCTCCTTCGCCACTTCATTTACCTTAAAGTATTCTTTGAGTCACCAGTAATCCTGCCCGCAGAGGTGAAATTTGGTAATGAAAAAATATATGCGTAGAATATTGTGTCTGGGTTGACAAAAATTCCAAACCACTAAAGTCAGCCCTTTCACCTTCAAGGAGATAATATAGAGGAAGTATAGTATATAATAATGTAAATTATTAGCTATACCCTATAACTTTTATTTTAAATCTGTTATAGAGACTTTTAAATAAGTGGTATTTGATAATGAACCAAATAAAGTTTTGAGGGATCTCGTACTTCTTGGCAGATATGAATATTTAAAAAAAATCCCCCCCCGTTTTACTGATATAATTGATATATAAAATTGTGTAAGTTTAAGGTGTACGACACAATGACTTCATATATGTATATATTATGAAATGACTGTCACAGTAATTTTAGGTGTTAGCATCTATCACCTCATATTGTTTCAAAAAAGAGTTTTTTCCCTTGTGATGAAATCTTTTAGTATTTGCTCTCTTGACAACTTCAAATATACCACGCAGCATTGTTCACTATAGTTATCCTTTTGTGTATTCTATCCCAGTGCTTATTTATCTCACGACTGGAATTGTGTACTTTTGGACCACCCTCACTTGATTCCCTTACCTCTCACCTCCTGCCTCTGGCAACCACAAATCCTGTCTCGTTCTCTAGGAGTTTGTTCTTTTTAGATTCCACATATAAGTGAGATCATATGTATTTATCTTTCTCTGTCTTACTTAGCAGACTACCCTCAAGATCCGTACGTGTTGTCATGAATGCAGGATTTCTTTTTTATGGCTGAATAGTATTTCTGTGAACACACGTGTACTGCATTTTCTTTATCCACTCATCTGTCGATGGAGACTTAGGTTGTTTCCATATCTTGGCTATTATGAATAATGCTATAGTGAACATGGGGTGAAGATATCTCTTTGATATAGTGATTTCATGAGTATTTAAAATTTTTTAAATATATTTTTTTAAAGTTCGTTTATTTTGAAAGAGAGACAGCAAGAGTAGGGGAAGGGCAGAGAGAGAGAATCCCAAGAATCCCACGCTGTCAGCACAGAACCCTATGTGGGGCTAAAACCCATGAAGCCACAAGATCATGACCTGAGCCAAAACTAAGAGTCAGACGCTTAACTGACTGAGCCACCCAGGCACACTTCATGAGTATTTTTTTAAATGGAAAAAATTCAAGTATTATTCCTTGCCTAGAAGATGGGTTGGAAAGTCTCTTTCAGTGACTTTAAAATACACATTAAAAAAAGACCGCAAAACTTAAAACCTCATTGATTCTGATGTATATATCCTACTTACTAGGATAATTAAAAATACATATTCTGCTGGCTTTAAAATTAAACTGATTGCAAATGAGTTTAATAACACTTTAATATTAAATTGAGGGTATTTTTTTTGCCTTGAGTAGTTAAGGAACCATATACTCATTGAAATGACATAGGTGCAGATATTTATAAAATGTGCTTATTTAGTAAATAATCAATCCCTAATTGACTGACTCCCCAGAATGTGTCAGGCAATGTCACAGTGCCTGAAATCTCTGAGGATATGGAACAGGAAACAGTTACGATCCAATGCGGTAGGTGCCTCACTGGGAAGCCAACACCCTTGCACTTCTAGCCTCAAGATTTATGGAAATAAGTAACGCTGGACATTTTCTTCCTGGCGTCTGGTGGACTAGGCTCTAAAGATGGCCCCCAATGAACCACAGCTCTTGCTATTAATGCTCATGTGTAGTTCACACCTACATCTGCACGGGCTGCTCTGTGACTCATGTTAACCACTTGAATGCAGTAGAAGTGTGCTTTGCCAATCCTGGACCTAGTCTTTAAGAGGATGGGCCACTTCTACTTTCTCACTCTTTGGACACTTACTTTTGAGAGGCCTGGACCAGCATGAAATAAGTCTGACTACCTTACCAGAGGGACCCTGTGGAAAGGTTACGCGAAGAGGGAGAGAGACCTTGTTGTCATAATGTCCCCGTTATCTGAAGAGATGACTCCAGCCCCACCTGTTATCTGACCGCGACCACATGCAAGGCCCCAGATGAGACCAGTGGAAGAACTGCCCACATGATCTCAGGCAATCTACAGAATCACAAGAGGTAATAAAATAGTTATTCTTTAAAACCACCAAGTCCTGGTATGGTTTACTGTGCAGCCATAGATAACCAAACACTTGTTGTATAATGTTTGTACATATTACACAATATGTTTTCTTTCTTACCTTTCTCAATGTTAGAATGTTTTAATATTTTAATGTTAATTAGAATGTTGGTGGTTGACTTTACAATGTAATATTTAGGATGCAAAACATTTTGATGGCATTGTAACTAAAGTAGGAGAGGAAATAACATCATCCAAAAATAAATTTGGTGACTGTTAGGACCTTCTGGGGAGCGGGGGAGTGAGTGATAGGATATTCATTTGTATGAAGAATCATTTCATCCTTTAGGTGGAAGCATGCCATGTTATTGTTGCATTGATGTTTAAGTATGGGTAGAAAGGTGTCTGTGGGTACTGAAGAGTGAAAGGAGTGGAGCGTAGGCTCGCTGATGCCACAGTCACACAGAACCACAAATCTAAGTGGCCTAAAATCTCAGTGGCTTGTTTCTCCTTATGCTCCATAAACCAGTACTGCAGGGGCCCCTGTACCTTGCCATTCAGGGGCCACTGTCTCCTAACTCTGCCATCTCAATGTGAGCCCTCAGGGTCTGCATCAGCACAAGGGAGTGTAGATAATTAAGCACCAGCTCTTAACTGTTTCTACTCACAAGTGATTCGCAGCAGTTTATAAACATTCCTATGGCCAAGGAAATTGCAGGGCATGGCCTGCGATATGTCATGTTCCTGTGCGACAAGGGGACTGGAAATGTTAATGAATTCTAGTAACGTCAGTCACAGTGTTCTTCTAGTGCTTTGCCTCCCTCCAAGTTTTACCTTCACCCTATCATTCTCTATACTACCATCTGGGAGATTTTTTAAAATGCAAATCTGAAATGCATCTTTCTTGAAATCCACCATGGACCGCTTTTATTCACAGCATGAAGGCTGACTCCTGATTTTGAAAAAAATTTTCCTAATCTAATCGCTCTTTCTCAACCTTGTCCCACAGGCAGCCCACCCTTCAATTATATTGAGCCTACTTGCAATTTCTCGACTTAGCCTTTTTCTGGTCTCCATACCTTTTCATCTGCAGTTCCTTAATATCAAGTTTCATTGTTTTTGGTAAACCATATCTATAAGTCAGAGTTCAGTAAGGAGCAGAAACCATGCTTATTATTTGAGCAGGGTAAATTTAATATAAAGGATTATTAAGTAGTAGAAGCTGGTTAACTACTAAAAGAGGGAGGTTTAAACTTCTTGGAAGACAGAGTGGCTATCGTAGGTACACACAGCCTTCAATGGAGAAGAAATTTGCTAGTGGTGTAGGTTAGGACCGTTCTCTAAAGTGATCTGGTCTTAGAGAATGTGAGGTGGCCAGCCATTGCCGGAGGGTCTAGGCAGGATATGGCTGCTGGTAGAGAGTGGTTGAAACTCTTGTAAGTGGATGCCAGGCTCTGGTGAAGAATAATAATAATAAAGGGTCAGTGTCTGAAACAGAAGTGTCTTACTGTTATCATTGCCTTGCAGGGTCATTCCAGTGCTCACTATTGGTGAAACTTAAAATTCTGCCACCAAACAAAGGAGAAGCTTTTTCAGGATCTAAGTTCAGTATCACAAAGTGCAGGGCAAAGAAGAGTGGATTTGGAATGGAGAACCAATAAATTGATAACTTGCACACTTTAGTAATGGTAATTTATTTAACACATTCTATGTACCAGGTGCTGTGACAGAAGTGTGTGTGTAGGTGTACATAATTTTAAAATCCCACAGCACCCCTGTGAAGTAGAACTTCATTTGACATATACAAAAAATGATCCACTTTTGTCTGGACATCAAAGCTATGCTCTTCTCTGCCATCCTGATATTCCTTTCTTCTCTGTGGAAAGTTTAATGTGCCTAAAGACATCACAATCCCATACTTTAGCCTCTACTACAAAGCTGTAATCATTAAGACAGTATGGTATTAGCACAAAAACAGACACATAGACAAACGGAATAGAATAGAGAATTCAGAACTGGACCCACAAATGTATGGCCAACTAATCTTTGACAACACAGGGAAGAGCATCCAATGGAAAAAAACAGTCTCTTTAGCAAATGGTGCTGAGAGAACTGGACAGCAACATGCAGAAGAATGAAACTAGACCACTTCCTTACACCACTCACAAAAATAAAATCTAAATGGATGCAAGACCTGAACACAAGACAGGAAACCATCAAAACAGGATGAAAGAAGAGAAAGAGGCAACAAACTCTTTGACCTCAGCCATAGCAATTTCTTACTCAACACATCTCCAAAGGCAAAGGAATTAAAAGCAAAAATGAACTATTGGGACCTCATCAAGATAAAAATCTTCTGCACTGTAAAGGAAACGATCAACAAAACTAAAAGACAGCTTACGGAATGGGAAAAGACATTTGAAAATGACCTATCAGATAAAGGGTTAATATCCAAAATCTATAAAGAACTTGCCAAACTCAACACTTGAAAAACAAATAATCCAATGGGTAGAAGACATGAATAGACACTTTTCTAAAGAAGACATCTGGATGACCAACAGGCACGTGAAAAGATGCTAACATCACTCATCATCAGGGAAATAGAAATCAAAGCCGCACTGAGATACTTCCTCACACTGGTCACGGTGGCTAAAATGAACTACAGATGCTGTGGGGATGTGGAGAAACGGGAATCCTCTTGCACTATTGGTGGGAATGCAAACTGGTGCAGCCGCTCTGGAAAAGAGCGTGGAGGTTCCTCAAAAAATTAAAAATAGAACTACCCTATGACCCACCAATAGCATTACTAGGAATTTACCCAAACAATACAGGAGTGCTGATGCATAGGGGCATGTATACCCCAATGTTTATAGCAGCACTTTCAACAATAGCCAAATTATGGAAAGAACTTAAATGTCCATCAATGAATGAATGGACAAAGATGTGTTCTATATATACAATGCAATATTACTTGACAATGAGAAAGAATGAATTCTGCCATTTGTAGCAATGTGGATGGAATGGGTAGGTTCTACGCTGAGTGAAATAAGTCAGTCAGAGAAGGACAGATATTATGTTTTCACTCATATGTGGATCTTAAAAAACTTAACAGAAGTCCATGGGGCAAGGGAAGGGGAAAAAATAGTTACAAACAGAGAAGGAGGGAGGCAAACCACAAGAGACTCTTAAATACAGAGAACGAACTGAAGATGGATGGGGAGGGTTGGGGAGAGGGGAAAATGGGTGATGGGCATTGAGGAGGGCACTTGTTGGGGTGAGCACTAGGTGTTGTATATAAGCCAATTTGACAATAAAATATATTTAAAAAATGTGCCCTCTTATCTTTCCCCTTAGTTCTTGCCTCTGTATTACAGTACTTATATTGTAGTACTTTTTGGTTTATGTTTCTACCTTTCTCAGTAGTGTAGGAGACCTTAAAAAGCAGTAATTGTGTTTTTTGTTTCATTTTGGGTTCCCAATGCCTACCTTTAGTACTTAATACCTAACGGACACTTAAATGCTCATGAAAAGAATAATTATTTGGATGTCCCCTCCTTAAAACCAGTGCCAGTGGACTAAATAACTCTGGAAACATATAGGTAGGTGCTGAGTAAATCTGTTGAGTTGGGTTGAGTATTTGCTATTGGATTAAGCTATTCAGGTCTTGTTAAGTGTTGGGAATAGGGAAAGCCTTTTTTGTTTTTATTTATAGTTTGGTTTATTAACACCATAATGTGATAGGAAACTGTCAATTTAAAATATCTTTTATATGTTTGTATGTAGGAAAGCTTTGATTCCTAAAAAACACTTGGTGTATTGTATAATGGTACAGTTTTAGTTCACAGTCATGGATAGGTTCTGATGTTGGCCATTCCATTAAATCTCCATTAGGTTCACATTCTACCTCTGTCATTTTTTTTCTCTCTCTCTTTCTTTCTTTCTTTCTTTCTTCCTCTCTCTCTCTCTCTCTCTCTCTCTCTCTCTCTCTCTCTCTCTCTCTCTCCTTCCTTCTTTCCTTCCTTTTTTAAGCTTACTTATTTATTTTGAGAGAGACAGAGACAGTCGGAGTGGGGGAGGGGCAGAAAGAGAGGGAGAGAGAGAACCTCAAGCAGGCTCTGCGCTGCTAGTGCAGAGCCCGATGCGGGCTTGAACCCGTGAAACCGTGAGATCATGACCTGGGCTGAAACCAACTTAACCAACTTGCTTAACCAACTCAGCCACTCAGGTGCACCTACTTCTGTCAGCTTTTCAAGTAAGAAACTTTGGAATCATCCTTTGAATTATGTTATTGATATTTAAAGAGTATTGAGTTTTGTTCTACGAGGAGTTAAATTAGCAGCATACGTGAGGCTTGGTTTTAGGCTTTGTTAGAGTGGATCTATTTAATCCCCCCCCCCACTCTTTATAAAATGGCCTTAGCTGAGTGGCTAGAATGTTTACCAAAGTGTCTCCACTCTCACTAGGCCTGAACTCCAGTGTGTTCCCAGCACTGTTCAGTGTCCAGAATCCTTGTTCAGCTCTTGTGCCCCCAAAAGCTGTTCTCTTCTAGTGGTCCTGGAGTTTTGCTGTGTGTTTGAGATCCTCCCTCATAGGTCTGAGTTTAAGATCATGAGCTTCCAGGATTTGATAACCCCTGGTTTTTCCTCTGCTTCCCTAGCTTATGTCATTATTATTTCTTCTTATTTTTCTATTCTTGTTTTGCTCTTTAGGCCTCTAACATCTGTGTAATTACTTTTCTATATAATTTCCTCTGCTGAAATGCCTACTTTGGTTTCTGTTTTCCTAACTATACATATTGTGTCACACATAGAAAAGAAAAACTGTTGAATAAAAAAGTAAGAAACACATTGAGGGCTAACGCACCATAGCATTTATTTAAATACAGACAGAGTGATATATCAATAGGCCATTTTAAACTTCAGTCCCCCATATAGGAAGACCAACTAGCAACTATCCATAGACAAGACACCATTATGAAAATTGCAGAACCCAGGGGTGAGGCTGATGCACCTCCATGTCCACAGAGATTGAGAAGAACCACATTAGGAGAGTAGGAGTGACTGCACTCTGACCATATTGTCTTTCTTTCACTGGCATAGTGCTGCACTGATGTCCCCCCAGCGACCATAGTTTCTCCAGTGAGGAAAAATATAGAACCCAAGGTGGACATCCAGCTTCTGAGCATGGTGAGATGCTTCCCAGGAAGTCCACTTGAGTCTCACCTCACAGAGATCACTGGGGGAATCTGTGGAGCTCAACCAAAGGGGATAAGATAGAGATGGAGAAGAGGGTGGAGCTTATAGCAACCAAAGCTCAGAACTTGGCAAACCACATTTCTGCTTGCAGAGATCTTGGTCGGTGGCTCTGTCCATCTGCAGAGCCAAGCCAGTGGCCTTGTCTAGACAGGAAACTTCATTGGCAGTTCTACTTGATTTGGGTCCTAGCTAGCAGGCTTTACTGAGTGTTGAGCCTGTTCTATACCCCTTAAACCCCAGGCAGGGAAACAGCATTGCAGTCCTAATTGCTGGGTATAGCCTCTAATCTTGCCTGATCAGGAAATCCAGGCAGCCACAGAGTCCATCCCACAGCCATGCAGAGAGGGAGACTCCAAGGCAGGGAGCCACGCCAGCAGTTTTGCCTAATGATTAAGTATAGATATGCCCCCATATAACCAAGGAGTGTGAACGGTGCCCTGGGAAGGCTTGAAGCCAACCCTACATTACTATCTAGTTGCAGAGCCCAGCCTGCAAGCCAACCCAATTGCTGAACCAAAGCCATGGCCTTGCCCAGCAGGGAACTGGACCAGTGACCCTGCCAGACCTCAAAGTACACTATCTGGCCCCACCCTAATGCAGGATACAGCAGAGGCCTCTCCTGATCAGAGAACATAGCCAGCAGTCTAACTAATCATGAAGCATAACCTCTAGTCTTGCCCAACTTCAGAGCACAGCCTATGGCCTTGTCTGATCACAGGAACCAGCCTGAGGCCTGACCAACCATGAAGCTCTGCCTGCATTCCCACCTGAGCACAGAGTATAGCCAGTAGCATCATCCAGTCTGAGAGCACAGTCTAAGATCTAATCTACAGCAATTGTAGAGCTCAGCTCATAGTCCTGCCCAACTGTGGAGTTCAACCAGTGGCATCATCCTGCCATGGAACACAGCCTGTGACCTCACCTGACCAGAGATGATTGCAGAGCCCAGCTAGTGACCACGTCTGACTGTGAAGCACAACCAGAAGCCCCATCCAATAAGAGAGCCCACCCAACCACTCTGCTTGACTTATAGCCCAGCAAGGAAGTCTACCAAAGCCTGGAGCTCAGCCAGTGGCACCCTCGCCCCTACCAACCTCAGAGCATGAGTAGTGGCCTCGCTTAACTAGAGACCCTGATAGCAAGCCCACCTGCTCACAGACCGTAACAGCTAACCCATTCAGTCCAAGCTGAGGTGACTGGTGAAGGCTCTGCTGAAAGGAATCTGTAAAGTATAGAAGAGGAGGCTGCTTATTCAAATGCATAGATACTAATGCAAGAAATCAAGGATCACAAAGAATCAGGGAAACATGACTAAAGGAAACAACAACTTACTCTGAAGGAATGGAGATCTATGAACTGTCTGACAAGGAGTTCAGAATAATCCTCTAAAGAAATTCAGTGAACTCTAAGAACAAACAGAGTTAAACAAAATTAGGAAAACAATGCATGAACAAAACGAGAAGTTTAACAAAGAAATAGAAACCATAAAAAACCCAAACAGAAATTCTAGAAGTAGAATACAATAACTGAACTGAAGAATTTAATAGAGAACTTCAACACAGACTTGGCTAAGCAGAAGAGTTGGTGAACTAAAGGTAGGGCATTTGAAATTATCCAGTCAGAGGAGCAAAAAGAAAATGAAAGAGAGTGAGGAAAGCCTATGGGACTTACAGGATACCATCAAAAGAAACAGTAAAATGGAAATCTCAGCAGGAGAAGGGAAAGGGATAGGAACAGAAAGTCTCTTTAAAGCAATAAAGACTGAAAACTTACCAAACTTGGGGAGAGAAATGGACATCCAAATTCATAATATCCAAACAAGCCCAAATAGGTTGAACCCATAAAGAGCTACACTAAGACCTTTTGTCTTGATTTCTAACTATATTACAAAGCTATATAATGAAAACAGTATAGTATAGAACTAAAAACAGACACATTGACCAACAGAACCAAATTGAAAGCTCAAAATTAAACCCATGCATATACATCAGTTACTATTTGACAAAAGAGCCAAGAATAATTAATTGGGAAAAGATAGTCTCTTCAATAAAAGGTGCTGGGAAAACTGGATATTCACAAAGAATGAAACTGGACCCTTTTACTACTTGCAAAAATTAACTCGAAATGGATTAATGACTTAAGACCTGAAACCAAAAAACTCCTAAAAGAAAACCTGAAAATAACTCCCTGACATTGGTCTTGGCAACAATTTCGTGGATATGACACAAAAGCACAAGCAACAAAAGCAAAAATAAATAAGTGGCACTACATTAAACTAAAAAGCTCTGAACAGCAAAAGGAATGATCAAGAAAACAAAATGGCAGCCTATGTAATGATAGAGAATATTTGCAAACCACATATCTGATAGGGGGTTAATATCCTATATATAAGGAACTCATAAAACTCAATAGAAAAATAAAAACAAAAACCAACAACAAAGCAAAACCCCCAAATAATCCCATTAAAATGGGCAAAGGGTCTGAATAGACTTTATGTCCAAAGGAGACATTCAAATGGACAACAGGTACTTGAAAAAATGGTTAAAATCACTAATCATCAGAGAAATGCAAATCAAAGCCACAGTGAGAAATGGCCTCACACCTGTTAGAATGGCTGTTATCAACGAGATGAGATATAACACATGCCGGTGAGAATGTGAAGAAAAGGGAGCCCTTGTGCACTTTGGTGGGAATGCAAGCTGGTGCAGCCACTGAAAAAACAGTATGGAGGTTCCTCAAAAAATTAAAAATAGAACTACCATATGATTCAGTATTTCAACTTTAGAGTATTTATTCAAAGGAAATGAAATCATGATCTCAAAGAGATACTAGACCCCCATGTTGGTATTTAAATAGCCAAGACATGAAAACAACGTGAGTGCTCACTGACTGATGAATAGATAAAGAAAATGTGTGTGTGTATGTGTGTATAAAATGGGATTACTAAAAAAAACTGAGCATTAACTCGTGTGTTTTAGTCATACACATATGTCACACACACGTACACTTCCACTATATCTACCAATATCTATCTGTTGATCCTTGAAAAACATGGATTTAAACTGTGTTGGTTCACTTATATGGGGATGTTTCATAGTATAGTACTTTCTTACAATTTTCTTTTTTTTTATTTTTTAATGTTTTATTTATTTTTGAGAGAGAGAGAGAGAGAGAGAGAGAGAGCATGAGCAGGGGAGGGGCAGAGAGAGAGGGAGACACAGAATCCGAAGCAGGCTCCAGGCATCAGCACAGATCCCGATGCGAGGCTCGAACTCATAGACTGCGAGATCATGACCTGAGCTGAAGTCGGGTGCTTAACCAACTGAGCCACCCAGGCGGCCCTTCTTACAATTTTCTTAATAACATTTTCTTCTCTCTAGCTTACTTTATTTACAAATACAGTATATAACACATATGACAAAGTACCTGTTAATCGATTATGTTACTTGTAAGGCTCTGGTCAACAGTAAGCTAATAGTAGTTAAGTTTTGGGGGAGTCAAAAGTTATACTTGGAATTTTTACCATGTTGGGGGGGTGGTGCCTCTAAACCCCTGTGTTGTTCAAGAATGAACTGTATATGTACACAACTCTTAACACATATTGGTGGTAAAATATGCACATTAAAATGAGAGGTTTTATATGATTATATTTATTGCTTATCAGACTTCTCTTTTTACTATTACTTCTGTTATTCTATAAATGTTAATTGAACAACTGCCGTGTGTTCAGCATTGTGGATGCAAAGCCGAAAATGTCTGATCCTTTATCTCAGAAAACTCTGCAATTTAGCAACCTGTTAGATTCCAAAAAAGGGTGAAGCATCATCTAGATAGAACTAGATGATCCAATCGGGCGTGGAAAAAATATTAGAACCTCTGTGTTTTTTATACCAACATTTAAAATTTCTACTTTTGCTTATATTTTATACTGGACTTTATTAATGTATTGATACACATAAAGGAGGTATATGAGGAAACAGCCTCTCATTTATTTTTTGTGGGAATGTAAGTTGGTACAACAAAAATGGAAAGCAATTTACCAACATCTATCAAAATTGTGACTGGATAGCATTTTGTCCTAGTAATTTCTCTTCTAGGAGTTTTTCCTGCATACATGCACACACACAGGGCGCAAGCGCACACAGAGATCATTCAGTGCAGCCTTGTATGTAACAGGAAAAGTTTGATATAACCTAAGTGTCCATCAACTAAGTTATATTACATCCGTACAATGCAATACCATGCAGCCATTAAAAAGAGTGATGATACTTTTTATTTATTGTTTGAAACAATCTCTGAGATCTATCTGAAGGGAGAAAAATCTAAGTATAAAACAGTTGTAGGGTATGCTATTTGTTGGTAACTGAAAGAAAATTATGTATTTTCTTATAAATTATGTATATATACATATATGTATACACATAACATTTCTTATATATGCAAAGTATTTCTAGAAATATGCACAAGAACCTGGCCACATTACATTGGTTGACTTTGGGAAGGAGAACTAGTAACTGAAACTCAGTGGAGGTAGGGAGGTGTTTTATCATATTCCTTTTTTGTACCCTTTGAATTTGAACCTATTACTTATTTGCTGTAGATTGGGTTTTCTGGAAGCAGATGCTGAGCGGGAGTTTGGGGTACAGGATCTCTGTTAAAGATCAACACCTATGGAAGGAAGGAAAGGAAGCAGGACTGGGCAGAGGGAGAAGTCTATGTCTCAAGTCTGACAAAACCTTGGCTAACCCTCTGGAGAGCTTTGGAGCACAGATGGCCTGTCATTACTTTTCTTATTTCTGCACTTTGTTGAGAGTTTGGAAGGATATAAAATCCCAACAGTGTGAAGGAAGAAAAGTTATTCTTACATTAGTATGTCTTCAAACCTAAGAATCTCTTTCAATTTGTTTAAGTCAATGACACCACTCACCTTACCCGTCTTTGGATTCAAAGGTACTTAAAATTTTTTTTTTTAACATTTGTTCATTTTTAGGAGACAGAGAGACAGAGCATGAGTGGGGGAGAGGCAGAGAGGGAGGGAGACACAGGATCTGAAGCAGGCTTCAGGCTCTGAGCTGTCAGTACAGAGCCCAATGCAGGCTTGAACCCACAAACTGGGAGATCATGACCTAAGTCAAAGTCAGATGTGTAACCAACTGAGCCACCCAGGTGTCCCCACAGGTACTTCTTAATAGAAGCAAACACTGTAATCATGCTTGTTTGTTTGTTTGGAAATTTGACAACATATAGAAAAAATGCTAAAGAAATTGAAAGTAGTTGCTTTTGAGGAATATAAATTGGAAGTGGATGAGGTTGGGTTTGGGACAGTTATTTTTCATCTAGATAGAGCCCTTTTATGGGTGAAAGGAGAGCGCTATTAAAATTACACTAAGATAATAACCTAAATTAGAACTATCCCTGGAAAACTGGGATTCAGTCACCCTAATTACAAATCCTATAGAATTCTTTTGACTTCTTAAACTTTGTACTCTATTTCTTTCTAAACATACAATTAATCTTAAAAGAAGACTCATAAAGTTTGTAAGCCAATTAGTATAACTTGACAGTCCATGCAGAAATGATGTCTGTGATATTCCTGATGTTTAATTTAACCATCCAGTCTTTGCTCATGTAATTTTCCATGGCCCATATTAGTCAGACCAATTACTGGGCACTATACTTCTTCGAAGGTTCTTTCACGCTCACCAATTTGTAACTTCCATCAATAGGCAATACTACAGAAGCCTTTCTCTTCTCTGACTAACCTTGATTTTAGAAGTGCGTTGCTTTCATTAGTCCAAAAAACTGACACCTCTACCCTGCCCTATCCCTCAGCTTCTCTGTACCACTGTGCTGTGCTTATTAGTATTGGAGTGAACAGTGCCCATAGACCTGAAAAGTCAGGAGAGCAGGTTTACTTAGGGTAAGAAACAAGACTCAGAAATGATTTAGTGTCTTGAGTAAGGTCATGCATAACCCTACAGGGTAAAAGCTTCATCCGATTTGATTGGCAAGTGAAAGGCTCATGCATCAGAGAAATCGCTGACTTGAGTGATGTATAAACCCTGGCTCCATGCCTGTCCCATTCCTCTCTCAGGCTGCCACCATTGCCCTCCCGCCGTCCTATGATGTAGGACATGGCCAAGATTGACAGAGAGAAAAGGTTGAAGGGGCAGTTGTTAAAATGTCACCCACTCAGACTGAAATCCAAATGGTTTAATTTAGCATGATGCATTTTAATTAATGAGAGTGAAAAAGTGAAGAGGTTGTGGTTTCTAATCAAACAAAGTAACGCTTTAGTTGCTGAAATGCAAATGGCTTAATTGGGAGGGAAGCAAAAGTTAATTAGATCAAAAAGATACATTAAGAAGAGACAAAACATTTTGCCACAAGTTGATCTACAGTCCGTTGTGGTCAAAGAAGGTACATATAGATATTAAACGGTCTAATGTAAATATTTTAATATTTGATCAATTTTAGACTTCAGTGACTATTTCCATTTTATAATAAATACAATCTTTGCATTTCATTGCAGATATTTTAACACAATCTTGCTGGTTCTCGTTGGGCACTGTTTGTTGTGTTTTTAGTGGTTTCCTTTTCCTTAAGAATGTGAAGATTCTCTGTTGCTAATATTCCTTAACTCATAGCTAGACTGAGGCTGGAAAACTGTTTACTTTGGTCTCCTAAAATCTGTTGAATTGAGATGATTTACGTTAGGTTAAAGTTGTTAACTGAGCCTTAAGTGTACAGTACACTGTACAGTGTAAACTAAGAGGCTCTTAAGGAGATTTTGTTGTGGTGGTTATTTTTTTGGTGTAAGAATTTAAAATTGTTAAGGGAGCACCTGGGTAGCTCAGTAGGTTAAGCGTCTGACTCTTGATTTTGGCTCAGGTCATGATCTCATGGTTCCTGAGATGGAGCCCTGTGTTGGGCTCCAGGCTGACAGCAAGGAGCCTGCTTGGGATTCTCTGTCTCTATCTCTGGTCTCTCTCTTCCTCAGTCTGTCCCTCTCCCCCGCTCTCTCTCTCAAAAATAAATAAACTTTATGAAAAAATAAAATAAAATTAGTTATGTACAATGTGGAGCATTTTCTGCCCTCTAGTGGTTAAAAGTAATTTTGCAATTTCAGTTCTATTTCAGTGCTTTAAATTACATGAGAAGAGCTACACAATATTTCATGGTATTTTAAAAGCAGTTCGAAAATTATGTGGGTGCATTTCTGTAGCTAATTACTATAGTTGCATATTTTAAGAAGGAGAAGCAATAATTTAATGTTTTATTAACCACAATATACCAATTCCTGGAAATCTGGCAAGAAATCAATTTTGAGATAATTTTTTTTCTGGATTAAAGTAATATTTCTCTACCTCTATGAAGAGAGTATTAATTTGGCATTGATCTCATTTTAATTTAATTCCACTCCTGGTTCTAACAGCGATTTTCCTGTTTTACTTCTTTCATAGTTCCTATATTAAGGAAGAGAATAATGGGTGGTAATAGTTTCCACTTCCTAAGCGTAAGATTATACATATTATCAAAGTGTTCTATTATCAGAGGAAAACTTTATGATCTATGAAAGACAAAAATAGACTATTAGGAAGAATGTGCTAGAGCTCTGTGGTTCAAAGAAAAACTGCTGTAAAATAGCAAGCATATGAATGATGGTTGACCGTTCTTCATTTCTTAGGAAAATTAAACTAACCAAACTCTTCATTTTCATTATTGTTCTGAAATAAATGTCTGCTCATACCTGACTGCTAAAAGAGACCTTTACTGTTTCAGGTATTTGCAGAGAAACACTCGCTCTGGCCCCAGATGAAACACATATATGTTATGAGCTGGTGAGGTGATAAAGTAGATCAGGAGGAAAAAAAAGATTAGCAACAATTACTTCCTTTCAAGACCAGCTTAAAGGGAGTATAGAAAAAACTCAATGTCCTCGTGAAAAATGCGACATTCCTAAATAATGTAAGACTTTGCATCTCTTAAAACATCAACCTTATTGTTGTCATAGGAATTTTTTTGGGTAGGCAAATCATGCTAAGGCTTTGGATGTGGTTATTTAGGTATTAATAGTGTCACTACAAATAGAATAGTGCCAGACTATTTAAAAAGACATGTTAGAAATGTACATAATGCCACTGAATTGTACCCTTAAAGATGCTTAAAGCAGTAAATTTTATATTATGTACGTTTTACCACAATAAGAAGAATACATAAAAAAAGTTAAGTGAAGTCTCCCTGATTTTTTAATACTTCTAACAACAATGAATAAAATGTGTAATATCTAATAAGCATTTTAGGCACTCAGGGCCAGATTAATACATAGTGAGTCCAAATAAACATTGGATATAATAAAGAGGGACAGACATTCACCACATAGTATTTTCCTAGATCCAACCTGACTCCGAGAAGCAAAGTGATTAGTGACAAACATCAGTCTAGGTGAGAGGAAGGGGAAGGCTCATAACACCTGGATATACCTGTGATTCGTGTTGGTAGGCGAGGGCAGACTTCCTTCTGATTTATTTTAATGCCTTTACTGTTTTGTCCCAGTTCATGAATGAGATCTATAAGATGCTGCAAATAACCCAGGGAGTGAAAGTTCTCTCAGGCTGAGTTTAGCTGCCAGTATCTTTTTTCCCCCACGTCACTCGCCAGTGACTGCATGTTTTAGCAGCTCTCTTGACCAGTTCGTTCTCCCACTGAAGCATAAACTGGCAGTAGAGTTTCATCATCAGCCATAGCATTTGGTCTGCTACAGGGAAAAAAAATGAATAATGTTTCTTTAGAGTTTATTCTGTGATATTTTTTCCCCTTTATAGTTATTCATTAGTGATAAGGTAGGTACCTCCTTACTTGTTCTTAAGGTAGATACTTTAAGGAAGAAGTAAGTGAAAGCTGTCCAGGAATCTGTGGTTTTTTTCCTTCCTTCTTTCCCTTCCTCCTTCCCTCCCTCTTTATAAACTGTATGTAAAGCACTCTGGATTTATTCCTCGACTCCAGTGCACTCATGTTTTCTTTTTTTAAAGCTTAATTCTACAAATGGTTCCTGAATGCTTACAATGTTTGGGGGCCAGATGAGAGGTGACTGTGTGGTGGTGGATGGGTTGGTGGATAGAGGAGGAAGAGCACAAACTTTGAAGCCAGACAGATCTCGGTTTTGCCCACTTGTTAGCTCACGTTTCTTGAGAAAGTTCTTTCTTTCCTTTTTTTTTTTAATTTTTTTTAATGTTTATTTATTTTTGAGAGACATAGAGGCACAGCGTGAACAAGGGAAGTGCAGAGAGAGAAGGAAACACAGAATCGGAAGTAGGCTCCAGGCTCTGAGCCGTCAGCACAGAGCCCGACGCAGGGCTCGAACTCACAGAATGCGAGATCATGACCTGAGCCGAAGTTGGCCGCTTAACCAACTGAGCCACCCAGGCGCCCCGAGAAAGTTCTTTCTGAGCTTACTTCTCATGTATAAAAATGAGCATTGGTGTGCCTGGGTGGGTCAGTCGGTTAAACATCTGACTTTGGTTCAGGTCGCGATCTCATGGTTTGTGAGTTTGAGCCCCACATTGGGCTCTGCGCTGACAGCTCAGAGCCTGGAGCCTGCTTTGGATTCTGTCTGTCTGTCTGTCTCTCTCTCTCTCAAAAATAAACATTAAAGAAAAAATTTTTAAAATGAACATCACAGAAATAGTTAAAATAGCATTAAATGTTAAAATAGACATAGTTATCATAACAATAAATCGTCACTATTATTATGCTGGGGAGAGGTACAGAAACATAAAAGTGTGTGTTTCTAGGAATAACATGTAGTTTGGTATGTTCATTAAATCATAGGATAAATTCCAAAGGAAGAGTGTGACATAATGTCTCCAAGAGCAGCTTTAGGACAAAAAAGGAAAAAAAAACACACGTGAAATAAGTGGAGGCCAGTGCTCTCACCTTTCTTGCCTATTTCATTTTGTCGGTCACACTTAGGTGAACAATAACCTTTCATTTTTCTCCCTGAGAAATTGGTCCCAGAGTCAATACATTTTTTTTCCTTTTTGTATTTCTCAAGGTCATTGTCATAGTATGATATATGAAATGTGGACCTCAGATCGCATGGAAGTTGCCTTCCATGAAAATCGTTGACATTGTCAACCCCAACTTTCCCCTGAAGTCCCTACACTTTGCTCTCTGTTACAAGCTGGCTGAGGTTTAGGTCAGGGCCAATCCAACTGGAATATCCTTGGGAAAGAAGGGAAGTGTTGGAAGAGAGGAGGAGGGGTATAGAATTGGGGATGTTTTGAGGATGTGCCTAGGAAATCACATTGAGGAGAAGACCATAATTACCATGTCACTTCCACTTTATGCTACTGTAAAAAGTCAGAATTTGGAGGAAGATCAGGTTAAACTATTTGAGTGATTCCAATTGTTTTGGCATTATATTCTCAAGACTTAAATGTCCAATCGGATAACAATATTCACTTATAAACTGAATTAGATATTAATTTCAAGTAATTCTAGAAATAAAAATCTCCTATTGCAGTGATTCTTAAACTTTATGGGGATCACAAAAACCACTGAGAGTTTATTCAAGAGCTCCGAACTCTTCTTCAGAGAGATGTACGTATATGTGTCATGATTCAGAGAAAGTGTCATTTTTAGGAGCTGTAAGCATTTCTCATAAGGTGAGATTGATCCATCATTGTGGCAGAGGATGTAAAAAATGAAGTTTTAACCAAACACCAAAATCTAGCAGACATAAAATTCCAAAGCAAGAGCACCATTTGCAGACTCTGAAGGAAGTGGCTGGAAAGAGGTGCTACTAGTCCTCAATTCCCTTACCCACTCGGAGACTATAAAGGGATAGGATTTGGGTTTATGAAGAGATTTCTTTGGAGAGCTTTGTTACCTCATTGTGAATGCCCCCTACCCATGCCCAGGTGTCAGAGATTACTACATTTCTTACTCTTCGGCGGTGGGGGTGAGGGGTGGTTTCCATATGATGGACAAATGTGTTCCATGTGGTTGACAGAAACAAAGACTGGTCCCCAACTCTAGGCCAAAAGGCTAAAGCTTCTGGAGAGAGGCGTGTTGGAGGGCTTCCAGCATGGAGGGTAAACTGTGTGTGGCCAGACTTTGGTAAAGAGAGGTTTGAGAGAGCCATTTCGAGCTCTACTGAAGAGGACCCTCAGAGGAGAAACAGGCATGTGTAGAACAGGTGCCTGTGTCCTAGGGCGAGAGCTGAGGCCAGCTTGGGGGATTGAAATATATCATGGGAATAGAAGTTGGAGGGAGAGGGCCAGCAACAGGTCCCGGAGGTGAATCCATCCATCCTAGTAAGAACTGTCCCATTCCCTTGCTTCACATCTCAAGTCGTCTTCCATCCCGGTGCAATCCAACAAAGCAGCCAGAGAGTGAGGAAGCAGGTGAGGCTGGAAGAGAAGCAGAAGTTGAGTACAGTCCAACCTCGAACTCAGCCCTTACACGGGAACAGTGGAGAATGAATGGATGGATGGCCGAACACAGACTGAAAAGCTGATCACGATGGAATTGACTGCCTTTTTGACTTAGAGAGACCAAGGGTCTGACATCACTCAAGAGCTGTGAAGTTCATGGCATCTGTCTAAATTTCCCCCAGGGCCAGGGGGAAATTGCTGTATGCCCTGTCCCTTACATTTCAAAGCAGGTATGGGATGTAAAAATAAATTTGCATTTTGACCACATCTCACAGGTTGTGCAGTTGTATTGATACCCACTGTAGGACATAAGCAGACCCCCCAGGCCCGCATGGCAGGCTGGCCCTTGGGTCTCATGTGGAAAATGGGAGCTGCTCTGATTAAGAACATGGGGAGGGACTGAATACTAGCAGTGTGGGAAGAAGAGCCAGGAGGGGCAAGTCTGAGGGAGCAGGACAGGCTACATAATTTGAGGGGCCCAGTGCCAAATAAAAATACAGGCTCCTTCTTTAAAATTATTATGAGTTTCAAGTAGGCAACAACAGGGCATTTAACCAAGTGAGGGCCCTGTGTGACTGTGTGTTGCACACCCATGAGGCTACCCTGGGGTGAGGATCAGAGATCAGAAGAGGAAGGGAACTTACTAGTGGTCCAATTGAAGAGATACTTGCAAGAAGAGACCTGTCTGAGACTTTTTTAGTGAAATGCTCTGCAATGTGATCCCCTCCTCAAGATCCCACAAATCCTTAGCAAAATCGCACACTCCCTTATGTGAATTGTTTCTCGTAGAAGCTGGCAAAGAGGCTGGTGAATGGTGAGGGGCTAGGTCAGAATAAGCCAAGTAGGTAAGGGGACAGCTGATGGCTGGTTATTTACCTAACACTCTCCGTATATTTCAAGGGTTTAGGTAAAGAACCATGTTATATGACAAGAAATTTCCCTATGTCATATAGTATCGAGGAATCAAATGGCCTTTTGATTTTTTCCTTATTAGTGTATCAGGATGTTGCATGATATTTTCTCTGTTGTTCAGAATTAGTAACTAGGGACCACACTTGGATGTTTCATTTCAGTATAATGAAAAATGTGGATGGTGAGGGCCAGACACCCCTTAAGGGCTTACAAAGAGATGGCAGAGCTATAGCAGTCCCTGTGTTGGCCCATGCCCCGGCCAGCTGTGTGTGACAGGTTGACCTGAAGGAGGCCTGCGGTAGCTGCTCCTCACCCTGAAGCCAAGCAAGAGAGGGTCCTAGAAAATTCCTCATAGAGAATAAGGTCATGAAGCGAACACTGGCAGTTCGCTTGTGACTGGCTGTTTGCTTAGGCAGTGGACTTACTGATCGGCCTCTGCCCCTTCTAAGCAGGGCACAGAGGGTTGGGGACAAACAGGGGCATCAGTGGAGCAGTCGAGGGCCAGCATGCAGTCCAGCCCTTGGCTTGAATCCTGGGCTCAAATCCTTGGCATTCAAATCATTGGCATTCGAGGATGGCTGCATTTTCTATGGACCAAGGGACACTGAGAAGGTAGCCAACTCTAGCCTTTCTTTCTGGCAATAAGAAGCTGTGGGGAGTACAGGTGAGGTTACAGTAGTTGGAAGAGATCAAGTAGCATCCAGGTCTCTAAGGTCAGTGACCTGGGCAAGTGAAGGTCCCTGCAGGGCTTCCTGAAGAACTCACTTGTAGAAGCAATAACGTATAGAGAGGACACAATGGCCACTCTTGATGCCCTACCCTCATCCTTCCCTTGCCCATTTGGACACCCTAGAGAGGAGATGGGAGGGGAGATTGTTTCCCAGTCATTTTGCCTCTTACCACCTTACCTCTGAGATGAGGAAGGGGAGGAAGAGAGGAAGAGCAGAGAGATGCCCATTTCCCACTTCGGGTCTTTCCAGCCACCAGCCCAGCCAGCAGCGGGAGAGGGGAAACTTTGCTTTGGGTATGAGAGTGGCATCTTCAACTGAACTTGATGGGGTTGTTGTTGTTTTTAATTCCAGTCGTTTAACCTACAGTATATTAGTTTCAGGTGTACAGTTAAGTGATTCAATACTTCCATGTAATACTTGGTGCTCATCACAAGTTCCCTCCTTAATCTCCATCACCTATTTCACCCATTCTCTCACCCACCTCCCTTCTTGTAACTATTGGTTTGTTCTCTGTAGTTGAGAGTCTGTTTCTTGTGGATTTGACTGAGTTTTTTAATATCAGGAAGTGACCAAGGAAGTTATAGAATCTGTCCAGGGTATCATTAAAAGATCACTACCCAGCTGGGAAAGGAGATTCAAAACAGCCCAGCTGGGGGCAGCATAGGAGAAAAATAACACTATTTTTTATTTGCACCCTATGGATTTGAGACTGTTCAATAAACCAGCTATATCTGATTAAGGACTTCATGTTCTTATGACTAACGTCGAATAACTGCATTTGTATTGCGGTGTACTGTGTTTATAAACTGTTAGTTTAGGAGTGACCAGACTTTTTCTGCAAATCAAACACTTGAAATATTAAATGAGGAGAAAAGAGACACACCAGAAGGCAAATTTCCAGATATAGATAGACACTTAAAGAGATATTTTCTTTTTATCTCTCTTTTTAGAAAAATTTTAACCTATTGTAGAGTCACTAACAATTGATGCAATGGAAAAAATGGGTGTATAAAAACATATTTGTAAGCGATTTGTTATTCTAGTCCATCTGTCAACCATGTTACTCTCTTAAATTATTTAAATTTGATTATACTATTTGTCAGGCTACTCTTCTATGAAATTTCTTACTTCATTGTGGATGTGTCCGTGATATTTACATAAGATAGTGGTATGGCTTCAACTCCCCCCTGCCTCCCCCTCTCCTCTCTCCCCATTACCAGAGGCTTCTTAAGTATTTGCAATGCTCTTTTTATTTAGACAAAAATGATTTCATCTTTACATTACAATATTCTTTAAAATGTTTTAAATAACTTTTAAGATGCTAGCTCTAGTGACAAGGAAAAGTTGTTGTCAGTGATAGCCCATGAGAAGAGTCCCGTGATTCTTCGTTCATTGTCGTCTTCACTGTAGAGTTGTTTGTACATTATGGGCCGCAGCTTTCTATCATCTTAAGCGACAAGTTCCGGATTTCTTATTTTTCTTGTTTCAGTTCTGAATCATCTATTTGCTTGGATCCCAGTCTCCTAAAATGTAAGCAGTACAACATGTTCTCATCCATCATAACAATAGCATAAGTGAATATAAAAATACAAGCCATGATCCTAATTGCTTAATTATACTTGACTTGAATTGTGTTGCACTTCAAATGAGTGACATGTTGCTGAGATCCTGCATTTGTAATGGGGTAGTCAGACTTATTACCAACTTACCCCAGACTGACTTCCCTCCTTCCCTACTGCTCTACTCCCAACATTTGGTTACTTGCCAAATTCTACCCCCGAATAATATCTCAGGACCTTACCAGAAACGTCAGTGGTTCTCCTTTTCTTTTTTAATGTTTACTTATTTTTGAAGGAGAGAGAGAGAGACAGAGCATAAGCAAGGAAGGGGCAGAGAGAGAGGGAGACACAGAATCTGAAGCAGGCTCCAGGGTCAGCACAGAGGCCGACAAGGGGCTGGAACTCAGAAACCATGAGATCGTGACCTGAGCCAAAGTGGGATGCTTAACTGACTGAGCCACCCAGGCGCCATGTCCTATTGTTGATGAACAACATCCAAAGTCCTTTACCTGGCTCTGAGTCTGCGCTGTCTGTTCTTACCCCAGCCTTGTCGCCTTCTTTCCTCTCCTCTTTATACCCCTGCTTCTCTCACCAAACTGAACCTTAGCTGTGCTGGGCTCATCCTTGCTTTAGGACCATTGTTCACACTTCTCTCTTTGCCTGAAAGTATCTTCTCTTTTCCCACCTGTCCCAGAGCCAACTTTCAAAGTCTAACTGATGAAACTTTCCCAGATTGCTACATGTAAAAATACTCTCCCCCCCCTCCCCACGCCCGCCCCCCCGGCACTGTCCATTGTGCCATGCAATGGACAAAAAGGATGGGATTTATGGATCTGAAATTCTAGTAAAGTAGAATGGATCCTAAAAATATGTCAGTTGGGAATAAGACCCACGTAAAAAATAAACTAAGAATGTTCTGAAAAGGTTGCACTTTTTTTTTTTTGAAAAGGTTGCACTTCTAAGGTGTTACAGCTTGCTACCTGACTTTCTGCAGGCCTTAAAGTGTCACGTTCTTCTCTATATAAAATTTTTTTGTTTGTTTTTATATGTACTCTCTACTAGAAAATAAGAGGGGCACCTGGGTGGCTCAGTTGGTTAAGTGTTTGACTTCGGCTTAGGTCACGATCTCCCAGTTGGTGGGTTCAAGCGGGCTCTGTGCTGACAGCTCAGAGCCTGGAGCCTGCTTCAGATTCCGTGTCTCCTCCTCTCTCTGCCCCTCCCCAACTCATGCTCTGTCTCTCTCAAAAATAAATAAACATTAAAAAAACTAAAAAAAAAAGGAAATAGGAAGTAGCTTGCCTATTAATTTTATGAAATTCTTGCTTTTTGATTTGTGCATAGTGGATACTTAATAAATACTTATTAATACAAACAGTGATAGTAATAGAACTCATTCATAAAATGAGATCCAGAAAAAAAAATTGATTTAAAGTTGAGGAAGAAAATCTTCTGAATTTGAGACCTGGTGTATTGAAATGGCATCCTTTGTACTTGCAGACAGTTCCTCCTATGGGACCTTTTACATTAAAGAGATCAAATGTTGGATGATATGTCATAGGCTTAAATTCCCAATCCTGTCATTGACTTTTCCTACTCAGTGTGTGGCTATAGAGTGATGAGATTGGTGCCTGCGTGTGGCTTAGGGGAAACTACCTCATTCCTTTATACCTGTGGTCATGTTTGTATCTGGCTCTTCTATAGTTCTCAGTTCAGATATTCATTTCCCTGCCTCTTTACCTTTTTCCTTCTAAGAAACTTAACTCTCGTAGACACTTTTGCAAAGAGGTGATCCTTTTTAATATTTCCGGACCTGCTCTGTATCACTGCCCATGCATTTTAACTGGTTTTCAGGTATTTACCATGGGTGTTTTTGATCAGGATTCTGGATCTCTCGGGGCTGGCAGTTCATGGAGTCAAGTAACTCACTGGCAGATGGTGAACGCGTGGATTGTTGGAGCAAATCACTCCGCGTCTCGGCGACGCTTTTGGCCGTTGTTCTCCCAAACCTTTGAGGCAGATTAGGAACATGTCTCGATATACTTTCCTTTATATTTCTTCCAAATCTCAGAGGCAGGTTGGCCATGGCCCCAGTGCTTCTTTCTTCTTCCACGGTCCTCCCAAATCTCAATGGCAAATTGGCTGCTGAGTGTGGCATTTTGTTGACTGTGGGTGCACTCATCTTAATGACAGTTTTTGGACCCCAATCTTGTAGTTCTTCAAAACTGAGACTTCTTTCCTTTTCTCCCTTAGGGTCTCCTTCAAGCTATGATTAGAAATGAATATTAAAATAATTTATTGTTACAGGTAGTAGGTATAAACCCCAAATTAACTTAAGTCTAGACTTCAGTTTGCAGAATTGTTAAAGGCATAAACAAAGTTTGTGTTTTCATGTGCGGAATTTTTAAATAAAGCTTTTGCATTAGGCTCCTTAAAGCAATCAAGTTTCTCTGTCCCTGGACTATTGTAAGACAACCATAAAATATTAATTAAAAACATATAGTGAATCCAGCAATGTGTTTGAGCAGCAGGAACATAATAAAGTATTGAAATGAGGCAAAAGTTTATTTTGCTGAAGTTATTCTCTTCCAGTTTTTGATTCATGCTGTTTATGAAATATTTCATATATTTTTCATATTTTGATTTTAGAGAAACCTTCCACTGCCTCTTAATGTCTCTTGCTTCTCCTCTTTTTAAATGCCAAAGTGGTGGATACATGAAACAAGAGATGCTGGTCAGGTTTTGGGGACCAGTTGGAGGAAGCCTCACCAAATTTCTTTCTTACCTGCTCATATTCAGAGCCCCACTCTAAAAGCATTGCTCAAGAAACCGATTGCATTTTTATTAATATATAAATTACATTTTTATTAAAACAGCAGTTGGTTTGTGGGTTACTGCACCACTAATATACCAACTTTAGAGGAATCACTTAAGGGGTATCTGGGTGGCTCAGTCACAGTCTCACCATTTGTGAGTTCGAGCTCTGGGCGGGTCTGTGCTGACAGCTCAGAGCCTGGAGCCTGCTTCAGATTCTGTATCTTCTTTTCTCTCTGCCCCTCCCCCACTTGCACTCTGTCTCTCTCTCAAAACTAAATAAACATTTAAAAAAATTTAAAGGAACCACTTAAAATACAACAAATATTTAATTAGATTTAGCCTTCCCATGAAAATTTGTCCCTAAGAAGATTAAAAAAAATTTTTTTAATGTTTATTTAGTTTTGAGAGAGGGGATGGGAAGGGCAGAAAGGGAGGGAGACAGAATCCAAAGCGAGCTCCAGGCTCTGCGCTGTCAGGACAGAGCCTGAGTGGGGCTCGAACCCATGAGTCGTGAGATCAAGACCTGACCTGAAGTCGGACACTTAACCAACTGAGCCATCAGGCGCCCCCCTAAGGTTTTTAAATAATTGTTTTTCTGATCGTAAAAAGTCATATGTACTCATTTTAAGCATGTTTGGAAAATATATAAAAGCATAAAGAAGAAAATAAAAATAACTCACAATTCCACCATCTAAGGATAAATATTTTACTTAGATGTAGCTTTACCGTAAACTTACCAGCTCATAATTGCTAAGTAGAAAATATGACCCTTGTATTTGTTTGTTTGTTTGTAATTGAAGACCATTCAAATGTTCAGATGAAGTGTATCCAGATCTTATATCAGCAATTATTTATTACAGCTGTGTACTTCTGAGTCAATCGAAAATTACTAATGCACCATATACTTGTTAGATATCATACCCTATACATAAATTGTCATTAGAGAGGCCAGGCTGTTTGCTGTTGTGTTAACCATTACAACGCATGCACTGTCATGGGAAGGCTACTGTTCAATGAACAACAAAGCATAAACTAACTTATTCCTTACTCTTTACAAAATACAAAAAAGCATTAGATTTAGGACATATATATAGTTAATGCTAGTCATGTTAGATGGAGTTAAACAACTTACCTCAGAATATTTATCATAATTTTCTTTGCTGTGAAAATTGGACATCATGAATTCATCTGTACAAAAGATGCTTGATGTTAACAAGCTTGAAGTGGCTAAAGTCAAAAAAATAAAGCATTTTGATGAAATAAGTTTCATTTTGTCCAGAATCTAGAATTAAGTTTCTGTGTGCTGCCTGATGTCTGCAAGATGGGGAATCGCGGTCTTTTTATACTGTCTAGAAACAAAGGGAAGATTGATTTAACAGTGAAACCAATCCCACATGTTTTAAGTACTAATATTAATTAGAGTGTTTAACTAAACTATGTGTTTAAGGAATGTGAGTAATTCATTCTGGAAAAACAGCTATGTTCCTGTTTGCAAATTCATTAACTTTGAAAATAATTTTCCTCATTATGAAGGAGTTTCTAATTAGGTAAGTTTGGGGCCACGGTAATTAAGATTCCAAACAAACAGAATGCTTCATTTCTTGGAGCTCAAATGAAAAATATTTTGGTGTTTGCGTCAATTCTTTATAAGGAAAAAAAAATAGTATTCAATACATGCTAGCTATGTTAAACAAAAAAAAATTATTTTTTTACCCGCACAAGAGTTAGGCATAGTAATTTCAAAATGTCAAAGAAAATTAAGAATGTGAAAAGAATTGCAAGTCACATAATACCCAAAGAAAATGCCATTAATTAACTTTGTGTAAAATGCTGTTTGGTTATGAAAAAGCTTCAGGAGTAAATGTCAGTTGCGACGGGAAAGGCGGGCATCGGACCATGTGCTTGGGCGTTTTGACAAACCTGCTGTCTCCGGAGAAGCTGGAGGCACTTCCACGCCTTTTGTATTTGCCCTGTGGGCCTTATTTGCCAAAACCATATAAATCACTGGGATTTTATTTCTGAGGTGGCGCTGCGTCCTACCTTCCTCCTCAGAGCCCTTAAGAACCTGGCAGAGGTTTGGTAAGTCACACACATGCTAATTTTGTTGGTCCCCTGGCCCATATTATTTAGGTAATCTCGCATTGCCACAGGCATACTGACATCATGGCATAAGAAAAGAATTTATAGAAATAAATGGCTATTTACCGAAATGCCAAAGTGAGTCTCTTTTGGAACAGATGACTGGTATTCTTAAAGACCTGTCTTATCATGAGACTACCTAGGTTCTAGAGAAATCATTACTTGTTCCCATCTGCCCATTTAACCATCTCAGGGAAAAAGACCTTATAGTGATGGATTTTCAGCTACTTCTAGATACAAACACTTAGAGGTGAATTCACAAAAGAGCAAATTATAAAATCACATCTTTTTGTGTCACAGATTGTACCATCTCGAGCCTTTTCTACAACCTACCATGATTTGAGGTTTGCGATGGGCAGAACTGAAGATCTCTCTCTATATTATAGATCTCCAGAATAAATTAGGAAAACAACAATAGATAAACTCTTGAGTACCCCAAGGTCACACTTGCCTGCAGCCTCTCTTAAAGGCAGTTGACATCATTGGCCTCATTTGTTTTAGTCTGTGCTAGCCAAGAATCCCCACAGTAGGAGGCAATTAATTCAATTCATAGTCTACGGTTAATTTTGTAACACTGTTATTGGATTATTTGGGTTTAATTTCCCTGAGGATTTAATGCATTTCTCTTTAAATTGTTCCTTTGCAAACTGCTGATGGAACTTCCTTTTTTTGTGGTCAGTAGATCCAAACTTTTGAGAAATGGGTGAAGCAAGGAGCAAGTTATGTTAGCTGGGTTCATACCCCTGGAAGAAGTGGAAAGAATCAGCCTGAGTCCCTTTCAAAGTGCGTTCTTTGGTTATCTGAAATGTTAGCCGTGCATCCGTTTTCAGTACTGCTACTTGAGGTTTTGACACATCTATTACAATTTTTCTGATTGCACTCAGCATCTAGAGTAGCCGATATGACTCATTACTCCCTTGTCTCCACCAGGTTCAAACTTCCAAGTTTGGAGTGTAATTAGAGTTATCTTATTAATATAGGGCTTGTCACTTTTCGTCCATATTTTCAGTTGGCTTTGAAAATGTTGCTATAAAACAGCATGACCTAACATACACAGTATGAAGTCACCGTAAATCTTTTGATGAAATGTGCCACCACATACATCACTTACTTAGGGATTCTTGCTGAGATGAACGCGCATTAAAAAAAATGAAAAAAAAATCTATCTCCCGGACATGCGGCATTAACATACATGTTTCACTTACTAAGATTTTGGAGACCTGAAGGCTACTCACTTCTAAGCTTCTCTCTCCAGCATGGAAACTTCTGAGCTTTCGGCCCCCCAGATCCTTGACTTCTGACCACACAGTGCTGTTGGGATGCCCCACAGGCATCTTAAGTGCTTATGTCCGAACTGGAATTTATCTTTTTCATACCGGTCTCTCCTCCTATGTTTCCCATTTCAATGAACAGTATTCTTTCTGTCAGGGTCCAATCAGGGGATAGAAAATACATGGTAATTTGAACAGTAACTTGATTAATATAAAGAATTATTAATTAAAATGGGGATTAACTATAAAGGGGTAAAGAATACACGAGAGCCAAGGGAGAGTAGCCAAGGAAAGGGCAGGCTAATTGGGGTTCAGACCATATTGGAGAGAGCCCGGATGTCAGAGAAGTTTTCTGGGTCACCCCAGCCCAGAGCCTGTCTGTGGTCCCAAGTGACAGATACTCTTCCAGGGTGCAGATGGGCCAAGCCTGGGAAGGCAACTTCTGGGATATCTCTGAGACTCACTGGGAATCAGCTCCGTGGGGACGAGTGCTACCAGATGTCCCGAACACGCACCACTGGCAGCCATGTGTAGGACCAAAAAGAAGCAAATGGAAACCCATTTGAGCCAAAAAGAGAAATCCCTTCCCCCGTAGTACCCTTCTCATGCCTTTTACTGACAAAGCTTAAAATTATTATAGCCACAAAGGACAAATGCTGACTGGGTCCATCCCTATTATCTCAGAGCATGAAATGAAGACTGGATTTGGAGCTGAGAGGCAATAAATAGATAACTGGCTTAGTCATCCACCCATTGGGCCACTCCTAAATCCTTTGTGAGATCCATGACTATTTCTTCCCCTTTCCTCCCTCATCCCATTCTATAGTAATGAGCAATTATTACTAGTTTTGAGCTATTACACTCCGTAATAATAGATAGTATTTTCTTGAGCACTTACCACATTCCAAGAACTGTCCTAAGTACTTTGTAAATTAACTTGTTTATCTTTCATAATAATCTCATAAGCAGTTACTGTTATCATTATTCCTACTTTTCAGAAAGGAGGGCTAAGGTACAGAAGAGTGAAGCAACTTTCTCTATAAATGGCAGGGCCGGGATTTGAACCCAAGCATTCTGAACACCTTCTCACTCTGCCAGTCCCCAGTCAACCCTGGTCTCTTCTGGCTTCTAATTAATCTGTTCTCCTCTCTCCACCCCCTTTGCCATTGCCCAGTTCACCGTTTTCTCTTGTCTAGACCATTCTCTTAGTCCTGTCCAAGTCTTCTTCCACAGAGTAATCAGAAACATTTTTACAAAATTGAACGTATTTATGATTTCTCTTTTAAAACCTTGGGGCACCTGGGTGGCTCAGTCGGTTAAGCGGCTGACTTCAGCTCAGGACATGATCTCGCAGTTCATGAGTTCGAGCCCGGTGTTGGGCTCTGTGCTAACAGCTCAGAGCCTGGAGTCTGCTTCGGATTCTGTGTCTCCCTCTCTTTCTTCTCCTCCCTCTGTTCACCCTCTGTATTTCTCTCTTTCTCAAAAATAAAATAAAAACATTAAAAAAAAAACCTTTCAGTGGTTTGCCGTTTTTCTTAGATAGCCCACTGTTCGTTACTAGTAGTCCTCTTACCTCTCCTGCATTCTCTCTCTCACCACTCCCTACACCTCCGTGCTTTATGATAAACTTCTTTATTTTTTTTTAAGTTTATTTATTTTTGAGAGAGAGAGAGAGAGAGAGAGCACAAGTGGGATAGGAGCAGAGAGAGATAGAGAGTCAGAGAGAATTCCAAGCAGGCTCATGCTATCAGCGCAGAGCCCAATGTGGGGCTCAAACTCATAAACTGTGAGATCATGACCTGAGCTGAGATTAAGAGTCGGATGCTTAACTGACTGAGCCATCCAGGTGCCCCTATGATAAACTTCTTTCTGTTCTTCCAAATGGATGTGCTTTCTCTTGCCTCCAGGCCTCTTATGGTTTTCCTGTGCATGGAGTATTTGTGCATTCGCCTCTTTCCTTCTTATACCTCCTCATTGGGTCTCAGCTGAGACATCACATGTGAGAAGCCTCTCCTGACTTCCAGCTCCAATAAATGCCTCTTTGTTCTTCTCCAGTTGTGGCTTTTTCACTCTGACTTGTCCCGTACTGTACCTTGGCCTCCCTCCCCCTATACTGCTCTGGAAACTCCGCGAGGGCAGAGCCTCGTTTTTGCAGATCACAGTGCTGTTTCCATTGTCCTATCTCACAGATGCTCAGAACATTTTATTTCTAAATGAAAGAATACATTTTTCATTGGTATTAGGAATAGGACTTAAAACTGAAGGTACTTGTTAATTATTTTTCCCAGTTTTGGCTGCTGACCAGGGTTTCCACTTTACTGTGATTTATACATTATTAGAGCTTAAGTTTGTTGGCTTATACCGAAATCTTAACATCTTAACATTCTCCCGGTGAGGGTTCACATCTAAGGCTCTCCTGGACTGAGACCCCTACACGGACAGTCAGCTATAGGTAGGCTGAATGCAAGCATGTTTTATCCTCTTACAGCGCAACTTGCAGCTTGATAAGTTCAATATAATCTGATGGATCTTGCTGTGTTAATGGATCCAAACAGCAGGAAAGGTGTGCAAAGGGCCTACACAGCCCTAAGGAGGGCTTCCTGACCATGCTTCAGGGTCTTCACTAGGCGGACTTCATAGGCTCCACTGGCTGAGGGCAGAAGAGGGTTCTCTGATTACTTGTTACTTTTCCATGCCCAATAGATGTCCCTGACCTCTGACAGTTAGAATAGGGGACAAATCATTTCTACCAATCAGGAACTGAGCTGACTTGAGTTGGGTTTAGGACTTTGTAAGGTCCTGGTTTATCTGCACCTCCAGGAAAATATTTAAAATAAGTGGTTGTTTTGTGCCTTGAGCTGCAAGTTTGTATTTAAATTTTTATGCAGAAGAGCTATCTTCCTCCACACATTGATCCACGGCCCCTAAGGCCATGGTGATGTCTATGAAAGAGGCACTGAATATTAATATCCAGACGAATTTTGTTCTAGAACCCTGTTCCTCATCCTCACCCAAGCAATTTATTTCCAGGGCATTTATTTGCCTTTTTACAGTTTATTTCTTTCTTTCCATCTAAGCATAGTCCAATTGTGCTATGCACAAGAATTTGTGGGCATTATAGTCTTATTTTCATTGCATGTTTGCAAAGTGTTTTGTAGCCATTTGTTAAAAAATTTCAGGCCCCCTTTAGAGGTGGGTGATGGTACTACTGTATAATACATCTCAGTATATTGTTACAAAGAGGAAGAAATACCTGCCTTGGTTCCAGATAAAGTCATCCTATGCAAATTGTATAAAATTACTGTTTTAAAAATGTGTGATGGTGCCTTTGTTTCAAGATTTATGAGTGGCTTGTTATAATGAGCTTGTCATATTTTGATGGCAGGACTATATTTACTTCAATGCTTTTTGTTAGACAGATTACAATGCCAGGGCCTTGGAAGGTGCTGATGTGAACGTGAGACAAAGATTATTCCTCTATGTAGTAAAAGCAGTTGAAATTCAATTCTAGTTGGAGTAACTTATAGAATCAGTTTGTACAATACAAAAATACACATTAAGTAATTATAAAAATTAATTCAAATTGTTTACTCTAGAAGGTTGATTAAATGGCAAGATCCCTATGTCTAAAGGATATATCTTAGAACAACATGCTGAACAAACTTTTCAGCATTAAATCTTTCAACTGATATGGAGTGGTAACGTTTTGAAGAATTTTTAAAGCAGTTGTGCAGGCTGATTAGGAAGCAGCCTCTCTACAGCACAGCTTTCCAATTCAAGCTTTTACGCTTTTTAATGTTTCATTTTTATTGACATTTTTTTCCTTGCAGGAAAAAATGTGTGATTTTTACTGGCCTGGCAGGGGGTTATGGTACCTCTTGCCAAAGTGTCAAGAGAACTCAGAATTCTCTACATGAGGGACAAAGACCAGATGTTTAGTTAAAACAACACATAGCTTTTATACAAATATAGGTAATGGAAACCAAGACCTTTCCTGGGATTTTTTTTTCCTCTCTCTTTTTTGGGCCAGTTTTGCCTTTGATATTTTTAAAATAAGCAAGCAGCCATCTTGTTATCCCAAACTGAGCAGAATAATTTAGTTTTTCACAAAGTGTGTGCCTTTTCAGTATCTTGTTTTTATCTATGAAGGATTCTGCTCTAAAATGTGGAATGTGCTTTTCAAATAATAATTTGCTTTAATGAAGAGAAAATTCGAGACTTTTAATAGTTTCGGAAGGACCTAGCCTAATCCACTAACCTGATTTTTCCACTAGCCTGAACACACCTTCACTGGGGAGGAAATTTTGTTACTTAAACCTACACTGATAGGAGCTGGGGAGGATGCTTCTAAGCACAACTGTTTCCCCTTCTCAAAACAAGAATAAGGGCAGATGGGTAACTATAAAAAATGAGTGTCATCTCTAAATGTGGACCTTTCTAGATGCTCTTTCATCTCTGATTAAAAGAGATGGTAAGGGGCAACATGAAATGTACATGTGAATGGGTTGTTGACTCTTTCTTTTTGATTAGGGATCATGTGTTTTCTGTGCTCCTGAGTCCTATTGGTAGGAGTTTCTCAAAGGCCCACAAGAAGCCATTCAGTTGCCTTTGTGAGCAGAAGCTGGCCTGGCTCTGACTGTCCTTGCATTAACACACTGGCACTTTGACTTTATTCTTTTCTGTTACCAGTTGTTTGGCTTTGGCCATTCTGCCTGCCTTTCTGTTCTAGATCTGAGCTCATGTGGGTACCTCATACCAATGGGCACCTGTATCCCTTAGATCACAGTGGCTGGATTTCATTACTGAGGAGTGGTTTGCGCTTTCCTTCGACACTGGTTTTATTGGACCCTCAAAAGGATGTGTCCAAGACATAGCCAGGAATTACAGGATGGCAGTTCTGCTGGTTAAACTCAACCGATTCCATGATAAATAAAACTCAACCAATTCCAAGCGAGCAAACAGAAAAAACCCTCAGTAGTTGTCTTTGGAGAAGCACTTAAAAGCATAATTTTAAACCTAAGGTGACTTGGGGTATAAATTTAATGAAGAGAAGATTTTTTTTGATTCTAAAAGGTGAGATCTAGACAGAAAATTTTGTACTTAACTGAGGTTCAGTGAGCTAAATAAATGTTAATGTAATCCTATTGAATACCTAATAGATTTAATTTATACTGGGTTTTATACCAGATGAATTTAAGAAATCAGAGATTTCCCCTTTGGGAAACAATAATAAAGAAAATAGACAATGCCAGTAAAGGTTTTAGAACATATTTAGATGTGCAAGCAGGCACATAATATCTAAAGACAATAGTTTATTGTAAACACAGGCTTGAATGACCCAGAGCAGTTTTATGATGCTAGGATTTGTCTGATGGGCCCTGTTGGAGCCCTCTCTGATTCATTGATAAGGAGTAGCCGATGATCCATGCTCTAGAAGCATCCAGCTAGGAGACTGGCGTGGGTCTTTCAGTGAATACCATCTGTGTCCTTGCCCCATTCCCTAATCTCTAGGTCTGTCCTTCCTATGCTTCATATTGTCTGGATTGACTTGTTTGTTTAAATTTACCACTTCAAAACTTCCCTTAATGAATATCTTAACCTGATCTAACTTGGATAAAAATAACCAGGGAGAAGGAGTTCCAGAATCCTGGGTGTGGTGAGGGATGAAAAACGAGAGAAGTCACTGTTGGCTTGCTTTGGACCTCCCTGCCTATTGAGCAGCTTGCTATTCTTGTAAATGTTTTGTAGTTGAGGCTTTCATATAGGTACAGCTGCAAAACTAGGCTCTCCTTTACCTGATATATTACTTGGAGCTCCTTGGGTGCACATAACTGAAATTTCTAATGTGTTTAAGCAAAATGGAGAATTTATTATGAGGATATGGGGATGTCTTATGAATGGGATTGGGGCCGATAGAACATCTGGAGCCTAGGACTCAAATCACCTTTGGGGCTTCCTCATGGATTTTCATTTCTTCTCTCAGTGCATCAGTTTCATTATGCCCTCCTACTGCTGTCTTGATTTTTCCACCTCTCAGCCCATTTGTTAATGCCTTCTGAGTTTACATATTGTCAGTTTCAGCCACCTCATGAGAAACTGCTTTATCTCAGTTTCAGATTCAAAATAACCAGGGAAGGATTCTGATTGGCCCAGTCTAGGTAAGGCACCCCATCCTGAACCAATCATTTATGGCCAAGGGTGGGTCACATTGCACTAGCATTGAAGGTCCTATTGCAAACCTGTGAAAAGGTTGGGGGTGGGAGTTGCTACAAAAGTGTCTAATATTGCTGGATAGAGTGTGAGGGAGAATCTGGACTCCTCTCATCCAGAAACCAATTCCCCATGCAGAGGAAAACTGCTTCCCAAGCTGGTGAAAAAGTTAGGTTCTGAGTTACAATCAGAGGACAACCTGACCATTCTATTGGTGGGCATTTCTCTGTTTTTCTTTGAAGATGTTGATGAGGTCTCTATCCTAGCTCAGTGATACCAGTAGACAGTGCTTTCATCTGTGCCATCTGGGTCTTTGTTTTTGCAAGCAGGTGTTCTTGTGAGATATTTTTGTGGCTCATGTGGGGCTTTGATGGTAAAAACAAAACAAAACAAAACAAATTCTAGATCTTCTTCCCCAGGGAAGCTGAGGGCACAATTCCCAGCTACTTCTCCATATATCCATCAAAAGCAGTGCCAATTTCGAGAGCCTGTAAGACTCCCTTTCTCCCCTGGCAGGTGAGAGCCCTGGCTCAGGTGTTTCTCTTTGGCATTTAGAGGCGCTCCTGTTTCCACCATTATGCTCAGCACAAGATATGAAGCACTGTCCTGAGAATTTCAAGACCAGGTGGTTTGGTCCCTAAATGGTCCTAAACTCTTTTTAACTTGGGCCTCTTTCCTAAATGTTTCACGCCCTTTATTTTGCTGTGGTGATACTGGCTTGCTTCATTTCTTCCCACTGAGTTTACTAAGGTTGAGTGAATTCTATGACCCAGAGTAGAGTGGTTCATTGCTTTTTGAGCAAGCAAGTTTATTTTTCTATTAGGTTGGCAGGTTTGCCATTCTCCGTCTGACACTTGGGCAGTCTTTGGAAACCCTCCAAAATTCCTTTTCCTTAAATAATGAACTTTCCTTAAGTAATAGATTGTTAAGGGTTATTTTGAAGACAGTAAAAATAAGACTCTTATTCCAAATATAAGCCATATTCTTTTGATAATTAGCTTCATTGTTCTATGTCAATTTTTTGACAATATTTACATTAAATTAGAAGCAGTAATAATGGGACATCCTAGTTCAGTCCTCCGAGTATATCTGTCTGCAATAAAGCATTTGCTTTCAGTGACAGAAAGTATTTTAGAAGTGCTCGTTAGAACAATTTGATAACCATGTATCCATTATTAATAACCTAAGACAGGGAATTACATGTTACGTGACTCATGTAACCAATAAGGAAGCTGCCATTTCCATAATTATAAAGAATTCATACCACATCCATTTCACTATTCTGTGTCATTTGACCCATTTATGGCTCATTTTGAAAGAGTAAGATTAAAAAATTTATAAAGTTTTTCGAATGAAAAATCTGCCAGGTGATTTCTCCTTTCCACTGCTTGCAGCAGGTGCTCTCCATCTAAGAGGCTGGGCCATTTGGTTCCACACCCCTCTCCTCTAACTACACACTAGTAAAGAAAGTTCAGGAGGCTCTGGGTTATGCCAGTCCTTCTCCGTCGCCCCCCTCCTGGAAGCCTTTTGAGGGGTGGATTGTGAAAAAAGTTGGAGCCAGAATGTGGGTTGGCCGCATTCTGGAACAAATGAAAAGTGTGGGGTGAAGGGCAGCTGGTCAGCGTCCACGTGTTCTCTGTTCCGTCGCCCGCAGTTTCTGAATGGCTCATTTGGGAAACAAAAGTTGGACAAATGTTCAGCAGGGCTGGCTGAGTCATCAGCTCCAAAAGTCCCTCCAAAATATTGGTTACCCGATCACTGCTATCGCTCTGTTTGTATTCCTCCTATCCTCTAGAGTTAATTGCAGGGTGGAAGAAAGAGGAAGAGGGATGCAGTCTGGAAGGGAGGAGAGCATTACCTGGAAGGCTGGTAGAAGATGAACTTCTGTCTTCAAAGTTTTTTTCTGGCACGGAAGAGAGAATCAGGTCTAGCGAGTGATTCTGGGCCTATTTTTCTTCCCCTCACCCTCCATCCCAAATCTCAAAAGTAGTTGAATTTGGAGCTTATTGTTTATTGTAATGTCAAGGAGACCCCCAGATTTTTGTCACACCTGAGAACGTGGGGCAGCATTGTTCTGAACACAGGGCAAATTAGTACCGTGAGACTCCAACCCCTCTCCCACGTGATCCGGTTGCATCACCCTCTCTCCCTTTGGTCAGGCCTGTGAACAACAGTTGCTGAAGTGATTTTGATGCAAAGTGACATTTGCAGACTGTGGCCACCGACCAAAGAATCAGAGCTAGGGTATCCAACATTTTACAGGCTACAAAATCTAAGCTGGCCAGCATTTATTGCTTGTGCTAGGAGCACAAGCCAAGTTTCCTAAGGCTACAGAACAGACGTCTTCCTGCTGCTAATTTTACTATCAGCAAACAAAAGGGAAATAGGAAATAATACAGAACACTTGAACGAGACATTTGCAAGAGTCATACAGACTCAGGTAATCTGAAGAGAGAGCGACTTTCTTTTTAATAAAACCTAAAAGGACTCAATTTGCACAGAAATAAAATGGAAAGAAGAAAAAGTAATGTAGAAGTTTTAGCAGAGTTTCTGCACTGGTCTCCCAGAATGGCAATGATTTACGTATTAGGGCAGCCACCAGGGAGATGTTAAAAACTCTCTCGGGATATTTCCAATGTGATGGATAGAACTTTAATATTAATATAGGATTCATCATGGTAATGTAAGTCATAGATCTAAAGCTCCTTTCATCAACTGGATCAGCCCTTTCCCAGCCTATTATACAGGTGGTACATGCTTTAACTAGCGTCATAAAGCAGGCCTGGCGTCTTTCTTCATCTGCAGCCTCTGAAGTTCTGTTCACAGAAACAGTGACCCAGTGAGTCATTCATCTTTTACTGTGTTCTCTAGACTATCTGTAGTTTTCCCCCTTGTATTAATATTTAGTACTTCTTAAAATATATGGAGTTACACTTTTTATTTTACAAATAGAAAAAGCATAATTCAACACATATCTGCAGTGCGTATGAAGGGAAGATCTAATTATTAATCTATTCATTGTTCATTATACAAAGAAGAAAAGTGATTTACAGTTGTTATTTGGTTTAGTTATTTCAGACATAATTACCAATCATATTCGTATATATTATTTAGTCATTTTACTCTGGGTTTTTGGGTCTTCTTCTGACACGGAGCTTATTATTTATTGTAAAAAAAAATGGTGGCATAGCTTCTCTAGAATTCTATAAGACAATGGCAGCCTTCAGCAATGGGAATGATTGTAGTGTCGATAGCAGTCATAATAAATGTTAAGATTTGTCTGTTACTTTTCCCAACAGGGATTCGAACATTCACTTGTAGAGCATATAATCACCTTTTCTTATCTTAGTCTAAAACACACACAAAAATAAATCCATGAGTACAGATTATATAGATATAAAGTGTATACATAGACAGGTAGACCCTCAAATTCTATAAAGAAAAGGGGGCTTTCTGGGGTGCCTGGGTGGCTCAGTCGGTTAAGCATCCAACTATGGCTCAGGTCACTATCTCACGGTTCGTGGATTTGAGCCCTGCATCGGGCTGTATGCTGACAGCTCAGAGCCTGGAGCCTGCTTCAGATTTTGTCTCCCTCTCTCTCTCTCTGCCCCTCCCCTGCTCAAACTCTGTCTCTCTCCCTCTCTCTCTCTCTCTCAAAAATAAACAAACATTAAACTTTTTTTTTTTTTTTAAAGAAAGAAAAGGGGGCTTTCCTTAAGCCTGGGAATCGTTGAGTATTATGTCCCTCCTAGATTCCTGTAACACTCACTGACTCCAGTACACCCCAGTTCTATACCTAGAGAGTAACCAATGTTCACACTTGGGTGTATCATTTCATGTATTTTGTTGGCATAAATTTTGAGGGTGTAAACGTTCTGAGAAGTCCTGCTCTAAAGAAAACTTTCATGTTGAAGAATCCAGAATTTCTTAAACTTCTTTTGACCATGGAATCCTTTTTTTTCCTCCCAAATAAGATCTATAAACACATTGAGAAATACTGGCCTAATGGAGTTATTCATAAACTTGGCCTCTTCTATTTTTAGGCTTTGATTTTCATTGGAAAATTTGTAAGGAACTCCAACTTCTCCCTAAGTCCTGGCTCAGGTATCCCTTCCTCTGTGAAGATTTTTCCACTTGCCCTAGAATAGGTATATAATTGTTCGTTCCCTTTTGCCCCCTAACCCCACAGGATTTTTTTTTTTTTTTTGGTCTGTGTGGAAAATCTGTGTTAATGTTTAGAGCATGAGCTAATCTATTTATTTTTTATTTTCTCCCTTCCAGTCTACAGTATCCTTTATTTTAAGGAGTGTGTTTTTATTCTTAGTGCCCTATAGTGTGCCTGGCTCATTGTATGAATTCAACAAATAATCTGCTGAAGGAATGAATGAACAAGTAGAGTCTGGGAACTTAGGCAGAAAAATTATCTTCCTGGTGTGTTGGTATGTGATTAATGAATGAACCCTTTTGAGTTAAGTACTTTTCCCATTATAGTGACTAATTTCCATACAGTTGATTGGATTGAGAGTAACTCAGATGCGAAATGGTTAATAATTTAGTCTGACAAAAATACAAGATTGATGGTTATTCCCTGTTTTCCCCCTTATATACACATGGATGGTATATGTGAAAATTTCTAGCACCCAGTCATAACAGAGACATTTTTCTTCTCTACTCACAATCAGCCCATAACTCAGAATTTTCCTGTTTTTAACTGCTAAGGGGGAAAAATTGGAATTTATAGACCTTTTCACCTTTCATTAAAAACCTAGCCATATAGATTTAAAGAATTATAGATTTGAGTAGATTTTATTTGTAATATATACTTCCAGTTTTTTCCCCAAGATACTCTGGGTTTCAGGCTTACAAATTTTACTGTGGCTTAGTCATGTTTTCCTCCCGTTTTTCCTTCCTTCATTTTTTTTTTTTCTCATCCTTTAAAAGATGTTACTAGAAGGAAGATAATAACCTCCCTTCTGGTTCTACCCCACTCCAGGTCTCTACACCCGTGTAGTGATGAATGTTAACACTTTAGTGAATCACTTCATGTATTTGTTTGGCATAAATTTGCAGGGGGCGGGGAGGTGAGGACGCAGGTCAGGACAGAGATTAGAAGGCTACTTTTATAACATTCTTTTCTACATTTCCTTGATCTCTTTAAAAAAATTTTTTTTAACATTTATTCAGTTTTGAGAGAGCATGAGAGGGGGAGGGGCAGAGAGAGAGGGAGACACAGAATCTGAAGCAGGCTCCAGGCTCTGAGCTGTCAGTCAGTACAGAGCCTGACTTTGGGCTTGAACTCACGAACCATGAGATCATGATATGAGCCAAAGTCAGCTGCTTAACTGACTGAGTCACCCAGGTGCTCCTCCTTAGCTCTTTTGAAGATAGTTCACATAGCTTAGCCGGGTAAGGACATTAAGAGAACTTAATATGCCCAAGAAACTTAATTATGTTTCTGTCGTGGAGACTAGGCTGGCAAATAAATTAGCTAAGGTTAAGTCAGCTCATTATCCCATATTGTCAGAATGTAAAAAAGAGGCAGCACACTTGATTGGAAGAGGAAGAAAACAGGTTGTTAGACTAAGGTCAGGAGCACCCACTATTGGTCTCCTCTCCCTCTTCCCTTAATTTTTTTTTTTTTTTTGTAATGAAGGCCATCACAGCAGGTAAGTGACCCTCATGGGTACCCCTGGCACCCTGGAACGACCTAAAACAAAATCAAAAGTACAAAATCAAAAGTACAAAAGAGAGTACTTAGGGGATAGGGGAGGGGAGGGAGGAGAGGAAAAAAGAGATAGAGGAAGGGGAGACTATGAGGTAATGGGAAAAGGACTTGATTTAGAAAGCTGATTTCAAAAAGCACTCTATTTTGAAAGCACTCAATTTAGAAAATTCTAGTTTCTGGCTTTTGTGTAACCTTGGGCAAGTACCTAAGTTAGTTCATAGTTTCTTCACAGAAAAGTTTGTGGATTGCTGGATGATCACTAGGAACTCTTTACCTCTAAAAGTCAGTGTTGAGGGGTGCCTGGGTGGCTCAGTAGGTTAAGCATCTGAGTTCAGCTCAGGTCATGATCTCCTGGTTTGTGAGTTTGAGACCTGCATTGGGCTCTGTGCTGACAGTGTGGAGCTTGGAGCCTGCTTCAGATTCTGTGTCTCCCTTGCTCTCTGCCCCTCCCCCGCTTGCTTTCTGTCTCTCTCTCAAAAATAAATATTTAAAACAAACAAATAAATAAAGGTCAATGTTGATGATAGGAGATAACTAATTTGAGAGAGCTGGAGAGAAGAAAAAGATATGCGTGTATGTGATTGATAAGGGTCACCCAAGTCAGATGCCCCGGAACTTGTCTGCTCAGGAGCAATTCCTGCTTCCTCAAATAAGGGGGGCAATTGATTAAATCTAGAAGTTTCTGTTCATTAGCTGGGGTTAAGATGAGAATCTGGCTAATAGAGAAACCAGTTATATAAGCTGTTTTATATATAACCCCTGCCAGGAAGCCGAAAGATGGTGGGCGGTAGATAGAGTCCTTGTTAACCAGGTAAGTCTTGCACCTGCAGGTTTATCCCAGGAAACCAAGAATGGAAATGGTGGCTGGATCCTCAAACTTTCATCATTAGATCGGGTAGTTTTTGACAGAGCACAAACTTCTTGGCTAAGAACCAAAGGGTCTTGGGAACCAATCTCTGTAGCAGGCGTTAATCTCAAGATTGTTTGAAGGCCAAAGCAAAGAGAATGAGTTTCCCATTTTAATGCAATCTCTCTGATGTTTGAGTTCCAAGGGTGCTTTAGAAACAGAGCTCTGACTTGGACCTTTGACCATTGGAGTTCTCCCGGTAGGGCATTTCAGGGTAAGCTTGGGGACAGTCAACTGTGGAATGTTAGGAGAGCGGAGAATAAGTTTCCAGGGCTGTGGGCTGTTAGCTGATTCCCCAGAAAGTAGTTCTGTGAAGCCATTCTTATTTTTACATATGGCAGAGCTGAAAAAAGGTTTATTCAGCAATTGCAACATTTTTTGTTTTATGTGCCTCTGAAGGCAAGATATGTTTTGTCCTCCATCAAGTCTTAAAAAATATTTATCCTGGCATCCTCCCATTTTTCTTTCCACATGGAAACTCTGATATTTTTAAGATTAGTTGTGAAATCATTCTTAGGTATGTGCATTATATGGAGATCTTAGAAAAACTTTTAAGGAAAATGAGTATAAGATGGTATTTCTTTTATGTACCAGACATTACAAACTGTTCTTTTGTTGGGCTTTCCTTGATGAGCAAGATGTAATAAAATGATGTCTATTCTCACCCTGTGGCAGATACACTCTATCTAGTGGGACAGAATATTAAGAGCAGGATGGAAGGTTTAAAAAAAGCGAGGGCCATTTGAAAAAATGTTCTCATGATAGCATCGTGAAAGCAATGCTATCTTCTGGTTAAATAAAGCATGAACAATAATTTTGGGTTCGGTATGTTCTTCAATTATGCATTTGATTTTGGTAATAAAAGACGCATGTTTTTCAATAATGTTTGGAATTTAAATACACTGTTCCTTTTTTCTAGTCTTCAGGAGAGCACTTACCAATGCAAAAGCTACCTCTAACCCATTCTTGTCCATTAAAAATTAAATGCTTCTACAGTAAATTATTAAAAGAGCTAGGTTGGCTGCAAATCATCAAAGGTACCATAAACCATTATGCAAGCAAGCGAGAAGTCTGGTTAAATCTAAGGGATCAGAAGGCATATACATCCCTCGATATCCATCGCAAATTCGAAACTACAAAAGCAACCATAAAATGCTACATTAAATTACTTTTAAAAACTCTTTCAGGATTTTCAGAATTCGACTGTAACTTGCCTTTTCAATTAAGTATGAACTAAGAACCTTTACTGCAAAGCACAGATAAACCACCATTTAGAGGTTATTTCCACTTTCTTTAAACCTGCAGCAAAATTAGCCTCATTTTTCTACTGATATCACTCACTTAATGGAATTGAGGCATTCTAACAGTGTTTGCCAAAAAACTAGTTATTAATTAAGTCCTGTTTCCCCAAAGTGTCTTTATTATCTTTTGATTATATTGGGAAAGAAATTGATGGGCCCTGAATGTTGCAAAATCATGTGGAAAATGTTGGAAGTATTTAAACAAGATATGTTTAAAGAGGAAAAAAAAAGAAGATAACTCATGGTTTTGGTTTAGATAAGATAATATATATACGATGTAAGGTGTCTAGCTTAGTGCCTGGCACATAGGAGACACTCAATAAATAGAGACTTTTTTGCCTTTATGCCCATTTTACATCTGAATAACTCAGACTCCACCATGGCTAACTTGTCCAGTGCTCCCTGGGTGATGTGAGCCCAGCACTGATTGATTCTGAAGCATGTGCTCTTCTCTCTTTCACCCCAGTGTTATGGCCTTCTCAGCATCTGCCTGTGCAGGCAACCATTGGGCTACTCATGTATGCATAAAATGGTCTCCTGAACCAACTCCTCAACACATATAAAAGATACAGGAGAGAGAAAAATATAAACATTGAGGTAACATTTGGCCAAATTGTGAAAACTGGGGAGAAGAGGAACAACAGCCAGAAGAAGCATTTACATTTGGGGTTTAGAGCAGGGTCTGCTTCCATGTCCCCCACCCACTGTTCTCATCAGCCAAGTGTGGTGAGGAGAAATAATTCTACAGTTTAGCTGGAATTGGTTTGGGTGGCTAATAAATTTGAGTAAGTGGAAAGCAGACATTAGGGCCAAACAAGTGTCTGTTGATTTCATCTGTCAGTGGTTTGCAAACTCTAGTGTCCATCTGGATCCCTTGGAAAGACTACTAAAACACAGATAGAAGGTGGCAACCCCAGAGTTTCTCCTTTTGTAGGTGTGGGGTGGGTCCTGAGATACTGGGTTTCTAACCGGCTGGCAGGTGATGCCAACGTTGCTGGGTGAAAGCCCTCATGTGGAAACCACTGAAGCAGGTCATCTAATTTAATTGTCACCACAACTGTGACGTAGGTGTTATTAGCCCCATTTTATAGATGAGAAAACAGAGGAGTGGTGACTTTGGGAAACTTGTCAGAGTAATGGTTTCTTTCCTGGTTAAAGAGAAGGCGAGAAATTGCCTTCAAAGAATGTACAGATTTCCTTAATCACTATGGTAGGTGACAGAAATGCAAGACTGTTCATTCCTACTTTCTTTTCACCCTCTGGAGGCTGGGAGGGCATTGGAATGAGACAAAAACCGAATGGTCTACAGACGACCACGAAAACTGAAGCCATTCTTTTCAAGATCCTTAAGCATTTTAGATGGAGTACCTGTGGCATGGAAGAGTTTGTTGGATTTGTTGGATTGTACAGAGTGTATGAGTGACCTGAAACCCAATCAAGATTTAATTACAATAGGAAAAATTTTCAGCTTCTGTTTGACATCTTGGTTGGTATCTGCCATGCCCACATCCAAAAAGTGACTGAATACAGAGGCAGCATAATGAGATGGGATAGGTAATAAAACAGGACCCGGGATTCATCTATATAGCCTATATTTATTGACTATCTTTCACATGGTAGGCAGTGTTATAGGTGTTGGGGCTAAAAGGGTAAACAAGATAGATGAAATTTTTGATTTTGCATTCTAAAGGCCGTAAGATAATTAATGAAGTAAAAAAAAAAGATCCAGGAAATTTAAAGAGTAATAAATACTATGAAGAAAAAGTCAAATAATGTCAGAGAAAATGACCACAGACTCAGAAATTTATAAACATAGGTTTAATGGTTTACTAAAGATTCAGAAAGAGATGTGGAGGATTGACTACCAGTCAGAGGCTGGGACTACCATCCCCCAGTTCTCAACATTTCAATATATGGGTTCTCTTTTATTCACGAATGTTACCCAAGATTTCCCTTCCAAACTTTGCCAGAAATTATCTTAGGATCTTCAGATGAGGGAGGTTTTGTACTGACATGCAAATAAACTGCAAATATGTGTATCTAAGAAAAGATTCAGGTATGCATTTCAAAGACAAGGGCAACAATCATAGTGATAATTAATTCAAGCAACAATTATCAGTGGATAGTCTAGCTAGTGTGTGTGCACCTCTTTTCCCAACTTTGACTTCAGTGCTGTCACAGTGATAGCTTGAAGTCAGCCATGAGGTGGTATTTAAATCAGGGAATTGGCAAATGGTGCAATGCAGACCTCTGAAAATTACTCCCTTTTCCCAGAGGGCTTGTTGTTATTGGGAAAAAATCCTCCATAAGTCTCTCAGGCTTCTATATGTCTTGTTGAGTATGCCAAGAATGTAAGGCCTGATCTCCCTTTAGCCAGGCTATTTCTCAGGGTTGTATCTGAGCAATTTTGAAGATTAAGGTAATGTCTCTCTCTGGGACAAAAGGTCGGCTTGCTTACTGCTTGCTGTAAAATTGGTAGATTCTTGAAGATAAGTGTTTCTTTCCTACAGTGCAGCACATTGCATATGCAGGTATCCATCTGGGTCCTCCTTGTTGTTCCCTTGGAACCTGGGGGCAAGGGGAACCAGTGTAAGCATGCTGAAGCTCATGATGCTCACGATGCTTACTGTACTGTGAGTAACCAATCCATAGTCTGTGAGACAAGCGTCTTGGGTTTTCTACAAGCATCCATGAAACAGTAATAGGCTAAATTCATAGCTTATAAAAGTAGTGTAAAATCAAATTGCAACTTTGACTGTTCTGGGGAAAAGGATGGGATGATAACAGAAATGTGACCTTCTGGAAGAGGAAGGATTCATGAACCAGGTTTGGAGAGATGAGAACATTTCCTGTGATCCGGTAGTGAGTATTCTTGCCTAAGTAGTGGGGACAAGGGGTATGTGTGGAAAGTGTGAGTGGAAGAAGGGTTTCCTACTGTCCTGTTAATGAACACAAGTTGAATTAATGTTTATGGGACGAGCAACAAAAAGTAGGGCTATACAAACTACCCAAATGGTGCCTGATTGTTGCTTATTCTTTCATCTTCCAGGGCAGAGGAAGGGATGTTATCATGACAGTGGGCAAGTGGGCTCCATGGCCCTAGCTGAAAGGCAATATGTCTGTGGCTATTGAGCCAGGAGTCCCCCAAACCAAGTGATTGGTGTTAGTAATGAACACCTTGCTATTTAAATAGAATTTTGGTGAACCAAAAACATTGGTTTGGATTAATTGAAAGCATGGTTGAGCCATAAGCAGGAAGCCACTCAGAAAGAAAAGTGAATCCAATACCTTACCTAATATCAGAGAGGCACTGTACTCATCTACTTGGCCTCTTCACAGCTTGACTTGGTTGGTAAGAAGATGGAGCGCTAGGCACAGTGGTTGCCAACAGCCCTCAGCATGGTAGAATCATAATGGCATATGTTCAGGGGCAGAAAGAAAAGCAATCAGGTCCTGGTGCTTGCTGGACAACAGGAAGGGTCTCAGGAAGTAATGTGGTGCTTAGGCTCTGATCCTCAGGAGAAGGGTTGAAAGGGGAGAAAAAGCCTAGCAATAAACTTCTCTTTCTGCTGCCCCTGCCATCCTACTAGCCTAGATTCTCCTACTATGCTTTATATCTCACCTGCCCACCTGGGAAGTAGATGATCTGATATCTTGTGTAGATTCTGATGTGCATCAGACTCCTTGGTACCTGAATTCAACTTTGGGGATTTGAGCATAGTTCAAAGTGGGGAAGAGAAGCTCAAGTGGCCTACTATGTGGGGCTTCTGGGCCACTTCAGTCTACTATTATTGTGGTTTCCACTGCTGAATACATAATTGGCAATGATGTTTTATATACTTGTACTGTAAATGCCCATAAATGTCAGGGAATTTTCTTATTCAGGGACTACCACATGTACTGTCCCCTCCTGGCTGGTCCAACAAGAATAATATGTAAACCCAGATGGAAAAAGGGACATCTCAGCTTTACTTAAGGGCATAATGATTGCCAGAGAACTAGGAGAGGCAGTATTTTTCAGTACAATGACCATTTCTGACAGCCACCAACTGGTATCCCTCCCCCCCACCTTTTTTCAGGCAGCTGATAATCTGCTACTAAGCTCTTGTTGAAACTGAAAGTCTTATTAATAAAGGGACTCTCAGGCTGAGTGTACCCATTTGGAGATGAGTCAAAATGGGCTCAACAAAACAAGATGGAAGGGTTCAAAAAGCCTGTCTTGTCAAATAGACATGGTATATTTAAGACTGTAGGTCTAGTGGCATCTGAATTTTACATGAAGAAGTGGGAGTCATCTCTTTGGGAGGAACTTTATCCCAATTTTACCTCCTATTCCACTGCCGGCCCCTTAACCAAATAATAAAAGTTAATATCACCAGGAATTAGACAAGTGGAAATTGTGTGCTATGTGAAAAAATGCAATGGGAGGAACACAACATGTATGACATTCTTGTCAAAAGTATATGACATGAATCCAATCTTGAAGAAACATGGGACAAACCCATATGGAGAGACATGCTACAAAATAACTAGTCTGTATTCTTTCCGATGTCACGGTGGTGAAAGTCAAAGACATACTGAGGAATTGTTCTGTCTTAAAGAAGATTAAAGGAGACTCATGATCCTAGACTGGGTCTTTAAGTACTACAGTTTTTTTCTTTTTCCATAAAAGATATTATTAAGACAATTGATGGCAATTAAATAAGATCCGTATATTACGTAATAGCTGGGTATCAGTACTACTTTTCTAGATTTTAATAACTGTGTTGTGGTTATGTAAGACATGTCCTTGTTTTTTGATAGAAATACAGTCAAATATTGTGTCTGTAATTTTCTCCCAAACAGTTCGAGGGAAACACACGCACATGCACATGCACACAAAAAATGATAAATGTGTTAAAGCATTAACATTTAGTGAATATGAATCAAGAGTATATGTGGATTATTTGTGCTATTATTGAAACCCTTCTAAAAGTTTGAAACTATTTCAAAATTAAGTTAAAAAAGAAATGAGGACTTATAACTGACAAGGTGACGCTTATACCGAGAGAAGATTTAGGCATAGTTTAAGAAGAAAGGGGGCTGCAGTATTCTTGGTCTTCTTCAGTGGGATGACTTTGAGGGAATAAAACATTAATAATATTTGTATTCAGGGGCACCTGGATGGCCCAGTTGGTTAAGCGTCCGACTTCAGCTCAGGTCAGGACCTTGTGGTTTATGAGTTCAAGCCCTGCATTGGGCTCTGTGCTGACAGCTCAGAGCCTGGAGCCTGCTTTGGGCTCTGTATCTCCCTCTCTCTCTGCCCCTCTCCCACTCTCTTTATCTCTCTCTCTCTCTTTCTCGCTCTTTCAAAAAATGAAGAAACATGAAAACAAATTAAAGTAAATAAATATTTTTATTCATTGAGTTTTTAACTTTTAGAATATTTGACAAAAAGTTATTTTGATTATGAAGGGGCGGGCTCATTTTTAAAAAATGTTTCATTTATTTACTTTGTGTGTGTGTGTGTGTGAGAGAGAGACTGAGGAAGGAGCAGAGAGAGAGAGAGGGAGAGAGAGAGAATCCTAAGCAGGCTCTGCACTGTCAGCTTAGATCATGACATGGGGCTCGAAACCATGAACCGTGAGGTCATGGCCTGAGCAGAAATCAAGAGTTGGACACTTAACCAACTGAACCACCCAGGCACCCTAGAGGGGCTGATTTTATCATCAGCTGTGGGAAAGAGGTTTTTGGAGGCTTTAACTAGAATGATTGAGTAAAGCCTCTTTGATCTGAGTCCCAAAGGATGAGAAGACAGCTTTGCACAGATACGGAGTCAGTGACAAACTGAAAGAGCCAAGGGGCTCTTTGGGCAAGATCTTGGTGTGTGCAAGACTGCAAGAAGCCCATAGAGGCTGCAGCACCTACATGCCACCCCTAATTCTAATAGCTCAACTTTGAGCAAGTCATTTTACCAGTTGTGATGTTACTTTCCTCATCTCTGGTGTGACCCCATCTGTCAGTACATTATAGTTCCTGATAAATATATATTGACTGAATGAGTGGATGAATAAATTAATCTGAAAGAAGGGCAAGCTGGGATTATCTCTGAAGACGTTACAGCTCTAAAATTTTATGATTCATGTAGTATTTACTGAATGTTTGCAGAATGCCTGCCATGGTATCAAAAGTTCGAAGTTGGAGGAAGATGACATGAAGACTGCTCTCGTTCCTGCGTTTGCCATGTTTAGAATCCGGTGAAACGGGCATCCAGAAAAAGTGATGCAAAATGTGGCACTAAAATAAATTTACTGAGGAGTCACCTCTCTTCTCTGCTTTTAATAGGTGTCTTTGTCCTCTTGTTGTAAGTTAGTTTGTGTGCATTATTCTAGATGTGAAGATGTGTGCAGGAAGACTCAGAGAAAATTACACTTCTACCTGCTTTTTAGGTGAGGAGATCAAATTATACATTTCTTTAATGTAGGCAAACTTTTTAGTTGAACCCATTTTTGGCTTGGTGGCTACAGGAAAGAATCGTCTCTGCAGTGAGAGAGCGTTTAGTTCTGTTGTCACCAGACCTGCAGGATACTGCTACTAATAATCACCTATGAAGGCTACTGTGTTCCAGGCTCTGGGCTTGGCACTTATATCTATTACACCTCCCTCAACCATGCTGCAAGACAGATATTATTATGTAGAGATTAAAAGAAAATGTTCAAAGATGTTAAGATTCTTGCCCAAGGTTTGGAGATAGTGAGAAGCAGATTCAGGGTTCAAACCTAGATTTCTCTGATGCCACTGCACACACCTTTTCCATGACACAGTGCTTCCTAGGCAGTTAAAAATGTTGCTACTCGTTCTGGCCCCTCATTACTCAAAGATGCTGTGGTTCTCAGGATAGTGCCTCCAGGGTCCGTCTGGAGCAGCAGATATGAGCATATGGTAGGTGCTAGCGAGGTGGGTTGACTCGCCGAGTGATGTGATCTCTGATGAATTGTTGACTCTCATTTTAGACATCGCTTCAGTCCCACAAATGTAGAGCACCATGTTGTGTTGGGTAGAGTGAAAGCAGATCTGTTGTAACAAAGAGGTCCTACAAATACTTTGAGAATATTCTCATTCCCAAAGCGGCCCAGCATGGTTAGGTGGGCCCGTTTGCTCTGTGCAGTCATTTAGTGTCTCTTCCTCCCTGTTTCTTCCCACCTCTTAGGGCAGGGTCCTCCTCTACATGATTGAAGCTAGTTTGCAGGCACGTCCATGTTCCAGCTCCTGAAAAGAGCTAAGAAAGTACTTGAGCACACATGCCGTGTTTTAAAACCTAGCTGTGGAAGTGGCACATATCTCTTCCACTTCGTATTCCTGATGGGGAGACCTGAGTCACAGGACCATGCTTTGTTGCCCGGGAGGGAGTTCAGGGCAGGGGGTCTGGCTATACGCTCAGCTAAAACTCTGTTAATATGGAAGAAGAATGGAAATGATTTTGGTTAACAGCTATAAATCTTTGCCATGAGTACACCGTGTAAATCTCAATCATAATATTTGTAGCATAGTTTTATTTATTTATCTTCCCCCACTAGCCTGTGAGCTCACTGAGGACCAAGGACTGTGTTTTCACTTCTGAGCCCTCAGGACCTAGTTCACTGCCCCTCACATATGAAGCACTCATTATATTTTTGTTGAAGAGTGAATGAGGCGAATCGAATGTAGGTTTGGGGGGAGTAAGACAAGGGCAAAGATGAGCGATACGTTCATTGCCCAGTTCAGAAAGCAAAGCTGAGCCTACCTAGGGCACTGCATGCGAGGTGTGTATGAGGTGTTTGATGAAAAGCTCTGCCATGAAAAGAATGAAGTAATTCAGCTAAAAGAAAAACAAAGGCAAAATTCAAATGTGACACTCTGCAGCTCAGCTTAGAAGAAACAGTTGCCCGATTGTCACCTGGTGACCTCACTTTTCTCTATAGTCATCAGCATGGGAAGATATAAAACAGGTGAACCTGTGGGTTTACACAACTTTTAAACAGAGGTAGAGGATATAATAGGAGTTTTGAAATGTACGAGAGGAACTGTGTATACAAAACCCGTGTTCACAGCCACAGGGTGAGATCAGAGCAGGGGCCAGGGACCTTCATTCTTTGTAGACTTCACCCTGTGTTCCTTGTAGAAGGAGGGTTTCCAGCTGGACTAAGTCGGCAGAACCAAGCAGGGCTACCCATTTTGGGCTCCTGGAGACAAGAACAGATGGCAGATAGGCAAAGCAAATTAATCGATCCACCAAATGCTCTCCGATTTGGTTTTCAAATTCACTAGGCTAGTTATACATGGCCACTGCTGTTACCGTGCATCATATCTACTTGACAGCATTGTCCAGCTTCTGGATTTCTGTAACTGGCTCAAACTAAAGAACATGTGTATTGTGTTTCAATTAGCACTCCCCCCAGTTCAAGGGAATTCTGGGACTAAAAACCCAATATGCAGCAATTCACGTGCAAAGGCTGTCTGGGGGGCGCTATTTCTATTCTAGCCTAAAAGGGCAAAGAATTGAGCTCAGTCTTTTTGAAACAGGTTTTGAAAAAGTGCTTTGACCATGTTACAAGATACACTGTTGGGATTCTTGTCTGTCTGTCTGGAGGGGTCAGTCATAATTTTTAAGATCTCTTCCCATCCTTCCCGTCTCTTCCCACAGTCCATGTGAGAACTTGGCTTATTACGGAGCAGTCTATGTAACAGTCTAATCACCCATCCATCTCCTGTGGTACCTACTCCTCCACATGAAAGGCTTTTGGCAGTAGGTACTCAGCCACATGTCAGTATGGTACCAAATTCCAGAGGCAGCACTAGTCTACATAGGTGTAGGGTATTTGTTTTGCTCATACAGCATCTGGTTGTGTTGTGTCACTCCTATAGGATATTTTTAAGATAAAAAACATAGCCTTCTGGAAAGAACTGTCTAGAGGGTAATCTGGTTATAGGCAGAGAGATAAGGCGGCTGGGTAAAATCAGGGTATGGGGCTGGCCATGATGGGCACATCTCTAAGGACTACAAAAATGTCCCAGAGACATTTTATGGTACATTCAGATAAAGTGACCTCAAGGCAGGATGGCACATACTGGGCTGAGAGTTAGAAGATCCAGGTACTGGCTCCATCTCCACTACTACCTCCTGTCACCTCTCTGGAGCTTTTTCCTTTTTGTAAGATGAGAGGGTAGGGCCACCTAATTGATCCTTAATGGGCCAATCTGCCTGTTATGGCAGGTCTAAGGGAAAATTCATGAGAATGGAGAAGAACAAAGAAGGTGAACTGCAGACGGGGTCAACTCTGGGAACCCTACTTTTGCTAATCAAAGGATGTATTTGACACAGAGTTGGCTGCCAAAACCTTAATAAGAATGTTTTATTTGCTACTAGGAGAGTGAAAACCAGGAAAACAATTGCCATGATATTTTTGAATCATAATACATTATGTTCTTGAGATGAATCATAATACATTATTTTGTTTATATACCACTTTTCAGTTTATAAAGTGCTTCTAAGCCTTACTCTTTGGGGGCAAGTGGAAATTATGAATTCATTCTAGAGATAAAGTTGTGTAGGTTCTGAGACCTACCAGCAAAGTGTAGACGTGTTAGAACTAATGATGTAATTTAGACGGCCAAAGCTCTCCTCATCTGTCCCAGAAAATGTCTGTTAGCTCTGCCAAATTGCAAGAAGTCCTAGTAATTAAACCTTTAGCACGGACTAGTGATCAGACCAAATTGGTTGGATGCCATCTAATGAATGGCAAAATGCTGGAAAAATCAAGCAGAGATGAGATAACATTTTGTTGGATGGGAAGGTGGAGGGAAAGATCTAGATGCCCATATAGTGCTTATGTAAGTAAGATAAGTCCAGGGGGGAGCTTCAAGGGAGACCCAGGGGCTGTGCACTGATAAAGCTTCGGTGCCGAGGCTCGGAGAGGGCTGCTTTGGGGAGGTAGGTACAGGGGCAGAAGTAGGTTTACAACGCACAGATTTTGATACCTTTAGGTATTCCATGGTTTTGTCTAAGGTAGGCCCTGCCTAGAGTGCTGCATTTAGCACAATGAAGGAAAACAGAGTAAATTCTTGGAAGGGAGGTTCTTAAATGTTAGCATGGATAAGAATGGCTTCGATTGCTGCTTCTCCATCTGTATTCCAAGACTCTACCCCTGGGTCTGGGATGCTGCCTAGGAACCTGCTTTTTCAAATGATCATGCTAGACGATTCCAATTCAGTGGATTGATTATTACACTTAGATAAATACTCTTCTGGATTTTTATGCAAACGGACCTATGGTGTAATATTTGGGTAGTATTTAGACCTTCCCTTACCTATAGGTATTTTGAATACCATGTGTTATTGCTCCTGGGAGGGAGCAATGCCAGCCAAATCTAGAGGCAATGGGCAGACTCTCCATGGCACTTATACAGCTGCTATGAAAGAGGGATTTCCCCACCACAATCCTGTGCCCAGTCCTTGGGTCGAGAGGGTTATGGAGAGTTCCTCCTGCATTTCCTCAACAAAGATGCAGCTTAACTAACTTGTCATGCTTTCTGCCTCTGAGGCAGGTTATGAAGTAGTTAGGGGGCTTCTGGGTGTAACTGGAAGGGAGTGGAAGCTAGACAGTAAATACGGAAAGTGAGCAGGAACCCAAGCCTCCAGTGCATCCATTAGAGAATGGAAAGAGCTGGCCAACTTTGAGTTATGGGGCCATAATTCCATCTCAGGGTTCTGGCAATGGCATAAGCCATTTGAATTCTTCATTGTTAGTTTATGAACACTTCACTCCCACCCCCCTCCTGCCTTGGAAGATTAATAGCTCTATAAATTACATCGTATTAAAATATATGTATTATATCTCAACATGAGGCTTCCGTATGGGTCTGAAAGTGCCCTCAACTTACATGTCCTTGGGTAACCTGTTTCGCTCTGTGCACTAATGCAGTTTCAGTTTTGTTAAATAAAAAGGGACTTCCAGACTGGCATAAACACAAAGGCTGTGGGCCTTTTATCAGACCATTTTGGGCTAGGAAACAGCAAAATGCAAAAGCATGAAGGCAAGAAACACAGGGACATTTGAGGACACTCAGGAAGAGAAAAGTGGCTGGAAGTAGAGACTTTGAGTAGGTTGAGACTACTATGTGTGTGTGTGTGTGAGAGAGAGAGAGAGAGAGAGAGAGAGAGAGAGAGAGAGAGAGGTTCTTAATATACAAGGTATTTAGACTTTGAAGGCAATATACCTTTGAAAAGTCATACCTTTAAAGTATATCTGAAGAAATACACCTTTGAAGATTTCTGTGTAGGGAGGTGGTCTGATGAAAATGATATCCAGGATGGACTGGTTGCTCAGGATGGCCCTCAAGATGACAGGCTGGTTGGAATAAGGCCATGAGGGAATGAGCAGCTTTATTTTGCAGCCACATTTGCATAATGACATTGTGTTTAATTACCTACGTTGTGTGTGTGTGGGTGGCTTGCTGATTTGCTGGTGGGAGTGAGGGGTAAGGTGCCCTTCTGCTTTCCTTTGAAGAGGGCAGAGAAACCCACGTTGTCTTCCTGCCCCCTGATTCTACATGAAGGTGTACCTGTGTCCAGATTTCTTAGTTTTCATACAAACATATTACAATCATCATAATCCGGGGACAGGGTCAAGGCCAGTGAAACCTGTGTTTTGTGATTCCTCATTCAGTATCTGCTAAGTCCTCTAGATGTCACAGTATTACCCCTTAAGGTGATTATTATTTATTTATTGAAACAACATTGTCTAAATTCCTTAAATCAGAATCCAAATTCTCTCCCCAGAAGGTCTACATCAGTTTCAGCCCTCATTGCTGGGCTGCTAAATAATAATACTGTGGAAGGCTCTGGAAAGTAAGGAGAAGGGATGAAGTAGATGCGAGGAAAAGGAAAGATTAAAAGAAGGAGAACAACAGTAAGGGGGGAGGAGGACGGAGGGAAAAGAAGCAATTAAAAGCAGCTGAAAGGTAGGAGGCTGGTCAAGGGTAGGGGTTACTACAAATACCCTCCCGCTGACCTAGAGCAAGGAGGCGTCCGGGGAAGTAAGAGCAGCCCCTCGCTTTCACCACACGGGGGCAGACTCTGCTTACAGGAAAGAGACTCCAAGAGAAGAACAACTTTCCAAGTCAGCCCGGTGAAAACCTTCCTCCTGGTTCAGAGAGGATTCAGTATTGACCTAATCAGTTGCTCCCTATGGCCCTTGGGGTCCCTGGATAGCTACCCGCCCTATCTCTGGGCACAATGCCTGGGTAATTAAAGAGACAAAAAAGCCATCTTTGCTCAAACTCAGATTTTCACATTATGTGGAATATGGAATTACAGTTAAACAGGTGCTACAAATAACGAAACACTTTGACATCTCATCTTACTATTTAAAATGTATGGGATGCCTGGGTGGATCAGTTGACTAAGTGTCTGACTTCAGCTCAGGTCATGATCTCATGGTCTGTGAGTTTGAGCCCCGTGTCGGGCTCTGTGCTAGCAGCTCAGAGCCTGGAGCCTGCTTCAGATTCTGTGTCTCTTTCTCTCTCTGCCCCTTTCCCACTTGCACTCTGCCTTTCTCTCTCTCTCAAAAATAAAATGAAAACATTAAAAAAATGTACAATTACCCACGCCTTTATGCAACATTCTCTTTTCTGTATGTCTTTCTCTTTACTGCAGGGTTATTGTGTTTATATTATATGTGTTTTATCGTTCTAAGCATTTCAAAAGGCTGGAAAGTGCTTTTAAGTTCTTCTAGCTCCTCATCTTCGCTTCTGTTATATTTTCAATGCAGGGTGATTGAGTGCAGGGGAATGTGTAGGTCGGTTTCCAATAATAGTAATAAAGAACAATTTGCAAACTCTGAGCCTTTGGTTAAAACATATTTAGCTCAAATATTTTTATTTGGAAATGGTTGAAAACAACCAAATTACTGCAGCCAATTCTGTGGTGCTTAAAAAGCTATTGTTGCATGCGTCTGATTGCTTCTGAACATAATGTTACTAGCATAGTGATAGCGGAGGGAAGGTTGAGCTGAGACATTAAAGGGGAACTACTTCCTCTACCTAAGTTGTTAAGTATTATTATCCCAGATAACTGCATTCCAATGTCCATGCTGTTTTCCTTCTGGTAGAATTTGCCCTTTTTTGAACCATATAGATCAAGTTAACTCCAGTGAGTTTGTATGCTTTCTAAAATAGACCTCCTAAGTAACCAACTAAAAAAAAGAGTATCTTAAAAATCTTCTCTTTGAAATGGTGATTGGGCCTCTGAGATAAAGAATCCCATTTGTGAGTCTAAGAAGAGTAATAAGAACTTTCTCCTATCTACTAGTTGACTAAGGGCTGAGGAAAACGCAACTTTGCTCTCCTAAAAAAAATTAGAAAATAAACTGATAGCAAATTGATCAAACAATTGTGGGAAGGTTGGCTCCATTAGTCGCGTGCTTTTCAGTATGCCCCAGCTAGCAATGAGATTCAGTTTATGTGAGTATGTGAGGCGACGGTTTTATTGAAATTGTCTGTTAAATTTGGTGGCATAAGAAGAAATGAAGCAAAGCTGCTGCTCTGTTGAAAACTCTTGTGTCCCACCATCTCCTCATCCCTAAGTATAATGAGAAGAGCGTTACCTCCTTTTAAGGTTTACATAACTTTTTATGAAACACCATCTCGCTAATTTAGTCAATGGCCCCTTTAACTTATAATCCATTACGAGGTATTGGGAAATGATTATTTCTGGATGTGGTTTCCGTTCTCTCCTTCTATTTCGCAAGTGTGTGTTGAAGTTATAGAGCCCTTGCAAGAGAAAAAAAGGTCTTCTAAAATTGTTTCTGGTTCTTGAGAAACAGGAGAACTGACTATAAAAATGATTTGCTATTTTTGTGTCTGTCTTTACAGCAGTGGAAAATCGAGAGGGGATCAAACATCCTCTCCAATTTGGCCACCACCTGCTTGGTTTAATAGTGTTTCTAAATGAAACCCCTGACACATCGTCATCAGGGCTATTTGCACCTTGCAGAAACATGATTCAAAAATTTCTAGAATACAGATCATAGGTAGGGTTTTATAATGAAGAAACGTAGGGACGTTTGGAATTTTCTCTGAAAACTGATGTGCTCTCTTATCTGAAAACCTGAGGCTTTGACTCAAACTTTTAGATTCTCTCTCCAGGTTGATCAGTGTAGGTAAAGAAAGTCTGATGGATATGGAAGGGTTGACAAAACTCGTGAGGTCTGGGTTTTTTGCACCTAAGTGTAGTGCCAAGATTTTGGCTTTCTCTTACTTGAATCCATCCCCTGAGAGTCTTGTTTGTTTTTAGTACCTAATTTTATTGTTCATTCTTACTAACCTTCAAATCTCAGTGCACTTTTAGAAGAAAGTAAACCAAAAGTAATTACTTGGGGAACACAAAGGCCATATCTATATATGAGATCAAACATTTCCAACCTTCCCTTGCTATTTACCTCTAAATAACTACTTTTTTTTTCTAGTGCTTTCTACTTGTTTTCGTGACAAACAAACAGCAGGGAATGTCTTCAGGCTAATTATACAGGACCATTTTGGGATCCCACAGGGAGTAGGATGAAGTGGAAGTCTATCTCCACTTTAGTTTCATGGGGAAACTAAACCCCAAGGGAGGTCAGGACTATGCTGACTTCTCAGATGACAGGTAATTGTGGTATAGGCAGCCTTTCCCTCCACTAAGCAAAAGGACCCTGAGTATCCAGAAGATGACTGCTAATCCATCCTATGGTAGCTTCCAGTGGTCTAATGTTGTTGTATAACCAGCCCCTTCCCTTCCCTCATCCAGAAAGTTGAGTGTGGGTATGAAAAACATGAGAAAAAAAAGGAGCAGAAAAGGTAACAGCAGTGTCCAGAAATACAGATTTCCCTTCTCTTTTGAAAAACTAATTTCAACATTAAATCTGGTACTCGCATTAAGAATTGTGAGACTGTCTCAGAAGCCTAAGTGTTCTGTCCACACTGCAAACCTAGCCCCAAGCACCTGCCAACCCCTGCATGCTCTTAGGAGCCGTGCACATTGGCCTCTAAGAGAAAGGGACTCTTTCAGCTGCAGACACCCAATTATGACCTCTTTTAAAAGGAATTTCAGGGGTAGCCTCTTGCTTCAGGTATCAAACGATGTTTCTGAATCTCTGACTCTTTCTGCATCTCTCGCTTATACTTGTTTCTGTCCATTCATTTTTAGGGCAGGTAAGCAATATGGCTGCCAGTTGCCTGAGACTTACAATAAGCTACCTTAGGGACCCCAGCAGCCTGGGGAAGGAATGTGAAGTCAGGTCTGGAGCCAGGGTGGATGAGGTTCCCTCCACTCAAACCACAAGGGATGGGCTTTCTGCAGGAAAGATAGGTTCTATTACTGGAAGCATATGAAGAAGTCATTCTGGGCACACAAACTCAAATAATGTTCAGTACGTGGTCCTTATCTATGTACACCGATCCAGGATCAATACTATATTGCCATTGTGTTATAGCATGGATTTTGTCTCTTAGGGAAACTGTGCCACTGTTTTCTCTTCTTTTTGTGCTCCCTTGGGTCCAGTTTGAACCTGTACCTTGACTTGTGCCCATGACCTTTGGTCTCTGCCTCTCTGCTCACATGGGACTTCTATCACAGGGCATTATGCTCGCTCACGTTATCAATATTTCTTAACACTTATAGATTCCTTAAGTGGTGGCTGATACTGCCTTTGGCTTCATCATGGATACTCCCAGAATCCAATATCTATCTTCTAGAGTGGACATGGCTCTCTGTCCTTGCTCCACTGGTGACCCTTGCCTGGATGGAGCATTGTTCCTCATGTCTGTCCAGATTGGCTGGTCCCTTTTGGCCCCTTCTGGCCTGCTCTGTCTCACAGCCAGACCTGACCAGGTACTGACAGGGAGATGACTCGTTATACTGCAGAGAACCTGCCAACTTTGTGCATGGACTGATCCCTGGCCAACATACTGATTTACTAGCTTGCAAATAAGGTCCTGGAGAAATGTAAGGGCATGAGCTTCTAGATGACAACACTGAACATGTGCAGTGGGTGCACTTTTCCCTTTCATGTGCATGGAAAGTATTAGGAGGGGAAATATTCCCCTCAGGACATATTTTATATTGGCAGTCATGTTTTCCTGGAAATTGATTTAACTTTTAACACTTCAGAAAGGATCTGATGTAAAACACTTAATAGCCAGAGAAGAGGACTGTATTTCCCGTCTTTCAACACCACCATGGCAGTAAAATGCCTTTCTCCACTGACTAGTCTGTATTGTTTCATACTTTATGATCTCAACACGCTTCATTCATTCATTCCCTCATTCATTCTCAAGCATTTGAACACCAGGCTCTTGGAAAGGTACCTAAGAATGCAAAAATGAATAAGACCATGTTCCTGCCCACAAGGAGCTCTGCTCTCAGCAGTCAAAGTCCCAGTGAATAAACAACAGAATTCAAACCCGATGGGACAGATGCTCTCAGATGCATCTCGGACATCAAACACGGACTCACAGGAGATAAAGTTGTGGAGTGGGCTCAGGGTGGGGAGAGTGAAAGCCCACTGTAGAATGAGCAAGAATTCACTAGGTGAAACACGGAAAAGGAATGTTCCAGGAAATGTGTTCCAAGAAGGATCATAGTGGATGCCGTAGGGCTTGAACCAGCATGCAGGATTTGAGACAGAGTAATAGGTACAGCAGAGCATAGAGTATAGGACAGGGAAGAGAGAGAAACAGCAGGATATAAACTTGGATTATAGACACAGGCCAGGTCATGAAAGGTTTTTCAAATTATAGTAAGGAGTTTATATTTTATCCAAGAATAGGGAGAAAATGAAAGGATTTTAAGTAGAAGTCCATCATGATTAAATTTACATTTTAGAAACTTACTGTGGCATTAGTGATAGTGTTGCCTAGAAAGGGGAGAATGAGGCAGGAAGACCAACTAAGAGGCTATGACTCTAGTTCAGGCCCAGAATGGCAAGGGCTTGAATTAGGGCAGTAAAGGTGGACTTGCCTACTGAGGCAAGGGAGCAGATTTAAAATACATTAAGTGGTATCAGAGAGTGACAAAGATTCAGGGTAACTGCCTGGCTTTAGTGTTGGGTAATACAGTATGTGGTAAAGTCACAAAACAGGCCTGTGGAATATGGACTTAGTTTTGAAAATTAAAGTTTTAATTCAGTTTTAGATCTAACCTATTAGAATTGAAAGAGGGACATCCAGATCCAGATCCCCCTATAGGTGGCTGATATATGAACCTAGAACTCACGAGAGAAATCTGAGCTGAAGATATATAGTTGAGAGTTTTCATAATAGAAAGAGTGGCTAAAGTATTGGGAGTATGAAGTCATTTAGGGAGGACACACAATGCCAAAGGAAGAGGGCCAAGGACAAAGCCCCAGAGAACACTAACCTTCAGTGAGCAGCAGTGGACAGAGGCAGAGGTCCAGGGCAAATGAGGAGGTTGGGGAGTTCACAGAAATTTAGGGTACAGTATATTTTAGTGAGAAAGGAATAGTAAATTCTGCCATGAGAAAAAAGGCAAGATGATGACTGATAGATCGTCACTGAATTTGTTAATGAAAATTTCCCTGATGATTTCTCCTAAATACAAGACCAGCAGATTTGAGAGGCACGAGATTGACTGCAGAGAACTGAAAAGCCAGTGGAAGGTGGGCAAGTAGGAATAGCAACGTAGAGTATTTGTATTGCTGATTTAATTCTCAGTTCTCTCTCTTTGACTGTAACCTCAGAGGGAAGAGGGGCAATGCTAATCTTGGTCAACATTATAATCCTGGTACGGAGGGCAGGGCCATATCCATAGTAGACATTTAATAAATATTTAGTGAATGACAAAAGAGAGATACAGTGATACTAAGGGGCATAACGTACAAGAGAGGCTTTTTCTTTTCTTCCACTAAATTTGAGGAAAAAATAGATGAGCACGAAAATACATGTGAAGCAAGATTTTAGAGAAAGTATAAAAAGACAGATTTCTGATGTATTACAACATAAATTTGGCACTTTCTCTAGCTTTTTCTAGAAATCATCCCCAAACAAAAATGAACATAAACAAAAATACAAACTCCCAAACTCCAGTTTTGGTGAAATTAAGGAACTATAAATTCCCAAAGCAATGGTAATAGAGAAGGAGGGAATAGTTTATACGAGTGGGGGGAGGGGATGTAGAGATTGAAGATCTCAAAGAACCAGCGAAGTGAAATGGGTACCCCCTGAGGTGCAAAACCCCAAACCTCACTGCAACAGGATGCATATATAGGGGTCAGGGGGTGCTCCTGGACTCTGCTTTTAGGAATCAGAGGAGACAGAGCCAAATAAGTCATGCAGGAAGTCTATATAGAGGAAATGGACCATCTCCACAGAGTCAGGGGAGAAGATAAAGTTGCTATTGTGATAAAGAACCACTGCTGCCAGTCATCACCACTCACAAAACTCTAATGAGAAAATTTCAGTGCCCCGGCCCTTCCCCAACATATACCTGCAAATAGTTGGTCCAGAAAAATTCATATCTTTTGGTAATGAGGAATCAAGAAGTGAGAATCCATATATATATGGACTGTAGAGAAAGAAAGAAGGAACAGGGAACAATGTCAAATAAAGGATACCCATGGGGGGAAAAATGTTGCTAGAGTAGATGCATATTGCAACAAAATACATTGCATGAATTTTAAAAATAATCAATGAAACAGTTGTTCTTACGAAACAAGAGCTTCAAACAGAGATGTGAGAGCCCAGGGAAGAGACGGCACAGGGTAGGAGGAGGTAAAATGGTAAGCTGGAAAAGCGCACAAAAAGAACGTAAGAAAGAAAGTAGTAAAATCATCATAGGGATGATGGCAAAATTGGAAGGGAAATGGTGAGAATAGCTACTCTAAAACACAGTAAAGGACATAGAGAATTAACTTAGAAAAGAAGAAAAAAAGTAAATGTTAAAAAAGAATGAAAGAAAATGACATATGGGGAAAAAAGGCAAAGAAGATTCAATGTATCCAAATGACACTCAACTTCCCTGATATTAAGAGAAAGGCAAATCGAATATACACTGAGATTAAGACTTCTATTTCTAGCAATGTTGCAAAGACACAAGTAGATTCTACTCAGGGACAACATGGATATTGCTTCATGGTTTGAAGAGAAAGAATATCTTTTTCTATGAGACTAGAGAGGAGGAAATAGAATTGGTTCAGATACCAGAACTTCAACTTCCTGCTTTCACAGACAGAGTTTCTCTGTGTTGAGACAGTCAGGCACATCTGCCAGGCAGGGGGAATGGGGCGGGCGGAAAGGAAGGAAGAAGCATCAGAAGAGTACTGGAGGTTTAGAAAAACATCTGTTGTGGGATGGAGGAGGGTTATTTGGAAAATGTAAAAGAATTGGGTGAAGAGTGTCTCTGAGTTGCAGTCTATGCACTACGGTCTCCTTCAGCACGGCTCAGCTGCCTATTTGGGGAGTGAGGATGTCAGCAGCTGGGGGCTCCAGAGTAGATTAGATGAAGAGAGTGGAGGCAGAAGTGCTGGCAGAGAAGGACTGAAGTGAAAATGGAGGGGTGAAAGGAGGGTGGTGATTTAGTGGATTTTAAGATTTTAGAAGTTGAATATTCCAAGTCATGGATCACGAGGAGAGGGGAGGTTCCTTTATGTCCTATGTTTCTCCCTTTACTAAAGTAGAAGACATGCTAATTTCCTTAGTCAGCTCCCAGGATATTAATTAGGCCTTATTTATTCATGGTGAAGTCCATTTTTGAAAAGACAACATCAGTCCATGGATGTGACTTCCTCTCTTCTTTCACCCAAGTGGCCAAAGTGGTTTTCTGATGAGGACTTATTCCAGGGACCACTGTCCATGTTTTCTTTGTCTGCCCTCCTTGTCCACACAGCTTAAAGAGAGAAGCACCATGGAGTCACACCTTTGTCCTTTTCCTGCTTGCAGAAAGGAATGTGGAGAAATCCAAGACAGGTTTGGGCCTGATATCTTGCTTTAATCTAAACCTTTTTAGATTATGGGAAAAGGGTGCTTCTTATGGTCCAGGCCAACCCAATATGTTTGCTTTCCAGGGATAGGGAGTCCTTTGGGGGAAGAGCGGTTTAGACCAGAGACTCTTAGCAAATATCTTCTTTACAGCATGGACAATACCCTCTGACTTCTAGAAAGAGTATCAGGGATGTTCGTGGGCATGGGGATCTGCTGTAAGAGGGACTGAAGGCCACTGAAGTAGGAGGAGAGCTAACGCTCCATGTCTTGTCTTAGCCTTAGAAATATCAGAAGCCCTTTTGATTCAAGCTTATGGTAAAATACTTTAGCTGGGAGTTGACAGTCCTAAAACAACCATCTCAAAAACCAGAAGACATGTTGTGGTTTTTATAGTTGGAAAGAAAAGGAGTTTAGGACTAGGTGGGAAATTACCACTGCTACTACTGTTACTTTTGCTGCTACTACAGTAATAATAATTTAATAATAAGCCAGTAGGTACAGTAACACATTAAATGAATGCTAAATAGCAATTCCTAAGCTATCACTATTTATAGCAGTGCCCACAGATGTTGATATGAATGTTCACGTAGATACAGAAGTTTATATTTCAGATGAGTAAAGATAACTCCTGTAGGAAAATAATTTGTCACAAGGGTTATCGAAATGTCTTTACAGGGAGATGTAACAGAAAATCTGCCATGTGTGATAGAACAGAGTGTTCATTAATCTCACTTGGGACCTTAACCTTAGTCTTTGTTTGAGATTCCTAAATCATAACTGTGGCTTCTTTATTAACATTGATGGGTTGATAGTACAGTGTTTGAATAAGCGAAATACTTAATTTTAGATCCAAATAACATTTTTCTTTCTCAAAAAAGTATTTCCCTGGGGACAGGGATGGGGTTATCTTAAATCTCCCAGACTGTAATGGGATTGAGAAAATGCCAGCTTCTTGGTGAATGAGTCCAACTCCGTAGTTGGTACGTGGGATGAAACTTTTGGCTATAGAGAACATGAATAAAGGTAGTAACAGAAGTTAGACAATTTTTGTGCAATGCTTGTCTCTTAAATAAGTAGTCAACATATATACATATTTTAATAAAAGAATCAACTTTAGTGAAGGCTCCAGGAGTTGAGTTGTGGAAGAAGTTTTGAGCAATTTATTTTTCATTGATTGGGTGATTTGGGGTAGAGGAAGAGAATGGCACCAGCACCTAGTAGTGACTTAGCCATTCTTACTAATCCATTTCTGAGACCCAACCGGCTCTGGAAACTGGCCTTCAGTAGCTCTTACCTGGGTCTGTCTGTCTATTTTTATTTCTCTCTCTCTCTACCTATGTATGTATCATTTTTATACTAGCTATATTGAGATATAATTCACATGTCATATAATTCACCCATTTAAAGTGTACAGCCCAATGGTTTTTAGTATTTCCTAAAGTTGTGCAACCATCACCATGATCAATTTTAGAACATTTCTACTCCAAAAAGAAATATGTACTTTAAGCAGTCACCCTCTTTTCCCCCAGTTACCTTCTCCCTCAACCGTAGACAACTAATCTATTTTCTGTCTCTATAGATTAGTTTATCCTGGACATTTTATATAAATGGAATCTTAATATTTTCTTCCACTTTGCATAATGTTTCCAAGATTCATCCATGTTGTAACATGTATCAGTAATTCATTCCTTTATTATGGCCAAATAATATTCCATCACAGGACTACACATTTTATTCATCCAGCATCACTTGATGGACATTTGGGTTGTTTATACATTTTGGTTCTTATGAGTAGTGTTGCTGTGAACAGTGTACAAAGTTTTGTGTAGACATAGGTTTTCATTTCTCTTGGGTATATACCTACGAGGGGAATTGCTGGGTCACATGGTAACTCTATGTTTAAACTTTTGAGGAACTGCCAGACTATTTTCCAAAGTGGCTGCACCATTTTACATTCCAGCCAGCAGTGAAGGCAGGTTCAAATTCTCCACATCCTTGCCAACACAATATTTTCTGTTTTTGATTAGAACCATCCTAGTGGGTGTAAAGTAGTGTCTCATTGTGGTTTTGATTTGCATTTCCCTGATGGCCAGTGATACTGAGCATCTTTTCATGTGCTTATTGGCCATTTGTATGTCTTCTTTGGAAACATGTCTATTCCGATACTTTGCCCAATTGAAAATTGGATTGTTTGTCTTTATATTGATGAGTTGTAAGCGTTCTTATACATTCTAGATACGAGTTTTAAATAGGATATATAGTTTGTAAATATTTTCTCCTTCTGGGTTAATTTAGGTAACAGGTGTAGCCACTGTTAAAAGCCTTCTGAAAAGAATGAAAAAAGAATTTCTAGGATACTATCTAAATTTATGATCACCATGTGGTTCTAACCAGGGACTTTTAAAAAATTTATTTATTTTGAGAGAGAGCATGAGCAGGGAAGGGGCAGAGAGAGAGGGAGAGAAAGAATCCCAAGCAGGCTCCGTGCTTTCAGGGCAGAGCCTGACACGGGGCTTGATCTTACAAACCATGAGATCATGACCTGAGCTGAAATCAAAAGTCAGATGCTTAACCCACTAAACCACCCAGGTGCCCCTAACCAGGGGCTTTTTATATGTGGCTTTAGGTTTAGGGAGAATGAAAAAATGCACTGGCTATATAAAGTCAGTCACAAATTTCCTTTCTCTTTCCCATTTGGTGATAATACAAGAGGGAAAGGAAATTTGTGCCATATATAAGCTCCTAATATTCTACATTAGCTTTATTGGTTTTCCTCATATTTAAAGTGTAGAAGCTGATTTAAAGTCACTCTAATGGAAGAGCTAGATTTTGTGTTTTAGAATTGAAGGACATTTGAAAGAATTGCATTCTTACATTTGCAAGATCTAATCTTTCCAAAGTTCACCTTTAACTTACTTCTTTTTAAAGGAATTAGAAGTCTTGTTTACTTTGGTTTTTCAATATATCCTTTCAGGGAAAATTTATTTGTTTCCAATTATTTAACATTGAGTTCCCCCAAACAACCTCTTTATTTGTTGCTCTATTTTAGCAGCATCACAGCATAAGCTTTAGTGGCGCCAACCAAAATAGCTTTCTATGATTCACCTCTAACTGGATGAGCCATAGCAATTTTAATTCCATATTTAAGTTGCCATGGAGATTTATATATCCAAAATGTTGCCTGGTACATATGATTATTCATCTGCCTTTTAGAATAACTCTAGACCAAGTACTAAGTACTAAGAATGTGAGAACTCAGCCTTAGAGATGACTTATTACAACTCCTCTTATGGGGTATAGTAACACCATAGTAAGCACGTGTCAATATATGTGACCTTTTTTTCTACTCTTCTGTATTTTCCATATGTTCTAAATTAGCATGTATTACTTTATAATGCAATATACAATTATTTCAAAATTTGATCTTTTATTATTATACAAAAATACTTGCTTATTGTAGAAAACATAGGAACTACTTATAAATAAAAAAGAGCAAAATAAATACCACTTCTGTTTCTACCCCACGGAGATGACCACTATTAACATTTTGGTGTGGTTCCTTCCAGAAAAATTTAGGAAAAGGCAAAACTGTTATCTACTCTGTCTGGCAACAGTATATTGTGAAAATCTTTCTATATAATAAACACATTACATATTTGGAGAAAATAACCTTGAAATCCATGTCCATGTTTGCCAAATAAATTAACCTTATGAACTAGTCAGGAAAGTATGATTTTCTCTATTTTATGCATGAAGAGATAGAGATGAAGAGAACTTAATTAACTTGTTCAAGTGCTCAAACTAAAAAGTAACAAAAATGGGACTAATATTTGAGTTTTGACTCCTAGTGTTCTTTTCACTTCTATGCCAATAATAGGCTGATGACACTATAGACACTGAATTGTGAAGACAGGAAATTATAGCAAATCTTAATTAAGGGCATTCTTGAGTCTGAGTAAACAAAAAAAATTGGATTGAATTATGAACTACTGTTGAAAGGAATTACATGGCTTTTTGTGCCTCATTAGCAGCTAATTAATTGCTACCATGTAAATATTTTAATTATGCAGACATCTTATGAATAGAGGAGAAAATAATTTGTAAACAAAGAAAGAACAGATGTGACTCCACACATTAGATAATAAGATGTTTATCTGAAAAGTACTCAACTAGTTGGAGAGGTGAGCTGAATCTGTCAAAATGATATGTAACATAGATGAAAGCACAGTTCACCACTTGGGACCTCCAAATCTGCTGCATTATCTGTAGAACTCCTCCATCATGAGGGACATCAACTTCTCTCCATGCTAAGCTCAGTTATAATGGCTCCTGGGAAGACATGTGGTGAGCTGATAGCTGCTGTATCAGTGCAGGAACTGGCAACAAAGATCCATTCTGCTTTGTTCTAACATGCTCCTCCTGGCTCCATGTACCAAGACGGGCGTTGGCTAAACTCTGTTCCTGTATCTATATCCTTCTTTGCACTCGAAAAGGCACTCAAATTAATGCTCTATTGTTTAAGACATAGCTCAGTGGCAAGTATGACAAAAGACAACAGTGTGGTGAGCCATTGAAAAAGTCCAGTGGGAGTCTTTCCTTAGTATGAGAATATCATCTAAGCCAGAGGACAGCAAATTATGACCTATTGGTCCAATATAGACTGCCATCTGGTTTTGAAAAAAGTTTCTATTGGTGCATAGCCATGTCCTTTGACATACTGACTATAGCTGCTGTTGTGCTACAGTGGCAGAGTTGAATAATTGCATGGAGGCTGTATGGCTGGTAAAGCTGAAAATATTTATTATCTGACCCTTTATAGAAAATGTGTGTCCATCCACCATCTAGAACAAGGGTATGGGTTAGGGAGAAAAGTATAGCTCCAATCTCAACTTCATGCATTGAAATCTGGCCATGTGTAGCAACATGGATGGAACTGGAGGGTATCATGTTAAGTGAAATAAGTCAGTCAGAAAAAGACAGATACCATATGTTTCCACGAATAGGTGGACTTTGTGAGACTAAGCAAAAACCATGGGGAGGGAAGAGGGGAAAGGAAAAAAAGACACAGAGAGGGAGGGAGATAAAACATAAGAGACTCTCAAAGACTAAGAACAAACTGAGGGTGAGGGGGGTGAGGAAGGGGGGAGAGGGGGTGACAGGCATTATAGAGGGCACGTGTTGGGATGAACACTGGGTGTTATATGTAAACCAATTTGAAAATAAACTATTATAAAAAAATAAAGAGATAAAAGTCAATGGAAGCATACTATAGGAGGAAACTCATTGCCATGGTGCAGGAACTCAAAATTACGTTTCATATGGGACAATAGAGAGATTGAGATATTTTTAACCTGGAAAAATATAAGCTTTGAAGATGGAGGAAGATGAAAGGGATTGGAAGATCCTTACCTGAATTAAAATACTGAAATAAGGGGCACCTGGGTGGCTTAATCGATTGAGTGCCTGACTCCAGTCATGATCTCATGCTCTGTGGTATCCAGCCCCGTGACAGGCTCTGTGCTGACAGTGCAGAGCTTGCTTATGATCCTCTCTCTCTCTGCCCCACTCTCTGTCTCTGTCTCTCTCAAAATAAATAAATAAACTAAAAAAAATACTGAAATAATGCTGAGTGGAATAATGAGTCCTCGCCCCTAGGACCATGGGTGACAGTTACAGGGAGATCATTTGGTGGGCTTTCAAATAATGAGGAATTAAAAAACCTAACAGACTGGACTGGGAGATAGAGTTTCCTTGTGAGGGCTCAAAGTTCTCATGGCTGTCTCTACTGTCTACCATTACTTCTATATACATATCACCTCTAATTCTTATAAGTGACCTTCTACTATTATGAACTCTCTTTGTGGATGAGGAAACAATTCAGTAAAACATTTGCCTAAATTCACAATGCTAGCAAATGTCAGATCTACAGATAAAAAGGCTGTTGGATAAGAGTTCTTTAAAAACTTTTTTTAAGATTTTTTTTTTAAGTAGGCTTCACACCCAGAGACCAATGCAGAGCTTAAACTCACAACCATGAGATCAAGTCCTGAGCTGAGCTGAAGGGTCAAATGCTTAACCTATTGAGCTACCCAGGTACCATGAGATATTTTTAAAAACAGAAAAGGGCAAAGATAACTAACTTAGATAGTTCTGCCACCTAGAATTTACAGTTATTAACAGGTGTCAATTTTGCATTGTGAAAATATCTACAATATTTATTTCTAAGTTGGTTATATCAATTATATAGTTATAATTACTTAATTTTGAATATCCTTTAAAATGATGTAATTAATATATACCCTGAAATGTACTTTAATGATATTTATAGACACTATCTCCTTCTAAAACCAGGATCACCACTAGGATCTCCTTGTGCCTGTTGTAGCTAATATTCTTCAGTTCTCCATGATAGTATCTCATCACAAACTGATTTGGGGACCAAAATTGTATGAATATTGTTTATTTTCATTGACAAGTTAATTATCCAATCATTGCTTCCCTTTGCGTTTTCCTGATATCTCTTTGCATGGCCCTGATCTAACAGACTCCATAAAAGAATAAGATCTTGCATTATTAAATAAGGTCCTATTTTACAATCAAACATACATTTTATTTAGGGTGCATAGAAAATTGGAAAGGACTCATTGAACATTTTTGCATCATAATCTTATTTCATGTGTTTTTCCTTTCCTTATTTTACTTTACATTTCTTATCTTGAAATAGTTGTATGAGCTATACTCGACTGGTAGTCTACACAGCTGACTGAAGTTGTTAATGTTTTCTGAACCCATTTCCTTTCATTCTTTCTGTAATCCTGTCACACTGCTGTGTACTCCAGACACAAAATTATTCCGGTTAACAACCCTACCTTAATGATATGGAAAGTGAGAGCATGCTGCTTTTCTAAGATGAACAGAGCAATCCCAGTAGAGAACTCAAAGTTATGGGTCATTTTCTTAATGAAAATGTTGATCAGATTAAACTGGTTATTTCGGTGACTTTTGCTCTTCTTGTTCATGGGAAAATCGTGCCTCCTGCTAAGTAATGGCTCTCAATGCAATCACAGAGGTCCTGTGGGGTAGGGGGCTCTCATATGTATTCCCAGACAAATGGTAGCCTCCTCAGCTTTTCCTCTTTCATTCTGAGGTCCTCCTTCTGGGGTTCTGCTGGGTCCCCCAAGCATCCCACTGTGCCAGCCAGTTGTGTGGTTTCCTTTGCTTATGACCCTGAGCCCCACTGCTGATGAAAGGAAGCTCCTGAGGTGTCAGAGCTTGCTATGGTTTGTAGCATAGTTGTGGGGACACTGACTCTTCATGTCCTCTCTATTGGAGTGATACCAGTGCCCCTTGTGACCAGTACCCTGCAGAGTTGAGGTAAAGCTGTTTGTGTTCATTTGCTGGGGCTGATGTAACAAGTACCACGAACTGGACAGCTTAAACAACAGAAAATTATTGTCTCACATTTCTGGAGGCTGGAGATCTGAACTCAAGGTGTTGGCAGGATTAGTCCAGTCTGAGGGTTGTGAGGAAGCATCTGTTCTAGGCTTTTATCCTAGCTTCTGGTAGTTTACTGGCAATGTTTGGTGTTTCTTGGCATATAGTAGCATCACCCTGATCCTTATCTTCATGTTCACATGATGTTTTCCCTGTTGGTGTGTCTGTGTCCAAATCCTCCCCTTTCAAAAGGACGTCCATCATGTTGGATTAGGGCCCGCCCTGTTCTCGTATGACCTCAGCTTAACTGTTTACATCTGTAGTGCAGGTCATGATCTCGTGGTTCATGGGTTCGAGTCCTTCATTGGGCTTCGTGCTGACAGCTCAGAGCCTGGAGCCCACTTCAGATTCTATGTCTCCCTCTCTCTCTGCCCCTCACCCCTTCATGCTCTGTCTCTCTCTTTCTCAATCTCTCTCTCTGAAAAATGAATGAACATTAAGAAATAAAGCAAGAAGTCTGCATTGAGAACACTAAAGAAAACACTAATCAAAACTCTTCAAACTGCTCTTTCTCTAGTCATAGAAATATGTGGATGGTTGCTTTATTTTTCCCCATGGGAGGTTGTTGATGTTATATGGAAGCTGGTGTTAAACAAAGAGACACTTCTAACACTCGTCTCCTTCCAGAGGATTACTTTCTACCTTTCCCCAAAGAAAATGAACCACAACAGCTCTTAATTCAACCTTTCTGTTGCTGGCATAGCATAAGAGCACAATAAATGTTTTTGGCATACATGAATGAAGGTGAGAAAGGTGTCTTTTATATGATATGAGAGACTGTGGAGAAAGAAAAAGTCTGTCCCTTCTGACTTCCCAGGGTGATGAGGATAAAATCAGATTATTCACTAAAAGCACTTTGAGAGCTGCTACATCTTTGACCAGTTCTGTTAATACCTATTCCTTAATTCTGAGGCTTGTCAAGAAAGAAGTTTCAAGGATTGATAGGTTTGGAGCAGAGGAGACAAATGTAGTTTCCCTGCCTCTGTTCTGAGGCAAAGAGTCAAAACTCTGCACCTCCTTTCTATTATCTCTTACTGGCAAAAGCCTTCAAATTCAGTCTAGCCCTTTTAAGAGGAGAATTGACTTCTATTTTTCTACCTAACAAAATCAACCATAAATTAACAAAACCAAAAGTCAAGCAAAATAAATTTGTAGTTGGTTGAAAAAAAATTTAACCTATTTGCTTAAATGCCAATTAAATAAAAAAAATTATATTATGCAATCATGTGTTCCATAAAGGTTTCCATGAAAGCTTCTGATTAATCTCATGGAAAAATAGAAGTATGATCTGTTGCAAACAAATTATTAAATACAGTTATCTATTGATCACTATAACTTGTAATGCTGTTGTGTTAAGAATTCATTTCCAACACATGGCCCGTTAAAAACAAAATGTTTTCTTGAGTCTGTGTTGAGTCCAGATCACTTGAAAATTGGGGTGGTTGAAAACAGATTAGCTCCAAAGGAAGGAATGTAGCATCGGTGGGCAATCTACTAAGTGGAGTGTGGTCAAAGAAGCCATAGAAGTCAATAGTTAGTGGTTCCTGAAAGTGAACTGGGAGTAGAGCTTTTGGTAGAAAAAGAGAAGAAGTTAATGTTGGGGGGAGGGGGGAAGCGATTAAAAATTCGAGAAAGAAAGTCTTGATGGAAGCCAGGAAGGGTGAACTTGGATCTCAAAGGAAGAGAGAGAGCTATAGATTGAAGGGGCTTCTTTTCTTCTGAGTCAGGAAGAGGTGAAGGTGGGCAAGGAGACGGTTAGAATTTTACCTGGTAAAGTTTAGAGATCTCATCTTAACCTCATTTTATGGAGGAGGAAACTGACGTCCAGAGAGGTGAGGTGACCTAAGATCACCTTATGCAAGATCAGTCCCAGGTGTACTGCAGGTTACAGTTCTCCTTCTCTACTTCATCCTATCCCGCCTCATTTCCACTGCCTTGCAATCACACTTTTTGTTTCCCTAACATGTTAAACAATTGTTTACTAGATATGGTTTATGGCTGTGGAAAAGAAAAAGGGTAAGAAAAAAATAATACAGGCAAATTCAGTTTAGATGAGAAGCAACTTAAATGCTTAATTGGTTGAAACAAAATCAGGAACAGGTGGTACTCTGGTCTGCCTGGGATCTTCCAATGAGAGTCTGCATGTTATCTTGTATTCAGAATGAAACATGTAGAAGTCTTTGAGTATAAAATTACCTCCTAGCATGCAAGGCGTAGAGATTATATGAAGAAGTCCAATTTGGACTGGAGAGGACACTGACTTTTTAAGAAGTGGAGGCAGATTCCAACCCCACAGCTGATATTTACGTGAATTCGTATAGCTTATACCAGTGCCCTTATTCAAGTTTTCGTGAAGTCACGAAATGGTGGCCTGGAAGAATGTGGTCACATGACCACTTTTCTAACTGTGCTGCACTGCTGTTTGGACCACATTCTGCCAAAGGCAAAATATTCACGGTCCCACGTTTCTCACTTTCATTCCAAATCTATCTATGCTTGCTGTCAATGCTCTTTAGTCAAAGACCCCCAGGAACACAGCTGTATTTATGCTTATCGCTCATTGCAGTGAGGGAGCATGTATACCACGGGGAGCCATGACACGTCTCTGTAAGAGGGTATTAGAAAGGACTTACTATAGGATTGGAGTTTGGTTCGGTAACTTGGGGAGGATTGAAGGAAGCAGGGGTTGGTTCCGGATTGGGTGCTATCTTAACTCAAGGACAATTCTGTGGCTCTCTCAGTAAGTCTTACTGATTGAATTGGAAGCAAAGCTACAGTTTTAATTGAGAAAGACACAGCAGTCACTCAGATTAGCTGGGCTTTTTGGTACTTTGTGGCTAGGACAGCATTCATGCTTTGTATCTGTATAGATAGGATTACTGAGTGGCTGTGTTTCTGTCTTGTTCCATTTGGTCACAGAGTGGCCTTGTCTGATGTTGATTTTCTGTGAAATTGTTTATGAGCAATAGGACTATGTCAAGGCCCAGCTAATCATACTAGGTCAGCTCCTTAGATGCCAGGGGCTCCTTTTCTCTTTCTCAGTATGAATTTATTTAGAGAAGAAAGGGCAAAGTTTCAGGCTGTAATTTTCAAAATTGAATGTATGGATGTGTATAATCATTACATCATTACATGCAACTGAGTGGTGTGGTTTTTGGGTACATTTACTAAGAGCACTGGAGCCCCTTGTACTAACCACACTAACTTTCCCACACAGATTCTCCTCCTTTTTGTTTCAACTATAGGATGTTGAGTTATAGATTCAACTATAGGATGAATCTCTGAATTTTGAGTTAAAGCAGTTGTAGAATGAGAATAAACAAATTAGCACCTGAAGACTGGACTTACCGCATTAGCACAGTTGCTTAAACCAATTATTCTGACCAGCTCCAGACAGTACTGCAGTCTCAGGATTCTCCGATCTTGGTGACTTTTAAACAGTTGAGGAGGTAAAGAAGTAATGCTAAAGTATCATTTCATGGTTTCATTTGCTGTGGTGGTACCTGCAGCTTTTCTTTATGATTCAGAGCACTCTTCAGTGGCTTTAAAATTGTGAAAAGCCTCGATATCAAAAATAAAGTCATTTTGTCCCTTGCCTCATGGACTGTCTTCTACAGTTCTGGAGTTGCCCTTAAATTTTGGGGGGAGAAACATTGATTTGTGGCCTCTGCATAGAAGCAATTGCATGTGGGGTTGCCAATGACCACTTGCAAACCAAAGGCCTTTTAAGAAATCATCAAGTAGCTTGTGTAAAGTAATAAAATCTGGATTTATCCAATTTGGGCCCCGAAAGTTAAGGGCTCCTTTAACTATGTAAAATGTTGTATTTGGTCTCATCCAGAAGAAAAACGATTCAGAGGAGAGAATATAGAATATAGTAGATGTGAGGAAGCCTGGGTTTCAGTCCTGACTAGGGGACTGTGCATAAGTTATATGATTTTGGGGGGTTTTTGTTTTTTGTTTAAAATGGCCATGCTAATGCTTGCTTTTCCTGTCTCAGAGTTACTAGGCCATGTGAGATCAGATTTATTAATGAAAAAGAAAGTGCTGTTTTAAATTCCACATGCCTCTAAAGAATTGGAGCCCTCTAAAGAAAATATGGCAATCTGCTAGTGCTTCTTTCCATGAGGAGAACGCTTTGATGGGTTTTGGAAAGACAAAAGTGAGTCTGGCAATAGTTTGAGAATAGAGAATGAGAGAGCCAGATTGCTCTGGATAAGCTGGTGTAAACATAAAGTTGGACTGTTTAGGGACAGTGAGGGAGAAAAGCGGTGTAGAGAGAGAAATGGGAAGGAAGGAGGAAAAGGAATAATCAGCAAAAGGCAGGAGGTCCAGAGATATACTGGAGAGTGCCTGATGGAATTTTCAAGAAGAGTGATGGGTAATATGTATTTAAATTTATTTGCAGTGCTGCATTATAATCTACCCCTTAGGACCTTCAGTAAAGGCTTTTTAAAACACAAGATCTTGATGTACGCACCTTGCTTAAAATGAAGGTAGGAAGGGGCTGGGCTGGGAACAATCTAGGAAAAAAGTTTACCAACAGCGACACAGCACAAAACAGAACAAAAATTCAGGAAAAGCGGAAAACTCAAACTAGAAATGGCCATAGAATGTAATTTTCCTTAGGAACACAGAAAAGGTCTTGGGCAGGCATTCCAGAGAGTACAGAACAGAAGGCTGACCCAATGTGGTAAATTTTGAAGGATAAGGTAGTTGAAGGTGATATGTGGGTAAGGAATATCAGAGTTGGGGGGAAATAGAAAGCAACAACAGCGTATGTTGTTGTCATGATTTGAGGACTTAGGGCAATATCTAGATAACTCAAACTAAAATAAATGACAAAATGGTAACCCCTGTGCTTCTAGTACATAGCTAATTTAGACAAAAGTTTAATTCTTAACTTTCGGTCTTAATATTCCCAAGTCAAGAAGCAATTTGGCAGGACCTATGTAAGGAAGCAAACATGTACCTCCCTTTTTTGGTGTCAAAAAGACAACTAATTTGAAGTGATTCTGTGATATTCATGACTATAAGGTCAGATGCAACACTTTCAAAGTCAGTTTTCAGTGTTTTCTATTTGCCTATAAACTGAGCTGATGTTTTAAACCTGAGGTCATTTGGAACTTAGTTAGCATATTTAAATTGGAAAATTTTGAGGTGCCCAAGGCTTTTCTTGAGGTTTGATTGGTGTATATTCTCTAGTGCTTGAGTGAGGGGTTGAGGGAAAGAGAGTGAGAGAGAGAGAGAGAGAGAGAGAGAGATTGAAAAAGATAGGGGACTTGGGACCTTTGTTCTGTCTTTCTTCCTTTGAACACTGCCTGAAACAGATAAAGATCTCTCTGTAGTAACCTCTATCCTTGTACCTCCAAATAAGGTCTGAGGTCTGGCAGCATCAACATTACCTGAGAGTTTGTTAGAAATGCAGAGTCTCAGAGACCCACTGAATTGGAATCTGCATTGTAACAAGATCCGTGGGTGAGATTTGCATGCACATTCATGTTTGAGAAGCAATCATCTAGGAAGTATTATACAAACCTATTTCTGGAGCGCCTGGGTGGCTCAGTCAGTTAAACGTCCGACTTTGGCTCAGGTCATTGATCTCACAGTTCGTGAATTCAAGTCCCGTGTTGGGCTCTGTGCTGACAGCTGGGAGCCTGGAGACTGCTTTGGATTCTGTGTCTCCCTCTCTCCGCCCCTCCCCTGCTCATGCTCTGTCACTCTGTCTCTTTCTCTCCCTCTCTCAAAAATAAATAAACATTTAAAAAAATTTAAAAAAATCTGTTTCTTAGGTGATATGAGAGCCTGCCTGTGGAAAAGGGAAAGGATGTCACTGCTGCCAGTAGACATTTCATTAGAGATTTGACTGTGAATTCAATGTGAATTTTGCAGCTTAGGGATAGAGAAGGGACAGGTGGGACTTGGCCACCCCTGGTGGCTTACAAAAAGGCGTGATTGGTTCTCAACACGCTCCTCTGACTGAAAAGAGACTAGCAATGACCTTCCAGGAGAAGCAGGTGTAGCTGATATTCCCATTACTTTGAACAAGATTTTAAACCCAGCAGAGATTTTGAGAAGTAATCTAGTTGTTATATTCCTAGTGAAGGGCTGAGAAAAAAAAATAACATTAGCTTCTGAGGTCAAAAAAAATGTCTTCTCTTTCCTTTGTATCATCTTCAAACTCCTGGTAAAGTGGGACCCTTGCAGAATGAGCACTCGATAAATGTCATTAATGGTGATTTGCACCGCAGTGGTAATATTTTTAATGCAGCTCATTCCAACAAATGTTCCGCTTCCCATGTTAACTTTTATATACCCAGCAACCAAAACGTACACTGCTGAGTGTACAGAATATTGGGCTCCAGCTAAGTGTGATTAGATATTGATTTCTGAGCCCCGCAAACATTTAGCAATGCAGAAACTCTTGAGCACTGGATCATTATGGACTGTGGGGCTGACGTTGGCAGAATTCCAACAGTCACAATTTGTGGAAAAATTCTAGAGTTGCCATAAGGCCCAGGCTATGGATTTGACCCTTGTGTGTGGCCCTGATCTATGCCCTGGATTATCCTTCTTGCCCTGTCTTTGCACCTGTCTTTGCAAATGTATGCTTTTGTTCACCAAGAGTACTAGGCAGTGAGAAGAGAGGTATGGTATAAACTCATCATGACTACTGGGGAAAAAAAATACAGCTCAGACTTATAGGTGATAAGCTTGCAGTGAAGAATAGCTCAGCATTACCCTTTTGTATTTGTATCATACACAGTATTGGTCTTTTTTTTTTTCATTTATAATAGTTTATTTTCAAATTGGTTTACATAAAACACCCAGTGTTCATCCCAACATGTGCCCTTTTTTAATGCCCATCACCCCCTCTCCCCCCCCTGTCCCCCTCACCCTCAGTTAGTTCTTAGTCTTTGAGAGTCTCTTATGTTTTATCTCCCTCCCTCTCTGTGTCTTTTTTTTCTTTCCCCTCTTCCCCTCCCCCTGGTTTTTGCTTAGTCTCACAAAGTCCACCTATTCGTGGAAACATATGGTATCTGTCTTTTTCTGATTGACTTATTTCACTTAACATAATACCCTCCAGTTCCATCCATGTTGCTACACATGATCAGATTTCATTTTTTCTCATTGCCACATAGTGCCCATCAACTGACGAGTGGATAAAGAAGATGTGGTAAGTATTGGTCTTTTTTATTTGCTGTGGGACTTGCTATCAAAGAACTGTGAAAAACTATCTATTTAAAGCTCAGATATATGGCGTTGAGAATAAGAAGGGCTAAACTATTCATAAGGTGTGGAAGATAAAGGTGGCTATAAATTTCTAACATTCCTGTCTCAAGAATTGGGGTCTATGTCTCCTCTCCTCAAATTTGGGCAGACTCTGTGACTGCTTTGATCAACAGAATCTGGTGAAAGTGATATTTGCCAGCATCCGGACCCAACTTTGAGAAACTGGCACCTTCTATTTTCTGTGTCTTGGAACCCAGTCATCATACTTTGAGAAGCCCAAGTCACATAAAGAGGCTCATGCAGGCATTCCAGTCAATAGTCCCAGCTGAGTTTCCAGATACTGGCTGGTATCAAACAGCCATGTGAGTGTGCCATCTTGGATGCCCAGTCCAGATGAGCTTTCACACGACTCCAGCCACTATCTGACCACAACTGCATGAAAGAACCAAGGAAAGACCAGTCAGCCGAGTCAGGCAACCCATAAAATTATGAGAGAGAAAAATAACTTGTTTTAAGCCACTGCATTTTTTCAGTTGTTTCTTGTATAGCAGTAGAAGAGTTACTTTATTTATCTCTAGCAGTAGGCTAGTCTGAAGCTATGTGAATCCATTTTCACTCTCTCAGACATGATCCTAAGCCTCACCCTTAAAAGACTCTGAGCTGCCCAATGCAAACACTTGGCTAACCTGAGTTTGCAACACGATACCTTCTAAAATTTAAACTTTGAAAGGTGTCTTCTCATTGAGAAAAAGCCCATGCTTGCTTAGTTCAGTTGTCACAGAGGCTATCAAAATGGTGAGACCATCAGGTGTTCCTGGTTCTGTTCTCAAACCCATATCCAAAGGCAGTATTATGCACATTCTGTGCATGTGCCTGCTTATGATTCCATGTGGTCAGTTCTTCACCCATCTCCTCCAGGTGTGAGCTCTTCTGCCAGAGGTTTCCACCACAGCACCAAATAGCATCCATAAAGTTCAAATGTCACTGCCTCTACATACGATAAATGGAAGTTCCCAAAGGACCGTGACTATGTTGAAGTCAATATTTTATTTTGATCTCTCTTTCTATCTTACTGGTAGGGAATTGTGTCAACCTATGAGTCATGACACAGTGGGGGATTGGATTCTCATAAAGTTTTGGTACAGCCTTCCAAAGGCATAATCCAGTCTCCATGTCTGCTGTGTTCTAGCTGAGGATTCTTAACCTTAGCTGTACATTAGAATCATCTGGGGAGCACTCAAAAAAGCAAAAGTACTCATGTCTGGGTCTCACCTTACAGTAGTTAAATCAAAGTATCTGGGGATTAGGGCACCAGCATTGATATTTTAAAAATTCTCCCGGGGCGCCTGGGTGGCTCAGTCAGTTAAGTGTCTGACTTCAGCTCAGGTCATGATCTCATGGTTTGTGAGTTTGAGCCCCACATCAGGCTCTGTGCTGACATCTCAGAGCCTGGAGCCGACTTCAGATTCTGTATCTCCCTCTCTCTCTGCCCTTCTTCCCACTCACGTTCTGTCACTCTCTCTCAAAAATAAATAAAGATTAAAAAAATTGCTTTAAAAAAATTCTCCCCCAGTAATTCATAGATGCACATGCTTGAAGGTTGAGAAGTACATCTAGGCCAATAATTCAGTTGGCCTCTTGTTTGTGGTAGAAAAAAAAAGAATAGTGTATCTGTATGTCCAAACCTTACATATTCTTTAAGGCTTAGCTCAAATATTGTTTTCTTCATGGGGCTACATAGTCCCACAATTGGCATATTTTCTTCTTCTTTTGAATTAGTAGTATTTTATTTTACCTGTATTTTCTACCTGTTGTGTATTTTACTATCTCTTTTCTTCCTCTTTGTACTCATGATACGTCTCTGGCACATATGTATACACAATGAGAGCTCAATAAATATTTATTAAATGAAGATATGGATGGATGTCAGGAAAACCATCCCACTTTGTCATTGCCTTCCCTTGGACACCAAGTATGCTTTTGTGTGGATGGAGGTGAAGGTGTCTATGTATGGCCTTCATCTATGCCCCTCAATTAGAATCGCCTCACAGCCATCCCACACACTCCCAACCATGGCAGAGCTGAGCCACTGTTGCCCATGAATCTTTGTCTCTGGTTACTTCCTGTCCCTATCTCTCTTCTTACTATTCAGCCTCTCCTTTCTTATTTAAATGATTCTTCTTTACAAAGGTCTAAATACCTTCGTTCTACTCTTGTAGGCACAGATGGTCATCAGAGGGGCGATAGGTGCTCCACAGTGTGTTGCAGAATGAAAACCTTTTGAAAGTACCAAGACTGATAAGGCTGCCTGTTTATCTCCCCACCGGCAAAGGTTTAGCTATTTACTGAGCTAAAATGATAAATATTCTAAGAGCAAGCTCTGAAGTCACCAAGTCCCTTAGTACTCTTTACAGAGTCTCTGTGGTAGCTATACTGATGAAGCCACTAGATGCACATCTTAGCCAGCAAAAGAGCCAATGGATAATTGTTTTGGGTTTTAGGGTCCCTGCTGAAATGTTACTGATTTTCAAATTTCCAGTAGTCTTATAACTGGCTTCGAAGAGATGTCTCAGGGTGCTCCTTTTTCTCTTTTTGTGTGTAGCATTTTTTTGTTTTTGCATCCTGCTTTGTGCTCATTCATTATTTCTTTTGCTCTGAAGCACAAAATCCATCTCATTTTTTTTTCTTCAAAATTTGGAATTTTAAGAGGTTACTAGAAACAGTCCTCAAATCTGCCTGTAATCAAAGAGTTTCCCTTTGAAGTTCAGATCTTTCTTAGCTCTAATTTGAGAGGGAGTTATGATTCTGTGATAGACTCATGGCATTTCTTATTGGAGATATAAAAGGTCAGGTTTTAATGCCTTCTTGTGATATATGCATCTGGCCCAAGATCAGGCAGTTTTGAATGATGGAATTTAATCGTAATTTAGTGAAGGGATAAGAGATGAGAAATTATGGCTTTGCTAGACTGTCTGAGCTGTACACCAATTCCTTAGCACCCTGTGTAAGGGTTTGTAGGTTAGAGCTGTGGCTTAAAATAGCCTTTCAGTGACATCATGAAGACGCCCTGGGAGTAAAAGCAAAAGCTCATCTTGGCTCATGTTCCAGTGATTACCTGACATCCTGCCTTGAGGGGGGAAAAACTGCCAAGGTATAAATCCTTGTCTTCTGAACATTTAGATGGATATTTACGTATTACCTCCCATTTTGTCCAACTACCTCAAAATTGTCACTTCCTTTTTTCTTCAATAAGAATTTTTGAGGGCACAAAAGATTTCTACCTACTTCCTTCCTTGTTTGCATTAAAAAAATGCTTAGTATTATATCAAATGAACTAAATCAGAATTCTCCCTTCCCAATCTAAGAGAATAATTTCTCTCTCTTATATTTTACATGAATCAAAGAATTCATTCTTAATAAAAACAGAGATAATGTGATGTGGTAGAAAAAGCACTGGGACTGGGTTGAAGTTATCAGTCTTTAAGCCTTAGACTCTCTAAATTTCAGTTTCCTCACCTGTAAATGACCCACTAGCCTTGGTTTTCTTATCTAATAAGTTGCTTTGAGGTTTAAATAAAACAGTAGTCTCTTTGGAATGGTTCTATTATCTTATTTTCTGAGGTATACTAATTATTGCTTGAGGTACCTGATAATGCCCCCTTGTAGTGATTTCCTTTCTCATGTGGTGTTAATTTTTGCTTGTGGGTTCATTCTCAGCTGGGATTATTTTTGGTCTGTGTGAATCCTATGTGTTCTGGTTTGTGGGAGTATCGTTACAGAGAAGTTTTATATTTCCCATGGCTGGGTGTCCCAAGATTTTCACTTGTCCAAGATGATTTTTCATAGTAATTTGTCAGTTTATTCATTTGGACTCCATATCGACATGTGGCACAGACTAGGGCTTTGGGGCCCAAAACAACTGATACTTATTTGATTTTTCTCCAGTCCTCTTAGGAAGTCTCCCATTCCCCTCATACAAAGGGAATGGGGCTTATGGGTGAGTCTGTGACCTAGCATCACATTTCATATGGGTCCAAGGCCTTATCTCTGATTTTCATGGGGATTTTATAACTCTGGTACCCTGATGTTTGTACTTGCAGCCAAGTCTGTTATCCCTGAGGATTCTGGTGCATTTTCTCATTTGCTGTGAGTTCCTCTGTGGGTTTTTTTTGTAATTAGAAATTTCCCTTTCTGTCTTTTGAGTTTGGCTTTATTTTCCTCTTAAATTATTGTAGTTTATCCAGTATCTCTGGTTTATAAAGGGAAAGAGGATATTAACTCAATTTGCAATATTGCTGGAAAATTAATGTATAAGTAAAAATCAAATTTAAAGTCTTTACAAATATTTTTTCCTTGCTTACCCACTTTATTTTATTTCATAAGGACACTTCTGTTGACTTGAAGAAGCTTTGCTTTTCAGATGCTGATGTTCATAGAAATCCTCCGGGAATATTGTTAAGATGCAGATTCTGTGGCTAAAATTAACAACACAAGAAACAACAGGTGTTGTCAAGGATTTAGGGAAAGGGAAGCCCTCTCACACTGTTGGTGAGAATTCAAACTGGTAAAACCACTCTGGAAAACAGTATTGGGGTTCCTCAAAAAGCTAAAAATGGAACTACCCTATGATCCAGATTGCACTGTTAGATATTTACCCAAAGGATACAAAAATATAGATTCGAAGGCATATGTGCACCACAATGTTTATAGCAGCATTATCAACAATAGCCAAACTATAGAAAGAACCCAAACATCCATTAACTAATGAATGGATAAAGAAGATATGGTATATATACACAATGGGATATTACTCAGTCATCAAAAAGAAAGAAATCCTGCATTGTAGCAACATGGATGGAGCTAGAGTGTATTATGCTAAGTGAAATAAATCAGTCAGAGAAAGACAAATACCATATGATTTCACTCATATGTAGAATTTAAGAAACAAAACAGATGAACATATGGTAAGTAGCGGGAAAAGAGAAGAGAAGGAAACAAACCACAAGAGACTCTTAATGATAGAGAACAAGCTGAGGGTTGATGGAGGGAGGTGGGTGGGATCTGGGCTAGTTGGGTGATGTATTAAGGAGGGCACTTGTGATGAGCACTGGTTGTTGTATGTAAGTGGTGAATCATTGAATTCTACTCTTGAAAACATTATTGCACTGTGTGTTAACTAACTAAGATTTCAATTAAAAAAAATTCAGATTCTGATTTCTTTAGGTCTGTGGTCTAGATGAGATTCTGCATTTCTAACAAGTTCCCAGTTGATGCTCATGTTCCTGACCACACCCAGAGTGGTGGGGGTTTGAAAAAGACCAGTAATACCCACTTCCCAGCTGCTGATTTATCACTTGCTGGAATTCATCTGGTGTGGTTGCTTGATAAAATCTCCATTCATCTGGCTGCTCTCGCAAGTGAGATTTTGTGTTGAAAGCAGTCTGAAAATTGTAAAGAGCTATAAAATATTTCATTTGGAAAAAAATCCATAAATTCAAAATGGAATTAAATGTAATTGATCTTTAATGCCCTTGAAAGTACCCAGGAGCCCCCATCAACTTTCCTAAAAGCTCCCTCTACCTCCCATTTTCCTTTTATTAAACCTATTTTTCCTCAAGCTGAAATCCTGAGCAAATTAATAAAAGAATTAACTTTCTAGTTCAATTTAAGTTTTCTTTGTTTAGTTACTTATATTGTTAATATTAATATTGATTTCCTTTTTCTTGTAATTGTATTTTTTGTAGGCTTTAGCCTGGAAATGTACTCGTTATGGTTAATATTAATCCTAGAAAAATAGAATATTTGAGTTCCAAACAATGGGCAGATTGGACAAATATTCAGAATATAAGAGATTATTTGTATGATCAAAGTTTCAAGTGAAGTTATAAGACTCCATTGTCCTTATGTAGGATGGAAAGCTTTTTCCAAACTTTCTCCTTATACCCTGAAATGTAGAAAAGCAAATTGAAGGTTGATTGGCATCTTGACTGGTCTAACTTTGGCTTATTTACATCTTAATTTTTGACTTAATTTTAAGGACTAAAATTGGCGTGACCTTTAGAATTAACGAAGAGCAAACAGTAAGGCATGAGGCATGTTGGCTTCCCTCATGTGAGCTTATAGAATGCTGAGAGTGACCTTAACAACTGTGAGGCTCGGTGGAAGAGTGACACAAGGGAAAGTGACAGCAAAGAGAGGCAGGGCCTAGAACAGGTGCCTGACTCTATGATGGCTGTGCCATCATGTTACCTGTACTACCTGGACAAGGGACAGTCATCACTTCTCAGATCTCTGTTACCTCATCAAGAACATGAGGGGTTGAGCAAGGCCATCTTATGTTTTTTCCATTGAAAACCCTACTGTATACTTCCCATCACTTATGCCCATGTTCCATCTGCAAACTAGTGAGCCACAGGACAGGAAGAAAACAGGTGTTACCATAGCTTCAAAGAGTCTGACCAGAGAGGCCACTAAACAAGAATAGTGAAGAAAGTTATGGGGGAAAAAAAACACCTGACTCATGTTTTGTTTCGCATCGGAAGAAAAAGTTTGAGACTTGCATGACCTATATTGACTCTTTCAGTTGGCAAGAGGGTGTAATAGTCTGAAATGATGGCCTCTCCAAAAGACATGTCCGCAAGGAATCGGTGGTGATGACCTTATTTGGAAAAAGGGTCTCGGCAGATATAATTAAGTTAAGGGTCTTGAGATGAGATCATATTGGATTAGGATGGACATCTCAATCCATTGACAATTGTCCTTATAAGAGATGACAAGGAGAGAGGACACATGGGGAGAATGTCGGAGGCCTTGGCAGAGATGGGAGAAATGCAGCTACAAGTCAAGGAACATGAGGACTTGCCAGTAGCTATCAGAAGCTAGAAGAAAGGCATAGAACGGATTTTCCCTTGGAGACTACAGGAGGAACCAACCCTCATCTTGATTTTGAGCTTCTGCTTTCCAGGTCTGTTAGAGAATAAATTTCTGTTGCTTTAAGCTACCTAGTGTGTGGGAGTTTGTTACAGCCAGCCACAGGAAAGTAATACCCAGGGTATAGCAGCACCACTACTTACTGAATGTTTTATGTAGTTTTTTTTAAATTTATTTTTTTTATGTTTATTTATTTTCAGAGGGAGAGAGGCAGAGTGTGAACAGGGGAGGGGCAGAGAGAGAGGGAGACACAGAATCCGAAGCAGGCTCCAGGCTCTGAGCTGTCAGCATGGAGCTCGATGTGGGGCTCGAACTCATGAACCATAAGATCATGACCTGAGCCGAAGTCAGCCACTTAACCGACTAAGCCACCCAGGTGCCCCTAAATAGTTTTACTTTCATTATTTTATTCCTCACAATCATTTTAGAAAGTAAGTACTCTCATTATTGCCATTTTATAGGTTAGGAAATTTAGGCTTAGAGAGGTTAAGTAGCTGGCATGAGGTCACACAACTAATAAGTAGTGAGCACCACCACCCCCTCTTTTTTTTAGTCTCTAAGGGCTGCCTCTCCCCTGTCAGTAGTGTGATGGTTATGGAACATGTTCTGTGGAATTTCCTTCACTGGGCAGTGCCTCCATCACCTTACTTTCTATCTCAGCTGGCGATGCCACTGTCTTAAGTCTACAGTGATAGAGCCTCTCGAAACTCCAATGGAGTAGAACATACCGCTTGCCGTCTTAGAGTAATTTTACCTAAAGGCAGTTTAAATCAGAAAGCTCTACTCTCCCACATTGCAGAGGTGTAGGAGATACGACACAGCATTCTCCTTTCGAGAACACGACGCAGCACCAAGTGTATCTTTGGGCAGAAGAACTTCTCCATTCCTGTTGGCATTTCCCCAGGAAGTTAGTGCTGAGAGAAGAAAGTGGAAAATGTGAAAGTGCAACTTAGTTCTTGAAGGGACAGGAGATTATTTTTTTACATAAATACCAGGAAAACACTTAAAACCCTAACTAGAGAAAAGACAGCCATTAAAATAATTTAAAAAAAACAACAAGTATATTCTACCAAAATACTCTGTTCTGGAAGCAAGCACCAGAGAGAGACAAGGGGGCCTAGAGCCCCTTTAAGATGCCCTTCCTTGCCTGAGGGGGCCTGTGGGAGGGAGCAGGTTTCCAGGGTTCTCTTCATTCTGGGAAATTTTCCAGAGAGCAAGACTTTCCTGGAAACATCTCGGTGGGTGGGGGTGGGGGTGTCGAAACGCGGGCACATTATTTGAACTACATCACTGCCTTATTGGGACAGGGAAAAAGAAAGCAACTTTTTATCCTTTATATTGGCGTTCACTTAGTTTAGAACGTTTTGTCAAATTTTGTGAAAGACAAAACTGGTTTCTGAAAGATAGTGCTTGGGTGCCTTGCTTTGCGTTTGAGGCTACAGGGTGTACTGCTAGGGGTATCTCTCCTTGGTCAGGACTCAGCTCTGGCTTGGGGACTTTATATTCGAATGTTCTTGGAAGGAATGGAACCGTAATAGTAAGAAGAAGAACAAGGGATATTTGTAAATCACTTTAGAGGTTAACAATTGGATGTGTCTCCATTATTTCATTTAATTTTCACAGCAACCTTGTGACTTAACTTTTATCTTAGTGAAACAGATCTGAAAATCAAAGCCTTAGAAAGAAAATAATCTGACCTGTTTGCTTACACTGGAAATATTACTAAATGAGATTATATGTGGAAAGCACTAAGAATGTAGTTGGTGTATATAAGTATGCAGTAAATGAAGGCACCTGTCATCACCCTCATCCTCCTTATTATCCTTGTTGTTTGTTCATTACTACATGACAGAGTTGGCACTGCAGCCAGTATCGTATACCCCATACTGCTGACATTTTCTCAAATAGGAGGATGCCCCTTTCCTACTTGACTATATTTTTTTCTTTTATTGTTTTGACTTAAAAATTTTTTTGTTTTTTTAAATTCAAGTTAGTTAACATACAGTGTACTATTGGCTTCAGGAGCAGAAGCCAGTGATTTATCACTTACATGTAACACCCAGTGCTTATCCCCAAAAGTGCCCTCCTTAATGCACATCATCCATTAAGCCCATCCCCCCACCCACCTCCCCTCCAGCAACCCTCAGTTTGTTCTCTGTATTTAAGAGTCACTTATGGTTTGCCTCCCTCTCTGTTTCTATTTTATTTTTCCTTCCCTTCCCCTACATTCATACGTTGTGTCTTTTAAATTCCACATATGAGTTAAATCTAACTATATTTCTTTAGGGTTTTTTTCTATTTCTCTTTTTAAGTTAAGAAAGTCAGCTAACAAGTAGAACCAACAGATTATGAGAGCAATCTGTGTGCAACATTCCATTTCATGGATTGCCAGGTTGATTGGGGTGATCTGGCTGGGCAGCACTTATTATATGTGGGTCAAAAAGGATGGTCCTTTCAGATAGAGGACTGAGGTCAAGTAGATTCAACAGTGGAAGCCTTCTAAGAAGGTAGTAAGACTACCAGGAGCACCTAGGTGGCTCCATCAATTAAGTATCTGACTCTTGATTTCAGCTCAGGTTGTGATCTCACAGTTTGTGGGTTCGAACCCCATGTCAGACTCTGCACTGACAGCATGGAGCCTGTTTGGGATTTTTCTCTCTCTCTCTCTGTCACTCAAACTAAATAAACTTTAAAAAAAAAAAACAAGAGTACCAAGAAACATGGGTATTTGGGAAGCTTGCAGAGGAAGGATTTTCCTGCATGTGCAGTAGGCACCTAAGTAAATCCCTTCATTTTCCCAGAAGCCTTAAATTTCCAGAAGCAGCTCTGGTTGGGGGCTGTGTTGGAGAGTAGTGGGAGGTCTCTGGTACTTTGGATTTGGGCTTGAGCATGAGCAGAGGCTTTTTGACTCTTGCCCACAATAATGAGAGAAGCTGGCTTGGAGGATTCCTTCTCTTTCTGGATGTTTCCACACAAAAAGTTCTTGATTTTTCAGCTGTTAATGAAGAGGACAAGAATCTCTGTTCCCCTGGGCTGTTGAGCATCAGATCAGTCTAACCTACACATATTTACGGAGAGGGGGTGGGGTTTGGAGTTTGTAGAAAAACAGGTGGTCTGACTGACATGCTTAGTACGACAAGCCTGGTGTTTTTCCACAGAGTAGGTGCCATTTTTCAGAGTTTCCAGAAGGTGTAAGAATAGAAAAAAGGAGGAAGTATAAATTCAGCCCACCTAGAAGAAAAAGAAGCCAAAGCTAGTCTCAGAGGGGGTGTTGGGTCAGATTGGCTATCCAAGCCAGATGGAAGGAATCCTCACTTTGTTTTTTGGCTGACCCAAACAGCATACAAATAGTAAAATCTCATGGTTATTAACCTACCAACGGTGTAGGGCAAACTAAAATGGCTAAATTTCCAGTCTTCCTTAATTAGCCAGCAGTTGTTTGATGGGCTATGTATAGAGCATTGAACTCTAGACAAGGTTCCATGTTGTAGAGATTGAGTTTCAGGAACAAAGGCCCCCCAGCATGGAGGAGGCAGCCTGGAGGGGTGGCGACAGCTGGGCCTGAGGTCAGGGGCAACTTGGGCAAATTCCATCAGTCTTTGGAATTTGATTTCCAGTCTGAGTCTTTGATTTCCAAATGTATAAAATAAGAGAATGGTCTTAAAGGTTCTCGAGTGTCTTTGATCCCAGTTCCATTCACCAGGCACCTTATTAAATTCTCCCACAACATATGAACCCTTAGATATGTGATAAAAGAGTGAGGGCCACCATGGCCCTATGATTGATGATGGCTCCTAGCCTCCTTATTTGGGGAAAGGTGTATTCATTTCTACAGTATGTCACATGGCAATGCATTTGCTTCTTTATAACCATAAAATAAACCATGCAGCTCTATCATCTGGGCTGATTAACTTATTTTATTCACTGGACACATGTTTATTTGAGTTCATACTATGTGCAACATGCTATAGTCATTTGGTTCAAGTAGTGTGAGGTGAGCCATGGATCAGCTCTGTAGGGACTGGCTAGCTTCATGAAGACTAAAGTGTTTCAGTAGCCAGCGGCTGCTCCCTTCTTCACCAGCCACTCAGCAAGTGTATGCCGGGGTCACCAAAGAGATCTCATTTGTGTATAGATGAAGTCAGCTGAAAACAGAGCAAAGAGGAGAGGAAGAATGGAAGTGGGCATCAGGAGACTGAGATGGCTTGTCCACAAGGTGTGTGACCTTGAAGAGGTCACTTCTGCTCTTCACTGCTCAGACTCCTTAGCTGTAAATGAGGAATTTGGTTGAAATGGTCTATGAAGTTCTTTCAGCTCTAAACATGGTATAAATATAAACCCATCAACATGCCTAGAAAAGACCTCAGGACACATTTTCCAGGGATGGTGGGTCACAGGTATTGGCCTCATACAGGAGAAATAGCATGAGTATTTGTGCTTGGATATTCTTGGAGAGAGAAGACCCAAGGCTAGCAGTCCACAGGTGATTCTTGTAAGGTGATCCAGGAAGGGTAGTAGGCAACCCTTAACAGCTCCTAATTTGTAGTCTGCATCTTCAACTCTGAGATACGTGAACCCAGATCAGCAGACACAGAAATACTCCTAATAAGTGAGGGATGTCCTTCTCTATTAGGCCACTGGTCGACAATATACATGTGTGTGTCTCAATAATATCTACTTACTTAGATATAGCCAAGGTTTCATTCAGGTTTACTATGGAAAATAGTGCCAATTTCTAATCATCTACACAAACAACTGGAAAGAAGAAATAGCCATTGTTAACAGCAATACACATGTGGAAAGCGATATTTTCTTAAAAGAGACAGGATATTTTAGGGTATAATGGTGGAAATGGTCATAGGGATAGTGGAGGAGATGGTGTTCTTTCAGAGAAAACAGAAGAATCCAGTTCTTTATGTTTCTGATGTTTTTCACAGATGTGACCTATTGGTTTCCACATCAGATGTTCGTACGTCGGTTTGATTTATAGAGTGGCTAATTCTGAGGATGGGGAAATCAAGACGGAGATTTTGTAATATCAATCACAGTCTTCATCTGCTTCCTTGTCTGGTATGGCTATAATTTGTGGGCTCTACATGTAAATTAGACATTTTCTTCTTCAACAAGGAAACTAGGAGAAGTTGTGTGTGTGTGTGTGTGTGTGTGTGTGTGTATAAACAGCACATGTATCTGCTTTAAGGAGAAATGATGGAGTTTTGACAGTTTGTCTGATAAATGGGGGATGATCTTTGTCTTCAGTTATTCATCCCTAGCTCCCAACAAATTTTGTTTAGACTAGAGATTTGTCTCAATGTTTGAAAGAATGATAATGTTTTGCATTCTTTGCCTGTGTTTGGGAGTGAAGGGAGTTAAGAGGGCAGGTAGACAAAGACCAGTTGTTGTGCAATGATGAGAAAGGATGCAAAAGACACTGGGCTGGGATGCTGCCCTCTTCCTGTGACATCCACATCAAGAATTCGCTTGGATGTGATATGGCCAAAGGCAACCAAAGCTCCCCGAGGAGGTACTTCTGGGTGGAGATGGTTGAGAGCAGATCCTGTAAGTTCTGGGCCTCTGAGACTACATTTTAACAAAGATTTCCCCCTCCTTTATCTGTTTTTATAAATAGTATGCGTGAAAGTCACCAAATATGAGAGATCATTTAAAATTTGGGTTATCCTGGCTCTTTTCCAGTGTCCTCTGGTGAACAACAAAATCCATGTTTGTGTAATGTTGACTTTTGACAGTGGTTCCTTTTTCAAACTATCACTCCATGGGTCACTTCAGAAAGTTCAAAGACAGCCTGGCTGAGAGGGAAGAGGCCCAGGGGTTTGCTCAAAAGACCAGGCATTGGTCTGAGTGTGTGGCCTTAACAACTCATTGCATCTCAGTAACCCCTGTTCATCTGTGAGATGAAGGTAAAATAATACTTGCCTACTTTGGAGGATGCTGTGAGTTGAGAATGTGCCATGCAAACAACAGATGCCAGAAAACATCACATCTTGGTTCTCATTTATGTCAAAAGTTTCTTTTTCTTTCATTCTCAGTGGGGCTGTGAAGTGGCAGAGGATGGGTTATGAAGTCAAGCCTGTCTGCAGGTGGCCATAGCAGATTCCCTGTTTACCTGTGATTTAAACTCATCTCCCATGTTTCTTCTTGCCTCCCTAATACAGGATCATTTCGCTGTGACAGCTCTGAGCATCTAATGTCCTGGGTATCAGCTGCCTGGAGAATTCAGGTTGTGGGTCTGATTCTCCAGTGTGGGGATGATGGGTTTGCAGTAGCACACTCACAATTAGATAGATCAAAATGGGACCTGCTTGGGGATGGCTAGCTACAAGGAATGCTTCGTCTCTAGTTCTGTAAGTTTAAAGAGTACAGATCACTTTTTCAAGAAAATGCCCAGATTTTTATGGCATCGTGTTTTCTTAGTATCCATAAATTACATACATAGAACATCAGACAGTGGTTAAGATCAGAAGCTTTGATCCAGAGCCTACTTTTGAATTCTGTCTCCTTTACTTTAAGCTGAGGTACCTTCAGTAACTCACATACCTGTCTGAGTTTGAGTTTCTTCATCTGAAAATGAAGATATGATAGTACTTACCAAGTAGGATAGAAAATTTGTATAATTTGTGTAATTTGAGATAATTTGTATAAAAGCATGATGCATGGCATCTGGTAAGACCACACTACTGTTAGATATTATTCAATCTGGGTGAAATTAGCATTTGCTGGAGTTTGAGCTGTAATTTTTGACAGAGTGTGTGAGCCGGTCCACTGGATCAGGGTTGGCAAACTATGGCCGGAGGGCCGAATACAGTCCAGATCCCTTTTTTTGTAAATAAAGTTTTATTAGTACACAGCCAGACCCATTTTTTATGTGCTGCCCGCTGGCTTTTGCACTATGGTATAAGAGTCAAGTAGTTGTGACAGAGGTGATGTGGCTTGCCTAAAATATTGACTATTTGGCTCTATACTAAAAAAGTTTGCCAATTCCTGCCTGAGACTATTGACTTATTTGAGTTCTACTTCCTCTTCTGTGCCTGACTTGCCTGGTCTTTGATGTATTAGTTAATTGCTTTGTTTTCCTCACACTTAAAAGGAACAGCCAAAGAAACCTGGTTGGACATTTGGCACATGTTAGCCCCTCAAAGTGAAGTGATTGGTGTTAACATCATTGCTAACTGAGTAAGCCGGCCAGAATCTCTAGTCTGTAATCATGCCTACGGGAACGTGACCCTGAGTAATTGGACATGTTATAGGATGCCTTTCATGAGGGCCCAAGCAGACTTCACTATAAATTTCCTGCCTATTATGGCTTTAACTCACGATTTTATGTTTACCTAATGCATGTGCTTTGTAATTATTTTTAAAAGGGAAAAAATTGCAGAAAAGATGAATCGAGCACAGCGACCATATCAAATTAAGGCTTATTTTATACTGATATTCTCAAGATCTGTAGTAAGACTCCCAAGAGTTGCAGACACAGATATCTTCTCTACTTGACATTTTAAGACCAGAGCTGAATATAAAAAAAAAAAATGCGAGAATGCAGATTATCTAAAACTGACATTTTTATGATAAAAGTAATCTATTAAAAAGTCACATGAATGGCTACAGTCATTTGACGTTGTTAACAATATAATGATGTGTTAAAATGCTAGAGGAAGGCTTATGTCAGTGTTTGATGTTTTTATAAGTTGCTGCTATATAAAAATGTCAAATAAGAATAATCTTATACTTGACATTTTTCACTTGGTTTTCACTCTCAAAATAGCTCTGTGAGTTCTGGTTACCTTTTTGCTCATACTTTTGATTTTTCCTTTCCTAAATAATTTTCTGTGCCCACCCATGTCACTACTTTATTTCCTGCTTATTAATTTTTTTCTTCCTTTTAAGAGCTTTTGGTATTATATTCCCTTACAATCCTCTCCAATTTCCTCTTAATATAAAATAATGACTTTCTTGATTTTATTTTTGTCAGAATCCTGAAACAGTGTCCTTCTGGCCATGTTCACACAGTCTCTTTTCTTCACATAACCAGACAAACAGGAACACAAATTCTTCCATTTCGGGAAATAGTCTTGTTCCTCCCCTCCTTTTATACCATTGTTTTTTTCCAAATTCTTTAAAAATTTCTGGCCTTCCATAATTCGTTTTATCTAAAAGGATCGTTCCCGGGCCTGTGCCGATGTGCCCTGGTTATGCAGACATGCACTCCGGGCTTCTGTTTATGCCTTTGCATGCATGCTGGACAGTGAGGTGGGTACTGAGCTCCTTTCTGCTTGAGCGGCCAGGGGTTTTATGGAAAGGGCCTTTCTGAAGAGGAAGGGGGAAATTGGGAAAAAGTCATAGGTGGGTACTGTGAGCGATGTAATAAACCATGACCCCTGGTTTTGGGACGGGCTTGTGTTTCTGCTGTGTGTGTGCATGTGTGTATGTGTGTGCGCACGTGCGTGTGTGTATGTGTGTGCACGTGTGTGTACGTGTGTGTGTGTGTGTGCACGTTTGCCAGGCTGCATGCACACATGTTTAGATAGTTTGGGATCTTTTATAGTATTTGACTCCCTGACACCATAACATACACACAGATGCTCTGGAAACTCACAAGGGAATGATAACATGTTTTTATAACGAGTTTATACATTTAAGAAAAGTCAGAAGCTGAGTTTGCCTCTTGGTTTTATGAAGCCATTGAAGGTCTTTGGGCCTCAGTTCCACCAACTTCTTTACTTCTACTCTGCAGATTTTCTCTTCCTCTTTACAGATCCTGCCCTCTCTGTCTGTCTAAATGCTTTACCTCTTGCCTGAGCTCGTTCCCTCTCCCATGTCCTTGAGCCCACTTCCTTGACACCCTGCTTAAACTCCTTCCCATCAGGAATGACATCAATGACAGTTCCCATCTGTCTCCTGCATGTTTGGTTTTGCTCCCTTCACTGGCTCAAACCCCCTAGCCCCCCGACTCTTTTCTATCCTGAGAGATTCTGCCTTGATCCATCTGCGTTCACACCAACAAGTCCCCCTCCATCCCTTTTAAAGACTGTGCATGTCTGCAGTCTCCACGTCATCACCATCTACTCACTCCTCACATCCCTGCAGCCTGGTTTTGTACCCCGCCAGTCCTGAGCTGGTCTCCTCAAGGGTCCAGTGAGCTCTGACTCCCAAATCCAGCCATCTGTTCTTGCTCCCGCCTTTCATGAATTGTCTCCCCTACCTGGGACTCTTGCATCTCCAGCTCTTCCACAGATTTTGTGCTGGCTTCAGCTTCTTTGTCCCTCAGTGGTCTGCTTTGCTGACACCCCTTCTGCAGGCCAGCCGCACTGTAGCCGATCCTGACAGTTCTGTCTTTCTGCCTCTTCTGTCTTCACCTTTGTAACCTTATCTCCTCTCATTTCCAGAGATAGTTACTTCTCTGCCTCCAGGATTCAAAGTTGCCAGGCTAACGGTGCTCCCCTTTTCTCAGTGGGGTCTATTGATCATCTCTTGTACGACCCTTAATGTGTGCAGAGAAAAGTCCATCAATTAAAAATTGCTTTATTTGGGACCTACTATTTCTGTGACCGTCCATAAATCAAATGTTGTTTTTTTCTTTTTTTTTATTTGCTGAGTTTTTTTTTTTCCCCTTGCTGTTTTATAAACAGGATGTCCTGAGAATTCTCCTCTCAGCAGGTTCCAAACACAAACTTGCATTACTATTCTTACAATATAATAAACAGCTTTGGGCCATAAAGGCTTTCAAATTGTTTTTTTCACAGAAGGGATTTGCATGCTGACTCATTCCTACTATATTTATAACCCATCGCCAAACCACTGCAAAGGCAAGGTTTCTAATAAAGCTATGGAAATTACATGCATTGCAATGGGGCTGAATACATTTACGTTTGTAGTATTTTAACATTTCCAAATTTATTGCAGATTACCTTGTTTGTGCATGTCTGTGCTTTAATGGTTTTTTATAGCAGAAAATAGTGGTTTATGATTGTATTCCCAGTAGAAATTTATTACGAATCCACCATATGGAGTGTTATATAAAACTAGACTCCTAACATGGGTAGTTTTATTATGGCTAAGCAAGATCTGCTGTACATTATTGAAAATTAGTGATAATAGAAATGTCAAAGAAGGGAAGTTGGTTTACGAGGGCCGTCTTCATCGTATGCTTACATTGTCACAAAGATTTTGGAGTTCGTTTCAAGATGAAAGGTCTGTCTTTGACAGTTAGGATACCAAATAGTATAACCATGTAGTCCCTCTTCCTTCTCCTCATGCTGATATTTGCTAGAGCAGGAGAGACAAAGAGATAGCACCAATATTAACCTCATGCATAATTCCATCTCCTGATAAGAATCAATAGCACCCATTTCTAGCCATCCCTGACAACCATAAGCCACTAGAACTTTCCGTGAGCAGTGGTCATGGCAGCTATTACTGAAGCACATGGGATCTTTTTCTTTTTCTTTTTTTTCTTTCTTACTTAGCATTTGTTGGACATCCTAATTGAAGGATTTAGGGTACCTATTTCTTTTGGTGCTTGCAACTCAGAGAAAATATAAGGGTGAGATGAAAGAAGATTCATATTTATGTCCATCAGCATTTTGCATGGGAGTCCCCCAGGGACTTTGCTTTTGGCTAGTTTCTGAACACTTGCATGATGGGTGGAGTAAAAAAATGTACCTACACACATTTTTTTTTTACAAGAGCGTGAGATTTAAAAAATGCCTTGTATTTTTCATGAAGATTCTATAATTATTTCATGACCAGGAGAGACTCCAATAAACATAATTAACAATATTAGAACATAAAAACATTGTGCATGATACCTTCCTTTACTATCTTTTATGGGTAAGCTTTTTCATATGGAAGATTTTTCCCTGCTCTCACTAATCATTGTGCCAGGAAGGACTGGCATCACAGGCACAACCACCATGGAGATCAGGAGAGAGTGGAAGGAAGGAGAAGTTTTCAATCCCCCAGGATTTCCCAGAATGTGCCATTGTGCTGTGTGGTCAAGAAAGGCAGAACTGAGTCTAAGAATTTGAATATTTGAATCCTCTCCTTGTACAGGGATAGGCCCGAGTGTCTGTCCATGTACAAGGTTTATTGCAAATGAATTAATGTTTTGTATATGAAAACTTTGCAACAGGCTTTGCAAATGTAAACATTGAAGAAAAATCTTACAAGTCAATTCATTATTTGTCTTCTAACTGGTTTTTAGATGTAGTCCTATTCTAGTGGAGATGTTTTGGTGATAGGACTATCGAAGCCCTGAGCATGTTTGTATATATAACTCCAGCCCCATTGATTTTTCTTGCCTGAAGTTCGCACAAAACTTTAGCACCTTTGCTGCAAACAGCAAACGGTTCGTTAAAAAATTCAAAGTACATGTGTGAAGCACATTTTATATTCCGTATAAACTGCTGTTAAATTTTTGAGAAACTCTTAATGTTTTGAAAATTCATGAGCACGAAGAGGTTGTTTTGAGTGCCTGAAATGTCTTTGAAGTATGACATTCTGTACTTAATGATTGCCTTTGTTATCTATCTGACTCTACTTCAGAATACAAAATTACAGCTTTCATGTTCTGCAAAGTTGACAGTTTGGTTGACGGTTTTTAGCCAGGAGGCAATGGAGACATACCAATAACTGAAAGTTATTTTGACAAACCTTGTTAAAATAAGTTTTATAACAATAGGTAGAACAGCACATTGAAAACTCTCATAAATTGAGCGTCGTGAAGTGACTGGTTAGGAGTTAATCATAGCTAGAAATGTATCTCTCCAACCAGTTATTTTGATATTCTATAGATACTGGCACTTTATTTCTTCCGAAGTCAGTGGTCAAAGCTGTTATTAACGTTGAGCAATAGCTTTTTATCAGATGCCAGGTTAATGTAAAGAGAATAGTCCTCAGTACAATAAAGATTTCTCTCTTACTAATATACTAAAGAGAAAGCACAGACTCAAAAGAGAGTGCAGAGAAGGGATACCAGAGGGAGAGCATGTAGGGGCCCAAATGGACTGACTTTCCCTCAGGCTTAGCCATGGACCCACCGGGAGTGGACCACAGCTATTCTTTAGTAAAATGACTTTCTTTCTTTCTTTCTTTCTTTCTTTCTTTCTTTCTTTCTTTCTTTCTTTCTTTCTTTCTTTCTTTTCTTTCTTTTCTTTCTTTTCTTTCTTCCCTTCCTTCCTTCCTTCCTTCCTTCTTCAATGATTTTCTAAAAAATAGAAGGAATCCAATTTCCAGTAAGACTTACACACTACTAGTATCTCTTTCCAGCCTTTGTACTTCTCAGCCTCATTTATTTCTAAGGCTGCATAGTTTATTACATTTCATTGAAATTCATTATGACAAAAAGCCAACAGCTCAAAGTGAGGGGCATCATTTCCCAGACCAGGCATATAGGTACCCAGGAAGAAATTAATCAAGGCAGAAATGAGCAGACAGCTGTGAGACAATGAAGTGATAGCAAGGAGGGAGACATAATAAAGCAAATCAAAGAGTTGCTGACAGATTGCACATCAAAACTAAAAGAAAAGGTTTCTGCATGAAAATTGCTAGTGGGTTCTAATGCTTTAAAATAATATTGAAATAGTCGATATAAAAGGAATTCAAAAATTTTCTGCTGCTTGTGGCCTTAACATCTTCCTAAAACTGTCCCTGGTATCCTAAGGACTATAAACTTGAGGATCGGGTCAGAAAACCATACAGCAGATCCATGTGTAGTGAGAAGCATGCTATAAATTATACTTTTAACTTGCTCTTGTGTTTCTTCAAATGACCATTTTTATTGGTTAAACACATGCTTTGCAGATGCCGCTGGCTAAAAGCACGAAATACTTGTTTTGAGTTTTTTTTCCTGCTGAGAGAGTGAGTGTTCAGTTGACTGAGTCAATTATCATCATTTCAATTGCATCTCCACAGCCTTTCCTGGAATAAGAGTCTGTTATAATAACGGCAGATACGTTGATTCTTTGGAAAAATATGAAAAATAATTGTGACATGTGTCATCAATTTTTAGCAGTAGGTCTCAGCAGTGGGAAGAAGGAATGTATCAGAATCACCTGTGTGCGTGTGTGTTTCCCAATCCACATGCTCCCTTTCCCAGAGAAAATCACCTAATATGTAGATAGGTGGCCAGAGTCTTTGATGGGTGGGTCTGTGGACATGTGTGTATTTGTGTGTAGTTAGATTAAGCCCTTTATCTTGATACTTAGTCCTCCATGTTGAAAATGATCGATCATTTTTTGTGTTTGAATTTCTAAGCTCAATCATCAAGAGGCTGTTTCCTCCTTGTGTGCTCCATAATTTGGGTTAAGTGCCAAATTATCCCAACAGGCAGGCTTAGTGACTAAGAGTTAGCCTAGTTAACTGAGAAATGAGTGTTCTCAAAGATTTCCTGAAATAATAGAATACAAAAATTCATTATGTATTAAAACGTTTTATGGTATTTATGTATACCTATATACACAGAATAGAAGAACTTTTAAGAAGTATCATTTAAGGGGCACCCGAGTGACTCAGTTGGTTGAGCGTCCAACTCTTGATTTTGGCTCAGGTCATCATCTCAGGGTTGTGGGATCAAGTGCTGAGCATGGAGGCTGCTTGGGATTCTCTTGGTTGCTCTCCCTATGCTCCTTTCCTCAGTTTATGCTCAGCTCGCACACACACACACTCTCTCTCTCTCTCAAAATTAAAAAGTCATAAAAGAAGTATCATTTAAATTATCACTGATTAATAGGCTTAGTTGGGTACTTTATTTTTAGTCTTTGTCCTTTCTCATAACTGCTGGAGCTATCTCTAGCTTGTATTCAAAGTATCCTGCCTGAGTTTAGAGTTAAAACATGCCGGAATGTGGAGGACTGTAAGACTTCTTTGGAACTTCACACCAGCTTGGTGTCAAATGCTTTTGAAGATGACATCCAAATATCTTTTGATCTTTGTCACAACCACAATGGGATTTTATTCTATTTAGATTTTTAATAAATGAAGACAGACTTATTTATTCATTTTAGAATTCCTGATCATGCCTGGTTTCTAGCTGAAATCCTGGATTCTGCATTTTTTTTTTGGAGAGAGGTAAACATCTTTTATAGCCTCATCACAGAAATAAAAGAGGAATACATTTATATAATAATGTGAATATGCAGTTTTATGGACTCTCATGATTATAACTTTTATTTCAACAGCATCTGTGTTCTAATATCTTACTACTTGCAGGTATTTTATTTAACTTGCACATAAATATAACACATAAGAATAGGTGTTTCATATCTGTGGTGGTTCCAATTATAAATTTAATCTATACCAGGATTTAATTTTTATTTTATGTTTTAAACAGATTATAATAGGGTTTTAAACAGAGGTAAGTAGTTTCTCGATGAAACTAGATTTGATACTTTATTCTGACTTTTCTCCCATTTGCAAATTAAATAACTTCAAAAATGCTATATAGTGTCACTAAAAAGAAGTTGTATCTGTTGAGCACATAGTGTGTACCTGGTGCTACATTAGATGCTTTCATATGTTTGCATTTATCTCACTACCTGATTTTTAAATGAGCTAACTGAGAATCAGAGAGGCTAAGACACTTGCTCAAGATCACATAGCTTTTACAATGGCTGATCTAGGTTCATTATTGTCAACATTAATGATAATAATTATTATAAGCATCATTTGCTAAGAACTTTCTAGATGTCAAAGATATTAAACTTTTTGCATGCAAACATATTTCACTCAGACATCAAAGGAATTAATATCCACATTTTACCAGTGAAGACATGGAAATCAGGGAACTTAAGTAAAATTTTTCAAGTCACACAGCTAGTTATTGTGTGTAGGTAGGGTAGGTTTTGAACTTTCCAGCATTGCATTAAACACCTTCTTGTGTGCTTTAGAAACTATCTCCATGTTTTGATGAACGGTAGTCCTAGTATAAGTGGCCAGTTCCCATGGTAATCTTGAAGGACAACGTTTTCCACTCCTATGATAAACTATGTCATGACTATTATTGTCTTTTAGTCTCATAGCTCTGCAGTTGTATCTTCCACATGCTTCTGTTGCCACCTGTATTGACTGGTGATCTGGCAGCGGTGGATTGTTTTCATGGTGATCAAACATGACTCTATATAAGTACAAATTAAAGGTTAGCTGTATTCCTCTGCTCTCCTTCCAGTCTAAACACTGAGTTGAAATTGAGACATCGGGCATGATGGTTTATGGAAGCCTGACATTTCTTCAGACTTGTTTGGTCAACCCTTGAAAGCTTTACTGAGTTTAAACTATCCCACAAGCATCAGTCAAAACACATGGGGATCATGGGAAAAGACGGTGCTTTTCCTGCACAGCTGCTCTGCAGAAAAGGGATTGCATGGGCAGGCGTCTTGTCTGGGCAGAATGTTGTTATGAGCAAGGGCTTTTCCTTCCTCATGAGAGAAGCCTCCAAGTCTCCTCACAGGTCTAAGTAATGTAGGAATGCCACATTGCTTGCATTCTTTTGATTCTTTCCCTGATTTCTATTTTGCTTTAGCACTTGTCTAAAAACAGAACTGTCAGCACCTTAATTTTTTTTTTCATCTTGTTTCCCAGCCAAGGATGAATACTGATAGGTTTAAATTCCCAAGTGCCTGCATTTGGCTGTGAAATAGCAGTGGGCATTTGTTCAGTTTGAGAGGATATCCCCACCCATCACTGCAGGGTTCTAAGGGAAATCTTACCTGGATCCTTCCCCCAGTTTCCTGACTCCTAGTGGTTTCAGAGTAACGGCCAGAGATGAAGGTCCCACCCAGGCTGTTCTCTGAATTTGAGAACTGATTGATTTTTCATTGCTATCAACTGTCAGCTCTGTAGCATTTCCAAGCTCGTCCCCTCTTGATCTTGTAAGGATTAATTTCTTGTTTTTATGATTGAGATGCTGCTGAGATGTACTGTGATACCAGGTTGCCTCACTCCCTGGGAGTGGAAAACATTCAGAAAGCTTTCCTGTATATTAGAGGAGAGAACTCAGTGCCCTGGACAGAGCTGGTACTTAACAAGCTCATGAAACAGGATTTTGCCTTCATAGATCTCTGATGAGAAATACTCATAGGACCTTTATGCTTCGATGAATTTGGAACCTATTGGTGACTTGGTAAAGAAAATCTCTTAGTTGCTGAAGAACTAAGTAATGCATTAATAGTATTTTAATGAACAGGCTTTGAATTTTTAAAAAACAGTTTATCTGGTATCCACTCATCCCATTCATTCAGCAAAAACTTCTTAAGCACCTGTTAGGGAAGCAGGTAGAGTATTGTGGTTTAAAAACACAAAGCTTAGGGGACCCTTGGTGGCTCAGTCAGTTAAGTTATCTGACTCTTGATTTTGGCTCCGGTCGTTATCTCCCAGTTCGTGAGATTGAGCACCGCATCGGGCTTGTGCTAACAGTGCAGTGCCTGCTTAGGCACTCCTAAGTTCTCTCTCCTTCTCTGTCTGCCCCTCCCCTGCTTATGCGCATGTGCTCTCTCTCTCTCTCTCTCAAAATAAATAAATAAACATTAAAAAAAATAAACTCTGCGATCATGATGCTTCAATAAACCATCATGTCCGATGTCTCTGGTTTCAAATCCTGGTTCTTCCATTTAGAATTCTGTGACCTTGGGCAAGTTATTTAACCTCTCCTGCCCATTTTTAAAATGGAAACAATGACATATGCTTCATAGGCTTGTTTTGAGTTTTAGATATATTACAGAGGAAGCTCTTGGCATGTAGAAATCCCTTAACAACTGTGGTTGTTATTAATTAAGTTACTGTGTATATTCCTACTGTAGTTACAACTATCTAAAAAAGTTCCTTTCCTGGGGTGCCTGGGTAGTTCAGTCGGTTAAGCATGTGACTTCAGCTCAGGTCATCATGATTTCACAGTTCATGAGTTCGAACCCCTTATAGGGCTCTGTGCTGACAACTTGGAGCCTGGACCCTGCTTCAGATTCTGTGTCTCCCTCTCTCTCTCGCCCCTTCCCCTCCCCCCTCACACTCTGTCTCTCCCTCTTTTTCTCTCCCAAAATAAATAGACATTCAAACAAAAAAGTTCCTCTCCTGAAATTGTTGACAATGTTCTTAAATAGCCGAAATAGAGACATAGAGAAACATAAACAAAATGCGGAGTTAAGTACTAGAATGAAGTCTGTCACATGATTAAGTATCAGTGACCTCTTTTGCCCCTTTCAAGTTGAAGGTTTGGATAATGCAGGCTGGAGGTTTCACAGGAAGATGTGTTTCTGAGCCCATGTAGTCATGGAAAACTTCAGGGAGGAGTAGGTGGAAGGAGGATGGGGAGGATTCTCAGAACCCAATCCCGATTAGCTTTACCCCTTTTCCATCACATCCTGATTGCTTCATCCCACCATCCACCTCTAACCATCGACCTCATCTAATTGAGCTTCTCAATGACTCATAGGCCCTTTGCACGCACATACATTTCTTCCTTCTCTGCATTTTATTTTTTCCCCAATTATTACAGAATCACAATGTTTTTGAATAGTGGATCATTTTCCCCTAAAATAAGTTAGAACTCATGACTCTTGCTTCCCTGGCCTATTTCCCTTTACCAGCCTCCCCCAGCTCACCTTGCTCCTGGCCTTTAGCTAACTTAGTCTCTCATCCTAAATCTGCCCGCTCACTTTTTTCTTGACTCCTAAATACGAAAGGAGGTTTTGGTGATACTCAGATTCTAAGAGCTTGTACCATGAAGTTCAGTCTGTTACAAGTGGATTTGAAATCCAGCATGTTTCATGATTTTTATAGATGTTTGCATCTAGCCAAACAAGCTGGAAATAATCAGAACAAATCCTGATAAATGCCAAGCATCCATGGAAACACTAGTGGATGTAATTTCTGGAGAACAGGATAAATGCCATCCACTTTTAGGGTAGAATGCATATTACCTATCAGAATGAAGACTCTTATTTTCAAAAGGTGGAATTAAAAAATAAGTTCTTTAGGGTCTTGGCAAAAAGCGTAGTCAAATAATACAACTTTTGCACGTCAGACCTGAAGGTGCTTCTTGATTACCATGATTAATGGCATGGGTGTTATTTTTGATTGCACAAGCCTGAGTAGGAGGCACTTAACTGCCTAACAGGTAGAGGCAGGGGACTCCTGACATGTGTCCATGTACCCATGATGCAGGCAGTTGCTGCATGGGCCACACAATATCACTAGGAGACAAGATGAGGAGCTCTCAGACTCCATTTGGGAACCCATCTAACCCTCTGAAAAACCACAGGATCTTGAGTCATATCATTGGTATTTGCTTCAGCCTTTCCCCCACCCCAAGGCTTTGCCTAAGCTGATTGTGAATTTCTGAGAAGTCCAGACACTAAGCTTTTTCAAGAAAAGTGCCCACAATCAATTATGCCTGGGTAGTTCCATTTAATATCCCACAGCTTCTCATGCAGTGTGGGATCCAGGGAGTCCACTAATTAACTGGGTGACCTTGGGAAAGTCACAGTCACTGGGCTGAATAATAACGACAACTCCTTCCAAATGTATGCTGCCTGGATATCCAACCTCACACATATCTCCCTGTTCCCCCAGACACTTTCCTCATTGGCTCCTAGTGGCAAATTCTGCATATTGTGCTTAACAGGCTGTTAAATTATCTTAATTAAAGTGTCAAGGGATAAAAATGGAAGATTACTCAGAGCTGCCACCCCAACCTTTCCCCAGCCAGCTCAAGAAGGCTTTTGCCAAGAAGATTCTGATATGCAATACTTAGTAAGCACTCTATGGGTTAATGCCGAGCCACTGTATTCCATGGTCTTTAGACATGGATGAAATTGAGATGTGTAATCTCTTTTTAACAGACTTGCTATAAGGCAGAAAGGGATGTTTCCACTAAATTCAAGACTTTATTACATGTAGAAAAAGGCTCTGACAAAGACTTAGGGGAAAAACATGTAGAACAAACAAACAAAAAAATTAAACCTTGTTCTGATCCCTCCTCCACGTGGGTGAAGGTAGTTCTATTCAAAAGTTGGAGTTTGGTCCTGATGTTGAACCTCTCAGAGAACCTGACACAACCTGCTCCTTCCAGGATGCTTCTAAGTTTGAAGAAATATGTCTTGGAAACACTAGACTTGGATCATAATATTTTTTTTTAAGAAAAGCAAATCCTCCCAAAATAATTAGTTCAACTGGATTTTTTGTGTGGATTAGTCAGAGACTCAGGGAAATAGCAGGCACAGGACAAGTTTATAAAGACAAGGTTGACACTACACATTTTCCAAGGTTGACACTACACATTTTCTATGAAGGTAGAAAATACACAACCCCCACTGGCCCAATATAGGGATAGAATTGGCAGTTATCTATAAGATATGGAGAGAATAGCTGAGAGCTCCTTCCCTAAATTCTCTAAATCTTCCCAGCCCAGGAACTCTGTGCTGGAAAGCCCCCTCGTTCTGAGAGGACATTTAGCCTTGGTTAAGAACACACACTGTAGAGCCAAACAGCCTGGATGCAAAGCCACAACCTGGGGAGGACTACTCAACATCTCTGTGCCTCAGTTTCCTCACCCGTGAAATGGTATACAAACTAGTGCCAATTTTATAGTATTGTTATGAATGTTGAATGAGTTAACATATGTAAAAGGCTTCAACCAGGAGCTGGCATGCAAAGAGTACGAGTCGAGCAGAGATGTCTTAGGAACTTTGTTCAAAATACAAATAATGCAAGGAAATGTAATAACATGAGATTATACTGTGTAATAATGGCCATTTAGACCCTAGCATGAATTAATTCTTTTGTCTGTTCAGAGGGGGCTCTGGGAGTCATAGGACTTGGGAAGCTAGATATGAGGCGAGTCAGAAGAATTGATGTAGAAAGAGACAAGAGGGAAAGCAAACGTCTGCCTGACTCAAGGTTTTGCTTTTGAGTCAATTCTTTTTATTTTTATTTTTTTGGTACATTTTAGCTTCCTTTAACATTCTGATTATAGATTAATTTATTATTTTCTCATTCAACCAGCCTGGCTTCTCTGATGATGGTTCTTAGAGGCCCTTTCCCTTGACTAGGTAGGAATTAAGAGCTATTTTTAGCTCCTCTTCTCTGATATCTTTTGTCTTCACATTCAAGCAGTCAGGGAACATTGTTCAACCAGGGGTTAGTGCTGGTTCCTCTGAACATATGAGTTAATGATAAACATCTTTGCTGTATTTTTCTCTTTAAAGAAGATCCTCCTAGCAGCAGTTCTCAACCTTGAGCATGCCCCAGACTCACCTGGAGCCTTGTTAGTACTCAGAAGATCTGGCCCCATGCCAGTTTCTGATTAGGTAATTATGAGATGGGCCCTGAGAATCTGCATTTCTAACAAGTTTCCAGGTCCTGCTGATGCTGATGCTGCTAGTTCAGGGACCACGCCTTTGATAACTTCTGCCTCATGGTAGTTTGCACCATTAATTGCGCATTGGAATGACCCTGATACCTGCATCCCACTCCAAAGATTTGGACTTCAATAGTTTTGAGTGTGACCTAGGCATTATAATTTATAAAACTAATACAATACTTTCACTCATAGAGGGTTAGGACTAAAACTGTTGTGATTTGTGGGGGCAGGGTGAGTAATTTGCTTGTGGGTACCCAAGGTTTCATCTCAAGGGCAGATCATAGAAGAGTGGCTAGGAATAGGCTCTTTTTCTTAGCCCCCTCTCCAAAAAAATTAAAATAAACCCAAAAAGCTGTTTTCTGATGAGGATGACTACATTGGCCTAATAAGCAAAAACATTTTCTCCTGGCTATCTTTTGGGATCCATCCCCAGGAAAAAAAAATAGCTGCTATAGTAACGAGAATGCTTGTGTATAGTTCGTCGTGCGGGGGCTGGGTGATGAATAAGTACTGCCGTTGGCTTTATGACCCCCATGGCCTTTTCTCAGCCATTCAGTATGAGGTGGGGCACCCCTGCTCTGTAGTTATGGAAACAGAGGGGCTCATGCCCACTGCTGGCCGTGGTAACCATCAAGAAAGAATTGGGGTTTTTGTCCACCCAGAGCAGGAGACTCTGGATCAGCTAGATGGAAGCTGGGCTATAAAAGCTGTTAATATACTATGGAAAGGGCTGAGAATCGTGCCTCTTGTCAGACTCTAGGATAGAGGCCGTGTGAAACAAGAAGTTTAACTAGCTGTGGCCTTTACTTTATTTGATAAAGTGTAGTTTACTTTCTACTTGAGCTTTTTATTGACCATAATAATTCTAATTGAAATAAACATTTTGATTACAGCTCTGTTCCGCAACTGCTTAATAGGGAACTAAAATAACTTTCAATAATCATTTTGTCCAAATGGGATTCATTTAGCCTGACAGTTATTCCAGGCATTTATTGGCATGCAGCAGGCTGGGAGTGTTTCCGAGCATAATTACGGGAACATTTTACACCGGGGTTAACCTTACCAAAATGACAGACTGAAAAGTGGTGTAAAGGAGCAAATAAAACCCATAATCTGCCATAGAAACTCATAAATGAATCCCCTTTCTCTACTGTTTCTGATGCCCAGGGCTCTAGTTAAAATTAAAAGGAATTTTCTTTTGAAACTGACAGTCTGGCTGCAGGAGCACACTTTAATGAGGGTACACTGCAAACCTGGTGCTTCTGGGCAAAAGAGAATTTTATAGCCACTCAGAATTCTGTGGGTTCAATTGGGGGTGGGGGCCTGGGCCATAAGGTGGCCTGGGGGGGGTACACTTTCTGTTCAGCAAAGGTTTCAGGCTCCATCCCTCAGCCAAAAGGAGGAAGAATGTTCTCTGTCTTGTCTTCTTAGGGGATTAAGGAAATTGAGAGGCCAGATTTCTTGGGGCATCAGCCCTTTTCTTCAGTGCCCTTCCAAAGTAGAGCTACCTGGTTTGGGTTCTATCTTCTTTCTTGGGAACCTTCTCTACTCTCCCTCCATTCCCAACCACCTAAGACCTTTGATGTGTAAAACTGGAAACCAACATCCTCACAGATAGAATAACAGAAGACACCTTTGTGGCTTCTCAGGTGGACATTGAGTTATACCTGTCACAGCTGAGATGAATCTGATTATTCACTATTGTCAACAGGGCCGTGTTCAGTCCACTGGGCAGTCAAGATGGGGCACGGCAGTGATTTAGGACCTTGTGAAGGGCTCAAGACTCATCTGGATGAATGAGGATTGGGTGAAATCCTTTGACGGGTCCAAGGGCAACCTTAAGTACAATGCAGTTTAAACAATTCATTATTATCACGATGAGTACTACTTCCTTAATGTCAAATTCTTTGAAGTTGTTTGAAAACTGGAAACCTACCTTACTGCAAATAAATGTTCTTGAATGATATAATGATTCAACAAGATCTGGTAAGGCAACAAAAACTTGCTGCACTTGTGACTGTGTTGGTTCACTGGGACCAGTTGCTACTTTAAGAAAGTAAGAAAATCTTACTTTAAGAAAATCCTCTGCTGCTTCAGCTAAAAGGGAAGAGGAGGATCTTTGGCGATTGTCTGGACAGCCGTTGCCATCTGCGAATGGCCCCCATGATCACACACTCTAGGGTGAGGCTTCTGTCCTAAGGGTGCTCAGGTTCACCTGGAGTGCTTTAAATTCAGTAGGAATCCCTATCTGAAGCCACTACGTCTCTGGACATGTCAGTTACCCAGGCCAATGCACCTTCTTTGTTCTTTGAACAAGTTTAATTGGGGTTTTCAGTTATTTACCGCCCAAAGCAACCCAACTAATAAATGGACATTTGGTATTATTATCCTAAAACGAGGTAAAATAATAAGGCAAATATATATACCTGGATTGGGAAGCTGGAAAGAACACTGTGGACCTCCTCAAAGGCACAGCCTGATACATTACAACTCTGGATTAAGTAAACTTTCTTATTTGCTTCAACTCCCATGCAAATAAAAATAGGATCTATTAAGTGATGCCAAAAGTGGTCACCCCACTTAAAGGAAACGTTTGCACAGAGCAGACACTAAGTCCTCTGTAGGGGTCACCTGGATGATTCTGCTGGTGATGGGACATAAAAAATTACCATCCTTATCTATTCTTAGGACTGGCTACAGGCATTTGTGCTTTTGTAAACCTGAATGTAAAAATCACCCTTTGTTTATATAACAGCCTGTCCTTGTTGTATGAGAAGTTGTCAGGGAACATATATTTTTTTAGAACTCCAAACTTTAATTTTTTAAATAAGCCTTTGGAGGCTGTCCCTTCCCCTAATCCCTGTGCAACACTTCCCTGACCCCACCCCCAAAGCAAAACAGCAGGCCCTCATATTATAGATGAGAAAATTAAAACACCACATTCTCTTTAGGGGAATGGGTAGATAGATCATGATGAAGATATTGCTCTCCACCTGCAAAACCAAGGCTATATTTTGTTTATGTTGTTCTAATTAGAAATTGTGTCTTTCTTGGATAATTTCCTTGTCTACCTCCCTTTGTGAACACAAATTTGACAGAACTAGGGCAGAGAGAAAACAGAGGAGTTTATTACAACCAACATTCATAGGAACACATCTTTTACAGGAAAGCTCATGTCCATATGTTTATAGAGACCCAAAGGTGTAGGGAAATCTGTTGGGGGAAGAAGAATCTTATTGTAAACTGTGTAGAAAATCAAATGGATGAAAATTGCAAAATAAAGTTTCAGTTCTAGAATTTTAGGACAGAAGTGACTTTTTGATTTAAAACAATTGTAAGGTAACAACTCCATGCCTTTGTGGAAACCTGGATACCTCTGTAAGTGTAAAAACTTTTGACTTCCATGGTTGCGACCGTGGTGGGTAAGAGCTGCTTTAGTTTTCATTCATTCTTTCTTTCTTTATAAATTTTTAAAGGTTTATTATTCATTTTTGAGAGACACAGAGCTTGAGTGGGGAGGGGCAGAGAGAGAGGGAGACACAGAATCCAAAGCAGGCTCCAGGCTCTGAGCTGTCAGCACAGAGCCTGACTCAGGGCTCGAACCCAAGAACCATGAGATTGTGACCTGAGCCGAAGTCAGAGACTTAACTGACGAAGCCACCCAGGTGCCCCTCAGTGTTTTCTTTCTTATGGTCTTTTGATTTTAAGAAGAGAACGATGAGCACCATTCCATTTTCAGCAGAAATGCAGTTAGGAGAACCAGTGTTCACTGGTATCTCAGGACCAGCTGGGAATGGCCAGAGATAATTCAGCTCCAAGCAATGCCCTTTGCTGAGTGAGTTCTTGTCTTTCATCTTCCTGTTTACTGGGTACTTTTTATTCCCATCTTGCTTAGGGCCCTTCTCAGTGGTTTTCATTATCTGGATCCTCTTTGATTCCCACCTCTGTTTGTTTCTATTATGAATTGAATTATATCCCTCCAAAATTTGTATGTTGAAGTCCTACCCTCACTGCCTCAAAAGGTGACCATTTTTGATGACAGGATTTTCACAGATGTAATAGTTGAGATGAAATCATACTGGAGTAGGGTGGGCCCCTAATCCAATGTAACTATTGTCCTTTTTTTATTTTTTTGAATGAGAGAAAGCATGAGCAGGGGAAGGGCAGAGGGGGAGAGAGAGAGAGAGAGAGGGAAAGAGAGAGAGAGAGAAACTCTTAAGCAGACTCCACACTCAGTGAGGTTTCCTACATAGGGCTCAATCCCATGACCCTGGGATCATGACCTGAGCCAAAATCAAGAGTCGACGCTCAACTGATGAGCCACCCAGGTGCCCCAACTAGTATCCTTATAAAAAGGGGAATTTGGACAAAGACACAGGGAGACACCATGTGAAGATCAGAGTTATGCTGCTATAAACCAAAGAACTCCCAGAAATGAGGAGAGAGGCCTGGAACAGACTCTTCCCTAGAGACTTCCAAGGGCGCATGATCCTTGATCTTGGACTTCCAGCCTTTAGAACTGCAACAAAATAAATTTCTGTTCTTTGAGCCACCTAGTGTGTGGCACTTTGTTAGGGGAGCTCTAGCAAAATGATACAGTCTCTCATTATCCCCACTCCTACACACACACACACACACACACACACACACACGCTCCCACACTCCCACACTCCAAGCTCTAGTTTTCCTTTGTTTTGTTCTATCAGGACCTTAATGGAGACTGTTTCCTTAAACTACACATCTCCAAGGTGAAACTAGACTACCATAAGTGAATTATTTATGCTTCGTTCTTTCCAAATCCATACCTGAAGAATGTAAACCAAATGCACCCCCACTTACTGGAAACAGCTACCCTCAATGCAAGCTAATCCTGCCTCAAGGGAAGCCAGTAGCTTCTTCGAGGCAGACCTAGGAAGCCTTGTGTTTCTCTTCCTGGAACAGGTTTGCATCTGAGCAGGTCTTTCAGTGTTTCAAACTAAAGAAGTCAATAATGTAGATAGACATTTCTGGTTTCGTGACAGGCTGGTTAGGGGTTGCGAACTAGTGTTTGGGGAGAGGGAGGATGGTTTTCAGTGGGACTGAGAATAAAGCAGCTGAGGTTGGGAGTGAAGGAAATCCTTTCGCACACAGCTAGCAAGTCACCTTGTGTACTTGGTAGCTCAAGGCTGTCCCTCTGCCGATGCCTCATTCTGTCCACGTGCCTTGCCTCAAATCCCAACCTGCTCATGGAAAGTTCTGTAACAGGCACAGCTTTCCACAGCTTCCTTTCCTTTCACCCCAGGAGCGTTTCCTCAAAGCCTCTGCCTTCACTGAGTGGGAAAACAATCCCAACTTGTGTATCACTGTTCTCAAATACCTTGTTCAAGCCCAACTCACCAACCCCTCTGGGAACCATGCCGTTAAGGGTGGACAGGAATCAAGAGTGAACGCATTTTGCTCACAACAGCACTTTGAGGGGCTCATGCCCAGAGAGTGACATTTGTCCCTGGGAGTAAACTCTAAATTACATCACAAATGAACATTTTAAAATTAAAGCTGGCATTTCTGACCTGCCTGCTAGCAGCCACGATCACGCTGAAAAGTGACATCATTTATGACACTGGCAGTTAAGAAGCCCAGGGTTTGAGGTCGTAAAACAGTTTCCAGGCCTGATTTAATATCGATTTTGCTGTCAGGCTAACTTTACTTTAATATTTAAACAAATGTTTAATGTTTAAACAGTTTGATTTTTCCCTTTTCATTTTTCTGTGGCTTTAACCCAGTGTTATCTATGTTGTAACAATTTCCCCTTGGGCCAACTTCCATATTATGCTGCCCTATCTTTAGCAATATTCTGATTTATCATCCTAACGTCTATCACGAATCTATACCTTTCTTTTCCTTTGAGATGGAATGACTGTCCTGTTACTGTCTGTATATAATTCCTGTTGTATGAATGTCATGATGTTGTATTGTTATAGTATTGGTAGTTGTTAGACCCATGGGGACAAATTCCTTCCTGTAAAGAGAGGATAATTTCTCATCTGAAGAATTAGATTGTTCTTTGTGTCTGGCCACTAGCTTTGGAACAGGCACATTTGACCTAGAAGAAGGAACCGAGCGGGTGTGCTCAAAGGGGTCTGTAGTTTGGGGCTAATGCAGTCCCTTATAATTTCATAAATTTGTAGTAAGAGAGAGACAGCTTTTATTTGGTTTCAATTGTGCTAAAGTCATTGACAAGGAGTTTTTGGCCATACTTGGTTCACATAATTATAATAGAAGCTGCTTATATCTGGGATAAGAGGGTGATAACAGTGGGAATCACAATGTGTGAATTTCAAGAGGGAAGTAAAATTCGTGAAATAACACTGTGGGGAGCCACTTTCCAGTTGTCCTTCCTTCCAGTGCTAAATCCGGACTAACTAATAAATCACCTAGCAAAACCCAGCTAGAATGGAATAAAACAGCTAAGTTATGATATGTGCAGGGCAAAGGGGGCAGTATTTTGTTTTAATAGGGAGTCCTTTTCCCCTTACATTCTTAACTTAGACATCCTGTCTATTTCTTCTGGGGTTTTCAGAATTTCCCCATTTCTCCTGCTGCAGAGATAAAAGGGCAGCCAATTTATGAACTGTGTACCATAGGGATTATAAATCTCTCATTTGTCTGCGCTCATTTCTATCTGATGTATTTTTTCAAAACAATAGCCTGAATTCTGATTTTTAAAATATCATCTGACCAGAGACCAAGCTCACAATTCCAAGGACAAAATGGGCTTTCTGTTGTCTAAGATACTCCTAATTAGTCTGTCTCACCTAGTTTCAGCTCACATGCATTATAAATATATAAGGAAATTATGTGGCTTTTGAATAACCCCCTGAATTACAATTATTCATCTTTCTGAGTGCTCTATATAGAGCTACCAAATCCCAAACCACCAAATCTAAAGATGCTTTATTTGTTAGAAAAATAGGAGAATTGGTTTTAGGAAGCTAGTCTTGACCTCTAATTCAGTTTCTCTTGTGCCAACCTCTGGGGATCCCTGTACCTCACCATTGATGTTGGAGAGTTATTTCTGCCTCTTCGTGGAAGTAAAGGTAATGTTTATAGCCTATTATGTCAGTCTGCCAAAAAGATTCTTGGTTTTATAAGGCAGAAACAAAGATACAGCCTGACCTTCTGTCAAATGGACCAAATCGTGTGTGTGTGTGTGTCTGTGTGTGTGTGTGAGACAGAGAGAGAGAGAGACAGAGAGAGAGAGAAGGACAGGGATAGGAGGAGGAGACCATTCACATTAGACCACACAATACTATATTCCTTTTTTCTGTGGCTTTCAAAAGGCCATTTAAAGAATAGTCTGGAACTACCCACAGAACCACTTGGTGTGAGAGAGGTTCTTATTAAAAATGCAGATTCTTAGACCCTCCTCCCACACCTGATGAGTCAGAATTCCTGGGTGCGCAGCCTACACAGTACTTGTAAAGTGGGGTCTAGGATCCATTGCAGTCAGTCATATCCCCTCTACCCAGGGTAAGTGAGAAAAGAAAGCAATGATCCTGATGAGGTGACAAATAGGAGGAAACAAGGAGAAAAAGGGGAAAAAAGCAACTTGTGACCAGCATGACCAGCAAACACGATCACAGAGATCATGAGAAACAAACCAGTACAGAGAAGTGTTCTCTAGACTGGGATTTGTGCCCAACCTTGTTCAGCAAACAGTCTCTCATTTTCAGTGTGACCAGGGACTCCCATATTATTTGTAAGCCAGAGGAATATGATTACCCCTTTAACAGACCTCAGCCCTTCACACGGTTTTTCTAATTGGGTTTCCATCTTAAGAAATGTCAACTGCTGCCTCTTCTGACTGGGCATCTGCTTTATGTGAGTCCCTTTGCCAGAAGGATGGTGACAGGTGACGGCATCATCGTGGCCCAGTGGGCAGTGTCGGGAATGCCCACTGTGTTTGCCTGGTGACATCCCGGAGGAGAATGGACCAGATGAAGCTGAGTGTGCAGGGAAAATGAAAAGGAGCAGTTGGGTGAGGACTAGTTGGAAAGGAGGAAGAACAGGGTGGGAGAAGACATGAAGTTGAAAGCAGATTCTTGGCTTCGCAGTGCATTACCTACTAATTTACATGTCTATTCAACCTTAGAGAATTTACCTGCTTGGGAGAGAGATGGCTTAGGAATGGATGGCAAATGATGGGATGGAAGTGGGGGAGTCCCTGGTGAAGGAATGCATTCTCTCCCATCTGATCAGGCAAATGTAACCTTGCCCTCAACTCATACCCCTTCTTAAAAATAAAAATAATAATACCTTGGCTAATGCTGTTTGTCAGAGACAGTCCCAGTGCTGAGCACTGATTGATGACAGGCTGGCATTTACTGGTGGTAATAAGGCTTCGAGAGATCACCAAGCAAGTGAAAATAAAGGTGTAATGATTGAATTATATATTCTCTTTCTGTGATTGAAAATAATATCAGACAACTGACTCCAGTGCCAGACAGATTACATAAGCACACATTAAGTGGTAGAATAAAAATGAGTGATTTTCCTCCTTGACTTAAATACAGCACTAAGTAGTGTGCCCTTGAATTCAGCAGAAAGCAATTTCCTCCTCCCCAGTAACAGCTAGGGGGCATTGCAAATGCAAATTGAGTTAGCTTTGCATTTTTAATATTCCACATATCCATAATTCACTACTGAGATTTTAGAGATGTTATTGCTACTACTTGGGCACATTTAAATTATTTTGCACCTCTGAACTTTTGCATTAACTTTAACATTGGCGCTTAAGATCTATGTCCTAATCTATAAGGAGGTCCGTGCTTCAAGAAACTCTAGTCCTTGTGACTAGGGGTTCACAACAGTATAGGACAGATTGTCACTTAGCTTGTCGTGGTCTCTTTCAAAGGGGAGTGTGTTGAAATAATTCCTGCCTAATAGGAAAAGATAAAAACCTCCAATCACTGTGTTACAATCTGTGGCCATCTCTGGAAAGACCATAAGTACAGAGGATGTCACCCAGAGCAGTGGCATTAAGAAGCAGTTTACAGACTGGTTGTGTGCAATGAGAATTTCTTCAGCTGGCAATCAATAGTAACCCAATTCTTTTTTTGAAAACCTGCTTTCAGAAGGTGTAACAGGATTAAGTTTATCTTGTTGGGAGTGGATGAGATGGGAAAATATCGAGAAATGAGGAACCAACATGGCTCTCGCTGTGTTTTATGAAAGAAAATAGTCACATCCCAACAATGTAGGATCCTTTTTGACCTGAGGGTAGTTGTTAAGTAACTAGTAGAGGCCAAGTCTGCGAATCTTGATAAATTCTCACTTGAGAAATAAAGGTGATATATGCTCTTCTTTTGTGATTCCATTTTGTGTGTTATTCTTTTTTTTTTTTTTTTTTTTTTTTTTTAGGAGAGAGAAAGAGCACGAGTGGTAGAGGGAGAGAGAGGGAATCCCAAGCAGGCTCTGTGCTGTCAGTGTGGAGCCCAATATGGAGCTCAAACCCACATACTATGAGATCATGACCTGAGCCGAAATCAAGACTCAGTCACTTAACTGACTGAGCCATCCAGGTGTCCCTAGGTATGTTATTCTGTATGAAGTACCTGGTCTGAGGTGTGGCAGAGGCCAGGTAGCTACAGAGATGGCTCCATACCCACAGGAGAAACTGACAGAGGGGAGAGAGTACTTCCAGAGAAGTAAATAAGTGATATTTCCTCTTTTTTCTTCCTTCAGTCCTTTCTTCCATCCTGAGTTTAGGAAGTTTATTAGGAGACTTGGGAAATAGGTTAAAGTTCTAGAGAAAAATAAGAAGTTAACACATATCCTAACGGCCAAGAAGGAATCCTTTGCAATCTGGACTAATTCCCTTGTTTTTCTCCAATGTAATACTTACATTTTTAGAGCAAAGTATCAAATTAAAGGTCAACTGTCACTAAGTTGGTCTCACCAGGCATGAATGTTCTGAATTGTAGATTTAAAAAGCACCACTTCCAGGCCTAGTCATGAAGGGCACAAGTTTCCCATAGATTTTGATGAATATCCAATTCTATTTAGAATGAATTATAAAAGGGAATGTCAGTTAGATTAAACCTACCACCCCTGTTCTCCACATTTCCTCTTTCTACCAAACACAGACACCCTGTTCACAAACACTGTGGGATCCAGCTTACACTGAAAAAATTAATCAACCAAATAATATTTACCATGAATGCTGCAGCTCTTCTAAAGGGCTAGCCAATTCCCTCTCCTTCCAGTCCTCTATTTTGGGGTGATGGAGGACTTCCTCTGGAATGGAGATGATGAGGGGATTTCCTCCTCCATGTCTATCTCATTGTTGGGACCCTTTTGTGCTTGCATTCAGATTGCCCGGACCTCTGGGAATCCACACGCCACCCAGAAGTCTTGAGATCTTTTCAGTTCTGCTCTCTTTTCCTTGCTGACCAACCTAAAAGAGCTAAGCCAAACGAAACCAAATCAAACTAAACCAAAACCAAGCCAAAACCAAAATCAAAACCAAAACAGCCAAACAAAGAACAGTACATCATCTATTATGTTAAAAGGTGATAAATGCCATGGCAAAAAGTAGAGCAGAGTAACAACATAGAAAATGGAGTGTTGTACATTCAACTAGTGTGGTCACTATTGCTTATTCAGAAGGAAATGTCTGGGCAAAGACTTGAAGGAAGAGAAGCAGTTAGACCTGTGAGTGTCTTGGAATAGAGCGTTCCAAGTGGAGGAAACAGCCAGGGCCAAGGCCCCCAGGTGGGTCAAGTCAAGGAACAACAAGGAAGTGAATGTAGCTGGAGTTGATAGAAGAAGGAAGAAAATGATGGGGCATGTGGGCAGACCCGGTAGGCTCTTGAGGCCATTGCAAAGACTTGGGCCTTTATAATATTAATTCTTTGTTTTCTTTCAAGGACACAAACATTAAGTCCTTAGGGAACCTGCTTTATCTAATATATTCAAATTATTTATAATTAGCATATAAATTGTATATAAAAAGTCATTTTCAGAAGACTCCAAGAGTTTGTTCTTTTTAGCAGTATAAATACCTTTAACATAATATTCTTTGCACCCTTAGTTATTTGGCAGCCTTGAGCCCGCTTTAACCCATAGTAGATACACTCATCCCAATGTATTGGGATACACCAATTCCAATTTAGACAGTGCCTGTCTAAATTCACAAATTCGGTACCAGGTGCATTTTCTTCTGCAGGTAGTATTGGAGATAAGCCAGAATTTGGTTCTTACCATAAGGTTAATAAAACCTAACAAGAATTGCCTACATTTAATTATTTGGCATGCTCAAGTTAGCATTTAAATTTTTATTTGCAGTAAGAAGAGAAAGGAAATAGGTTGGCTTAAAAAGTGCCTGGGTGGCTCAGTTGGTTAAGCATCCGACTTGGGCTCAGGTCATGATCTCTTGGTTTGTGGGTTTGAGCCCCGCATTGGGCTTTGTGCTGACAGTTCAGAACATGGAGCCTATTTTGGATTCTGTGTCTCCCTGTCTCTCTGCCCCTCCCCTGCTGCCCTCTGTCTCGGTCTCTCTCTCTCAAAAATAAACATTACAAAAATTTTTAAAAATAAAAGCTGGATTCTCATATTTACTTTTAAAAAAGTCGTTTAGAGGAGGATAATATTGTTTTATTTTAAAATTTTAATTGATGATGATTAGTAAGAAAAATGAGAACTTCATTGGAAGACACAAGACCTGGACTCTTGGAAATAGCTAGAGTTTAAACAATATATTGTTCATGTGTACCTTATAATACACTTTCACACATGTGATCTCATTGGATGCTTATAACTGTAAGTGAGTGGGGCAAGTGCTGTTTTTCCCCCTTTTCAAACAGAGGTTATAGGATTTATCTAAGGGCATACAGTAATGGACAGAGGCAGAACTTGAACCTCGGTCTTCTGACCTCAAAAGCAGATCCCCTTGATAAACCACTGTTATCTATATGAATACGAGCTAAAATTCAGGGTTGATAACACAGCTCTAAATTAGATTCAAATACCAGATTTGGTGGCACAGGCTATAAATGTGGTATAGAAATACAGAGAAAGAAAAATTACTGGGGCCTAGATTAAGCTACAGGTGGAGTCTTGGAAGTAGGGGTGAACACTGTACCTTGAAGCAAGTGTGTATGAGAGTTGGTGGAGCAAAGGGGGAAAGCGAAAGCAAGCTCACCATGAGAAAGGCTCAGGTCACCAAACACGCTTCCCAGAATACTGGGGGAGGCAGGCTTGTCAATGGGCATCCCGGTCTTCCCTGCTAGGAACCCGCCTATGTGTCAGGAGGTGGCTTCTACAGCAGGAATGGACTGGAGGAAGGATACCCGGTCCACTCCTCCTCTTATGCAGAGGCGAGAACTGAGTCCTACTAAATTACAACAGAAAAGAAGCAGCCTCTTTTTCTCTTCTGCACCCCTTTGGACACAGTAATCCTTTCTCTGACTCTTAGAGGAAAACTGCTGGGTTAGGCTGATTTGCAGCTACCTGCATATAGGTAGCTGCAGACAAAATCAAAGAAAAGTGGGACCCAGGATTTTTTCTGTGGTGTGGGAATGAAAGAGTTGTATTCTCCCAGAGAAGCTGAACACCCGTACTAAGACTAGTACATAGTTTGACTAGACTGGCCCCACCTCCTTCTCGTTCTGTACAGTTGATTGACCACCAAATACTTGGTGCTCTTGCTCCCTGCTTTCCTAATATGAGCAGAGTCTATACTTCCCGCAGCCAGAAATGCAGTAAATTCTGGTTTGTAAGGCAGCCAAACAGTATGGAGGACACAACGATGTTTTGAAAGTTTAAAAAAAAACCGTTTGTTTGTTGAAAGTGTTCACTTTCATGAATCATTTCCCATGGCCTGGAGGGAATCTCTCTTACCTCAAAAGCCTTTCTATATGTGTTTGCATTCAGTTAATGATCACTTCCCTTTCTTTGCCTAGTAGTTTGCCAAACTGGATCCATTGGGATCTTTTTATCCTTTTCCATAACTTAAGTTTTCAAGGTCCTACTTCCTTCACATATTTTTAATGCTTATTTATTTTTGAGAGAGAGAGAGAGAGAGAGAGAGAGAGAGAGAGAGAGAACATGAGGAGGTAAGGGGCAGAGAGAGGGGCACAGAAGATCCAAAGCCGGTTCTGTGCTAATAGCAGCGAGCCCGATGTGGGGCTCAAACTCACAAGCCGTGAGATCTCAGCTGAAGTCGGATGCTTAACAAACTGAGCCACCCAGGTGCCCCTCCTTCACATTTTTAAATTAACCCACATCTTGTTTGGGGTCCCAGGCTCTGAAAATGTAGTTTTACAGGCAAAGCTGCCAGGAGAGCCTCTTACTTTCGCAGCCTGTCACACTGCTTTTGTTGTGCAGCTCTGTATCTTAATCCCTGTAATCCCGTTCAGGGCAGCTGTGAGCACCCTGAGGCCTCCTCTGCGTTTTACCAGAGGGTGCTGGGTACAGTATCGCCCTGTGGAGAAGAAAAGAGCCTATGCAAAGCCAGAGAGACAGAAGCAGATTGACTGTTGCCAGGGGCTGGTGGAAAAGGCAGAGTTGGGGGGAGGGGACGGGGTGGGGGAGGGTTGGCTGCTTAAAGGATACAGGGTTTCTTTCTGGGGTAATGACAATGTTCTGGAGCTAGATAGTGGCAATAGCTGCATGACCTTGTGAATGTCCTATTGCTACAACTGGAAATGCTGCTGAACTGTATACTTTAAAATGTTCAAAATCGTGAATTTTATGTTATATGGATTTTATCATCATCATCAAAAAAAAAAAAAAAAGAATAGAGCCTCCTTCTGGATTCAGAAAGTACTGGACACCAATTCCAGCTCCATTCCTCATGGATAGGGCCTCTGGGCAGATAATATAACAGTGTCGAAGCCTCCATTTCTTTAGCTGCAAAATGGGATGAATAATTCCATCTGCCAGGAGAATTGCTCTGAAGATTAAATGAGATGGCATGTGTAGAGTGCTCAGCGCTTCTTTTTATGTTACAGATGTCTTTCTTTGTCATCCAGTAAGAGAGTGTAATGTGGACGTTAGGATGGGGGTTCCCGCTGTTCTAAGACAGATTTTCTTCAGGTCCCAGATTTCATGGCTGGAAGAAAATCAGAGGCACACCTCTGGGTTTTTCCTGGTACCTGCAGCTTCACTGGATGTGTCTGTTTTGACTTGGAAGCTGAATTGGATCACTTAACTATTTTTATTTTATTTTTTTGCAAGCAACTCACTTGTACCAAGTATCTTGTGATTCTTCTAAATGTCACTGATGATTGGGAGGTGTTTACGGAGGGGGTCACGTTGCACAATAGGAAGAATTGACCATGCTGTTCCTTTCTTTCTTTTCTAAATTTTCCCATTTTTTTCCTTTTGGAGCCTCTCCTTCTCCCTCTTACACCCCCCACCTCCCCCTCCCCCACTTTCTCCTTCTAATATTTGGAGTCATGCCCCCCCCTTTCTCTGAAGCGTCATGTTCCTAGACTCCACTTTTACCCCCAAGAACTTCTCGAAACATTTTTTTACCTGGAATGGATGGATCTCCTGGGACAATGCTGAGAGGCGATGTTCTCTACCACCTACCAGAATTTCAGCGAGCTCTTTGGCATGTTTAATTCGCACTCAACCAGCCCTGAGTCCTAGGTGAAGAGTTGGTGCTGCCTGGTACTTCCCAGCATGTGAGCAGTCAAAAAGGCAGAATTAACAAAGTTTTTCCTAAGATCATGCTGTATTTCGTATTCCTTAAGTACAAAGGCTGCCACTAATCTGTATGACACCGTGTTCATGTGCCCCATTCCTTCAGAAAATGCAGCCAATGCCAGGGCATGAGGACTGTTTATTGAATTGAAAGCTGTATTTCAACCCGTATTGGCTCTCAGCTTGCCTCCCTTGAGCAGTGAACAACCTCCCCAATAGTTCATAGCAGTCCTGTAACTAGGTATATGTTATCTTTAAGTAAAACTTGACCAGTAACCCTTTACCCCACATTCCGTCCTCCAATGATTAACTGAATTACTGGTTAGAGAAAAAGAAAAAATCAAAACAGTGATTGGGTTAAAAAATAGCATCTTCTTAAGCAAATCTGTTTAATCTACAAACTATTCAGAGAGATAATCTTAAAGTGATAACATGCTTTTTTTTAAAAAATTTTAAGGTCCTGCTATTATTCATTACATTAAAGGTTATTGTTCTAATGAATTGCTCATGATAGGAAAAAATAAGTTTTACCTTCTGTTCTAATTGGTGAGTGATATGTGAACTAATCAGAAACCTGTGCCATGGCCTCCATTAAGGCACCAGATGTATTTGGCTGAGGAGAGATTTGTTGAATAGCTTCAACCTTTAAGTGCAGAGGATAAATGGATGGTGACATCATTATACCTTGACAAATAGAAATTATATCATGCCCCCTTTTCCCTTTTCATTACTAAGGATGATTTATTTCAGTGGCTTTCAATTCATAAACCTATGGATTGTCTGTAAAGTTAAAAACCTTTTAAATTTGTAACATGCAATAGAGATGGTTAATAGCACTCATGAACCACACTATATAATGCTATTGGAGCTGTTTTCTCAGTAAAGGTACATTATAAACAAGTGCTGGGAATTTACAGCAAAGAAATTTGTGAGCCTCATATGCCTGGTCTTATTTCCCGACCAACCACATTGCTAAGTTATCATAAATGACATGACATGTGACCCTGTTACATTTCATCTTCATCAAATGCTGAATGATATAGGAAGGTCTTGGAATGAAAACTTAAGAGTCAATAGAATTATTTGTATCATGCAAAGTAAGTCCAGACTCTCCCATAACCTTTGTTCTCCCAGTAAATCCTGTGTTTGTTGTTGTACTTGATGGTTTTGAGTTTATACTCCCTGTAATGCCTGGGGATTTCCATGAAATCTTGTTATTACCCAAGATTACGTCTCCTCTCATTCACGGAGGCCTGTGGATTTGAAAGCCTGAAAAGGGGAGGGTGCATGTGCTTGGATAATCTATTCTCTGTTCTAGATTATAATGACAAAATAAATCTTGGATGCTTAAGGGATGAGATTTGAATGGATTGCAATAGGAGGTAAAAACAGGTAGATTTGCTTATGTGGGATCCAAATCAGGAACTAAATGGTTGTATGAAGAGGGGAGGGGTGTGTGTGTGTGTGTGTGTGTGTGTGTGTGTCTGTGTGAGTGTGTCTGTGTGAGTGTGTTTGTATGTGTGTAAAATGGGTGGTGGATAGAGGGTAGGGAGAAGGAGAAATAAGAAGAATAAATTAGGGGTCACATAAATAAAAGGTAGACTAGAAGGTGATATTCTTTTTTTAAAATTACAGTTGACACTCAATGTTACATTAGTTTCAGGGGTACAACATAGTGATTTGACAAATCTATATATTTATTATGCTAGTCTTACCACAGGTGTAGCCACCACCTGTCACTGTACTGTGTTATCACAATTCCATTGACCGTATATATTCCCTATGTTTTCCCTTTCATCCCCGTGACTTATTCATTCCATAACTGGAAGCCTGTATCCCCTCCTCCCCTTCACCCATTCTTTTCACCACCCCCACTCCTCCCCTCTGGGAACCATCAGTTTGTTCTCTGTGTTAATGGGTCCATTTCTGCTTTTTGTCTATTTGTTTATTCATATGTTTTGTTTTTTAGATCCCACATGTAAGTGAAATCATATGGTATTTGTCTTTCTCTGACTTATTTCACTTAGCATAGTACCCTCTGGTCCACTATCTTGTCGCAAATGGCAAGGTCTTGTTGGAAGTTGACGTTCTTACCATGGATGGAAGGAAATGAGAATAAGACTAGCTACCTTGGGAAATAGATGAAGAAGAAAATACACCAAGATGAATAAAGACAGTAAGCAATGAGAAGCCCATGTGGTTTATCCCCTTGGCTCTAAAGGGAAAACGGTCTCTATGAGACTCCGGGTGCTCAAGGAAAGCTGAGCCTGGGAAGCAGTGAGCTTCCTCGTAAGTAGCACATAGAAGGCTGCATAGAACTTTTGTCAAATTGAATATAATATAAGGCTGTGATAGTATCTCAGGGCCAGAGAAGTTCGTAGCAGGACAGCATCAGTAATGACATGTCCTTACTGCCACACATTTCCAAGTGGTTTGTTGGAGAACTCTTGACAAGACTGACAAATCTCCCCATGAACCCAGTGGCCAAATTGCTGTCACAGAGTAAATGTGATTATGTTGTAAGTAAAGGCCTGTGAACTAACCTGTCATGCCGCCGACATCCTCCTGGTAAGCAGCCCAAACCCTGCTGACACAAGACTGTTCCTAACAGAGAAATTGTCAGTCTCAGTGTTTCCTGTGCCTTATATCACAGGCCGACATGTCCAAGGGGATGCCGCTCCAATCAGTGCCAGTGCTATTTGGCATTTGTAGCACACATTTCATTTTTCAAGCATTTTATAATCCTATGCTGTGTTTACTCCACATCCCCTCTCCACTCTTCCCCTGCCCACACATGTCTTAGGCTACAACAGTGCCTTTACTCTTTACAGTATCCTTCACATGACCTCAGTGCTTATGTGATTATAGCATCCAGTTTTGACTCTAAAATTTAAAAGAACTCAGGATGCAGGAGAGCAATACAAATAATCAGAAGGTTAGAAAATAGGACCCAGGATAAAAGGTTAAAGAGATTGAGATTATTTAGCTTTGAGAAGAGAATAATGATGGGTGACTTAATAGTGTTCAACAGAGTCTGTAAGTGCTCTTTTCTGGGAGGTTATTATTTTAAAAAAATCCAAACCACCCCTACATACTCACGTGGCACATGATCTCTCGGTTTTTTTTCCCATAGGAAAGGACTCTAAGTATTGTTCTGTCATTTATTCAGTTATTTCAAGGAGAGAGGAGAGTAGGAAATGAAGTGGGTGAAGTAAGGGGAAGGCAGTTCCATTCCATGTTCGAGAACCCTTGGGAGCAGATCCGAAGTAGCAGAACAGGAAAAGAACATTCCTGTGGAGCTGGGGTTGGGCTCATAGAATATCTGAGCACTCAAAAGAAAGTCACCTAATTTCTTTCATTGCTTCCCTAAAAATAGAGCAACCTACTTAAAAGCAGAGCTCTCCACCTTACCCTCCACACTTACCCCTCATGAGGGCTGAGAATGTGATTAGGTCAGGAAAGACCAGCCATCCAGACTCTCCTTTCAGTAGTAGTCAGGTGGTAAATCATGGAGTTCATATTTAAATCGCTAGCACAATGCCCAACACAGATACGTTTCTCAATAGATGTTGGTTGAATTGAATCGACTATCCAAACTTTCCAGTTTTGGAATGAGATTTGGGAAGGTATCAAACTATGGAAATGGTACACTTTCAGGAGTATGTTCCAAATTCAAGGTCTTGACTCTCTGAAGTGGGTTGAAGGTGAGAAGATAGAAAAACTATTGGAAATTTCTAATACGGAGTCCTAGATTGGAATGATATAATGTGAACTTTATAAAGAAAGGAATAGTAGCTTGCAAACATCCAGAAAATGAGAGGGGTTGGTTTTTAGATCTTAGTAATTTCCCAAGGAACAAAAGTGATACCATCAAGTTTACTTTTACATAGCCTGGTCTACAGTGTCAAGATGAGAAGTAACTCTTTGCTCAAGATTACCTGGCGTTACAGATTGAGTCATGTTCTCCCCCCACCAAAAAACATTGAATTCTTAAATCCCAATACCTGTGAATGTGACCTTGTTTGGAAATAGGGCCTTTCTTTGCAGTTGATCATGTTACGATGCAGTCGTGAGGATGGCCTTTAACCCAATATGACTGTGTTTCTATGAAAAGGGGAGATCTGGACACAGAGACATGCACACAAAGAGAATGCTGTGTGAAAATCAGAGTTCCACTGCCATAAGCCGAGGAACACCAAAGATTTCCAGCAAAGCACCAGGAGCCAACAGAGATGTGTGGGACAGATGAGATATGAGAGAGAGCTCACAGCTTTCAGAAGGAACCTACTCTACAACGCTTCGATTTTGTGCTTCCAGCCTCTGGTACTGTGAGACAAAAAACCTCTTAGTTTAAGCCAACCGGTATGTGGTATTGGTTATGGCAGCCCAGGAGACTAATATGTCTGGATAAATGAATCCATCCCTACCTTCTTTGGTAAATGTAACCCGGTCATGGGTCTCAGCATTAGCAATGGGGAGCCTGTCTCTTCAAGGAAAGCTAAGTGTCTCACGTTCAAGTTTCAGAGCTTTGCAGTGCATGTCAGACAGAATTCCTTCCTTTTCCTCTTTCCATCCTTCATCCCACACTGAACCATAATTTCAGGGCTGGGTGTTACTTATTTACTAAAAGCCCTATATAGCAATAGATTTTACTCTCCAAATATGTTCTCAAACTTCTCTTTGCCATCTCCTCATTTTGAAATAGCCATTAACACGATCATTGATGCAACATATCAGTTTGGTGTTTCAGCCTCCAGATGTCTTTTTGGGATGAGTTTGCATCTGTTAGAGATGAAACAACTAAGTGTCATCGTTGCTTTTCCTTGTGGGAAATTACTTAGGGGCAAACAAATCGTTCTCCTTGTCTCCGGATGCATTTTAAACTAAGTCATCCTTTTGTCCTATCAACAGCAAAAAACAAGCATCTGTCAAACACTGGAGTCAGGCAAAGGGGTAGTGACAATAGGGGAAAGATGTAAGCTCATTGCCTTTTGTCTTTACAGATTTATATACAACTATTTTTTGTTTTCCTGTAAGACTAGGCAGAGACAGAATGTTGAAGCACAGTTTGTCTGCCTTCTTCTATCCCCAGCCCCTTCATCTTGCTCATTATCATCCCAAGGCAGCCCCTTTATGCCTGTGCAGGCTGCCAGGTGTTTGTTACCTCTAATTTTTATGCCACTAAAACGTGAATTCGTTACTGTAGGAGTTTAGGACTTTGTCAGCCAGGGGCCTGAAAGCTACCTGCAGCTTTCTTTCTGCTATCGGATCTGTGGGGCGAGCACTCCCGTGCCACGTACAGCCAGAGCCCAACGAGAGTGCCTATCTCATCAAGACGACCTGCAAGGAGGGGCACTTCAGAGGCCATATCAGACCCTACTGCCGCCTCAGAGAAGTTGGTTCTTACCCCCTTGGCCATTAACTAATGGCCAAACCCCACTGTTTGCTCCCTGGGGCAGACCACGGGCTGCCCACCCCCCACAGCACAGCGGCTCTCTTTGCTCACCAGTCTGTAGTTGTGGAACTCCGACTGGTGAAGGCCTGAGGGTTCAAGAACCAGATCTCTTTCTGGACAAGCCTAGAAGAATACTTTCTTTCTCCATTCTTTTTTCCTTCTTCTTTGTCCACTCATTCCTGGAAGGCGCTACCAGGTGGCAGTAATCACTGACTTACCGCCTTCGCATGCCCAAGGCCCCACATCTGTGCGATGACAGATGTTTACTGCCTGATTTTTCCGTTCTGTTTTGGTAAATTGGCCTAATTTAAAGCACAACTCACATGTGATATCGAGTCTGGCATAGACAGCTACCTACTTAGCCAGTCATATATTCCGTCGTCTTCCTTACCTACAGCTCCCACTTTAGTGAAGGGCAGGCATAGGCCTGCTTCATAAAATTCCCTTTGCATCTAAGAGTGATCAAGTGGTATAATTCTGACCAAATAAGTGAAAGCAGAATTCCACTGGGTGCGGACTCCAGGAAAGCTGTTGTTTTCTCATTGAAAGGGAACAGCCTCACTTGGCACTCAGCTCTTTTCTCCCCTTCCTCATCTTCCTGCCACATTTGCAGATGTGATGCCTAGAGCAGTGCTGTGTAATAATACTTCCGGTGATGACGGAAACGAGCTGTATCTGCCGCAGTCAATATAATAACCACCTGCCCGTGTGACTATTGAGTGCTTGAAATGCGGCCGGTGTGACCGAGGAACTGAATTTTGGATTTGACTTAATGTAAACATAAATAGCCACATGTGGCTAGTCGCTTCCTATCAGTTGGCATAGAGAGAAGCACAGCATTCATTCTTCAAGCACGAGGATGAAAGCACCTGTCTTAGGGGCAGTGGCCAGAAAAGGCAAGGCGAGCCCATTGGGCGGGTCCCTAAGCCAGCATGGCAGCCCCGCACTGCTTGTTATATGAGAAAAATAGACCTTGATTCAGTGAAGCCACTGTTGTTGGGTTTCTGTTAAATGCAGTTTTATGTAAGCATACCAGATGCTCTGACCGAAATGTTCAGATACTCAAGTATAGCCTCTCACAGAGGCAATTCTTGAAGAAAGTGAAATGATACAATGTGACACTGTGCAGAACTTCCCTCAGGTGCAGCGACTGGCTTTTCTTTGAAGTCTTTCTCCCCTAATATGCTGTTTGGATTTGCATTTCTAAATGCTCGTTTAGCCACATACGCACATGCCTGGTACTCTGAGCCTGATGGTGAAGCGCTTGGGAACCTGCAATCAGGTTCCTTGGTTTTACATCCCAGCTCTGCCCCTTACCCTGCAGCTCTGAGGAGTCCACATCCCTTTTAGGTGCTTTGGTGTCCTCATCCACAAAATGGGTTTATGTTTTCAGGTTGTCTTAAGGATGAAAATGAAGCAATGTTGGTTACAGGGCTCTAAATGGTACCCAGCACAACGCGAGTATCTCCAGAATGTTAGCTGCCATTATTGTTATTTTCTAGCCTGTAGGCAGAACTACTGCTTATTTAGAGCATGCATTTTAAAATGTATTTGCTCGAGCATCAAGAACCAGGACCAGAAGTCTGCTCTCTTGCCTCCTAGATCAGTGCCTTTTCCCCTTCCACAGCATTTCAGTTGGACAGACTTTGGGAATAGGGCACCATAAAATCTATACTCTCAGTCCTGTGACTCCTCATTACCTGAGGGGTTTACCTTTCCACATTACTTTTTCTGTTTATTAAGGAATAATGCTTCATTTTTGTCTGTATTCCTTATCTTTCGCTTGTCCATTATCAAAATAGCTCTATGGAAAGAGAACAGGGGCTTTGAAAACAAATAAGTTGTATCCTAACTCTGTCAATAATAGTTTTTGTGACCTTGTACCAAGTAGTCAGATTCTCTGCACCTTGTTTTTCTTCCTTCTCTAAGATAACAATAATAGGATATTGTGAGGGTTAGATTGAATGGGATATATATTATAAGGCCACTAGCAGCTGGGCAGTTATAAATTTTAACTCTCTTCCCTTTTGTGAAGCCCCTTTATGGACAGCTTTTCCCAAGAAGAAAAATATCTTAATAGCAGTAATTTCTGTCTGGGGCAGAGGAGGGGGGGTTCTAGCTATCATAACTCAAAGAAGATAGTCGTAACTATGTTCATAGAATCTTATGCTCAGAATAGGCCTGAAAGATCTTCTAATTGAGACATTCTGTGTTGATGAGAAAACCTCTACTCAAAGAAGTCAGAAGCTCTGAATCTTAGAGCTCTAAGAGATAGGAGTAGCCACTCCAATTCAACTTGCTTTCTCTTCTGTAGAACAGAAATTCTCAGCAAAGTACTGCATTACAAAATTCTCATTTCAGGAGCTTTCAATTTTTTTTAAGTTTATATATTTATTTTGAGAGAGAAGAGATTTTTTCTTTCTTTTTAAAGTTTATTTATATATTTATTTAGAGAGAGAGTGAGAGAGCACTAGAGAGCATGGACAGGGGAGGGGCAGAGAGAGAGAGAGAGAAAGAGAATCCCAAGCAGGCTCTGTAACAGCACAGAGCCCAATGTGGGGCTTGAACTCATGAACCATGAGATCAGGGCCTGAGCCAAAATCAAGAGCCACATGCTTAACCAACTGAGCCACCCAGGCACCCCAGGAGACTTCATCCTTTTAAAGATCCTTATCTCCACTCCATGGATACACAGAGGTGACTAAATATGCAAGTCGAGAGCTTCTCAGCCATGGAGATGATCTTTCAATAACACTTTGAAGAACCAAAGAGAGACAGAGGAGGTGGCAGGGAGAGGCTCCGTGTGATCAAAAGAGCACCATCTAGCACAGGGGAGACTTGGGGCCAACTTGCAGTGCTGTCACTCATAAGGGTGTGACCTTGGATAAGTCACTTAAAAATCTCCCATTCTGTGTTCTTCACCTCAAAATGGGGACTCTAATACCCACTTCCAAGAATAGACATGTGGATCACATGAGGTCATGTACCTGGAAGCACTTTGTAAAGTGTAGACTGTTCTAGTGAAGTAAGGTTATCACATTTCCTAGTAGGCGTGAATTAAAATTCTCTCTTCTGCAGATTCAGATCTTCTCACACTGCTGTGCCCAGGCACAATGTGACAACACTATAGAAGCCTTAAAAATCCTGTGTATAAATTTGACCTCTCTACTTGAACTCTAGAAAATTGGCAGTGTGAACCAAAGATATGTCTCCATTTCTAGAAGTACAGTGTCCAAGGCTCTTACAAAAATTGCATGTTTCTTTTCTTTTGTATTTTTGGAGCCTTAAATCACAAAAGATCAGTTAGCTTCTGAAGAGAATTCTTGGTGAATTATAATCTTCTGTGAACTTGCTGGCAATGGGCTCTCATATTAGAAGAGTTAGTGGTTGAAAATGACTCAAGAGTTTCTCCACACTGATTTGGGAAATCTTTCTGTAAAACACTATCACATCTCTCTCCAGCCCTGGAAATTTTTGCCGCCACGTTTTGTCTGATCCCTCTGATATTTAGTCCCAAGGGTGACATAATGACATCACTGAGTGAATTCCTGCTAATTAACTGGCTGAGGGTGAACGTAATTGAACTCAACTGCAGCCCTATTTTGAAGGGTGTGTACTTGTATCTCTCTTTGATGGTACTGGGCCAAGTGGATTCTAAGCACAAACAGATCATTCTGGTGCTGGTTTCCAGCTTTGCCTCACATCGCCTGATTCAGCTTCAGTTACACTTCAGAAGAGAATAAATGCAAGTTCATACTCATACACAACATAGAGAGATGTATGTATTAGTAGTTCACATGTTAAAACGATGCTTGTAGCATTGATAAAAATGTACTTATGTGAGAAGAACTGAGCATATCATTTTAATTGAAATATCTGCAACAGTATGGTTAACTTTGATAAGTTTTAGGTGAGGAATATGGCCAAAAACTGCTTTTAGAATTAAAAACTGGAATTTTTGTCTCTGTTAGTGAAAGCTAAAATGAGAAAATAAAGCAGTAGAGAAAGAAATGATTCATCTAGTATCATATAATCTAGAATTATAACTCACAGGACAGAAATTTCTAGGTGGTTCTATTATCTTTTGAACAAAGAAAGGATACTTGGGTAGTTTTTTCAAGCTTCTCACCTAGTAATTCAGGAATTTATTAAAACTGCTCCCTTTTTCTTTTAAATGATATCTTAATAAACTGGTATTAATTTAGTTATTTATTGTTACACTTCTTGGTGTCTACCGTTTTCTCTTTACAGTGGGTTCTCCTGTCAGGCCTTATTGAGTGACAAACTTGCTAAAGACACAATGTTTTTTATTCTACTTTATCCTATTAATTTAATAGTTACCACTGTAGTCCCTCTTGAAGTCCCCTGGAAATTTATTATTTTCAAAAAAATTTTCCATTAGCCTGTTCAACTTCCTGTGGTTTATCAAACTCAGATCTCTTCAAATGAGGTGAAAACAAATTCAGATTGTGAATCAATTGATGCCTTCCTCTGTGTACAAAAATGACAACTGTCTCTGAGGCTAGGAAGCCTTCCTTGTTCCCACACTCTGTAATATAATATGCACTGGCTTTAAGCTCCTTCTTCCTGTAGGGAGCATGTACCTTGTAAAAGAAGGTACAGGAAGATGAAGAAGCAGAAACTCTGCCCCAGGATCTGCTATTTTTAAATTTTTTCTAACATTTATTTATTTTTGAGAGAGAGAGAGACAGAAGGACAGAGTGTGGACGAGGGAGGGGCAGAGAGAGACAGAGACACAGAATCTAAAGCAGGTTCCAGGCTCTGAGCTGTCAGCACAGAGCCTGACACAAAGCCCGAACTCACGAACAGTGAAATCATGACCTGAGCCAAAGTCGGACGCTTAAATGACTGGGCCACCCAGGCACCCTGGATCTGCTATTCTCAACACACTTTTACGTCCCACTCGTCTGCTGTAGTAAGATGTTCCCCCGGTGGTCCCAGGTGAGCCGCGTATCCTGGTGCTCACATTTATATATTCCTCTCCCATACTGACTCTGGGCTTGACCCATGCAACTTACTTTGGCCACTTAGCAAGTCTTACGCAAGTAGAATCTTCACAAGCCCTGACACTTTGGAATGCTCTGTCTTGGAGCCCCAAGACCACAAGCTGTAGGGAAGCCTATGCTAGCCTTATGAAGAGAGGACGTGAAGGAGAACTGAGGGCCCAGATGTATACCCCCTGGGAAATCATTTGAGCCGCCCCAGCTGAAGCCCTAGACCTTGTGGAACCGAGATGGGCTGCCTCTACTGTTCTCTGCTTGTTCTCACCCACAGAATGGTGAACAAAACCAATCTGTATTGTTTTAAGCCACTAAGTTTGGAGCAGTTTTTGTGCAGCAGTAGATGAGAGGGATAAGTGTAGTGTAGCACTTAAGGGCATGGGCTCTGGAGCCTCGTTGCCTGGGTCTGAATCCTAGCTCAGTCACAAGCTTGCTCTGTGGCCTTGAGCAAGTTACCTATTACTCTGTGCCTCAATTTTCTCAGTTGCAAAGTGAGAATAATATTAGGACTTAACTACCTAATAGGTTGCTGTGAGCATTACATGGATTCATACATGCAAAAGCACTTAGATCAGTACCTGGCACCTAACAAGCACCATACATGTGATGGCTGCTGTGTTTCTAAAGTCAGGACCTCTGAGACATAGGCTGAGTCAGACAGCAGCAATGGAAGGTAGGTGAGAGCTGCTAGTAGTGGCCAAGGCGTGAGAACAGAGCGACGTCCCCAACAAGTGGCTTAGTGCATAAAGTCACCAGAATTGATATACTAACTGTGTTCTAAAGAAGGGCGGTGATTCCTCCCAAGTCCTTCCCTTTTGGAAACTGTCCTGATTCAGAGGGGTTTTGTTAGCACTGAAAGGAAGGCCCAAGGCCTTGAGTGTGGATTTAGTATTGTTCTGAATTAGCTCCATAGTGTTTAATAAGTCTCTTAGTCCCTGTGGACTTGAGTGTCACATCTGTTAGAAGAGGAAGGGTCAGATTGCTGGCCTCGGGATTTTTGGAGCTCTTTTCTAACGGCGTGATGTTAGTTCAGATGTCAGGCCCGTGAGGAGGTATTCAGGGGCAGATGAGCACCCCATACTTCTCAGCTAATGCCAAAGGCTCACTCCAGAGCCCGTCCTCCCAGCATACAGAGCTATCTTCTCCGGTTCTACCACTCGTTCCTGCCTTCACTATCCCCATATCCTGATCCAGTATCTGTATCACCTCCTTGCCTGAAGCACCAACATGTCTTGTTTACCGTTGGTTAATAGGTGCTCAGTAAATACTTGCTTGGTAGGTGCTCAGTAAATACTCGGTAAATGAACCCAGTAAATCACCCGTGATTGTCAAGAAGACAGAGAGTTCCTAGACTCTTGCTTCACCCCCTTGTCTTTTTGTTAACTCTCATGAGGAGAAGGTGCTAAGAGGAAGAGTGAACAGCCTTAGAAGAGGTCTATCAGGGCAAAAAGTTGCTGGAAGATAGGCCTCTGGGACTTTGAAATCAGTGCAAATCGCTCCCACTCTACAGAAAGTCTTAGTTCTCTGCAGGTTCAAGGAAAAGTCCTGGGAGTTCTTCAAATACAGCTCAAAGTTAGGTAAAAGCTCACCGTGAAGTATATTGCAGAGGTGACTACAAAGCTTTAAAGGTCAAGTCCTTCCCCTCCCTCCTGTAAGACCATACATACAAACCTCAGTCAGGCTCATCTGGTCCGACAGAGCAGCGAGCACTTGGCAGCAGGTGCTCTGCTGATTGAGTTATTCTCTGTATGAAGTCTACTTTGAAGGCTTCCATTCAGTAAATTCTTCATAGATACTAAACCCCATGCTAAGGGTTACTCACTTATTCACTTGTTCATCCATTCCCATTGTTCCTAGGACTTTTGCTGGGTCCCCTTTGAGAATACAGTAAAATGCTATTATGAAACTCTGCACTATTTCACCGATTTGTTCTGTCAAATCCAGTACTTCCATGTGGAAATTCCTTTCTGACATTTCTCGGGACATTTACACGTTTGTCCGAGGCTCCACCAGTATGCTGAGTGCCTATTCTTCAGGCATCTTGCTAGGCACTGGGGCAAAGATTGTAGACAAGCCAGAATCCCTGCTTTCACAGAGTATACAGCATATGTTGTTTTACCTTCTTGGCAGCCCTACAAGGTGTTCTTCCCGTTTCACAGAAGAGGAAATTGAGGCAGAAGTGGAGATCCATCCATTGTGTCCCTCTTTATCAACAAAGCTGCAGCTTATTCAACAAGACAGTTTTCGTTTTGAATTATTCAGTGCCTTTGTTTCCACAGCCTAATCTGTTCTCTGTGAGACAGTCTTTCATTCCCTTGCTGCTATGGAGATTCTGCATTCCAGGTCACCGGGGCAGGATGGTAAGGCAAGTCAGGAGGGCACACAGTCCCGAATGATATGCATAGAGTCCCCACCCCGTGTTCTTGTTGCTAACACAACCTATGAATTTGCTGCCCTAGGGAGCTATCAGGTTTTTGCTGAGATTTGTTCTGACAACGCTGAGCCTAAGATTTGAAAAAATTTCTAAAATGAGCATCTGTGAAATTTTGAAAAAAATCTGGAAACACTTTCTGCTTGAATAAAATCCAGGATCTTTTCATTTCTTTTCATTTTGTATGAGTTACACAGCATACCATGAAATTAAGACCAAAGATAACATAACGATTTAGGGATGTTTAACTCACCTTCTCCTATTTGGTTAGCCAGTCAATAACCTATTTTCTAAGCCTATACGTAAAAAGCATTACGTGTTTTGGGAGTGGGGGCTTCAGTTTAATTCCTTCCTTATATTTGTTGAGAATGTTTTATATGTAAGGCAGAGGGTTATGTGCCATGATGGATCTTTCAAGGGGATTGACAGTGACTTTGGGGAATATCGGCAGCTCAAGCCTGTGTGAGCAGAGACTTGAGAGCAGGTTGGCTCTCACCAGGTAGAGATTTTGTGTGGAAGGACACCCATTCTCAAGGCTCAGTGTGAACAAAGGTGTGGAGCAGAGAAAGTGCGTTGTATCGGTTACTGGCCTGGAACTTTGAGGGCATGGAACCAAGGAGGAAGGGAGAGAGGCTAAGCTGATTCGCTGGCAAAGTAGATTGCATTCTAGATGACAGTTGAGGAAGTGAAATGATTCTGTTCCTTAGGAAAAAGAAGCAAGAGAAGAATGAGTTGTAGCAGCAGCAGAGGGAAGGAGGAGGAAAAGAAAGAGGAAGGAGGAAGAGAAAGAGGACAAGAAGGACGAGAAGTCCCAGTTTATAATCCTCATGGGAATGTTTGCAGTATCACATGAAACTCATTTTAAGGGAAAAAGACTTAGAAAAATACAAAGCAATTGAGAGTTCTCAGGCCTTTCTATTCTGGCTTTGCCCTTGGTCTGCCCTTGGAGTGGTTCAAGTGGGTAACACATGGCCAGAAAGACAAAGAATGTCTGGTTCCATCCATGGTTGGGCTCGTGAAGTCCTTCCATGCTTATCACCCAGGTTTGAGCAGAGAGGAGATTACCTGGCTGGTCTCTGGCACCCAGACACTATGTTCCTGTGGTCCCATCCTGCTCTGGATTTGTAGGCTTTGGTCTGAAACTGACTTCAGTCTCCAGAGATCTGTCCCATCACGGGTCAGCAAAGCCTTACAAGGCACTTTGATTCAGCCTTTTTGGTTTCTTTTTTAGCAGTGGAACTGTTCCTTTAAACAAGCAATAAATTCTTGCAAAATCCAGCTCTGTGAAACTGGTAGATGCAGCGCTGCCGGCTGAGGGCAGAGATGAGGGGCTGCGTGTGCCCTATCCCCAGGCATTCCTCTGGTGTTCTCTAAGTTCAGAGCGTTCTGTGGAACATGGTTTGGACACCCTGTTCTGGTCCCAGTCTTGCCAGTTTCGCGACTAGAAATGAGCTAGATCCAAGTGAAGTTCCCAGGGGATTTCGTATTAGAGAGGATTACAGATGCCGTCTGTATGGTGCTGAGGGGGTGAGGGTCAGAAAGCTAGTGGTGAGGTTTAAGAGAAAAGATGACTGAAGATTCATTTTCCATGACCTTTGTAGTTTTGTTGGGTACCATTTAAAACTACCACAAAGTTCTATTATGAAACTCTGCATTATTTCACTGATCTGTTTCTTCTGTCAAACCTAGTGTGTCCATGTGGGGATTCTTCTCCAACGTCATTCGGGAAACTAATGTTTCTCTAAATCCCCAGAAAAACCTGTCAAGAATTTGGGAGTAAGGAAAAAATTGTAATTCTTCTGTGAGAATTAAAGTTTAATGGTTAACATAGAGAAGCTACTGATCAGAAAGAGTCCACTAACATCAAATTGAAAGCAAGAGCAGGAAACGTTAAAAAGTAGATTCTAAGGTTAAGGTTGATATTTCTAGGAACCTAGTTAGGAGCACAGAGAAGTGTAACAATCTAATCAGCTGGGCTTGCTTGTAGCCGAGGCCATGATGAGTATGTACTCATGGCCAGCCTGCTGCTAATGGTGACTCATTCTTGCAAATAAAATAAATATTAATAAAAATATATGCATAATATACTTTATACAAATCCTATGAGTAATGGTGTTCCAAGAAATAATGAGTTTAGGTAGCAAACTAAGATTTTCCATTGACAATTTAGATTTTGATTCTGTTTAGTGCTATTAACTTTCCTAAGAGATCTGAGTTTTATTTATGAATATTAACCAACAATGTTTTCTGGTGTTTTCCAAAGTTCTAATATTTTCTGTAGGCTACAGTTCTTCATAAATATTGCTAAGGTTAATATGTCTTATTAATTAAACAATTTTAAAGATGTCCGTGATAATGAGCCACGTATATGAGGAATATTGAAAGGATTTTAAGAATAGTTTATGATTTGCAGGAATTCCATAGAATTTCTGGAATTCTAATTTCATATCCTGAATTGTGATTAATATCTGTAAGGAATTTGGAAACACTACCTGGTTCAGTCTTGGACTTGAGGTGTCACTAATAATTCAGGTGGTCTCAAATTATGAAGATGGATTGAACTTGATCCATGGTATGACAATGACTTAGCAAATGTTTCTCTTTAAGTCTTTAACTTGAAGCTTGCATAAGTATTCACAGTTGACCTCAGAAATAGGGATTGTTTAACTATTAAAAATGGAAGCTTCAGAATTTTTTTCCTGAAGAATGCATGAATTCTGTAATACATCTTTCTAAATGAGCTCCTAGAGTCACTTGGGAAGTATATAGAGTTAGCTGTGATGTGCGGTGTGTGTGTGTGTGTGTGTGTGTGTGTGTGGTGTGTTTTCACAATGTGAATAGAGGCAGCCAGCCTTCCTCCGTTTGAAGTAAGAAAAGCAATACATTTTTAAAAAATATGTCAATTCCTCCTTAGCTCTGAGTACAATATGGAGTTTCAACATATAAATGGTGAACACAGGAACAATTCAAGCATTGGGTTGAATTATCCTTATGATTTGATTATAATATGCACGTTTGAAGTAGGACATTTATCATATGTCATTGCTTTTGACTGGCTTTAAACCACAGCTCTACTAAAGGCTTTTTATTAAATAGGTTTTAGTTTGATCATAAAGCAATTCTGCTTCCTGAAATCTCATTTGTCCAGAGGAGCATCACATATTTATACTTAACATTTTGGGGTCAAACAATGGAAGGAAGGTGAATGCTTGAATTATTGCACTATTTATAATCAATGGTTGCAATAAAGCATTATCTCTAAACTTGACCATCACTGAATATGGTCTTCAAAAATATATTGGTCTGTCTATTTTATAGCTGGGGAGAGAAGCTGTGTTGACTTTGCTTCTGCCAGAAAAGGAAGGAAGAGATTTCTATGATCCAAGTCGGAGTCTGGATTAGATAGAGAGGATGAGCTTAAAAATAAATTAACTGGAACTCTGTATTTACATGATTTTTGACACCATTCACCCTGTCCCACCAAAAGTTCTAACACTGGTCTCCCAGAGACCTGTTGTATCAGTCTATAATATAATATGAGATTTAGGTAGTGTCAGCTGCTTGTATTATGCAAAAGTCAATAACTAAATTTTTGGAGGATAATTAACCTGACTAAAGTCAGTCAAAGATGTTGTCTCTACATAAGGAATGGCTTTAAGACAGAATGGAATGAGGAAAAAAAAGTTTTTCACAGACTTTCTCACTATTACAAAGCAATCAAATAATGGTGTCCTTAACTGCTGTTTTTTTGAAGGTATGCAGTCAATTCAACCTTTGATCTGAACAGATTGTGAACAGAAATCTATTAGCAATTATTAAGTATTTATAACCTGTCATACCACAGCCTTAATGTTTCAAATCATCTCAATTTCAAAACACTAAATTAGGGATTATTGGTGGGTACTGACTTAGCCAGTAGTAGCAGAAGGAGAAGGTTATATTCTTTGAAGAACTTTCAATTCCTTTAGACAGTGATTGGAAAGTCCCTGAACATCCCTGGATCAGAGCAGAAAAACTTAGAAGGAGCTAAGAAATCCTTTTCCTATAGTTTGAGGTGGCAATTCCTCTGTTACATATTTCTGCACTTAGATGGGAGCAGTGGACCACACCTGACTCACCTGTTTCACATGTTGGGAGGGAGAAATGGGAACACATGTACAGTAGCAATTCTTTTTTATTTTTAATTTTTTAAATGTTTATTTGTTTTTGAGAGAGAAAGAGAGAGAGAGAGCACAAGGAGCAGAGAGAGATGGAAACACAGAATCTGAAACAGGCTCTAGGCTCTGAGCTGTCAGCACAGAGCACAACATAAGGGTCGAACTCAGGGATGGCGAGTTCTGATGACCTGAGCCAAAGTCCGACGCTCAACCAACTGAGCCACCCAGGCCCCCCCCCCATTTTTTTAATGACAATGACAGACTGCGGATTTCAGATCAACTAATTTCAAATCACTAATTTAAAAATAGGACATTACCTGAAAGTTTGGACAAGGACAAAAAGAGGTACTCTGTGTTAAAGAATACTCAATCACCTTCAGTTCTTTGGGGAACAATGGGAGTTATAAGTAATAGGCTGAGAAAGAAAGATTTAGGTAGACAGACAGACAGAGCAGATGGGGGAACAGTCCTATTTCCCCATTGGAGAGAAAAAATATCCAATTAGAAATATGGAAGTATGAGATTTTTAAACTGGAAAGGAATAGGAGGCTTCATTTAATGTTCATTTATTTCTGAGAGAAAGAGAGAGAGAGAAACAGAGCATGAGCAGGGGATGGGCAGAGAGAGAGAGAGACTCAGAATATGAAGCAGGCTCCAGGCTCTGAGCTGTCAGCACAGAGCCCAACACGGGGCTTGAACCCACCAATCGCAAGATCATGACCTGAGCTGAAGCTGGTCGCCCAACAAGTGAGCCACCCAGGCGCCCCTAGGAGGCTTCATTTAATTCATCATCCCTGGAGATGCCCAGTAGGTAGGGGTGTACTTTCCAGGATAAGAGTGGACCTTGGTCTTACTTTGTAAGATGGAGAAAGAGAGGAAAGGAGAGGTGAACATCCTTTTTCTCTGTATGCGGGTTCTATAGAGCTTCCCATCCTCACATCAATTTGGTGGCCGGCAGGGTCAGTGACAGCATTGCTTTCAAGCTCTTGTGTTCTTGAGAAGAGGGGTCACCAGGGAACACCCAAATTTATTTATAGGCCCTCCTCTCCCAATTCAGCTGTGGCTGGGTATGAGTTCAGATACAAGGTCAGATTGGGCACTCTAAGATGTGGCAAAAGGGGAAAGGGACCTACAATTCCCTATCTCTTTCCCAGAAGGCCCATTACAAAGCTTCCTTAGTATAAAGGAGAGAGTAGTAAGAGTGGTTAAAAAGATCAACATGAAAATATTTTAATAATAACAAATATGATTTAAATTAATGTCCTTCTATCAAGATTTCAGAAGTATAAATATTTTTTCAATGAAATGCACAGCAGGGTTCTCATGTTTTTTTCTTTCCTGCTTCCATAATTCTTTCACTAGAAATTATGAAAATAGGAGGAGAGTTTTTTGTGGTTTTTTTTATATTTGTTAGGTGATAGAGATCCCTAAAATATGGGTTAGACGTCTGTGGCTTGCTTTTATAACATGAACCAGACCCACCCTTTTGATCTAAAAACACAGAGTTAGCATTTTCCCCTCTGAGTCAGATACTGTACAGATTAATCTAGAATTAAACATATCTTGGCCAATGTGGCAAGATGGTGACTTAATTTTTTTCCTCATTGCCCACAAAGGGCAAAAGACTTTGCTAACTAAGTTATAGTAAAGACAGAGCGACTATAACAAAGTGTCCCCAAAGTGCAATGAGTGACATGGACCAAAGCTTTCATGACCCGGGCTAATGGGCAGTTATGCTCCATGCAGCCACCCAGACAGTGCCTGTCCTCTTTTTGCTCTACCATAATGTGGGGGCATTAATTTTGTTTGCTAAACTAAGCCATGTCACAGATGTTCATATTCCAGCTAATGGGAAGGAGAAAAGTCAGAAAAAAAATCCAAGGAAAGGAATTTCCTTCCAAGCAAGGTACACATCGCTTTTGTTCACATTCTATTGACAGTACTTAGTCACATTAATTTCGCAGACACACCTAACCACAGGGAGACTGGAAAATGTGGTCTTTACCAGGGTGACTATATGCTTGGAAGAGAGAACAGCAGGTCACAATCAGGGAGACTTTGTTGTCATTGTCCGAAGGTGGCTTAGGAAGCAAAAAAGGCATTTTTTCCATTTAAGTGTTTTAAGAAAAATCTAATAATAATTATTTTCTGAAGATCAGCTGTTTTTCCAGCTTCTCTAGGCTATTTGGGCTTAGCTACCACTAATTATACACACACAGACAGACACACACACACACACACACACACACACACAAAACAAACAAAAAACCTCAAATGAAGCAAATTTGAAAGAATAAAGCCATGTTTTGAGTTTGACATTCCTTGGAAGGGAATCTAGTAGAAAAAGCCCTTGATGTCCAAGCAGGAGTATAAATATTTAGATCTATCCCAGTTATTAATTCAATAAGTGACTCTAAGTAAGTCGCTTATCTTACCCAGGCCTCATCTGTAAAACCAAGGGATTGGACCAGATCGATTTTGGCTTTGAAGATTTCATCTACTCTTAAAAAGATGTTAGCCCTAAAAAAGAGAAAGGAAAGCCAGTTGTCTCTATCCTGTATTCTTAATGTTTCACAATAAAATCTACAGATATTAACATAAAAAAAAAAGATGTCAGGTACTCCCACATGATAATTCTTAGGCTTTTAGAGTCTGTTGATTGAAAAGACACAGAAAGAGAAAATACTAAGTTTAATTTAGTAGCATTTTCAAATGCTGTTTATTCAGTCTGCACTTAGGTTCGAGGATGCTGGGTCCCTAGGTTGGGAACAACTAAAGCAGATGTTTTTCACCTTGCCTTGTTGCTCTAGTTTTGAGACCCTCTTCATAGTAGGCTTAGATGTGATTCAAGGGGGAGAGCATGAGAAGGGAGGAGGAGGAAGAGACAACATCGTACTCAACAAACAAAACCTTTTCAGAGGAAATAATTTTTTTTTATTATTGACTATATTCCCCATGCTATACTTTTCATCCCCTTGATTTTATTGTTTTGTAACTGGAAGTTTATATCTTTTAATCCACTTTCCCTATTTCACCCATTCTTCCATCCACCTTCCCTTTGGCAACTACTAGTTCTCTGTATTTAAGAGTTTGTTTGTTTTTGTTTTGTTTTGTTTTCTGGATTCCACATCTAAATATGATAGACATATGACATTTTTCTTTATTTGTTTGACTTATTTCACTTAGCTTAATACCATCTAGGTCCATTCATGTTGTTACCAATCACAAGATTTCATTCTTTTTTATGACTGAGTAATATTCTGACATATGTGTATGTATATGTATATATACACACATATACATACATATATATATATATATATATGTATCACTTCTTCATCCATTTTTCTATTGATGGATGCTTAGGTTGCTTCCATATGTTGACTATTATAAATAATACTACAATAAACATAGGGGTGTATATATCTTTTCAAATAAGTGTTTTCATTTTCTTTGGGTAAATACCCAGTAGTGAAATTTACTGGATCATATAGTATTTCTATTTTTAATGTTTTGAGGAAACTCCATACTGTTTTCCACAGTTGTTGCATCAATTTACATTACCCAACAGTGCGTAGGTGTTCCCTTTTCTCTCCATCCTCGTCAACACTTGTTATTTCTTGTCTTTTTGATACTAGCCATTCTGAATGCTGTGAGGTGATACATCATTGTGGTTTTTATTTGCATTTCCCTGATGATGAGTGATGTTGAGCATCTTTGCATGTATTTGTTGGCCATTTGTATGTCTTCTTTGGAAAAATATCAATTCAGATCTTCTGCTTATTTTGTTTTAAACTTTTTAAAAAACATTTATTTATTTTGACAGAGAGAGAGAGAGAGAGAGAGAGAGAGAGCCCATATGTGTGAGCAGGGGTGGGGCAGAGAGAGACAGAGAGAGGATTCCAAGCAGGCTCCATGCTGTCAGTACGGAGATGGATGCAGAACTGGAACTCTCAAGCAGTGAGATCATTACCTGAGCTGAAATCAGGAGTCAGATGCTTAACTGACTGAGCCACTCAGGTGCTCCTGCTCATTTTTCAGTTGGATTGTTTGGGGTATTTTTGGTGTTGAGTTGTATGAGTTCTTCATATATTTTGGATACTAATCCCTTTCTTGGATATATCATTTCCAAATAACTTCTCCCATTCACTAGGTTGTCCTTTTGTTTTGTCAATGGTTTCCTTTGCTGCACAAAAGCTTTTTATTTTAGTATAGTCCCAGTAGTTTGTTTTTGCTGGTTTCTCTTGCCTGAGGAGACACATTCAGAGGAAGTTATTTATCCTCTCATGAAGACACTTAATTCCTTAATCAATTTTTTATAGCACAGTTAAACTGATGCCATTTTTTCCATTTCTATTTTGATTTTTCTGAAATATTTTCATTGAGCTCAATACAGTTTTGATTCATTGTTTAGTTGGGTTCTTCTCCCTCCTTTGACTTATAGCAAATCTTACAGATAATAATTTCTGTCTTTGTGAGTTTTTTTGTGTGTGTGGCTATTATGTGTTCCAGTTCTAATTTTATGTGTCAAATTTTGCAGATCCTAATTCTAAGGAGAAAATTTAATTCTTTCATCAGTTTAAATCCATACTAGTCTTTCCCCATGCATTTTAACCATTTGCTGATTTTGATTTTGTTCTTAATATTTCTATAGACTGCTTTTGTCTTCAGTGTATTAGTTTTTTGAGTGTTTAAAAAGACATGGGTAGTTATTGAATATTTTTGGTCTATTTTACTGTGCTGATTTGGCCTTTGTCTACTTTATAGCATTCATTATGCACTGGTTAATTTTATTTATTTTTAAATTTTTTAATGTTTATTTTTGAGAGAGACAGAAACAGAGACAGAGAGACAGAATGTGAGTGGGGGAGGGGCAGAGAGAGAAGGAGACAAAGAATCTGAAGCAGGCTCCAGGCTTTGAGCTGTCAGCACAGAGCCTGGTGTGGGGCTCAAACTCACGAACCGCGAGATCATGACCTGAGCCAAAGTCAGATGCTTAACAGACTGAGCCACCCAGGTGCTTCTACGCCCTGGTTAATTTTGCCACCCAAAGCTAAGATCACTAATAAAGGCACAGGGTCAGACTGCATGGTAGGATTACACACTGCAAACATATGGTGGAGTCCAAATACCAGGAAGGAAAGGTCTTCCTTTGTACAATTTCATAAGATCAAAATTTCTATTTCAGACCAACATCCTGCTAAATGAGCTACACGAGAGAGGTTCCCATTATAATCAGGAGCAAGAAAATGATGCACACTATTCCTGTTATTTATCCTTCTTCTAAAACAGGCAAAAGAATTGATGTGAATATATTATGGGTTTGAAATGCCGGTAAGCATTGAAGTGGGAGAAGTCCAGCAGTCTAGGGTATGCATTTTAGATGCTGAAGAGGGAGCCGGGACAGATTTTTAATTGGGGATTTTAGAGATAGGAACTGTTAGTGAAATCCTGAGAGTAGATGGAATCACTCAGAGAAAGTATAGATACTGAGGAGGAAAGGGCATAGGATGGAAACCCAAGGAACTTCAACATTGATGGTGAAACAAAGGAGGGGACCCAGAAAGGGTCTGTGAACAAGAGATAAGTGGGAATTGGGAAAACTTGGTGTCACAGAGCGAAGGAGAAAGACTTGAGGAAAGGAGTAGTGGTCAACTACTCCTTGTAGTGTTGGAAGTTGCTGAGAGGCCAAAAAAGGTAAGGATTTAAGGGTGGTGGATTTAACATAAGAGCTCTAAAATTCTTCACATCCCAGGCCCAGGAATGCCATTCTAGGAATATGTCCTCCTAATAAAAACTGAAACTGGGTAAAAGGTTTATAGACAAGTGTTCATTATAGCTTTGTTTGTAATTGAAAAAAAAAATAAAAAACCTAAATGTTCAACCTCAGAAGTTTATAAAAATAATTTTATGTAGCAATTAAAATCCTATGTTTGAAGGCTATTTAATGGTATGTGAAACATATAAATATGCTAAAATATTAATAGTGGTATCTCTGAGCATTGAGGTTACAAATGACTTTGCACTTTCTCTTTTGTGCTTTCTGGTGTTCTATAAAATTTTCTCTAATGAACATATCTAATTTTATAGTTGAAGGAAAATGTTATTTAGATAGTTGGGGTTTTTTTTTTGTTTGTTTTTGTTTTTGTTTGTAAACAGCTAGGGGATACATTCTTGCTGACCAGACACAATAAGCTTTAATTAGGTTCTTTCTGGCAGGATGGAATCAGAAATCCAAGCTACTGGTAGAGGACTGAGTCCAAGAAATGATTGTCAATTTATGCAATACATCATTTCTAAAGCTTAATTCTGAGAGAAGGATGGCCAGAATATTTGCTAGTATTTCTGTTCCACCTGCTCCTCTTTGCTCCCTGCTTTTGCCTTCTATTTGGAGAATAATTTTGCTAGTTGTTCTGCAGAGTGACAAGGGCATGGCTTTGACAGATTCATGTCCCACCAACTCTTACAATTGGAATCTTTACTTATTTACTACTGGTTCAAAGCATAAATAAGAGAATTCTTTGGGTCGCCATAATGCATCAGTCTGAGTGAGTCACGCTGGTCGAAGTTGGTGTTCAAAAAGTACAACCAAAAGGTTTTCAGATGGGGGCAGGCGAGTGGGAAATGAGAAATGTTCTCCTATATTGTTGCAGCATAATGATGAATTGCTTTTGCTTTTCCAAAACCAGGCTCGAGCTCCTCTGTTCACCTCCATTATCTGCTGCTGGTCTCCAAAGGCGTATTACCATATTAATTCATTGTGTTATACAATTTGGTCAACTAAATGAGCTTACCTTATGCCCTCTTAATGGCATTGGCTTTTAATGTTGGTTTCGTGGGATACATTTAACAAAACAGATGTGTCAAGGAAATGTATTTAAACTCAATTTGGTTTTAAAATGACTAGTGGTCTCTTTAATGAGCCAGGTACCAGAAAAAAAGAAGAGAGAGAGAGAAAGAGAGCGTTGTAGGCAACATATTGTGATAAATGTAGAGTATAAATGCCGAAATATCCCCAATGCCCAGGGTGATCAGATGTGTTCTGGAAAGAAAGTCATGCACTACAAATGTGCCATTACTAGATCTGAAGCCTACTCCATTCTTTCTGTGGAAAGGATATAACACCAGTTACTTAGAGGAATTGGCCTGAATGTGAGTGAGACTGAGGTTTAATTGTGTGTTATAAATGCTACTGTGTCACGGACTCAGTGAGACAGCTTCTGAGGAAAGAAATGTGTTATAGTAGCATGAATGGTGAATGGCCCATGGCATTAGTTCATGTTTGCAATTCAAGTCTAACAGTTAGTAGAAATATGAGTTTAGAGCCTCATATTTAGGTAGGAATTCTCACTTCTTCACTTTATTAGTTGAGTGATCACAAGGGAGTCTATTCACTGATTTAGATGTTAGTTTCCTTGTCTATAAAATGGAATGAGCATACTTTAAGCTAGAGTTGTGAAACCTAGCAATGCTGGTAGGGACAGTGCTTGCCAGATGATAGCATTTAATGAGTTATATGTATACCTTTGTGTGTGTGTGCATTTGTGTGCATAAAATCTTTCCATAATCTTTATATCATCAGCTTACCTACCTCCTAATAAACACTTGATTTTATGGAATTGTTAAACCAATAACTGAATTCACAAATTCCATTCCCAGCATAGTCTTGGGTTGGCTCCGCACATTTGGAATGGCTGACCAGAAAAGCTCATCTGATCATATCCCAATGAGGTGATCAGGATGGATTTCTAGCCAGTGAGGCAGCCCCAACAATTGGCCTCATCTTAAGGGCAGTCAAGACCATTAGTCTGGACTTAAAACATCCTGATCCAATGGCCACATATTGACAAAACTAATGATCACTGCTTAGCAGAATAGCAGAGTCAATGTTCTTTCTAGGATATGATCAATATTTTTTCTCATGGAAGTTCATAATATCCAAGGTAGATTTTACCATATTTTCTCTTCATCCTGATTGTAACAATGGCTAGAGGAAAAACTGTTTCCTGGGTGATGACAAAAAAGAAACAATTCGCATTTTCAACTTTTTTTGGCCTTTTTTTCTCCCGTCATATATGCGCCTTAAGTCATTTGAACTACTCTCTTCCCACCAGACAGCCTAAGTTTAGATCCCACCGCTAAACTATTATGATACCATTGACTTAACAACTATCTGTATAGTTACACACACCAGACATTGTGATAGGGGCTGGAGGATATGATGATAAACAGCATAGTTGTTGCCTTTAAGGCACTTACGGACCAGGAGTAAGCCACTTCACCTTAGCAGAATTCTGCTCACCCTTTTATGTGTCATTCAAACTCTTACCCATCTCTTAACGTGCAGATAAATTTGTGTCTCTTCAACACATTGCTGGAGGGCAAATTAATGAATCTGTGGAGGGCAATCGGACAATATCTAACAAAATTAAAATACGCACATACAATTTAGCCTAAGAGTTTCATTTCAAAGTATTTATCCTATAAATATATTGCACATGGTTAAAATACCATATCTAGAAGGGAGTTCATTTCAAGAATGTTCATACTAGGAAGATACTGAAACCATTTAAATGTCCATCAATGGTTGACTAAATTATGGTATATACATATAATATAAAACAATAGAGCCAATAGAAATAATGAGAGTCTCTGTATCTACTAATGAGGAACGATCTACAAGATATATTGGTAAATGAAAAAATAAAGAGGGGTACCTGGGTGGCTCAGTTGATTAAGCATCTGACTTCGGCTCAGGTCATGATCTCACAGTTCGTGGGTTCGAGCCCCACATTGAGCTGTGTGCTGACAACTCAGAGCCTGGAGCCAGCTTGAAATTCTGTCTCTCCATGTCTCTCTGCCCCTCCCCCACTCTCTCTCTCTCAAAAATAAATAAACATTAAAAAAATAAAGAGCAGAAGAATATGCAGAGTGGGCACAAGCTGTCTAAGGAAAACAAAATCTATGTTTGTAAATGCACAGAAAATCTTTGGGAGGATGCAGAAGAAACTGCTACCTGGGCTTGCCTCTGGGAAGGGAGGCTAGAAAATTATGAGACAAGACAGAGAAGTTATTTTTCACTCTATATCCTTCTGTACCTTTTGAATTTTACACCTTGTGCATATATTATCTAGTCAAAATAATACATTCAATTTAATTATAAAAAGTTCTGACTCAAAAAAAACCCACCCAAAAATAAACAAATAATTCTTTTTTTTTAATTAAAAAAATTTTTTTAGTGTTTATTTACTTTTGACAGAGAGACAGAGTGTGAGCAGGGGAGGGGCAGAGAAAGAGGGAGACACAGAATCTGAAGCAGGCTCTAGGCCCTGAGCTGTCAGCACAGAGCCTGACACGGGGCTCGAACCCACAAACTGTGAGATCATGACCTGAGCCGAAGTCGGTGCTTAACCGACTGAGCCACCCAGGTGCCCCAACAAATGATTCTTTTTGATCTCTTCAATCTAGGGATCTTTTCCTTCCTCTCTGAACAGGCATAGTAGTATTTCATATTGGAATCTATAATTTTCTGCCATGAGATACCTCTTTTACTGTTGGAACATTTAAAATGATGAATATATCGATGTTAAAGAGAGGTGCATACAATATAGTTTGGATGGAGTTCAGCATGGATGATGTCGCTGTTGCTAGACACTATGGATGACAAGCAGGCACTGACTGGTGGAAGTGACTCACCCAGTAAGTGGCGGGGAAAGAAAAGTACTAGGTGCCTGGCATTCTCTCCTAAGGCTGTAAGTGGTTGCAGTGTGGCCAAAGCTTCTGCATGGAAGGCAACAGAATCTTCTTTGGGAAAAGAATTATTTTCATTCCTTTCTGGAATAGATGGTTTTAATCAGGAAAACACCTTGATAACCTGCATCCAGGATGGAAGATAGAGCTTTGACGGCCTGGATTAGAAGGCGATCACAACGAAGTAGCTGAACAGCTCTGTATAGAAAACGAATAGGAGTTTGGAAGTAGGAAACAGTTAGAGGAGAAAGGAGGCAGAGGAGGGCAGAGACGGATCCTGGAGCCAAGTGGCACTGCAGGAGACTGAAACCTAAGGAGAAAAGTGGCCAATGGGCAATTCTTGGTGCTAGGGTGATTGGGGGACTCTCGAGAACAGGAGTATCTATTAATGTAATTTCAAATTGTCTTTGTTTCTGTCAGTTAAATACCATTTGCTTCCCCAAACTGCCCAGTAAAATGTGCTGCTGCACATCAAATGCTTTGTGTCAGCAGGCTGTGAACAAGTCCAGGAAAAGGCCTGGACTCCATGGCTAGATGGGTGAGGATGGGCGGGAAACACAGAGGTAGGAGATGGAGGGAGGATCAAGGTACAACAGGAGCTCACAGCCAAAGGAGATCATGAAGACTCACCCCCTGGGAGGTCACAGAGAGCTATGTAGGGTGGCAGGACCTATAAAAATGGTGATAGGAAACTTGAGACCATTTTATACAGATTTCAAAGGATAAGATCTCAGTCGCACATTTTACAAAGTGAAAACTTCCAGGTGAAAAGGAAAAAAAAAATAAGTCATCTGGAAGCTTAGCTGAGACTTGCAGGCATTTAGAAACAACCAGGAGATTGACTGCATTTTCCACTATCCATGACAACATCAAACATTGTGGGGAAACAACCTGTAATCCTATCATTGCCTCTGGCTTAGTCTGTACTTCCCCAGCAGAGAATTCCTTGACATTCTCTATCGTTGGCATTTGCCTATTACACACACCACTGTGGGGAGTAAAGATAAGTTTGCTCTGAATTGATTCTTGCTGTTGCTCCATTGTTTCTTTCAGAACTACAACACAATGTCGAGATTCTCAAATGAACTTATATTACTTTTCGTAGAACTTTGCAAAGTAGACACTCGCATCTCCCCATGTATTTTGCTAAATGAAGTATTTGGATTGCTAAATGTAATATAAAATACAACAATCAGTAAAAAATCTGTTTGAAGTTCTTCCATTGCTTTCTCCATGTTTTCCCCGAGTCAGTTACAAGGCCTTGATAGAGCTACAATCTGTAAATGCCAGTCCTACCCCCACTTTTAACAATGCCATTCATCCAAGAATCCCAAAGCGTTTTTTAATAACAGACTCATTAATCCTCATAACACTCCTTCATTTGACACATGTAACTCTCACTACATGATATGTTGGTACTTACTCTGGATTTAATTTAACAGGTTTTTCCCCCGTTGTGGGTAGTCATTTACATTGACCTCATTTTCGCTGAGTTATCACTCAGATTTGAGCAAGTTTGAATGGCCTCATCCCAAAATGACATCTTCTGGCAGAGAGAGGAAAACCATCTTAAGAAGCAATTATTTTTTTTTAAAGAGAGGTTTCAGCAACAAATGGCCCTATAAATAAACAACTGGATTTTAATCATGGGCTAAGAGGCTGAGACATTTTTTGCCATTTTATAAAAATGTGAAATTGAGTGAATTTCAGAATTCATGGGAGAGAGAAACAGGCTTAGTTGAGACTGGAAGGCTCTGCATAGCAAGAGCTTAACCTCTTGTCTTATCAAAGAATTTCATTTTTTTCATATTTCTGCCTTTTATACTTGCCCTCTTTGATCTCTGGCTTTTTCTGTGGTCAGGTATCAAGGTCATTTTCTAGAGCTAAAGTCCAGCAATAGTAGATCTCCAAACTAGGGTGGGCTGGGGTCAAGCATCCAGGAAAGTGTGGCTAGTAGAGTGGATTTGGAGGTGGGATGTGGTATCTATTGATTCAAGCAAGGAGACAAAGTAGGTCCAAGGAGAAAAAGCAAATGAACAAGACTTGCTGGGCAAATGGGAGATTAGAGTCAGAGATTGACAATGAGGTAGCACATTGCTGGGGAACTTTGGACAAACTTTCATGAGCAGCATTCTTTTGGGACATCTTCTACCTCGTGGTTAATTCTTCCATTACTTTTTAAAAAAAATTTTTTTAACGTTTATTTATTTTTGAGAGACAGAGAGACAGAGCATGGGCAGGGGAGGGGCAGAGAGAGAGAGAGGCAGACACAGAATCTGAAGCAGGCTCCAGGCTCTGAGCCATCAGCACAGAGTCCGATGCGGGGCTCAAACTCACAGACCGTAAGATCGTGACCTGAGCTGAAGTCAGCCGCTTAACTGACTGAGCCACCCAGGCACCCCATTCTTCCATCACTTTTAAAGGCATGGAAGTCTGAATGTGACATCTTAAAAGATGACTCCTCCCTGTGGCTTCATCTATCCAGTCTATGAAGATAATCCTCAAATCTCTCTATCGGCCTCTGAGCAGTGATTCTCAACATATCAGACCCAGTGCCCCTTTCATAATGAATATTTTCTAATGTCCTTTTTATTATTATGAAATTCATAAATAATATAAATTATCTATATGCATAATTTAAAAATGTCTTAACTTTACTATAAAAAGTAAGGAAAATTAATAATACAATATGTATTTCAGTCTGCAAATCCTTGGGCACAACTATACCGGAAGACAAAATGAAGTGTCATAAGTCATGCCTTACCAAACAATCACAGAGATGACACAACATGAAGCCAGAAAATACAGGTGCACTGTGTTGACAACTCTAATATCATGACTAGTGTTGCCGTTGGTGGTGTGACTTTATGAAATGGTCAGTAGATCTTGGTCAGGTTTTAAACCAAACAACATACAGTCTACTATTGATTCATATGATAGTTGCATTCCAGGATGCTGGTACACTTTAGGAGATACAAAAGTACTTTGCATTTATATATAAAATAGAGTCAAATGCTAGACTTAGATAATTGAATTTTTTCCTATGTCAGTGGTTTGCAAACTTTTTGGTCTCAGAAGCTGTTTACACTCTTGATAGTTATTGAGGATCTCAGGAGCATTTGCTCATGTGGGTTATATCTATTGATATTTATTGTACTAGAAATTAAAACAAAATTTTAACAATATTCATTTATTATTTATTTTAACATAGCAATAATACAATTACATGATAACATAAATAACATTTTATTAGAAGTAATAATATCTCCCCAGAAGAGAATTTGGTGAGAAGAGTAGCATATTTGAGACTTTTGCAAATCTCTGTGATACCTAGCTTAATCAAACACAGCTATATTCTTTATCTGCTTCTGTAAAGATTCTATTGTAATATGGTTTTTTGCTGGAAGTTTTTGAAGAAAATCCAGACTTAACAGATATGTAGTTGGACTTATTTTAGAAGTGCTATAATAGGCTTTTCAGGTGTTGCAGATAATTTTCTTTGATAAGGAAGATAGTGATAATTTCTTAAAGGCTATTCACAGTGGAATCTGAAATCATATCAATAAATATTTTACACTCTGTTCCATTAAATTCCATTGGTCTATCTTGTAATTTGAATTGATCTTTTTTTTTTTTTTTAACCCAGCATGATTTTGTAACATTGTACATTGGTCATTTATAAAGTATTGACTTACTGAGTTATACGGATCTTACAAGTGTTGACATTTCATCATACAAAATCAAATCACTTTCATTAATATTGCCACCAATCTTATCAGATCAAGTGCTGAAAGGCTATCAAGATAACAGGTATAAATTTCCCATAATTCTAATTCTTTCTTGGATGCTTAAATGTTATCTTCAGTAACATGTACTTTTTAGTTGTCTTCTTGGAAATAAGCAAAAAAGTGTTCATTTTCGAGGAAATGGTCTGCAAAATACTGGTTTGAATAATCCTAGTTTGTCTGTCTGTTGTTTTCTCAAGTGAAACTGGTGTTTCTTAAAAAACGTGGCTAGTTCAGCTTGCAACTCAAACAAATTTTATTTTGATCTGTAGCATTTTGCCAGACAAAATAGTAAAAAGTGTGTACTCAAGAGCTGAGAGTTAATGAAGTTAATAAATTTTATTGCTTCACCAAGGACATTCGAAAATGAAAATGGGGGGTTGTGCTGTTTTTGTTTTTTTGTGTAACTGCAAGTGCATGGTAGTGAAGAATGCGCTGATCACTAGTGCAATACAGCTTGGTACCATTACCTTGATTTGTGCAAGGCACCAACATTTTTATCCACAATTCCTTTTTGTCTCATCACTATAAATGTCAACTCAGTAAAAAAGGCAAATAATATGATGGTATCACTGTGAAAACAGTTTAGATCATGATTGTGCCTGAGATGGTGAAGGGCTATCCAAGGGCCCCCAGATGCTTTGAGAACCAATATCCTACTTGACTGTGTAGGGGAATATGCGAAAGCCACACAGGACACTTCGTTGTGTTTGTACTGCACACATGGCACACATTATGTTATCTCTGGTTCCTGTCCTCTAAAGTCAGTAGTGTCTTGCCATAATTTTTGACAACTGAAACTACCCATTAATTTCCTCAATACCCCCTAGAGGCTGGAGTGACCCTTTAAGAACTACTTCTCTAAAGACTTGATCTGTGTTAACAACTTGACCAGGAAACTTTCCCGGGGAATACCAGCCTGCACTTGACATGTACAAACCAAATTCATCACTTCCTCATAGATACAAACATGTTAGAGCTGGAAAGGCCTTCAGAGTTCACTTAGGTCCACCGTTTACAGATGAAGAAACTGAGGCACAAGAAAGATAAGTGACTTCAAGGTCAGAGTAAGATTTAAAGTGACCATTATGGAATAATGGTCCATTCCATCATGTTTCAGGCATTTTATGCAGTTTCTCATTTAATTTGTAGCTGTTTCCAGTTTTGTTTTGCAAAAGACAAAAATGAGATTCACAGGTGAGGGGCTTCTCAGAGTTTATGAAACTGGTAAGTGGTAGAACAAAGACCTTGAATCCAGGTCTCTTGGCTCCAAGTGCAGTGCTCTTCCCTCCCTGTCATGTCTGATCTTCTCTTGTGCTTTCAGCATGCACTTCCAATGAGATCCTGCCTTCATTAAATTTCCCACATTCACCCTGTATTTTCAATGTTGTTCTTTAGTTTGGGTCCTTGTTGCCTCTGATTTGGACTTACTGCTTTTAGCTAGGCACCCTCACTCTGCTTTGTTCTCTCTTCCATCCATCCTGAATGTTTCCTCGATGCTCAAGTCATGGATCCGGGCAGGATCCCCAGAAGGGAGCAAATGGAGCACAGATCCATGCTGAGGAACCAGGAGGATAGGTGGATCTGGGGACTTGGCACCTTATGATTTAGGGGAAAAGGATGTCCTAGGTGTTCGCATTTCTTCTTATCTTGTTGGCAATTCATGAAGCCAGCACTGTTTCTTCATTTTAACAGGAGGAAATTGAGACCGAGAGATGGTAAATAGCTTGCACGAGATGACACAGCTTGTCCCTGGCCGTTGGGAACTTGGACCCTGACCTCTTGTTTCAGAAGCACTCTTCTGTTTACATCTCCCTCCAGGAAGGTATGGGGAATGATGTTTAGGAAAGTGTTAGGATCCCTGCCAAGCCTAAAAGTGGGACAAACCCAACTTGACTTCTGGCTAAGAGATGGAACATGTTTGTTTAGCCAGAAGAGGGTAAGGAGAAGATTCTGGGGCTGGTTCTCCAGGATCTGTGCCAGGGAAACCAAACTTGGTTGGAAGTCAGTTAAGTCAGCTGAGCCTATCTTGAGTTATGGATTTCTCATGCCTCTATGTGTTTATGGACAATCGGTTTTGTTTTTCTTTAGTTTGTTAGGAAAACTCCCTTTGGAAAAGTCAAACATTGCCTTCCTAACACTGAGAGGAAACAGAGCAGCATCCCCACACCTTGGCAGGCCAGAGAGGAGTCTTGCAGAGTCTCTGGAGGCCTGCATGCTAGAGGCATCAAAAGGCAGCTCCTATGGGAAGCAAAGCTTAAGGGGGCATTGGGAGGGCTATGAGATGGATACCCCTGAGCTGACCTTTCCTTCGACATAACCCCACACACCTGTTACATGTGCCAACCATTTTATTCCTCTCCCTTGCTCCAGTGATGCATAGTCCCTCCCAACTCTCTACTTCTCCTATTGCTAGTGTTTATGGGATTTAGAATGATTGAGTGAAAACAAAATGCTATCTTAAGCCTTTTGATTGCCTCCTTTCTGTAGTATCCTCAAAATGGACACAAAGGCAAAACACCATACAAATATATTTGGGCTAGTCCATTCAAGAGAAAAGAAGTATAGAAGTCAGTCCATCAACAGTTCAGTTACTCTTCATATACTTGGGACTGCCTCCTGCTCTTACCTTTCTCACACCACGAGCTCTTCTGGAATCACACTGCCCATAGTGAGCCCACTCAGGGGTTTCAATGGTAAAGACTCTCATGTTTTATTTTTATTTTATTTTATTTTTTAATTTTTTAAACATTTTTATTTATTATTGAGAGACACAGAGAGAGAGAGCCTGAGCATGGGAGGGGCAGAGACGGGGAGACACAGAATCCAAAGGAGGCTCCAGCTTCCAAGCTGTCAGCACAGAGCCCAACGCAGGGCCCAAACTCACCAACTGCGAGATCATGACCTTAGCCGAAGTCGGACACTTCACCAACTGAGCCACCCAGGGACCCCAAGACTCTCATGTTTTAAAGAGTAGGAAACTGGGGTGGCTCAGTTGGTGAAACGTCCAACTTTGGGTCAGGTTGTGATCTCACAGCTCGTGAGTTCAAGCCCCACGTTGGGCTCTGTGCTGACGACTCAGAGCTTGGAGCCTGGTTCAGATTCTGTGTCTCCCTCTCTCTCTGCTCATCCCCCACTTGCACTCTGTCTCTGTTTCTCAAAAATAAATAAATATTAAAAATAAAGAGTAGGAAACTTTGAGCTTAAGGGAGAATAGGCACTTAGGAAGTTCTGTAATTGAAGCTCCTTCCAGTTTGATTTTCTCCACCTACTGGAAAAGAGTGTTAACTACACAAGAATACTATATAGACTTCTCACTTTTCGTTTTCTCTGTCTTCCACTTCCTCCCTTCTTTACTAGCCAGTGTTAGAGAAGCTAGACCATGAGATGGTACAAATTGGAATTTCAGAAGCTCAAGTTATGAGGACACTGGTGCTCAGAGTGGTAGAAGGACTGCATCAAGGCGACAGAGGCTTGTGCTCTGATGTGTGTACCATCCTTGTACTCCTGCCAGGACATCAGCTACCACCAGGGTGAGTGGAGATTTGGCTGCAAAGGCACGGAGGAAGGGAGAGAGAACACGGCCATGTGAGGGAAGAGCTTATTTGAAACACAGTAAAAAAAAATTGGAAAATGAAAGTGTGTACCATGACTTTTTCTCTGAGGGAATGAATATAACAGACGATAGATATATTCAATTTAATATAGCAAGCACTCATGGGTCCACACTTGTGCCTGGCCCTGCGTTCAAAACTGCAGATTTCAGGGTTCTGCTTTTTGAGATTAAGGTTTCATGTGTGGATTTCCAAACAAAAAGGATCAGCTGGTGACATTTGCTAAATTGATTAAGTCCTCTCTCTTCTGGGAGCTCCCATTCGGTATGTGTCATTTGGGCCGGAGGGTCTGAATCTCAACATCACAAGGGATTCTGAATTTCCAATGCAAGTGGTCCTTGAACCCACCTTGAGAAACTATGAATCGACTTCCTTCGCTTATAGACCCTTCTCAATTGTTTCCTTCTGACTATTCAAACCATTTGGAGTATGCAGACATGGATTTGTACGATCTTCCAGGAAAATCCAGAGGTGGCTATATCCAAGGAAGAGAAAGACCTGATGGAGGATTGGGATAAATGTAATTCCCTCTTGGCCTCACTTCAGAAGGCTTTAAAAAAATCTTTAACAGTCCTTCAACAAGAATTGTTTTAAGGCCCGGAGGGAAGTGGGAGCCTTTTATTCCAGTTTGACGTGAGTGGCAATCAGAACCCACTCCGGGCCTCGGCTCTGATTATGGGACGATGTGGTTTTAGGAATGTGTGGGATTTATAGCTTGAGAAATGCCAGAAAATCAGGAATTTAAATCCCCCCTGATTTATGCCTAGCTTGTCAAAGGCTCTAGAGCTTTAGAAATGGTAAATGTTTGAGCAAAGCTCTGACGGGTGAGCTGTGTTCTGATTTCGGCTGGTTATTTTTAACAGTGGTTGCTCCTAAAGCTTTAGTGACTCTCAGCTGTAACCTTTCGACTCCGTCCATTCCTGTTTTGTGAGGTGTTATAAATTCCATGGTTAAAAAAAAATTCTAATAGGAACATTCTCTGACTTTTTAAGCCAGTATTTCTGAGACTGGTTACCTGAGAGATGAAAAGTTAAGGTAAGCATCCTTTATCTCTGCTCACACATCTGAGCTGCTTTTTTGTTGGATGCCAAAAGTATGCAATAAATTTTTTGATAAAGAATAATTCTTTACCCAAGAAGAGACAAATACAAGCACATTCGTTTGTTGTCTGTAATTCTGGCTGCTTATTATGGATCCAAGAGCATTTGGTGCAGAAAACCGGACCCTCCTCCTCCACACGGTTACTGTAAATGATTTACATCAATCTCTTTTATGCAGCCTCGGGTACAGGAAGCAAAACATGTAGTGACTAAATATGCCATTTAAATTCTTCTCAGGCAAAGGTTAAAAGAGAGGTGGGAGGGGGTGGGGAAAGCCAAGATTGGTGAGGTAGCTGTATTCACATATTTTTGATAGGTTTCTAAGATACATGTCTCTTTTTCCAAAGCAAATGCATTCATGCCTGAGAAAGAAAACAAACAGGGAAAATGTTAGCTCTTGTGCTGGTGAGCTCATGAGAAATGCCAAAAGAGTTGTTTGTGCCCAGCCACAAATATCAGGGTTTCTTTATTGTTGAGCTTTGATGCTCGGAATCAGGCGGAACGTTTCCATGGCAACTAATAGATGTTATGTTTATTTACTGACTGGCAGGGAATGACAGTGTCAGCAACTGACATTTTAGTTTCTTTTCCTTCTTTTTCTCCCCTGTAAAGATTTGTTTTAGTCGATGAAAATGGCAACAGCATCTTCCATTTTATTTGTCAGAGCTTCTATGGCAAAAGTAAACAGCAGTTTAATTGCATTCAGTTATGCCATGAAACATCCTTTATAGGTCCGTTGCCTTATGGGCTTTGGAGAGTACTTACAGTGGACAGTTGCTGCCGAGATGATTTGCAAAGCGAAAAGCAAATTTCAGGTTTTACTGACTTGAAAATGATCTAACAACCGCATTCCACGGTCTAAATTCATGTAAGTCTCATTAACATCCTCTACATGTCACATGACCTTGTTTGTGCTCCTACTGATATATTCATACAAAGGGTTATGAAGACTTGTAAGGAGACAACCTCAGCAGAGACAGGAGATGGCGCTACAGGGTGGGCCGCCATAATACCTTTGGCTACCGATAAGGATATATTTCCACTCTTACCTGCCTGTGGCTTGTCGGCCCTATGAATTATCTGCGGTCAATTTTTAATGCTGAACCGGCTTCCTCCTACTGTCCAGCTGGTGTGTGCTCAAGGGATATAAACCACTGTTAGCATTTGCTTTAAGAAAACACAATTAGCAAGGCAAGCTTCTGTTTCCGGCCATGGGGGAGGGAGTGCATATTCACATGATACATGCTAAAGCAGAGAATTGGCTTCTTCCTCGGTCCCGTTTTGTGTTACCTGTGCTGCTGCTCTGATTAATTTGAACAACTGACTCTGTCATGGCCCATAGAAACTCTAGGTTCTCAGGATGTGGCTGCTATAAACTGAGTGCATTTCTCCCGACCCCCCCACTCCCCCTACCCCCCTGCCAAATTCCTACCTTGAAATCTAATCCTTACTGTGTGGGTATTTGGAGGTGAAGTTTCTGGAGGCGATTAGGTCATGAGGATGAAACCCTCATGGATGGGATTAGTGCCCTTACAGAAGAGACTCCAGAGAGGTCCCTTGTCACTTCTGCCATATGAGGACATAGCAAAAAGATGGCTACTATGAACCAGGATACAGACTCTTACCGGACATGGAATCTTCTGGCTCCTTGATCTTGGGCTTCCTAGTCTCCAGAATTGTGAGAAATACATTTCTGTTGTCTATAAACCATCTACTCTTTAGTATTTTTGCTATAGCAGCTCAAACAGATTAAGACAATAATAAAAACTAAAGACAGTCTTGGGCTCTCTTTTTGCTGCAATGGGCTCACTTCTACTTGAGCTGCCTGTGACAGAGTTCGTGATCTGGCTATGGAGTGCCTCAAATAATAAAGTCATACAGTGAAAAATAAAGGCCTGGAAGCTCAATTGGAAAATAGGAAAAAAAATAGAATTGTCAAGGAAACTCCAGTAATCATACATTTTTTTTCCTTCTGCTTTCTTGCATCTACTATAGTTTAAATTACTCCAAAATGGACCCTAACCATAGCTGGTCTTCTTAGTATAGCCAGGAAGGTCTGGTGAATGTTATGGAATTATTTCTCTCCCTTCGGAAATAATACTGGTTTTGTTTCCATATGACAACATCAGTAGGCTCTGGTTAAGTCTAATTGTTGTCCTCTAAGTGATACCTGTTCACTTTTCTATTACAGTGCTTATGAACACTGGACACTTTTCTGTGACACTATTCTAGCTATCAGAGTATCATGTAAAGAATGCAACATCAAATCTTTAAGTAAATATTACATCATTTGGAATCTGAGTTTTGGGGCACAAATATTATATTTTCAAAATATTGAACCTATTCCACTTTAAAGACTTCCAATCACCTCCTCTTTTTTTGACTACAAATACAAATTAGTCTTAGAACTTTGCTGAATATAAATATTTTTAATGAGCATTTGGCATTAACCTCCAACAGAGTCAGGGCTTGGGAAATGATTATATCATAAAACTTTAGAAGTAGATGGGATATTTTTCAGGCAATCTCATCCCAGGAGTTTTTAAACTTTGCACCATGGAACCAAAGGATTTATCTAGAGCCGCCGTGGGGAATACTGGACTCCGGCTCTCCATCCTACTGCAAAGGAGCAAGTCCTACATTATCTCTTTTAGTTACCGGAACTCCTTATAAGATTTCATTTGAAGAATGACTCCAGAACTCTATGAAAGCCTGAAAACCACATATTCAGTCTAATATTTAACCTGGCCATTTATTCCAGATCAGAAAAAAAATGAGGTCAGAGAAGGCACAGAACTTTCTTTCAGGTGAAGTACTAGTAGTAAACTCTGGACTGGATCCCACTGGGCTCATTCCCCATCATATCACTATCCTGCTCCGCAATACTATTTATCAAAGGCCAGAGTTTTTGGAGGCTCTTGGATCAGAGTCACTCAGTTTTAGACCCAAAAGGAAACTTTTTCTCCTGGTATTGTCCCAGAATCATTTGTTTAGTGCTCACATGTGCTGCGAACATACTAAACAAGATACACAGAACAGGCTAAGATGGTCAAGGAAACAAAGATGATAAGTGGCTGTGGCTTTTAATAATTTCTGTGAACTTCATTGCGAAAAATATTATTTTTGATTTTTTAAATATTATCACCACACTTCTTACACATTCTTCTCTGAACTGCAGAATGACAAATCATAGAAACTTTGTATCCCAGACCTCCTTGCCAGGGGCTCCTGGTTAGATTTGACCCAAGGGGACATTCCTCAGAGATTTGGAAGCAGAAAGAAAAGAGAAACTATTGTCCTCCTACAAGCATGAGCAAGCAGCTGATGTGGGATTTTGCTAGTGGCTTAGTTTAGAAAATCTTCATAAGAATAATTCACTTCCATGCTGTAGGCAGCTGAGGTAATTGGCAATGACTTCTAACTGCATTTCAGGCCTTTCTGAGAATCAACTATGTTTGTACTGTAGAAGCGGAGACCATTGGTAGTGGCTTCCCAACAATCTTGTGTTTCTGGATTTCCTTTATGAGCTATGCTCTCTAGACTGTCTAATAGCTGCATGTCCTCTGATTCCCTGGATTAGGTGTCTTCCTACTCAGAATGTGCAAAGCAGTTCTGTTTTCTGGACTGAAGCCTGGTAGTTTCAGAAATCGATTTCTTCAATGGAAGTGGCATAGTGGAAGGGGGTGTAAGTATTTGGCAAGGAAGTTGATAGCGGAAGCTGGAAGGAGACAGCATCAAATGTTTCATTTTCATAAGGCCATCCTCAGACATGGCCAAGGACAATAATAAACCAGGAGGAGTGCCCGTGGGTGTAGCCAAAGGCCCTGGAGATCAGTGGGCAGAGGAGTTCCTTCCAGAAAGCAGAACCTGGCCTAGTTGGGGGACTTTGTCCACTCCAGGGATGGGAATCCTTTAGAGAATTTGCTCAGTGGGACTTCAGAATTCTTACAGTTCAGTGATAGACATGAGGAATCTTCCTCTTTCAAATGAGAGGGTTTATTAAGGCTGTTCTTGATGTGTTTTCCCACTGTTGGGATGTATGTGATCGAGGCAGGCAGCTTTTCCTTTTAGTTCATAGCTTACCAGGTCTAGAGGAGTCTCGTTTGGATCTGAGAGAGAATTCTGCACATCTCCCAGAGACCCAGTACTCCGAGTGGGTAAGACTTTGGATTATCCCTCTTGGGGGAAATGAGTGAGTTGTGTGTGTTGGAGAAAGAATGAAATGGATATTTAGTGACTAGAAGGTAAAACTGAGGGAGGGGCCTGCTATATGCTTGCCAGTTTTATTTGTTTATTTTTTTCTTCAGTAAAGAGAAGATTCCAGTTTCCAGGTTCCTTTTCAGTTTGGTCAGTGCATCTAATCTGTTTCTGGATAATGGAATGTGGACTGAAATGATGGGAAATGATATCACTTCCAGGTATTGCATGAAGTCCCCGTGTAATAATTCATTCTCTCTACCCACCCCCCCAACCCCTCTTTATAGCAACCATTGTGTTGCTGTTGAAAAAGTTCCTATCTCAAGACAAAAGGAATCTGGATTTGGGGTCATTGATTTAAGGAGAGCCATTTAGGAGAGCCTCTTGACCCACATCGCCTATGATATCAGTGAGAGGTAAACCTTTACAGGGATAAGTTACCAAGGTTTTGGGATTGTTTATTATAGCTCATAGTGTTTCCTGTTGTGAGTCATGAAGGAATTTAATAACATAATTAGCACAATTATTAGGGATTTAAAAATGGAATCAGGATGAATCAGAATACCCACCACGGTCATGGCCTTATTCTTGGTCTTTTCAAGTAGGGGTTCCAAGATGTTTTAATTCTTGGATTCACCGTTAACTTCCCGATACATCTAGAAGAAGAAGGAATTTCTTCTACTTCCATCTGCAGAGATACACAGTTTTTGCATTTGGTGATAAAGGAACAGGCCTCAGAAAAGAGCGCCTCTAACTGTGATGGCCAGATGGAGAAACAAGAGAAGGACATGTTCACAGAACTAAGAAGGATTGAGGTTCATCTGTGCCCAGTGAGTGTTAGTTTTGTGTACCACCACACTGCCAACGGGCACTTCAGGACACCACAGTTAAGTCCCAACCTGGGGGAGTAAGTGCAAGACTGTGGGTTGAGGGGAAGCAAGGAGGAAGGCTCAAAGGAGCCTGGGGTTAGTGATGCAGATCTTAGGGATACATTTAAAGATGTTAGTCTTGTCACTCAAAGTCTCATACCTAATGGTGAGTGCTGAAACTCACAATTGAACTTGCAGTCTAGGCATGGCTTGATACTTTGCCTTTTATAGAATATAACATTTTTGTTTTCCTTAGTAATAAATACAGTATTTTTTGACTGTAGAAGATTTAGGAATTAGGGGCACTGTATGGCCTAGTCAGTTAAGCATCCAACTTCAGTTCAGGTCATGATCTCATGGTTCATGAGTTTGAGCCTCACATTGGGCTCTGTGCTGATGGTTCAGAGCCTGGAGCCTGCTTCAGATTCTGTGTCTCCTTCTTTCTCTGCCCCTCTTCTTCTTGTGCTCTCTCCCTCAATAATAAATAAATATTAAAATTTTTTAAATAAAAAAAAGGTTTAGGAATTGTAGAAAAGCATTAAGTAGGAAAAAAATCATAATCCTCAACCCAAGAAATAATAGCTATTATTTTGCTTTGGTTCTTACCATCTTTTAAATTAATATACATGTATTATATTTAAAAACAAAGTTGATGTGTATCCTGTATGGGTACTTTTATTAACTAGTTTAGGCCAGGTTATGCTACTGTAACAAAAGATCCTCAAATCTCAATGGCTTATAATATCAATTGTTTATTTCTCATTCATGCTACATGACAATTGGATATTAGCTCCAGCTTTGCTTCACATTATCTTCATCCCAAGAACCCAAGGTAATGAACAGCCTCTGTTTGGAACAATCAACTAGCAGAGAGAAAAGAGAATATGGCAGACCATGCACTGGCCCTTAAGCTTCTGCATGGAAGTGACCCATGATATATGTCATTTCTGCTTTCATTTCATTTTGGAAAGCAAATCATGTGGCCAAGTTTAATATCAATGGGTGAGAAGTATAATACTCACAGGCAAATATGTGTGAACAATAATGCTTAAGCCATTGACCTAGTTTAATGTTCCACACTCCTTTGCCAGTACTGGAATTGTTATAAAATTAATGTGGTGTTACTGTCTCAGTGTGAGAATTTTTGCACATCTCCTACTTTTGGTTCTTCCCATCTTTGTTCTCGTTGCCATAGGAAGGGAATGGTGGGGGGTGGTTTGGAGACACTTCTACCAGTGGAAATGAATTTGTTTTCAGTAATTTACAGTGGTATCTACAGGAAAATTCTAGAAGTTTACAGAAATCCAAAGCATATAAATATGACCAAAAGAAAATTTGAATTACATTCTCATTTCAAGAGTTAACGTATACAACAAATTTTCAATAAATGACGATCCTTACCTGGCTTCTCCACGCTGAGAGAGGGACAGTTTCCTGGCACCGTGGCAACCCTTTCTAGCAGCTGGTTCAAGCGTCCATATGTAATCAGAGCTACTGTTTTGGGTTCAGATGCCCACATCTACCTATCTCTGTCAGCCTCCCACCTTCTGTTCTCAAAGGCTCTGTCTAGGGGGTCAGGATGCAGCTTCGTAAATCTGAAATCACCTGCTCATTTTCTCGGTACCCAGCTGCTCACGGGATGGTTTAAGAACAGAAGGAAACTGTCCGTTTTTGAATCCTCCATGTGCTTCTGGCCCTTGGCTTCATGGGCATCACCTCCTGTGCCGAGGAGGGCACGAAGCTCACTCACCATCCATTATGTCCTCACCAGGGCCCGCAAGTGTCTGCCCAGAGACAGGGGAACATTCATAAAACTACATGGCACTTTGTCATGCCGCCCCTGCCCCTGGTTTCCTAATTGGCATGCTGAATGCCTGGGCAGCAGAGACTATCCCTGTCTACATTCATTTTCAGTGTAGTAGAGGTCTGGTTATTTGCAGACATAACAAATCATGCTTTTCCTTATCTCGCAAGTGTGGTTTGACTTCCAAGTACACACCTGGTGTGCCCCCACTGAGCCTTCTTTGCTCGACTTGTCAGGAAGTCACCTTTGTGTGGAGCCCTAGGTTTGGACGGCCAACAACCACCTCTGGCTTTGCACCATGCTTTGTTTTAAGCCTGTGTCCCATGTTCACTGTCCCTGCTGTCTCTCTTCCTAGTCAGCCTCAAGGGCCGTTTGCTTCTTCTATTTAGTATTCGGTTAAGAGTACACATTTTGCATTTAATAAGCCACAGAACACACAAGGCTTCTTACTGAGTGAGAGTGGACTGTGGGGTTTGCTAGATCTGCTGCCTTCTCTAGAGGCAACGGTTAGCCTTCTTGTCTCCTACTGTCTCTGCTGGACTCTCCCAGCTCTAAAACACAACAGTGTCCTGTAGCATTTTGTTTTTAGTCCTAAACACAAATTCCAATGTCCTTTTACTTTTTTAATATAGCAAAAGCCAAAGAAAGACTTTCCAAGATGTAGGATTTCTTGATTTGAACAGAAACATCAGAAGTGGAGACAGAGTTCCTGTCCATAGTACACAGACATCAATTTGACTTTTTTCTTTTCAAATGTCTTGGCCCTAGTGAATGCAAGGGAAGAAGAGAAAGTGAATAGCACTGTCTGCAAATATGGGCACTTTTAGGGAAGACAGTAAATTTGGTGTCAATGGAAGGAAGATAGATCTGGAATTGTGTGAATATGGTTTCAAGGATTAAACGGGATTAGCCTCAATGCACTTGATGTTACTTTTCAACCCTGAGTTTTTATGAATCCATGTACACTGTGTCGCCTCGTCAAAATGAGCTATGAAGGAAAAAACAAATGAGAAAGCAATACCTAAGACAAATTGTTCCTCTCCCTTAGGCAGTGCTCTATTCAGATATCTAAAGAGTAGCCTTCTGAATGCCTGGAGTTTATCTTTGGCTGTAAGACAAGCAAATACTGGGCCTGGAATCAGGAGAGAAGGAGGGGGAATAACAACAAAAAAGACCCCTTGCCAGGAGTGTAAAAGAGAAGACAGGCAGAGCCAGCCCCCTGACTGGCACCGTAGGATTCTGAGGCCTGGGACAGCTGTGGAGCCCATCACCTCGGGAGGGAGGGTTTGCTTTGCCCCTGGCTTCCTGGCTCCCACCCTTTCTGCACATTTTCTCCAGCTGAGTTCATTCTTGGCTGGTCCTCATTCAAAGGCAAGAGAGCCAGGTGCTGGGGTGGAGCCAGGTTAGAGACTGGAAGTTTGTCCACCTTTGTGATATTAAAGCGAAGGTGAAGAATGCGAGATGGAAAAATGTAAGGGAGTCTTGATTCCATTCTGAAGTGAGCTCTGGAGGGACTTGCTTTAAAGGGAACAGGATGGTAGCTTCAAGAATAGCTTTTTGAAAGTTGGGGAATTTTGGTCTTTGCCAAAGTAACACACCCCTGTGTATTGGTGGATGTTTGTTTGCTATTAGCTCTTCCTTGGCTGTGTGTAGGAGAAACAAATGGCTTTTGTTGCCTGCAAAAAAATATTTCAAGCTCCTTGGTCACCCTGTTGCATAAGGACTGTACTCCAGGATTTGTGTAGCTGAGATAGAAAAGGTTCAATCTCTTTAACTCTGTTAGTGTAGGGGATATAGGGAATAAAGCCATGTATAAAATATCAGAAGCTAAAGAGCTTATGGTGTCACTAGAGAATTGAGGATAGGGTCTGACCAGTCTGGATCGATCTCTCTCTCTCTCTCTCTCTCTCTCTCTCTCTCAACTCCCAAAATGTAGTTGATGCAGGCTCTTCCCTGGCCACCAACTTAACCAGATCTTGTCTTGACCTACCATTCACCCCCAGTAGTTAACTCTTCCCAATATACATGAATCTATGCCCTCTGACTACACAAGTTGGCATTTCTATATCTTAAACAGAACACAAGACTAAACACCCAGTAATCCGAGATTGTTTTTGAAAGGCTGAGTGGGGGATACATTATTTTCTATTTTTTATAGGTGTTTTCAGGGAAAGAAAACACCTATAAAAAATAGAAAATAATGGTTTTATAGCAGTAGTCCAGAAAGGTTAAATTACTAATGTAGGATTAATATTGATTATGTTTAAAAGCTCTAAGCAGAAAAAAAAGGCTTTGATTGGATTTTAATATAACCAATTATCATAAATAAGACAAGGATAGAAGTTACAGAGATATATTTTGGATCAAACAAAGAAAAGTTTTTAATGATGAGGCTATTCCAAGATAATGGACTAATTTGGCTAATGGTGGGCTCCCCTTATTCAAGGTGTTCAAGCAAAGGCTAGAAAAATATTTGTCTATTAATTTTAAGGTGTAAAAACAGCAATGAACATTTTACTTCATGAACTAAGGACTTCTTATTTTTAATTTTATTTATTTACTTTGAGGTTGGGGGGAGAGGCAGAGAGAGAGAAAGGGAGAATCTCAAGCAGGCTCCGCATGGTCAGCACAGACCCTGACACGGGATTCATTGAATGCCATGAACTTCAAGATCATGATCTGACCTGAAATCAGGACTCAGATGCTTAACTGACTGAGCCACCCAGGTGCCCCCTTAGGAGTTCTTAATCTGTGAACCTCATAAACATGAATGTAAAACTATTTTTATGTGCACGTCTTTAGTGGATATTTTTTTTATACAACTTCTTTTATATGACAAACCAATTAATTCATTGTCAGTGTAAGGAGTTAATTTCTCTTAAGCTGTCTTTATGGCTCCACTGATAAACATGACTGTTGTGTAAGGGATCAATAGACACTTGAGGATAACTCCTAATATGAAAGATAGAAATCAAAATAAAGAATAGAGACAATAATGCAGGGAAAAGAAAAAAGAAAAAAAAACAATAGCAACAGCAATAAATAACTCATTAATATTCCCAGAGAACTAAGAAGATATTTCATGCCACAAGGAACTGAGGACTATATAAAAAGAGCATTTAAAAGATGAAAAGGAACTCTTAGACATTAAAATTCTGACTGCAGACACAAAAAATTCACAAGGAGAATTTCAAGACAAGGAAGTAATGAGAAAGTTGAAAAAGAGGACAAAGAAATGGAAAATAAGGAAGAAAAAAAATAGTGAGAATTAGTCCAGGATAATCAACATTTGAATAAAAGAGAGACCTAAATAAAATAGAGGACAATATCAAAGAAATAATTCAAGGAAAAATTTCCAGACCCAAAGAACATGAATTTCCCGGTCGAAAGGGTTTGATAACTATGCCCTTTTATCTATTTTTTATATTTAAGTTATTTTTTAATTTACATCCAAGTTAGTTATCATACAGTGCAACAATGATTTCAGAAGTAGATTCCTTAATGCCCCTTACCCATTTAGTCCATTCCCCCTCCCATAACCTCTCCAGTAACCTTCTGTTTGTTATCCATATTTAAGAGTCTCTTATGTTTTGTTCCCCTCTTATGTTTTGCTTTCCTTCCCTTATGTTCATCTGTTTTGTATCTTAAAGTCCTCATATGAGTGAAGTCATATGATATTTGTCTTTCTCTGACTGACTAATTTCGCTTAGCATAATACCATCTAGTTCCTTTGATCTATTTTTAAATAGATGTTGAAAAATACCAATGCCAAAATGCCAAATACTGGGTCAAAGGGAGGATCCTAAGTTTTAAGAGAGAGAGAGAGAGAGAGAGAGAGAGAGAAAGAGAGAGAAAGAGAGAGAGGAAGGAAGGAAGGAAGGAAGAAGGAAATCCAAATAAGTCACATACAAAAGATTGGAAATCAAGTGGAATTGAAGTGAACAATGGATCAAGTAGAAATGAGTGAACAATGGATTAATGTGTTTATTTATTATAAGAGGAAAGTTATCTCAACCCAGGATTTTATGCCCAACCAGACTATCATTTAGATACTGGTAGAGGTGATGTGAGTGGTAGAGGTAGTAGAGGTAGGGTGGGGGCAGGAGAATGGAGATTTTTTCATATTCAAGATATTGTGCAAACAATGACAAATGTCTAGACAGCATACACACCAGGACTGTTGAAGCAGTGTTCAGTAGGGAATTCATGGGAACAGCATCAATAGCAGCTGTAAAGTTCTCCCACTTCCCACCACACTCTGGGAAAGAGCACAGTCTGATAGAGCTAGGTGTCAGAATCTGGAGAAGGTACTCAGTTACTTGGGATTTGAGGCTTTTAAATTGCATAATTACGGAAGCATCAGTACATCCTCTGTGTAATCAGAGGTCAGGATATAACGGTAATAGTACTTGGCAGAAACTGATTTCCAGCCCTCTTCAGCCAAGACACTATTTTTAATTGGAGATAGCACAAGCCCCTCCCTTGGAATGATCAGGAGGCTGGGATCCAAGCCTTGAGGTTGCAGCTGTATAAAGAGGCTGGTAGTGGTGGACCTTATGTCATCAGTGTTCATGGTTAATAAAGCATCAGCCCTTCTCCTGGGGTCTGAATGTTGAGGATCAAAATCGATTGCCTGAAGCATGGGCATGCTCTGTTTAAATTGAGCTTTGAAGGAGGTCAATACTTCCTGGGAGGTCAGTTTGAAGGATATGAGTTATCCTTTTCCTCTCAGAAGAACTCAAGACATTTACTTCACATGCACCATTTTTGAGGAAACTACTGGATGATGCGTTCTGCCATATTAAGGAAGTAAACTAAGAAAGAGGAAGACACACAATCCAAGAAAAAGGGAATACACATAGGAGAGGCAAAGATAATTGCCAGGATGACAGAGAAGGGAGATCCCCAGGAGGACAGCTAGGAACAGGTAGAAATTTTCATATCCTACACAGAGGTTCACAGGGGTGAAAAGGAAAACAAGACCATGGGTTTGGAATTGTTTGTTTTACTACCATTTGAAAAATAAATATATTTTTCTGTCTGGAGTCATAAGCCATATATATATATATATATATATATATTTTTTTATCCTTTCAGCTCTTAAATAACTAACATGGATGGAACAAAGAGGGAAAAACCAAAGCTAAATACAAATCCAGCTATATGTCAGGAGGCTCCCTTCTTGGTCCCCAAAGTTCTTAGAGCTTGTACAGACCCTTGGCTCCCTTCGCAACCCCAGTCCCTGAGAGGAGCTCCATATCCTTTGTAGTTACTTTTTCAAGGAAATTTGGGGAGAATGACATCAGCAGAAGAGTGAGATTAGATAATGTGAACCAGCTGCCTCTCTACCCCTTCAGATCTACTCCTTTCTGGAGGAAAGTTTTGCAACCTTCTGCGTGCAGAAAAATAATCTGGGGAAAATTTAAAAACGTGTATATGCAGATTCCTGGCCTCAATTGCAGACAGTCTAAGTCAGTCTGAGTTGAAACCCGATTGTCTGCATTTTTAACATATAGGTGGTTGAACTATGGACCCACTTGGAGAAAAGTTGCTCTAGAGACTGGGCTCCCAGGATTCAGAAGATCCATCTATGGTGGAATTCCGTGAACATGCTCCCTTCTTGTTAACCCCAGATGCACAGAACCTGCTCTCAGTGAATGAGTTGTCATTTCTTTAAGGATAATATGGAGCTTTCCTAGCTTGGGAACAAGCTTGCGAGGAAGAGAAATATCTCATATGTCTGCTAAGAACTGTTTTGTAGTCCTAGGGTAAGCTTCAAAAATATTATGCCACTTGCAAATAGATAATTTAATGACGTAAAAGTGATCAAACAGAATTATAAGTAGAATTCCCAGGAGGTATAATCTTGCTTTCAGTCCAAGTAGCTGAATAATATTTATTTGGTTTCAACAGAGGGCTCAATTCTCTTCTTGTGAAAATCTAAATCCCCCCAAAACCCATTTTTTGTGTGTGAAGCCATCACCACTGCTATTAGCCTCCCCCAGCACCCCCAACCGTCATTCTCCCTTGAATCTAATTGCTTAAGTTAAAATACTTCTCTTCTGCTTTGTATCATAAGGACTCTGTATGTGTGTTTGTCTCTCTAACCAGATTATAGATGCCACAGAGATGGGAAATATCTTTTGAATCAATATCAACTACACAAAGTGCCTGATGGGTGATCACCTAGAAGGGGATCTACCACTACCGACTCAGTTAAATTACATACTTTCTTTTTTTTTTTTTTTTTTTTTTTTTTTTTTTTTTATTGGACCATCTATATGTAGGTTTATTTCTTTTTTTTTTTTTGTTATAATAGTTTATTTTCAAATTGGTTTACATATAACACCCAGTGTTCATCCCAACATGTGCCCTTTTTAATGCCCATCACCCCCTCTCCCCCCTCCCTCATCCCCCTTACCCTCAGTTTTTTCTTAGTCTTTGAGAGTCTCTTATGTTTTATCTCCCTCCCTCTCTGTGTCTTTTTTTTCTTTCCCCTCTTCCCCTCCCCCTGGTTTTTGCTTAGTTTCACAAAGTCCACCTATTCGTGGAAACATATGGTATCTGTCTTTTTCTGACTGACTTACTTCACTTAACATAATACCCTCCAGTTCCATCCATCTTGCTACACATGGCCAGATTTCATTTTTTCTCATTGCCACGTAGTAGTCCATTGTATATAAGTACCATAACTTCTTTATCCATTCGTCAGTTGATGGGCACTTGGTCTCTTTCCATGATTTGGCTATTGTCGAAAGTGCTGCTATGAACATTGGGGTACACGTGCTCCTATGCATCAGCATTCCTGTGTCTCTTGGGTAGATTCCTAGCAGGGCTATTGCTGGGTCATAGGGTAGCTCTATTTTCATTTTTTTGAGGAACCTCCACACCGTTTTCCAGAGTGGCTGCACCAGTTTGCATTCCCACCAACAGTGTAGGAGGGTGCCTACTTCTCCACATCCTCGCCAGCATCTATAGTTTCCTGATTTGTTCATTTTAGCCACTCTGACTGGTGTGAGGTGGTATCTCAGTGTAGTTTTGATTTGTATTTCCCTGATGCTGAGTGACATTGAGCATCGTTTCATGTGTCTGTTGGCCATCTGAATGTCCCCTTTGGAGAAGTGTCTATTCATATCTTCCGCCCATTTCTTCACTGGGTTGTTTGTTTTTCGGGTTTGGAGTTTGGTAAGTTCTTTATAAATTTTAGATATTAGTCCTTTATCCGATATGTCATTTGCGATGATCTTTTCCCATTCCGTTGGTTGCCTATTCGTTTTGTTGGTTGTTTCTTTTGCCGTGCAGAAGCTTTTTATCTTGATGAGGTCCCAATAGTTCATCTTTGCTTTTAATTCTCTTGCCTTTGGAGACGTGTCGAGTAAGAAATTGGTGCGTCTTAGGTCAAAGAGGCTTTTTCCTGTTTTCTCCTCTAGGATTTTGACGGTTTCCTGTCTCACATTCAGATCTTTTATCCATTTAGAATTTATTTTTGTGAGTGGTTAAATTACATACTTTCTAATCATTCAACCTCATAAACCACAATGAACATAATTCATAATATTTTGAATTATATTAAAGTACTTTATATTTCAAAATTAATATTTTCTCTAGTAATAAATTTCTCTAGTCATAAATTATGAGGAATGGAAGATTTTCGTTTATTGATTTTTTTTTACCAAGAGTAGAGTTTCAAAATGAAAATGAATTTTGGAATAACTACTTACAGAAATTTAACAGGATTATATCTACCCTTTCATATTGATTTTTTTTACCAAGGGTAGAGTTTCAAAATGAAAATGAATTTTGGAATAACTACTTACAGAAATTTAACAGGATTATATCTACCCTTTCATTATGAAAAAAAAGAGAATAATGAATCTCTTTTTGTTTTTTATTATGCTCCTAGAATCCCTTTTCTCCACTTTTACTAATACAATAATAATATAACAATATTATATATGACTAATACTGTATACCCAAGGTAAAATTGGGAATTGAGGAACTTAGTTAACTCATGCTTCCAAAACTTTTCTTCGGCTCCAAATTGGGGGATCTCAGGTGAAAGGTATTTTTTATTTTATTTTACACTTTTCTGTACTGACACATCTAAAAGGTCTAGTTTGTCATATAGTAGTCAATTCTCAATATTTATGCATATCAGACTGCCTTAAACATTACTTCAGAGCCTCTCAGACACACCTTCATGGGTTCATACCCCAGCACTGTTTCTATCAAAGGAATTGCCATGGAACTGCTAGGGACTTACACATATGCAACTATATGAATAATATAGTAGTTAATATCCCCGGGGCAAACCCCTGACGAATGGAGGGTGGGATCCGACGCATAAATTCTTCCCCATGTTCCCCTTGAATGGATAGTTCTGAAATATCGTCTGTAGTTCCATGGCTGGTCATTTGGTCCTGGAGGATCAAGTCACCAGTTGCTTCTATGATGCATCCTTATACTGTCACTTCCTCTTTCCTTCCTCTCTCCCCTTGTCATTCATTCTCGTCCCCAAGAATTATACCAGTCAAGTACTCACATGTGTGCCTTTGTCCCAGGCTTTAATTTCTGAGGCGCCTAAGCAAGGATGTTATGAAAGTTGACAGGATTGGTGGTGAGATAAGCTGAAACAAACTGTGGGGGTTCTAAAGTCCATTTGATCTTTGATCTCCAACAAGTGATATTCTTCTTAGGCTAATATAAAAACAATATACCGATATTACCTGGGCATACTTGCTTGGTGTCAACAACAACAACAACAACAAAATAGTCCACTTTGAATTAGAATTTTGTCCCAGACCATCCAGAAAGTGACTAATTCACGTTTAGATAATCTACAGATGGCCATGTTCACACTAAGAGAAGAGCTACCTAGAGAAACAAATATGCAATATGGTAATGCAGGACCATGAAGAAAGGACACAATCACTTCGTTCACAAATAATTCAGTATGACTCTCTAACAAGCAGGTATTTAGAAAAAAACCCACAAGGCCATATGGCACCTCCCAGAATTAACAATAATGGATCTCAATATAATGCTTGATTGTCTTAAAAAGCTCGTTCCTCAGTTTGGATGTAAACAAGATCTACACATTGCATTTCGCGTGTCTCAGATTTCTCTTAATCTATGTCAACCCCTTTTCTCTTTTAAATGCTACTGTTTGTCAAAGAAACATAGTCATTTGTCCCAAAGAATCTCCAAGTTCTGAATACGTGGGCCATTGTCCTCTTGTCCTTCAAAATAAAATGAAATACAAAAGAAAACTTGTTTAAAGTATTGTCAGATGGCATTTATTTTTATTTGGTAAAGATTCTGTACACCCTATTCCTTTGGGGACTAGTAGTCATATTTAGTAAAAGTTATACTTAGTAGGTCAGTAATGAAATCTATATTTTTCTATTATTGGGAAGTAATGGAAATTTTAGCTCAACCTGACAGCTATACATTTACAATTTTAAAATGTTTTTTCTTCTTCCATTTAAAATGGAGAACCAATATTTTTTGTACTAATAAGGTGATGATTTTTGTTTTGTCACCAGAATCCTATAATCCTAGATCTAACAATGGTTTCTGGAGATCAATTACTCTAAGACTTTCACTTTACAGATGAATAAATGTGGGCTCAGGGATGCCAACTGAATCCACATCAACGTCACACTAGCAGGTTAAGGGCACTGGGCCCAGAACCCTACATTTCTGATTACTCAGTCCTATGCCCATTCTAGTGGCCACTGTACTCACTCACTGGTTGCAGACTTACTTGGCCTAGGTTGGCAACACTTCTGAAGCTAGGATGACTCTGTCTTTCTTTGGCCCAAGACCATCCTGTGTATAATAAGACAGTAAGCATAATTGTGAGTTTAATTCACAGCTATGCTGAACTAATACTAAAGTGTATCTGAAAGGTTGCTGATTTCTTGGAAGCCTGACTCTTGCTATGGGCAACACACTATTCTTTTCATCATTATTTCAAAATATAGATCATGAACTCAGTTATTCTACTATGCTGACTTTCATCATTTCCAGTTAATATTTCTGAAGATTCATACACTTTAAGAGAGAAAAAATAGGAGTGTGAGCTACCACGAAACACGCATGAGTAATGATAATGATGATTTAATGAATAAAATAGCCTGGACTCAGAGTAAGGGTATTTCCCATTTTTATAGGAATTGGTGATAAATTTTAAAGCTTTTGTCAGCAAACGTTAGACTTCTTGCTAACTTATTTGAAGGAAATTAACAAATAGGTCCTTTGGAAGACGAATCCTTGTCTGAAGGATATATCAAGCCTGCCATTTGTAGTAGTAAGGGTTTCCTTTGTTTAAGTTTATTTAGTTATTTTGTGAGAGAGAGAGAGAGAGAGAGAGAGAGAGAGAGAGGCAGAGAGACAGAGAGGGCAGGAATGAATGGGTTTGGAGCAGAGAGAGAATCCCAAGCAGGCTCCTGGCTGTCAGCGCAGAACCCAGTGCAGGGCTTGATCTCACGAACTGTGAGGTCATGACCCGAGCTGAAATTAAGAGTTGAACATTTAACTGACTTAGCCACCCAGGTGCTCCATGCTCCAGTAGTAAGGTTTCTTTACCATCTATGACCTTCTGTCCTGGAAGGGCTGCATTTAGGTTCAGCCTTTAGTGAGAAGTGAATCCAAGGAAGTGATGTTCTAGAGAGCATTCCAGTTCAAACTTTGGCTCTTCTTTTTTTTTTTTTTTGTTTTTAAATTTTTTAACGTTTATTTATTTTTGAGAGACATAGAGACAGAGTATGAGCAGGGGAAGGGCAGAGAGAGAGAGAGATACAGAATCTGAAGCAGGCTCCAGGCTCTGAGTCGTCAGCACAGAGCCCGACGCGGAGCTCGACCTCACAGACTATGAGATCATGGCCTGAGCTGAAGTCGGACGGTTAACCGACTGAGCCACCCAGGTGCCCAAACTTTGGCTCTTCTATTTCATGATTATATGGCTTGAGGCAAAAGTTTTGAAACTATTTCAAACTTCAGTCTCTTTATCTAGGAATGAGCTTTTTTGGAGAATCCAATGAAATAATAACTGTGAAACTCTTAACATAACATCTGGCATACAGGAAATACTCTATTACGATGAATTCTTATTGTAATCATCTTTTGCAATGAATGAGACTTTTCTGCTTATTCAATTAAAATATCATGATGGCCCGTTCAGGGGAAGGCTGAACAGCACCTCAAATTTTGATGAGCTAAAATGAGAGCTGAGATACATCCAGAATAAGTGCTAAGTGACACAAGTTCATTTTCCCCCCAAAGGATCACAGAATTGAAGAAGGGTTCCACTGGTTAAGAAGAACTATTTCAAAGGATCATGGAGGTGTCTTTATATTTTATAGAGCAAGAACTCAGTATCTACTCTTTCGAAAAATCTTAGCAAAACCTATAATCCCTACAATCATCAAAATTCGTGGGGCTATTGATTTATTTAGTTTGATTTATTGGTTTGGATTAATTAGTTGGTGAGAGTGTATTGAGGGGAAATTAATCTCTTGATAAGAACAGTGCTAATGTTAACAGATAAAATATTACATACACGCTCTTATCCATTAAGAGAAACTAAAGAAACCTGGTAGAAGCATATTATTTGAGGGTTGAGAAGCAGCAGCAGCAGTTACTTGAAGAAAACTAATCTAATTAAAGAAGAAAGAAGAAAGGAAAAGGGAATGAACAGTGGTGATGAGTGGGGTGTGTGTGTGGGGTGGTCATGAAGCCTGACCATTTATCACATGAAATATTGGACTGCGCTGAGGTTGGGTAACTTTGGACACTGCGAAGGCCCTATCCTTACTCCCTGAACCTTGGGGTAATCTTTAGACATTACCATTAATTATTTAGACTCAGAAGACTGCAAAAACATCTTGATTCATTGGCAAAGTGACAAGCATATGGTGTGTTTTGCAAAGCCCTCGCTTTCTGTTGAGAGGAAGCTAACATTAATTTCTTACAAATCCTACAGGGACTTTCCAAGCCAGCCGTTGTTAACATAGTTTGACATCGAAGTTGGAGAGCTTGGAGGAGTCTTGAAAAATAAGTTAGATACAAATTAGTAGTTTTATTCAGGCTGGTGACAAGAAAACTTCTGAGGCACTTTAGCTTTCCCGCAAAGAGCGACAGAGCATCAGACAGCTTTGCAGCTTGATTGATAGTCAAGGTGGCAGGTCTATTTAGTGGGTCCTACAAGATGGTACGTGGAATCTGGTGTATCCTGCAGTGCTTGGCACTCTCACAATCTGGGCTCAGGCAAGAGTCCCAGTTCAGATTCACTGAGCATGTGGTGTGCTCATGGTCAGGGCTGCCCTCTGGTTGAGGGAGGCGGGCAGCCCGCCCTCTGCCAATACACAAGCTGTTGGAGGGAAGCCCCCAGGGAAATGCGAGAGGTGGGAGAGAAAAGGGAGGGATGTGGTTGTATGCAACGAAAGATATACAAAGAACCCTTCATCGTCTGTAGCCCAGATACTTATTGTTGTTTGGACTGCTTCTGACAGGGCCTCAAATTTAAGCTGCAAAATCCCCCGTGTTCTAGGGATAGATGCGTTCTATCTTCCATCCAGTGCTGGACTGGACTCTTTTTCAGTGACTTCCTGGGCAGATAATTCATTTCTTGCCCTCAGCTTCTGGACTTCCTCAAACCTCCATCAGAAAGGCATGGTAACATTTGAATTTTAGTTGAAACAATACAGTTTGCACAAGAATTCTGTCTCTTGTGGTAATAGGGGCTAGCAATTAAGGTGCAAATCAACAGAGCGTCATTAGGAAGTAACAGGAAAAAAGGCTTTGATAATACCAGCAAACAGCAGATGAAGATATGAACTCTTTGGGTGACTCAGTCTGAAATAGAGTGGGAAGGTAGGAGGGAGCACAGTCCATTTGGTAGGTCCACCTTCTCTTTAACTGGTCAGGGATCAAGGAAGAGGGTGTAGGCAGGTGTAAACGGAGTTTAGGTAAAACATACTTCTGGCAAGAGAATCTGAAGTGTCTACCGTGGGCTGAAATGACCAATTTTAGTTTATTCATGGACAATTTGACCTCTTCAGCCCAGGAATAAAAATTCTTCCTTGAGAAGGGGTCACCTGGTCCTTTTCAGCATGCTTCAAGCAAATCCACCCATAAATTATGTCAGGAACACAAACATTGGCCATATTTTTAAAAAGAACTTCTTGTCTGGAAAACTCCTCTTTCTTATATTGAGTCAAAACCCCTGTGGTTACAAGTAACCATTTTCCTTCTGTCCCCAGTGAAAAGAGAATAGAAACAAGATCAGCTTTCTTTTTTCATAGTAAAGCCTTTCATATATTGTGGTCATATAATCATTCTCCCATCTTCCCCAAACTGTACAATTCCAGTTTCATTACTATTTCCCCACAGGTGCCATTTCCCAGTTGTGTAATCATGTGTTAAATGAATTCTCTCCATATTTCTGTCCCGTTCATATTAAACGTTTCATACCTGATCCAGGATATTCTAGGAAGGTGCTAGCTACCAAGAGCAGGATGTCCATCTAGTTTCATGACTCTAATTTCTCAGTTTTTCTTATTTGTGCTTTATCTGTCCTGATAAACTATTATGGGACCATTGCTGCAATGTTCTGGGTACTCCCCCACGTTCAAACTCACATCTTTTTCACGTGTGGCCTTTGCTTTCCAGCTGTCTGAATGTCTTCTTCATAGACCTGTACTCACCATCATGGAAGTGGTGTTTCATAATTCCTCTTGAGACCTTGACACACCCGTCCAACAGGTTTGGGGCCCAGTAGGCAGGATGCAAAGAGCTACTCCTGGTCTCTTAAAAACCATTTCCTCTTCTATGCCTTGTAAATGCAGTTTCTTTGTCTTGGTGTTTCACCCACAGCCTCTCTTCTCAATGGAAATCTGCTCTTCCTTGGGGACCCAGCTCAAATGTCGTCTCATTAAACCCCCGTGATGGATGACACACTCCTCTCCACTTTCTACTCTTGCAGATGCCCTTAATTTCTAATCCCCAAGTGGAGGTCTAAGAGGGCAAGACAAAGGCTTTCTTTAATTTTTTTTTATATTCCCAGAAGTTTACAGAATACTTGGCACATAGTAAGTGTTTATAAATGTTTAGTGAATTAATCAATCAATGATTGAAATACAGGAGTTTGGAGAGCAGACAGAATTGGAAGTCACTAACATAGAGGTATGTTACGCTGCAGGATTCCACAAGGCTGGCTCAGAGAGAGAGAGGAGAAAGAGCAAGTGGCCAAGAATTCAGCCACAGGGAGTCCTGGTTAGTGTATGTGTGGGGGGGGGGCGCCTGGGTGGCTCAGTCAGTTAGGCATCTGACTTCGGCTCAGGTCATGATCTTACTGTTTGTGAGCACGGCTCTGGGGGAAAAGTTGTCCCTTTTACAGGGTTATCTGCTCACCAGTGAATTTTCCCCAGAAGCTTTTTCAAAACCACTTCTGGGGCGCCTGGGTGGCTCAGTGGGTTAAGCGTCCGACTTCAGCTCAGGTCATGATCTCAGAGTTATCTCGCAGTTCGAGCTCCCCATCAGGCTCCATGCTGACAGCTCAGAGCCTAGAGCCTGCTTCAGATTCTGCATCTCTCTCTTTCTGCCCCTACCCTGCTCACTCTCTCTCTCTCTCTCAAAAATAAAAAAAAATAAAAAAATTTAAAGAATTGTGTGTGTATGTGTGTGTGTGTATGTGAGTGTGCTTATGTGTGTAATATGTGTATGTGTGCATGTGGCCATGTGTGTATGTGTGTGCATATATATGTATATGTGTGCGTGTGTGTGTGTGTGTGTGTAGGAAGATGAACTGGCAAAGGAAGCCACGGCCTTGTTAGAGTTCTTGGAGAAGCATTGCTCTGATGGTATTGTTCTTTTATAGATGTGGAGAAAAAGAATTTCAAGAAGGAAAGTTTAAAAAATAAAATTGAAACCCTGTGGCAGGGCCCCGGTGTTTGAGCCCCTTCCCATCTCTACAATTTAATATTGTGCCTCTCCTCTTTGCTCACTGGCTTTCTTTCACTGCTCGAGGAATCGGAGCTGTCTCCTGGCTCACAGGTTTCGTTCTCACTGCTCCTCTGCCTGGGAAGCCCCCCTGTTCCTGCCTCTCTCGGAGGCCCCACATTCATCTTCTGAGGGCTCGGCTGAGATGCTCCCGCCCAGGCTCTTCTCACTGCTCTCCCCATGCCGGCTCCCTCTTTCCCCTCCTTTTCAGCCGCCTGCTTATTTCCTTCATAGAACTGATCAGAATTTTAATTTTATTCATGTATACATGCATAATTTAATTTTTATCTACCCCCAGCATGTGAATTCCATGAAGTATGAGACTTAGTGAGAGAAGAAGATAGCATAAACAATAAAAGAAGACAGATCTGGATGTAGTTCCCTATCACAGCCCTGTACTTGTTGGCAAGAGATTTTTCTGCTCACTTCACCTGTCACCCCCACCAGTTCCCCTGCAGGGTCAGGAACTGGACCCTCCCTATTCTCTCTTATCACGGATTTTCATGAGGCCACCCTCACGACCTCTCTGCCAGGATAGGAACCTTTCAAATCCATTGTAAACAGTTAGAGATGAAGACTCCTTCCCCAAGGAGAGCTTTTTAACTGTGCCTTCCTATTCTTGCCTCCTTAGCAGAGCTAAGCTGTAGGGCAAAGATCTTCAGGATGGTTCCAGCCCCAGGAGATCCCCGCATGGAGGGGCACAATGGGGTGGCTCTATTGCTATTCCGGGCTCTGGAAATGGAATAGCGGTTGCATTGCTCCCCCTCAGCTGCTCTGTGGGGCGCATGTAAAATCCCTGCAAACAGTCCCAGTGTGCTTATAAAACCTCAGGTCACTGACAATTGTGGTGCTCATTTGCTGTGGCCAATTTAGCGCTAATAAGCTGAAACTGGGCTTCGGGGATTTGTTTCCATGGCATGTAAACTCCCTTTAGAAACACATTCCCCAAAAAGAGATTGCAACCTAATGGTTTTTTTTTTTTTTTTCCTTTTCCATTTTTGTAAACTGACTCGTAGCCCATTTTGGAAGCCTTTCCCTGTAAGCTGCATCACTGCCTCCATCTTTGTCATGCCTGTGCTCCACCAGGGGGCACCTGCCTGCCATCTGACCATCTGACTGGGGGATGAGGGATGGAGAAGCACCAAGGTCCCAGGATTCTCGAGTCTGGGGAGTGTGGGGTGCAATCGTGTCTTCCTCGGGCAAATCCACTTGCTTTCACATCTGTGCAGCAGACCTGGGTGCGTGCACACAGCCTGGGTGGCTGAGGGCAAGGCCCGTGCCAGGGTACCCAGGTGGGCCTTCATGCTCTCCTCTCTGAGGCCCTCCATGGGACCGCCTGCCCCCCCAGAAGCCCAGCTGAGGCACACCCACTGCCTCACAGATGGCTGACAGCCTCCCTCCAGCTCCACCCTGCTGGGAATGAGTCCTCTTGGAAGCCATGGATCATTCCCGAGGCTTCGAGTCAGAAGAAAGTGCTCTGTTTGCGACTTGATTCCCAGCGATTTGGAGGCAGGCCCCAGGCCCACAGAGCATCACACTCACTTCTCCCTCCTAGTAGGAGAGCTGATCAAGGCCTCACAGCTTCCATACCTTTGGAACAAAACAGAAAAGGGATCTTTTCCTACCAGCACGAGTGTACCTCTCTCCCAACAGACAGTCCACATGGGTTTATGAGGCCTCCCAGACGAACACGGTTGCCAATGTGACACTCCTCTGTAAATACTGACATGTCACATTTGCCCAGAATAAGAGGTCCCGGTGTTCCTTCCAGCCTCCTTGAGGCCTGGGGATGCTGAAGGAAAAGCACCCTAGTTCCAACGAAAGCAACATTTTACCAGAACTCTGGCAGGCGCATGGCCTTCCCCGTCCCCATGGGCTGCTTACAGAGTGCAGTCGCCTAATCGTTTGTGATCTGCCAAACCCCGTTAGGAGTTTGCTTGTACTTTGGAAGTTCTGCCAAAAACTTCTCTCTAGTTCTGGGCAGAGACACCCAGAGACACCTTTGGGGCCAACTTTCTTTCATTACCTTCAGCTAAAATGCAAGCAGTCCTGGGAGAGTGTAGGGAGTGACTAGGGGAGTGGGGAGGGGGAGGCGGGTGACCAAGGGACAAGTTCCAGCCAGCTCCCCCTTCTCAGCAACTCTGTTAGAAAATCTCCGCTTTGCATCCCATACTTCATTATCTAGGAGAGGTGGCTGGCAGACTCAGGGTCAGGCTAGTCACTCAGACACCAGAAGCCGTGAGATCAGCGGCCAGTCACCCAGGCACCACAGTGGCCGCAGGAATCTATTCTTCCTGGGTGGTGCTGTTCCTCTGGGGTAGGGGATTGCCATGAGATTGGCAACTGCAAGTTTCTTCTTAGGATGTTTTCATCGTGTGCAGTGTGTGTGTGGGTGTGTGTGTGTATGCAGTGCGTGTGTGCGTCCTCTCACACACTCCTACACACACACACACACACACACACACACACAGATTGGTGATAATATTGGTGTGTGGGTCGCTGGGATTCTTAACCCAACAGTTTCCCAATCCCCTAAATTTGATGTCAACTATATAGACTACATTGGAATCAAATTGTTGGCAGTGGACTAGCCCTGCCAGGTGCTTGGCCCCTGTCTGCTCTGCGCTTCAGGTTCCCTCTCATCGCTCACAGTTCTTATCCTCCTCCATTGGACAAACCCCCACCACTTCCAAGGCACAAGCTGCCTTCTTCTTCTCTAATGAATGATAGCATGTACCGTATCCATTTATGCCCATCAAGGGCATGGCTCACATCCTGGCTGCTGCTGAAAGGGAATTGGCAGATAAAACAAACACCTGGTGGCCAGATCCCCCCTTGCTCGGGTGTTCTCTCTCTGACCCAGCTGGGAGGCGGGCACTAGGTGCTTGCTGGGTGAGCGGACAGATCCCTGCAAAGAGAGGCAGTCCAAGCTGGCCCCAGGAGCTCAGGCTCTCTCCCTCCGATCCGCAATTGCCAGAGTATCTTCACAAGCAGTGTGGTCTCATTCAAGGGAGAAAAAAAAATGAGTTCTCCTGGGCAAGAAGTTGGGAGGACTGTGTGTTATTAATTCCTTGGCCACTGGTTAGCAGTGTTAGCCAGGTAAATTATTGCCCACATTTTTGTTTCATTTTTCTCCGGTTTCTGCTCTATTCCATCCCCGCTCATCTGTGAAAACTGGTGGCAGCAAATACTTCCTGATGAGAATGTGGTGAAAATGGCTTCTGTGGTTGGTGTATTTGGAATCCCGAGAAGGAAATGGGCTGCAAATCCAGATCTCATCACAGGGAGACCAGGGAGACAGGGAACTTCCACTGCTGAGAGGCGACGACTCTGCTGGTAGTTATAAAATGCTCACGAGTTGTGGCTCGGTTTCGTTAAGGCCCCTGGTTTTGGATGTTCTGGTATTTAAAGGCGGCCATTGGCCAAGCGACAAGAGCCAGTGGGGTGATGGGTCCGCAGCAGGGCACGTGGAAATGTGAAAGAATTGAGGGTACTTATTCTGTAGGAGATGAGAGTAAGGCAGGGACCAGCGCTGGAGCCTTCGAAGGTCTGACACTTAGAAGAAAGGTAACAGTTCTGAGTAAGCCTCAATGGGAGGAAGCTGAAAGGAGCCAATATTTGAAAACAGCTGAAGGAAGACATTTCTAACCATTAGAATGGCCTGATTGTCCAACTGAATTCAAATGAATATGAATTGAACACTGACTATACAAAGATGAATAAAACTTTGATGATCTATGATTCATAATTCAGTGATTTCCCGTGTTAAGCCTAAATCTCCCAAGGATTATATTTAAATCGCCACTCGTCTAACAGGGAATCTCCATTCTTCCTCCTCAAGCACGTTTGCTGGGATACTCGGCAGGCAACTTAGTTTACTATTCTCAACACTCTGTTCCTGCCCCTTTCCTCTGCTCTTCACCAGGAATGCCTTTGCCCCTTTTGGGTATGATTTTTAGAATCTGCTTTAAAACCTTACTTTAACCCCAGTGACTTTTACTCGCTCAATTTAAACCACCTCCCTAGCCATTCTGTTTAGAGTCGAGTCTATCTGGTTGCCACATCATTGATTTTACTGGTCGCTCTGTTTGCTCGGAGTACCTCGGTGGAGAGGACATCTCCCACCCCTACCCATTCCTAAACAGAGAGGGCCATCCATGAGATGTGGCCTGGGGCAAATGCTACAGGAGCCCCAACTTCTGCTGATACAGAATTCTCAGCCTTCTGGCCATCAAAGCCTTTGCAAGGTTTTTAGTTTCCAAAGACTTCACAGAGAAAAGTTGCAACACCAAGACCCCGTACTGGATTTCACCGATTTTGATGAGTATCTAAAACTATAGCCCATTCAGATATTGGATCTAAGCCCACTTAGAATGTCGGCCAAGCGAGCTGATGATTTGTATAGTAAATTTATTACATAAATAATAAGGTTGCATGAAAAGTAATTGATGTTCTGTTTTGATCTGTTTCGATCATTCAACAAATATGTACAGGATTCCTATCATCTTTAATGATCTGGGGCAGATTAAAAACATCATGCGATGTGGCAGCTGCCCCGAAGAAGAGTTTGTAACGTGTACACTTCTGGAATGACTTCGAAGGCACCTTAACGTAATGGATATGAAAACATTTTCTTAACCATGAAGCACTGCACAAGATACCTCTCTTATTTGTCACTAGGATATCCAAATCTCAAAGTGTGACATTTGTAACATTTCTACGTTTCGTTTTAAGTGGCCTTAAGTCTATTCACACATAATTATTGTTATTTACTGCAACCAGATCGGACTTGTTGAGGGTCGAGGCTTCAGTTTTCCTTTCCTAATATCACCAGGCCATGAGAGCATTTAAAAGCTCACCTCTGAGTCTCTTGAGACCATCACGTCTTCCCTCGCAGCAGTCACCCTCACTGCTTAAGCAAGCGCAGGCCCAGGTCTCTTCTGGCCTGTTCTGATGATCGTTTTGACTCTTTTTCTATGTTGCTGAGTACGTGATGTCATTACCCCATCCCTCTTCTACACACCACGTCCTTCTACTTCTGTAGCCAGAGGGTGTTTAGCTGGATCTCGGCACATAGAATTTAAGTGAAGAAAACTCTGTAAGCAGAACGGTGATCAAATTGCTTCGATGTCGCTCTTAATGGACACTATGGAATAATAACATTAAAACAAAGTGTTACCATAAAATGTTCCGCTATTTTAACTCTAATGATGCAGCCCTTAACTTAGAAGTCAGGCCAGGGGTCAGTAAGAATTCAGTCTGTCCTTGAGTGACCTCTGCTGGTGATTTTAGAGTAAGTTGCATTTAAACCTTTGGATTAAAAAAGAAGATAATGCTAGGCAATTCTGAAACGATGGCCAAAGATGCAGTGGGTGGATTCCCCAAACACCCTGGTTCTCTCCTGGCACACTTGGGTGGCCCTTAGCATGTGTGCCGAGGCACCATGAAAACCCCTCGCACAACCCTGTGCGGGATTATCGGGGCCATCTCACAGAGGAGGAAAGTGACTGTCAGAGAGGTAGACAACTCACCTGGGTCACACAGCCTGTAAGTGATAGAAGAAGGATTCCAACTCAGGGCCTCCCCTCCCAGCCCAGGCTTCCCTTATCCTGGAATTCCCCACCTGCCTCCAGGTGCCTTCTCTAACCCCACAGAGAGATGCTGGGTTGGTCAATAAGGATGCACAAATAGGTCCTTACACAAGGGGCTTCTCGGGGAAAGAACGGTTCTATATGGGAGGAGATGTCACCACCATCTTCTTACCTCCATAATAAAACAACAAATTTTCTCTTTGCTTCCTGTTCATGTGCCCCAGGAACTAAGCCCTCGTGTTTAATAATGTGAACCATTGTTCTTTATTACTTTAGGTCAGGGTTTTGGTTTTGTTTCCATAATCAGTTTGGGTCAAAGTTTTGGTAGATCATCAAAGCTGTGGGTATCAAACTATATTTTCATCACTGTGATTAATATCATAAAAACAAACATTCGGCCACTTTTCTGGGTGCAGTGATGTTTAGCATCCTGTGCTTGCTGGCCAGGAGTTTGCAGCTGTGCAAAGGCAAGTTATAAACAGGGGGAGTATTAACACTCCCCCGGCATGGAATGATTGGGTAGTCAGGGAGGGAGGGGGAGATGGAGTCACAGGAAGGGCCCTTCAATAAGCAGAGAGAAGTGGAATGCGCAGATAAAGGGATGGGATGAGGGAATAGGTGGAGGCAGAGGCAGGCGGCCTGCTCAGGAGGCTGGCAGTAAGGCCACTGGGTGTGGGTAGCAGGTTAGGCGGAGGTGAGTGGGGCTGAAGGGCAAGACCGAGGCCAGACTGCAGGAGGTGGAGAACCCGGCCAGGGGATTCCCTTATTAAGAGGATGGCAGACCTTTATTTTTTCATGATTTTAAAGGAAAAGTGTGGAAGCTTTCTTGGCGGGACAGGAGCTGGACCTGACAGCGTCTTGCAGTCCTTGCCAACACTCCGAGTGTTAATTCAGGTGTTTTAAAAGAAGTAAAATAGCTATCAGTTTTAATAATACCTCCCATTATTCACTGATAGTGTGTGCCAGGCACTGTGCTGAACATTTTACAGGCATTATCTCATTTTCTTCTCCAGTTGTTCTGTGAAGTAGATTCTCTTATTACCCTCATTTTACAGATGGGGAATTTTAATGTCCTGGGACGCACGTGCACTGACTGTGGATGTGTCTAAGTTGCAAGTTACCATGTTGGCGTTTAGCTTTTCTTCATGTCTCACCCCTCTGTATTTATGAAGGGTCATTCATCCTTCAGATGTCTAGGAAAGCCTCCTCTCCAATGTGGAGTGAATCTGTCTCTTCTATGTAGAGGTAATAGTTCAGAAAAAGAGTTAAATGTTACACTGAATATTCTTAGGACACTTAGGTAAAGTGAACAAGTTTTTTTTTTTCCCCAAAGATAAGTGTACGTTTGGGAAGAGTTCACCTTTGTAAGAAAAAGGAACACACAGCTGCCATTCTGAAAATTTCCAGATGGTGGCGCTACTTCATCAGTGATTCCACACCCTTCCCCTAGTGTTTGATGGGTTTGGATGAAATGCAAGTTCAGGAAAGCTTAATATGCACATATTTTCTAATCTATGATTTTATCAGGATCCATAATTTTTCAGACTAGATCTCATTAAGTAATACAAATCAAAGTAAATGAGGAACTTAAAAAAATTAAGTCCCTGGTAACATCCAGCTAATTGTTCAAAACTGCTCTGAAGCCATCGTTAAAAATTAAAAACCTATCACAGTTTGGGGTGAATTCTCTCTTACTAGAAATGGAGTGTCATATAGAACAAAATTATAATGTTGGAACATAAGGAACAATACCAAACAAATATTTTATGAATTAAAGAGGGAAAGTTAACCCCCTCAGCCTAAGTATAAAATAAGCTCTGATCTTTCAAAATCAGACAATAACTTTCCTGACAAAATGAAAGCTTTCTCTTCAGATACATAGCCACACACTTCACCAAGAGATCTTTCTCTTTGATTTTAGCCATATCTTGCCCCCTGAAAAGCCTTTGAAGGGGTATTTCAGTATTTGTTGTATTAGTGGATAGGGCCTGAGGGTGGTCCTCATACATGTTTCCAGCCCAAATGGTCAGATATTGGATGTTTTTGTATCACTCCTTTCTGAGGACCGAGTTTCTCCTTTGTTTTACTAGCAAGACCCGGCATAACCACAGCCCCGGGGCAGGGAGATGGCGTTGTCTATTCTCTGGGAGGTAGCACTAAAGCATTATTTCCCTCCCCAAACAACGTTTCTAAATGTTCTCTCTGATTACACAAAATTTTTAGTCGGCCCAGCCAAACCATATATTTTAAGAGGCATTTTCAAACAAGTGTGTTCGGGAACTCAAGTGTTCAGGGACGAACGACAGCTCTCTGGGCAACCTCTAGAAGTTAAGTTGCCTGCCTGCCATAAATATACAGCATGTGTAACTGCAGGCTGGGGAGGTCTGTTGGCATTTGTGGGAGTTCACAGCATAAATTCCAAGGGGATTCAGAGAACAGACACTTCGAATAACACCCGTAAAGTCACACCAACTGCAGTATACTCAACAGAGCCTGTTTAATGTGGTGTGATTTTTATTAGGTAATGTGATGTACGTTAAGCCAGAAAACAAAAACAACTAAATAAGCAAAACTTGAGATAATCTCTTTCTAAATGTTTAATGGAAGCAAAGCTGAGGAACCCACTCATCTGAATTGGATAACAAAGAGATTTTTGTGGAGGGTTTTTCCCAGCCGTGCTCTGCGGTCAGATAACTGATATCAACAGTCAGGTTTTCCAGAATTCCTCATCTGCTGCTCTTAGCTGACACCCTCTTCGCATTCATGATGAGCACCACTAATGCTAGCGGGACGCTTGCTCTCTGCCAGAATCCCCCAGTGGCGCCCTGGGAGCAGTTTGTATTTCTTGGCGAAGGTTATCTTTATTTACCCATGTCGTGGGTCAGAAGAAGAAAACTCAATGCATTAAAATGTTATAGGGCCATCGGCCTCTGTGACTTGCCAGTCTGGAATTCTACAGTGGATCTCGCTCTAATCAGAAGTTCAACAGCTGCCAGGCTTTCAGTGGAAATGAGGGGTAGCCTAGGTGGGCTATTTTGTACTCACCGTCAGTAAAAAATTAAATGCAGGGATATGCGCTCCCTCCTTGCTTCATCAACTGAGCTGAAAAATCCAAAGTGAGCCTATGAGGAATGTATACAAAAATTCTTCTCTTTTATGTTCTCTCCATATCCCACGCCCCTTCATTAAAAGTGGCTAGGTGTCCTGAAAACTTCCTTTCATTTAATGGTAAGTATGCAGAACTTTTCCACTGTTAATATTCTGCATCAAAACCATTATTCCAGTGTCCTTTCTGGAATAAACCCTTGTAAACCTACCTCCCACGGAGGCCATAAACTTAGGATATTGAGATTTAAAAAAATATATAGATGGTTCACTCTACTGCATTTATTTAATGAGATCTCTGATAATAAAGGAGACTGTACGAAGTGGATACATCTTTGTAGATACTTTGATAAAGGACAAATATACCATTTGTGTTCTACAATTTTTTTTTTCTTTTAGGAAGATACTTTCTAGGAGACGGAAAAGCACTATTTACTTTTCCAACATCCTGTTAATGCACATTATCCACAAGTGGGAAAAAGTAACTATTAATGACCCCGCTGTGAGTGGTCAGGGTGGTAGGCATTTTTTGCTCTTAACTGCACTGAATGGAATTCACTATTACTGAGGTCATTATTTTGCCCTTTCCAAAGTAATCATAATATGCAATTATACAACACACAAAAAAATGCGACGATATATTAACTGCTTGTTATCAAGGGTATCCATAGTCCCACAGCATAAAATTCGTGAAATCTTAAAATCTCTCAACATTGCCCACCCTTAAAGAAAGTTTACATCAGATCTCTTAACTGGCTGTAATTTTCTCTTGCAGCTTTCACTTAAATAACTAGGGGTGGTCATCAGGCAATAAATTCTCTCTGATATCCCTTCCAATTTCCTTCAAAATGGAGTGTAGCTTGCCTCTGAGAAATGTAAAACACTTTGGTTTGTTGTGCCTTAAATTGCCTCCTCCTTTTTTTTTCTGGGTAGTTGCTGCTGATAATAGTAAGAAAAAAATGAGACCTGCTCTAGAGACTATACCGTTTAAAAATATATTTTCACCACCCTAATTCCCTTTCGAAATAATGTTTCTGTTAGTGATTAAATAAGGAGTTTAAGAGTGAGTGTCATAGTGTCTATAAATAAACTTGAGAACATGCATTTTAAAGAGCCATATTTTTACGATCTCATCTCCACTAAACAAAACAATATTTTCTGGCACCTGTACACTCAATGTTTCATATAGTTCTTATTATGGAATTTCCTTTCTCCTTTTGAGATTGAAGATAATTACTGAATGTGATAGAAACTTTATAGCCATTAAAAATAGAACAGAAAAATGTTACCAGACGGCAAGTTGTTTAAAATAAATATGAAACAGGACTTGAGTCCTATCTCAAACTCTGCCTCACTTTGCTGGATTCCAAAAAGACACAGGTTTCTTTCTTCTTGAGTCTTTAAAAAAAAGTCTTTGGAGAGCTTAGGGAAATATGAATAAATCATTGCATAAGTTTTAATTTAGTAGGAAATCTGACTATATGTAGTCGTTGTTGTTGTTGTTGTGTTTTGTTTAAAATGGCTGAATATTAGAATTTTCAAATGACCTAACCTGTCCTCCTCTTTTTCTGATCCACTTTGGCTGTGCTGTTATTGAGATTTGGGTTGGTGTGAGGAGAGGGAATGGCACTTAGGAAGTAATGGTGAAAGCAATAATCATGGGCCCCTTAAACTTTCTCGTTCATCACGAATTATCAACTTCTTTATTATTGGGTGAAGAGGATGAGCTTGGAAATGAAATCTGACGTGTGGAGACTCTGCGGGTGCTTGTTGCACTTAAGTTTGCTCTGGCTTTCAAAAATCCTGACCCTTCTATGATTACTACCCGGACTGTGGTGACGGTAACGTGAGTGTATTCACATGTCCAGTTGCGCAAAGTTGTTTACATGAATTATGTGCAGTTTCCTATATACCAACCATATTTCAATAGGGCTAGGAAAAAATCTTAATATCTTTTCCTTAGAGTTACCTAAAATGCTCAGATCTTAGAAGAAGAAGAAGAGAAGAGTGATAGCATATGGTAAATCTGCAGAGGCCTTTGCAATTTAATTCTGAATTAGATTAGCTTTGATCGTCTCCAAATTCTTCTTTCTGTGGTTCAGAAATAAGGCCTTTCTTTAAGATTTCATAAAAACAGTGCTTTTATTTTATTTTGTTTTGTTTTATTTTATTTCATTTTACCAATGTAAATATAACATATCTACCAACCCGTTTGTGGGATTCGAGTAGTCAATTTTAGAATCGCTTTATGCAAGTAAGGCCCAGCTCCTGGTCAGATTTTTAAAAAGGCAAGTTGTGTTCTGTTTCACCGGAATGAGCTTCAGTCTTAATATTAAGTTTCAAATTCAGAAAATACAGGCCAAGCTGTCCTTCACCAAACACGGAAGTGCTTTTCCGCTTTTCTTTGCTAGCCGTTTTTGAGCATTTCATTTGTGCCCAAAGTCTGCTGAGCAATTGAAAGTGCATTGTGTCATGAAATGCTTAAAACCTTGGGATTAGAAACTACCAGCATTCCTATTTTACAGATAAGGAAGCTGGACATCTGGTGCCTAAGTAACGTGCTCAGTACCGCACAGCTAATAAGGACCCAGAATTCGGACTCAGATTGAGGGTGACACTTTTGCCAAACGCTGTTCTGGGTGATTTGCCTACATTGACCTCATTGGATCCTCAGTCAAAATGGTCTCCGGAGGTGCTCTTCTATTCCCATTTCACAGAGAAGGAAACCAAAGAGCAGGAGCTACTCGCATCGGGCCAGGGGCAGACCCAACAAGCAGGCAGGCAGGGGGTGATGCTCGCTTCTGCACTCAGCTGGCGTGCTCAGGTGGAAGCGAATCTCCATTAGCATTCATGCCGCCCGTTGCCGTGACCCGAACCCTGAAACATGACTCTCACCATGGAGAAGAGTGACGCGGCGACCCCGGAGCCTTTCAGGGGCATCTCTATGGCCTCCTGGTTCAGGTCTCTATTTCCTAAATCTGGTTGTCAAAACCCAGCAGGTCAGCTTGGGACGAGTTCGTGAAGTCGGGAAGTCTTGGGCAGGTGTGTTCCTGAGCACACGGGACCTGACTTTGCCTGCTGGTAAAGCTTGCATCACCTCCTGACAGCCGTGCTTGGGCCTGTGAGGCCGAGAAAGGGAAAAAGGCCCTGGGAGTTTTGCCCAATGAGGACGGTAGGAGCAGCTCGTTGGCAAAAAGAAAGGGCTGGGAGTGAGGGGTGGGATGGGGGGATTGTTGTTTGAATAATGACAGTGGCTTTCAAGAAAATGTTAACATTTATCTTACTGCGACATTTGCCTTGTCGAAGCTGAACTGTTTTTCTCTTTTCAATGAGATATTGAGGGAGCACTGAACTCTGTGGCAAATGTTAACTTTTTAATGAAAACCCTTGCACACTGTGTCCCAGAGGCAGGGCCTGTGCGGGGCCATTGTGAAAAGCAAGCTAAACGAACCGCTGCTCAGAATTCCGGGAGGTTAATAGGCAAATCAACCTAGAGATGGAGAAACCAGCTGTAGTTCTTCTCCTTCCCTGCTTTTCTTACAATTCAAGGCATCTGGGCACCATCTTAGTGCACAAATATCCCATTTTTCAACTTCTGGGGGGTTTTTGGCTAAAGGAGCCATTTGTTTTTTATTATTATTAATGGCATCCTCTTTCTGACAGGCTCCAGACAGCCTTGCCAGTGCAGGCCACTGAGGTGGGCTGGGAGGTAGGAACTGTGATCTGATCCCTTCCCTGACTAAAGCGGAAAGGTCACGTCACCCCTTCATCCTGCTTCCTACCGCCAGTCCGTGAATGGAACGGAAGATGGTGGGGGATGAAAAGTCCGAGAGCTTTACTTTACAATTTAAGATCTGAAAAAACCCGTCAAGGTGATTGAACCCATGGGTTCTCAGACTTTGCTACACGGCAGCATTGCCTTCGGGTTTTCGAAATACTGACCCTGGGACCGCCCCCAGAGATGCTAATTCAGTTGGTTTGGGGTGCCGCCTGGCCATGGGGATTTAAAAGAGCTCTCCAGGGGATTCTAAAGTGCAGCCAAGTCTGAGAACCGTTGGTGCACCCCGAAGCGCATTCTGCAGCTCCATGCGATGATGATGATAGATACTTCCCTCTCCTAAACACCACTGACCACTCGCCGCAGCCCCCACCATCCCTCAGCAACTCCTGCTCCGAAATAAAACCAAATACATGACGCCATCAGGACAAACTAGGTTAAAGACGTTTTTGTCTCCTTTCACCACGGGACTTCTCAGAGATTTGAATACAGTAACTTGCACGTTTAATCCTCGAGGGGGCGTAGGCAGAGAAGTACTACCGGCGTTAATGGTGACTGAATCTGAATCATATTTTTCCATTGAAGTTTCCCTTTAAAATATTTTACTGTTTTACAACTAAAGAAAGATCAATGAAACAACGATTATGAAATTTATTATTAATTTTCATGGAGGGGCTCAGAAAACTAGTCAATTAGTGACCTACAGATCTCTGATCCTTGGGAGATGGTGCTTCTAATCGAAGAAATGAACATTGGTGGGTTCACAGGCTTCCTGCATACCTAGCATATCTGGCACCCAGAGCTGCCACGTTTAACACCTCCTCCTCTTTATGATAAAATTACTTTCCATAATAAACGGGGAGAATCAGTAAGCATGACTTGGTTGTTGTTTTCTTTAGTTGTAAGGCAATTATAAAATTTAAAAGGGTAAATTTCAATGGAAAGATTGGGTTCAAATTCAGTTAAATATTTTATGGTCAAACTAAATGTACCAAATAAAAACTTTACCCTTCACAATGCACACTGTTTAAACTCCAAGTGATCATACAGAATGACAGAACCGAAGTAATCAAGTTCTGTTTGTTTTCTTCAAAATCACTTGCTGTTGTGGTTCATTCCAAATCTCTGTTTAGGAGATCCTGGAGCTGAAGGTATAAACTGAGCTCCAATCATTACAAGTCTAAATCATTACAAATGTTACAAATATTCCAAGGGATGACAAATACTGCAAGTATTCCAGGAAGAAATGCATGCAGCATGTCTTGAATCCATGTTTGTTGGAGCCCAACTTAGCCTTTTACATTTTAACTTTCATGCAGAATACAGTGTTTATTAAAAGAGAAGTAATAAAGATGTGCTAATTTGAAGCATGTGTGATTTATTTATGTATTTATTCAGTAAAATCAATTGCTTAGACTTAGCCCAACAAAAGATCCGAGGGAGAGAAGGAACATTTTATCGCTGACCGTGTTGAGGATGGATGGAGCATGATAACAAAAAGTGGACTGACTTTAGTGAGTCTTATTATTGTTTGAAGTTCTCTATAGACAATGCACTGCCTTCTTATCCCCAGGGCAGACAACTCATACTGCTTCACCCTTGTACGTCACTCTATATATCCAAAGTCACTAAATCTGACAGTGAAAATTGGAACTAAAACCCAGATCTTTTGATTCCTACATCAGTACCTTTCTGTGTCCAACATGTTGTGAATAATACATTTGTTTTAAAGAAGGTTTCAGAAACATTAGGTGAAACTTCCAAACCACTCCATAATGAAAAATAACAGCAACACAATCTGAAATGTAGGAGTCAGCCAAAATGCCTATTAGTCCATTTGGTCCTGTGTGTATTGAGTTTCAAATCATTTCAGCCCAGAGGTCTGGATGACATGTGTCCCTTTAGAAAATAGAGATTGCTTTAGCTTTAATAAGAAGAAAATTGTTATTTCATTTTATTAACAAGAAGCTTGTATCATCCTGAAAAATTCATTGTCTGTGTTCAGCTTGAATATTGTATTCATTATGTTTCCTAATCTGTGTGATTACTACCTGTGTAATTTGATGTCTGGCATTTGCTATCGGAATTCTTTCAGCCCATTATATTTCCCATCTTTTTTTGTAATGGGGGATAAGATTGGGACATGGAAAATTGCAGCAGACTGCCTAAGGCGAATTGCAGCCAGCCGGCAGCTGGATGGAGCAGCAAAAGATGCGAAGTTACATGGGGAATTCGAGAAAGGTGGCCTGTAGGTCTACGGTCTGCCGCGACAGCCCCGAATAGAAGATAGAATTGGCCAGTTTTCCAGTGCGGCGATCGGCCATTCCCAAATTATCTCCAATAATTAAGGTTGGCATTACCCATTCAGCAAAAGTATTAGAGTAAAATACGTGAGGTGTAAGTGGGTAGTGCGCTGGTAACAGATTGTTACTTAGTCAGAGGTAAAAGTAAGTATTGAAACAAAACCAACAAACAACACTTTAGATCAAGTGTACACATACAAATCTCAGAACAACACACAAAACAGACACAAACTTTCCATGTCTCTCCATTATAACTACAAGCAGCCATTTCATTTAACACATAATATGAGTCAGGTTGTATATGACAGTGGCAAGAGAATGAGCACTGAAACCAGATAGAACGGGATGTGAATCCTTAGTCTGATCTATGCCATAGCAAATTAGAACTCGCATTTCCTTTATTTAAAGGGGGGCTATAATATCTACTTCATTGAGCTGTCACTAAATTATGTTAAGCCATATACGATTATGTGTGAAACATGTCTATTCAGGCCGTGGGTCATAGCGGTCCTTAATAATTGATTAGGATTATTTAATTTTTGTATCCTAGAGGCAAGCTGGACATCAGTTGCAGAGCATTTATTTAGCAGTGTGTTGCCTCATCGACATTGAAGTAGAAATATCCAAAAATTCCCTGATCTGTATAGCAATCTGGTCTAGAGTGCAGCCTCTTGAATCATACAGACCTAGATATAACCTTGCTTTGCCTTTTCCCATGTGTGATCTTGGGAAAGTTCCTGAATCTTTTGAGCCTTAGATCCCTTCCCCCTCCTCCCCCTTGCCCTCCCCTGCTCTGTACAATGAGGAGAATGATGGCATCTATGTTGTGGGGCTGCTACAAAGATTAAATGAGTTAATATGTGGGAATTGCTCGGCATAGTGCCTCGTGCCTATTTGTTATCTGTCATTTTAGCATTATGTGACTTTAATGGCTAGGCTTTTTGGTTTTGTTTATTTGGTGTTTTTGTTTTCGTTTTTGTTGAACTGTTCATCCCCTAGGGATGGCCAAAGAAATTCCCTTCCATTCTCTGTTTAATCTGGCTGCTGAAATCCCAATAGTCCCTGGCATTAATGACATCAGTAGGAATGCCTGTGTCTTCTCTTCATTTCTCATTTCTTATTCCTCCCTGTACCTTTACTATCCTGTTTGCCTTTTTCCCCTGCACATCCAGGATGTGGTTTTCCATGGGATCCAGGATTCATGACGAATGTTGGGAAAAACAAGGAGCATGACTTTTCTTTCACATCAAGATCACAATTCTCCATGACAATGTGAACCCCTACAGAGCCACGCCTGGTTGCACACAGAAGTCCAGTTCTGGGCCTTGTCTCTGCTTGGGACCATCAGGTGAAGAGCTGTCTCTGCCTGGACCTCATTGGGAGACCCTTCCCCATTAGCAAGGTAGCCAGCCCTCGGCATGGGCCCATGCTCTGATCTCCCACTTCCTCCCCCCCTGAAGAAGAGGGTGGGAGGGGACATGTTAATACTCTCTACCTGGAGGAGACTTCTTTCCAGGGAGATCGTGAAGGGTCAGTCATGTGGCCCTTTCAGTCATCTGCAGCCTCTCCCGCAGCAAGGCCATACCCAGCCCGAGGAAGGGCCAAGATGAAGGCTTAGGAGAAGTTCGAGAAGATTTAAAATGGTGGGCTCGCACTTAGCAGCCGCATGACTCTGAGCAGGCTCTGTAACTCTCGGTTTCAGTTTCCATGGCTATAAAGGGGAGATACTAATGCCACAGACTTTCTAAGACTGTTTAGAGAATTCAATGAATAATATATACCATGTTTCTTGGTACACTGGCTAGATGCACAGAAGGAGCTTAGTAAATATGAGCTTCCTTCCCTTCCCTTCCATTGCATCTATATTCTGTTTTTCCCATGTTCATATTCCTGAGATTGGTTTATAATCAAAGATCTTATAATCAATGATACCTTACAATTAAAATACAGTAAAAACTGCCATTTATTGATGGCCTGCTATTTGTAAATTACAGATGACCCTTAAGCAATGTAGGGATTGGAGCACTGACCTCTGGTGCAGTTGAAAATTCACATATAACTTTTGACTCCCCATAAATTTATTTAATAATAGCCTACTGTTTGACCAGAAGCATTATTGAAACATAAAGAGTAGAGTGACACATATTTTGTATGTTATATGTATATATATTATATGCTGTATTCTTATAATAAAGCAAGCTAGAGGAAAGAAAATGTTATTAAGAAAATCATAAGGAAAATAAAATACACTTCTAGTAATGTAGTATATTTATTTTTTTTAAATCCACATATAAGTGAACCTATGCAGTTAGTTCAAGGGTCAACCATATTTCTACATATTATCTTGTTTAATCATCTCAATAACCTCATGATGCAGGTATTTATTCTGTTTTGTTGATGGAGATGCTGAAGTTCTGAGTGGTCATACAGCTAGTAATAGGCAGAGCTACAACTGAGTCCAAATTCCATGTTCTCAATGGCCCCAAACACCCATGTCAGCATCGCCAAAAATTATAACGTAAGGGGTACTTGTCTTTGCCAAGCTCTCACCTCTTTCACTAAAGCTCACTTTCTCCCCTAGCAATTCTTCAATCTGATCACCTGCGGTTGAAGAGCTCACTGCACACACTACATATGTTCCCCAAACATTCATTTCCTGCTACCCATCCACTTGCATTGACCACACGCCCTGGAATCAATTGAGCTGTCACATATGGTCACTGCTAACTCCTTGGTCAAGACTGAAAAAATATAATAATCAGGGCAAATATTTATGTAGCACTCTTTACGTATCAAACTCTGTTATAAGCACTTGTAAAACTCATTCAGCCTCTTAACAGGCCTATGAGCCAGGCACTACTAATAGCCAGTTTTGCAGATGAGAAAGCTGTAATGGTTAGTGACTTGTCCAAGTCACACAGCTGGCAAGTGGTGGAGCCAGGATTGGATCCCCTTGATCTGGCTTCAGAATCTGTACCCTGAAACTATTATTCAGCCTGCCTTTCCATCCCTTCTGAAAAGGGGATTCCTGGAGATGAAATACCTTAACCAAATATAGTAATATAAGGATGTGGTTTTCAGCCAGGAGGCAAGCTGTAGTGGGTGGTGAATGTTCTCTAGAGCCATCATCTTGTACTTTAAATGGCTTTCTGTGGCAAGGCTTTGCATCCTTTAGAGAGTGATGTGTCTATCCTTTTCTCTGAGGCGTCCCACAAGACTGGGAGCATCCTTGGGGTAAGGACCATGTGTAGGTTATCTTTTTACATCTCTGACATCTTACCCAGGAACTTCTCCCTAGCCATGCCCTATTTCAGGCCCTCATGGTTCTCTCCTGGACCACTGCAACCATATCCTAATTATTGGTCCTCCCCTCACATGTCACCAACACCTGCCTGCAAGCATCATGTTTGATATTTTTCACAAATGCTTTTAAATTGTGAGGCTGGTCATACCACTCTCATCAAATTCCTTATGGCTTATGAAAGTTTCTCCAATTGTGGTCCTCAGGATACTATTGCTATGAGAAATACTAAGGATTTCGGTGGAGAAAAATACCATGGGTAGTTTTTATGATGAAATTTACCAATATTTTTAAAACAACAACGTTAAGCACATTTGTATAGTTAATATTATGGAACTACTTACCTTTAAGAAATATACATGCCCAAGAATGTGAGGAAGGCCCACGAAAAATCCCATTACAATTACAGTCCAGAGGTTTGATCTAAGCCTAGGTGCCTAGACAGCATTTGTCTCCTCAAAGTTGTATTGAATAATATATATGCAATGCTGGCATATCTTTGTCTTAAATTTTGATACATGCTTGTGATTTAATCTAGTGAATGCTATATGCGAAAAGTGTCTTAATAGAACTTTCTGTGATGACAGAAAATTTTATATCTGCATTGGACAATAGATAGCCGTTAGCTATAGTTGGCTATTGAGCACTTGAAATGTTCACAATTCAACTGAGGAACTGAATTTTTAATTTTACTTTAATTATTGTAAATTGAAATAGTTTTATGTGGCTGGTGACTGCCACATTGGACAGCACAGCTATATATGAACTTTGTGAATCAACATTTGATCTTTTCTTGAACCAGCTAATTTAGTTGGGTGACCATTGTTTGCTATCCTCTTTAGCGCAGGCTGACCTTGGCCAATCAGCTTCATCACATGTTATTTTCTGCTTCGTTTTAGTCAATCAAGGTCTTTCTTGCTCTTTATACATATTCTTCTCTTTCTTACTTTGCTATTTTGCTCACTTCCCTCCCTGCCTTCTCCTCCTCTTACTCATCCTTGAGATTCAGGTCAAGTCTCTAAGTCATCTACCATTATAGTACTTTTTTTTTTTTTTTTTTTTTTTTGCCGTTCACATCCCCAGCTCTTAGCAGAATGCTTATTTAATACCATCGGTAGTGTTGTGATCTATATATGAAAAGTATTTCTTTTGTGGCGATTCTTACAATGTTGAGTTTCCATTGAGCATCTTTCTTAGATGAGCAGCAATAAAGTATTCAAAATTATAACAGTTCTCTTCCTCCGCCATTTCTCCTTAGTGCTTCAGAGCAGAAAAGCTGTGGCATATACAATGCATTAGTTATCTACCAGTGTGTAACAAATTAGCAAGTTAAAACCACAAGCCTTTATGATCTCAGTTTATGTGGGTCAGGAATTTGAGAACAGCTTTGCTGGGTGGTTTGGTTCACTCACAGTTCCTCACGAGGTTGCAGTCAAACTATCACCTGGCGCTGCCATCATCTGAAGGTTTGGCTGGAGAAGGATCCAGTTCGAAGTTCATTCATGTGGTTGTTGAAAGGCCTCAGCCTCTTACTGACTCTTAACTGTAGAATTCAGTTCCTCATCACGGGGACCTCTCAGTGGGCTTGCCTGACTGTCCTCATGATGTGCAGCCTGGCTTTACTTAGAACAAGTGATTCAAGGGAGAGGGAGAATGAGAGAACCCAAGATGGAAGCCACAGTCTTCTGCATCTCAGAATGACATGCCATCACTTTCTCTGTATGCTCTTGGCCACACACATCAACCCTAGTACAATGTGAGAGGAGCTGCACGGGGGTATGGATGCCAAGAGGTGGGGATCTTGGGGGCTGGCTCCTATCCACCTTAATTGTACTATTACAGTAAAATGATTCTCATTTAAGGGTCCCGGGTTCCCAGTAATAATGCTGGAATCAAGAAGCAAGATTGCTCCCTAATGTTTCTTTAGGTAGCAGACGCTTAGCAGCCAACTCTGTCACAGAACCTTTTTGGGTGTGGACACAGATGAGAAACTTACAGGCAGAGGTAGGGCTGGGATCAGAACCCCCATCACTGTCACCAGATGGCACTGCCCAGACAGTATAACCCCTCACTGGCTCCCCCTTGGCCAAAGCCAATACTCTAGCTTCCTCATCTATAAAATGGGTATGCTAATACTTCCCTAGTTACCCAACAGGGCTGGTGTGGACCCAAGGGGAGAATTTACTGGAAGTGCCTCATTACTCACTCAGCATTTGACATTGATGGTAAAGCCGTGGTGGGCCTAGTGCACTAATTCTGAAGACTGCCCCCGGTCCCCCTCCTCCTCACACCTGCTTTCCCACCATCATGTTCCTCTCCACAGGGCCACACGTTGCCTCTACTTTAACAAATCCAACCAGACCAGCTGTTTTCTTTTGGTATTTTTTTATTGCAGCTAAAATTCCAAGGGCTGCAGGGGGAAAGCTGCTGACAGCGCCCCGGGCCCCGGGCCTCACTTCAAAGCAGCTTTCATCATTTTTCACACACTGTGTTCAGGACCCTCGTCTGTTCTCTCCTGGGAACCAGATTCTCCTAGAGATTCTCCTCGGTGATATCACTATTTACAGAACTCTGGCCCTGGACATCGTGTTTATATCTGATTTGTACATGTCCACATGGCCCATAAAGTTTATAAGGGGGTTAGAGAGCTTTTCCTTGTCCATAAATCTTGCCCTGCGGCCTCCCTCTAGGAGTGGGAAAGAGGAGGCGGGAAGGGGAGAGGAAGAGGGTATGAGACTGAGGGAGGAAATGATTGGAAGCAGGAGGCTCCCCTCTTTGAGCTCCTTCCATCATTCCCCTCCCTTGGGATCAGTTGGACAGTAGAGCAGGGAGGGTACATGTGAAGGCATGAAAGCTGGCCGCCATGGGCAAGTAAAGTATGTGTTCTGCATCTCCCTTTCATCATCTGTACAGTGGAGATAACAATAGGGCCTACCCATGAGGTTGTTCTGTGGAACAGTGTTGCTTAAGGTAAGGAGCATTCAGTGTAGACTGTAGAGAATAGCAAAAATGCAATACGTTTTAACGGGAAAAAGTGACAAGGGTCCTCTGTGCTGTCCATCTACTGCCCTGTCTCTGTCCCCCAGGCATCCCTAACTGATCACCTAGCTGACTCTTGAATTGTTCTCACCCTAAAAACCTGGTGGCTCAGAACTGCTCCCTGCAGTGGGCAGTTTGACACCCCCAAGCCCCCAGGAAACACTGCTATGAAAATAAGTCTTCCCAGGCACACTTTTTGCGTTTCTGAAGCTGAGGTTTGTTCTGTCTCAAAGTAGATGTATTATTGAGTACAACACTATGGATGGCTATGCGAACACTTACGAATTTTAGGAGAAAGCATTTCAGAATTTAAAAATGAACATTGCATATGTACTTTCCCCTGCTTCAACCCCACTTGGAACAGGAAATGTCTGCAGGCCAGTGGAAGTACACAGGAAGAATAATATAGATCAATAATAATTCACCACTGGTCACATGAGTTCCCTGGGCAGTTTCAACCAATTGGGCTTCAGGAAAGTCTTTATAGGATGTGTCCACCCAGGCAAGGCAAAGGAGAAAAAATTGTGAAATTATTTTTGAATTGCTTCTAACTATCAAAATAGGTAACTTGGAGTAAAGAAATTGATTCCCAAATTATTTATAATCATTTTGAGGATGTTCTCATCTCTGAAATCTAAGTGCCACGTCTCCAACACCCCCAACATGTCCTCCATGATGTAGCAAGAGTGATCTTTTGAAAATGTAAATCCGAGTAGCCAGCTCTGTTTTTAAACCTCAGTGACCTCTCTTTGCTCTTAGGTTAGGAATGGAAGAGCCAAATGTGGTCTTCTTGACTTGGTCTAACGGGGCCACGCCCACCTCCCCAGGCCTACTGCACAGCTCATCTGAGTTCCTTCCCACTTCCTGGCTTTACAAGACCTCTCCTCTGTCTGCAAGGCTTTCTCCTTTTCCCTTCATCTAGTTAACTCCTACTCACCCTTCAGGTCTTATCACCAAAACCACTTATTACAAGAAGCCTCCCTGACTCTCCCCTAGCCCACTCAGACCACCTAGGGATTTTCCCATTACATGCTGTATTCAACTTGGTGGCCTTAATCCACAATCAGTATTAATGATCCACTGTGTGTTTATTTCTATGACATCTGTCCCTCCTGCTAGAATGTGTGTTTGCAAAAAATAAGGGCTTTGTCCACCTTTTTCACCCTCTCAGCACCTTGAACAGAGGGTGCCCCAGGCCAACTAAGTGCTGAAGAAGCTCTTACTCCTTTGTGTCAATGGATATTCACCACTTTCTCCATTTTGCAAGGCCTTGATAAACAGAATGTGGCCTCCATCAAAATACTGTCTGATAGATTCAGAAAGTCCCTAGATTGCCTAGAGCAATTTAATCAGAGGATTTCAGTAGTTGAAAAGAAGTTGGATTTTATTAGTCCAACCTTTATTTTATAGATGAAGAAACTAATGAGCCACAAGGTTAAGGTCTTTCAACTCTCTACCTGCAAAGTTGAGGCTAGGATATAGTTCTAAAAATCTGTACCATGTATACTTTCCCTTAAGTAGTGGATCCCCAAAAGGCCAAATAAATGCACAGTCCAGACAAAACTGTAATGGTGAATTACCCAAGTTGCCATCCACCCTCTACCTTCACTTGGCCAGCTCCTGTCCCTCCTGGAGAAGACACAAGCCTTCATTACATTATCACTCTCCCATATTCTGATACCACTGAGGGCCCTTCCTTTGAACTCTGTGTTGCCATGGCAACTGCTCCTTCATGAACATCAACATCACTGCCCACAATTGCCTATGCTGAGGTGGATGGCTGCCAAGCAAATCATAGGCAATTTTTTTGAGTCAAGAGGGCCGAAAGCCTCAGATCAAGTTCAAATTATTTGGAGGATGTGTGTGTCAGGGACACTTAGCATCAGTTCTGATGGGAAGGCAGATAAAAGCTTGATTTAGTACGAGGGTAGGGGAGGCACAGGGCAGCTCAGCCTCAGAGCTTGAAGAGCTCTTCCAGAAGCTCTTTGATGTGAAGGAGATGTTGGAAGTTGCGTAATTCTTGCAGGCGGTCCAGACACAAAGGCTGCTCAAACAATGCAGAGGGGCCAGCTATACTGAGCGCGCTTTTTTGTCCTTCCCTTCTCCCTTGCTGCCTCCCCTTCATTTTCCCCAACAAACTAGGATCCAACATGTCCCAAGGAGAGGGACATTAGTGTCACAGGAGTAAATTTACAAGGCTGTTGGACTTGGGGTGTAATAGTAGCTGTGAGGAGTTCTGTATATTAAGAGAGGTGGTCAACACAGTTATAGCGACTAGTCAGGGGTAGCCCACGGCAAATTCTGATTGCTTGGGATGGAGATCTCCCATCTCACGAGAGAGAAACAAATGCCTTACAAATTGGTCACATCCCATTTAGCTCATATTAATTTACATCGCCAACCCCCAGGGCTAACAGGCAATATTTTTCTTCCTTTTGTTTCTCCTCCCATCCCCTAAGCGACTTCCTCTTTTCTTTTCTCTTTCATCCAATAGTGTAGGTCTGGCTGTTTCTAGTTTGCTCAAATTTTATTTTCCTATTTAACTGTTGCGCTTGCCAACCCCCAGATCTTTCGCGCTGTAAAACCCGTGCTACACATGCCCCCTCGCAGCCTGCTTTCCATCAGCTTTGCCGAAATCAAGTTGCTGGATCAGTCCCGTGTGTTAGCAGGATAATAACTTTCCTTAGCAGGACAAAATGGTGCAGAGAGAGTGTTGCTTTTTCTGCTTCAAAGGCTTGAGAGATTCCTTTAACCACAAAAATGAGAATAGAACGTAATGGATATACAAGAGTCCCATGATGGCAATCTCCCTGCTGGAAATGTTCATGAATTACCTGTAATTTACCTCAAAATGTACCATATGTTGGACTGCAAGATGCACTTTTCCTTTTTTTACTTAAATGGACTGCTATTTGGAACATTTTTTTTCCCCTTGACATGGGAATAGGTTTTGGGAATAGGTTGGGGGGAAGTACCCCCACAGAAGTCTCACAAATTAAAGTCGGCACATGTTATCATCTGAGCGCTTTGTACAAGAGAAAGAAAATGGAATTAGGTGTGTTTCCCCCCCTAATACACCATCCGCCCCATAGGGCTAGGGTGAGATTAAAGACACTTTTGGAGGGGAGAAGGCAATGAAGCACCAAGCCACCAGTTCCCTTCATGTGTTTCATGCAAAGGGACAGAAATGACAGACCCCTCCATGGCTTGATTTATGTGGTCAGGAGACCCGAGGAGCAGCTCTGCCAAGACAGAGGGAGGCCCCACTCTGTAATTGCTTCAGATGCCCCTTGCTTTCCGCGGTGTCCTGGGCAGATTTGCCGTGTGCTCTCTCCTCCGTGTTTACAGTGATGGCTTATTAGCATCTATTTTTCAGAGTGCCAGAACCTCCCCTTCTTTAAGTCTTTTGAACTCCCCGGGAATCCCACTTTCTTTTCCCCATAGCTGCACAGATGTAGAGGGGGAAGAGCCAACAATGGCAAACATTATTTTCCACCCAGAGCCATGGCCTTGTCACTAGCGCTGCCACATCTGCGTTTTTGAAGGGAAATGTCATAATATTGCTAATCAATAGGAAGAGTGACAGGCCCATTTGTCAAGAACAAGCCAGCACTGCAGCTGTTGTCCTCCTCGGCATCTTTCTCTTGGGTTTTGCAAAGGGGAGCCCAGGGACGGGCCTGCTGTGTGTCTGGCACGACCCCCTCCTTTGCTGGGGGCCAATAGGGGCTGGGACTAGGACTAGGGGAAGGAGCGGGCCGTCTCGATGCTCGGCACAAGTTGGGCAGAGTACGATGGCAAGGGCTGGAGAAGCAGCATGGGATTTCTAACGGTGGCGTGCAAAAGTAACCAGACGCCCTGCAAGGGGAGAGGATCTACTGGATCAGGAAGTCTATTGACCCTTAATCTGGGGAGTTCAGCTGGCCATGTGTTTCTTTTGAGCTGCAGATGTTTCTTGCTGGTCTGCTGGTCAGAGGGAGGAGCAGGTCATCTCAAAGAAGTGAGATGGAAGTGGGGGTGGGCTTGGGACTCAAACTTCATGACAATTTTCATCTTGGCAGTGAAGGAAAATGTAACCGGAGGGTGGAAAATTGTGGCAGGGCAGGCTGTAATCTCTGCCCCGCCACACACCGGCTGCCCCGAGCCGATATAAACCCGCATGGGCAGGACTTTTCACAACAATCAGATTGGTCATGCGTGGAGTCCGGGTGTGTGCTGAGGTGACACGGCTGAAATGCCCTTTCCCACCCCACCAAAATAATTTTTAAATTAGGAAATTAATCTTAATCAAGTCTTGTATCTCTAGCCTCAGTCGACTCTGATTATTGTTATAGCTTTTCATGCTTGGGGAGGTCCCCAAGACCAGTAATTTAGTTTTATTGGTACAAGGGAGCAAATGCTGATATTAACAAGGGAGACCTTAAAGAACCATTTATAGCACTTCTTGTCAACTTGCACTTCTCCTGTTTGCTTCTTCTTGCCCTTTAAGGAGAGGTGATATTCTAGAAAATGTGTCATTTTCATAAAGACATCCCAGTTTGAGCCATTGGTAAGCAAATAATATTGAGGATAAAGATAAAAATAGTATTGCCCTGCTATTGTCTGGTGTATATCGTTTAGAAAAAGGGGAAGGCAAAAAGAATATCAGGAAGGAGTATCTTGCTAATTACAGTGCAACCTTGAGATCAGTAAATGAATATCCATGTGTTTGTAGGATCCCAGACCCAAATGCCATTGGAAAAGTGTGCTTGATTTAAAAGAGACAAGGGATTTTAAATTCTATAACACGTTGTTATAGACTGAATTGTGTCCCACCCCCCAGATTCATGCATTGAAGTCCTAACCCCCAGTGCGACTCTATCTGGAAAAGGATCCTTAGGAGGTAAGGTTAAATGAGGTCATAATGGCAGTGGCTTTCTCTGATAGGACTTTGGCCTTATAAGAAAAGGTAGAAATCTCTCTCTCTCTCTCTTTCTCTGTCTCTCTCCCTCTCTCCCGCTCTCTAGCGGATATAGTAATAAGGCAGCCATCTGCAATGCAGAGAGCTCTCACCAGAAACTGAATTGTCTGACATCTTAATATGGACTTCTAGCCTCAGAACTATAAGAAAGAAATTTCTGTTGTTTAATCCACCCAATCTATGGTATTTTGTTATGGCAGCCCGAGCTGATTAATTAACACACATTCTCCTCCAAAGTAAAGCACTCTTATAATAACATTCCAAGCATGGAAAGTTTGCAGTTCCCCTGGAGGCACAAGTATAGGGTAATAAGATTGATTTTTTTAAAAACCATATTAAAATCTCCATACAAACGAATGCAATTCTCTGACAGTAACTTACTTGGGAGACTGGTGCTGCTGCCTTTGCTGGAAATATTTTTGGAGAGTCTCCTTAAGAATTCAGAATCAGCAGTATAATCCTGAATATCTTCAGTAGTGATATTTCTTGTTTTTAAGGGTGATTGAATTTCATTTTTACATTTTTAAGTCATTAAGAACAAGCCAGGCAATCAGGCTGGTAATCAGAAGTAAGTAGGTTCCTGTGGTTGAGTCAGTACCAGGGTGTGCGTGTGCAGCGATAAGGCTCCTGGGACTTACACCTCTTTCAGACGATTCTGAAAATGTGGCCTGAACCGTGATTGGACAGGGGAGCACTGTCGAGCAGGAGACTGACCTTCTAGAGGAGTGGACCCATGCTTGTGAATGCCTTGCTCTGGGATCTTGGGCGCTTTCAGGTTCACTTCATTTCACTTGAACTTGACAACATCTTCGGAGGCAGGTATCTTCATCCATGGAAAGGCAGCTCTCGTTTTATTGGGTAAATTCTGGCAAATTCGTTCAAACAAAACAAAACCCTTATTGATGTTAATAGCATGGCATCCACACAGAGGTTCGAGAGCAAGCACATGTGGGTCTCAGATCAGCCATTTATAGGCTGTGTGATCTTGGGTCAGTCACGCAAGCGCCCTGTGGCTCATTTCCCTCCTTTGTAAAACGGGCTGTGGTGGAGTGCCAGGTTCAATTAGATGAAATAACGCACACGAAACACCCAGAATGATGCTGATATATAGCAGGCATTCTGTTCATGGTACTTCCTAATTTGGTTGCTTTCATATTTGGAGATGAGAGCTGATGTCCAGAGGCAAGGATAACAAAGTAATAATCACCACGTTAGCTTGATAATGACCTAGAGGCAGAATGCAAGGTGCTTCTATCCTAATTGTGAGGTATCAAAGGGAAGGACCCTATAGTCTGTTTGAAATGGCTCTGAATGACTTTCCTTTCTCCATGTGAAAGTTCTGTCCCCAGTTATTTAAAGCCGTCACTCGGCAGCTTTTCCTTTTATCCACTCACTGTGTTCTCACTCCTTCCTTTGCTTCCTATTAGGGAAGACAGCATCGAGGTGGCTTTGCTTTGGATCTCTGCACCTGGAGAAGAGTTTTTGGGCCAAAGATTTCTTTCCTGCTGTACAGAGCTGACTACGTTATTCTTCAAAGGAACATGTCCACGATTACAAGGTAAGAATGATAGGAAATGAAGACTGTTGACCAAGGCAGAATGGATGCCAAGGGACAGTACAGTTTTCCTTTTGGCTCTTGCTTTCTTCTTTGGGTTTTTGCCTTCACACAGGGGAAAATGCCCTAAATCTTATTTTATTACGGATTATCAAAAATAGTATATCGGTCTAACATAATTAGAGGCACCTTCTGGGTTGTCCTTTTATATGTCTGAGCTCTGGTTCCCAGAGCTTCTAGTAATTGACTGCAGAGAACACAATGGCATGTTGAGATCTTCGTGTGATACAGAACAGTGAACATGCAGACAACAGTTCTCTGCTAGGACCTGAAGGAATGTTCTGTGCTATTCTGTGAAGTGATAGTCTGTGCAATTCATCTCCTCACCTGGTAGAATTCTTTTTTTTTTTTTTTTAATATTTATTTAGTTTTAAGAGAGAGAGAGAGACAGAATCCGAAACAGGCTCCAGGTTCTGAGCTGTCAGCGCAGAGTACTATGTGGGGCTTGAACCCACAAACCATGATATCATGACCTGAGCCGAAGTCAGATGCTCAACCGACTGAACCACCAGGGGCCCCTCACCTGGTAGAATTCTTACCAGCATGAATTCTTACAAGCTAACCCTACTGCACATCAGTGGAGTCACTGAAGGAAAGCTGAAGAATTTTCTGCGAGGTGAAATCTTTCAGATTGGGAAATGAACTAAAATTGCCAACTTTTTGTCACTCACACCATCCTCACCAAGCAACTGGTGAATATCATATTGTCAAGCACTTAGGTCAATGGACATAAAGAAGATCTGGCTTAGAGAAAGAGAGGGGGGGATCCAATGTTCCAATATGCTCTCTAATTTAATGTGGAAAAACCGTTTGGAGGTTAAAGTTATGCGGAAAGTGGTTACATGGTGCACTGATATAAAGCACACACACATATAAACTTTGAAGTCAGACAGAAATTTGAACCTCAGCACTACTATAAGACAAGTCATTACTGAGCCTCAGTCTCTATCTGTGCAATAAAATAATACCTACCTATCCACTGGGACCCAACCTGTCTCCATCAGGAAGCTGGGTGTATGCGCTACTATTTTTGTAACAGTCATCCATTTCCCCTTAGGATGGCCAATAAAATGTGGGAAACTGATAAGACTGTATTAAAATGGTAGATGCCAGTTTGCAGAGTCTGAAGGAGAACCTGTCATGTTTATAGATCTACTTTTACAAAATGCTTTAGAAAACTAAGTTTAAAGGAAGTGGCCTTAAACCTGCAGAACTAACAGGCTGTAAGATTTTACAAGGAGCTGCTATTATTTGGAAACATGTAGTTTGCTTAAGAAACCGACAGCAGGGATCTGTGCTTGTTTGATTCTTAAGTGGAAAAATTCCCTAAAGTGCTTTTACTAGCGGACTTTTAAAGAACGAAGTCGAACTGGAGAAAATGAGCTGGAAGTGAGAGAAATGTGGGGTCAGCCACAGGGTATACTCTAGTTCCCCTCATTAGGAAGATCAGGGTTTGGTACTCTTCACCTGCTTGCTAGAGTTGCCTGTGCTTTTCTTTTTTTCAACCAACTTATTTATTCAATGGATTTATAAATCATGTTAATTAAAGAACAAATTTAATCCAGCTATTACAAAGACATTCTTCGGACCTAGGTTCATCTATATTTTTAAAATTTTATTTCAGTCCAAGTTAGTTAACATACAGTGTAGTATTTGTTTCAGGAGTAGAATCCAGCGATTCATCACTTACATATGACACCCAGGGCTCATCCCAGCAAGTGCCCTCCTTACTGCCCGTCACCCATTTAGCCCATCCCCCCTCCCCCCTCCCCTTCATCAACCCTCAGTTTGTTCTCTGTATTTAAGAGTCACTTATAGTTTGCCTTCCTCTCTGTTTTTATCTTATTTTTCCTTCCCTTCCCCTATGTTGCGTTTCTTAAATTCCATGAGTGAAATTATATGATATTTATCTATTCTTTTTTTAAGTTTATTTATCTTGAGAGAGAGATAGTGTGAGCAGAGGAGAGGCAGAGAGAGAGGGAGAGAGAGAATCCTAAGCAAGTTCTACATTGTCAGCGCAGAGCCGGATGTGGGCTCGAACACATGAAATTGTGCGATCATGACCTGAGCCGAAACTGAGAGTCGGACGCTCAACCGACTGAGCCACTACGGCTCCCCAGATTTTTATCTATTCTTATATTCACATTTGCCGCACCACAAGGGGAAGTAAATAGTGGCCCTAAGGTCACCAAGAGGGCTAGAGAGCCTATTTAAAGGACATCTACTTCCCCTCAGCCCCTGTTTGTTGTTGGGCTAAGTGATCTCCCAAATGTTGGATCCCACAGCTGTTTACCCTGCCCACTGCCGCAGGCTGACGCCCACCACCCAGACATCTGGCAGCCCAGCGGGGGTGCCATATTCTCCCTTGACTATGGTAGTCTAGAAATGGTTGGCTGAGGAGGTGAGAAATAAACCCTCCAACCTGATTTCACCCAAAATCTGCCTGTATCCTTTTTCAGCTGTCAAAAGATTGTGCCAGTGGTGTCCAAAATGCACATGTTTATCATCTGGGGATCTTTGAAAAGTCCCAGTGCACACCACAGGTCACACCACATACTATTCAGTCAGACATCTAGGGGTGTGGTCCAGGCATCAGTGTGTTTTAAAAAACCCCTGGGTGATTCCAATGTGCAGCAAAGTTTTGGAACCGTTGCACTGGGCTTTACAAACAGGACATCACCTCAAGAAACTCATGCATATATTTCAAGCACCTGACACTTGACGGGTGTTTAATTTTTCCTAATGTTTATTTATTTTTGAGAGAGAGACAGAGACAGAGCGTGAGTAGGGGAGGGGCAGGAGGGAGGGAGACACAGAGGCCAAAGCAGGCTCCAGGCTCCGCGCTGTCAGCACAGAGCCCCACACGGGGCTCGAACTCACAAACCACGAGTTCATGACCTGAGCCCAAGTCAGATGCTTAACTGACTGAGCCACCCAGGAGCTCCTACCTGGCAGGTGTTTAATAAAAGAGAGTTCCCTTTTCTGTTAATAAGAAAGTTTGGTGATGATGATGATGATGATGATGATGAGCCCTTACACACGTAGGACACTTTACAGTTTACTCTTCTACACATTGTTCTAACTCACCATTCTCCCACAGGATGAACACGAGTACATGAACACTATCTTTTCCATCTTAAAGATAAGGAAACAAATACTTAGAAATGGAAAAGGATCCTCCCAAGCAAAGCTTGGCCTAAAACTGGGTCTTCTGGCTCCTAGTCCAGTGCTCTTCCCAGCATGCATCACTGCCTCTGTGCTCAAGGATCTTCCACTGGTTGGGGTAGACACATCCATGCATATAAATGTATTGACAATGCATAGTAGGTAAAACAATCCAAATTACTAATCAGGTGAGATACACCCAAAGCCAGATGAGGACCCATATCCGGTGAAAGCTTAATGTTGCAACTAGACTGGAGGAGGTGGCAGAGTCTCCTTCTCATTCCGGGACATTACCCATGAGCCAGACACACAGGCCTAACAGGAGAAGCTGAGCGGATTAGTGAATAGACCGGGCTCCCCCGGGCCTGACCCTGCTCCATCTATTCGCTGCACATGAGTGGAAATAGAAGTTGAGTCCACAATGCCTGAGTGCTGGGATTAGGTAGGTCTAAAGAACGATGTCTCTGAACTCTGCCCAGATCCGCTCAGGGTGGTTAACGCTTAACCCTGTCCCCTTCCCTGAATCAGATAAGTCTTTATTTTCTCCCGTTGTGGAAGGGAAACTGTGGGAATTAAGGGAGGGACTAGAAGCGTTAGTTCTCATATTATTTGCTCCCTTGTGGAATGAAATGGAATCAAGTAGACGTAATGATGGGAGATCGGGTCCTTCCTGCAGCAGGCAGAATGTGAATAAGTGCCACATAAATGATATTAGAAGTAGGCGTTGTGAGGGCGACTCTGTGAAGAGAGGGTGTTGCCTTCAGAGGGAGGCTGCATGAATGCTTAAGAGCTGACCTGATCTGAAGAAGAAATAGGAGCCAAACAGTTGAAGTCTTTTGCAGAATATCTTCTGGTTCCCTGATCCAGGGTATATGTGGTGATTTTAGAATCTTAGGGATTGGTTTGAATAAACCTGATAGGGCTAAGAGATTACCGACTAGTCAGGCCCAGCTGAAAATGCCTCTTTGGGGTCAGTGATGGTAGCCCAGGATCACAAGGATGTGTGACAGGTGCAGGCTGGCTAACCCATCCCTTTCGAGATATGCCACTCCTTGTTTGCTTCTGAAGTGTTGGCGAGAATGAATTCAGAAACTCTGAGGGCAAGATTCATCAAATAACCATGGAGGGACAACATCAGCCTGGGACAGCAAACGGTGGGCTTCAAGCTCAGCCTTGACCCTTATTTTGCGTGCGACCTCATAAATGGTACCTATTCCCTGTATGACACAATTTTCCCCAGGAACATGTGGATGACAGTAGCATCTATTCAAAATGTTGTTCTGAGGTTTAAGTGAGATAATGCATGCGTATTAAGAGTCTGGCTCCTGATGTTGTGGAGTGCACGCTTAGTAAATGCAGTCATGTTAATGATTGTGTTTTTGTTTTTTGTTTTTAGAGAGAGAGCACGGGAGCAAGGAAGAGGAGTAGAGGGAGGGAAAGAGAGAATCTTTTTTTTGTTGTTGTTTATTTTGGGAGAGAGAGAGAGTGCGCGCTAGCACACACATACGCACATGTGAGCAGGGGAGGGGCAGAAGGAGGGGAAAAGAGAATCTCAAATAGGCTTCACACTGTGAGTGCAGAGCCCATTGTGGGATGTGGGGCTCCAATTAGTCCAATCATGACCTGAGCTGAAATCCAGAGTCGGTGCTCAACAGATTGAGCCGCCCAGGCACCCCTGTGTTGGTTTTTATTATTCTTAACAAGACCCTGAGTTTCGACTTGATGTGGAAATGTCTCTCAGTGATTTTTCAGGATCATAACTGCCTAATTGTGGCTAAGAAACTTACCTTGCTTTGCTTTTTGTCATCTTTGGGTCTCAGATTTTTCTTTGACCTCTGAGGTTTGTCACCCTGGGTGAGACTTGGAGCAGGCCTTCCCGCTTCTATAAACATTCCATCCATCTTTCAGATTTCATTTCAAATGCCACTTGGAGGAGATTTGGAAACTCTTTATGGAAGAGCTGGTATTCATCTCTTCCTCTCAACTCCCACAGGTCTCTATAATTGTATTATGGCATGTACCAAATTCTTGTCTTGTACAGTAGTTGTGTACTATTTGTCTCTTTCACCACACAGTAAAAGGGAAGAAGAAGAGTCCATTCATCTCAGAATCCCCCACAGTGCATTGTAGAGTACCTGGCACATGGTATATGCTTAATTAATATTTTCTGAATGGAAACGATGAAAAAGTTTTAGGCATTCCACTTCATAATCATTCACCTTCCTATTTGTCCATTGATCTTTCCAACTGGGAAGGATAACTAGGAGGGGGGATTATCATGAAAGAAGCTTAAGTTTTATGAACCACAGGTCAAGCGATTATTATTCCTAAGTCTTTGACACCAACTCTCATAGAGATGGAGATAAAATGCAGAGCAATAAAATGCTGGAGAAACTGCAGTTAACTGGCGTTTATGGACCCCAGTCTTTTGACTGTGCTACCATGTGGACTTGACCAAGCTCTGAGCCTTTCTGGAGCTCAGGTTCTCCATTTATAAAGTGAAGGTGAACTTCTCCTTTTACTTATAAATTTATATAATTCTTGGCTTCTTTATTTAAACACAACAATGAAATTTACCACTTTTCTTTACATTCCCTTTCCCTCAAAACAATATTGAATAGATCAGAGTTTTTTTTGTTTGTTCGTTTGTTTTTTGTTTTTATTACTCCTATATCCTTAAGACTTTGAACAGTAACTGGCATTATACTAGCTGTTCAACAAATTCTTATTTAATAAAAGAATTAACAATTAATACATTTAATACAAGTTTAATACATTTAAACACAGCTTAGTAATGTGATATAGTGCTCAGGAATAGTTGTAGACCTGGCCTTCCAAAATTCCCTGTTCTTGAGAGACTCACACAAAGGTTAAGATGCACAGAAGAGGCAGATATAGGTAATAAGACTGGAACTCTCCTTAATCTTCTGCAGTGTACTGTGAGCTGCAACAAGGGACATCTTTTAGGTATTCGTCTACACCAGTGCAGCTAATATTTTAGATGGGACAATTGTTTTACTGTGTGCAAGTGTCCCATATGATGTAAGCTCTTTACTGTCCAGTACATGTCAGTACAAACCCCAGTCATTTGTGTTAACCAAAAATTCTCCCCCAAAACACAGATATTTCCGAACACCCCACAGGAGTGGTGCACACCCTCCCGCAGAGAACCATTGCTTTGTCCTCTGACTGGTTTAGTCTATGGATGGAGATTGCTGCATGTCTTCTCATTTATACTGCAGGAATTTATAATTTATCTATGAATTAGCCTTAGTATTAACGCTGGTCCTTCCTTGTTGGAATGACTAGCCACGTGAAATTTGTGGTCTCATGGAATGATCTGTCCTTTCTTTAATGTGAAGATGAAAACAGTACTGGGAACTTGGTTTGCCCTCACCTTCCCATCTCCCAGAGAGGTAATGATCAAATCCAAAGTGGTGAGCTCATGCAGTAGCTACAGGGGTGTTGATGTAGAATTTCCATGACTATTCATTTGGTATCTCCTTTGAAATCTGAACAACCTGAGTTATAAAAACCTCAAAGGGGGCACCTGGGTGGCTCAGTCAGTTGAGTGTCCGACTTCAGCTCAGGTCATGATCTCACTGTCTGTGAGTTCGAGCTCCATATCAGGCTCTGTGCTGACAGCTCAGAGCCTGGAGCCTGCTTTGGGCTCTGTGTCTCCCTCTCTCTCTGCCCCTTCCCCACTCACAGTCTCTCTCTATATATATCTCAAAATAAATAAACATTAAAAAAAAAAGCCTCAGAGGATGCAGCATTACTGGTGAATTTTAAGCCAGCAATTAGGAGATTTTCCTAATGCTGGAGATCCTTTGTTCATCTTATCTCAGGTTTTACTTCCAAACTGAACGGACCTCACACTGCATCTTTGGCCATCCCGCTGGGACCTGAATGTTAGGCACTAATGCTTCTTCCCTAGTCCTACCATTTTTCCATGAGGAGGGAGCTTCGCTAGTGTAACACTTCAGCCAGCTCTGCAGGGGGATCTAGAGTGGACCAGTTGTCTCCATGAATGCTGGATAATATTTAATTCTGGGTAATTATCTTTAGTTCAGTGTTAGGAAGCCCAGTTGCCACAGGCATGGGCCACATATTCTCCAACTTTTGCGTTATCAGTAGTTACAGTGATATTTTAGTCCCTTTGTCTTTTATTCTTTTGTCTTATTTCTCACTTGGTTTAGAATTTGTGTGAAGGGGAATCTTCAAGCCCCAACATCAGATATAAAATTTGGTTCTTTAGAGATAGCGTCCATAAACATTCTGATTTACAAAAGCCTTAGGGTGGTTAATGCTAAAGAATTCTATGTAGCCCTGGCATTGTATTGGCTAGGATATAGATTCATCTCCATGTTAGTGGCTTAACAAGGTTAATGTGTGAGCAGGTCTAGTAGCATTTCTCAGTAATGTCTGTAGGGGTTCTGGCTCCCCCATCTTTTTACTCTGTCATCCTCAGCAGATTACCCTCATGTACATGGTTCAGAATGACTTGTCACCAAGTTTGCTGTTCTAGCATGCATTAAGAAGGAAGGGGAAAGGGTGAGTTTGCCCTTCCCTTTGAGAGAGCAGTGTGGAAGTTGTCCACCCAACCTCCACTCACATCCCATTGAACAGAACTTAGTCATATGGCCATACTAACTGTAAGGAAGTCTGAGAAATGTAGCTTTTATTCTTGAGTACCAGGCGCTTAGGATAAAATTGAATTACTGTGGAAAAGGAGAATGGCTATTGAGAGCTAACTGGCTCTGTGACTGCCTCTGCCTTGTCTTGAACTTCCAGATCAAGCCTGAATTCCTCATCAATTTAGAGAGCCCTCTCCTCTTTGCAGAATCAAAGAGATGTTGTTAGCTTTCCAAAGGTTCACAAGAGACTTTTGCTGGAACCTCTTTTGCTCATCTTTTCAGGGCTCTTAAATTACCTTCTTTTTTAAAATTATGTTTCTTGGGATGGTCTCATTTACTTTCAGAATTTTAACTTCCATCTGTAAGCTGATGGCCCACACCTAACCCTTCTTTCTTGTTGCATCTCTCTCGCTTAGGTTCCCTTTTGGCTTAGATCAAGGTTTTTCAACAGAGCATGGAATAAGGTGAGGTAGGTGAGGATCCTAGGGAGCAAAATTAAGGAGACACCCACCTTCAGGGTCATGCAAGCGGCTATCTCCATGGCCATAGTCTTAATACCCATTTTTATTAGCTCTCCCTCCCGTTACTGAAATAAGCTCCTACCTCATTCTTGTTTTTAGGTTTTGCCTCATGCAATTTACCTCCCTGCAGCTGCCAGGGTTCTTTTGCTAAAACTCAGATTTGATTGTGTCTCTCCCAAACTTTAAAAGAAGATCACTCCCCGCACTTTGATGGCTGTCGATGGCTTATAGAATCAAGTTTGAAGTCTTTGGCTTGACATACAAGGCCCTTCTTCACACCCTTCCCCACCACAAACAGTCATACTGCTCTACTTCCTCTCACCAATCAATATTCATTCACTTCCGGGTCATTTACCTTGATTCTTATTGTTTCTTTTTACCAGGAAAACAGTCTCCTTTTTCTCTGTCTGGAGAATACCTATATATCCTTTAATGACCTCTTTGAATGTCACTTCTCCAAGCAGAATGACTTCCCCTAGGCGTTTGTGCATGTCCCTATTTATGGCCCTTATGACATTGTGTTCTATTTATTTTTTTCTTTATATGTTTCTTCCAGGAGATTTGAGTTCCCAGAGGAAGGAAAGCGTGTCTTATTCAAATCTGTGTCCCCTGTCCCTAGTACAGTGCTATGTAGGAGTCATCAATAAGTGCTTACTGATTGAATGCCTAGATAAATGAATAATTTGCTGCTTACAGAATCTATGGAATTAATTCCAAGAGGACTGGTTGAATGGATTTTTGTGTCTAAAAGTTCATTTATGCCCATGTTGCAGTTGCCCCGACGTAAATGTGATCTAGTAAATTTCATTAGTAGCAAATTTTGATTTGAATTCAGGTCCAAAGTCTTCCTCTGCTCATTGGCTTCTGGGTCTTGTTTTTATTTATGCCTACATGTCTCGTTAGTATTATGCAGATGCTAAAATCTTTCCTGAAACCCCAGTGGTTCTTACCAAGTCATGCAAACCATTCTGGAGGGCTCACACTAAAGAGGAAAAATAAACCTTTAAGCCAGCTTCCAGCACAGAAAAGCAGACGATTCTGTAAAGGTTTTAAAACATAGATTATTGACCCGCCTGCATGGAGGAATCAGATATTTGGAGGTAACAGAAGAGATGATTCATGGCATGACTTCAATGAGAACATAGTGCTAGGAACTTCCACTTGACCACATGCACGTGCGGTAAGACACAGGAACCATTAATCTGTCTTCACACCTCTTTCTCACCGAGAATGAAAATTGTTTTGCCTAGCAAAAGAGGTGGCTCAGCCAAGGGGAGACACATTGGATTATGTTTCCTGAAGAATCTGTGCTGTTATAGTGAAAAGACAGCAATAACTTGCCAAGGATTCCAGGGGAGATCATAAGACTCCTCTAGTCCCGCCATTCTGCTACTTTTAGTCATGGAAGTAGTGCGATAAAATTTAATATGTGCTGGAGGGGCTCAGGTTACTCGTATGTGGTAGTAGTAGGGTTTTTTCCTCTAAATTGGAAAATCTGCAATTTTTACACTGTCACAGAACAAATGGATCCATGACTGATGTTATACAACTTATGTAGCTGATTTCACATAATTTTCACAGTTGGTTCACATTTATGACAGTTAAAAGGTTTTTTTCCTACTCTGAGATTTATGGAGTGGGGTGGAATTTGCCCACCCACGATCCCCAATGCTATGTTTCTATTCCCCAAGACCATTTCCTCTACTTCATCCATTTTACAGAGGAGGAAACTGAGACTCCCAATTGTTCAGTGACTTTGTCCAAGGTCACATAGCTGGCATGTAGCACAGTAAGAACCAAAGCCAGGTTCCACAAGTCACAGCACGTTTATTTGGATGGTAGGATTCTGTATGAAAAGTAATATGATGCCCGATTTTCCTTTTTTCCCCCAAATAAATGGGGATGTCTCCATTGCTTACTACCCACTTTGTCATCATCACCTATTGTCCATTTTGTATTAGTTGCCCACTCAGTAGGAGGAGAGAATTGGGGGAAGTTCTGTTCACTGTCTGCAGACTGGTGGTAACCCATTATGTCCATTCTCCAACCATCAGTCAACTGGATTTCACTTGGCGGGCTGGATCTCACCCTAGCTAAAATCAGAAAGCTTTAGATTTATCATCTGAAAAAATGAAAGAGTTTTTAAAAAGTATGGATTGTCTCAAATTCTGACTGGTGATAACCTCCTCTCACTGATGGTAGTGAGTTCTTAACTCTCGTTTTATAGCATGCCTTCCTCAACAGATCACATGCCAAGGTATCTTAAGTCACGTTTTCTAGAAGTCAAACCTGAGGTGGTGATTCTTGAGCAACAAATTTACTGAGAGACTTGCTCACAGATGAAACCTGTAAGAGAATGAGGGAGGCAAGCAAGGCAAAGATTGCAAAGAATTGTGTTGTCTTGCCTCAGCCTGATCCCACAGGAGGCCTCAGAGTATGATGAAGTTTGTTCCACCTTTAGGGAAACGGGCTGGGCTTTCATATGAATGTATCAGTCAGTTTTGGGTTGTGGGTCCTCCCAGGAAGGGGTGGTGCAGAACTTCACAGGCGTCTCTGAACCATGCTGTCCACCTGGCCGCCGGCAAGTCTCTGAAGCAGGGAAGGGTGCAGCTGTGAGCTGTTAGCAACCAATTTGTACAGCAGCTGGGGGATGGGTGCACCAGGAAAGGGATCTGGGCAGGGCACCACGAGCATATAGGAAACACAGCTGTTATTTCAAGGCCCTCAAGTAGAAAATAATTACAACTGCCTATAACAACAGGAAACAAGACATCAGCTTCATTCACGATAAAGCATCGTTCATGGTTTTGTTTGCTCGGTGATGGCATCTAAGTCATAGACAAGACATTAAAAACAAAGAAAAACTATAAACACCACCAATGGAGAAATATGTTAGAAACATGTCTCACTGGGAAAGTACCTAAATGTCTCACAGAACCTTGACATCCGGGTAAAAAGAGAAGATCCACAGAATTCCAACAGAATTGAGGTTGGAATGCCCTCAATTCCAGAGTTCCTCTTGCTGCCTATTCTCTGTGATTCCTTTTGGTATTGATCACGATGTCTCTGCTTTTGACTGAAATCCTGGACACAGGCAACTTGGGGCTCACAGCCAGTGCAAAGAAGGCAATTATTTTGGAACTACTGATGAATTGGGAGAATCTGCTCAAATCTCTTTTGCCTGCATGGCATTATATGCAAGGTAGCTTTGGCTCCTTGTCAAAATATGACATAAAAGACAGTATTCTGTCTTTTGGGGACCACGGGGTCCCCAAAGATGAAGAGAACCTAAGGTTGAGCATTTATGATACGTTGAAAACTGTGTTAATCATCTTGTTGCCATGGATTCATTTCACCTTCAAATAACTATTTAAAGATGAAAATTGTAGAGATGAGCTATATTTATTTAAGATGAGCAACATTTAGGAGCACTTCAATTTATTTATCTCTAAATTATTTATTAAGGTGAGCAATAATATTTAAGCAATATTTATTGACATTCAACAATGTCAATACCTACCAGTGCTCAGATCAAGCAGCAACTTTATAGTGTTTTTCTTACTTCCCTTCCTTTGTTTGGATATATACTGAATTTTTAATAGTATCTATAAAGCAGGGAATAATACTGTTTATTCAACAGGTTTGTCAGGACACCTATAATGAGTAAAATTACTAATGTGATAAAATTTTGACTCTGTTACATTTATCTACTAAACTTCAGTGTCCCAAAAATGTAGTGTCTGTTTTTCCATTACTAAAAACCCCCAATTTTATCCTGAACCCCCATTCCTGCTGGTGATAGGGAAGGAAATAGGGTTGAAGAAGACATACCACACCAGTGAAAGGTTATTTGGTAACTTTTGGTCTAAGGCCATCATTTTCAGGTCCATATTTAACCAATATGAGTACCAACTGCCCACTGGGGCTGTTTTCCTCTCTCAAGGGCCCTCTCTCTTATAGCTTCTCACAGTCTACACATGACACTAGGGTCTAGAGCTCAAAGACTGTTCTAGTCTGTTCTAGAAAAAGGTGAGGGCTTCTTAGATAATGAGCCATCCTCAAAATTCCAAATAAAATTATATTACATTTTTCTTGTGTATTCAGTTGATATATATAAAAAGTGTTCCTTAGAAGAGTGGAAAAGCAAATAGAAAGGCCTTATAATTTAGTTAGTGTGGCTTTTCTTTGGACCCAATTCTCTTACATGTTGGATGAATTTCTTTTGCAAATTGAATGATTTTCACAAGTCAATTACATAATTCCCTCAGCCCATCTGAGTGTAATGAAATAGCTTAATAGAATAAAACAATAACCCAAGATGATGATGTTGGCTATTATTAAGTATAACAATAGGAATTAATTATGACAGCAGAAGGGATAATTGATTATTTAGAAAATGGATTCTAAAGCTCTTTTCTATTGTGACTTCAGAGACATTTCAAGAGCTACATGACTTTCTGAATGCTTTGAATGGGATTATTAATAACATGGTTTTTTTTTCTTAATTCTTTACATTTGGTCAGCCTATTACAAAACATTGTCATGTACAGAATTTTGTTTCTAATTTAACCAACACTTAGATAGAGCTTGCTATGTGCCAGGCCTGATTCTGAGCACTTCACACACATTAACTCACACGATCCCCCACCCCGACTCTGTTCCATGATTCCGGTTGCTCTTGTACAATCTTCTAAAATGAAGTTTAGAGAGAATGGAGAGTTCACTCGTAGCCCCCCAGATATGAAGTGATAAAGTATGGATTTGGATCCAGAGTGCTTCCTGAGTCCCTGCTTTTCACCGTAACACTCTTCTACCTACCTCTCTGTCTTAAACTGCCCTGCAGAGGGGGAATGTTTGGTTCCATTTTCCTGAGGATAAAACATTCCGTGAAATATAAATGAAGTTATTTGCCCAAAATGTGAGCTAGTTAGTGAATGTGAGGGCTGGAATTCAAACCCTTGTCTCTACCCTTCAAATCAGTACACATCTTGATGTGCCTTTTGAAGCAAATTTCTTTTACTCAAGTGTTATATACTATTTCTAGAACTTTCGAACACTGAGTAAAAAATAACATTATATCTCCTTTTGGGAAAAAAAATTGGGCAGAAATTTTGGCGGGCCGATGGAAACATATGTAGTTTTTTTACATTAGAAGCACTGTTAATTTAGGAACATAGGCTCTGAATGTTTGAGCTACAGGGGACCAGATAGTCTCCTTGTAATTCTTATATTTACTGTGCAGAAGAAGTCCCTGGGGGAATTTGTAATAATGCAAGTTGTCAGGCTCCAACCCACGAATTCTCATCTAGGGAATCTGAGGTCAGGCTCAGGAATCTGAATTTTAACAGACAGGCCCAGGTGATTAATGCTCATCTTTGAAATGAGGGATGCAGATGCACAAGAGTGAACTGACCTGCTCAGATTTACTGAGATGCTAGAAAAGTCAAGACTTGGAGACCAATGTGCACTAAGTGTACTTTGGTTTGTTCATACAATGACATCTTTTATGTATGAAATTCAAAGATTAATTTATTCTCATAAAAATCATGAACTCACTGATATCATTTATTCTTAAGTGAGTTAAAATTTTCTTAAAAATAGGGCTAAGAGCTACTGAATTTTGTTAAATGTTACTGAGGTTTTGCAATTCAATGAATGTAAGCTCCAGCACTTACTCTTCCCCCAAGCTTAGTTTGATTAATTATATGAACTCTATGCATGAAATCAAATATTACTGTAAAGACAAGCAATGGATACCTAGATATCTAGAGAGAGATAGGCCATAGCCAAATCAATGGCATTAGCCCATATAATAAAGAATATCGACAGAAGGATGGGGTCTGCATGAAATATAAAAAATGAGAATTGGAGATATAGAAAGGCTGGAAATGTGCAGAACTGTGTGGTTAACAGAAAATGCTGACTCTCTCCATTTAAAGTTGTGCTCCATAGCACCACCCCCTCCTGGTATGTCTCCCCAACCTACAGTCCCATTCTCTGAGCCCCCCAATAATGGTTAGTTCTGAAAGCCATATTTGTGGGTAACACCTTGTCCCCCATACCAAAGTTGATTGGAGTGTTGAGCACTTGACAAAGAACTGGGGCTCTCAGATTCTCCATCACAGAAACTTGTAATTGGGTCTCAAAGCTCTCATTAGTCTCTTCTAGTTGCTTCATATGTAAACTCGGGAGTTTCAAGCCCAAGTGGAGGAAGAGGTGCCTTAAAGAGCCAGGAGAACATGAGATATGTCCTCTGTAATTTGAGGGCCTCAGACACTGGTTTCTTAGCCACACCTGAGAAATATAAAGCACATGAGCTTAGCCGAACAGGTGTATGGCAACAGAATTAAGGGATGTGGCTTGGGAAGTAACAGCCCTCCTAGAATTCTTGGTGGCAAAGGATGCATGAGTGTTGCCCAGGCGACAGGTGGATTGTGGACAAATGAGAGCCAGTATGGGGTTGTCTTATATCCAGTCCTAAAGGGCTGCCTTGAAGTATGAATAGAAAGTGGAAATAGATTTCTGGAAGCTATATCAGTTTCCTACAGCTGCCATAACAAAGTATTACAAAGTGGATAGCTTAAAACAACAGAAAATTATTCTTTCACAGTTCTGGAAGCCAGAAGTCTGAAATCAAGGTGTCAGCAGAATTATGCTCTGAAGCCCGTACCGAAAGATCCTTCTTTGCCTCTTCTATAACTCTACTCTCTGCCTCCATTGTCACGTGGTCATTTTCCCTGCTTGTCTGTGTCCAAAAGTCTCTCTTCTTATAAGCACACCATTTATGTTGGATATAGAGTCCACCAAACTTCAGTATGACCTCGTGTTAACTCACCTAACTACGTCGGCAACAACTCTATTTCCAAATACAGTGACATTGTGAGGTTAGGGATTCAGTTTATATTTTTGCGGGGGAACACAATTCAACCCACAGATACCTAGGTGCCGAGAAAGTATTCTTAAGCAACAGGCAGAAGAGAGACACTTGTGTATATATCTTTTGTTAAAGGAACTGAATGCAGAGGAACTACTTCTTCTCGCCCTGACTCCACTCCCTCTGAGGTGGGGTGCTGTTACTCCATCAATAAAAACAACAAACAGACACCGAACAATACTGCAGTACCATTCCAGGAAGAGTATTCCTGCCTCCATTACCTCTCTTCCAACTCCCTTTTCCAACACTGAAGGGTCAAACCTGCTACTAGAAGGAGAGCAACTCAAGGAAAGGAAAAGGAGAAAAAATGACCCAATTTGCCTTTGGTTTCAGGCTTAAAAACCTGTAGTTAAGCGGAGACTGGAGGTGGGAAGTCTTAGAGTATTGGTTAGTATGTGGCGTTGGACATCTTCATTACTGAACTGAGACTGTGATTTTCCACTTGAACTGACTGTGGGACTTTTATTTATTGCTTTGGAATTTCCAGGGAAGTCGTTTGGCTTTTTTGAGTCTTCATCCAGGGGCGACGGAAGAACCAAACAGACCCATGAAATTCACACCTAAAGTGACAGAGAAAGACAAAAATAAAGGTACTTGATGCTTACAACCCACGAGCCATGCTTGCTTAGCATAAGAGTTCCACATGGTTCTCATGTAAGCGAATAACTTTACATTCTGGCCTATATTTCAGCTTCTCATGAACTTGGTCAATGTTCATCCATGCTGCATTAACTGATCTCTATTTGATACATTGGCAAAAATATGTTTTTATTTTGTTTAGTTTGTTTTTGGTCTGCCCAACTAAGGACGAATCAATAAATAGTGACTCATTTAATGTATCAGGATCTATACGTAGGAGACCTGTCAATAGGTCTTGCCCTTCTGTCTTGCCGTTTGCCTCTTCAAGTCCCAACACTAAGTAGGTATGTGTTCATTCATTTGGTCATTTCCTCCAGCATGCATTGAACACCTGCTTTGTGCTATGTGTCATTTCAAGCTTCTGAGATATGGTGAAGGGCAGAACAGACATTGTACCTGCCCTCATAGATGGATTATTCTAGTGGAGGGAGAAACTGACAAAGATAGCCAGATAGAGAATATGTCAGGCAGTAATATAGGAGCAATATATTTAATAATATATTTAATTTATTATTAACCATTAAATATATATATTTAATTAATTATTAGGATAAATTATTATTATTATTATTTATCCTAATAAGAATTAGGATTTTGGAGTCAATGTCCTTTATCAAGTGAAGCAGATTAAAATGCTGTATGTGAAGTTGAAAATATTCAAAGACAAAAAAATTGAAAACACCAACTTATCAAGTATAGTATTTCCCACATAGAAGTAGATGTTCTTATTTTCTGAGCTATCATTTTTAGAAAGAAAAGCTTGATTTTTTAATATCTTCCTGGATGTCTGAAATGCATCCATATGCCCAGATGAAGATAAAGTCTGACTTTTCAATATTGGTTAATATCATATTATTTCTCTGGTTTCTCTTTCTGATTCTGGTTTCAAAAGTAATAGATGTAGGTTGGAGAGAACCTGAAGAAACAGAAAAGTTAAATGGAGGAGATAAAAATCATCTCTAATTCTACCTTACTTTATTTCTTGATTTCTGGTGTTTCCAAATTTATACCCTCCTTCAGGAAATTGAAAATGGGTTAGAAACAAAATTAGTAGAGGCTGTGAATAAGCAGAATTTTTACCGATACATGGTAGGATATACAGGCACTAGAGCACTCTGGATACTTCTGGACTTTGGATGTTTTACGTTGTGCTCTGTGTGAAAATACCTTGATGTGTTCTTTTGGTTTGTGAATTGTCACATTCTAAGAGAACTGGAAGGATCACTGAATCTAAGTGTTTTTCATTCCCAAACATCAATGCAAATCATTGAAGGTCTAAATCATCCTGTGAACTTGAAGAACAAAGGGAGTGGGGAGGAGGGTGTCAAACCATAATTACTACTAATCAGGACAGAGAGGATATGAGGAAGTCAAAAATTCAAACCAGCAGTTTGGAAACACCAGTTCATCGATTGGGAATCAGAGGCTGAAGTCTAAAAGGGCTGACTGAGGGTTACAGGCTGGCTCAGCCAGGAGATGGATTGACAACTACTTCAGCTTCTGATGGCTAATGATATGCTTCATGCTAGTTACTAACTTCTAACTTAGGTACTTTATTTAAATATTTCTATCCTTAGAAACAATAACCTTTCCCAGTTCATCTTGTAAGACTTTGGATGACAAAAGTCAAGTCTGACTCAGATGTAATGACTTGTGGAAAGTTTTTTTTTTTTTTAATTTTTTTTATACATTTTTATTTATTTTTGAGAGACACAGAGACAGAGTGTGAGCAGGGCAAGGTCAGAGAGAGAGGAATACACAGAATCCGAAGCAGGCTCCAGGCTCTGAGCCATCAGCACAGAGCCCGACGCGGGGCTCGAACTCACAGACTGTGAGATCATGACCTGAGCCAAAGTCGGCCGCTCAACCAACTGAGCCACCCAGGCGCCCCAACTTGTGGAAAGTTTTATGCAGACTCGCTATTATATAGTTTCTAGAAATTTGGGGCAGTAGAGTTAATTATCAATAGGTGATGAACATATATCCTGAACATGGAAAAATGATTTCCTGTCTACATTTCCTTCCTCAATATTCACACATGCACATGCATGCTCGTGCGCACACACACACATTCTTTTACTTCTCCCTTTTCTTTCCTTTTTTCTAGAAAAAAAAATTGTAAAAGCCGAAAAAATATTTTGGTGGTTTGGGATCAATTTTCCATTTGGAATATCTCAGTAAGTTGCCTCTTACACCCATTGCATCCTTGGAGCACTCTTATGAAATTCCAGATTTAAAACAAGGTCTTACTACAACGAAAGTCACAAAAGGCCTGAGTGGATGTTAGGATCCAGCAGATAGAATAGAGAATCTGATATTCAAATGATCCAGAATCAAAGCAATCAAAGCTGTTAATGAGACAAAGATAATAATGCAATGTATAGGAATTAGACAAAAATGATTTTAAAAGGAAGTGCCAGTCTTATTGTATTGAATTGGTCTCTTAAACTGCAGCTGCTCTTATTAGGTGTGAAATAAAATATGCTTTTTTTTTTTAAAGAGCGCTTGATATTCTTATCTTCTGAGCAGTTTAATGAAAATTGAAAAGACTACACAGATTCTTACGTGAGGTCAGCTCACTGCTCCCTTCTCCTCTCCATTCTTGGCCAGTCCAGGACATTATTAGGATATTTTATTTGATTTTCTTTCTTTCCAGGCAATGCATTATGTACCTATCAAGTGATGTTTGGTAATCAATTCTTGATCTCTCCTGGAGGTCAGTCAATGACACCATCTAAATTGTCATCTCATTTCTTTCCTTAAAGAGAATCCATCTATTTCCTTTGAGCACATAGAGATTTCAGACTCAGGTAAGATACTAAACCATTCATGAATGAGATGACATTTTTTCTCATCGAAACCGTCAGACTTTGCTTTTATGGGAAGACGGGCTTAGTTATTAAAGGTGTCTCTTTCATTTAAAGTACCAGTTAATATGCTATTAACTCGACTCATCTCGACTTCATTGTCAGTCTTCTTTTATCTCTTAGTTACTATTGTTTTGGTAGTGGAGGGTATGAATGGAGGAGGAGGATGTTGGGGACTCAGCTAGGGAAAAAAGAGACTTAAAGTCAGAATTCTGAGACTCAAGTCAGTGGAAGCTGTAAATTTTTTTAAAGTTTATTTGTTGAGAGAGAGAGTGAGAGATCGCACATGCATGAGCACGAGTGGGAAAGGGGGAGAGAGAGAGGGAGAAAGAGAATCTCAAGCAGGCTCCAGGCTGTCAGCACAGAACCCGATGTGGGTCTCGAACCCATCAATGTGAGATCATGACCTGAGCCAAAATCAGGAGTCCAGTGCTTAACTGACTGAGCCACCCAGGTGCCCCAAAGCTGTAAATTGTTGTATACTCCTGATGCACAGGAGAGGATGTAAATATGTTGGGAATACCCCTAGGAAGATGAATAAAATAGAGGTAATATCTTAAAAGTTAGCAGGGTAAGAGTAAAACCAGAGTGGGAAAAACCTTGCAAATATGGCTCAGTGATCAAGGGGATCCTTTAAAAGTTAAAAGTTGGAAAGACTAACATACCTACCATTAGTGCTCACAATCAAAATGTCTTTTTTCACGAGCACAGTCAGTTATGTAAAGTTTTATTTCCCCTGCAGATCCTGAATCTTTCAGAGCCAGACTTGAGTGTTATTTTCAGAAGGTTTGGCAGAAACTTCCAACAGCCGTTGCATCTTTCTGAATGCTTGTGCTTCCAATCAGCTGGGGACCGTTTTCAGCTTTTCAAATTAATAATTTGAAAAAGATGCAATGACTATACATAATGACTTTATCTTGTCTGCAGAAATGATTCAAAACAGCAGTTGCCGCACACAAGTTGGTCTCATTAAGTGAGATTTTGATGCAAGAGCACAGGTAGTGGTGTCAGCGCTGCTGTTGGGTAACTACTTAACTGTGGAAATAATGGCAGAGCAGAAGGTGCGAGAACGCATTAACACTGATCGTTATTCTGCTGGGGGTTTAGCGTCTCCCCTCGATTTTCCTTTTCTTTTCCATTTGGACCAATGTACTGCACTTAAGCAAAATTCCTCAGGGGTTGCAAGAAATGTAATTGCATTTTTTTTAAGTGAGGAAATTTGTTTTAAAGAACATTCTAAGGTATTTATGAAGATCTTTGTAGAGACCCTTATTTTACTCTGTCAGTTCCATCTCTTTGTTAAAATATCCTAATGCATGGTTTGGTATGCAAAAAACTAAAAGGCAACAAACCAACAGAACAACCACATCCCCACAAAATAAACAAAATCTTGTAAATTATCTGGAAAGAAATACATTTCTTTGGTGAACCTTTTTTGGTTTTAGTTAAATGTAGAGCAATGTCTCTTAACCAAGTCACACTGTCTTAGACACCAGGCAATAGTTTGATGGGCTGAGAAAGTGCATGGGAAGGCATAGCCACAGGGATTGTGGGAAGAAGATTTGGGGGTCTCACTAAGACCCAGTCAAGCCCAGGAGGAATTCCCAATTCTTCATGCACATTTCAAAACAGCTAGAAGCTCTAAATTTCCAGTGCCCTGAGTGATGACTGACTCCACAGGTATGATCCTTGTCCTATTTAAGTAGACATCAATGGGGAAACCCATTTTTGTTTTCAGTCTGAGTCCTCATAGCCTGTATCTTGCCTCTCTCTCTGTGACCTGATCTTTCAACTCTGGGATGCAAAGGCAGCGACAACAAACCTTGAGTAGGACAGTATTAAAAAAAAAAGCAGAGGGAGGAGAGTCTCAAGAAACATTTGCCTGATAGAAACTGTCTCATGAAATGTTGACCAAGGGGTGATGTGGTCTTCACCCCTTTTTAAAATTTTTTTATTGTGATAAAATATTCATGACCTAACATTTACCATTTTAAACATTTTTAACTGTAGAGTTTGGTGGTACATTCACACTGTTGTACAAGCATCACCTCCATCCATCTCCAGAACTTTTTTCATCTTCCCCAACTGAAACCCCATACCCATTAAACCCTAACTCCCCAGGCAACCAACCACCCTTCTACTCTCTGTTCCTAGGATACTTGACTCATCTTGACAGTGATGCCAACCCTTAAGTATTCCTCAACTTTGGGAACTTGTTTATTTTTAAAACCCATCAGAGAAAATGCACAGCAGCTGGGAAAGGCAGAAACCTCCAGGGATCCATTTGAAAGAATGATTATGCCAATAATAAAGCTTGTAAAAGGAGCTATCATCCCCGAATGAGGCAGGCTCTCACCCAGGCTGTGCCAAATGTAAGGCAACGTTTCTGCTTTGAAATGGCCGGTGATAGCACATTTATGCTGCAAATGGGGGAGGAATTCAATCACCTGGGCCCAGGAAAGCCACCACATGGAAACGGATGGCTGTCAGATCTGGCACATGGTTATTATTGAGAGAGGAAGCATTCATTCCAGAGTCATTGTGACTCAAGTACCGTGGGGCCAATTGGCTCATTTGTCTTGGTTTATCTAATTACCAGACGGGGTGAAGATTTGGAATGGTTTAAAACCCACAAATGAAGCCTTCGTGGGCTTTGAACTGGATGTGGTCCCAGTTCCGAGGAATGAGATGCAACGGGTTTTTCCCATTCCTGCCCAGTGCCCCCAGCTCCATGAGAAGAACAAAATCAAGATTAACAGCCAATCCGGAAAAGTCTGTCCCTAAGAAAAATGCTGTTCTCTTAGTGCCAGAAAAGGGCCATTTTACCTGAATTATCTCAACAAGTCTTTCAACTCACCATTTCCCTGTGCCTTTGTGGACACAACTTAAAGTTGAATTATGCCTCTGGTCCCAGAGATGTCATTCTGGAAAGTCTTGCTTATAATATATATATTTTAAAATTTTAACAAGTGTGCAGAGTTTACACAAGGAGAAGAAATAAGCACATAGGGACATGGATTTCCTGCAAAGAAAAAGGAAAACAAACCAACCCTAAGAACAATTAGTCTATCAGTCCCACTTAATCATGCAGTAAACCCTGTGTAGGTGCTCTTCGGGGGCACTTTTACTGACTCAGAGGGCATGAGTTCCCAGATACATGCCGACCAAAGACAGGACATCAATTTCTGTTCCCATGTGCAGTACTGGGAACCTTCTATTAGGGTTCGAGGGAGATTTCTTTTAGGACATGAGAACAGCTGAAGAGATGATTTCTTTTTACATATGAATATTACCAAGCACTCAGGGGCCATTAAAGGAAAAAAAATACATCATAAAAATGAAAGACTTTGGTAGGTTGTTTGATGTCACATATTAAATCATCGTCACAGCAGAATACATTTCTTCATTAGATTGGCTGGGAATGGGATGATAGATTGATATGTTTTGCTGTGAGGAAGAAGTCACTCAGGTCACAGGAATATCGCCCTGGAGGGCAGAGTCTTTGGGGGTCTGCAATAGGGGGCATTGCTGGAAGTGGAGACGGGGATATAAAAGGGATGATGGGATGTTGTGGGGTCTCAAAGATAAGCTATGCCCTTCCCCTCTCCTCCACCCTTAGGGCTGTGTGGCTTTGGCAATTCTCTACAAGATGATAATTGGACTGTTCCACAAGGTCACATGAAATGGATATGCCCAGAGAACTTCCATATAGAAAGGTGATTCATCAGAAGCAAACCTGGGAACACAGGGTAGGCTGTCACTCTGAGGCCTGGTTGCCTTGGGTCCCAGTTTCTCCAGCTCCAAGGTGGAGTTCACAAGTAGTGAGGAGGGATCCTAAGTTTCCTGAGGAAAGACGTGGGAGAGGAGTGCTTCTCTCGTTTTGCTCTGTATCGATGCTCCATAAAGAGAGGGGTTGGTGCACATAAGCCAGGGTTCATTAGGTTGGTTTGACACCAGCCAATTGGAACAGAGGCTTCTATTGAGAGAGAACATGCCCAAGCCATGTGTGGCTGCCTTCTGGCTTGTTTCATAGAATCTGTCAATAGGCCGTGGCTAAAGGGCCTAAGGTTTCACCATCCTGACAACCTGTGCTGCCTGAGTGATAGCAGCTGATGTGGGAAAAGGTTTGTTTCAGCCACTGTCCACCAAAATGTGTGCTTGGAAGCCTCGAGACTTATCAGACCCTTGCTTTAGGCCATCTACATATGATATAAAAGCTGGACTGCCATTTGACATGTGTACAAAGAAGAAGTTCAACACGTGGGTTAAAAGCACAGACTTGAGGGGTTCCTGGGTGGCTTAGTTGGTTAAGTGAGATCAGGTCATGATCTCATGGTTCGTGGGTTCAAGCCCTGTGTCAGACTCTGTGCTGACAGCTTGGAGCCTGGAGCTGTTTCGGATTCTGTGTCTCTCTCTCTCTTTCTGCCCCTCCTCTGCTCATGCTCATTCTCTCTTTCTCTCTCTCAAAAATAAACATTAAAAGAAAACAAGCTGGCATAAACTTATGGACCTCAAACTGACGCCAGAGTTCATAATTTTAAAAAGCACAGACTTAAGTATTTGGTTCAATACATGCCTCCACCACTTACTCAGGGTATGACCTTGGGCATATTCCTAAATGTCTCTGTGTCTCAGACTCCTCATCTACAAAACGAGAGTATAATTACACTTGTGTCAGGAGATTGTTGTCAGATAATTAATGTAAAGCGCTTGGTACAGTGCTTGGCCTGGGACCCTGTAGGGTGAATATTCTTATTACCCTCATTTTATAAAGAAGGAAATTGAAGGTCTGAGGAGACAATTTTGCCAAAGGGGCTACCACATTAAGTGTTATTATCCCCTTATGAACAGAATGCCTTAGCTACTGGCTCATGATCACATTCTCTGGCCTTCAAAATCAGGTGCGTTGGAATGGAACAACTGAGGGCAACGTCTTAAATCTTCTCTGATGTTGATGCAAACACCCACAAACAGCAGGAAGTGATCTTTCGCTTTTCCACAAGGAGTAATTGTGGAAACTGAGTCCAGACCTCCTTGCTCACAGGGTGGAACACAGGGAAGTGAAGAGAATATGGAGAATTTCAAGAATATTCAGTGCCTGAGTGGCTCAGTCGGTTAAGTGTTCTGACTTCAACTCAGGTCATGATCTTTCAGTCCGATCCGTTGGTTTGAGCCCCGCATCAGGCTCTGTGCTGACAGCTCAGAGCCTAGAACCTGCTTCAGATTCTGTGTCTCCCTCTCTCTCTGCCCCTCCCCAACTCACGCTGTCTCTTTCTCTCTCAAAAATAAATAAATATTTAAAAAATTAAAAGAAAAGAATAACGGAGATCATTAGAGCCTCTTTTATATGTGGGCTTATTTATTCAATAAGAAATATTTATCCTGGAGAATAACTGATTTAGACAGGCATCAAATGCATCCAATAATAGATCATGCCTCACCCCTGTTTGAAACTTCACACAATTAACTGGTTACTTTCTGTATTCAAACAAGGAGAGTGATTTTTGTAATTTTCTTCTTATTGAATTGACCTTTTATTTTCTTGTATAACTGAGTCAACCAATTGTTTCAACATCTTGAATAACAAGCCAATGTTCGAATCTCCATGTGGCCTTTGTATTGACTGTCATGACACAAGTCCAATTAAGAAACAGTCGCTTAGCTTGGACTTCTTCACTGAATTAGATCCGCCCTCCCTCACCTCCCATCCCTCGCCCCCACATTGAGTTGACTATTTATTTTCCTAGACCTCCTAAATCAGCAGTGAATACAATCTTTTCCCCCCACACCCTCCATAGCCACGGATAACTAGTATCTCAACCTCGCAGGTGTTCTCCCAGCAAAATAGGAAAATTGAATTCCTTTCTTTACTTTCTATTTCAAGATAGTGTTGGGAAATTAATGGGAGATGTAATGCAACTTAAAAACTATAAATTCACTTTCTTAAATATGTTTACAATATTAACTTATAATAGACAGATATTTGTGTAACGATTTAACAGTGGCACCCAATGCTTATTTGTTCTATTGATTTTCAGCTGCCACAGAGGCACTGAAGTGCAAAGTGTTACATACACTTGCAGCTCGTTTTTGCAGACTGTTGGGGAGAAAATCATAGATAGAGCTATTTAATCTTGGGATTGGAAAAGATCTAAAAGGGGATACTGATGAGATATGAGTGTTTAAATCCTTTTGGTTTTCTGAACGGGAGACCTAATAAATGTAAAGCATTTCATTTCTACATAAACCCCAATAGAACAGACATCTCCCAATACTTAGCACAGTAAAAAGGAAAATATGTATTTATTAATTGTAAATGCCATGCAAAAGAATTTTTGATAAATGATGCTAACCATACATATATAATATTACAATAAGGCACCATTTGCAACATGGTTTGATGCACCGAAAACTGCCATTTATTTCCTCACTGTAGTACGTCTACATTTTATATTCTGGAAATAAGAATCAGAGAAATTGCCCTTTCTCTGAGTTGTATTCACTGGCAATAGTCTCATCGAAACGGCAGCTTGCCAAGAAGTTGTCAGAAAACATAACCTTTCACCCCTCTTCTCAAACACACTCTTCCAGACCAGTCTCCAAGCTGCTCCTCAGAGAGCTCTGCTACGCACAGAGTGCCTCCCTGTCTCCCACGGTGCTCACACCCAAATTTCAGCACCGCTACAAAATATTTCCTCTTGTACGCATGTCGTGAGCAGCTCTAAGTGGAAATAAAACAACGGCAGAAAACGGAGTCTGTAGTTTGTGGTTCAACCTTTTTCCTGTGACGTGTTTAAACATTTTTCCCCCCAAACATTAAAGGGTTAAAAAAAATACAGTCTCAAGTACTTATCCAACGTGTGTTTCATGGAGTCGAAGTCTATCTTCCCTGCCCACCTCACCCCCCACGCCTTTCCCTCCCCTGCCCTGGCTCTTGCCTCAAGAGGACACTTTTTCTTTCCTATGTTCTGTCCTCATCAGGTTACCAAATTCCTGACTCTTTGTTTTACAATGAGCCACTGTCAGTAAGGCCTTTCTCAGAATCCATTCAAATACCAATATTTTAAGGAAAATTGAGATTTTCCGTAATATTACATTAATATATATTTTCATTATAAAAATTCCAAAGCTAAAATATAGAAAGAAAATGAAAATCACTTATTATCCTATACTCCGGATATAACAGCTGCTTATATTTGGTGTATATCATTCTGCTTTCCAATCTATATTCTGAGCATTTTTATGCATTACAAAATTGGAGTAATACTACACATATTATATGAAAATATTTTCTTAAAACATGACGTATTTTTCAACCACAAAGAGTCTAAACCTTTATTATGCCTAAGAATCACTTGGAGAGGGTGTTCAACTGCCTGTTCTCAATTCTTCTGCAGAGTCTCTGAACCAATAGGTCTGGAATAGTATCCAGGAATCTATGATTTTAATAAGCAACCTTGCTGATTTTGATACTGTTCTTTCTCAAACTATACTTTAAAAAATATGGCTCTACAGTGTAATTTTTCATGGCTACATGGTACTCCATTGTGTAGATGTGTACATAGTCCATAATTTCTATTATATTAAAAATTCTTGGAGCACCCGGGTGGCTCAGTTGGTTGAGCATCCAACTTCGGGTCAGATCATGATCTCATGGTTTATGAGTTCAAGGCCCACATCAGGCTCTGTGCTGACAGCTCAGAGCCTGGAGCCTGCTTCAGGTTCAGTGTCTCTCTCTCTGCCCCTCCTCCATTTGCATTCTCTCTCTCTCAAAAATAAACATTAAAAAAATTATCATTTTAGGTGTTGCACACTCAAGTAGAATGAAGTACAGTGATATAAGGAAAATATGACACTGGTTCTTTTTAGGTTTATTTATTTTGAGAGAGAAAGCGAGTGAGCAGAGCTCGATGTGGGGCTCAAATCCTTGAACCGTGAGATCACGACCTGAGCCTAAATCAAGAGTCAGACGCTCAACCAACTGAGCCCCACAGGTGCTGCAAAACTGACATTGATAACATATGTTGGTTTAACATAATCATTGTGTCATTTTATTCAAACTACCCCCCTGGATAAATCCCAGAAGTGAGTAGGTTCTCTCAGAAGTAATTTTTTGGGTGAATTCAATTGGAGAAAATTACTTTTTTTTATTTTTTTAATTTTTTTTAAATTTTTTTTTAATGTTTATTTACTTTTGAGACAGAGAGAGACACAGCATGAGTGGGGGAGGAGCAGAGAGAGAGGGAGACACAGAACCCGAAGCAGGCTCCAGGCTCCGAGCTGCCAGCACAGAGCCTGACACGGGGCTTGAACTCACGGACCGCGAGATCATGACCTGAGCCGAAGTTGGCCGCTCAACCGACTGAGCCACCCAGGTGCCCCTTTTTTAATTTTTTTAAAGTTTATTTATTTTTGAGAGATAGAGAGACAGAGCATGAGCAGGGTAAGGGCAGAGAGAGAGGGAGACACAGAACCCGAAGGAGGCTCCAGGCTCCGAGCTGCCAGCACATAGCCTGATGTGGGGATCGAACTCACAGACCGTAAGATCATGACCTGAGCCGAAGTCGGCCACTTAACCGACTGAGCCACTCAGGCACCCCTGGAGAAAATTACTTTTGAAATATTTTACAGAAATTAAAACTTGTTATAAAATCCACATGTAAACTAAATATACTTATACCAAAAATCTAAAGAAAATGTCATTGTTCCAAGTCCTCTGACCTCTTTTCTGTACCCTAGTTTCTCATTTATGACTGAATCTTTGTACCTTTACCTGTAATTCCTCTCTGGATTTCTCCTTATGTATATTGCCATTCCTAATATCTTCCCAGAACTTCCTTATTCTTGCATCTTACTGTCTCATAAACTTGCCACAATTCCTCTCTACCACCATCTGAGTATGGTGGATGCCATCTCTAACTTTTCAAGGGATATTAAAAATCCTGACAACATGGTAAATGGGTGCTTTAGCTAATGGCTGTCTGGGATAAGGGAGGATGAGATAACACCAGGAGGACGAGGAATCTGGTTTTCATGGTGGATTAAGCAGCTGACCTTTTGTTAACTTTGGAGGCCACCCATATTTAAAGTCAGGAGCAACAGAACTCTTGAGAACCATTGCCTTCCAAGAGGACTCAACTGACTGGCTTAACCTCTGCCCTGAGTGGAGTTCATTGTTTACATCTGTCTGTTATCACAAGCCTCGTGGAGACAGACACCATAAGATTCAGGAGCAGCAATAGCAGCTGTCAAGGCTAATGGGGACAGCCATTGATCTGGGAGCACTGTTTATAGATGATCACATCGCTAGGTTTAATCTTTGTTTTAAGCTCTCCATTTTTAAACAAATGAATTTAAGGAGGGAAAACCGTTTATCTTCTTTAAATGTGTACAAATTATTCATCAAACATAAATATACTGGCCAAATCAAAGACTGGAGAATACCCATGAATCCTGAGATGATGATGATGATGATGATGATGATGATGATAATGGTGGTGATGATGATGATGATGGTGATGACGATAATGATAGGAAGTTCCAAAGGTTTGAGATGTTTAGCCAGTTCATATATGAGGTTCCAAGTACTTCAAGAAGAGACTCAGATAATCTCAGAATATTAGCCCTATAAGTGGTCTGTAAAGGGACACTCAGTTTCAAACTGAGTCCTTATTCTAATATGACTTTCTCTGTTTATTGAGTATTTTCTTATATGCTTACTAGTCATCTAGGCTTACCTGCTATGCCTACTCACATTCTTTACATCTTTCTTTTAGATTTTTCTGTTAGAGCAGACTGTATTTTCCAAAAATGGCCATAGTAATATTTTCCATTCCACATTCACTTCCCGAATTTTGGCATTTTCCATCAAGATGAGAAGTCTCATTCCCCTTCCTTGGATCTAGGTAGGACTTTGTAGCTATCTCAATTAATAGAATGTGGTAAAAGATTACTGCATTACTTTTGAGGTTAGGTCATACAAAACAATAAAGCTTCTCTCTGTTTCTCTCTCTCCTATCTCTCTTTCTCTTTCACCTTTTCTTTTGTCTCTTCTTGCCCTGGAAACCCAACTACCATACTGTGAGGAAGCCAGACCACATGACAAAACAGTGTTAGATGTTTTTGTCTACATCTCCAGCTGAGAATTCAGCTGCTTGCCATCATCAATTGTGACACATGTGATTGAGTGAGGCTTTAGGATAAGGATCAGCAAACATTTTCTTGAAGAGCCAAATAGTAAATATTTAAGCCATTCTTAGTTTGTGGGATGAAGAAAAATGGGATTTGGACTTTGGGGCTATAGATTACCCTCCTTACATGGTTCCTATACCCAGCCTTCAAAATGTGTAGCTAAAAGTGAGTGGAGCAGAGGTAAGCTGTCCGCAGTCAGCCCTGCCCAAGCTGCAAATCCCTGAACAAAACAAATGCATTATTTGAAGCCAATAAATTTGGGAGTAATTTGTTTTGCAGTCATGGTAACTAGATAACCCGGGTTTTTTTGTTGTTGATTTTAATGAGTTCATTATTTGCTATAGATATTAATCATTTGTGAGTTTTACATATTGTTAATGTCTTCAATTTGTTAATTTTATCTATGACGCTCTTCCTTAAAATAGAAATCTTGATTTTTAGGTTATCAAAATACCAATTACTAGCTGTATTAATATTAGGGATATTATTTTAGGTTTTTTGCTTATTAAATTTACTTATTTAAGAAACTCCTTTCCACCTCTTCTTGTGTTGTTCATATCTATTTTGGTATCAGGGTTGTACTAACCTTGAAAAAGTTCATTGGATACATTTTTTTCTCTGTAATGTCTTTTGTCTTATCTGTTCCTTTAAAATTTGGGAAGCCTTTTCTATAAAAAATGCTTTAGAAGCATTGTAAGAGGTAGGGAGATAATTACTATTTCAATCTTTGTAAATGATATCAGTCTTCAACTTTTCTGTTTCTTTAGGGTCAATTTTAGCATTTTATGTTTTTCTTGAAAATTTACATTTGCATCTGGGTTGTAAAATTTGTTGGAGTATAGTTGTTCATAGTAATATGCTTGTAAGATTTTTAAAGATCTTTGCTTTATTTGAGGTTGTCTAATTTTCATTCCATATTTTGTTATTTGGGCTTTTCCCTTTTCTCATCATCAATTTTACTGTAAGTTTTGGTAAACACATTGGTGTTTTCAAAGACTCAACATTTACTTTTAATCATTTAAATGTTTTTAGTCTGCTAATTTCATTGATTCTACCATTTATTTCCTCCATTCTGCTTATTCCATGGCTTGTTCTCTAGCTTTCTTTAGTTGAACAATTAGCTAGTTTATTTTCATTTATTTTTGGTTTATGATAAGTGTATTCAGATTTATAATTTTCCCTTTAAGTATCACTTTACCTGGTTCCCACAAATATTAATATATAGTGGCTTCATTTATTTTAATTCTAAGTATTTTACACTTTTCCTTATAAATGAATTTACATATAGATGCCTCACTGGTCAGTGTTTACAGCCAGTATCATCTGCAAGTTCATAGGACGCACTTGTATTTTTATGGACAAAAATCAGAGAACCAACTTGGCCTGACCTGATTATGCCTTCCTGTGCTTGACCTGAAAATCAAGTAATTATAGGGCTTATCCCATTTGTTTTTTGTCTCTTGGAAACCATTGTTCTTCATTGCCAGATTTCCAGGGTCTTAAAAACTGTTGGTTTTACATATTTTGTCTGTTTGTTGTTATTGTTGGTGTGTGTGTGTGCGTGTGCGTGTGTGTGCATGTGTGTGGGGGGGTTGTTTGTTTTAGGCAGAAGGATAAACCTGGTTCCTGTATTCCACCGTATTCGGAAGTGAAAGGCCACTTCTTTCATTCTGAATGCTGTATCATGTTCCCTTGTGTGAATATCCCACAGGCTGGCCATCTTCTCTCCCAGTGATAGACATTTGGGCTTGCATCCAAGTACCGCTACTGTTAGATGTGCTGCTATAGACATTCTTATATGTGGCTCGTGGTGTATATGTGACCATTTCTCCTGAGCTATAGACCTAGGAGGTTATGGAGATGTGGAGCCCTAGTTTTCAGGGGGAGGTTCAGAGCTGGCAACTTGGCCTGAGAGTTTGCTGTCGGAAACCTCTTATGTTTTCCTCTGGAGAAGCTTCTCCAGCCTGGGCCACATCCCACGGGGAGGGCTTTTTATTAACCATTTGGGCTGAGAAACTAACTGTCCTGGTAGTTGAGGTATTTTCCATCAGCCCAGCCTGGGGGAGTCTTGTCCCTCTTCGCTGGCCTCACAGGGAATGTCAGGAGCCGCCCCCAATGTCGGCGGGATTGCTTTTCTCTCGCCGAGACAGGATGGGGATGGCTCGTAAAGCAACTTTACCACACACACAGCCTTCACTCTAGCTTTGCCCTGAGTTCTTCTAGCTCTTCCAGACGTGGAGGGCTGCGGTGGGCCAGGGATTTGGGGATCAGACATTTAGCATCAGATTTTAAGTCTGGCACCCCGGGTTGAAATCTGACACACAGGCAATAGACTAACCTTGTATGGGTTCACTATTTCTAAATGTTAGAGAACAAATAATAACAACAATCATTTAATTTTGGCTTTCATTTTCCTGTTCATATCTTTCTGGTTTACTTAAGCATGTAGCCCGCTGACAACTGGCAAGCTCTCAGACAGTAAATGAAGACAGACTAGCTCCGATTGGCCTAGGGTTACCTCCTTAATGAAGTCCTATAAGGAATCCCTAGCTGTCCCGAGCTGGCCTTTGTTGGAAACCAGTTAGAAAGCCTTCGTGTTAGTGAATGCTTAGCATTTACTTTGCTCTTCCCCACCAAATCTTAATTTATCCCTTTCTCCCCACAACCATTTGAAGTACAGATAAGAGATGACAAGCCTGAGCAGTCATCAAACTTTCCCCCATCTGTAGAATGGGTATGCTAATTATTCCTATCTCACAGTAATTTTTTGAAGGATTAAATGAGAAGCTATTTCTTGTGAGCACTTAGTAGAGGGGTGGAATGTTTTAAGCACTCAGTAAAGATTAGCTCAGTGGTTCTCAGCTGAGGTTGATGTTGTTCCTCGAGGCATTTGGCAATGTTTAAAGACATTTTAAGTTGTCATACCTTGGGGAGGTGGTGCTTTCTGGCATCTAATGGCTAGAGTTAAGGTATGCTACTAAACATTCTACAATGCACAGAGTAGTACTCTCTCCAAAATAATAATAATAAAAAAACTATCCTGCACAAATATCAATAGTGCTAAGATTGAGAAACCCTAGGCTAGCTTCGAGTATATTATTATTCCTGTGGACATAATACCTCTTTAGTCTGGATTACCTTTATGGAGACATGGAACACTAGAAATGGAAGTGATGTGAGAAGTTATCAAATCCTATCATCAGGTGAGTGTGTTGCCCAAACAAGTGAATGCTTATGCAAGTGGGATCAGCTAGTATATCCGTTGATCATGATTTTCTTATTACCCTATAATATGTACTCAGCTCACTATCTACGAAAGAAGAGTCTAGAACACTATGCATATATTAGCCCCCTTTATTCCTTTCATCTTAGAAGATAAACTGCAGAGTCCTGAGGTTTCACCATTTTTTTTTTAATGAACAGTGTTTATATAATTTTTCACTTAGTAAAGCAATGCTATACAAACTTCTTACTTAAAGAATTGCAACTTGACTCTGCTGAGTCTGATTTCATTCAAAGTTAGACCAGCTTGGTGAGGCTGCCAACCCCTTGAAAGCTTTTAATCAAGTCAATTCATATTTATTGCACACCATGTATCGACCCAAACCTTGCTGGGTGTTGGAGAGATAGTGATGGAAATAGTGAATGCATGGCCCCAGGCTGGTGGGAAAGATGGACTGTACAACTAATTATCAGTGCGATGAGAGTTATGAGAAGGGACAGATAACACAGAGATTTAATCGAGTCCTAGAGGTGCAGGAATACTTGCTGAGGAAATGACGTTTAAGTTTGTCACGTGAAGGACGTGCCAGGTAAGAGCCTATGGAAACTGGAGTTGAGGAAAGGCAATTTGAAAGACATACTGTTAGGGGTTGCACTTGTTCTAAGTGTTCTTGATTTGGAATTTGGCCCATGGTTGTATAGTTTACAGCACGTAAAGGGAACATAAGAGGAAACTCAGTCATACCCATGAAATGACTCTGCCCAAGTTTAGATAACATTTTCCATTATATTATTAACTCCTCCTTGAAAAACAGAATTTTACAACCTAGCAAAATAAGAACTAATTAGGCACCCTTCTTCTGCCTTTCGAAGTCCTCAAATGTTAAATGTCTTATATCTTCCCTTTAATGGGTTTCTCGTTTTGCTTATTTTGTTCAGCATAAATCAGTGCTAACACAATCTTATTTTTAATAGCTCTCTTTGAGAGTCTGTTGATATGCCAGTTGTTATGAGTTGTCCTAAATGCCCTCTCTCATGGGCAAGACCCATCTGTCAAGATCTACAAAATGATATTTCTTGCTTCTGGGAGACATCTATGTGGAGCTGCCAAGGAGAACTCTGCTAAAGCCGCATGCTAATACACCAATGCCGTACAATCTTCTATTTCAGAACTTTCAGAAAAACCCAGATCCTGTAGGTCCACAATTAGTAATTAAAAGCAGTTCCTCCAAGTCTGACCTAGAGGCGAGCTTTGCCATGAGTGCTGGGTTGCCAAATTTAACAGATAAAAATTTATGACAAATTATTTTTTAGTATAAATATGGTCTATATGTGGGACATATATACGCTAAAAACACTATTATTTATCTGAAAATCTTTACTTGCAAACCATTATGAAATGTTAGAAAAGCCTTCATTCATATTCACCTTTGGATCATTTTCTCAGTAATGCGTGTCCTGAAACCTATTTCAAATTGGGTCACTCTCAATCCCTTTCTTGTCTTTGTTCCTTCCATAGCACATCAGATTATTTAGTATTTTGTTTACTGTCTTCTCCTCTAGAATGTAAACCCCTTGAAGGCATGAATTTTGTTCTATTTACTTTACTACAGTATCAGCACCTACAAAAGACCTTGACATATGGTGGAGTATACTTAGTAAGTAGATGTTGAATTCATTCATTCATTCATTCATTATTTCACTCATTCATTCATGTGTAAATTATTGTCGTTACTAGCATAGATTCTAGAAACCCATTGACTTGAGCTTGAATTCTGGCTCTACACTCTATCTGTTGTGATGTGTACCTCATAACATTTTCTGTACCTCAGTTTCCTCTTCTGTATAGTGGATATTAGAATAGTACCCCTTGGATGTATGTACTAAAAAAAAAAAAAGATAAAAAGATAATGTCCATAAAGTCCCTAGCACAGTGCCTGGAACATTGTAAGCATTTAATAAATGGAACTCATTATCTATTTAACAAATATTTCTTGACATCCTTTCTATCTCACAGAGTCATCTGTGTGTTGGGAGGACCACAGTAAGCAACACATGATCCTTGTCCATGAAGAGGTGAGAACCTAGTAAGAAAATAGACAGTTGTGATTATAATAAATGCTGCAGCAGTGGTAGCAAAATGATCTATGAGAGCACCTGACCCAGAGTTGGGTGGGTGGGGAGAGTCAGGAAAGGTTTCATGGAAGAATTGATATCTCTCTTAAAATAATATTTGTAGTTAACCAGAAGAAGAGACAAAGATGGGTACGGTAGAGAAAATATTCCAAGAAGAGGGATCAGTAGGTATCAAAGACCAGAGGCAAGAGCAAGCACATGAATTTTGTTTTGGGGGAAAGCAAGCAGGTCAGAGTGGCTGGATCATGGAGAGATGCATGAAGAAGGGGAGAGACAAGAAATGAACCTAGGGACCAACAGATTAGATCATGAAGAGTCTTACAAAACTTGTCAATGAGTTAAGGCTCTACCCTGGGGAAAAAAGGGCAGTTGAGGTCAAGATTTACAATTTCAGAAGTTCCATCCATCTTTAGTATGGAGAAAGGTCGAAGGGAAGACAGTAAGGTTTGGGTAGTCATCCAAAACAGGTTGGGGCCTGAAAGTTCATAAAAGTGGGAAGAAGGGACTTACATGATAAATAGAAGGTAGAATAGAGAGAATTTGAGGATCGATTGTCTCATTGGGTCTCACAATAACTTAGTAAGGACCTTTGTTATCCATGGACATTTTTTCTTATAATATCATTGACTGATTTTGGTATCAGTGTAATGCTGAAATCATAGAATAAGTTGAGAAATATCCCATCACCTTGAATTTATTGATTGGAGGAGTTTGCATAGAATTGGTATTATTTCTCTTTTAAAAGTTTTGTGGAATTTACCAATGACATCATCTGGGCCTGGAGTTCTCTTTGTGAAAACAATTTTAACTACAAACTTAATTTCTTTAATAGACATGGCTCATTTAATTTACCTATTTTTTTCTTGAGAGAACCTTGATATATTGTGTCTCTCAAAGAATTTGTCCATTTTAGCTCAGTTGTAAAGTTTATATGTTTGTTGGTATTATATTCCCTTGTTATCATTTTAATATCTGTAGAGCCTGTAATATTGTCACCTTTTTCATTCCTGATATTGGTAATGTATCAGTCTAGCTAGAATTTTAATAGCTTTATTGATCTTCTCAAAGAACCAGATTTCTTTTTCGTCGATTTTCTTTATTATTCTTAATTGATTTCCATTTTGACCTTAATTATTTCCTTTGTTCTGATTACTTTGATTTAATTTGCTCTTCCTTTTTGCTTCTAATTTGCTTAAAGTAGAAGGTAAGGTAATTGATGGGAGACATCTCATCTTTGCTACTTTGGCATGTATTGTTACACATTTTCCTGTAATTGATGCATCAGCTGCTTCCCACAAATTCTGATATATTGTATTTTTATTTTCATTCAGTTGAAAAAACTTTGTAAGTTCCATTTTGATTTATTTCATGACTCATGGGTTATTTAGAAGTGTGTTATTTGATTTGCAAATATTTGAGGATGTCCTTGATAACTTTCTGTTATGATTTCTAGTGTAATGTTATCGTGCTCAAAGGAAAAAAAATTATGTAACTAGAAATATTTAAAATCTATTGAAACCTGTTTTATGGCTCACATTATGGACTGTCTTGGTGAATGTTCCCTGTACATTTAAAATGAATGCGTATTTTGTTGTTGTTGGGATTGTTCTACATAATATGTTGGGTCATGTTGGTTGATAGTGTTATTCTAATCTTTTATTTACTTGCTAAATTTGTCTAGTTGTTTTATCCATTATTGAGAATGGGGTATTGACGTATCCTACTATTATTATTGAATTGTTTATTTCTACCTTCAATTCTGCCAGTTTTTGCTTCTCATATTTTCAGGCTTTGGTATTCGGTGAATATATGTATAAATTGTTTCATATTCTGGATGAATTGACCCTTTTATCATTTTAGAATGTCCCTCTTTGTTTCTTGCAAGTTTTTTTTCTGATATTAGTATTGCCCTTCTAGCCACTGCATTGGAACATCTGAAATACAGTTATTGTAACTTTTAATGTCCTTATCTGCTATTTCTAAAATCTTTGCTAGTTCTCTGTCAGTTTCCATTGATTGATTATCCTCTTCATTATGGATAGAGTTTTTCTGCTTTTTGCATATCTGGTAATCTTTTATTGGATGGCATTTATAACATTATAAATTTTACCTTGTTGGGCAGAGGACATTTTTGTATTCTCACAAGTTCTTGAAGAGTTTTGGGGATGCATTTAAGCTTTTTGGAAACAGCCTGATCCTTTTGGGTCTTGTTTTTATGGTTTATTGAGTAAATCCAGGGCAATGCTCAGTCTAGGTCTAATTATCCCCCATTACTGAGGTCAGATCTTCCTGCATGCTCAAACACATGCCCCATGACTTGTAGGTTCTTTCAGCTAGTTGGTGAGAGACGTCACCTGGGTGCCGTTGTGTGAGACCTGGGCGCCATTCCCTCTGACCCTTTTGGATGGTTCTTTCTCTGACTTCACATACTTTCTTCACATGCATGCACTGACCTATATATACTCTGTTTTATACTCATTCATGGGTGACTTTCCACATAGCTCTGAGATTCTTTTCCATGCAGCTCTCTCATTTCCAGTATTCCGTCCTGCCAAGAATTCCCTCCTTGGAATCTGTGCTCTATCTCTTCAACTGAGAGAGTCCTTTGGATTCTTTTGGGGTTACATCTTTCCTGTGCTATCATCTAGAGGCTTGTTCAATTCTGGAAGCCATTGCAATGATAGGACCATCTATTCTCCCCCTTCTCTCAGAGAAGACTATCCTTTGTCCACCGCCTTAAAAACTGTTATTCATATATTTTGTCTTTTTTGGAGGAGAGGGGGTTTCAGGAAAGGGATAAATCTGGCCCTTGTTACTCCATCTCGGCTAGAAGTAAAACTCCCTTCTGTGTTATTGCAAATCTGAAAAATTTCAGTATTTTACTCAGAAATACTTTAGTGTATACCTGTAAAAGATAAGAACACTTTAAAAAGTATACAACAATAATATTATTATATCACCTTTTAAAAATTGATAATTTGTTAATTTACATTGTTCAATTATCTCACAAATGTCATTTTATTTAACCATTATTTTTCTTGAATCAAGATCCAAAAAAGGCCCACACCTCGGGTTGACTTGTCGTGTCTCTTTTTGAAGGAACTAGTCTTTGCCTTATAGAATTTCCAGCAGTTGTGATTTTTCTGCATACACACCCCCACATTTCTCTGTCCTCTGTATTTTCTACAAATTACTAATGGATGTAGAAGCTTGGTCAGGTCCAGGATTCATGCTATTTATGATTAAATTCCTAAGAAAACCACATATAGGGACTGTCGTAAGTTCTACTTCCTGAGGCTCCTGAGTGCACGCCTTTGTGAATCTACTCTTTTACTTTCTACATCTAACCTGAAATCATTCAGTCATGTCTAAAAGGAACAATTAGATTTAGCAAAAAGGTTAATACAGGGAAAAAGATAACCCAGGAAATTTTAAAATATACTGAACTAAAATTCTGAGCTGAGTGCCCTGGAAAGGACATAGCAAGGAAAACTGGAGATGGCAGAGTTGAAGCTGGTCTGTGAATTTAATTTCAGATTTTATTGTCCTAATTTACACATTCATAAAAATGAAATGGGTCATTACCAAGTGCTTAATTTTCAATGTAAGTTATAAAAATATGTATACATATAATACAGCCTGTAGCGGTAGGACTTTTATTCCAGTCTTAGGTGATCTGATACCCATAGGATAAGTCTGTGGGGAAAATACTTATTTGTCTTGGTCCTTCCTTCTTTCCTCCCTTCCTTCACTTACCTACTCAACCCTTCATATAATTAGTCGGTAACTTAGCCATGCATCCATTTATGAGTGAAGTGGTGAATAGGCCGTCCACTGATGCATGGAAGAAGGCCCTTCTCCTTGTCTTGGGGAAGATAGGTGAAAAACACACACCATCAAATTTTATAAAAGAAAGGTATAAAAAAATCGCTACGTGACTGCAAAGGATGAAGCGACTTACTACCAAGCAAACTCAGGAAAGTTCTTTTCTCCGCTTTCCAAATTTTACTACCAAGAGTATGTATCACTTTTCATTACCTTCATAAAGGAGAAGAAATTTAAATTTGTTTGCAGTAGATGTTCTTTACTTTCTAGTTCTAGTATTTCCTGAGATTCTGAGTGCGAGATCTCAGAGATGGATTCTGTTGGTCAGTATGACAATGTCAGCCCAGAGATATAAATATTTATAGAAATGATTGTGATTCAGGGTAATTAAGAGATGGGAAAACGAGGAAAAGGTCAAAAAGGGCAGAGACAAGATGTGAAGACTACATTAGCCACATTTCAAGACCTCATCCAGGAGACACCAAATCCAAAATCATAAATACAAGATTCATCATCTATGTATATTCTTGAGATCAAAGGTGACATTTATTGAACACTTACTATATGCCATGTACTCTTTTAAATGTTTTCATTTATTAAATCCTTAGAAAAATGCTACGGGGTGGGTTTTATTATAATCTCCATTTTATAGATGAGGAAACTGAGGCACATGGAAGTGAAAATGTGTCATGGCTAGTATGTGGCAGAGACAAGATTTGAACCAGTAATGTCTGATACAGGTGCCACTCCTTAATGTATATATGGAGGATAACAAGTCCCAGGACTTCAGTTGGTAGGCTGGAAAGCTGCTAGTATAGTCCCAGTCTGGGTTTGAAGGCTTAGGAACCACAAGATCTAATGATTTAAGTTCCCTTCTGAAGGCTGGTAGGCTCGAGACCCAGGAAGAAGTGATGTTTCAGTTTGAGTCTGCAAGTAGGGTAAAAAATGATGTCCCAGCTATGGGCAGTCAGGCAGGAGGGGTTCTCTCTTACTCAATCTTGTTGTCCTATTCAGGCCTTCTACTGATTGGATGAGGCCCACCCACATTAGGGAGGACAATTTGTTCAACCCAGTCTACCAGTTCAAATCTCATCCAGGAACACCCTCACAAACACACCCAGAATAATGTTTGACCAAATATAAGGACATCTTGTGGCCATCAGCACATCAAGTTAACCATCACAGTTGGACACAGAATCTTCCACCATCACTGATATCCAACCACATCCCTCTGTAGTCATTAACCTAAAGTCATACCTTCTACAGAATTTATAACTCCAGATTTATTGTAGCACCAAAGGGGGTATAATTTGGGGGCCCATGAATCCCACCAGTCACTTCTCAGCTCTCAATGGGTCCACATCCTCCAGGTGAGCTGATTATGGTCCTTACCAAAGGAGTCATATAAATTACAGCATCACATTATAGATTTTATAATTAACCTTGCTAGTGTGACTTCAGAAGTCACGGGAGTCATGGCTCTATAATTGGTAACATGGTAGTGGCAACACATTTCCTCCCAAGTTTAATCACATGGAAGACATAAAAGTTTCAACCTGTGTATGGGTATTTTTTTTTGTGAGCATGGTTAGGCTTTCAGCTAGCATTTTAATTTCAGAACATAAACTGTCCTATCTGTTCCAAAATCCAAAAGGGTAAAGTTGGGGAGAAGGAACCTCTGTGCACTTGAAATAAACTCACTAATGACATCAGGTTGCCTCTGGAATAATCTAAGTCCAAATGACGTGACTACAATGCAAATAAATTACAAACCTGTAACTCAAGCAAAGACAGAGGATTTTACAAAGCGGTGACACAAAACTGTACCTTTGGGAAGCCTTTGGCAAAAAAGGGTCTGTAAAGTATTTCTAAGTTAACAATTATAGGAGAGAACGGGATAGTAGCTCCAATAGAGGATCGCTTGATATCCAAGGATTAAGAGAGACCTTTGAGAGAACAGACGGTCCCAAATGTTTCTGCAAAAATGGCCTGTTAATGATCACACTGGGAAAATAGAATATAACTCAAGGAGCCATATGGAAAAAGTATACTTCTCTCTCTCTCTCTCTCAAAAAATAAAAGATTACAATTGACTAATTCTTCATCTATTCTTAAATCTAGTAGTTACAATTGTAAGATAAAATTTGATAAATACAATACACTTACATTTCACAATATTTAGTTTTATTTTGAAGACAGGGTCCCAATCAAACCTTGAAGTTTAGATCCAATTTAACTGGAGTTTCTTTTCCTTCACCACCTAATCTTCGCATAACAAAATTCTATCTGCTGTGCCAAAATGAACGCTACATTTGAATGTGTGTCGCTATGCTACGGTGACTGCCCTGGTAAGTTACTAGAAGTTAAGTGTCTGCTCACATCTTCTAGGCCCAAGAGGTAGTGGTGTCTCTATTCTCTAAATCCTCTGTAATCCTGTTTTCCTCTTGATGCGTCTTATATATTCTCTGATGTATTATGGACTTTCTTCAAAAGATTCTTTGGTTGTGCATTCTTAATTAAGAATAAGTCAAAAGGAAGGCTGCCAGGAGCTCTATGTGCAGGGTAACAGACCCCTTTAGGGTAAGGTGGTTAGATTCCTGGTACTGTGAGTCATCTCTTCTAGTCTGAAGCCCTTGGGCCCACCCTTAACTGTAATTCCTTCCTACCAGCGCATGTCCAACTAGTAGTTCTTCTACTCTCCTGAGAAAACAAGCCCAAATCTACAGCAAACACGCTGTGTGGTTTATTTGTCTTCCACTCTTGCCTTCCCAGGCTATTACCTCCTTCTTATGGAGTTCTGTGGCTTCCAAGCAATACAAAAAAACTGACTCCAACGAGTTCTGGTCCAGGCTCTGCTTCTAAGTGGCTATGTGATCCCAGACAAGTTAACTTAACCTGTCTGGACCTCAGGTTCCTTATCTGGAAAGTGTGTGGACTGGCCTAGATTCCTAACATCCCCTTCAACTCTAGAAGTCCGTGATTCTGAATGGATTCGTAAGTCATTGATAAGAGAGGTTCTCCATAACAAGGTCCCCACTTCGGACACTTCAGAGTGGCATTCATTGCATGACCATTCCCAGCCTGCTTCTCCAACCCTCCGAAGCTTTATGTGACACTGGAAGTTCTCCTCCCCTTGACTACTGTGCCCTCTTCTTCCTACTTCCCTACTCACTGCTTTCCATTAGCTCACCCTCTGCTTCTTGGAAATGATTTCATCTTGCCAAGTGAATTCCAAGGTTAAGTCCTCTTAAAGTCTTTTTTAAGCTTCTTACCAAGGATAGATTTTTAGCTTCTCAGAACTTCCATGGAATTTTGCTCATAAACTTTCACTGAACCTAACATACTTCACATTTCATTTATGGTTATCGCAAACAATAATCATCTCCACTTCTGAATTCTAATGTCTTAGAAGGCAAGAATGTTGCTAATTCAATTTGCTGTGCCTCCATTTTCCCCAAACCTCTGTCCCCCTAGCATAGTGTCTAGTTTGGAGCTGATTAATGGCCCATTGAAAGAATAAATGAAATAAATGAATGTGCAAATCAATGAAGAAAAATATGAGGGAATGCCTTTGAATTTCATCTAAAAGGATTTGGTTTAAAAAAATATTTTTAGGGGTACCTGGGTGGCTCATTCAGTTAAGCGTCCGACTTAGGCTCAGGTCATGATCTCATGGTCTGTGAGTTCAAGCCCCATGTTGGGCTCTGTGCTGACAGCTCAGAGCCTGGAACCTGCTTTGGATTCTTTGTCTCCCTCTCTCTCTACCCCTCCCCTGCTCATGCTCTGCCTCTCTCTCTTTCTGTCAAAAATAAATAAACCTTTAAAAAAATTTTTTTAATCATTACATACAAATAGGATGCAGGGAGCAAGTTTGAATAAGGCCAGGCAGGAAAAATAAGTTTGGATTCCCAGAACTTCTCTTTGTCTACTTCTCAGAGATACAAAAACAAAATGTTAAGACCCACACTAGTGGCCAGATTGAGGCCAGGTGCCAGTTCTAGGGTAGCGTGCAGTGGGTTAAAGCGACATTTAGTTTTGTCAGGAAGTCAGCAAAACTGGGGAGCAGGTCAGGCTGAACTCTTGTTAAGTCATTAATTCCCTCTTTGCTCTCTCCCTTTCATCTTCGTGGGTTTAATTGCAAATTATTCCTCATTCCTGCGGGCTCTGTTTTCTTTTCTCGAGTTTGTTCCAGTGATTAGAGCCCCAAACAAAAAGTACAAATGCTAAATTTCCCCTTGTGAAGTTAAAAATAAAAAAGGCCAAGACGTCTCACTTAAAATAAACAAGCATTCCCGAGAGCCACCTGGTTATTGCGGTGGTTACTGCTGGTAGACAGTAATTTTATAAATTGCATCTTTGGGCAAACAGGGCAGTACATTAAAAATGCCAATAAATTACTTTCCAAGAGTTTTAATTAGGAGGAGGAAAATAAAGAGTCAAATAAATACCTGGCTCATGTATCTGCCTGGTGATTCAAACTAGATGTGACCCATGTTTGGGATGGTTTGATTTCCCTTGGAAGTCTTGGAACATGTAACTGGTCACAGGGCAGCCTGAGGCTGAGGTCAAAATGATTTTTTTAGTGCTTGGATGCATATGAGGCAGAGATAGCAAACAATTTCCAGAAGAGAAATCACACAGCATTTGGCTTGGCCATCAGTGGCTCTCTATAATAGCAACATCGCTCACTCATAACTTTGTTCCAGTGGCTGATATTAAGAAAAATGGCCGCTTGCTATATGCTGCACAAGGCTGTCGAAATCACACATATACGGCTTTGAGTGTGAAAATTATTTTGTTGTTATAGCATCAATTCAGCAGTGCAAAGTTCATAAGTTTGCATTAGGAATATGAGGGCCACATTACCTCACAAGAAGAAGGCAAAACCCTGTTACTGAGAAAACGTAGGTCATCGATTCTGAAATCGATGTCTAGGTCCAGCTCATGAGTCCATGGGAATTTTTTAGAAATCAACGTCAGATTTAGCTTGTGTTTTGAAAAGGTGAGATCTTTAGAGAGGATTGATTCAATATTTCTAATAAAGGTGATTGCTCAAGCCCCTAAAGTGAGAGGGAGCCCTAATTGTATCCATGTAGAAAAGTTTAATGCTCTTAGGAGAAAATCATCATGGACGAGACTGTAAACTCTGAGGTCCAAGATGGAGGGGTTTATCTTGGGGAGAGAGCAAGGTTATTGCTTAGAAAAGGCAAAGAATGATGGTGGCTTCATCAGCCTAATACAATAAGTACTGCTTTGAGGAGAAGTTTGAAAATAAACCAATAAGGACAAAACTAAGACCAATCATTTCCTTGTGGGAGAAAAACAAGTAGAACTAAATATCAACACCAATGTCGGGAAAGCCCCTGGGGAGAAGATTTCTGTGTGGATCGAGTTTTGGGGTTCAGCAGGAAATCAGGAGCAGCGAGCAGATGAGCGGTGACAACTTGACACTTTGCTTCTTGATTGTGTGCTGGAAAATAGCTATGTCTTTAAAAGGATCCAGCAAGAGAAAGGGCACATCCAACTCTCCATGCTCTGCCCCTAAAAGCAGAGATTGGAGAACTTTTTTTCCTGGATGTCCTAGGTTTCTCTTCATTTTCTTCATTGTTGAATTGAAAAAGCCAATGGGTAGAAATAGCTAGTCTTTTTCACGACACTGGTGTGATTAATAAGAGCTGCGTTTTGAAACATAAGATGAAAAACGAGCGGAATCTGCAAAGCAGTTGCTCTGGAAAAAAACAACAGCAACAACCAGCCTCCAGTGCATTGGGCATTCTGGTCCCCACAGCAAGATGAATCCAAAGTTGTTATGGCATGTTATTCTCACTCACTTCAGAGCCAAAGGACCAAGTGGAAGCCAGACATCTCACCCTTCCACCATAATCCTTCTCTTAAAGGGCATAATCCCCTACATCTGCAGATCCGACAGGGTGTGCATTTTTTTTTTACCATCCCTGTTGAGTCCTCGTGGGGCACATTCCTCAACCTAGCCCCCCTTCTCCCCAAAGTGAGAAAGATGAAGGGGACACTGCAGACAGACTTGAAGACTTTGTCAACTCAGGGTCTTGCCTACTGCTCGGTGGGGATCCAGCCCACTTATACTTAGAATCTGTCTTCAACCTGCTAAGTGACAACTTGTCTTGTAGAGACACGGTTCGGCTCTGGAGGCAAAAGCTGAAGTCGAATAGCTGCCTTGCAGCACATGCACAGAGTACCTAAGCAACATAGATATTAAGTGCAATAAGTAGGGGCTATTTTGTTTTTTTTTTTTTTTTTTTTTTTTGGTCGGCAGAGCACTTTATTTTATTTTTTTTTATTATAATAGTTTATTTTCAAATTGGTTTACATATAACACCCAGTGTTCATCCCAACATGTGCCCTTTTTAATGCCCATCACCCCCTCTCCCCCCTCCCTCATCCCCCTCACCCTCAGTTTTTTCTTAGTCTTTGAGAGTCTCTTATGTTTTATCTCCCTCCCTCTCTGTGTCTTTTTTTTCTTTCCCCTCTTCCCCTCCCCCTGGTTTTTGCTTAGTTTCACAAAGTCCACCTATTCGTGGAAACATATGGTATCTGTCTTTTTCTGACTGACTTATTTCACTTAACATAATACCCTCCAGTTCCATCCATGTTGCTACACATGGCCAGATTTCATTTTTTCTCATTGCCACGTAGTAGTCCATTGTATATAAGTACCATAACTTCTTTATCCATTCGTCAGTTGATGGGCACTTGGTCTCTTTCCATGATTTGGCTATTGTCGAAAGTGCTGCTATGAACATTGGGGTACACGTGCTCCTATGCATCAGCATTCCTGTGTCTCTTGGGTAGATTCCTAGCAGGGCTATTGCTGGGTCATAGGGTAGCTCTATTTTCATTTTTTTGAGGAACCTCCACACCGTTTTCCAGAGTGGCTGCACCAGTTTGCATTCCCACCAACAGTGTAGGAGGGTGAGTAGGGGCTATTTTGATTCGGGATCCTGAAAGCAATAGAGGAATCAGGGATCCTTCTAATGCTCTCAAGATGATTTATACATGTATCCGCAACATGTCCTCAAGTTCTCTTTGTAGGAATCAAAGTGTTCCAAAGTTTTACATTGTCATGCTCCTTTTACTTCAACTTGAAAGTGATTAAAAGATATTTATCTGAGCCAGGAAACCTAAAGTCTGTGCTACTTTTATTGTAGAAACCATGAAAGTTATCCCATAGGGATATAAAGCACATAAGAAAAGAATTTCAGCCCCCTCTATTAACCCACTTTCCTTTTTCCTAACAAAAGACCCCTGTGCATAAACAACAGATCGTGACTGTGGCAGAAAATGCAATCGAAAGAGTAAAAGCCTTCACTGTAAGAAAACAGACCTCTCTGGCTTAATGACGGGGCAAGAGCGTTCCAGGCAGACTCTTTTGGAGAAAGACCAGACACTTGTTTCTTGCGTCTAACATGCAGCATCCCTGAAAACCACAGGCACTTTTGTTTCTTGGCAGAGATGGAAACACACTGACCAGCTATTATTGTTTTCATTTATGCTACATTCCATGAATGCAACCGGCTTTTCCCCGGAAATACTAGCAACTCAAAAGTTAAGGAGCTGGAAGGAAGCTGTAACCAGAGAAAACAGGAACGTTCAGATCTAGACTTGTAGTTTCAAGAGGAAATAATTCAGGAGGAGATGGTTTCAAGAGGAAGATAAGCAAGGACGAGAAAGATTCTTTGGTTCCAAAGAGGAACCTTCCAAAGAGGGTATTGTGTATGACAGAGGAACTCTCCTCTGGTCATCCAGAGGATGAATGAATCATCCGTTCAACAGACCAGAGCTGACTAGCCTTATTTCCCTCGTTATGGCGTCAAGAGGAAGTACCTCCATTTTTTCCTACACTTTTCATCGCACTCACACACTGATCTCTCGGACTGAAAGAATGGTGATTACTAAACTGAGAAGCATATCAGAAACAAATGCAGCTTTGGAGCAGAGTCGGAGGTTAAGAACAAGCCACTGGCTAGGAGACATGTGCAGCCTCGACCCTCCTTTCATTGTCCCTGATCTTTCTCTGTGTCAGACGCACTTGGCTTTTTTATGTGGGGTGTTTCTCCAAAGTGGTGCCAAATTCACAGTGCCGCTTCCACAGAGATTTGAACTCACTTATGTTTCAGGCTCAGATGGGGAATGCTCACTCTCCTAGGCCACGAAGGGAAGACTGAAAGGAAGGGTTGGTGATGTGCGAGGGAATAGGAGAACTGGCTGGCCTGTGTGGGTTCTCTTCCTGCTTTCCTGTGCCCCGTGCAGTCTCTGAAACCTGATTTTCATTTGATTGAGGCCCTTATTTGGATAAAGTCATTCACCCAGAAATCAGTTTCAACCCACACTGCCGCTTGTGATCTCGTTTGTCCGTGGGTGTGTGTGATCCTTAGAAAGCTGTACGATGTATCAGTTCTTGCTGGCCTCGCTTCTTCTTGGAGAGGCATGATGTCTGTTGCGCTTTCATCGCAGGCGCAGCATGGTGAATATTAAACGGCGAGAGTGATCAGAAGGTAAAAGTCATTGCCCAATGGTAATGGCAGAAATGGCAGAGTTCCATGGAAATAGGCATCCTCAATGTCACACCTCAGCAGCCGCGGCAATTCTGGAACATGTCTGGAGGCCATGCAAGCTGTATTTCCTCAAAAGATAAAGATCCTCTGGGATGCAGGAGCAGGAGTCCCCAGGTAAGAATGTGATGTCAGGATGCCTGGCAGCACGGCCCCTGCTGGGAATACTAATGGATGGACACAACATTTGTTCCCAATCCACTGGCCGTGTTCAGTTCACATTCCAGAATTAAGGTATTTCCCTTTCTCTCTGCATGTGTCACTTCCCAAACCAGGATGAAGTATCTTATCTTTATTTCCAAAGCGCACGTTCCCTCCACAGCAATAAGAGAAGTCCGGAGTGGAGCTCCCCTCTCCCCCCGACACTGGGCTAACCTTCATATCGCAGGACACACCTCTCGGTTGTCACCAATTCACCAAGACCGGTTTGGCATCCAAGCCAGTCAGTCCACAAGGGCGAAAGGTCCTTCAACCTCATACAAATAATAAGTTATAATAATAAATAATAAATAATAAAAATAGCACAAAGATGCCAAATGTGCAAATTCATACGCAGAGACATCTGTCAAGGTCTCAGAACAGGTGTCAGGGGATTGCCTGGAGAACTTGGAATCCTAGAGCCAGGTCAGATCGGCCTTACTGGAAGAAAAAGGGAAGTTTTTCTTGCAGGGTAAATGGTGTACGTTAGTACGTGAGATTGTTGGCAAGGTTAGTGAACGCGGTAAATGGGAATCAAGATTCACTTGAAAGTTAGTATGATCTCGTGATCCAAGGGGTTAAGAGTATAGGCTGTGGAACCAAAGCTTGTTCTGGCATGCCACTTAGTAGAGCAGTACTTTGATCTTAGGCCAGTTACTTAACTTCTCTAAGATCTATTTTCTTCATCTGTAAAATATGGCTACTAGGCATACTACCGCATGGGGTCAGAGAGCATGTACACATGAATGTGAAATTTTTGGATAATGCCTCGCACAAGGAAGTTCATAGCATTAGCTATTAGTGTTAGGAGTTGGTATTTTCCAGTGTTTGCCTGGCCTAAGGGTATTTTCCAGGGGATGGAAGCCAACCCACAAAGCCTATGACTTTAGGAGTTCCTGGAAAACCTGGCTAGATAGAAGGAAACTAGAATACCCGCATGAGGCTAAAGGGGGGCTTCTCAATAACGGTCCTACTCAATGTCCAAAAAGAGAGTCATTTTCTTTAAAAACTTTTTTAATGTTTTTATTTATTTTGGGGAGAGAGAGAGAGCAAGCAGGGGGAGGAGGAAAAAGAGAGGGAGACACAGAATCTGAAGCAGGCTCCAGGCTCTGAGCTGTCAGCACAGAGCCTGACATGGATGGGGCTCAAATTGGTGAACTGCAAGATCATGACCTAAGCTGGAGTAGGATGCTTTAACCGACTGAGTCACCCAGGTGCCCCAGGAGAGTCATTTTCTAAATAAAGGCTCAACAACAAAGTTACAAGAAGTCACCACGTTCTCAGAAATTAAATTATCTGTAAAGATTTTTTTTAATTTTATTTATTTATTTTGATAGAGACAGAGACAGTGTGAGTGAGGGGAAGGCAGAGGGAGAAAAGAGAGAGAGAAAATCCTAAGCAGGCTCTGCCAGCACACAGAGCTGTGAGATCATGACCTGAGCCAAAACCAAGAGTTGGACATTTAACTGACCCAGACCCCCAGGCGCCCCTGTAAAGTTTTAACAGTTGGTTGATTCCATATAAGAGCTTTCTTTGAAGGAAGGAATTACACTGATAAGGCAAGATTATTCACTTTGACTGTTAGGCTTAGCACACACAAAAAAGTGCATAATCTGTATTGAATTTATAATTTGAAAAGCTTTAATATGTGAGTGTCTTAGAGCTAATGAAAAATTTGGCCCATGGATGGCTTCAGAATTTCACACTCTCTCTTTTCTGGTTTTATATTGATACAGCTTGATTATTTAATTCTGTTAAAAACTTCTAGCTTATATATATATATATGTACACATACATATGTATTTATATATATATGTGTGTGTGTGTGTATATATATATATATATATATATATATATATATATATAGTTTTGTTTTGTTTTGTTTTCTTGTATATTTATAGAATAGCCCTTGAAGGATACACAAGGAGCCAGTAACAGTTGTAACTTCTGGCAAGAGACTTGGGGAGCTTGGGGCAGAAGGGAGATGTACTTTTTTTCTTTGTATACAACTTTGTACTCTTTTTTTTTCTATGTATGAGATTCAGTTTTTCATAAAAAAGAATTTATAGAAAGAACTGCAGGAGAGACCAGATCCCAGGGAAGCAGGAGGGTCCGCTGGAACCATCAGGCCCAGATCCTGCTACTCCTTTTTGCTTATGGGTTACAGATGTTGAAACCTATACCTAGAAACGGAGAGACTTCCACCTCGTCTATTTCCAGGCTCAGGTAGCCTCTAGGTCAGCAGATGTCAACTGCCTTTGGAAACATGAGCCAGCAGGTGTGCAAAACACAGAAGCCTCAGTGGAGAGGCCCCTGCCCCCAGCATATGTGGCTTGTTCCTTTAGCCTTTAGGATTCTCCCTGCTCCTACCATTTGCCAGTCAAGCTGTCAGGTCAGAGAAACCTGGATGAGAGATATGTCACTGCCTCCAAAGGCTACTAAGGAAATTCCAGGTTACACAAGGTTGGGAATGTGCACTTGCCTAACCTTAGGCAAGATGGCTCGAGCTGAACATGCATCCTAAGAACACAGAGTCGTCTTTCTCTCGAGCATGCTGCAGAGGTGGGGCCAAGGACGTGGAAGCAGTTTGTAAGCCCAGAGCACCACACCAATGGAAGGGCTTGCACTTATTATAAAGGCTTGAGGGAATGCGATGGGAGAGGATCTGGCCCCTACAAAGGATTTTCCCCACGAACATCAAAGACTCTACAAGGGAGGTGGTGGGAGGAGGACAAAGGTAGAGCTTGGAATGTTGGCTCTTCCTCAAAGGCACTTCCTATGCATTCTCTTTGCAGAGAATCAAATCCAGAGACTCCAATGATAATGATTCTCATTTTTATTACCATTTTATTATTCAGGGTTGGCTCAGCGTTTCTCCCCCTGCCCCCAAAGGCATTTGAATGAAGATGAAAAGTGCCAAGTTAATATCTTGATAGAGCCAAGCCCTCTTTCTGTAATCAAAGTCTTGGTGGACAGATGTGATGCCAGCTTGCCATCATAGCTCTGCTTCCTTGTGTCTCTGGAGCGAGGATGAAGGCATCCCTAAACTGGTGGGGCCCGGTGTTTCTTAGTGGAAGGACAGTGGAAACAGGTTTTCTTTTAGTGTTCCCGTTGGCTTTGTTGTGGCTGAGCTCAGAATACATGAGGAGCAACTCCCAGAGCAGACATGTAGAGATTTTTACCAAACACATTGGAGTGAACAATACTGTGGTTGATAAGGTTCATTCCAGTGACACTGGCTAGGTGTTGGTGATGAGGGTCAACTATGGTTGTGACATAAGATATCACCATTTGCTGACTGTAAACCCAAACCTGATTCAGCTTGAATAGAGAGAGGGACCATGAAAAATGGGAAAAGCAAATTAAACAGGCAGCATTACAAAGAAACCCATAATGTTAAAAAATATAGGCACTTAAGGATCAAGTTCTCTCAATTTGGTGGCTAATAGTAATAATAATAATAATAACAACAACAATAGATAGCTGCTATAAAATTTCTCAGAACAAAGCAGAGAAAACACCCTCTACTGAATGAATAGAGGCATCATTCTGTGATCTGTGAGTTGAACGCTGCTCAACTGCCTGAGAATTTTAGGAAAAATCTTATCTGTACTTTTAAGGCCTATAAAACATCTGAGAAGTTTGGTCTAAATGTGGAAAAAAGTAAATTCACTTGCAACATATTGGGTATTTTCTAGTACAAAGGGGAAGAACAGGTTTCAGTAGACTTAGTGAAGTCCAAGGGAAAGTTTGTGTACCATCGTTCACTTCTTCATTCATTAGGAGAATCTCTGCTGTGACTTTGCAAGCCAGGAAAATTCTGTGTTAAGATAGAGAATGTGGGGGCGCCTGGGTGGCTCAGTCGGTTAAGCGGCCGACTTCGGCTCAGGTCACGATCTCACGGTCTGTGAGTTCGAGCCCCTCGTCGGGCTCTGTGCTGACCGCTCAGAGCCTGGAGCCTGCTTCGGATTGTGTGTCTCCCTCTCTCTGCCCTCCTTCTGCTCATGCTCTATCTCTATGTCTCAAAAATAAATAAACGTTAAAAAAAAAAAAAGAGAATGTGATAAAGATTGCTAATCGTCTTCCATTTGGCCCTTCATCGTGGCTAATTTTTGGGATATTTGTCAGAAGTAGAAGTCAAGAGAGTATCACACAAAAAAATTGTTTTTAAACCTTTATATAGCATGCTGGTAGAAATTTTGATACTTTGGAACCCCCATGAGGGAGTTTTAAGAATTAAAGGGCTCCAAGACAATTTACTTATTTACCTCCAACTTCGTAAGATTACTTTTCTTGCTGAGGTCGCACAACCTCCAGTGCCTTGAACTGGGAAGTGAAGGAAAATTACAAGAAACTCTGAATATCTTTCCTTCCTCACATCTGTCGCCCAGTCCAGTGAATGTGTGGATAAATCAGTTGACAACTGACACCTGAATTCATTTCCCTACACCCTCAGCTAAGAATGTCAAATAACTAGACATAATAGCTATTTTGTTGTTGCTGTTTGTTTGCTTTTGTTCAACAAGTCACAATTTCAGAAGTGATCCACACATTTATGTGGCTTTGGGATTGGATTTAAATTTCCATAGCTCCTCCTGGAGAATGACCTCAGATTTGTCTGAATTATGGAACAACTGAGAGTGGCCAAGTTTCAGAAAGTACTGATTTAGCTAGAAATTCCCACAAAGAAGACATAGCCTCCCAGAAATTCCAGATATCACTCTATGAATCCCAGTACTACCACCAAATGTTTGGCCACACGGTCCATGTCTGGGCAAAAATATTCTCTCACTGAGCCATTGATAAATAGAGTCAAAATTGAAATGCTTTCTGCTTGGATATACAACCTAGATTGGAGACCAACTCCACCTGTTAAATTCAAAGTGTGGCACAGTTGCAGACTGCCTATTGTTGGAAAGAGAGAGAAGAAGAAGGAAGAAAATGAGAGGGAGGAAAGAAGGCAGGAAAGAAGGGAGGGAAGGAAGCATTTGGTTTTATATTCTCCCTATATTGCTTTATTTCACTTATTTATTTATTACATTCATTTGTATTTATTTATCCAACCAATATTGTGAAGGGTCTTCCGGATGAAGGTTTACATGGGGATGGGTAGATGGGGAGTGGAACAGGAGAGTACAAAAATGAATCAAACATCTTGCCCTCAAAATGCTTATTGTCTGAAAGAGGAGTTTATCAGTCAGCTTTCTATACATTATGCTATCGTAACAATCCCCAGATCGACGGCTTACAAAGAAGTTTTATTATTTGTGCTCACATCACCTGCAGATTGGCTGGTGTATTTGCTTCATTCTGGGACTCAGGCTGAAGGAGCAGCCCCTCTCCAGAGCATGACATTTACATGTCAGAAGGAAAAGGAGAACAAAAACAGGGAAGGAAAAGGCATGCAATGGAAATTAAAGGTTATGTTCCCATCTCACTGACCAAAGCAAATCATGTGGCAAAGTCTGACGGGAAATGTGAATGTTTTCCCCAAAGAAGCCCTCGCTGCAAGTCATATGGCTATAGGCTGAGATGTCTGATCCTCTTGCAAGGAGGGCAGCAAATAACTGGGAATAACAAAGCACAGATAGGATACATACACTATATACAAAACATCATGTGGTGGGGGTGATGGGAATTCCAAGTGCAGGGGCATTTCTCTGCTCTGCCACTTAGAAACTCACTATTTGACTTTGGAGAAGACATTTAACTTCTCTGAGCCTTGGTTTCCTCATCTGAGAAATTAGGATAATAGTATGTACTCATAGCTTTGTGGGAGGGATTAAGACATTCTATTCAATTTAAATACTAAGCAGAAAGTTTGGCAATAATTACCATTAAATTTTTTTTCTCCTCCTGCTCCTTTTTATCCTCTTCTTGTTATCCCATTTCAGGACAATAGGGAATGCTTTGTGGATAATGCCATTTAATCTGAGGCTTAAAATGTGGGTAGCATTTGAGCAGGGAGCAGAAAGATTTACTCTACAATTCATCTTTCTCATCTTTAAAATGAGGATAAGAATAGTAATTACCTCTTACAGTTAGTATGAGGGTTAAATGAGTTAATATGGAGATACCGATGAGAATAGCACACACACGACATATTGCAGCCCTTATGTAAGTATTTGTTAGATACAAATACACCTTTGAAGGAGCTGAGACAGGGAAACAGTACTCAGACCGACAAGACAAAAAGATCAAAAGCCGGGACCAAGGAAAGCTTGAGGGGTGCACAGGGAACTGAGAATAGTTATGTTTGGTTGTGGCACAGTGTGTACAGAGTCGAGGGTGGTAGAAGGTGAGGCTGATTGGTGCACAGGTGCTTGAGCATTTGGGCTTCATTCTGCTGGCAGTAGGGACACGGTCCGGGCTGTGTTTCAGGAAGATCACTATTGTCGGTGTGTAGGGCAAGTAGAAGTAGCAAAGAAAGGAGCCCGGAAGGCCTGGAGGAAGAACACTGCAAATCTTGGTGGTGTTGAATGACAGCCACCTTAGAGCAGTGACAGAAAGCATGGAAAGAAAGGGCTGCTGCATAAGGGAGCATGGAAATGAGGCCAACAGGCCCGGCACCTGACTGGATTGGGACTGGGTGGCTGGGCAAGAATGGGGGCAGATAGAAAGAAGGCTGAAATTTCAAGTCTAGTTGAATAAAGGAGTTAGTTTGTAGACAGACAGGGGCTAAAGATGATGAGTCTAGTTTGTGATATTATATTACTTGAAAGATCAATGGAGGATTCTTTGGGGTTAATAAACATCTCTTAACAAGCAACTTGGAGGTCGGTGTTAAGATGCTGTTGCCAGGGACTCCTGGGTGGCTCGGTCGGTTGAACATCTGACTTCGGCTCAGGTCTCGATTTTGCTGTTCATGAGTTAGAGCCTCGCATCGGGCTCTGTGCTGACAGTTTGGAGCCTGGAGCCTGCTTCAGATCCTGTGTCTCCCTCTGTCTCTGCCCTTCCTCCACTTGTACTCTCTCTCTCTCTCTCTCTCTCTCTCTCTCTCTCTCTCTCTCTCTCTCAAATTAAATAAACATTAAAATTTCTTTTGAGAAAGATGCTGCCTACCATTTACCACTGATACGAATATTGCCACTCAGGTTTTAAACTTCAAACTTTTTTTTTTTAAAAAAGAATACATATTCCTAATCATAGAAAAAACATTAGGACATATGCCTAATTTTAGTAGTGGTGAAATTATAGACAATTAAAATGTTTCCTTTTGTTTCCTGAGTTTTTCTGCCTTGAGCATGTACTAGTTTTCTAGTATAAACATTAAATAATGAATTCTATGAACAGGGAGAAAGAAGCTATCCCTGCCATAAAGAACTCAAAATCTTCTCCTAAGCCCCCACCCCCACCCCCCTGACAATTTATGCTATTGTTTTGTGACACTCGAAACGTATATTCTAATAAAAACAGATGTGCAAACAATCTTTTGGCAAGCAACAGATTCAAAGATTGGGGACTGCCTGTAGCTGATTACATTGCCAATGTGTCAGAACTAGGGTTTTAAGTTCAAAATGCTTGCTAACAGAAATCATTACAATACACAGACTAGGTTGGAGAGAAATACCAGCCTAAAATTTGGATACATTTAAAAGAAAATGTTTCAATGTGTTTATATTCAAACTCAGCCTCAAAGAGGTAACCTTTCAACTTAAGAGTCATTTTGGACAACCGTTCTTGAAATTGTCTCGTATATAAAACTCAATTGGTCATGACTATTGAAAACTACATTACTTTTTTTCTTGTAGCCAGAATATGCAGCAAATGAGAGCTCTCTAAGTGATTTGGCAAAAAAATTAATCTTCAGACTGTTTTAATATGGGAACTGAACTGTTTTTGCCTTTCTTCCTTTCTTTGATTCCTGAGAAAGGTAGATTGTGAATGTTTTCTTCTAAGAGGGTTTGAAAATTTAACCCTCCCTGCTTCTAGAGAAGAAGATTTTGGTGTTTGCGGGAGAGTCAAGGGAATTGGGGTTTGTAGGAAAAACGTGGAATGCCTTGTAAATATAGTAGGTAGACTTGGGCTTCTCCTGAGTCAGAAAGATACTCCCTTTGAGAATTCTCATTGGGAAAGATATTTCCCAATGACAGAAAGGAAAGATGTCATTGGGTCTGGGGCAGTGAGGAAGAGGGCTCTTCTTTCTTGAAGTGTTTCGGGGAAGGAAGCAAGTCTCCGGAAGAAATGGCTTGGGAAAGAGGACCATAGGTTTGGTGTCTCACAAGCATGGCTTTGAAGGGACTAAGAGAAAGGAGCCCGTAGTCTTCTTAGGGGCAACCAGATGATCTTGTTTTAAATAACCATCTCCCATTTTTCCCTTTCCTTTAAGCCTTGACCCTACTTATGACAATAGAACCTAGAAATAGCCCTGACGTGGAAAGGAAGCCCCAAGAATAACTCATGCTAACATTTCCAATATATCCTGGCAGTATGGAGGCTGGGGATTGAAATTAGGTAACATCGTAGATAATAGGGTATTTCTTGCACGTCTAACTCTGAGGACTGAGAGTGAAGAACCAGTGCAATATTGAATAAAGGGACGTTCAATGATTTTCTCTTTGGAATATTCACACGTATTATAAAGATATAAAAGAACACAAATATAGTGTACCTGCTCAGATCCCATTCTGGACTGAGACACTCATTGTCTCAGCTGCCAGGAGGGTTGGCTGTTGAAGGCTCACAGCTGTGATTATTTCTGGAAATTGCCCTCTGCCAGAGGAAGCTGTGTTTCCCTCTTCCCAGAGGTAGCCAGAGTCTAAAGACTGATTGATGCCGGGATACAAAGACCTAGCCCTTCGCCTTGGATTTGTGACAACTCTCCTGGGTCATCTCAGTGCCAGAGATCCCAGTGAGATCAGCTGAAGCCTTCTGTTGCCTGCTTTCAATTCAACCTCTCCCTCTGCTCCATCCTGCTCCCTTATGTATGTTCTTCCCAAGTTCACTCCCCAGTGAATTTCCTGTGTGCAGATCTCTGCATCAGAGTCTGGAGGTGTCTCCAGGAAACCTGACCCAGGACAATAAACTACCCTCAACCTTTCCCATCAAATAAATATAGTAAAAATTTAACCCTGAACAAAGATTAATAACTCTTGCATCATTTTTAAAATTTATTCAAAAGAAGTGGATTTTGGGGGCACCTGGGTGGTTCAGTCAGTTGAGTGTCCGGCGTCAGCTCAGGTCATGATCTTGCAGTTTGTGAGTTCAAGCCCTACATCAGGCTCTGCACTGACTATGCCAAGCCTGCTTGGGATTCTCTCTCTCTCTCTCTTCCTCTCTCTCTCTCTCTGCCCCTCCTTCCCTCTTTCAAAAGAAATAAATAAAATTAACTTTAAAAAATGCAGTCTCTAATATATAAAAAAATAAAAGAAGTGGATTTTGGTAGAACTTTCTTGTCAATGAGAGAAATTCTTAGATTGTCTTGAGAATTAAGAATTGGGACAAAAGTAAAAAAAAAAAAAGAAAGAAAGGAAAAGAAAAGAAAAGAAAGAAAGAAAAACGTGAAAATTGCAAGGCCACCCAAGAACTTTCTTTTCTTATGGACACAAGGCAGAATTGCACTCCAGAAGCTCATTTATAATAAGCCAATGACAAAACAAATGCCAAGCATCAAAGAAATGTGATATACAAGTGAACTAATAAAGTGTTGACTTATAATATTATAAAATCTTCCTAGAGGGGCGCCTGGGTGGCTCAGTCAGTTAAGCAAGCAACTCTTGATTTTGGCTCAGGTCATGATTTCATGGGTTTGTGAGTTTGAGCTCCATGTCAGGTCCTATGCTACGGGTGTGGAGCCTGCTTGGGATTCTCTCTCTCCCTCTCTCTCTGCTCCTCCCCTGCTTACTCTCTCTCTCTCTCTCTCTCTAAAAATAAATAAATAAACATTAAAAAAATTCTCCTTAGAGATCAAAAGGAATCATGTTTTCACCAGATGTTCTTTGAGGTCAGTGTGGAATTCTCTCCTGTTACTCCGGGCCTGCATGAAGTTAGTCTTTTCCACTATTGAACCCAGTAGGGGGAAAAGAGGAAAGTAGAAGAAGAGGGGAAGTAGTAAGTAATTACTTATTTGTGATTCTGTGTAGGTAAGTGCTTATTCTGTTCTTGATTCTCCCCACTATGTTCTTCCTTGGAGAGATGTGGCCATAGGACTTACAGCATGGTAGTGGGAGTCTATTTTCTCTGTGGAATTATTATTGGATCATCTTTTCATCACTGCTTCCAGTATTCACCAACAGAAGAGACCCAGAGATGGTCTTACCCTTTGAATGGATAGGAGTATGATAAGTGCAATGCAGATCTTTAAGAACAATATTCTGTCATCAGGTTTTAAGTGTTGAGCATGAATTAACAGATTTCTAAACTTATGAATAAAGTCTTTGAAGCGTAAGAAATAGACATTTGGTTGAAATTCCCCCAATTTTAAAGATTCTCATTCCCTACAGCTCTTCCCATTCCCCCCTTAGGAAGTAAGCCAGGAAGGTATTGCCTACTTGAAATAAGCATGAAAATATTCATTTTTATTGCAGTCAAGCTTGATTGGACACGTGTATTTCCAACAAAAATTCATTTTCAATGGCTTGAACTAACCACCAGTCTAAAAAATGCAGAGCAAGCTGGTCTAGTTTTCATTCTAGGGTTCACATCTTTTAAGTATTTCCTTATTTCAAGTACCTGAATCTGTAGCCTGAGACCATACCATGTGCGCTTTTTTTCCATCACCGGCTATTTATTCACCGCTTACAAATAATGAAGGAAATCCCATTTTACCGCCACTAGTTGACTTACATCCAATATCCCCAGTGTCGTTCTTTACCAACTCCACATAATACTGTTGCATTTGTTTCTCTTTTCCCCATGTGTCTCGTGGTCTCCCATAAGAAAGCAGCAATCTGTGGAAGGGAGTGGAATGTTGTAGAAGAACTGAAGAGTCAGGAGTCTTTGGTTTTGATGCTGACCTGGATGTGGCGCTGCCCTTGCTCTTAGCTTTGTGTTCTCAACTGCAAAGCAAAAGTATGACACGGTTCTCTTTCCTGGCACTGAAATGTTGTGGGTTCAGTATATTTTGGAAAAGCCACCACTTTATGGTTTATATACGGCTAAATTATTAAGGATGAAAATGGGAAGAAAGTGATCTTTTTAGAGCTATGTAATAGTGATGATTATGTTGAGAGGTCCCAAGGCCACCCCCCCGGGGTCCCTGATTCACTCAGAGGAGTCGCAGGACTCAGCATGTAGTCATACTCACAGATATGATTTATTACAGTTAAAAGAAACCAAACACAATCAATGAAGGGAAAAAGCACACGGGTAAAGTCCAGAGAAATCTGGCCTAAGCTTCTAAGTTCCTCTCCCGGAGGAGTCACACAGGATGCATTTAATTTCCCCAGCAATTGGCTATGACAATAAATGTAGAATGCTGTCAATCTGGGAAGCTTGTTGGAGACTCAAACCCAGAGTTTTTACTGGGGCTTGCTCACATAGGCAGCCTCTGCCTGGCCCATACCCAAATTCTACCCTCCCAGAGGGAAGCAGGCGTTTAACATAAACTATATGGTTTGTCCAAATAGTTTAAGCATAATGAGCCACTCTATTTAATGGAGGTGGGGAATGCTATGGACTTGAATATATCCCTCCCGAATTTACATGTTGAAATCTAATGTCCAGTGGGATGGTATTTGGAGGAAGGTACTTTGGGAGGTGCTTAGGTCATGAGGGTGGAGCCCTCATGAATGGAATTGGTGCCCTTATGAAAGTGACCCAAGAAAGATTCCTTGCTCTATTGGCCATGTCGAGGTACTGTGAAAAGAGGGCTGTGTAGGAAGCAGTTTCTCACCAGACACCCACTCCACTGCTTCCCTGATCTTGGGCTTCCAGCTTCCAGAACTGTGAGAAGTAAATGCTGGTTTACAGGCCACCCGGTCCCTGGCCTTTTGTTATAGCAGCCCAAATACACAGGGGCCTTTCTGGAACCTAAGTTCCCAGACACCATCCAAGGACCAACCTTTTAGGCAGACCTATCCCAAGGATCACAATGAGACCTGCTGTCTTAACTCTTTTCTGCACAGTTACATAGTATGCTTGTTTCTTAAATTGCTCTTGGATATAGACACTTTTATATTACCTGAATGAAATAAAAACTAGTATTGAGTAAAATAATATTTCCAAATAAGTTTACTTTTTTTTCCTTTGGAACACTGACATGTTTCTTTAAGAAAACTTGGAAAATAAAAAAAAATGTAGGAAGAAGGAAAACATTACCTATAGCAGCAATTTCTACACATAATTACTTTAAGATAATCATCTTCCTCATATTTTGGAGAAGATTATCATAATGCGTATTTAAATTATGTTCTACTCTCTTCATTTTATCTTATCATATAGAAAATGTTTCATTTTATTTCAGAATATTTTGCACACATCATTTGTAATGACTGTATTCCATTGTATCATAATTTATGTCATCAGTATCCTTTTCGCCACTTTTCTATATCATAGGTACCTGTGCTGAATTTCTTCGTGTGCAAAGCTCTTTCTGTATTTAGACTTATTCCTCAGGATGGATTCTCAGAACTGGATTTACTAAGTCAAAGGTTATGAATTTTTTAAATATTTTTGTTATCCCTGGCTGAATGGCTATCCAGGAGTTGTAATATTGGACATCCACTAACAAAGTATTTCTCTCAAATGAAAGGATGCTTTCCTACATTCTTCTCCCAGTGGATATCTGTGGTATTTTTTCCTTTCCATTTTTCTCCCCATTGACTTCCTATATTATCTAATTATGCCACCACTGGGGAACTCCTTTAGGCAAAGGCACAACATTCATAAATATCCTCTCTTTGAGAGAGAGCAAGAATCCTGCCTGGGAGTCTTCATCATGCATTATCACAGACTACCTCATTTGTTTTCTGAGCAAATGGAAAATAAGTTCTCTAGGTTTGACTGGGAGGCAGAGAGGGGGTGAAAGAGGAGGAGGGGAGGGGCCGAGGTCCTGAGATATCACCTGTAGCATGGTTGGATGGTGCACAAGATGGTACAGTAGGCCCAGGGCAAGTGAGAGAGAGAAAAATGGGTTCTGAAACACAAAATTTGAAAAGATATCAAAAGATCCAGCATAACCTTCATTATGTCTTCTCAAGAACTGATCTCACCCTAAGAAGCACCAAGAGGTGGTGCAGTTCAAAGAAACTGAGTTTCCAGCTGGACAGCTTAAACTTGAGCGCTCTTGGCACTGCCCGTCAACTGCGAGCCCCTCAGCACGTCACTTATGCCTAAGTACGTCTTTGCCCTTCAGTGTCCTCTCTGGTGAGAGAGGTATTAGAACACACCCAGCTCACTTATAAGGCTGCTGGGACTCAGGTTCAGATTTGGTGATTAACGTGCAGGAAATCACTGTGCACAGTGCCCGGTGCATGGGGGTGTACTGAGTCGATGATTATGGAAACCAAGAAGAAATGACAGGTGAGAAAGTCCTTTGCGAACTTGCAGAGCGGTGAAAAGATGTAAGACCCTTCATGCCATCCTCAGCTCAGTTGTAAACATCAGGCAATGGTAACCACTGAAAATGGTCGGCTTCAAGTTATAGCAAATGTTGTTCTGTTTTCTGCTGCTATGAAGCAAACCAAGAATTCTCCTAATGGCAATAATCTAGTTTCATTGTAGCGGGAGAGAGGGAGAGCAAGCACAAGCAAGAGAGGGGCAGAGAGAGGAGAGAGAGAATCCCAAATAGGCTTCATGCTGTCAGCACAGAGCCTGACACAGGGCTTGATCCCATAAACCGTGAGTTCATGACCTGAGCCAAAATCAAGAGCTGACCGCTTAGCCGACTGAGCCACCCAGGCGCCAAGGGAATATTTTTAATAAGGAGAAAATCCTACAGCACCTTACTATTTACAATGTTGGCTGCTGGTTGTTTTTTAATCAAACACACATATATTCAAAGGAACAAAACAAAAATCTCGTGATAAATTAATAATAATTAAGTTTATTCAGATAGTGTGCTCCCTGGAGGTGCATGTGCTTGTGTTTCAGCTTTCCCACAATTAAAAAAGTTATACAATGTAGAAAATACGGAAAAGTGTAAGGAATCAAAATCCCATCTCCCAAAGGCAACCACCATTAATAATCGCCATTACTTCCTTCCAGCATTTTTAAAATTCAGTTTTGAAATTATCAGTTTGTTCTTTAGGCAACATAGTAAAATAGAAATAGTGTTTTCGTTTAGATTCCTACAAAAGCTTGTTAAAATCTTGCCTCTGCTACCTGTGCCATCTTGGGAGAGTCACTTAATTTCTCTGAGGGTCCCTTTCCTCATCCATGAAATAGAGATAGTTGTACCTATTTTCCAAGTCAGGATTCATCATAAATACCATGCATAAAGAATTACAATGCACAATGCGCACAGATCAATTCATAGACACTGTAGTACACACAAAGCTATGGACCATGCCCAGAAAACAAGCTACAGTTCAAATTATTTATAAGTAATGTAGCAAATAATTTTTATGTGTAATAGGTACCCGTGCTTATATATATATCAGCTAACAAATGTGCACACAGGGATGCTTCCTAAGCAATGATAATTCTATTGTAAGTATTCAGTAAAACAGTAGGGTTGGCAAAGCTGTCTCCGTGCTGAACTGCTGGAGGTCAGAGGCTCAGCCGCCTGTATGTCAGGAGGAGGTATGAATGACTGTGGAAGACATCACCTCATCAGTGCTAAGGGCATATTGGAGACATAAATTTTACTTGTAGATGTATTCCGTGCTTCCTCCCAAGAGGATTAAACCACATGGAAGTTTCAATACAATTTAAAACAAGATACAGAGGAGTCAAATCAAACGGAACCTTTCCTCTGACTTTACAGCATTTATTGAGCACCTACTATGTGCCAGGATAACTCTGTGGGGTATGGAGGCAAGGGTAAATGAGACTGCTCTCTCCCCAGGGAACGCCTAGGTCAGGAGATGTTTTCTCAGCCATGGTCTTCCAAAAAGTGAAAACCAGAAGATGACTCTTCCCTTGCCTGGGAGCCCCTCCTCATGCAGAATGCTGGAGTCTCCACGATTCACCACCTCTCCGGCCGATGGGCATACACCTGGGGTTTGAGAACTTCCACAGGGGAAACGGACTAGCAACAACTTGTTCTGAAGTGGTGTGCCGGTGTAGTCGTGGATCAGCAGCAGCTGGGGGGGTCAGTGGGGACTTCGGAGCCAACAGACCTGGATTCTATCGCTGACTAGCTAGGGGTTTGGTGGAGCCTTCCAGTCTCCCTGAGGCCCCATTTTATCATTGGCACAACGGGTCTGACGTTCCCTGCCTGAATGGTGTTGCATTGCCTGAGAAGACGTTCTGGAAGAAAATGCTTAACGTGCTGCCTCATTCGTAGGAGGTGCTGGGAAAGCGGTGGCCATTGTCGTCATCTGCCACGAAGGCCGATGCAGTCACACCAAAATCCTGCTCCTGCTTCACCACCAGTCAGAGCCCAGAGGCATGAGACAGCCGTTTCTAGGGCCAGGGTGACCTGAGGCTTTGACAAATCCCTGCCCCTGGAGCCTGGCCGTTGACCCACAATGGCTAAGAGGTGAATTCACGGGCACCTGGCCAGGAAGAAAGAAGCCTTGCTCTCTCCCCTTCCCCCGTTCCCTCCTTTGCCTCTTCCCCTCCCTGTTGTCTCTCTGTTCCTATTCATTGGAAATGATGCCTCACCCCGCCCAGGACACAGCAGTGGCAGAAACCTGTTACCAGTTTTGTCAGATCCTGAAACGGCAGATGGATGCAGCCTGCAGCTTCTCCTTGTATCCAAGATGTCTTCATCTGTCCTCCCAGTGCCCCAGCAAAACGCTTTTGGCAAAAGCGGGAGAAAAGGATAAAAATTAAGTATAAGGTGCTGCATTCATAGGGGCTTTTATGGGTTTGGATGTGTAATGATGGTTTAATGGCAGGCAAGAGGCAGGTAATTAGGAGCAATCGCCTCTGATCACCCTTGTACACAGCCCCAGATAGCTCCTCAACACCCCCGAACCCTTGTTTGCTTTCTCTGAGGCAGAAATCCCACAAGGTCTGCACATTGCCAGCTGTCGAACTAACGAACTGCCAGCGCGTTCCTGAGTGGGGGCACTCAGCCTGGCGAGGCTCCCCTGAGCAGCCCCTCGCTGTCTTCGCCCGCGTGATTGCCTTTATCTAGCTGGTGCAGGAGCCGCTCCTAATCACGCTGCTGCTGGCCTCTGAGGGTCAAACACGGGACCATCGCTACCTAAACAAACGAGGAGGATGTCACCTTTGGGGGAGACTGATAAGCAGTTGGCAGGCAGGCCACGGGGAAGAGAAGGCGCCAGCAGCCAGCAATCTGCAAAGGCCGTAAATATGTTACACTCTCAGCGGGGAGACGGGCAATATAGGCACCAAGAGGCCTTTGTTTAATGAGCTGTCAGAAAGCAGGCATGAAATTATGTTTGAAAACATGTGCAAGCTGCAGAGACAGAGCGGGGGCCTATAAATGGCCCTCTTCCTTCGCGGTGGATGTTTAGAGCATCTTATCAGTCTGAGAACTGTCACAGGATGAAAGCTATCATTAGCAAACTAATGGTGTTTGAAAGCTACAAATTTTTCTCTCTCTTCTCCATTTTTGACTTAAATGGATTATAGAAAAAAATCTTAATGGTTTTTCTTCTTTCCTTGGGATTTTGGTAAACATGCAAATTGGAAGAGAACCAAAAACAAACCACACACAAAAAAAGTATCTCTGGAAGAGCAAACGGGACGGTTACGCTTTGAGTCTCTGCTCAGAACAACCAGCTTATATTCCTCCCAAGTCTGCTGAGACTCTGTTCAGAGAACTCTAATGTACCTCCAGCCAGCACTTTATTTCAATCAGACTCATAAAAGAAAGCATAAATATAAAATAAATTGCCCTCCTATACTCTGAGTATTAGAATTAGTGGGTAGGTATAATATCACTTTCACCACACCAGCTATCAAATAGTAGGGAATAATTTTCCAAAGACTGGAAATTATTCTTGTGGGTCACATGGCTGTGAAGTTTATTTCTATTAAGGGTGAAACTTAAAGACTTTAAAAAATCTGCCAAGACCGAGAGGCATCACTGATTCAGAGCATGTTTGGGCCTCCGTTCTTAAATTTTGAGATGATGTATGTGGCTTGGTTGCCACATATGGATCTTTTTCCTTCAGTGCACAGTAGACCTACGTTTCCTGCCTGCAATCAAACCAGGCAGCCAAAATGACTTGCACAAAAACCCCTTTTCCATTAAAAGGCTCAAGACTAAAAGGCTCAACCAAAGTTGCTTCAGGAGAGGTGGCCAAACTAGCAGGGGATAGACTCTTGGGACCATATTGTCCACAGACTGAAGAGTGGCAAGCTGCCATCCCCAGCTTTGAGAGAAGGGGAAGGTCTGAGTGGGAAATAATAAAGTTAGATGGAAAAGGTCAAAAGGGAGTAAAGTTAGAGACACAAACTAAAAGATAAAGAAAAATGAGGCGGAAAATAATACCTTTTGATTCACAGTCAAAGAACAATAGCTATTGTTTTCCTGTCCTTAATGCCTATCCCCACTTGCAGATGAGAAATCTGAGAGCAAGGTACCTGAAGTCAGTACAAGTAAGACCCAGCTCCTGATGCCCCAGGGCCTCAGGATACTCCTCCCCACTCAGAACCATCCTTGAAAGCATTCCTCAGTCCCTCCCTAGCATCCATGAAGACTCTGAGCACAGAGCCTGATGTGTACTAGGTGCTAGGTCTGCATTTCATGGGGAAGGGAGAGCTTTCGTCCACAGAGAACACAAGAGAAAATCAAGGCAAAAACAAAATTAGAAAGAGAACAGATATGCCACAGGTATGTTCTCTGTCCAGAATGGGGCCTGTGAGCAAAGGAAACTACCAACAAAATGAAAAGGCAGCCTATGGGATGGGAGAAGATATTTGGGAAGAAGAAATGATATATCCAATAAGAAGTTCACATCCAAACTATATAAAGACAGCCTATAACTGAACACCAAAAAAAACCAAATAATCTGATTAAAAATGAGCAGAGGACTTGAATAGACCTATTTCCAAAGAAGACATACAGACGGCCAACAGACATGAAAAAAATGCTCAACATCACTCACCATCAGGGAAATGCAAATCGAAATGACAACAAAATATCATCTTATACCTGTCAGAATGGTTAGAATTGAAAAGACAAGAGATAACCAGTGTTGGTGAGGATGTGGAGAAAAGGGAACCGTCACACACTGATGGTGTTAGATATAATTTAAGAAACAAAACATAAGATGAACATAAGGAAGGGAAGGAAAAATAAGATTAAAAAAAAGAGAGAGGGAGGCAAACCATAAAAGACTCTTAAATATAGAGAACCAACTGGAGGGGAGGTGGATGGAGGGGATGGGTCAAATGGGTGACGGGCACTGGGTGTTGTCTCTAAGTGATGAATCACTAAGTTCTCTTCTAAAACCAATACTACACTATATGTTAACTAACTTGAATCAAAATAAAAAAAAAAGAAATACATTTTACACTGTCACCTAATGCACATACCTGTGTATGAATCTAAATAATTAAAAGTTTTACAAACAGAAAAAAAGAGTACGCTTAAGGCAATGAGCACTGAGTAATGTATAGCATTATTGAATCACTATATTGTTTATCTAACACTAATATAACACTGTGTGTTAATTACACTGGAATTAAAAAAATACTAATAATAAAGTAAAAAGTTAAAAAAAATTAAAGTGACCAAAGGAAACTCTTCCCTAAACTAAAACAAAAACAGAGGCATCTGGGGGGCTCAGTCAATTGAGCGTCCGACTCTTAATTTCAGCTCAGGCTGTGATCCTAGCTAGGGTCATGGTATTGAGCCCCACATAAGAGGCTTAAGATTCTCTCTTTGTCTCCCTCCACCACTGTCCCTCACATTCTCACTCTAAAATAAAAAAAAGGAGGAGAGTAGAGGAACTGAATAAACATTTTTCCAAAGAAGACATACAAATGACCGCAGATACATTAAAAGGTACTCAATGTCACTAATCAGTGAAATGCAAATCAAAACTACAATGAGTTATCACTTTCACACCTGTTTGAATGGCTATCATCAAAAAGACAAGAGAGAACAAGTGTTGGGATGGATGTGGAGAAATGGGAACCCTGCACCCTGTGGGTGGGAATGTAAACTGGCATAACTGCTATGGAAAACAATATGAAGGTACCTCAAAAAATTAGAAATAGAACTGCCATTTGATCCAGTAATCCCATTTTCTAGGTATATATCCAACGGAAATAAAAACAGGATATTGAAGAGATATCTGCATTCCCATGTTCTTTGAACCATTCATTACAGTATCCAAGATATGGAATCAACCTAAGTGTTTCTCAGTGGATGAATGGATACAGAGAACGTGGTACATATACATAATAAATATTATTTAGTCACAAGAAAGAAGGAAATCCTGACATTTGTGGCAACATGGTTAGACTTTGAGGGTATAATGTTAAGTGAAATAAGCCAGACAAAGACAAATACTACATGGTTATTGCTTATATGTGGAATCTACTAAAAAGCCAAACTCATAGAAGTAGAGTAGAAAAGTGGCTGCGAGGGGCAAGGGGTTGGAGGAGATAGGGAGAGATTGGTAGCAGGGTACAGTCTTTCAGCTATAAGATGAGTAAGTTCTGATGATCTGATGTGAAACATCTTGACTATAGTTGATAACACTGTATTGTATAATTCAATGCTTTCAGTTTCTTAAGTATCGTTCCAAAGATTTTTTTTAGTGTTTATGTAACAAATGTTTAGGATTTTCAAGTGTTCATCTTTTTTGACATTAACTCTCTCATTGTCATCTGGAATTTATTCTGGTGTGAGAAGTGAGACATGGATTGGCCTTAATTTTTTTCTATAATAATACTCGGTTATTCAAACACTATTTATTATATAATCTATCTCTCAGTGATTTCAAATCATATCATGAATTCTTTTTGGTGCCTATGTATCCTATATGTATATATTCTTAATTTCTACATGTATTTTAGACTATGTTAGGCTTTCTATTTTTTTACATTAATTTTCTGTTTATTTGTATGGCAACACTACAATCTACTCTATTATTATCTTTCTAGATACTATATCATAAACTTACGAATCAGCTTGTCTTGTCAAAAGCTATTATTGATATTTTTATTGTAACCTATTAAATTTATGAACTGACTTAAAATTAATATATTAATGATATTGAGATTCTTACTGCCTTTCCAGTTATTGAAACCTTTTGTCTCACTCAGGAACATTTTAAAGTTATCTTCATAAGTATCTTTTAAAGTTTGTTTTTAAATATCTTACACTAGTTACTACTATACATGAGATCTTTTGCTACATCTCCTATCTGCCTGTTGTTTGTTTTTACAAAGTTTTATTTTTTAAATTTCTCTATGTTAACTCTGTACCTAGCCATTATAATGGTTTCTTTTATTGTTTGCAATGGGTTTTCAATAGATACATTTAATTTTTCCGGATATGTAATCTTATAAAGGTAATTATAATGATAATTTTACTTCCTTTTTATAGCTCCAATTTCTTTCTCTCATGTAATTGCATAGGCTAGTATCCCCAGAATAATCTTATGTAATAGTAGCAAAATTAAAATGCTTGTATTGAATTTATTAAGAATGAAATTTGAATGGATGTTTAATTTTATAAAATCATATTTTTTTTCAACATCTATGGGATTGATTATATGATTTTCTTCCTGAAATCTATTAATAGGTTATTAATAGGTCAAAAGATACCCTAAAATTGAACCCCCATTCCATTTTTTGGAATTGATCCCACTTGATCATCGTGGCAGACTTTGCAGATAGTCTTGTCATTATCTTTACCTTCACCCAAATTACTCAAGAAAGAATTATTAATATCCAGGGAGTAGGAACTTTTTGTTTTTATTGCTAAATTCCAGTTTTATTACATTATGACTAGAGACTATTGTTTGTACTATCTCTAATTTTTGAAATTGATTGACATTTCCTTCCCCCACAGATAACCACTTCACAAACTCATAGCCCCTCAAATCTCTAACACCTTTTCCTCTCTCTTCACTCTTAGCTGATGACCTTGCTTTCCACTTCACTGGAGCACAAAATGGAAACATTCAGAAAATAAGTTCCACAAACTCCCGCAACAACATCTTCTTACCTATCATGGTCTGGACTGTATGCACTGCTGCCCCTCCCCTCCATTTCTAACTCAAAGGCTTTGCTTCGTCAATTCTCACTGCTTTCTCCTATATCAACAGCTTCCCCCCTCCCATAATTCGTTTCCACCAGCACACAACCATACTGTTATCTCTCTCATCTTAAAAACAACACATAAACAAAATTATCTTGCATTTTTCTCCTGTAAGCACTCCCCTTTTCTTTGCTGCTTCCCCCCCACAACTTCCCCCCCACGCATACCTTACAGCAAAACTCCTAGAAAGGCATCCAATACCAGTGCTTCCTTTTCCTCTCCTATTCTCACTTAAACCTATTTATTGGGGTTTGAACTGTGCCATCCCACCAAACCTGTGCTCGTCAGTATCAGCAATGACCTCCACGTTGCTAAATCCAAATCTTGGTCCCTATTGAACTTGACTATCAGTAATACTTATGACAGTTAATTGCTCCCTCCTCATGGAAGTAATTTCTTTCTTTGGTCTCTATGATACTACACACTTCACTTTCCTTCAATCCAATTGGCTGTTCCATCTCAGTCTCCTAGTTCTTCTTTTGCCCCTTCACCTCATAGCATTGAAATATCCCTGGCTTGGTCCATGGATCACTTAATCTCTTCTCTTCTCTCTATACTCACCCCCTTGCTGGTTCTCTTCCAGTTCCATGGTCTTAAGTAACATCCATCCTCAAATGATTCCCAAATGCATGCCTCCAGCCTTGACCACTCCATTAAGCATTAAGTCATATACCTAACTCTCAACTCTGTATCTCCACTTGGATGTCTAATGGATGTTCCAAATATATCCTGCCCCACACTGAAATCTTGATCTTCTTCACCCCCAGAACCTATTCTACCCACAGCTTTCCTCATTTAGGTTAATGCTGTTTCTGCCCTGATATCTGACAGGTCTTAGTAATTAGAAAGCATGGATTTTTGGGCCTAGATGAGTGTTTAATGTAGGTATAGCAAAGGTTGACTTGTTTTCAGGAAGGGGTGAGGACTGTGTCTCCATATTATAAATCCTGTAAAGCATAAGCTAACCTTCACATATAGGGCCATTATATTACTTCTTTTCAAGTTCCACTATAATACTTTGACCTGCAAAAGACCTCATCCTTGTACATTTGGGGGCTATTCTCTTTCCTAATTAAAGTCAGATGGTTGGCTTGTGAGTTTTTTTTTTTCTTTCCTGAGCTGCCTCTTAACAGCTGTGGTGTATTGCCAATGAGTTATCAGTGGACAGATATGAGATTCCTTTATGATGTTAAATGACATATTATAGTGTTTTTTCCACAAACTACAAAAGCTGAACATCATGGACAATATTAAATCTTGTGCAAGAGTTATGTTTTTTAAAAAATACATGTTGGTTTATAAAATATAGCTGTACAGTGTTTTTTTGGCCATTTTCCTAACATGTGCTCTGTTTCATGAGAAATATTTTTATAGAATTGGATGATCTTCTTTGGTCTCAAATTTTTAGACAACAAACAACAGCAAAAAATTGTATCTGATCTTAAATGCTGGAATGGAGGAGCTGTAATTAATTTTAAACTAAGACCTACCAATATAATTATTGATAGGCAAGAGTCATCAACAGATGCTTAACCCCCTGGATAATATGTTGCATGGTCTCAAATCACTGTCATTCAGATTACTTATGAATTACAATGGGGAGAATAGAAAGATATCAACTAACCAAGTGGTCCAAATTAGCATCATTGATAATAAGCAAAACTGTCATTATGCCTCCCGATATGGTGGGGAAGTACTTAACATTACTTTTTTTAGTATTCTTACCAAAAATGGTTAACTTGAATATAATCATGAGAAACAAAGACAAAATCCAACAATAAAGATTCTGTAGTTATGTAGGGAAAATTCCTTGCTCTAAGAAGATCCATCTTAGTAAGTGCAACTCACTTTCAAATGTCTCAGTAATGACAGAGACAGAGAAAAAAAAAAGAATGTGGCAAAGTGTTGACAAATCTAAACAAAGTAGTTGAATCTAAACAAAGGATATACAGTTGTTCACTGTACTGTTCGTTCAAAAGTTCTATAGCTTTGAAATTTTTCAAAATAAAAAGTTGGTGTAAAAGTCATAAATTAGTGGTTCTAGGAAGTGAAGATATCAGTTGCTACAGTCATATACCTCTGTAACTTGGACTCAAGACAGTATTTCATTGAGGTTTATTGAAAATGACGGAGGATATGTCTATGTGAAAGCCCATTTGCAGTAAGGTAACAATGAACACAGCCGCTATCTACCTAGTCTTTCAAACTAGCAGGTTCAGTGGCGCCTAACTCTTCCCCTCCTCCATCCCCCAGGGACCATCAGGAAGACTCCGTGTCTGTAAACAGACTGCTCTTCCCTCCTTTGTCTCTCAAGCAACTCTCTCTTCCTTGTTCAGGGATCAGTTCAAGGGTCACACCCTCTGTGAACCCTGCGATGGCACGTCACGCCTTCCACTGGTTCCCACTGCATCTTGTTTTCCACGAAGCACATCTTCCACGTAGCTTTGCTGGGCTTTGGCTAGATGTTTCTGTTTGTCTTTCCACCAGATTGTCACTTAAGCATCTTTGGATCTTCTGTGCCTGGCACAGCAGCAGACACATAGATGGTGTCTAATAAATGCTTGTAAGTATTAATGAGGGAACAAGTGAAGACATGATCAGTTAATTGTGAACTAAAATGGAAAATCTCATTTTGACCAAGAGACAGTTCCTAAAGTTATACTGATTCAATTTGTACATTTAATCTGTTACAATATTTTTAAAGCTTTTTAAGGGAATCAAGGCATGGTTAATTCAGTGTACGGTGAGAATGTAGAAGGCAGTCATTCTGAATACTAGACTGAATGGAAATAACCCAGTTACAGTGGGAAATATTCTAGTAGGGATGGGTTGTAAGAGAATGGATCTTAAGGGAAGCAGGGGTGTCTGGAATGTTGGAGTTTGGAGGTATGAAGGGTGGAAAAATAAGTCTAAGGGCAGGAGTGGCGCTAGATATTTTTGGCATCTTTTCCAGCCCAGGCTTCTGAGATCCACGCCCCACTGCTGGGCAGGAGAGTCTATGACATGATATATGCTGACGTAGTCACTAGTCACAATTGGCTACACTCTGTCCCTTTTAGAAACCACTTAGGAGTGACAGGAAGCAGGATTCAAGTATTGCCACCCACTCTAGTTTTGTGTTCTAATGATCTAGTGAAGACTCAGTTCTATAATGAAAAATAAAAATTCCAGAGGCTTCATCAGCATCTCATGCAGCAGCACATAAAGGCATCAAAAAATGTGTTGTTTTTTTGACAGTAATTTTAGGGGAGAAGTTGGGAATCAAAACTATATCTAACATTAAGTGTCATTTACAAAAAAAATACTAAAAAGCATCATTTACAATATGAATGGATTTTTTTAAGTTTATTTATTTGTTTTGAGAGAGACAGAGACAGGGTGAGTGGGCGAGGGGCAGTGAGAGAGGGGAAGGGAAAGATTCCCAAGCAGGCTCTGCGCTGCCAGTGCAGACCCGGATGTGGGGCTTGAACTCATGAACCGTGAGATCATGACCTGAGCAAAAACCAAGAGTCCGATGCTTAACCTACTGAGCCACTCAAAGGCCCTACAGTATGAATGAATTTTAGAATGATGGGAGATAGGGAGTTATTATCTAACAGGTACGGAGTTTCAGTTTGGGATGATAAAAATTTCTAGAGACAGATGGTGGTGATGGTTGCACAACGGTGTGAATGTACTTAATGCCACTGAACCGTACATTTGAAAATGGTTAAAATGATACATTTTGTGTTATGTAACAGTTTACTTCAATTTCTAAAAATGAAGGAAGAAACATCTTCATTGAAAGTAAGAGGTTTTAGCTTTGTCAAATTACAGATCTTTGAAAAGCTGCTTGGGAAGCTTAGAACGACCCCGCCAAGTTCTAATGCATTCACTTACTGTTGGGCTTCAGATTCATTTTGTGCCAAGCTGGCGCATGAAGTGCCGAGAGATATGGGTGTGGGCTCACATTTTAAACTTTCAGCTACGTGCAGGTCTGGCTCAACAACATCGGGTACACGAGAAAATACCGTGTCTCTTTGCGAATATCCCAATTCCCCCTAGCTCAAGCTTCCTGGTCGGTGACAGGCAGGGTATAGCTCTCCATCTCCTTTTCCTCTCACCTCTCCCATCTTGTTGATATAACTACCTGTGAAGCAGTCCCGGTAGATTTGAGATCCAGAAAAGAGGCGTGTGCTGTGTGCACGATGCCTAATATGACTTATTTAAAATTATAGTGTGTACTTCTATCTAGACCATTTAAAAAAGACTCTCTTCCTTTACTTTGGATTTGCCCAACATTTTTCTCTGGTTCACAATTGTTTATTTGGACTCCAAATGTTCTTAGAGAGGGGAACCCTGCCCCTTTAAGATGTCCCCCCGGGGTTCCACTTGAGATCATGCACGTTAAAATGGAGACTCTAAAGACCTCAAGTCATAGGCAGACTCTGGGGCTTAATCTCTCCTTTGCCATTTTACAGAATGGATGCAAAGGGAGACACGACGATGCAGGTGTCCACTTTTGTTGGAAGAGTATGTGGCACGCTCTCCCAGTACACTCTCGTCTTGTAGACATAGTGCGTGGCTTCTCTCACCGGGAGTTCTCCAGTGTTTGCCTGACAATGACTTTGGGCCGGTGAAGATGGTGCCAACAGCACTCTAGCCTCCAAATCCTCGCCCCTCTTCTCCGTATTTTGAGCACATACTACTCTTTACCTTTGATGGCCTCTGAGAACTGCATTTCTTCTGTTCTGGTGACATTTCCTTCATACTGGTTTCTAATCTGTGGCTTATCCTGATAACACCACCACTGGTGATAATAATACCTTTCCTCTGTGCACCAGGTATATTGCATATAGGATCACATTTCGGTCCTAAAAGGTAGGGCGGATAGCGTTGGTTTCATTCCTTAGATGCAAAAACTGAAAGGCAAGGAAGGTGGCATGACTTGCCCACGTCTCTCTGAAGCCCTGCCAGTGCTGTGTGCAGCTTGAGACTTGCTGCCTGTAGGTAGGGGGTCCAGTTTTCATTCTGCGAATAGACAGGAGGTACTCTTAGGAGTCAGCAGATCCTTCTTCCTCAGAATCCTTTCTTCTTTCTCAGCCTTCTCTAAGAGATAGAAAAGGAAGTCTAATGCAAATAACAACTTCAAGTACACTCTCCAGACTTATATCAGCCACAAGGAACAAAGGGGACATAATGCTGAGAGCCACTAACATACCACGAACACATCCTCCACTCTGTAAGAACTGGCCACATGTCACTTGGTATTCTAAGCACAGAGTTTTCCATTTTGTTCTCCAAAGTAGCCTAGCAACACGGATGGCAATAAATAACATTGCAAGGGAAATGCAATGTCAACTGGAAGAGTTAAAAATTATTTGAAAATGAAAAGACAGAATTCTTGATTTATTAGGAATTAACACTTTTTATTTATTTATTTACTTTAACATTATTTATTTATTTATTTATTAGGAATAAACTACTTTTATCTGAATTCCTTGAATGAACCAAAACGTATCCATCTGTTTGTCTCTCTTTTTTCCCCTTTTCTTCCTTTGGCAGGAGGCAAGAGTTGGAGGGGTTTAACCTTATCGGAAAATAGAATATTTAGTTTTTACAGGGAGTTTGAAAAGGATACAAAATGTTGTACACTATAGCAATTCAGCTGTTGGGTGTCAATTGGGTGTCGATGCTATATAACGTATATTAACATATATAATATAGCAGGACTACCTGTACAACTTGAAGAGAGTTTTCTCTATATATGAACCCAAATCCTATTATTAGGATCCTAATAATAGACCCTATTATTAAAATATATCCTATTATTAGGACCCCGTGTTCATATTAAATGAGCTTCGTATTAACTGAGTTTAATTCAATAGCCATTTTAAAATTGATAATGAAAGAAATTAACTCAGGAGTCAAAGGACCTCCATTCTAGTCTGTTCTCTGCCTCTCATTCTGTGGTCTCAAGACAAGTGACCAAAAATGCCCATACAGGCCTCCCATCTTAATGGTAACGTTTATACCTTCATATAGACTGAAATTACACGGAAGCAACTTCTAGGGACTCCAACTCTCTTTCAGTTGTTCTGAGGGTTAGAAAAAGAATAAAACTAACTGCTGAGTTTATTCAAAGTTTCTTTTTAAAAAAAGAACTTATAAGGAAAATGTGAAAAGCTTGATTTGAAATCTTTTTGCCCAACTTTTTACGTAATAGCAATTACTATAATACAGACTAATACTTATTAAGTCCTTACTATTTGGCTGGCACTCTAAATGCTAATGCTTTACCTACACTATTTCATGGATCCTTACAACATATTTGTGTTATATACATATCGCCCTTTGTATATAATATCCATTTATATAATATGTAATATATCATATAGCCTCCCTTATTAGGTGAAAAAAAAACCTGAGGTTTAGAAGATTCAGTGGCTTTCAGAAGACACACAGCTGTTTAAAATCTGAGTCCTTCTGACTTTGGAGCACTCACCAACGATGATTATTACATTGGTTGTTAGGGCCTTAGTCTTCAAAAAATGTTGTGAAATATTAAAATGTGAAAAGTAATCTGGCAAATATAAGTAAAAAGTTAACACTCAAACTATCAATTTATTATGCATATACTTTCATCTGCCATTCCTTTCCATTTAATGTTACTTTTATAATAATAAGAAAGAAAACTAAAGGGATATTTTATGTGCTTTGAGTAGAAAAAAAAAAGGGAGCAATGGTTGAACCCATTTGGATTCCATTCTGCTGCAGCCAATCCTTTAAAGAAATGATTTTGTAATATAAATGAATGTACACTTGTACCAGAGGGAAACATATATAGTCTTTAAAGTTATTCAATTTATATTGCTACTCAGTTGTTAAAGTGTTGGTGAATGTAGCATGTATATAAATATGACACCAGTGACAGCTATAAAGATAAACCTTTTATGTTGTAACTTCTCAATTTAAGCACACAAGACTAAATTTGGGGAATAAATCATGATAACGGGTAGCTACTACATTCATATGAAAATGAATAAATGTCTTATACTATCAGTTTATTAACCTATAATGAGTAGATACTTTATCATCACTTTGTAGATTTTTTGAAATGCCTTGGCACAGTTGTGTTATAGATAATGCCGACTCATCTGGTTGCTAAGAGATTAATTTTATTACCTAAGAAATTGATTGTCTCAGTACTCGATAGGAGATTGGACTGAAAGAATGTGTGACTGACCCAACACATTAGCCAGCTACGTGACAAACCCAGTGGGGGTATGTTCAGTTATAGTCTTCCTTTATCTGGGGGAGATAAGAAGGGATAAGAAGGGAGGAGGATTAAACGCAATAAGAATCCTCAGGGCACAGTGATGAGAGCAAGTTCCCAGGATTCTGCCACGGTAATAGATATTATGGGAATGCTTCTTATCTTGGGGGGAGAGGAGGTACCCAAAGGCAGCCCCTCGCATGGTGTATTGTGGGCAGCCATTTCTCTAGTGCAATATGAGGTCAACACAAGATCCTTTGGCCACATACTTGCTACTATGACATACGCTACTGCTTGATGGTCTCCGTATTTGGGGTTTGCCCAGAGATGAAGGCTTTAGTTTCAGGAAGCTCTAAAGTGCAAATATGGAGCTTTGGAAACAAGAAGATTGTTCAAAGAATGATCCAAGACATTTTCTGGGGTGCATGGCAACAAGCTAGCTGGGACCCAGAGCCCGCTTCCCTCCAACTGGAGAGGCTCCTCTCCAACTTAGCTGCCGAAGAACGAGAGGGCCCCACGGCCCTCAGGTGGCACCACCGCCACCTGAGCCTAAAATTTCCGGCGTAAGGACTCTCTCATATTCACCCTAGTAAAAAGAAAAACAACAGAGTGGGAGGCCTCTCTCCTGGAGCACGGCCCCCTGGCGCACCCAGCCCACTTCTCTACAGGATACTTGAGACGATCAGGGACTCTTGCATTGTTGGCTCTTCTGCCCACAGATTCCAGACAGGTTTTCTTCTTTCCTAAAATTCAAAGGTGCTTAGAGCCAAGTTTGTGCTCCCCATACCCACCCCAATCAAACTGACAGGGTTTGATGGCACATATTTTGTATGTTTCTTCCTACTTGTAGTCTTCCTTATATGCTTTCCACTTTTATCCTTTGTTCTGTAATATATATATACACACACACATTTTGGAATGTGATTGGATAAAAATTAACAAGATACATAAGTTTCATTTTCATAGATGTGTAAGAAAGAAGAGTCTCCCATTACATTTCTGGGGGAAGGCAAAAACCCTACTCCAACCTTCGAGGCCTGGTGGGCACAGAGGGAGAAGGGCTGCTGTGCTGGGTTCGCAGAGAATCAGAAGGACAGGGCATTCCGGGGGAGAGCCTGGTGCCCTTGAGCAGCATGTGAGCAGGAGCTGTATTGTGTTCTTTCTTGCATACCCATGCCCAGTGGTCCCGGCACATAGTAGGTGCTCAATGAAAGTTTGATAAGTGACTTGAATGACTTCTTTAGAAAAAGCTTATGCTGTGAAATCCAAAGGGGTGCAGTGTAGGGAGAAGCCCGGCCTCCCCTGGAGTCCCTCCCAGCCCCACCCACACTCAGCAAGCAGGCCTTGTCACCTGCAAACAGCAGCAGGCCTGGCTGTCCAAGGAATGACTAACTACAGGAGCAAGTTGTGAGGGTGCAAACTATTAACCAAAAGAACGGTCCATAACTCCGTCAGCCATCTGAAGACCCACGAGGGTGATTAACTGGAACCAACCAACCACATCTGAGTTGTTTTCCATGTTAGATTTGGACGTAGCCCTCACCTCCCACCATCGAAAACTGTAGCCAGGAGCCCTCTGTCAGGAGACATCGTGCCTGGGTTTCTGACACCCTGAGGGAAGGCTCAGAAAAAAAGCCCTACCTCTCTGCCAGTTTACTTCCAACACACTCGCCCTCAGCTCACTGTGGTCAGCAGAATTTGGCGGCAGACTTGCAGTCGGAGGTCACCACAGATCAGCCATCTTTGCAGGGACCTTCCAGGCTGGCTATTCCTGGCATCCATCCACATCCATCCAAAGGGGTTTGCGGACAGGCTGAATAACATCTCCCGCTGCCCTTAAAAATTCTTTCATACTGGAGCACTCACCCTCCCCATCTTAAGCCCCTCAGGTACCACGTGAGTCAGTCAGCAGTTCCAATTAGAGATCAGAAAGGGAACGTGCAAGACTCCTCCCAGATGGTCTGGCGTGAGAAGTGAATGGTGTGGATCTCACTAATAGATTTTCCCTGATCTCTGACAAGGGAGCCAGACGACCACAAAGTGCCCATTAAAGGGCAAGTGGGCCTTCCAACTCGCCACCTTTTCATCAAGACAACCTGGCCATGCATCAGCCCCGGAGCCACTTTGGTTGCTGCGCTCCCTGCCCAACAAACAAGGCCGGTCGTGAGCCAGTGAAATTATCTTCAGCCCTTGATCAGAATTGTGCTATTCCCTCCCTCTCCTTGAATCAGCTGAACTCGTTCATGCTTCTGCAGGGGCTGGGCTGGGGTCACTGGCCTAGAATGGCTTCCATGAGAATGACTCGGTAGTCTCCCTCTTCACCTCTCATGTTGCAGACAACCAGCTGAGCCTCGCCCTCGTGGCAGAAGCCGGGGACCAGCGGGGAACTGAGGGCTAGGCTTGGAACCTGCATACCAGCACCTCAGTGCATTCTATTGCTCAAAGCAAGCCAGGGCATGTTAAAGGCATGGGGAAAACAGATTCCACGTCTTGCTGCCGCAGCTCATAAGGCAAAGGGCACAGATGCAGAGATGGGTGGAGAACTGGGACCATCGATGGAACTCATCTGCCATGATGGGAGACAGCAATGAAAGAAATAATTTGGGAAGGGGCGTCTGGGTGGCTCAGTTGGTTAAGCGTCTGACTCTTGATTTCAGCTCAGATCATGATATCACGGTTTGTGAGTTCAAGCCCCACATTGGGCTCCAGGCTGAGAGTGGGGAGCCTGCTTTGGCTTCTCTCTCTCCCTCTCTCTCTGCCCCTCCCAAGCTCACTCTCATTCTCTCTCAAAATAAATAAATAAACATTAAAAAAAGGAAAGAATTTGGGGAAAAGGATGAATAGGTTCAAGGTATCTAAAAGAATAGGGTTGTGCCGAACTCCGACTGCCCTTCTTTCTCTTCTGCCCAAGCCCTCTCTTCAGCCTTCACCTCTTCCTCAGCCTTCTGCCCATGGAAGGCTTAATGCATGTTGGTCTAAGAAAAATTTGACTAGGTCTGGGAACCTGGGTTGCCACCCACCTCCTCTCTGAAGAGTGCTGTTGGCTTCCCTCAGGCACAGGGCTTACATCTCAACAGGCAGCTTTGAGGCCAAAAAGAATAAAGATGGCTCCTAGAGCAAAGAGGAATCTCTGAGCGTCAGAGGATACTCACCCACTTTTATGGATGAGGGGGAGAAGGAGGAGGAGAATTTTAGCATCACCCCATAAGATGGGGCCCCTGCCTTCCTGCCTTTGCATTGTCATTAGCCATTTCCTCTCACAAGCATCCTCCACCTGGCATGCTGATGTTCATTTCCTGAAATGTGACACAATAGCACCTCCCCGTCTTTGCACACACAGTCCGTCTGTCTGGAATTACCCTCCCCACCCAGACAATTCCACTTGACCCTCCAAATTTGGCTGTGAAGTTCACACCTATAGGTGCCTCTCTTCTGTGCTTCCAAAACTTACCCCGCCCAGAGCACTCATCACTCTATTGTAATTCTTTACTTTTCTTTTTCCCTTGTGATTTTGTCAGTTTCCTTAGAGATGACCAAAAAACATTAAAAATAAGAAATAAAGTAAAAAGTCTTTCATCTCTGGGGCTCCTGGGTAGATCAGTGAGTTGAGCATCCAACTTCAGCTCAGGTCATGATCCCACAGTTTGAAGGTTCGAACCCCACATCGGGCTTGGGGCTGACAGCACAGAGCTTGCTTGGATTCTCTGTCTCCCTCTCTCTCTGTCCCTCCTTGCTCATGCTCTCTCTTTCTCTAAAATAAATAAACATTAAAAGATATTTTTTTAAGTCTTTCGTCTTTATATTCCCAGGGTGAACCAAGTCTTTAGTCTCCATATTTCCACAGCTTATTTCAGAGCCCACCACATAGAAGTGCTTAATAAAGCCAGCCTCCCTTTCTCCTTAGGGAACATTGGATAGCCCTCATTTATGGAGCAAGTGCAGGCTTGTTTACTTTCCCAATACCTCTGGAGCAGAGAAGACTTGTCTTATTCCACTTTGTTTAGTTGACTTGGGCAGCTTTTAACTACTTTGCCTAAAATCGACTAGCTTCCAAATGGCAAAGCAAGAAGTGAAATCTCGGTCTTCCAAGTCTTACCCCAGAACTCTTTCTCTTTAACCTCAGGTTTAAGAGGTATTTATCTAATTTTTAACACCCTTGCCTCATTCCAACAGGGAACTTCTTCAACAGATTAAGCACCAACCATGTGTCAGGCACTGTTCTTTAATTTAAGAACATAGTGATGCATAAGACAGATCAAGTGAGGGTTAGATGATAAACAGTAGTTATTGAATTGATCTATGTACAAATGAAATACCTAGCAGCTGTTCTTTGCACTCTTTGGTGTGTTTTTCTTTTATAGATGAAGAAACTGAAGCACAGAGAGGTGAAATAATTTGGCCAAGACCACACAACTGGAAAGTGTGTAAAGTTGGAATATGAACCCAGTGCGGTTCCTGAGTTCTGTGCTCATAACCTCTCTCCCTCAGGCTGCTGGTATAAAATGTTCCATAAAGTGAGGTTATGATAAACGTTCTAAAATAAGTAAAGCAGGATAGGAGGCAAAGAGAAGAGAGAACGCTGCTTTAGACACAGTGGCCAGGAGCAGCCTTTCTGAAGAGGTGACACTGGAGCAGAGGGAGAGGAAAAGGTGAAGCTTGGAGGGGAAGAGCATGGTGGCAAGAGGGAACAGAGGTGAGATAGAAAGTGCTGAGTGAGTGCAAGGAACAGCAAGGAGGCCCATGGGAACAGGGAGAAGAGTGATGGCAGATGTATTTAGAGAGATGATCAGGGGCAAAATGAGAGGGAGGTTGCCTTTTTTTGGCCATAATAAAGAATTTAGATTTTATTTTAGTATAATTTGTGGTACCTTATAGAATTACTTGTGATATAAAGAGTAAAAACAAAATCAAATGAGATTTAAAACTTATACAACACCAACGGTAAAATTAGGTATAAAATATAGACCTTACATTTTGCTAGTGATTGTAGGTCATATACTTTGCTACCAGCATCAGGCTACAAATTTGAGTTTGAGCTTCCTTGTGGCCATTGCAAAAAGGGAAATATGGACAGCTCTTGCTTCATAGTATCAAAAGATTAAAAAAAGAAAGAAAGAAAGATGTTGTTTAGAAACACACCTACACTTAGTACTGAGACCTTAGGGAATTCTCTAGCTGACAGAAAATAAGTTGGAACCTTGAATTGATCAAAAGGAACATTAATGTATTTTGTAGCTAGACCAGAGCTATTTTGTAATTGCAAAATACAAAGATATACAAAGCTTTACTGGTTTGCCCATGGTGGAAACATTGAAACTGGATATGGAAATCTTCCTGTGTTTCTCTATATACAGAAATTTCAGTCCACACAATTTGCAAAGGCCATATTTTGAGGTTCAGAACATGTCCATAATGCTAAAATATTTGATTCAAGAACTGGTCGATTACATGGTTTAGGCCAATCCAAGGGGGTGGGGACGGGACGCAGCATGGTGGGTCTTCTCACACTGTTATTATGATGGTTGAGAAAAAGAAATAGACCACATAATGGCCCCCTAGAGGCCAGGCAAGGGCAAGGTGTTTCTCATTTCTGGCATGTAAGAAGAGAAAGTAAATTGCTCTTTTATTGGATTCTTTTGACAATCATAACTACTGCAAACCAATTTTTTTTCTGTTTACTAAAAAATGGGGAAAACAGGCAGATTGGCTAACGAAGCCAAGAGGAGGAAGTTTCTCCACTAAGCTGTGTGCTCATTAATACTCATAATACCTCCTGTGTTTTGAGCACTTACTCCATGCAGACAAGTTCCATTTTTTCCCCCCACGCATTCCTAAATAAAGCTCTTTACCTTCTGGAAGCAGGCACTTGATAGGATTTAATGGGACAAGGAGCCTCATAAGCCTTGAGTGGTGTGCCTTAATTAAGTCCCAAACTTTTGATGACATAACAAAGAGAACATTTGAAAGCCATGTAAGTTGTTGAGGCTATTCAGAAACCACACTGTATTGTAACTCCAGAGTTCTAATGGGTCCTAGGGACTAAAGAAAGGCCAGGGCTGAAGATGAGGAACGGGATCATATACAGGGGGAATTGCTGATAACGGCTCCAAAAAAGAGAAAGAGAAAGGAACACAGGGCCATGAATGAACCCACACTCTTGATCCAATCCCCTTCAGTTCCCTTCTGACTCTTTGCATTGCTTGAGTCTCTGGTTTCCCCTTCCTAAAATCTTGCTCTTCTCATGGAGGGGTGGGGGGGGGAACTGACAAAAACACCATTAGGTTTATTGTTAGAAAGTCATGGAGCCTCTCCTGAGAGCAATTGCAGGAGCAAGAGAGGTGGGAACAAGGCTCAGAAAGAACAGGTGGTGAGGGGATGGTGAATGTGGAGGACTCGCCAGAAAAGTGGCAGAGATGGGAGGGAGAGAAATTGTAGGGTGGTTTGAAGACACAGCGGGGTCAAGAGCTAGCCTTCCTCCAAGACAGAGGAGACCAGCTGTGCACAGACACGAGGGAAGACTCTAGAGGACAGATGAGGAATGAAGGCTGGCATCCAGAAGGAATGGGCAGCAGTCAGCCTTGCCATTGATGAGCCTCGGAAGGGAAATGAGGCACGTTGGAGACAAGTTTGATAAAAGAGGACCCCGAACCTGTTATTTTGAGGAGGAAGGAACTCCCACAGTCCACACAGCATCATTCTTTTCAGGAAAAGTAGGATCGTGTGTGCGAAGTGGGAGGTCACCTGCCAAGAATAAGGGAGGAATGATAAGACTAGCACTGGGGGGAAATGGGGAAAGCCAAGACGGCTTCTGATACATTGACACAGAGCTGTTAGGAGAGGGTCTCAGTACAAATATATCGAGATATCTTGGGTAGTGCCGTAAATTGAGAGTAAAACTCAATCCTTACTGAGTATAGAAGCAAGCAGGTGTTCTCTGCTCAGGGCTCAGATGTGAAGGGAGTGAGGGAGAAGGAAAGTCCTTAGCAGATTTGGGAAAAAATCTCAACAAGCATTAGCTCCAGTCAAAAGCAAAAACAAACAAACAAAAAGTAAGTTTCTGAACTTTCTAGCTATTCAAGTATATGATGCATTTTCTTCCAAATAATCGACTTCATCTCCCATAAATATTTCTCACTCTATCCCTTCTTTCTATTGTCTTATATTTACTAAGTACCATTAGACTGTGGGCTGTGCAAGAGACTATTTCTAATAATATTTGTACTTGTGTGGGTCGCTTTCATATTCAGTTTCTAATTTAAACTTTTAATTTAAAATATTCAGTCGCACTGTGTGGGTCGCTTTCATATTCAGTTTTTAATTTAAGCTTTTCCTCATGAAAGCTCTTAAAAGACAATAAGGACAATTACATCCATCTCCTCATCCATAGATGAGGAAGGAGACGAAAGATAGTCTCAAGAAAGTGACTTTGAACACTCTACTTTCCCACGTGCTTCCCAAGTCCTGACTGTGCCCTTGATAACTCTATCACAGTTGTAATTACTTACTTGTGTGATTATTTACCTAAAGCCTGTCTTCCCTGCTAGATTGTAGCTCCATGGGGGCAGACTGGGGGTCTCATTCACGGTCATCTTCCAAGTGAGTCCTGTTTATCTTGGAATCCTCAATGTCTAGACATGTGGTCAGTAGATTTGCTCATGGAGGTGCCAATGGAATCTCTTGAACAGATCCATTTCTTTAAAGAAACTTTACATCTTAAAGGTACTTTAAAATTGTATGAATTGAGATGTTTAGATTTTTAACCTCCCCTCCCTCAATATTTTACAAATTTAATCTAACAACAAATCTGACACATTCTGACATCTATGTAGTAAATAATCAACAATTTTGGTTGTGGTGAAAGAGTAGTTATGTACGTGAAAGAGCCAGGACCTGAACCTAGGTGTTCTGACTCCAGGTTCACATTTATTCTACCCTTTCCTGCTTCCCCAGTGTAACTAGAACAGTGCCTGGAACATAGTAGACTGCCAATAGAGAGTCAGTGAATATGAACCAATGAACTAGTATCACTTGCTATGGGATTATGTGCGATATAATTATTTGTTGGTTTGTTGTGCTTGGATATCTACCAATGACACCTGTAATATTTAAAGCTCATCGTCACGTAGCCAAGAATGATTTTGTTTGTAGTAGAAAAATAAGAAACAGACATAGATAATACAATAATAAGAATGGAACCCGAGAGCTGATAAGTCCTCCCTCATCAGGTACATCGTTAACTGGAGAAGACCTTTGTTATTTTTGTTTATATTTTTGACATGACGGAAATAAGAAAATGAACGTCTATTTAAAATTTACATGGCATTGAATGAATTATTGTGTGGTTGAATGAAATCACTAAACTTCTAAGGCTTGCCACACTTTCTCCAGTTAGCCTAACTTTGCCGATACTCACTCCCTAGCCTCAATTTCCTCATCTGCAGAATGGGGATACTGATAATTGCATTGCCCTCCTTTCTGGATCAAATGGGACAGATGTTTAGTAGAAGCTATGTTTTACCTAGTGTGGTTGCACCTGAAGGGATGATGTGTTAACTAAAAAGGTTTTTATGTCAAAGAATCATAGAAAAAGATAAATATATACTATAGATATATATATTTTTGGTCTAACACATATACCTGTACATTCACTGACCAAGCTTTGTTCTGGGACATAGGCCTCTTCTTTCAGTGTGGATTTGCTGATGGGATTTTTTCCCATGGCCTTTCTTGCTCAAATCCATTTCTTTAAAGAAGTTACAGCTTAAAGACCCTTGTAAAACTATATAAATCGAGATTCCTGCATTTTTAAAACATTTTCACCGATTTTTTTTACAGTGGTATTACCCAAACTTAATTTGACAGCACAATTAATTTTAGCAACTCACTTTAGGAAATATTTTCAAATCATTCAGCTCTAATTTTTTAATTAATTTTTTTTTCCTTTTTTAAAATATTTATTCATTTTTGAGAGAGAGAGAGAGCAGAAGCAGGGGAGGAGCAGAGAGAGAGAGAGAGGGAGACAGAGAATCCAAAGCAGGTTCCAGGCTCTGAGCTGTCAGCACAAAATCTGACACGGGGCTCGAACCCATGAACTGTGAGATCATGACCTGAGCCAAAGTCAGGTGCTCAACCAACTGAGCCACCCAAGTGCCCCTCTAATTTTTTTAAAGTTTATTTATTTATTTGAGAGAGAGAGAGAGCATGAGCAGGGAAGGGACAGAGAGAGAGGGAGAGAAAGAATCCCAAGCAGGCTCCAAGCTGTCAGAGCAGAGCCCGATGCTGGGCTCGAACTCACGAACCATGAGATCATGACCTGAGCCAAAATCAAGAGTCGGGAGCTTAACCAACTGAGCCACCCGGGCGGCTCATCATTCAGCTTTATTTTTATGGAAACAACTCTCTGCCTTTTTACATTTATAGCTCATCTGCTTTAAATTAATTAATTTAACTTAGCATAAGTACTGATATAAATTTATCAAGTATGATGCTAAAAATAAATCTAGAAATAACTACAACTCTTGGAAAGTATGCCACACAACTGGTAGGAACAGATGCTCATGGGCCTGTTACAGCAGCAACTTTCAAACTCTATGAATGTGCAGAGTGAGAAAGGCATTTGCTAGTGCAGCCCATTGCACACACACACACAAACACACACATGGACACACACTTGCACACGCACACCCTCATACAAATACAAACACACACATGCCCACCAAACTAAAATTTCAGAAAACACAGCTTACTATTACAATGTGTCATGCACTTTGATTTTTTTTTTTCCAATCTATTTTACACCTTTGTTTCTAAACTCTGGGTGCAAACTATTAAATCATTTGGATGGCATGTTCATGGATCTCAGCCTGGAGTTTGCAAAGACCCTGTACCAGAGAGTCAGTTTTTAGTGGGGAGTGTTGGGTATGCTGTGGTTCGTAGCCAGAGTGTGTTACGGAGGGGATGGAGAGCGTCAGTGGGCCTGGGAAGCTGATTAAGTGGAGGTTGGTTAGAGTTTCGAGTGTGCGTAGAAATGCTTTGTAATTGTGTAAGGAGTTCCGCCTGTGTAGGGGCTGAAGGCAGGCTTGGATTTCCTCGTGAACAAGGCTCCCTGGTAATTGTTCTTAATCCCCGTGCCAGATCCCCCAGTGGTCCCAGATAATGGGGTATGAGATGGATTTCCTACGCCTCTCTCAGGGTAGTGGAAGCCAACCCAAATAGAAGCACTGTGCTCTCAGCCAGGCGCTGGAGAGACCCAGGAAGGCGCTGGAGACAGAGCGCCGCCAGCTTTTGATCCGCAGGGACACGTCGCGCTCCTCCTCTTGCACACAACAGTTCAGCAGTCAGACCAGATGATCCTCCGTCCCATGCTGAGACGACTGTCGGCTCGGCCGGGGCAACTACCGGACCATTCACCTCTAAGTCTGAGAACTCGTCAACCCTGATGGAAACGATCACTCAGCTGTTTGTATAGAAAGCATGAAAGACTCCTCTGGGGCCTGAGATGAAACCCCAAGACAAATGGAAATACTAGAAAGGAGAAAAGACAAGGAAATGATCCCAGGCTTGCAGCTGCCCACCCAAACCAGACACGAGTCGACCAACTTCCAGCAGTCTGAAGAGCTCTGAAGCTTTTATCAGCTTCAAGGTGCTGTACAAACACAAGTGCTTTTCACTCCCGACTTCACTGTTTGGCACTCTGAAAAAGTATGCCCTGGAAATGTTCATTCCCATCTCAACAAGGCTTTCGACACCTGACAAAACATGAAGCTCATTGTCAGCCGAGGCCTCCTTGCCCCTTAATACCCAGAGAAGACGGGCTGGAAATTCCGTTCCACACTCCATGGCCAGTCGAGAACCTCCTTTTATGTTTCTATGAATCCTGAAGAGTTAGGGGATAGTTATTTTGGATTTGAGGGCTTCTCCACATAATTGCTCAGTTACGCGCATCCGTATGTGTGACCATGTTGACCCAGACGTACAACTGCGCCTTTGATCTCCACAAAAATCTGCTCACATTGGCATTTGTGAGCTGCAGACACATCAGAAGTGTTGAGGAAGTAGAAGTGGGGTTTCCTTGGAGGAGGTAACCATTTCAATGGATTTTTAGGCAATCACATTCTTGCCATTTTCGCCCTCTTTCCCCCCACCCTTGTCTTCCACCCGCCCCCAGGCACTTGTTCAGGGCTTCTTTATTGCATACACTGCCCACACCCTCACATTATCTTGCCAGCCTCTCCGCACCTTTCCATGCCCAGGAAACCTACCTATTTTTCTCCCCCTCTATTAATCAAAGCAGTCCCATTCTCTTTGCCCCTTATCACCAAACTCAGCTCTGGTCCTCGCCTTGGCAAAGCCAGATCATACCCAATATTCAATGCTGGAAGAAAAACAGGGTAACTGCAATAAAAATATTTCATTTAGGAAAGGAAAAAATAAAACAACATACAGTGTCCACTATTTAAAACCGGTGATATCTCATGATGGACAAGAACAGCCCGTCCTAGCTGCCCAGCCAGTGGAGTGAGCCGTATGATCAGTCAGTTTGGCTGCCCCAGCTCTGCTCTCCAAAAGGCCCTCTCCTCTACACCGTCCATCGTGGCCCCGTGTGAGATGGTCTTAGGGAAGAGGTTCCCTCCAGAGGCTGCGTTCATGCCTGTGGCAACCCACCTCCTGTTTGTGTGCTTTGGGGACCTCTCCTCTTAGGACTTGAGCAATTACAAGGCCAATTACAATGCATTTGAAGGCCAAGCTAATGTTCCTTTGGCAGTTCAAGGTGATTCAAGTTATTTGTCCATTCTCTTGGCTAATAGTAATTGGAGCACCTAGCATGGTCGCTGAGTGCCTCTCGTGTTCAGGCACTCTTCTGAGCTCTTTATGTATATTATTTCAACTAAATCTTCAAAGAACCACTTGAAGTAAATACTATTATGATCCTTCTTTTGTAGGGAAGGAGATAGAGGCAAAAAGAAGTTAAATAACTTGCCCAAAGTCGCACAGCTAGTGACATGATTGGATTCAGCCAAACTGATTCCGAAATGTAAACTTGTGTGTGTGTGTGTATGTGTGTGTGTGTTTATGTTTTTTAAATTAGGTATAGCTGACTCACAATATTACATTAGTTTCAGGTGTACAATGTAGTGACTGGACAAGTCTATATGTTATGCTCTGCTCACAAGTGTAGCTATCATCTGTCACCTTACAATGCTGTCACAGTACCACTGATTGTATTCCCATGATGTACTTTTCATCCCTGTGACTCACTCATTCCTGGAAGGCTGGGTCTCCCACTCCTCTTTACCCATTTTGCCCATCCCTCTACCCTCCCACTTCTGGCAACCACCAGTTTGTTCTCACCAGTTTGTATTTATGGGTCTGTTTCTACTTTTTGTTTGTTTGTTCATTTAAATGTTTTTTAGGGGCACCTGGGTAGCTAGGTCGGTTAAGTGTCTGACTTCAGTTCAGGTCATGATCTCACGGTTTGTGAATTCAAGTCCTGCATCAGACTCTGTGCTCACAGCTCAGAGCCTGGAGCCTGCTTCGGATTCTGTGTCTCCCTCTTTCTCCACCCCTTCCCTGCTCACGCTACCTCTCTCTCTCTCTCTCAAAAATAAATAAATATTAAAATTTTTTTAATGTTTTTTAAATTTCACATGTGAGTGAAATCATATGGTGTTTGTCTTTCTCTGTCTGACTTATTTCACTTGGTACAATAGCCTTTAGATTTGTCCATATGGTCTCAAATGGCAGGGTCTCATTCTTTTTTATGGCCAAGTAGTATTCCATCATATATATACATATGCATATATATATGCAATATATGTATATATTGCATCTTCTTTATCCAGTCGTAGAACCCAAGCTTTTTAACACCCATGTCATGTTGTTTAAACAAACCTTGATGGAGTTATGGTACCTTCAATACAGACCAGGCTTCCAAGTTTCTATTCCTTAGCATCATGTCTTTTTTCTCATTTTGGTCTTTGCCCCCCCTGGGGTTACCTGGGGTTACCTCCTCTAGGCAAAGCCATAGCCTGGGTGGGGAGGCACAGCCAGTTTGCCCATTGTTCCCAGAAGCTGACCCAGTGGATTACTCAGCACTGTGAAATCTGATGGTCACCCTCCGTTAGATGGGGGCTCTCAACCAACCAGAGATCAGACTTTTCCCAGATCCTAATTTTATCTCCCCCTGAGTTGCTAGCTTTTTCCCTACCTTTGTTTGCATTGACTGTAACTTGAAAAAGAGAATTTAATTTTGCCAAGCCTTCGAAACTCATCAATACCTGACTGGTTGCCATCTAGCGCTGCTGACCATGGGCTAACAGGGTCTCTCCTCACAGAGTTGTGGTTTCCTCATCACGGTTTCAGATGGGTCAGCTTGTAGAAAGATTTTTCATTCTATAGGGCCATACTGAAACCTGCAAGATATAATCCTGACATTTCCTAGCAAGTCGCTTAAGGCTTGAGCTTTGATAGGAATATGGTTTAAATCCTCAGATATAGTAGGCACATTGGCCATGAACAACTGAATTACACTGCAATAACCAACACCTCTAAAATCTCTGTGATTGATAACTGCTAAGGTTTATTTCTTCCTTGTGTTTCATGGTCCTTGGTGGTCAGCAATGAGGTGGTGGTGGGGGGGCGGTCTATACATCATCCATGCTCAGGAATCCAGGCTGAAAAGAAGCCAGCATCTTGAACATTATTGGTTGCCATGTAAGTGCAAGGAGTGTTCTGGAAAATCTCACACCAGCATTAAGTGCTCAATACTACTCAAAATTTATTGGCCAGACAGGCAGGTCACATGGCTCTACCCAATCACAGAGGCCATAAAATTCAATTCTAACATATGTCTAGAAAGCAAAGAACTGCAAATTTTGGGTGAGGTACCAGTGCCTACAAGACTAAACCTTGTTACCACATGACAGGGGTTACCAACATTCTGGCCAGGAGATTAGGAAGACTCAGCACTCCATCTTCCATCCTGACATAACCAGTTTCATATTTTAGATTTAATCCCCTGTGACTCCCCACCTCTAGGTGCCAATACCTGCCATATTCAGAATTATGGTTGCCAGTAACAGAAAGTTATTGCAAGTTGGCTTTTGAAAATACGGGATATTTTTGTGTACGTTATTAAGAAATGTAAAGACCGTGTTACCCTTTGAACATAGCCAGAGCCAGAAGTTCCAATGATATCTCTAAGATGCTGTCTTTCTCCATTTTTATTTATTTATTTATTTTTGGATTTGGTTTTCTTTATGTTGGTTTCATTCTCAAGAAGGATATTTTATAGGGTGGCAAAAATAGACAACCACAGCCCTATGCTTACATCCTATGAGCTGAGCAATCTTCGTGGAGAGTGTGTACTGATTTTCCAGTAGCATTGGCAGGAGTCACTGGTCCAGCTTAGGACACATACACATCGCCCATCTGTGGCAATGGTAATTCAGTGCTCTGACTGTGAGTTTCATGCCCAACCCCAAGCCTAAAGGGAGGCAAGTTCTACCCAGACCTTACAGGCCAAGAACAGACGCAGAATAGTTGCTGAGAAAAAAAAAAAAAGAAATGCGTAAATAGATAAAAACAATAGATAATCACTATAATTATTTGCCACCTGTATCCCCATTTTCTGGTTGAAGAAACTGAGACTTGCTACAATTAGATGTCATTTGCATCCCTATTTTATGGTTGAGGATATTGAGACTTTACGAGATTGACTAGCAAGCCTTAGATCATTCAGTGGTAGGCTTGAAATTCAGACTTGTCTGATTACAAATGACGTTTGATTATTTGCTGTGCTCAGTTGCCTGCTCTGCATTCCTATTACTAATCTAATAGCTGAAATGTATGACAAAAATGTAGCATGAGCCTTTCAATGTTTAAAGAAAAAAATTAGATCTACAGTATTTCTTAATATCATTTGGAAAATGTTGATGAAAAACATGACTATAATATGATATGAACCCGCAAGCTATCCAAATCTTGCTACAAATAGAAAAAAAAAACCAATGATTTTTTTTAAGTTCATGATCTCCTTTAGAAAAATTAAATGGTGAAAATGAGTTAATTGATAAATACAAATTCCTTTTTAGAAAGGACACAGATTTAATATAAAATAATTGCCTCTTTATGACTGATTTATCTTAAGCCTGACTGCATTTAAATTATATCTTGCCCTTATTCAGACCTTATCTAGGGAAATAAATGAACCTTTCATTCTGGAAGGAGATAGAATGGGGAATGCCCCATGAGGAGACAAAGAAGAAATAGTCTGAGTTCTTAAAAGATGGATTGAGATCCTTTTCTCTCCTCCTGGTTGGTGAGGAAGACATACATATCCCACTGCAATAAATCGTGAGTCACTTATAAAGCAGTCACTTGTAATGTAGATCTATTAGGAATGCCTCTCCTCCATCCCCCAGAGCCCACCACCACTGTCTTGTCCATTCTGAGCCTCCTCTGGGAGGCTAATGAGCAGTTATCTCCCCCGGGGCCCATGGAGACACCATTGTGGTTGCTGTCTGTTGAGACAGGGTGCAGCTTGCACAGCTCCTAAGACTCCATTCTCATGCTGAGTGTTTTTCTTTGAAGTAAAATATGTGACATTCTAGACTTTGGGCTCTTCACCCCAGGAAAATGGAAAGCAAACACCAAGACAATCACTCAAATCCTTCAAGGCCAAATAGCTCCAACTGAGGCAGAAAGGATGGGGAGGGATGGGGAGAGGTGCAGAATGTCTCAGTTATTCTATCTCTTTGCCTAAACAATCCAAATTTACTGGATAATTGTTGATACAGCACTTTGAATGTGTTGACCTACACAAAGTTTACATTTTCAATTAAATGGGCTCAATTATCTCATATGATTGCAGCGTATAAAATGGGGCTAGAGAGCTAGACATGCAGCATTCTCAAATTTGGGGACCACCAAGGTAAAATCTCTTTCTTTCGCTTTGTGATAACCCAGGTGTTAACAAATATGCAGTTCAGGGATAGGTCTCAGAAGGGCAATAGATAGTGCACCTGAGGCAGAGCAGGTCCTAGTAACCAACTTGCCGTTCGCTGGTGACCTTGACGAGAGTCTTTTACACAGGATGGTGGGGGTGAGATCCTGGTCAGAGCTGATTCAAAAGACAATGAGAGGAGCCGAAATGAACACTGAGAGTAGAGACATTTCTTCCAAGGACTTTTCCCGTAACCGGGTGCAGAGCAATCTGACTGTAGCTAAAGGATCCATGAGATCAAGAGAGTGTTCTTTGTTTTTTAGTGAATAGGATTGTGGTAGAGTTGTATGCCTTTGGGGACAATCCAGGATGGAAAGAAAATCTGGAGATTGCTAGGCTGCATCCTTAAGGAGAGAGAAGGAAGAAGAGAGTACAAGTGAAGAAATCAACCTTGGACAGTTCACTCAGCCTAACCAGAGGGCACCCACAGTATAGGTACAAAGAGATGGAAGGATGTGGTGATAGAAACTAGTGAATGTTCTCTTCAGATTACTTCAACGTATTGGTGAAATAGAAAATAAGCTATTCAGCTGAGATGAGGATGGGAGGAGGGATGTTGGACTTTGAGGAAGGAGGACAAAATATGAAATAGTCATCTAGTTGAGTGTCAGAATGAATGACCTAGATGAACAACCCAAAAAAGCCTATTTCTGGTCATGTTAAACATGACCCCACAACTGAGGCTGTCAGTGAGGACTTTGAATTCTGCTTGGATTGTCATACGGTGATGATATAATGTCCGATGCACAGTGGGGGGAGGGCCACAGGTGGCAGATTTAAGCTTACAATCTTTCAAATATTACATAGTCTATAAAACAAAAATATTCTCATTCAATAAAATAAAGACAGTTTCCCTAGGCAAAGATAGACCTGAAATAGAACTCTTTGGGAGATGGATTAAAAAAAAAATTTCAAGGGCTTGAGGAAAAATCATTGTGAGTTAAGAAGCCAAAAGATAACATATTTTCCAAAGGAAGAAACATAATCTAAATCAGAATGTTGTTTAAATGCCGGGAGACAAAGCCCATCAAGAATATTTTTACAGTATAATTTCGAAAATGCAGAAGGCATTAATATTTAATGCAACATTTATAAATAAACTTTTAGACAGAGTTTTTTGACCTGACTTGCACACTCCTGTAGGATGTCATTCAGGTGCTGCATACCCCCTGAACATGCACACCAAACGTTGTGTGTGTATAAGTACATGCATCTTTCTGGAAGGGAGCCCATAACTGTCACTGAATTCTCAAAATAGATTCTGATTCCAAAAGAATTACTAATGACTCCCTAAAAAAAGAGAACGATCTACGTCAGAAAACTTGAGGGGCGCCTGGGTGGCTCTGTCGGTTAAGTGTCTGACTTCGGCTCAGGTCATGATCTCCCGGTTTGTGAGTTGGACTCCAGGTCGGGCTCTGTGCTGATAGCTCAGGGCCTGGAGTCTGCTTCAGATTCTATGTCTCCCTGTCTCTCTGCCCCTCCCCAACTTGTGCTGTGTCTCTCTCTGTCTTTCAAATAAAAACATCAAAAAAAAGTTTTTTTTAAAGAAAAAGAAAACTTGCAATACAGGCAGAATATTTTATCTCAGAAAATTTCTGGAAAGATTTAGGCAGCATGGAATGGTAGGAAATACAATGGACCAGGAGTCAAGACTTTGGAGTCTAGATTTGTACCTAATGAGCTGTCTGATGAATGGACAAATCTCCTCATTGCTTGGGATATCAGCTTCCTCTTCCATAAGAGAATGGAGCTAGAATGCACTACCACTAAGGTCTTTTCCAGTTATAACATGGGATGATTACATGGACTCGATTACATGCATGATTTTTGTGAACAAGAATGAGGAATGTCTTTATCTAAAATAAAGACTTTGGAAGGGCTTTGTGGCTTCTCCTGGATCTTCCTTTTCTTCTCCCAGTAAGTCAACATGACAAACTACCTACTAACTAAAGAAAAGTAACAAGATAATATCTAGAGGATACCTTGGCTGAGTCGGTAGTGATGGTTAAGACACATCACCCTCTCAGATACTTACCAAGGATGGACTTCTAAATATTTACATCTGACATAACAAAATGATGGGGGCGGGGGAGGTATTTTTCCAAGATTAAGGAAAGGTGAATAGGCTGTGAATAAGAGTGTTTCCAGTTGAGAAACATTTGAGTTCCTCCTAATCTTAAGGTTTCTCCACAGAGTATATATTGTAGCAAATTTCACTGACAGAGCAGTGAATTTGATGATGGTGCACGGGTCGCTGTAAGTCCTCTCCTGGGTCATCTGTTCCTACCGTCTTAAAGCCCACCTCAGTTGCCAGGAAGCCAGGTGGTTCCCAGTGATCCTTGCCTCCTCATATTCACACTGTTACATAAGCCCCTCCCACAATGTGTCAGGGTTTGATTGTGTGACCAGTGGAATATAGCAGAAGTGAGGCTGGATGACTTGCAAGGCTATTAATAAAGGCATTGCAGTATTTGCTTTGGTCTTTTGGATCACTCACACTGAAGGAAGCCACGTGCCCAAGTCGGGCAGCTCTATGGAGACACCCATGTCGGGAGGAAGTAATATCTCCCACTAACAGCCAGCACCGATTTACTAGTAATATGAATGAGCCACTGCAGAAGCAGATCCTCCAGTCCCAGTCAAGCCTTCAGATGTCTGCAACCCCAGCTGACATCTCTACCATGTCCTGTCTCTCATGAGACACTCCAACCAAACCCTCCCAGCTAAGCTGCTACCAAATTCTTGACCTAGATAGACTATGTGTGTAATAAATGTTTATTGTACATTAAAGCCAGTAATTTTAGGGGTGATTTGTTACACAGCAATAGATAACTAATATAGTTGCTTTACTTTTCTTAGACTCTACAGCAAATAACACATATTATGAACAGAGAAATGGAAGCAGGCAACAGTGTTTAGTAGAGAAATTGGTTGGTATCATAAATGACAATCATTACAGCTCAAGCTATAGTCCTGTGTGTTCCTATGTTTTTGAATAAACAGTGCTACTCCAAGCCATCCAGGAACTTCCCAAAATGTGTGGTGAGAATAATATTTCTGCCATATTAAGCTAATGTATTTAGCTCCTGATAAACACCTCCTCCCACCCCGATTAAGACAAAAGACTTAATAATTTCAATCACTTCATGGAAAAAATAGAATCAGTAAAGAATAGACAAGTTATTGCTCTATTTGGAATTTTCGAAAACAATTTTTTTAAGTTTATAGTCACATGGTAATCTGAAAGCATGGGCTAAAATGGCATGTCATTGCAGACAACAGAAACTGAATCTAACTAAGCAAAAAATATATTTAGAGGAGAGATATCTGGGAGCTCATAGCAGATTCAGAAATTGGGCAAGAATCAGATTTGGCCAAGAGCTTTGCATTTTTCTATGACCTGGGAACCAAGAGTCTTTAAGAGCAAATTGGATATCTGATCCTCGGCTCTCATCAAACTCACACCATGGCAGAACCTTGTATCTGGCTGCAGGGAGCACTTGGTCAAGAAAGGGGAAGGAGACACTGATGCTAAGCAGCAAGGAAAAAAAAAAAGTCAATAGATGCCCCTTTTATTTTTTTCAGGAGGCAGACTTTGTCATGAGATGGAGCAAAGAATATTCTCCTAACTCCCAAAGCTGGGTTTTTGCATATCAGGGGCCAAGCCCTGTGACCTCTGATCATCAAAGTTGCTTATCTAAATCATGGACCATGAAAGAAGGATCATACCAGTCAGGTAAGGAGAAAGGGAAGGGCTCATATCACTGGGGGAGTGAGGGAGGAGAAGCCTCTGAGAAAAGAAGACAGCCAGGAGGTCAGATTAGTGTCCTCCTTTCTCTATTCCCATGCCTGGAGGACCAGAGTTTTATCAGAGGACACTAGGGTAGGCCTAAGGTCCTACTACAGTAGAAAGCTATTTTATTACTTTTCTTCCAGAATAGGCCCTGCCAGCTGGATTCTCAGTAGGAACCACCCGCAGGCCTCAGGGAACCAGGAGAGGTAGGAGATAAGGGAACCATCAGGCTCTGAAAGGCACCTGGCTGCAGGTACATGCACCAGCCTCAGTCATCAGCAAGTCCAAGAGAATACCCCAATGCCAGGAGGATGCATGGGCTTCCATCTCCAGGATGACTCTTAGTGTGAGGGAAGGTAAGGAAAACCCTTGAGACGAGAGAAGGCATCCCAAAGAGGCTATGATTATTATCAGAAGAGAATGATGTAGATTGGATTGAGAAGACTGAATATTTTCCACTGCCAGCAGGAATGGAGCCTCATAAGCAAATATGTCTCTCCATTGAAGGCACCCCCATGTCACAACTCTTGGTCTTGTCTCTGTGATGCACTGAGCTTCTGATCCTTTGGCCCAATCGCCCCCAGCTCTTGATGCTCCAGATCTTTCCCATGGGAGCTGGAAGAAGAAAAAGACTGTAAAAGGATCTTACTTTGAAAGTTACTGCCGTGGTCCAGGTATGATATGGCACTGCCCTTATTCATGACCTCATCCAAGGCCATAGCCAACGAGTAACCAAACAGCTGAGTCTTCACAACAGCCATTGGGGGGGGGGGTGGGGGGGGTCCTTTGCATCAACCTCCTAAGTCAAGCCTCAAGCTCTGCCATTCACATTCTGGGTAACCCTGGGTAAGGTCCTTCACAGTCTTGGCCTGGGCTTCCTCATTTTAAAAATAGGATGGTGGTAATAATGGTGGGGGACGGATGGAGGATTTTGTTTCTTTTCATGTGTTTGTTTTGTTTGCCTTGTTTTTTGATCTGGGCCTGAGGAAATAGGGGAGAGGATGGGACCAGATTAGATTTCCTCAAATGATTATCCAGCCACGAGATTCTAAGGCTTTATGTTGTGGCATTTTCCCATGGGAATTCTGTAAGACCCAGAGACCACTGTATAATCTGTACCTCTACTGATCTGTAAATATAACCTGAAAATTTTTCAGACCAAGGCAAGAAAGCAAGAGCTTAAACTCCAACAGCTGATGGTCTTCACCAGTAGACCGATGAGGACATGCTTTGGTTCTAAGCATAGTTAACAAAAACCATTACCTATAGATATGAGCACAGTATTTCTCCCTAATAACTATAGCCCCAGTAGCTGGTCTAATGTAACTTAGCAGACCAAAAAGGCCAACAAATCGAACCCTAATTGAGTACCCCGGCAGGTGGCCCACGCTGTCAGCTGCACCCTACAATCCAGCAGCTGTAACAATGGCCAACCAAACTCAGCACTCAGGTCACAGCCCAGTGGAAACAAGCTCACAGACTGTCTAAATATTCTGAAGAAATAAAGACGAATGAAAGTAAACTGATGTTCAAACTAAAAAAAAAAAAAAAAAATTAGAGAAAATAGAGGTAAGTAGGAGAAGGAGCAAGATAAAATATTTTGTCCCTTCTGACTAAACACAACCATGTAGGAAAATATTTTTACTATATCAATGACTAGAGTTGGTAGTGTGGTATCTGTTTTAAGTTTTTTTTTCACCAGTTCTCCCAAAGGTAGTTTTATTTTGCTGAAAAGGCAAAGAAAGGGGTTAGAAAAATTAGCATTAATTAAACTTTATTTCCTTTGGCCACAGGCCACACAGTTCAAATAAAGTGCAGCCTCTAGCCAAGTTCCTTCACAAGCAAAATTCAGAATACATGGTTAAATTCACATATATTTTTGTTTTTCTGACAAGAAAACAGAGGAGAGAGGGGATAAGGATAGAAAAAGTAAGAAGATGAATGGAAAGAATGTCTTCTGTTTGGCTTCCTTTAATTTTCTGCTTTTAGAGGAAATAAGTGGGAGAGGAGAGCAGAGCAGTTTGCAAAATTATGTTTCAACCACATAAGAACATATGCAAGTATATAAATAAACAAATACCGTACCTGTCAGTGAACAAAAACTCCATTCTTCCAGCGCAGGCAAAACCCTTGGCGTTATCTTCGACCCCTGGCTCACACATCCCCCTAGACTGCTTTCAAAATGGACCCAGATTCGGGCTGCCTGGGTGGCTCAATCGGTTAAGTGTCTGACTCTTGATTTTAACTCAGGTCATGGTCTCATGGTTCATGAGTTTGAGCCCCTCTCGTAGGGCTCTGCGCTGATAGTACAGAGCCTGCTTGAGATTCTTTCTCGCCCTCTCTGTCTGCCCCTTTCCTCTTGTGCTTTCTATCTGTCTCAAAATAAATAAAAACAAATGGATCCAGATCCAATTGCCTCTCACTACTTCGTCATTACTTTTCCAGTCCTACCCACTATCGTCTCGTCTGCAGAATATTAAATAGCCTCCTCAGCTGGTCTCTCTGGTGCTTACTGAGAATTTGTTCCCTATTAAGTCTGATCTGGCTCCCTGCTACCTCTGTGACTTCATCTCCTGTTCTCCCCTTCATCCATCCAGCCATGAGGTAGTCCTGAAACCTGCTGAGCATTCTCTCACCTCAGAGCCTTGACACGTCATGAACTCTGTGTCCAGAACATTCTTTCTCTGGATTTTCTTTCAAGGCTCTATTGAAGGCCTCAAGTCATCAGAGAAGTCTCTCCAGGCCACTCTGCATAAAATCTCTGTCTAGTATTCCATGGCTCACTTGCCCAGTTTCCTTTATTTTTGTCCACAGTGCGTATTACCACCCAACATAGCTTTATTTGCTTATTTATTATCAAAAGTGTCTCCCATTAGAACTTACACTCCTTGAGGTACTGTTTTGTTTATTGCTGTATCCTCAAAGCCCACGATGGTGCCTGGCATATAGTTGATGTTCAGTAAATATCAGTTGAATAAACAGATGAATGAATGAATAAATAACTAAATCAAATAAACATTTAGGAAAGAAAGTGCAGGAAGCTATGGGAGAGTGCAGAGAAAAAGAACACACAACCTCCAGGTACATCTCTCTAAGGTAGTAGTATGGGTGACCATTTGATACTTATCTCAGTTTTCCTGAATGTATAAAATATAGATGTATTATTTCTGTAATAAAAATAGTTAATATTTATCTTAAAACAACTTTGTCAAATTTAAAATGCAGCTAAGATTTGAGAACAGAAAACAGAAATATTAAGTTGAGTTTTTTTTAAATTAATGTCTCTGACATGAGAGACTCTCAAAGAATAAGAACAAACTGAGGGGAGAGGGGCGTGTGGGAGGGGGGAGAGTGGGTGAAGGGCACAGAGGAGAGCACTTGTTGGGTTGAGCACTGGGTGTTGTATGGAAACCAATTTGACAATAAGTTATCAAAAAAATTATTTAAAAATTTTTAAAAAATTAATGTCTCATAGCTTTAGGAGAATGGACAAGTCAGAGAAGGAAGGTTTCTTGAGAGGAAGGCCCAAATTGTCTTGATGGTGCGGTCACCCACAGAGCTGTCCAAGCAAGGCACACGGGCTCCCAGCCACTAGCTCTGTCTTACCCTGGGCTCCTAGTCACCAGCATTGACCGTCCCCTAGAGCTGTCCTCCCTGCTTTCCATTCCCACCACCACTATCACCGTCATTGTTATGCCTCACTCATTTCCCACATCCAAAAGTCCATCAGATCCTCTCAGTTTCTCCTCCTGCATCTTTCTGGTCTATCTTTTCTGGTTCATCCACACTCTCATTGCCTTAGGGCAGTGCTGTATTCAACTCCCTCCCTACGCCTCATCCCTCCTCCTCAAGCAGCCTCCCCACTGCTGCTAGAAGGGGCTTTTCTAAAACACAAGCTAATCATCCCATTCTCCATACATCTAAAACCCCCTAGCTTAGCACACAAGGTCCCTACTGAACCTGACCCTGCCTGTCTCTCTAGCCTTTTCCTTCATGGGCCCATTGCCCTTCATTCAAGCCCAACCCAATTCCAGCACTAGTGCCTTTCTAGACTCCTGGGCCGCCTCTTGCCTCCATGTCTTAAGCATGCCCATTTGTGTTCTTGGAATGTCAATCCTTGGCCTACTTAATGGGCACCTACTCTCGAAAATTCACCTCTCTTGCCACCTTCTCTGGAAAGTTGTCACTGGCTCCCATTGATCTAGATGCTATTCTTCTGGGTTCTTGGAGAAATATAAGTTTTGTTTTAGCCAATGGTTTACTCATTGGGATCTTATTTGACTGTTAACCTCCTAAGGAAGAGCACATGTCTTAGACTGAGTATTCACTTTAACATTTGACTCAGTGTTTCACATCTAGTAGAAATTTAATAAATAATTGCAAGAGGAGAGGGACAGGGGATAGAGGGAAGTCAGGTAGGTAATTAGATTGATTCAGGCCATACATATGTTGAGAGAAAAGTGCATAAGATCATAATATTGTGCATACTAAGCCTCTGTCTGTGAATGTTTGCAAACCTTGGAGCTGAGATATTTGAAGCAAATAGCATCCGATGGTTAACAACAGATAGGCCACGTGTATTTAGATCCCAGTGGAACCACTTAAAAGCACATTACTTAACCAATTTGAACCTCAGTTTCCTTATCTAGTAAATGAGAAGAAGAACATTGTTTCCCTGATAAAGCTGGTATGAAGTTAAACAGGATAATTCACGAAAAGGGCTCAGCACAGTGCCTGGAAGCAGTAAATGTTCAATAAATGTCATTAGTGATAACGATGATGATAATCATTAGGCAACAAGATACCAAATGTTTTTAACAGAACAGTAAGAGGAGGCCGAATAATAAAACTATCCATGTATCAAACTGGAATTGCAATCAATGATATTTCAAAAGCCAGCCCCAAATCAAAAGCATCGCATGAGGACTTGAGGGTGCAAACCAGCTGCTCTTTACAGTATATGAGCCAGCAGCACAAGAAAAGATAGCAGGCTGTTCAGATATCCCATGATTTAACAGCAGTCTCAAAACCATGTATTCATAACGGTCCCACAGGACAGCAATGTATGTTACATGGAATAAATTGTTCTGGAATCAATAAGATCATGAGATTTTTGTAAACTAGGCCCACCAATGGAATTTTCTGCAAGACTTCTCTGAGAAGAGAATGTCAGGATTTGCCCAACATTTTTAACCCTAACATCCTGTTTTTCAGGTCATCTCTTGAGACTTTTCAAAAATGGCCCAGTTTAAGGAAAGTCCAAAGATCTAGCATTTACCATTCCAGTTCAACTGGAAAAAAGGAAGAGAAGGAAGACAGAGAAAAGAACATACAACCTCCAGATAATAGTATGGGTAAATATTTTGAACTTTTCTCAATTTTCCTAAATGTATAAAAGTGTGTTAATTTCATAATCAAAGAACAGATAACATTTGTCATAAAACAATTTAGTCAAATTTAAGACTTAGCTAAGGTTTGAAAGCAGAAAATGAATTGGGAAGTTGTTTTTTTTTAGGTCAATGTTTCACAATCAATAACTTTTTTTTTACATTTATTTATTTTTGGGAGAGAGTGAGACAGAGCACGAGCAGGGGAGGGGCAGAGAGAGAAGGAGACACAGAATCCAAAGCAGGCTCTAGGCTCTTGCGGGGCTCAAACAGAACCATGGGATCATGACCTGAGCTGAAGTAGGACGCTCAACCGACTGAGCCACCCAGGCGCCCCCAGTGTTTCACAATTTTAGGAGGAGAAATCCCCTATGCCTTGTGAACTAACAGAAAGACAGAAGGGCCTAGTTAATGAGTGTGGAGTCACAGACAATCCCGAAACAGTGGCCTCAGGGGCACTTGCTCAGAGACACCACAGAGGCATGCGATCCTACCTGGGTGCTACTGCCCTTCTGTTGGCTTGGGCATCTGCTTAGACCTGGGGAGGGGAGGGCGGGGTCTCAGCAGAGACCTCACTGGGCAGATCTTCAAGGGAAACCTAGGTTGTTATTGAGACCCCAGCACACCGTGACCCTTCCCTCACTTCAACCCGAACAGCCTCCAGGAGGGCGGCTTCTGATGGCCTAGGGCCAGGCTACTGCAGGGCGCTGAGGTCAAGCTGGACCAGCGAAGGCCAAACCAGCTTCTCACTTCCATCATCGCTGTGGGGCCCAAGGTCTTTCTTTTGTATTCCTTTGCTTTCAAGTATATCTGGTGACTCTGTAAGTTTCTCCCTTTCATTCCAAATTGGTTTCCTGTCATTTTTATGAGAAGGAATTTATTGGTGCTTTAAAAAAATATAAAAATGTCTTTGTGCCTAAATCTTTCTTTAACAGGCTTCTTTACAATGTTTGTTCTCTATCCTGGGTTTTTTTGTTTTTTGTTTTTTCTGAATTCAGTGCTTCTGGGCCCAACTAAATGGAAGCAGATCTGGTAAAGCCTGGAGTGCAGGTGGAGCGGGGACAGCCAGGCCCTGGGGTGGCAGAGCCAAGAGCTACTACCCTTCCTAAGGTCTATCACTCACTCAGCCACTCAGGCAAGACTCTTGCCCCAGGCAGCCCATCCCCTTGCTCTCGGAATAACACACTCTCCAGGCAGGGAGCCCCCACTTACACAAATAGCCCCGAGCACCTTCAGACTGCGGTTCAGCTCCTAGGAATGCAGATGCCCTCGAGAGGGAGGAAGGGAAGTGCATGCTCAAGTTCTGAGCCTAAATCTGCAGGCCTCGCAGGTGCTTTCTCTGCAGCGAAAGTGCCAGCGGCAGTCTGGGACCAGGGCTGCCCACCTGCCCCCTGGCTCAGGGACCTGCACTTTCCCAGCACTAAGCTAGACGCCCTTTCTGGATCAGGGCAAGTGGTGAGCCCAATGCTAGTGCAGGAGCCAGGGGAGGGGGTGGTTTGAGGGACACATGCCAGGGAGCAGTGCCATGTCCACTTCTCACCTCCTTCAGGTAGTCCCGGCAACGATTTAAAAGAGAGAGGGAGTAGGGTACAGCCTGCTCCCTGGTCCCACCCAGACATCACACACTCTTATTTACTCCTAGAAAGAAATCCATAAGGTAGGCTTAAAATTATCTTGACCAACATGGGGAAAATGCCTCCCCTAGGCCTGGGCGGAAAAGACCCGCTTGCAGAATTGTACCGAGCACGGTTTTGACCGCATATAAAGGATCCCCCTCCAATATGCATGCGAAAGGCAGGAATGGATAAAGCACAACGGTTTCCTGTGTTTAGTGGGATTATCAGCAGTATTTATTTTTCCCTTCACACATTGCCGCATCGTCTAATTTTTCTACAATGAGGATTCTCACTTTTAACGACAGAAAATGTCCCTAAGGCATTCATTCAAAAATCTGGCGAACACGTCTTAACAGAGTGACAATTATGGATAGGACAGGTGTGTGTGTGCGTGCGCTTATATACGTATACACAACATGTACATATATAGATAAATGTAAATAATTCTATATGCCCATGTATGCGTGTGACTCTGTGGGTATAGATATGAGATATCGTGTTATAACACACTTAGAAAATGTAACGCACACCCCATTGTTAACGTCAAAGACCCACAGATACAGACAGTTGATCTATTGGGAACCCCACAGAAATGTGACGCACCTGGAGGTCAACAAAAATAAGACAAAGAGACACCCACTAGCCATAATAGGGTTTGTTTTCACTTTCTGGGGTTAAGTGACTGTTGCGAAATAATCCATTCATTCTTCATGAAGTTGGCCACCTTGACAGGATAAAATGGGGAGGGCGCTGCCTGGAGCAGAAGCTGCTGCAGCGATGGTGACAGGGACCTTAATTGATGTTTGTGCCCAGGGGCAGCTTCTCTTTCTCCTCCCAAGTGAGAGACTGCACTTCACAGGAACAGAACAGGGCAGGGTAGGGAGTTTTCTCGTGGGGCAGGGCAAGGCCAGGCCAGATGTGAAACGCTGCGTGTGCTCTGCTGGCGTGGCTGCCTTCCTCTCCCTGTTCTGCCAGGCACTGGCCAGTGCCCTCTAACCGCTCCCCTCGTGCTGTGTGGCCCCCAGGGTCCCCTGTGGGGAAGAGTCTTTGAAATGCCCTGGCTGACAGGCTCCAACACTCATCCTCGGCACCCGAGAGTTCTCAGCACTGGCGCTCGGCATGTCCTGCTGTCACACCGATGGCTTCGTGTGGAGCAGGGCAGAGTCAGGAAGAGAAGAAGGGCTTCGTCGCGCGTGACCCAATCCTCAGAAACATGGTAGGCTGGGTCCCAGAGGGAAAGGAAAAACCTAGATGTCTGAATTTCTCTCGAGTTTCTGCATCCCTCTGGAGTTCTTAAAATTTGATCCCACCTTTGGTATTACCTGTGGGGGGGAATGGCGCTCTTCCTTAAATCACATGTTAAACAATAATTGCAAATATTTTCTTTAGAGATCTTTTGCTGTTTTTCTTGTTAGTCCTTGTAGGATAATTTTAGTTGTGCATGTGTGTGCGTGTGTGTGTGTGTATACAGTTAAAAGAGTTGTTCATTCCAACAACTCATTGGCAGAATGGAGGCTTCCAGCAGGTGCTGGGTGGTTTCTGGAAGACTTTTCGCCCATATGTCTGTTCAGTTGTTCATTCATTCAAAACATCTGATTCAAATATTGGTTCTACCTAGATACAGAGTGAGCTTGGAAATTCAAGTTACAGTCAAAAGATATGTTTACTTTCTGCTATATAAGTACTATAGCCCTTCATTACTAGCACAATAATTCATTATAAATATTTCAATTTTAAAAATAAGTACTGGGGGCACCTGAGTGGCTCAGTTGGTTGAGCATCAAGCTCTTGATTTTGACTCAGGTCATGATCCCAGGGTCGTGGGACTAAGCCCCTTGTCGGACTCTGCGCTGAGTGTGGAGCCTGCTTAAGAGTCTCTCTCTTCCTTTGACCCTCTCCCTCTCTTGTACTCTCTCTCTCTCTCTATTTTAGAGAGAGCTAAGACTTTGCACTGGGCCTGCTTTGATTTAAATCTTGGCCAGAGGGTCTCCAGCACTCTCTCTCTCTCTCTCCTCCCTTTGTCTCTCTCTCTCCCCCCCACTCTCTCTCCCCCTGCCCCACCCTGTGGCTCTTTCTCTACAGAAGGAAAGATAGTCCAGGCAGTTCGAATATCCTCACAGCTGTTACTCCAAATCGACAAGGCATGTACACTCTCTCTCAGCATCTATGTAGACAGTCTCAAGAAAGATGGCCATTTCAAAGCCAAGCACTCTGGCTTGGGAAGAAAAGACTGGACTGGCCTATCAGGACCACACGCCCCCTTCTGCATTTGGGGGCACATGGAGTGCCAGTGGGGTAGGGTGCTGTGCGGTGGGCCGTGACTCAGGATTTGTAGATCTATCAGGATCCCAGGGACTAGGGGAAGCACGTTGCCCTAAAGGAAAAGCTGGGGTGTGCTTACCTGAAGGAGGGGAAAGGAATACCAGATGGACCAATGATTTCTCAAAGCATCACTGTAAAATGGGCCTGAAAAGGCACCGATCCATCTGAAATGCTTTTAGGAAACGAAAATGAGAGCAGAGAAAAAACTAAGACGATAAAGCAGCATTGAATAGAATATTATTAAGAACATATATTGGCTCAAGAGAGTTTGCTTCAGAAAATACCTTCACAGTGAAAATCTAGAAATGATGGTATCTTGATTAAAATGTTTGTTTTCATAAAAACAGAATCCAAACAGCCTCAGAGTCCAAACAACTTTTCCTGGAACTGAGGTATTTTTCCCCCATAGAAGTCCAAATTTAATTAAGATGGGATAAACAGCATCTGGACATTTCCTGATCTTATATCTTGACATAATTTAGCCTCAGAGGCAGTCGTATTTTCTTAGAAGATGATCCTTCCTTTCCTTCCGATGGGCTTTGTCCTCTGGGGGGAGAGGAGAGAGATTGCTGGAATTTGGCCCACACCATCCACTGTCACACATCTTCTCCCCTTTAGAGGCTCTGAGAGAGGGAAGGAGGAGGTGAGAGAGAAACCCAGTACTTCACGAAGGTATAGAAAGCCCAAAGTCATAGGGCTCAGAAGGGGAGTGTCTGTCACCAACTGACTCTGGCTGTCCTGCTTTATACAGTTTTATACCTTCGAGCCTATTTCCATCAGCTATCCTGTTTTATGGCTGCAAATAAGATAAACTGCGTTCTCTCTCTCTCTCTCTCTCTCTCTCTCAGTTTCTCTCCCTCTGTCCCTCCCTCCTGCTATTAGGGTCACAGATTAGCAGACTCAGTGCTCATCTATAAACCAGAATAGATCTTTCCACAGGCCCATGCTTTCTCAGACCTGTCTTGTAATCTCACCCAGTAACAATCTATGCAGGCAGAACAGGGGACCCCAGAGCCTGTCTCAGAGGACAAGAGTCTGAGCCTGCGCCAACGTTGAAATGGGTTTAGCAAAGCTCTCTCCCTCAGAGATCTGGCCATGCCTCTGTGACGAGGCACTAGTCTCCCTTGTGGTCCTGGGTGGGCAGGCTCCCGTCAGGGTGAAAGTCCATCACCCATGTGACTTGGACAAGTCACTTGCCCTCTCTGGGATCCCCTAGAAAACGAGCAGACTAGACCAGGTGATTTCTGCAGCCCTCCCAGTTCTGACACCCCGACACCATTTCCCACCACCATGATTTCGGGGAGTTCTATATAACCGTAACTCTTTCTGGTGGCTCTCAGATAAAGGCCAGACCTAACCTCACCCCGCCAGAGGGTATGTCTGCAAGAGCAAGAACAAAAAAGCAAGGACAGATAGGGGTTCAGGCATCAGCTATATTCAGATTAAAAGTGGTAAGGTTAAGTCAGTAGCATCCTTTATATTGTGGCCGTTTCTTTCTCCTTCTCCCCTCTGGGATTAAAGCTTGTGTGCTGACTGTTGAAAAATCAGTCATTAACGGCCAGGAAATGACTTCCCCATCCATCAGAACACTGCTCAGCCATGTTCCAGCTTTTCCCTCCTTTCCCTGTGTAATTATTCTCATCCACCGCTGATTACAGTTTATAATAGCCATAATTCTCTCCGAATCAATCATTACTTTACTTTACCATGGGGTTACTGGTAGAAGCATGAGGGAATGCAGTACCCCCGGCTGGGTTTTATTTTTTGGAAATTGCCTGCTTTCGTCTGGATCTCATTTAATCATCTGGATGTTCAAAGAAAAGCAAAGATTTTAATTCAAAGGCATTTTTTTTTCTACTTGACCTTAACTCTTCTTCTTACTTTTTTTAAAAAGGAAACGATGGCTGGTTAAGTAAGGCTGACATTGTACAAAATCTGTCAGTGTTGTTGTTTGGAGTGATTGGTAGGGAACACAGTGGGGTTTCGTGTCACGAACTCATGTGCTTCTTTGACACTTCACCTACCTGAATGCTGTTCAGGCTATCCATCTTGTAGGATTTTCTGGAAGGTTCAAGAATTGTCTTTTCCCTCCAAGGACCGATTAGAGCTGACATTCCTACTGGGGGAAAGAAAGTTTTTTTTATGCATTCTGGGAGGTATGACAATCAGTCATTTACACCTTAGTGAGAGTTTAAGGCAATTCAGTCTTAACCGGTATTTACCAGACTTACTATGTTCAATATATTGTGCCAGTGCTTTGGTGAGTTAAAAAAAAAAAAATGAATATGATCTAGTCTTTGCATTCTGGAGCTCACAGGGTAGATGAAAGTGGTAGGAACAAAGACATACAAATAATCATTTCAGCACTCGCTGTGCATACCTTGGACTGTTGGGGTACAAAGTGCAGCAGGAGAATGAGAAAAAGAGGCTATTTATACACTAAGGACCTTAGAATTCCTAGAGGAAATGTCTTGAGCTGAACCTTAGCGGAGGGCAAGGACTTGAACAAGTAGTCATTCCAGGAGGGGACAGCAGAAATTAATCACAAAGGCCTGATAGGGGGAGAGGGGATGGAGGAGACCAAAGCCTGACAGGAAAGGCCTGGCAAGGTGGAATGACTTGGGGCCATGGGGTGGTGTGAAGACCAGCGGCCTGAAGTCCAGTGACTGGCTGGAGTATCAGGCAACCCCCAAGCAAGCTTCGGGTGACCATTCGAGTTCTTCTCAGAGAGGTCTAGAACACTTGCTGGGGCGGCATTAGCAAACACAAAGCCACAGGACGAAACATCACATAGCTTGAGATATATTATCCGAAATGTGACCTCATGGCTCGTGGTTTGGTGCCTGCTAGTCATAATGATGAAAGGAGTAATTTTACAATATTGGACTCTCACTCAAAAAAGTGGTCTTTTTAAGGCCAAACAAAACCAGGCTGAAGTTGAAGCTCTAACGGAAGATGTTTCACTTAGAAATTTTTTAAATATTAGCAGAGTATTTTGGAAGTACTGGACCAGCCTCAACAGCAGAAGTTCTCAGACCTGCTTACACGAGGGAAGGGCTGTATCTGCGGTAGGAATGGGGACGGCACATTGACCTCGCGTCCCTCCTTGCTAGTATGTGGTTGGTTTATTGGGGGAAACCCGTGACCTCTCACACAGCCCCTTTCACCCTCATTTGCCACATTTACCATACATACAAGACATGAAATAATTCATGCAGCAAAAGCCCAGGGGTCTCCAGTCTGGGGGAAAATGTTCCAGGTAGCTGCTAGTCTGGAAGTTATTTTCTTTCCCTAAACCGCCAGGGTGGTCCGTATCAGTGGTTTCTAGCTTTCTTATTTCATGAGCCAGTAAAATTATTTTTTTTTAAATTGGGTGGTAATGGAGGGAAACATGGGTTTGCCTCCTTTTCGTTTTGCCAAGTCAGGGTATAAAATATAACTGCTTTCGTCTCCTCTCTCTATTGTTTTACACACACAAAGTACATCTTGATACCAAAAACACCAGCAAACCACAATCTCCACGTAGAGAACAGCCCTTTCGATTGAAAGCTTTCTTGAAGAAAACTGTCTTCATTGTCCTTACTGTTCTCATTTTGCAACAGAATGCTCAAAGATGCGTCTTCGAAGGGCATGGAGCCCCGGAGAGGTTCCGACCTGTGTGAACCTTCTCTCACATGGCTAGAAGACAGCTCAGAGAGGCGGTTCTGGGGTCATGTCACCGGGTACATGTTGGAAGAAAAGAAAGGAACAGCCTCATTTTCCAGCCTTGTCCAGATTCATCAGGAAGCAAATCAGGGCTGTATTGTCAACTCACAAGGTGATGTCTGAAAACAGCAGGAGACAGAGGCTGAGACGTCTGTCTTCTCGGTCAATGTATCAGTCCTGTTACGGAGAGATGCCCATTCTGTTAGGTTCCTTGTGGACAAGGGCTGGTTGCACACAGAAGGCCAGCCAAGTACACGAGAATGTGTTAAAAGGGTGGAACAGAACCTGGCCAAAAGCATCTCCTTAAGTTACTCTCGGCTAAGGTTTTCATTAATCCCCAGCCTGGGGGCAGAGAGAAAGAAAGGATTGATGCTTGATGATAGTTATTACTGAATACCTACTATGTGCCCACTGTATACTATGTATGCATGTATGCGGAGTACCTGCTATGCTCCATGCAAAAACCTTTACAGATACACCATGTTATTCAAGCCTCAAGACAAGTTTATGAAATAGCTGTTTGACATAGCTCGTTTTTAGCTGGAGAAAACAACACTAAGAGAGATTAAGTTCTTGGCCTCTGGCTACACAGAGGGGGGACCAGAGCTCATTTGCCTGACCTGGGAGCCCACTCTGGCCGCTGCAGCAAGAGCTTCCCTGGAGGAAATGTGCTTGGTTTGTGTGATTGTCTACCACACGTCTGCACGGGCTGAAGCTATAGATTTAATACACCGATTATAGCGCATTCCCTCATACAGCTTTTCCAAGTCTCAATGAATCCTTTGTCATTTTTATAAATGTCTCCAGACATTGTTACGAGGTCAGCCTGAGTCAGTCAGATACAGAGTGGGGTCTGGCATCAAGGGCGACCGGGTAAGCAATGGTCCTCACGGAACGGGCCACACCGGGTCTCTCCCCAGACCCATCTGATTAGATGACCCTTGCTCGCAGGACTTGATGGCTACTGATTTCGAGGGTTTTGAGAAACTTCCGCAACCCCGCAGGCTCTAGCCTCCGTCTGCCACGTCTGCCGGGTTGGATGCAAATTCCCAGGAACATGAGTCACCTGCTTTTCTCTAGGGTTTTGCTCCATCGCTGGCCCCAAATATTTCATAGCAGCGGTGCCAAAAAGAAGCTCTGAGAGAGAGGAAAGCTTGCATATTAATTCCAGTGGCGACGTAATGAGAATTTCATTCACTTACTTTGAATTCCCTGGTGTCCCCCTTCCTCCCCTTGGTTCATTAACTCTGCGTACCTTGCCCGGCTGCTGAATCTCAAGAGGATGGATGCACTCTCGGTTCCCGCACTCTCGGCTCTCTGGGCTGTTTGCCTGGTCCTCTCCTCCCTGCATTTCCCCCAGGCCCTCACACATACGTCTGCTCCTGCCCCTGACAGAGGTCTTCATCCAGGCATGGAGTGTGCATCCTTGCTTTCCGAGAGAAGACAGCCTCTTCAGTGTGAGGGCTACTCTTAGGTTCTGCCATCCTTTCAGGCTCTGCTGGGCTTCCCGTCTCTGCTATTGGGGTGTGTGTGTGCGCGCGCGCGTGCATGTGCGTGGTCCCTGGTTCTCACCCCCAACCCAACACAACAGACGTCCTCATTCATTTCAGAGAGGGACCTAATTCAGTTGTGGTCAAAATATGACAAAACGCTTTTCCCTAATCCGAGCCTACAATTCCAGATGAAGATTTAGGAGTATGAAAACTTATGCAGGGACAGAGAGTGGGGTTGTGGTTTGGGGAGAAAGTGTAAAGTGGAATTTATAATCCACCCAGCACGGGTTAGAGTCAAAAGCTGACAGTTTCATTCTCAATTTAGATGAAGAAGCAAACATGCTTTTACAGTAAAAAAAAAATCTCATTTAATCTTTGCTAACCACTTCTGCCAGAAGGCGTCTCTGGAGTACCTGAGCAGGGGTGTGTGCATGTGTGCGTGCCCGCGCGTCCGTTAACTCGCCCCGTAACTGTTCCTCCCTGTCCTGTAGATGCACTCTGGCTGCTCTAAGTTGGCCACAGCACTGAATACTCTCTTCAGGCTGCGGAGGTGCAGGGCTGACTTCATGGGTGTGTCCGCCGGCCACCACACGCGGTAGGACTCTGTGCTTGCCAATGCTGTGCTCTTGCTGTCTTAAAATTCTTAACAATTTATATATAACAAGGGATCTGCCTTTCCGTTTAGCACTAGGACCCATAAATTAGGCAGCTTATCCTATTGAGAAGCAGATCATAGATACAACAACAGCTAAACACGCCAAATATAAATGAGTGGTGTGATCTGGGGTCAGTCACTTAGTCCCACTGAGCCTCCACTGGGTTCACATTTGGTGGTTCTCGACTCTGGCCGGACCTTTGCGTTACCAGAGGAGCTTTGCAGGAATATTGGTGTACTAGAATCCATTGGGAAAGGGTACTGGCATCAGAATTCTTCTGAAGTTTCGTTTGAAGTTCTGCAGATGATTCTGATGCAAAATTATTTCTGAAAATACAAGCCTGGGTAATCTAAGCTCTGTTTTCTGTGATCATGTATTCATTTTCCTTGGTACCTGTTCAAATTCCTGTGATTACTGTATTCCATTCTGTAATACAGGCTTGCTTGTTTTAATTTAAAGCTAACATCTTAAATTTGTTATTATCTAGTAAAAGGACACTGTAGGAAGGTGCACCACATTTAATTTGTGTATAACTCATGGCTTTGCACCCTTAGATGTGTGTGCAACCCGCTTTGACAGGCCCAGGACTAGACTGGTGATGATCTTTAAGGACCCTTATTTCTTCAATATTCTTTGGGCCTGTGGCTTTCACATAGATCTTTCCGTAGGTGGCCATATTCACATGAGAAATGAATTCTTCAGATGTGTGTGTTCTACCCTGCTAACATCACCAACCCTGTGCCCTCAAGGAAGTTCAATGTCTATACTAAAGATGAAGGTCAAAACAGGGAGATATTGGTGTAGGCCCAGGGAAGGAATCTGAATTCTCAGCTGCTCTAACAAGGTAAGAGTCTCGCCCTTAGTCACATTGGGAAACATCAGTACTGTTGAATAGTTTATACCAGGTGAGACCTCTTAGAGCTACCCTGTGATTACTCTAGACAAAAACATGACAAAGGGCAGTTTGCCTTCCATGTCCTTTGTTCTCTTCAGAATCCCTCAAAATGACCAGTATGTTCAAAGTATATTCTACCAGTCTAATCAGGCCTGCTCACTAGAGGATTAGGATATTACATGACCCAAACCACCTTTCTTCTGTCACACAGCTGTCCTTGGAGCAGGATTTGATAAACAAATTCTCACTAAAGTGTCAACGGCTGATGCAGTCTACTTAGTTCTTTCCAAGTGTAGTATATTGCACCAAGGCTGCATTTACTTAATCCAAAAGACTGTGGCTTTAAGGTAGAATTTTAGGCACGAATGGCCATCAAGGAGGGGTGTAGTTAGACCTAGAGCAGGCTTCCTGGACCTCCTCAAATAACACAGCCTCTCTGGCAGTTGGCCATATGTTTGTCATTTAAGCAACAAATAATGCTATCAGCAAGCAAGTCTTTGAACATATGAAAGCATGTATTAAAAAATCAACCAGTCAAATAAATGTAAAACCCAAGGATAGCCTTTGAATTCCTACTCAAATTGCCCAAAGATAGAAACATGAATTAACCTGTAAAACCTGGCAGATAAACAAGGGGTTTGACGGTGCTGTGAAAATGAGTAAAGAAGAAAAAGGTGAATTGCATTTAAGAAGGACCTAAGTGTAAAAGGCAAATCTCTGGCACCCCCACAAACGCTGGGGGTCCAAGAAACCAGCGAAGGGAGATAAGTGAAAGATTTAATAGAGAAACCAGCCAACGTGTCCCGAGCAGAGCAAGTAGGTGTTGAAATGCAGCCTAGGGTCTGCAGACCCTAGGTCCCAGTACACCGGTATGTTCGCCCAAAGGGAGCTCCTTTTTCTAATATGTCCTAAATTTCACGAAGATTTCTTACAAGCCAGCGGCAGCCCTGGAACCAAACCCACTTAATCTGTGGTCTGTACACAGAAAACTTAAAAGCGAGAAGAGTCAAAAGAGGCAGAATGTCACAAAAATTCAGACCTAGACCCAACAAGGAAGGCATTAAAAAAAAAAAAAAAAAAAGAGCAAGCAAGCAAAGGAATTGAGATTGGTAAAAGAAACACATTTAATGTGTCTCTGAAATGTGCCCATGGTACCAGGTCGACCCTCGCCTGGAATAGACGAGAAAGAAGTGACATGACCCGGCTCTCCTTCAGGCCAGGACTGACCTATAATTTGGGAATGATGCAGAGGCAATCCGAGTCCAGGGATAAAGAGAGGGTACCTCTTGAAATCCACAAGCCAAAGAAGTTGCCCTTTTTTATTTTGCTAATTTAATGTGAAAGTGAAACGGGCTCCTTTGCAACCTTGACAGCTAGCTTTCTGGGAAGGTGTCTAATATTGGACATAAAATGGAGACATGAATCGATGAGACTCATTAATATTCATAGACAGCAGATTAAGGTTGGTGGAAGAAATTATTTATGAAACCGGGGTATTGTCTTGCTCTCACCAAAAGGATTTTGTTTGGAGAGGATTGAATTGGGTGACAGGGCTATGACAGATTAGGTATGAATTTGCAGATTTCTTGGTTTATCTCCCAAGGAAAAGAATCTAAAGCATTTGCAAGCAAAGAATGTGCCGGGCTGAGAGCAGTAAATGCTTTAGTATCACGCGCCAGTAGGCGTAATGAGGTTCAGACACCACGGGCGTGATGGAAAGCACTTGGAAGGAAATGAAAGAATGGATTGAGAGTGTGGTTATGTAACAAAGGAACAGGCTGAAAGCAAAACAGGGCTTGGCTGATGTCAAGAAAGGTAGGGGGGATAAAACATAGCCGGTTCCTTTTTTATTATGCATGTGGGGGATGGGAGATAGCACAAAGTTGAGTAATATGTAATTTACAATCTTTTCTCACATTAAATATGTATTTGTTGTGCTACGTAACAAGTCTTTGTGTTATTTCTGACTGTAGTTAGTATATGCTGTTTTATAATCTAATAAAGAGTGCAAGTCAATGAGTTAGGAAGGTGTCTCAGATCCTCAAATAAACTCTGTTAACAGTACTCTGTACTTACACAATTTGAGGATTTATTGCTAGTCCCTTATCTCCGTGAGCCCTTTCCTCCTTTATCTTTCTGATCCTTTGCAGGCTTGTGGAAATAAGCTGTAGACATCTGCTGAAATTTTAAAGTGACAGGTGAAATTTCTTTTGTCCAGAATTAAGCATTGAGAGCGGCAGAGTGCGAACCTTAGAATAAGACCTTGAATTGTTCCCTAGGGCGTACAACATGCCATGGATTTTTTTTTTAAAGGAGTTTTCTGTTGATTGTGCTTCAAAGCATTCAGTCCCTTACGCGTGGACCCAGCCCATTGCAGTTTGTCGGTTGCCGTGGTGTTGTAAACAGAGTTGGAGCAGAGAGAGTAGTAGTCCCTTTAGGATTGTCTATGAACAAGTCTTAATTTAAGTAAGATTTCCAGACCAATTAAAATAAATTTTTTTTGGTGGATATGAACAGATGGAATTTAAAAATGTGCTCTCAGGAATTCGATAGGTCAGTGTCTGAGGACAGGAGACCTGGAGCCGATCTAAACAGAGCTTTCTGTGAAACAACACAGCAGGGGCTACAGGGTTTGGAAGCTGGAAGAATCTTTCGCCATGATCTGCCCTCATCTCTTCATTTTGAAAGTGTAGATGTGAAGACTGATAAAGGACGCATCCAAATGAGTAATCACCGTGTGGTACATCCATACAACGGAGTATTATTCAGTCACAAAAAGGAATGAGGCACTGACGTGCCACAGCACGGTGAACCCCCAAACATCATGCTGGGGAAGTAAGCCAGACACAAAAGGCCGCATATTTTATGGCTCGATCTCTAAGCAGTGTCGAGACTAGACAAATCCATAGGGACAGAAAGCAGATTACTGGTGGCCAGCAGCTGGAGGGAGAGAACACAGAGGTTGACTACTAACAGAGATGGGGCTGCTTTTTGGGGTGATGAAAGTGTTCTGGGATTGGATAGTGGTAGTGGTTGCATAACCTTGTTCATATGTTAAAAATCCACCGAATTGTGGGGCGCCTGGGTGGCTCAGTCGGTTAAGCATCTGACTCTTGCTTTGGCTCAGGTTCTCTCTCTTTTTCTCAAAATAAATAAATAAGTAAATAAAGAAAGAAAGAAAATACTTTTTTAAAATCCACTGAATTGTATACTTTAATAGAGTGGCTTTTATGTTATATGACTTTTATCTCAAATTTTTACACTGAGAAAAAAAAGGCAAAAGGAAAAGAGGAGGAGACTTGAGAAAGATGTTTAGCAAGGACAGGAACCCCGGCCTCCTCAACTGAAGGGAGGGTTGTTTCTGTTCATAGAGCCTCTTCTGGAATCATGCTTTTAGGGTATAAAATAACATATATGAAATAACAAAGAAAACCAGTTATGTCAAAACGAAGTTATCAAAATATTCTTTGGAAAACAGACTTGTGATCTAGTAATGCATGTGCTTCTAGAACAGCATGTTAAGGAACAGTTACTAGCAGCTGGTCTGACAACTATTGTCACTTCAAAGTTGCGGTGAACACACGTGATTTCACACAATCCTTGCAACAACCTCAAAGGGCTGGGAAATCTGGGATTTCTGTAAACGGTAAGATCACAGATACTAATGCTGGTTTGCCGCTCACAGTCATAATTGAATGAAATGCTGAATTTCAGTCAGAAGATAGTGAAAATAGATATACTACTTTTTTTCACATCTGAGATCATAGACCCTCAAATTATACTTCTATATGGACCACTTGGGGGTTCAGAGACCCCAAGTTTAGAATCCCTACGTTGCACCACTTCGGATGGTATCCAGGAAAAAGTGCAAAGGACTCAAAACATTTAATAAACCATTGTCATTTAATTACTTAGGGAGGATGGTTTCCCATCTCACCCACTAGCGAATAGCAAAGCAGCATCTGTGGACACTTCCTGTCATTCTTTGAAGAGCGCATAATAAACTACCTGATGTAGTAGGCAGGTAAGTCCCCTCAATGCAAATAGGCTTCATTGTGTTTGTGTCAACTACCGGGTTGTAAGGCCAGTGTGCTGTTTGGAGAAGATTCTGGAGTTCTGTTTCCTGTGGGGGGTATTGGCAACTTCTGCGATAGATCAGTGCATCAGTGCAATCGCTCCATGTCTGCCCCGGAGCCCGGAAGGAGAGGGGACCCCTTGATCCTATTAACTCCCAGCCCTCAATGCTGAGCACCTTCTTCCTAAACCTGCAGCTTCTCTCTTAATGCCCCTTGTGCCACCAGGAGCCTTGGCTTTAGCGATTCAGTCCTTAGCAATTCTACACCAAATGTGTGATGTTCACACATCAGGGAAATTAGCCATGCAGACATTCTGGGTGGCTTTTCTTTTTAAAAACAAATCCCCAGTGTTTATTAGCATGACAGTATGCTACCAGTGAAATGAAGCTTATTAAGGAGCTATCACTTGGAGAACAATATTAACACGTCAAATTACTTCAGAAACATGATACTTCCTGTTTAAAATACTGTTAAGCTCTGCTTTTTAATTTACGCAAGCCCTGCAGGTCCTCGCAGAATGAAGGGAAACTCACATGGAAGCTTCCAGGCACCACCAACAGCCAAGGTGTGGATCTGCAGAGCCCGAAGGTCAAGTGTTTCCCGGCTCTGTGGCTCTCCCTCCCAGGTAAGTCATAGCTTATCATGAAGTGAGTTTCTGGGTGTCTGACCAACAGGGTTTTTGTCCACTGCCTTTGGTCCTATTGCTTTCGTTAGTGAAGATAACAACTACTCAACCGAGGCCTGCAAGGGAACGTGGCTTCCAGAGCTTAATTCTCAAAGTTGTTCTCCTCAGCATACCACACAGATGAGGCAAACATGTCGCATGCGTATGTACACAAATGTGATGTGATTTGTGTATATATATACATCGTGTGTGCGTGTGTGTACATACAGATCTCCACTGTCCTCTCTTTGGAATTGCTTTTCCCTCATTGTTCAGGATGAGAAGGAAAAGAATGTTCAGCCAGCTGGTGGGTAGTCATCTCAATTCCCTTCCCCTTAACTTTAATCAGGTTCACTGGACAACTTCGTTTGGCCTTCCGGCTTCTACTCAACAATTCTTCGGAGCTTCTATCCTTCCAAATAAACTTATTAGCGGTGAATTTGACCCCTGATGCTTCCAAAGCCTGAACTGTTAGTGTGTTTTGAGATTGGCAAGGAAGCTCTCCTCCATCCATTCATCTCCCTCACTTGTGAGTCTGAGGTTCCTTTGATTTTCGACACTTCAACCAGCTCCACGTAAAGTGAGAATACCTCCTGGGATGCAGTGGGAGGGTGGGGATGCAGGAGCCTCCCTCCTTTCTCCATCATCCAAGGCAGACTTCACTAACGGAACACAATCCTCTTTCTTGTGAACCTGGGTCTGGCCTCAGAGTCTGTCCGAGCATAGTGAGCCAACGACGGAAGTCAACCCGCAAGGGGAAATCTCACCAGTGAAGGCCTGAGGTTCGCAAAGCTAGTAACTAGTCATCGTGCACTGAAAGACCGTGACCCCCAGCTAACACTTTAAGGTCAATGTGTGTGCTTCCTAAGCAAGTTAGATGCTTATGTTTGAGAGCTTCATTTAAACCACAACAAAATATCCACCTTGTCCATTGATACATGTGGGAGAGCCTAATGGGAGAGGCTTGCTGGGGGATGAGGTGTGTCAATCCCCTGTGCATGGGATGTACACCATTCCCCTGGCATGTCAAGCAAGTCCTAGCACAGGACAGCCCCTCTGTCCCTGTCATTCAGTGCTCTGCCTCCTGGCCCCTGGGGTTGGCCCAGCCCCGCCCCATCGGCCTGAGGGGTGCCAGCTCTTCCCTAGGCCTCCCTGCCTTCTCCTCTGAACATCATTTTCCCGCCTTCGCATGAACACGATCCCTCCCATCTCCCCACTATCTTCGAGAGCAAGTGTAGTTTCTAGCACACCGGGCATTGTTTTAATCACCAGTGGTGTGTGATGTTTCATCATTACAAAATCCCCCTTCCCTCCACTGTTTGTTTCTCTCTTTACAGCTTTCCTGACCATCATGTTGGCCATTGGACAGTGTTCCCTGGCTTCACAGAGCTAACCCCCTCGCTTAACAGAGGTACTCATTTATACTTTTATACCAAATAACCGTCTGCCATAGAGGTCTCTCCTGGAGCCAAGCTCTTCTCTCCAGCCCAAAACCGTGCCACAGCACAGCCCCCACCCCTGCACCATAAGCTTCTGGATTGTCTGATATCTCAGAGAGCAAAGGATCAGCCCCGACTGCCGAAAGCAAGCCAGGCAGTGGGGTCAGTCCCATAAACTAATGGCTTAACTTAGCTTTGGCCTCATGTTCTGCACAAAAGTCTTCTCTCTCAATGATGTAGGCTTCTCAGAGCTGGGGAGAGAACAAGGAATCCATCCTCCTGTCACTTCTCACCCAGGCAAAGAGGGGATCTGAACGATGGATTTTTCCTCTTAGCTTTAATCTTCTGGAACACAGTTGAGCCTCCTGAGTCTCGTAGCTAGTCAACCTGGCTTGGGAATCTGAGACTCTGCTGGTGGGGTGGAGGAAGTACGGTTGTGTGCAAAGCATGGGGTGCCACCACCACCTCCCCGTCCTTCCCTGCCCCTGCCAGCCAGAGAAGGAAAGTGAGTTCAAAACAATCAGCCAAAGGGATCAACTGTTTCCCAGACATGCCTTCTGGCAAAAGCTGCAGTAAAATACTAAGGTGCTAAGGAAAACATGGATAATCCCAAATGTTCACATTTCCTCAGTTTCAAAGTTTTCGTGGTGTCTTTCCCATGGCTGCTATTCCAACAAGCAGAGGCTGTGGAAAGGGCCCTGGCTTTGGAATGAGAAGACCAGGGTTGAGTGCTGGCTCCTGAATTTGCTGGGGTGTGACCTTAACCAAGTCCTGGGCAGAGTAATGTCATGGAAGCCAAGGGCCCCATTGGTAAACAGGGAACCATTAGAATATCTTGTTCCTGTGGCGGTTATGAGGTTCCAATAGTGCAATGTAGGCGTGAAAGTCGGTTATGTACTACAATCGGCATCACAGAAGCAAGGACTTTTCCTTTTTCTCCGTATTTCAATAACCCGTGATCCTCCCGGGAGCCCCTCTCCCCCTGGCTCTCCTGCCTTGCCATTTCCAGCATTCCCTGGGGCCACCCAAGGCCCAGTTAGTGGGATGCTCAGTGGGGTGGAAGGGGGTGTGAATTCATGATGATCTCGCCCATGCAGATGGGTAAGGCAGCTGAAATTAATGACATTCCGAGCCACTGCCGTGCTCATCTGCTTAACAATCCAATTTCTAGGACATTTTAGAAGTTGTTAGCTGACTGCCAAAAATGAGGATCATTAAAAATAGATTCACAGCTGTTCAGGAAGCCAGAGATATAATTTTACCTTCATTATGCCTTATTGCAGATGTTATTGATTTAATCTCATTGCATTTTACTGTGTAATATCAATTCACACTGTCTTTGACTTGGAAATTAGGAACTGTATTTATTCTTCTTATTCTCATAGCATAGGCATGCTTAGACTGACAGCCACAATGACACCAGGTTCCAAGGTGGTGGCACCATTTAGGCAAGGCCTAATTGTCAGGGTGCAGAGTTAATTTAGTGTAGTTGCCTGAGATAAAAAGAATCTAAACATGAGGTCGCCGTGCCTTTCAAGAGTGGGTCTACCTACACAAATACACAAATCATTTAAATAAGTGAGTCAGAAGAACACGGTTTCCTTGCATGTCACCAAAACGTTGGTTCGATGAATCTCTCACTTCTCTGGCAATTTTCTTTATCCGGAAACTTCACACTGAAAATTGCTAGAGTAGAATTTAATCTGAAATAAATTAGGATATTGTTTCCCAGAGATGTTTCTCAGAACACTCGTTTTGAGATATTCTGTGATTTAAAAAGAAAGAAAGAAAGAAAGGGTCCAAAACTCCTCCTTCAGCAGCACATATACTATAATTGGAATGACACAGAGAAGAAAGCAGGGACCCTGCGCTAGGATGACATGCAAATTCGTGAAGTCGTGAAGTGTTCCGTATTTTTAAAAAAATAAAATAAAATAGAGTCTAACTCAAAAGATCTGGGAAGCCCTACATGATAAGTCCTTCTTCGAAGGCATTACAATATATGGTGGTATATTAAAGGCTCCAAGCATGAAATAAATTTGCTTGACTTTGTTTAATCCAGCATTTTCTAAACTAAAGCAATGCAGAAGTGTTTGTTTTTCCCCAGCCATTAATATCTCTGGGGGCTAATGTGCTAAGGAACACCCTTTGGGAATCTCTGTTTAAGACAGTACTGGAAGAGGGAAGGCTGGTTTATTCCTAGCAAGTCTTACACCTTTGTTGACTGCCAGTGTGGCCGCCATCTTGAACCTAACGAGGCCATTGCCGATTTACAGAGGTTTGGTTCATGAACTTTTTTACCCGAGTGTCTGCTGCTTCATCTCTTTCTTTCCCTATTTCACTGCCTCAGCCTCCAGACTCAGGTTCCATCCTATTCACTCCCAGTTTCCAGTCTCCCTACTGCCCCCTCCACCCTGCCCCAGGAGAAATGCCAGACTCCTCACTCGCAGGTGCAGCAGGGGGGCCCATGCCTACTCTGATTTTACTATGTTCAGACATTTCCTCAATTGAGTAAGTTAGCTCTGCGTGAGTGAGAAAATTGGTTCATACAGTGAGCTCCACAGCTGATATGATATCAAGTATAAGATGATTCCAAATTTTTTGTAACATTAGTATGCTTCATGGCCTTTAGTAACCCATTTAGCCATTCTGTCTTGATGAGTGGTTGGCATAGCACGCCTCACGATGCACAAGTGTCTCTGTCTATGTTCATAAGGGCTGAGAAAAGGGCCCCATATTGCCAACAATGGCATTTGAAGGGGTTCCATATGCACCATTTGGTTTGATGAGCTCACACGGGAGGTTTTACCAACTACAGTGGACATCGACAAGGATGGTGTGGCTCAAGGATGTTTACTTATTCCACTTCTGCCCACTGCCTTGCAGATCTCAAGATGTCACTCATTTCCAGGCTAGTGAAGGGCTGCAGAGACCTAATATTTATGTTTATGTCACTTTCCTTTATTTCATAGAAAATATACCCCTTTGTTCATGATGTCTAACATTTGCTACTAGGTGGCAGAGAATGTTAAACAACTTCATTATTGTCTCTCTCTAGCCCTTCCGTGCTCTCGCCTACCCCAACTTCGCTGAGTGCCCCACACCCACCACCCTAGTGGTGACTCCATATCACTTCTCAGGATGACAACTGTAGGCAAAAGTTTGGGTAGGGTTTAGGCCCAAACCAGGGTTCAGAGCACAGACCCGATCTTATTTGGTACTCATTCCCCATAATTACCAACTTCCTGATGACAGACAACTTGTGCCCCCCTAGATTGTGAACCACACAGTGCCTGGTCTTTCACTTCTCCTCATATCCACCTTGGTGCCTAGCACCAAGCTCAATGCCTACTTACTAACTACTGGTTTAGCATCTCCCAGCCCATAAGGGATGGAGCCAGAGTTGGACTCAAAGTCTCTTGATGGCCAGATCCACCACTCTGAACCGGTTCTGTCCCACGAGTGTGGTTCTTCACAGCACTCAGCTCGCTCCTCTGTGGCCCACTTCACTCTCACCGTGTTGTCTGGCAACATCGATTGAAAAGGTAGCTGGGGCTCATAACTACACACACTGTAGTGCCACAGAGAATTACCCAGATTTTTAAAAATCGTAGCTTATGCAGATAGCTTCAAGAATCATGTTTGGGGCAGGCAGGGGCTACAACTATGTGTACCAACTCATAAGGTCATATGTGTGCCAACTCGAAAGAGATCTTTGAGGACATTTCGAGCAACTTTCTTATTTTTATAGTTAGGAATTTGAACTCCAAAGACAGGTATAACCGAGAAACACAAACCGATAAACTAAATGATGCTAGAGAATTCCTCTCTACATAAACCCAAATGAGAGAGTTCATTTTCAATTCTTTTATTGATACCTATTTTTCATTCCAGTATTTGAGTTATGTCATATTTTGGTAGCGCTGATGTGATTCAGAATTATGTCCCTTTTAAAATCAAACTGAAGTGAAATCTCCAACAAAACTGTAAAGAATCTGAGACAGTGACAGGCCAAAAGGAAAACTCAATTTGGAGACATACTTTAATGTCCTCAAAATTAATGCAAGAGCAAAATAGAACTACTCTGTACACTATAAGGAAATACAGTGAGGAATTACTAGTTGTACTTCCCCTCGTATACTTATATCAGTATATTATATAAGCATATACTTATATATGACAGACACAGACATATTAAGAAGAGAATAGAAAAATAAAAATGCTTCTTTACATGACTTAAGCTTCTCCATTAACATTGCTACTAAACAAAGGAATAAAAAAAATAAATTAAAAACAGACCTAAAGAAAACTAGCAGAGCGGCGCCACCTAGTGTCTATAATCTGAAAAAGCATCTACCCTTTCCTGCGCCCTCCAGTGGTAGAATTCACCATTCGTCATACTCAGGAAAACTAATTCTAGGAACACATTGTTTGGTTTCTTTCCTCCGCTTTGGATGGGAGACGGAAAGAGATAGCATTTCAGCACATTTTCTTAGCAAGATGCACCTTCATTCACTGTATTTAAGACAAAAAACTACGGAGATACAGTTTCCGGTTGATCACACAATAGTCTTCCTATAGACATGATTTTAAGCGAACTGTACTCATTAACCTTTAAAATCTGAATCATCTGAAAAGATGTAAACCCTTCTGTTCCCGTGACATTATGTTCAACATGAAATTTTACGAGCACCATCCCTGTGCCAACATTTTGGTAACCAAAACAAACTTTAGTTAAAAAAAAAACAACAACAACCTTAATTTAGAAGTAAATGTGAGAGAATGTGAGCCAGAAAGATTCATTTTCCTCTGTACCTCGGTTTACCCATCGGTAGTGTGGAAATGGTTCTGATTCCAGTCTCTCCATCTTCCTTTAGGAGTGAGGGAGAGTTGCTAGTTAGGGTTACATGAGGTTGTCCCTAGACGCTATCTAAAAGTAGAAAGTATATGATTTAGACAAAGGTGAGATACTTTGTTATTTGTATTAGGAGTTGAAAATGTTGGCATTGATGTCTAATATCAGCACTGCCCGAGTGAAGGGAAGAACAGTGAACCAGAGAACGAGATGAACTTTACTGGTTGCGTGATCTATGCTTGGATAAGTCATTTACGTCTGGACTCTCTTCTCCATACGGCCTGCTCTGGCTCTAATATCCTACAGTTAGATAATATGATTGCAATCTCCCTGTCCCTGTCGCAGCGTAGATCCTCGTTACCTCTTATCTGGACTATTGCAATATCTTCCTAACACATCTCTCCTAGCTCCAATCCATCCAGCCGAGTAATCAAGGAAGGTGGGTATTTCCAACATCAATCTTCCTAAAGTGTAAGTCCAGTCATCCCATTCCCCTGCCTAAGGGCCTGAAATGGCTCCCCATGGCATTTTGCAGGGTAACCAGCCTTAATCGGCATCTATTCGGTGCCAGACAGTTTAACTGGTGCTTTCTGCACCCAGTGTCATCACATCCACGCAACGACACTTCGGATTGGTGGGACATGCCAATTTTCATGGGGTGCAGATGGGGGGAGTAGGCTGAAGCTTCTGGGGTTCAGGGAACTGATCGAGTCAAGATCTCTGGTTGCAAAATTCGTGGTGTTTATGAGCAGTTAGGGAGTATGCTTTGGAGCCAGAAATGCTTGGGTTGGAATTCAGGCTCTGCCAAACCTGGTTACACACACTGTGTGACCTTTGGAAATTTCCTAACCTCTCTATGCCTTAGTTTCCTTATCTATAAAGTGGGTGCTCAGTGAGTGTTTTGTGTTATCGTTACCACATTTTCTCACTGAGTAGTCATGAAGATCCCCCCTTCACATTCAAAGCGCTTCTAAACTTGGTTCCACCTGGATTTCCTGTTTTTTTCTTCTACTACTTTCCAAAGAGCCCAATGGCGAATTGTTCCAATCCCTCTCCAACCTCATCCCACCGCCCATACTTGCAAGTATATTGACTTTCTCCCAAGGACTCTGCTTTTGCTGCTGCTGGCGTTCTCCCTCTTCAGAAAGTCTGTTTCCTCCTCTCTAACAAACCCTAGTGGTTAGCACAGTGCTGGTAACATGGTAAGCATGTAATAAATGTTAGGTGTTACCAGTATTATGGTAATTGGTGGGACTATTCATAATATCCTTCAAGGCCCAATTCCAAACTCACCTCTTTCATGAGACGTTTTCCAGTCCTCAAACGAGGTGTTATTCTCTTCTGAACTGACTGCGCCCTACCTACCACCCAGCACACTCAGGCTGTGCTGACCAGTACAGTAGCTGCCAGCCACACATGGCTACTGCACTTGAAATGAGGTGGGGCCAAAGTGAGATCTACTATAGTGTAAGACCTCTCCATACGCCAAAAGTCTGTATAAATAAAAGAAGTATTAAGAAGTTTCATCAGTATTTTAATTTTTAATATTTTAATTTTTTTGACTATTGCTGAGATAATATTGAACATATTAGGTTAAATAAAATATATTATTGAAATTAATCTCATCTGATTCTTTTTATTTTTAATTAAAATTGCATATGTGATTTCCATTATATTGCTTTGGAGAGCACTGTTCTAAAGTACAGCTATTTTTAACAAATAGCTGAGTAGAAGATGTAGTTCATATTCAGGATTTTTATTTATAAATATGTACTTTTTGGAAAATATACTTTTTGACAAAGTCAAGATTATAATATAAATGTTTTATTGCCTGCCTTTTTCATTCACTGTAGTGTAAATCTCTTCTACTTTGTTTTATCTTCTATACTTTCATTTTTAATGGCTACATAAGTATCCTGTTTATGGTTGGTTAAGCCAATCTGTTAATTTGCCAGACATCAGCTAGATGTTCACCAATCCACGATGCCCAAGAAGGGAAAGATTAGGATTTCCAGCATCCTTTGCAGTTAGTTGTGGTCACATGACCAGCTTCTGGCCAATAAAATGTGGTCCGAATGATGTAAGCCATATCCAGCCCATAACAAATCCAGGCATTCCTCCTTATCCTTTCTGTCTTCATTCATCTGTTGGATGAATGCAGGGGTCTAGATGAGTACTTTGAGGTTCTGAAAGATAGTAGAACTACAAGATAGAAAGAGTCGGGATACCTAAATCACTACATGGAAGGCCACCAACTGTATCATTAGCGAAAATAACCTTGATTGCATTAAGCCAAGGAGATTTGGTATTGTTAGAGCAAGCTAGTGTTAATTCCTTTAATACTTAGTATTTGAAATTTGTATTACTTCTCATTTCTGTTATTATAATCTGCAGTGTTAGCATAAATTCCTAGAAGTAGATTCACAGGGTCAAAAGATACGTACATTTTTACAACTTTTGGAAACTATAGGCAAAACTCTCTTCTACAAATTTCTTGTATTCCTTACCAGACTGGAAGCCATTTGATAGATTTCACTTTGACTGCTTCTAAGTATCTTATAGGTTTGGTTAAATGCAAACAATTGTACATATGCTCAAAGTACTTAAACAAAAGAAAATACTTCCAAAATAATGACTCCAAAGTATTGGTTTCAGAAACCATGAATTTTATAGATGCCTTTAAGAAATATAGGTTAAATGGGGTGCGTGGGTGGCTCAGTCGGTTAAGCAACTGACTTCGGCTCAGGTTACGATCTCATGGTTCATGAGTTCAAGTCCCGTGTCAGGCTCATGCTGACAGTTCAGGCCTGGAGCCTGCTTTGGATTCTGTGTCTCCTTCTCTCTACCGTTTGCCTGCTCACTCTCTCTATTTCTCTCTCTCTCAAAAGTAAGTAAACATTAAAAACATTTTTTTAAGAAATACAGATTAAAGAAAAATGGCAGCAAGGAATGTGCTGGGCTGAGAACTTCTTTTTAAAAAGAAGGTGTGTTCATTCTTCTCATTGTCATGGCGAAGCCATAAATCGTCAGCTGGTTTGGGTCTGTACCTCCCGCACCATGGGTCGCTGATATACAGTTGGCTACTTGAAATTTTTGCTTCTTGTATCTTTTTGTTCCTCCACGGATTCTCTCTGTATGAATCTCATTGCATATATCTGTGCTATGCATTTTTCATATATCACAAAACAGTGATTTATTTGTAGCTACGTTTAGTCCTTTAAGAAACATAAGTATTAGATTCAGGAGGGGTGAAGTTAAGACTACGTCATCGTTAAGGTTCTTTCCAAATCTAAAATTCCATGTGAGAGTTTCCGCAAAGAAATGAATGTGATTATTTGGTGTGTGGGCCGACTCTGAAAGAAGTCACAGACCAGTCTGGACACCAAATTCTAGTCTCCAGGGGTTTGCTTTTCTAGAAGCCCAAGCAGTGACAATAGCTTATCTTTCTTTCGATCACAAACCAGTGCTGTTTCTTCATGTTAAAAATCATTGAAATAACTCCAACCCCTCATTACCCAAAAATGCAAGTTTATGTTCAAAATTCTTTCAGAAGAATATGGTTTCACTCTGAGTGGAGTTGAAGTTTTCAAGTCCTCAGGATGCTGAGAATAGCAAAAACCCAGATTCTAGGCTTCCTCTAATGAGGTAATTCTCATGTTATTGTAGTCAGAACTTCTTCTGTGTACAATGAAAAAAAACAGTACGTTCTGAATAAATGGGGCCTCCATGGCTCTTGATCTTATTTCCGGAAATTTTATTAATGGTTGAGAAACAATGACCACATAGGAATGAGAAAAATTTCTATTATATTCTTTCTGGAAGGAAATCAGGGTTATAGAAAAATGGATTCCAGAACACCCCAAGATAACAAACCAGCTGCAAGGTTAGAAATATTATCTTTCTATTTGATGCTGAACAACATTGTTGGGTTTCTTTTCTCTAGGTGAATGGCTCTGACTGTCCAGCTAGGTAGTGTCACAAAGACATTCCTCCTTGTGGAGGATGAAGAAGAAAATAGTGTCTTGTAACTAAATGTTATGCCTCTTGAATGGGTCAGAAGGAGATAGGCATGGGGCGTCTGGGTGGCTCGGTCAGTGGAGCATCCAACTTAGCTCAGGTCATGATCTCACAGTCTGTGGGTGCAAGCCCCGCATCGGGCTCTGTGCTGACGGCTCAGAGCCTTGGGCCTGCTTCAGATTCTGTGTCTCCCTCTCTCTCTGCCCCTCTCCTACTCGTGCTCTGTCTCTCTCTGTCTCAAAAATAAATAAACTTTAAAAAAATAAAAGAGGGAGATGGGCTTTAGGGGAGCCAAGTCACTTGCATAAGCACTAGGTTGTTTTATTTGGACCTCTTCTATTCTTATGTGGTTATATGGTGTTCTTTAAACTGTAACCCCATCATCTTCTCAGACTGGCCTGATGGCAGGGTTCTAGGTGAGAGTGACATCCACCAACTTCCTTTGCAATCTCTCTGTCTCTTTCATACTCAGGTAGGACCAAGGCTAAGAAAGGTCCCTCTAACGGACAAGACACCATCAGGCCAGAGAACACTAGAGTGGAAATACGACACACGAGTAACATGAGAGCCAAAGAAGAAGTGTCTTATTCTCTGAGTTGACTATCTTCCACCTCCCTTCCCGTCCTCCTAGAGTGGAAGTTCTCCAAACACGGGCGTCTCATCCTCGTGTGCCTAGAACATGACTGGCATGTAGAGAATGCTCAAAAATACATTTTTGAAAGGCAGAGAGGTAAAAGAAGAGAGCCATGAAACTCTTACTGGAGAAAAGTTTTAAGAAAAGAGCAAAATTGCCAGATCTCCTAACGGCCGGGTGGTCCGTATTTATCGATTTCCTATAATATGCTAGGATGCAGTACTCAGACCGTAAACAATAGTAGAAGCAATCAGAGAATAAGATTCCAGTCATTTTCTAGTCAGGCAGTAAGTAAGTTTCTTCTAGTTTACATCCACTTATACCTGAGAAACTGACCTCAAAAAAGAGCAGAAAAATACCCATTGACCTTAAAGTACAGCCCGTGCCTTTCCCTGTGAGCATATCCTCTGCTGTTTTGCACAAGTTACGTCCCCTATCGCTGTATCGAATTTATGGTACGAGAACGGCTACCCAAACTCATATCAAACGACACACTCCAAATTTTCTTTGCCATTTAGTAAACATTTTAAATAAGGTAGTAGCACAGAGACTTTTAAAATAAGGAAGGTATTTAAGGGATCCATTCTATGCCATGGTCATCATCAGTAGGGTGGATGGGACGACTCTGGGGACAAAGAATCACAGGAAAGTAGAATTCTTTTTTATTGCAAAGATTTTATCCCCAAAAATCTCTTGGCCCTTCCTATGGCTCATGTCGTTGGCGATTCCTCCTCGTTCGCCGACAGGCATCCAGCGCTAGGCCTTTGTCGGTATTGAGAACATACAGCATTTATTAAGTTTAACACAATCCTCCACCTCTGGGTGGAGCATCTATCCCCCAAATGCTTTCCCTCCCCTCGACACTGAGGCTCGTTGCCCTTCCAGTCTCCTTTCTTTGTCCTGGCCACCTTCATTTTGGCTTCAGCTATACGCGGCACTTGGGAAAATGACTGCCCTAATCAAAATCTTTAAGATCTCTACAGAAAGTGTCTATAACTGGAATTTCCTCATTACTTTAATGTCCTTCTAGTCATAGCTTCATGGGCCTATTATGTGTAAATTAGAAACACATTATTCCACCAGCAAAGCTTTTCTTTCAAATGCATAGATTTTTATAACCTGTCACAATCTATTAAATTCCGAATTGTTTGTACTGAGACTGACTTTTTTCTGTAAGAAGATGTCAAAGGATCTTAATTTCAGCTAATTCTGGCAACCAAAACGAGTCTCCTCTACTTAATAGCTGGCAGTGGTCTCTGCAGTAGAATGCTTCCAGGAACAATTGGAAATTACTAAGATAATAGTGTGTTTCTTTAGATTAGTATCACCTCTGAAATGTGAAGCTTTTGCCAATTCAAAGCTCCCTTGCTGTCTTTCTAAAACTGAATTTCCTGAAAAGTTCTTAAATATTAAGAAGAGTTGATGTAAGTAGACAAGAAGACAGCAAACAGGAAAGCTAATGGACAGACTGTGAGTGACCTGTGGAGAGTTCTAGAATTTCACATGAGCTACTTCCAAATAAGGGAAAACTTGGCAGGCGTGAGTTTGGAATTCTCTTTAGTTTGTCGCTCTTTGCAGAGCCCAATACGATTTTTATTACTATTGCTTCCTGGCTTCGTGGCCATCAGCTGGAATACTTCCAGAGAGGATATGTTTTTGGGTGGGAAAAGCATCATTTCCTTCACAACCGGCTCATGAAGTGTGATATAAACTCAGCCCTGGAGTGAAGAGTTTGCCATGAGCCATCTAATCTCAATCTCAAATAGCTAATCCCAGGGAGCTATTGAAAGGCAAACTCAGAAAAACCCTATGATTAATGCTTGGTGAGGAGTAACTAATACGAACAGCCAGGCAGGACAGTAAGTGTTCTACGTGCACCAGCTTACGTAACCTTGCCGAAAACAAAACAAAACAAAAACAAAAAGCCCGTGAGGCAGACTGTATTATTATTCCCATTTCATGGAAGGCAACACTAAGTCTAAAAAGGGAGAGTTAAGACTTGAACTCAGGGCCCCCTTTAACATTTTTGTTGTGGAAAAGATCCTCAATTGCTCCAGGATGGGAAAACAGAGATCACCAAAGAGCTCCAGGGACTGGAGCTTTCTGGTTGGTGCTTGTAGGTCTCCTTACCTTCGTGTTGCCACCGAGCATTTATTCTCCATTAAGCAGGGGAGTTTTGGGTGTGAAGAGAGTCTTAAGCAGGAGAGGCACTCTATGCAAACAGACACGTTATAGACAGATTCTCGAGGCATTCCCAAAGACTGGTCAGTTCGGTCAGTTTAGGATTGAACAGTTCAAACAGATGGGGTGTCTGTGCGTCGTGCCGGTGAAGTTTCAGACAGGGAATTGGTCAATATCTGTGAATGCATCAGGCCCGCAGCGTGGCCCTGTGTACACAAACCAATTCCTGGATGTTTTTCACCTTTCTCTCATTTGTTTTTATGTGATATGATGTTCCCTTTGCTTAATTTTCCTCTTTCTTTTTGATAAATCCAGGCTGAATAACTCTGAGTGTCTCGTTAGAACCATTTTTACCAACCATGCTCATGGCAATGCCAAATGTGGGTGTGCTTAAGTATCAATAGTGAAAATAATTTACATTTCACCCAAAATAATAGCATAAGTTAGCCATGCTTCATGGGCTAGAATCCCTTTATCTGCTTTTCTCTGACTGTTGTTTTCAAGAAAATTCATTCTCAATAATAAGATTCCCCAAAATGAATTCTCTATTTCATATTGACCTGGGACACCTGGGCAACACGTCCCTTAGAGGAGATGTAATTTGAATGTATTACACTTGAATGGAGCTGTCTTTTAGGCAGGCGACCTTTGGGTTGCAATGAATAAAACTTCACTCAAACTAGATGAAAAACAAAATGTACTTTTTCAGGAAAGTGAAAGATTTGCCAATTAATCGGAAAGTCAATTTATCAGAACATCCTTTCACAAAGTTCTAGCTTATCAAATTTCGTTTTTCCCTTTGTCCATTCCACTACTTATCCATTCCATTAAGATCAACTGAGCATGAACAACCAGCCAGGTACTGGGGACACATGGACAGGGGCTCCATGATCCTTGTCGTCCCTCCCTTAATGCTCCTTCCTTCTGAGCTTTTCTGTGAGTGTGCTATCGAAGAGTTGCTAGAAACTGATGCAAAAGACAGGAGGCGGGTGAGGAGAAGTTGTAAAATGGAAAACATCACTCAGTCTTAAATCTATTAAAGATTAACATTTCTGTGGAATGCACTGCTTATTAACTTAAGAACCAATACATTTCAAAGCTTTAAAGACCTGAGCTCAGTAGTCACTGAGACAGACCTAATTGTTTTCTTTGAATGATACTTATGGTTCTCATAGAAGAAATTTCCAGACACACCTATTGTTGTTAGCTCTTTCTCCTGTCCACCTGTGTGACATCCTCACAACCACCCAGAGTGCTGGTAAAAGTCTGGTTTTGTGGGCTCCGTCCCTAGTTTCTGATTCCCAAGGTCCGGGAGATCCCCAGTTTCTGATTCGCGAAGTCAAGGTCCGGGAGGGAGCCTGAGAATTTCCATTTGTAGCAAGTCCCCGGGTAATGCTGATGTTGCTGGTCCAGGGACCACCTTTTGAGAAACATTGTTGTAAATAAATGTTTCTCAAAATGCCAACCACAGATGGGAACTGTTCATTACCTGTCTGTGACGAAACTGAAAGGAAGCGGTGGGAATCTTTTATAATTTGACATTGCCGTGCCATCCAAGTGCATGATCAGTGGGCATGAATAGCTGACTCAGTGCTGTCAGATTTGCTTGAGTCACATGTGGCATAAAATACATGCTAGATATATACAGGGAGCCCACGTTTTATTCTGTAACAGATTGGAAGTAAAAACACAGGTTGTTCACCATACATAGTTTGAGAAGCACCACTCTCTAAACCACTCAGGTTTTACAATGAGTCAGGGTCATCCCTTCTCATATAGTTTGGGGCAGGTGGGAGGAGGAAAAGGCCATGTCTTGGCCTGATGCCCTCTGCCTGGGGAGGTCCAGAGGAAACAGACAAGGCTGTACAGATGGGCCCTGGGTGTGATACCACACATCCGTGGAGTGGGTCAACCCAGGGGCCAAGGAGATTGTGTTTTTGAGCCTGGAGGCCTGGAAAAAGACACTGGCCAGTCAGAATTTAAGGTGCCCAACCCCCTGCAAGGGTTGAACAACATTACGGGAAGGTCGGATGCTTCCCAGTGAGATCAATACGGGTCCCTCAGTTGCAGGCAGCCAAGATTTGAGATTCAGTGCAGGCAACTCTTAATTGTCACAGAGTCACCTGATCCCAGGTCTGGGAAATTGACTTAATACCTAGGCTTAGAAGCTTGGGCATGACTAAATCTGCAATTCCCATCATGGGTGCCCCGTAGCCCAGGAAAAGGGAAAGCAAAAAATCATCCTTTTCTCTCAACTACTTAGGCTGGCATTTTTTTTTTTTTTTACCTCTTAAAACATTTTTATTAAAATTTCCAATCATCTGATTTCTGTCAGGATTCAGCTGTTCTTAGCCTTAAATTCTAGGATCCTCTTGGGCTGGCTAGAAGGAAAGCCATGTGATGGGGCCTCCATGATTTCAAAGCTTGATGAATGTGCCTCAGACTGACTTTGCTAACTGTCTTTTCAAATGGATCTCCTGATAGCTCTACGATTTTACTGGCAGTGATTTATATTTTAATATTTTGCACTTCAAGCTCTGATAAATTCAGCGTTCCTTCTAAGCACTTGTACAAATTAGATCGTAGTTAGAGGAGGCTAGCATTTTTACATGTTCAATACATCAAGGCCTCATAAGCAGGCATTGCAGCTGCCTGTTTGATTTTCTAGTCCCCACTGAAGTCTACTCTTGACTAAAGCCCTCCTCCTCTGGAGTCGCCCCAAGAAGAGGTTTTCATTACCTTGTATCCAAAAATAGCCATCGTCTTTGCTCTAATGGCCTCCAGTCACCCATTTGAAAGAGTGACCTTACATGCTCACCAGTCACCTCCCAGGGCCTTGGCCTTCCATTAGGAAAACTAACTGCCCCAGAAATGCTATAGACTGGACGAGACACAGCGATACTACCAGGCTTCTGATAAAGGTATGAGTTTCAAGATGACGAGCTAGAGAAGCAGAATGGGTCAGACCTGGGTTTGAATCATGCCGTATCATTTGGAATGTTTCTGACTGCAAGTGACCGAAAACCAAGTCAAACTAGTTTAACAGCAAAGGACATTTAGTGGCTTATATTGGTCCAGAGGCAGAGCAGGTTTCTGAGTTGATTGGTCCAGGGGCTCAAGGACATCAGTGGCTCTTCTCTCTACTGTTTCAGCTTCATCCTCGGACTGATTGCCTAAGTTCCCTGCAGGATGCAAGACTGGCTGCAGGTTGCAATCGTGCTTCCTCATTAGGGGCCAGCAGGAGAAGAAGAGGGAGAACTGATCTCTCACAACCAGTGAAAGAAAAGTCAGTCACTTAAATATGATTGGGTAGGAGAATGCCCTGCCCTGATTGGCTACAGTCTGGTTTATTTGAGCCAATCACAGTGCAAAAAGGCTAAGACTTACATGATTGGTTTAAACTGATTGGAGTCTGATTGGAGTCCTTCGTTGGAGTTAGGGGTGGAGCTGATGGCTCGAAACCAAAAGTAGGGATGGCAGGTGGGGGCCAACCACCATACTCATGATGCTGGCTTTGCTACTCTCATCCCCTTGACCTCCTCATTTAACCTCTCCGAGCCTCACTTTCCTCATCCATAAACTGAAGATTACCTTGATATCCACCTCCCTGGCTGCGATAGAGATTAGGAAAGAGATAAGAATAGTAAGGAGCTTTGGACTGTGCCTGGCACACCATAAGTGCCCAGTGAAAATTAGGAGGGAGAAGATCACAGGAAGTAGGTACCCATTGTATTTGGACATTACATGCTTTCTTAGGCTTGCTTCTAATAGCTCTTCCTGTGGTGAATGCAAGTGAAATGACCATCAATGGACAACAAATGCTGTTTAGAGAGACCATTTTATACTGATTTATCCAGACATTATTCAGGTGGAAAAAAAAAACCCAACTCAAACCAGGCAGTTCTATTACATTCAAAGAGTATCGCCGAGTAGTGAGTTTAAGAATAATAGTAGTAATGATATTAATAATATTAAAACAAAGAAAGTGAAAGGAAGAAAAAGATGAAAATGCTGATAGAAGGGGAGTAACTGCAATCCATTGAGCACTGTTGGGCGTTGTACTGGGCATTTTACTTACATGAGTTGTGAGCCCTTGATATTGATTGTATTATATCTACTTGTACATGAGAAGTGGAAATTTATCTAAACTGAGGAGTTTGCCCGAATTCAATAGACTTTAAGTGACAAAACCTGGATGGGAACCCACATTACTATGATTCCAAAGTTCACTTCATGTCTACATTTCAAAACTACTTGCAAAGAGGGTGCCCTCATTCATTCATTCGTTCATTCATTCCCTCACTCAGGCTCCCAGCAACTGGCCCTAGAGCCCCTGCTGGGCTTGGCGTTGGGGAAAAGAAAGATGAATAGGACTCAACAGTGCCCTCAAGAACCAGACAGTGTCCAAGTCCTGGGATTCCTGGCTTATCCGAGGAGTTCCCAGGGCAAGGTTCTGCGCTCTTTCTCAGTCAAATGAGAACTGTTGAATCGCTAATGATGATGGAGGCACAGCATGCTCCACAGCCTGCAAGATGCAGGGGGCTGCCCTCTCCCCCCCAGCTCCCTCTGCCATCTGCTCTCCTCAGTGAGACAGTTTAATCGCGAGCTATCTCAGGGCGAAGGAGGTCGGACCGTCAGAGGTCACCTTAACTCCCCATAACTCTCTGCTCCAAAGAAGTAATTGTTTTGGAGGAAAATGGCTGTGACCAGCCAGATTCTACGTTATTCAGAACCTGGACTAGATGAAGAGAATAGGTCTTGGGTGTTTATATTGTTGATTCTGTTCAATTCACCCAACTGTGTTGAGATGACCTGTGTGCTGGGGATATGCAAATGAGTGAGTATCCAGTGCCTCTGGCCTCTGGGGTCCACAAGCTGGCAGAGCAGACAGAGGCACATAGAATGTGATATATTAGAAGAGTATTGTCTAGTATGCCTCAGTATGTCTGAACAACTTGTTAACATTTCAGCAAATAAGTCCAGAGGGGTGAACACATGCTGTCCTGGCGGCCCACGCACCTGCCCCACAGTATCCAACTTCTGTCTTTGCTGCCCTGAACCCATCTTGAGGACCTCCTTCCCACCCAGCAGCCCCAACTTCCCCGTGATCCCCGAGCAGGGACCTCCAAGACCCTGCCCTAGCATTGCAGCGGCCCTCTGTTTTGCTTGGTCTGTGTCTGAGCATACCAGTTGTGAAATGTTTTGAAGGTCGTCTCTGAACGAAGACGCATACCATGTGCTTCCTGGAGTCCAGGGATGGGAAGAAAAGTTGGGACCAAGGGAAGAGGGAATGCCCCCCAGAACACACATGCATGGAACGTCTGTGGTGCACTCGGATGTCTGGCCTGCACTCTGAGTCGTGCTCCCCAGAACTTCCCCAAGTCTTCCTGCTTTACCCCTTCCTGCAGTCACCCAGCTCTGAGTCCCCAGGAAGCTGCTTACTGCTAAAGTCAGCCAAAAGGAGCAGATACTGGTCAGAAATACAGGGCTCCCACAAACTGAGTCTGCCTCCTGGGAATCAGCCTCAGCGTCCTCTGAACTTTTACTTTGGTCTTTGTGGGGAAAAAAGACTCGACAACCAGATGGGTGGATCCTTTTATCTGATGATTGGAACTCTATCCATTAGGATGATTTTGGCTACTTGTAAAAAGAAAAAAAAAATCAAATCAAACTGGCTTAAACAAATGGGAAAATTCAAAGGAAAAACACTATGGATCCCAAGCGTGGCTCTGTCTCAGCGTCTGAGTGATCCTGGTAACCTCGGCGTCTGTTTTCTGTCCTCCTCAGTTACTTCCAGCCTCAGGTAGGCCCCCTTCATTGTTCCAAGATGGTGGGCAGCAAGCAAAATCAGAACAAGGTTGTATGTGCTGGCGTTTCTGTCCTCCAGAAAAAGGAAGTCTTTCCCCACAGCCCTCCTCCGGCCTTCTTCCTTACCATCAGAAGTGGGTCACGTGTTCACTCCTGGCCAATAGCCAATGAAGGGATTGCAGCCACCACCGCGGGCTTTTTCAAGCAAGATTCTCAAATCCTTTTGCCAGCAGTCAGGAATGTCTGCTACTAGAACCTACTGGAAAGAGAAAGGTGGAGCTGGAGAATATGATGCTGGTGAGTGAGGTGTGGAACGTGGGAGTGTGTCACTAGAAATCGGAAGTTAAAAGGCAGAGGATTTTGGAGTGAAGAAACCTGGTTTGGAACTCTAGTATTACTTATGTCATTGTTTTAGTTGTTAATGACTATGTGACAATCACGCCCCAAACTTCGTGGATTAAAACAACTACCGTTTATTTTTGCTCACCGATCAGCTGATCAGCTTGGTGGTTCTGCTAATCTGGGCCAGGCTCAGCTCATCTGAAGACTCTTTCAAGCATCTTCAGGAGGCTAGCTGGTGTAGGATGATCTCCGCTGGGGCAGCTCATCCTTGTCCCACGTGGCCCCTCATCCTCCAGCAGGCTGGTCTGGGCTGGTGCGAGCCGACCGGGTGCCCGAGTTCCAGGAGAAAGAGTGGAAGTGTTGGGGGTCTGGGCTCAGGACCGAGACACTCTCAGCAAAGTCTCATTCAGTCGGCCACAAGCAAGCCATGAAACCAGTCAAAAGCTGCAAAGTCACATTGCAGAGTGTGGATCCTGGGAGGAGTGATGGGTGGTGACCACTTTGGCAATCAATGTACCACCACGACCTTTGCAAGGCATTTCTTTTCCCTGCACCACCATTTCATCACCTCTAAAATGACAGTAATAATAGTATCGACCTCAAAGTCTTATCTGAGGATTTAGTGAGAAAACGCACGTAAAGTACTTAACACAGTGGTGGGCACGTCGTAAGCATTAAGTAAGTACTAGCTTTTATTATGCTTGTATTGTAACTAGTCTTATTATCATTATTATTATAGTTGTTTTAATGATCATTATGACTTTGAGTATCTGTCTGCTGGGTTATGACTCCCCCTAGGATACAAACCTACTGAACTAGCTTCCAAAAAGCCCAGACTTGATGGAAATCCTAGCTGGCCCCCCGGAAGCCTGCTAATCAAGGGAGGGTGATTTCGGAGAGCTCCCATCTGCCTTCTTCCTGCTGTGGGGGGAGTGCTGTTCTCTCTGGGTTTTTGCTGCTCTGGCTGCTTGGAGCTCCCTGAGCCCTATCTCTCACTTGGAACCCTCCAAGGAATGGTGGTTAGCTGCTATTTCGACAGAAACCACTAGTTTTGGCCAGCCTGCCTCCTGGAGAAAGGGAGCAGGCTTCACTCCCGGAGCAGCGGATTTTCTGCTCCTTTCCGCTGTTCCGTCTGTGCCCAGTGCCGAACCCTCTAGAGGTGGTAACGTGGTTCATGGTGCCCGGGGTGGGCCGTGAGCAAAGGAAGGAGAAATCTCGCAGCCTCATCTCACATTTACTCTGACCAACCCAAACCTCCAAGAATTAAGACCAGTTGGCCATTTCTTGGAAAAGGGAATTTGTCTCTTAAGTCTGCAAAAGAGAAAAGTTTTTTGTTTTCTGTTTTTAGGTTTTTTGAGTTTCTTTATAGTTGTTTTGTTCATGATGAAAAACTCCCGGTGGCAGTCCTGGCGTCTATACCCCATGCAGACTCTGAGTACGAAGGAGGAAAGCACAGGAGCTCGTTCCACAAGGCAGCCTGCTAATTTCATTTGCCACCACGGTTTTCCCATCTGCTAAGGGACCGGCCTGGACAATTTTCCACGTATAATTCACAGTCCTTTGTAATTGAAGCTCAAGCAGAATCAACAGCTTGATCAAAATGCCATGGCAAGGATTCAGAGAGTGGCACTCCCGTTTTCTGTCCTTGCTCCAAGCAAAGGAGCAAGGCCCTTCTGCCCGTACCCCTTCTCTCTGTCCTGCTCTCTGCGTCTCTGCCTCTCTCTCCCTACCTTGTTTCACAGCCTGCCCAGCTTCTCCCTGTCTCTCCCCTTCAGAGAGCACCCGATATCTCCCTCACAAATGCACTGCCACTGTGACCATCGTCGGGGCTCCACCGGCTAACTGTGGCCCCCACCCCCACATCATCTGGCCATGGCCAAGATGGATGCTCAGTTTGCATTATCGATATCTTTCCTCTGTGTTCCAGTGATGTGCTTTTCCATAACATATGTAAAATTCTGCTGATGTTGGGGACTCATTTGGTTTGAGATGCTCAAGAAGAGGGCAGGAGGCGACGTGGTTTGTGTCAATTCACAAGCTCTCCGACAGCTTTGCTTTGTGTCCCTGAGAAGTGGAAGACGGCTTCTCGCGAGAGTTCTCCGGATTACACTTGACAGTCAGGGGAGCTCTCCTGCTTAAGCGCTTTGGTTCCTTCTGGGCTATCGGTCTTCTGCCTTCAAATGGACAGGCCAAGGGACTAAGGCCCATCTGAAAATTCAAATGCAAGCCCATTCCTGAGACTATCAGAGCGAGGAGGCCCTAGAGCATCTGATTGAATCTCGTCATTTTGTAGCGGGAGAAACTGAGGCTCAGAAACATGAAATGGCTCGCCAATAAACTAGTCCTGGTATGCCATGATATTCGGTCCTTCAATTCCTTCCAGACCACTTGTTACCAGGTGGCAGCGCCCTTCTAAGCACTTTACGTGTTGTCCCGTTTCATCCCCATGAAAGACTCGCGCACCAGGGCGCGTTTCTCTCATTCTCACTTCGTAGGTGAGGAAACTGAGACACAGAGAGGTTAAGTAACTTGTCCAAGGTCACACGGGAATAAGCAGCAGAGCTAGGACTCGAACCCAGTTAGCCTGGCTCCGGAGTCCCTGAGCTGCCCACTGCCCGAAGGCCTCTTTGGGCTGCGACGCTGATTACAGAAGAATGCCCGAGCTCCGCGCTTTGCAACATCAGGCCTGATCCGGTCCTTCCCCTCCTGACTTTCTCTGCTTCATTTCTGCTATGCCTGAGTGTAGCCCCTTATTGAGAAAAGCAGTCTTATGCATGCTGCCTTTTTTATGACTTCAAATAACACACACTGCAGTGTTACCCTAGTAAGAGGCGACAGCGATTTCACTAAGGAAACTCCAAGGAGATGATCCTTAAGTACTACACACGATATGTATTTCACATGTATAACTCTGATGCCCTCATACATCGGGTCATGGGATGGATTCAGAAAGTACAAGTGATAACTCTCTTCCCTATGCCTGTTGTTTCCTTTGTTTGTAACAAAGCTTTCGTGGACCCAGAAAAATAAGGGCAAGAATGTAATACATGTGGGTATAACGTGTGTGTATGATTATCAGTAAACGCCCTTTCTTGGGAAGCAATGTCACTTATTCAAAGACTGTGGGCTCTTGTTCTTTTAAAATTATCAAAGGCGAGAGGAAAGGGCAAGACATGTTCTTTCGTAAAATAACAGTGTTGGTCATATTGAGAAAATCTTGGGATATTGTATGTCATTTTGTTCATTTTGTTGATATTTTATTAGATTCTTGGTTTATTTCCATTATTTAATTAACTCATCCAAAAGCTAAGCAACCTCTAGGTCACCTCACCGAGATGATCCCAGCCCTAAACTCTTCAATCCAGAGTATCTTCTCAGAGCCAGTGCGGCTCAACCCTATTGGAAGTACAGAGCAGGGGCGCTGGGCGGCTCGGCCAGTTAAGCGTCTGACTCTTGATTTTGGCTCAGGTCATGACCTCATGGTGCGTGGGTTTGAGCCATGAGTGGGGCTCTGCGCTGACAGTGCAGAGCCTGCTTAGGATTCTCTCTCTCCCTCTTTCTCTGCCTCTCTCTCTCTCTCAAGATAAACTTTAATAATAATAAAAAAACTAAAAGTACAGAACAGACCTCTGTCTTTTGGTGGCCTTTTCTTCAGAGCCCTGCCTCCACTCAAGGCTCTCATGCTCTGATACAGCCCATGACGGGCCCGTTCTGACATGGCCCTTCGGCAAGTGGCCTTTGGCCCAAATTACCCTCCACTTTTCCACTTCTCTGGCCCCGGGCCTCACCTCCTAGTTGGAGGGAAGGTATAGGCAGCTGTGAGATTTCACTGCAATACACTTTTTAGGGCTTTGGCATTCTAACACAGGAGGCTTATTGCTCCAAAGGGTAATTTCCTCTCGTGGAATTTTGGGCAGTGAAGCCAACTGTGGCAAAAAGCTCCAAGCAGCACTGGAGAACTAGCCTTGAGCACTTCGAATTAGAACCCTCAGGAGTCCCTCCTGAATGTCTGTCCTTGATCCAACCCAGCTGCTAGAAACAACAGAGCAGGAGCCTAATGATGTGCCAGGAGGCTCAGCCCTTAGACATCAAAATCATTCAAATGCCTGTGGGGGAAATGGGTCGAAGGAATAATGATGTGTACTGGTCTAACCACAGATTTCCTGTCTCCCTTTGTCTGTCTCGCCCCCTGGAGACCTCCGTCTCCCCTTCTACTCCTCATTCTCTATCTTCTCTTGCTGCAGAACATTTTATCCACATGGTTGAAAAATGCGTGTTGTTTGTATATCCACACATTGATACTCTCTGTAAGTTCTATTATCTCTTGTGAAATTTGGGGATGGATTTTTAAACTCTTCCAAAGAAGAACTAGCAGGGGCACCTGGGTGGCTCAGTTGGTTAAGTGTCTGACTCCGGCTCAGCTCATGATCTCACAGTTCGTGCTAACAGCTCAGAGCCTGGGGCCTGCTTTGAATTCTGTGTCTTCCTCTTTCTCTGCCCCCCCCACCGTGCTCTCTCTCTCTCTCTCTCTTAATTTTTTAAAAAAACAAGAACTAGCAGGAGATCAAGGACTCTCAGCTAAGAACACAACAAGTCTTATTAAGATAGTAATCTTCAAATTTTCTCTTGAAAACTTAGAGAATGGCCACCAGAGACCCAAAGAGGAGCAAGTATGTGTGGAGGAAGGGATACATAGGAAAGAACCAAGCAATATGGCTTATGATACCCATAGATATAGAGTATCTATCTAGTAATGATTCAGGAAATGTTTTTGCTTTTCTTATAGCTTTCAGTTATATGATCCGAGAGAATTAATGCCTTGTCTTGGGACACTTAGGATGACATGCCTGAAACTCAAGGTGTTGAGGAGATTCTAGTAGATGGGCCCATGCTCACCCCAGATGTGTTTTCTATACCACTCCATCCCACCACAGGACCCTTCTATGGTTGGGATGGCAGTCCCACCGTTCATTATGCTACTAAACGTCTCCTGCTTCATTACTTCTCAAACTTGGGGGAATATACAGCTTGAAGTAGACTGAAGGATCCTACCTCCATCCCACTTCTGTAGTTGTAGGAAGCCCCGCTAGGCAACCACAGCTGCCTTCTTCCATCACTCTTTCCATGTCCCCTTACTCTCTGCCAGCAACTCAGTTGAATAGGTTTTTTTTTATCTGTGGGAATAACCAAACTTTCAAATGATTTTAGTGCTTCTTGACCTGGCCTTTAATGGGTTGCCTCAACTTCCCATTGCCAGGAATCATGTAGTTAAATCCTATTTGACATCATCATCTTCCATCATTTAGGTCTGATGGATTCATTTACCCATCAATGTAGCTTGGATAGAGGGGCAGATAAAGACTGAAATTTAAAACCATAAGAAAGGTACGCAACTGAAGTATTAGTGACTAAAATAAAATATTGTTGCCATAAAGTTGAGCTTAAGTCTTATCGAACTTCTAGATTTAACTAATGATTTATAGAAAAGTTAGGGGAAAGGGACCTGATATCTTTAATAAATTGAAGAGAGGGAGAAGTTGAAATTTTAAAGACTAAAAGGAACTTAGAAGACACATCAAACTATTGCCATGTATGGACCTTATCTGAATTCTGATTAAATAAAACCCTCTTCCATCTCATTAAGAGATGAATATTCAGTAACTTTTACTTTTTGTGTTTGATAACTTAAATCATAGTTTATGACAACGGATTGTTATTTGTTGAATATCAGTGGTAGAATTTTTTAAAATATAGCATTATAGGCAGAATGAATAAAAAGATTCATTTCAAGTCACATACATATTTTTGTTACAAAAAAGTAAATAAAGTATTCAATAATAAGACTTTTAAATGTAAAAATACATTCTATTAGGATGACATTATGGAGGGTAAATAGAAAAATAAATGAACTTTGAAAATTTATGAAAACAAAGAAATATAAAATTTCAAGAGTTTCTGTCTATATTTAAAAAAATAGGAAGATGGGTATCAGTTGCCATGGTTCTTAGATTCTGTGGATACATTTAAAAGGATAATGTAACAATAACAGTTTTATTTTTTAATGTCAGTATTTAAAACATGCCAGAAAGTATGTCCTTTGTAACTGTTACACTTTAGATGCCAACGTAATAGAGTGAAAGTACATACATTTCAAAATTCTTTTAGGGGAGACAGGAGCAAAAGAGTTTGAAAAACCCTGTTAAATCCACCACCCCTCAATGTTTTTTGAAAAGAACTTTCTTTTCTTGCATAGTGTTTATCCATAGTCTTTAGAATGCATTTCAGGAAACCACACTTCGGGAATCGTCCAACGGCCTCTCCCTGACGCACCTGCTGTAACGGGGGTGCGCTTCTCAGGGTCATTTATTCCCTCGTTCACTTAATAAATGTTAGCAAAGCAGGTACTCAGTTCAAAACCGTGGGCCAGGCCCTTTGGGAAATAACCCCTGGAATCACATTCAGTGTTAAATTCTTTACTTAAATTCTTTAGTTGCAGAGCCTAACACCGACCAAATCATTCAGCTCCGGCCTGACTGCTGGATGAAAATGGGTGCATGCCGTGTCCCCTGGAAAACTGAATGACCTTGGGAAGGTCTAGCACAAGCATTATATGTACACACACAAAGTATTTCATTTGAAAGGCAGGCCATTGCTCCCGAAATTGAACTTTACTCTAATTAAAATGGCTTCTTGGTTCTTTTGAAGGACACTTGAGAAACTGAATTAAAAGCCAGTTCATAAGGAGGTCCATGTTGAAAAATATTTCCTTATTACCGGTGAAGAAAACACACACACACACACACACACACACACACACACGCACTCAAGTAAGACAGGCTGTGAGTAATATCAATATTCCAGATCTGTCACTCTGTGCCCCAGATTTTGCAAATGCTCCAAAGATTATGTGTACATCGAGTTCTGATCTAGAGATGATTTACCTGCAGCCGTCTGACCAGCTCTGTTGAACAGAGGCAGCTATATTTTTGGGGGCTTAGAAGATGACATTAATATTGCCCATATTTATCACGGAGAGGAGACACAGAGTTGCAAGCCGCAGTGCTGGGATGTGGGGGTTCAGTCGTGTGTGGATGCTGTTTTCTGATGGATGTGTTAAACCCACCAAGCTTCTGGTAAAGAAACTTTTTACTCTATGTTATGTGTTTCTAGTCACCTGCCTTCTTTCACGTACGAACACTCATTTGCACCTTCTTGCCCTCTTCCGTGTGATTCTTGCCTGCAACCCTCCCTGCTTTGATTGTTCAAAGAAAACTCCCTGTTTGACAGACACCGGGGATGAAAACTCTCTGTTCCTTCCTGACAACACACGAGGACTAAGTCCTCTGGGGCCAGACTAGGGAGATGCAGTCTGCAACCTAGTTTTTTTGTTTGTTTGTGTTTTGTTTTGTTGTTAGCAATCAGAGAGCAGTCCTCGCCCCTTTGCAGTGATTACTTAAAGCATCCAAAAGAGATCTGGCCCACCGTTCTCTGAAGCTGACTCCAGGCATTGTAAAGCCCAAGGATTTCTGCTTGTCATCTTTATTTGCTCACTCGTTCGACAAATTTATTGACCACCTATAATATGCAAAGCCCTGGGCCAAGCAGTTGGCAGAATTATCTATATTTTACAGATTCTGAAACATGCATTTTTCAACATCTTATTGTCTCTGAATTTGGGCCGTTTCCATGGCAATGCTTTTTTTTTTTTCTTTCTCAGTGGCACCCAAAGCAATTCCATGTCCTACGACCAATGGCCTCTTAGGTTTGATGGGTTACTACATTGTCCGTGACTTCTCTGCTTTCACCAAAAGGAGGCATATGCAAAATAGGGGAAGGTGAAACTTTCCACTTATCATCAGCTCTTGCAGGAAAAAAAAAAAAAAAGGAAAAAGAAAAAGATGCTTTGAGCTTGTGTGATTTGAAGATGATCTGTGTGTTTCATTTACTCGCGTTCTCCCTGGCCTTAGGAACAGATCATAACGGAACGCGGATTATCTATTGTTATTCTGTAGTTCTTAGACTCGCAAATGACTTTTTTATTGCTGTAGGAGTGAGTGTGTGTGTCTGTGTGTGCAGGGCTTTCACCCAGAAACTTATTTGGGAATTGATTTTCGATCCATCGTTGAAGTTGTAATGTGAGGAGACTGTTTCTTAGGATATGTCTATAATATGTCAGTAGAAACCAGTTAGAATTATTTTTAACGGAGCAAAAGAAAGGTGTTGCTGTTACCTTTGTTCATTCAAACATTTATCGAGTCACTACGATGGGTCCGACGCCACAGAGCACTGTTAGGGAAATTATTTTTGCCTTCCCAGGACTTACAAGCTAGAGGAAGAGGAAAATTGTAAACCACAAATGGTCACATAAAGAAGAATGGATTGAGTCAAGGGTGACTCGTGAGACCCAAGGATGCCGACATGAGATCTGTATCACTCCACAGCATTAATTACACTGACTTTTGGGGAGTAACATTTATCTACTTATTTTGAGATAGAGACAGAGACAGAGAGAGAATGAGTGGGTAGAGGCAGAGAGAGACAGAGAGAGAGAGAATCCCAAGCAGGCCCTGCTGCCAGCCCAGAGCCCCATGCCGGGCTCAAACTCACGACCATGAGATCATGACCTGAGCTGGAATCAAGAGTCTGATGCTCAACTGAGCCACCCGGGTGCATCTGACTTTTAAGTATAACAAAACAAAGGCTGTTTCATTTCCTCCGAAACATGGCTGCATCAAAGGAAAAGATCCCAGGGCGAACTCAGAACAATTTCCCAAAGCAGGCCTTCCACAGTTGACAGAGAGACAGCTCCCATCCACTGGGGCTCGGCAAGGATTACTTATTTTGGAAACTTAACAGTCAGCCAAATTTTTGTGCCTCCTAGAACTGCCACCATTGCTTTCTATCCAGTGATCGGGCTTATCGGTAATGAGTTGCACCCCTCTTCTCACCCCGTGAACCTTGTCCTCTTCCTTCCCTGCTGGCTTCTCAGCGACTCCCCACCCCATGCTCTCAGCCTCTTTCAGAATCACTTCAACCTCCTTATATAACACTTTCTTCCCTATTTATTCAACTGCAAGCTCTTCCAGGCAGGAACTGAGCCTGCGTGGCACAGAGTAGACCCTAAAAATAAATGTTGCTGCATCAAGGAAGAAAGAAAAGAGAAAGAAAAGGAAGACAGCCTCTCTTCTTGAATATGTGAGTTTAATAACCTGAGGGGAATTTGGGACTCGCCACGAGCAGGAAATAGTACCTTCCGATGCCACTGGGTTTCGCCTCCTGGAAGTAGCTGGGGGCAGTGCATCACGACCTAACCTTTTGCCCCAGCACTTGTGACAGGTGATTTTCACATGAATGACAAATGGGTGGGGACAGATCAACTTACCTGGAATCCCCAGAGAGTCGACTTACAGGTCACTCTTCTCTCCGGCCTGGTGTACAAGTGATTAAAGGCGAAGTTACTGAAAAGATGATATTGAATCCACTCTCATTGATGGGGGCGCAGGGAAGCAAGTCTCTTGCAAGTTTTGCTACTTTATTTTTAGTAATGAATTTCCCAACATCACCGGCAGCCCCTCCCCTGGCACACTTCCCACCAGGTCTTACCTGCCACTCCCCATCTTCCACCCACGAAGTCAAACCCTGAACTCAGAACCCAAAGCAGCAGGAACCAAGTACTTCCCTTGCCCAGTACCCTAAATGGCATCCAGCTTTCTGCTTTTAACTCCTGAAATACCGATAAATCCGTCAACAAAGGCTTACAAGGCTTATCCTGTTTAAAAAGATCACCCCTTGCCAATTTAAAAAGAAGATCACGCATCCTACGTATGTTCATTTTATTGAAAAACAACACACGCAAAAGCCCTTTATTGCTAGAATGCTCAGGTTTAGACTACCTAATTTTTAAATCTTTTAATAATTTTGGTAAAACGAACCAGCTCGTGGCCCTTCACCAGTGATGTGGAGGCGGTCACGTTACAGCTTCATTTTCCCATCCTTCTCAGCCACAGAGTCCCCGGCCGATGTGCCCACACAGTGGTGGTCACTAGAGAGGGTGGCCAGATTTAGCAAATGAAAGTACACAACGACCAGCTAAATTCAAAGTTCAGTTAAACAGCAAATAATTTTTAATATGTGTGTGTCATATGCAAATGTGGGACAAACATACAAAAAACTGTTGTTTATCTGAAATTTGAATTGACCTAAGCGTTTGTATTTTATCTGGCAATCTCGTCATCAGAGACCGTTGGTTGGGATTCACCAAACACCTTTATATCCACTATTTCTTCTGATCAAAGGGATTTGAAGAGGTACCAATAATGGTAGCATCTCAAGCACTGGAAAGGCTATCAAAGGACAAGGATGTGGGGACTTCCTAGCATCTCAGAAATCCCGTCTGGGCAAGTCCAACTTGCCTGTGAGAGAGAAGAGCAGCCACAGTGATAACAGAGAAGGGGGCCAGTGGGCAAGGACATAAAAGATGCAAGGGGGTGGGCAGAGCATCTTCTGGGGACCACAGCAGACACCATGTGCCAGGCTGCCCTCCTGTCTCTCCAGGGAGAGCCAACTCTGCCCAGTCCTGTCTCCTCCATCCTGACTCTCCAGAAAAGTGGAGAACATAGCCTAGTTCAGTGCTTTGGAAACCATAATATCCAGACAGAAGAGCCCAACTGATTTTCAGCTTTCTTCAGCTTTGCATCAAGGCCCAGGACTTTGACACAAGTTCTCAGAAAGGCTTGGCAAAGATCTATAGGTGGAAAATGGAAATAGGTACCTTGATAAGCTCAAAGAAACAGTTAAATCTCAGTGTGGATCATTTAATCACAGTATCTGGAATATATAAACATGGCACATATTCTCTCCCCCCCACCTTTTTTTTTTTTTTGTGGCCTCAAAATTTGATCCAAGTCTGGGAGTTAAAAAGTCCCATTTTGTGTAATCAGGTTCTGGTTGAACATGATTGCTGAATTATTCTAAATTGAAGACACATGTCTGGAGGCTGAGCTGTATGTATTATTTCAGGATGGTGTCCATTAGGTCTTATCCACAGGGGCTATCTTCAACTTTTGCCACATTCAATGCATTCTTTATACATCAGTATTTGCAAAATGGTGAATCATATATAAGGGAAAATTGGAGGGAATATGGTACTCGTTAAAGGGTGATTTTTTGAAATTATCTTGAATGCATTATTCAGACCTGTTTCCAGTCTCCCCTGCTAAGGGTCCCAGTGCTGGTTGGAAATTTGAGGGGGGGGGAGGCAGGGAAGAATATTTTGAAGACAATAACAATGCACAAATAAACAAAACCCAGCAGTCGTGCAAGACTCTTTTGCAAGGCTACATCTTTGAAAACTTTACAACTGAATCAACATTTACTTTAACTCCTTGTCAGCCCCAAACACTTTAAGTGTCTTAATTGCAGACCTGAAATTGTTGCCGCTGCCATGGGCTTTCCCCTTTGAATGCATGCGTCCCTGAACCCAGGCTTTTGTCAGACTTCACTTCTCAAGGGCAGACAGCTGATTTTGTAAATTGTTGCATCATGTCAAGGGCTCCTGAAGGACTCGAAGGTCGCTGGCTCTTGTGAGGGAGCCATTGGGCTGAGGAAACCCTTGTGCCGAATCAGTCCCGTGGTCCAACCGCCCAAACATCACTCCCCTCCACGGACGTCCTCCATACTAAGAGCTGGGATGTTGGTTGTGAGGTTGTTGGTTTTAACGGCTTTTCTGAGGTATAATTTCCACACTAGAGAACTCACTCATTCAGAGTAGATAATTCAATGATTAGTAAATTTTCAGAGCTGTGCAACCATCACCATCACCTCGTTTTAAAACAATTCCATGATCCCAAAAGAAACCATGTGTCCATGTGCAGTCATTCCTCATTCCCTCTTCCAGTCTTTAGCAATCACTAAGCTACTCTCTGTTTCTATAGACTTGCCTTTTTTGAATGTCATGTAAATGGAATCATATAATATGTGGGGGTGGGGGCTGGTCTGGCTTCTCTCAGTTGGCATAACTTTTCGAGGGTCATCCATATTGGAGTATGTGTCCGTGTTCTGCTTTTACTGCTAAATGTATTCCATTGTATAGATATACCACATTTTTGTTCACCCAGGCATGAGCTGACACATTTATTTGGGTCACATCTCCTTTTAGGCCACTGTAAAAAAAAATGCAGCTGTGAATGTCCATATACAAATTGGGCATTTCTCAATCTGAGGTACGATTGTTAGAGTCATTCACAGTAATGCATAAGTTGGATTTATTTTCTATTTTTTTAAGGGGCTATCCAGGCTTTTGTTAAAGCTGCCTATTGGCACATTCCAGAATAAAGGAGGCTCCTGAGTATACGTCAAGAATTTTTTTATCAGAGTGAGAAACTTAGCGATTCCAGGGCATGACGTGGTTAAGAAAAAGGAAAGAAATTTTGAAAATTTTGAGACGAAAAGCCACCTTCAGAGCAGCCTTGGCTCCTCCTGAGGCAGTCATGACCTGGAGTTTAAAAAGCTCAGACCCACACACACCGGCCGCATAGCCATTCCTTCTGGCAGCCTCTGCACACGCTGCCGGAGCTCTAAAGTCCTGCTGACTCAAATAACATGGAGGCTACTCAGGGAGAAGCAAAGTTGGAAGTGGCAGGGAGGTGAACAGGTCATAACACGGGAACACAGTTGTCAGGCTTTGTTTATTTTCATGCCTCCTAAGACTTCAGCGACTGATAGGAGACGCTGGCAATTCTGTCATCGAGGAATGAGCGTTGTACATGATGGGGAAGCCGCTATGGCAAAGCGTGCCCTTGCACGTTGCCCCCCAATCACCCGTGTAGGGCCGTGGGAGACCTATGTCATGAGAAAGCCCTTCCCAGGACCCGGCGCAGGAAGCAGACCTACAGAACTCCAAACGGTTTACAGAATATGGTACTGACCCAAGTCAAGGCCTGCATTCTCGTCCTGGCGTGTCACTAACCTTCCCCGTGGCCTTGGCCAGGGCGCTAACCTCTCTGGGCCCTGCTTCCCTCCTTGCAAAATGAACGAGTTGACATCCGGATTCTTGCCTACGGTTTTGTCTCCATTCTGTTTCTCTGGCGACTTTGAAAACATCTACTTTTGAAACCCACATTTAAAAATGAAACCAGTATTATCCTGTTAGCAATCAACTTACTGATGTCAAGAGACACGATCTGGAACACCAACCGGTGAATAATTAGCATTTGGAGCACAATTTTTTTGAATGCCACACAGCATCCCAGCGGCACTCCAACGCTATTTTGCGGATAGGAAAATTGTTGTTGATTTTTCAACATATTCTCTTGCAAGTCATTTCGCTTCTTTTGTGTCAGAGTTGGGAATTAAACCAACATTTTAGGGCTTCCAGACCTTTATTGTATCAATTAATCCGGATTGCCTGGGAGCAAAGAAAATAATCATTCAAGGGCCTATGTAAAATAATACACCATTAAAAAAAAAAACTCTGACTCACTGGCCAAAAGAAGCCATTTTTTTTCTTGTTTTTGTTTTCTGGTCTGGTTTCTTATTGGAATGGTGATATCTTCCTGGAGAAAGAACTTGGAGGGGGTTCCACTTGCACAATAGGTGGTAAGGCTTCATTCTCCCAAGAAGAAAGAACATTCCCCTGCTGAGAAGAACACCAGCCAGTCTTTTACCCCTCCTTCCTTGGTTGCCTGTGGTCTGTCTGTCACCTGGGAGGAAATGTAACATCTCCTGCCCAACCTCTCACACAGCCAGCTGTTGAAGGTTGACTGACGTTGCTTTCATTAGGACATCCAAGTACGTCTCTTAATGGGGGCCAACAGTCTCTGTCCACTTCCCCATGGCAAGAACCAGCCATGGGGCTCACAGGGGCTCCTGTCCTTTCAAGTCCATACAGAGCATCCCAGAGCCCTGGCCTTCTGACTGTTCTTCAAAGCCAGTGACCAGCCAGAAATCTGCGGACAGATGGTATGAAATTGAAATCACATCATCACTAGCCTCTCCCAAAAGCTGGCCTGTTGCTTTGGCGAAGCTCCACAAAGCTCTGCGGCACTCCTGCCGGTCTGACGGAGGCCTCCGTCTTAAATGTGGATGTCTGAACATCAGGGCTGATAGAGAGGGGGCACATTAAAGAGGAGATTGCATTAATGTCGTGTGGTCCCTCCATGGCAATCAGGACCACATGTGCATCGGAAGAAGTCCACATGCCACCAGACAAATAAGTAGGTCTCCTTTCACTTATGGACCCATCTGTTGTTGAAGAATAACCCCGTATCTGTGACAAGTCATTCTGTGTTGGAAAGGGAGCCCAGTCCTTGGGACAAAGATGGTTGCAAAGGTTTGTTTTGTTCTTGTTTTCTGATTTTCCTCTTTGAATTTAGCTGCAAGTTACTCTCGCAAGGCCATCGGAAGCAAGCACACAGCAAGTGGGGAGATACCTGGCATTCTCTTTTGATTTGCTCTAGGTGGAAGAGCCAGTCATCAGGGGAGTGGAACAAAATGAGAGAAAAAGAGGAAGGGTCCTGGGGCCCCCTGGAGGGATGGTGGAGACTCACAGAGAAGTCTATGAGGTGCTGGTTCCACTTCTAATCGCCAAACTTTCGTAAATGCCCCCAACAATGTATGGAAACAGTCAGGATGTTTTGGTTGGTACCAACTCCTCGCCCAGTGATGGCAGTTTATTTTTATCATGAAGAATATACTTCCTCCCCTCTTAAATATTTCAAAACAGTATGAATATTATGTAAGTCTATAAATATAAGAGTCTTTTAAATGGCATATTACATTTCTTCAAGTTCTTACTCAAAAAAGCAAACATAATTATTGAAAGATTACTATCTTATTCTACCCCCAGTGTCATTCCAAAAGGAGGGAGAAAAGCAGGGAATTTGAAGTTGGATGGTTTGTATTTAAAAATTCTTGCCTCTCCACCTATTACTTGGATGATTCAAAAAGCATCTGAACTTCAGTATTCTTCTTTATAAAAATCAGCATAATAACAAGAGTAATTATTACGGCAACTTTAAAGGATTATTGTGAAAATGAAATGCTTTTCAAATTGTAAAGTCCTAATTGAAAGTTATTTATTATTGTCTGTAGGAGTTAAAAAATGCAGTAAATTCACTGAAGCATCTGGAAAAGGTTTGTCTTTCCTATGGGCCTGTCATTTGTGTGGGATGACGGGAAAACTCTGAAAATCTCAAGATGAAAAGTGAGCTAGTTTGAGCAACTTCCTTGTCTGCGGTTCTCTTTCCATCATGTCTCTAGGACTTCCTCGCTTCTTGTGCCTACTATAGGCTTCATAAATGGGAAGATATCGCTGTCAAAGAACTCAAAATTGTGTCAGAGAACATCTCCCCGCCATCTTGCATTTCTTCCAACGCCCTTTCCTTGGAGATCCGACACATTTTCCTGGCAAGCTGTTCATTATTCAAATGTTGCTTTGCAATTTCCTTCAACTTCTGCTCTCCTGCAGGTTAAACTACGACTCTATTTCGGGATACAGGGAAGACTTTGAAGAATGAGAAATTGGCGTCAATTGTGGATAAACTTCTGGAACAGTACCAGCAAAAATAGGCTTTGACAATATCACCTTCATCATGGTTGATTGTAAATGATTCATCACTTTCTTGCTCACGTTTACTGTAAAAAATACTGGAGTCCTGAGTTTCTAAATTAATAAAACCCCTTATCGACAACACACTATTCCTTTAATAACTTATTCCTGACACAGACCCATTGTATGAACACATAGTGATCACATTTTTAAATGAATCACAGTACTGCTTTGCTACCCGTGGGGTCAGAATTATCCACACCTCTCTAGGTCGAGAGCACTTTGAGGTTTTCTTTGGTTAATTCACAGGGAGAAGGTAGGAAAGACTGGGGACAGGAGACAAGCAGGTTTGAGGCTCAACAGAAAGGGCCCCTGAGTTTGGAGAAAAGGAGCCTTAGATGGCACGTTATTTAAAGGACTGTATCTTTTTAAAGTTACACACTGCCAAAACTCCGTATGAAAGTTACAATCTTTGGATTGAGGTGGGCAGTGTGTGCATGAAGTGATGAGGTCTTCTTAACGTTTTTGATTTTCATCTGCATGTTATAGAGACAAGCAGTTGCTTTTGCAACCCTCCTCGCTAAGCATTCTGAAGTTTTTCTGAAGGGGGATGGTCAGGATACTTTTGAAATTTTGCTTAAGATCTGTCATCTAAGATAAAAACAAATACAAAACTTTGCCCCAAAATTACAGGCATTTCATGGATTGCCTGGACTTCGTATTACAAATACCCAAAGTACTTTGTGTCTCCTGAATTTACTTCTTTCTTAGCTCCTTTTCACATGAATTATGGACATATTAACAATGGAGGACCTCCTGACATAGAAAGTCATATGTCATAAAGAGTATGTGATATTATTTATGTGATCAATAGTATTGATAATTAGTGTAGTCATATGTGATACATAGTAATTATTTTTTCCAAAGCCTTTTTAGCCCTGAATACACAGCAGGTGACAAAGACATCACCCTTTGGTTAACCTTTTAAATATAGTCAGGTTAATAAAAAATAAAGCTCTTTTCTAGAAATGATTCCCCAATTCTTTGTTTTCCAGAAAGGATCTATACCTTTGCATCTATCTATCTATCTGTTTATTTAACTGTCGGTCACTGCTGTAACAAACTTTCTGAGAGACAAAACAAGTAAAGCCAACTTAGGAGAACAATCCCAGATTAGAGAAACCCCAGATAAAGAAAAGAAGTAAAGCATATAGTAATTCCTCTTGGTAGAAAATGAGTCAGGACCAAATCTCTTGTGTAAGAAACAAATTTTTCATGCAAATGAAACCTTGGTTTTATTTTTAAAGTCTAGTGTTCTAGTATTTTTGAGTAATGAGTTATAATATTGCCAGCATTTCTTACCCATTTTACTGAGAATTAAGATATATCAAAAGTTTTATAACACATGTCAAAAGCACATAAAGATCTTTTAAATTTTATCAAAGGTTTTCATTTAAATAAATTAACTTTTTGAAAGATGTTATCTTTCTCAAGTAAGTAGTTGCATAAAGACAGTCTCTTCTTTGTCAACAATTTTTAAAAGTATTTCTTGGCATAAAAAATCAAAAGCATCTCACGACCAATTTAAACACCAAAAATTAATTTCAAACAACCAAAATTATAAAAAGGCATATTTTGGTTTTCATTTTCACCGAGTAAGTTGTAGTATTGGAAATACCTGGGTCAAGAGATTTACTCATGCTGCAGCACCTCCTGTGTTATTTACCAAAGAACCAAAAAAGAAAATAATTACATATGGGCAGATTATATAGGTGAGAATATTATTTAATTGTACTTTAAACAGAGTCTCCAAGGTGGCTGCTTTATATAAGAAAATAGCCCACAAACCTAAAATTTATAAGTGGACTGTTCTGCATTTGTAGGGGGAATGTTTCCCTTTCAGAATTACAGATGTATAAAAAAATCATGCGTCCCCGCTGGCGAAAGACCAGTAAACTTTCCCGTGTCTATAAAAACTTAAATGCTGAAGGCCAATTCTCACAAAATTTAATGATCTTTCTGCTAATAAAAGCCAACTTCTTAAAAAAAAACAAGGAAAAGAAACAAAACATATAATTCTAAGTGTCGCTATGCAAATTTTGTAGAAATCTTTAGAGGGTGTGAAATCACCTGTTTTGTATTTTTAGTTTGCTCATGCCTGTTAAAGTCAATTCTATTCACAGAAATAAATGGGCATATGAAATAAATACTGATATGCCTGAGTCATCTTGTCATACCCTGCTTTGAAGGAAACCAGTTGTTGTTGAAAAAATGACAATAAGTAAAAAAAAAAAAAAAAAAAAAGAGGTAGGAAGGACAGTGTACCCCCTACCAATGTGTTGTATGCTATGTTTCTCTTTCATTATTTGGAACTAAACACATCTTCTCTTCGAATCAAATATTCCACTGGGTGGAAGGATTCTCTGGCTGACTCACAAAATCCAGAGTAACCCACAATTTAGCTTGCTCTACGTATGAGTAGAGCTGACACGGCCATCAGGTAAAACACTTTCTATAGAAAAACTCATTCTCTATCCCATCTCAGGGCTTAAGTAATTCCACCATGGGGGCCACAGGAGTGGCTAGGGGTTAAGGGAGGAGGGAAGGACACAGCATTAATCTTGATGACTACAAATTCCTAAATTCTCTAGGATTGTTTAAGAAGATAAAGTCATGGCTCTCATACGAATATCAAATGAACTTGTGTCAAAGATTTTTTTTAAGTGATTAATTAATGAGGAAACAAGATGTTGCCATTGGGTCAAAATTCAAGGCATCGCACGTATATGGGCAATAAGGAATGCTGAGATGAATTTACATGGAAGGGCAAAAGGGTCTTTCCACACAGCAATGATCAATTACATTCTATTAGACACTAGTAGCTTGTGTTTCTATGGATAAGACTCATTTTCATTGGGGCGCCTGGGCGGCTCAGTCAGTTGAGCGGCCGACTTCGGCTCAGGTCATGATCTTGCGGTCTGTGAGTTCGAGCCCCGCATCGGGCTCTGTGCTGACAGTTCAGAGCAGCCTGGAGCCTGCTTCAGATTCTATATCTCCCTTTCTCTCTTCCCTTGCTCACGCTCTGTCCCTATGTCTCTCAAAAATAAAATAAAAGCATTTAAAATAATTTAAAAATAAATAAAGAATCATTTTCATTATTATCAGCTTTCTACAACTTGCAGAATTATTAAAAAGCTGGATAAACAATAAAAAGTGGAGATAACTACACAATTGCATCACTGAGGACACTCAGCAACTTCTCTTTCATCTATCACAAAGCGTTTCTCAATTTTTCCCGACACTGTATAACCACAGAATCCTTTCAGGTCAATCATATCCCTGAGACTGTGAACTGGGGAAGAAATACTGAATTCCAGAGAGCAGTCCCCCCACTGCCTATTAAGAAAGTCCGTACCAGGGCTGCCCAACAGAAATGTAATGCAAGCCACATATGTCATTTAAGATGACACTACAGGGGAGGGCCACCCTATGCCATATTTAAAAAATAAAAAGAATGTTACAGTTAATTTTAGTAAGATGTTTAATAAATGTATGCAATCATATCATTTCAATATGTAACATATAAAAGAAATTAATGAGGTAATTTACATTCTTTTTTTTTCTTTTTTCTTTTTGGTTACAAGTCTTCAAAAGCCGGTCAGTGTATATTTTACCCTTATAACACCTCTTAATTCAAACTCGCCACATTTCGATGCGTTACTAGCCATGTATGGCCAGCGATGCCCAGAGAGCGCAGGTCTGTATAAATCAAACATTCATGAGCTGGCCAGGTTTTGCATCTTTCAAAATAATAATTAAAGCATTTAGCTCTGTCTCAGCCCTTTCTACATCCATACCATTATTTTCAAGGTAGCCAGGCTCTCAGATTTCCTCGTTTGGGAATGAAGCGCGATCAATGCCCAGGGAAACTATAATTTGAAGTCGCTGTCTAGTGTGGCCCCGTGAATTTTCTCATTAGCAGTCTGTACTGTTGTCTTTTCCTGGGGAGACCATACTCACCCTTGTGTTGCGAGAGAGAGAGAGCAATGTGTACACGGGGACACGGCGATAACCATAATAATAAACATAATATTGCTTTGCTTGTCACCTGAGTGAGACAGCGCCCGTCAAAAACATTAACTTTTTTATTTTCATATCACCCTTGTGAGGCAAAGAGAGGAGGGCCATTTCTCATAATCCCTCTTTCACTGAAGAAAGACAGGAGACATTTTTCCTTTTTGCAAGGGAGTCGCTAAGGTATATCCACCTGAGCATCTTGTATATTGTATAGACCTTAACCGGGACCGGGCACACACGGATTCCGTCCCGAGGTCTTCCTCTGGAAGGGGAAAAGGCCCATCTCCGCAGCACGGGGCACCACTGCCTCAGAACTGCATCCGGGCCAGGTGGGTGGGAGGCAGCAGGAAACAGAAGTGAGCCCCAACTTCTCTGTGGGCGCAGAGCAGGGATGGTGTGGGGAACCTCCCTCTTTCAACCAGCATGCTCTGGATCTCTATACTTATTTACTGCTTTTTATTGGGACTTCTCCCCACAGGGATTTCTGAGAAAAGAATGAAAATCCAGGGGTCAGACAACCCGCTGGGATCCCTTATTAAAAACAAACAAACAAACAAAAAAAACTTTATTTCAGATAGCTCTGGAGTAACACTTGGAATTCTTCCTTTCCTAGTGTAGTTCTGGTGTTTTACATAATTTGAGCCAGGAGAATAAGCCATAGTGCTGTGTGTGTGTGTGTGTGTGTGTGTGTGTGTGTGTGTGTGTGAGAGAGAGAGAGAGAGAGAGAGAGAGAGAGGCAGAAACAGAGACAGAGGCAGAGGGAAAGAGGGAGAGAGAGAAAAGCCAAAGGCTAAGACCCAACCCCTAAGACCCTCGTCCCCATTTTCTTAAGACCCCAAGGACTGAAATCAGTGCCCAATGGCTTACAGATTGCCTTTCAATCCCCTCCCCCTCCTCTCGTACCCTCTCTTGAACTTTCAGAAGAGCAGGCAAGTCCTTCGGTGCACCCCTCACACCCACCCAATCAACTATTTTGACTGCGGTGGCTGCCATTTGCAATCGTCACGTCCTACGCGTGAATGGCACTTTTACCTAGCCTGGGTGACAGTCGTCCATTCAACTGGCAGTGTTTGTCTGTGTTTAACATTAGCTGCTTAATAGTGACCTATTGAAGCTCTTGGCCCTATAATGTTTGAATAAGGAGGCGCGCCGTTCAGAAGAGACATGAGCTGAATTCAAGAAGGGGGCGATGGCTTTCCTCCTATAAACAGAAATGATGATAAAACCAGAACCCAGAAAGGGCTCCTCACTCTTCATCCTGGCGTGAGGGGGTTTCGTTTCTCTGTAAGGGCTTCTTTGAGTGCTGGCTTCTCCAGGTTTCCACTGCATTCCAGGGAGAGAGAGAGAAACCAAAGCAAACAAAGCACCCCCATAGGACCCTCTCCTCCTTCCAAAAAGCTTCTATTTTTAATTCTCTGCAGCTTTTAAAACAGTTGGATGGGGAGGTCTCAACAGTGTGTGGTGGAAGAGCATTCCTGCTTTCTCGAAGGACGCCCACTTTAGAGAATCCCAGCTGGCCATGGGACCCCCAGTGCCCTGAGCTGGGCAAACGGTTTTCTTGGCGGTTCCTTTTCAGCATGTTCTGTCATCACACAGTAACTTGTAACAACTGTGTTTTCCTCGCCACAAAGAAGTAGAAAGCATGTTTCGAGTTGCTTGCTAACTGCGTGCAAAACGTACCCACTTTCCCCTGAGCTCTAATGCTGAAAGCAGGCTTCACTAGTGCCTGGTACTTTGTGTAGGTGCTTCCCTAAGCTCCCTGTGGGATCTCTCATTCCCTCCGCATCCACCCCGCAAGGTGGGTAGCCAAAGGCGAGCCCGTCTCAGGTGGGGAAACACAGCAGACACACAGAACATGGCGAGCGGTTTTCCCAAGCACGTCTGGAGAATGTGAGGGGCAAAAGTCACCTTTCCCTGTGTGGCTCTGTCTGGTCTGGGGCCTCGGGGCCACTCTGTCCCGGACACACATTATAGGGTGTCATCCTGTGGGCATGTGATGAGCGCTCTTTGCCCAGCTGCCAAGATACACATTTGGCTCACGTTTCCTGCCCCCTGATTCCTGCTCTGCTGTCGCGCCGGTCGGAGGCTGAAGCAGCCTTGGGCACCCTGAACACAGGGGCCGCAGGAAAAGCAGGGCCCGTTAGGCTGCCCTGCACGTTACCTGGGGCCGCCTTGCTAAAGCCGTCGGTATCTGCAGGGCACATTTTCAAAGACATATTTAAGGCAATTGGCCATAGAAAGCACTAGACCCAAATAACCTCTCAGGGTTCTTAAGGACAGGACTTGAAGGGTGGGAAGGAAGCGCCAAATTAGCTGCCGGCGTGAAGGTGATGAGACGGGCCTCAACCGAGCGGAGAGTTAGACGGCCCAGCTTTCAAAGTTCTTGCTGCCTCCTAATGTTACAGTCATTAAACCAAGAATTTAAATCCTTCGCCAAAAGGCTCTATTTCCTAATACAGATCTCTTACTTGGCAAAATGCTGCTTTTAAATGTCTTCTCCTCTTCTCGCCAGCTTTCAGAGCTCAACTACAGCCCGTTTTATATTAAATAAGGAACAAAGCAGTAGAAACCAAGAGGACTAATGTGTCTGGGCCCATCCCCTGCCCCGTTATTTCATCTCAGCCCTGAATCCAGTGAAGCCCTATTAGCAATTCAGCCATGAACTTGCTGCATAAAGCGGGGGAAGATCTGGAGCATATGTTTTCAATTCATTTACACTTGACTCATCAAAATGGGCTACTTTTTTTTTTTAAAAGAGCTATTTGATGTTTAAGGAATTATTTCCATCTTTTAAAATAAACCCTCCTAGGGTCTTTCTCTGTCCGCAACAGAAAGCTGCAGAATGCGGGGAACTCAAACGCAGGAAGGTTCAGGGACGGTTCAAAACGCGGAGCCATGAATTTAGAGAGGGTTCAAAAGTTGGCAAAGTGAACCCTCTCATCCCTGCCCACAAATAATAAATAACAATCACAACAAGGAAGAGGAGAAAGGGGAAAGCCACTGAAAAGCCGTAAGTCATCCTGTCTCCAGCCTTACAGCTCTCTCCAATAAAGCAGGAGTTCTTCAGAGGACTTCGGTGCTGCTGCCTGCAGGGAGCTGAGCTTGTCTTCTGTCGTAAATTACCTTGCTGGGGATAAGCTTTCTTCCAGGTCCAAGAGACAAGCAGTTCTGCAAGACCCATCACCCAGCGCTGGGCTTCTTAAATTATCCTTCATCTGGTTGTGACATCTGAAAAGCTAGAGGGAGAGCGATCACCCCCACTCTGACCTTCCCATACCACTAGGGTTTCCTTTCTTCTAAAGAACGACACCACAAGAAATAGGCACGACAGCATCCTGTTTGCAAACAAAAATCGGGGGAGGAAACAGAGCTTTCTCTACGCAGCAACTCCAAACAGACACAGTGTTCTCAAACTCGTCCACGCTGAACTAAAGATTTACTTATTTATTTTTTTCATCATGACCCTCAGTCCGTTTCCCAACCGAGATAGCTTAAAATCACCAGACGGGGAAGGGGGGGCTGGAGGAAGACTTAAATTTCCCTTCATTTGCACTTGCAATCAACAACCCTGCTGCAGGGTTCCGACCATGTTCGGACGCGGACGCGCACAGACAGTCGCGTGCAGGCAAACATCTGAGGGCCCGGAATAATTCGGGTAAATGGCAACAGCAGTACCTTGAAATGTGATCAGGCCTTGAGAGCAAGTACCAGGCCAAGAGAAATAACTCTTATCCATAAACAGTTCCATAGTAAATCAGAAAGCCTTTTCTTCCATATGTCACCTGGCATGTTTAATTTGTCTGCTCTGACAGGATTGTGGCAAGCAGTGCTGACCGTCGGTGAAATGAGAATGGCAGGACGTCGGGCGTGGAAGGGCACCGTGAAGGGAACGCACGGGCATCTCCGAAGTGCCTGTGGGCTAGCTCCGTGTGATGGAGGATGCAGAAGAAGGAAACAAAGATTTCAGACATTGCAGGTTTGAAACCCGTCAGGCCGACGGGCAGACGCAGGAGCAGTCATGCTGCCCAAGAAATTTAACTGTTTTCTTTCCTCATTTGCTTCTCCTTGGAATTTGGCCTTTGTCGTAAATGCTAGGACATAACATAGATCTATTCATTTTCCTTTGAGCTGTTTACTTCTGGAGGACAAGATTTACACCAGAGACAGGAAAATGTACTCTTTCCAACGTCTGCACCTCCCAAACAGGAGGAGCCAGCGGATTTATTAGCGTCAGGCTGGCTGACCTTGGATCTGGTCACTCGATTTGTTGTGAAAAGGAGAGCACTTCACCTGAAGAAGAAACACACCTGATGTGGCTTTTGAGCGCCTGCGTTTTATTCACTTGGGAAGAAGGGTCCTAGTTACTAGCTGTGAAGCCCGATACCAGCTGGGACACCCTGGTTACCTTCGCCAAATCGGTATGGAAAGGACACCATTTCCTCCTACCCTGAGAAGCAGGAATAATCTATCCCCGGTTTTGCAAATGAGTGAACCGAGACCCAGACAGAGATCGACTCATTACTCCAAAGTTACCTACTGGCAAGACCTGCATTCAATTTCCATTGGTGATATACGTATACCTTAATTCTTTACTTGTGCCCATTTCCTCTTTTCTGTTTTATACAAGAGAAGTGTAATGCATATACAAGAAGGTGCGTAAATACTCTGCCCCCCAAATCCAGCATCTGGATCAAGAAACAGATCATTTCCAACCCACGAGCCTCCCTTGGGGCCTCCTTCATTACTCACCCCCCTCCAACAATTACATTCCTTTTCTCTTTTCATGCCAGGGGACCAGGGTGGGTATAACATTTGGTCATGAGCACGTGCTTTGGAAGGAGACCCCCCGGGCTGAAATCCTGCCACACCTTTTACAAGTTGCTTGACTTCTCCTTCTTAGTTTTCTCAACCTGAAAATGGGGGTATTCACAGAACTACCTCACAAGATCGAGGTGGAGGTTAAATGCTATAGTACATCTGAAGAGCTTAGGTCAAGGTCAAGGTAAATCGAAAAGCTCCGGGCAAACCCTCAGGAAGTCCCAGCTACTGTTATTGCTGGAACATTCATCCCCACCCTCAGAGACTGTCCACGGGAGACCAAGGAGACACGATAGTAGAGGAAGAGAGAGGAATTCCAAGCAAGCACGTGCTGAATGTCAACAGAAGAAATAAACACATCTCTAGGTTGAGGGGAGGAATAGAGCCCAACAGGCTGAGGAAGACCTAAGCTAGATAGCTTTCCAGAATCAAGTTTTCTGAGTGAAACTGTGATTTGAAACATTATGCTCTGTACCCGTGCAAATAATACAGATGCCAAAATGGGCAGACATGCACGCTGTTTTAGATAGCCTGTGACCTTCCCGTGACCCTCATCGTCTAGAATTCAATGGATACTTTCAAGTTTCTTACGGTAGAAAAGAAACGGGTGTGGAGCCTTTTCTACCCAATTCACAGTTTAATTCCCGACATAACTTTTTACGTGAAATAGATTCAGGCATTTTTCCAGATCACATTTTAAACTATTTTTGCACTTGCAATACTTTTTATCCATTTAATTTAGAACCCCTCAATATTCTCTGCGATGTAAATCAAAAGGAACAGCTTGTTTAAAGCATAGGTTCTGAGAAACCGGAAACCTCAGGAAAATAAAAACAGAGGAGTAAGAACTTGCCACGCAAATTTCCTTTTTTTTTTTCCAGCCCAAAATAGGGCATGTCCTGTAACATCTCCACATTTAATACTTATCCGAGTTATCAATGTTAAAAATGAAAAAAGAAAGAATAATAAGAATATATTTTAAGTGATACTAAAAACAGCCGGCATATAATAGCGATTTGAGCCGCGAGGTGACCACAATAAAATATCAGCACAGTTCAGGTTCGCAACAAGTGCGACACAGACCGAGACATGATCTGTTGACTTGTTCAGTTAGCACCGGGTTCAGGAAAACTGAAAATGGATAAGGAAAGAGTCTCGTGCTTGACTCTATCCCTCTCTCTCTCTCTCTCTTTCTCTCGCTCTTGCTCTCTCTGTCTCTTCACCCCCTTCATCCTTGCCCTCCTTCTCTTGCCTCTGGTTGTCCTTTTCATATTCGATCGTGAGATAAGCAGACCCGAAATAACTATTTAACTCTGTGCACTTTCCGGTTCTGATAGATCTTTTCAAGGCAATGGAGATAATGTTACTTACGGAGCTTGACAACAGCGTGGCCACGTGGTCAGCCAGGCCCTCTGTTTAACGGGAACAGGATGCTTCCTTCCTGGGTGGCTGGCTGGAGTTGGAACGGCACATGATGTTCAAGATAAGAAAACGGAAGTTCCAAGCACTGAGCCTGTGTGGTTTCACCAAATGAGGTAAAACGAGAAATGGAAGGACCGTGAGAAGCTGCCTTATATGCAGCCTCGTGTCAGAGCCGGCGCCGGGATTTGGAGCCGGACAGCGACTCTCTCAATCATAGTGGGAAGGCCTTGTCCCTGCTCCCTGGCTCTGCATAGATGTAAATATGAGATAAAGCAGCTTTTAGGGATATCGTAAATACCAAAGAGATCATTGTAAAGTGATTGTTAATGCCCTTGAACTTGCTTTGAGAGATAAAGTAAACGGAATTTATAATTTCTAGTCCTGCGGCTGAAGATGGGGTCCACCCATTTCTAAACCCAGGGGTCGCTGTTTCATCCCTTAGAGTCCTCCAACCCCTGAGGCCACTGAGCTCACTCTGAACAGGACGTTGTATGGCCTTTATCTCAGCCATGGTAGTTGGCCTCCAGACTCTGACCCAAGCTGACCCCACCATGGACCACGTGACCAACTTTCTGTCCAGAACAAGCTCCGGTCACCTGTCACCTCGGGTTCCTCATCTGTAAAATGAGGGTAGTAACAATATTAGTTCCCGCCTCATGGAGGCATTTCTGCTCAACCTGCTGCAATCCACAGGTGAGCAGGGAGAGAGACCTCCCTCGTCATCACTAGCTGTGTGGCCCTCAGCAAGTCACTTCACTCTCTGGCTGTCCGTTACCTCATCTGTGAAATGGGAAGAAGGAGACCTACGTCATAGTGAGTTCAGGGTCATATAACTCCGTAAGTTATTATTACTGACCTGGCTTCTCTTGTTCTGACTTACATCTTCAGTCTCTCTTATTCGTGGACGTGACAGGAGCCGGCGATGCCCCCGGTTTCATGTAGACTCTCCGCACGGATACAACTTGGACTCTCCCCTTACAGGTCAAGGGGCTCACACCAACTCAGGCCCCACATGCCTGGCCGGCACTCATCTGGGCCTGACCATCCCCACCACGGGAAGGTGGGGTGGGGGTATGGACTGACCCCCGTCAGGAAGCCATTGCTAAATAGTCAAGCTGGGCTTCTCCTCGGCTCCTAGACTCTCCTCCTTGACTCATGTTTACGCTGTCTGCTGGGATGGTGCCCTCTGACTGGTTTTTCAGGCATTCCTTTCAGTAAAACATTTTTTTAGCACAAACACCAATATAGATTTATAGATTATATACATATAATCCTCTGTTGAGATGTTTTGTGCATTCCGAAAATACACACATGACACAGAAATTTTTAAAGAGTGACATTAAAAAGTTCAAAGAAAAATAAATTCAATCGTTCTCTTCATGCACCCCAAGAGACCATCTTGGGTTCCCTCTGCTGCTGTCCAACCCTCCTGGCCCTGGGGGAAGAGTACCATCTCGTGAGATGCTGGGCATCCTACCCAAGTGACAGCTGTGCACACACTGACACCCAAGAGCAGGTCCACGGCCGGAATGAGCCCCCATTCTCAGCACAGAACCGCCACCCAAGTCAGGTCAGCCTGGTGGGGCGACCCATGCTCAGAAGGGTCCCTGCTTGGCTAAATCACAGACGTCAGCATCTTGAAATTCTTAAAATTCTTATCGGCGAACTTGTGAGGTGCAATGGGACGAGGGGGCACGCATGGGGGCGGAGGAGACACGCACAGTATGGGTGTCCCCGTTCCCTGCTCCCCATTCACATATAGCTTTGGCGGTGCCTCAGGAGACAGCATTCCAGCGGACTCAGCATGTGTGGGAGTTTAGCGAGACTCACACTGAGTCCGAGGTAAGCGTGTTATGGAAGCCATCTGCTTCCAGAGTGTGGAGGAATGTGCACGCTTCAAGAAGTGAAATAAAAACAATGGAGCTGGTTTGGGGAAGTGTTTCCACTGTTCTGGTAAGAATTAAATTCATATGCATGTACGCACTATCAAAAACAAATTGCATAATTTCAGTGATTTCGCAGACAGGTTAAGTGCTCTTCTATCCACGTTGAGAACTGGCATTCCACGCTATAAAGATGAATGGTATAATTCATGCTAATAATTTAAAATTTTAATTTTTGTTTACTTAAAATGACATCAGACAGCAAATAAAAAAGACCATGACAAGTTAAGAAGGAGATTGTGAAGAAAAGAAAATATTTTCTGTTTTGGTACTTTTAATGCCCTTTTTTTCTTGCTTTTTGAACAAGAAGCCTCACAAACTCTGACCCACGTCCCAATAACCAACCTGTCTCTATCAAGACAGAAGACTCTGCCTCTGTTTTGCCCCAGGAAGAGAGAGGCCCTTCCAAAGGCCCTGGCTAATACATTCGGTTGATTTCCTGCTTCATATTTCATTCGTTCGACAAATACTTGTGGATGTGTATAGTTAAAATTTAAATAATAAAGTGCTCAATATTTGCCCAAGAGAATAAACGCTTCTTCTACGCTCTTTCTGACGCAGCAGAAAATTCCTGCTGAAACAGAGAGATCCCAGTTCAGAAGCGTCCGTGCTGCCAGGGGACTCGGGGACTGAGCCCCGGATGAACCCACCCCTCGGCATTCTTCACCCACACTCGGGAGCTAATGATTTCCAGAGGTGGTCACCGCAAAGAATTCACGGGAACGTGGGTCACTGTGTCAAGGATCATGTCAAGAAGAGAGGGTCAGCCGCTCCAAGTATTTCGGAGGTGAAAAGGTCATCCTTATAAATACCGTATCCTTCCCATCCAGCACACCACGGTACGCACTTTGTCACAGTTTGGTGGGCCACCAGCTGTCGCCGGCAGAGCCTCCATCCAAGTGAAATTCCTCAGTCCTCACCAGCCAGATGTCACTCCTACATCTTGGTTGACAGCTTCTTCCAAGAGTGCACATCCGTCGGGCTTTTGCTTTGGAATTGACGGAGTCAGTGGTTCGTAAAGTGGAGTCCAGGGGCCTCTGAGAGTTCTTGAGACCCTTCCAGTAGGTTCGGCCAGTTAAAATTGTTTTCATAATAATACCAAAACGTTATTTGCTTTTTTTCACTTTCATTCTCTTAAGAGCTTACACTGTGCTTTCTAGAAGCTGTATGGTGTGAAGATTTCATTGCTCCCATAGCTAATGAATGGAATGGTTATTCTTGTATTTTAAAGATCTTACTATTTTAATTTCTTTTTAAAAAATTTTTTAAAGTTTATTTATATTTGAGAGACAGAGCACGAGCAGGAGAGGAGCAGAGAGAAAGGGAGACGCAGAATCCCAAGCAGGCTCCCGGCTCTGAGCCGTGAGCACAGAGCCCAACGTGGGTCTCGAACCCATGAACCGTGAGATCATGACCTGAGACAAAGTCAGACGCTTAACCGACTGAGCCACCCAGGCGCCCCTTTTTTTAATTTCTAAGATAGTTAATATTTATAAATGTAAGCTCTGTTAGGTCATCAATAATTTGGAGTCCTAAGACCAGAAAGTCTGAGAAGTACTGGACTAAGTGAACTAGGTGTCTATTCTTTTTCCATTTCTTCAATGAAGGGTCTGCTCTCTCCTCCCCAAGATAATTCTTTCTCACAGACGCAGAAATTTCCAGCGATCCTTAGAACTCACTGAGGAGATCGCCATGTCAGTGACCAATAAGCAGATAACTATAATTCAGCCTCGGTCACTTCAACAGGCAGAATGCTAACAGTGTGCACTTGGAGGGCCCTGCAAAGCGACTCTTCATAAGACATAAGTCACACACCATGTTTTATGTAAAAATGGGATTTAAACTCGCTTTGCTTAAAGAACCATCTAGTATACATTAATTTTTAAAGTAAATTTAAAAAATATAACCTGGTTTCCCCAACAATTAATTAATAAGGTAATTAATTAAAAGTTAAATTGCATCCCACAGGGCATATCCCTGGAAAAGGAAATCTCTTCTTCCTAAAGAATGCCTTCAACACACACACACACACGAAGCCCGTCATGGACACATATGGTATTTAATACATACCTGTTACAGAACAACCAATGCTTTTACCTTTTCATGAACTGTGAGTCATTCTGCCCCAGAGAGGCCTTTCTGAGCTTCATAAATATTGATCATACTCCCTAAATTCTAACAGGCAGTTTCCTCAAATATGAATGATACTTCTCAACTTCACTCTTTATTTTCCGTATTCAGTCACATTGTTGACTACCATGGAAGAAAAAGATATTCCATATAAACGGAGACTCCTGATAACTGAAGCTTTGTCACTTCAAAGTCTTTCTTCCTCCCTTCCTTCTTTCCTTCCTTTCTTTTTCTTTCTCTTCCTTTCTTTTCTTTTCTTTTCTTTTCCTTTCCTTTTTCTTTTCTTTTTTATTCTTTCCTTTCCTTTCCTTTCCTTTCCTTTCCTTTCCTTTCGTTCTCTCCCTCCCTCCCTTCCTACCTTCTATTCATTCATTCATAGCATTCTTAAACCATGAGTCAGGAATCATGCTAGGCCCTGAAAGCACAATGACCAACAAAGCAAAATGTGCCCTCAAAATCGCTCATATTCTTCTAGATGTTGAGTAGAATTCATCCTAAAATTTGTCTCAATGGTCTTCAAAGCGATGTATGTGAAGAAAATAGTAGAACCTCTGGCTTGTTATCTTGTATATGTTTTATGGTATAAATAATGTTAGTTTAGCAGCGTGTGCACAAATTACAAAGACATTAAAACATACATCTACTGAAAGGGAGTACCCCCCAAAGTTTTCCTGACAGGGTGATGCAGTCGAGAAAGGTTGGAGACACTGATGGAATGTGTCTCGCTGGGCCTCCTCATTTAAAAAGGAGTCGGTCTGTTGTCATCATGAACACTTCCTTGGCTAGTCAGCAGCTGCCTGGGAGTTCATCATGAAACTAGTATATGCTGTTAGCGGGTTGGCCTGGAAGGGAATTAAGAGATGATGTACTAGATATTTTCTTTTGCGGAAGCAGCGAGACCCAGGGCAGTAATTGGCTTGCCTAAACCATATCCCAATTTGGTGAAGGAGATTGCGATGTTTTTCAAAGTGTGATCGTGAGTCACCATCGCTGCGGGAGAGGCCTCGTGAAAACGCAAAACGGCGGCCTGAGGATCTGGATGTTTTTGATCAGAATCTCCAGGGGCAGGGCCTCGGCTCCGGGCTCTGAGTTTATAACAGGCTCCCCAGGAGATCGCTGAGCCCTCTAGGGGCTGCAGCAGTGGAAGGGGGAGACCTGGCCATGGTTCCTGGGTTCCCAGCGCCGGGCTCTCTCCTTCGGGCAGGTTGTCACGGCTTTTAGAGCAGGAACTCTGTGTTCAGTAACAGATGTGCCGTGCTGTTTGACCCGATATAAATGGCCATGGATTGCTGATTTTGCTAATTCTGGGACTGTTTCTCAGGGGCTTGTTTTTATCTCTTCCTTTGATGTCAGGCCGTTTGCCCTCGTTTCTTACTGCCTTCAGTGTGATCACTGCTAATCTCTCTTCCCTCCTTCCTCGTGCCCCCTCTACTTTTCTGTTTTTAATTTGTTGTGGGCTGGGGGAGTCCACATAAATGGGCTTGTTAGGAGCGTGTGTTAATTAAGAGTCAATTAGACATAGTTAAAGTGCATTGCTTTGTGACCGGGGTTTCCGCTGCTTCGAGCCTGCTTTGCTTCCTTCCTGCTTCGCAACTGAGTTCCAGAAGGCAGAGGTTGAGGGACGCCTGACCTCTGGATAAGTGGGGCACTCGGATATTTACTTTCTTGTCATGTTTCACTGCTGTCAAAGCTCCGAGAGTCTGGCCAGCCCCTGGAGGAGCCAGTGTGCTTAATGTTTCAGGACACCTGGGTCTGACCCACTCCTACGTTTCTGGGCTCAGGGTGATTTACAGGAAGACGGGATGGGATCCAGGAGGCAGGAAGAAGGGCACACTCTCCAGGGTGGACCAGGAAGTAGGTATCGGCTCCTCTGAGAAACACACTCATTTCCAGTTCAAGAAGGGTCTGGGTCTGTCCTCCTTTAATGGCTGCTGGGGAATGTCAGCTATGACTGCCGCGAGGGTAAATCTTACGGGGCAGGGGGTAGGGGAGTGGGGGGGTAGGATGTGGGGTGGGAGGAGTTCGGTCATGGGCATGAGAGGGGGAGGAGGGCCGTCTCTGGCCTAGAAGGCATAATCAATATATTTAACACTAAAGTCCATCCCATGAGAAAATACTGCTCTATTTTTTTTTAATTTTTATTTATTTTTTTTCAGTTTATTTATTTATCTTGAAAGAGAGTGAGCATAAGTGGGGAAGGAGCAGAGAAAAGGAGAGACAGAATCCCAAGTAGGCCCAGAGCCATCAGTGCTCAGCCCGGTGCGAGATTGAAACTCATGAACCATGAGATCACGACCTGAGCCAAGATCAGGAGTCGGATGCTTAAGTGCCACCCAGGCCCCGAATACTGCTCTATCCTTTAAGACCTTCAGTGGATAACGGTATCTTTAGAGTCACCTAAGCTTTATTTGTCTGTGACGCCATTGTTACATGGTGTAAAGACAATCAAGAAGATCGTAAAACTTTCATCTTCATCTTGTATCGGGAAATGAAAACTAATTGTCCCCCAAATGCCCCAGAATCCTTCACCCTTCCTTTATTTTCCATAAACATACAGTCTTGAGCAGAGACAACTCTTCTGCCTTTCTAAGGTCAAAAGATGACAAAAATAAAAACAAAACAGGAACCCAAAGTCAACGTTATTTTGCTTCACGGGGTTCTGTGCTTCTTATGAGCCAATTTCTTGTTTTTTTTCCCAGAAAAAGTAATATCTTTAGCTAATATCCCAGGTTGGGACATGCATGACTAAAGCTGAAGTGTGTGTTTATTTTTTAAAAAGAGGATTTGAAAAGAGGCAAAAAGCAAAAGGTGCTCGTATGCAGGAAGGGACGGCGCTCATCCGTTCCCAGTGCTTAATTACAAATCTGCTCCAACTAATTTCCTTATTGTGCCCACAGCTGCTGTTCTTTTGTCACCGTTTATTTTTCTTGGAAAATCTGAAAGGCATCAAGGCTCGGCCGAAAGTCATCAGGAGCCGAACTGGTGTCCCAGATGCCTCATTACTGGTCTCGTTTACAAGCCTGTTTGGTTGTTTATGTCTTGCATTCAAATCATTTATTTTGTTCAAACCCTCTTTTGCTTTGAAAATGGTTTTAGAACACTGGACTGCTTTATCACTCAACCGCTCGCCTCACCGGGTAACAGGAACATCGTGGTTTAATCAATGACCCGACCCAGTGTCCGAACAGTTCTGGGCGGGGCCTTGTTTGGTAAATACCAAAAAGCGTAGAGTGCCAGAAACTCTTTCACAGTGACCCAGGGGTCTGAGTGTCTTTTTTGGAAAGCGGGAACTGTTGTTCATATGAAATCATGGTGATTTTGGAAGATGATCATCTGTAAAGTCTAAATGTCCGATGGGATGGCTTAGAACTTGCAAAGCTTTCCTTTCACAGTCAAGAAGATTGGCCGCTAAAAGTAGCCAAGGCATTTGGGGAGTAGAGGTACTGTGGTGATTAGTAAAATGGATTACATTGCAAGAGCATGGCCAAGAGCTTCCATGCTGGTTCCCAGGAGTCGGAGAGATCCAAATTCAAATCCTGGCTTGGGCAAGTGATCTTAACCTCTGATGCCTTAGTGCTCCCCATTGTAAAAGGGAACCGAGTAGCATCGAACTAACTGCTAGAGTTGTAATGAGAATTACATTAGCTAATGCTTGGAAAGCCCTAGGCAAGGACAGCCGTGCGGTTAACTCAGTAAACAAGAACTATTATTATTACTCTTATTTGTTTCTTGGAGAAAAAATTGTTTGGCCAAATATTTGCTTCACTTTTGGATCATGTCGGTATTGTGGGATGTGATCTAAGATGATATCAAGTGAAAATTGTTATTAACTGCAACAGATGGGTCACTCTGTTAATTTACGGTCCAAGCCAGGATACTCTGAAAGTGAAAATGCACTATTTATGCCAGGACAATAGGCATAAATTAGGACCATCTCAGGCAAACCACAACATATGGACCCCTTGCCAAAGGAACCTCGAGCCAAACATTTGAACCGGAAATAACCTTTCATACTTTTTTGGTCAAAGCTCCAGTTACACAGATGAGGAAACTGAGGTCCAGAGCAGTGATGATGTAACTTATCCGAGGTCACACAGCTAATAGTTGGAACCCGAGTCTGAATTGTCAGCCCTTTTAGGTTTAACTTTAAGGTCTGTCCCACGGTACAGTTCTGTTTTCAAATCTCTTTAGCAAGACTGGACACTATTCTTATTTCTTCTACTGAAAGAGTCCCGAGCCACCCTAGTCTCTTTTCCTCCATTTGACATGGAACAGACGACAGCCTGGACAGAACAATCTGCCTGTCCCTTTTGTAACCGACGTCCCCTATGCTGTTTTTCAAGGTCATTTTTCTCCTTCTGTTTGTTTAGTCATGGGTTGGGAGAGAAAGAGCCCAACCGTTCCCTCCCTTCTTTCCATCAAGAAATTCTTTTGGGCCACTCCTGATTATTCATTGTTCCTTTGGGATCGATGAGTTACAGTTTGTTCTTTACCGGGATACCCGCTTTCAGTGACTTTCCCGAAACATATCGCTGGGACACATTTGTTTCTAAGCCCCCTTGGAAACAGTGCGTGTGAAGCTACATCTTTAAGCCTTGTTAATTATACCATATGCATAATATTCACACATTAGAGATGTCGGCAGGTGATTTTGTTGCTTTATTTAGATGAGGCAAATATTCCAGATACAGGCTTTGACTTTAAAAAGACAAGGGAGCCAGATGATCAGAAATCACACGTGTCAGGCCCCGCTAAGGTGCGTCACCAGCCTCTCTCTTTAATGAAGACCACATTTTATAGCTATGCTTCCGTGCAAATGCAAATTTATGTAGATTGTTTATGTAGACCCGTGCTCTCGTACACCGTCTCCATGGTCACCCTCCTCTCTTTTTTGCCTCGTAAGAGATAATGTGGTGCTTCCAGTCATATGTCTTCGGGTTTTATGGTCTGGCATGCCCGTAAAGATGACAAGAGGTGCATTTCACAGGCAGCAAACTTCCGCTCCCCTTGCGGTTTTATGTTGAACCAGGGGAAGCACAAAGCTAATGCGGTCAGATGGGTCCCACGTTTCCCTCCTGGCCATGCGGCTCAGTGACGAGGAAGGCGCCAGCCAGGATAGGCACACGGCTTCTGGATCCTGCTGAGCATCGCTAGGGGGACAGCCACTGAACACTCTGCGACACACTTACAAGTTAGCCAGCCTCACACACCGCCTCTCCACACTGTGTCCCACGCTCGGATTTATCTCTGAGGGTATGATCCATACGGACCTTGGCACAGCTCTGATTAAAAGCCCTTTTGGGGAAGAAAGGACTAGGACATGCAGACGGCAAGTTGCATTTAGTCGGAAGCTGGTTGGAATGGAATAAGAACTCAAAACTATGAATTCTGAGAAGACACCAGTGTGATGATTTCATTTAAGGAAACAACATGAGCCAGAGTTAAGAGCACAGACTGATGTCAGATAGATTTGCGTTCAAGCCCTGTCTACACCACTGTATGACCGCGGGAAAGTTACTTAACCTCTCTCTGCCTCAGTTTCCCCATATCAAGTTGGGAATTGTTTGAATCTCTGCTTTGTGTATTGCCATAATGTTTGAATGCAATGAGGCACGCAAACCCCTTGGCATAAAGATTGGCATGTTGGAAGAACGAAAGCAATGCAAGCAGCAATTTTATTTTTCATACAGTGCCGGGAATAAAAGGTGACTGGTGGGTTTTGTTTTTCAGAATAGAACCCACAGCTCAGGCCACAGAGTTTAGGCTGTGTGGTCCCTCCCCTGCGTGGAGACCTCAGGCCTCTCCCCCAGCCCTGACCATGCCACATCCAAGGCGGAGGGACAAACGGGCACACTTACAACCATGGCTCCTTCCTGGGGGCTTGGGAGACCCAGGACAACAGGGCAACTCCTCGACACAGAAAGCACAGGTACCATCCCCTCGGCTTAGCGCGGGACGCCCCGACGAGGTCCCAACCACATTTTCGGGTTCCTCATGGACTTCTCCCGCTCACGGATCCCACTAAATGGTGCGTGCTTTTCTGCGTCTACACGTTGACATTCTGTTCTCTTTATTCTCTTTATCTGGAACGCTTTCTTCCAATCTCTGTCCGAAACCCAGTTCACGGAGATGGCTTGTCAGTGAACACCTTTCTTTTTTTTTAAAGGTCATCAATTTTTCATTTTATTTTTTTTAATTCATTTGTTTTAATTTACATCCAAGTTAAGTAGCATATAGTGCAACAGTGATTTCAGGAGTAGATTCCTTAAGGCCCCTTAGCCATTTAGCCCACCCCGCCCCCCCACAACCCCTCCAGCAAACCTCTGCTTGTTCTCCATATTTAAGAGTCTCTTCTGTTTTGTCCCCCTCCCTCTTTTTATATTATTTTTGCTTCCCTTCCCTTCCGTTCATCTTCTTTGTATCTTAAAGTCCTCCTATGAGTGAAGTCATATGATATTTGTTTTTCTCTGACTGACTGATTTCGCTCAGCATGACACCCTCTAGTTCATCCTCAGTGAATGCCTTTCTTAGCATCTTTTTTTGGAGGTTAGTGTTGCAAATAAGTGATAAGAAAAAGCACCTCCTTTGAACTCCCCCCCCCCAACTATAGGAGGTTCATCTTCCTTCCGTCCCTCCTGGAGGCCACCGACTTTGACAAGTGCCACAACACAGGATACAACACCTTGTGCACCAAACATCCGCTTTGATTCTTAGCCACAGAGAAACTGCAGCTCTCTGAGTTGCCGGTGCACCTGGTTTCCAAGTCCTGGGCGGAAAGCGGAGACACCGCCGCCATGCAGGAGCCGGCGTGGAGTCAGGTTTCATGGTCAGGCACGGAGGCCCTCCAGGTAAATTCCAACGGGTCCATTTGATGTGAAATCTTCCAGCTTGACCAAGAGTCACTGACCTCGAGAGCGACAGTTTAACCTCCATTATTTGGTTTATATTGGTAATATTTACATTGGGAACTTGATTAAAGCTGACCTCGTGGTGAAAACGGAATCCAATACGTATTTGAATCCCTCCTGCCTTCCCCACCCCATGTCAGGTGCCATCTGTTTCATTTCTCCCCTAATTGGCAGACTGGCCTCCACTCTGGCTGCGTCCACCTCCCTCATCGAATTTGTGCAATGCCTCCCTTATGGTTCTCTGTCTTCGCCCTCCGCCAGTGTGTTTGAAAGTTACCCAGGTTAGGAGCGGCTGCTCGGTTGAGTTGGAGGACAGTTAGTCTGTCATAAATAGGTCCTATTCATCACAAAGTACAGAAAAGACATTGACTGTCCTCCGTCTCTCTGCACTAAGGAAATGTTGGCAGCGCTTCGGATCCCCTAGCTCCTGCCTTGAGAAGGACAACTGAGCTCCCGGGGGACAGAATGCAGTAACCATCAGTTCAGGATAAGGCTCCTCTTCCTACATGAAAATTTTATCATTATTGCTTTTCGGATCAATATGTCTGTAAAATTGAAGGGGGGGATACTGATAAAATGTTTGTTTCCTGACATGTCCAGGAATTCCCCCGTCCCTCAACGGGCTCGGTTCAGCAAGTATTCATTGATTGCCGCCTTCAAATGCAGGACCACCTGCAAGCAGATATGCCTGCGAGGAACTTTATTATTCTTTTTTAGTTTATTTATTTATTTTTGAGAGAGAGAGAGAGCATGAGCAGGGAAGGGGCAAAGAGAGGGGGAGAGAGAGAATCCCAAGCAGGCTCTGCGCTATCAGTGCAGAGCCCAACACGGGGCTGCATCTCACAAACCATGAGATCATGACCTGAGCTGAAACCAAGAGTCGGATACTGATCCGACTGAGCCACCCAGGCGCCCCATCGTGAGGGACTTTAAATCTGAGGATGGCTGTGGGTGTGCTGGGCTGGAGATATTGGTAGGAATCAGACACGAACGTAGAAGTTAAATAACACTCAGGGGTGAAAACTCTGCGGGCCTGTGCATCTGGAGACCCAGCCACGAGCTGGTTCCAGGGTCCTTAGTAAGTCACACAACCTCCCCGGCCTCAAGGACTTTCCCTGTAAGGTGAAACATTGACCCAGAAATTGGGTAAATTTCAGCTTGACAAATTTGTGATCCCAATGACATAAGACAACAATGGAAGAGTATCACGAGATTAAATGTGAGGAAGCTGCAAATGCGAGGTCTATTCAGAGGAAGGCGCTAATCCCGGGTGCCGGTGCTGGGAAGGGGGCTGCAGTCCAGAGCCCGGACGACTGGGAACACTGGTCCGACAGCCTTCGGCTCTGGCTCCGGCTGCAACTTTGTGGTCCGAGGCACGGATGGCACATCTTCCCGGTAGTTTGGAGATCAGAGGTCAACCTTTCAATGAGGGACTGTTTTTCTACACCTCAGGCATGCGATTTCATGTGATCCTTACTGCAGCCCTGGGAACCTGGAATTATTGTTCCCATTTCACAGATGAAATTGGAGGCTCAGGGGGTTAATTTCCTCTGGTCACATGGAGGACGTGAACCTGGCCTTCTCTATCCTAAAGCCCATACTCTTCTACCTGGGCCATGGGGCAGGCCTCAGTGTTCCCTGCCAAGCTAGCCCGACGTGACCCCAGTGTGGGCTGCAGTAAAGGAGACACTGTGGTCTCACTCACCCTGAATGCCACCCACCAGGGAAAACAACAGGCTCCCTGGCATCCAGTGTACCCTCCCACACAATGCAAGAGCCTCAGCTTCTCCGGGAGGCAGGAACAAAGCCAAATGCTTGGAAAGAAATAAAAACAGTGCACAGAACAGATGAGTTATAGGACTATATCAAAAGGGAGGCAGGCCAGCAGCTTGAAAATATTCAGGGACCTGAAGCCTTTTCTTAGAATTCAGGAGGGAGGTGGGTGTACCTTCTGTATAAAGAGACAAGGAGACCTCTCTTTTTCCTGTCCTTCAGAATGTCAGCAGTCACTTGCAGTTTGGGCTAAGCAGCCCAAAGCCTTTCGGAGGTGGAGACCCCTCTGTAAGTCAGCCTGACCACACATTCTCTGGCAAAGCCCCCCTTGGAAGGGCTCCCCTGGTCACGTTCACATGACCCTGTTTTGCTACACTGTGAGAGTGGAACCAAGCTGGCGTGTGCTTGGAGGTGGGCTTCGGGCACTGGAAAGCCAGCCCCACACGTCACAGAAGAGCATATCAAATTATTGGAAATAGGGTGATAAATCGAAGACATTTTTTTTCAAGATAGTGTTCTTTTTTCTATTTCTAGCCAGAGAATTTCTTTCCCTTTATCTAAACAATCAGAGGATTTGGGTCTCTCAATTCCCCAACCTTCTCTGTCTGTGAAGGTTATTATTGGCTTGGTTAAACAAAGTGCTTGTTTATAATAGATATAATAGATGAGAGAGTCATTTTGAAATTACACAGTTGGTGTAATAAAACCAGTTAAAACCTTATTTAAAAAATGTCACAGTTGGTCAAATGTATTAATGGCATATGGTTTAGTTTTCTTTCTTTTTTTTCCCCCAGAACAATATGTGCATTCTCGTTTCGCGGAGTAGAGGATTAATGGAGCAAGATAAACTTTCTCCTGGCTTTTCTTCTAGACAATCTACACTTTCATTAACCGACTCTAGCTTTATTTATCCCATCTCTATGTCTCGTCTCCCCATCTTGTCTTTCTCTTCCCCATAGCACCCAATTACAGAATTCCTAAAATTGTGGGTAATATAAGAGATAAATATTATATCGTGTAGAACATGTTTTAGACGGAAAAAGTTAATCTGGAAATTACACACTACATAAATAGAATGCCCACCACTGGCAGGCGTGATTATTTTCTCCTGTTGGCATTACCAACTGTAATAATAAAGTTAAAAACGCGCCTCCAAACAAAATATTTCAGCAGCACGTAACTGTCATTCCAGCAAAGAACATAATTGCATTATTTGTCTTCTCTGAAATCTCTCACTCATAGCTCTACTTGTCCCACAATTTCCATTTTGAGGTTCACTTGGTTATTTCTAGAGAGAATGCATTGAGTTTTGAAGGCAGGACTCGCCAGCCTTACCAAGTTGTACCTGGTCAGGTGGGCCATCACCAGAGCTGTGCCTCAGCTTTGCCCGGAGCTAGGAGATGCCATCTCTAATCTATAACCCTGCCGTGAATTTGTTTTTTGTCATAAATGAAACATGGGGCTGTGCTTTAATTTTCCTCACTGCCCTCTGTCAAGTAATAACCATAAATATTGTCCCGAATCATTAAGTCACAACCTGAAACGTGATCCTGCCCAGCTCTCGATCAGACGGCCATCTGGAAGATGAAAGAAGTCTATTTGGGTTTCGGAATGATCCAGACTCTAATTTGTAGTAACAGTCTTAACAGGCTGTTTCAGAGACATTAACCAGCAACTTGTCTCAGGTTCTCAAGGATGGTCCATTATCCACAGTTGGAGGTATTTGCTTCAAGCAGAACCGTGAACTGTAACTGTTGGAAAACTACCAGGCTCACTGGCTTTCAATCAAATGTCACATTCTTCCATGGACACTGGATTTCTACCCAAGGGCAAGAACATATGCATAGAGCAAATGCATACATAATAGATCTCCAAATATTCTCTCTGTCATAGAGAAAGCAAACATTTCAAGAGAAGAAAACAAATTGCAGCTTCTACATGCAAACAACAATGCACCATGATAGATATATAATTTTTCCTATTGCCCTGAGGTTACGTTTGCAGAGAAAAATAAATCTTTCTCTTATTTTGATGTAGAAATAATCTTGTAAACACGAAGAGAAGTCATTATCTCAAATCTGGAAAACATGCTTAAACATGAGTACACCACACCACTGGGCAAAGGAACTGTTAGCCAAGCAATTACTTTAAATATCCGCTTTTCCTGATCATCAAAGAAAAAGCGATATCAACAGGAGATGTCTTTCCCTTTCCGCTTGACTGTGGATTGGAAGACCACGTTTCTTCACTGAGTTATACATAGCCTCATTCTCACTTCCGGGGAGAGTGTTGAATTTAAATTCTGATCATTACAAACACACTTAAAATTAAAATGAAGATATTTATTTATAAATGCATGAAGTAAGTGGTATTTTAGGCAACGAGTGTGTCAGTGGTTACTCTGAGCAGACCCAAACCGGTGCTGACGGCCACACGAGCGCTACGCCTTTGGGAAAGAAAATTCCATACCAATTTTCAACAACCGTCTCCCTTTTGCCTCAAGGTCTGCTTCAGTGCCTCTCACTTTCAGTCATTAAATCTATGTTTTACTGCTTGTTAACTATACTGGAATTAAATTTAAAACTTCATAAAAAATAAATATAAATTAAAATATGTATTAACTATAAAAATAAATGCCATGAAAAAGATGAGAAGATATTTAAATGCCTCTCATGGCCTTATTTATTGCCGGTTTGAAGAAACCAATTGTAAAAAAAAAAAAAAAATTCATGATTTCAGGTGGAATTTGAACATTGGCTGAGTATTAGATAATATTAAAAATATAAACCTTGGTTGATCTAATGGTATTGTGCTAATGTTTTTCTTAGTCCTTATCTTTTAGAGATGCATACTCAAGTATTAATGAATGAAAGGACATATTGTCTGAAATTTGCTTTAAAATGCTCCAGAAAAATATTAATAGTTATTGAAGAAGAGTGAATGCTATGTATGGCTCATTACCCCTTCTTTCTTTCTACTTGTATGTATGCTTGATTTTTTTATAATAATTTTTAAATGTATTGCTTAAGCACCTAGAACAGTGGTTCCCGATCAAGGGTGATTTTGCTCCCTCACTCTCCCTGAATACAGTTGGTAAAGTCTGGAGGCATTTTTGGTTGTCACAACTGGGGAGTAGAGTGGTAGTTGCATCTAATGGGTAGAGGTCAAGGTTACTACTAAACATCCTATAATGAACAGGACAGTAAAGAGTGTCCACGATAAAGGATTACCTAGCCGCAAATGTCAATAGTGCCAAGACCAAGAAACCCTGGCCTAGACTATGTCTTGTTAAGATAGAGTTGATAAATATATAAAATATAGTGCCTGCTTTTATAGAGTTGATGTTCTTCCAAAGAGAATGGGACAAGAAGACAAATAACTATCCCACAAGGCACCCCATCCCTGTCTTGAGGCACTTGTCATGGTCGGTGGTCTCCAAGAGGGATGGAAGGAGGATGAACCTCTTCTAGTTGTGGGGGGTGGTTCAAAGGAAGTGCTTTTCCTTATCACTTATTTGCAACACTAACTGCCAACAAAAGGTGCTAAGAAAGGCATTCACTGACAAGCCATCTCCGTGAACTGGATTTCGGACAGAGATTGGAAGGAAAGCGTTCCAGATAAAGAAAATAAAGAGAATAGAATGTCGACATGTGGGTACGGGAAAGCACACAGCATTTAGTGGGAGAAATCCATGAGGAGCTTAAAAATGTGTTGGGACCTCATCGGGGCGTCCCGTGCTAAGCAGTGGGGATGGTACCTGTGCTTTCTGTGTCGAGGAGTTGCCCTGTTGTCCTGGGTCTCCCAAGCCCCCAGGAAGGAGCCATGGTTGTAAGTGTGCCCGTTTGTCCCTCCTCCTTGGATGTGGCATGGTCAGGGCTGGGGGAGAGGCCTGAGGTCTCCACGCAGGGAGGGACCAGAAGCAGCAGGAAGAAGTATGACATGAGTGTGCGTGAGTGAAAGCAAGGATCCCCATCCATGGAGAGCCTGTTCCATGTCACGCCCTGCTCTAGGCACACTGCATGCGGCATTTCTTTACTCCGTATAGCAACCCTGAGTGATTGGCAGTATTAGCCCTACTGCATAAAGAGACCCCAACGCAGTTAACAAATGTGGCTTCTCCTAAGATCCCACAGCTTCTAAGAGGCTTGCTTGGGATTCAGAGACAGAATTTCTGATTCTAAAGCCACACGATGACTCTCACCTTCTCATCCTATCTGCCCACGATGGTGACACCAACAGCGACAGTGAGCGAAGGTGCTCCCGGCTGAAGCTCACTGCTGGCCTCGCTGTGGAGGCGGGCAGTCCCGGGGAGAACTCCCACAGGCTGAGGAGGAGCAAGATAGGCCAGGAGGGCAGGAGCAGTCACCACTGGTTTAAATCGGGCTCCCGAGCAAGAGTGGGCAGAGGTCTCCTCCCTAAACGGGTGGGAGGTGGGAACCGCACATCTCTGGCCAAGGGCTGTGTCTTCGGCCCCAGCAGTGCGCTGGTCTCGGGGCTTTGACGGGCTTATGGTACTTGAGCATTTGGCCCAGGGGAGTTATCAGGAGGTAGAGAAGGAGCAGGAAGGCTGCCAACTCCGTGTCAGAGTTCCCAAGTGGAGCCCAGGCTAAGGAGCCGTTTGGGTGGTCCACAATTGGTGCTTTCCCAAAACAAGCAGGGGCCGCCCCTGTTCCCAGATGACTCTCACCGCGGCCCTAATCCTGAAGTCCCGGCCGCCACCCGGCCTTACAGTGCTTGTCCGTGTGCACAGGGAGGGAGCTGTCCTGTCTGAGCAGAGCAGGCCCTGAGAGCGGGTGGGTGGGGCGAAAAAAGCTGGAAGCCACCCACTCTGAGGGACTCAACAGAGCTGACTGTGGGCAGGGGAAGGACCCCGGAGCAGGCTGGGGCTCAGGGCGCTGTCTCACCGACTTCATGCGTGTAGCAAATCACAAATGCCTTGCAGACAGATTTCGGTGCCATGGCCAGGACTTAAGGTCAGCTAGACCTGAGTTCAAACCCCTAGGCAATTACTGGAGTGAATAGATCTGATTTCAGAGAAGTTACGTGTCATGGGCAGCTGGCCTCCTCGGCCTCACTGACAACAGAGAACCCCTACTCATGTAAGCGGTTGGCGTTCAGACCCTCAGACCACTTGGGCTAGGGCAACAGCTTTTTTGTTCCTGTATTCCTTATCTACCAGGCTTCCCTCCACCCCCAGCTTCCTGTCTTAAATAGAGCCTTTCTTTTTTTTTTTTTTTAATGTTTATTTATTCTTTTTGAGAGAGAGAGAGAGAGAGACAGAGCACAAGTGGGGGAGGGGCAGAGAGAGAGGGAGACACAGAATCCAAAGCAAGCTCCAGGCTCTGAGCTGTCAGCACAAAGCCCGATGCAGGAATCAAACTCACAAACTGTGAGATCATGACCTGAGCCAAAGTCAGATGTTTAACCAACTGAATCACCCAGGTGCCCCTAGAACCTTTCTTAATTAAGATACTTTCTTAATATGTATCTGTGGGATATTGTTTGGGCATCCTGGTGAGCCAGGCTCGGTGTTGTGTGCGTAGCTCCCTCCCCACAACCTTGGCACCGGGAGGCTCTGGGGGAACACTGAGCAAACTCATGATGTCCAGTTTTTTGTCTCTTTAGACTTTTCCAGTCTAGAAAGCACAGGGAGACTCTCCAGAGGGAAGAGACCTCGTGCATTGTTTACTATCCCCACTTCCTGTGGGGCCAGCTCCAGCAGGTTCACAGATGGCACCTCTGAGTTTTACTCTAAGACAACTGCACCCTCGCAGGATGGGGCAAGGTGTAGAAATCTGAAAAGAATGGCCATGATGATCTGAAAATGCCATCTTCTCAGCCCACTGAAGTTTGGCTTAGGATTGGGTCAAAGGCCAAGTGGATGTTGAAGTTCCCCGTCCTGGGTCTCCCCAAGCTGGGAAGGTGGCCCTTTGGGTCTACTCGGATAAAGCCATTGCTGGTCTTCCTGTCGTCACTCGATCCTGCCCCTTCGGAGCCTGGGCAGTGATGTTTTGCTTCTGCTGATGTTAATTAAGCCGTATGGTCACTGGCCTGTTATGACCCATGGCTAACCACATTTGTCTTTCTACCCAGGTTGCCCACACCAGTACCCCTGTGTCCACCTTCCCAGTTTTTGGGTTGTCTCTGCGCCCACATCAAGTGAGCTGCTCCACAGTTCTGAGAACAATGCCCAGTGGGGCTTTTCTGGGCTTTCTTTCCTCTTTCCCCTCATAGAACTGGAAATGGAGAAAGCATTGCCTCCCCAGTCGCGAAGAGCTGGCCATGGGGCAGCTTTGTCCTTATCTGGACCAGAGGGATGGAATTAGAACCACAGCCTGCTCTGCCTACAGGAGTTCCCCACAAACACAATTCAACTACCCAAGGTGGCTGGAGACCTAAGGGCCTGGGAGTGAGGAGAGGCGCTAGGAAGGAGTTCACATGCCTCGCGATGAATTCTAATGCACCTGCATGCAGTCTTTTGTCCACACGCTACACATAATAACGTGTTCCAAAGACACGGCTACCAACTACCTTCTTGGCTTGCTCATGGCCACTGAATTTTCTGCCAAACCCAACAGCACAACGACCTCAGCTGCCACCAGGCACCAGGCACAGTGTACTAGGTAAGAGCTGGACTCTGGAGCCAGATGGTGTGGGTCTCAAAACCACTTCTGCTACCTATTCTTCAGGCAGGTTACTCAACCTCTCTGTGTGTCTACTCCCACATCCATACTATGAAGGTGATTATAGGGCATACACCATTCGGTTGTTATAAGAACCAAATGAGTTAACGTCTGGAAAGTGCTTGTATCAGCACCTGGCCTACAATAAGGGTTAGTAAAATATAACAAATATTCAAGGGTCTGATGTCAAATTTTCCATAGACTATATGGGTAATTACTGGGCAGATGTTGTCAGTTTTCTAGATGGTGGGGTTGAAATTCACCTGGAGTATGGTGGCAAAATCATATAGGGTATCAAAAACTCAATATCCTCAGCACTGGAGAGATACAGCTGCATGTTTTTATTTCTTCTACTGTAAGATGGGAAGCTAGTAGAAATCTCCGCATAGAATTTCTAGGGGGAATGAAATGAAATATTGCAAATAACATTATCAGATTCTCAGGACAGTACATAGAAAAGTATTCGATGCATATTTAGCTATAGTTATTAATATAATGTAATGTAATATAATATAATATAATATAATATAATATAATATAATATAATATAATATAATATAGTATAATATAATAGTTATTACTATAGCTGAGATGGGCCAAGGAAGGAAAAGAATTATTCCCAGGTACCTGGCCTCCAGAGGCTATTGGCAATATCTGGAGTCATTTTGGGTGGTCATAGTTGGAGGCTTGCTACAGGTATCTCCTGGCATTCTAATGCACCTGCAGGAAGTCTTTTGTCCACGCCTTACAATGTACAATTCAGCACACACACACATCCCCGGCAGCAAAGAATTATGCACCCCCAAATGTCCAATAGCATCAATGTTGACCATTGTAATTCAGCTATTGCTAAATAATAGTCTGGGAGGCACCACCTCCCAGACTGCTGTGTGATCCTCCTTAGAGCAGAAATACCTCCTAGCAGACTTTCCACCAGTTGCCCAGGGAAAAGGAGGATAATAGCTAGGTTCACTGGTTTAACTTTAGGCTTTACAAATGCCAGAATCAGGGAAGCCCGGGAAAGCAATACTGACATCACACCATGCTCCTAGAACCGCTGCTTTGCTTAGTTCTCTCTGATGATGCTCGCGGGCTTTTCAGATGTGGGTTCTGGCTCCGTGGCCTTCTGCAGACCAAACTCTCTCCCAGCTGCTGTCTTCATTGCTATGAATGGCTGTATCCCCCTCCATGTAGTCCCCAAAGCCAGAAACCTGGAAATCATCCTCATTGCCTTCCTCTCCCTTCTTCCCATATCCAGGCTGCCCTGTTGGTTCTCTGTCCGAGATGTCATTCATCCCACCCCAGTGTCTCAGGCTGTGCTTCCGTGATCTTTCACCCAAGTTACGCTAAGACTCCTGACAGTCTCTCTGCTCCCAGCCCCTTTCGACTCCAATCCATGCCCCCCTTACTCCAGGAAACATCTTTCCAAAACATAAATCATGTCACTCTACTTAAAATCCTGACAGCAAGCCATTGCCTGTAGCACAGAACATGAAGTGCAAAGCCCCTTCAGGACCTAGCCTTGACCTACTTCTCCAAACTGAGCTAGGACTCCCCATGTGTCCGCATCTTGCATTTCCCTCAACGCACCACATTCCCTCAAGCCTCTGAGTCTTCTCACAGAATGCTGTTCCTCCTCCTACAACACTATTTCCGGTCTCTTCCATGGCCTGACTCCACGCTTCCTTAGAGATTCAGTTCGAGTATCACTTTCTCTGGGAAAGACTTCCTCGAATTCTCCCCAGAGGGCTGCACTCAGGGATTTCCTACCCACTTCCACAGCCCTTTGTGCACACTCTTCTCATCCCATGTTCTAATCCTGGGTTCTCTTTATCTGATTCTTCCACTAAACCATCAGTGCCTTGAGGTCAGCTGCTATAACCCTTTCTATCTACCAGCACCTTCTACACTACCTTCCACATAGTAGATGGTCAGCACATGTTAATAGGATAAAGAGCTATGGGGACTATGATCAAAATATGATTGATGAATTAATTGAATGAATGAATCGATGTGGATGTCCCTACTAGAGTAAGTATCTGCTTTCACTGGTTCATTTAGCAAGCAACTACTATGTGCCAATCATTATACATGTCTCTGAGAATTTAGAGATAAATAAGACTTAGTTTTTTCCTTGCAAAGCCTGTGGTGTGGACACAGATCCACTAATTAATCCCCACCTGTCCCCCACCCTCAATAAATAGCCCCACTCTTCATCTTGTTGCTCCAATTAAAAACATAGAATTCTTTCTTCATTCATCTCTTCACTTGCCCACCTCATCGAACCCGACAGAAAGTCCCATTGAGTTTATCTCTAAACCATATCCTTCATCTTTTATCCTTCATCTTCATCTCCATTGCTACCAATAAAATCCAAGCCAACATCTTTCTCTTTGACTCATTGGTCTTCTTTCCAGTCTTGCCCTTTACAATCCATTCTTCTTGTTAAATGAAAGAATGTCACTCATATTCCTTATTTTATTTTATTTTTAGAGAGAGTGGGTGGGTAGAGGGGCAGAGAGAGAGACAGAATCCCAGGCAGGCTCCACAATCAGCATGGAGCCCAATGCGGGGCTTGATTCCACGAAACCGGGATCATGACGTGAGCCGAGATCAAGAGTCAGACTGACTTAACCACCCCAGTGCCCTGCGTCACTCATATTCTTAAAACCAGTTTCTTCTCATCACACTCACTAAGACTACCAGAATCGTTGCTCTCAATACTCACTCTTTTCCCTTAACAGAATTTTGTAGCCATACCCTTGCCATGGCATCTTGGTGGGAAGCATGTATTTCCCCACCTCTTAACCTTGAAAGTGGTCACGTAACTCTTTTGGCCAATGGGAGTTTGGTAGACACTTTGCAAGCAGAGCCTCCAAACATGTTTGTGCAGTCTGGCGTGCCCCTGTCTTCCTACAGGAGCACCATGCTCCAGGAGCTACTTGTCCAAGGAAAACGTTCATGGAGACATGTGGAGCCAATATGAACCCAATCTGAAGCCTGGACCACAGTCCTACGTACCCACACCCCTGCAAACAGAGCTGGTTCCGTGGGTGGTACATTACTACTATAGCCAATGGGCAATTTCCGTGTTTTCACAAATCCTTTCTCTACTATAAAAGTGTTTCTTCCAGGTTTGATTTCTCTATCAGGATAACCCTGAAAATACACATTTTTCTGTTTGAAGATTTGTGGCTTCTTATGGAAATCCATGTATTTACAAATGAAATTTCAAATATTCTTTAAAAAATTTTAAGTATTTGTTTATTTCTGAGAGAGAGACAGAGTGTAAGCAGGGGAAGGATGAAGAGAGCAGGAGACAGAGAATTCAAAGCAGGCTCCAGGCTCTGAGCTGTCAGCACAGAGCCCAATGCAGGACTCGAACTCACAAGCCATGAGATCATGACCTGAGCCGAAGTCTGACGCTTAACCGACTGAGCCACACAGAGGCCCCAAAATTTCAAGTATTCTTATAGCTTTGCCTTAAATACCTGGAGTAAGAAACTTTCTACTTGTGTACTGATTTACTTAATGCTAAGCATGGTGATGATTATGAACTTGAATGTTATAAAACCTGACTGAATTCAAATCTATTAATAATTGTTACACTAGCTTTATTCAGTCATACAGGACTCCTTGTTAAAAGGGCCCCATGTGTGGTCTAATTCCTCTCCTGTTACTATTTTGAAATTATTAATTTTTTTTCAAAAGGGCTCCACATTTTCATTTTGTACCAGGACCCCAAATTATATAGCTGATACTCCCCCAAAATGAATGCTTATTATAAACTACTGAGTTTTGCATGGTTTCACTTATAATTTCTTTCTAGTCATCTATCAACTTCTGAAATTATGCGGCTCACTTGTTTTCTTGTTACCACTGTCTCCTTCAAACAGTGTAAACTTCACAGTAGCAGCACCATATTTGTCCTGTGTGTCTCCTTAGGTCCAAGGCCTGGTGCATCATGGGCTTTCAATAAGCACTTGTCGAATAAACAAGCGAACAACCTCCACAGCTTCTAGAGTCAGGCAAAGAGCTGTGAGAGCTTCATGGACAAAAACTTCTCCCAATGGAGGAAGGTTTACAGAAGAAGCAATGTTCGTGCTTGTTCATTTCCCGTCTTTTGCCTATTCGGAATGCCCAGCACCTCAGTGAAATCTTCTAGAAATCATCTTATAGAAATCTAGGTGAAGGAAATGGTGAGGAAGGCTTCTTTTCGGCGGCCATTCTGAGGATAAGTTCATTGGCTCCTGGCGCGATGGAGCCGAGACTGTTCACTGTCTTCCTGACTCATTTTTTCTTTTTCTTTTCATAATGCCCAGAATTTCATCTGGACACTGGCCACTCAGCTCGGGCCTCCCCTGCAGCTGTATGTGCCATGTGACTCGTTCCAGTCAATAAGATGGAAGCAGAAATGAATTGTAAAATGACATCCACTTCACAGACTTGCTCTAAGAATGCAATGAGCTGGCGTTGCCCAGAGAGGATTTAGAATGGCGTCTGACCCAGTGAGTGCTCCATAAGGGTTCGTCACGGTCGTCGTGACTATTTGAATTTCCAATTTTGTGCTCATTCCTGGATTAATTATGAACCTTCCACTCTTCTTATAACTATGTATTATCGCGAGTTTCTCATTATCGATTCGGAGGTTGTTTCTTTATCATCATCGTTCAGCAGAGTTTGTTACCTTGGAGGAGACGTTGCAAAGGACCGAGTAGCTCAACAGGTGTGTCCCCTATCACACTCCAGTTCCCATGGGCAAAGGTATCCTTGGGGCCTTGGGAAAGTGCATCCAGCTCTGATCTTATGTTCATGCTCTGTGCTCAACATGAGGCTTTACTGAGCCCAGGCATTTTCCAGAGCATTTAGAGGCTTATTAGAAGTGGTCTGAAGCAGGCACTACTTTCTAGTAATAACTAAATAATCACACTCTGCCGTAAAGCTGGGGCCAGTTATGAGGGAAAAGAGAGAGAGAGACTGAACAAAATAAAATATTTATAATATGACAATATAAAATATAGTTAAGGTTGTGTTGTGTATTCACGACCCTTTCTTGCATCTTTTATGCATGACCAAAGGGTGCCGAATTAGTAGTTGGAGCACATGACTCTGAAGATAGACACGCTGGATTTAAGTCCCGGCTCCATCTCTCCAACTAGGTGACCTTGGGCAAGTCACAGTGTCATCAAGTGTTCAAGTATGAGCTAGTAAGGCCCACCTCCCGCGATTGTGGTTGACTTAAGCAGTAAATGAGATGACGAATGTCGAGTATTTACAGCAGCATCTGGAGCACAGTGGGCTGCCACGGTCATTACTGCGGCACAGTCCAGAACTAATTGGGCCCAAGTCATCCCTGCCACATAACTTTCAACAGAGCTTCCTGATGACAGATCTGGTTTCGCAAGTCACCCACAATCAACAGACCCGGTGGGCAAATAATTCCCATTCTCCCAGAGGGACTTCAATTTCCTATTGTCCTGCTCAATTAAAGAATTCATAACTGCCTCCTGCCCCTAGCGTTCAGCGTTTTAAACCAGGCTCCATAAATAGAATACATTCCGTTTTCTTGTAGCCGTGCCCCTCCCAGCCAAGGCCAACTTTCATAGAACGTTCCCACCCATTTCATTGCATTTTCCAATTTAGAGTCTGGTTCAAGGTCTTGGGAATCGCATCGTCCATTGGTTTCTCACCATAGGTGACTCTCTGGGAACAGGCCTCACAGAGGGGCTCTGACTTATATCTCCTGGGCTGAGATGAGAGATCAATGCACTTTAAACAGGGAGGAGTTCCACTTGAGCTGCACAAATGATGGCAAAGGTTCATGGGAAAGTGCTTGAATGCAGGCACACTCGGGATTGCTCTGCTCAGGAGGGGCAGAAGCAGAGCCCGTGAGAACGTGGGATAAGTTCGAGGCTCAGACCCTGCCACGCTTTCAGACATTCACACCCTTCCCTGCATTTTCTCCCAGAGAGCAGCAAAGAGCCCCGTGAACCACGTGCATCAATCCCAGGCTGGACCAAGAAAAACAAACAAAACCACTCTCTCATGGCCCCATGCTGTAGAGCTCACTGCCTGGCCAGCATAAAATATCTGTAATAATAGAATTTGAGAATAAGTCATCTTGTTGTCTGCTGATCTTTACTATCCAATCAATAACAGTTTTCCATTTTAAATATATACACCACTCTCCTGAAAATAATGCTCTTGGAGTGTTTTAAAAACAACTTCAGAAGGCTCCTCAATCTCACATAAACCGCCATGTAAAGAAAGAGAGGAATCGAGCTATCACATGGACGGAGTGTCGTTGCTAAGACGTGGGTCTCAGTGGGTCTCAGTGTTCTTCGAGTGCAATAATGAAGGCATTAAATTACCAGGTCAGAGGCCCCAATTCACAAAGAAATAATATCAGTTTATTATTTCTAATCTTATTAAGTTAGAAAATAGTCTTGAAATGCAATGTCATCCCAGAATGGCTAAAGTATTGATTATGTGAGCCCGCGTTCATGGATAATTCAAGGAGCCCGATTTCATTTAATTTCAGTAATTTTTAAAGCATTCCAACAAATTCTCTATAAAGCAAATAATCCTAAATTATTCCCATAAATAATGTAGATATATGGTCAGATTTGCTTCGTATTTACCAGTTACGCACTTTGCATTATGAGTTAGAAAAAAAAGAATTATTTTTAATCCTGTTTTCCCAATCCCCAGTGTCTTCCTCAAGGCAAATGAGGAAAAAAAACATATTGCAATTTTAAAAGATAAATATGGACATTATCAATGTAGGACTTAGGACAATCCACTGATGCTTGTCATTTTCTTGTAATTCTATTATGTCTAAAGCTGAAGCCTCGATGCTCTGTGAGTTGAGATTATGGCAACAAGAAGCATATAGCCAGGCATCACAGTGTCGCCCTGTGGCAGCCAGACTTGCAGGCAGCACTTGACTCCCAGAGTCTCGTTCTTCCCTGCCCACTGGCAAAGCTCTAACTAGAGGTGGGACCAAAAAGAAGCCTAGCTCCTCAGCCGCAAGCCACATTCTCCCCACATGCTCCAGGAAAGCAGCCCCAGGGCCCCCGTCTCTTACGGGGAGGAACGGCCAGCTACGAGTGCCTACAGCTTAATCCAGCATTTAACGAACACTTACTATGTGCCAAGACCCAGGCTAGGCTCTGAGGGATAAAGATTAGCCAAGATCCTATTTCCTTGTTCAAGGAGTTTCCAATTTGATGTATGTTTGGAGAAGAGAGGCTTAGGAAAGTGATGTCTAGGTGTCTCTTCTCCCGGAGCAGCAAAGCTACCACCCTCCACCATTACCACCACACGAAGACATTGTTTTCAGGGTCCTTTTTCTCCTGATTATAGGCATTTACTTTTTCATTCGCCCAGCAGCTAGTTAACATCTGCTATGCCCCAGGTGCTACCCTTGGTGTTAGGAGTACAGACTTCAGAGGCATCCAGACTGGGCTCTCGAGGGGCTGACAGTCTGGTGGAGAGCACAGACAAGTCAATGAGCATGGTATTCCATGATACGCTGTGTAGGAGTAAATACTTACAGAAGACCCTCTGAGGAAGATGACCTTTGAGTCTCCAAACATGATAATATCATAAAGGGGAGGCAGAAGGGGGGGCGGGGCCTTCTAGAGAGAGGAAAAGCACATGCAAAGGCCCAGAGGTGAGGGAGGGCAGCATGATGGGACTTCCCGGTGTCAGGAATGCATGGTGCAAGGAGGAGAGAGAAGGCAGGTCCAGCTCCTAAAGGCCTCACATCTTGGTTGCTGTGCTATGAGACTCGCATCACGGTTGAGTCGCCTGGGGTCAGCTTCAGCTCTGCCAGTGTACCCTCCTTGGCCTGTGTCCCACAGGTCAGAGAATCCAGTGGACGGTTTCCCCTTCAACTCTCATTCACATCCCTCCCGGCTGATAATTAGACTTTTCCTATCTCTGTTCCCAAGACCCTGTGAGCAATACGGCAAAGTGCCTTCACGCAATTAATGAGCCCGGAGTCACCGATCCAAACCTGAGACTCGCGTCCTCAAGAATGTTTCCTCTCAGGATATTTATTAGCTCAGAAGACATGTGTGGGCAGAGCATGTTATTTAGTGACCTGTAATGCCCGAATAATGATCACAATAAATCAGTCCTCATTATTATGTGCGGGAGAGCCGGACGGCCCAACCGGCTAGGTAATGAGGTCTAATTTAATGCCCTTGTATTACTCTCCACATGTTTGCTGGAAAGGCAGGAGCGGGGGCCGGTCCTCACGGGTCCAGATGCCCTGGGTGTGCGGCAGTTACACAGGGACACTTGTGGCCCCAGCATATGTTAGGAGTCAGGAAAAGAGTGATCAGCCACGATCTGTCCCTCTGAGTGGGTTACAACCAAGGTCTGGTCCCCTCACACCCACTTAAACAGGAAGAGCTAATAGCCAGAGCTAATTATAACAAACAGCAGCACCCTGGGATCTATTTCTTAGGAGTAAAAGGCAAGTTACAGGGGCAGGAAACGCCAGCACAGAGAAATCGGAATCTCCATGAAAAGAAATATAACTGTCAGAGGGCTAACTTCATGAGCCAGGTTTCCTAGTCCGGTCTATAATAGACTGCTCAGAGCGTCGCAGGGGGGCGGTGAGGGGGGGGGATGTGGTTTTGGGTCCAGCCTTCTTTGAACGTGACCATCCCTCACTTATTCCTTGCTGCGAGGGCCCTTTTGCAACAGCAATCCATTATTGCGCTTTCTAATTCTTCACGCACAGCCTTTTCTCATTGATTACTTAACATCATTAGTTTGGGCTCAGCCCATACAAAAGTCAATGGAGAGATCAATTTTAACCATATGATGTACAGAAATTTGCGCTTAAAGCTTCCAGACACCGAAATCATTCCTCTCTTGCCCACCAAACTGTAAATCTTTTCCTGCTATCGGTTTCTTGTTGGGTAGCAGACATAAAGAAGGAGCCAGCCAGAGACCTTTGTGTAGGTGGCCTTCTCGAGATCCCCGCGGAGCTGTCATCTGTGAGGCCTCCGACATCCGATGGCAGTTATAAAGCGTAATATCTGTCTGCGGCCACAGGTGCCAGACGGGCTGTCAGGCTCAATGCTCCAGTCGCTGGAGCTCTCTGCCTGCTCTCTCTGTCTGTTTCTAGTCCTCTCATTTTTAGAGGTGGAACCTGATCAAACCCAGCAAAGCAGCCTGACGCCCCCACGGCTGGAGATTGGGGTGGGCAGCTTGGCACCCACATAAAAAGCAATGCTTAGTCACGTCCTCCTTGTCCTCCATGGCAGCAAAATAGTTGCATTCTCTCTGAGCAACAGCGTGAGCACTTATTTCTATGAGGCCCAGAGAAAAGGCATTCTCTGTGTTACCTTTGGACTTGAATAGAATTCTTAGATCTGCTTCTATCCTGGGGTCTCCGGGCTCATAATCCTACTGGAAGCCTTTTAATACTACAAACTCAGATGCAGGATGATCATCTGAGTATAGGAGGGCAATTGCTGAGCGAGGCTTCTTTGTATTTAAGGAACCGAGAATAATTTTTTTTAGTTTGGTAACTTTTTTTTTTTAACATTCATTCATTTCTGAGAGACAGAGAAGGACAGAGCACAAGCAAGGGAGGAACAGAGAGAGAGAGGGAGACACAGAATCCCAAGCAGGCTCCAGGCTCTGAGCTGTCAGCACAGAGCCTGATGTGGAGCTTGAACTCAGGAACCGTGCAATCATGACCCAAGCCAAAGTCAGATACTTAACCGACTGAGTCCCCCGGGTGCCCCTAGAATAATTGAAAAAGAATATTTCTCCCTTTCAAATTCTGCCGTGTTGCAGGTCATCGAGCTGAGTACGGCAGGGTTGTGGAACATTCAATGCATCTCCAGGAAGGGGCTAAGTGGGTGCTGGGCTGCCAAGGCAGAGTCTTGCCTGATTAGAAGGCAAAACAGTGAGTTGGAGGGTGGGGTTTAGTAGAACAGGACTTATCCAGGCTTTAGGGTCACAACGAGGTGACAGAGATAAAGTTCTCTCCCAGGTGACGTGGGCCAATTTACACAGTGGAAAGAAGAGACTGAACACACCTCCCTAGCTTATGGCCTCAGTGGCACCGGAAGATGTCTTTCCCAGAGTCCAGGAATTCCAGCTAGGAAAAATTCGGAGTCAATTTTCATCTTTTGCCCAGAATTATTTAAGAGATTTTGGTCGAGAATAGTTTTGTGCTTAGCTGTTCAAATTTTTTTAATAACATATATATATGTATATATATGTATATACATATATACATATATATACGCACACATACACTTCCTATATATCTCTAATATTACTAAATTTAGCCAACATTTATAGTGTTTTTTTAAATAAAGGATTGTTTTCTTGTGATTTCAATGTGAAAATCTCGCATGCGTGTTCATCTTCGAGTTTTCCAGATCTATGGATCTACGGCTGGGAAGAGCGAGGGGTTCAGGCCATCCCAAACAGATGCCACCACATACATAGTGATGCCTTCACAGAAACTGTCTCCCAGGAGCAGAGTAACCTCTAGAAAAGCGTTCTTGCAAATTCAATTTCAGCTTCATGTTGCAAAGCGACACACGTACTAGGGTATCTAATTATTCAGGAAGGACTTGAGGAATGTTCTATACCAATAGTGTCAGAGTAACTCAAGTGGTCACTTCTTCCATACTCATAATTGCCTCCCTTTGAATTCAGGAAACAGGTGAGGGTATTCATCAAAGCCATACCTCCTTCCTACTTTTCTAAGAATATTGGAGCCAATGTACTGCAACATCCCTTTTCTCTGTATATTTGTCTTCCTCCTGCTCTGTAATTAAAATGTCCAGCATATAAATACTTTCTGTTGTTTCCAGCTTTGCATGGGGAAAGGTTGTAATGCTGCGATAGACCTAATTACTTAGTCCATGAAGCACTCTGCCAGTTATAAGCTTTTCCAAGAACTCCATCCTCTTAGGTTCTGACATGTCCCAAGTGCCCATCCACAAGCACGGTTGGCTCCTGATTGCCTGGAGAGATGTCAATATCTCCAAGCGGCAAGGATTTCATGTTTGGGAAATACGAGACGGGCTCTGATCGACCCACACTAGGTATTACTCTCCTCTTCTTGCGTTGATCTACACTACTGATAAGCACCATTCTCTACTTCCTGCAGGCTGTACCTAGGCCTGATTTCCTTATCAGCTTCTTCGGAAAGCCCCACAACTGTCTGGTTTTTTTTTCTCCAAAGTGATGCTAACTGCTACGTTAGAAGAACCCAGAAATCTCAGTGGTTCAACAAATTTATTTCTCACTCATGTCACAGCCCAGTGAGATCGGCCCTCATTAGAAGTGTCCCCTCTCTAAGAGGATTCAGGGACTCAGACTCTTTCCATCTTGGGGCTCAGCATCTTCGTTAGGGAACTGCTGACGTTGTCCTAGAAGTCATTTCCACCTCAAACAGCCAAAGGGGCAATGACCATGGGCAACCTCCCATCCCTCGAGAGGTTTCATAGACTCAGCGTGGAGGTGGGGCAAATCACTGCCGCTCACATTGCTCTGGCCTGAACCCAGGTACACAGTTACCCCGATGCAAAGGGGGCGAGACATGAAGTTGTCTGTGTAAGTCCAGGAGGAAGAGGAGGCAGGTTTGGCGGGTTTCCCAGCAGCCCCTGCCACCATGGTTTTTACGGCATATGGACATTCTCTCAGGGATGGAAGATGGAGACAGGAAGGAGTCATGGCTGACCTGCTGTCTGTAGTCTCTCTCATTCCTGGTTTTCAGATTTCTTTGTAAGCAGAATCCTGGGCCCGCCCATGGGGAGAGTCTTCTAAGAGAAGAAAGGAAAGAAAAAAGATCATACGGCTCCTTTGATACTATTGACACGTGTGCATAAATTTGAAACAATTAAGCAGACATAACAGGAAGTTAGGCATTGGCTGTGAGAAGCTCAGAAAAGTAACTGGTAGCCCAAGGTATTTTAGCACCTCCTTAGTACCCAGCTGGGGCTGGCCTTTTGGTACGAACCCACGAAGTCACTTGCTCATTATTCTTTCCTTCTCTGGTCTCCAGTGTCAAAGGGAGGCTCGTCTGAGGAGCTTGATTTTGCTGTGCTAGACAAAGCAATTGTTCGTGTCATCTCATTTGTTAGCAACTGTGAGATGTCAGCAGCATTTACACGGTGGGCCCAGGTGGCACCTTCCCAGATGCACGGGGAACGCAGACAACAAAACTTCTGAAGAACTGTAAGAAAGCCTCTTTAGTAGTAATGGCTCTGTGCGATGCGAGGAGCCCGGGAGTTAATAGTCACCGAGGTCCTGGGAGTCATTTGATTTTTATGGCAAACGCTGGAAGAGCTTTTTCCCTACTGTTCCTATTTTTAGTGTAACTTTATCTTGTTTTCTTTTATGGACACTAAAGGCTGAAGACCTTTAACACTGAGAAAGATTTTTCAGATTTGATTTGCTCATCATTCAGCCAGATGTGCCAATGCAAACCGGATTTGGGAACCCCATGGAGGGAAGGAATCTGGAAGCTGGGAGAATGCACAAATGCAATCACCTCTTCCTCCCAAATTACATAGCAAAGGCCAAGGGAATGGACATGGGTCAAGGAAAGGGCTGTGTTTTCCCCCTTAGACCCAGTTTCCATTCGTAACCCCTGAGAAGGATCACCTTATGTGGGTTTACTCCTAATCTCTGAACATAAAATAAACTGAATCCCAGAAGAGCCTGGAGATCTGAGGGTCCACAGCCTTCAGCTTACATCAGATAAGTTTCACTGCTTAGGTGAGAGACCTCACTAGAGGCCTATAGTCCCCTGGGGAACAAAGCAGTTGTACCATTTGACATGGCTCCGTGGGTGAGAATACCCAGTGCTATTTAAACCCTTGGAAAGATTCTCTAGGACATTACCACAGCACTCCGCACACTCCAGCTGCTCCAGATCCATTCGAGGACTTGTTAATCTTCTTGATTTGCCCCTTTCTTTTGCTTCCTGGCCGCCCATCTCATGTTCCTTTCAGGGATTATTATCTTCAAGGTCAAAGAGCAGATACAGGAAATAAAAGAAGCTGTTTCCTTCTTTCAGAGGACTCCAGACCTTCCTTAATTTTCTCTCCTGACAGACATCTTATTCCGAGTTGATCATGAAGGTCTTAGCGTATAGTAAATACCCAAATGGCTGCAAAGCAGCATTAAGGAGAGTTTTGCCATCAGTGATGACTAAGAGGGCAATTAGGGAATTGAAAGAAGCTCTACACTATGGTAGAGGTCACACACTCGAAAGTCAGGGGGTGGGGGGGTGACGGTTTCAACAAAGTAATAAAGAGTGAAACTGACTGTGTGGACCCGGGGCAAACGAAGAGCACCAGCCCTCTCTGAAGGGGCCACTGCTCCCTGGTTCCTCCTGCCGGCTGCCAGGCCCAACATGGGCCCATGTTGCCAGACCTACCACGTTGTAAGAAAAACTGGGAATAAATATTTCTATATATGAATTATCCTAATTCTGCCATGATGACAACCAATTTATACTTTCAAAAATGCTTAGCTGGCTTAACCAAACCCATCTGATGGTGGATGCCCTTGGGGCCTCTGGTTTGCAGCCTCTACAAGTTTACCCTTCCACAAACAATAGAGAGCCAGCTCTTTATTGTTAATATTCTCCACTGGTGCAACTTCAGGTCGTAGGATGTCTATGTGCAAAATAAAACAATCCACATTCAGCACTTACCATTAGATGGAGTAGAGTATTGGACTGTAGAACTTATCGCAAGAAATACAGAAAAGCAAAATAAATTCATTCTATGGTAAGCAGTGGGAGTACAGGCCTTTGTGTGTTTCACCTACTCTAAAAACAAAATACAATCTTTTCTCAACATTTTAAATCACTCGGCATTACTAGATATCATTTTCATTGAAAAGAGAAGATCGTAACAAGCCATAAAGCAACACGAATGTAGTTAATGCCACTAAACTATACACTTAAAAATGATTAAAATGGTAATTTTATGTTATGTGCATTTTACCACAATTTAAAATAAAAAGGGGCGGGGGGAGGGAAGTGGATTACATCCAAGATTTTGCTCTTGGGAAGCCAGGCCACAAATAGTACTAATTAGCAGCCTCGGGCAGGGGTGAAATATTCCACTCAATTAGACCTCAAGAAAGATCTGCTGATTGATTGGAAAAGGGAGAATTGCTTAAATACTACCTCAGCCGGGAAGGGAGAGAGGATTTGAATAAAGGTGCTGAAAACCTGAAACAAAGCCAAGGTCCTGTAAACAGTCTCGAGCACTGAGCAGACAGGGCTGTCTGGTTTAGGAAGAAAGGGAACCTATCTGTGACCAGTTCCCATGAAAGAGGCATAAGACTTTCAACAGCAAAAGTCGGTAGACAAGCGAGTAGTCATACGTCCATTTGGCTGAAGCTCTGGGCCAGACCAGCATATAAAGTTTGGACTTTGAGGATTGATTATTTCAAACATAGAAGCCAAAGCTACCACACACATCTTCTTCATTGGAAATGGACTTTACCCCCGTCCTACCAACACCCTGGTCAGGAACCATCAATAGGAGTAGTTGGCCTGAATTCATAGTCACTGCACAAAGTCATCGGACATCAGTTGATTTCATTATCACGTACGAAATTAAAGATTGTTTTTTAAATATAATTTAAGGTCAAGTTAGCTGATATATGGTGTGTACAGTGTGCTCTTGGTTTCAGGAGTAGATTCCCGTGATTCACCGCATACATACAACACCCTGCGCTCATCCCAACAAGTGCCCTCCTCAGTGCCCTTCACCCATTTCTCCCCTCCCACCTGCCCCCGACATCAACCCTCAGTTTGTTCTCTGTATTTAAGAGTCTCTTATGGTTTGCCTCGATGAATCCGGTTTTTAAATAGGCCACATTTCTTCCTAAAGAAATGGAACTAGGGAAAAATTTTAAATACTACCAGAGAAATTGATGACTTTTAATCATCATAAATCCAAGATATTCAGTTGATTGTTTTATATCTCTTAGGGAAATGTGAAATCAGGCACGCACAAAATAAGCCAATTCTCCCTGCCCTCATGAAACCTGCCTCTGAGGGTTCATTTTTATTTAATTCTCAATGGAAAAAAATGTTCTCCCTTAAGGCTTGTTTGCAGTTCCTTCTAATCACAGGGGAGCTTGAGAGTCTGGGAAAGTCGGCATCCCTGGTTCTGTGCATTTGAGATCCTGGATCCTGTAAAGGTCAGGGGGACTTCTGCTCGTACTAAGTATGATTGTTCTTCTTGCTTGAGGTCATTTTAAAAGTGTTTCCCTCTAGTTTAACGCACCCCCCCCCAACACGTAGGCTTTCCAAATTTGTAACTAGTAATAACGATAACAGATTTTTTTAAAAGTTTACAACAGGGTAGAAAATACAAAATAATTACACCCATGTAAAAAACCAACCTCCCCTTAAAAAAATAAATGCATAGAAAAAAAAAAAACAAGAAATACACTAAAATATTTATAGCAATTTTCCCTAGTCATGGAAGATTTTACAACCTTCTTTCTACAGCAAATCAAAATGAAATGCCATTTAACTTCATAGAGAGCTCTTCCCCCCTATTATTATGAAGCCGAAGAATGGAAATTAACTAAGAGCAATTAGTTTTATTGGGTTCCACTTTTCTGTGCCGAGCATCAATTTTTTATAATAAAATGTATTTTTATAATTTACATAAACTAAATTCATGAAGTAGGGCACGTTTGTCATCTGGCCTCAATCATCTATAGGGGAGAAGTGAGGTAGGATGTGATGAACTGACTGTCCCATGGTCGCTGGTGCTCAAAGTCCAACAGGACGCGGTGCTAGACGCCAGAGTGTGGCGTCAGTGCTGAGCTGCGTGGCCTCTGAGGGGAATGAGTGATAAGAATATTTCCCTCCATCATTTTTAAAAGCAAAGTTTTTGATTTACACAGAGGATGGGGGGTTGTGGTGAGGGGTGGTGGTGAGTTTACCATATCACGTGTTCACATTTTCATCTATCATAATTTTAGATCTTTACCTTTCTGGAGTTGGTGATTGATACCCTCCAAACACATAAACACTCCCCACCTGTACAAAATGCACCAGGGACTTTGCTGTCATAAAGGCAGGATCAAGGTGGGAGTGAATCAAATTCTAAAACCCCCTCCTTAGCAGAAATAAGTCCCAGGATCTGCTGTGGCCACAGAAGATGACAGTTTCTGGATGCTGTTAGTTTGCAGCAAATTGAAGTTTTGTAGTCTTATCTGTTACCAGAAAAACTCTCTTAAAAAAAAAACCGAACCAACAACAACAACAACAAAAAAATGTAGCCAGTGGGGGAGAAAGCAGGAGCCCCATCGTCTCATTTTTAACTAGGACCAGCTGAAAACTGAAGGCAAGCACCACACAAACCATCTTATGTCTGCCAATTCATTTCCTGGCCCCAAAAGGAAAAAAAAAAAAAACAACAAAAAAACCAAACCCTCGTGTTTCCTCTCAAGCAGGCCAAACATGGCAAAGCACCAGGGGAATTCTGAATGGAATCACTTGCACTTGTTACTAACTGAGTTTTCTTTTATTCTTATATTACCAAGGGCTGGATACTCAGCTGCAAGCAATTATAATGAAGAGTTACTGAGTAATGGTTTCCAGATTGCTCCATGATGGGGCATTAATTGAAAGGGACAATTTAAGAGCTTAGGCCATGTAAATGCATTTCTTATTCTGTCAGATTGAGAAATTTCTGGATGCAAAAGGCTGAAATGCTCAGAACTGATAAAGACTTAATAACGCCCATTTAAACCAGCATTTTCAAAATGAGTTTCATGTTTTTTAAGAGAACAAATATAAAACGGTGAACCTGTGGGCTTGTTCATTCAATCAGGAAAATATTCTAAATAGCGTCTTTGCGTGCCGCACTCAGAGGCATATACATCATATAAAATGATACTTGATTAGTCTATTGCTTCATTGCAAAGCCAGGTCAGCCTTCAAGGAAACTTTTATTTTTCAGGTTGCATGCTATTATAATGCATGTTAAGCTCTGTGTGTGTGTGTGTGTGTGTATACTTTAAAATTTTAAACAGTATTTAAAAACACATAAATGAGTTTTATGTATGTGCACATGATTTAAAATTTAAAACAGCGTTTAAACAGATTTGCATGCATATGAAAATGGACCTCCACAGATATTAATTACCAAGTCCATAGAAGAGCGTTTCATTTCATCTTTTTTAAAGTGGATTTTTATTTCCCCGAACCCCATTAAACAGAAACATTTTCAAAGCGGTTCTCTGATACATCGCAATAAGGACAAGTATCAGAAAAGGAGAGTTAAAGCCGGACAAGTAAAAAAATCTCCACCCCTCTAAAATAAGAGTAGTACTGGCTTCTAAGGTCTAATTTCAGACTTCTGCATTAGTACCAGTTTTATTTTTTGAAAAGGAAAAAAAGGAGGAAGGGAGAGAAATGAAGGAATAGATGGAAAAATAGGAAATAGATAGCTGATAGATGGATGATAGATAAATAGATATACAGATGATAGATGATTGATAAATGACAGGTGATAGATTAGATAGATAGATAGATAGATAGATAGATAGATAGATAGATAAACAGACAGACAGATAGATGGATGGATGATAGGTGATCCAGAGACAGACAGACTGATGGAAACAGAAGCAGATATGTTTCAGGACTTAAATTCGAAGTTGAAGGTGAAAGAAGTGACATGGCCACCACTTTCTCATTCTGTTTTCTACATCTGAACTGCATCTGAGAATTAGACTTTCACCCTTCATTCTACCTTAAACCTCTGTCTTTCCCCTGTCTGGCTTCGTGCAGGATGGCTGTGGTGCTAATGGTGAGCCTCCCCTGGAGCCCTGATGTAAACCATGAGATGGAAGGCAAAATAGGCAGAAGAGAGAAGTCGTCACCATGGGTAAATTAATAGCATCCTATCAAAAAATGAGAGGGAAGGGCCTCATTATTATTGTTATTGTTACATTACCCATTTTCACACATTCAATCAGCTCTGATGTGACTTCCGCCTCACCCCCCGCCCCCTATCTACCATGTCAAATGCCAGCTAAGCCAAAAACCAAGATGAAAACGTATAAACCCCTTCACAGGCACAACATGGCATATGGGTCCACTGATAGATTACCATTTGGCTCACAATCTTCTTTCTTACTGGATTAGTCATTCATAGAATGAAAGCCCTGCATTAAAATCTGACTCTTTATTTCCCTTTGCTATGTGGTGACAGTAGTGAAAAATCTGGTGGTCTTTTTTTGCTCCTCTAAAGTCAAGGCCAAACCCCAACAGAATGCCCCAGACAGCAGTCCCCGTGCTAAGACGCCTTGAAGTCAAAAACAAAATTACTTGAACTGCGGTTGGTCTGTTTGGTTCAGGGCTTGAGAACCTTTATAAGTAATAATCTAAATTAATTATCTGCATGGAACTGTCAAGGGTCCAAGATGAGATAGAGGAAAGTATGTTTTTTTGGCCACAAAATAAAACAGGGTGCCACGCATTTACATGGTTATTGTTACCAAATAGCATTTCTAAAAATGGTTTCCTTTTATCAAAACAAACAAACAAATACCTGCACTGTTTCTGCTCTTTATTTTGCTATCCTTTCTTCTTCTTAAGTTTTCCCAGTCATTGAAAAATCCGAAATTTTAATTGTGAGGTTCGAAACGCCATTATTTTTTTCTAAGATTTGAAGAGAAAAGATCTCTTTTTAAATATCCTGGATTTAAGACTAAATAAACTCAACAGGAAGATGTAGACAGTTGATCTCAACTGCTCGCGTGATTTCTCAGGTTGTGGATTGTACCGATAAATTATCCTAGATCACACTGTAACTTCGCCTAAGAAATGTAAGCATCGTAGGATATGTTTAAAATATACAAGGGACAATTCATGCAGCCATTGACCGGGCTGTGGCAATGCCCAGTAACAGCCAAACACCTGAACAAACGCAGTGAATTCCAGGTCAGATGGATCCGGTAACACAAGATGTGGGCGAGACTGATTTGGTGAAGTAATTCACTTAGCCTGTAGTTTTAATAAGTGTCCTTATTCTCAGTACTCCACACAACCCGGGGGACGAGAGCGAGGACACGTTCTCCTTTGAAAACACAGTTTATTCTGAAGAAAACCGTTTGAACCAGCACATGCAAGTACCCCTCACTTTCTGGAAGTTTACGTCACACTGTGTCAGTTTAACAAAAGACCTACGTTAGTACCTGTTTTCACTAACCGAAAAAATCCAAAGAGGATTTTCACTTTTATTAAAAATAAAAAAAAAAAAGGAGGAAGAAAGCAAAAATAGCATTCAATCTGTTTTGCAGGGAGCTAGTAACAGAGGCACTGTGCACGGGGAGCAACGAGTGGCCCCGCCAAGAGCCTTCCCCGGGACTGCGCTCAGCATCTCAAAATTAAGCCGTCACAGCTTTGAACTGTGTCTGTTGAGCATCTGAGCTTTATCTCAATTTATTTTGTGTAGAGTTAGCGAGATGTGTCCCAAGGTATCAGAAAAGCCTAAGAGAGGTTACATTTTGGGTCTGGGAATGCTCAAAAAATTTTTCATATAAATTAATGGGAATTGCTTATTCACTTTATGCCATTTCAGCTTATAAAGGGTTTCATAGGAATGCGCTACTTTCAGGTGGGGGGGCCTGTAAACGCGGAATTGAACCATGTATGCACACGACTATTACCCAATAGGGCCATCGCCGTAACCTCGGATCCAGAGCATATACTGAATTTCAATAGCTTACAGGAAAAATATTAATATTGAATTTGTAGATGTGCAGTGAAAGGTTTGAAAGTTGATTTGGAGGGGTTGATTTTTTTTAACTACTTCAAAGTTGCTCAAATGTACATCGTATGCGGAAGAGACCAGATTTGCTGCGCGACCAAAAATCCAGAGTCGACAAGTTGGTCCTTATGCTAAGAAGCTTTGCTTGAATCCGTACCTGGGAAAATGAGGATAATTCCTGTGTTTACATACTCCTTTCGAGCAGGGCAGGAGCAACATTTGAGAGGGATTAGCAATCAAAAATTGAAAATCTACCGTCACTACACGAGCTTGCCTTTTCATTTTGGACAGATCATAAAACGCGTAACATGGGCCAGACCCTAGTCCAGCAAACAGTCGAATCCTAATTTTCAAAAATAGCTTTTATATGCAATTGCTCTCTTTTCAATAAAACAAAGATTTGTTTATAGCTACAATTTAATTAAGAACCTTTTGAAAGAGGAAGATCTGGAAACCAGAGATCTCATTTTTTTTCCTTTTTTTTTTTCCACCAGAGTTGTTTGTTTATTGGTTTAATTTTCCCTGAAGTAAAAATACACTTTGAAATGTAACATGTCATTATGTAATTTGTAGTAACAAAGTGCAGGTCCTTGTACACGACAGCAAACAGGGCCGCTCCGGCTCACAGACAGTCCCCGAGTCCACTCCCCCCTCCGCATCTGATGAACAGACTGTGTAAACATTCAGCCAACCAGAACACTGGCCAGTGCAAAATTTGGTCAGCCATAAAACTGCCAGCCAAACACAGACATGAGGGGTTTATACAGAGATCTTAATTTGGGGGAAATGATCAAAACTAAGACGACACGACCCCAAAGGAGATAGGGAAGGGTTGACCTTTATTTTCATTGATCCCTCCCTCCCCCTCAAACAGAGAGGGATAATTATCACCACCAAGGGGAAACGCTGAAGAAAATGGCCCCAAAATGCAGCGTTGTAGAGGGAATATATCAGAAACTCAACCCCCTTAAGGAAAATCTAGGAGAAGAAAAAAAAAGCTAAGCTTCTGTTTTAAGGAGAAATTTTAACTTGGCTGAGTTGTTTGAAAAAGGTCCTATTTTTTACAGATCCAGAATGGATTCCCCCCACCAGCATGCAGGGGAAACCAACACGTGCTCTAATTGTATAGAAATTAATGGAATTGATAGACAAAGGGGGGTTTTGTGAGCTTTTTTTCCCCCTACCCACAAATCTCATTGCTTTTGGCAAATACTTTAGACCCTTCACTTAATGGAAAATTCAAAATGTTCAATGTAAAAAAAAAGAAGAAGAAGAAGAAGAAGGAGAAGGAGGAGGAGGAGGAGGAGCAGGAGGAGGAGGAGGAGGAGAAGAAACTGACCTATTTAAATTTTTTTAAAGAATACCCTTGCAAGATGGCTAACATTTTTTCTGGCTGAGGGCAGTGTTTCATAGCTCACTTTGGAGGCTACACGACACCTAATTTTTAACAAAATTGAGGTTGTTTTTTTTTTAATTCGCCTTTTTAAAAAATACACGGGTGGTAATGGCACTGATGGAATTATAACAAAAGCATAAGTCTGGTTCCTTCTCCTTAATGACTCTTGGGTTACTGGTTATTATGGGGAACTGGCCTTCATTGTAATTCCTTATAATTTTCACCTTTGTTCTAGGCTTGCTCCTTAATTTTGAATTTCTATTTTGCTTGAAAATCGAGTATGGCCAGCCATTTTATGATGCTCTCTAGGATTTTCTGTTTCTTCTTTGGTATAGCTAATCATGCTCCCAAGTGTTAACTTTTGCCTTTCATAAGAATCTCCATGTTTCACTGTGGGCGGTTTCACAATAAAGAGATTAATAACTATACACAATGTAAGCTCCAAATAGAACATGAAAATATGTGATGAGCATTTTTTTTCCCCAGACGCCGGGTGAAGCGCTTTCCATTTCGCTTGATTACTCACAAAATCCTATGAGTTGGGCGGGAGTATTGCTCCCTTTTTCACAGATTGGGTAACTGCGCTATAAAGAGTTTCAGTAATTGGCCCCAAGCCACACAGCCAGAGAACAGCTGAGCTGGAGTAGTGGCCCCGGGCAGCCTAACGCAACACCCTGTCCACTTTCTACTTCCTCTCCTTGGTGCGACACTATCGTCTTGGTCAGGAGGCAACTCTGTCGCAGACCTGGGGAGTCGCTGCAAAGAGGCAGACGGGGTGCCCTCCAAGACGCTTTCTTGTAGGCAGTAAGCAAGGTGGCCCGGTGCATTGAAGGAGCCCCAGTCTCAGAGTTCGAAAGCCGTGATTCCTGCACAAGCTCAGGCACAGATTAATTGTACCTTGGAAAGGTTTACTCACATCTCAAGTGTCTGTTTCCTCATCTGTGAAAAGGAGAACCTTTTGTGAGATTTAAACAAAACCACATTCTCGTGATGCTGAGCAGGTTATCAGCTCTGCTTTTCTCCTTTCCACTCCTACCCGCTTACATCACCTTGCGAGACGCTTTCGCCCTGAGAACTCTACTAAACAACGTACAAAATTCCATTCCTAGATTGTCGTTTGATGGAAAGAGTTTCCTGTCCTAAGGAAAAAAGTTTCCACAGAAATGTTTTGTTACATTTTTGTTAACCTCATTGCCTCCCGTTGAATTGCATGCGCTCGACCTCTGAAAATCAAGTTCGCTCTTCTATCTCAAGTGAGTTAGAAGGAGGCAGTTCTGCCTTCACTCCAAAAACCAGCAAGATATGGGTAGCTGAGTGGCTCGGTTGAGTGTCTGACTTTGGCTCAGGTCATGATCTCAGGGTTCGTGGGTTCGGGCCCTGCGTCAGGCTCGGTGCTGACAGCTGGGAGCCTGGAGCCTGCTTTGGATTCTGTGTCTCCCTCTCTCTCTGTCTTTGCTCGCTCTCTGTCTCACTCTCAAAATAAATAAACATTAAAAAAAAAACCCAGCAAGATAATTTCTAACATTCAACATTCAGGAATGTTCGTTTCAAAAGCATATGGTCACTGCACACGGGCCACTGTTTTGTCAACAGGTGACAGAAGAGCAGAGATGTTAAAGAAGCTTCCTCTGTGACAGAACATTCACCAGCTCGTGGTTGTTGGACCTTCTCTGTCACAATCTGCCTTCAACCAATTCTTTCACCATTGGAGTAACCGCAAGTGAGGATAAATTACAACGCGAAAGACTTTGGACAGTGACCCCCAAAACACTCTTCCAATTCTGTGAGTTATTTAACCTTAACCTACCTTGAAAACCACAATAGATTTCCATCTTCTTGGGATGACAGAAAGCTAGAGGATAGTCTAAATGACCTTTTGAGGCACACTTGTCTCTTTCAAAACATTTCAGTTTTCCCCACTTCATCCCGCCCTCCACCACCAGCCACCCCACGAGCGCTTGCATAGCGTAAAACCTTAGGTGCTTCCAATGATAAATTAGTTGTTAATACACAGAGAAGTCACTTTTTCCTAAGTCCCCCAGAGTAGAAGCACAACCTACTTCCTCCCGAAGGCCCCAGAGCTACCTGTGCATTGGCATGCACAGAAGAATATTGTTAGTCACATATTCGAGCTGCATTAATCTGTCGAAAGGAGGAGAGATTCTTAAATGGAGTTTTAAATAACCCTCCCCTTGGAGATCATCTACGTCCCAGCCCGGTCTTCGTATGAGATGAAATGATTTACAGGATCGGGTCTGGAAAAATCGGAGGGCAACTCCGAAAGGCAAGAGCATGTTGTGGTAGATTGTTCATCCTGCCAGGGAAACTCTGGTAGCCTCCAAGCTACTACGAGACACCGCTCTCGATCCAGGGCCGAGGACTCATCGAAAAGGCAGGAGGTATGCTGGCTGTGCAGGCAGCGTGCAGAGCCGGGGGGCTTGGCAGGGCACTTCCACCCCAAGAGCAGACAGAGTCCTGGAAGGACGCTCACATAAACAAAGCAGAGAGACAGCTTCGGCTCTGCAGTGAGACTCGCCCTTTCCCAGATCAAAGCCTGCGTGAGAGAGACAGCTCCGCGGAACACAGTGTCCTTTCTGGAACATCCAACTCTGGGGGAGAGACTTGAACTGGAGCCACCACCTTGCCACCTGTAGCCAATGGCTTAGCGTGCAAACACTCTCCCAGGGTGGGGGGCCTGCAGCTGCTCCAACAGCAGAAAATCAATGGAAAGATAAGACGACACAGGGAGAGAAGTTTCCACCTCAAGCTAGCAAAAGCTCAGATCAGCTAGTTGGAGAAAAAATTGCACCCAGCCAACCCTAACAGTCCATGGGGTGTAAAAAGGGGATGAAAACCAGGACAAGGTCATGGTTAAGAACACAAGCTCCAAACCCAAGTTGTTTGCATTGGCACTCTAATCTGCCACTTGCTAGGGGTGTGAGCTTGACTGCTGGACTTCTCTATGCTTTAGTTTCCTCACCTGCAAAATGCAAATAATAGCACCTATCCGTAGGATTTAATGAGTGATGGGCCTCTAAGAAAGTTCTAAAATGGTTCAATTATTATTTGAGTAACACAGTCCCGGGTCTGAACAGGTTCTGCTGCTTCATAGTTTTGTGAACATGGGGAAACAACACAAATCGGGGGCAACTTACCCGTCTGTAAAACGGATTTTAATACAACCCTGGCCGTGTTGCCGTGGGATTTGATTTTACACGGCACACAGTAGGCATTCAGAAAATGTCGCCTCTGATTATTATGATCTTTCCTGTTTTCCAGCAGAGGTAGCCCACGTGATTCCTTAGACTGGAAGTATCACGGCCAGTAAAACTTAGAATTCTCTTACACTCCCAAAGCTTTATCCATATGCAAAAGAGATACATCCCTGGGGATGATGGGGTCCTGGATGTTTTAGATACACAACTAATTTTATTTTAAGAGAGAAAAGGGAACCTGGAAGTGTTCCCAAATACAACATCTGCAAGCGGAGGGGATGACGAAACGCATTAGTACTAAAGAATAACGTTCTCCCATCTTCTCGGAAAACATCTGGGGTATCACCCTCCCCTCCACTCATCCCCCCCCCCACCTCCCACCACAAAGCTGGCTCTTGGCTGACAGTTGATCAGAGATAAGTGGAAACACCTGGGAGCCAGATCAGGCCAACTGAGTGTGATCAGCTGAGGAGCCCTTGGGGACGCATGCCACTCAATATTTCTTTTTCCACCCCAGACAGGGTGGGAGCGTGATCTAGCCTCTGACTGAAGGCGAGGCTCGCTTTCACGTTCATTCTTTCCTTCATCCATTCCAAACAACCTCCGGAGGTCAGAGGTCAGCCGGCCCAGCTTCCTGCCTGAGGTGGGTCAACCCTGAAACCACCAGGTAAGGTAGATGCTTATTGATCCTGCTTGGAACCATTTCCGCGATTTCCGCGGAAAGACATTGAGGAGCTAACTCTCTACTTTGTTGCAATCTTTGATCACCTTTTCCTTTGTCAAACCGAGCCCTCTCTGGCTAAACATTCTCATCCCTACAGAGACGTACAACCTAATATAATCTTTTGTGCCCCCTGGTCATTCAAACAAATACTTTGGTTGCCATCTCTACCTTCCCGAACTTAAGAAACTTTAAATCTGCTTTTTCCCCATGTCTCTACGTCGTGCTAGACTAAACAGTCCTGTCTCCTTTAACCTTTCTTCAGAGGTCCTACTTGCCTTCCCTTCAATTAGCTTATTCCTTTTCTCTCAACTCATTCCAGCTTCTACACATCATTTAGAGGCTGAAACTTGACACAGAACTCTAATACTGGACAACAGACCTAGCTGCTATTAAAGCGAGAGGACTCCAGTGTGTGCTTTAGCACAGTCGCTACCTGGACGTATGATCCCTGAGCAAGTTGCATTATGCTTCTGGGCCTCAATTACTTTAACTGTGAAGTTGTGCCAATCATCAGGAATGAGGATTGTCAGCACGGCATTAGGGAGACAAGCCAGCAGCCAATAGAGACTTTCTAAAAGAGTTGAATTCAGAAAGACGCAGAGGGGTTAACTGGGTAAAAGAGGAAAAGAGAGGAAAGCAATCCTACCAGAGGCAACTATCTGTGCAAAAGTACTGAGGCCCGAACTCCTGTGAGCCAGCATGACTGGATCCCAGAGAACAGGGAAGGGGGTTGTGAAATGAGGAAATTAAGGTGAAGGAGGGAAGCACCAGGGCCTCGTTAGCCATGATAAGGATTTCAGTCTATGCTAAAGGCACCGGGAAGATGATCCACTTATAAACAGCACATTTTTTACCATTTTGAAGAACAGGGGCTACAGAAAGGATTGAGCACAGAGAAGACATAGTGTGAATAGAAGACTTCGGAGGTAATCTCGGAGTGGAAGTGTGAGAAATGGGACTATGGTGGCGACATGAAGACAAAGAGGCATGGGCAGATTTTGGAAATGAGAATCGGCAATCCTTACTGATGTGGTGGACGTGGCAATGAGGGAGAAAGAGGTGTCAAAGATGGCTGCCAAGGGTCCGCTTGCTCGTCTTTGGGTGGCGGTGCTGTTTACTGAGAGCAGGAATGCTGGGGGAGGTCCGGGTTTGAGGGAAAAGGTAGGAGTTCAGTTTTGGGCCACGTGGAGTTTGAAGTGCTGTGATATGGCCAAGTCAAGATGTTGACTAGGCAAATGGATTTACGGCTGGGAGCTCCGGGGAGAGCCCAGGCTGGAGATGTAGATTTAAGAGCCATCAGCATATAGATACTAATTAAAACCATAAGCATGGACGAGCTCACAGACGGAGGGTGTAGGATGGGGAGAACAGGGCGGTGGATCAAGCCTCGAACATTTCCAGTATTTAACGGTCAGTAAAAGGGAAGATGAGCCAGGAAAAAGACGGAGGAGAATCCCCCGAGGTAGGAGAAAATTAGGAGAGTGTTAGCTCATGGGGCCCAAAAGAAGAGGGTGTTTTGAGAAGAAGGGAATGTCAACAGCATGGCTGTTACATTTCCTTGTCTCTAATGACCTAATTCAGGCGACATTCTCGTCAAACTTTCATGTATGTGTGCAGTGCTGGGTTTTTCCAACTTGGAATTCTGCCATTTTCCCTCTGCACACTGTGGCTTGTTGTTGGGTGCTGTGACCAAACTCTCTATCCAATGGGGTTAGTATAGAACCCTGGCTGTGTTTCATTTATCCAAAAGCTTCTGCTATCCAGAATTAGGGAGGAAAACACCTGAAAAACTTACTGATTGTTACTAAAATCTACCCACTAATATTTGTGCATTTATGAATAGGAGCCCTCATCTGGCTTTTGCTTAGAGCTTTTATTTTATAAATTCTGAAGAAGTCGGTATTTGGTTTCTCAGCCCACAGCAAAACGGAAAAAGCTTCGTGGAGAGGAGGTAGGGTGGAAGACGGGAAGATCACAGAGGCATGCAAAAATCATTACGGTAGAGTCAGCCCTCCTTAGGAAGCAGATTACAGTGCACAAAAGGCAAGCAAGAAGAACAAAGCATTATGGCAATCTGAGTTCCTGTAGTGAGGCATAGACACACCCTACTCCTCAGTAATCCTTGGAGAAACATCACACGACAATGCCTGATAAGAACAGAGTAATCAAATACATTTTAAATAAATGTTTGCTACCTCGAAATAGAAATTAAAAAAAAAGCCTCTCGTGTGATGTTCCACATTCTTCTGTCCCTTGTATTTGCTATGAACTGGTAGTTAGAGCTGGAGGGCCAGTGGGATTCCCGTTGAATTTCTTGGTAAGCATTCATCACAGGAGGTGATGTGAACCTCGGGTTATTCTGAGATGTCAGGGTTGGTCTGTGGTGTCAGGTACCGTCAAACTTAGCGTCCATTTCAAAGTTCCTGTTGGCCTCTCACCTAAAGGTTTTGAGCCCATTGATTATCATTGCCTGGATCTATTTCATTAGGAGTCGAAAAATTCAGAATGTGGCAAACTCTACAGCACCAAACACCTAGTTTCTTCAACAAACAAATGGCAAGGAGAGAAGGGACCGGGGGAGCCACTGATTAAAAGAGACACAACAACCGAATGCAGCATAAAGGCGTTGTCCTGCTTATTAGTAAATAAATATTTATGAGTCAACTGGGGACATTTTAACACTGACCGGAAATGCGATCCTATTAAGGAATTGTTATTTTCAGGCGTGATAACAACGTTGTAATGACATATTTTAAAAAGCCACTGTTAATCGAGATAGGACTGAAGTATCTAATGATATGATGTCTGGTATTTGCTTCAGAATAACCCAGGTGACAGGGCAAGGGGTCGTGGATGCGCATGCAGCAAGCTTGCGGAGGGAAGAAATGATCAGTCCCAATGATGGCGGAAGTTGGACGGGAGCCTCCGCGTTCACGTGTCCTGCTCTCTATTTTCTTTTTTATTTTTTAATTTTTTTTAACGTTTATTTATTTTTGAGAGACATAGAGACAGAGCATGAGCAGGGGAAGAGCAGAGAGAGAGAAGCAGACACAGAATCCGAAGCAGGCTCCAGGCTCCGAGCCGTCAGCACAGAGCCGGATGCGGGGCTCGAACTCACAGACCGTGAGATCATGACCTGAGCCGAAGTCGGCCGCTTAACCGACTGAGCCACCCAGGTGCCCCTCTCTATTTTCTATAAATGCTTGAAATGTTCCTTTTAAAAAGCTTAAACATAGAAAAAAAAAGTCATTTCTTTTACACCTTGTGATTCTGGAAGAAACTATTTCTAAAAAGCCTTCTCCAGCAGGGCAGACGAAACAGATAATTTGGAGAGTCTGAAGAGGCATGCCTGGGGTAACGGAGGTGTGACTACTGTTACCTCGTTACTAGAACACCAAAGTGAAGCCAGCGGCAGGGAAGAAATGGCTCCACACCCCACATCATGACAGCTTAGAAAGCTTCACTGGTTCAATCAGACACTATTTCTTTCTTTTTTTTTAATGTATATTTATTTTGAGAGAGAGAGAGAGAGAGAGCAAGAGGGGCAGAGCGAGAGGGAAAGAGAGAATCCCAAGAAGGCTCTGTGCTGTCAGCACAGAGCCCAACATGGGGCTCAATCCCACGAACCATGAGATAATGATCTGAGCTGAAGTCAAGAGTCAGTCGCTCAACCCACTCAGCCCCCAGGCACACCCAGAAACGAGTGCCTGAGTTGAAGACACTCACAGACTTCAGTTCAGGCTACAGACCTCCGGGACCCTCCGCAGTCTGACTCAGGACTGTAGCTGAAGCAGGATGCTCTGAGCCTCAGCGTCCCGTGCTTGAAATCTGATTCTCTTGCCTTTCTCCCTCCTCTGCTCCCTGTATATCTGCCCCAGAGAAGTCACCGTTTGTTGGCTAATTCAGTGGTAGCAGTGAGTGTCAGGGGAAGCTGGTGGCTGGGGGTGACCAGTTCAGGGACTATCCGAAGTCCCCCTTACGTGGATGTTCACCTATCCTGTTCCCTGAGTTCAAGAAGCCCATCACCCACTGAAATCCTACTCATCTTTTAAGAACCATTTTAAACGTCATCAAACTCACAGATCTCTTTCCAGTGTGCTCATCAAAGCTAAGGTGATTACCTCCACCTGTGTATCCATCCCTAAGTCACGCCCTGTCCCCGGCAGTTGTCGCCCATGCAGAGTGGCCCCGGCATAGATGAGCTCACCCGTGGCCTTGCAAGCCTCTACCGCCACTCATCTCTAACTTCCCATCCCCTCTGTTCCCGCTGCCTCTCCTTTTCCTTACTGGCCCTTCCCACACGGCCTCTTTCTTCCCCTAGGTTGAGAAGTGAGAGCATCAGAGAAGAGGAGGATCAATTTCCCACCAGACCATTTGTTTGGCAACCGCAGAACAGGAGAAGAAATCTCGGCCCTACCCAGGAGCCTCAGAGCGCCCACCGCCTCCTGTGCCCATGACGGCTCTTGGGACCAACGAACCCCTCTTTCAGTCAATGGGAGCTTTGTGATCTTAACAACAGATGCCACAGGGCATAGAAGGCAAATAAATATGGTTATTCAACGTTCTATCGCACTGTGTATAATTCAGGAAATTCAATTATGGTTGCCCCAGCAACGGTAACACAACTTCAGGCCTGGTGCACAGGCCTTCTTTTCTGGTGCACAAGGGGTTGACCCCGACCCCTTCACACGTCGGAGACAATGCAATCTGGCAGACTCACAACTGCTATTGGAAACCTAACTGGGTCCTCCTAATGGCAGTGCTTCCAAATGTAAAGCTGTTTTTCAGCAATTGGTTATAAAGACTTAAAAAAACAAAAAAAAGCACTAACATATTCTCAGACACACTGAAGTGTGGAATGATTAGGCAACAAGGACACAACTCCAGAATCTGGATACCTCCGAGGCATGAAAAGGCAGAGCAAGACTTTCTTAGAATGAGAATTGTCAGGACCGGACCTGCCTACTGCCCTGAACACGGGTTATAGCCTGAGGTCTACAATATCCCTAAAGAGAGACCAGGGCCACTGTGGTTGGGAGCAGGGATTCTGTGCCAGCTTGGTTGACTCGTCTTCTGAGTAGCTATATGACCTTGGGCAAAGGTACCTACCTCTTCTGTGCCTCAGTTTCCTCATCCATGCAGTGGGGAGGATGACGTTGGTGACTATAGGGTTATTCAGTTAGTTTGGCTTTGGAGCAGAGAGTATTACTGGACCTCTTGGCAGGATTTACTCATGACGGCACTTCGCTATTTTTCCTGACCCCACTTGTAATTCTGTGCCTGGGCCAAGATCAGAATTGGGACATGTTACATACACACTACCCCGAGTTGGTTCTTTTTTATTTTCCTAGCAAACCGTATTTCTTTTTCCACTCCTCACTCCTCCATGAACTTTAATTAAGCCCTCTCCCATCTAGAGAGCAAGACAAGGGTTCCGTTTTGTTTTTGAAAAGACGCACAAGCTCGTACGGCACCAGGTTTTTCCACAGTTTGACAGTTTCAGTTCAGCTCAGTGCCGCTGATTTATAAGACACTGAGCTCATTGGCTTTATCCCCTGTTCTCCCCCAGCCATTTCTCAATCGCGTCGCACTGGCTGGAAACATCTGAGAAAGAAATTTACTGAGAGATGCACAAACAGCCTATTCACGTTTCATAATTTTCAGGAGCCTTCCCCAGAGGACTCAGCGGCAGCCTGTTAACGCATGCGCAACCCCTGGCCAGTGGCCCTGCACCCCGTCACCCCACTCACTGATGCAGACAGTACCCGGGGTCCCCTCCAAACTCGGTTTCTTTGACTCTAATGCTAAGTGATGGAGCTAACACAGCACAAGCTGTTCTCAAATCTTGCCCAGCCTTGCCTGTGACAGCAGGATTAGACAGGGAAATATGGACGGAAGGCACCCAATGGATTTAGTGATTTAATTGTCTGAGCGCTTAAAAATTCAGGATTAATGCCACTTTAAGTGTGGCTGCTTCTTTCTCATTAACAGGAATCTGTTTAAAATAATTCACTTGAATAAAGACCTAACGGAGGCCCGGAAGAATGCCTTTGCATGACTCATCTACCTCCTTTCTTCTCTCCAGCCAGCCCCTCTCCCCTGACCAATCGGGTCTTAACACAGAGAACCTCTAATCCGAAATCAGTGTTTCTCAGTAAGCTCTCCATTTGCGCTTGAAGTAATTTGCAATGGCCACTCTCTGCATCTTGTTCTCAGATGTGTCTTGGTCAATTAGTGCAATGTCACAGCCATGTGTAGTTATTCTAACTCCAGCTGTGAGCTGTTAATAATAAACTTACCCACAGGACAATCATGCCATATGGTTGATGGTCAATCAAGACTAAAATATGCATTAGGAAAAAAAACGCTCCCGTCAACAGTGAGGGGGGGTATAGGTCATTGGTTAAGGATGCCGGCTGGTAAGAACCGAGTTTGGGTTAATAGTGTATCACCGGCATCCTTACCTTGTTCCTATTCTATGCTATTTGTCCTGAGACACGAAGGCCTGATAACTAAAATGACACAGCTGGAATCAGAAGACAAGTAGACAAAACATGGTGAGATGTATAATATAGGTCAGGGAATAGGGATTTGTTGAAAAGAAACATAGCTCAGATTCTTTGCTAGGAAGAGGAGACAGATCTGCATTTCGGTCATGGGAAATGATTTGTATGCTACAGGACAAATTCTATTTAATGGGGGTTTGGAGGCAAATAAAAACAAACTGATTTGTGGCAAACGAGCGAAGGAGGAGCAATAACCCACTTGGGTGATTCCAGTTAACTTCCTGCCAAGGATTGAAGGGCTTTAGGTTATTTGGGTTTGGTTTTGAATTTGGGTTTGGGGGCAGAGTGTGGGGAGGGGAGACGTGGAGGCTCTTAGCAAATAGCTTACCCTTGACCTGTGTTCCTTAGTCATAGCTACCCCCGTAGAAAAGCAAATGGCAATACCAATAAAGTATCTACTTGTTTCAATGGCAAAACTAATACTTAGGCACCTCCATGTCAGTTTCACCGGAAAGGACAAAGAACCAAGATAAAATGGTGTTCCCTAAGTAGAAAGCCATGCCAATTGTTTCATTCAGTTGAGTTTTAGTCTGTGTGCTTGTTTACATGCCAAGTTCTTAATACAACATCTATCATGAATATCTTAATAATACACCAGAGGCCAGACCCTGAACAGGGTCCAATCTCTACACCACAGCAGTTTTGAGTTAACATTTTTAAACTGGAAACCCGGGTTAAATCAGGTCAAAGTTTCCTTGGAATTTAAACACTCCCCCACCACCTCCTAAGAAAGAGCCTCTTCCCCCCACCCAACTTTCTTTTATCTTTTTTTTTTTTCCTCCTGGTCAAGAAGTGAAATGATTCCATTCCTGCTGAGCCTCCTTTTCTATAAAAAGGAGGAAGTATTTTTCCCCACTAAAAAAGACCTTTCAATTGTCATTCAAAGGGTAGTCGTGACATCTGGACACGAGGGTCATCTTTCCTGGGGGAGGGCCGCCTACAGGGGGAGCATTATTTGTGACTACCTTTGTCTTTGAGAAGGCAAAGTATTCTCTTCTCCCTCCTCCATGGGAACCTACAGAAGACTGCCCTGTCAGGGGACGCACACGTGTGCACACTCATGCACGCGCACGCACATACACAAACGCACGCACGCACGCGCACACTATCCCAGTTACTTGGTTGCTAATCGGTCCCTGAATTTCCTGTCATTCTGAGACTGTTTCGCTAACTCAGCATTTCTGAACTGGGATCGATTTTGCTGTCAGCAGACGTTTAGCGATACCATAAGATGTTTTGGGTTGTTAGGACTTGGGGAGAGAAGAGATCCCTCTGGCATCCAGTGGATGGCAGTCAGTGGTGCTGCTGAACATCCCACAAAGCACAGGACATCCCCCCCCCCCCAATCATTTAGCCCAAAATGTCAATAGTGCCAAGGTTGGGAAATGCTGCACTAACTTGACCAACTTGATTTGGGGGGATAGGCAGATCTATTGATTTAGGTTCAGTGTGAAAGCCGTGAGACAAGGGGCTTCCCAATTCCTCTTTCATTATCTGCACTTTGCCCAGCAAAGCACTGTGCCTGATTCACTCCAGCTCCTCCTAAACCCGTTTTCTCTATGATGTTGGAAACCAGCGGTCAACCAACTACAGCCTAATGGGCTGCCACCTGTTTTCGTACACCCAATGGGCTACAACTGGTTTTGACATTTTTAAATGGTTGATTAAAAAAATAAAATAGAACAAAATAAAACAGGGGTGCCTGGGAGGCTCAGCCAGTTCAGTATCTGACTCTTGATTCCAGCTCAGGTCACGATCTCACAGTCGTGAGTTCAAGCCCTGTGTCTTGCTTCCTGCTGAGTGTGGAGCCTGCCTGGGATTCTTTCTCCTTCTCTCTCCTTCTCTCTGTCTGCCCCTCCCCTGTTCGTTCTCTCTCTCTTTCTCTCTGTCTCTCTCTCTCAAAATAAACATTTAAAAAATTGAAATAAAAAGAATAATATTTTCTCACATGCGAAAATTATGTGAAATTTACATTTTAATGCACTGCAGCCAATCCCCATTGGTTAACCTGTTATCCATGGCTGCTTTTACCATAGGACAGAAGAGTAGTTGGGACAGACTGTATGATCCCCAAAGCCTAAAATATTTACTATCTGGCCCTTCACAGAAAAGGTTTGCTGACCTAGACTATAAAACCTAAGGCCAATTATGTGGCCTGCACAGCAGGCTGGATGATTCTTTGGAGGTAACAGGTCCCATGAATGACTGGACTGTGTGTGTAATACCACTGCATTATTTCTATGGACGGTACTCTCAGATATCATCAGGTTGGTAGGAGGCCCCTTCGATAAAAGTTATTTGTTTTCCTAATCTTTCTACTCTTTATAACTTTCTCACTCCCAGTAAAACTTTCATCATTGTGGCTGTCATCTCAGTCCCCTTCCCCAGCCTCAGCCTGGTCTGGGGCCGGAAAGCGGCAGTAGAAGGGAGGAGGGTCTGACTTAGTCTCCAAACGGATCCTTACCCTTGAGTGATGGAGGGAGGAGCCTAGAAGGACACTAGCTGCAAACTCTCAGATAGCCCCTCCCCTGGGATGGTTGTCCTCTTAGGCTTTCAGGAATAGTTTGGATGCTCAAGAAGAGTGTCTTTCTGCAGCCCCAGGAAAAATGGTGTTCAGGGATGCTGGCGGCTACCACATGACACAAAGGGACGAGCTGGAACAGGAGTCCACGAACACAGGGGTTGTTGTTATTTACCCTCACCGATTTAACATCATAAGGAATGCAATTCGAAAACCCTGCCCCTGGCCTTGTGTGTGTCAAAGGGGTTAAGCACCACACCCCACCACATCACACACACACACACACACACACACACACATATTCTCGTTTAAAGACATGACATGGACATGTACAGCAGAGAATCCAGAGGAGGAGAAATCTGTTCTGCATTTGGAGGTGAGGAGGACAATGATAAGAGGAGGAAAAAGAGAGCATCATTACTTACTGGGGAGTCAGAAAGAATTCTGGGCACTTTACATAGATCCACGCAGCAGTCTGTAATGTTGATAGACCCATTTTACAGATGGGAAAGCTGAACTCCAAGAACTAACTTGCCTAAGTAAGGCAGTGGAGCTAGGATTCAAACCACATCCATCTGACTGTTCTTTTCTCTGTGTTGAGGGGATGCTTCGTTGAAGAGGCAGGATGTGAGGGAGACTGGAAGGGTGAGGAAGGTTCAGATTGGCAGACTGGAGAGAAGAAGACATTCTAAATAGGATAAAGAGGTGGGAATAAAGGAATGCTGGAATGGGTATGCTATAGTATGGATGTTCAGAGCTGAAATAGAGGGGTCTTGGAGGTTTACAAGGTTAACACGAGGCAGGTACTAATGGAAAGTGATTGGACACAAACATTCTCAAATGCAATCACTTTTAGAAGTACATCTTGCAAAGACTTGACAACTGATGTTGATTCCATGTGAAAGGAATGTACCACAGTAAAAAGGTTACTGTTATGGCAGCCTTATTCAGAATAGCCAAGCAAGCAACCAAGGTAAATTGGGTAAACCGTGGTACATCCAGACAACGGAATATCATTCAACACCAAATAACATCGAAGACCCTTATGAATGTTGCTAAGTGAAAAAGCCAACCCGAAAGGCTACAGGCAGTATGATTCCAACTATAAGAGATTTCGGAAAAGGCAAAACTATGGAGACAGAAGAAGTTGAGTGGTTGCCAGGGTTTGGGGAAGAGGGGAGAAAGGATGGACAGGTGGAGCACAAGTCATCTTTAGGGCAGTGAAACTCTTCTCTGTGATATCATAATGTAGATATAGTTGGCTATACTTCTGTCAAAATCCACAGAATGTACAACATAAAGAGTGAAAATATGTTTATATTTATATGGACTTGAGTTAACAATAATAGATCAATACTGACTCATCAGTCATAACAAATGTTCCATACTAATGCAAAATGGTATTTTAAAATTTGGGAAATTTGGGGGTAGGTGGAAGAGAGGGCTTATGAGAACCCTCTGTACTTTTTCTCAGTCTTTTTCCTAACCTAAAAGTACCAAAACAAAAACAAAAACAAAAAACAAAACACAAGATTACTGGACTAGACCCAGATTCTACACCCGGCCCTGTTATTAACCAGCTCTTAGAGCAAATCGTAGCCTCTCTGTGTCTTCCAGGTCAATAGCTCACTACACGTCGTGAGCCCACCCTCACGAAACATTCCACCACTCTGAGAAAATGCACATTGGCCCAAATTTCTCCCTACGTTGAGGAGTGAAAGAGAGACACAACGTGCTTGGGCCTCGAGACCATGAATGTCAGCCCCGCGAGGGTTTGGACGGTTGCTGCCGGGGCTCAAGATACATGACGTCACTTCCCTCTGGTGCATGAGGTCGTTTGCGTCGGAGGGCCCCAAGCACCCACGTGCTTGTGGTTGTGGCTGCTGCTCGTTTAGAATAGTTGCTAATTCCCAACTTCTCCGAGCATTAAAAAAGTGTGTTTTTCAGCACGAAGTATTCTGCAGCATGATAGAAACTGGAACCCACAAAATGTGTTAACTCTTAAGCAGTAGATGTGAGAATTAAAATGGCCTCCTTCTACACCCAGTTTCTGAGTGTCTGTGCTGAGCTTCCTGACAGAAAGTTGGCCTCTACCTGCCGCTCAGCTGCCATGTGGATGACAGGGTGCCTGGCCCAACAGATGTGCTAATATTTACAGGCAGAGCCGGCCTCCGTGTCATCGAATCCCCGCTCACCTCATTTTATGGTTGCTTCTCTGCCCACCTCACAGAGCTGCCTCCAGAGAAGGTTTGAGCTCCCAACCCAGGTCAGCTCTTACCTGAATCCTTCAGGTGCCGGCAGGTACAGTGTAAACACAGTCCTATCAGAATATTGCTTGTGTGAAGGGGACCGCGAGTCATGTAAATGCCGAGTAAGATGGGTAATTTTATTTTATATAAAAACACATGTTGGAAATACACGTCGTTTTTAGATTGCACCCGATTTTTTTTTTAACACACAAATGCACTTTTATTTTAACAGGTTGAGGAAGAAAAAATAGTATCACCCACTTTTACATGTGTGCAAACGTCATACATACCAGATTTAAACAGATGTGTGTGTTTATAACTTTAAAGATGCACATATGTAACGCGTTCCGCAGTGTATTTATTTGCACAGTTGATTTGACTGAAAGGCCCTGTATTTACATCTTTTGATTGTGTTATGTGAGACAGTGCTACACGCGTTGTTTATGTGTCTGACATTTATGATTGAAAACCAAGTGGCTGGTGGAAGTTAGCTCTCATAGGTTTCAAAAGTATTCCAGACCTAAAAATTAATTGCTGCCAAGAAAGGCATGGGTGGGGGTGGGGTACCGAATGTCAGTTGATTCCAAAATACTTAAGGACGGTCAAAAGTAAAAACTAAAAATAAAGCCCCCTGCTCCATACAAATCACAAAACGTAAGACTAACTTTTCCCATTCGGGGAAAGAAAGAAGCCCTCTGTTTCTGTTGCTGTGCATGTGTGATATTTGAAAGAGGTTGCAGGGTCCGGAGGGGGAGGTGGGCAGACCTCTCCGGAGCCCACATCCAACACTTCTCAACGAGGATTCCAGAAGGCCCAGCCTGTAAATGCCTATATTGTCTTCCTCCTCAGCAGCCATGGCCAGCAGAACATTTTGCTCGGTCTGTCCACAAAAAAGTTTTCTTCTTGCATCCAAGAATTCAGGTTTTAAAACCCACTCTGTTTGGAAAAATTCTAAAATCAGAAAGGATGTGGTCTGAAGCGTTGAAGTGTTTAGCCACATGTGGAATACACGACTAGGAGAAGCGAAGTGGCACATTTATCAAATCTCAGTGTGAGCTTCTCAAGTTGGGGATCCAGTATAGATTTGTTCGCGCTGCCCTGGCCAGAGCTTACTGAGCGGCTTCATCCACGTGTGCGTTGCCCTCCCAAAGTACACAGGTGCATCTGCCCTTTGGCACAGATTATTAATGCCACTGACAATTCTATACCCCTATTTCCCCCTTCTCTTTATCAATAACTCAGGCTTATGAATCCAATAACTAACTGCTTAGACTTAAATTATACATTGCTGGATTCTCTCATTTTTCCCTCTTAGATTTCCACAGTGTCGGGGCAAGTAATCACATACCACGTGAGATGGGCTTGGGCACAGAAGAGTGCCTCGTGGGGAGTGCTGGGAGCATCTCTTAGGTCATACCAAGTCCTTCTGGAAACACACACGGTGCTACTAATCTGCAAATATGGAAAGTAGAGGCTCTCTCAGAAATTACAATCACTCTCTATTTTAAAATCCAATGGGCGTGGAAACAAACAAGACTAAGGAATTTTTAGTTCCACTCTGCCGAGCTGGGCAAAGTGGCTTGTTAGCTTGATGGGCAGAGGGAAGAGAGAATTCGTGGTACTTTGTCTCTACCCCTATCTCAATCTTGAACATATTTGTTCCAGTAAAACCTGGTTAAAATAATCATGAAGGGCAGCTTGAAGGAAGCTTAAGATAACTGGGAGAGTGTGCATGCACATGAACTTCAGGCCTCCCCTAGCACCTGCTGGAAGGCTCGCCACTTGCTCCTCAATCACAACCCAAAACGTGCACCCCCGTCCCAGCCTGGACCATGGGCGAGGCTCCATTGGGGCGTCCACTGTCACACGGCCATGGCTACGTGCTCTCCGCATCTGGAAAAGCCAGTAGCCAAGCTCTGGTTTCTCTTGTCAAGTCAAAATACAGAATGGGAACCTCAAAAACAGAGAGGGAGAAGGGGCACCCAGAAGGTTGTAGCAAATGAGCGAATTTCAGGAATCGTGGAAAGATAGAGCCAGAAGTAACAGTGGGGCAAAGGGGTAGGGATGGATGCTGCAAGGGAAAAATGATATTTTCTCACCCTTCTTTTCTTGCCCGCCCTTCTCCATCAAAGGTGGGGTTTGCAGAGATATAGACTTGCCTCCGTACAGCAGGTAATGTGGAGATGCCCACGCAGAGGAAAGGGGACATAGGGGAGGCCAGTCCCACTTCCCCACTCCATATGAACACCACCACCGCCACCATCATCGGTTCCTACTCTGGAAGTTTATTTTCCCTATACCTTCTAGGAACGGGGGTATGTTTTCTCTAAAATAAAAGTTTTAAATCTGGGGGAAAGACAATTCTCCATATTTTTGGAGGGCTAAATCTCAGCTTGTAAGCAGTGTTTCTGCTCAGCCCTTTATCCAGAATAGTTAAAAGGCTCGTGGAAGGAAACGTCTAATGTTACTCTGGCTTTCTCTAGCCGTCCTTGTCTCATGGTCAGCCTGCAGGTTACACAAGGAGTGCTCCCTCTCCCACCACTTTGAACCCACTGCTGATCTTTGTTTGGGTCATAACAGTTAGGTCCTATCTCTCTCTCTCTGGCATCCTGGAAGGAGGGGAATCAGTCAGAGTTCTTTTCACATCTGTTCTATTTGAGAGTTTCTACTTTCATCCTCATGCCTTTGCTGTCTCATCCAGATTTCAAATAACTTCCTTCTTTTTCAACTTGAACTTTAGCATCTTTCGCTCTCTTTGCTGCCCCTCCCCACAATGTCCTGATGCAGCACCGGCCTGCTGTTACTCACGTCACCAGGGACAGCATGAGGAGATTCATCTGCAGAGTCTCTTGTCCTGTGGGTCTCTGAGTCCACAGGCGAGCACCCCAGGATCCTGGAGATGCACTGTGCGGAGGGGAGTATGGAGGAGGATACCATATGCCCGATCCTACCCTTGGAGTTCCACAATACGCTATCGTCCACACCGCGGATCCTGAGACTTCTCACCGTAAAGAGGCCTGCTTTCTGTCTATAAAGTGACATTGCACAAACTTATTTTAGAGCCCCAACTTTTTGAGTCATGCCTTCCACCATTCTGCAGAAGTGCTGTGCTGAGGGGCATGTGTCAGGAGATGTGGCTGGTCCTCGTGGTGGGTCTATCCCATGGTGGGACCCAAGTGCTTGTGTGTATGGGCGTGGGCCTCAGGAAATTATCTCTGTCTCCAACCTGCCCCCACCTTGTCTTCACCCCACAAGCATACAGCAGTTCCTGGTAGTGCCCAGATGCGGAGCGACCGGCCCGGAAGCCTGACTCCAACTACTCAGAACTTCAAGAAGTTCCTCTTGTCCTCCTCCAAGTGTCGAAGACTGATGGCTATATGACAAAATTCTTTCTCCCCTTGTTCTTTGATAAGAAGGACTTATAATTTTGGGCTGGACATGTCGGGGTTCTGAGTAAAACTGCAATTCTCAGCCTCCCTTGTGGATATGTATGCAACTTGAGGAAGGGCCGTGTGAGCATCTAGAACTGTGCTTAAAGGGAGGGGGCATGCTCTTCTTTCCCTTCTTCCTTTCTCTGCTTCCAGAAAGATGAGATGGCAGGAGCTTGAGCAACCATCTTTTGTCACGTGGTAGAAGCCACAAGCTCGACAAGTGGAAGGAGACTGGGTCCCTGACACTGTAGAATGAGACATCAGCTCCAGATTGACACATCTGTTCATCTTTTATATGAATAATAGTAGCGTTTTTTTATTAGGCCCCAGTTATTTTGAGATTTCTGCCTCCTCAGGAGAATCTAATCCTAATGCATTTGGCTCCTCTCTTCAGCTAAGCCCTTACATCTCTCTAAGGTACACTAAATGCCCAAATTATTTCCTCGAACAACCTCTCAGAAAGTCATCTCGACTGGGAACAATCCAGTCAGGAGAGTCCCCAGCATCAGGGTGACCCCACTGGAGTGTCTCTCCTGATGCCCTTCTGCCTCCTCTATCTGGGCCCTCTTTCACAAGAACAGGGGGTGGGAGTTGACCGGACAGTCATCCACAGCACCCTGATGAGCACATCGGCTGTCCCAGCCTGGGTGGTCTAGTCCAAGCACCCATCTGTTTTCTGTCTTGGCCCCAGACATCCAATCCCTGAGTTGCCAAACTTTCAGTGTTATATGTTCATTTGGCCGTATTCCCATTTACCGTTCATGTCTTCTCCACATGAACCACCTGGCTTGTTGATTAGTGTATAGGCACCGTCTATACTGACAGGCTTCCGTGTCATGCAGTTCAGCCTCAACATCACACAACGTCTAAATTAACAGACACTCCAGCCCACTACTCTGACCCTGCCGGTCCATTCCATGTTTAAGTCCATAATGCCAAGGCTAGTAATTCAAAGGAAGGCAAGGGGCGCCTGGGTGGCTCATTCAGTTAAATGTCTTACTTCGGCTCAGGTCACGATCTTGCAGCTCTTGAGTTCAAGCCCTGCATCGGGCTCTGTGCTGACAGCTCGGAGCCTGAAGCCTGCTTCAGATTCTGTGTCTCCCTCTCTCTCTGCCCCTCCCTTGTTCACTCTCTGCCTTCCTTTCTTGCTCTCAAAACTAAATAAATAATAAAAAACATGAAAAAAAAACCGAAGTGGATAAAAACCCTAATGATAGAATATCAAGCCCCCTGACACGCGAAAAGAAGATTTTCACACAGGAAAGTGGTGTTTTAACCACTATTTCTGGGCTGTGGAATCAACTACTTTCTCAGAGTTCATTGTCAATGAAAAGGTTTTCAGGAAAAAAAATAGTGAGCTTGTACAATGGCTTAGAAAATCCATAAGCACAACTACATATACTTTTGACTCTGCCAGTGATGGGCACGGGGCGGCTGCATATACCTGAGGAAAGGGAAAAAGGCGAGGAAGCAGGACGGGAAGAAGAGAGGCAGTAAGATCTGATCCACGATCTTTTTTTCACATGGCATCTAGCATGGAGCCTGGTGGCTAAAAATGGATATTTTTCCGCACCAGAGGGGGCACAGAACAAGGAACGCAGATAGCCATTCTATTGCCACTTACCACCGTTATCCTCAGTTTTGAAACACTTTTTTGAGCATACAAAGAGCATCACATTGTATGCTCTTTATTGGATGCATAGATCTATGTTTATGGAAAGTTTAATGGTCTCAAAGACAAATTGCAAAAATGATTCTTTTTTTTTTTAGAGATCTTGATACAGCATCCCGCATCCTAATGAAGTTTTCAATACTGGCTGTAATCTAGATGATAAACTAATGTTTCCCATGGGATCCAGTGATTCCAACTCCTTTGGTAAACATCCTAAAGTTAAGGTTCACACACCAAAAAGCTGTAATCCGCTGACGTGTAATACTGGCTTATGCAACATGAAAACTTGAGGAAGTTTTCTTCAAGCTTTGGAGTCCAGAGGGTGCACAGAATGCTTTCTCCCCGTGCCCTGAGGTCTGTGTGGTTCTGACACCTTCCTCACCGACACACGATGATCCTGGGAAGACAACCACGGAGTTGTGGAAATAATGGTATTATTGTTGAAGGGAGCCTTCAGGAGGTAACACTCTAACAAGAAATGAAACTGGAACTCTTTGAACTGAATTTTTCAGGAAGGCACTTCCAAACTCTTGAAAGGAAAACATCAAAGTTTGAAGGGCAGATATGAAAAAGACTCCCCCTCTTACACCACAGTGACACAAATTCGACCTGACACACGTTTATGGTGAGTTTTGTGCCCCGGCGAAGATGAAACGGGTAAAGGCACGTGGGCGTCCTCAAGGAACATATTGCGATGATCTTTCAGCTGGTGGAGACCTTGGTTTCTGAATTATTGTTCCCTTCTGTCCTCTGCCTACTCAGAAAGGACTGGGTGGTACGTGATTTTTTAAAGGTGCTCTCTTATGGTGCACAACCTCTCTCAGGATAACAGGAAACAAGTCGTAATGATTACGAGAAAACATTTTTTTTCACAGATCGGTTTAGCCAAGACCAAGACGTTTAAAAATAGAACGTGTTGGGAAGAGCGTGAGGTAATGGAAACTCTCATACATTTCTGGTGCACGTGGAGAGAGGGTTGGCCTCTACAGAAGACAACTTGGCAATATCTACCTCAAGTTTAAGTGAATACGCAGTTGATCCAGCAACTCCGCTTCTAGAAAGTGTCGCCCTTTGCAAGCACTTTGCTCATCTGTGAAATGATGTATGTGAGATATACGGAGAGCACCACTGTTGAGACAGCAAGAGATTGAAAGCAACCTAAATGTTGGTCAGTAGGGGATATGTCAACATGCACTCCCGTTAAGTGAATAATAAAAAGCTGAAATGACCGAGGAACGTGGTATGAGCTCAGACGGAACCAGAGGCAGATAGGTCGAGGAGGACCAAACGGGGCCTGGTGAGAGTGTACGGTACGCGGGTAGTGTCATATGTCAGGTTCAGGTGCATCAGGACAACTGTCCTGTGTTGCTGTCCCTTGCCCTCCCCTGGATCTGCCCAGGAAACCAGTGGACTCAGCCAACAACAGTCTTGTTCACAAAGCTCGTCCCTCTGAGAACCCCAGCTTTGTCTTGATTCCATGAAAACCCAGCCAGTCTCTGGGGGAGAGGGGGTTGTGAAAATGAAATGTTCCTGGCTGATACTTCAGGTCTGCATGTGGTTCTTGGTCACCCTTTTGCCCACCAGAGAGTCCCTGACACCCTGTGAGCGGCTGGCTTCGGTGCCCTGGGTGCTTGCTTCACTGTCCGGCCAGCTGTAAGCTGACAGACACAAGGCAGAATGCAAGTGAGCCTTGTAAGGGCTGGCGTGCGTGGCGGCAGTACTTGGGCTCTGGGATTCAGGGTCCGGCCGCATCTGAAAATCTTCTGGGCCAGAGGGTTTGGGTGTTTGTTGTTAGGAAGTAAACGGTCTAAAAGGAGGAAGGTCTGTACTCTCGCCTCCAGCCAGAGACCCCGAGGGGACACCGTGGACCACATCTCCCCATTTCTCCCTGACCACAAAGTGGCTCCCGCACAGTGAGAGCTAAAGGAGACCTGGTAGCTTCCAAAATCTTCAGAAACTCCAAGAATCAGTGTCCAGGACCAGTCTGAGGGGTAGAGGGTAGGTTCCCCAGGAATCAGCATGATTCAGCACCTGTGTGGCAGACACCAAAAAGGGCCCTAAGAGGGAACCCATGGGAAACATACCAGTGCATAAGGTCAGGAGGCTCAGACAGGAGGGCACAGGTGCCCCTGCCATGCACCCTGAAACAGTAAGGTTCAAGAGCAGGAGAAGCCTAAGAAATTTTGGAATACAAAAGCAAACAGACTGCCTGCTTCAATTTGTAGGAGGCAGGGCTACTGAAAACTGGACCAAAAGTCGTCTATCCTTCAAGAGGACAGCTCCTAAGATGTCATGTATGTAGAGGGCGTTCTTCTTCATGCTTTCCCTCACCACCAAGTCCAGTCCTGCCAAAGAGGAGGTTGGCAGGGGACGGTGAAATGCCAGCCCTCCCCTGTGTCAGCTGCTCCTAAAAACAACTTCCTCGTCTTGGCTACAGACCCCTATCAGGATGTACCCAGAGCCTCTGTCTACTACGCCAACAGAGTAGAACGCTTGAGAAGAGGAAATAAATCTGATTACCTAAAACAGAAGCCAAAACCAGAAGGACGGTGGCGGCTTCCAGTGGTGAATCAGTCCAAGGCTGGTTTTTTGGCCACAGGCATCCTAGACGTTGACGAGAACGTGAGAAGTCACTGAAGACCACTTCCCTGCATTCCAGACTGGTCTCTCTGTTCATCTCTTCTCCACCCCAGGCAGTCCCCATCTCTGCAGTGGGGTTACTTTTCCCCAAAGCCCACTTCAATCGTTAAGAAAATAAAGAGGTTCTCCAGGTAAAACATATGCTCTGAAACTCTCAGCTTGGCTTTTAGAATTGTCTGAGTTGAAGAGGTATTTCCAGGACTCTCTCCAGCGAAACTCGAGGCAAGCACGTTGACTCATCCATTCTCTAGCCTCTTTCCATCTCTGTGCTTGTTGCCTGGTACCCACCCCACAGCCACCAGTCATTCACTGACATCTTGCCATCTTTCAAAATCCGACTCAACACCACCACCTCCAGGAAGACCTCCTAATTCTCCCAGCCTTAAGCGCTCACTCGTTCTTCGGAACTTCTGCAGGCCCTGGTTCCTCGTTCTCATATGGCTTTGTACTGCAGTTGCTTTCCAAATGGGCTATGTTCTCCCTGGGAGTTAGCTCTTTTATGGATTTTCTGTACCAAGAATTTTCTGGCGTCTTTTAGTAGTTAGCATTACATTTCACATGTACTGTTGACTCACAACATTTAGATGAGAAGAGACCTACTATGGACTGAATTGTAACCCCCCCCCCAAAAAATAATTCATTATGTTAAACCCCAACCCTCAGTGTGATGGTATCTGGAGGTGAGGTTTTTGGGGAGATAATTATGTTCAGATGAGATGGTGAAGACAGGGCTCTCATGACCGTATGAGTGCCCTTACCAGAAGAGACATTTTTGTTTCTCTCTGTTACCCATTTGGCCAATTTTTGTCTTTTGTTTGGAGAGCGTAATTTTTGGTTTTAAAGTAATTAGTATAAAGAAGAACTTCTGCCATATTGTTATTTATTTTCTACCTTTTTTGTCTCTCATTTTCTCCATCACTGCTTTTTTTTGTGTATGAAGTTGATTTTTTGTAGTGAACCTGATTCCCTTCTCATGTCTTGCTGCATGTGTCTGTTAGATGCTTTCTTTAGAGGGGATTACATTTAGCATCCTAAATTTGTAACAGTCTAGTTTGAGTTGGTACCAGGTTAACTTCAGTAGGGTACAGACTCTTTCCCCGCAGCCCACACCCATAAAGCTCTGTTCTCCCTGTATGTCACTGATATCCCAAATTAGCTCTGTCTATATTGTGTGCCCCGTAACCTGATAGTTACCATTATTTTGTACGCATTTGTCTCTTAACTCGTGTAAGAAATAAAAAAGTGGACAAGCGCCTGGGTACCTAGGCGGTTAAGCATCTGACTTTGGCTCAGGTCATGATCTCACAGTTCGTGAGTTCAAGCCCCAAGTCAGGCTCTGTGCTGACAGCTCAGAGCCTGGAGTCTCCCTTGGATTCTGTGCCCCCCTCTCTCTGACCCTCCCATACTCAGTCTCTCTCTCTCTCTCTCTCAAAAATAAACATTAAAAAATTAAAAAAAAAAGAAATAAAAAAGTGGAGTTACAAAACAAAACAAAAAAAACAAAACAAAAAAAAACAAAACAAAACTCTTCAAACTTCTCTTTCTCTCTCTCTCTCTCTCTCTCTCTCTCTCTCTCTTTCTCTGCTGTGTGTGGACACAGAGAAGCCAACCATCTGGGAGCCTGGAAGAGACCTCTGACCAGAACCCAACCACGCTGGCACCCTGGTGTCAGACTTCCAGCTTCCAGAACTGTAAGAAAATAAATTCCTGTTGTTTACACCACACCATGTATGATATTTTCTTAGGGAAGCCTGGGCTGCCTGAGACAGGGCCTTAAAAGGTTGTCTGAGCCAGCCTTCTTATTTTACACAGTGATCCAAAGGGACACAGAACAGAGCAGGGGTCAAAACCCAGCCGCACCCCCCAACCCCCAGCCCACAGCTCTAGCAAGTGTAATAAGCTTGCCATGTATCACAGAATGAGTGAAAAGGCCCAAAGCAATACATGTATTTTTCTTAAACATGTCTATACCTTTAAACCCTTTTTATCAAAGCTTCGAAATAACAAACTGAAGGTCCAAGGGGACCTCCAGCAAGATCTGAAATTGAGAATTGGGCTTAAGAAGCTGCCAGGGGTGAGGAGAGGAAGGGAGAGGACTGCCTGCTTGGTCAAAACGATATTATAACTACGGAGCTGTGACTTATGCAAAGGATAACACACGGCAGGACTCACCACTTCACGAGATTTCTTGCACCAGTACACAAACTAAAGCATTGCGGGGCTTGGCTCTCTGTTCCTGGCACTGCATTGCACTCATCTACATTTTGCAGCTCACAGAGGACTTCCACGTACATGGTCTCGTGGAATCCAGGCCACGGCCAACACAAGAATGAGCATTTCTGTGGAGCCAATCACCTCCTACAGCCTTAGTTTTCATGAGTGACCTGAGTATAGTCACACAGCTGCTGAGCGTTGGACCTGAGACTGGAATACTCTGTGTGTGTGTGTGTGTGTGTGTGTGTGTGTGTGTGTGTGTGTGAGAGAGAGAGAGAGAGAGAGAGAGGGAGAGAGAGAGAGGGAGAAGGAGAAGAGTTGGGATGGGCTTAACCCCACTTCACTATACACTCCAGGACTACGTTCCAAGAAGTCCACAAACATTCTTCATTAGCTGGTAGCTGAAAGAAAACCAAACTTCTAATGAGGGACTTGAGTTTCAGCCCCAGCTCTGTCGCCAATTCACAACTGACCGAGGCAAATTACTTGGTCTCTCTACTTCCCAGTTTCTTCACCATGAAAAAAGTGCGTTGAACAGCTTCCCTTTCAATTCAGACAGTCTGTGATTTTCAGAACTAAACAGGGTGAGATAAAAGAGCACTGCCAAAAATTTCTGATCCCTGGACCGGGTCCCCAGGAGGAAGACATTATTCATAACGCATCCTCCCCACACTCTTCACGTGGAGAGGGGGAGATGAGACCTGCATCTGGTCTGAATGCAACGGCAACTGAAGCTTGTCCTATCGCTCTAGTTAAAAAGACTACGCTTCAGCCGTGCACGCCAAAGTGGTCAACGTGGCTTTGGAGGTAAATCAAAGCCAAGTTTGCAGAAGATCAAAAGCTTTACTCCACAGAGGCCAACAAAAGACACATTTCCCAGACACTCTTCCCTACGGAATTTAAGATCTTCTGATATTTTGCCTAATTTAGACCCCAAACCCTAATAACTTCAGGCTGGAAATAGTCCTCGATCAATAAATACCTGAATCATAGTAAGTCAGAAAGCAATGTTCATGGCACTGAAAATGTCTTTATTATGGCAACATCTATAGGTATTAACTGTTTATTACTGATAACATATGAAGAATGTGAGGATTTAATGTGTCGTTCCAGGAGTTTTTAATCTTTAACACAGACTCTTTTTAATCAAGTTCAAAAAATTTGCTCCGTGGTTCCATGTCTTTAGAAAAACAGAACATCCATCACGCTAAAGACTTTAAAGCATGTTTTCAACAAGTACGAAATAAAGTCATTGTTGAGAAGAGATGAGGTTTTCAAAAACATTTCTTAGGCTATATTAGCCCTGGCTTTCAAATCCCATAGTATGTCATTCTTTTTTTTTTTTTTTTTTTTTTTTTGAGAGACACAGAGACAGAGCATGAGCAAGGGAAGAGCAGAGAGAGAGGGAGATACAGAATCCGAAGCAGGCTCCAGGCTCTGAGCCTTCAGCACAGAGCCTGACGCGGGGCTCGAACTCATAGACCCTGAGATCATGACCTGAGCTGATGTCTGCCGCTTAACCGACTGAGCCACCCAGGCGCCCCCCGTAGTATGTCATCCTTATAGTCTGTATGAATTCATATTTGCACATACTATAAAAATTTCAAGGAGTCTCAACCAATAGGTTTCTTCTAGTCAGCAGATGTACGAAAGGAGGGCAGCAAGAAAACATACTCATCAGCAGCAACACAATTTGGGACTAAGACAAAACTTTTCATGTTTCCCCATTAGAGTGCCACCTTCGCAATTTTGTGTCTTTCCATTGTACTCGCTACAGTATTAGTTACCTAACATTTAACGTTAAGATCATACTAAACAATGAAATCTGTGAAATGGCAAGTTAACATGAAAGTTTTTTCTTCTCAAACCCATTAAACTACATAATAATCATTAAAAATATTTAATCAGGAGTCCCTTAAAATTCTGCATCATGCAATTGGACAGAGTTGATGTGTAACTTTCAAAGTTGGTTGGTCACCATCTGGCTCTCATCATCCATCCACTTATTGAATATTCAGTTAATATAGATACAAAATAAATAGAGACGCGAAATATCATACACTTCCTGCCATGATAACCATCGTGGGGTGGGAAGACAAAAAATAGAATTAAAATTACAGGAGTGCGGCTGCTGGCACAATCAAGACGTGTATAAGACACCTGGGGAGCAGAAGAGACAGCCCTTAATTCTGCTGGGGAAGCTTCCTGGAAGAGGTGGCATCCGAGTTGGGGCACTTGCTAGCTGTATAATGTTGAGAAATGAAGGAGGCTCTTTGAACCATACAGGATGAGACATATTCCGTGATACAATGTATCTAGAACAGTGACTCTCAGACTTCTTGGTTTTAGGGCCCCTTTATACTCTGTAAAATTACAGAGCATGGCAAAGAGCTGGTGATTTGTATCTATCGGTACTGACTGCATTAGAATTTAAAACTGAAAATTTTAAAGTATTTATTGTTCACTAAAATAACAGTAAGTGCATGTTAACGTAAATAACATTTTGTATCTCCCAGAACAAACAAAAATGCATACTAACTGAAATAAGTCAGTCATAAAAAAAAATAAATACTGTGATTCGGCTTATATGAGGTACCTAGAGGAGTCAAATTCATGGAGACAGAAAGTAGGAGGGCGGTTGCCAGGGGCTGGGGAGGAGGGGGCAAATGGAGAACTGTTATTTAATGGTAGAGTTTTACTTAGGCAGGATGAAGAGAGCTGTACAGATTGATTGCACGATAATGTGAACGCACCAAACACTACTGACTCTACACTACAACATGGCGGTGATGGTTAATTTTATGTTCTATGTGTTTTACCACAATTAAATTTTTAAAACTTCTTTATGTTTATTTACATTTGAGAGAGACAGAGAGAGACACAGTGCGAGTAGGGGAGGGGCAGAGAGAGAGGGAGACACAGAATCTCAAGCAGGCTCCAGGCTCTGAGCTGGCAGCACAGAGCCTGATGTGCGTCGAACCCGTGAACTGTGAGATCATGACCCGAGCTGAAGTTGGACACTTAACCGACTGAGCCACCCAGGCGCCCCACAATTAAATGTTTTAAATTAAGTCGAGTAATAGGAATGGCATGGTTTTACAGTTTTGCAGATCTAATTTTTCTTGTAGTCTAACTTAACACAGCTGGATTCTCATAACTGCTGCTACTTTCATTCGGTTGCAATGTGCTGTTTTGGTTGTCTCCCATGATGATTAAGTGGTTAAAAGGGAAAACATTTTGATAACTATATCACATAATTATATACACAATTGTATACAATGGTGATACATAACTGCATCACACCAAAATTCAACTGGGGGTAATTTCTTCAAGGCTAGTTATAATATAGAGTCTGAAACTACAAAAATTAACTTTTGGTACTCTGTTATATTCAAACCCATTTTCTACTTTGCACCTTACTTAACTCTTTTACCCATGCACCCATGCGTGATTTCTTCACATCAACGCTCGGTTGTTGGGGAGATGTGGGTTCACTCTTCCAAATGTTATTCCATTTAATTTTACAATATGTAAAATAGTGCATGGGTTACTATCATCTCTGATGTCATCAGAAAAGCCTTTAAATAATCTGAATTTATCAAGCTCCTGGTGCTTGGCATACAAGTTTTCCAAAATTCCAATTTTCTCTTGAAACCTTAAACTCATTATTTATTAGCCATACAGGCAATCGGTGACTTCTCTGACATAATAAACATATTTTGTTTATTCTCATAAAAGAAACAACTACATCTGCCAAGTCTAAATATCCACAGAGTGTGTGTTATTCTTGCAGGAGAAAAGGGGACTCCATGGAGGAAGTGACTGTTCAGTTCCCAGCTCAGAGTATCTCCCAAGACCGTTCCTCAAGACAATTGTACTTCAAGATGCAGGAGAAGCCTTTATGCTAGTATCCCATTTTGTCACACAGAATACTAAAAGGATGTATACCTACAGGTCGAATTTTAATACAACGAGTAATTTTTACACCTTCATCAAGGGGGCTCCTAAGTAAAATTAGCTTTTTCTCCCCTCTGTAAGTACATGGCGGTGAAGAACACATGGCCACAGTACAGTTTGGTGCCTGGCCTTGATTTATGCTAGGGGGCCAGCAGGCTTACCTGCCGTTGTTTTCATACCTTCAGTGTAAATGCCACCACAGTGAAAAAGGCAAATAACATCTTACTATTCATATGAAAACACTTTGACCTTGTGGATTCCCAGGAAGCAGTCCATGAAAGCCTCTGATCTCGAGGTCTTTTTATTTAAATCTTCATTTTTAAGTCTTATACCCAAAATACCCCAGCTCCCACGTATACATGAAGATCACAAACATAGATAAAGACCACATGACGTACTTTAACGCTTGGACATAACTATTTTGAGAGAGATTCTAGACTGAAGACACCCAAGAATGGAATCTTCAGTACTAAGGAGAAAATTAAAGCAGGTGCCGTATCAGGCTAGAGAAATTAAAACAAAAACTATCCAAGCTGGTTACTCTGAGAGACGTCTCTGAGAGAGGTTTATGGTTTCTAAATGTTTCTTTTCTTTTAAAAAAAAATGTTATTTTTCTTCCCCCAAAAAGGTTCCACCTAAAGAAAGGAAACCCCCCATTGTTATTCATATTATTCATATTATTTCATAATTTAGGCAGCAGTCATGGCTTTCACCAGCCATGACAACAGAAACTTTTCTTAAAACAGAACAGGCTTTTCAACCTCAAAACCTATAAGGACTGCTGGATTGCAAGGAATAAAATCATTAGAAGGTTACTACATTTGTCGTATTTCAAACCAAGTATGTAAATAATAAAGGTCTAGCTCAAAAAACAAGGCTGATAATTCCGTGGTGACCGGCCAGACTCCTGTTCCCATCATTTATTCGTATGTTGATAGACTTCCCCAGGAAGCCTGGGAAAATAACAGAAGTAACTCAACTTTCCCCAGGAGAGAAGGCTTCATTTTTCCTTGGCAGATTCATTCCTAATCACATAGCAGGGAACCATTATTAACATCTGGATATTCAAAAAGAGCCACTGAATTATTATAAAAATGTTTCAAGTCATCGGCCTAAAACTCAAATGATCTACAATGTGTATGATGCTTTTTTCTCCCTTTAGTCAAGAAGATAAATGGAGAAATTCTTTATATCAACTTCCATTACACATTTGTTTTTAATCTGGGAAAATTCATGCCTGCCTACTGTACCTCCATATCAAAGCCTGATATGTCAGCGTTAGCTTCGGCTCCTCTCACCATGAATTTCTTTTAAGAATACAGTTTTTTTTAGGAGTGAGATTACAGCAAAAATCAATTGGCCTCAAACAGTTATAAGTCAGATACTAATACTGAGTTCAGTTCTCTTTTAGTGGAGTTGTGTGCCGTTGGACTGAACAGCAATTAGGCAGATCAAATGTCTTTGTGTTTCATGAACCCCTTCCCCTTTTAAACAGTTTCTAAAAATTAATTGTCATGACTTGTCATAAACACACAGACACACACACGCATTATAATGTTCTTTGCAAAACCTTCAAGTCTCGACATTGGGAGCTACTCATTCTGTTGGGTCAAGATGACAGTTTCATTGGTGGCACTTGATAAATCTAAGATACCCTACCCTCTGGTGGCTTCCCAGTGTTCTCAGATCACTATACAAAGTCTTACCATGGCCCACAAAGTTCTGCTTGCAGCCCCATCAAGTGGAAATTCAGCCCGGTGACACATGCACAAATGTTTCTGGTACCCCCCAGGGTGAACAGGTTAAAATCTTTGCAAGCAACTTTGGTTTAAGCAAGGCCCCTTCCAAGCCTTTTGTAATATGTACTGACTTCCCACCACTCTCCTCTCCCTGCCTGCATGACTAGCCTGCTTCTCCCCTACCCCATCACCTGCCCCAGCCTCCTCTCCCACCAGCTGCCCATCCCTAGCCTCCCTGAACTCAGGCTCTGCCCCAAGTGGTCTTCATGTCTGTTTTTCCCACTCAAATCCTACTCAACTGTCAAGTCTTGGCAGAGAGAGTCAATAAAGAAATCTCGCCAAGTTCTGCCTCAGACATCCTCACAGACTGTAACCGTCCTCCGCAGGCCTCCTCGCACTGACCACACAGTAGATAAGTGGCAGTTGAGGTTGTCTGTTTTTAAATGTCTCTCTCCCCACTAAGCCTCATAAATGCACAGACTGGCTCTGTTTGGCTAGTATCACCTCCCCAAAGCCTAGAGGAGAAACTATTCATGGGCCCTCAGAAAGCATTCCTTCCTTGTGGGACAAAGTTCTTAATAAGGAGAAACTTCTCCTAAACTAAACTTTGCATGGGGGTGGAAGCCAGTGAAGTGAATTCAAGGAGTGCTTCCAAGGGAAAAATCTTTCCTATCTGCTGGATGTAAGGGAGAGAAAGGGAAGAGGCTGAGGATTTTTAGGTTGGTCCCTCCCCTAACAGTTGTGGGGCCTGGCTCACCAGGACAGATGGAAGCCCCAAAACCACCTCTCCAAATATGTATAAGCTTGGGGCACCTGAGTGGCTCAGTTAGTTAAGTGTCTGACTCTTGGTTTCAGCTCAGGACAGGATCTCAGGGTTCATGAGTTCCAGTCCTGTATCAGGCTCCATGTTGACAGCCTGGAGCCTGCTTGGGATTCTCTCTCTCCCTCTGTCTCTGCCCCTCTCCTGCTCATTCTCTCTCTCTCTCTCTCAAAATAAATAAATAAACTTAAAAAAAATAAATATTTATTAGCTTAAAATCAAGCTAATGATCAATCAAATGAAACACCTTCTATCCTCCTATCCCAAAAAATATATCCTCAGAGTAAACTGGAAGTCTGAGTAATTGAACATAATGAAATAAAGAGACTTCAATTAATGTTAGGGGTTTTTGCCCTCAAATTATCCACATTTTTAAAAATTTTTTAATGTTAATTATATTTGAGACAGAGAGACACAGAGAGAGAGAGACAGAGAGCGGGGGGTTGGGGGGTGGAGAGGGAGACAGAATCAGAAGCAGGCTCCATGCCCAGACTCAGCTGTCAGACAGAGCCCGATCTGGGGCTCAAACTCACAAGCCGTGAGATCATGACCTGAGCCGAAGTCAAACACTCAACCGACTAAACCACTCAGGTGCCCCAAATTATCCACATTTTAAAATGCTTTAGTGGAAATAATTATTTTCTTCATCATCTAAATACACCCAACACCCACAGAGTTTATAGATATTCATTAGGAAAGAATGGTGCCCGTTGTTTTGAAAAACAAAAACAAAAAAACAAAATTGATTTCCGGGATGCTCAGAATCCAAGTCTATTGAACTGTGAAACCAACGTGTGTACAAACTGAAGTTCCTGCCTATAAAGAAATTGCTGTTCTCGCTTAATTGCTTTTCCCCTTTCCCCCAAAAAAGTCCTGCTATGTCCCCCTTGGACATTTTTCAACTCTGTATCCCGTCCTTGGTGTCTCCTAAGAGTGAAGGGTCTTCAAATCTCAGACGTCTTCACCACGTCCTTCCTTACGATCACAATGAATGCTTCGCAGGTTATTACGGGAACGAGGGTTCTAAGATGCAGGGAAGGACATTGATGACATGTAACACGGGCATACCTCGCTCTGCAAAGTGAGTGTGATCTGGAAGCCCCAAGTTCCCAGTAGCTCTCCTTCCCCTTTGTCTTCCCTCGTCCATGAAGAGATTGTTCACCTTCAGTTAGGGCGGTGACTTTATCAAAGGCCTTTAATTTTACCTTTCTCCTTCTTTCTGTCAAGCATTCACCGTAACACGCATTTGAAAACTCCTGAAAGAACTCTCATAGGTGGGTAATAGCTAACTATAAAAGGATCCATGAATCCCTCTGAAAAGTGGAACAACCTGTTGCAACACATATACCAATTTGCACAGCCCTTGTTTCGTCCAATTCTGACTGTCCCACCTGGAATACAAGCACCCCCCAGAGAAAGGCTTGCCCGTGCTTCTTTTTGCTGCCCTGGGACCACACTTACTACTTGTTCGCGTGTGCAGTCAAAAAACACCAAAAATGAACTTCAAAGAATCAGAAATTCCAATTGTTGGACTGATAGCAACGGTCAGGAATTGCTTTGAATGCCATTTACCTCCTTGAGGGCTACTGGTCACAACGGGACACCTATTGCTTCTTTTCCTTTATAATTTCCCTCTTCCTTCGATTTGTCTGAAGTGGCTTCCCAGGCTGGAAACTGCTATATAACGAGTAAGAGAGGGAAGAAGGATAAGAACTCCAAGGTGAGATGTACTAAACACAGACTTAGTTTTCACCTTCTCCTTTTGGCTCCGCCTCCAGCGGGACTCCTGCCTAATGATTCCAGGAAGCGAAAGCAATTAAATTTCACTTGGTGTAAAGTTGAAGAAATTGTCCCATGTGAAAAGAAGGTTTCTGTGCCACATTCCATCAGTGGCAATAAACAGGCAGAATTCACTGGTTTTGATATAGTAGTGTGAGCTTTCACAAGGCTCAGGTTGATTTCATTTTAAAAAGTTGGATTTATGGGACAGAGGGCTGAAAGGTTTGTACTGACATGTTTAAAACCTTTTTTTAAAAAGTGGCATATTGCATCGTTCCATTTAAGTATTCACACCGCAGACTGGAAACATAATCTGTTTACTGAAGAAACAACTTTTTATTGCCCTGTGAATAATTTCCCATTGAAAAAGAAAACAATGTACAGTATTTTAGCGCTTTGTGAAACATCTGGAAATTTTTCTTCAGTTGCTAAAGCTATTAGGAATTTGCATCCACATTCAGACTACTGATGTTTTAATTTAATGCAGAACAACTCCGAACACACTATTGAACAAATCTAAAAGCGACGGCTTCCAGAAGCCCGCCGAGGGCATGCAGAGACAAAGCAACAAACCCAGCACAAGGCAAGTCTGGCCTCACAGCAAGCCCAGTGGAGATGCTTTGCTTCTTTGTCCTCACTTTTGTGAACACAGTTTAGAGTAGATTGTATTAGTTAGGGTGACACCAGCTGCTCTAACAAATAAACCCCAGTCTCAGTGGCTTGACATGGTGGAAATTTTCTTCTCACTCATCGAACAGCTCAACGTGGTGTACAAAGCAAGCTGGCCGCTTTCACCGGGGGATGCAGACTCTACTGTTTCCGTCTCTGACTCCGCATCTTCCACAGGGTGCTTTGCAGCCAAGAGACAGAGTGTGGAGGCAGACATGGTGCCCATTAGGCCTGCTCACATCGCATGGGCTAGACCGCAGTCGCCTGAACAAATGAACCACAAGTGAGGCGAGAACCTCACGTCCAATCCCAGGAAGGAAGAGAAAAGGGATTGGCCAATAGCTTGCCAATCTGTAGATCCCAGCCAACATGTTGTAAAATTTAGAAGGTCTCCCCTAAACTCTAACATGTTCGGTGCTCAGCACTTACTTATCCAACCCCTACTGTGGGCTCTATGTAACTCACTCTACTGAGGTCCTGGCCGTTTCCGGAGGGGACTAATGATGCCACAAAGCCATTGGACTTTGGAAACTTTTTTCTGATCTTGACTCCAAAGCCTTCATTTGTGAAAGTTGTAAAATGGGACAAATGATGAAGACACCTCTCCACGTGGAGACAGCATATTGGCCAATTCCAGCTCTGGAAATACGTATGAGCTTTACATTTGCATTTTAATCTATTTTACTTTTCTCCCGGAGACTTTTAGTTCTCTGCCAGAGAACTTCTTGCAACTTAAGACTTAACACGCTATTTGCAAAAAAAGTCTTTCCACCATGGTTTCATTGCCTGTGTGGAGGCACCATACTCTGACCTGAAGGGGACACAGTGGAATGAGCCAAGTTTCCTCAAGAACAAGTCCACCCAGAGAAGATGAATTAAAATATAAATAACTGAAGATTGTGTGTGGGTTCTCCCTCTGCCGCTGTGGCCCTGCCTCTCCTATAGTCTACGTGAGCAGCCTGTCTCTGCACTACCAACAGACACAATCCGACTTCATCATCTTATTATGATTTATTGACCCATCAGCTTCCTCCATTACACTATAAACTCCAAGAAGAAAAGAATCTCTTTTTAAGTTTATTTATTTATTTTGAGAGAGAAAGAGAGCACGGGAGAGGCAGAGAGAGAGAGAGAGAGAGACAGGGAGGGAGAGAGAATCCCAAGCAGGCTCCAAGCTCTCAGTGTGGAGCCCGACACAGGGCGCGCAAGCAGAGGAACCGCATACGTAAACTTTGCTCAGAGGTGGAAAGGCAAAGATGAGTTTGAGGAACAGCCAGTATTCTTGTTTATCACACACTGAAAGTGTGTGAAAGGAGGGATAAGAGACAGGAACGGAAAGTGACTTTTCTAGAAAGGGCTCTGATTCTCAGGCTGGCAAGTTTCAGTTTTATTCTGTGGGCAAGAGGGAGCTGGGGGAGGTCTGGGTACTAGGAGGATCAGTCCGCCAGGTGGGCAAGGGATGGAGTGTGTGGATGAGAGGCTGGAGGAGGAGACGCCTCTGGAAAAGTCTGATAAAATGCAGGTGAACGGCCCCAGGGCCCTAGCTGAGGCCATGGGCAGTGAGGAGGGACAGGGCAGGCGGGGTTGGAGGCACCCTCAGAGGAGGAGCCAACAGCTCTCGATAACAGGTCAGAGTGTCAAGAACGATGACAAGGCAGGAGTGCTAGGGAAATGACTATACGGTGCCACCTCAAGAGGAACTGGAGACAGAAATAGTAATTTGGTGACTGAGGGGAAGGTGAAAACGTGGGTTTGAGACACTTTGAGCTTGAAGTGCTTGGGAGAGGCAGGGCACGGATCTGGGGAGACAGGCCATTCCTGTGGAGTTAAGGGGGAGGTGACAAGGCAGGACGGTAAGGGCCAGGTAGGCCAGGAGGGATGGGAGGCCATTTGGCCCAGACCTTGGATCCATGGAATTTCTTAAACTGAGACTTGATGTTGCCTTTAAATGAGTTTATATATACAGTCCCTGAGGGTGTGTGGGTGTTGAAAATGTGATAAGTATAAACTTGCAAGATACATCACAATTTTGCAACCCTACTGGGATATTTATTCACTGTCCTAATATGCATGGAGACTTTTTTAAAAAAGAAATGTCTTTTAACAGCTCTGACTCAGTGTCCACTATAGCCCACATTCACCTCCCGCTGTAGCAATCTCTCCCCTGACCAGTAATTGCCGTACCCCCACCCCCCTAACTTCCTGTCCCCCCACCCCCATCTCCCCACTGCCTGAGGGATGACACAGGGTTAAAAGCGCAGTAGCCAGCCTGGTCTCTGGCACAGAGACGGCAACTCAATAAATAAATATTCAGGGAAGGATGGTGAGGAAGAGAGAATGCATTTACTTTGAATTAATAACTATAGTTCTCAAAGTGGAGGAAGGCTATAGAGAAGGAAGAAAAGTAACTTCCTTTCAAAAAGGGCACCAAAACCATCCTGTAGCATTAATCCTCCAATCTAACATACAGCCAAGCTTAAATGTGAGCCGGCCGCCATCTTCTTGGGGAGCTTCCTGACGGTATCATGGAAGGTGTGTCCAATTGGACACTTCTGAGCACACACAGACATCTCCTGCGAAACTCTCTGACCGCCTTTTCTATCCCTTGCTCGCTTTGGCTCCTGAGCAAGCATGGATGGAGAAAGAGAGAGGAGGTCAAGATGTGGAAGATTTCAGCAGAGTTGAAGATGAAGGATGAAAGATCCGGGCTCTCTTCCTTCCCTACTAAACCCCGGGCAGACTGCTTCAAGAAGAAAGAACAACACATTGCCCAATTATTATAAGAATATACTTCTGATACACCTGTTTTACTTCCCAAAGCCGACTTTGATGACCTTAATTTTACCTGCGCTATGGTATAAATTTTCCCTGAGATCTTTATCTCATCCTGACGCCAATTAGCACATGAGTTTCAGCAGAAGAATCCGTGGCAATTTATACACACCTTCGAAGGAAAGGCAAGACTAATCGAAATGAAGACTGTCTCAAAACCAATTGAACAGGTGTGCATTTCCATAATGACTGCACAATTCAGCCACGTATTGGTGTTTGTTCCTTGTGCTTGTGAACTGAATTAGTAATCTTCACATGCCCTGTCCCGGTGATTGAAATAAATTACTTTGTTAAATTGCGAAGCAGGTTGACCCATCTGTTGGCCCATGAATGTTCTGATTCTCAGAGGGTTTATTATCCCAAATAATGACTGCCATATGCAGTGGTAAACAGTTCCTTTAAAACTGACTAAAGGATTCGGTGTGACTTTTGAAGGCAATTTATAAAGCTATTCATGTTCCCCTGAAAGATCTGCCCTTCAACTAACTTCCAGAAAAGTTGTCTTGATAGGTTAATCCTGACCGAGACATGTCGTTCTCTTTGGAGAGGACAGAGGCAGGGAAGAGCAGAAACATATGTTCTGTGAACACCCACTATGCGTCGGGCACAAGCACCTATGTTGGCACAGCTCCACGGAGCCTTACGCGGGCCCTGGGCTATGGGTATAGATCCCAGAGACAATAGGAGGTCAGAGAGGTTAAGTGGACCATCCAAAGACAAATGCTCAGTTGTGAACTGGGACACCAACCCAGTCCACTTGGTTCCAAGACACACCATGCTATCAATTCAAATCCACTGGAGAGAAAAACATTAGAGAATATTTATGCCACCGTTCTGATCCTGCAAACAGCCCCATTCTGACACTGCTCTCCCCCTTGTCTCTAGAACACGAGCATCCTCTTGTCTTCCTTTTTGTTTTTCCTTTAAGGAAAAAAACTTCTATTTTTGTTTTTCCTTTAAGGGGGAAATGAACTCCCATTGGCAAGAATACAATAGGAATGTTTTGGGGCACCTGGGTGGCTCAGTCAGTTAAGCGTCCGACTTTGGCTCAGGTCATGATCTCGTGACTTCAAGACCCACATTAGGCTCTGTGCCGACAATGCAGAAGCTTCTTAGGATTCTCTCTCTCTCTTTCTTCTCTCTCCCTCTTTCTCTGCTCCTCCCTCCTGCATGTTCTCTCTCTCTCTCTCTCATTCTCTCTTTCTCTCTCTCTCTCTCTCTTTCTCTCTCTCTCTCTCAAAATAAATAAATAAACTTTAATTTTTAAAGACAAAACTCTGTGGGTCTTCTCATATGTGGCTTTCCTTATAGGCCATACTCATTTTCAGGTCCCAGGAGAGAATTCCTTTTGCTCACACAAGGTCCATAAACTGCTCTGACCATGGACTGGCCATGATTTGTTCATGATGTTAGCGGTGACTCACTGTGGCTAGATTACAGATGTTAAATTGCTGATGGATGGCCCAAAGCCAGCACATGGTGGGCTCTTCTCGTATTCAACTGCAGTATTAATCATGTGTGGAAAGGTACTTTTTCCCTCTATGAAAAATGAAATGGCTAATATACAATATGGAATGAGAGCTCTGGAACAATTCCTTTCTTATCAGGAAAAGAATAAAGCTATTAAAAGAATAAACTCTTGTATGTGACATGATGACAGTGGGATTTTTCTGACAAGCTAAATGAATAAGTTCGCTCTCCTTTGATTTATGTCCGTGCAAGGAGTCTCTCAAAGCTTCAAAAAGCAGAGAGTGCATTCGGAGATGTCAATGGGTCTCCACTCCTTTGTTTAAAGAGTAAGAGGCTACAACCAAACCCAAAGCAAGCGTTTGACAGGCAGAGACCTGCAGAGGTGAGTAACTACATGCTGAGCAACTCAGGAGAGGAGTTCCCATGTTAGAAAGGGGAGAGACAGAACCTTCGGCTGAAGAGCCTTGTCCTCATTTCAGAAAATCAGAGGCAACTCTGCATGGGCCAAAGCATGGCCTTGCCCCTGTGGTTGGTCTCCCAGACCTGAGGGAAGCACACATATTCCTTTGCTGTCACCTCAAATCCTGAGGAGGGGGCTAGAAATTAGGATTGTTCTTTACCTTCTCCAAAGATGGAACCAGAAGAAAAAAAAAAAGTCCACATTAAGAGCCTCAGAAAGGGCTTCACAAATAAAAACTAATTCCTAACAGAGGTGTATATTTGACATCAGAAAAGACTGCCCAGATAATGCCCATCAGAGAAGAAACATTTTTGAATTACGTATTTGTATTTAAATCAAGAGCAATGTGGTCAGAAAAGAAGCACATGACATTAGACAAACCCAAACTTGGAAAAACACTTCAGAAACAGTCTACAAAATAACCAGCCAGTACTCTTCAAAGGTTATGAAAGACAAATCAGAGGAGAGTAAGAAGACATGGTAAGTAGCAAATGCAATGTGAGATTGTACATCGGATCCAGAACCAGATGAAGAATGTTAGTGGAATGACAAAGAAGTTTAGAGATTAATTTATAGCAGCTAACGGTTAATCTGGAGATTAACATTTGGAGAAACTGAGATTATCATTGCTGAGGGGTGTCCTTGCTTTTAGTGGACAGAGCTAGGATGCATATACATGTGTACTGACCCATGAGTATATATCTGTACATATTTACTTCAGTGTCTACTTGATGGTATACATGTGAAAATGTGACTTTATGTTGATTTTTCTGACTCCAATCCAGCACCACTGGGTTCGTTCTAGCATGTGTAATGCTTTGCTTCTCTATAACTCTAATCCACAGTGAACACCAACCTCTCATTATCTACAATTGTTGATTGCTGGAATATAATTGACTCTATATGTTGATCTTGTGTCCAAAAAACTTGCTAAAGTCACTTTATGGTCAAGGACCATTTTTATAGATTCTTTAGGCTTTTTTACATAGACAATCATGTTGTCTAAAAATAGAGATAGATTTATTTCTCCTTTTCTAGGATGTGCACCTTCTTTCTTCTGCTTCTCTATTACGTGAAATAAGATCAGTAAAAGGGCAGAATGTTGCCTTGTTCCCAATCTTTGGGGGAAAGTTTTGAGTCTCTTACCACCAAGTATGATAACTTTAGATTATGATGATATTAGTTGTAGATTTTTCACAGATGCCTTTTATCAGGTTGAAGAATTTTCCTTTTGTTCTTAATTTGTTGAGAGCTTTTATCTCAGATGATTGTTGAATTTGTCAAATGCTTGTTCTCTGTCTGTCGAAATGATCAAATAGCTTTTCTTCGTTACTTTGTTACTAGGGTAAACTGTATTAGTCGATTTTGAATGTTGATTTGGAATGTTCAGCCAGCCTTGCATTCCTGGAATGAACCTCACTTGGTCCTAATGTATTGCCCTTTTTATATTTTATCACATGCAATTTGCTAATATTTTGCTGAAGATTCTTGTATTTATATCCATGAGAGATGTAAATCTATGGTTTCCTTTTCTTGTATTGTCTTGGGTCTGGGTACCAATAAAGGTAGGATAAAAAGACAGAAAAGCAGATGATGGAGAAATTGAATGTATGTCTCTATCTATGCAAAACCGGTGTGCAAAGCAAATTCTGTCATTTCCTAGAGAAGAACAGTCTTGGGGAAAGCTGACTTTGACAAGTCTATAGGCTTCTTCTCCCTGTTCTACAATTAGAACAAATTTGGCCAAGATTCTGTTGGATCAGCAACTGCGTAATGTTGACAGTAATGTCAACTGCACTCTCCAGAGACTTAACTAATTAAATTTCAAAGTTTAATCAAAAGAAAACTCACACATTCCCTATTAATATGCTGACTTTCTTGGAAGTTGGGTGAATTTTAGCTATACTTTCAGAATAAGTTTGGGATGAGTACAATAGATACACCATGAAATTGAGGACTAGGATCCTAGAATAGAAAAGTCAGAAGACATGGCCTGAAGATAGCATGTGTTAATAAATATTTGTTGGATGAATACGTATCTGTAAAGCTTGATATATGCTTGGAATGTTTTCCAAGTCTCATACTACTCAAATTTTCAACATTGTTCTGCTTAGAAAAACAAAATGTGAATTTTTCTTAAATAGTCTCATTTTCTTTGACTTTCTACCCATTGGTATCCTAGAGGAAAACTCGCCCCAAGAGTTTCTGGTTCATCATGGTTCAAATTTATCCAACATGTTTGTCCTACGTCCAAAGTGGAACTTTAATCACATTTGTCTCAAAAGACAGCACACTGCCCATTGGCCAAGAGCAAATGAGGTTACAGCCCATACTTGCCTATTCTCAGCTTCAAATTTAGTCCATGAGTGTGGTTCTTTCCCAAGACCACCTAGCAATGACAATTTGGTCCAGGAACCTTACGCCATGAGTCTAAAATCTCTGGATATGAATAACAGCCATGGTTCTTATTCTCTTTGTGCCAGGCTCCATGATACACACTCTGTCTATATTACTTCACTTCATCCACACAACCAGCTGATGTGATTGCTACCAGCAGCCATCACTTTCCCTTCTTTTAATGAAAAAATCACAACTGAGGTCAGTAGGTGGTGGGCACCCAAAACAACATTTCTCCAAATGATGCCTCAAATCTAGCCTCAACAGAGTTTTTATCATCATGATCAACCATGAGCCCAAATCATAACTGCAATTTTGCTGGTGGTCAAAAAGGGAAATACTCTGTGTGTGTGTGTGTGTGTGTGTGTGTGTGTGTGTGTGTGTGTGTGTGTGTTCAGTTATATCCAGAGAAAGCTTACGAGAGTATCTCGTACCTTTTGAGAATTGTTGGAACGTCTAATCAAATTAGACATGGAAAACTCTTTTCCAAGAGTTTTTGACTGTAAAATTTATGAGCTCAAATGCTTTAATTTGTTCACAATTTGTCTCAAGTACCTAAAATATTGCTTAAGAGGACAGGCACACAATAAGTATTTGTTGGGGAAATAAGCGTTTTGAGGTACAATAATCCAGTTAACTCACAAGTACCATGAGTGATGTTGCAATAAATAGCTTCTCCCCTATGTATGTCTTCTGTCAATCCTAAGGTCATAGCCTAAAGACGGAAATGTTTCCCTAAGCTTTAGGACTACACGACAGCAGCAGAAGACACCCGGCAATGAGTTTGCAGGATAATGCCTGGAATCTAGTAGATGTTTAATAAAATGTGTTGAGGGGCACCTGTGTGGCTCCGTCCATTAAGCGTCTTTGGCTCAGATCATGATCTCACAGCTCGTGAGTTCAAGCTCCACGTCGGGCTTTGTGCTGACAGTTCAGAGCCTGGAGCCTGCTTCGGAGTCTGTGTCTCTCTCTGTCTCTGCCCCTCCTCCACTCTCACTCTGTCTCCCTCTCAAAAATAATAAATAAACATTAAAAAAAATTTAAAAACGTGTTGAAATAATTATTGAGAAAGAAGAGCAACAGGGACTCGGGCACACTCTTTGTCACACATTCTTCTTGCTTTATCTCATAGGAATGTCTGTGGCAGCTACTCTAATATGCCCCATTTTATAAAGAAAAAAAGTAAAGTTGGGAGAGGTTAAGTAACACACCTACAGTCATACAGTTTTATGTGGCAGAGCTGAGATGCAACCCCTGGAGAGGCTGGTCTCAGAACCCTCCACCTGAGCCATCTCTTAACACTTGTGAACTTGTCGACCCATTCCTTCTTCAAGAACTCTGCTCTTCCCTCCCCCTGGATCTTTGTGTAGCTGCCTCCTTATCGTCCAAGCCTCTGCCCACTATCACTTCTTTGGGGAGACCTTCCCTGACCATTTCCCACTGGCCGTTCTCTCCTCCAAGATCCCATTAGACCATCCTCAGGGCATGAGCCACCCCCTGGTAATCTCCTGTTTGTGATTTTGTGATGGTCAAGTCCCTTGACCAGACCTCGAGCTTCATGAGAGGAGAGGCCCGTTCCTGTCCTGTTGGCCATTGTGCCCCACAGGCTGGTGCTGAGCCTGGCACATGAAGGCACTCCCTAAATACTTCCTGAATTCCCGAATGACTGCTGCAGGCCAGGGTTAAAGAAGATGGCACCTGCTAGGCCAGTCTTCAGAAAGGCGCCTGGTGCCCGACTGGTGTGTGTCTCCAGGCCTATTAAGTTCAACCCCCATATCAGTGCCTCTTTGCCGTTTCAGGCAAGAAAATTGATTTATACATGGGCCGATCGAGCACATTTTTCTATGCAAAGAGGAAGGCTCAGTGACTTCATGTTTGTAGTGGGCTTTATAATCTCTCCAACCAAGATGCTTTGCCGAATAAAAATAATTTTCATCCCTTTTAGATTGGAGCCATACACACTCGGCTTCTACAAGACCAAAACGTCAGTTGTTTCTGGTTTAAAGAATGTGTCTCCACAGACAGCCCTAAGCTTTATATATCACACAGGATAAAATCCCAAGAAAAAAATTTATTACAGAAAACTCTCTCTGGCCTGGGTCCAGCATTTGATGGAGAATATTAACAATATTGCTTGGACTTAAGTCTCTCAGTTTCCCCCGACACATGTCTGAAGGAGCTTGATGTATGTGACACGCATCTTGTTTTCAACCCTTGTAAGTGAGCTTATTGTCAGCGTAATTGTTTTACAGATCTCCAGCCAGACTCAGACCTCACACGACGCTGCCATGTTTGTTTCTTCAGAAAGTTTGGCGTTTCAGATGACATCACCTTCCTCTCCACCCTCTCCAGCTTTGCGTTTTCTGGACCAGTCCCTCGTAACTGCTCCAATTTCATTCACTTTCAGGTGCTATTCTCTCATCTAGAACCTTTCTCCTTCTGCCCGTGTCTTTCTCTTCATTCTCGTTAAAGACTTGGACCTATTGTCCTACCTCTCCTTGCTTGACATCATCTGTCAGATTTACTCATTCGCTCATACTTTCCAGGTTAAGCCAGGTGCCCCTCCTCTAAATTCTAAAAGAAATTTATGGGGACCTTTGGTCTGATTACGTATCATTATCCACTGGCTGATGAGCTCCTGGCATGTCTACTTTATTCATTGTGTATTCCCAGCACATTACCGTGTCCTGTACATGATAGCACCTAATAAGGTCCACGACTGTATTTACACTGAATTTACACTGGCTCACACATCCCCCTTCCATTTTGTGTTAAGTTGCCTCAGAGGAGAAAGATCATTTTCCTCCACTCATTCTTTAAAAAAGTTGCTTTCACTCGTAAAATGAGAAGGCCAGATTTTCAGCTCCTGGTGTCGCTCTCCCAAATCTGTCACAAGATCCCCAGTCACCCGAACCAATGGTGAGTGGAGATAATGGTCCTAGGAGCAAAGAACACTTTGGTGTCAAGAACGTGAGGGCATTCCTCAGACAGAAGCAACATGGCACCTGGACCAAAACAGACGCAGGAGAGACAAGGTTCAAGGAAGGCCCAGCTTTCTCACCCCTGCCCAGCCTTCTCCTGATCAAAACCTTATACCTCCATGTACAAAGCTTCCCTTTAAACCATCATAGCCATTTCTAAGATATAAAGGAAACGACAATCATGCTCTTGGTACGGTGTAACTACACGGTAACAAAACCAGTTTTCACTTGGAGCTTGTAGAATGAAGTGCACACAGGGCCACATGCCAAATGTAGTCTATTACCTCGCGATATCATTGACGTGGGAAAAATCGATGTGCCTTCTCCTAGAAGTGCTGCTACTGTGGTAGGAAACAGTTCAAGAACTTGTCCATCTCTGGGACCATCTAGGAGAGTCTACAGTAAAGTTAATTTAGCCAGAGTTTCCATCTGGACGGTGGCTAAGCTCTGCAAGGTCAAGAACAACTGGAATACTGCACATGTGTCACACACATCATCACTTCTTAAACTCTCTAGGCTACAGGCTAGTCTGAAGGGCTAGGCATCTCCTAAGCCTCCAAAGAATCCCCAGGGGTATGGTTCCAAATATGTGATATTTTAGAAAAGGCAAGACTATGGAGACAGTATAGAGATCAGTGGTTACCAGAAGTTGGGAGGAGGGAACAGGAGACAAGAAGAGTAGACAGAGCACAGAGGATTTTTAAGGCAGTGAAAATACTCTGGATGATACTATACTGGTGGACATGTTTGTCATAATATATTTGTCCAAACCCATAGAATGCGTAATACCAAGAATGAACCCTGGGGCACCTGGCTGGCTTAGCCAGTAGCTCGTGTGACTCTTGATCTCAGTGTCGTAAGTTCAAGCCCCACATTGGGCATAGAGCCTACTTTAAAAAAAAAAAGTAAATCCTGATATAAACTATGGGTTTTTTGTGATGATAATGTGTCAATCATTATTAGGTTCATCAGTCATGAGAAATGTTCTCTGATGGAGGATGTTGATAAAGGAAGGAAGCTATGCCTGAGTCGGGGCAGGGGGTGTATGAGAAATCTCTGTAACTTCCTCTTAATTTTCTGTGAAATAAAACTGCTCTAAAAAGAACGAAGTTTTTATAAATTAAATTCAGTTAAAAAATCCAGTTCCTCGATCATACTAGCTACACTCCCTGGGCTCAGTAACCATGTGTAGGTACTACCTATTAGAATAGATATGAAATATCTCCATCATCATAGAAACTTCCACTGAATAGTGCTGCCATGTGCTACAGTACACACAGTACACTAGCATATTAGTTACTATAATGAACATCTCTTTTGTTCTGTTGCCTCTGAGAATTTATCAGTTGAACATTGATCTCCACTTAGGAACCACTAACAGTAAGGGTTCTAGAATACGTTTGCATGATGATGTGCACAGAAGACATATTCAGGATACCATCTCTCAAGAGCCAATCCGAAGACAGTGAAAGCCGTGTCCCAATCGTGTCTGGGCATTGCATGGGCACTCAGAAAAATACGGAGGAAGTCAGACACTGCCCCATTGGGCTAGCATGAAGCAGTGCCTTTTCTGAAGACAAAACAAAGCAAAACTTCTAGTGAACTCTAACATAAGCCAGAGGCTCCAGTGGGATAACCGAGTAGAATAGGAGGTTATCGTTTTACAATACTGTCTCTTGGAAAAAAAGCTGAGGTTTCTATACCAAAATGGAAAAAAAACAAACACATTCTCTCCTCTCCCAGTGATTAATAAGGTTTTCTTTATTAAGCAAAATGCATACAAGGTGTTGTTTTCTCCATTGCTTCAAGGTCAGCAGGGCTGGGAACTGATTAGCAAAAGCAAGTGGTGTCTCTCAGGCGCGGGCCGGAGGACGAGCCAGACAGGAGGGGAACATTTTTCAGAACAGCAGACTTCCTTCCACCAGCGAGCTTTGGGCAAGAGAAAGGAGCTCTCGGGACAATTATCAACACAGTAGCAGCCTGGTGGTTTTCTGCTCCTCCTCTGGGGAGTTATTTTCTTTGCAAAACTACTGTAATTTTAATGGGCTGCCTTTTGCTCATTAAAGTCATCTGGGAATTTAGTCAGCGTACGGACCACAAAATAGAACTCTGTATAGTGTTTAGGATTTTGTCGTTTAATAAAACATTTTATAAGCTCAGTGTGTACCTATTAACCAATAACTGCCCTTCCCAGGGCCCAGCCGCTTGCCCTGTGGTCTACAGTGCCCAGTGCTCTCTAGGTGAGTTTTAGAGAGATCTTTCCCAAGGTCCCATTCATCTTTATTATGATACTCAACTACCAGATGATGAGTAATCAGTCACTGTTAAATTCCATCCTGGGGAATTTGATCGGGCTCGGCTTCTTATCATTTGAAATCTTTTCGAGAGCTGTCTCCTTTGGAAAAGGGAGGCCCGAAGCTTCTAATCCTATGGAGGGATTTATTACCTGCTGGGGAGCCAGAGCGTGTATGGGGGGAGTGACATTATCACTGATAGAGCAATTCCTAAATGCTGGTCCTTGACCCGATTCCATCAGAATCTCACAGGACAGATGATAAAAACGGGCATCTCTAGGCGCCAGTCCAGACCCATTGAATTATCCTCGAGGCCAAGGCCCAGAACCATTTGAAAACCACTGCCCCCGGGTTTTTTTTTTTTTTCTGATAGGCAGCCAGATTTGTGAGGCACTTGGAAAACAGAACACTAAGCAGATTAACAGGCATACACTGCATCCCCGTAGTGGAATAGTTTGCTTTATACAGGAAAAACAAAAGTCAAAGCGTGAACTCTGTTGCATCCCCAAGCCTAATGACCCATTTTTTTTAAATTTTTATAATAGTTTATTTTCAGATTGGTTTACATATAACACTCAGTGTTCATCCCAACATGTGCCCTTTTTAATGCCCGTCACCCGCTCTCCCCCCTCCCTCACCCCCCTGACCCTCAGATTGTTCTTAGTCTTTGAGAGTCTCTTATGTTTTATCTCCCTCCCTCTCTGTGTCTTTTTTTTCTTTCCCCTATTCCCCTCTCCCTGGTTTTTGCTTAGTCTCACAAAGTCCACCTATTCGTGGAAACATATGGTATCTGTCTTTTTCTGACTGACTTATTTCACTTAACATAATACCCTCCAGTTCCATCCATGTTGCTACACATGGCCAGATTTCATTTTTTCTCATTGCCACGTAGTAGTCCATTGTATATATGTGCCACAACTAACAACCCATTTAATCAGTGTTTATCACAAAGGTGAAAATGTAGAAGATGCAACACAATCTATCACCAGGCTTAGAAAACTCAAAAAAGGCACCACTTACTGGTAGGCTGTTTTCTTGAAATGTATTACAATTTTTTGAGCATCTTTGCCTCAATTTGCCTTCATTTCCAACAGCAATGGGAGAGGGGGCTTATATTGCTCTAGGTCCCAAATAAAGCATGACTCAACCCTAGGAAAGCACGGAGAGAAAAAGGGGGACTGAGAGCCCAATATTGGGGGGGGCAGAAGTGTTCAGAAAACAGTGGGATGGGCTGAGGGGTGCAGGGGGAGGACGGTAGCAAGGACCTACACCAGGGGTGAGTGAAGGAATGCACACAAGAGAGCCTCCACTCTTACTTGACTGTGTTCTAATGACCTATTTCTTGTGGCCTTGTCTAGTATCTTTTCATTGTAAATAAACAAATCTCAAGTCAACACGTTATCTTAAAATGTGTTGGAAACATACCACTCTTTTAAGATTGTGCTCAGGAGAAGCAATGATTCCTTTTACCGCCACCTCTAGTTCTGCTTCTGATTGGCGTTGGAGACTGGAAGAGACACATCCCCACAAGTTCCCAAGGGATAAAACTCCGTGAACTGAATTGGGACCCGTAGAGCCCAGTTCTACCTGTCCCATGACAATCACACTGTCAAATGACACTCACTGTGGGCCGACCCTGCTCGGGCACTGTGCTCAATTTTTTGCAAGCATTGTCACCTTTGTTCTTCCCAAAGGCCATATAAGCTAGGTGCTATTAACATCCCCATTTGAGAGATGGGGAAAGGAGAGCTTGGGGGAGATACATAATTTGCCAAAGTTATAGCCCCAATATTTTAGTCCAGCTACACTTCTAGGTTCAAACAATACCATCTGGAGCATTGCAAGCTGTCAAGCGTTCTTTCCTTGTGAGGGGAATAGCCAAGAAAAAAGAAAAAAAAAATTGTTCTCTGTAGCAAAAAACGTTCTTCTCCCATTAACCAAAACCCTTCCGAGGAAAATCAAGCCAGTTTTTGGTGGACAGAAATAGTAAAATTCTTCTCTAGAACATGAGCTATTTTCACCCATTAGATTTGCAGAGGAGTTTTGCAGTCCCTCTAAGACCCACGCCATCTCCCCCATCCCACCCCTGCCCCTCGACAAATACAAAATTAGAACAAAGACAAAGAAATAAAAATCTATTTACTTTTCCTCAAACAACAGGCTTTTCCTTGGAACTTGCCTTCTCTAAGAGCTAAGCCCTCCCAGGGAGCATCTAAGATCTTGGGCCCCTTCACAAAGGGTTGATGATTCAGGACCCAACCTCCGGCATTCCGCATTCTTTGCAAAGCGTCTCTGCAGGGGGTCCCACCCACACTTGAGATTTCTCTCAACTTCTCCCTCCTGGATTCTTCACCTCAGAGAACATCCACCTTCAGGGGGAGGCAAATCCGAGTTGGCCAGAGCATCTAAGAAGCTGGCTATGATCCAGTAGCACATCAAAGAAGCTGACATTTGCCCCACACACACCCTTCGTGCCCTTTCCAAAAAGCACGCACCCACTTTCTATGACGATGAGGATTGATACTTAGTGAGTGGTGACAATGCACCCTGAACAAGGAGACACACAAAAGCTCCTTCACCTTCCACCCAGCGCCCAGGGGCCTGCAGATAAAAATAACAATAGCTGCCGTCAACAATAGTGCCCTGACCACAGTCCAGATCTTATGCTGACAAAATGGCAGCTGATCTTTATGACGACTTCAAGAGGTGGGAAGACACAGCTGTCCCCATCTTACAGATGGGAAAACCAACACTCAGAACATTCCCAAGCCAGTAAATGGACGTTCTAAGAATAGCAGGTTCCAAAGCCCAAGCTCTTAACTGGTATACTGGAAGTCCTTCTGATGCTTGGTTACTGTTCTTGGCTGGAACAGAGGAAACTGTGGCACGCATTTCTCATTCAATTTATCTCCCATCTTGTTTTGGTTGCACTAATAAATATTTTTTTAAGGAGAGTCAATAAGATGGAAAAAACAAATGTGGTTCAAGAGTCTCTGAAGATTGTACCCATAGTATGCTTTGCAATCATTTCTCCCGGAGGCTTCTCCTTGAAGCAGGCTTTGCCAACATGCTAGAAAGGGAGATAGACAAGCCAGAGAGGGGCAGGAAATGCCAACGAAAATTCAGATCTCTTTCACAGACAGTCATAACTATTCCGATGAAGTGTAATGAAATCATTGAACAGGATGCAAGGTGAGATGCGAGTGGCCAGTTATCTTCTCTCCAAATGCCTTTCTTCCAACAGGACATTCCCAGGGCTGGGTCAAGATGAGGAAAAGGAGACCTTGCAACGAGCCTCATAAGGCTGCCTTTGTTTACTTTAGATGGTTATTATTTATTCTGAAATTGTTTTGTCCTCTTTTTAGTGTTGCAATACCCTTTCTTCTAAAAAAGTGGTGATGAGAGAAAGTGTTCATTTTCTTTTTCTTTCTTTTTAAAAATTGTCTTTATTTGACCAAATAAAAAGCTGGCCTACCTTGTGTCCGTTGAAAACACAAAACAAGAACTACTTTTTAAAAATTTGTACTTATTCGAGAAAGTCTTGGGATAACTGCTTCTGAGTTTTCTAATTTTTCTGATTAGTATGGCTTATGTTATTCAAATTAATAAAAAGTTCTTTCGAAAGAAATAGACCATAAAATTTAGGCAAATCACATATACATACCTATCCTCCTTCCTATAAATTAATTTTTTAAAATTTTTTCTTAATCCACCCGTGTCTAATTCTTTGTATTACTTATCATTGCTGATGGAAGAGTGTAGAAAAGCAAGGTTTCCTGGCAACATTGAGAGATTTTGGTGACAAGGGAATAATTAGATGCACTAGTGGATAAAGTGGAATCTAACAAAATAATAATTTAAAATTATTTTTTATGAAGCCATAAGAAATTTGTCTGTTGAGCAACAAGAGACATTTCTTCTCGGTAGCAGAAGTAAAAGTCTTAAATATGTATATAATTCTACCAAAGTTTGGCCTGCAGCAAATAGTGTTATATATCTGAAAATGAAAAAAAATTCTAAAGCACATGATCTGACCTCATGGAAGATAGCCTGACACTCAACAAACAAAACCTCTATTGTGAACAGACTCTTTTTCAAGAGCAGACTGACGGGGGATTTGGCAAAATGGAGTTTAGGCTTAGACTAATTTCACATGCTAATGAGAGTCTCTGGATAAAAGCTGCTTTATAATGGGTACTAACCATTTGGCAGACTAACAAGAGTCAGACCAAACAGAGCAGGAATTAGTCATGTCTGTCATAAGACCATATGGCTAGAAAGAAACCTGGGAGAGTCTTGTTTTTAGCCTGGCCTGGAGGGGTTTTCTTTGGGGGGGTGGATAATATAGTTTAAGAATCCCAGGCAAATGAGAGTATCATACAGTTTAGCAGCCTTCACACAAGGTTCATGTGTAACCTCTTGCAACTCTTTTCAGCGGTGGAAAAACTTTGTACCCATCAAATCAGATGCTAGAGTTTGTGTTTCTTCCTTTTCCTTCAGTCTTCAGAATCCCTGCCCCAAATGGAGAAAATGTGGCAAGGAAAACAATGCAGGTTTTAGAGGTGCACTAATACGGCACATGTGGCCATTTAAACTTCAATTACAATAGCCACATTTCAATAGCTACATGTGGCTAGTGGCTACCGTATTGAGTAGCACAGATATAGAACATTTCCATCATCGCAGAAGGTTCTATTGGACAGCTCTGCTCTACGGTCAAAGATCCCACTACCATGAACTTGAGCTCCACTCAATTTCCTTATGTGCAAAATTAGGGAACTAATAATATCTGTCTCCCAGGAATGTTAGGGGAATCCAAGGTATAATAAAGTTCTTTGTAAGCTATAAAACAAATGTTAGCTATTTTGATGATGGTGTTGATGATGATAATGATGATGATGATGATGAATGACTACTACGTAGGAAGCCTTCATATAGTTAGAAATAATACGCAATATCATGCTTCACTCAGAGTGTACACATGTCCAAGTCATGAGGGTTTTTCCTCCAAATTTATGCTCCCTTTTTCTTCTTCTAAGTTTCTCCTTTACTTCATGACTAAGGCTAAAGTAGACAATGTTTAAGTGAAAAATCCCAGAATCTTATCTAAATGCTAATTAGGTATGAGTACTAAGGTTAAAAAAACAAAAAAACAAAAAAACACCCATCAAACATGACTTGTATCTTATTTAGTGCTTCCCAAGCTAATGTCCCCAGCCCCAAGGAGCCTTTGGAACTCTAGGGTTGACAGACTGAGGGAAGGGTACACAGCGGGGAAGGTGGTGTTAGAGTTACTGCCATGACGACAAAAGCCTTCCCAGAAGTTTTATGCTTTCCAAGAAAAGTCTACCTAGGCCAGTTGACATATAAAGCATTGGTTTTGTCTGAAACAATATTAATTAAATCTAACAATTTTTGGTGGAACCATAATTTTTTGGTGGAGCTATTGTCAGTTTTGTAGATCAAAAATAGTCAAATGCTAACAATTGCCTACTATCTCAGTTTGACCCGTAACATAGGGGCCAAGAGTTCAAGTGTCAATCAACAGACACACCAGGGTTTGAAATCTTGTTCTGCCACTGAATAGTTGCGTTTTTCTGGGAAATTAATAGAATAATGAGAAAAACAAATGCAATTTGCAGATCAAATCTTTCGAAACACTGGATTGATGAGAAAAGAAATAATAAAGTGCTTTCAGTTGGCTGAAAGTTTCAGAACCAGGGATATATAACCTTCTCAAGGTAGGGCTTTTGACTGGCAACATACCACCCACTTCAGGCAACTTTAGTCATGTAGAACAGAGAGCAACAGAGGTAAGTAGGCTAAAGAGATATACTTAAAACAAGAGAAACTTACCAGAGTTCCTGGGTGACTCAGTTGGTTGAGTGTCCAACTCTTGATTTTGGCTCAGGTCATGATCCAAAGGTCGTGAGATCAAGCCCAGCATAAGGCTCTGCACTGAGTGTGGAGCCTGCTTAAGTTCCTCTCTCTCTCTCTGTCTACCCCTCCCCCCTGCTTATGTCTCTTTTTCTGTCTCTAAAAAAAAAGAGAGAGGTTGAGAGAGACTTATCAAAAGCCCATGGCCCTCCTACTTCAAGCATGGCACAACGCACCTTCAAGTTTGTCTAAAGACAATTACACGTGAAAAGCTACACTGATAGCAGAAAGACAAGGTATGAACTCCAAAAGCCAGAACCAGAGGTAAACAAAGCAATGGAACTGTCAAGAGGCTCTTGATCTTGACCTTCTTGAGATCTGATCATATTAGGACATTGCTTCACTGTATTATAATAATTTTAATATTAATGAGAATGCAGAAATGTGTATTGTACCATCAGCATCTTTCTATGTAAAAGATAAATCATTGCGCTAAAACTATGGTGCAGATAAAGGGTGGCCCAGTGCCTCCTGAGGACCAGGAAGGCCAGAGGGTAGAGGCTGCCTCCAGAAACACTTGTCCATCACAGGCACTCATGATGCCTGGGAGCCAAGTCTGTGTCGGCACCAAAAGAGGAAGGCCAAACCAGGTTGTTGAGACCAAGGCAGAGAGAGAACAGTGGCTAAGACACAGAATCCAAACCATCAGAAGGAGAAATTGGAGAACAAGAAATCAGAGAGCAAAAAAGAACAGGGCAGACAACCAATAAAAGGGCTAGATGAAATGAAGATGAAATGTACATAACACAAATGGGCAAGCAAACAGGATCCCTTTGAAGGGACCAAAAGGGATGAATTTCTTTGTGCAGAAAAACTCCCAGACAGGAATGCCTCGTCTCAAGTCACGATGACTCCATTCTAGCTTGTTACTGGAAATGAAGAAAACGGTCTTAATTTTAAACAACAGCCTAATAGTCCCTCAGACCAGCTGTTACTATGATAGTATGCAGAAAAGAAGACCGGATTCAGATTCAGACAAATCAGAGCCACTTGGCTCAGCCATTTGTTAGCTTTGTGCCCAAGGGCATGTGTCTGCACCTCTGTGAACTTCAGTTTCTCATCTTTAAAACAGGAGCAATCATACCCAGTATTGTGGTGAAGACTGTATGAAGCCACACATCCTGAGAAGTGCTGGGGTCGTACTTGGTACTTAGTAGGTAAGTAAGTAAGGTTTACTCGGCTAACATTGGATCTCTCCTCTTCTCCATAGCGATAGTGATTTATTAGTAACGGGAACGATTTACAGATTTTCTCTCTTACACGTGTGTTTAGTCAGTCATTCCCCTTTTATACCTGCTGGCCATGCATCCCTTCCTAAGAAGGCTGCTCTGTTTGCTCTCCCAAAGTAACGTGAATTGCAACCTTCACTTTGAGACTTACTTAAAATGAATATCTGAGCCTTATTTTGGGTCTCAGTGTTGATAGTATCCTTCAGAAGAATGTCAACACCAGAAAGATTTTATTGTCAGCTGACAGAGGCAGGGGAAAGAAATCCACAAAAAGCAAGAGTAACCTCCCCCACACCTGCCAAAGAAACACAAAGCCCAAAGCCACAGCCCTCAGTCTCCCAGCGTGAGCAGCTGCTCTGGGCCCCAGCACTTCGCCCTGCTGCTGCTTCGCCCTCCAGCGTTGCCCACGATGGGTCGATGGGTCGCCTCCTGCCTTTGGTCTCCAGACTTATCAGGAGCAGACATCTGCAACTGTGTCTTCGGGGACCACCCAGAGGGCAGCCAGAGAACCCCGGGGCTCCCCGCGAATTTGCAGAAAGGTCAAGAGTTACTTGCTCCAACCAGTTCCCTGAAAGCGTCTCAGGGAGACCCTGTGGAAAGGTCATCTTAAGATAGTGACAGGGCACAGCTTGAGGGGGAAAAGAAGAATTTCTTTTTTAAGTAGCAAAAAGTACATCTGTTTCTGGCTCAGCTTAGACTTTGGAGTCTGATTTTTACTTCCATGGCATTTCCTTGGCTTTTCCAAATTTACGTCTAAATCACAGAATGTGGCCATTGTGCACTTCTGGGCTTGCGTATATGTGCCACGAAGCACGATGCCACAGTTGCATTTTCTCACTTCATTAAATGTTGCTTTAAAATGGCATCCATGTGTCCACTCTTCCCATCACATCGAGAGGGGGTTGGGTTACCTTCCCCCCACACCCCGCCAATGGCAACAGAGCCTAAGTCACAAGCTGTGGTGTTTAACATGTTTCAAGTTTGCATGTCTGACTTTGTGGGCTGGTTCCGGGGACAGCTGTGCCACTGCAAGCGACGGCCCTCGAGGGCCTGGGCCGGGGCCATTGGCTTTGCAAATCTCCAGTCTCCACGGCAGCAGCTGAAACTGGCCGATGCCCCGATGCCCCGGGGAGCCCTTTCCACTTCACTGGGTGAGGTGCTGACTCCACCTCCCACAGGCAGGCCAGGACGCATTCTGCTGACTTAAGAAGATGCCACGTAAATTAGAACTCATGTAACCATATGGTTCAAACCTGCAGGTCATATTTTATACACAAACGACTATGACAGGCAGTATTTTTGTGCTGACAAGTTGTATTTCACCCATGTTTACTTAGAATCCATGCTATCATTAAAAGCCAAGCAATAGAACTTTATCGTATATTGATGCAAAAAGTTGATTGAGTTTCTGTATTTAAAAAAAAGAAAAAGAAAAACTCACATGGGGAAGCTTTTGCTTCCTCCTTAACTCTTATCCAAGTGTTTGAAGGTATGGGGGGTTAGATATTCCACAGGAGTTTGAGAGGAGTTCTGGAGCCCTGGCCTCTAAAGTGACCAATGTCGAGAGGGCTAACCAGCTATTTTGCTTGGATCCCCAAGTAAGTGCATTAGTTTACCAACCACCCAATGCTGTGTGACCCCTGGGTGCTTGAACACAGAGCCAATGGACTCAAACTTTCTTGGCTCCACTTCCTCTAACATGGTAAATAAGAGAATCTCCAATACGGTGATCAGTAAACTCTAAGGGCCTAAAAGTTGATAAAGAAAACAGTAAACAAAATATTAGCTAAATCGTTCTACAGCCTCTGGTCCTTTGAAGATAAACCTTAGGAAAGTATCTCTCGAGGTTACTAGAAGTCTGACTAAACTCATAACTCAGTAAGTTCTAGAGATTCTGTGGCTATATTAGGATTGCAAGAACTAAGAGACTTTTGGCACAAATCTTGAAATCAGACTGAAATATCTAAATCTGTATCTATAGATAATTATATCATTCTTTTCTTTCATTCTATTAATATGAAGTATCACATTGACTGGTTTGTATATCTTGAACTATGCTTGCATCCCAGGGATAAATCCCACTTGGTCAAGGTGAATAGATCTTTTAATGTGCTGCTGAATTTGGTTTGCTAGGATTTTACTGAGACTTTTTCATCTATATTCATCAGGGATACTGGCCTGTAGTTTTCTTTTCTAATAGTGTCCTTTTCTGGTTTTGGTAGGAGGATAAAACTGACCTTATAAATGAGTTTGGGAGCATTCTCTCCTCTTTAATTTTTTGGTAGTGTTGGAGAAGGATTGGTATTAATTCTTTTTCAAATGTTTTATAAAATTCATCAATGAGGCCATCAGGTCCTGGGCTTTTCTTCTTTGGGAGACTCTGATCGTTGGTTCAATCTCCTTGCTAGCGATTGGTTGCTCAGATTTTCTCTTTCTTCCTGACTCAGTCTTGGTAAGTTGTGTGTTTCTATAGTTGTATAGTTGTTCGAAGTAGCATCTTAATGATGCTTTGAATGTCTGTAGTATGGCTTGTAATGTCTCCTTTTTCATTTATAATTTTGTTGATTTGGGTCCTGTCTCTTTTTTCCTTGATTGGTCTAGCTAAGGGTTTGTCAATTTTGTTCGTTGACTCTTAGTTTGGTTAATCTTCTCTGTTGTTTTTCCTGTTCTCTATTTTATTTATTTCTACTCTGATCTTTATTAATGTTTCTTTTGCTAACTTTAGGCTCAGTTTATTTCTTAACGTATAGAGTTAGGTTGTATATTGAGGATCTTTCTTGCTTCTTAAAGTAGATATTTGTTCCTGTGAACTTCCCTCTTAGAAGAGCTTTGGCTGCATCACACAAGTTCTGATACATTGTGTTTTCCATTTTTTGTTTGTCCCAAGAAACTTTTTTTATTTCCCCTTTCATTTTTTATTTGATCTCCTAGTTGTTTGAGAGAATGATGTTTAATTTTCACGTGTGTAAATAAATTTTTCAGTTTTGCTCTTATTTTTAGTTTCATGCATGCTGTTGTGGCCAAGAGAAGATACTTGGGGTGATTTCAATCTTCTTGAATTTGCCAAGACTTGTTTTATGGCCTAACATATGGTCTATCCTAGAAAACGTTCCATGTGAGCTGGAGAAGAATGTGTATTCTGGTGTTTTTGGATAGAATGTTCAGGATGTGCCTGTTAGGTGCATTGGTCTACAACATTGTTCAAATCCACTGTATTTTTCTTGATTCTGTCTGGGTGATCTATGCATGCGTTGTTCAAAGAGGGGTATTAAAGTCCCCAACTATTGCTGTATTACTGTTTATTTCTCCTTTTAGCTCGGCTAGTTTTTGCTTTCTATATTTAGGTGCTCCTATGTCAATTGCATAAATATTTACAATTGTCATATCCTCTTGATGTATTGACCTCTTTATCATTATAAAATGACCTTCTTTGCCTCTTTCTACCATTTTAAGTTTAAAGTCTATTTTATCTGATATAAATATAGCTACACTGCTTTTTTTTTCTTTTGTCACCCTCTGCTTGAAATGACTTTTTCCACCCCTTCATTCTCAGTCTATGTATGTCTTCAAGGCTATAGTGAGTCTCTTATAGGCAATATATTGTTGGATCTTGTTTTGTTTTGTTTTGTTTTTTATCCATTCAGCCATTCTGTGTCTTTTGAATGGAGCATTTAATCTATTTGTATTTAATTATCGACAGGTAAGGACTTACTGTTTCCATTTTGCTAATTGTTTTCTGGTTGCTCTGTAGATCCGTTTTTCCTTGTTTCTAACCCTGCTGTCTCATTTGTGTTTTATGTCTTTTGGTATCAGTATGCTTTGATACTTTTATCCTGTTCTTTTGTTTAATTACTACAGGATTTTCCCTTGTGATTATCAAGAAGCAAACATAAGCTGTCTTACAGTTATAATACTCTATATTAAATGAACAGCTTAACTTCAGTAGAATTCAGATACTTCATGTGTTTACTTTTCCTCCTCACATTTTAGGTTATTGCTGTTAAATATACATGGTTTTTATGTTGTGTAACTAATAAGAGATTATTATATTCATGTTTATTTTTGCTACATTTTTTTTATAACTTTTAAACTACATTTGTGAGTTATGCACCCCATTGCCATATGGCAGAATCTAACCATGACTATATATTTACCATTACCAAAGATATATATGCTACCTTTTGGGTTTTTGTGTTGTTACTTAGTGTTCTTTAACTTCCACTCAAACAACTTCCTTTAGACTTTCTTATAAGGCAGGTCTGGTGGTAACGAACTCAGCTTTCGTTTGTTCAGAAAAGCCTTTATCCCTCCTTTGTTTCTGCAGGACAGCTTCACTGGGTATAGAACGTCTTGGTTGACTGTTCTTTTCTTTCAATGTTTTAAATATGGCATCCCATTTTCTTCTGTCCTGAAAAGTTTCTGTTGATAAATCTGCTGTCTTGCAGGGGGGTCCCTTATATATAACCTCTCTCTTTTCTCTTGCTGCTCTTAAAATTCAGTCTTTGACTTTTGACAATTTAATTGGAATGTGTCTCAGTGTAGCCCAGGTTGGATTCAATCTACTTGGGATCCTGTGGGCCTCCTGGATCTTCATGTCCATTTCTCTCCCCAGGTTTAGGATGTTTCAGCCACTATTGCTTCAAGTGTGCTTTCTGTTCCTTTCTCTTTTTTTCTTCTCCTTCTGGAATTCCCATAATGCAAAAACTGTTTCATTGTGTCCCAGAATTTTCATAGGCTTTCCTTCAGTTTTTTTTCTCTCCTCTGACTAAGTAAGTTTCAATGTCCTAATTTCCAGGGTGCTGATACTTCTGCATGTCTGAGCCTACTTTTGAAATTTCTCAGTTCAGTTACTATATTTTCTGTCTCTAGGATTTCTGTTAGTTTGTTGGATGGTTGCTATTTCCTTGTCAAATTCTCATTTTGTTCATGCCTGATTTCTCAAATTTTATTTTGTCTGTGTTCTCCTACAGTTCACTAAACTTTAAGAGGATCATTCTGAATTCCTTGTCTGCCTGTTTATAGATACCCTTTTCTTTCGGGTTAGATATCCTTTTCTTTCGGGTCAGTTATTAGAGCTTGTTAGTTTCCTTTGATAGTATCATATTTACCTGATTTTTTGGTGATCCCTGATTCTTCATGTTGATACCTGTTCATTTGAGTAATGGAGCTACTCTTAGAGAGTTTACAAGTTTGCTCTGGGAGAGATAGCTCTTCACCAGTGAGCCCAGTTTGGGTTTCTTTGTATGTTTTCTGGTAATGTCGTTGGACAAGTGGGGCCTTCTGTTTTGCTTTATTTGGGGGGGGGGAAGGCAATTGTTCAAGCTCTAAGGATGGGGATGGGGATTTGTCCACTGGCTGAGGGCAGTTGGATGAGTTTTCCTACCCAAGTGAGGCTGTAGGATGCATTCTGAAGTTGCCTGGATTCTCTGGTCAGGCATACTAGATGGTTGGGACTGGGTATTATATTCAGTAGTTGATGTGGCTATAAATTAGCTTCCTTTCCCCTAGCAGGGCAGCATACTGGAGCCCAAAGCCCATAAAGCTCATTGTTTGAGGTCCTGAATCAACCTTGGTGTGCAATGAATTCCCTAGTCAAGTGAGGTCACCAGTTTTGCTCTAAGACAGGGAAAGCCACGGGTTGTGGTCTCTGTTTAAGTGCCACTGTACACAGGGCATTGAATGGGCTATGCATGTTCCTGTGTGCTCTACCTCAATTCCTTGTTTAGACAAGATAAAAACTGTGTTCAACAATGAGTGGAGCTATGAATTAGATTCCTCACCTGGGTGCAGAGAGAGAAGCAGTTCTAAAATCACTAACGCTCTTCATTGTCTTACTCAAGCCAACCCACACCCCAAGTTCTGTGGCTGAACAAGGCCACTGGCTTTGCTCTGCAAACTATCAACTATCTCTGCCCTTCTCTCAACTTGAGTATCACTGGGTTGTACAGTTTGGAGGCATTCTCACAGCCCTTCTTGTCAGATAGGACCAGAAAGCACTCCTCACAGTAGGCATGGCTATGTCTCAGCCCCCAGCCTGGGCACTCCAGGCTACTCTCAATTTCCCAAACAGGTTTTCCAGCTGGGGAGAGAGGGCAAGAGCTACCCTCCGATTTGGTTATGAATTAATCCCCCTATCTGTGCTGAGCATGGGAAGACTCCACCCTTGGCACTGACTTTACTCTGGAGGTGATCATCTTTGCTTGCCCACTTCATAGCTGGGCCACACAACTTCCAGGAGCTGTCGCCAGCCCTTCTGGTCAGATGGAGCTGGAAGGCACTCATAATGGTGGGTGGGGCTGTGACTCAGCACCTTGCCTGGGTATGAGCAAATGGGGCTCTAGGTCCAAAAAATTTCTCATTTGAGGATCCAAATCAGGCAAAGCTATGCCCCACCAAGCTCCCTGGTCACTGTGAGCTGCCAACATGGTTCTGCAGATGAGCAAAACCACTGGTTGTGATTACTACTTGGGCACTGCAGATATGAACCCAGTCTGCAGAGATCCATGTGCTCGTTGTTGCAAGCCCCTCCCCCCTTCTCTGCCATAACCAGATTCCCAGTGGTTGCGCCCTGCAGATGGCCGGGCAGTCCCCACAGTATGAGATCAAGTTAGGGGGTTCCTCAAAGCAACCCACAATGCTGAGGAAGGTTGGTTGTTCCCCACTGCTGGGTTCTCTTGGCCCAGAGGAGGAACCAAATATTCAGAGGAGACATCTCTGTGTAGAGCTGTGCTGTCCTAGGGGAGGGGCAATGTGGTGAATGAGAAGCTGCTCCTCTTAACTTTCTAATGCAGTCTGTCTTGATATCTGTAAGGTGCTTCAGCCCTACCCCCATGTCCTAGGAATTCTCCCAGCCATGTCTCCTTCATGGATAGATATTAGCTGTTCTTGGGAGGGGGAGCAAAGTCAGGAATAATTCATGCCACCATCTTGGTGATGTTGCTCCAGTAGTTTTCTAATTTGTGAATAAATTGATAGAAACTATTCTGACCAACTTACTAAAATTATAGTCACATTTAGTTACGTATTTTTTAAATGACCTTTCTTTAAAAATAGTGCAATCCCTTTTAAATCAGGACTACTCTGAACATTCCAGGCACATATTTGCCAAACCTAAAGCCCACCCAGAACTTTGGGAAGCTCTGCCCCTGTGGTCTAAGGGGCGTTTCTGGAAGTTCAGGGAAAGCAGATCGCCTCTGTCCAGCCAGGCGGGGTTGGATTTGAATCCTGACCTCACCCCTTACTTTCCTTAAGCAACTTCAAAATGCCTCCAAGCTCAATTTCCTTACTCATAAAATAGGATGGAATATACAATGCCTGATGCACTTACTAAATGTTCATTTCTTCCTTCTACACCCAGCTGAAAAAACAGCTGCGCTCCCAAACCATTGACTGTCCAGAGCGTAGCTGCCGGGGAGGGGGAAAGTGTGCTGCAGTTGAAATTTGATTTTGTTTCCCTCTCATGCTCCTCCCTCTCAGCATCACCTCTCTCCCCCAGGTGCTTGTCTTTCACGTCTTCCCTGACAGTGGCTTAGGAACGACTCATCCCACATGCATCTTAATGAGAGACTCTGCTAAATCTTAAAGCCTTTAGAGATTGAAGGGAATAATCTTTTTAATGAACATGTGTCATTCTATTTTATTTTTTTTTAATTTTTTAATGTTTATTTATTATTGAGAAACAGAGAGAGACAGAGCATGAGTGGGGGAGGGCAGAGAGATGGGAGACACAGAATCTGAAGCAGACTCCAGGCTCTGAGCCATCAGCACAGAGCCCAACGCGGGGCTCAAACTCAAAAACCGTGAGATCATGACCTGAGCTGAAGTCGGACACTTAGCTGACTGAGCCACCCAGGCGCCCATGGGTCATTCTATTTTAAAAGTAATACATGATTACTACGTGCCCTCCCCCAAAAAAAGACAAAAGCAGAAAAGCACAAAACAGAAGAATTACCTGTCATTCTGTTACCCAAAGACAAGCACCATTAACATTAGTTGTATTTTCTTTTCATCTTTTCTGTATGCCTATTTATTGTAACCTTTATTCGTGTCTGTGTGTGTGTATTTAAAGAGATGATTACATTGCTGTTTTTCATTTTAACTTAGAAGAGAATGCATACACAACTTTGTATCTTCTTTTCTTTAACATTATAACCCAGGAGGCATTCTCCATATGATTATAAGTTTTTCATAAATAATAATTTTAATGGCTACAAAATAAGGGAACAAGTGAACAGGAGAGAGAGAAAGAGAAGCAGGGCTCACCTGAAGTGGGGATCACATTCACCCCTAGCTGGCCATGAGTTCACCCAAAGCAGGGCACAAGCTCACCCAATATGGGACTCGAACTCACAAACCATGAGATCATGACCTGAGCCGAAGTCAGATGCTTAACAACTGAGCCATCCCAGGCAGGCACCCAATAAAGGATACATTTTTAAAGGTAAAATCTCCAATGCTATTAGGTACTATGGGAGATGTAGGTATAAAACCAAACTAAATGTAAGTTATCTGAGGCTGGTGATTTTTGTCTCTTTTTATTCTCTGCAGATGAATATATGGAGTCCCAGAGGCCACACGTGGAGCAGCCAGCCCAGACTGTCCCCTGATTTGCTATAAACTCATTCTTTCTAATGACAGACAAGCAACTCTCTCTCTGGCTTCTTCTGCGATCTGTTGCTAAGGCACAAGTAAGAGTAAACACATGAGTCATAAAAATAGCAATAGGGTTTTTTAAAGCACCTGTTTCTTATTTAACACCCTCATAAGCATGTTTTGAAAACTATAGGGAAATCTGAGAATGCTTCAGGTTTTTTTTAGAGTTTTTTAGAAATGAGAAATGTAAGTTATAATAAAGTCACCTCTATGATTCGCTGACCCTCCAATATGCAAAAGTGTTGGAAACTGTACAAACAGGTAAGAATGATCTCGTTTAAAACAAAAATAAATCCTAAAAGTTACATCGGTTTGTTTAGTCAACAGCTTAGATGACCAAGAAAACAAGGCAAGACTTTGCCCTGCCCTGGTAGCATTTGAGTACAGTTCTGGCAATGGTGGTATCTAGTTAGGATTTAGGGCTTTATCACCAAGAACAAGGGCAAGATCAGTGGTTCCACCCAAGGAAGAGAAACTGACTCATGGAAAATTTCTAATAAAAATTGGGCAGAGCCGAAAGGATACTTTGTGAAATGCATACACCTAATAGAAGGAGTCCATGCGAGAAAGTCTATTCTTGCTTAGCTAAGGGCCACCGTGGAACTTATCTTTGTGTTCGACTGAGCAAGTCTTCGTATATTGAATTCATGTACCAGCATACTTCTTTTCTGCCCCTCTAAAACCTAAAGAGATGTACCCCTATACATGTCTGCAGACCTGATGTCTGAGAAAACTTTGACTTTGAAAACAAATATCATGTGGACCCAAAATATGTTTAAACTACATTATCAGTATCATCGAGTCTCTTCTGTCAACTCCTGCAGAGGTACCCCGAGGAAGTGAGGGGAGGACTGCACTGCCACGTTCTCTCTTCTCTCTCTGCCCGCAGCCAAGACTGCAGACCACAGAGAGGGGTTCTGAAGCTACGGCAAAGGTGGGGAGGAGACCGGGAGGCGGATCCCCCTGAGGGAAGGCTAAAAGAAGAGGGGAGCTTCGATGGGGTCAAGAGAGGAGATACAGAACTTTTTAGGTTTAAAGAATTAATTATTAATTATGTGAAAGGATGTTTATGCAAGAGAATGACCTCTTTTTTTCCATTTCTTCTGGGGCAGGTCAACAGAAAACGGACTTAAGCTGTAGCAGAGTGGGTTTAGGTAAGACAGGAGAAGGAATTTCCTGAATGTGGAGGTCGTTAAAAACTGGAATGAGTTACTAAGGGAGTCGGTGGACACTGTTTCTCTGGGGAACATTTAAAAATAAGATAAATTTTCATCTGTCAGGGAGGGTTTAGAAGTAATCCAAGCAGAAGGCCTCTCAAAGCGTTTTCCAGCCCTATAACCCGAAGGCCAAATTCCCTCTGATTTTATTTCCACAGTTAACTAGATGGGAGACGGACGCCTGGACCACAGCTCAGGAGTTCAGAGGCGGGAACTGGAGGCGATTGCTTTTTCTTCTATAATAAGCCACCGCTTTACATAAAAGACTGAACGTCATAATCCTTCCTGGAAGCAACATCAAGAAAAACATTCCCTGACTCAAAGCCTGGCAAATGATTGCGTAGACACCCTCACTCCCATCCTCCCTAACGCCGAACACCGAGCCCTCCTCTCTGCCTTTTGGTTCCCTTAGGTCCGCTGGGCTCACTTTTCCAGTTTTTAAGTTTATCTTTCCCAGACGGTCATTCCAAATATTCCGCTTCACAACTAGTCAGTTTCTCCAAACAGACTTTCAAAACCTAACCAAATATTTTCCCTGCAATTATTTGGCTAAATTTCCATCTTAGATATAGCAAGCTAAAAAACAAGCTCGCGTCTGGCAAAAGTGGAGTCGGGCATATTCCTTTCTTTTCTCTTTTTCTTGAGTTTGAGTCAAGCCATGGGGTGGGGGGGAGGGATTTCCACCCACCCTCCGTCCAGGAGGACCCACTCCTCTGACACTGTCTCTCTTGTAATTTACCAGCTTTGTTTGAGCTCCAGGGCTTTCCTTTCTTTTAAATGTTTCAAGTCGTCTTTGTTTCCTGGCGAAGCAGGAATGTTCAAAGGAATTGATAACCGGACCCTCCTCCAGATGCCCTGCGCCTCCTCTTCATTCTTCCCCTAACTTTTTTTTCCTTTAGCTTCTCCCGCCTCGCGCTCACCCCTCACACCAAGACGTTTGTCAGACAGTCCCTCTGCATTCTCCACCCGCTTTGTCCAGCATGAACTCTCTGAATTCAAGTGGAAAAAGAAGGAATTTGGTCTAGGTAAGAAAAGGGGAGGCCGGCCAGGGATAAAGAGACACACGAGGGGGCTTCAGCTGCCCTGAACCCTGGGCTAGATGCTGTCTAACAGTTCTCTCTTATGCGGGGAGAGGAAATTCCTCCAAGAACTCAGTTTGGTACATCATCTGGCAGAATTTGGGCAAAAAGAGATAAATGACATCCGAGGGAGACAACTTGAATTTATTCATTGACGGTGAATTAAAGTAGATCATATAACTTACAGTCTTCATGAGACCACCGAATACTTACAGCTTTGCTCCCGGTTCTAAACCAGAATGGCCAAATTATAATGATAAAAATTGTTAAATCATCGTTATTGTTAACTTCTATAAGAAGCTTCACAGAGAACTTTAAGTCTTTGATGGGGATCACGTGAAGCGGGGGATCATCTCAGTCTTTATACACCATAAGGAGAAGAAAAGAGGTGTATTCTCTTCTTGTACAAGTAGGGAAAGCCAGGAACAGAGTAGCGGCACAATTTACCCAGGGTTGCCAAAGTAAGCGCAAGGTTCTATGCACCCATATGTAATAGATTTTTCACCGGGATGCCCTGTTGGGATGAAATTTACTTGTATAGCTAAATGGGTAGTAAGGTTAAAAAAACAAAACAAAACAAACTGTGTGCACAAAAAACTATTAAATTGAGTTTATGAGTAACATCCTCCAAATAATAAAATACGTCACTGCCTATGTAACCCAGTGGGAGAAGTTTGTCAACAGTCTGTCTTCTTGGCAAGAGTTGGTTCATCAGCCCTTCCACGACTGCACAGCCCCAGAGCTGTATCCAGGTTTATCTAGAGAGCCAACGGCAACCCCAGTCCCCTTCAGGCCACTCAGAGTTCAACGCTCCTTCATCAAAAGAGAAAGAGGGACAGACATGCAGATAGAGAAAGGGATAGTGATACAGATAGGAAAGTCAGAAGAGATCATATGCATTGGTTCTATTTCCAGGGACCCACACACTCTTTCCTGGAGACAGGCTGTCCTTGGGCATTGCACCCAGCCTTAACTGCTAGTCCAGTCTTGCAAGGAACAACCCCTGAGCTAACAGTATCCTTGTTCTCTGAAGTGCTGAGAGAGGAATATAAGCATAATTCCTCTCTTTCAGCCCACCACATCCTTACTCTGATTCAACCAACCACCATGCTCGCTAGCAGATGAAAATCTTTATTTTCCCGGATGTCCTGACCTTAATGCCTAAAGATAACCAGCTGGTTCTACCTTGGTCCCTCTCCTCCCCTAGACAGGAAGAACCCGCAAGCCTAGCTCACAGAAGCGTGGAGCGTGGTTACTAAGGTTCTGTGAAAGCTTGGGATACCAATGGGTGCCTGATCTTTCACTCAGTGTGGCTGGTTCCACTACAGAGAAACAAATTATCCCTTTGAACAAAAAGCTCCAAACCTTGGAGGGAAGAGAGCACAAAAGCTGCAGATCTCTGTAAATTACGTATTATCTGTGCCTCGAATGCCCAGAAGGGTCATGAATTTGGAGATCTCAACAAGAGCAACAAGCCAATATCTGACACCTTCTGTTCCTAAAACTCATTACAGCTCTGGGAATGAAAGTATAGGGAGACAAAAACAAACAAACAAAGAGCAAATAAATTATTTACGAGAGGAAAAGGCTTCATTATTTCTTGAGTTTTTCCCAATAGCTTCAAAACTGATAAAGAGAAATCTTGCCTCCTAAATTGTCTCCTGGATTCAAGTTATCTCTGGTCTGGGATTGAAAGGACTCTTCATGCCTTCAGGAACTGGCCTGAAAAATACAGAGTCCCCCAATCTTAACCCTTTCTTCTCTTTCTAAAATGTCATAAGGAAAAGCAATAGGAAGATTTAAATCACGTATCCTCTAAGAGATGTCTGGGGGCACCTGGGTGGCTCAGTCGGTTAAGTGTCTGACTTCAGCTCAGGTCATGATCTCATGGCTCGTGAGTTCGAGCCCCATGTCTGGCTCTGTGCTGGCAGCTGGAGCCTGGAGCCTGCTTCAGATTCTGTCTCCCTTTCCCTCTGCACCTCCCCTTCTCACACATGCTCTCTCTCTCTCTCTCAAAAATAAATAAACATTAAACGAGAGACAGAGAGATGTCTGATTTTTTTTTTTAATCAGCCTTTCAAATTATTGAAAAGTCTATTCTTTATGTTGAACTGGGAAAACGGACTGATCCTTCTGTAATACCTAAAATCTGACTGCTGCTCTCATTCTGTATTCAGAGAAGCTTCCACAGCACTTTGCTCCTCTGGACAGCAGAGTGTTTCCATCGTGCTTGACTGAACTGAGCTGGCGTGGGGGGGATGGCAAGGGGGGACAAATCTTAGGTGCACATTAAACGGGTGAACTCCTCAAGATGTGAGACTGATCGTGATAGCCAATGTCTCACTAGTAGTAAGCACTCAATAGAGCCTGGCTAACTCAATTAACAAATGAATGAACAATCATGTCTGAATCACTAAGAATGTTCTCCCTCCTCCCTCTCCCCACCCTCCGTATCAATCTTGCCTGAGAATCACTCCTTGCCCATGTTCTTCCCCTAAGACATTTCGGTCAAAGGAATGTACCATATTCTGAGAGTCTTACCCATTCTGTTTCTTATTTCATCTGAGAAAGAATTTACCGAAGAGTCCTCCCCTCCACATGTGGATTGAATTTCCATTCTCTTCTCCCCATCTCCACCTTTTTTTTTATTTCTGTCTCCATCAGAGCACGGCACTCAATATGCTGCAGAAATAATTTTCTGCTGAATGAAGTTCGGCCATAAGTCAAGGGCAGATTTATTAAGGCCCCCGCGTCGCCCGTTGCCCAGCTTACTGTCGACATGACAGTTTAAATCTTTGATCACTCTTGTGCGTAACCCTTTCCCTGCTGGACAGTCCAGACCTGAGGTGAACACCCCCCTCCGGCACGTGAGCCCTGTTGAACGTGGTTCTGAGCCCGTGCAGACAGGACATCTTCACCAAGACCTGGGAGTGTCCAGTGTTTTCGGGGACGGTCGAGGTATTCCCACAGACACACTGCCTTTTCAACCTGCCTCTGTCCCCAGAAGGCAGTTTATTGTCACCACTGCCATATCTTGTCTTCCACTTCTTCCACCACTGCAGTTTGGGTCGCCGGAGAGCTGTTTCATTCAGCAGGTTTGCTGGGTGTTCTGTGAGAGACTGTTGTTATATCTGCTTGCTTTTGGTTTCTGTTTCTAATGATTTTCACCTTGCTGTGACAATTGACCAAACCTCTGGCCCCACATAAAACAGTCTTTAAAACAATCATTGAATCAGTCAGGTAGTGCGGTTATATGTGTATTATGATGATTTCTTTTATTCTTTTTTAAGTGTTTATTTATTTTAAGAGAGAGAGAGAGCGCACGATTAGGGGAGAAGCAGAGAGAGGAAGGGAGAGAGAATCCCAAGCAGGCTTCGCGCTGTCAGCACAGAACTCAATGATGCAAGACTCAATCTCATGCACCGTGAGACCATGACCTGAACTGAAACCAAGAGTCGGATGCATTAAGGAAGACACTTGTTGGGATGAGCCTGGGTGTTATACATAGGGGATGAATCACTGGAATCTACTCTTGAAATCATTATTGCACTATGTGCTAACTAACTGGGATGTAAATTAAAAAATAAAACTCAATAAATAAATAAATAATAAAAATAACAATAAAAAAAGAGTTGGACGCCTAACCAACTGAACTACCCAGGTGCCCCAATGATGTAAGTGTAGTTTGATGTTGCTGCGTATCGCACGCGGGCACTTTGGTTATCACCACACACACACACACACACACACACACACACACTTTCCCTTCACAAAACAGGGCTGGCAGCTGGCACTAAGAATAGTAAGCTGTTCGCACAAGTTGAAGGCTCCCTGGAAAGGGTTCTTGTGTTCGCGCTAACTGAAGTAAACTATTGTGTGTTTCAGGTCCCCGGGGCGCCCATTCCCATGTCGTGAATTTCTTGCTCTCCACTTGCCCCATTGATTCCTTGCAAAGAAGCGATGGCTTTCGCTACGCCTCCCGTTGGGTAGCACTTTACCCGTATCAGAGTCTTCTCCATAGGTCATGTCAGTTGATTCTCACCATAATTTCTACAAGTGGAGGTTATGGTCTTATCTTACCTGAGGAAACCTGACTTGTTCGAAGTGACACACTCATGTAGGTAGCAGATGAAGCCCTTATACTCAGACCCTCTAGGAAGGCGCAATCTTTTCACAAGTAACCGCATTAAAAAAAAATCACCATAATGGTGAAAAGCTTGTGGAAAGGGTTGTTAGCAAAATCTCCACTCCACCATCCCCACCCCCCATCTGCCTTTTTTTAGTGTAAGTACTAATTCACGATATACAGGAAGGTATATATATATATATATGTATTATATATATACATACATACATATATATATAATATATATATATATATATATAATATATATGTAAGAAGATAGAAAAAAATGACCCCGACCACCTAAAGATACCCATCTATCTTATGGGTATATATCCTTCCAGGCATGTTCCTCTAAACAGGGAGCAGGGTATGTTCCTTTAAAGTTGCAATTACTTCTAGAAAAATACTAGAAACCAGCCATAGAGTGTCATCAGACAAGGGCTGGCCAGAAGCACTAAGAGAGGTCATACGTCTTCTGTCCTCGTTTAGATAAACACGAGTTTCTGCCCACGCCCAGCCGTTGCCAGAGACACTTGAAGAGAAATAGGAATACATTTTCCTTTCAGCAGAAGATTAACTGAGCATCCAGTGACTGCAGTGTCGGTGTGGTCCTCGGGGCCTCACAAACTCTGCTCTGAAGGAGAAAAAGAAAACAATACAGAAAGTACACAAAGAGCTGAAGAGGGCAAAATCTGCAGGAACCGGCTCAGCGCAGTCAGGAGAAATAACAAAACATTAGTCAAATTGCCAGGAAGTTGGGTGTTTGCAGACGACCCTAAGTGCTTCTTCCTGGGGGTGACCCACAGAGGACACCGTGCTCCTGTTGGGATGTCGTGTTAGCCCGACAGAAACAGCTAAGATCCCGCACTGATTCCTCACAGGAGTGCTTACATTTGTCCAAGGGGCTTGTCCAAGGAGCTGCCTTTTGCTCCTGGTAAAGCTCTCGGTTGTCACCTGACACCTGCCAATTGTACAAGGTCACCTGCCTGGGAGATTTTAATTATCTGCTAGATAAACTGGGGGAGCTCTTACTTACAGAGAAATATATGTGTCCCCCCACTCCCTGATCCCATCCTCTGTCTCCTGCTTGGATCTTTTGACTTGGGTAAAGCCATGGTTTCAGGCAGGCATTTATCTTGGGGTTTATGAGAAAATTGGCCATATCTGCTAATACCGCAAGCATTTTTTAAATCTACATGCCTTAACGTGCAGTTGCAATAATATAGGTATGCCATTCTTCAAGTGTTTTTACTTTGAAGCATTGCAAAATAAACGTGATTTCTGATAAATTCTTATTTATGAAAAAAAAAACGGCTATACATGATATGTTTAGAAAGCCATTTTCTCGACATTTCCCCTAAAACATTTTAAACACCACGGGCAGAGCGTGACAGCCATGGTGGAACAATGGGGCTATCTGACAGGGTTTGAGCATGTGTATGTGTTTTTTCCCTGTGCCCCAAAGTTTCGGAGCCTTTGGGAGCTCCCAGAGACAATGACTCTGGTTTAATAACTGTGAAATGCTACTGAACCAGCAATAAAATATATTCTCTACCGCGGAACAATATGATTCTTACAATGGCCAGCATTCCTGCCAATCACAGGACATTCACGGAAAAGTGACTCGAGCTCCTTTAGCAACAGGCAGGGCCCCTTGGAAAACGGGCGTGCGCACGCACAAGGCTTTGGCCAAGCCAGGGGAGCTCTGAGGCCGCACACCACAGTTTGGATGACATTAAACATTTGTGTTGTGTTTACGTACACGTAGAAGAAGAACATCTTCTCTCACTTACAAAAGATAAAGCCAAACGTCTGGGTGGCATGCATGCTAGTCACCATGGCCTTTCCCACATGCATTTTTACTCTTTCAGCCCATCGGACGCATATTAGAGCCGGTATTCTATAGGTCCGCTAAGGCACTCCCAGGGTTCCTTACACTGACAAACAGATTTGGCAAAATACCAAGTTGTTTCACAGGAAAGCGATTTTTTTTGTAAGTAAAAGGAGAAAATAGGACCTAAAATAAAGAAGAAAAGAAGAGAGTGCTGTTTATTCAAAGCTGAGAAGTACTCCCTTCCTAGGAAGACGTCTCAGGCTCCGGTGAGTCAGGCAAAGGAAAGCCAACCAAATGGCCACTCAGAGAAGGGTAAGAACTGTGCTCTGCATGGGTGATTCTTTTTCCACACGAGACTCGCAGTCAGCCTGATTTAGGCAAATTGCAAGGCCCTGGCTCTGTTAAGCACACATTATCCGTAGGAGACTTGATGGACAAACACCCCGAAACTGAGATATTTAACATCAGCCGCCACACCAGACTGCTGCACCATACCTAGAAATCTAAACCAAGAAATACGGACATAAAAACGCATCTCAAATGCCATATCGTGGGAGAACCCAGTTATGTGCTGGTTAAAGTCATAGCAAAATTTGCATTGTTCGTTGGCTGTGGCCCATTATTATTCTTCAGCCTCTGCTTGATGTAAATTGGGAATCTGAGCCAGCCCAGATAAGATTTTAAGTTGGTTCTTTCCCAAACAAAAGGGACAAAAGGGGGAAATTCTCATGCCGACAGGGTGAATTGGCACAGAGATGACTGAAAAGACATCTTGTGTTCAGCATTTTCCTTGATCCTTGACTCTTTGGGCTGACGAGTGACAGTTCCAAAGGGATTCAAAGAGAGAAGTTGCAAAAGGAGGGGTTTTGGTAGCGTGACGTCAGAGCTCTTCTTCGATTTGGACACTATCTAGATCTTTCTTAGATTGCACGAGGCACATTTCACTGATAAAGATGAAATTTTAAAAAAGAAAAAAAAAGCCAACACCAGTCTTTTTCATTAGTTTATAGAGTGAGGCCACCACCGTAACAATGGTTTGTTAGTAAGTTGTGTGTCCCACACTGGCCGTGGTCTCCCTGAGAACAGGGACTTTGTATTCTCCATCTTTAATCCCCTCACAGCCTCTAGCACAATGCCTGTGCATAGTAGGTCCTCAATAAATGTTAACTGACAATGTGGCTCTACTTGCTCAGTAAACAAAATCTGCTATTAGTTTAACCACGCGAAACTGCTTGTTTCGTAGGACAAAAATGATCATATATTGGCAATTTCATAGGATTAAACCCAATGCTGTCCCCACACTATTAACTACGTTCCACAGACATTATTCCTACTGTTCCACACACATTTCCTAAGAGGCGCTGTGCGCCCTCCACTGTAGCCACACTTAAATCCACTTACAAGTGAGGAAGGAGATATGTAAACCCGTTAAGAGATTGCCGAAGCCAGGTAGTCAGTTGAGGAATAGCTGAACCTTGTACATACGTAGTATTGGCCCCTAAACCCTTTACATTAGCCAGGCACCTTTCCATCAAAAGTGAAAGAAACCCAACGTAAACAGCCTTATGTGGAAAAGTGGATTTAGTGGCTCATAAACTGAGAAGTTAAGAGGTGGGTAGGTTTTTTTTAGGCACAGGAACTCGAATAATAGCAGTATTTTTTTTTCTTTCTCTTTCTCTTTCCATCTCTTTGTTCTGGTTATCTCTCTTCTTTTGTATGCTGGCTTCATTCTCTCTCATCACAGGCTTTCTCTACATACAAAAGCAAGACGCCCTAAATCTGTCCCAGTGCCGGTATACCATCTCCCATGGAAGGATAAGATTGACCCTACTTAGGCCGTGTGCCCAAAGCTTGGTCCAATCCCAGTGAGAGGAAGATTGGATATGGCCAAAGCCTAGGTCACAGGTCTACTCCCAGGGTCAGCGTCATGGACTAAATATCCGTGTACCCCCAAAACTCATACCTTGAAACCGGACTTCCCAGTGTGGCAGTATTAGGAGGGGGAGCTTTGGGGAAGACATGAGGATGAGATGAGTTTGTGGGGACAGAGCCCTCCTGAATGAGATCAGTGCCTTTACAAAGATCACAAAAGAGCTTGCTCGCCTCTGTTCTCTGCCATGTGAAGGTATGGGTCAGCAGTCTACAACCTGGAGAGGCTCCTCACCGGAACCCAACCACGCTGGCACCTGGTTTCAGACTTCCTGCCTCCAGAACTGTGAGAAATAGATTTCTGTGGCCTATAAGCCATTCGGTCTATGGTACTTTGTTACAGGAGCCTGAACTACTTAAGACAGCCAGGGATAAGGGTCTGTTATTAACAAACAATACAGCGGAAACATCTAGGAGAGAGAAGAAGTTTCCCATTGGAAGGAGGAGAGAGGCAGACAACACTACAGATGCCCAGTATCGCTGGGCTCACCCATCCTCACGTGCCACCATCCTGCCTGCGAGCCACAAAACTATTTATTTGCTGGTTAACGAACTATGTCCTTATTACAAGTTGGTATTCCTGAGGCTGAAAGAATAGCTCACTACTTACTCTAATTTGGACAATGTCACCCTCCCCTACTCCCCCCCAGCACCGCTAAGATCAGGATGGATCCGTAGCTTGCTTCCTGTTGGGGGCAAGGGGCTACAGACTATCCTGTGGCCGGGTCATACCTGGTCAAAGTTCAAACTCAAGTGCTCTTTGCTTTACGCCAAACCAAGCAAAGCTGTGTGGAGGGACCAGTACACACCTAGGCGAACCTGCAAGAGGTGAGAGCCAGAGAGCAAGCCACCCTGCATTTCTAGAATGAGCCAAAAATCATAGGCATTTCAGAAATAATTTGGGGGGGACCAAGGTTATCAGAAAATGACGCTAAAATAGTTTGGTTCTGCAGATGTTCTTGTTTCGCGGCAATATGTAACCAGGGATTTATTGATAGGAAAGAAAATAAATGATTAAAGACCTATATGGGTGTTCAATGAATATTTGTTGAATTGAACCAGATTAAATTAAGGGTTGTCTGCTCTCAATTAAATAGGCAAGCAGTGCAACGCCTGGCAGATTTAGCTGTCTTCCTGAAAGGCGAGTGGCAGCTCTGGTGGCAGTTAGGAGGCAGCAGGCACAGTGTCCTGGCAGAAGTTGCCTGTGCTTTGCAGCCCAAAGGGGGTGACTTCATCCACGATGCAGGATGGCCTGAGAACACCCCAGGGCGGGCCGGGGAGGGGGTTTTGGTTTTCAAGAATACCCTTACTAAGCAGCCACACTCGGCCGTGTGCCCCGTGAAGAGGTCTTCTCTAGTTTCAAGGCTATTTTCTTAACAGAGGGTGCCACTTTAATATCCTGCCGTGGCACTAAAGAGTGCAGGTCAAGAGCAGCCCGGGGGGAGAACCAAAACAAGCTTAATGAGACCAGGGTCAAACATCTTGAAAGAATATGGCCTCAAGGGCTGGGCCCAGCACTCCTGAGACAGCACAGGGAGAAGAACACACAGGGGTCCAGAGAACGAGGTGCCATCCCGTGGCCCCGCAGAATTTTTCAGCCACTTCTAGAGAACGCTGTGCTGCACAGGGGGATTCATTGAGCACGGCTCTGGGGGGAAAGTTGTCCCTTCAGGGTGGTCTGCTCACAACTGAGTTTTCCCCAGAAGTTTTTTCAAAACCACTTCCGGGGGCGCCTGGGTGGCTCAGTGGGTTAAGCGTCCGACTTTGGTTCAGGCCATGATCTCATAGTTATCGAGTTCGAGCCCCGCGTCAGGCTCTGTGCTGACAGCTCGGAGCCTGGAGCCTGCTTCGGATTCTGTTGTCTCTCTCTCTCTCTCTGCCCTTCCCCTGGCTTGCATTCTGTTTGTCTGTCTGTCTCTCTCTCTCAAATATAATGAAAAACATTTTTAAAAATTTCCTTTAAAAACCACCCCCTCACCAGAAATTCACTGCCGACAATTTTGGGGTTTTCTATTTACCAACGGAACAACGAGTTGGAGGAAGGAGAGTGGTGGCCGGTCAGGCCGGTGCTTGTTGTTGTTGATAAAGAATCGCTGGTCCTCGGAGAGTAGGACGCACAGGCTTCTGATTTGGGAGTGACTAAGTCATGGGGAGGAAAAAAAATGTTGTTCCTCATCAGTGGAAACCACGCCTGGAATGATTAATGCAGGCTGCGCGCTGTGGAACCAAACAATAACAAGTAACCTCGCTTTCACGGCACTCAGGATGTGCCAGGCCCAGTTCTAGAGGCTTTCCGCATGTGAACTTGTTTAGTCACACGACGGCCCTGTGCAGTGCGTGCTGTTATCACCCCTGTTTTACAGACGAGGATCGCAGGCGGTAACTGGCAGGATCGGCGTTCGAAAGCACACAGTTTGTCACCAAAGGCCATGCTCTTAATTGCTGTAACCACCACCCCAAACAGGGGGTCTTCGTCGTGTAAGTACGCTAAATATAAAGAATGTATGTGGAGTGCAGCCAGCATACATTATTACTGTTACACCATAATTCTAATAAACATGTTATAATAATAACCATTACTAAAATTACGATTTTCCAACAGTCGACAGTAAAGGTGATCTGTTTGACTGGAAGTCACGTAAGAACTAGGGCGCCTGGGGGCTCAGTCAGTTAGACGTCTGACTCCTGGTTTTTCAGCTCAGGTCAGGATCTCATGGTTCATGAGTTCAAGCCCCACATTGGGCTCTGCGCTGACAGTGTGAACGAAGCCTGCTTGGGATTCTCTCTCTCTCTCTCTCTCTCTTTCCCTCTCTGCCCCTCTCCTGCTCATGCTCTCTCTCTTAAAATAAATAAAACTTAAAGAAAAAAAAAGAAAAAGAAATCATATAAGATCTGATAACAAAGGAACCGGACAGGCAGTGGCCAAGGTCCTGAGTCTGTTTCCAACCCCAACTCACTGCCGTACTGATTTACAAACTTGCATCTGGTTTCCCGAGGCTCTGTCCATAGAGACAGCTCCTCAGGCTTTTCGGTCATCTGGTTTTGACACCTTCCGATGAAACTCAAAGAGTATGTTATTGCAATTGACACTCCAGTTGCTGGATATTAAAATAGTAGGACTTTAAAAAAAGTTTTGAAACTAACTTGGTCCAAAAAAAAAAAAAAGTGAATTTAGCATTATCAACCACCTTCAAACGTGGCCTCCAGTTGCTTCCGTGTACAAGTCTAGGAAGGACACTGTGTCAGCATAGTGTCCATCCAAGACAAAAGATTTGGCAGCCAACGGAATGAAAACCTAACCGGACATATGTTTAATAAGAGTCATTTAACTGTGAAGGCTGAGAAATGTTACAGCCAATATATGAATGTTCTGCCTAGCCACCAACACGCGGCACACGACGGGCTACATTTGCAAAGGAGGGGACGGGAGGTTTGGTCGTGTGTGGGCACCGCCAAACCAACGCTGAGAGTGTCAGCACACTGAGGCAGAGCGTGGCTTACCAGCAGGCTCTGCCTCTCTCCATCCACAGCCAGAGACACGGCCCCGGAAGGATGACAAACTGCTCCTAACTGGGCTTTGGTTGAATTTGGGGACTGCCAGAGAAACGAGGAGGATTTGGGTTTCTTTTTGTTTATTTGTTCATCTGTGTGTTTATTTGCGTTTTAGCCAGAGCAACTTTCTGACCGCCGCCCGCAGAGGATTCAGTGAGACAGGGGGCTTTATCTCAAGGTTCTCCTCTCCCACTAGTGGACACACTGCCATTTTAAGAAGCGTGTTTATCAGCTCGAGGGGTTTGCTTGCAAGCTTTTGTGTAGCCATTACTGTTAAAAACAGAAGCCGGGCGTCCATTGGCATTTCAGGCATAAAGGAAAACTGTTTCCCTTGTTAAGAAGGCTCCTGTGTTTCCAGCAGTGCCCCAGATACAATGTTTGTTTTAGGCGGAGGGAAAGGCAGGCAGGCAGAAAGGGAGCCGAGAAATGGCTTTTTTTCGAAGTGTGGCAGATCATTAATAATCGGTGAAGGATGGACTCAGGAAGCCTCCGTGCACATATTTCTAGGGCTGAAGTTGAAGACTTCATTAATATTCTAGAAGAATATTCTTCCCGTGAAGTTTCCTCTGGACCTCGGATCTAACGCGGCGACACGTAGACAGCAGAGGAGCAATAGATTCCAAGATTAGCTCTCAGAACTTGATCAGAAGACGCGGGATGAAGTGCACTTCTCCAACTCGATGCAGAAATAAGCTGGTTTGCTTGGTCATTCATCAGTTCAGGTGTCACCTATTTTGACTCTCCAGTCTTATACATTGTAGCAAAATCCTAAACATCCTTTAGTGGCAACATAAAGGGGGCTGTATTTGTTTTAACTCTGTTTAGAGCTACTTCAGTGTCACGGAGTTGACCCGTCAATGCCAGAGGTCTCTCACATCTTAGTTTAGTTCATCTAAAATCAGCTTACCCCTACAGGCACCAATGCACGGAGAGAATAAAACACAGCATTTCCATTTTGGCTAGAGGGGGCTAGAAGGAGAGAAGAGGGTTGGGGGAGGGGTAGTTTCTCATCGCTTGCTGTGGCAAAGTACAGACACAAGTATCAAAAGTGGTCCCAGGGACGGCTAAGAGGTGGACACACCCCAATACCTGGATCTGAGCATGGGGCAAAAAGAGGGAAAAGAAGGGGAGACAGAATTTTCTGCTCATTCTGTGTATCTTGGGTGTCCTGCGTCTCGGGGTGGAAGATGGCAAAATGAAGAAAAGAAAACCGGGGAACGGGGAGAAATTCTTTGGTTTTGTTCAAAATCTCCCAAAAAGAGGTAAAAAAGAAACCAATAAATAACATGCCCATGTGTACCCCTGAGCCAAAACAACCCTCAGGTTAGAGACACCACGGCTCTCTGGTCCCGCCGGCCCCTCAGCCATGAGCAAGCCACCCGTCCGGGATGGCCGGTGGCTTTCCCACACGTGCACTCAGGCCTTCTGGCCGGTGGAAATCTCTACATTGGTACTTTGTAGCATTCTGGTAAGAACAAGCCCTGTTTGTTTAAACAGTAACTTCTCCACGGCCTCTGCCCCATTTCCATTCTACCGTCATCCTTTTCCAACTTTTTTTTTTAATCCCTTAAAGGAAATGTCACTGAAACATAAGGAATAGATCATTAGTATGTCGAACGGTAGACATTTTTTATTATGGAAAGCTCTGAATCCATACTGAACAAAAGCAACTGTTCAGAGCCCTCAAAAAAAAAAAAAATTGCCCAGCAATTTTAAGTTAATGGGCAAGATTAATGGATTGTCATATAATGTGAAGGGAAAGTATTAGAAAAAAACCAAAGTGGCTCTGCAAAATTGGTTTGGAATTGGAGTCTACGTGAAGGCCCTTCAGTCGGAGGATTACTGTCTACAGGGCTCGCGGCTAAGCGGGATATTAATTTGAAAGCCATGCCTTGTACTGATACCCAGCACTTAGTGGTTGGTTTTATGTTAAAAATGCTTAGTCTGAAGCCTGTGCTGAAAGTTTGCCCAAACATCTCATAGTTGATTGCAAACCCGAGTGCCTGGGGGCTCTGAGCCCACACCTCAAGAATGTGGGTGATTGGGTGACATTTTGGCTCCACACCTGGATTTGTCAAGGCCTCTTAACGGCTGCTGGGAATGTGCCCTGCCTGGGGCCCGCTGCCTTCCCCCATCACCCCTCTGACAGATTAAAACACAACAGGGTCTGTTGCCTGAGTGACACATTCCTCTCCTGTCCGCTTCTGAAAGGACTTTATTTAACAGTCCTGGAGTCGGGCTTTTGACTGACAGATTGTGAAGGGTAAAAGTCATTCGGTTCCATTAAGCTCTGTAACTGCTCGGGAACAAAACACCTTTAAAAAAAAGTGTCGGGGGGAGAGGGCAAAATAGAGCTGTGGAGAGTGGGGGCATGAGCTTTAAGGGAGAAAAAAAAAGGGGATTCTTTTCAGGTTCAAAAACAATCCTTCTCTTTGCCTTCTGTCTATCAATTAGGGCGGCATTCCCAGAGGGAATACAGGCCTGGCCTCATTGGTGTCATTCAGCCGCCAATCTCCTGACAGGGACACCAAAGGGCTTCATGTAGTGCTGCGGAAACTGTCTGTCAGGCCATCAGCAGCTGCGATGACGACATCACCCCTGTTTTTCTAGGACTGTTCTAGAGAAGGGGGGGAATGGGGCTCAGCCGTCAGAGTCTAAGTCTCAGCTCCAAATCTCTGTTCATATTTTCCTTTTACAACCCCCCGCATCTCTTCAACCCCAGGGTGAGTTTCTTCACAAAAACAACATCATTTCCTTGCCTGGCTGGGCTATGGGGTAAATAACTCGCCAGCCAAGGACATAGTCTTGGGTGTCAGAAAGGGGCTCTGCTTCTGGGAAAACTGAAGTCCTGACTGAGTACGTTCAACAACCAGTTCACACGAGCCCAAAGAAGCACTATTTGCGGTGGAAGGCGGATCCATGGCCGAAAGGCCTGCACTGGCAGAGCTCCGTGAAAAGCAGTGTGGCCCCACTAAGGGCTTCCTGCCAAGCCTTAACCTTGTTTGGGTTCCTGTGGCTTTCATTCCCTCCCTTGAGTTTTGCTTGGAGCCCAAAGGCTCAAATGGAGTTCAAGACTCGAAGCCAAACTCAGCACCAAGCAACCACTTCCCACTCTTCTGTTTTTCTGCCTTGCCCTCTCCTTTCCTCAAGGCCAGACACGCACAAGCTAACTTGGGTTTGCTCTCCTCCCCCAAGACTCCTCAGCCTCAACCGATCACCCTGAAGACCCAAAACGACAAAAGAGGGGTACGTTCGCCTGAGCTTCCTGGCTTCGCTGGGAAAAGTTGCCTTATTGCCTCCTACCTCCTCCTCTCCTCTCTCTAGCCTCTCTGGATTCTGCCTGAGACAAGGGAGGTAAATCAGAGCCAGGGTGGCATCGTGCAAAGATGTGCGGTTGTCTTTCCGTGTCCTGTGATGGCAGCGTGTGTGGTCGCTAGCACTTCCCTGGTAGCCTTTTCACATTACAGGGAGCCACATCCAAACGGTAAGGATAGCACTCTGTACCCAGCTGAGTGCTGGAGAGCGCCGTTGCCAAGCCCCAGGGCCGGCTGGCCTTTCTGTTGCAATACTTCTACTGCGCTTCAGGCACGGGGATTACAGGGCTTCCCACTTTCACAGGAACCGTACAGAATGTTTAGCCAAATCCTGTAAGAACATGTACATAAAGCCCTCTCGGTGCTGCCAGGGCCACGATGTCTGTCTCTTTTCTATCGCTATTTCTTCCTTTGTTCTGAAAGTTCTGCGGGGATCCTGTACTTCCTGAGCATAAACTCCATCTGGAGTGGCTAAAGTCTGTCCACACAGCAATACCCTGGGCTCAGGCCTCCAGATGCTGGGGCTCCGATATGTGCCACCTACGTGAAGGCTGGGCCTGGGGATGTTTGGAACGAGCCAGATTTTTGGCACTGGGGCTGTTTGCAGAGGAGCAAGTGTGCAGCATAATCAGAGAGAACGAGGTTAACTCGATTGTCAACTTCCTGCTCTTAGGCCTCAGCAAGACGCCCTCAGGGGCCAGCCCTTCGCCATCTGTACCGACAGAAGTTGCGGCAGTCATGGGAAGCACGAAGGATTCACTAATGAATGAACATTTCCGAATTGCTCTGCAGGTCTTTGGTTGTGATCTCTGCACATTTTCATTATGGAAGCTGAGAGGCAACCAACCTAAGGGAGTGGGCATGTAGGCGGGGATACACACAAAGAGCGCTAACTTCCTGGGGGAGTGTCACGAAAAAGGACTTCAGGTACTGTGTAAAAAGATACTGGGAGCATTTCACTCAGGATGGATTACTTCAAAAACGTCGCTTGGAGTAGCCCCAAGTGAGCAGATGCTTGGCACTCCTGGGTGCTGAATGGCGACATGGGTTCCCATCCAGGGCCTCCACGTCTCCCTCCAAAGCCCTATAACCCCATCCCTCCACTTCATGATTTTTCACAAGGGTTTTCGACCCAGTATTGTGAGATGCTCACATTTCTGGCCTTACCATAGATGGTGGTTTCCAAACGTTTCTCAATGGAAGGTCCAATAGTATAAGATCTGAATATCAAATCGTCTGTGTTAGAAAGACAACCATCTTTGTTTACTACTTTCTCAAGGAATTCCTGACTGTGCGCACCCACCTTAGGTTGACATAGCCCTCTCTAGCCCCAATCAACATCTACTATATCAGGCACTGTGTCTCTCCTGTTTTTTCTTTGCAGCGTGCTTGCAGGACTTAGGTGGTCTGTTGGGTCCTCAATGATGGTAAGGCTTCCTTCCTGATGTATCATCTCCACTGGGTACAATCTTTTTTGGATTGCCTATTCTAATAGTAGCTCCCACTGACTGGTTACATTGGGAATCCTTAACCCAAACCTGCTACAGTTCAAATTCAATGGAATAAATGGTTGCTACTATTTATATATAAGTTTAATTTTTTTTTAACATTTTTTTTTTGAGACATAGAGACAGAGCGTGAGCAGGAGAAGGGCAGAGAGAGAGGGAGACACAGAATCCGAAGCAAGCTCCAGGCTCTGAGCTGTCAGCACAGAGTCCGACACGGGGCTCGAACTCACAGACCGCGAGATCATGACCTGAGCAAAGTTGGCCGCTTAACCGACTGAGCCACCCAGGTGCCCCATAGTCTATATACAAGTTTAGACAACTCACTCTTACTTATGTGAAAGGATACCCCCACGGTGAACCTGCCTACTCTTGTCAGGTTCTTATACAAGAGCAATAAAATCTATCATAAACACCACTCTTCTGTCTTTCATTTTCACTCCTATGCAAACCAAGAGACTCAGTAAGAGGCACTCTATATAAAAATATCTAACTTCTTCCCTACTCACCAACTCAGGAAAATGTCGAGCAAGAAATATAAATGTTTACTTAGGTTGCTTTGTGCTGAGAGTTCTGTCTTTCTGTCTCTCTCCACAGTGGGACGGGAAGTAGGGATTTGAATGACCACCTCTAATCCCCACTGGGACAAACCCTGTGAGGATGACTCTAACATGATCCTTGGAATGTTACGAATTCCTAAAACCTCACATATACCCATATTCAAAGGTAAATCTCATTACTTTTAAAATTATCCACGATTTTCTGTTAGCCACTTTTCACAGCCCTTGTGATAACACAAGTTCGAAGGAATTGAGATACAGAATGAGTCAGAAAAAAAAAAACAAAAATAATTAATGGAGAAAAAAAATCCAATATATCAACTTTAAATTTAAATATGAGAAGTATATTCTTGGCACTGCATGGAAGCATTTTGGAAAAGCCTATTTGAAAAGATGAATGAATGGATCTATTAAAAGTACAGAGACAGCTGGCTGTCAGATCCTTAAACAGGAATAAGGCTAAATTTTTCTAAGTTAAGAACTTGAACCTCAACAATGATCTTAGACCAGGGATTAAAGATACACAGGCACATTAATCTTTGCTTCATTTTCCTAGACCCCATGGATTATAATGAATTTACTAGTATAACCATTATATAAGAGAAGACTGGCTTTTTAAAAGGGACCTTAACTAAGAAAACTCCTTCTAAAGGTAAAATTAACATGGGCTGGGAGTATTGAACATTGAGTGCCTTCTTCACAGTAGTGAACTCTAAATTTAATTCTGATATTTAAGATTTCTCTTGTTTCTTTTATACAGTTGACTGGCTCTGAAAAATATTGTGCCCTTTAACTTTCACACACGTGTTTTGTTCTTAAATATACAGGAGAAGGGGTGGAAAGAGATAACAAAACAAAGGAAGAGGCAAGAAAGCAACATGGCTCAGTGTGTTACTAAGGTTAATAATGATTCATCCCCGAAATGAGGATTCGTCATCAGCTCAGTTGAGGGCTGAACCAGCCATGGAACCCAACAGATGAACTGGAGCCACACAAAAACGAAGCAGCCACAGATGACTTTTGTCAAGATGCCGATGTTCAATGAACGCTTAAACTACATAAGGAGGAAAAGTTCATCTTGTTCCAAAACGAAGTTGAGTATCACGGTGAGTATCCTTCACGCCTGAAGGAGCCATTCGTCAAACAAATTCTGTCCCACCACCTTCTTTTTTCTAACTTTTAACATTTATTACATTTCACGCATTGAGAAACTGAAGCAGTTTATATGAAAGTGCTTTTGAACCTTTTGTGAGATAACAAATTCTCACAAAGCACAATGCCCTGGAAAAACATGTCCTTAATTGGGACCAAAAGCCTAGCATTGTTTGTGTATGGAAAATGAATGTGTTTCATTGAATTTCATGGTATTTTTATTGTAATTTGAGAGGCAGTAATAGATATTAAAGAGTCTTTGGCAGAAGATTTTTGTTTGAAAATGTTCCATGGTTCAAAGCTCAGTTTTCTTGCTCTGCACCATTTGCTTCTCTGTCAAGTGGTGTTGACGAGTTCACAACACTAAATAGCCAATTGTTGTTCCTTTCTGGAACCTTCTTATCTTTCTTGGGAAATGGAGAGCTTTTTGACATCTCCAAGTTTCTTCTAAGACTCTGGAGATGAAAGAATCAAGAGAGAAAATTCTGGCTCATCTTGGTTTCCATTTGTTCCATCACTTGATCAGAACTGATAAATTCTCAGATTTCCATAAGAACTAACCAACACCTGACCCATCGTTTCAGCAAAGGTTGACAGGTGAGATGTTAAAAGATATCATGCCTTTGGGGCACCTGGTGGCTCAGTCAGCTAAGGGTCCAACTCTTGATTTCAGCTCTGGTCATGATCTCAGGGTCCATGAGTTCGAGCCTCAAGTCAGGCTCTGGGCTGACAGCCTGCTTTGGATTCTATGTCTCCCTCTCTCTCTGCCCCTCCCCTGCTCCCATTCTGTCTCTTTCTCTCCTTCGCTCTCAAAAATAAATAAACCTTTTTTTTAAACCTACTTAAAAATACTTGAGGCGCAACTAGGTGGCTCAGTCGGTTAAGCCTCCGACTCTTGATTTCAGCTCTGGTCATGATCTCACTGCTTGTGAGGTTGAACCCCCCACTGGGCTCTGTGCTGACAGCATGGAGCCTACTTGGGATTCTATCTCCTTCTCTCTCTTTCTCTCCCCCACTTGCTCTCTGCATCCTTTCTCAAAATAAATTAAAATAAACAAAATATTTTAATGAAAATACTCGAAAGAGAGTAGGATCCCCAATATAACACGGTTGTGAATTTAATAAATTTCTCTGTAAATCAGTGCAATTCAAGCACTCACTCCCTACCCTAAATATCAGCCACCACACAGAGGAAGGTTCAGAAACCCTAACATTTTCCTTTTAGGTTTGGATTGGAACTTATCCTATCACCAGAATTTTTTTCTTGGAATAGATTCCTCTTTATCACTGGTTTTCTATAAGTGAGCATAATTTCAGATCTTTTTTAAAAAGCTCATTTTAAGCAAACGTATAACAATGGCAAGGAGTCACTTTAAAATCAGTATGACACCAGAGCGCAAAATATGCACTTACTAATTAACCTTACATTCATGTCTATGGTATGCCTCTAGGCAAGTCTGAAATGTTTTAGGTATAATTATGACATTTCCCCTCCTGTGAAGAGTCTGTTATCTTTGCTGAAACTTTATTTTCATCTCCATTAGTTAAAAAGCACAGGAATTTGGCCCCAAATGCGAAATATGTTAAGAAATGGAATCAACTGAGGGCACCTGAGTGGCGCAGTAAGTTAAACTTCTGACTTCCACTCGGGTCATGATCTCACCATCTGTGGGTTCGAGACCCACGTCGGGGTCTGTGCTGACAGCTCAGAGCCTGGGGTCTGCTTTAGATTCTGTGTCTCCCTCTCTCTCTGCCCCTCCCCTGCTCACACATTCTCTCTCTCTAAAAAATATACATTAAAAAGTTAAAAAAAGAAATGGAATCAACTGTTGAAAAATATATACCCACCACCACCAGTAGCACTTACAACAACACAATGGCAAGATTTGGGTAGCATGTCTTTGGCTGTTTCCAGAGTCCTAACGTGAAGTGGAGACATTGAGTTCAGTTATATAGCTATTTTATTATTTATTTGGTTGCCTGGCTTGAATGATTGGGATAATTGTCCCAATTATTCCCTACACTTTGTACGTGCAGATCTAGGCTTAACTTGTGATTAGGTGCAGAATATTCAATGGAGAGATGGCAAACTTGGATTCTGTGTTTAAGTGGCCCAATGATTAAGCCTATAATGTTGACCAAGTTACATCCACTGCATGCCTCAGTTTATTCATCTTGCAAACAGGCAAAGAAATAGAAACCCATTTTATTAAAGCCAATCAAGATGACTGGACTTAAAAGCCTCTTCTGCAGCTTTGAGGATAAATGGGACATAAAAACAAAATAATGTGTTAGACCAGGTTTCCTAGAAAACAGTCGGAAGGAGGAATTAAGTTCTCTTGCTCTCTTTGGCAGGTGCAGTCTCAGGGCAACAGAAGTGAAAGGAAAGAGAAGCAAAGCAGGGAAGGATAAAAAGCAAGGCCAGGTGATGCTTCCTGGCAGGCCTCAGAGTCTGGAGAGGGAGGAAGGAGAGGAAATGTTTTTACCAAATTCCTACCCGTCTCCTGTTTGCCATCCGTCAAAGAGTGCACCATGGGAAGTTACTCTCCCCGCTTCCAGGCTGCGCCATCTAGTCTCTATGGCACAGCCCACGGCCTGCAGGGCAGCACTCCATCAGAGTCTGGATGTCACAGAGAACCCAGAGAGGTGGGTGTGTGACAGCATGGCGTCAGGCTGCGGAACGATGTCAGCCCTCAGAGAGCGAAAGCCACAGCAGGGACTGAGCAGAGAGAGCAGCCGAGAACCTGGAGGCAAAGCTGAGAGAGTCTAAAGACTCTCGTGAGATGTGTCCAGTACAAATGCATTCAACCAAGTTGAATCCCTACTATAACTACAGGTTTGGCATACCTGTAAGTTATGAAGAGATACCAAAGTGCCAATCACTTTGCCAAAGAACACGGCGTTGGCCAAAACCAAGGCTGTTGACATTTCGTGACTTTGGACAGCAAAGTTAAAATACGTTCTTAAATAAATTGTTTAAATGAAAGGGACAAAATGCTAAAAGCATAGATGATCTTAACCCTTTCCAGACGACCACATCACCAATGGGGGAATAGCATGGGTGTGAAAGACTCACACTAGGAATTAGCCCAGCTCTTCCCATAGCTAGCAATTCTCTACAGTCACCATGTGGGAGTCTCTGCTTTCCCGGTCACGGGTAGGAAGGCCTAGGAAGCAGGGCAGAAGCAAAATTTATGGGCACTGTCTTTCTATTGAAGAGCTCACGTTCGTTCTCGTTGGGAGGGCAGTGGCTATTTCATTTTCTTTGTATGCTCAGCTTCCGTTCTTCCTCTTTCTAACAATGGTGCCCCACATATTGTTTGAGCACCCACCCTCCCCCTCATTCCTTGCAGTTTAGGCAGGACTGACCCCATCCCCAGCTTCAGGTCTTGTGCCCCAGGCCCGGCAAATTAGAGCCACGTGACTTGTCCAGGAGTGGTTCACAGCGAACGTGAGCCACTTCGGCAGACAACGTGTCTTCTTTTTTCTTCTGAATTTGGAGCTGGGGAGATCTATCTGTAGGGCTGCCGGCAACCATTTGTCCTCACCAGGCAAAGCACGCCTGAGTAACAGAGCCAGCTCAGTGGAAGGCAAAACTGAGAAACGGAGAGAGACTGGATCTCAAGAGCACTGTCAAAGCCTCTGGATTTAGCTGAAGTCCTTGGTCACTGAGCCAATAAAGTCCCCTTTTTGCTTAAAGTCGTTTAAGTTGAGTTTTCCGTTACTTACAGCCAAAAGGATCTGAACCGATATAGGAAGACAGATACGTAAGTAATCGCGATGCAATGTGATCAATGCTAAAGTGAAGAGAGAAACTAAATAAATGTTTGGGGAGCTCTGGACAGAAAATTTTGCTTCTCTGGAGCTCTATTAGTAAAATGACCAGCTCTGCATAGGTAATCTTTCAAGCCCTCCAGCCCTGACCCCATCCCAACACTCGATGGCTCCTGAGGGCCTGCCTTTGGTGTCCGGGACTGCTACACAGGCGTAAGCATGCTCATGATCATCCATGTACTTTTCTCTACATTTTAGAATATTCTGTCAGAATAGTAACACGGTGGGTCACAGTTTGTAAATGCAAACCCAAAGCCAATTAGTGGAAGAGGAGGTGAGCCTGCCAATCGATAATCACCACACCACCTCAGACACTTCCAAAATTTACCTCACGACATTCCTGGGTCCTTAGGTAAATCCTCAGACTTGAGGCTTAAGAAAATGAATCACACATGTGTCTTCCTCTCTGATGTGATGTACAATGGTCTGGGCGAAGCATCGTAGCTGTTCTATATAAATACGAAAAACACTTGAATACATACGATGATGGGCAAGATAGGAGGGGTACTAAGAATCGGAGAAAGTTCCAGAAGTCATCATCATTCTGGCAATGGACCACCTTCTGGGGCTCCCTTCCTGTAGAGCCTACAATTAGGTTATTACAAATAGACACAGAGTTCATCCAGAGAATGGCTCAGTCTCCTTCCCTGAATATGCAGATCCTTCAGCCAGAGAAGAGGGCTCGTCCACACACCAGGTGTCATCTGGACAAAGGGGGGTTCCACTCTACTCTCCCTCCCAGCTAATTGCACATTTCAGATGCAGTGGAAATAAAAACCCGTCATCCGGCCATCCATTGCTGCTGCCGCCGCGGGCACTGCAGCTCTCAACAGAGATGACTGGCACTCGGCCATCCATGTATTCCCACCGCTCGCTGCAGTCATCATTCTGGTCATTAGATAGCGACAATAGTAGCCACATAACCACAGTCACAATAGAGAGAGCATTCTCTGATGCATTCCCAGTGTGGCTGGTCACACTGGAGAAAAATCATGCAATTATTTGTATCACCACCTGTGTGTGTGTGTATGTGTGGATGAGGCAGGGGCGGCACCTACTAGAAGCTAGGTATTATGTTAAGTACTCAGCATGCATTGTCTTATTTTGTTTTCATGATCATCCTGCCACATAAAAACTCTATTGTCTCTATTTTACAAAGAAACTGAGGCTCAGAAGTATTAGTTAACTTGCCCAAGGTCACACAGCTAACAAACAGTGGGAACTGGCCTCGAACCTGGAGGCTGCATTCTTACCCATTATGCTCAGCTACCTCCCCTTAGCTTTGGTTCTTTTCCCGGAAATGATGCGATTCAATACTACAACGGGCGCAGTCTGGGGGTCTTTTTTGGCCTCGAAGAATTTCTTCCATCGCCCCACTCCCAGCTTGTTCTGCTCCCTAATCCCGAGATGGAAAAGTCACCAGATAAGACAGGATACTTGTAACTAAAATAACAATGTCATTCCCAGAGGGCCACTGGGGATATACAAAAGCGCTGTTTGCTTATCAGTAAGCTGGTAGTACACACGTGAACTCAAGCTCTGACAACGTGTGTGCATGTGTATTTGGGCAGCTCTGACACATGAGATCCTCTCAAAAAAATTCTTGAAGAACATTTATCCATCCAACACAGTTTTACTGCATATCTCCTATGGGACCCTGGAAGAATACTGCATGATTAGTTTGATCTTTGCATTTCTGGGGCAGACGCGGGAGCAGGTGCAAGCAGAGGGAAGAACAGACAAACTCCATCAATGTGCTCCAGCCAAATCCTTTGACGGCCATGTGGAAGGACTGCAAATATAGGGAAAAGTTCGGAAGGAAGTAACATTTTAATTAAGCCTTGAAGACTGAGAAGAATTTTGGCAAGCGTAGAAGCAGAAGAAAAAATTCCAGGGGACACTGGGAGGTAAAAGAAGATAAGGTGCTAAGTGAAGTCAGACCTTCATCAAAGAAAAGAGTCCAATCTGACTGGTAGGTAAGAGGCTGTTCGGGAATCTTAAGAAGAGCTTGACAGATAGAAAGGATTAAACCATACAGGACCTATACAGAAGACAGGTGGTGTTTTTCTATACCCACCACCCATATTGCCTTTAGACAGCTGCTCCTCCTTCACTGGGTGGGCACATGGCTTGGGGGGAGCTAATCAGAGCCGGCATGAATGATTGGTCGAGGGCTGGACACAGATCTAAGTAGGGTCAGTCAAGGCTTCCCTGGCTTTATACAATGATAACAGAAAAAAAGAAGTGCTTCTTTCTTCCTAGGTTGAAAAGATATTGGTTTGGATATGGGCAGCCATCTTCCCTGCTTGCTGAACAGAGCGTGCCCATAGAGTGAAGCCATGACAATGAGGGACCTGAAGCCAGGAGGTGACAAGAGAGAGACAGGGCCCAGAAGATATTGATTGAGCCCCTGCATCCACCTCTGTCTGAAGCTCTAGCTCTACCCTTGGACTCCTCAGTTACACGAGTCATTAAATGATTTCCCTTGAGCTAGTTGGAGCCAAGAGTCCTGACTGGTTGAGCTACAAGTGTCATACTAAGGAGTCTGGGCTTCCTGAGGTAGGCCCAGGAATTCACTGAAAAGCTTCTCCTCTTAAATGCTTAGAGAACAGACTTATACTGCAGACAGAAAGTCTACGGAGAGATTAACCAAACTTTTGGGGGTCAGAGGCAATAGCCACAGAACCTTCTAACTCATTACACAAATGAAAGCAGTTAAACCCTTTCCACAGCCACTGTAGAATGACATACATTGCTACCAAAAGCTACCCAAAGAGCCACGCTAAATGATAACTGTGAGTTAGAGCTGCTAGTTGCTCCCGATATTGTCAGCAAAATCTGGAGCGTAGCTGTCTCACCCCACAGGGTGACAATATCTCAAGAGGAGTAGGTGACTTGTAAGGTCAAGGAACGGGGCCTGAAACAGCATTACTGTAACAAATGGGAAGGCTCTGGTTACCTCCCTATCTGAAACCCAAGACATTTGAAGGAAAAGAGGTGCTGAAATATCTGCCTTTGGCAGTGACACCTGAGAACGCGGGTGACCGCCCCCGCACCCACCCTGCGCATGCGAGGGCAGGGATCGGGCCTTTTGCTGCAAATAGCTTTGAACCTTCTGCTTACCTCCAGCCCTTGCTTCTATCTTCGAGAAAAAAAGAAAACCACTTTGCTCTCAGGCCCAGGCCCAGTGCATCAGGTTACTGCCACTTTGGCAGGTCCCTGTCACAAGATGAACCCTGACCAAATAGGAGCTACTCAGGGCTGGGAAAAACTTCAAGTGGGCACTTGATCTTCCAGCGCCTCTGGATAAGAGAACATGTAAGCCCAGAGACGTGCCTCCTCTGACCTGGAAGGGTCTGCCCTGGGGCAGTTGCTTACCAGGCCAATTTAACATAGCAACAAGGGGACAAAGGGGCTGGCATCGCCTGTCCTCACTCTCTGCCCATACCAGTGCCTCCTCCCGCTGCCCTTACAGGACACAGAACAAAAAGCTCGGGAGAAGCAGGACATCAGCCAGTTACAACTCAGCCTGAGAGTGCTTAGCAGCATATGTGTGCCAAGGAGGCTGGGGCAGGGGGAGAGAGCACGGAGATCCCAGGCCCCACCACGGCTGGTGCTCAGAAGACTCCAACCAGACTCTGGTAGCAATCGCCCCACCGTATGTGACGAATTCCCAGACACTCATTTTTCACATTTCAACAACTCTGAAATAGGAATGCCTCTGTAATCAACGGTGTGTCATACTTGAAAATTGTTAGTTTTTCCTGCCTCGGGGATTTTTGAAATAATGGTGTGTTTTACAGCTGATTTTTTTTAGGTTCCACAAAATAACTGTAAGTAAGACCACCCGCTCACCATGTTAAACTAGAACTCCCAGGCCGTTCCCCAGAGACATGTTATAATCCAAAAGACCCACTGCAGCAGTGAGAGCGGGAGTCACAGAAACCAGAAGGGATCCTGGTGCCACATGAGAGGTAGATGGTCTACCCCACTCAGCGTCCTCAGAAGCTGTAATGTGCAAAAGGAAGTAGGCCTATGGACCATTCACATTTGGAAAATGGCAGATTGATGCCTCCTATAAGAAGTCATCAGCTCCGATAAGCATTCCTCATCCGGATGCCTGAGTTGAGGGCCCATGGTGGCAGGGGTGATAAAGTGATCGGGATGCTGGTAATATGATGACGACATCGATAAGACCTAACGTTTAGATAGATCTTTAGCATTCTCAGAACATTTTCCTGAGCGTTACATGACCTCAGGCTCAGCTGGTATTACCGCCCTTTCTTCTCTCTTTTTAAGTTTATTTCTTTATTTTGAGAGAGAGAGAGAGAAAGAGAGAGAGGAAACAGGAGAGGGACAGAGAGAGAGGGAGAGAAAGAATCCCAAGCAGGCTCCACACTGTCAGCCCAGAGCCCAACACGGGACTCGATCCCATGAACCACGAGATCATGTCCTGAGCCATAATTAAGAACCAGACGCTTAACCAACGGAGCCACCCAGGCACTTCTTTTCCCCCTTTCTGTAGATGAGGACCCTGAACCTCAAGTCATGGGCATCTACCCAAAGTAGCATAGTTTGTCAATAGTTAGTCAATGGTGGAGATTTTACTGGACTTCACAGCAATATGATCTTTCCTTATGACCCTTCAACTATTCCACAAGGGACAAGGGAAAGGGTTAGCCCAAGGCAGACCTTTCTCCAATCCTTTTGAGCTCACAAAGTAATGAGTATGATTAGTTTATTTTTTTACCAACATTCCAGAAAAGAAAATGTTGGTGAGGGGAGCTAAAAGGACAAATTCATGTTTTAAATGTCCATGTTTAAAACAATGTGTATAAATAAACAAATAAACAAACAAACAAATAAATCTATGTGTATATTAAGACTGATATTTGAAATTTTAGAATAATAAATAATGAGTGCCTCAGAGGCACATTTGTTAAAGTGGTACCAATTTAGAAAATAATGAGAGGTTCAAAATGTTGAAACGTAGTTACACAATCAATTGGCCCACAGTTAAGGAGTGCCTTCAGCAAGTAATACACACACACACACACACACAGAGAGAGAGAGAGAGAGACTGTGATGGAATTCAGAGCAGACAATGAAATTACAATGCAACTAGGGGGACAAGACAAACATTAAAAGATATATCAACACACAATAGTAAGTGACCAGCACAAAGAGGGGAAAGAGGACTATGGGCTGGGATTGTCAAGGCAGGCTGCCTAAAGAAAGAAGGACATGAGATAGGCCTTAAAGGATGGTTAGGATTTGGTTCAGCTGGGAGGATGGAGAACTGGCATTCCCGTATCCCGGGAACAGGTGAAGAAACAAACAAAATGTTAGCTAGGGCTTGGCACACAGCAGGGTGCTCCCTGAGGGTCACTGAGGGGAGACGGAAATGAACAGCCGTTTTTCTAGAAAAAGTTAGCACAAGCCTGGCTGGAAGACTGGGCTTATAAATAGAGTCGTAAGAGAGAGTTCCGAAAGAAGATTATAAAGTTCCTTAAAAATAAGACTAAGGCATTGGAATTTTAATCTATGAATGAGGAGCCACTGAAAATTTCTGAGCAGGAGAAAAGGCGCTAACAGTAGGCTTTACACAGATGGTCTGTAACACTCAGGGAAGGACCCCCTAGAGAATTTCCATGTAAAACAGGGAGAGGGAATCATTGAGATAGCGACCTTATCTAAAGTGGGTCCTGAGATGGATACGCTGACTTCTGTGATGGTCCAACTGCTCGGTCCTCAGGACACACGACAGGGTTTTAGGCTGTCGGTGGGCGTACAGGCAGAAATGTCCCACAGCAGTGGAATTCAGGTCTCGCACTCAGCAGAAAGGCACAAACCACATTTATATATAAATAGAGGGAGACAGAAGTAGACGTAGATGTTAGTTTTCCACGTTGATGAATCAATTGCAACTAGTTTTATATACATGTATATATCTGCATCAGTAGATGACACATAGATGAATGGGAGACAGACAGACACGTATGTTTGGCATTTGTGCTTCTGATTCTCTCTCCTCTTGTTCTCTAGTCTTTCTCTCCTCCCTCTTCTACAATCCAGCACCACCTGTCACCGAGATAAGTTCCAACGCTGACTTTTTCAGATAATGACAATGTGCCTTCCTAGCGATGGAAAAACTCTAGTATTGGCCTTGCTTCTGATCTGCAAGAGTACCAAAGATAGAAACACCTGCCGAAACAATGATTGGCACAATTCATTCATTTGACAAATGTTTCTTGAGCGCCTCCCAGGTGCTGGCACGGTGCTTGGTGCCAGAGATACAGCTGTGAACAGGACATTCTTCATTCATTCCCTTAACAAATGTTTCTCGAACACATTCTGTGTATAAAGCTCTGTGCAAAGAGCTGTGTGGGTCATGGTTCCTGACTTCAAAGGATCACAGCCTCGCAAGAAAGAAAATAAACCCCTACCGGCAATATCAATATACATGAAGTCATCACCTTGCAGGGAGTACATTCGTGACTCTGGTCTCAAATTAAGTGTTCCACTCCATACACCCGCGGGGGAACTAAGGTCTAGGGAGGAAATGAAACCTTTATAACTGTCCTGAGCATGTGGGATTAACAAGTGCTCTTGTAAAAGCAAATGCCAACTGCAAAGCTGCCTATTGGCCCGTTGCCTCCTCAAAGGCATTTATGTTTATTTATTTATTTGTTTATTTATTTGCTAGATTTATCACATTTGCAGGCTGTGCCATTTGGCCTCAGGGTCAAATAAATCTCTTTTAAAACGTTAACATCATTCTTAAGCATTGTGTAGCCCTGCATGCCCCTGGCAGACCTTTCTAAAGGCTTTACAAGAACAGAATTAAATCCATTTTACAAATAAATACGCTGGGAATGATAGAGTTCAAATGCATCACAGAAGGCAAAAATAAACTCCAGGAAAAATCTGGAGGTAAGATGAAAGTGTTCTACCGTCCCTTTTCGAATCCTCCAAATGAAAGAAAAATGGTTGGGGGTAGATTTTTGCCTCTCTTCTTCTTGGCACATGTCCCTGTGTCGAAAGTATTTGCTCCATGAGGATCTGTCATAAGGTGCAGGAAGACAGCCAAGGATCATAACAAAGTGTGTGATGGAACGGAATGGAAATACGTTTTTAAGAAAGTTGGCCATGTCATTTGAAAATTCGGCCAAAGCAGATTCATCTCCCAAGGCCTACCTAAGGTTGTCTCTGGGAGACAGTCAAACAGGACAGGAGAGCTGGCTCTTTGAGCCTCCGATTCATGTGACTATTCTACTAACATCGCTAATATTGTGTTAAATTATCCTTTCACTTATTCATCAAACATTTATCCAGCACTAGGTACTCAGCACAGAATTAGCTGCCATGGAACACAGGGGAAAAAATGAGGCAGGTCTCTGGGTTTAAGGAGTATTCATGCAAATTAAAAATCACAGAACAATAAATTCTACAAAAGTTGCCATCACAGCCTAAGGACAGTGCTCAGGATTAGCAGATGACTGTTTCTTTGTCACATCACCTCGGTCTACCATGTTCTCATTTTTTTCCTAGGCCCTAGAAATAGCAGTATATACTCATTCTACTCTAAAAAACAATTGGCTTTTTCTACTACCTTTTCCAAAGGCATTGACTTATTTTGAGTAAACTGGTTTATTTAGAAAGACAGAGTGATATGTGTTACTGAAAACGTGTGTTTTGTTGTTGCTGTTGTTGTTCCCATCATTACCTTAAACGAGGATTTTAGATTAACCAGCAGACCCCCAGTCCCACCTGCCTTGGGTAAGGGACTTCTATTCCACGGTTTCTACCATGATAACTCATATAAAGACCAGAAGCCAAGGCAATACCTATGATTCGCTACCCTCCTCCCACCACCCCTCCCAAAACAGGACTGATTAGTAGGAGTTCAATAAATATTTAACGGATTAGATAAATAGTTGGAGGAGCTTGTCATCTTAGAGCCAACATCTCCTCTAGAATTCCTAATCAAAGTGTAGCAAGATTCCTATGCAATTGACATTGTGAAGCTAACCTTACTTCATTATCCATTTACAATGTACCTTCGTTTTTTTTTTTAAGAGTGTTGATGAAAGCTGTATGCTTTTGGACAAGCCAGTGGGCCTCTCTGAACTGCGGTTTCCTTATCTGCATGCCCCGCAGGGTCTGGTTTTGAGGCTTTAATTGGATAATGTATCCAAAGGCGCCGTATAAACTATCAACGATATGAAAGAGTAGCAATCTAGGAAGACTGATCTATGTTTTAAATATAAAAGAAATTTAAAATTTCTCTTCAATATTACTGTCTTCTTATTTTTTCATAACAGAAGTTTTTACTCATGTAATTGTATTGTTGGCCTAATGAATGTGAGCTACGGCTCAGCTACGTTTTGTGTTAACTAAGTCTGGTGAACTCGCCTGAAGACCTAACAAATGACATGGCCATTTCTCTGGAACTATTTGCAATCCGTGGTCCAAGCGATGGACTTAAAAGTGAATTTTAAAACATCACCCATTTATGAGTAGGGATTATGCCGTAAACACGGTTCTGAAACTGACAAATACTAAAAAACTTATAAGAATAACTTCAAGAGCAGAATGGCGCATCCTGCCAAAGTTGAAAACCACGTATTCCATGGACATATCAAATTGTAATAGTGATTTTAACAATTTAGCAGGTTTAAGAAGAACAAACTGCAGGCATTTTCTTTCTGATTCTTACCAAATCCTTTTAACCAGAATGGCAATTCCCCCATTGGTGGTGGGGTCAGGGAGGGGAGGTGGGGGTGGAGGGGGAGAGTCACCAGAGCAGCCACCAATGAAAGATCCAATGTCAAACCCAAGACATGACTATTTAGCTATGGAATGAGCTTTCTCCAAAAGTATTTGAAATCCTGTATCCAAGAAAAAAACCTAGACAAGAATTACTGAATTCCATAAAGCTCACAGAACTCCTAATTTAATGGAACAATCTTGCCTTGCCAAAATGAACCGTCCTGTTCACTGCCTGGCCCCAGTGACCTTCCAGCCTCATACCTCACCAGCCCAACCCATAAATCCTTGGCCTCACCCCCTGGTAAATGCCCACTAATCCCCAGAGACACTATAGATGTGCAAGACCTGTTTTCAGATGTGCTATTCCTGAGTCCTGCCTTTGCAGCCTCGGTGAATCGTTCAAGACCCAAGTTCACCTCCTTCCTTCCCCACATATTCCAGAGACCATTGCTCCTTTCTTGGGCTTTTTACCATGTCAGAGCCCTGACTGCCTGCGGGACGATTCCCTTCTGTTTGCTTGTCTACTGACTTTAAGGCCAGAAGAGTAGAAGTCTCTTTAGGCACTCTTCTAAATGCTTTAACGTATCTTCACTAAGTTAATACTCATACTATGTCCTACGACAATGATACCTACTTTCATGGTTCCCACTTTACAGGTGAGGGGACTGAGGCTTGGAAGAGTTAAGTAGCTTGCTCATGGTTACACACTCACGAATGGCAGAGCTGAGATTTGAGTGCAAGAGAGCTGACTCCAAGTTCTGGGCTCCTCTTCGCTGTGCTATCCTGGCTCCCAATAATTGCACAGAGCGGAAACATAAAAGTTCGGAAGCTGGCCTAAAATTTGACAAGAAATGCCTTTCCTCACAAGGAAGGCTACCTCCACAGGCAGCCCAAGCACTTCCTCGGGTGCAGTCTAGCTTCAGAGCTGCTCCAAACAGAAGGGGTAGGAAAATTCTCATTTTGTGGCTAATTGAATTAGTGCCTCCCTCTCAGCCGTAATGAAATTCAAAGCCATTTTATTAGTCCTCTTGGGACTCTTTTTAAAAATTCTTCCTCTGCTGTATTAGATTAGATGCCCTGTATAAAATAAGGTCAGAGTCTTTCTGGGTATTTCTTTGTTGTTCCTGCCTACACCAGGGCACGCGCAGGTCGCTCAATTCAGTCTCCTGGTTCCCTTTGCAACACCCCAGGAAGAGATCGGACTATCTTCTAAACACAAGAGTCAAGCTGACCCTCACCTACCAGCGTCTACTTTATCATTCTCCAGCGGCTGGTACTATGTGTTTCTGGACGTATCACTGAAACCATTAGCTAACACAGCTCAGGGTGACAGAGATGGCCCATTTTAAAAGCAATTACCTTTGTCCCTGACCACCCCATAGATACAAACAGCCTTTGAAAAACTCAGCTGTATACTAAAGGGTCTTTTGAGGACAACATGGTATCTTCTTCATTAAGCATGCGACTTGGACAGAAAGTCACAGCTTCCTACCCTGCCGTGGATTTGTCTACACATCCTCAGGCTGGAGAGAAACCCAAGAAGGGCATTTCGTGACTGCAAATTGGTCTTTGCAAAACAACATTCCCAATGATAACTACGTTTATGGAGTGCTTATTCTCCGTGTCTGGCCCTGTACTGAACACTGATAATCTAGAGAGTGAACACTGAATGCTGATTCTCAGTGTAATGTAGTAAAAATTGGGCTCTAGAACCAGGCTGCATGGATTTGAACCTAGAGCCCACGTTTTTACTAGACTACACTGAGTAATCAGTATTCAATGTTCATCTGGAAAATGGGCTTAATAAAGGAGACTAACTTATTCAGTTGATACAAATGTTGCATGTGTTAATATAACCAAAGTTCTTAAATCAATGTAAACCCTAGGGAAGGGTTAGCGATTTGTCTTCCTCCCCAGCATCAGTTTCTCCTCTCTCCCAATGCCTGCACGTTCTCGAATGCTCTTACCTCCTTCTCACCTTAGCTTACAGCTATTTATGCTCTCATCTTAGGGTCTCCAGGAGACTCTAAGCTCTTAAAGGACAGAGTTCATTGGAACGCAGCGTTACAGCTCTGCGCCTGCGTGTTGAAATCACACCAGAAATACACAAGGAATTGATTGTCCTTAAATCACTCTTTGTCCCACTTAGAAGTAATAGAGAGTGGGGGGAGGGAAATGCTGCAGTATTTAGTGGCAAGTTTTACACAAATTTCACCCAACACGGCTCGGTCTCAGGTGTATGCTGTGTGCTGGGGCTCTGTGCTTGTTCCTTTTAACTCTATCAGAAGGGCAACAGGCGAAAGCAAGATGGGCAGGATCATTTTAAAAACAGATAAACTATTGGCACTGCCACGGACGCCGGGACAGCTAAATCTGGTCCCTGTGAGTCTTCAGGTCTGATCTAATCCTACTCTTAAAGCCAAACTCGCATCCACTTTGGACTGTGGCCTGGTCCTGAGTGCATTTTAAACCCCAGGACTGATGGCTTTGCCAATATTTTATGTGTTCCCTGGGAAACTCCTGGAGCACCACAGTGGTCAAGACGCAAACAGCTTGGACCGTGGCGTTCACCACTTACCATCCTCCAGTGGCTTCGGAGCCTACCAGATTCAGTGTAAACCGGAGTGCTGGGAGGCGCTCCACAACACACATTTTCTGTCTTAACTTATAGATTTCTTCCGCCCTTGGCCAGCTGGCTTAGCCACAGTCGCCCCAGACTTACCCCACACTGGCCTACTTCCTGGTCACCGTGTGGGTCACGTCCATGCTGGTGCCCCTGCCTACATGCCTGTGCAGCCACGCTGTCTGTCAAGATCGCATCTTTTCTGGAAGGCCCAGTTCCCACACCACCTCTCTCACAGAGTCTCCACCCATCCTAGATGTACTGTCTTCCCATTCGGGACCCTCATAGCATTTTTCTTATACCTCTCTTAGAGCGAATATTACAAATATTAGGAGACTGGCTTCTGGCAACCAATTATAATATTCATCACTACTATTATTAAATTTACTGAGGTTTGCAAATGTCAGGCATTGTCTTAAGTGGTCTATATACATTAGCACACTTAATGCTCGATATATCCTATGAAGGAAGTAAAAATAGAGATAATAGTAGCCTACTTTTTTTTAATGTTTATTTTTGAGATAAAGAGACACATGAGCAGGGGAGGAGCAGAGAAAGAGAGAGGGAGACACAGAATCTGAAGCAGGCTCCAGGCTCTGAGCTGTCAGCACAGAGCCTGACACAGAGCTCAAAATTCATCAACCTCGAAATCATGACCTGAGCCAAAGTTGGACACTCAGGCGCCCCAATAGTAGCCTACTTTTTCAGGTTGTTATGAGGATTGAATAAGGAATACATGGTCTTACAACTGACCTCATTGTGAGCCTGGCACACAATAAATGCTCAATATGTGTTTATTATATCATCATCACCACTGTCAAAGCCATTTTACAGATGAAGAAACTGAGTCTTAAAGTGGTTTGCATATAATTACTCCACTAGTAAAACCTGGAACTTGTATACTGTGTTAATCACTGCGTTTTAATGTAAGTCCCTTTAAGGGTCGACATTTCAGGGACATCTTTATTCCTGTTCAGAGTTTAGCACAGAATCGGTTACCCAGAGTCAGCCTATAAGTGTATGCTGAAATGAATAGATTACACCTGATACCATCTAGAATTTCATCATCTCGCTAGGGGGTTTCTAATAGTAGCCACTGAATAATAGTGTATTCTCCTGGATAAGGCAAAAACTCGGGGACCCATTTACGCTTTTCTGAATGTAGGCTGATTTCTTATTCTCCAGTCCTTGCCAGTGAAGCGCTTTCCTTCAGCTCTTAAAAATGCCCTCTTTCGATGCAGGAAGTGAACACATCCAGCTATTTCTACAATTTTAATGTGAGCAAAGCATGTTGCAAACAGCCCGCGTTGGGAAGCTATCCCTCCCAGAGCCCCGGCACGGGAGGCGAAAGGACGCTAACCTCATTATCCATGCCCACGCTTCCCTCCCGTCACCTTCATCTCTGACTTTCAGTCCAGGCCGCTCAGGTTTGTTTCTGTCGCCGTAAATTAAAGGACATGCTTTTTATACGCCCTGAATCCGTGTCACTCAAGATGACAAGAGTAAGGGAAAAATGGTTTCCCATAACCCTCTCGAATGTCCTGGTATGAAATTGCAGCAAGGAGCGTGTTTCCCGGCCGGGCCGCCTGATACCTGGACCGGGAGCGTGGCCGTCTGAAAGGAACACACCATCCGCAGCAGGCGGCCCCTTGGGTCCGAGCGGTATCGCTTTCACCCATGCATGAGCCGAAGCTTCTCACCCCGGGCGGTGCCCCGCCTCTCGGCTAACCATGAAAATCGCTCAGATGTGTCTCCTCGATTGGACCACAATGTTTCAATTTGTTTCACCACCGTTTGTAAAGCGACCTATGACCTCACCCAAAGCCCCAGATTGTCCCGCTGTGCAGAGTGCCCCCCCACCCCCGACCCCAGAAATCCCAGATCAATTACAAGTGCTGAATCTTCACAAGCCAGGGTCCCATCCATCCTGACTTGGACCCTGCTGCACTGAAACCAGGGCAGATCCCAGGCTCTCCGCCACAGGAGGCTGAGGCAGGTACTGAGCCGCCTGTCTGAGAGGAGAGACCCAGAGTGTGTGCTTGAAGGTGAAGAAACCCCTCCCCCACCATTCACAGAGCCCTGCATTTTTCACACATGAAGATTACAAAAGTAACAGGTGTATGACAAGCACACATTCACGCTCATCTACCTTGCCACAGTCATTGCATGGGACGCCTTGTCAATATCACGGCAATCTGATGTCCCTCAGATATCAGAAGGCTGGACCTCGGAAAGTTTTAGAATTACGTGCCTAAAGTTATTCGGCCAGTTAGTGGCAGAGCCAAGAATCAAATGACAGTGATATGACTGGACTAGGACCTATTTTAATTTTTTTTTAATGTTTATTTTTAAGAGAGAGAGAAACAGCACAAACGGGAGAGGGGCAGAGACAAAGGGAGAGGGGCAGAGACAAAGGGAGACACAGAACCCAAAGCAGGCTCCAGACTCTGAACTATCAGCACAGAGCCCGAGGCGGGGCTGGAACCCACAAGCTGTGAGATCATGACCAAAGCAGAAGTCAGCACTTAACCCATTAAGCCACTCAGGTGCCTCAAGGACCAGGACCTATTTTATGTGTATGGAGAAGACAGGGGCCCTGCAGTAGTGCTCAACGCTGGTCACTGTACGGGGGAAAGGGTCCAAATACAATTGCTGTATTAATCAGCATTCTCCAGAGAAACCAGTCGGGTACATATATATAAAGAGAGAGATTTATTTTAAGGAACTGTTTCGTGTGATTATGGAGGCTGGCAAATCCAATATCTGCAGGCTGAGTCATCAGGCTGGACACCCAGAAAGCCAAGGCTGAAATTGAAGTCCAAAGGGTGCCTGCTGACAGAATTCCCTCTTGCCTGGGGAAGTTCAATCCTCTGATTCAGGTCATCACCTGATTGAGTGAGGCCCACCCATGCTACAGGAACAGTCCGTTTTGATCAAATTAAATGTTAAATTCATCCAGAAACACCTTCACAGAAACACCCAGAATAATGTTTAGCCGAATATCTGTGGCACAGCTAAGCTGACACATAAATTTAACTGTCATGGGTCATTTCACAGCTTCACAGATGCTTCTGTAGAGCCAGGTGTCAAGAACCTTCTGCCATTCCACATATCACCACTGCCTACAATCTCTTCAAGCCCAAAGACAGCCTAGTCTTTAGCAAACTGCCCAGGACACAGAAAGATAAGGTATTTTTCGTCTAAACCAGATACTGCTTCTTTCAGGGAAAGTAGCAAGGCGATTTCTGTAGGTACAGACGTAGGTGTAGCCAAGAAGTACAATCCTACATTTTCTAGAAGGTAGGTACAAGCAATCCCATCTTGCACAGACCACTTTGACCACGGGTGCCAAATGGTTTCTGGTGAATGGGCAACATTCATTCTATTTACTCTCTTCCCGAGCCCTTTCAAAGCAGAATTCCCTATCTGACAGGGAGGGCTGAGTTTTGAAAACTTAGGAAAAGCCAGAATGAAATGGTTCATTTGCACCTGACCTATGGCTTGACAAGAGATACTGGAGGCTTGTGTTAAAAGGCGATAAATCTCACCAAGATGGCAGGGAAATTTGTAGCCAGAGCTGGGCAAAGCATTTCCTATAGCAGTGAATTCAGAAAAGCTGACAGTACTGGCTGATAATGTATTTGCAAAATTTAAAAGCCCGCCCCCCTCTGCCTGTTGGCTGAGAAATTTTAGAAGATTGAAGCATAAGGCTGCAGAGGCATGAAGAGGTGGTATGCCTGTCTAGTTTGGCTTAGTTTCACACACCAAAACTTCGGTGTTTTTTATGGCATGTTGTTTTGAAAATGTTTAGATGCATTTTATATGTGTTTAATGAACCAACTCAGAATTAGGCGAGTACTTATCTGTGTATCAGACCAGCAAATTTGTTTGCTGGAGGTTGGAACTATAGGGCCAGGAGCCTTAGGGAACAGAGGGGCATCTCCTGGGAACTTGAGCCTGCACAAGAGGTGTTACAGCCCTCTCAGCTGGTCCCCAGGAAATCCAGGGCTGCCACTATGTCCAGGCCCAGGGATAACTGTTGAGTGGGCAAAGGTGGTCTGTGACCCCTCCCCTCCTTGCAGAGTTCCTTTTCTTTCCCTCCCTTCTTCTGGCTCAGGCTTCTTTCTGCTCACTTCAGATTTTTAACAAAGCTGATCTTGGTTGAAATCTCGAGAGCCTGTTGTTAGCTACAGGTTGACCAGTTGCCTCTGCCTACAATAGTGCTATCTTTTTTACTTATGTGTCTCATGGTTGGCTTTCTGTTGGCCACTATAGGTTGGCTTTGACTGGGATAACTTGGCTTTCCTCACTTTCCTCATTTTCCAGCAGGCAGTTCCAACATGTTCCTTTCAAGGCAACCTCGAGACTGCAAGAGCACAAGTGGAAATAAGCAGGTATCTTTTTCAAGCCCTTGTTTGCATCATGTGTGCTAATATCCAATTATCCCAAATAAGTCATATGGTGAGGCCTCTTGTAGGGCAGTATAAGGTTACAGGAAAAAGGACACCTAATGCAATCAATCTTTCATAGCCCGGGTTCCAGGTTGGAACTAGGGCAGTAAAGGTCATGTAGGAAAGCCCCTATCATTTGTTCCGGTCCACCCAGAAGTCTATCTTGTTCAACCATAGCCTATCCATCCATCCTTTCAAACTTCTATGGGGATTGACTCTAGGCTAAGAGCTTTATAGGATACAGAAATAATAAAGACTGGGGTCCTACCAAAAAGAGATTAGGATACAATAGGCATGGACGCACAGTATGCCAGCATCGTGAGGACCTTGAGAAAGGCCGAAATAGAATTGATAAATTGTTATAGGGTTGAGACTGTTAAACACCATGGTCTGCAGGGGGATATAAACCCTTAGGGAATTTTTCAGAAATCTAAGGTGAAACGAGGCAAAGGAAGAAAAAAAAAAGGACAGCACAACAGATTTCTTTGTAAAGTTAAATTTTTTGTCTTTCAAAAACCACTGTTTATTCTGGAAACATGTTCTTCCTATCTCTGAATGAAAATACTAACTTTTATAAAGTTAAAAAACAATAGTTTTGTTTGTGCATTTTTAAATCTCCTTACTTAGTAACATAAAAGTTGTCAATCTAAAACCTACCCTCTCCCAAACCTCACGCTGTTTCCTTTTCTGTTTTTATTTTGCCTTCACCCCAACAGTCCGGGCACCGAGAGGACCCCAGGGAGGAGGAGTCATCTGACACGGGCCTCATGGTGGGCTGGATTCCAGCAGATGGAAATGACTGTGGTGTGAGTGGAATCTAAAGAGATAGCAAGGAAGGAGCAAGGAAGACTGGGGCATTCTGTCCACAGCCTCGAGTAAGGTCCATCTGAGCACCCTTGAACAACAGCCTGGAGCTGAGGGAGATCAGGGCTCCTGTCCTTCACCTTGAAACCCACCTTCCCATGCCTCAGCAGGCCCAGTCTGGGCCCAGCTGTAGTCGGCTCTTGAAGACTCTTTTCCCAGCCACACATTTTGAAGGGTTCTTCCTTTTGCCTGATGGTTAGGTGACAATTTTCCTCTATTCCTCTTCCGTCTGCCAGTAGACCCTCCCGGAGACCAGCCTTCCACACCTCTACTTCCCGGGTGACTCTTCTCCTACAGGACAGTCAAGCTGATAGGATGAGGCCAAAACTAATTCTCCCTGTCCCGAATCACCCTCCCTCAAGCACCCTCCTGGGTCTGTCTTATCATGAGCCACCCAGGGAGGCATCGTTGACGCAAAGACCACAATAATTTTATTAATGATTCACATTAGTATTATCAATTCAATGATCTTTAATTCAAAGTCACAGGTAAAGAGCTCTTTAAACCCAGGGTGGTCTAACTCTGAAGGTGAAGTGCTTCTCCATCCTCCTTACACACATACACACACACACACACACATGCACGCGTGCGCGCGCACACACACACACACACACACACACTGTCTGTCTGTCTGTCTCTCTCTCTCTCTCTCTCTGTCTCTGTCTCTAAGAACCTCCATGATGTTCTCAATGCCAAAAATACTATTTAAAAAGTAAAACAGGCCCCACCCAACATCCTACCCGACACCCAGCCCTCACAGCCCAGGCTGAAACATCACATAGGAATCACAGAATTGGACAGTTTTCTTTTGAACTTGACTTTTGAGGTATGTTTAGGTGCTATCACCTCCATCCATCTGGAATCAGGCTTTTAATACTTTGTGGTAGTTCATTGTTTGGAGCAATACAGCTCAGAGTTACCGTCAGTGGGTTCTGTGTGAAGTCGAGGGCATTTAATGGAATCCAAGGATAGAGAACTGCATTGTCTCCATTCCACATGTGCTGTCTCGGGGCCCAAACTTCAGGACTGCACAGTGAATGGAATGATGACATTAGCCAGAAATAACAGCTCTACCACACGTGTGAAATGGAGCGCTAATAAGATTTTGAACCCAAATTCAGGATAAGGTTAACATAACATTGTTTCTTAAAAGTCACCAGAAGAAACCATTTTCAGTACAAAGACTCCCATCTGTGTAACGTTTTACATTTCTCAGCATGCTTTCACCTCATTTGATATAAATGAAGCAATATTATCCCCATTTTACAGATGGGAGAGCCAGGGTTGGGGAGTATTAACTGGTCTGTGCAGTTAGAAGGCCTGTCAGTGATGTACATAAACCTGGAATTAGGACAAGTACTTCTGTGGCCAAGTCTACTCAGATGAGCACAATTAAACTTGTTTGACTGGCTCGTTTTGTTTTGTTGGAGAATCCTGGTTCACTAACTAAATTCCCTGGAATGTGAGGTGGTTTCTAAACGGAACAGTTGTTTACAGCAAACACAGGTGGTGTGGATGGAGTCACCCAGTTGGCTTAATCAGTAAAGAGGCCCGAGCTGTAGAAGTGGAAAAAAAAACCTAACCTACTCACTCAAATATTTGGATGTTCTTTCATGACTGTGCAACCTCATGACCACACATGTTCTGACCCCCATCGGATGGAAATGTAGCCCAGCCAGTGTCATAATGACAGCAGTGGGAACTCCAGAATTCTATGTAGGAGGAGCCTCATTAGGACTGACCTCCCGGTGAAAGATGTTTGGGTGATAGGCACAGTTTGTTTTCTCTTGGATTATATGTTACAGATCAAAAAAAAATTTTTTAAGTTGCTTTCAGTTACCTTTGCATAAAGTTGAGACAACTTAAATTGTACATGACACAGAACACTAGAGACTGCAGTAATGATGGTGGTGGTAGTTGCAGTAGTAATAGTGGTAGTAGGGTGACTAATTCATTCCAATATACTCAGACTCTATTTTATTTTATTTTATTTTTTAATTTAATTAAATTAAATTTTATTATTAAATTTTATTATTTTAGAGAGAGAGTGAAAATGGGAAGGAGGATCAAGGGAAGAGAGAGAGAGAGAGAGAGAGAGAGAGAGAGAGAGAGAATCTTAAAGAGGCTCTATGTTCAGCTCGGAGACCAACATGGGGCTCAATCCCATGACCTGGGATCATGATCTAAGCCAAAACCAAGAGTCAAACACTCAACCGATTGAGCCACCCAGGTGTCCCTCCCTCAGTTTTAAAACCGAAAGTCCCAGGCTCTCCTTGCAACCCATCTCAGGCAAATTGGGAGAGTTAGTCACTCTTAAGTAATAAAAATCATCATCATCATTATCATAGGAAATGACTAGAGAAGAATCTGATGGGATTGTGGGGTACTTAAACTTCAAAGATACCCATTTGGTGCCACCATTGACTGTCTGAAATAGGTTTATGCAGTGCCAAGATGTCGGCACACAAGAAAACTAGTCCTCAGTGTTGTCGCCATCCCCAAGAGCCATGTTCTTTGTCCCCATCTGGATTTCTGGAATCAGTCTACCCAGGTGATCACCAGGCATCACCACTAACCTATTACAAAGCTTCATTGGGTCCGATCTTCTCTCAGCAGCATCTGCTCCCCTCTGAGTAACAGGAACTCTTGGCCTACTCCAGGCAGTCATTTCTACCCTGGATTCTTGATTCTTCTCCAGGGCTGTCCCCAGGACCTCAAGATCTCCCTGCTCTCAAATTGCCCTTACCATAGCTGGGGTTTCTGTTGGCCCAAAAAGTGCAAGGGGAACAATAAACACTACCTGTGTCTGGAAGGGGAAAAAACATTGGCTGGGAACTCTGAAGGAGACGGAACTAGAGACATACCTGAAGACGGGGAAGGCTTTATACAGGAACAAGCAAAAAGAAAGGCATCAAGGGAGGAAACCATGTGAAAAAAGAGCAATAATGAACAAAGTAAGTCCTCATGGGGACTCCGAGACAAACATGCCTCAAGGAGACAGCGAGGGAGATGGGGACCAAACTTTTGGTGGTGGAGAAAGAAATACCTATACCCTTCATTTGAGAGACTTGTTCTCAGCTGGGGGCAGTCCCCCCCCCACCCACGGAAAAACACCTCGCAATGTCTGGAGACATTTTTGATTGTTACAAGCGAAAGCAGGGATGCCGCTGGCAGCTGGTGGGTAGAGACCAGAGACACTGTTAAACATCCTACAATGCCCAGGATGGCTGCCCGCAAGAAAGAAATATTCAGCTCCAAAATCAACAAAGCCGAACTTGAGAAACTTTGCAGTAAACAATGGGGAGACACTGGAGGTTTTGAGCAGGGAAGTTGGAGCTGATACCATATAAACCAGAGACAAAGTTAGCCAGCACCAGAATATCTCACTTTATGCAATAAAAAGAGTCTAAAACAAAACAAAATAAAACAAAAAAGCTTTTGTTGCAATCAAAGTTCTAGAATTAAATCCAATTTTAAATGTATTGAAGCAATCTACTAGATGAATCAAGGTGAACACTCTTATGAAGGGAAGAATCCTTCTCCAAAGCAATCACCATTCCTACCAGCAACCTTTCTGATTTACGCAAATATTTGTGCCTTAGAGCCTCTTTACATGGGGCACACCTAGTTACCCCTTTCAGACACAGGAGGGCAATGCAGGCTTCTCTCCCCAGGAATGGAAGATGAGAAGCCGGACTCTCTGACTCCTGCCCACTGTCTGACCCCAGAGCGGTTCCATATTAGATCACTGATTAGTTCCAGGAGCAGTTTCTTTTTGTTCATGATTCATCGACTCTTAAAAGCAACTATTTCTTCACCCTGTCATTGGGACACTTAATCCAAAAATATTGAAATCAGGAGACATTTTCCTTGCTGTTAACGTTGGAAGCAGAATACGATTCCTTTGAAAACTTCAAAAGTTCATGTTTGTTTCTTGGTGACTGCTTTCAAGTCTTCCAACAGTAAAGGATTTCACTTTCCTCTAGATAAAGCTTGTTTTTACCCAGTCTCAGTTTTCTTTCCTTTCCCTAAAAACCCCTCAACACAACTAAGTGCACTAAATATTTAGGAATAGAATTTATGAGCTTTGGCTGTTTACTTCTTGCCCAAACTAAAAAGTATGTCTGCGTGTGGCCTGAGGAATCTCAGCTATGACAAAACTAAAACAGAGAATTGTGCATCTACTTCATGTTCGAAAGGCAGGGGGGAGTCTTTTCTTTCCTTTCCGGCACAAAGGAAAATAAATAAACCATCTTCTGCAAGCACCTCATCCTATCTATCCTACCTTGGATGGCCATCGGTAAAAGTTTGTTGAGACCATCAGGAGGAAAGACAAGGCAGGCGTCTGAATTTGGAGGGCCATTGCTTGCTCAGCCAACAGAGCTGAAGATGCTGGCCACCTTGACCTGTCCCTTGAAGCCTTTTTCAGCTGCCCACCTTGAACTCTGAACCACACGTGTCTTGGGGGGTTGGGGGGACCAGCAAATCTCTAACGAGTTTCTGAACCGCCTGCAGTCCTTCCCTTCCTTGTACACATCGCTTTGGAGAACTGAGACCCAACATCTGGAATTTGGCTTTTCACTGTCACAGGATGTCTCAAATGCTGGCTGGTGTTTCTAGAGTTACATAATTTCTCCTAAGGAGCTTTTTTCTCACTTCAAAAAAAAAAAAAAAAAAAAAGAGGGAGAGAAATTGTGGAGGAAATGCCTATGATATTAAAAAGTCATAAGTACTCATCTGTGATAATGAAAAAGCAGCAGCACTGGATGTACATGGGTTCTGATAGTTACCCCTGAACTCGAGGGAATGGAGCCTGGTGGAGCTGACCATAAACGGGCAGACGTGAAGAGAGTGGGGAAAAGAGGTACATGGCTCGGGGTGTGCAAACATTGCGGTGATGATTTGAGCTTCTCGGGGAAGAATGAAAGACCCAGGGGTCTGAGGCACATCTGGTTATCTCAAACCACCTCACCCAGATAATCTTACCCAACCTTCAATCGATGGTTGACTTAACACGTTCAAGCCTCACCCCTGGATGCCTCTTCCTACTGCTGGAGGGCCACCCTCGAAGCATGTGCTATGCTATTCAAGGCAGAATCTGAGGGAACTGGAGGAGCCTGTTTGCAGCAGCCAGACCCCAGGCTGGCCCACAGCGATGCATGGGGCAGACTCTGGCTCTTCACCCAACATTCCACTGGCACTGCCAAGTGGAAATGAGCTTTGAAAACCACTCCTTGGCCTCTTAAAAGGCAATTGACCCAATGGTTGATTATTTTCTTGAAATGGCCCATTGAGCTGGATTTCCATTCTTCCTGTTACAGGAGAACAGGATAAATATAGTCCAAGAATCATTATAAACGAGAGTTTCACTACCTCCCTCTGCCTCTCCCCCAAAACTTTAATGGAAGCTCTTAAGCATCCTAACGCAGAAGATTCCAGAAAAAATAGATATATTCTTCAATTGTCGAATATTCTTAATCTCAAAAGGCATGTAGGTCCTCTGGCCAACACACGAATCTGAGCTGACAACCTGTGTGTGTGTGGGGGAGGGGGGGTGGGTGTGTGTGGTGGCATTATTCTCACTAGAGTGGATGACCACTGAGTATTTCATCCTCTTCAATAAGACCAGTAATGGGAAGAAGACTTGGTTGAGCTCCCCTGGAATGTCAAGATCTCCCTTCATTCAAGGTCCTTAAAAATAATAAAGGTGTTTAAAGTTGTCCTAAAATTATCAAATTTAAAACTGTCCCTGGTGCTAGGAATCCAAGAATTAACAGATAATTGTCCTTATCCTTAAGAAGTCTGTGTTCTAATGGGAGATACAGATAATAAAATAAGCAATTATAGTCCAGGATAACTGGTGTCTCAACAGGAAGTTCAAGATCCTCTGAAAATATATATAAGGGTCACCTAGTTCAGTTTGGGGAGGTCAAACAAGGCATTATGGAAAAAAGGACATCTAAGCTGAGATCAGAATGACAAGGTAAGGGGTAACAAAGAAAAGAGATAGAACATCAGAAGAGAAGTAACATCATTCACAAATCTCTAGAAATTGACGTACATGGCATTTGGCTAAAGTATGAGTGATGAGGAACAAAAATTGATGTTGTAAACCAGGATTGGCAAACTTTTCCATAAAGGACAGATAGTAAATATTTTAGGCTTTGTGGGCAGTACAGTCTTTGTCAGAACTACTCAGTTCTGCTGCTGTGTCAAGGACGTACCCACAGACAATATGTAAATGAATGTGTTCCAATAAAACTTTATTTATAAGAGCAGGCAGTGGGCTAGATATGGCTCATGGTCTTACTTAGCTGGCATCTGAATCTTCCCTCTTCTCAGTGTGGCTCCCAAATCAGTAGCCTCAGCATCAACCAGGAGCTTGTTAGAAATGTGGAATCTCAGGATCAGCTCATAACCTGCTAACCTGGAATCTGCATTTTAGGTTTGACAGTTCCCCAGGTGGTCTGTAGGCACATTAAAATGGGAGAAGAACTACTGTAAGCCTTGAGGCCTCTGGACTCCATCTTTGGGACACTCGTATTTGCATGGTTGGAAGATGCGTCTGACTGTGGTGTCGAAAGTATCAGAGAGTGAATGTCTCCTTAAATTTCATGTCCTGAGTACCTACCTTGCCTCTGTGGGGGCCTGGCCCTAGTGAGAAAAATGGACAATAAAAGACAAGACTACAAGATGTTTTCTCTCTTCTCCCAGCCTGGCCAAATCCAACTCCCGCCACAACAGGCTGGTCTTCACAAGCTTTAGATGTTAGCTTCCGGACCAGCATGCAGGCAGCGGCTCTGAGCGTGAGCAGAATAAGGTCCCTTAATTACGCAAGAGAGGGACTCTGGACCAGCTGTGCACACTCCGAGGGAAGACATCGATCAAAGAATGCATCCCCCTCTCCTACCTTTTATTTATGCTTTAGAAAATCCAATTAAAGCAGAGCCTGGCACTCTCCTAATTTTTCAGCCACTTAACACATACAACGGAGTTGCTGGCCATGAATTTAAACACTCTCACGCACCCTCATGCATGCATACAAAATAAACACACATGTCCTTTTTCTTCCTTGTCAGTTTCAAGGACTCGGGGACTTGGGTTGTGCCTGTGGACCCCGCAGCCAAAAAGATGACGGAAAGTTGGTTAGAAAATGTCATGCAGCTGGCTTCGTCAATTTCTTGTGTCTTTTCCTCCGCCTCGGATGATTGTATGTCATTTACATGCCTTTCCTTGCTCATTTTGGTTTGTCCTTGGGGTTGGTTCACTCAGATTATGCTGATGTGAGCAAACTCTGAATAATGTTGCCCTGCTGTTTCACGGGTTTAAGATTAGACTGATGCTTTATAGTCCAACCGTCACTTGCTTTGCAGAGCCTTGATAATGTATGGCCCCAGGAAGGACATCCATGGAAATTACTACAACGATCCAGTATGGACAATATGGAGCCTGGGCACTTCTTGGTGTCAATATCACTGAGCCGCTCGTGTCTGTAAATGTCCCTTGCCAGGTCAACCGCTCTGCCACGCAAGTGAAGGTGGTAGAACCCAGCACGCACTTGTGCACCAGACACCCAAGGGTTTCTCCCCACGTCTAGAACCAGATGAGTACTTTGTCTTACCAGTGTGCTTGATACATGGGAGAGTTCAACATTTCTTAAATGAGAATGTTTTTACCAGGATATATCTAAGGGCATTGTGGTTGGGAATCGGGGTCTAGAGAAGCTAACTTCAGGATGAATACCAGTTCTACTTCCTAGCTGTGTGACCTTGAATACATTTCCTAACCTTCTCTATGACTCAGTTTCTTTGTATTTTAAAATGAAGGTAAAGATAATACTTGCCTCGTAGGGCATAAGGATTATATAAGACTTCACACGAAGGAGTGAGTAGATTGGCGGATTCACGGCTGCACAAATAAACGCCAGTCATCATGCCTATGTTGGCAAAAGCTTCACTTGCGTTTTTTGCCAATCCATATACCTTCCTCCCTTACAGCCCAACTTATAACTCACCTTCTCTGTTTGATAAAAATTGTAATACACTGATTGTCCTAGCATGATCAATAATCAAGTGACAAATAAGTTATGTAAATGGTACAATTACTTCTCCTTAAATAGTATCCTTATAGGATATCAACTCTGCCTCTCCTCTGGAGACTCACCTCCCATGTGGTCCTGGAGAGACCGCCTATCCAAGCAGCCAGCCCTGTCCCCTGGGTGTGCTCTCACCACCTGTGTGAGCAAAGGACCAAACTAAGCCAAAATGAGTCTTCCCCGAGAGGTGATTTGTGGATGCTGAGAAAGAAAAGTTCCTCTTCCCCTGGGATTCAGGGCCACAAGGACAACACAGGCTAGAGATGCTAGGTGGTTACCCTGAACACTTATGAAGATCGGAGGAAACTATAGATTGATGCCAATGCATAGAGCTGAGAAACGGCAAGAGAATGAGAAAAATCTAACAATGCTTGATGAGCCCCTGGATCATGACATAACTGGAGACAACTCTACCTCTAGACTCCCCACATCCATGAACCAGTAAAATGCCTCTTTGCTTAAGCAAGTTGGTACTATTTTTCTGTGTCTTGCAACTGGAGGAGCCCTGATTGAAACACTTTTAACTGTATGAGTCCTGGGTGACTCAGTTGGTTGAGCATCTGACTCTTGATTTCAGCTCAGGTCATGATTTCAGTGTCATAGGATTGAGCACTACCCAGACTCTGTGCTGCCTGCTTAAGATTCTCACTCTATTTCCCTCTCCCCTTCTCATGCACTCTCTCTCTCTCTCTAAAATTAAAAAAAAAAAAAAAATTTAAGCAGCCCCAACCAAAAGAATTTACGTTCAATTAGTTAGCATTACGTGAATGATAATTTATTTTATTTTTTAACCTCTATAATTTGATTCTTAATTTGAATTAAGGATGTTTTACTAAAAGGAACTGTTTTCTATTTTTTATTTTAGCAGTCATAAGTAGAGGTTTAAATAGAAAGGTTAGGTGGTTCTTTAATGAATACAATGGGAAATATGCAAAATAAAATTGAGTTGAATTTGCTGTCCATCTGTCTATAAAAAGTAAAATATTATATTTGGAAATATATATATATTTACCTACACATGTATACATATATGTAGCATATATATGTATATACCAAGGACAAAGAGTAGGTGAATTTATTGAGTCCCTGCTATGCGCCAGGTACTATTCCAGTATGATGTATGTGTTAATTCATTGAGTCCTTATGATAACTTCCCTTAGAGGTAAGCATTGGTATATCTGTATCACACATGAAAACTGAGACCCGGAGAGGTTATGTCATTTTTTCCAAGGTCACACAGCTGCTGCTAGGTGACAGAGCCTAGATTTAAATCCCAGCTCTTTAGTTCCAAAACCCATGATGTCTTTCCACACCGGCTTCCTCGAAAACAATTGGCATTGTCACTGCTGCTTTCCCAGTGTCCAGAACAATTAACTGTGACTACGTAAGTGTGCTTTACCACATTCATCTCCAACATGGCGCTCCATTCATTAAGTAAAAACACGAAGCCCCATGTTAGCTAATCCTAGTACACAGCCACTCCAAATGCCAGTGTCTGCAAGGGAGGCCACAGCAGAGGGGGCCTCAGCTGGGAATCCATAGGACTCACCTACAGTCCTATGTGCCCTTCAGTGATTCGAAGCCTTGCCCTGCAAAATAGATGGGGATCCCTGGAAAACAGCAACCATGCTATTGGATTTGAAAATAAGTGGCTCAGAAGGAAGCATATCATTTAAAAACAGTGAGTCAAAATATTCTTTTCAATGATAAGATCATCAAGTATATTAGAACACCAGATATTTGATGATACTAAGGAGATGATGGTATGTGTTTATGTTGAAAACAAGATTCCTTATTTATAGAGTCATAGTGAATTTTTTAGAGATGAAATGACTCAGTGACTTGAACTTACTTTGAAATAGTCTGGGAGTGGAAAGAGATAAAGCAGAGAGAGAAACAAGACTGGCCATGTGAGGATAATGGTTGAAGCCAACTGATGGAATAAGGAGTTTCTCATACCATTCTCTCAACTCTTGTATCTGTTTGAGTTCTTCCTTAATAAAAGAAAAAAAAAGAAATATGGACATAAGAATCTATAGCTTGTAAAAAGAGGTTGCCTCTAGAGAGGGAGTCGGGGAAGGGAAGGCAGGACTCTGGTACGGGCAAAAGTGAGATCAGGGACTTCTGTTCTCATTAAAGCCCTGTGGTATTATCACCTTTTCCCATTTTGTAAATATATTCCTTTGAGAAAAATTCAAATTAAATTCTAAAAGAAATCAAGAAAGAAAGAGCTCATGGGCCAACCAGCCCTTCCCTGCTCCACGGAAGGTATCACTAATCAGCTGCTGCCTAATCTCCCAGCAACCAGGAAGACACTCTGGAACCTTCAGTTCATCCTGCAAAAGATGCAGCCCATGCTGGGACTAGACCTTACAAAACGTGCACCTGCCTCATACTTTGCCTGGAACTTATTCTCATGGTTTAAACAGGCTCATATTGACTCAGAATGCTTGTCCTGCATTACTCTGGGTCAAGCTAAATACCCCATCAGAGACGCTGGGGCTCCCAGAACCTCCCCTCCAAGCCCTCAAAGTGACTCGTCATTCCTGACTCGCCCTCCACCGGCCTGAGCCCACGTTTCATTTCTGCCGGAGTTCCTGCTGAGTCCCAACTACCGGCCCTCCTTCAATCGCTGGCAGTAACATTTTCTTCTGATGTGCTTTACTGCAAATCTCAGAAAGCGATGAGTGCTAACAGCCCCCAGTCCCGCGCAAAAGTAAAACATCAGAATTACATTTGGGTCGGCTTCAAAAGTGTGAGGGCCTTTTCCACGTTTGGGCACAAGCCGGGGCATGCATCAGGTGTTTCCGGGCTCCTATACAATTCTCCTGGGTCGAGTAACCGCATTGCTATAAACCAGGCGAGCAGGCAGGGCCTAATATTGCCGTGAACCCGTCCTCCTTCCTGTTGTGAGAGAACGTCATTGTGGTTCATCAGCAAAGACCCATGGACCCCGATCCTCTCCATTCCCAGCCTTATTCCAGTGCTGGGATCTCTGCCAACCCCACACTCCGTGTCTAACACTACACCGAAAAATAGGGTCATTCTTCAGTTCTTTCACTTGAGACACTAAGAGAGGAGGAGGAGGAGGAGCACGTGTTTTTCTCTATAGCCAGGCACAGTGCTGGAAGCTTCCTACTCATTTCATCCCAAATGTAAATCCTGTGAATCGTGGAGTCAGCACATACGCCCATCTGAAAATGTTCACCACGTAGAAACACGTTTAAGGGAGATGTTTGAACCCATGCTCCCACCTCCCAAATCAGAAATTGCTAAGGAAGCAAATCTCCTTATAAAAGGTAATTATCATATATCCCCCGCCCCCCCACTCCCCCAGCCTCTGTGCTATTCCTAGTCACACTCGCATTCCTCAGGGTCTTCACAGAGAACTTGGCCAGGGTCTTAGTGTATGCTCTGTAGCCTGGGAAAAGTGGTGTTTTTATGGCCTGACTTAAAAAAGAAATAGCACAGCAAAGAAAAAAAAAATCCAACCAGAAGCCAATTATATAAATGACGGAGTTTGACTTGTCATTCAAATATGGCATTAAATGTTTCACATAGGCCTCAGGCTCATCTTGAGATTGTCTAGCCTTTGGAGGCCCAAGTCCTAGGCTGACATTCATTTTTAGCCTAAGTTCCAAACTACACTTTCAGGAAGTGCCATTTACATATTCCATAAGGGGAGGGCCATATTTACATATTCCATAAGGGGAGGGCCATATTTACATATTCTGTAAGGGAAGGGCCAGCTTCTGCAGCTTTCCAAGGCAGCCCTGCCCACCTTCTCCAAAGCCAAATGAGCACCAGCTTTCAATCACCTCTCTAAGTAACTGATGGATCATGCAGATTTAAAAGATCAGCAAAAAACACACAGTTTGAAATATGACTAACCAATTAGACCCGTTGGTGTACTTAGAATACTCAACCCAACATCTGGAGAATGCACTTTCTTTCTAAGTGCGTATGAAACCTTTACCAAAATAAACCATGAACTAGACCACAAGAAGTCTCAACAAATTTCAAAAGATTGAAATAAAAATATTTTCTTTGATCATAGTAGCATTGAATGGGAAATCAATATCGAAAAAGAAATAACAAATCACCAAGTATTTGGAAATTAAGGAACATACTTTTAAATAACTCAGAGATCATCAAAGAAATCAAAATGGAAACAAAAAAACATTTTGAGTCAAGTGAAAATACAACCTATCAAAACCTTTCGAATGCAGCTAAAGCAGTGCTTAAAGTGATATTTATAGAACTAAATGCATACATTAAAATATAAATGAATATGTTAAGTATTTGCATATATTTTAAAAGAAGAGAGGTTGACAAGTTCACGAGATAAGCTTCCATCTTAAGAAACCTGGGGGGAAAACAGCAAATTAAACCCAAGAAATTAGGAGAACTATGATAAAAATAAGTGTATAAATCGCTAATAAAATAAATATGTAATGGAGAAAAATCAATAAACCAAAAAGTTGGCAGCTTGAAAAGATTAATAAAATTCATACAGTAAGACTGATTTTTAAAAAGAGAGAAATCACAAATAAGCAATTCCAGGGATTAAAAAGACTATATTGGGGGCACCTAGGTGGCTCGATCTGTTGAGTGTCTGACTCTTGATTTTGGCTCATGTCATGATCTCATGGTTCATGACATTGAGCCCTGCATCGGGCTCGAGTACAGAGCCTGCTTGGGATTGTCTCTCCCTGTCTTTTCACCCCTTCTCCACTTGCAAACGCTTTCTCTCTCTCTCAAAATAAATAAATAAACCTTAAAAAATAAACTAATAATGTATTTATTTATGAATAAAATAATTTATTTTTAAATAAAAATAAAAAGGGGATATCCCTACAAATCCAAAGATATTAAAAATATAATAAGATGATATTATGAAGACGTTCATGCCAATAAATTTGAAAATGTAGTGAAATAAACGAATTCCAGAAAAACACAATTTACCAAAACTGGCATAAGAATAATAAAAAATCTTCATATTCTTACATCAATTAAAGAAATTAAATCAATAATTTAAAGACTTCCAACAGAATAAATCATATACTCAAATGGCTTCAAGTGTAAATTCTTACACAAACTTCTCCAGAGAATATTTTTAAAAAAGGCTTTTCCCAACTTTTTGATGAAGACCATAACATTGATGTTAGAACTTGACATAAGAAAACTACAGATGCAAAAATCCTATGTAAGATAGTAATGAATCATATCTCGCAATAGATAAGAAAGGTAATAAATCATGACCAAATGGGATTTGCTCTGGGAATGCAAAGTTGATTTGACATTCTAAAATAAAATAATTAATCACATTAACAGACTAAAGGAGAAAGAAATATGCCCACCTTGAATATAGTAATATCTCAAATATACTCACAGACACAGCATTTGATAAAAATCAGTAACTGTTCATGATTTTTAAAAAAACTTACTGAGAACAAACTGAGGGTTGATGAGGGGTGTGGGAGAGGGGAAAGCGGGTGATCGGCATTGAGGAGGGCACTTGTTGGGATGAGCACTGGGTGTTGTATGGAAACCAATTTGACAATAAATTATTTAAAAAATAATAAAATAATAAAAAATAAAAAAATAAAAAAAACTCTCACCAAACTAGAAATAGCAGAGAAATCCATAATCTCGTAGAAGAATTTATTAAGCTCTACATGAGCTTAATATTCCTTTTATTCAATATTATACTAAAGGTCCTACCCAGTACAATAAGGCAAGAAATAAATGGTAAAATGATTGAAAAGGAAAAGGAAAATATCAGTATTCATAAAGGACATGATTAAGTGTACAGAAAGAATCCAAATGAAACTTCAAACTATTACATGTATTAGGTTAACTTAGCAAGGTTGTTGGATACAAAAAATAATTGTATTTTTATGTAATACTAAAAACAATTAGAAATTAAATTTTTTAAATGCCAAATACAATTGCACCAAAAATCATAAAATACCTAGGATTAAATCTAACAAAAACTATTGAAAGATCTATACCCCAACAACCACAAAGCACTGATGGAAATAATGAAAGATTTCAATAGATTAAGGGATAGACCATTTTCACGGATTAAAAGGCTCAATATTGTTAGAATGTTGACCTTCTCTGATTAACTTATAAATTCAATGGGATCCCAATAAAAATCCCAGCAGGATTTTTATGGAAACTACCAGGCTGATTCTAAAATGTATATAAAAATACAAAGGACTAGCCAAGGAAATCTTAAAGATCAAATCTGGCAGACTTATGTAATTGGATAACAAAGCTTATAAAGCTATGGCAGTAAAAACACTAATGGAAGCACAGGCATAGAGAAGTGAACCAGTCGAAAAAAATACAGAACCCAAAAATAGACCCATACATACACAGTCATCTGATTTACAATAAAAGTACCTTATAACTCAGTGAGGAATCTTTGTAATAAGTGATTTAAAAGGTCAAATGGATCTGCCTATAAAGAAAAGAACTTTGATCCCTTACCTCACACTATGTACAAGAATTAATTCAATGTAGATCATAGACTTAAATGTGAAAGTCAAAACAATTAAGCATATAGAAGAAAATGTAAGAGATCATTTTTATAACTTCAAAGTGGGCAAAGATTTTTTAAATAGAACACAAAAAGCATTGACTTTAAAAGCTTGAAAAACTGGACTTTCTTAATGTTAAGAAATTCTGTTCATCATAACCCACCATTAAAAGACTCTAGACTCAGAGAAGATTATTTATAATTCATATATCTGGCAAATGACTAGTACTGAAAATATATAAAGAGTTTCTACAAGTCAATAAGAAAAATGGCAACCCAATGCTTTTTTTTTTAATAAATAGACTTTATTTTTTTAAAACATTTATTTTTGAGAGACATAGAAACAGAGCGTGAGCAGGGAAAGGGCAGAGAGAGAGGGAGACACAGAATCCGAAGCAGGCTCCAGGCTCTGATGAGCCGTCAGCACAGAGCCCGACGTGGGGCTCAAACTCACAGACGGTGAGATGATGACCTGAGCTGAAGTTGGCCGCTTAACTAACTGAGACACCCAGGCGCCCCAACCCAATGCTTTTAAAACTGAGCAGAAGTCTTAAGCATTACAAAAGGAAGGCCAAATGGCCAGTAAGCATATAAAAATTGCTCAACATTACGAGTTTTCAGAGAAATGCAAATTAAAACTGCAATGAGATCTCAGTACAAGACCACCAACGGAACTAAAATTAAAAGGACTTGCAATACCAAGTGTTGAAGATACAGAACATTTTTTGGGTGTATATTAGTACAATCGCTTTGGAAAACTGTTTAGCAGTATCTGCTAGATCTAAATGTATACCTGTTCTATGACCCAACAATTCCACTCTTGGGAATATATTAACAAAGAGAAAAAGGTATATGTGTCCACTCAAATATATATACAAGAGGGGAACCTGGCTGACTTAGTCAGTGGAGCATGTGACTCTTGATCTTGGGGTTGTGGGTAAGCCCCATGTTGAGTATAGAGATTACTTAAAAATAAAATTTTATAAAAGATATATACAAGAATATTTTTAGCACTTTAATGTGTAATAGCCACAAACTTAAAACAAAAACAAAATAGTTAAATAAATCACAGTGTACTCATACAATGGAATATTTCACAGCAAACACACACACAGATACACACACACAAAACACACAAACAAATAAACAAAACAATAAAGTTTGCTGTTACATCAACAACCTGGATGATTCTCACAGATGTATTGAGTGGAAAAAGCCAAACTTGAAAGGGTACATGGCATTTGATCTCATTTATATGAAGTTTAAGAACAGGCAAAATTAATATATGGTAAAGATTCAAAATAGTGGTTACCTTTGGTGGGAATATTTATGGGGCCTGGGATGGAAGGAGATGAGGGAACATTATGGAGTGCTAGAAATATTGTAAATCTTGATTTGAGTGGTGATTCCATATCAAAATTCACCAATTAAGCTGTCCACTTAAGATTTGTGACCTTTATTGTACCTAAGTACTAAGAAGTCAAAAGAATGTCTTGACCATTGGAAGTCAAAGTCAATTACCATTTTCTTCCATGAATTTGTCTCTACTGTTGGCTTCGTTGCAAGCCATTGCACAGAATCAAGAGGATACTTTAAAACATACTATCTATCAAGATGGACTGCCTCATATGAAAATTGGCATATCATATAGAATCTTTTTCCTTGAAATTTATACTTTGTTTGTGAACACTGATTATATTCCTTTCTGGTTTTCCACTCGGCTTTCTGTCATGAGCTTCTGTTTCACCTTAGCAGAGGAGACCAGTTATATGGTTATATGAATCCAAATCTCAAAGAATCCCCTTATGCAATGAAAGCACTCTTTAAACAACTGCTCAGTTCCTCTCGACTGGTCTAAACCTCTGTGAAAGTTTTATTCTTTGTTCTTTTTATTGTTCTTTTTGCAACAGGTAGCTGTGTCTCAAAATAGCAACCTTTCTTGCAGACTAGGAGAGAGGGTAGGTATGATCGTATGTGTGCGTCCCACGAGTGTGCACATGAACTCATTAAGCTCTGGACATAATTATACATTTCTCTCTGAAAAGACATTGAAAGGTACTTTTTGCTTCTCTTAGGAGTATAATGAATATCAGAGGAATATAGTGGCATCAGTTTTGCTAAAAAGAAACAGATTGTACATGAAAATATAGATTTTATATACAACTTGACATTTGAAGACAGATATTTTTACCAATGATATGGTAAAAAAAAAAACAAACCAGCCAAGACTGTTTGGTTTGGGGTGTCAAATACTCAGCTAAAAATAGCTCAAGCAAAATCGGAGGATGGGGGAAGAGAGTAAGCGGGAGGGGAGGCAGTGGCGTGGTTCCTGGAGCCAGAGAAGGACCTCAGGGATCAGAGCTGATCTGGGCATCGCAAAGGAAAGCTGGGCACCACAATTCCTTCTGCACGTCTCATCTCCCTGGGTCTATATGCTGGTGGAGCCATTCTCTGTACTGCCAAGGGGCCCCTCTTGCTATAGGGAGCGTGGTCACAGACAGCTCTGGCTTGAAGAAAGACATCCTCACTGCCAGAGGCGTGTTCCAACACTGTGGGGAAGGCTTCTGATTCACCTAGTGGGTGTCATGTGACAATCCTGCCCCAGTCACTGTGGCTGTTGGAGCAGTCATGCAGCAGACAAAAGCAATGACGGTCCACGACAGATGAGTTCTGAGCTCGGAAAGGCTTCACAGCCTAATCCGGCCTTAATGTCTCATTTCTTCACTTCTTCAGACATCCCAGACCATGTCATCCTGTTCATTTTCTGTAAGGTGTCGGTTTTCCATTTTTCAGTCTCTGCCTGAGACCTTTCCCACAGCCTGTCAGCGCCCCGAGCCAGTCCCAGACCCCGATCCCCCCCAGAGCGTCTGCAGGGAAAGCTGGGGCAACCACAAAGATTGACAGGAGAAAAGACCATGTGAAAACATTACCAATTTTGAAAATAAGGAGCTTGCACACACTTCAGGTTTCTTATATCTTGATTCATTTTAACATCCATAAACAGCACTGGTCAGCTCTACACGGGTGCATTCTTACACATGTGCTTGCTACTCCCACAAGGCATAGCAACCATTGGCTGTCTACATTTACACAACTTCGAGAAAGAAGATCCGCAGGGGAGTAACTGAGGGAAGCTGTCTGGGTAAGGAATCATGGTATCTGGGAGCCACGAGTGAGGGATTCTGGCCTCACATAACTGGTTGGGTGATTCTGAGCCATGTGCTCCATTCACTGGGTCCATTTCGCCCATCGGTAAACTGAGGACGTGGGACTAAATCAGGGATTGGCAACTATGACTCCCAGGCCAAATCCAGTCCACTGCTTGTTTTTATAAATAAAGTTTTACGGAAGACAGCCATGCCTACTGCTTTAAGTACTTTCTATGACTGTTTCAGTGCTACCACCACAGGGTTGAGTAATTGCGATGGAGTCTATCTGTTCTGCAAAGTCTAAAATATTTATTATCTGGTTCTTTGCAGACTAGAGTCTGATCTAAGTAAGTCCCCACAAAACCATTTTTCCTTTGAAAGTGTTTCAAGGGCAAGTAGTTTTTTTAATCTGAATTATGCAGATAATTGCCACATCTCTATAACTTTCTTTGCCAGAACTATTGCTGTTTAGCCAAGCCACACAGATCTACGTCGGCACCGGCAGAGACTAGCAGGAAATGTATCAGTCAACTGCATTCAGTCAAAACAATTGGCCTCCTATTTTTCCTTTGAGCAACTGCAACTGTGATATGAAATATTCGAATACTTGTCTCACAGCTCTGCATTCATTTCTCTTTGGTCATAGAAACAGACAAGAGTTAGGAAGATAACTGTGTCTATTCAGGTCAGAGTGAAGTGAAACCGTGAACATCACCGAATTTCATGCAGTTGGCAATGAGTGGTGAAACAGACAAGAAATAGACCGATGTGGGCGTCTGAATTTTCTATTTGCCCGTCAAAATAACAGAACCCGTCGCTGAAATGTCGTATGACTTTATATCGGGAAGTACAGCAAGAGAAGGCCAAAATTGCACTAGTAAAACACTACCCGCATTTTTCAGTTTTCCATTTTGTCAGGGCATAGAAATTTGGAAAACACCAATGCATCCTGTGAAGCCTACACCTCTCAAATATTGTCTTTGTGACCTCACGCTGCTATCTCGGGAAAACCAGAAGAGTGAGCAGGCGACTCTTTACACACACACACACACACACACACACACACACACCTCCCTCTGACAAGAACGGAATCCAAAAGCAATAACCAATTCCAAAATGCCAGGAAGCAGGGTTATAAATTTAACACAAACAGCTCCCTCTTCGAATTCCCAGTCCGTTTATCAAATTTTAAAAACGAAATGACAAGTTAAGATTATTAGTCAAAATATATAAATAAATCACCTCACATATGTTATTTCCAAGGCCTGTGAATGATTTCACAGTGGTTAGTTGTAATAAGTGAAGGCAGAGGCAACCTGGCCGGGCTCAGGGGCGGAACTGGCGCAGGTAAAGCTGGAAGCCTGCCCATGCGCACACAGCGCAATTAGCTCAGAGGGCAGACACAGACGGCGGGCTGCACACAGGGGCCTTTAAGAAGTCACCTGGGGAGATTTCTCTCACACGGCAGCCCTGACATCTTACCATTGCCTGGTCTACCAGCCCCTACACACAATACCGTTGTTTAGAGAAAGGACTTTTTTTTAGAAGTCTCTGAAAAGCAAGGATTAAGTCAACTCATCATAAATTCCTCCTGCTAGAAATCAACTCAGGGAAAACTTTTCAAAAAATATGGTTTGTCACATGCTTTGGGTTTTAACGAAATGCCAAGATCGCGGAGTCATAAATTATCTGGCGGCAAAGGAGGCCTTCCAGAGAATGAGGGATGCCAGGGTTCGGCGTTCAAGATGAATGGCTGGAAAATTCCCTATCTTAAAAGCCGGTTCTGTTCTTCACCTGCTTAGATTTACACAACATCCGATGTCAACAGCCCTTAGGTGGCTGCCGAATGCCGAGTGTAAACAGAAAAACGGGGAAGAAAGTTCTTTGAGCGTATTCCCCTCGGCTGGCCCAGATCCAGGTCTGCCAGGCAGGCCGTCCCCCCACCCCCGCCGGCATCATTCCGCCGCCGCTGTTAACGGTATTATTGGTGTTGGAACCAAGCCAGCTGTCTTCCTTTTCAAACCAATTTGTCCAATCGCATGGATTATTGTGTTAGGTAATCTGTCACTTCTCAAAAAGACCCATCTTTAATGCCCCTCCCGCACATACTGCTCTGGGTCTTCGAAGCCACGGTGACACCAACCCCGCTTCTTCACCTCAGAAGAAGCCGCCCCCACGTGGCACCTTCTCGGCTAAACAACCAACGCATCCTAAAATACAGAACGACACACGGCTAACTTTCTTAGAATATTCATGTGATACTCGTGGACACGAAAAGCAGCTCGACACCCGCCAGGGGAAAAAGGATCCCATAAAATGCCTAAAACTCAGCTGTGACTTGATCACGTGACTCGTTCCTGTGAGGAACTCGGGAAGCCCGCTCTCTTCACGTAGTTTCCTCAGTTCTCCGCTTCGCTTTGTCAGCACAGACCGGGGAAAAGAATGTTTTCTTTTTTTTTTTTTTTTTTTAAGGAACATTTTCAGCACGTCCTCCGTCGAAAAGACGGGCTGTTTTCAAGAAGAGCGTTCCCTACCTGGAAGGGTGAGCCCTGGTCTCGCGGTCCTCTGAGACAGTTTCTCTCTAACTCAAGAGACGCTCCCAGAGGTCGTGGTAATATTTCCCGTACGCTGCGCGTGCGTCCGTTGAAAATTGCGTTTCTACGCATGCGGCAGGGACCTGACCCTACCGACTTAATCAAACGGGATGTATTTCCCGAACGTAACAAGAAGTCCTCAAGTGGCTGGCCCCGGGCAAGTGTAGCAGTTCCTCAATGTGAGCCAGGCCTCCGCCTCGCTCACCTCATCCTCGGGCTTCTTCCCATGGCCCCAAGATGGTGGTCTTGACCAGCTCTTTAAAACAGAAAGTTCCCAGAGTCCCATGGTCCAGACAGAAAGAAAGCAGAAAGGAAGAAAGTGATGCCCGCCTACACTAGAAAAAGCAAAATCTTTCCCCCAAGTCCCCGGCGAATTTCCATGACTGTCTCACTGGGCAGGCTGGGTGCATTGCCGCCCCAAATAGGATTAGATTTGTCTCAGCGAGGCGGAGGGGATGGCGAATGCCGGGAAGGCCCCCGGCAGAGTCTTCCACGGAGGATTCTTGTCACCTATCTCGACCCAAAGGAGAGGACACACCCAGACTTCGGTGGGACAGGCCGTCTTCCGCGGGACACTGGTGAGTACCAGAGGCATTCGCTCTTTAAAAGGGACAATTTTGACCCGGATTCCCAGGGGGTTAAAGCCTGAATCATATCGTGCCTCCTGCAAAGTGAGTAACTGTAGGGCCCAGGCGTTATCACTGCTAATTCTGGAAGCAAGTGGCTTCGAGATTTTCTCATACAAGATGGACCCATAAAACGGGAACCAAACACATAGTTACTAAACCACAACCACAACCACGACAACACAAACCTCTTTACAACACTCTTTGCTTTCTCATTAAAGTTAGCAGAGGAGAACAGTCCTGGGGAGAACAACCTTCTGGTCCAACATATTGCAAAAAGTAGCCCCTGCTGAATCGAAAAGGAAAAGAGGAAGGGAGGGGAGGGAAGACAGAAGATACTCACTCCGTTTACAAAACAGAATAATAAAGGGGGTGCTTATTCACTTAACCAATGGGTTTCCCTTGGTGATTTTTAAGAGAAGCTTCCCCAATTTATATGCCCCTTTACAGGAACACGTCTCATTGCAAAAATGTCACCAGACACTTGCACTTTATAACGACTTCGCACAAGATTGGCAAAACGTGAGTGATTGTTAAAGCTAGGTAATGGGTGTGCGGGAGTTCAATACCATCTCTTCCCTCCGTCTGTTTTTGGGTTGAAAATTTACATAACTTTTTAAAAGATCTGCCACCAGAAAACAGAAATAAAAGTTCTGATTTCCTCTTTAAAGAAAAAAAAGTTTATTACTCCCTCTTCTAACTTAAAAGAGGAGTGTGCTGTGTAAAGAACACGTCCCCGTCAGCAGGGAAATATAGAATCGGACTCATTAATTCACAAAACCGATTTTCGAATGCAGCGAAAACGGTTTCTGCTGTGAAAAATGAGCATCTTTCGAGAAAATTTAAAAGCGAGGGACGTGTTACCGTGGTTAGAGGTGGCATGTGATGTGGGAGAAAATTCTCTTTGGAAATTCTGTCCCCACAGAGCCTCTCTCCACCGTGCAGCAGGACCACAGCACTTGATGCTCAAAGCACATGACAAACGCCGTGCTCTTTTCTCCAATGTCCCTTCTCGATAATAAGTGGAAGGAATTCCTCCTCTTGATTTTCTAGAACAAACTTTTCAGAGGAAGCCCATGGCTTACACAGCTGACTTTTACAAACAAACCTTACATCGTATCTATTTCTGTGCACGAAGGCATTTCTCATTCTTGGCTTATTGATAAACCCAACCATTTATTAATAATCCAACCATTTAATACATAAATGTTTTAAAACATTTATCTACACCCGGATTATTTCGCTTCACCCTGCCATCTACACAACCATTTCTTTCTCGGCTCTGTCTCTATATTGTAGGGATTCCTGAGGTGAAATTATTTCCACACTGTTTGCCCTGAGTATCCCTTGTCCAATAGGATGCTACCTCCCTATCTTCCCAAACCCTCCATATGTTTCCTCAAGTTCAGTTGTAACTTCAGAAGCACATTAACATTTTTTTAAGTTTATGTATTTATTCTGAGAGAGAGTGCAAGCAGAATAGCGGCAGAGAGAGAGGGAAAGAGAGACAATCCCAAGCAGGCTCCACACTGTCACACTGTCAGCGCAGAGCCTGATGCAGGGCTCGAACTCACCAATAGTGAGATAATGACCTGAGCGGAAATCAAGAGTCCGACGCTTAACCAACAGAGCCACCCAGGCGCCCTAAACATTTTTGTATCCATTCACTTATTCATTTGCATTGCCAACCAACTTAGGACCATTTTCCAGATCACTAACAGAAAAATCTCTTTCCAAAAAGGTGTCGTGCCCCCTACACAAACCACTTCTATTTTCTAGTTTCAAATAATAAATGTCAGACCAAACAACTAAAGCAAATGTTTCTGTGATGAAGCACAAGTTGGTAATATCAATTTAATGACCATCTTGGAACTGAAGTCTGAAGATAATTTTTAACGGTTGCAATTTTTTTCCTGATAGTTCTATTTGGAGCACTATAAAAAACACTTTAGTTTTGTAAATATATTCGTAGTAGGCCAAAATTGCATGGGCAAATGAAAATGAGGTGTGAGCTTGAAAGTAGAACTTTCTGTACATCAAGATAGCTTGCAAAGAAAAATAGGACTGTGAACAGCTATAACATTGATAATGTATATATTACCAAATTTGTGGTAAGAAATGTTAGATGGCTTTGTTCTTTTTTTTTACGATGTTATTTTTAGGGGTGTCTGGGTGACTCAGTCAGTTAAGCTTCCGACTTCAGCTCAGGTCATGATCTTGAAGTTTGTGAGTTCAAGCCCCGCGTTGGGCTCTGTGCTGACAGCTCAGAGCCTGGAGCCTGCTTCAGATTCTGTGTCTCCCCCTCTCTCTGCCCCTCCCATGCTCATGTTCTGTCTCTGTCTCTCAATAATAAATAAAAACGTTAAAAAAATTTTTTTAGAAAGATGTTATTTTTAGGCAATCTCCACACCCAATGTGGAATTTGAATTTACAACCCTGAGATCAAGAGTCACACGCTCTTCCAACTGAGGTAGCCAGGTGTCCCTATTATAAACCTTTTTTAATTAAAAGACTAATGCCTATACTTTTTTAAAGATTTTGTTTAAGTTTATTTATTTATTCAGAGAGAGAGAGAGAGAGCATGGATGAGGGGCAGAGAGAGAAGGGGGGAGAGAGAGAGAGAGAGAGAGAGAATCCCAAGCAAGCAGGCTCCACACTATCAGCACAGAGACTGATGTGGGGCTCGATCCCACAAACCATGAGATCATGACTTGAGCCAAAATCAAGAATCGGACACTTGACTAACTGAGCCACCCAGACACTCCAAGATTTTATTTTTTTAAAGTAATCTCTACACCTAACGTGTGGCTCAAAACTCACAATCTTAAGATCAAGAGTCGCATGCTCCACTGACTGAGCCAGCCAGGTGCCCCTAGTGGCTTAGTTCTGGTTAACTATTCTTGTTCGTGTATGTATGAGATATAAACAAAATACACATGTTTAGGGCCAATTCTGCCCTTTTGAAGATAAAAGCACCAAAAAAAAAAAAAAAAAAAAGAAAGAAAGAAAATGTTGGCAGTTCTCCGTATACCACCAGGGCAGTTTAATTTGTACCATACTTTGCCACGTCAGCAGAAATGGGGACTCCTCCCCACCGCCCACCCCCACCGGAGCTATTTGTGACCCGAGATGCAGGCAATATCGAGAGAAGGGAAGTGAGCAAAATCTCACAAAACTGCATAAGGTTCTGGTCGCCAGGCCGATGCAGTATTGTAAACCCATAAAAACCTGTTTCAAAAAACAAATTTTCACAACGATAAAGCAGAATAGCTCTTCCAGCCGTAAAACTCCCTCCCTTACGGTACCACCATTTGAAACACAAATCCTCCAGGGCCCTTGGCGAAGGGGAGACCTGTTTTAAAGAATGCCTTTAAAAAAAAATTATTAGCAGCCTTGCAAAAAAAAATTATTAGACAGCCACCAAAGAGGATTTTGAAGAAAATACCCTTTGTTTTAAGAATGTTGTACTTTATTAGAAGCTTCATGGGGGGGGAAAGAGGAGGGATCCACAGCAGGGCACACATAAGAGAAATAAATGCAGAAATACCCAAGAGAAAGGCCCATGCGTGACAACATTCTTGGAAGGAAGGCTTGTCCTCAAGGGATGCCAGCCAGGGTGATGTGGGTGCCTCCCATTTATGACCATCAGGGCGCCCTGGCAGGGAAACGAGGGCTGGGCCTCGCCTCACACCCTCCTGAAAACTCAGCGTTGTTGTGTTTACAAACCAGACACGTGCAGCCCGCGCAGAGCAGTGCCAAATTTGCGCCCACATGGCATTCGCACGTATTTGATGCGGTGAAGCAATGCCAGGCACGGCTTGGGCTCTCGGGAATGACGTGCTGAAAACTGGCCGATGGTATTCCAAAGAATTTTTTTAGGAAGCTCTAAAGAGGATGGGTGCGGAAATGCTAAGAGGGAAAGATCTCATGGCAACATTTCTTGGAGGCCAGACCCCATACTTACAGACAGTATGGCCCGGTCGTTGCCCCGACCAATGATAAGCATTCCACAAATTCCAGCAGCTGTGAGACTCGCAAGACTGGACGGGGTTGGAGGAGGTCTCGTAGCCCATGGCCGATCTCCTCAGGCAGGGTATCAGGACAGCTGGTACTGTGGGTTTGGTCTTTGTGGTTTTTTTTCAATTTTTAAGATTTATTTTTGAGAGAGAGAGAGACAGACTGCAAGCAGGGGGAGGGACAGAGAGAGGGAGACACAGAATCCAAAGCAGGTTCCAGGCTCTGAGCTGTCAGCACAGAGCCCAATGTGGAGCTCAAACTCACAAACTGCAAGATTATGACCTCAGCCAACTGAGCCACTCTGCCACCCCGGGTACTGTGTTTTTTAACATTATCGATTACTCACCTCAGGACTGTGGGTGTGCTAGCCGCTTGGTTTTGCTTTGTTTTTTGTTTCCTTCACATTCGCCTCCAGCTTCTTTGCATGAAATCTGTGAGAGATAAGACCCCACAAGTATAGTTCCCTGAAGCCAGCCCAGGAAAGAGCCCTAATGGGATTTCAGAGCTTGGTCTGCAAATATTTCACTGGAAGCTTGGTGCTCATATGACGCTGTTCTCGTGAGGAAACAGCATCATAGAAAAGATACGGAATTTGTAGTTCAACTGGGTTCGAGTTCCGAATCTGCTCAAGTCCTGAAGGGTTTCGGCCACTGAATTCTCGTGTCCGGAACCCTCCTTCCTTCTTTATCATGTCACATCGGCAGATCTCTTTGACGACTCTCAGTAGCCTGCAGGTACAAGAGGAGGCATTTGCTGGATGCTATTTTAAGTTCTCTCAGAAGTGAGAACTGGCCGTAAGTCAGATACAGAGAACCAGTTCCTCAGAAACTAACTTGCTAAAAATCAATTGCCAAATAATCCATTTATCTAAATGCCCCATTCGATAAATTTTCCAACGTCGCTAACTTATTGAAACTAGTTTTTTTCAACTATTTGTAGAGTTTACAGATACTAGTATTGAGCGGAATAATTTTCAACAGCTATCGAAAGAGGATTTCTTCAAAGTCATAGTTAACTTTGTTTCATTTTCTCTTCATAACATGTTAGGAAATATTCTGTTGGAAGGAATCAAAAGGTGGTTTGGTCCCTTTAAGAATATATTTAATGTTAACAAAATCTATGTCATCGTTAATAACCAAATTTCATCGTTTTATGGGGTCATCTTTTGGTTTATGCTGATTTCTTGATCATAGTCTTTTATACAATTTACTGTCTTGTTCCAAGTTCAAATCGACACTCTGCCACTTCGTCTCTGGGTACCCCTGGCCAAGCCACTGCATCTCTCTGTGCTTTACTTCCCTCAGCTGGAAAATGGAAATAATTATAGCCTCTCTTTCACAGGGCTGTTGGGAGGATTAATCTAGTTTATTAATAGTATATATAAAGGGCTTAGACCTGATATATGTAAGGCTCAAATGAATATTTATTATTATAACTTTAAAAAAAAAATACCGCATCATAGCATATGTTTCAATGCTTGGGTCGCCTTCAGTGGATTTTGAAAAGTCCTTATTCCTCTAGGATTTTGACAGTTTCCTGTCTCACATTCAGATCTTTTATCCATTTAGAATTTATTTTTGTGAGTGGTGAAAGAAAGTGGTCTAGTTTCATTCTTTTGCATGTTGCTGTCCAATTCTCCCAGCACCATATGTTAAAGAGGCTGTCTTTTTTCCATTGGATACATTTTCCCGCTTTGTCAAAGATTAGTTGGCCATATACTTGCAGGTCCATTTCTGAGTTTTCTATTCTATTCCATTGGTCTATGTGTCTGTTTTTGTGCCAATACCATACAGTCTTGATGACTACCGCTTTGTAGTAGAGGTTAAAGTCTGGGATTGTGATACCTCCCGCCTTGGTTTTATTCTTCAGTATTATTTTGGCTATTCGAGGTCTTTTGTGGTTCCATACAAATTTCAGGATTGTTTGCTCTAGCTTTGAGAAGAATGCTGGTGCAATTTTGATTGGGATTGCATTGAATGTGTAGATTGCTTTGGGTAGTATTGCCATTTTAACGATATTTATTCTTCCAATCCATGAGCATGGGATGTTTTTCCATTTCCTTGTGTCTTCCTCAATTTCCTTCATAAGTTTTTTATAGTTTTCAGTGTAGAGGTCTTTCACATCTTTGGTTAGCTTTATTCCTAAGTATTTTATGGTTTTTGGTGCAATTGTGAAAGGGATTAGCTTCTTTATTTCTCTTTCTGCTGCTTCATTGTTGGTGAAAATAGAGCTACCCTATGATCCAGCAATAGCCCTGCTAGGAATCTACCCAAGAGACACAGGAATGCTGATGCATAGAAGCACGTGTACCCCGATGTTCATAGCAGCACTTTCGACAATAGCCAAATCATGGAAAGAGACCAAGTGCCCATCAATTGACGAATGGATAAAGAAGTTATGGTACTTATATACAATGGACTACTACGTGGCAATGAGAAAAAATGAAATCTGGCCATGTGTAGCAACATGGATGGAACCGGAGGGTATTATGTTAAGTGAAATAAGTCAGTCAGAAAAAGACAGATACCATATGTTTCCACGAATAGGTGGACTTGGTGAGACTAAGCAAAAACCAAGGGGGAGGGGAAGAGGGGAAAGGAAAAAAAGACACAGAGAGAGAGGGAGATAAAACATAAGAGACTCTCAAAGACTAAGAAAAAACTGAGGGTGAGGGGGATGAGGGAGGGGGGAGAGGGGGTGATGGGCATTAAAAAGGGCACATGTTGGGATGAACACTGGGTGTTATATGTAAACCAATTTGAAAATAAACTATTATAAAATTAAAAAAAAAAAAGAAAAAGAAAAGTCCTTATTTTGATGCAGTCTACACCCCTACCTCCCCAGGAAATGTCCTCTCTTGTCCTGTGATAGCACCTTGAACAGACCTCTATGAAAATATGTATTTATATCTACATCCCCACTGGACTGTGAGCAGAGACCACAGTCTGTTCATCCCTGTATGCCCTGGCGCCATGGTGCTTGCCAGCCTGGTGCTCAGTCTTCAGTGCTTGGTGGGCTTCCCATGAACCTTTGCCAAATGAACAGGTGAGTGATACAAACGGACCTAGCACATCTTAGGATGGGCTACTAGTATCTGGCTCATCCCTTCTGTGTTGACTCTTACTGCTTTCTGTTCAAAGGGTCACCTTTTTGTGAACTTTTGCCTTCCTTCTGGAATATACTCTCTTGTGAACAAACAGTTCCCATCTCCACTTAACACTAGCCCCCTTCCCTTGGAGCCGAGGAGCCATATTACATTACCAGGCGCTCTCATTCTCAGAGGTGCCTTCCTGAGATGAGGTGTAAATTAATGCCAGCCTGACCACTCTGGGTCATTAAAGACCAGATGGTAATTTTTGCAAGAGGAGCAACTGAACCTTACTGGCCTGGCCCAAGTCCAACCTGGATAATTGCCTCCTGCCTACACAATATCCCCCCTCTCGTTTCAGACACAGAAATGATTTTCATTTCATCCTCTGAAAGCTAGCCAGGCAGGGCCGTGCTGGCTTTTCACCCCACTGCTGTTGAGCGGGCGCATTGTAGCAAAGCAGCGTTCCTCTGGGGGATCCGAAAAGTGCTCTAGGGTGAGAAGGGTGGGCGACAGAAATCTAGGTGGTTTAATAATATATTTGGAAAAATAAGACTTAGTCATCTTAAGTGAAAACACCTCGTCTCCATTGCATTCTTCTAAACCGCGAGATTGACCAGAGAAGAAAAAAGTCTAATTTGGACACGGATGCTCTTTTACTGGAATTAGAGAAGTTTGGCCCACGCCCAGCCTAGGTGGCCCCTGGAGTAGGTCCACTTTTGACATTAAAGTGACCTAAGGCAATCAGGGATGGGGTTTTGCTGGAGTAAATTCCATTTCTCACAACTATCCGGGGAAGCCGGAGGATACAGCAAGAACCTGGATGCTTGCTCAGCGTGTAACTGCCTTCATAGGAGAAGCTCTGACTGGCAGGATGAATGGAACAGATCAGTCTGACCAGGATACATCCAGGCCCAAGCACCAAGGTCAAGAGCACCCAGAGTTGACTGATTGGCACAAAGGTAAACAGACCGAGCCCTAGTCATGAATGAGCAAGAACTGGTTAGGAACACCATCCCCAAGTGGCCTGCAGGTCCTGACCCTTTTGCATGAGATTATCCAGAGCACGGTGGATTCACTTGACGGGGGGAAATGTTCTTAAAGTGGTTTACCATTATGTATTGGCTTGCCACGCCAGGAAAACCCAAGGCTTAGAATTCTCTACGCCTCCCTTTGTGTCGTTGGCCCGAGCTATGGTCTGTATGGAATGGGCTAAAACATATTTTCTCCACCCAGAAAAGTGTCGTTGGGCCTCAGAGGACCACTGCATAGCCCACTGCAGGGCTGTGGGGGAGCCCTGCCTCACCCACAAACACGTTCTCTTCCCCAGTGGCCTTGGCTCAAACCTGGTGTGGAGGAGCTACGTCTCAGGTCAAGCTAATGCTTAGTTATAAAGCTTCCTGGGAAAGCAAGACTGCCAAGGTTTAAGTGGTGGGTTTTTATGACCAGGATTATGGTCCATTAAGGGACAAGGATGAAAACACAGCTCGTTTCATTTTGATCTCTTGTCTAGGCTGAACCACCGTTCTCTTTCCAATTAACGTTCCACGAGAAAAAATGCTGATGTTTCTCCTCCAGAAACAAGCTTTTTGGCACTTTCCCAAAAAAACCCACTACGAGTTTGAAGCCACAGGTTCACGGCATTGAGATTCTGTGGCTTTGTTTTCTCCAAGAGGATAAAAGGCCTGTAAATGATGGAAGTTTTCAGCTGCTATTTTTGCATTTGGAAAGAGAATAAATAAAACATATTCTCTCCGAATGGGACATGAGAACAGTATGCCATTTGATCAGAGGGAAATGAGGGTCTCTGGCATTGATGACCTTCCTAGCTTTGCTGTGAAGGGGCACATGGACAGCCGGTCCTCACGGTGAAGCTTCCATGACCATGAAATACAATTCTGCTTCTACCTTAACTCGCTCCATGGCTCAGGGGATGGATGTGAACAACCCAGCCTCTCCATTCTTCTCACCCCAGAAAATTCCAATAGTGACGGCCCTGAATGGCAAGGAAGAGTTACTTCCAGACATGAGTGTGGCCATTTTGGGGAGCCAGGTGCACAAGCACCTTCAAGAGCTTTCTGGATAAATCCTAATGGGTATGAACACCGGCGAGGAGAAAATTAGGAAGCTTCTGTTAAACAACTGAGGAAGGCCTGAGTGTGTCCTACCCTTCAGGGTGTGTTGATATAATAAGCTACTCTTTAGATTTTTCCAGTAACAAGTAAAAGGGAGCATTGTATCATGTACTAAAATAAATCTCGGTCTAACCAAAGAAATCTCATATCTACATAAGAAATCTCTCAAAGGCTATTTGAAATGAAGTAAATAAAAAAAAAATAATAAACTGTTTTTGTTTCTTCCAGAAATCTGGAAGAACCACCTCAGGAAAGAAATCTAATAAGTTATAAAATAAAGTTATCTTCAAGTAAACATGAGAAAGCCCAGCTTGTCCCAAGAAAGTTAAGTAACATTTTTCTGAGAATACCTTGTCAAGCAATGAGATTTCAAATAAATTTGAATTGAAAACAAACCACACCAGAAGTCCCGATATCACCTAGCTTATTATGTCAATGCATATCTGAAAACACATTCATCTATTTCCAAACATAAGAAAAACGGCCTGGGGCACCAGGGTGGCTCAGTAGGTTAAGGGACTGACTTTGGTTCAGGTCATGATCTCACGCACGGTTCATGAGTTTGAGCCCCACTTAGGGCTCTGTGCTGACAGTCCAGAGCCTGGAGCCTGCTTCGGATTCTGTGTCTCCCTCTCTCTCTCTGCTCCTTCCCCCCTCACTCTGTCTCTCAAAAATAAACTTAAAAATTGTAGTAGTAGTAGTAGTAGTAGTAGTAGAAGAAGAAGAAGGAAAACATCCTTCACAGACAACTAGAATCAAATACTTTTACTAACACTTTTAATTTAAAAATTAAGGACGAATGCAAATCCCTGCAACAAGTGTGGCTTGAAACAAATTTTCTGTCTCTCCCCTTCTGTTCTCATGGCCTGCTCCAGAACACACTGGTCCAAATGATGACTTGGTGGATCTCAGGAGAAGAGAGAGTGTGAGGTACAATATTCTTTTTTTCCTCATCCAAGCTTTAAGATTTTGAGAATGAGGGAAAAGGAAAGATGTCTATGGACCATGGCCTTGGGTGAACCCCTGGCTGGTAATTATATGAGAAAGTTTTCCTGAGTGGGACTGCTTCCACCCAAGGGTGTCCAGAAAATGCAGAGGTGGTACCCTGGATACACTGACCTCAGAAAGTTGATGCTATTGAAATTTGAATGTGGAATCCATTTTTATGTAATTGCGTATGGACAGATAGACTGCAAATGGACACCAAAAAAACCACACACACACACACACACACACACACACACACACACACACACTATCTTCGTTCAAGCTATTATATCCTAAAGATAATTAAATGCACTGCTGGAATTTTCAGGGAGAATCCATATTTGTTAGAAGAATCTTTTAGTCTGCTAAGGTTGCCATTACAAAATACCACAGTCAAGGCGGCCTAAATAACAGAAATTTGTCTCTCACTGCTCTGGAGGCTGGGTATGTAAGATCAAGGTATCAGGGGTCAGTGTTTGGTGAAAGCTCTTTCCGTGGGTTGCAGGCAGCCACCTTTTAGCTGGATGGAAAGAAAGAGAGAGAAAGACAGAGGAATCTCTGGTTTCTCTTCTTGTAAGGACACTAATTTTATCAGCTCAAGATTCCACCCCCATGACTTCATTTAATCTGAATTACTTCTATAAAGACCCTCTCTCTAAATACAGCCACACTAGGGGCTCAGGACTTCAATATATGAATGGGAGGTGGAGAGGACACAATTCAGTCCATAGCAGAGGGGCAATATTTAAAATATTTAACTATATCAGGCACAGGCACCAACCAGTTAGAACAGATGCTTGCCAAACCTGATAGGGTTGCAGTCGGACTGGTGCACACTGGCAGAACATTCGCTCTGCCCTTCAGACTTAGAAGAAAGAGAAGAAGCAAAAGTCCTCCTCATGGAAAAATCCCCACTGTGCTTGTAAGAGATGGCTTCTGTTACATAGCACATTGCCCCAAAATGTAAAACTAGGTCTTATCCATTCACCTGAAAGTAAATGTGTTGCAAGTAAATGTGTTATCAATAAGAGCATTTTAATCCATTGACCTATCAGTAGGGCTTATCTGGAAGGAAGTGAATTGTAGGAAACTTCAACTTTAGAGATTTCATGGTTTTACCGTGTGCACATATTATTTTCTAATCAAGAAACGTAAACAAATACTTCGACCTATTTTACATTTGCAAACATGCCCACTCTTTCATCCTTAAAATTCTAAAGGAATGAGCTAAGTAGCTACAGAGTTTTGAGAGCAGATCTGTTCTAAATATAAGAACAACCTTTCATTCGTGGGAATCATTTATTCCTCGCTCCTGGGTTGTTGGTTTTTAACGACACGAATGACAGGTTTCGGGACAAGAGACTGAAGTGTTTGAGAAGACAATTCTGGTGATATTCAAGAGTGGCTGTCAGGAGGGCTCCCTCGTCCTTTACAGGGTCTCTTGCCCCTAAGAAATGAAACCACTCTTTCTCTTCCTTGGTGTTCGAAGAGAGGAAGACTTCTCCCTAGAGGAGATGTTATATCAGCAAGGCAGACAACCCAGATCTTGTTGCCATATGGATTTCCTGTTTGATATTTGTACTCATTTCGCAACCCTCAAACTGCAAGGCAGTTAGTGTCCCATCCACCAAATGCTAGAATCACCTCCTGGGCACTGGGACATTTCCAAGTTCTCTTCGAGGAGTGGTCCAGCAGACAACCACTGCACTGAACTAAGCTGGACTACTCCTAGCCTCTAAAACACTCCACACGATACTATGCCTCTGGGTCACTGCGCATTCTGTTCCTCCTAACTGAAGTGTCCCTCTGACCTTTCTCCCTCACCTGATTCATCCTCCCTAACTCTGAGAAGGCTTCATCCATTTCCCCCCTGCCACAGACCCCATGCTGCACTTTGAATATTGCCTATAGTAGCCAATGGCTTCATATACAAACTGAAAACCTGTCTAATGGGGACTTTGAACTGTACGAAGTCTGGAAGTGGGTGAATGCAACACTTTCAGCAGCTCAGCTTTACTACTGAAAATTCATACTTATTCTTCTTTCAGCTACGCCATCTTCAGCATTTTGGCTTTTCTTGCTAATTGTCTCATGGTTGCAAGATGGCTGCTAGAGCGCTAGCATCATATTTTCACATAACTGTTGCAATTAACAAAGAAGAAGATAATCAGAAGGCTTTCTCCCAAATGTATTTTGTATTTTTTTAACCTGAGAAGTAAATCTGTCCCCACAGACACCCTCCATATCTTATTATAATCTATCATAGTTTTACAAAAGATTAAGTTACTGTTACTTAAAAAATAAAACTGCTCCTTAGCATATAAAGACCACTTATTTAATATCCTTAGAATTAAGATCACCTTGTGAAGAGGGTAAAGGTGGGAACCAAAAGGTTTTGAATCCATCGAATGCCCCGTAATTCACAGTATAGTATTGGCACAAAAACAAATGCCAATATTCTAAACCAATGGAATAGAATAGAGAACTCAGAGTGGACCCACAAATGTATGGCCAACTGATCTTTGGCAAAGCAGAAAAGAGAACCCAAAAGGAAAAAGACAGTCTCTTTAGCAAATGGTGCTGGGAGAACTGGACAGCAACATGCAAAAGAATGAAAACGGTCCACTTTCTTACACCATATACAAAAATAAACTCAAAATGGATGAAAGACCTAAATGTGAGACAGGAAACCAGCAAAACCCTAGAGGAGAAAGCAGGCAACAACCTCTTTGACCTCAGCCGCAGCTTCTTACTCAACATGTCTCCAAAGGCAAGGGAAATAAAAGCAAAATTGAACTATTGGGACCTCATCAAGATAAAAAGTTTCCGCACAACAAATGAAACAGTCAACAAAACTAAAAGGCAACTGACAGAATGGGAGAAGATATTTGCAAAATGACATATCAGATTAAGGATTAGTATCCAAAATCTATAAAGAGTCTACCAAACTCCACACCCAAAAAACAAATAATCCAATGAAAAAATGGGCAGAGACATGAATAAACACTTCTCCAAAGAAGACATCCAGCTGCCCAACAGACACATGAAACAATGCTCAACATCACTCATCATCAGGGAAATACACATCAAAACCACAATGAAATATCACATCCCACCTGTCAGAGTGGCTAAAATTAACAACTCAAGAAACAACAGATGCTGGAAAAGATGTGGAGAAACAGGAGTGTACCCTTGCACTGTTGGTGAAAATGCAAACTGGTGCACCTGCTCTGAAAAATAGTGTGGAGGTTCCTCAAAAAATTAAAAATAAAATTACCCAGCAATAGCACTATTAGGAATTTATCCAAAAGATACAAGAGTACTGATTCAAAAGGGCACATATTTCAATGTTTATAGCAGTGCTATCAACAATAGCCAAATTATGGAAAGGGCCCAAATGCCCAACAACTGATGAATGGATGAAGAAGATGTGGTTTATATATATAATAGAATACTACTTGGCAATGAGAAAGAATGAAATCCTACCATTCGTGACAACATGGATGGAACTGGAGGGTATTATGCTAAGTGAAATAAGTCAGTTGGAGAAAGACAGATAACATATTTTTTCACTCATATGTGGAATTTGAGAAACTTAAGAGAAGACCATGGGGGAAGGAAAGGGGGAAAAAATAGTTTCAAACAGAGAAAGAGGCAAACCATAAGAGATTCTTAAGTACGGAGAACAAACTAAGGGCTGATGGAGGCACCAGGGAAGAGGGGAAGATGGGTGATGGGCATTGAGGAGAGTACTTGTTAGGATGAGCACTGGGTGTTGTATGTAATTGATGAATCACGGGAATCTACCCCCAAAACCAAGAGCACACTGTATACAATGTATGTTAGCTAACTTGACAATAAATTATATTTTTAAAAAATTCCCTGTCATTCAAAGTTGTGCCCTTATTATTTACCCTTTAGGGATGCCAGACCACACTATAACTACATGATGATAATAAAATAACTATTCCTATTTTACATACCACTTTGCAAAGTCATTTAATCTTAACATCTGCCCTGGAGGTAAATAACATTATGCTTAATTTACAAGGGAGAAAAGAGGTTGAAAGAGGGTAAGTCCCTTGCTTGAGTCCGCAGAGCGTAAGTAGCTCAAGTGAGGCTGCACCTCAGCTCTACCTAACTGCATCTGCTCCCATCATGCCCTGCTCTCGTTCCCTCTTGTGTCCCTCCGAGCTAGAAATAGCCAAAATTTGGGGTAAGACTACATGAAATCCCCTAACCTTACCACTCTAAAAGAGAAGAATAAGCCCCCTCATTCTCCAAGCAGTTACAAGATCAGCGCAACACCTAGACTGCAAGAAGGAGCCAGGAAGTAGTCTGGCTAGCCCTGCTCTAGAGTTGACTGACAGACATGTTGCAAGGGAACATTTCAGGATTTTTACTGGGCCAAGAGGACACCACTTCTTTTAAAACTAGAAAGATTATAAGTATTTGGTTAGTATCATGAAATCCAGTGAGTATTAAACAAAAGTGTTTACTAAGGTTCCCAAATGGGTTGGCTTCTAAACAAAGCACAAAATCGGACCTAAATGTCTACAGAAAATTTAGCCACTTCACTGACTCACTAATGAAATAATACAACACTAGACTCATATGTCATTGTGAGTAAAGATAACAGATGCAGGCCCTTTTTACACTCATATGCTCTGTTATTAAGAGCATTAATAGAAATGTTCCCTAAATGTTTATCACGTGTTTACTCAGTTTCTATACTGAAAATCGGGGCATCTCGGCACCGAAAATATTTCATGCCCAACAGTTACACAAAACCACTATTTCTTCCGTTTATAGCCTCTCTTAATCTCTTTGTGGAAATCTCCAGACCTCAACTACATTCCTTGAAATTTTACAGGGCACAGGAGGCACAGAAATCAGCTCAAAATGAATATGTGTATTCAGAAATGCACTGAGATTTTCCCAACTTTTCAGGTTCCTCATACAAATTAATCTTCCTAAGGGCCCTGGTGGTCTCTGAATCACCGCTTCGCTCTCCAGCTTGCAGCACCCCCATTGTACTCTCTTGATTGGAATAACTGCCGGATCATTAGGGAAGAAAAAGTTTATTGAGTCAAATCTGGGAGGGCCCGCACCAGGTCAGGAGCAGGTACCGCCAGCTTTACATAATTTTTGCATCCGCACCAATTTGATTTAACGCTATAAGTGGAATTTATTGGTAAGCGTCGCGTTATAAAAAAGTGGTTTATACCATACTGTCTCATATTTATTATGATTCAGTCAAAAGTGAATTTTACACATGCCGTCTGCAATGAACTGATACAATGGAGGGGGAAAATGGCTCTTGAAAAGCACATTTGTTCTCCTTTCCACTGTCTTTAATGGTTTACTTCAGTGGAAGAAAAATTGCTTTAATGTTAAAACTGTCTCTTTTCCTGTGGTGCTGATTACCAAATGAAAATCATTAGAACAAGAAAAAATGAAGATGATGATGAAGAAGAAAGAAAGAAAAAGAAAAGGGAAGTTGAACATGATCTATTAGGACAGTGGTAATAGAGAATAGAATTGTTTGAACAAAATGTGTAAAATAAAGAAATTATTTAGGCTCTGAGAAAAAAAAATGTGTAGAAATGCTGGATAAAACTTTCCAGAATTTCAGACTCTAAACAACGACGACAACAGCAAGTTATTCATTCACTTAGCATTCCTTATTTAGATTGTATCTCTATCGGAAACTGGTGACATTTCAAAAACGATCCAAATGGCTTGTCCCCAGGCAGCTGGAGTGCTCAGGGAGGGAAGGGAGTGGGCACCTACCACACTCTTCAGCAGGATGACAATGAAAAGCGACTGAAAGGCCACTGGAATCTTCTCTGGGTTCCTTTTTAGAAGGGAAATCAGGCATTATTATTTTTTTCTACACCAGTTTTGCCATTTTCCATCAGCAATGTCAAAGTCCCTCTTTGGTATCTCTGAGTAACAGAGTCTACAATTCCAAGACTCAATAACACACTCCCTAAGCTGATAGGAACCTCAAGAGCCCCTCTTGGACTGCAACTAGGTTCCCAGGTTTTACCTAGCTTATTCCTCCATTAATATGCTCTTCTTTGTGGTTGTAATTTTTCTAAAGAATTTTTTAAAATTTTTTATTGTTTTTTAAAATGATCTATTTTGAGAAAGAGAAAGAGAGAGCACCTGCATGTGTGCGAACAGGGGAGGGGCAGAAAGGGAGAGAGAGAATCTCAAGTAGGCTCCATGCTGTCAGCACAGAGCCCCACAGAGGGTTCATTCTCACAAACTGCGAGATCATGACCTGAGTTGAAATCAAGAGTAGGATGCTTAACCCACTGAGTCGCCCAGGCACCCCTGTCCTAGCTGTAATTTTACTCAAGTGTGATCAAACACTGAAAGAAGAAAGTTTACTTCTTTTTTTTTTTTTTTAAATTTTATGTATGTATGTATGTATTTTAGAGAGAGAGAGCACATTAGCAGGAAAGAAGGGCAGAGAATTCCAAACAGACCCCATGTTCAGCTCAGAGCCCGACACAAGGCTAGATGCCACGACTCTGGGATCGTGACCTGAGCCACAATCAAGAGTCAGATGCTCAACTGACTGAGCCACCCAGGCACCCCAGAAAATTTACTTCCTAATTGATTGATGTTGTGACAGAGTTGAAGACTCAGGACCAGACGCGCCCCTAGTAGCCGCCACAGAGTTGGGACAGCGAGTCTAGTTTGGCTATTTCTTCGCTCGGTTTTTATATGTTTCTTCCTCCTCTGGGCACCAAGTACAATGACAAACTATGGATGCAGCCAAGAAAAGCACTCCCATGGCATAGGTCTTCTACTTCCTCTCCCCACCACGATCAAAGTCAGCACCCAGGAGATCTAGTGATATTCAAAAGTAGAGACAAACTAGACTTTTGAAAGGCCCAACAGAAGCCCAAATGAAAGGATGACAATCCTGGTGAACCAAGCAAGTCATATGAGGATGTGGGCATCACAACGGTTCCTGTTGCCATTTCCTGGGAGAGGAGAGAGATAACCGGTGTTTTCTGAGTGCCTCCTACATCCAGACATTTCGCCTTATACCTTATGATCTCAAACAGCATTAAATAAGGAAACCGAGGCACGGATTGGACTCACATCAGGCTGCTTACTTCTGGGTTGCCCTATATGATGGAGTTACTGGCTGCCTCGAAAGGGCACCCCCACTGCTCGTTGCTTCATGCCAGCTACACTCCACCTTCTGCAGCTGCTGTAACATGCCCAGCAAGTACCTTCCTCTGGACATTTGCACATGCAGCCTCCTCAGCCTAGAATATAAATCCCTAGAAATTCACCAGCCCACTCTCTTGCTTCATTCAGATCCCTGCAAAGCATCACCTGCTTGAAAAACTCTTCGGACTTCTGTGTCTATGGTCGCACCTCAGTCTACACTGCTTATTTGCTTTATTTTTCTTCGAAAGCCTTGTCTCTCCTTGAATCCTAGTCTGCCTACACATTTGATCATTTGATTCCTACCTCTCCCCACAACAGGAAGACCTTGAAGATAGAAACATTCTCCGGTTTGTCCTGCAATGTGTCTTGAATACCCTGAATGCTGCCTGGCACATCGCGAGCACTCAGGAAGGACCTGTTGAAGACATTCGATGAGTAGCATGTTCCAAACACAAATCCTCCTGATGAGAGAAGCCCTCCTAGCTTCCGCCTTCACGGGAACCATCCATGTGACTTATTCCCGGGGCCTGCTGCTTGAGAAAGCCAGCCCTCCCCCCTCTCCCAGGTCTGCAGCGCACACATATGGGGCCGCTGTCTGGAACCCGCTGGCTGGCGCCTCTCACCGGACCCTGCACAGCACCGCTGTCACTCTGCTCCCACGACCTGCGGCTGTGCACAAAGCCCAAGAGTTCCCTCTGAGGGGCACCATCTCCTCTCCGCCTTACTCTGTGGCCCGGTTTCTCCTCTCTGAACCCATCACGAGCCACGCTGGGGTAGCAAACACCCGAGGAAAATGCCAGGAACATTTCAGACAGAGAGCAGGCAAATGCAGCCATGTCCGCATGGAATGTCACGGACGAGGCCAAGAAAATGAAAAACTGCACAGCTTCTGGAAAATTCCAGAAATCAGGTCAGGCCCAAGGCGGCTTTTCAGTGAACATTAAATCAAATCCCCTATTAAGTGTCGTAAGGTCCTTGGGAGCGAGAGCGCACCCACTGTCTTCCCCCTGGGCATTCGTCCACATAGCACTTACTTTTTCATTTAATAACGTGAAAAGAGGTGTTTAAAAAAAATAAAAAAACACAGACCCTAAAAGAGGCTCCAACCTCAACTTAGAAGCTTGTCTTTGTGATTTGGTAGAGACTGAAAACCTTCAAAGAGTGCGTTGAAAGAACTGGAGGTGACAATACTCACATGCGAGAAACTTCCTTCTGCGGAAGAGGTTGCACCTGAAATCATGGTGGGCGGACAAAGGTCTCCTTCCTGCCAGGCGGCTCCGTGCACCGTGAGCTGTGCGCTTCGTGGGCCCTGACAAACGGATCGACGCGTGCAGTGCTCCTGTACCTGCCTGTGCTCCCGCCAGCGGTCTCTGTCCCCGGAAGGAAGGGACGAACAGTGCTCTGTGGCCCTCGTTTCCATCAGGACCGGCTCCTTCCTGCACACTCCCTCCATGCCTCCTTGCTACGGTGAGAACGCAGGAGGAAACAGGAAGACGTGTCGGGGAAGACTGTGAGGTTGTGAATGGGCCCAGGACACATTCTCACTAGCAAGGGTGTCCGGGGCTACCACTATGCCATCTTTCTGGACGCTAAAAATTAGCGGTTTCTGGAAGACTTTAACAACAGTCAGCAGCCTATGTAAATAAAGACGAACCACCTGCTCGAAGCGGTCAAAGAAACGTGGCATACCCCAAACCGTGGAATAGTATTCAGACATAAAACGGAATGAAGGGACGCCTGGGTGGCTCCGTCGGTTAAGCCTCCAAGTCTTCATTTCGGCCCAGATCATGATCTCACGGTTTGTGAGTTCAAGCACCACATCGGGCTCCACACTGATAGTGTGGACCCTGCTTGGGATTCTCTCTCTCTCTCTCTGCCCCTCCTCCCCTCACTTTCTCTCTCAAAATAAATAAACTTTGAAAAACAAAAATAGGAAGATGGTGACAATACTCACATGCGAGAAGCTCTGACACTTGCTACAACATGGATGCACCTTGAGAACAGGATGCGAAGAGAAAGAAGCCAGTCACAAAAGGCCACAAATTTTATGACTCTATTTATGCGAAATGTCCAGAACAGGCAAATCTATAAGAGATGGAAAGCAGATGAGTGGTGGCCTGGGGCCGGGAAGCCAGGGCAAAGGGGGAATGGGAGAGATAGCTGAAGACTATGGCGTTTCTTTCTGAAGTGATAAAAATGCTCTAAAGTTGTGGAGTTGGTTGCACTTCTCTGTGAATATGCTAAAAACTGTTGAATTATGTACTTTTTTAATGCTTATTTATTTATTTTTGAGAGAGAGAGAAAGAGTGGGGAGGGGCAGAGAGAGGGAATTCCAAGCAGGCTCCGAACTGTCACTGAAGAGCCCGATGTGGGGCTCAACCCCAGGAATGTGAGATCATGACCCGAGCCAAAACCAAGAGTTGGACGCTTAGCCAAGCACGCCACCCAGTCACCCCTGAATTGTGTACTTTATTTTTTTATAATTTTTTTTATTTTTTTAAATGTTTATTTTCTAAAGAAAGAGAGAGAGACAGAGAGTGCAAGTAAGGGAGGGGCAGAGAGAGAGATAGGGCAACAGAAAATTCGAAAAGGGCTCTGTGCTGACAGCAAAGAGCCTGAAATGGGGCTTGAACTCACAAACCGTGAGATCAGGAGCTGAGCCAAAGTCAGACGCTCAACCCTCCAAGCTACTCAGGTGCCCCTGTCAGCTGTGATGACAGCTCAGAGCCCAGAGGCTGCTTCAGATTCTGTGTCTCCCTCTCTCCCTGCCCCTCTCCCACTAGCACTCTGTCTCTCTCCCTCTCTCTCTCAAAAAGAAATAAACATAAAAAAAAATTATAAATGGGTGAATTGTGCAGGATTGAAACCATATCTCAATAAAACTATTCTTTTAATCAAAATGAAAACAATATACTGCCTAAGTGCACACGAGCCATAAACTGTCCCACTTCAAACACATCTTTTAGTATTGTTTGCTGATTGTGGGTTGATCATGAAATCAACTTGGTAAATTATACCGAGCCGTTTTAAATAATAAAATAAAAACCAAATGGAATTAACATAAAATATCAGGGAAGGGGGCACAGAATACATGTCAGCTTCATTTTGTGAAGCTTTAATTTTCATCTGGTGAGTATGCACTGCGGTCACAATGTGCTATTTCAAAAACTTGTGGCATGTTTTACGAAGAGTCCTCGAGTAACCTGCTTCCTCCCGCATCCCATCAAAGTGGCTCTGTTGCACAACCCTAGACAGTTCGAGGTTTGCCACTTGACTCATCAGTAGCCAGGGTCAAAGCTATCGTCCGATTTTCCTTGCGTTGCCTCCAGAAGCATGACGCTCGGCGTGTGCGTCCGGGAAACCACAATCCAGCTTTTGCCATCAATATCAATGACAGAAATGTTTTATTCTCCCATGCGGTCATTCTGTCCGTCTCTCTCCCAGGGTGCTGGGGCGCCTGCCGTCCTCGGTATGAAATTCAGGCTTGTCAATCACGTGGGGTTCGCCGCCGCAGAAAGCCACATCCTCTCCTAGGAAGTCCCTGGTTTCTATTCGTCCTTTCATTTACTGAGTCAATAAATGTCTTTGGACTGCTGGCTGTGGGCCAGGCGGACGGGACATACGATCATGAGCAGGACAGGCCTGGTCATCGCCCTCCGAGAGCCCACAGCCTGATTGGATGTCAGACTCGTTGTCAGAAGAGAGATACCATCTCGAGTTCTTTTTAGAAGTGACAATCGACTGCTGCCTGGCCTTCAGCAAGCTTTTCCCCTCTGCCGCTCTGAGGTTTGTTTGCTCGGAAGCTGGATTTTTCTGGCCCACTGAGAATCCTAGGATTTGAGAGCTGGAAATTTTCGTAAAGAACAACTCCCCCATTTCACATGAGGACAGAGGGCCCAGGAGGTGACATCCTTGCCTACTGATGCATGACCCACCGGAAGCATGTCTTCAGCACTCCCACCCCATCCCCACTGTCAATCCTTAGCGAAGCTGAATGTGGCCTATTCTTTGTGAAGGGCTGAGAGGCTTTCAAAGGAAGCACCTCACATCCTGGACTTCTCAGAGAGACAGGTTCCAGCCGCGGCTAACACGAGAGCCAAAGCCACACGGGAAGGTTTTCAGCAACGCACAGGCCCAGGAATGAGAACAGCCGGGGGCCCCATTACAAGCACATTCCCCTCAAGCCTCCTAATAAATCCCTTTTCCTTTTGAAGTTTAAGTGCTCCCTCATTGAATGACTTTCGAATATCCAGGACCCCCTTTGGAGACAACAGCCATGTTCCCAGGGCCTGGGCACTCTGCTTGTTTGGTTGGTTGGTTGGTTGGATGGCTGGGTGGCTGGGTCGGTGATTTTTCCCTCCTTCCAGCCTCTTAAAACTCAAGCCAGCATGCTAGGATCTCTTGGTTTAGCTTTCCCCAAATCCCAGCAGTTTCCCTAGAAGTCTGTCCCATTAAACACGAAAGCCGCAGAACACACACCAAGCTACTTTTTCCCCTCCCCTAATAAATCAGGCAAATTACCTCCTTTGTTTTTAAGACCATTTCAAGTTCACTTTTAACATTCTTCGTTAAGGTATTATTTACATTACACTTTAATTGAGATGTAAGCCGCTTTTCAGCACACAATCATATCACAATATCCCCTGAATGTTTTGCTCCTATTACTGAAGTTGAGAAGAAAGGTCGTTTTCCTCAGACGCGAGAGTGATCATTTCCAGATTGTGTCGGGCTCCCTGGCACTTTACCCCACCTGAGTTTACAAGGCCTACCAAAATAAATAACAGTTCGGTCTGCAAAGGATTGAACCGTGTGACTATCGGCAGAGAGAGATCTATGTTTATCTCCACTTTCTAGAAACGTAAGAGTCTCCGGCAAGAATGTGAATCTCCTGGTAAATGTTTGCCTTCACACTACTGGGGTGTACTGTACACCAGATGGTTTGGTCAAAACAAAATCATACACGCATGTACAAGCATGCAGGCGCGCACACGCACACACACGTTTGAGTGCCGTGCCTCCCCATTTTTTTGAAACTTTTTTTCTCCTCTCAAGCATGAGAAAGAATGTAGAAATACTTGGAATAATGACCAATATGTTCTGTGTTTACTGCTGCTTTCCCTCACTAGAGATTAACTCATAAAACTTTACTCAAATTAAACAAACTCGGGCTCTCCTTACAGCCAGTCAAAAGCTACCACTTAGACGGAAGGAAATTTTGACTTCCATCACTGGGAGGTTAAATGGCCACCCCTATGGGAAGATAATAAGGTCCCTTTTTTTCTCCCTATGTTCTACTAATCCTTGGAGGTGCCAAATTCTCATCTCTATGCTGGCGCCCACGGCACTTCATCTGGATTAGAATGGAAGCTACAAGAATCACAGATAGACTATCTTTTAAAGCATTGACATGTCACCTGCTGTTTTAAAAAATGATCTGATTGTTCTAGTAACAGGTTATTTAGAGAATTCAGAGAGTCAAGAATTTCCCCAACAGGGAGGCAAGAAAGCACCTTTGACAGTGGCAGAGAACTTCCAAAGAAAATCATGTCTAGAATAGGTTTAGGAACTCTCTCTCTCACCCTCCCTTATTTTCAGCCATGATTTCTGTGGGGATACTTAGGGGTTGTCTTTGAAGAACCCAAAAGAGAGAATGTGTATACAACCATGTAGTTCTGGGCCTACATCACAGTAAATTCTCAATGGATATGAATTCCATCCGCACCCCAGACTTGAGACTGTAATCCAATGATGCATGTAAAAGACCCTGAGAAAGAAAACAAAAATCTCAAGGTCACGTCATTCCGGCCCTGACCTCAGCAGTCTATTTGTCTTCCTCTCCACAGCACTTGGGTTTCACAGCTCCAGCTCCCCACCCACCCCACCCCCAGACAACAATTTTACCTGGAAGAAGCTTAGAGAGGGTTTTAATTTTAGAGGGGGCATTTATAAAGACCATTTGATGCAAACCCCTCCCCCCCCTTCTCCCCAAGGTCTGCTTATTTTCAAACATGCCCGCCTGGAGCCGTGGGCATGTTTTTGTGTGGTCCAGTTCCCGTTTTATGGATTGTTCCTGGACTCTGGAATCCCTGGAATACTTCAATTACGAAAATTACCATGCGCTGGGGCCTTTCGGGTTGACAAGACTGCTTTCCTTTCTCTCTAAGCCGGCCTGTGTTTGTTTACGTAGGAAATGTACTCTTTCTGAACATTCAGACTGTTTCAACATCCACTTAGATGGGCCCATTAAAAATGGGAGGTTAAGAAAATTAAGAAGGGAGGCAGGAGAAGGACAAAGAAAATACATCCTTAGATTCTAACGGAGAAATCGAGTTCAGAACAAAATTAGAAAATCCGAGGGTGTTTTCTTTTCCTGGTTGAGACAATGCTCTGTTTGTTCTCCGAGGCGACGAGGACTGCTCCCTCTGGATCACTGGTTACTTTGTGCAAAGTGATTTTCCTGCTTAAACTCTGTGCTTTCTTCTATGTTATCTTTTCAAAGGCAAATTAGATAAACCCATGTCCCCAGACTATCTCCAATTTGTTTGAATAGGAAATGCTAATATTTTCCTACATGTTTTGCTCGGTGTCAGTAGTAACTCAGGTTGGTGGTTAAAACAGGCATCTTTCAGCTCTGGGAATTTCACTGGCTGTCTTCCAGGAGACAGAAAGTTCCTAGTGATGTTGAGTAATGATCTCCATAGCTATATGAATTATCTGTATTATTCAACAACATGGAAAGAAAGTTAGATTTACCTTTTCCATATGTGATGAATGTATCTTTAAATGAATCTTTTTGTGCCATCTTTCCTTCTGTCTTTTTTTTTTCCTTCCACCCCGCCCGCTGCCAAACCGACTTTCCAAACTCCCCTCAACCTCTACCTCCAGACTCCTGCTTAATTAATCGTCACCCCCAAGGATCCCTGCCTGGGTCATCTGCTTCTACACTCTCATTGGTCGAAGGCAATGCCTGTCACGGCATAGCCCTGCCCCTTCCCATGAGTCCCTAATTGTGTTCAGGCCCTTGAATCTGACAGGGAAGGAAGCAGGAATGTTAGCAGAAACGCGTTTCTGAAACACCAGAGTCTCCAGGCAGACAACTCCATCCTAGGCCAAGACAGCCCTTTCCTCCATAGCCAGCACTGGCCCCGCCAACATTTTTTTTCTGTACTCTTCGGAGTACAGGTCCTTCTCCTCCTTGGTTAAGTCTATTCCTAGACATTTTATTTTGGGGATGAAACTGCAAACGGAAGTGTTTTCTTAATTTCTGGTTCTGCTACTTCATTATTAGCGTATAGAAATACAACTGGTTTCTGTGTATTAATTTTGTGTCCTGCTACTTTACTGAATTCATTGATCAGTTTTAGCAGTTTTTTGGTGGCGTCTTCAGGCTTTTCTATATATAGTATTGTGTCATCTGCAAATAGCAAAAGTTTTACAGCCTACATTTTTAAGAGTGAAGCTTGCCATTAGCATCCCAAACTCCATTTTTCAGTACCTTCTTTTCAAAGGCATTAAGGTAACCAATACCATCTCTCTTTCTCTTATGGAAACCTACTCTCTTATGGAAACCTACTCCTAGAAAATCTAGCATGAGGCATTTATTTCTTAATGTAAACTTAAGTTTATGTGTTCCCTCTCTCCAGGGAACTTAGATTCTGAGCCTCACATCTAATTAAAGGATGAAGATTTGTTCCCTCTTAACCCTGTTTCAGCTATGTGCTCAGATGGCGGAGGTAATACTTTAGACAGTAAGACACATTCATTGTCTCCAAGACAAACACACCACATAAGCGATGTATTGCTTTACTGAAGCAAGTAAGGCCTCTCCTAAGAACCTTAACATGTCCATTTAACCTCAAAGCTTCAAACTTGAGAACCTTCCATGCTAAATGGTAACACTCCTGTCCCGCCACTTTTTATTCAAAACCAACAACCTTAGCTGTATACCTGGCAGATACAAATGGGTAGCATTTATGCTCACTATTAACTCAAGTGCAAAACCGCAATAAGCAGAGGCAAGCTAACTGTGCAGCCACGAAGGCCTCAGCCTCAGGGCCCTTCCAAGACCCTAGCAATTGTATATTTGTGATTTTATATTCTTTTTCTTTTTTTATTTTTCTTTTATGTTATTTTATGTTCATTTATTTTTGAGAGAGAGAGACAGAGTGTGAGCGGGGGAGGGGGCAGAGAGAGGGAGACACAATCCGAAGCAGGCTCCAGGCTCCGAGCTGTCAGCACATAACCCCACGAGGGGCTTCAGCTCACATACTGCGAGATCGTGACCTGAGCTGAAGTCAGATGCTTAACTGACTGAGTCACCCAGGTGCCCCTATAGTCTTTTTAAAGAGGGCTCCCAACTTATATGAACTTCAAGCCCAACAAAACCTAGATAAATCCTGTCATGGACTGAATTGTATTCCCCCAAAATTCATATGTCGAAGTCTCAACCCCCAGTTCCACTGCATTTGGAGGTAGGGCCTTTAAAGAGGTCATTAAGGTTAAACGCGGTCCTAAAAGTGGGGCCCTCATCCAATATGACTCATGTCTTTATAAGAAAAGGAAGTACCACCAGGGATGTGTGCACACAGAAAAAAGGCCATGCAAGGATGTAGCAAGAAGGTGGCCTTCTGGGAGTCTAGGAGAGAGGCCTCAGTAGAAACCCAACATGCTAGTATCTTGATCCTGGACTTCTAACTGCTAAACTGTAAAAAGAAAAAAATAGGTCTTTATTGGTTAGGCCAGTCACAGTGTGGCATTCTGGTGTGACAGCGCTCGAAGACTAATAAATACCCGTAGAAATTAAGAGTCATTTTTTTAATGTTTATTTATTTATTTTGAGCAAGAGAAAGAGAGTGTATGCATGCATGTAGGGGCAGGGCAGAGAGAGAGAGAGAAAGGGAGAGGGAGAATCAGAAGCAGGCTCTGCGTGGTCAGCTCAGAGTCCGACTCGGGGCACAAAGAGTGAGATCACAATGTGAACTGAACCAACTGAGCCACCCGGGTGCCCCTAGGAACCAGTTTTTAGCTTTTCACTAGCAAATTCTATTCACAATAACATTCACTGCTAACCAAAGTGTAGTAAAACAAGTGATCACACGCATAACTCAAACATACACTGATGACAGCCCCTGATCCCAAACAACTTTTTGAAAAGCAAGCTTGAAATAAATATTGAGAGACATAAAAATGCTCCTTCTCATTGACCTAGTAATTCCTCTTCTGGGCATCTATCCTAACCAAACAACTCAAAATAGTTTTAAATATACATACACAAAGAGCCACATTAAAGTATTATTTACAATATTTGCCCATGACTAGCCCCTCCCCATAAATCACAAGTTGTGTGCCCCTTGAATTTCTGCCAGACTTTTGAAGATTCCCAAATTTGATCATTCATCTATATATATGAAATTATATTAGTTCACTTGAAAACGATAGCTTTTTCTATTTCCGTATGCGCACCTCTTTGCACTGTGATATTGCTTCCCTGTCCATCAAAGACGAGGTCTATGGATGGACTTTGATCTGGGCTTAGCCATATGGCTTGCTTTGTCCTGTGGAACATTAGCAAATATGATGCAAACCCACTGAAAAATATCCTTATCAACCTTAACCTTTAGAGAAATGCTTGTATGTGAATTTTGCTTTTCTCTTTCTCTTTCTCTTTCTACTTAAAACTGTGAGACCACCGTGAGCTCAGTCTGGAGAAGTCAAGTGCTGAAAAGGCCAAACCACTCTGGCCAACAGCACGTCAACCCCAGATCCATGACTGGGTCCTCGTAGGCCCCCCAGCCCCAGCCAGCCATCCCAGGCCAGAATCCTCCCAGGCTTTTCAACCAACCTCAGCATCATAAGCTAAATAACAAATGTTTGTTGTTTTAAGCATCTGATTTCTTCGTGGCTTGTTATGCAGCAAAAACTAATACAATAATTTCCCATAATATTCATATGGGGTAAACAGAAAATAGAAAAACTATGTTAGCGTCCTGGTTTTGGGGAATCAGTTCGTGGACTGGCTGGCTAGCTCCCGGACTCCAAACTTATGATTCAAATTCCCCCAAATGCTTCAATAAAATTACTAATTATTATAAGCCTTGGGCCCTTGGAAGTACTTGAGAACAGCTGAAATCTTGAACGATCACATCTGCAAGTGCCCATGGTCAAGTTTACTATACAGTTGGAAGTGAGGTAAACGCTCTCTATTTCTTGCTCTGCCTCAATTAAGCCTTTAAAATTATGGCTATGAAGACAATACAGAAGCATGGGAAATGTTTTAGTGCAATATTAAATGAAAAGAATAAGATACAAATCTGTCCTTAAATTATGATGACAAATATGTAAATATAAATAGATAACTAGTTACGCTAAGGGAAGAGTCTATAAAGAATTATACCAAAATGCATTAGAAGCTGCTTAAGGGTGTTGACATATGAGTAATTTTTTTCTTTCCTATGTTTTCTGTAAGATAATTATATTACCTTCATGATTTAAAAAAAATTAATATACAATCATTTTTAAAAATTGAAGTCTGACTAGGGGTAGAACTCAACTGTTTGCTTTATAATCTTTGAGCTTGCTAGCATACAAACTCTGCTAGTTTAAGACTGTAATATCCTAGAAGACAAAAATGCCTATAGTTTTCTGATTTATTGGCTCTTACTAATATTGTACCAGAGTTTTGCATAAATCTGTTTAAACTCAATTTAAACTACATTTGGAGACCAGCATGAGCCTCACCTCACTAAATTATACATTGTTGAAACCTCCTGGCCGAGACCCAGTTTGATTCAGATCTAAGCTGAGTACAGAGGCAAAAATCATGTTGCCACCTTTTTAGGACACAGCAGCCCTGAAAAATGGCTCTCCACCCAGGTACCTAGCGTGGATTGAGTAGAATCTTGGTTATTCTCCAAAGAACAGCCTAAAGCCTCTGCTAACTAGCCTGTATTTATACCCATGGCCAGGAAAGCCTCGTGAAAGAACAGATAATAAAATCAGACTACAGAAGTGCGTTTCTGTGCCCTCCCGCCATTGAACAATCTCTTTACAGAGCAATTCCCTTGACCTCTGGCCTCTACAGGTTCCTGTTTTTGAGCCAGTCTTCCCTCATCTCACATCCAATCATTGCACAATGTGTCCAAATGAGTGAAAACGTGGATTTCGTCTCTGAGAAATTTTCTGGTGAAACTGAAACACCAAACACTCTGGTCAGTTTGCAGCCCAGCCTTCCCCAGACGATCACCACGGATTTCCCACATCACTGGCTCCGCCAGCTTAACATAAATTCTTCCTAGAACTGTTGTCAGTCTCCATTAATAAACAGAGTTCCAACATACAAATTCAATCACATTATGAAATCTCATATGTCAAATGGCAAAACCATAACACAGAAAGTTTATGTAATTAGAATATTAAACAACTGTCACTCAGCGGTAATACTTTCAATCCCACACCAGCAAATGGCCCCATTAATATGGAAAGGAGCAGGATTCGGTCAGCTTTATTGCTTTGTCCATCAGCCACCCATGGAGTGGTCCTAAGAGCTGAACTTGATTCCAGGAAAAGGTCTGCCCTGAGGAAAAAAGGGAAGCGAGCTGAGCTTACAAAACTTCAAGCCAGAATTTTAACCATTTGCCTGCTGCCAGTGGGGTCGTTTTCTATTTGTTAGACACTGTACTTCCGCTCAACCGAGTGTCAGGACTTCCAGGCCGCGGAGGTGGGCTGGAACCTTCCAGAAGAGGGTTAACTTGCACACTGATGTTCATAACAACATTATTCCCAGCAGCCAAAAGACAGAAACAATCCGAATATCTGTCAACAGATGGGTAGATAAGTGAAATGTGGTATATACATACAATGGAATATTATTTGGATGAAAAAATGAATGAAATTCTGATACATATGATGACATCAATGAACCTTCGAGACATTCTCTAAAAGAAATAAGACACAACAGGACAAAATATCACATGATTCCACTTATAAATAGGTATCTCAAATAGGAAAATTCATAGAGACAGAAGGGGGAATAGAGGTTACCAGGGGCTGAGGGTAGAGGAAACGGGGGTTTTGTTTGTTTGTTTGTTCAGTGGGTAGACTTTCTGTTTGGGACGGTGGAAAAGCTCTAGAAGTGGAGAGTGGTGATGGCTGTGCCACAATAGGAATGTACTTAATGCCTCTGAATTCTACACTTAAAATTATTAAAAGGATAAATGTCATGTTATGTATTTCTTATCATAATGAAAACATTAGGAGAAAAAAAACCTTACAATACACCTAGCAGGGATAGAAAGAAACTGAATGCCACTTACACAGTATTAGATGGAGCGTTTCCACCCTTCTGCAATGCTTTTCTCATCTTTCCAAGCTTTATTAGCAGAATTTCTTCAAGGCCCCATGTACTGTCTCTTATTGGGCAAGTGGGAAGACCAAAGAACATTAAGTCGCCCAAGGGAACCACCAAGTTGGGTACATGAATGAGGACATCCTCGTTTCCATTCTATCTTTTAGCCCAATGACCTGTGTCTCATCACTTCAAGGTTATGAGACACTTACCTTATGCTATAAAAAAAGAATATGCGTTCCTCATTTAAGCATTATGTCTCTGATTTCCATATAGCCAAAGCCCGCAGAGTCACGATTCCATGCCATGCACAATCACCTGCTCAGTAAGCGATTTTTCAACCCTAAAAGCAATTTAGTATTCATACATCTGATACCACACACTAGGAGCTATAGGTAGTGAGTTGAACAATCCAGTTCCGACTGATGTAGGAATCTGAGAAAGACACCGCTCATGCAGAAAGAGACATAAAACAATCAGATGGAGACTCTTGATTTTGTTATTTAAAGAAATACAAATGGTAATTCCTTAATAACAGTTTGTTCCGGGGGCGGGGGGGCGGAGGGGAAGATGCTTAGGGAAGGGGATGGCTCCTCACAAGGTCGCTGATATCCATAAGGATCAGAAGGCATGAGACCCTGAGGATTATTTTCCAAATCTGTGTTTTATAGCGCTGGAGGGCTAAAGAAGTGGTAGCTAGTAAAGGGGCATTGGACTTGCTGACAGGGAAAGCTTCGAAGGTCTGGTTCTCACTCATTGAAACATGAGTCTCAGGACTACATACTCCACTTGCCCAGACTTTCAAAGAAATGTCTTTTCGAAGGTTAGTTCTAACACCTCAAGAGCAGAGCAGTATCTCTCAAAGTATTCTCTGGGGAATTTGAGATGTCCCTCAAGGAAAGGGTTCCGCGGTCAATTAATTTGGGTAAATCTGTTCAATAAAACCTCCCACTTGAAGATTTACTATGCAATGGAGTATTTTAACATCCCCTCTCCCTTGTAAGATATAAGCCACCCCTCCCTTTTACTACGCTTGCATATGGGAAGAGTATACCTCCTAGCCTCATTGGGAAGCTTGGCCGTGTGACTTGACTTTGTCAGTGGAATATACACAAAATATTATAGACTCCATATCTAAGCAGAAGCTTCAAATATGCTTGAACAATTTGGGTCGACCTCTTTGTTCCTGCCTCTGCTACGAGGACAGCGTGACCCAAATAGGCACCGTTCCTTCAGTCTAGGTCCCGGAATGAAAAGAAATGTACAACTCACCAGTGCCAAGTCAAGTCGGAGCTGACCTACAGATCTAGAGGTCAGAAGTAATGTTAGGAGAAAATTTCAGGTCTGAAGACTAAAGAGAAAATCTCAGAGAGAGCCAATCCAACACTAACTGCCAAAATATTAAACAGCAGTCAGGGGCTTGGTAGTTCGAGGAATCTGTTACTTGGAAGGGACTTGAAAGTGAACGAGACGGCAGTGGCAGCCTTAAAGAATCACTACCTGGAAGGAAGAGTCAGATAAAAAGTCGTGTCACTTGGATATGCAGCAACGAAGGCCAAGAAGGAAGGGAGAAACTAAAAGTAAGAAACCTGCAGAAACAAATATAAAAATACGACATCGTGGCTACTCCAAGTCTACCCCTCCTCCATCATCATCAACATTATCCATTAAAGATAGAGAACTTCACTATAGTGGCAGAAAATGGTGCTTTTGATTTAGAAAACTCACTCACAAGATGCCTAGGAATAGAAAAAATCTAATCAACCATAATTAATACTACTGTCAGAAGAAAATAACAGTGTAAAAGGTTTTTCAACTAATAAAAACTATCCCCCAAAATCCGACTGTGAAGTGGAAGACGCCTATAACACAATACTACAAATTGAATTGAGTATTTTCAAATAAACATATAACTACATATATCCAAAAACTAAGACTAAAAATGGACAAGAAACAGGAAGACATATATAGAGAGTTTGTTTTACCAAAGAAAGAAATGAAAAGCAACTACCAGATGCCCAAGGGAGAACAGATTCAAATGGAAATTAAACGCATTACAGAACTGAGCAAATGAGCAAATGGGTTGTTACTGTTGAGAGCCAGGGTTCTATGTTGAAAGAAAAGAAATACGGAAATGCAGAAAGCAAGGAAGAGCCTCTGGGTTTGGATTGGAATTGGAAGTAATATTATCAACTCACAATATCATTAATAATTTTTAAAATCTCTTTGAATTCTAAAAGCAGTTACACTCCAGTTAACCGCGAGCACACCTAGCACCGAGTCTTGGATTCTAAATATCACCCCCAATTAAAAGGAACCAGGGCTCCTTGCAGAAGTGGTTGACTCCAGGGCTGGTGCGGGGAAGGTAAGGATGAATCTGGAATAGTGTGTTGTAAAGAAAGGAAGGAAGTATTCACACCTTATTGACCAGGAGTGTCTAAAAGACAGACTTCTCAGGGCACCTGGGCGGCTCAGTCAGTTAAGCTGACTTCAGCTCAGGGCATCGATCTAGCCATTTCCGAATTTGAGCCCCGCCTGGGACTCTGTGCTGACAGCTCTGAGCCTGGAGCCTGTTTCAGATTCCATGTCTCCCTCTCTCTCTCTCTCTCTCTCTCTCTCTCTCTCTCTCTCTGCCCCTCCCCTGCTCATGCTCTGTCTCTCTCTCTCTTAAAAATAAATAAACATTAAAAAAAAATTTTTTTAAGACAGACTTCTCCAGAGAAGTCATTATTGTCAGAAGAGGCAAGAAAAATGGACAAACACAAGAAAGGGGGCAGGGGATTGAAGCGAAATAACCAGAAGAACAAAATGTGAGGTGATGCCAAGACCCAGCGATGGGAACATCGAATCTCAGAACTGCTAACGACAGAGTAGAAAGCTGATAACATAAAAACAAAACAAAACAAAACAAAAAACACTGCTCTGCAGTTCAGAAACCCTTGAAGCCACAGAGCAAGAATCGGAATTATGTATCATAAGATACCTAACCTCCCCTCTTGAATCCTCACGCACATCGATCATGCATTATTGGCCCTTTTTCCTACTGCCCCTAGGTGCATCCTCAGAATCTTTCTCAACACATCAACCCCCTGGCTTTCATTCAAGGCAAAGCACATCTTCTCTCTGTGTGTGAGAGTTTACGAGGCTGGGGGCAGAATGTGGAAGAAAACGGGAAGGGCGCCCTCTAGCGCTGGGTCTCAGTTCAGTTCCCATGTGGGTGACAGACCGAAATCGGGAACTTTCATACTAAGAGTATATGGTAGTTTTTAGAGAGCTTTCGACTCAAACAACTACTAAATTTTTGACTATCATAGCAATCTGGTGCCCTAAAGTTAGGACCTTCTCAACTGTAAAGAAGAAACCTTTCTCTAAGCAGTCCAGAAACTTGAATTTAACTGTGGAATGCCAAAACAAGCATGCCTGACTTTCACTAAATCTATGTGTGGCACTGGAAATTGTTACAGTCATCCAAACCAAACGCCAGTCAAAGGCTTGTGTTGAGCATTTATACCTCCATTTAAGAAACCAGCCATTTAGAACCTGAAGGCTCCACGGGCCATGGGGCCATCTGATTCTCCCAGTTTTCCCACGTTCCCTACATCATGGGAGGCTAGTGGTGTCTCAGTGAAACAGAACCAGAATAATGCAAAAGAGTTTGAAAGCTTAGTGATAAAGCTAGACTGTAGTCTCAGTGTCTCAGATCCAACTCTCTAAGCTTCAAAGCACAATTAATTGCAAGGCTTCTCTAAGATGACAGAACTTCCTATTGAAAGCTTAGTTTGGCGACTTCATATGAAAACTGCCATCCGGTTTTACCCATTAGAGCAACCTTCTTCTGTAAAAGGCTAAATAAGAAAGATTTTCAGCTTTATGGGTCATAAGGTCTCAGTCCCAGCCACTGAGCTCTGCTCTTGCAGAGCCAAAGGGCCATAAACATTACCTAAACAAACGGGCGTGGCCGTGTTCCAGTAGGACTTTATTTACACCAGGCATTGGGCTCGATTTGGCCCAAGGCCACAGTTTGGTGAGCCCTCGTGACTGTTTGCTGAGCGCGAGTCCAGATGAATTGCAAAGCGGTTTTTAGGATGTAAGCTTCCAACTTGTACTCCCACCTCTAGTGTGAGACCATTCCTTCTGGTGGTTCCTAACACACCTTTGTTTTCACGTGCAAGAGGATGTTCCTGCACTACTGGACGCACACTGCCTCCTGATGGCTCGTTTCTGCAAGGCTATGGGGCTACCTAGGAGTTCGCTTAGAAGCAACCTCTCAGCTCAAACAGAACCTGGAGGCTCCACTGGAAGGGCTCCCAGGACACAATTAAATGTCATCACTAGAGAAGCATTGTTGCACGCTGAACTTGAGTTTGCTGCTAAAGTTCATATTTGCCTTTTCCTTCTTCACCCTGCGTTACTATGGCTCGGGGCCTTTCGCATGGGCCATATTGAAATTGTCAAGAGACGTCAACGAGTTTTGAGGGACAGCCTCACACTGGCAGCAATTATGAGAGGGCAATGATCAATGGGGGGCTTTTGTTAGCCTTGCAAGATCACCATTGACTCAGGAAGTTAAGTGTCCCCTTGGTTTAGGCGCAAGCTGAAATGGACAAGCAGTTTCACCCTGGCTGCTCGCAAGCCACAAACCTGCACTTTCTCCATTAATTACTCCTGCCCAAAAGACAGGGGCCGTTGCCATCCACCCTCTGCAGTCTCCTGAGAAGAGGGGGCGGCCAGGCTCACAGAGGTGCTATTTACAGCGCCAGGAAATGCATCCTTCTTGCTTTCCAGGAAATGGTGATTGCCTTATTCCACTGTGATTTCTTCTGTAAACAGACAAAGGCCACGTGATAGCCATTTGGAAATTGAGGACTTTGAAACTTTGGTCATGTTTTCCGACTCGAGGTTATATTTATCGGGCACTGTGACCTGATGAATTATTCCAGTGTGGAAGAGATGCTCTTCATGGTCCATAATGCCCATGCCGCCTTGCTATTTCGCTTTGCATTTTTTATTTTTACACTTCCTTGCCTTAAAGTCACATGACTTGTACAAAAGAGTTGAATGTTAGGGGTTCGGGGAAAGGCCCATGCTGATCGTGGTTAACCCTAATTTCTGTAACGAATGTGAGTACCTATAATTAGCCTCTAAAGGAACATAAAGTCAAAATCCCATTCCTACTTTATGTCACTTCTTCTGGATCTGGCCGCTGTACTCCCCTAGTTAAATGCTGCCTCCCCCAAAAAGCCTAGCCACACCGAAAAGCTAGAAATGATCGCTCTTGATTCTGATCTTCCACAGGAATCCTGCGCCTCATTCATGCTTCACATTCACGCAACACACCTCATTCACGCTTCGATATGCACGTGCCTCATCCTCCCCACCTTGTCTATATCCTGGAAAGCAGGATCCGGGTCCCATCCGTCTTTATAGTCTCCACAGCACCCAGAGTAATGGCTCAAATGAAGTAGAGGCCGGACAAATGTGTCATGAATGAACAAAGCAGCTCCGACTGCTGGAATCTGGGACTCAGGAACCAGAGCATACGCACAAATAGTTGGCGTTATAAGTCATGATGTTATTGCATGAGACTTCCCTTCCAATTAAGATTAGACGAGCACAGGGGCCACTGTGTGGCTCAGTTGGTTAAGCGTCTGACTTTGGCTCCGGTCACAATCTCATGGTTCATGAATTTGAGCCCCGCTTCGGGCTTTCCGCTGTCAGCACAGAGCCCGCTTCAGATTCTCTGTCTCCTTCTCTCTCTCTGCCCCTCCCCTGCTCATGCACACTCTCTTTCTCTCTCTCTCTCAAAAACAAATAAACATTAAAAAAGAATTAAAAAAGAAAAGATTAGAAAAGCACAAAAGACTTCACTTCCTTGATTATAACAAACATTCAGACAAAATCAACATCAGGTTTTTCTACGGGGCTAATGAAGAGCCGTGGAAACACGGAAGGCTTAAGGGACTGAACTCCAGAAAGAAACGGTGTTATTGCAAACAGGAAAAGAGAACACCCTCTGCAAAATGATCACGAATTAGCATCTTGCTCATACACAATATAATGCCCCATCAGAACAACACTGGGCTCTAAAGGCAGCTAGAAGATTTGAGAAAGACAAAGCGAGTGGGCGAAACAGAGATCCCTCCCGTCTCCTCTTTGGGAACTCCAGCAGAGACCCCTCCACACACTGGGTCAATTTCTCATCCCCTAAAACATCTTTCTCAGAGGAGAATTCCCGCCAAATTCCATAGGATGGGAAGCTGGCGGGCTGCCTGGAGATGAGAACAGATAATGATGAATGAGGCCAGTTTCCAGGGAGGCTTTCATTGAGGAAGTTTGCTTCTGAGCACTGACACTTTCTCCCTGGATCACTGAGTTGTGCTATTCCACTGGGGCCCCCAAGAAATGGAAGGAACATCCAGCCAGGGGAATGTTTCCCATTTAGAAATTGGCTTCGTGGGGAGGTAATTATGTCCTAAGGTAAATTTTAAATATAAGAAAGGACAGCCATTTCCATACACGAAATTACGCCATTTAACTTTATAACCATATCTTTCCTCAAGCAGTTAAGCTAATTTTTAGATGAAGGGCTCGACTGTCTATTTTTACTACGTGTAATTTGGTATTTTGTAACTTTCATGGCTATTGGTCTTCATTTCTATGTGAAAACTCGTGGAGATTATCAGGAGTGCTGTTTAAACCATTCGGCCATAGCTAAGGGTCTGTGGATTTAAGACAGGAGAGGGACACTTCCTCCCCAACAGAGTCGGTGGTAACTAGATTCCTGGGGCCACTGGAGTGGAGGAAGTCCCCTTTGTGATGTTTAACTTGGCACATGTGTTTGGCATAACCTGAATCAAAAGCAATAATTTCTGACTCTGTACGTATAATAAATGTGCCCTCCTCGGGCTCAGTTTGCAAACCTGTAAAGCGGAAATAGCCACGTTTATTTGAGTCACAAGAAAAGCAGCAGTTTACAGTTGAAGTTTCTATCTCGTAATGATGAAATTCAATGCTAAAAAGATGTCACTGTAATAATAAGAACGAAGACACCAAAAGAATGCAAAGGAAGACAGGATTTGTGTGTGTGCAAAAGGGATGACTGTGCCCTGTGGACTTTATTCAGGAAAAAAAAAAAAAGTGTAACGAGTAAGGGGAAAAACACTTTTTTTAACTAATGGAAGGTGGAAGAAAAACAGAAATGACATAAAAACTTCGCCTAGTCTTCCTGCTTCCCAGAGACCATAGGAATTTACCCAGATCAGTCAGCCTCACAAATCACATGCCTCCATCTCCTGTTTCTGACAAAGCGACTTGTCTCTATAAAAGATTTATTCTCCAGTAGCCAGATCAAAGACAGCGGCTCTCGCCCTGTTTGGGCCCAAGCTCCATCTGAAAAGCTGGTAAAAATCTATAGGTTTTATATCCATTTAAAATCCACGTAGGCACATCACAATAACGACAATAGTTATAATAGCATCTCATGTTTAGAGAATGCGTTGGGGCCAGCCATTGTGTTAAGTGCTTTGCATACATTTTCTCATGTAACCCTCACACTAACCCAGTGAGGCAGGTATCACTTTCCCCCATCTTACGGATGACTAGAGGCTGCATAACTTAGTCTCCCGATACAAACACTGACTCACGCTTATAAGGACTCCTGGACCTATCTGAGGCCCACCCGTGGACCACTGAGCATGCACCCTAGGTTAGGAACCTGCCCTTCATGGACAGAACAAGTGCACACAAGGGTTCTTCAACATGTGACCGAGGATATCGTAAATTCGAAGCTCACTCTAAAACATCAAAAACAACACAGATGTGCATATATATACAGGCACACATATACATGCACGTAGATCACCACGTCTAAGAATCAACCACTTTTATTTTTGATATAGCTTTCAAGGGTTGATTAGGACTGAGGAACTGTTTCATCACTATCCGGCTCTGTTCCCTGATAAGACACTAATATCCAGTGTTTACAACACACACACACACACACTCATCAAATGCAAACTGCATTCCAGCAGCCATGAGCTTCTGCACTGACCCTGGGGAGGTGTCAGATAAAGTGCCACCAAACAACAGACAGATTCACAGTTCCTCCACCGACATTGATAATGAATAAAATATGACCCTGGGCCTTGAAACCCCTCTCAGACCCATTACTGATGACCCTTCCTGTCACTGGGCTGCTCTTGGAGCTGGTGTTTAATCATAGGCCTGCAATGACATCAGAAGCGTGGTGCTGGGCTTTTCAGCGGGTTCTGGGGGAGGGGTGGTCGATGTTAAGTGTCGCAGAGGAATCCCACGAGCAGTCGCCAAGAGTCCCTACCGCCTACATCTTCCAGCTGTCAGCCTCCAGGTGAGCAGGCATGGATATGAGAGACTCCCCAGCCAGCCCTAAGCCGCATGGCCACACAGGCTTGCTAGAGACTTCTTTAGCATCTCACCAGTCTTCCAAAGGGAGGTTCAACCTGAAGAAGCCAGTGTTACCTTCCAGGGCATCAGCTTCAGGGTGCTGACTGCCCGGGGCATACTTCTCCCTCTTCCTTCCCATCAAGAGACTTAGAAGTCCAAGTGAGAAGCCAAGACTCCTCTCTGATTATCAGGAGTTGTCAGAAGAAGTTATCCAGTCCTCTGATTGCGGGAATGGGTCAGCCCCCAAAAGATGAGTTTTCTAGATAACACAGAGCCTAGATCTGTGTCATACAGGTGTGCCGATCCCCTCCCAAATTTAGAGGTCTAACACCCAGCCAAGACAAAAAAGTGAAGGCAAAGAAAACCCAATTAGAAGCTATCAAAGAGACATAGCATCCCAGGGTTTCTCTAAACTACAGTGAACGAAAGGTATTCTGGCGCCGGCCATTCCGTCCGGCATGAAAAATAAAATATCTACACAAAGCCAAGATGCTTTTCCAAACACCATCCTGGATTTGTTTACCACTCTCCAATTTTCCAAGCAGATCAGTTGTTGATTTGTTTATTTGTTACCGAACTAGACGCATATGGCTGCTGGAAGCAATGAGACGCTGGTGGAGTGAAAAGAGAATTCAAAAATAAATCGATCTAAAGAGCAAAACATACTGCAAAAAAGCTCGGCACCCAGGCACACCTTCCAAGGCGTGTTATTCTATGCTATTCATACCACTTCCCTTATTTATGTAAAACAATTTTTGTTTTCTTTTCCAGAAAGAATGCCTGCCAATCGCCAGAGGCAGACGTGTTTATCAAGCTGTGCATCTTGAAGTCTGACATAAAATCTGTGGCCTTTGGTACAGCTGAAAAACACTCTGTCAACACCATAGAGAGAGCAAGCCCGTGGCGCTGGCCTCGACCCAAGGCGTGCAGGGGAATGGACAAGAACTTGACACGGGGCCAAAAATTACAAGACGAGGGAAAGTCAAACTTGAGGCGAACAAACCTTTTCCATCGAGTCTGTTTAATATCTGGTGTAAGCATCCAAACCACAAATCGGTCAGTGCTTAGGTGAAAAGACAAGTTTTTCTCCCCTTTGGAAAGCTATTTTGCTTAAGCTCCTATGAATACATCAATTATATTAGCCCTGAAAGTGTCTGTCAGTGCAATGTTAAAAGGTCCACTATTTTACAGACTGCCCACTTTAGAAACAAAATACCCTTCAAACTCCCTGCCCTGAATTGCTTCGGCCAAAGAGAGCTCCAAAGGAGGGGTAAAAAAAAGTGTAAACTCCGCTGTATTGAGAAAGAGAAGAGCCACCGGTTTTAAGTAAACCTGTATTAATATTTGCCAGCTTTAGTAAAATCCCCTCGGTGCTTGTGTGCTTTCAAATTCTTCAACAAGTCAGGAAAAACGTTCTTTTGTGACAGAAGGTGAGAGGCCAAAGAGAAGGTTGTCAAAGAGCCTCCAGCCCAAAGTTTGGGGCTTTGAAGTTCGGGAAGCCATTATTAGGAAGAGAAGAGACGTGCTCCAGAAATCCCGTGCTGAGGTTTTCCTTTAGGGCAGGTCTCTGGGTTCCCAGATGAGAAGCCTATAACATCCAGACACCATTCCGAATCAAGATTGTGTCAGGCGAAGCAAACTATGGTTGGAAACAGCCCACAGGCCTTTGCATATATAGAGGAAAAAATAATAATGGCAGTTCATAATGGCGCAGTTTCCGATGGACTTTATTATTACCTGGTGATCATCAGTCAACTGCAAGTCACCCTTGGCTAAACTTCCAGAAGTGGAGTAACCTCAAAGCTGTCGTCGTCAAATATCATGCGTTCTTTCCAGCGTCCCTCTACCCCTGCCTCTTCCAGCCATATCTGTCCCCAATCTCCACCACCCTCTGTTGCTTATGTTGGCTAGCCCGCCTGAAATGGAAGAGTTTGAATCCTTCATGCTATGTGCATAGCCAACATTCCATAAGATTTATGTCACAAGAGCCCACGAAAAGGACAAATGGTAAAGAGGGCCAAAGGGGGAAGAAAAATAAATCCAACTATGATTCATCCAAAGGTGGCACAGCACCTGTACCCAAGGGGTCTTGTCATATCTTAGGGGACACAGATTGCACAAGACAGAAGACAAATGCTGTATGAGTATCTTTACAACGTCCTTGTTTTCAATTCCACATCTCTTCCGAAAAGTTTGCTTTTTCCCCTTACATCATAATCCTAATGTGTCAAATTTGGGTGGGTGACTGGGCACAAGGAGGGGCGACTCTTTTCGAAAATATTAACCTCCATTCTATAAAACATAAGCATTGGGGTGTAGCAGGCATTCAGGTTGTCTGGGGTGATACAGCCATGGAAGGCAAGCCCCCCCCCCATAGGAGGAATGAGGACGTCCTCGTGGTAGGGCAATCGTTCCGTAAAGTAGTCTGTTTGTCCTGGTCACAGTTTAATGAGCACACTTCATCCGCCGAAAGTCACCAGCTCTAGCCATCCCAATGCTAAATACTATTCTTATGAAGAACTTTTAACAACATACAGGGATGCCTCTATGTAACAGTAAATGAATAAAGGCAAGATGAATAAGCACATTTTCAGTATAATCACAGCTAGAGAAACAATCTGTATGTAAGGACCTCAATACCCCAGAACTCTGAATGGTGGTTATCTCCAGCTGGTGAGATTACAGACGATTCTCATTCTTTTTCTATACTTTATATTGTCTAGGTATTCTATAACAGGTAGGAATTCATTTTACACTTAAAAATAAACATTGTAAAATAGAATGAAATCCCTAAAAGGTATCACCCACTTTTTTCAAAGGGCAGATGTTCCTCAGTTCATAGGTTGGGGCCTCGGACTCTCAAAACTAAAAGGGCCCTGTGAAAAGTGTCAGAACCTCCTTTCTTCAGTCTTGTCTCTGATGCTTAAAATCTCTGTTGACTCTTAACAGAACTGCGGGAGGAAACCCAATCTTGACTTTGCACATGCATCTAGACTTTCTAGAGCTAGAACTCTCTGGAGCTGTATTGTCCAATACAATAACCAAACCACTGGCCATATGTGTCTCCTGAACACCCAAAATGTGAATTAAGATGTACTGAGCATGTTAAGTACCTACCAAATACTGAAGACGTGGGCGGGGGGAGAATATACAAAATCTCACCACTGACTTTATATTGATTATATGTTGAAAAATGACTTTGGAGATTTTGAGTTAAATAAGAACTGTTATAAAAATTTTACCTACTTTTTTTAAATGTGTTGTCTAGAAAATGTAAAGTCACTTATGGAACTCACATTGTATTTCTATTGGAAGCAAATGGTGAAAAAAGTTCTGCAGAAGTAAGACTCAGTGATCCATCCACCATCTTCCAGAAAGTTATAGTATTGCTTGCCCACACCGTATCTACAGCCCCCATAAACATATTTGTCTACCACTCTTCTAAGTTCTGTCACACTCTCAGTGGTCAGGTAACTTCGGTCATTGCCCAGCGTGGATGGGTTGAGGCCGATTCCAAGGCAACCACACTTTCCAGCTGTACCAAAAGGGAATGAACCTTCTTCCTTCAGACTCGCACAGCCCACGTGGCTCCGCGTTCTCTAACTCCCCACATCTGCAGTGGACAGCCCCTGTTCCCCACGGATTCGCTCACACACCTGCATAACCCTTCATTCACAGGGCATAGCCCCCATGTGGGACAGCCTCAAAGATTGCCAGCCACCAAAAGGCCATGCCTGAAGGATTCCCTTTATATGGTGCTAGGTCATCTCTTAAAGTGCACACCTCCCCCCCACGCCCCGGCGTGAGCCGACTGAAAAGGGCTGCTCTTCAAAAGGGCAGGGAAAATATGAGAGGAAGGATTATATGTGCCCGAACAGCCAAGCCAAACTCTGAGAAGCGGGTCCTCCAGAGAGTGACTCAGATCCGCATGATGTTGTCCAGGGCCGACGTCTGCCTGGGAAGAGGTGCGCGTGGAGCTGTCCGGACACAGGCTACTCGAGCTTCAACAGCCAGCCCACCCCTCGGCACATGGGGCCCGAGGGCCCCTTCTGCTCCCTGCTCGGAGCTGCGTTCTCTCTCGGCGGCAGTCATTGGAATAAATAAAACCCCTCCAGTCAACACAAGGAACAGAAGACCTACCATCTTGGCAATACAGGGCAGGCACGGGGATGATGGGAAGAAAAAGAAAAGAATCAAGTAGCAAAGGTTGCCGGAACACAGTTCCCATCACCCAGAAGCAAGAAGTTCTAGTCCTTCAAGAGGGGCTCTCTCGAGAAAGGCAAATCTGTGTTCCCAGCCCCTTCTAGGACCGAAGGAAAGAGCTTCATTCTGGATTTGCCCCTTAGCATAGTCTTCTCCCTTTAGGGTCTATTGTTTAAAAGGAAAAAAGGAAAGAAAGAAAGGAAAGGAAGAAAAGAGAGAATGTCCTTTGAATGGGGGCAGACCTGGGTTCCCTCAGCAGCTACTCCGGTCCCGTAGCCCAGGCTCACGGGACACACCCGGGAAGCCACAGATGGCAGTTACCCTGTCAAGGCTCACGAGGCTGAACTGAGCTACTAACTCCCGATGACTCCCTCAGAGATGACTAACACACAACCCTGGCCCAGCACTTTTCACACTTTAAATTAATTTTCCATAGAGTTCTCTTTAATCAACCTCAGATTCAATGTCTTCGCAAAACTGAAGTCCCTTTCACGACAGAGGAGTAGCCTCAGTCCGAATTTTCCTCCCGGGATGAGAATCCAAACTCCCCACTCCGTAATCGCCACGCAAAACTGACTTCGTTTTTCTCTCTGAGATTTTTTGGCATGGCTTGCAAATCAAAACATTAAAAGAAATGACTGTATCAACATAAGAACAATGACGATTCTGATTTGTTTAACTTTTACATTCTTATTCAGGAGGTAGAATTTAGGAAGCAAAAAAAACGACCCGCGATTGCTTTCAAATCTACCTCCAAAATCGCTACATTAAAGGGTGTTAGAAAGGGTGACATGGTAAGAACATTTAATTGGCATGATTTGGGGGAGAGGGCTGACAGCACACAAGGAAGAATCGAATTGGAAAGAGAATTTGTTAATTTTTAAATGTCATCCAAGTAATTACAGTCATTATACCTCCCCATGTGTGGCAAAGAAGTACAAATACAAGCTGTACCGCACATTTTCATATATATATATATATATATATATATATATATATATATATATATATACTGTTAAAACATACACATGTGCACACAAACACACACAGTGAAACCAGATTTTAGACTTTAGCTCTTGCTTGCCAAGGTTCACCCTAGAGCAAATATTTACTGCGGAGTTACAAAGGTTTCCTAAAGGAGAATCAAATTGGAAGCGTTTACATATGCTGTGAGCACTTTATGTGTGCAGGGGCCACAAGAAAGATATAGTTTAATAAAAACATTTATGGACTTTGAAAGCAAACACAATCCAAGAGGCTTGCACATGTGGGAAAAGATGGTATCTCAGCCTAACACGTTTTCTCCTAAAGATCCTTTGGCCGTGTGCAGTGAACCAGTCCCAGTTTCCACTGAGGCCCGCTAATCCGCACTGTAAAACATTCACAGGAAACAAATAAAAGAACAATCCGACACTGCTCTTGGAGACAGGGGCAGGGACGTGGTTCTGTCTCGCACGCAGACAGAATCTTTCTAGAATTTAAGAAGTCGCTGGGTTGGAGTTCTCTAAGCTAAACTATCCCCACCTCCTCCCCCACCCTGAGAATATCTTTCTCAGTTTTCCTCTGCCTTTCTCCCACTCCCTCAGCCTACCTCTCATTCGTGATCGCAAAATAAACCCAATATTTGCAATACGATCAAGAAAAAAAAATACACTACAGTGCATCCTCACTGTCTCAGTGCCTTTGGCCCCTGTCTCCACTTCTTTCTCGGCACCTGAAAGCCCACTAAGTGTGCCTGGCATCAGAACCAAAGTTTTGCACTTCAAGTTAGCCGTTTGCACTCACTCCATTTTGCTCGGTCCCTGGGTCTTGGGGGTGTGCTGGCCTGTTCTTCATTATTATTTTTTTTTTTACTTCATGCCCCCATGAACCCCAGGCTGCATCCATCTACCTCAGCGCTGATGACCAATTGAGAGCTTAAAAGGAAAAACTCTGCCCCATTTACAAGTCAAGCAAATAGGAAAAGGAAGCAATGAAGAGTTTGACAAACTTTTGCAAAGAGCTTGCGCCGCCTCGTTTCTCTATCCTTGGGCTCTATCGCCCCCTGGTGGCTTCTCCGAAACAAACGTGGCCAGGGCTCAGCTCCTCAAAAGGTTCAAGAGCCTTGCGCTTGGGGCCTGGGGTTGCGCTCTGAGACTTCCTGGTGTCAACCTGAGTGTGGGGAAGGAGGGGGTTGGAGAAACAGTAAACGCGGAGGGAAACGGACCCTCTGGAAACCCAACGAGCAAAACCCATCCAAACAAAAGACGTTCAGACCTCAAACAAAAAAATGCAGAGATCCTAAAACAGACTTTTCATTTTACAGACGGGAAACTGAGGCCCAGAGAGAGAATGTGACTTGCGGGGCGTGGGGGGGGGGGGGGTTGGTTGCTACTGACTAATCTCCCGACCCCCTTACGCCACACTTTCTGGGACGACAGGGTTTGGGGGTCCAAGCCGCCGGAAAAGACAGAGGAGTCGGCCTTGTTCGGTTGGAAGGGGCAAGGAGCGAGCCGCTGGAAGGGCGAGCGGCGCGGGAGATTTGTCGTAGGCCTCCAGGACCCCCGTTACTGGGTGGGACAGGGTGCAGCGGCTCTCTGGCCACCTCGGCCCCGCGTGGGAACGCGCCGCTCCCCCGTACCCCGGAGCGGCCGGGCCCGGCTTCCCAGGCCCCGGGCAGTCGGGCGAGCGAGACACAAAGCAGGCCCGGCGGGCGGCGCTCGGGCTTCGGGGAGGGCGGCGTGGGCTTGATTGATTGATTCACGCCGTTTAGCCCCCACCGCGCCGCTGGAGGCGGCCCGTCCAGCTGCGGCCGCGGGTCTCGGGTGGCCGCGGGCCGGACCCCGCGCCCCCTGCGTCCCCGCGCCCCCGCCCAGCGCCGGAGGGCCGCCGGGGCCGGGTGCGGGGGCTTGATTTACAGCCGCGCCGGACCGACTCTAGCGAAATCACTTCAACCGGGAAACGGACTCCCAAGGCTCAGCCCGGAAGAGGCCCCGAAAGGGGAGAGGAGGAGGGCGAGGGCGGCGGCGGGGGCTGGCGCGCCTCAACTCCCCGCGCGGGCCGGGCTTCGCGGAGAGGCGGCCGCGCCGTTCCCGCCGTCTGCCCACATTTTCGCGGGGACCCTGTCCCCGGGACCGCTGCCCCGCGCCCGCAGCGCAGTCCCCGGGCCTTTTCCACGCCCGAATGCAGCGGTCCGGCCGCGCGGGGGGCGCCAGATTCGCACCTTTGGGCCCGATTTTACTGGGGAGAGGCAAAAGAAACTCAGACTCAGAGATGACGGAGGGAAGCTGCTAGCTCCCTGAGATCCCGGGCAAAGCCTTGGAGAGCCCCTAGGCCCCGCCGCTGTCTGAACACAATTTGCCCCTTTTTGCAGCGCAGAAAACAAACTTGAGGGCCGCGAGACTGTGTTTAGAAAGCTAAGGTGCTCTTTGAAATGGCTTGAGAGTTTACGTTGCTGTGTTCTCTGCCTAAGAGAAATACGCGCTCCCTAAAATGTTTGCTTTACCTTTAGCCTGTCTGTGATGCTCTACGGTCCTAATTTTGCTTCGGAGGGAGAAAAAAAATTCAGATAGTGGACAAAATAAACGTACGGTTCAACCTGAACTAACAAATCCAAAGTGGTAGTTCGAAATGTAAAAAAAATACTTTTATTCAATTTTGTGCGTGTATGTGACTGGGCGTGATGAGTTTTCCTACCTACAGTTTGTGAGGTTGATCACTAGAAACGGGGGTTGGTCAAATGTGCAGAACCTTGTGCTGCAGACACTAGGGATATGACGTTAGGCTAGGCGATTACCTACAGTTAGGATGTCAGGGGCAGACGCGAGCCCTCCTGATCACCCTAACCGTTACTTCCTGACTAAACAAAAGGCAACAAAGCACAAGGAACAAACCCAATGAATCTGCCTTTTTGTAAGAGGAGGGCTTAATGGCTAGTTTAAGATTTTTTTAAGTAGTAAATACGCCTATTTAAGACCTGCTTTTTAACTCCTGACTCCAAGTTTAAAATGCATAATTATGGAGGAGAGCGATCAAAAGTAAACGTAGAACTGCTCTGCTTGTAAAAAAATGAGTGAAGAAAACACGAAGTTTCCCAGGAAGAGAGCAGTCAACCTGTAAATGGCCTTACTTGCTACTTGCTACTTGAGTATTTCCTTCTTTCCTCTCTTCAGCCCTGTGCAAATACCATTAGCCCTTAGTCTGGCCTTGAGGTAGGAGCAGCACGAATCCCTCTCTTCCTGACAAATTCAAACAGAAAAACAGATATTTTCATAAAAAGGAAAGCAGATGAGAAGTGGAAGTCAATCTTTTCCAGGCTCGCATCCCCACAGCCGCCGCCCGGCTTGGCAAAAACAAAGGCACTCCCTTCCAATTACAGTGATTTGCGAATGGAAAGAAAGTCTTCCCTATGTGTAATCGGGACCCCAAAATAAACCCCTGAAAAGACTACCCTGCTCCAACAGCAGCTCGATCCAACCTCGGCCCCACGGATCCAGTCAAACTCGGCTCGCGGGAAAACCGCTCGCGGGGAGGTTTAGCTTCACCCTCGATCCCGTTTTAATATCTGAGGCTCTGAAGACACTCTCAGAAACCGCGCCGCTTCTTACCCTTACTTTTTTAACTCGCTTGGTGCTGTGCTTAAGGTGAACACTTTGCTTTAAGAAAATGTGTTTGCAAACACTTTTCGCTAGATGAGTATTTTATTCGCCAACTTTCCTGGGCAAAATCTCAAGAGTAAGTTTCGCACTAAAGCAACAACCAACAAAGCTTATTTTCGTAATATGCAGCTCCTTAACAGTGCGAGTACATTCTCACTTCATTTAGCTATAAAATATAAAAGTGTTTGGTTTTCAATTTTTCTGTAAATTACTTGCGGGGCACGGGGGAGGGCGGTGGCGGGGGAGGTCGGGAAGGTACGGAGACTGGAAGGAGATTCTTAATGCCACCTGGCGGCGCCACGCGGAATTTCGCTGAAGAAGCCAAATTTCCTGACCATCTGTGCCTAGAGTGGGTTTCTCCAGGGAAAGGCTTTGTAAATCTCCTCCTTTTGAAATCAAGAGGGTAAACAGCCTCCTTCACGAAGGATTAATCTAAAAACAGAGATTCCCTGTGTTGGTGGGAACGTAAAGGGAAATTCTGTGCGTTGGAAGTCCACGGTTACACAGATTTCTAGACTAAAACATCATATTTGTGCAGGACATATCTCTTGTTATTTGAAAAAAGAATACATTTATATTCCAGTGACATACAAGTTTAGGAAAGGCCGAGGAGAGCTGTAGAGTTGAACATTTTACTGCATTTATTTCGAGGATCCTGCTGGCAAGTGCAATATCCACCACTGAACACGTGAGGGCGTGCTCAAGTAGCTCCAGCCCTAGTAATATGACACCTTCCTTTATTTGCATGAATTGCCTTGATTGGATGTTAGGCTTTTAAAACGTCAATTTTACGTAAAATTGTTGTCAACCAATCAGCAGCTGACTCCGGCGTGATTGGTTTCTACTGGAGGTGTCAATCATCTGAAATTTGCATACTACTCCCTCGGTCGCTTGGAGCTTGTCAGTCGGCTGTGGCAGCAGGACAGGAAAGAATCCGACGGAGAAGAATGAAAAATCACTTTGTTCTAGCAAAGCGAAAGAAAAGTGTTATTTTGCTCGTTATTTTAAAATAAATTTAAGCGTATGTTTACCTAATAAAATAAAGACATGCAGTTAAACAAAAACAAGTCTTGTTTACTAATCGTATTTAGTGTTTGCTGCTTTAAAATACTGATGAATAGTGAAAGGCAAAACAAACTGCAGAGAATATTAATGCTAATAATTTCATGTAGTAAACGATGATATCAAACTTTAAGGTGAACATGAGGCTACTAAATAAAATTACTGTGATAGTGTAAAAACACTGTTTTCAATTCTTAGGCAAGCTGAAAGCACTGCTTCAAAAGAAAAAAACGCACCAAGGGGAAAATTTAAAAGAACATTGTTTTGCTTTTAACAGTCACGCATTTCTATCACTCTGCCTTTTATTTATTTACCGCGCGCTCACAGACGGGACAGTACTTGAATGGAGCATCTGTAATATTTGTATTTGTACTTTAGTTCTTCCCCCCGCGCACACACATGCTCCAAAAGAAAAACAAAGGGGGAAAAAATCTCAGGGCCTACTAAGAGGTAATTGCCAGTTTTAAGTCTCAGAATTCGTAAAACCGAAGCTTTGATTTGCTAGCTACAAAATTCGACTAAGTCTACTGTAATTTAAAATATGTTCAGCGCTGTAAGACTTTCATTATCTCCCTAAAATATTTGCACACACGAAGCAAGGACCTAACAACTTGTGATAGGAAAACACTCTCCAGTCTTTCTGCTCAGCCCCAACACGCCGAAACTTGGCCGAAAGGAGAATTTGGATGCAACAGGGCAACGGAGCAACGTTTCTTCCCTCCGCTAAGCCAGCCCTCGCCTCTGAAGAATTTTGTACTAAGCGTTAACAACAAGCAGTGCAATAAGCTGGAGTTGTTTCTACGGCATTAACCACATTGGGGAATTAATTTTAAACTTTACATTCAACAACGAGTGAGGTTTTTTCTTCGGTATTTTATTTATTTTTGCCACTATTGTTTTAACTAGTTGCTATAAATTTCTACTTTCCTTTTTCCTTCCTCTTTCATTTTTTCTTCTTTCTTTTTTTTTTAACTTCTTTTTTTCTCTCTCTTTCTTCCAGTTAAGGATTATCACAGTGTTTCGGATGTCTTGAAGGTTCGTCGTGATTTGCATGACTGCAGGAGACCAAGATGTGCTTGTACCTGTGACTGCAGGGGAACCGGCCCGGACTTGGTCAGAGCCGGGAAATAGTGGGGAAGAGGTGTGTGGGGCATACGAAAGCTGAGCTGTGATACAAAGAGTGATTTAGTATGTGCTTTATAAGAAATGCACAAACCGACACAGCGGTATAATTAAATCTCTTCCTGGATATTTTTAAGTATCTTCTTCAGACACAGTATGGCATGCCTTCTACTTCTCTTTCCTCTTTGCCCAATTAGCCTACTGCTGGAGACCCTCCTCACTAAATCGCTTCCAGACCTTCTCCCGAGCCCGTGAGTCGCAGTCTGTTAACTGTCAGCCCTTCTGACTTAGCGGAAAATGCCCGCGAAGAAGACTACACCCACGGAGCGGGCAGAAGCAGCTTCAATTCGAGCACTCATCGCCACTACTATCACCACCATCACTCCCACACTCCCAGCACCCCACCACCACACAGTCTCACTCACGCGCACGCGCGCACACCTCCCCTTGCTGTCAATCATACACGCACGCCATAGGGCGCATGCGCACTGTTGGACCCTGGCCTCCACCGACGCCACGCCCTTTCCGTACGTCATCCATCCTCACAGACCAATAAGCGGGCGGATTTGGGGGCCGGGCTACTAGGAAGCAGCCAATGAGAGCGCCTTTGGAAGTCAAGGTTTGAGAGGAGTAAATCCTTCCGTAGTCCACGTTCAGTCGCGCCCGAGATGATTTATGCATCCCTTTTATCATTTGTAACACTTTGAGAAGTTATTAAAAGGAAGATCTACTGCTTCCTCTTTTTTGGGTGGAACTGGATGGTAATTTTGTCACTGGCCCTTATTAAGAAAGAGTGAGGCGCGGTGGAAGGTGGTTGGATGCTGGGTTTGTTTGTGTGGGTCCTGTTTTGTATTACAAGACAGATTATCCTTTTCATTACAAGCTGTAGACAGGGCCAACTTAGAGTCCTCGTGGCCGACTGATCTTCGATCTCAGGGAGCTGAAACCTGATGCCTTTTGACTTTCTTGTCTGTACTCTTGACGTTGGGAAGAGCTCCTCAGAAAGGTGTTGCAACCTTTAGTTGGGAGAAAAAGAAAGAAGCAACACCCCCCCCCCCAACCCTGCCTCCCCACCACCACCTCTGCCTTAACACCGAGTAAACCTCGGCCTTTTTCCGCTTGGATGCTCATTAAGAGTTAGTTGACTTTGTAGCGGATGCAATAAAACTTGGATGGTTTCAGGCCCCAAACAATCCTGGTTTCTGTTTTTCTCTCGCCCCAACCACACCCCCAAGGAAATTGCCTTTTCAGCAGGCGCCTGCGGGGAAAAAACCGCAGGAGACAGATTCCCCTTGGAGACCTGCAGTTTGGGGAATGAGGGGAGGCGGCGGGTGTGAGGGAAGGCGAGTCTGGAGGTATGGAAATAAAGGGGGCCAAGGTAACAGTGCAGGGCGGTGAGGGAGGTCTTTCATGTCTGGATTTGAATTTTCTGGTTAACTAGGGGAGGAATCCACAACCCTGCGGTACCTGGAGGACACGCCGAGAAGTTAGTGGTCACCCACAGAGCCACTGATCACCCTGACCCTGGCTGGGCTTCTGCTCTGCAAGGAACTATTAATCCGCGAGTGGAATAAGCAGGAAGAAGCCAAAGGAAAAAAAAAAAGGATTTAAATTTACTACTCCGGATCTCCAAATATAAATAACAGTTCCAAACGTAAAACACGATTCCAAGAAGTCAGAGGGACAGTATGTTGCCTCTGTTCACTAGGTCTCACTCAGGAACTTCAGTCGCTTGTCTGGAGATTTTTTTTATTGTTATGAAAATCCATACAGGAAGAGTTGCTGGGGGAGAAGAGTGAGGTGATGAGAGACCTAGGGAGGAGTTAGAGGAGGAGGGTAGAAAGAACCAAGAACTGTTTGATCGCAGGGCTGAGTTGAAGGAAAACAAAACCGTGAACTTCAAAGCTCGAGCCTAATCCCCTTCAGGTTAATTTCTGCTTCCTAAAAAGTTGATCAGGGTCATAAATCACCTGCCCCGCCCCCGCCGGTCCCGCTAGGTTCCCGAGAGGTTCTCTCGCCGCCGGTCGCTGCAGGGGCGCAGGGTGATTCTCTAACAGGAGGTCTTCTGAGGCCTCCCCAGACACTAGGGCTTCTGGGCTGGGTGGGCGGATGGATGCGCGGGATTCAGCTTACTGGAGGAGGTGAGGGTCTCAAGGAGAGCTGGAAAGGGGACCGACCTGATTGTGGAGGTGGCCTCTGCAGATGCAGCTTCCATTCCACCGGGTCCTAAAGTAAAACTCCACCCTCAAATGTGTCTGGAGTACTGTTTGAAGAAGGTTACGGCGTGTTTAGAGATTTGCAAAGGTCTGCCGAGCAGTAAAGATTAGAAGAAAGGCCGGCCCGAGATCTGTCAAATGACTTCCGGTAGCAGAGCCCCCTTTAAACTCGGGCAAGCCCTGCGGCCTCTGATCTTGGCTAGGTCCGGGCCTGTGACTCGCGCTAGACCGCACTCTCGTGGCACCGCTGGGCCAGGCGAGCAGTCTGGAGGGGGCCCTGCTTTGGGGTGTGATGGTAAAAGTCAAGTCAAGGCTTTTCCATCGGCTTTTCCGCGCGAAAAGCCCCAGATGTGGACCAAACAACTTGCAGTTGACTGCTAGATTGGAGGAAATGTCACCTGAAGGCTAGCCCTCCCTAAACGAAAGCCATCGCGGTGGAAGCTAAAGCGCCTACCTACCCAGGAAGGCCAGGAAGGTCTACATCATAAAGGCCCACATTCCCAGCAACAGCAATAACTGAACAAAATTTTTAAATAAGGCCAAGCACCATTTTGTCAAAAGTCTAACAGGCAGTGATCCTTGCAGTCCCGGTCACGTAGTGGGCTGCAGCTAGTAGGAATTCTCGGCTTTCCGGGGTTCTTCCCAGGCGGGCATTAACGTGGGATTTCTTTCACTGAGAATGACAGCTTGCGCTTCTGCGTGTCCCGGAGCTGCGCGTCAGATCGCGCTCGCAAGGCGACTGTCGCAGAACCAACCCACAAGGCTCTGGTTTACAGGGAATTTACAGCTTGCGCTCACCAGGCTAAAATAAAGAATTGAAAGAGACTGTGGACCAAAGAGTGGGGGGTGGAGGGAGGAAATAAAGAAAACTGAAAAAGAAAATAAGAAAAGGCATCTGTTGTTGGACATCAGTCAGGTCCCTCCACTACACCGGAAGAGGTGTTTTGTTTTGTTGTTTTTGAATGTTGTTAATGTCTCTGCATATTAGATACAAAGAAGTATATATCCTCTGCAGATTAGATGAAAACGAAAAATCAAGCCTGGTAGAAACCGTTACTCTAGATGAGCAGTTACTTGGATTCACACGTACAAATGTTCTTTCCCCCCTCCTGGAAGAAACATTAACATGTTCCATAATAAGACACACGCACCAATAGTATATTTCCATTTTTAAAAAATATAAAATAATTCTAAAGTTGACCAGCGATGGACGTGTTTAACAGTTTAAATATTTCATGATCCGGAAGTAAATGCAGGATTAAGTTCCAGGAAAAAACGGACTGGAGATTTGATCCTTTTCCCCAATTCTAAGGGGAAAATTATCCTTTCCCAAATTAAAGCTACACGACTGATAAAAATTGAAGGCATAGAGGACCTCAAGAGACAAATAAATTAGGAAAAAAAAAAAAAGACTACGTGATGCCTTGAGGCATATTTAAAGATCGAGCGCCAAAATAATGAAATTTAAGGGCAAATTAACAGAAAGCAATGAGCATTATTTGTTTGAGGGACAAGCCACCATTTAAGGTGGAGCAGCCGCATCTGTTCCAGACGTCGGACTTCCCGCAACTTGCTCCCTGCGTTTCAACTTTGGTTTTTGAACCCAGCACCGCGTGCTGGGAAGGGCGTGCCTGCAGCCCCGCACCCCACCCCCATCCCCACCCTCGCCCTCGGGCAAAGCGGGCTTCGCCTCTCTAAGTGCTTCTGTGAACTCTGCCAGAGGCTCAGAAAGGCGACCCCCGGACTCAGCCACCCTGCTTCCCAGCCTACAAGGAGAGGATGACAAGAACAGAGTTTTCTCCCTTAGTAATCCCAACCTCATGAGGCCAAGTGAAAGCAAATATTCTCGACAGCTTCGGAATTAAAATGATTTGCTAATAACCGCTGCTCACACTTTCTGGGGCCCCGACCTGTCTAAACTCGTGGTATTTACATTCCTAGAGGCCCGATGAGGAACTCGCACAGGCGCTGGTGCCTTCAGCGCCTAGAGCCTGGCTTCCCAGCCCGGGGCAAAGTATTTTCAAGATCTGCCCCCCACCTCTGTGAAAGACTTGGGGGCATTCATCAAGTCTGCAGTGAGTTTATTCATTGCTGTAGTCCAGAGCTTTCTAAACGAATATGAACCTATTATTTACATCCGTTCCTTGCACAGATATTTATTATCTGTAGGAATATTTAAGGGTCTGTATTCCGCCGGCCACCTTTGACAGGCGCCGTCACCTCACACTCCGGGGTAATGGACCACACTGTGGCTGCATTTAATTTATTGGGGTGAGAAGTTACTGCGGGAGGTTTCCAAAGGGGGCCTGTGCCACGAAGAGAGAGGCCGCGGCCCAACCCCGTAGGTGCTTAGACGATTATATATAAAACACTCCAACACAACCCAAAATATGAGAAACATTTCCTTAAGGCGTGGGTTGTTAACTAGGATCCAGGATGTGTAGGGGTCTGTGCAGTGGCCTTAGAACTCCCTGACACGGAAAGCTAACCTTGGGTGGTGGCTATAGGGCTCTTTAACTTTTTAAAAATTAAAAAAGTTTGAGACCACTACTCACAGATAAAGAAAAAAAATTTTAAGGAGCTCTAAATTGAAATTTACACAAAGAGCTTGATGCTTGCATTGGGCCTGAACAGAGGAAATCTGAGAAGCCGGTATAATTAGCAGCGAACTAGGCACGATTTTTCGCTTGCTTTAAGGCAATAGATCAAAACAAGCAACACTGAAACCCTTTAATAGCCATGCTTAGTGATAAACTCAAGAGAGCTCGGGGAACTGGCAACCGGCTACCTGGTGTTAATATTAATGCGTTTTTAAGCCAAAATATTTCAGTGACTCCATTTTCCCTCCAAACTTCAAGGCAACCAAGATCTCTTAATATTATCATTACCACAGCCGACAGAGGGAACCCGATCCGATGTGGTTCTAAAACAAAATGGGATATTAACCGTGTTTGTTTTCACTTTGATCCATAGGAAATAGGTCCCGCGCCCTGTGACCCATTAAACTAATAAGATTATACACATCAGCAGAGCGGAGGTTCTAATTGTTTCCATCTGGCTCAGATCTTTGCATTTTAAAAACTGATGAAAATGGGACTTGAGTTACAAAAAAAGGAAAATATATTGAGAGCGGAAGAGGACAAAGCTGAGCCGGTCCGACCACACATGAAATCAATTATCGAGAAAAAAATAGGTGTATATAGTGTGGTGCTTTTGAGGAAGAAAAAAATGCGGTCAACAATCCTTTAAGGTGAGGTGTTCGCAGGTTTCCTAAAGCTAACACAGACTTGAAACAGCCAGCCAATCAGAAGCGTTTCCGGAAGATACTCTACACCTCCCCGCCTCTTCATGAATACTTAAACAGCTGGATTTCTAAACTTCTTATTTAAATGTTCAAAGAAATGAGCCGCACTGGCTCGTCTCTCATTGGGTTGCTCACACCCAGGTGGGCAAGAAGGAGGAGATTCGTAATGAGAAGGGTTTGCCCAAAGCTCTCATTTGCTTAGATGGCCCTTTATATACGTCATCGTACAGCTAAACCAATCCGTGAAGCTCACTTTGACAAGCTCCTCCGCCCCTCCTTCTTGAGCTTGTAGCCAGCCTTAGCCAATAGAATTGCAGCATGTAAATAAGAGAAGGCGAGAATTTCTCGTTCCGCCTACTTCCCCTCCTCTTCCTGGGGCGTGGAGTACCACACCGAGTGGGAGGGGCCGATTGGGAGCGGGGAGGAGACTAGGAGGTTGAGGGGGGCGGGAAATAAGGAAGAGGCGGAGAGAACTGTGACACGTGGGACTGCGTTTACCTCCGCGCTTCCTCCTCCTGGCTCCACCTCCCGCGGGGCGAGATGCCGTTTGGTCATTGGCTGGATTAAGAAAAGTGGGGGCGGTTTTCTGTTTTGCATAATGAATGGGCGGGCGTCCAGAGTCTGCGGTGCAACCCGAGAACGGGGTGTCCCTCCCCTCTTCCTGGGGGGTGTGGGCGGGTCGGGGGTGGGTCCCTACCAACCTCGCCCAGCTTTGGCCGTGGACTTAGTTAAGGAAATCTACGGTTTTCTGGAAACCGTTTTAATTTCATTTTAATTCACTCGTTAAAGGGAATTACGTATTTCCAAGTATATCTTTTCGTTTTACAAGTGATCCAGGATTGTGCCATGAAATAAGAAGCGATTACCAATGCGTCCAAAGAGAAAAGAGCCGCTGCTCTCACAGGCCCTTTGTGAGGAAGAACACAAAAAACAAAAAACAAAAATTTTTGTAATAAATTACTCTTTCATTAGTATTCATTTTTTTGTCTTTACTATGAATTCCATGTCTCCCTAATTTTCCGCTAGCAGATAATAGAGAAAGCCCGAGTTGATGTAAAAAGCCGAGAGAAAAGATGGAAATTTCTTGCGAGCTAAGCGTTTGTGAATTGCTTGTGAATGATGCAAGTGTTAAAATTATTTCCAACAGTAATATGCCCTAGGGATACTCGGTTGACATTTTTTAAATAAGAGAATTATTTTTGTGATTTACTTGTGTGGTTTTTTTCTTAGGAAAATTTCCCTTCTGTTTTAAGTCCAACTGAACATAAAGTTACCTTTTCGGGACTTGCGAAATAAGATGTCAGGTGACAAATATTTGGAAATGAAAGAACAAACACGGATTCCAGGAAACTGAGTTTTAAAACACCATCTGTGCCTTTACAGTGGATACTGTTTCTTACTGCTTCCACGGTAGTTTATTCGCTCCAAACTAAAATTCGAGAGTGTTCCTAGTTTAGATTACTCTGTAAAATCTGAAGACTCAACAAGGCCCTTTAGTGAAATAAAAAAGAAGAACGGGTGGATTGGGGGCGGGAAGGAGCGGGCTTGCAGGACTCATTTAAACAGAAATTAAAAATAAAATTCATAGCATAAATGAAAATATAGAATCCCGCCCCCAAATCCTGTCTTTATCTCCCTCCTGGAAAACAAATGACACCTTTCCGATTCTACAATTCCTAATCCTCCAGCGCAGAAATAAAGAAGTTTCCAAACAATTTCTATAGTAATAAAAACCTGAACGTTCTCTCGATAGAGAATAATTGTGCCGGGAGAGTTAACATCAAGGGAAAAGGAAAAGTTTGATAGGTCAATATGGTCTAACTTCTTTCTTTGAAACACTTTCTCACCTACAGTAGACGTAGAAATTTTGCTTAATTACTTGCCTTCCTGGAGTTTGTATCAATGTATTCATTACATTTAACTCAACTTATATTTAATTTCATAGTCTTAAAAGTAAATGGCCTGAAACATTATTTTATGCTCCTCAATGCAATTATATTCAGAAATATTATTCCATTGCTAACAAGTAATTTAACATTAAAAATACATGTCAATGCTTATGACATTCCAAGCAATTAAAATAATACAAATCCACTTTATGCCAAGAAGCCTGTCAGTTGATAATTTGTCAAAATTGGTTTTTGAAACTGAACTCTAAGACAGATTAATAAAACATTAGCACTTTCGTACACTCGATTCTTAGTAATTATAAGTGGCTAATTTTACAACCTAATGGCAAACGATTATATGTTCAGATTAATCAGTTTTAAGAGTTAGCTCTGTATGAGAATGTTGGCTGTGTTTTAATAAACTGTGGTGTGATGAATAAAAGACCGATTTAAGATATCTAAATGAAAATTTATTTAATCCAAGTCGTCACATTGTCTTTTGCCTTTTTTCTATGAATAAGTTTCAGAATTATAATCTGAGGTAAAGTAAGTTCCTTTAGAAACCCTGAGAAATATTTAAAAGCATAAGAAAAAAAATAAAACGTATACACATTCTCACAATCAAGAATTAAGTTAACATTTTCCTATATTTCCTTCCTACCTCTTTCTACGTATAAGTACTAGGCTGGTTCTTTTGTTTTGTTTTGTTACAAAATTCAGATTGGGTTCTATATGAAGAACTCATTGTTCAAGTTCAAACTTATGTTGCTTTTATTTTCTGCTTGACCTATAATTTAAATTTGTAAGAATTCAAATTTATGATTTTATTACAATCGTATTTCTTTTTAATTTCAGTTTTATCATAAAAAGTACATGAACTTTTTATGAGTATTTTATGAACATAATATAACCATTTGTAACAACCAAAAAGGAGAAATAAAATATAAGGATAGTTCATAAATAATTCCCATGCCACTTATTTGCATTTTTTTAAAAAACACAATATCATCACTTTTAAACATAACTTAATAAGTGTTTTGTTAAAAACAAAACAGCATACCCCAAATTAATTTATCTTTTTGCATACTTTAAAAAACGATTTGTTAAAAGTTGCATTTTTATATTCTAATCTAGAAAAAGCTGATTTGAGAGTTTTCTCTCCAGCATATGCCAGCAATTCCAACATTGTTCATACAAACATTTTCTCCGGATTTTTACAAAAATTCTCCTTCCCTACACTTTCTGTTCCTCTTTAAGATGCATTTGTTGATTATTCTTGTTTCAAATCCTGCATGAATGCATAATCACAGCAAACCAACACATTAAAGACATTGTTCTGTTTTCAAATTGCAAAATTTTTCCTTTAGCCCAATTATGTTTTACTAACAGCATCTGCTTCCAATCTACTTGCACTTTTAGGAATACTGATTTTTATTAATAGCACCTGAAAATACCAGCAAGTCACAAAGGACATGTAATTAAGAATATCATCAAGCGAGTATTTAACCAAATGCATGATTAGCTATGTTTGTGGCCTCTAAATTAAGCAAGAGTACATATCTCACCATTTCACTTTAGTCTGTAGTGTTAGTTACATCTCCCCCCTCTTGATACTATAGTTCCAGTAACAAAGCAAATAGAACTGTTGATCATTAAATCATAAACCCATAGCAATACAGCCTTTATAATGTATCACATATCCTGTAAATTTCTAAGCCAAATTATTTCATTGTGGTGGCAGACGGTAATGGAAAGAAATCTGTTTTTAAATCTTGGTTCCCTTTAGTTTCCTGTAATATGCAACTCTAACATACTCAAACAGGGGAACAAGTGGTAGAAGTTAACCTTGTTCCAAATATATAGACCAAATTGCCAACTGTGAGAAGGTCCGAAGTCTGTGTTCTGTGCTATTTTATTTTATTTAAATTTATGGATTATGTGGCATGGATAATTTCATCAATCTTTCCAAGGTAGTTTTATAAGAAAAAGACGTGGAAATTGATATGCCCCATAGAAGAGCAATAGTTTAGGCCACTTTTTAATGGATGCAAGAACCCAAAATTGAATAAGAATATCCAGTGGTATTTTAAAATAAAATTTACATGTTCACAGCGGGAAGGGGTTTGCTCTATACACATTTTAAAAGACTGCATTTGCCTTTGTGGATAAACACCAGCCACAGGAAAGGAAATTAAGAACCTGGTAGGGAGTGTTTGTTTTGTTTGTTGCAAATTTCTTTCATCATGAATATATACATTTTGTAATTTTAACAGCACCACAGCACAAATTCACTACTGGAGATGGACAAATTATATATATTTTTTCAAGTAAACAAGAAGCGTTTGGTGCCAGAGTGCCATAATTAAGTAATGAAAACAGACTCTTGAAAAAATGAGTAGCTTCACTAATAATTACCATATTTAAGGATCCCAGATTCTATGACTGTTTCCAAAATGTGGTGAAGCAGCTATGAAATACTTTAACTTTCATTTGCTATAAACGTGCCATATATATAGAGTAAAAACAAAACTGTGTCAGAATACCAGTTTCCCAAGCGACGATAAATTATCTCTGAAAATGTAAAGAAACACAGTCTATTCCAAAGTGTAAAATAAACTTTTTTTTTCTTTTAAACTTGGATTATGTTGAAAATTACCTCAATTCTCTCCCTTCGCATAACAGATTCAGGGACTTCAAGTTCCTTATTTCCAAGTAATATTCAGCCCCCAAAAAACTAAGCAATCTTAGATCTTTAAACCTGATTGTAAAATGAATTTTGCATAGGAAGAAAAAAATCCAGAATCCCCGATAGAGCAACTTCTCAGTTACAGTGTTATTCACACATTCTCATGGTGGCGAATAACAGGTATGCCAGACAACTCGTATCTTTTTAAAATTGTGAAACGCTACTTTAACTTCTGGAGGTGGCAACAGTACATATTTGGGGGGGAGGGAGATGAGTCCTGGGAAAACTATACCAAACATAGCCTTTTCTTCTCTTTTTAGATGTTCTTATGCAACATCTATAAAATGCCAGTATTATTCATAAGAATATTTGAAGGAATATTTGAAGCCAATGGATGATACCTTGAAGACCAAACTAAAGTATGAAAAAGGTAGATAACTTAGTACATCTGGAATCAGGTTGTCCTGATTTTAAAGGGTCACCGGTGGTTGAAAATTACCTTGTATGGATTAACGCATTTTTCCAAAACTGTATATATGTATTTTTCAACCAAAATAACATGTGCATTTTAGACAATTTTAAAAGCACAAGGAGAGAAGTAAAATGCACCTACAACCAAAGAAAAGCACTGCTGAGGCTTGACGTGTCTCCCTGAAACCTTCTTTTCTGTGTATATATTTGCATTTCAAAAAATGACACATGGCACATGCTGTTTTGTGAACTGTAGAGCCTTTTCATTACACTTAATATACAATGGAAATCTTCCCATGGTCCAGGATTCTTCTACAAACTATTCGGACTGGCTGACAGATCTACCTTCAGCGATCACAACCGGTTTTATTCGACACATTCGACATCCTGAGCCATTTAAGTTGTGTTGAATTTTCTGGCATCGTGAACAGTGCTGCAGTACCTGAGGCTGCGTCTCCGTCAGCAGCCGTGACTGTCTCTGTAGGGTAAATTCCTATGAGAGGCATTGCACAGTTTTTAAGCTTTTTGTTCATTGCCTTTCCATTTTTTTTTTTCTTTCTCCTTTTTTCTTTCCTTTTTCTTCTGCATGTGTGTGTGCAAGCGTCCCCGTGATGGTTTCTGGGTGTTGTTTTTTTTTTTTTTTGTCTTCAGATTGATTGCTTGTTTTTTAATCAATACAGTGACCCATAAATATTCTCTTCTTGCTTTTCAAAATCGAGACACTAAGAAATTCAAGAGGCTAAAATTCCCATAGACCAGCTTCCTCCTCCTCAGTTTGGTGGGTAGCTTTTCTCTACGTATTTACAGATAGACATATACGAATGTACAGAAAATACACCATACTGCTACACAGCCTTAAATGCTATTATGAAGATTCAAACTGCATTCATCCTCAGTGATGATCATTTCTCTGTTAAGAGAAATAGGGAAGAAGAAAGAAATAGGAATTAAAGGCATGGTAATCAGGTAAAATGAAGATATAAACTGAGCCAAAGAAGCTAATGACTTCCTTATTTTCTTTCCACAATTGGAGGGAGGCTGCTTAGATTAAAAAAAAGAAAGAAAGAGAGAGAGAAAGAAATAGTGACCCTTTCTCTAGCGCCAAGTCAGGCCACCGTGTGTTCAATCCACAGAGGTGCCCCGGGGCCCGCTGAACTTCTAATAGAACCAAACCCCTACCGGTCCTCCTGAGCAATTAATGGTGTGTACCGATTAGCACCATCAAAAGTTACCTTAGAGAATGTCCAAAAGATTTGTAGAAAATGCACAGCAAGCCTGCACCTTTTCCCTTTATAAGCCACCTTAGAACTAAGCAGAATAGAATCCCCTCAGTAAGTCCCCAGAAGCCCAGAAAATGCGCGTGACAGCACTGAGCGTTGAGTTCTCCCTCCCTCTTTTTCCTAGACCCGGGGAGGGCGGAGGGGGACCGAGAGAGCCCCCGGCTCCCGGCGGAATGCAGGGGTGGCCTCGCCACCCTCTCGGCGAAGCAGATGACTCGGGGAGCAGGGCTGACTTCGCGCGCGCGCCCGGAGCGCCTCTTGCAGGTACAACCTGAGGCCCTGAGCGCGGCGCTCCCTCCCCTCCCACCCGCACCTTCCCGGCAGGACAGTGCAGGATACAGCTGTGTCGTCGCCGGCCACCTCTTCCTCCCTCCTCCCGACCTTTACGCAGAGATGAGCCTCCAGCTTCCTTCCTTCCATTGTGAGACCCACCATTACCCGCATCCCCAGTGGGTCATTCTTTCCTAATGTAAAGAGGGGTATGGGGGTGCTGGAGGAGGCAAGGGGCGGAGGGGGGCGGTGGTTAAGAAGACGAGCGGATGAAAAGCAATGTAAATAATAAGAATAATCTGTAACTCCATTCGATTGTTTCTTCTCGAATTTTCTCCCGGTGTGTAAGTCCACAGAACCGAACTGACTTAAACACAGGGGAACTGCGCAATTGACCAATTACTCCTTTCTCATCTCTGGGTGTCAAACCGATGCTACAGCGGCACGAAAACAAACTTCCTGTCAGTAAAAACACAGGCTTACAGCTTATGGAAAATACTTGAGAGGCAGAGTAGACATCAAATAACTGCTACAAAACATTCTGATACTTCAGGCCGGATAGTATCAGAAACAGATGGGCTCACTTCCTCTCGGTATTTCACACAAACTCCAAAAAATAAAGGAAGAGACTGGGGGGAAAAAAGAAAGAAAGAAAGCTTTTCCATTTGCTCATCCCATGTTTGAAAAATTTTAGATCGCCCAACCCATTCTAATTATATGGCTTTATTGCACTGAGAAATTAATTATTATTGCTCCATTAGAGGTGCCGACAAACATTTGATCTTCCCAAAGCGTCTGGCTCTTTATGTAGGTCTCTTTTACAAAGGCATGAAGTCTTTTGAAAAAAAAAAACCATAGAACCTCTGGGTTCTGGCGTCAGACTTGATTCCATGATTGTCTACAAGCAAACTAAATCTTTGCACGTGCATCCCTCCTGCAGTCTACCTCCATGGTCCAGAAGAGGGGAGATATTTATTATCTTCCTGATTACTATAAGCAAGAGTATTCCTACTCACAGGAATCCTTCCTCCCCTCCATCCCCCCCAAAAAAACCCACCTGGATTTTACTAATTTTCTTCCCACTTTTATGCGTTAACTAAATATTATCTAAAGCCCGCTTCTTTCCGAACTATAGAAAATTCTAGGAGCGATGACCATATCTCCACCTGTGTCCAGCTATTTAAATGTTTGTCAGTGTGTCAGAGCGTGTGGATTGCTAATACGGAAGTGCTCGGCATGGTTAAGTACTCCCCATTCCCACGCGCAAAGACGGTGAAACTCCAAACCTGGTAGATTGCATTTGTAAGAAATATTTCTTCTTAAAGATCTTGCTCTGTCATTGCCTGCTGTCCTCTTTAATTGGTCATTCTGTTCCTTTTTCTGGTAAAATCCATCAAGAGTTAGGATCAAAGATGGAGACCCAAAACTTAAACCAGCTCCTTTCCCCCGTCTTCTGTTTATTACATCAAGAGTTAAGACCGGGTGAATTCAATTACTCCTTTGAAGAACACATCTTTGTTTTGAAAGGCTGATTCCTAAAAGCAGCATAACGCGAGCATCTGTTCATCTGAACGGCTCAGAAATGTGCCCAGATTGTGCCAACTTCCAAGTTTAAACATAATCTGGAGTGTAGGCCCTGGAGCCAGGCTGCTCGAGTAGCTGGCTCATCCACCGGCCACCTGTGTGAACCCAGGCCAGTGGTGTGACCTTTCTATGGCTCTATTTCCTTCATCAGTACAATGAGAGTAAGTAGAATATCCACAACCTCGTAAGATCACAGTGAAAATGTCATTAATATGTCATTAATAAGCAAGCTCTCCTTGCTTAACACATAGTGACGATCATAAGATTTATCTTAACTGAGTGTGCAAGTGATAAGTGGCCTATCTGGCCTCATAACTAGAACTTCCCTTTGCCTAGAAAACAGGGTATTTAGGCCTCTTTAGGAGCTCTCGCAAAAGCCGTTTGCTCTGTATATTAAGTCAATGTCTCTGGTATCTCTGTGGGGGAATGAGGCCCGGGGCTTCCTTTGTCACCATCTTGCTGATGTCATTCGCCATAGGCCACTTTACATGTTGGTTTTTTTCCCCATTCTTCTTTCCTCTTCTCCTCCTCCCTCTCCTCCTCCTTTTTCTTCTTTTTTGTATAATGTTACTGCCATGCTCATGATAGGCGCCCAGTAAATAATTCTGTAATGAATGAATGAGGAAAGAGTAGACTATGACTTCATTTTTTAATAATGGATGGGGGAAGGGGGGAGCAAGAGGTGGCAAGGAGGCATTGGTACCTCCCTTAGCTCCTGCTGGAAGGTCGGATTATCACCGAGGACAGAAACCGAGAATTCTGAGTCCAGTGACCAAGGAAGGAGGTTCTACTGAGAGAGCAGGTGGCAGCAGATTGAAGCAGAGACAGCTGGCCTGTAGCAGAAGCAAGTCCTGGGAGTCAGGCAAGCTTCAGCTCCTCCACGTAAGGTGGCAGAAGGTCTGCCGTGCTTAGCACCTGCCTCCGGCAACAATGGACATAATAGAGTAGAGCTTTCCTCTCAGGATCCTGGCCCCACCACCCACTATTCTGGGCAAGCCTTGTACTCCTTGAACCTCAGTTACTTCCCTCTAAAAGGAGGCTCATGCAAGCAGGTTCTAAGGAACAAATGAGTATGTCTGTGAAAGCGCTTCGTAATCTGCAAGAAACAGCACGGAACGGAAGTTAAGCGCATCGTCATGTCTGAATTAGGAGAGAAATTAAATTAGAGTTAGACCTAAGGGAGAGGCTCCCGAGAATGCTGATGACATAGTACCAGACCAGGTTTGAAAAGGAGATTGTGGAGTCTGTATATGGGGAGGGAACTTGAAGGAAAGGAGAGGAGGGAAGATCTGGGTCGGGGGGAGGGGGGGTTGGAGTGTGTAAAGGGCCCCGGAGGTATTTTTTTTAGATCTTGGATTTCATAATTCTGCGGCCTCTAAGAGCATGCGCTGTGGTACCTGAGAGGTGCTAGTGACTGAGTAGATGTCACCTTTCCGGTTTTGTGGAGAGACACAAGCCAGCGTGGCCCGCAGGTGTGCTGGGATGTGAGACAGGATGGCATCTGGAAGAAACAGAGAAGCTGCAGACTGGGCCGGCCCCGCCAGATCTTGTCTGGTGGGTAATCTCGTTAGAGAGAGTAGTCTCTCCGGGTGCCATCTTGTTTTTAAATACTACAACCAGGTTTTGAGGGTCTGAAGCTTATACAGTTTGGAGGCCCCTTTTTGAGGAAAAGATCATGAAATCACAAAAAAGCCAAAATGAAGCACAGGGTCTTGAAAGGGCCCAGTGCAAATGAGGGCCCCTGAAGCCTAAACTTCATTAGCTTCCTGGTAAACCAGATCTGCCTATTACCATATTCATTATTATTATTAATTGTTATATAATTATTATTATAGTTTGAGAGAGAGAACACAAGTGGGAGAGAGAGAGAGGGAGAGGGAGAGGGAAAAGGAGAGGGAGAGGGAGGATTTTAAGCAGGCTCCACTTGGGGCTCAATCCCACACCCTTGGATCATGACCTGAGCTGAAATCAAGAGTGGTATGCTCAACCGACTGAACCACACAGGCGCCCCCCCCCCCCACCATATTATTGTGCTTCACAGTTTGAAAGGCTGAGGTTCAGAGAAGGTGACGCAGCTGTTGAGTGGCAGAGCTGGGAGCAGGCCCCAGCCATCTTGTTTCTATGACATTGGCTGTCCTTCCAAGTAGGGTGGAGCATCTGTTCTCCCCTGTGATTTCTGGGGCCTCTACTTTTATGAGAAGTGTCCGCCCCTGACTCTGAGAGAGTGGCCAAATGCTGAACATCCTTGTGTGTGAGGGTTCCAGAAAACTTAGAGATTTGCCAGGTCTCAAATGCTTGGAGGTTGGATTATGGAAGGCTCCAGTGAGGGCAACCAACAACACTGATCGTGGGTGAGTGTTAAAGGAAACAGTGTTTAGGGCTGTGATAAAATAGGTAGCTCTAGTGCCTACAGCAGGAGTCAGGAACATGGTCGCCAGAGTGATCCAAGAGCAATGAAGATGCCCAGGGCCCAGTATGTTCTTTCAACATACACATATTGTGTCTTGTCTGTGGAAGAATTCTTGTATATAAGACCAACAGGGTGGGAGACATGAGTTGGTGCCCCTTGGTGGAGGAGGGGGGGGCGTTTAGCAGGTTATCTCAAAGGGCCATACAGAGGACCGGATAGAGTGACAGCATCTTGGCTTGCCCAAACTGACCCAGCATTAGCACTGAACATCCCACAGCCCAAGAAGCACCTCAGTCCAGCGCAAATCAGGATGGTTGTTCCTCCCTAAGACTGTTACTACATTCCTGATCTTCCAGAATCCTGAGGAAGCAGAGAAACAGGACAAGTACTACACTTGCATGGGTGGCTCATGCCTTTGTTTTATGGATTTAGAAAAAAATTAGTTTCCCCGGGATAATACCCTAGTGTTTTCCCTTCGTCTGCGTCCCATTGTTCTCAACCAGCAACCCGCAAGTAACCCTGCTTGTAAATAGACCACGCCTCCCGGCAGATCATTACATCCTAAAACATACCTTAAAAAGACCGTAACGCAATTTTAAAACAGAGATATGAGCAGTTCCACCCACCAGTAGAACCCTGCTCTAGAGGCTGAGACTGGCTGTTACAACGTGCAGGCGCTTATACAGCCGGCTGTCATCTGCACCCAACCCTGCTTTAGTGAAGGTCTGGGCATTTCTCACGGCCTCTTTAGGCACATGCTGTCTCTACTTCAGTCAGTCCTAGGCAGAAGCGTTATTCAGGTGCCTGGGGAACACCTGGCCTTGGCATCAGCTGTCCAAAGCCCTGGGATGAAGGTGACAGCGGAGTGTCCCAGATGGAGTCCAAGGTGAGGAGACTGGAATCTGGGTTCTAGTTTTAAATTTGCCTTTAATTAGGTTGTGTGACCTTGGGAAAGTCACTTGAGGTCTGCGCGCCTCAGTTTCTTCATCTGCAAAAGAGAGATTCCAATACTTGCTCCGACTGCTTTCACAGAGAGAATGTGATATATGTGAGGGGCTTTGGAAAGTAAGAAATACCAGGACGCGACAAAAATCTCAAGGCTAACAGGTGGAGCTGACCTTTGGAAAACCTGACCATGAGTGGCAATCAAGCACAATTACTGGACCCTAAGATGAACTTTCACTTAAACCACCTGCCTCCCTGAAGGACAAGAAGGGAGACACGTGAAAGCAGGAAAGGCAGAGCACAAATAGGCACTAGTCCAAAGAGTAGATCAGAAGCCTAGGGAAGTAAAAAAAGCCACACTCTCTCATTCTGGCAAGTTCTTCTGTAACAAAGACATAACCGCAAAGCGGGTCGTTTAAAATAAAACACCAGAACAAAGCGAGTAATCTAAAATAAAACACCAGAGTATGCATAAGGCATAAGGCGCATACTCAATTAACGTGTATTTATGTATGGAGTCTCTAGCCTTGGAATGTATGTCAAGACATTTCTCTCTGGTTATTTCTGCTTGCATACAGAGCATCACCACGATTAGATTGTCGTCCTCTGAAACAAAAATCAAATTTCTTTTCTTAGAATATTTTTACTAGACAGTCCCTAGGTTAGTTAGCTCCTACTACAATAATACTGCAGAACAAGGAATCGCCAAACCTTAGTGTCATGCACAGGTAAATACGTATTTTTGCTTACGAGTCTAAAGGCAGTTCTGCTGATCTTCACTGGGCCCACTTATGCACCCATGGTAAACCATGGGTTGGACAGACAGATCTGCTGATCTTGGCTGGGCTCTTATAAATTTACTTAGGCGTTGGTTGACTGATACAAAGCAGTATCAGCTGGGATTTTCTCCACGTGCAGAGTTAACAAATAGAATATAGGACACCAAGTTCAATGTGAATTTCAGATAAATAAAAAAGAATTTTTTCTAGTGTCAGTATGTCTGAAATTTTTGCTAAATCTGGCAACTCTCACGTCTAGCAGGTGAGTCCCAGCTTGTCCTTGTAACGTAGGGAAAGAGCAGTGGAAACACAGCTCCTTGGGGTGTGGGCACAGAACAGGCACATCATCCTCGGGCCAACACATTTGTTAGCCAAAGCAAGTCACAAGCCCAGCCCAGATTCACAGACTGTAAAAGTCACATTGAGAAAGACAGAAACAAGGAAGATGAAGAATTGGAGCCATTTTGACAAGCAATCTACCACAATCCCCGGTGGCAAAATCACCACCAAAATATGTCTGTACAAAATCCTACAAGTAACGCTCCACTCAACTGTCACTTTTCCATTCTATTAAAATATAGAAGAGGAGTGGCTTGATGACGTATTTAGGGCATTATCTCCAGGGGAGAAGGACTGAGTTCTAGTTTGACTACGTAAACCATTTCCTTTGTTCTCTCAGGCAGACCACTTCTTCGCAGGGGCTCAGTTTCTTCATCTATAAAATGGTAAGTCTGCACACTTAAGGCCATGCAGCTCTAAGATTCGGTAGTCTTGAATATTTAAACTCCGGCAGCTTGCCTTTTTCCATCGTTTCCCTACAGCAAACCCTTCTAGCCTGATCGACTTTATGACTGTGTTAGCAATACTATAACTTAAAACCACCCATTATGGTCCTCATTGACTGCTCCCGTATTCAAAGTAAATTCAATCACCAAAACATATCCAATAAAAAAATGGAAATCTCCAGGCCAAGGGGACATCGGCTCCTGGCAAGGAATAAGCCTCTCGAATAAATAAATCTGCTTTGCTCAATATTTCCCCCTCTTGATTTGAAGAGAGACAGTAACCCTTTTTCTGTCATTGAATTAATTTGCTAGAAGTGGCTGTAATTTCTATATAAATCCTGAGATTGTTTCTAATTTACATGTTATATATGAATGTTTATGCATGCGGTGCCGGCCTAATGTTCTCCAGGGATCCTCTTAGAAACTGTATGAATCATGTAAACAAAATTAGATGGAAATAAAAAGAATGTATGATATTTTCTTCACTAGCACTAATTTTTTTCTAAGTTTGGTTTTCTCCGTAATGGTCTTCCTGCTGACTTTAATTATATTTATGGCACAATTATCCTGTGCTGGGCACAGCCTCATGTGCCTACTGCTCGTTTGGCGTCTGTCTGGCGTGGGGAGGGCCCTGCAGACAGAGGGGCGGTGTGGCTTGTTCAGTATCTGCCCTCCTTGGGGCCAGTGAGGAAGGAGGGCGAGAGAAGGGGTTACAGTGGCATCTCTGTGGCCTTTTCTCCCTGTCTCACCCCGCCTCCTTTCTTTTATACGAGGATGAATTCAGGTCATGGGCAAGACTGAAACCAGGTCCGGGAAAGTTCCTTTCTCTGTGGCCTCCCCAGAGTGCTGTTTGAAGGCCATTACTGCTCTTAATTAATGATTTGCCAGCTGTCTACCCTAATTTGATGGCATTTCTGTATGCACACGCGCTGTATTATAGTCCGTTTTCGCAGACTAAACCAAACACAATGAGCGTGAAATATGAATCCGAGTCTCTGGTCTCTGTTTGCAGCGAGAGAGCTGCTTAGTGGAGATGGTCCTATCTTGTGTAATCACAAGGAGGCTCCCCTCATGCGCAGCTCCACTCTGCTGGGAGGTCCCCTCGGGAGGAGAGGAGCAGGCTGCCTGTTTGGGGACAATCACCAGCTCAAGAGTCAGGACGCAAATGTCTTTTCAGAATATTAAGCTCTTTTCAGAAAATCAAGCTGTCCTGGGCTTCTTGCATTTGCATCTGAAGGAGATGTCAACACCTCCTGAGACTCCTCCTTGTCATCATCTCGTTTCTTTAAACAGCGCATACCGTATGTGTGATTATTTCGGCCCACTACTGGGGCCGAGCCCTGTCACGGTTCATCCTAGAGACTTTAGCGCTCAGGGATAGGAGACATTTGCCTCGGCTCATCTTCAAAACCCCTCGCAACCAGAGAGCCAGAATTTCGGACTGCTTTGCCTTGAGTAGCCTGCTTTCTCCCACTTCCCTCGGCTAGCCCACGCCAGCCCAGGTCATCCTCATCCAAGCCCTTGGCCATTCCCTTCCCCCCAAATCAAGGAAAAGTATAATTCTGCCTAGAACAGAGTGCTTCAGTTTTCGCTTAACAATTCAAACACAACAACCACACACGAAAACACTTTAATTTATACTGTGAAGTTTAGAGGAAGATATAGCAGAAACGTGGAACGGTCCATAGGAAGAAGAGAGGGCCACACACGGCCATTAAGCACCTCCTAGGAGCCACGCCTTGGCCTCTGTCCAGTTTCTTCTCTTCACGACAGCTCTGCATATATTAGCATTTTGCAGATGGTGAACTGGAGACTCAAGGAACTTAAGTTATCTCCAGGGGAGAAGAAACACAATTGAAGAGAGGATCTCACTGGGAAGTGAGCGCTAAGCCGGGCCATCCCCGCCAGGAATGCGGCAGAGTCTGGGAAGGGAGAAAATGAGCAAAAGCTGGAGTAGATGGTTAGGGGAAGCACACAGAAGATTTAGCAAGAGCTGAATAGCTGTACGAGTAGGAGAAAACATTCCCTAAAAGACTCTGAGTGAAGAATGAACACATGTTCTCCAGGAACCGCAAGGGGATTGGCCTGTTTAAAAGCCCAGGTGGGGGGCAGGAGGAAGCTGGCGGGCTCTAGAGTCCACACTCCAGACTGTATTCAAATTGGAAGTTGGCGCAAGCGAGGCGCGTGCCTGAGCAGTTCAGTGTGGTCAGAGAAGGAAGGATGGTGACCCACGGGAACGTACAGTCAAGGGGGTCCTTTTCTTTCTTGGGCAGGGCCCTTCATCTAGCCAGGGGACCCTTCTAGACTCACTGGGGCAATTGCATTCAGCTCAGGCAAGTACATGTAAGCACCACCACTCCCCGATACAGTTAGTAAAGTGAGTGCCCACAACGTGAGTGTAAAAGCTGGACACCTTAGTATTCTGGATGTCTGAAAGGAAGTGTATCAGTGATGGCATCAAACATATCTAACACAACATCTTTACCTTTGGGCAGTTTTCCTTATTTCTAGATGTCCTTAGGACACTGCAATTCATTCTGATACGTTTATGTTCTATTCCAGTATCCCACACGTACTCTCCCGTTTATTCATCTGAATGTATGAACAGGAAGGATTTTGATAAAGGCGGGGAAGAAGCAAAGTAAATTTGTGGAGATTTTAAGGCAGAAACACTTCCTTTAAAATTTTCCTTTCCAATATTGACTCAATTTGAGAATTCAATCAACAAGGTCAAAACTAGGTCACGTATCCTGACTTCCTTATACCCACAGCTTAATAATCTAAAAATAAAAATCAATTCTTGTCTGAGAGTTGTGAAGAGATCATAATTGCTTTAGAGTGAAACTCGGAACGGCGGCACCTTCTCCCATCCTTCCATTTCTTAGAGATGAGAATGTCATTTTTCAAGTCCAAGGCACTGTCAGTATTGGATTGCATGGTAACCAAGTAGAAAAATCTGTTTAAGATGAAATAATTCTCGTCATTATGCTCTTTAAGCAGAGATGAGGGCCCTTCTTTAATGCTGCCTATAAAGATGGCAAAGAAGTAATATGAACCAATTGTTGGTTAGAAACGTTTTCCCTTTAAAAAAAAAAAAAAGTCTACAATAGTTTTTCTTCCTGCTATCCTGCTAGTGTTTTGAATCAAGAACTTGCTTTGATTTTTATAGAAAACTGGTTGCCCCTTCTCGAGCTACTAAATGTTCCCCTCTCTTTAATCTCAAGATCCAAATGTGTTCCAAGCTTTGTTGCAGGACACACGTTAGCTGTGAGCCTGGCCAAGTTGAATTTCTGATTTGTTTGCTTTATTAGAGTTTATGCCATTAAGTAAAACTTTGGAATTATAGAACGCTAATGAATTTCCCATCAGACCTACACATCCATTTGCCTATGTGGGTATTTGTAATGGGGACAGCTTTCCATTTTTATTAACACCTTCTTACAGACGTATTTAGCCTCCCAACCATCCACAGTTATTCAAAACCAATTACCGGAGTTTTCATGAAATTTTAAAGTACCTATCAAGAGTCTTTTAACTGTAAAGATCAGCCATAAGATGGAAATGAAAGAGTCCATTAAATTCTCATTATGGGAAGAGAGCTTCTCTGCCACTCTTTCTGAATTCTACCCCACAGGAATGTCACTACCCTCCCTCCCCTACCTATATCTAGTGATGGCTCCCTACTAAAATCCAAAGGCATGGGAGGTGTCAGTGGAGACACGGGCACGCTCTCCTCGTCCTCAGTGTCAGTCACAGGTACATGCACGCTGAGGTGTGCCGCTCACGGTCCCTGCACGCCACCCCAACCCAGCTTCATCCATTCTCCATCCACTACCATCGCAACGCGATGGTCTCCATAGCCTCGGAGAAGCAGAACATTCCTCCTGAGTCTCTCAAACACTATTTTTAATCAAAAGGTAGACATGTCCACAGCCTGATTTCTTTTAGACCAAGCCAACTTTCTTTTAAGCCCCGTCTGTTCCATGAGGCCAGCTAATTAGCCTGCCTGTACCAGAAGTACTCACTTTTTATTACCTTTCGAAAACAAAGCCAGGCTTGAGGAAGTGTTGGATGTGAGCTGTCTCCAAAACCTCAGGAAGGGAACCCCCACCTTCCAAACCCCCTCCTCCTCCCCAGCAAGATTTGTGGTCTGGTTAGAAGGACCATTTAGATGATGAAAGGAAGCAGTGGACAGGCCCCTGATTTATAACCAGGGTGATTTTTTTTAATATCCACCAAATTAATATTTTTATGTCTGTTCCCCCATCAAGTTGCTTCGGTTTGAATTTCAACGAGGGGAGACTGCCAAGATCATGTAGTAAAATACGAACTGGACCATAAATCCCGGCAGGGGTGGGAGAACGTAAGACAGACTGCTAACACCTTTAAAAAAATTTAAACAACAACAACAAAAAATAAGGGCAGGAATTTGCTTTAAAATATACCAGGCCCCCGGGTGGGGGGGTGCCTGGGAGAGACATGGCGGGCGAACGTGGGCGCTGGTTTGGCCTCCCAGTACTGGTTCCCTGACCAGTAACCTCCCAGTACTGGTTCTGTGAGGACCCTAACCCCTAGAAAGTCATTCTGGCAGGTAAATCAGGCCCCATGGGCTCTTCACCCGAAACCAGCGATGTCTCTCGGGGATGTGTGTTAGAGGGAAGGCAGAAATACCCTTAAATGAGCACCTTCTGGGAAACCGAGTCTCTCTCCATCCCTCCCTCTGGAGCGGCCGCTCACCCCGCTCATCAAAGTCTCCTTTCATTAGTGCCAGGCCGAGGGGGAAAAAAAACGCAGCTGGCAAGACGGAGTTTGAAGCTGTAAGGAGAAAGCCATGTGTTTCCTTCCTAAGACCCAAACCATTTCCCTGCGAGGAATAAAGACCTTTTACAAACGTTCTGGAAGGCCATGTCTTGGAGGGAAACACAGAGACTGCTCTCACACCCTCGCCGTGCACCAGTGGGAGAAACAGAAGCCCTTATTTGCTTGGTTTTATAACAGGTTTACTGTAGTTGAGCATATATGGAAAAGCAAACGCCCTTATAACCCGGCTTATTATTACACCGATTTGGATAAGCCGCAGGTCAAATCACCTTGGCTGAAACATGGCTGCTACCCACCGGCGAGGCCTGATACAACTCAGTCGATAGCCTATAAAACAGATGCTAGTCCTGTCTGTCAACACCGGCATTATAAAGGCATTTCACTAATCCTCCTTGGTGGACAGCACTAAATCCTTGAGCAGTGTTGTTTTTTCATCCTGTCGCTTGCCTATCTCTTAGGACACACAACCTGATCACGGGAGCCGGAGGACCTGCTTTTAGCAGCTACGGCGAGTGACCTCCCCAGCCCCACAGAAACCCATTTACAGACCGATTCGCCCTTTCTCATAACACTTTGCCAAAAAACCCCTTTGGACCACTCAGGGTTCAGAGCCCAAGTCATTGCTGAGACTTTCAGAAAGCTTCGAGAAGGCAAAGGTGCAGATCCCCAGGGGGCCAGGTGGATACACAGAGACTTAACACTGAATAGGAATGCACAGAGGAACCCGGAATCTGGCTTCAGTTCTTGGTGCAAGGATGTAAGCATTTTTAATTTGTCAGTTATGGGTATTTAATTACAATTATAAGGGAGGATTTATATAATATAATACATTATGTTTATATATTATATATTATTTTATATATATTTATTTTTATATATTATATATACATATAATTTAGTCCTTTGTTTAATAGCCTAAAACTTCAGCAAGCTCACGCAAGTCCGCACAAGTGAGACATGGGCTTCACACAAACTCAAAGTAAAATGATTTTTTTCTAGAAAAACGTTGGCAGGACAATTTCTGAAATTTGGATCAGGTCTGGAAGTTAGGTAATAATATTGGAGTAATGTCGATTACCTGGATTCTGTAACTGGACGCTGATTCTATGAATGAATTTAGGAAATACGCAATGAAGTACTCAGGAATAAAGGGGCAGCATGTCCTCAACTTAGTCGTTAAGCATTTAGAAAAGAATTAACACACACACTTCACGCACACGCGCGATGATAACGCAAACGTGGGAAAAGATCGACCCTCGAGGAATCTGAACGAAGAGCAGTCAGGAATTCTAGGTGCTCTTTGTGCAGCTTTCACGTGGATCTAAAATTATTTAAAAACAAAGTTAAAAACAAAAGTCTTCCTATTAAGGCCCACAGAGTTACTGTCTCTTTCTTTTCTGTTTTATCTGAAAATTTTTCTTTTTCAATGGAGGTAGAGTGGCCATGTAACATTCTAGTAGTTTCAAATGTACAGATAGCATAATGATGTGATTTTGTATACGTTGCAATCATCACCACTATGAGTCTAGTTAACATCCGTCAGCTCCATCCGCATACATAGTTACAGAATTGTTTTCTTGTGATGAGAGCATTTAAGATCTACCCTTAGCAACATTCAAATATGCAATACAGTGTTACGACCTATAGTCGCCATGTTGTACCCTACATCTGTCCGGCTTCTTCTATAGCGGCAACTTTGTACCTTTTGACCACCTTCACCTGTTTAGCCATCCTCCCACCACTACCCCCCTCCCCACTGTCTTTTATTTAAAATAAAAGCCCAACAGGGGTGCCTGGGTGGCTCAATCAGTTAAGCATCTGACTCTGATTTTGGCTTAGGTCATGATCTCACAGTTCGTGAATTTGAGCCCCGCATTGGGCTCTGCTCTGACAGCGAGGAGCCTGCTTGGGATTCTCTCTCTCTCTCCCTCTCTCTGCCCCTCCCCTGCTCACTCATTCTCTCTCAAAGTAAATACATAAACTTAAAAAACTTGGAAAAAAATAAAACGACATAAAAAATAAATACAATAAAAGCCCAACAGAGTGTGTTTGTAAGTTCCATTATTTGTTTCCCCGCACCAATCTAAAAATGGATCTGATAAAGGTTCTTACTATTTTGGGTTTCTTTTAGAACTCTTAGTCTCTTGAAGGCCACTAGAGGATAAGGGAGCTGGAGACAAGACTGGAAAAACACAGGTTGATCCCAGTTAAGCGAATGCCCAGAGAAGAGGGATTCTGGAAGCAGAGGACCTGGATTCTCTAGGCCTATGGAGTTCCAAACTATGGGATATTTACCTCTGTGGCCCCTGGTCTCCTCATCTAAATGGGCATAAAGGCAGGGCCGTGGTAAGGATCAACAGAAGACGGTTTGTCCCATTAGGGCCTGTCACCTACAGAGTGTTCAAGCAGTGGTGTCTAGTCTAGCCCTGCCCCCTCTTCTAGCCTCCTTGTCTCGAGCAACAGGATGGCACCCCATGGCGTGTGGTAGGGGTGTTCCCTGAGTGTGAGTGCATGCCCACTGAGAAAGGAGGTGATCGCCAAGGCTCTGCACCCCCTTAACGCAAGCCCTTCCCTGCGTCTCTTTCTTTGGTAATGGAAACATCCCAACCACACTCCTTCCTGCTAATCAAACCGCATTTGGGCTGAAGGCTTGCTGACACTTATTAGTCCAAACCTGCTTTTCAGAGATTTCCACTCACTTTGAGCTAAACATGTGGGCCCCAGCCCCGGGCCGAAATGAAAATTGTGCTTTCTTCTTTATCTTTTTGACCAGAAACCCCATGCTGCTGCCATTGGAAATGGATGCATCTGAGTACACACTGTTCCCTGCACGATTCAAGTGAACGGCGGTCCCAGCTCACCCCGAGCAACACACACACACATAAACACACACAAACACACACACGCACACACAAATTCTCAGCCACACCACTGAATGTCTCACGCCCGCCACTCAGGAAACACTGTCTGTCTCCTTTCTGGAACTTTTGGAGATGCAGACAGTGTCTTGTCACGGAGCATGTGCGTAGCCCGAACCGACGATAAATTGAGGCGCTAACCCTGAGGCCCGGCAGCACCTGCAGTAACGGGGAAGAACGTCTCGGCAGACGACACGCATATAAATCACATTTATTTTCATAGCACATTTAAATAACGTCTCGGCCCTGGGGATTCTCCTCCAAGTAATGAAGCATCGCCCAATGAGAGACCGCGACGTCGCTGGGGTCTGTGATGCCCCTCACGGCAGAGGAATAAAACCTGTGATTTATACGGTGCCATCAGGTGGAGGGGCTTCCTCCCCTTTGCACGAGACAAGCTCTGCATCCGGATTAGAGATGAGATTTATCTGTAAAATAAACAAAGCACAGGCGCCCCCCTCCCGCCGCTTTTCTCCCTTAATCACATCAGACGAGAGAGCAAACACACACGGGCGCATGCATGGCCTCACTCAACAGCACGCGTCTGCCGCTACGTGCGCACACACGCGCGCGCACACACACACACACATATACGACAGACAGGTTTATTATGAGAGGAGAGAATGAACAATCTTGACAAAAGATGATAATTTGGACATTGATGAAGATTTGTTTGGTCAACAGTTCCTTACAGTAGCGCGTGGGCTTTCGCCGTCCCTCCACAGTGATGTTCTGTCCCGCCAGCGTGGGTGCCTGAGACCCCTTTCACGGTGGAAAGAGATTAGGTCTCTTCCACAGATTACGAGGGGATAGCGCAATTCCCGTTCACCGGCCACTTCCTAATTCCTTGTTTTGAAGAGAAATAGGGCCTCATTCTAGCAAGATTTTCCTTTGGATGGTCCTATGGGCGGGTGCCTCTGGCCACTTAGGATAATTTGCACATTGTCCTGTTGGACACCATCATGAATTCTCTCCCTCTCTCTCTCTCTCTCTCTTTTTCTCTCTCTTCCTTTTCTTTCTTTCTTTTTTCTCCTTCCTTCCTTCCTTCCTTCCTTCCTTCCTTCCTTCCTTCTCTCTCTCTCCCTTTCTTTCTTTCTTTCTCCCTTTCTTTCTTTCTTTCTTTCTTTCTTTCTTTCTTTCTTTCTTTCTCTCTCTCTCTCTCTCTCTCTCTCTCTCTCTCTCTCTCTCTCTTTCTTTCTTTCTTTCTTTCTTTCTTTCTTTTTCTTTCCTTGGCACTCATTTATTCTCCAGAACTCAAGGGGATTCCATATATGTCCTCATTTGAGGCTACTACCTACCTCGCTAAGTGTGGGCTGCTTCCAACAGAGAAATATGTAAACTACGCTCCTGTGGAGCATACTCCCGTGAAAACAAGATTTATCGTGCGTGGATTTGGATATGCTACGGCTCATTCTACAACTGCCAAAATATTTCAACTTCATCCAGAAAACACCAAAATGAGAATAATAACTCATGGTGTTGTGGCGCTTTACAGTTAACAAAGTGCGTCCATACTCTACGCATCCTTATCACAGTTGGTCTTCGCACAAACCTGTGTGACAGGTAGGGCAGTAGGCAGGGCGTGCGTAATCTTAGATGGATTCCTTGTGCCTGGAGAAATCACTGCCTCTTCAAAGACCCAAAGCTACTTTACTTTTCTGCCTCGGGTTCACGTGTTTCAGGATCACTGGAGAAACCAAAAGCAGAAAGTCTCATACTTTAATATGGAAAACCATACCTTGGCTAGCCAAGGGTGGATAACGGATGGCTGGTGGCAGCCTTGAAGGCAGGGATACTAAATAGTCAGTTTCACTTGAATCAATCTGGAGCTGAGGTCAGATGCCACCCGGCTACTTCTAAATGAGGGCTGTGTCCCAGAAAAACACGTTCTCATGTTTACTGATGTATATTCCATTTTCCAGCCAGAGGGCGAACTTTTCATTTGCTCACATCTGACTTTCGTGAAATGGAGAGAGACTATAATATTGCTTTGTGCAAAGTTTCCCACGCCTCGGGCGAAGGTAAGTACACTTCCACATTGTGGTCCGAGTCACAAGCTTGGAGCGAAGGAACGCGAGCCCCGATTTCCCTTTACCCTCTGCCGTGCTCGTCAAGTCCAGAGTGATCTCGTATATCTGCCTGTAAATACGCTCTCTGCTTCTTGTCATTTTAATTTCTCGAATTTGTTCTGAAGTTGTCCAGTAGCCATCTGAACGGCAAGGGGAGATTTGTAATTTACAAAGACGATGGCCCCAAATTAAAGAATGTTTGAAAAGACGATTAGGGAAAACATCAGTGCCTGGCAAAACTAATTCACTTTGAATTAGTGAGACTTTGGAGAGGGCGGCTTGCCCCTATAAAAGTAGAGTGACCACCTGTGGCAGTTTGCCTGGGGCAGTTCTGGCTTCTGTTACTGGCCTGGCCTAATTATTAATGGCCTCTCTTCCAATTGCACGATTGTCCCAGTTTGGATGCTGCATTATATAGCGGCCCTATCTAAGGACTGTAGGAAAATCCAGCTGAAATAGGTCCGATTTTCTTAAGGGCTTTGAAAACAACCTGAAAGGGAAGGTGGGGGAGTGCAGCAAAGAGAAATCTGTGCAGTCAGTTCAATTGTTCAGGCGTAGACGACTTGGTGAGATTGTATCTGTTTTGCTCGTGTAATTCTAATTATGAACCAATAACGCGGAATAGAACTAATTTCATTATAACCACTAGTCGGCAATAAAGCAAATGCACAAAATAATTTGTTGAGTCATGAGGCTTGGCTGGAGATTAACTCCGGCGCTCGTGTGGGCAGCGAGGGGAAGGCCATCCCGCCCCCCTCACGGCTCAGGGCGGCCGGGGTGGCGGTGAGGGGGCTTGTCTGCGCTGCCTTGGGTCAGAGAATTGCAGGTAGGTGGAAATGCCACCCTAATTACATTCCGGACAGCAAGAAAGCCAGGCCCAGGGGGATAAGCCAGCGGTGGCCACAGCGCGCTTCCATGCCTGGACCACATGTGGCCTACGTGGGGTCGTGTGACCCATGTGTCCCCAGCAATGATAAACCCAGGTTTTAGGGGAAGAAACAGTGGTGTGTTTTAATTATGGGAGCTTGGTCGCCCTTGACCAAAACAAAGCTGTAAGCTGTGTCTTTTTACTCCTGGTGGCATTTGCTGCCCTGTGTCAGGCTTAGGTCTTCATCTACCCCCGCCGTAATGGCGTGTGGAACCGGCCGCTGACTTCCCCCAGAGGCATCGTCTCTGCCTGGCCAGCTCCATTTTGTTCTCCGAGACAAAGGCTCTGAACCTTCCGGGAAACTTCTCTGACCCTCCCTGTCCTTTATCTGCATCCCCACTCCGGGCGCCTCCCCGCAATAAGCACGCAGAGAGTGCAAAGCTCTCCCTCGGCGTTTCCACATCCTGCCAGTCACGTTACACCCTCACTTTACACCCTCAGTGGTGCCTAGTTACTCCTCTGTCTCCCCTTCTGGAGCCTTAGCTTCTTGAGGTCAGTGACATTGTTCCTCGCTGGACGTCTCCAGCCTAACCTGGTGTCGTATATACAGGCACTCGGTCCTTGTTCGTGGGAGGAGAGTGTGAGCAGGTAGAGCCCTGCGGGAAAACAGACATAAGTAGTGGCATAGTAGGTACAGGGCGTGTAGCAAGCACTTAGTGCATGGCGTGAGGTCAACGGGATACAGACATCTCCAAGTTTTCGAAATCGTGGTAAAAAAAACACCGCAAAACACAGAATTTACCATCTTAGCCATTTTCAAGTTCAATGGTGTTAAGTACATTCACATTGTTTTGTAAAACGGAGCTCCAGAACTTTTCAGTCTTGCCGAACCGAATGGCGTGGTGTTTTCAGCGCCTTATAAGCATTATCTCATTTAAACCTCACAGTGCTAGGGGTACTTATTAAGGACAATCATTACTAATATAAGTACCAGGGGCGATCGGTATTTCCATTCTAAGAAGAGAAGTTAGGCAGCCAACCTGAGGTCACCCAACTAAGGATGGGCGGAGCTAGATTTGGAACTCGTACATTTTCATTAAGTCCTGCTTAGCAGTTTTACACTAGGTGAAAATTCCGTAAAACTGTGATGTATATGGAAACTGAAGATTTTTGTTTCACCTTCTGCCAGATCTTTATCTTTCAAAAGTGTCTCTGACATTTTACTGGAAAACAATATGAAAAAATTCATGCCTTTAGGTTCACTTAATATGATGAGCGCAGGAGAATGTATAGAGTCTTTGGATCACCGCATCGCACCCCTGAAACTGACGCCGGAGTGTATGGTAACTCTCTGGAGTTCAAATTTAAAAACTCAAAAAAAATCCATGCCTTTTTACGAAGTTCATTATTGAGACTGAAGAAAAACGGGACTGATATTTACTGTGAAAACGGCTGCTGCAAAGAGAGGCCCTTGAGAAGGCAGTTGAACCCAGACCTACTGTTTTATAGGTGTGGAAACCAAGGGTCAAAGTCACAGGAGCAGTTAAGGAAACGTCAAGATCGGAGCCCAGAGCACTCATGAACTCTCTGATGCTACTTAGAAGACATTCGGGCTCGAATGTTAATGTTTTCTTTCTTTCTGGTTAACATGCGTGTCAATCCCAGCACCATTTCTTCCCCAAACATTGACAGACCGCATGGGATGGCGGGGGGTTCCCATCTGGGATCCCACACTCTTAAATTAAAAAGTGCATAGAAGGGGTGTCTGGGTGGCTCAGTCGGTTGAGCGTCCGACTTTGGCTCAGGTCATGATCTCGCCATTTGTGAGTTAGTTCGAGCCCCGCGTCGGGCTCTGTGCTGACAGCTCAGAGCCTGGAGCCTGCTTCGGATGTCTCCCTCTCTCCCTGCCCCTTCCCTGCTCTCTCTCTCTCTCTCAAAAGTGAAAAAATGTTAAAAAATTTAAATATATATATATATAGTTCATACAAAAGAAAGGATTTGGAAAGCTTTGTACAGTATCTTCATCCTCGGCCCCCAAGGCAGGAAGGGGGCTGTTGCTGGGTGGGCTGGAGGGATGGAGGCAGGGCGTTTGCCCCCTGCATGGCCACATCCATCTGGAACATGAAGGTGGGGGTGGGATGCTCGGGGAGGGACTGGGGAGCCCCAGACCAGGGACAAGATGGTGGCGGGGGGTGCGGTGGGCAGCCATGGCTTCAGTTAAGGAACTGACGGCAGCACTTGGCGCCACGGTACAGGGCAGCTTGTTGCTGGCACCCTCCGCGGGGAATTAGTAGTCATAGGTGAGCTCCTCACCACACGAGATGCGGCACAGGGCAAGGGGACCATGTCCTTCTCACCCTTCCCGTGGATGACTCGAGAGAAGCAGATGGGCGCTCACGAGTGGTTTGAGGAAGTGGGTGGCATTGCCATTGCAGCATTTAAAAAAAAGATTTTATTTTTTAAAAGTAATCTTTACACCCAACGTGGTGCTCGAACGCATGACCTTGAGATCAAGAGCATGCTCTATCGTGGAGCAGGCCAGGCCCCCAGTCACAATAACATTTGAAATTAAATGCGCTTTAGTCTATTTCCCTCCAGGGTCTCCACTCCTGTCCGAGCCAGGGACCCTGTTCCACCTCCTCCACCCTGTCCTCCAGCGTGAAGTCGACCCCTAATACCATCTGCCCCCCCATATCAATGCTCCTTACCCTGTACCCCTTATCCTACAGCCCCCTTTAATAACAAATCTTCTGTAACACCTTCTTTTGGGCTCTAGAAATGAAATTCAAGCGTAAGCTACCTAAACACATGAGTTCAACACCAAAAGCAAATATATATATGTGTATATATATATGAAACACCAAAAAACAATGTATTCCCTACCTGTAATATCAAGGAAAAAAGAAAGTAACGAAAGTAATTTGTGATAAAATATATATAGCCAACAAGTGAATGTTCCAGCATGAGTACAAGTAGACATGAAGTCACAGCCAGCAGTCGCTCCTCATCTAGACTCTCCCCCCACCCCCGCCAGATGCTGCCACTCAAAGAATGGACCCACTGAGGCACATGCTGTAGGTGATTCCAATACCACAGGCAGGGTTTGTCCCATCGGCAAAGAATCTCCTGGTAGTGCTCCAAACAAATGAAGTTCAAAGTTCTCTTCATTTCCATGGTAGAAAATTTAGAGCGCCAAAAATAGAAATTAAAAAAAAATTTAAACCTTGCTGTTCAGGTATAAAACTAGGCTCTGATCATGACAAACACGTTTTTCGCCTGCCCGTGACCACTGCGCAGTGCGGAGGGTTGCTGTGCGTGCCCTCTGAGGCGTGGGGGGTCTCCAGCAGCCCTGCCTCTGTCCATTGAGTATTTTCGCTGCCCCTCCATCTCTGTGACCACCGAAACATTGGTCCATGTTTCCAAAACGCACCGTAGGATTGATCCCTACACACTTCCGAGAGCCTCTGCACTTAGACCCTGAGTATCCTCAGCAGAGAGACTTGGCTTTGCCTCAACAGCACCTGCTACAATGTGTACACGGTGCAACCCCTCCGCCCATGTTTGATGAACGGAGGAAGGGAGGAGGGAAGGAAGGAAAGGAGCGAGGGAGGGCGGGAGAGGACGATGTTGTACAAAGAATTAAATTACACCTGAAGTTGCTCATAAAACACCCCAGGAGACTTTAGTCGTGGCACCAACACAGGATTGCCGTGGGAATGTAATCAAACTCATTCAGTCTCTCGTTGTCATGTATGCATAAAAATAAATAAGTATAGTTACGTAGAAAGAGAACACATTAATCTCTTTATTTCATGAAAATACACACAGATGTATACATACGTATTCAAAGAACGCGATGCGAAATCTGAAAACAGCACACGGTAAATAGTAACTAATTACAACTATCTACAACTTCTGTTGGAACACCGACAAGTTTTGATGTGAATGGAATGATGCAAAAGAAGTTAATGCTTTTAAGATTTTTTTTTAAAATTCAAAGCTGAACACAGGACAGTTGGTCTTCACTGCAGAGAATAAATGTGGGTATAGTGGTATATGTCTATAGGTCTTTCCTGCCTTCCAAAACAGGGAACCAGAATTAGACATATTTTTTTTTTCACCAGTAAACTCGGTAATTGATAACCACAGGCGTCCGTGTGTTATGGGTTTTAAATGGGTTATCTTGTGTAGTCCTCTGACGGACTCTGCTAATAAAGCGTCTTATCCCTATTCTGCTAATAAGCGAAAGGAGGGGCGACATGGGAGATGACACTGGGTCTCTGGAGTCACGAAGCCAGCTCTATCAGCCCCTGCTCTGCCCTCCCGCCGGGCAACAGTGTGGATGCCAATGCCCCTAATTCGACTGGAGTTTCCAAAGCAAGTTCTCAGCCCCCGGAATCTTAGGGTTCTGGGAATTATTGCCCCAGACAGAGGATTCCTTTACCATTCTTCAGTTTGGTCGTCGCCCTGCAAGATCCAGCCCTGCAAGATGCAACTTCTCAAGTATTTTGCTTTGTCCTTCATTCGATGGCTATTTTTTTAAGACTTCGTTTTCTTAAAGTAGTTTTAGGTTCACAGCAAAATGGAGAGAAAGGTGCAGAGCTTTCGCATGTTGCCCCTGCCCCCAACGTGCACAGCCTCCCCCACTATCAATGTCCCACACCAGAGAGGGACATTCGTTACGATCAATGAACCAACAATGACCCATCATCATCCCCCAAAGTTCATGGTTTACAGTACGGTTGACTCTTGGTGTTCTACATTCTATGACTTTGAACAAGTGTAGAATCACACGTACGCATCATTATGGTATCATAGATATTTTCCCTGCCCTCAAAGTCCTGTGCTCACCCTCTTCATCTCTGTGTCCCCCCCGCAACCCCTTGCAGCCACTCATCTTTCTATTGTCTCCACAGGTTTGCCTTTCCCAGAATGTCGTACTGTTGGACCCGTACAGTATGTATTCTTTTCAGATTGGCTACTTTCACTTAGCAATATGTGTTTAAGGTTATCTATGTGTTTTCATGGCTTGATAGTTTGTTTCTTTTTAGCACCGAATAAGATTCCATCTTGGTTGCTTCCAAGTTTGGGCAACTATGAATAAAGGTGCTATAAAAATCTGTGTGTAGGTTTTTGTGTAGACCCAATTTTCACCTCCTTCGGGTTGACAGCAAGGACAGCAATTGCTGGATTGTGTGGCAAGAGTATGTTTAGTTTTGTAAGAAACTGCCAAAATCTCTCCCAACATGGCGCTACCATTCTGCATCCCCATCAGCGATGAACGAGGGTTCCTGCTGTTCCACATCCTCACCAGCATCTGCGGTTGTGTGCTGACAGATTTGGGTTGGCAGCTATTTTTTTCAGCACCTACAGTGCCTCTGAACCTGGTGATCAAGTAGATATGGCCCCTGACCTCATGGGGCTTACCTGGTAGAAAAGGGAGCAGACACTAACTGTATAATTATATAAATGGACATAACCACACACTGTGGGACGGCTTCGGGAAGCTGTGAGGGCGCACGGAGGGGCTTGGCTTAGTCTGGAGCCTTCGTGATGTGAACCACTTACACTCTGATCAAACGTAAGTGCCATTTACAGGGCACCCCCGGCGTACCAGCTCCCAGACCAGTCCCATTCCATACGCCTTCTCCAGCCCTGTAAAAAGGGTACTATTGTGCCCCATTTACCAGTGACAGAAACTGAGACTGAGAGAAAGATCAGGAAACCTGTCCAGGGTTGGCAGGGGCCAAGCCAGGGTTTGAATGCGGACAGCCAAGCTTCAAAGCTCCTGCCCTTTCTCTACCCTGCGCTCCTCCTCAGACTACCAGGATCTCCAGAAGCATGGATGACTGTAAGAAAACTGGAGATGCCACACTTGTTCCACTGAAAATCTGTCCTCTGCCTCAGCTGGTTCCCCTCCAGCCCGCCCTCAACAGGCTACCAAGCTGCTCCCGTTCCTCTCCTGCCTAAACTCTTCGGAGCACCCCAGGACTCATGGTCTAAAACTCCTTGGCTTAGTACCGCCTCCCAGGGACCCTTGTTCCCTCTGCACACCACTTGCCAGACAGAAGTGCCACGCTGACTCCTCTGCCTGTGCCCGTGTCTGTTCCTATCATGCCCTCAACCCCCTTTCCTATCTAGCCCATTCCTGTCTTCCAAGGTCATGTCCTCCAGGGAAGTGTTGCTGATTCCTCCGTCTTTAGAGACTGGTCCTGCATGCTCCCTCTCTAGCCCCGCATCCATCCCATAGATTGGGAATGGCGAGTGTCGCCAGCATTTCAACGTGCCAGGTCCAGCAATACCTGGAGCCACACATTCATCGATAAATAATTAACAACCTCAAGTTCACCATTTTCCACTTGCCAAATAGATACAATTTAACTAGTTTCCCTTTCCAAGGAATAGAAATATCCTTATTGGAATAAATTTGGTTTTTATAGATTTGTATATGTTTTTTAATCTTATTAAATTTATTATTTATTTTTGAGAGACAGAGAGAGAGCACGTGAGCAGGGAAGGACCAGAGAGAAAGGGAAAGAATTGCAATCAGGCCCTGCACCATCAGTGCTAAGCCCAACGCGGGGGCACAAACCCATGAACAGTGAAATCATGACTTGAACCGAAATCAAGAGTAGGCCACTTAACCAACTGAGCCACCCAGGAACCCGTACATTTTTTATTTTGAATGATGTATGCCCAACGTGGGGCTCGAACTCACAACCTTGAGATCAAGAGTTGTATGTCCTACCAACTGAGCCAGCCAGGAGCCCCTGGAATAAATTTTAACAACATTTTTTAAATGACAAAATACCGTCTTTTACAATATTTTAATTTGGTCTACAATCTTCATTCTCATTTCATAGACTAGCTTTTTATGTCTTTTATTTAAATGAATCTGTCTTGAGAAAAAAAATCAAGGATGGCTCAGTTATTATGTGTGATAATTAATCTCTGAAATTAAAAACTGTCCTCTGTCCTACTGATTTACAAAGAACCTTTTAACGGGCAAAAGAAACTGCTCAATAATCTGCCTTCTGGAAAAGTAAAAAAAAAAGCCAATAATTTTTTTGCAGGTGAAAGGGCTTCTCTTCAAGATAACACATGGTTCCAGTTTTTAAATCTTATATGAGGGTTAATGTACTAATTATTTTTGACATTGTGGTGGTAACGCATTTGAAAAGGGCTGAAAGAAAGAATTTTTCCCAGCCTCTGCGTCCCCCACTTTCCCTCCAAGTAGGCTTGGCCCCCCAAAGTCCTGGACTCATAAATAAATCAAGAATCGCGCTCAGGGCTACAGAGGGCACAATTACAGGCTTTGGCAATTCCACGAAAGAGACACCAGGGGGCACTGTAGGACCATGTTTCGCGATTTTAGGCGCCATTTTACCCTTGGGCTTGGGAAAATAATTTCTTGAAAAAACTGTTAACCTTCTGAGCCCCGGACGTCATTTTATTTATTACTTTCAATATGCTATTGCCACTCATCTTAACTAGCTGGGCTTGGAAGGTTATTTTAAAGGACAGTGCCCTAAAAAAAGAGATACAGTCAACCCTCCTCTTTGTTTTACCTCCCTGTGGAATGTCTCTCCGGCGCGCGCTCGTGCGTGCGTGCGTGCATGCGTGTGTGTGTGTGTGTGTGTGTGTACACGTTTTATTGTTAGCTTTACAATCGAAGAAGAACCAATCAGAGAATCCATAACTAAATCGCAGGGGATGTCCCTCACAAAATCGTGATGTTTCAGGCACAGGGTTCCTTTTTCATTGTTATTACCTCTGTAATTATCTTCACTCATTGTTCGATTCAGTATTAGCAAATATTTATTGAAGCCCTTCATGTGCCTGGGCACACCATGCGACAGGAGCCACGTCTCACCCCTCAGGCTGAGAAGGCGATTCTCTTCACTCCTCTGAGCGAAATTTGGTCTTAGAGGACCCAAACTCATAAGTGAAAGGGGGACGCTTAGATCTTTTTTCTTTTCATTGCTCTCCAGAAATAGATTTTTTCACAAGAAAAATATAAAACTCACTGTTTTCTATATGTGACAGTCTCAAACTGATGCATGAGGGATTCAAACTCTCTTTTTGGAAGTGCATGCAAAGTGACTGAATTTTTATTCATCGAATGAAATGGATGCTTGTCGTTTTCTGGATTTTTTTTTTTCTTTTCAAAGCCCCATGTCGATTAGAATGAATTACAGTGGTCTGAAATTCAGCAAGAGGCCGACAGTGTCACCAGTCTTGGCATCTGAGAGAGCATGTTTTCCGGACTCAGCTGGACCCTGCTTGGCCCCGGCACTCAGGGGGTCAAAATGGGAGACAAGAAGTCCGCCTGTTTCCTCCTCTTCCCCGCTCCATTTAGTCCCAGTGCTTTGTAAAAATGAGGCAAGGGTGCGGTGGCACAGACATTTTACCTCCATTATCTCACTTGAGGCTCACAGTGACCCCGCAAAATCCCGCCATTTCCCCAGCTGAGCAAACCCAGACTTGAAGAGGTTGACTCTTTGCCCAAGGCTACAAAACCTGCATCCAAACCCAAGCCCGTCCATCTCCGAAGGTCATGTGCCTTCTGCTACTCAGTATAAACCTCCCGAAGACTGAAAACGACACTGCTGTGTGTTCGTGCGCACCCATCCATCTCCTTGCTGTGCACACAGCTGGACTACATATCCCAGCCTCCCTTGCAGTAAGGTGTGGCCTTCCGAGTGCTTCCAGCCAGTGGAATGTGAGTAGAAGTGAGGCCTTCCCCCCCATCACCCTCCCACCATCTTCCTCCCCCCGACTCCTCCCCTCACCCCTCCTCCCCCACCTTCCAGGCCTGCCCGTCTATCCTACACCATCTTTCACTCCCCCTCTCTGTCTGTCTCAGTCCAACAACTAGCTTCTAGGATGTCGGGAATGGAAGAGCCCCAGAACAAAAGATGCTTGGGTCCCTGAATCACCACCACCACTGGAAGCGGCACTGCTGAACACTGGCATTATTGGATCCCATAAGCAAGATATAACTTCTATTATGTTAAGTCACTGTGATTTGGGTTGTTTGTTAAGTAGTCTTTAATAAATAATACACAAGGATGCAAGGAAACATGACGGCATCCGCGACGACTTCCATTCACCCAACCACGGGTCCTGGGGCCTTGCTCTGGTTCTATGACAATGAACTTGTCACAATCTCTCTGCTCATTAGTAAAAGAAGGGTGTAGAACCAACTGATCTCTGAGCCCTGATCGTGATCTGAGAAAGCCTTATAATCCCTCACCCACGGCAGCCTGTGTCCCCCACTATTCATCCTTATTTGGAGGAACAGAGTTGCTTGGACTAGGAATGGCTTGGTCCAAGGTCCTACACACGCAGGAGTTTCCCTTTTCGTGGAACACCTTTCCTCCACCTGCTGGTCAGCCATAGGCAGATACACCTTCTCAACCACGGCAGCAATGTGAGATGTAAGTTGTGTCACCAGCGGGATGGGTATCTTGAAACGTCTCTAGCCCGGCATGTCACAACCTCCCCTGAGCCCTCTGTACTCTGCCAGGGAAGAATAAGCACCTTCCACTGAGAGTGGGGCTGACCGCAGACCAAGACGCTGAGAACTGTTGGGCACGAGGAGAATAAATAGAAGGCAGCCTGCTCTTGGAAAGCCGCGATTCTTCACTCGATGTCACTTTGACATCTATAAAACATTATGCCTCAGATACTAAAAAGATCTCCAGCGGCTCGTGTGATATGATTTTCTGTCACTGAACGTGATGTGCTCAAAATGAAGATAATGTTAATATAAAGACGGAACCACGAATTTTAATCACACGGACTCCCAGCCAAATCAGGAAAGGAGTGTGCTGCTCGCAGTCGTGTGATTCCAGCCGTCCCCGATGCTGAAATTCATTCCGCCCTCTTCTGGCCTGCCAGGGCACTTCCAGAGAAAAGATGGGAGTGCTCAGGAACCAGTCCTGGGAGTGCGCCCCCCCCAACCCCCCAACCCCCCCCCCCCCCCCCGTGAACTCCCCGAGGGCAGAACTTGGCCTTGTCATCCTGTGGCCTCACAGTGCCCAGAGCAGGCATCTGTCGAGTCGGATACTACGGTTTCTAGAGAGCCAGGGAGGGTTCAGACCTGCATTTCTGAGAGTTGTGACGAATTGAGGGTACAGACCCAAATCTCGGTTACATCTGGTGGCAGTCATGGCCGGTCCGGATGTGTCGGAAAAGAAAGGGGCGGAGTACACGCTCTTAATTTTAAAATACAAAATATTAAAGTAAATTGGATTGACTCTTATGGCGGACACTGATTTCCCTCCTTCCTCCCTTCCAGTGTCACAGATTCCTCCCTCTCTGGTCTCAGGAGGAGGAGCTGGCATGGGTGGGGGTTTGCCGAATTCGGGCTTGGCCATTGGCTATCCCTCCTCCTCCATCACACTCACTGGCCACATAAGAATCCATGCCTGAGGATTTTCTGCTGAACCAGGGCCCCCTCTACTTCGACCCTTCCAGGTTGTTCTTCTGTCCCTTGTCAACTGAAGAACCCTGACTACTCAAGCTATTGACAGGACCCCCAATATTATTGCTCTAAGGCACTGGTGCCTGGCTCAACTCAACTTATAAATTACCATAATTACCAAGGGCAAAATCCAAGGTTAATGACAAAACAAATTAATGCATATTTAAAATATATAAAAGCGTTCTGTAACTACTACAAGATGAAATAAGGTTAATTAAAGTAATTTTCAAAATATTAACAGAACCACAGTTCCAGCAAGTACAGGGACATTATCGGCACGTCTGAATCATTAAAGGATTTAAACAATTTATAGAGCTGGAGATGGAGCATTTATATTTGCGAAGGTCAAAAAAGGACACACTGTGTAGCTCTCTTTCGTGTGTGTGAGCCTCTTTCGTTCTTGCCCGCTGTAGCATTATTGTATATAAGATTTAAACTGCTCTAATATTACTGGTAGATTTCTCTTTATGAAAAAGAGCGAATTGCTTCTAGGAAAGATAATTGATGAAGTTTAAGCATTCGCCTGTGGACAGTTATTTGTAGTTGCTTAAACGTCAAGATCTATCCGAGCATGGTACTCTGTCATTTTTAGTGCTTATTTGACTGTCTATAAGAGCAGGATTGAGTACGAAGGGATACTGCAACTTTGATTGATAACAAGAAGATACAGCCACCATTTTTAATTTTTAAAATGCAAGATTATTCTGAAGTAAATTAACCTAATCACACAGCGCAAGTAAATTAATGTCAGTTCATTACCTAATAGCAAAAATAATATTAACCTAAAGAATCTAAATCCACTTCTGACACATATTCAATTTTTATAATGTTACGTTGACAGTTTTTTTCTGGATTATATGTGGTGGTTTCCAGCATTAGCTTCTCTGCTAATTGGAAATGTTGAAAGTGAGAACACAAATATCCCCCTGGTGTTGAAGAAGGCTGCTTCCAGAATTGATCTAGCCATATTACGATTCAGACACCACTTCACTAAAACACCATTGGGTACTCTGCATGGCAAGCCTGCTATAAATTCACCCAGTGAGAAGGTCTCAGAGCTTTGGCTACCTTGGCAGAGCGGATCCTTTCCCAGGCAGCCCGGCAGCTCTCGTTTGGAGAGTTCGGGTTTTCTGGCCATCGCTCCACCCCGCTCCCGCCCCCACTATCTGCTCTGGGAGGGTCCACAGGGCCAGCACTGTCTCCCCCAGCCCCCGGAGTGGAGGGCTGGTACCTAGATTTTCCCAAAATGGGGCTGCACGTGGGTCACAGGGACTGGAGGAAAGGGCCCTGGGCTCACAAAATGTCTCCTTGGCTTTCGCAGCCTTCAAAGTTGGGAAATTTATGTTGCAACCTTGAGAGAGGCAGAGTAAACACAGAGCAGGCCAGCTATTTGTTTTCCTGTTGACGAACTCTGCGAGCTCAGACTGGAAACCCTCCAAGGACTCAAGTCTCTCGCTCCTCAAAAGGCAAAGTGTTAACCCTAAATGCTTAGGCTGCTTTTCCCGCCAGTTCTGCACCTCTTCTTCTCCCATCTAGAAAGTTCCAGAATGTCTCTGGGCTTACGCTTGCTATTCCTCTCGTTCACCGATGAGCCTGTCCCCGTTTATCACCAGGGCCAAAGACAGTGAAGGAAAAAGCCAAATGACCACACGGGAGAGCAACTGTGAAGAGCGTCTTGCAGGAAGGCTGCCCAGAGCCCGGCCCCTCCGTGCTGAGCAAAACGCGCTGACACCGGGGAAGTGAGTCACCTATTTAGAACCAAACTTTTCTCCCTTTAAGTATTTGCCACACGCTCCATTGCAATCATGGTCTTCATCTTTGGAATCCTTACTCTCCTCATTGGAAACGTAACAAGTTAGCCCGGCTTTTTTTTTTTTTTTTTTTTTTTCAATTTTTTAAGATTTATTTATTTTTGAGAGACAGAGAGACAGAGCGTGAGCAGGGGAAGGGCAGAGAGAGAGGGAGATACAGAATCTGAAGCAGGCTCCAGGCTCTGATGAGCCATCAGCACAGAGCCCGATGTGGGGCTCGAACTCACAGACCGTGAGATCATGACCTGAGCCGAAGTCGGCCACCCAACCAACTGAGCCACCCAGGTGCCCCTAGCCCGGCTTTTATTTGTTGTGGTGGTTTTCCTGAACATGAGACATGCAGTTGATAGACTGGTCTAGGGAAAATGATGATTTTAAATCCCCTAATCACTCCTTATTTTTAGTACGATCCACTGTGTTTGCCATTTTACACATTTTAAATATAATCTCTTTGCAAGTATAAAATTACTACATCCTCTCTATGGGAAACATGGGGAATGGGTATAAAATTTTAAAAATATTGTTTCTAATCTCATCACCCACAATTATGCATTTTGAACATTTTGATGTGTTTCTCTCTCCCTCTGCTAGTTATAGTGTCTGCATGCTAATTTTTTCATTTGATCTTACGTCATAAATATCTTCCCGATATTTATTAGCAGTAATCTTCAAAAATGGGATTTTTAATGACTTCGATAATATTCCGTCATTGGAATGTACTATCATGTTCTTAACTAATCTCCTATTGTTGGATGTTATAAGTAGCCTTCCAGTAAACTCATTTCTGTGTAAGTCTTTGGCCGCATCTCTTAGTAATTCCTGACAATAGATTCCTAGAAGTAAAACTACCAGGTCAAAGCGTAGGCAAACTGCTTTTTCCAAAGGAGGCCCCTCAGTTTGCGCTCCCACTGGTAGTGACCAAGATGCTTTGGCTTGCTGTGCTCTTATCCACATGGCAGATTGCTGGTTTTCGTCTCGGCAATATAATAGATAGCTCTTCTGTTGGCACAGGTCGTGCGGCCCAGTAGTCAGGAGACCCGGCCTTGAATTTTGGGTCTTCCATTAATCAGCTCCGTGACTTCGTAGAAAACCCTTTGCCGGAAGGACAAAAATCTGGAATGGCGAGGTGCCTGGGTGGCTCAGTCGGTTGAGCGTCCAACTCTTCATCTCAGCTCATGTCGTGATCCCAGGGTCAGGGGATCAAGCCCTACATTGGGCTCCTCACTGAGTCTGCTTAAGATTCTCCCCCTACTCCCACCACCTCCTTCTGCCCCTCTTCCCGATTCTTGGTTTCTCTAAAAAAAAATTTTTTTTTAATTAGAATGTAATGAATGCCCAGATGAGATAATAAATAAGAAAATGCCTTGTAAATGTAAACTGTAAGTAATTTACTATTACTACCCATTGCTACCAGTACCTAAGAAAAATTGGGAATTGAGTATGCAAATTATGACCAAAAAAATGAAATGTTACGGAAATGTTGGTTTAAGGTTTTCTTTTAAAAAATAAGAGGAGGTGACATTCTTGTTAGCCTATTTTCTCACATTTCTTTCTGAGCTCACACCCACAAAATTGTGCAGTTTCCGGAATCTCAGATGAGCTTAACTGCAACGTATGAATATTGGATATTGTCTTGGATCGTGCCGACTAAACCAATAGTTAACACTTGTGGATTGGGGTGTCAGTGGCTCTTAGATGGAAATGGCAGAAACTTGAGAAAACTTCAGAATCAAAGGTCACAACTCAGTACAAAGACTTCCCCCTAATCAGGCTGCTCTGTTCCCTTCATCCCATCATGTGAACCGCCATCCACACTCGTTCCCTCTTCTCCCCATTGATCTCCAGCTGCTTTTCCTTTGAGGTTTGCCCAGGATCTCCTTCTTCCTGACGTCTTTCCCAGCTATCCTCGAGCAAAAGCTTTCCAGTTTCTAGATTCTTCCCCGTGAATCCCCCCAGGCCAGCTCCGGACTGCCTGCTGCTTTGTCAGATCCTTTCATCATTTCCGGTGCGTTGGTATTTCTTCCCCGTCTACACTGTCAGTAATTCAAATAAAGAGATTCTTCCCTTACATTTGCAGCTCTGTGCACACTCTTGGCCTGAAATCAAGTGGCCCCTGAGGTTGACAAAGAGAGAAAGTTGTACCCGGGGCCAAAAAGTCATTTTCGCAGTAACTCCCACTGGGGAAACTTGCTCTAGACCTGGTCTCTCTAGGCTTGAGGGGCAGGGAGGGCAGATGAGTGCCTCCAGCCACACTGCTTCTGGGGACTATTTTTCCCTCATTAATTGTGCTGCCAGGATAAGAATAGCTCACAACCCAGCAGCAAAGGCTAATGTGCACAGTGTTATTCTTTCCTCATCTTTTCCTTCACTCTACACCTCCTGAGTCACCTTCTATCCTCCTTGCTAAATATATATCTCCTTTCTGATTAAATGTCACTGATTTTTTTAAAAACAACAACAACAACAACAACAAAGCTAAAGACGAGGTTGAGTTTCCGTATAGTCATTATGATTCCCAAAGAAATATTAACGTTCCGAAGGCGACAATGTCATATTCACGTTTTGGAGAGGTGAAACATGAGTACCTTTCAGTGTCCATTCTACACACAATCCAATTTCCAAAGACTTAGTGAGGACACGTGTGATCGTAAGAAGCAGAAAGCCACTCAAATTGCTCAAGTCAGAGGACAGAATAGAGGCGAAGGGAGCCACCCGGGCCTTCTCAGCACATCAAGCTTGAAATCTACGATTTATGAAAGAGAATCCTGGTTTTCAAGGCAGTGAGAAGGACTGTGCCGGGTAAAGGAATCGCTACGATATAGACAGGTAAGATTCTTCGCTTCTCGTCAGGCAACTGGTAGAGTGCCGAGAGCCCTGGGTTTGAAGAGCTGTGAGAGAAGGCTGCTGACGGCTGGTTTCCGCCCTAATGGAATATAAAGATGGCAACCATGTATGTCTACAATTGGGGCATTAGGTCCTGGGCAATGACCCAAGACAACTTTCCTCAGACTTTACAACATAGTTACAAAAAGAGCATTTGGCAACTGGCCTGAGAAGAGGTTCTGAGAAAGAGCTCGAGGACCCAGCCAAATATAATCGCCTCCCAAAATTAGGTCAAAGTTGTCAGAGTGAGTTGAAGACCTGGAGGCAGAAGTCAGAGCGCTGACCACTCAAGCTGCAAACAAACCCGTCATTGGCCTTCTTCAGAAGCCAGTCCCGGGCAACCGCCCTGCTTTACAGGCAATAATGTTTTAAGAAAATATATCAGAAGGACAAGTTGAAATCGAAGTTGGCCATTGCTACCACCAAAGGGAATCATTCCGTAATCCAGAACTTTCAACTACTTCTTTCTTTCCTTGTCATTTCACATTTAATTTTCATTTTAGTGCCCTTTTATTTGTAGAATCATCTCCTAACTTTTTTCACAGCTGCCAAAACAAAGATACTGGATAAGGGTGTGAACGGCTTCCAACGTGTGGCTCTCTACAGTTTGGGGAACAGTGGATCTTTACCCCGGCTCCCAGACTCAGTCATGCCAATCTTGTTCCACTCTCCACCTTCCAGCCCCCAGTCTTCTCAGCTTCCACAAAGCCAGGCAAGATGGAACCAAGCCTGTTGCCGACATCGCTAGTAGTGAGCAAGAGATGAAGTGGTGGTCTCCCAAGACCTAGCTCCAGCCATGAAGTTAATATTGCCTCAGACTCCAATCCTGTGTGGTAGACCAGTTCCATGGGTTGAGTTAACAGGATATGCCCTCCTTAAGCCCCTTTAACCCGTAGACCTTGCTTCCCAGGTGCCACAGTTGTTGAACTTGAGGAAATGAAAAGGATAAGTACAGCAGTCCTTTTGACCATCAGAAATTCTCCTTCCATTGCCATCAAATGAGACAAAATCTGTGGTGGGAGACTTCAAAAATAATACAGTGCAAGGAGATGTGTGGCCATAAAAGAGAGATGACAAAGGGATATCGTGACACCTGTTTCCAGCAAAAGTTGAATAAATGCCATCACTAACATTTTGAATCTGGAGTTCCAAAGAGAGAATTAAAGTCAAACAAAATCGGTCTGTAGAAGAGGCAACAGTGCTGTCCACATGGCCACGTGCTTGGTGACATTTCCAGCCTCTGCTAGTTGGCCCAGAGGCCATGTGACTCCCTTTGGCCAAAAATCTTATAAGCAGAAGGGCTGACAGTCTGTGCATCATCGTGGTCCAGAGTGCTCACCAGCAAAAACGAGTCCCACCCCCACCCCCGCCTTCTTCCTGCTTCACTGCCCTTAGAAACCACATATTCAGAGGGACAGTGCCTGGATCCCTGAGTCCCCAGATGGAAGAGTGCCTTCAAACTTGGGACACAGACTTTAGTCTGAGGGCTAAGCCACAGATTCCAGTGTTTATTTATTATTTAGTATGATAAAGCCATCGTTTAAAATGCCTTGATTGTTTTTTCGCTTTAATTACAGTTCTCCAGGAACTTCGTGCTCGTCAGAGAGGCTCACGATGAGTGTAAGTGACTGTCGATAAGTGGCTCACGCATGATGTCTATGCCACCAGTGAGCTAGGTGTTAATGAAAAAAGAGGCTATCCCCAATCAGATAACGCCTTATACAGTGAACAGACGTCTACCCTGACGGTTCGGTGGATTCAATAAAACAGCTGACTTTGGCACTGAGAGGTCTTATTCTGAGACAGTCATTTATTTTCTCCAAGACCCTAAGTAATTTAATCTCATCTCTGCTTTGGTTTTAAGATGTAGAGGAGGACCTGCCTCGGAGGGTTTTGGTGGGCAATAAAAATAACTGTAAAGCACTTTTCCGGCACAAAGTGCTGCATAAATGCTTACTGATTTCCTTTAATGATATCACGGGCAGGGGCACGGTACTTTTAGGTGAAATATTTTCATTTGAGTTATAGCATGTAATATTCCAGATGTCGAGGCCTGATGGATGGCTGAAATAAGGATCTTTTGTTTTTCTGGAGTCTGGATAATGTAATCATTCTCCTTTATCTCCAAAAATCACATCTAATTAAACATATGCAGGGCTCACTTCTCGCAGAGGAGGCTAATGACAGTGTATATAAAGAGAGGGGACTTTGTCAGACTTCATGAATGAGACAGTCTTAAAGCCATCGGTTTTGTTCATGAATTTTGTTCTTGAGGAAAAAAATACCCACTTGGGCACTTTTTAAATTTTTCTTAATGTATGTATTTTTATTTACTTATTTTTTATTTGGGGGCACTTTTTTTTAAAATAACTTACTTTGATTTAGAAAATCATAGCCTTATATTATACTGAGTGCAGGTTAGAATCTCAAAGGGTGGGCATTTACTCTCTCAGACAGGTGAGCGTTTTATTCTCTGGAGCTGGAAAGAGAGCATTTGGTCAAACATGCCTATCTCCATGGAAGGGCCACCTTCTTCTCTGGAATTATTGGTCAAAGCAAAAATAAGAAGGAAAAAGGCAGCGGCAATTTTTTTTTTTTTAACAAAAATGTAGTTACAGGGACACCTGGCTGGCTTGGTCCGTGGAGCGTGTCACTCTTGATCTCAGGGTTGTGAGTTTCAGCCCCACGTTGGGTGTAGAGCTTACTTAAAAATAAAATCTTAAAAAACAAAAACAACTGCCCCCAAAAATGTAGTTCTAGAATCCCTTTATTATTTTCTATGGGTGTCATAAACTAAGTGAGTTGGAGAACCTGTGCTTCCTAGGGCAGTTTGCCAGACTCTAAGGGCTCATTCCCATCCAGGCTTCCCACTTCCCAGTTATTCCAATCTGCAAACACCAGCCGCATCTCTCCCCTTCCCACGCATCCTCTCCCGGCAGCTACTGTCCCCCATGCGTGCTTCGTGCCAGCTTCTGTACGACGCAATAAATGCAATCTCAAGTAATCCATGCGATAGTCCTGTAGGGTAGGAGTTCTTCATCCCATTTTGCAGATACGGTAATGCTGCCCAGCAAAGTTAAATAATGGACCCCAAGTCCTGCAGCTAGCAAGAAGCAGATTCTGGACTCAAACATGGACCAGCTGCTCCTGCGGTTGGGCTGACAAGCCCTCTACTACTGTGCCTTTTCACACAGCTCCCTCCGTCCTTAGATGGTGAGGAAGGGAAGGGAGCGGATGGAGAAAGGAAGGGAAGGAACGTGAGCAAAATTACTGCTCCTATTTTTTCTCAGAAAGAAAGAAAGTGTAGAGCTGGAAACAACCCTCCGGCTTCTCCGGCCACTTTGCACATCTTTTAGAAAAGGAAACAGATACCCAGACAAGTAAAATGGCTTTTACAAGGCCACCACTGTAACCTGAATAAATAAAAACTAAACACAGTATGTTGGGGCCAGAACCAGTATCCAGGATTTTCAACTCCCAGGTCTGTTCTTCCCACCATGGTATCCCCTGCCCCACTCCACCTCTCATTAAAAAATAATAATTTAAATGAGTGAATTCACCTCTTAGTAACATATATATATATATGTATATATATATATACATATATATATATATATATATATATTAGTATTAATAGAAATTAGTCTAAGTTGTCGCAATGACCTGGAAGAGCCATCAGTCATATACACATGTGTGGAGGGAAAAGTCAACCCCTAAATTCACTCACTGTTCATCCAACTCACGTTTTAGAGAATTTCCCATGGGTAGGGCTCCGGGCCAGGGCTCTGTGACAGTGCCAAACAGAGCCGATTGGTCCCTGCAGGACGTGAGCAGTTTTCAGCCTAATTAATGTAAAATTCGAAAGATTTGACTCTTCTATCATACGCCAAGGGTCAAGAGGAAAAAAGTAGTGAAATTGATCCAAAGCGTTGATTCTTAATAGTATCCTTTCAATACCTGAATCCTTTGCCTATTTTTTTAAGTTTATTTATTTGTTTCGAGAGAGAGAGAGAGAGAGAGCAAGAGAGCACGAGCAGGTGGGGGAGAGAGAGAGAGGGAGAGAGAGAATCCCAAGCAGGCTCCCCAATGTCAGCGCAGAGCCCGACGTGGAGCTAGATCCCACCAACCGTGAGCTCATGACCTAAGCTAAAATCAAAGAGTGGGGTGCTTAACCCACTGAGCCACCCAGGCGCCCCCCTCCCTTGCCTATTTCTATAGTAACTGATACATGGTGAAGGAAGGCATTTCATTTACTCACCAAATATTTGTTACATACCTACTGTGTGCAAGGAAACCTCTAGGCAGCTGGGATGCCTTGCTAAACAAAATAGACAATATTATCTACTCTCATGGAGATATCCTAATCGGAAGAGACAAGAAAGAAAGAATGAAAAAACGAATAAGTAACTTATGTATTTTTTAAGAAAGTGACACGGGTTCGAGAAAAACAAAATGTCGAAGGATAAGCGGAGTTTGGAATTTAGAGGGGGAATGGGGCAGATTGCGATTCTAAATAAGATGGCCAGCGCAGGCCTCAGTGACAACGTCTGAGCATACTTGAAGGTGACACAGTTAGGCTGGCGGATTTCTTGGGGGGAGACATTACAGCAGAGTGACAGGCTCTAGGGTAGGAGTGGTCGGCAGGCCATGTTGCTCTAGCCCAGGGGGCAAGAGGCAAAGGAGAAGGAAGGAGGTCAGGGAGTTAAGTGGAGCCGGGGTCGTGGCTCAGGCAGGGCCTCGTAGCCCACTGTGAGAACATGGCTTTACTCTCTGTCAGATGGGGAGTCTCTGAGCAGTTGCAGGCAGAGCAGTGACAGGAAGAGACTGGGTTTTAAAGGACCACTCTGGCTTCTGTGTTGGGAACAGACTTCGGGGGGAAGGGTAGAGGCAAGCAGACCGATGAGAAGATGCCAAAGCATCACATGGAAGGAATCCAGATGAGAGACAAAGGTGGTCCAGGAGAGCCATGAGAAACGGTTGGATTCTGGATACATTCTGAAGGTAGAGCCACAGAGTCTCTGGGCAGCCTGGACATATGGGGAGGAGATGAGGAAAAGAGAAGAGTCCAGAGTGAGGCCAAGGTTTTTAGCTTGAGTAGCTGGAAGACCATTTCCTGGTTGGGGGGGGGGGGACAGGGATTGTGGGTAGAGCCAGCTCGCAGCCGTGAATTGAGGAACTGAGGTGTGGTCACGTGAGAGGTGTGGACCTGTGTTCGGAGGAAGGTGTGCTTTGGGGAGTCACCCCCCTGTGAAGGCCATGAGACTGGACAAGAGCACCAAGGGGCATACGCTATCTGGTCAAAGCTGGTGGGAATGACCTATCCAGCTATCTGATCGGAGAATTTCACTTTCCCCAAAACGCACAGAAACAGGGAGAAATGATTAAGAGTGAAAGGATCGTTGGATACTGATTTTTTTTTTTTAAACAGCCCCTGGAAGAAAAACAAAACTTGGGAAGCAAATTTAATTTTTAAATTAATTTTTCTCAATTCTGGAAAATTCTGTACCAGCCGGAGGCCGCTGTACAGAAAGCTTACAAATGTTTGGGCGAGAAGCGAGTACGGAATTTCTTGCGTGTACGAAGATACCGGCACCAGACAAAACCAGAAAGTGCAGCAAAGGACCAGAGCCCGCGTTCTTTAATCACCGTCACTGGGAGACTAAGTTTCGTGTCCGCAGAGCGGGCCCAGGATCCAAAAGAGATAGGGCACACACGGACCCTCAGTGAGAGGGACCCCCAAGGAAGTGCCGTGTGACTTCTATTGTGCTTGCAGAAACGTATACAAAAGTGTCTACCCTTTTGAAATCGACTGTCTTTACCATCATGAATGAGAGACCGAGGCTCTCCACTGCTCTAGAATCTCCTCAAAAAGCTAAAAATGTGACCCAGGGCCAAGTCATTGATTCCTGCATTCAGTACCTGAAGCGGCTATGGAAAGTCATCGCAGCTTCATCCGTGTACCAGGGAGAAGTGAGCGCGCCCTGCAGGGGGCAGCTGGCACCTGTCCCAGGAAGGCTGTCGCGCAATCCTTGCTCGGCAGAGGAACCACCTTCCTAGGTCGGCTTCCCGCGGGCCTCACCTCTGCATCCTGCCATCCCGTGCTGCGCAACCAGCCCAAGCGTTTTGGCAAGGAATCCAGCAATATGAGGTTTGCCTCCTAAAGTCAAGGCGCTCTCAGGAGGTGACTCGATGGCCCCAGTCAGTGAAGAGTCACCACCGCATGCATTTGCTTTATCCCCCGAGTTGCAATGCAAAGGGCCATCTTCTGCATGGTGGTCTGATTAGCTCCCTGCATTCTTCAGCCTTACACCACTCCCCAAAGAGCACTCTGGTGTTCCCTTCCTTCTGCGGTGCCCCAATTGCCACATATCATAATGAGAGCTCTCTCTCTCTCTCTCTCTGTCTCTCTCTCTCTCTCTCTCTTTTGGCCAAATTCCATGAGCCCAAATCTATGAGTGCCCAATAACCCAGATGTTCTGTGACGGTGAACCAAACTCTTCTCACTTTGTGACTTTAAATTCCCCTGTAAGCTATAGATGGGAGCCCCACGTGCCTGTATTTCCACAAGGCAGCCCTCTCATTCCAAGCCATCCTCCAAGGAAATTCGTATTCTGCCGGCAGCAGTGCGGCTGCCGTAATTGCCCATAAAGCCGTCCATGGGACTTTGCGGCAGGCGCCTTTCCTAAGCTCTGTAATTAATTCTTGGAAAGCCATAGAAGGAGCTTGTTCAGAGCACTGTTAAATCAAAAGCAGGCTTCCTGTTGGCCTGCGCAGATGGAGCCCTCGTAGTTTAAAACAGATAATGAACCAGGCTGAAGAACTCTCCCAGCAGCCATTCATTCTCCAGCTGTAGAACCTACGGGCCACCCAAGACAGAAACAGCATGCACGGGCCAGATGCTGACGCAGAGACCACTGTGCCTCTGATGCACAGACGACCTTGGAGCATGAACTTTAACTACCGGCCAGACCCTCGTTTGCTTGCATTATTTTCTTTAGCTCAGTTGGCTGCTTGCTTGTTTGTTTGCTCATGGACACTGCGGTTGTTTTGAGAAAAACATTTCAGAAAGATGTGTGGATGCTGCACGTCCCATGAGCCGAAGGGGCAGACTAGTCAAGCTGGTTGCTGGGCCCTGGTCTGCATGCATCAGCTCAATTTGGATAATAATAATAATAATAATAATGGTCAAGCTACCGTCTATTGAGTGACTGCTGTGTCCAAGCAGTCTTTGACCTCCGTGCATACATTCTGCCATGGCCTCTAGGAAGACAAAGGGATTGCCCCCATCCTACAGATTAAAGCCTGGTGTTGTAATGTCATCGTGTATCACAGGTGACCTCATGAGAATAAGGCAGATTATAGCTTTCTTTCTCCCTGCCTAAATAAAATGGCTTCTGTGAAAGCACAGGGCCTTATACCCATTAAATACTCAAAAACCGTGCTTGCCGATTCAGTGAAACTCACACTTAGGCAATAGTTTTAAAAGGGAACTTGTCACTTTTCTTTAGGAGTGGTTCTCTACTGAGTGTGATCTTGCTCCCTAGGGGGACATTTGGTAATGTCCACCATCATTTTTAATCGTCATAGCTGGGGAGAGAGGCTTTGCTACTGGCATCTAGTAGGTAGAGGCCAAGGATGATGCCAAACGCTCTACAATACACGGAACAGCCCCCCCCCCAACAAATAACTACCCAGCTTGAAATATCAGTACTGTTAAGGTTGAGAAATCCTGATCTACAGGAGGACCAATGAATCGTCATTTGTCGATTAATATTTAAATTATAAAAGGTCAAATCCCCCCCCTAGTTAATCTCAAGCCTCTGCTGTTAGATCACATACTAGTACTGGCCAAAGATGTGTCCTTTACATTCCAAAATCCAGACAGGTACCTAGCACAAAGATTCATGCCACATACCTTGGATTGGGAGATACCCGAGAAAGATCGGGATGCCAAGCTCAATCTTGTATTCGGGAGGTAATGTTGAACTATCATGTGAAGTGAAAATCCAGCCACTACAGTATAAAACTTGGCCGCCAAAATCCACACCAAATCAGAAAAAAAACTTCAACAGATTCCAAAGAACAAAAAATATAGAGACCACGTTTTCTATCCATGACGACATAAAAATTATAAACCAACAATAAACATGACAGCAAAAATTTTAAAACAATATTTTTAGAAAAGAAAAAATAACATCTAAATAATTCTTGGATTGAAGAACAGCTCATACTACTTTATCATTTGTTTTTGTCACTTAATAATCTAGCATAAACTTTTCTCCCATGCCTTTAGAGTCTGTTCTAAAATATGACTTTTCAGTTATATGACGATATTCCAAGGCATGGACAGCATATAATTTATGTAACCAATCCCTGTGTGGGCATATTTGCATTATTCTCCGGTTTTACTATGATAAGTAATGTTATAACGAACATGAAACCTTAACATTTTTACTTCGTTGCTCACAAATACAGTTTGCGCCATGAAGTTCTTCTTGTGTTGCTCAGTTAGAATATTCCCAGTTGGAGACCAGTTGTATTACAACCTTATCTAAAGGAAAAGTAGCCACAAAAGAAGGAAGGAAGAAGGAAGGAAGGAAGGAAGGAAGGAAGGAAGGAAGGAAGGAAGGAAGGAAGGAAGGAAGGAAGGAAGGAAGGAAGGATAGAAGAGAGAGAGAGAAAGGAAGGAAGGGAAGGGAAGGGAAGGAAAAGGAAGCGAGGGGAAGGGAGAAAGGAAACCCTGCATTGTAGATCTCTCCACAAATATGATTGCCCCAGGAAAATATCAAGACACTTCCTAGTGGTTTGCGTCACCATTTGAAGAAGAGTAAGGAAAAGGGCAGTGCAGATACTGCATTATCAGATGCTGTCCTCACGATTTGTAGATCTCTCACATTCGTATGTAAATAACAGATGCCACGTTATTTTCTCCACAGGCCACCTCTAAATCGGAGTAAAAACTATATTACTGAAGCAAGGCAAGCTAGAATAGCGAGGATGATAAATCAATAAACGATCTGAGTTTCATTTAACCCCAAGAAAACCAGCGTTTCTAGATAACTACAGATCATGTAAGACCGACAAGTCTGGAAAAGGGGAACTGAATGGGTGAGACAAAACTAAAAGGAAGAAAATTGGATGAAATTCATCAGGACTGAAAATATTGGCAGTTCCAGGGCAGGGGCCTTAGCTGAGTAATCCGGTGTGATACGTGTGAATATTGACACAATCCACACTGCCTGAACCCTGAGGGAAGCTGCGTGCAGCACCTAGAAAGAGCCCGCACTGGCATCAGATGACACTGGCTCACTTTCGATGGTAGAGCTGGGTGGCCTTGGCCAAGCTCACCAAGCCTTGCTTTCTATATTTCTAAAGTGGCTGTAATAACATCCTCTACCTCATAGGGGTGCGGATGGGAGTTAAATGGAAAATCCCATGTAACTAAAGGGGTTAGCTAGCATACAGCCTAGCACGTTTGCATGTGCTCAATAAGTAGTGGCCATTATTACATGCACCTCTGATTGGAGGCTGATTGCATCCCTTCAAATGATGAGGATACAGACCCACTGTCCGCGATTTGGCAAAAAACAATAACATTTATTTCTATTTGCCAAATGCATTCCCTTGATAATGGCGAGATGCCAAAACATTGTTTTCTGTTTTGCTTTGGGTTTTTTTTTTTGTTTTTCGAGAATTTGCCTTTGAAATATGGAAATTCCCACGATGAGAGGCCACTTGGTAAGAACTGATGATCTTGACTAATTATCAGCTACTGAGCATTCCTCTGCACCGAATTCATAAAGCCCTTCCAATTGGAGATGGCTTTAGTTTCTCCTTAGTCCGACAACAGTCTGTCCACAGGGGACCTTTTTTGACTTCATCATTTCCCCAGGCGGTATCGGTATCGTAAAGCAGGATTCTCTTGCAAAAGCAGCCAACAGGTAATCCTCTTTCCCTTTTTAAAAGCGAGTCTGACCTCTTCGTTCTAATAATTCGAGAAATTACTATGGGCAAGATTTCTATTTTCAGAGATGTTTACCTTCGGAAAAAGTGAAGCGTCTGATCCCGAGCGTGCTGCTTCTGGGATGACTGCCTCCTCGCCAAAGGAGACTCCTTTCCACACCCAAGTACAGGGGAAAGCAGTTGGTCTAGGGCTTTCTTTTTGTCCCCTCGGTGTAGGTGGGTCCGTTTTGTGCCTCAAGTTAGTGGCTAGATTCTTTGCCTCGGCAGAGAAACGTATTGTCTATTTTAATGCTGACCTGTGATGTTTTATTCACATTTTAAATCTTTCATTGCCTGCGGTTCCCACGAGATTTTTCCCTTTTGTTAGCATTTTTTCCTGATTGGTATTGATTCTCTATTTTGCCACAGGGTTAGGAAACCTACTGCCCTGTTGGCATGATTGCAAAGAATCCGGCTGCTCTTTCCCTCCCCACAAAAGAGGTATCTATAGCCATTTAATTATATAGTTTATTTTTAAAGCAAGAATGAAAGAGCCACGGATCGTCTTTCACTTAAATTCAGCTTAGCGTGTTCACAGAACATTACACATTCTCAGTGCCTTCAGTTATTGAAATGGGTGTCCCTCGTCTGAAAGAAAATCAGTACATCCGGTTTTACCCAGCCTAATGTCATGAGATTTTATTGTATACTGCTTGCTTTCTTCAGCTAGAGAGTCCATAACCTCAAATACTATCAAAAAGAAACAAACATGCTCTGTGGGGAAAAAAATCCGAAATCTAGACATTCCAGTTGCAAAATAGTTCTCGTATCTTCCATCAGACACAGCCTACGTATAACGGTGGCTCCAAACTTACTTAAATGCCCAATCTGAAACTGTTCTTGCATTTTATATCTAGAAGATCCAAGGTGTTTTCTGGCAATTGAATTTTTGTATAATATAAGTCATAGGTATATAATTTATATATTTAAATTTATAAATTTAAACTTAAATTTAAATTTAAATATAAATAAATATAAATTTATATTTAAATTTAATTTATATAAATTTAAATTTATATATAATTTATTCATAAGTATGAGCAATAGAGGACAGGCAGCATATGTCTAACAATCATTTTTTCAAAGGCCAAAACACATGTATCCAAAGACAGTTGATTATGTAGATTAGACAGAAATATTTCTTCAATGCAAAATGGCCCTTTCTGGGCCACTCAGAGTTCCTGATCGCTCACACTTCCTTATTTCAAAACTTACTGCAATGCCACAGTAATCAAAACAGCGTGGTACTGGCATAAAGACAGATAGATAGAGCATTAGAATAAAACAAACCCTCACATTTATGGTCAAATGATTTTCAACAAGGATACTAATACTGTTCTATGGGGGAAAGTGGTGCTGGGGAAACTGGATATTCACATGTAAAAAAAAAAAAAATGAAGTGCCCTTACCTTGCACCATATGTAAGAATTAATTCAAAATGGATTTCTTGGAGAAAAACATACAGGCAAATCTCTATGACACTAGATTTGGAATGAGGAAAATCTTCATGACATTGGGTTTGGCAATGACGTCTTGGATACGACACCAAAACTAGAGACAACAAATGCTGTAAAAATAGACAAACTGGACTACATCAAAATTTAAAACTTCTGTGCATCAAAGTACATAATAGAATGAAAAGGCAACACATGGAACGGGAGAAGATATTTGCAAGTGACGTACGTGATAAGGAGCTAATATCCAGACTGTATAACGAACTCCTACAAGTCAACAACAAAAGTCAAACAAGCCAATTAAAAGCTGGGCCCAAGAGGGGCGCCTGTGTGGCTCAGTCGGCTGGGCTTCTGACTTTGGCTCAGGTCATGATCTCACAGTTCGTGAGTTCGAGTCCTGCATCGGGCTCTGTGTTGACAGCTCGGATTCTGTGTCTCCCTCTCTCTGCTCCTCCCCTGCTTTTACTCTGTCTTTCTCTCTTAAAAATAAATACACATAAAAATTAAAACAACAACAACAACAACAACAACAACAACTAAAAAAAAACACATAGGGTCCAGGAGTTGAACAGACATTTCTCCAAATAAGATATGCAAACAGCCAATAAGCATATGAAGATAATTAGGAAAATGCAAATGCAAATCAAAACCACAATGAGATACCACCTCACAATCATTAGGATGACTATTACCAAAAACAAAAACATAAACGAGGGCATAACAGGTGTTGGCAAAGATGTGGGGAAATTGGAACATTTTGTGCACTGTTGGTGGGGAAGTGAAATGGGGCAAATGCGGTGAAAAACAGTATGGACGTCTTCATATGATCCACCAATCCCACTTCTGGGAGTACACTCAAAAGAACTGAAAGCAGGGACTTGACAAGATTTTTTGTCCCCTCATGTTTACAGCAGCATCAGTCACAATAACCAAGGAGTAGAAGTAATCTTGGGAGTGTCCGTGGACAGAGAAATGGATAAGTAAAGCGTGGGATGCACATATAACGGAATACTATTCAGCTTGACAAGGGAAGGAACTTCTGCGGCAAGTTACGATATGGCTGGAATTGACGGCATTATGGTGAGCTAAATAAGCCAATCGCTAAAAGACAAGTACTGTATGATCCCCTTATCTGAGTTATCCAGAATAATCAAGTTCATAGAGACGGAAAGCAGAATGGTGGTTGCCAGGGGCTGAGGGTGGGGAGGATAAGGAAATAACTGTCTAATCAGCACGGAGTTTCGGTTTGGCAAGATGAAAAGATTTCTGGAGAGGGGGAGTGGTGATGGTGGTGCGACAGGGTGAGTGCACACTGAAGCAGGGCTAAGATGGTGCATTTCATGTCCGGTGTACTTTATCGCAATTTTTTAAAGGTTCAAATCTTGCTAGTCTTATCTCCTATAAGACCCGATCGTCATAATTCAGCCTGTCCATTTCAAATATAAACTTTGTTTTTTTATCTTAACCCTCAGTCAGAGCTAGTGCCCGTTTAAAATATGAAGGCATCCAAACACCATGCTTCTACAGGCTCCAGAGGGAAGCAATATAGTCCTCAAACCTGGAGTCTTTTCTCAGGAAAATTCCTGATCTACCCCTTATCAACATCTCCCTCTTTTTGTACTTTGTCCAGTCAGCATTTATCGAGGGCCTGTTATGAGCTGGGCTTCAGGGACACAAGAAAAATCAGAAGCCATCAGGCTTCCCTGAAATAAGAGCTGCACTTGAGGGGTGCCTGGGTGGCTCAGTCGGTTGAGCATCTGACTCTTGATTTCGGCTCAGGTCATGATCCCACGGTTGGTGAGTTCAAGCCCTGCATCAGGCTCTGCATCGACAGCGTGGAGCCTGCTTGGGATTCTCTCACTCCCTCTCTCTCTGCTCCTCCCCCTCACTTGCACTCACTCTCTAAAAAGTGAATAAATATATATATATAAATAAATGGTTTGGTTTGGTTTGGTTTTTTTAAAAAGAACCTGCACTTGAGCTTGATCTCGAAGGGTAGGTAGAGTTTGCCAGGTGCCCAAACATGAAGGACGGTATTCTCAGAAGGAGAAAGAACAAAGGTGCGTAGTTATGAAAGGGTAGGACTCTCCTGGGAAAAGAGAGGCATTTCAGCGTGGCTGAAGGACTGGCTCCATGGCATGGAGCGTTGGAGGCATAAAGCCAAGGAGAATAGCTTTCCTGCTCTCTGCTCTTCCATACTCGCACTCAAACAAGCTGCCTTTCCAATAATGAAGAATGACCTCTGGGCATCTTGCATGCATTTCGGCAGTTATAGAACTAGATCTTTCTCTGGCGGGGCATAAAGACGTGAGGAAGAGTGTCTTAGTCCTTAGGAAAATGCCTGCATATGTGCCACCACCGCCTACTCCCAACTCCATACCAGGCATGACTAGTCAATGATCGCACTCTTTCCTTTGAAGCTACGCACAATCCTGATATCCTGGACACAGCTCTCAGGCAGGCACGACCAACGGATCCGGATGACACATTAGATGACACCTATTCAATATCCCTATCTTAGGGAACGGCATTTTGCCCGGTTTGGCTGAACCATGTCGGATACATAGCAAATAAAATCTGTGTCACTTCTCAGCTTTCAGGAATTTATGGCTGAAATCTCGACCACATGGATAAGTCAAGGCTGAATCTTCTCATGCAAACCTTTGCAAACTTACATTTTTTAGTACCTTCTACATGCCAAGTATACATACACTAACACCGTGCACTACTTTTGCTGCATGCACTACTTTTGCTGTGTGCACTACTCACAATAACCTAACAAATCAGGCATCTTCATTCATGTTTAAGAAAAGGAAAACTAGGCACACACATCTAAGTAATCTACCCAAAATCTCAAGGTTAGAAAGAAGCAAAGTGAGGATGTGAACACTTAGAACCTTTCTACCACATCGTATCGCTACCACATTCCGCTAATTAATTACAGGATAGGTATTACTTTCATTGCCTCATTTTGCATGTAGAGTGGGCTTGGTCAAGAAGTCAAGAAATTGCTCAAGAAATCAAGAATGTTTACAAAGTCAAAACCCAGAGCTCAAATATTGGCCACAAATCCTAAGGCTCTTTTATGCATAATGCTCAACAAAGTTCTGTCAGTAAGAAGATCACACAGGATACAGAAGTGTCGACCTTGAAAACTTCTGATAGGGTCAGAGAAGTTAAGGGCTTCCGTCTTGTTCCGAGAATCAGGCGTTCGCCATACTATTGATATTCTTTCCCCCCTGTACCCAGTCAAGTATGACATGATGCTCTCTCTAGTGTCAGGCGTTTGACAGCAGTTCAACTCATCCTAGGGGACAACTTCTTGTCTGAAAAGGGAAACCACAGAAGGTTCTTGCTGCCAACGGGTACTTGCGATTATCTGTACTTGAGGCAAATTGGTTGGAGTTCAGTACCTCTCCATAAACTCTGGGCAGAATTCCCTTCTGAGTGGAGAATGTGAGCGTGGTTCCCCCCTGAGGTCTCACTCCGCGCAAAGCCAACCTGCCCAAAGTGCCTATCCTAACGCGGGCCTTTGTTGGACAATAATGTATCTGACCTTTTAAAAGTCTTTCTTTATTTTATAGGGCTTGCATTGAATTTTCCATTCCTAAGACAGTATTTGTCATGTACTACTAAAGAGGACACCATTAATATAATTTCTCTGAAACTGGATTATTATCCAAGCAGTTTTCAAATTCTCGTTTTATATAAACATTCATCACCGCAAATAAATAAATGCATCTCTCAACATTTCTTCTTACTAGGAAGAAGCCAATGAATATTTGGCAGGAAAGCAACACAACTCCTATTATTTTCCCTTAGGGCTTCGGGAGCAAATATTTTCCGCTATCTGTATCTATAAGCACAGATGACACCCAGGAATCACTAAGCCTGTGTTTCAGAGCTGATTAAATGCAACAATCAAGTAGTAAGGAGGACGGGTATTCTTTCAGAGATGATAAAAATGATCTGAAATTCGGGGAGTCAAAATGATTCGTCAGGGCTTATGGGCTCACTCAAACCAAGGACAGGTAGGGAGGGTAATGGGACACGCCCCAGGCTGGGAGGAGAGCGTTTGCCTTCCAGTCCCAGCTCAACCTCTTGTGATCCGTGTGACTGTGGGCCATAGTCAGTGAAACGGAGATGAAAATGTCACCTTGCCTTCTGCTCCACGGGATTGTTACGAAGACAAATGAGACAACGCATATAACGTTCTCGGAAGGCTATAAACTGTTCTGTGGAAGGCAGAATTACTTAGACCCTTGCAAAGACTGTTAGCATTCCCAATACAGAAGGAATGCTACAACTTTATACATTCAATGAACCTTTTAATACTTTGTGATCAAGCCTCCATCTCCGCATACCACCGTAAGTTCTAAAGGAACCGCAACTTAGAAGCTGATGGAACATGGAGAAAAAGTCACAAAGGACCTAAAATCCAACCGCCGCATTCCACGTCTGCAAGTCTCATCTCTCCTGACCACCTTCCTTTGTGCAATTGATTCTTCCCCCCAAATTGCCTACAGGAGGGATGTTTGAAAATCAAGTCACACTTTAAATTATATAAGGTTAGGGGCACCCAGGTGGCTCAGTCGGTTAAGCGTCCAACTTCGGCTCAGGCCATGATCTCGAAGTTTGGGAGTCCAAGCCTGTGCTGTGCTGACAGCTCAGAGCCTGGAGCCTGCTTCGGATTCTGTGTCTCCCTCTCTCTCTCTGCCCCTCCCCTGCTCATGCTCTGTCTCTCTCTGTCTCTCAATAATAAATAAAAACATTAAAAAATAAATAAATAATACAAGGGTCGTTCATTTTAAAGGAGCATAAATGGGTAAAGTGGTAAACCCTCTGGAAGGCGAATTATTATCCTTAATCTATCTGTTGTGTAGATACAGATTTTTGCATCCTGGGTTGGCTTGAACTATAGATACTCTCGAACGGAATGGGCCCCAGGTGTGATTTATTCCTCAGCTTCGGCTGACAAACTGCCGCTCTCCATGCCCGATTTTTTTCGGCAGCAGCAACTCGGAACAAGAAGGCAGACAGGCACTGGACCAGGTCTCTGGCACCGTGTGTGGCCATGACCCACTCAGGACTCTAGCACCCTCCACTGCGGCCCTCGGAGAAAGGATTTCTTTCCTTTCCAGTGAAAGCCGATGATAGTCATAACCACCGAGTATACAGTATTAAATCTAAAGAATACAGCGTTCTTAGCTACAAGCTCCCAGGAGCAGGTATTTTATTTCTCATTAAGCGTATAATTTGCCTGTGTAAATGTGCTGTACGCAGTTTGTAAGTGCTCCGTAACTTGAATTAATAGAGCAAATATTCAGAAAAAAAAGGAACAGTGAGCACCTAGAGGGGTACGTATGCACTTATTCGAAGGATTAAATAACACGACTTCAGTAATAACTAACTATGCATCGTGTCTAAACCACCAAAGCTCAGCGATACTGGATCAGTTTGATAAAGCAAATACCATAAACGAAAGAATGAATGAGTGAATGAACACCATTTTATCGGATCCTCCCCCCTTTTGCAACTTTTTCTTTTCAAAACATCTTGTCAGAGGGTCCTACTAAAGAATTGTACACTGGTCCTTCTGCCCAGGAAATCAAGGCACTCACTGCTTCAAGGGGGTGCCTGGGATTTATCTGAATTGAGTAAGCTAAGGCAGGCAGACACCGAAAAGACTGTCATAAAACAAGGTTTTTATGCCATCAGATGTCTAGAAACAGAGGGTTTAGCACACCATGTAGGGCCACCGAGGGAAGCGTCCAAGTCAGAGGGGAAAACATGGGCAAGAGTCTTTATTTGTGCTTTCTGCAGAAAGGAATAGACACAGGCGAAGTAAACAGGTTTCGTACTGGCTGGTTTGAATAATTTCTGTGGTCTCTGGTGTGTAGGGGCTCTCTCTAGTTGTCTGGTATTCCGGCTCCGTGGTGATCTGGGCAGGAGAATGAATAGTGGCTCAAAGAGTAAGAACCCAACAGAGGAGGTGACTGGAGGAGTGAGCCCTTGACTGGCTGATTTGCATATGAAAGGCATGCTCCCAAGGTGAGTGGTCTGCTATCTCTAGGAATTAGCTAGCCCTGGAAAGGAAAGTCTCTCCAGAGTCAGCAAAGCTCTCATTTGTCAAAGCACCAAAAATACAGAAGAAAATGGCATGATAAATAGAACACCAACTGCGATTCTCTGGGACGATATAGGAAGTGACAGGTAAGATCGAAATACGTGTCACCACATCCCTGACTTCCCTGGGGCCCAGGAAGACTCGTTCCGAGAATTTGGTAGAAATGAAAACCAGAGTTACAGAAATGAAATCTTACTTGTCTAAGACTTTTCATCGAATAACCATAAAACCATTTATCTGAGCTGATAATACTTGGAAGTCCTCAAATTAGAGTGTGTATCGATCCCACAAATGACGTGAGTTAATTAGAGGTAGGTTCAGCTATGCGTGACTGAAAATCAAATTAACAGTAAACAACATAAAAGCTTTGTCTTTTTCGTATAAGCGAAGTCTGGAAGCGGGCAATCCAGGGTTGCTATGGGGTCTGCTCCACTAAGTTCTCAGGGATCCAGCCTCCTTTGAGTTCGGGAACAAAAAATAAAGTGAGTAAGACGTCCGTATTGGCTTCTTTCAAAGATGTTTCCCAGACGTATCCCATGATACTTCAGTTTTATCATGTTGGCCAGAATTTAGGCACATGGCCACACCTAGGTGCAGAGACCAGGAAAATGTAGCTGCTTTGTGTATGTGTGTGTGTGTGTGTGTGTGTGTGTGTTTAGCTTAACTAGAAATCAAAGGCTCAATTGCTCCGAAGAAGAAAAGACTGGGTGTGAGAGGCAATGGCTATTCCCACACTAGCAGTGAGCACTGAGTTTCTGTCACCTATCCTTCCATATTCCCTTCTCTTTCATGCCACGAGGAACACCTCCAAAAGCGGTGAGCCAGAAGACTTCGCAAGCCAGAAATCCGTCATCCTAGGCTTCAGTTTTTTCTCTCACTGCCCACATTCAGGCCAAAACTCAGTTCTACCTCCTACGTGCCTTGAGCAATTTCACAGAAGGGTTACTACCGTTCGCTACCGTCCCATCTGGTCCGCTACCCTCCAGACCCAACCCCCTCCAGGCCCAGCCCCCTCCAGGCTCAGCCCCCTGCCTGACCCCCCATGTGCCCCTTCCAGATCCCACTACTCTCTGCAGCAGGAGCTATTTTTTCAAAATGCTCATCTGACCACATCTCTTCCTATCTACAGTCCTTCATGGCATCCAACACCAAGTCCAAATCCGCCGGCATTGCATACACAGAACCCGTCACGATATGTGGTCCCTGCCTGCCTCGCTCACCTCGCCCCCTGCCTCCTACACGTACAAGCCCATGCTGCAACAGCTGCCATGCAACCCCCCGACTCCCGGCCTTCCTGCATGTTGCTACCTGAGGGCTCTTCTCCTTTCTCTCCATCTTTGCGTTCCTGTTTATCCTTCAAGACCCAGGTCCAGAGTATCCCCCTGTCTTGGGCTATTTGGGCTGCCATAACATAATACCATCGACAGGGTGGTTTATGAACAACAGAATTTTGTTTCTCGGAATTCTGGAGGCTGGGAAGTCCAAGATCAAGTGCTGTCAGATTCAGCGCCTGGAGAGAGCCGACTGCCTGGTTTATAGACAGGTGTCTTTTTGCTTCTCCTTCACGTAGTGAAAGGAGGTAAGGGAGCTCTCTGGGGTCTTTTTTATAAGGACACTAATCTCATTCATGAGAGCTCCAGCCTCACAACCTAATCATCTTCCAAAGGCCCCTACCTTCTAATACCATCACACTAGGGCTTAAGTTTCCACATATAAATTTTGAAGAGCACAGACGTTCAATCTATAACACCATCTCTGGGAAGTACTCCCAGACCCTCGCTTCTGGAATTAGATGGACACTGCTTCCCTGGTGCCACCCCCAATATTAAAAAAATTTTTTTAATATTTATTTCTGAGACAGAGAGAGAGAGAGAGAGAGAGAGAGAGAGAGAGAGAGAGACACGGAGCACAAGCAGGGAGGGGCAGAGAGGGAGACACAGAATCGAAGCAGGCTCTGGGCTCTGGGCTGTCAGCACAGAGCCCAACACAGGGCTCGAACTCGTGAACTGTGAGATCATGACCTGTGCTGAAGTCAGACACCCAACCGACTGAGCCACCCAGGTGCCCCCCCACCCCAAATCTTTTAAATACCCACCTGCCACAGCATGGTACAGGGATTTATGTACACAGTTATCTATCATTTCAAGTTCTGAGTCTCTGTAGGGCAAGAGCTGTATCTTACTCATCTTCGTAAAACCAGTACTTGACAGTATCTGGTGAGTAACAGTTCCTTAATAAAAGTTCGTTAAATAAACAAATCCTTTGCTGAAGGGGATACGCTCTCTGAGCTTGGAGCCCGCGGCAACAACCAGCACGCCTGCATTTGTGTGTCTCTTTGCTCCTAAGTGACAATTGGCTGGTTCTCCGGCCAGAATCTCAACTGTGAACTGTGCTAGCCATTACTAGAACAGTGGCTTGACCTCCAAGGCAGCTGTTTTGGTGGGGGAAGGGGGAGCACAACCATTTCTCTGTGAGTGCTCATTTGTAAAAACAAGCAGCCAGAAGTCACCGTTTCATACCAGTCGTTTCGAAGTCAGGTTACAATCTCGTAGTAGAAAGAACCACCTTTAGTTTCGACCCTACGGTTTGATGATGACCCCACCCTAAACTGCATCGTTGTGAAACACATTGACATACCAAGGTTTGTGATATCAGCCGTTAAGATTCTGTGTCACTTCTGTACCTCCTACCCTGATCACTAAAGCAATTCTGGCCCTTTTAAAATCCGTTCAGTAACTGTGACACTGAAGATCTCTAGGGCGAGGCAGTTTGAAAGTATTTAAATGGTGTGTGGAGATGCGGTGGCAGTGTCTGGCGGTGGGTAAGGGAAGGGATGAAAGGTGGCCAGGGAGGGCCCGAGGAGGGAAGCCCTGAATTAAGGCATTGGCTGTGCAAGCGCCCCTGGAAACAGGCTGCTCCGGAACTGGGCAAAATGGTCATTCGGGGATCTGGACTGGAAACCCGGCTCCGTGTCCCGGCTTTGCCACTTGCCGGCTTTGCAATCCTGCGCAAGTTACTCAACTGCTTTATGCCTCTGTTTCCTTGTAAATTAGAGATAATACACCCGAGTTACTTTCCTGTGCAAATTAAATCAGATAACTTATGTGAAGTGGCTAGCGCGAGGCCTTGATCCAGACTAAGTGCTCCATAAATATTAACTCTTAATTCTATTATGATTAAGAGAGAAGAGTCAGTATCGTGGAGCTGGACTGCCTGGGATTAAATCGAAGCTCCACAACTGCATAGCTGTGTGCTTTTGAGCAAGTTGTCTAGCTTCCCTGTGCCTCAGTTGCCTCATCTGGAAAAGGGACACAGTAGTAAGCAGTTGCGAGGAATAAGTGGGGCGAGGTCTGTTTGAAACAGTGCCTGGTACATTAAAAAAAGAACAAAAACAAAAACAATGCCCAGGTTGGTGTTTTTTCCAATAGTACCTCTGGGAACAAGATATACAGGACCTGCCTAGCAATCCTGGTGGCCGTGACGAGGGTTACAGTAAATACCAGCAGCTTCCCTTTAAGCTCATCTGACCCTCCCCAGGAGGCTGACACTGAGCCCAGCCAAGATCAGGTCATGTTCTTTTGCTCCCCAGAATAGAACTACCCCTTAGCACCACGCCTGGCACATAGTAAGTGCTCAATAAATATTTGTCGCAGGCGTGACGGACAACAGGGCTCCCACGGTGCGCCATGTAGAGGGCTGTACGTAATGAGCATGGCGACCCAGAGCAAGGTTCTACCAAACTTGACTTTGTTTGTCCAGGTTCCCTGTGAAGGGGGAGCTACCTCCGTTGATGCTAAAGGCTGAGTATGAACCCTTTCAGGATTACAGCTGCAAGAGCGGTTCACCACCCTTGAGTAGTATCTCGATTATGGTGTCCTAATTTTCTGGCCTCTACAGTTGACAATCCCAAATGACTGCAACATGTAATGACTCATATTTATGTTGGTCATTGCAAACCAGGGATTTTTACGTCAACATCTTAGGAGTGATCTGCATACTTTTTTTCTCTCCCTTTCAGGGAAAGCTTTAAGAGATTCTGCCAAATATCAGTTACAACCAGGCAGTGTCGTCGCGGGTTTCTTGGGCCACTCGCCTAGCAGCTCCCTTTCCAAAACACATGAGCCGGAGTGTGCTCTCCACACATTTGTTTGTGTAGCTCCCTTGCCTCACTCCATCTCAAGAACCTTCAAAAATTATGTGCCCTCAGCACAAATGTAAGTACTTAACATTTTTCAAAAGCTTAACTAATTTCAAAGGATGAAGTTTCTGGTCACTGTAAATATTGAGATTTTATAAGATGAATTTGTTTTTTATTTTTTTTAATGTTTATTTATTTTTGAGAGACATAGAGACAGAACATGAGCAGGAGAGGGGCAGAGAGAGAGGGAGACACAGATGGGAAGCAAGCTCCAGGCTCTGAGCTGTCAGCACAGAGCCTGACGCGGGGCTCGAACTCACAGACCGTGAGATCATGACCTGAGCTGAAGTCGGACGCCCAACCAACTGAGCCACCCAGGCGCCTCAATATTGAAATTTTAAAATAAAACTGTGACGTTATTCTTTTTTATGCAGCCAATGAAACTTAAATGTCACAGCCACTTGATACCAATGAATTACCCATTTTAAAAATATATGAGCAAGGGGTGCCTGGATGGCTCAGCCAGTTAAGCCTCTGACTCTTGATTTCAGTTCAGGTCATGATCTCGTGGCGTGTGAGATCAAGCCCCATGTCGGGCTCTGCCCTGGCAGCTCAGAGCCTGCTTGGGATTCTCTCTTTCCTTCTCTTTCTCTGCCCCTCCCTACCTTGCATTCTCTCCCTCTCTCTCTCTCTCTCTCTCCCAAAATAAGTAAATAAACTTAAAAATAAATTTAAAAAACAAAATGTATGAACATACTCTTATTTAATAATTAGAATACTTACAGTGTTCTCTTTCTTTAAAACTTTATTTTGTTGTACTTTTCCCACAGAATTTTTTCACGATGTAATTTTTTATATGTTTATGATTACCCTACCACACTTCCTGATGGCCAAGATACATACACGAATTCTGATTTAAATTTGTTTTAGTTTCCCGTGACCACGCCATCCCAAGTGTTAACTAATTTTTCTGGGTTGCGTCTGTATTACGAGTACACAACTGAGCAATGTTGTAATAATGTAATTAATGTAATTAATGTTGTAAGTTTTGATTAATAATTGTCAAACCCAAGAAGGGATATTTTTCTGGAAACCATTTCTTTAGGAAACTCAAGGGAAAGTTATAGGGCCTTGATTAGAGGAAGGAGCCCAGATAACACCTTCTTGCTTGGTGGCCGTCTCTTCCTGCTGGAATGGAAGTCATGAGGAGAGACTCTTCAAGGCCTTTCCCTGCTGTAGCTCATCACCCAGAACCGCCGGGCACACAGTAGGGATTTAATAAATGTATGTTGTCAAATGAAATTGCCCCTTTGTTTGGTTTCTCAAAGGTTTTTATGCCCCAGGCAACAGTTTTAGAAAGATTTGGGATGGGTGAGAGAAAGAAAGAGACTTTCATTTGTAGAGTGAGTGGCAGAAGGATTTGGGAAGAGGATAAACAACCCTAGTCCACATGGTTCTGATGCAAGGGAGCTTTAGAAATCCACCAATATAGAAGTCGAGGCTACAAAACCAATTTTCACATGTCACTGCGCAAGTATCTCCTTTAAAGTCTTCGTATTCCCCCTGGGATGGGCAGGCTCCAGTCTCAAGTTCCCCGGGCTTTGTAACATTAATCCAAGACGTAATGTTATTGTTTTAGTTTTTTATATTTTAAATGTGTCTTTACATATTTTGAGAGGGTGAGAACCTGATGCGGGGCTCGAACCCAGGAACGGTGAGATCATGACCTGAGCCAAAGTCGGACACTTAACCTACTGAGCCACCCAGGTGCCCTGTAATATTGTTGTTTTAAAAGAGAGGAGTGGGTGTGTCGGCATCAGGAAGAATAAGGAAAAAAGCTTCTTTCGATTGTAATCATTCGAGGCTGGAAACTTCTCGATCCAGGATCAACCTAAAAAGAAATGTTGGAAGAGAAATGTATGCTTTAACTAATTCCACAGGAGAAACACTTGGCAAGCATGTATGTAGAGGGAGATGGTGATCTCACCTTTCATCGTATCAAACATCTCAGAAGCCAACATCAGCGCAAACAAATTGAAATTAAATTAACTCTCAAAGTAAAGATACTTACACACTCGTGCACACACAGGCACAGCCTAGGAGCCACAAACCAATCCACGCATTTATGGAATGGCCACTGTGTGCCCGGAGTAGTGATAGGTGTCGGGTTGTAGCAACAAATCGAGCACCGGTGACCCCTGCCATGATGGAGCTTAGAACCGAAGCCAGCGTGCTCCGTGTCCTAGGCGCTCTACTATAGTTTATTTTCAGTAAATCGTATTTCCGAAACAAAGAAACCTCACGGTTTGCACTGGAGAGGCAGAAACAGTATAAGAAGAGTAAAAGTTTCCTACTAGAGCCTGTTTTTTCTATTCAAATTCTATTCACATTTTCAAGGTAAGTTATCATTTTATATATATGTATCATTTCGTAGCAATGCACCTCAAATGATGTCTAATTCACTAATTTGGGGGCTAGAAAGATGAACTAAATTCAGTTTTCTGTTTTCACAGGGTGCCGATAAATCCTGGTCACCTGTTCACGTCACGTGGTTTAACAGCCCAACTTGCTGAACTATCTTCGTTTTCTTAATCCCAGACATGACATCTTGACACCCTAGCAAACCAATTCTCGGTGGCCTCTCAAAAGCTGCATTCATTGTCTTTCCTTTCCCCTAACACACACACACACACACACACACACACACACACACACACACACACACGCTATTTCTTTCTCTCTCGCAGCTTGGGAAGACTGAAAAAATTGAAGGCGTATTTTCCGTAGCACTTCGGCTCATGGTAATAACTTCAGTGTAAATGTTGACTCACAGGGAAACAGTAGCCAACTGGAATTGTAGCTGAAGAAACGACGTACAAAGCAAGACCTTCTCTGCAGACACCAGTTCTTTTCTGGGCTGCAGCAGGGGCTTCTCACCGCTGAAATGGAACACAGCTTTTTGACAGCGTGCAGCGCGATCCGGAAATCGACTCTAAAGGTTCTCCAACAAAGGGTGCCACTTCTGCCAGTGTAAACGAACCCAAGTCCCGCTCAAGATGTGACAGACACAAGTCCCCTCCCAAAAGTAGGAGCGAACGCGGCACCTCCGGCCTCCTCTCGCGGGCCTCCTGCATAAGTGTCTACAGTTCTCCACATCCTTTCCTCCAGACAGACCTCCTCCCCTCAAGCCAGGCGTGTGTGTAACTGAACCTTTAAGCGGAGACATATGATGATTTTAAACTTTGATTAGGAGCTCTTGAAGATAATTGTCTCTTCCTGCTTCGTCTTCTAGCAAGATCTCTCCCCTTCTTTAGTTTGGTCAGATGTGGTTTCTTTTTAAAAAGGACTATTCGACTTTAGGAAAACCCACAAGAAGAAACTGAGAATATTCCCACGTCACAGAAAATGGGTGCTCAGCTGCTAACATATTTCATTGTCCTCTCGTCTCCAACCCTCTCACCATAAAAAAAAAAAAAAAAAGACAAAAGAAACAGAAAGTTAATCAGACATCTAAAACCTTATCATCCTTTTGAATTAGTCAGTTCTTGTTCAGAAAGGGGGAAGAGAAAGGCAGGAAGGAGGCAAGGATGCCAGAGGGAGGGTTCATTACTCAGTTCTCCCAACCCCCATAAAAAAGGTCATTTACAGATTCAATACCAAAGAGGGCAAGCTTTGGAATGGAACCGGGCTCAGGCTCCGCCCTGCCTCTTTCAGTGACATAGGGTTGCTTTACTTCACTTGCCAAACCTCAGTTTTACCCAAAAAATAAAGGTGTGAGGACAATGCCCAGCTCTTAGTGGAGGGCTCAGTCAAGGTTGGCGGACATGTGGCCAATAACAGTTATCATAATAACAGGCAACTCTATTGACAATTTATCATATACTAGGCACTAAGAATTTTACTCTGCTCAACAGTTCTGTGAGGTAAGTTCGATCGTTATCCCTATTTTAATGCCCAGAAAGGAACGAAGATGTTAAATAACTTGCCCGAAGCCACATGGCTACAAAGAAACTGAGCCTACACTTGAACTCAGGCAGCTGGGCTTAGAGCCGGACAGTCCGACAGACCTTTCTGTAGTGACCGACACGCTCTATAATCTAAGCTATCCGGCACGGTACCTACTGGCCTCAAGTAGCTACCGAGTGCTTGAAGTGTGGCTAGTGTGACTGAGGAATTGAACTTCTCGTTTTAATTCATTTTCATTCATCCAAATGTAAATAGTCACACGTGGTTAGTTGCTACAGTACTGGGCACCTCCGGTGTGGGCGTGAGGCTTCGAAAAAGACAGTAATAATATAGAGATGAATTTATTTCCACATGTGGCTGTGATGCAGGAGAGGAGTGTCATCTCATTGCTAAGTAATAGACTCTCGCCCTGGTCACATTCTATTTGACTTCTCCCCATGTGGCAAACTGACTTTTTCTTTTTAAATCACAAAAGTATTGTACTGAGCTGACAAAAAGTCAAACAATCAAAAGTGTGTAACCTATGAGCGCAGGTTCCTCTCCCCACCACCACCCCTTCCGAGTCCCCTTCAGATCAGAGCTTTCAAACTCTCCTTCAAGTATACGTGTACGTGAGTGCACATAAAAGGATCAAAACAGGATCCACCCATCCTTTAGTGTTCTACATTTTCTTTACTGAAAACTGTACGTCATTCCATGTTGGTTGCATCCATATCTCCCTCACTCTTTCCTAATAACTATTTCGTTGTATTGACTGTACCATAACGTATGACCTGGATCCTCTATTGATGGACGGTTCGGTTAATTCTAAACTTTGGCCTTTGAAAATAATACTGCAGTGAGTGTACCATTGCCAGGAGCTGCAGCTTTGCGGGACCGCTCCCTAAAAGTGGGCCGGCAGACACTTCTTTGGCCTGCCCAAAAGATCCCCCTCCCCCCGTCTCTTCCCCCCTAACAGAATTGATTCGGTTCAGGCTCCCCCCTCAACACCGCCTGAGTCAAACTAAGTCCTGGTTGGAACAGCCAGTCGCGTGGCCCCGTTCCCAGTGACAGTCACTGGTGAATGGGCATCCAATTTGATTCTGGAAAACAGCAGAAAGTGGCTGGGGGCCTTGAAAATACTAGGGGCTCAGGGATATTCTTCTGTCACTTCTCGAGTTGCTACAACCTTCACACAGCCACGAGAGGGGCCCTGGCCTGAACAGGAGGCAAAGAAACCGAGGCTGGCGGAGGGGAAAGATGGAAACGGCCTGGCTCCCTGCTGCACTGCTGAGCCGCCGAACTAACCAGCCCTGAAGCCTCCCTCCTCTGGACTTCTAAGTGAGAGAAGTTGGTTTTCCTTTCAGCCAGTTGAGTTTGGGTTTATACTACTTAGTCAAAACTATCCTAACCAATACAAATGGAACGGCTGCTTGAAAGGGTAGGCATGGGTTTTCTCCTGATAAGCACCCTTAAACCATTTCTGTTCAAACTTTCCATAGCATGAATGCAGGAAGGATCTCAACGGCTCGAATAGACCTTCCAGCCCCTGGAACAGGATGTAGCTTTGCTGCTACATTAGTCCCAGCATATCTGACAGCTCTTCCATCAGTGTCCTCTGCCTTCTGATGCATACAGATGACACTGTACTAAATATAGAAATCAGAAATCTGGCCAGTCTAGAGATTCTTCCAAAGCTCTGCTTCCTAGCCTTTTCATATCGTGTTATACAGTAACTGGTAATATTTTAGGGTACATTGGGGCAAACGGATAAGGATACTCAAAGTCAAGGGTTTCCAAAACCCAAGGATTCCAGGTGCCCTAGGTCTTGCCTGCCTCCCTGAGAGCAGGGGAGAGTGATATTGTGGCCCACCTGAAACCCATTAGTGAAACACCGGTTGTAAGTGCTACTGTAGAGAGATTCGTCATATTACATTGATTCTAAGCAACGTATTTTTCCACATTTTAATCTCTCTGAAATTAGGATGCATCTTACAACGTCTAATACCTTATAAATGCTGTCAACCAGGCAGCAGGTATCGTCTCGTTGACATTTTCTATCTTTGCATGAATTCGATCTGAGAATCTGTTGCCCCTTCTGATAACATCAGGAAAGCCCCACCATCATGGAGAGTTAATGTTTACCGGGTAAAGAGTTTCCGTTTGGGGTGACGAAGAAGTTCTGGACATGGGTGGTGGTGATAGGTTGCACAACAGGGTGAACGTATTTGATACTACTAAAGCGTACTTTGCAAAAATGGTTACAATGGTCAATTTCATGTCATATATATGTTACCACAATTAAAAAAAAAAAAAGGGCCCAGCAGCAACCTTGCAGGGTGTCAGTGGCTCAGATGCAGAGACAATAGTGGGGCACTCTTCTGAGAAACACTGCATCTTGGGGCACCTGGGTGGTTTGGGTGGTTAAGCATCTGATTCCTGATTTCAGCGCAGGTCATGAGCTCACGGTTCATTGGATGGAGCTCCATGTTGGGCTCTGTGCTGAGGGTGTGGAGCCTGCTTGGGATTCTCTCTCTCTCCCCCTCTCTTTCTGCCCTTCCCCTCCAAAAGAAACACTGCATTTTGACTTGTGCTCTTGTTGGCACAGAGGAGAAGACTCCGTGAAAAAATGAGACATAGAGGATTCTGAATATGGAGCTCAAGGCATATTGCGAGCAAGGTGTTTCTCTGATAGTCTTCTTGTATGCACAAGAGTGACAGGGGATAAAAACCTCTGTTCTGGCAATTCCCTCTTTGACCAGCCAGAGGTACCCTCCACCTTTTGCTAGCCACTGGAGGATGATCTCTAGGGGACTGGGTTGGCTAGGCCCTTTGAGGCTGGGTTCCAATCGGGTTCAGCCAATGGGAAGCAAAGGCAGCAGCTTGGTGAGCAGAGGAGAGAGGTCAGGGTATTCACGCCCCTGCTCCCTCCCTGCCAGGCAGTGGGTTATTGGCAAGGACTGCACTCCTCCGCAGGAGGCCACAGCTCCTACTGCAGCCTGGGAATGGTTCCTGCTCCCCACTGTGGCCAGCCCCTGGTGGCACTTCCCTCCTCCCCGCTCACAAACTTTGTAAATACTCTCATCATCAAACTTCCTTCAGCCTCCCCGTCCCCCACCTCCCCCCCCCCCCCCCCGCCCTTGTAAGGGTGCTCTTTGTTTCCTGCTGGGGTTCTGATTCTTTTTAAAGATCTATTTATTTTTGCGAGAGAGAGCACAAGCAAGCAGGGAAGGGACAGAGAGAGAGAGGGGGACAGAAGATTTTAAGCAGGCTCTGCGCTGACAACAGCGAGCCCCCACTCAGGGCTCGAACTCACAAACCGTGAGATCATGACCTGAGCCCAAGTCGTAGGCTCAATCGACTGAGCCACCCAAGTGCCCCCTGACTGATTTTTAAAAATCTATCTCTTAATAAATCTGAAAGAGATCTTTTTTTAGAAAAACGAAAAACGGAGGAGATCTATAAGCACTGTGTCGTGGCTTAATCGGCAGCACTTTTTCTTTCTTGGCGGTGCACAAACGATGCATCTCACAGCGGCATCTCATGCCGTAGAGGGTTAAAGAGCCGGTTCCAATATTACACTCCCAGAATTAACTTGGGATTATAGCCAAGCAAGTTTAATATTTCGAAATATCATACACAATGCGGTTCGGCGCCAACTTTATTCCCTGGGTGAGTACCAGCAGCAAAATGTAAGGGCCTCCGGAACAGGCTCTCTTGCAAGTTCTTATGTGTGGCCCGCGTTGGCCGCTCTTCCTGCTCTCCTCCTAGGCCCCTCCACACCCCTCCTGTGCATCCCACTGGCCTCATGGGATCTCCCTGCGTGACTCCAATGGCTTCATAACTTGCTAGTCCTTCTCCAAATAATTCACCCTTCCCTTTGCTGCCAAAATACGTTTTCTGAAAAAGCAGAGCTGATCAGGACACTTCCCAGACCCTTTACTTGCTTCCCCTTGGTTTCCGGGATGAAGTTCAAAGTTTTAAACATACTACAGGAGGCCCCTCATGGTCGACCCCTGCCAATCTCCTTAGCCTCATTTGCTGTCGCCCACTTACCCATTATGTTTCTGCCTGCCCCAGGTAAGGACTGGCTGATTCCAGACATGTCTGTTTTTGCTGTTCCTTTGAACTAGAATGCCCTTCCTGCCCTTCGTTCAGCTACCTTTACTCATCCTTCAATATTCAGCTCAGTTATCACTTCCTCTAGGAAGCCTTCCTGTTCTGGGTTGAGTCAGTAGTAGCTCCCAGGGCCCCGCACGTCTCACACCACCCCCAAACTGCTTACATCCAGGGCCGTTCACGTGGTAGGAACTCGAAGGTTGTGGAATGCATTAATACAATGTTGTTCTTTTCTGCTTCTATATATTGCTTTGCTTGTACCTTATCAACCAGGACACTTGGTGAAGATCCTGTTTTTTTCTCAGCGTTCAATTCTGCCCAGTGGCAAAAGTGACCAGTAGACTGAAAATAGTAAAATAATCCCCAAAGCAGGGTTATCTCAGGGCCCTGTAAACCAGCCGCACACACTAAAGACAGACGGAAGATTTGCATTCGGCTAATCCCTAATCGTGTTCAGTGCTTTAACTTTGAACCTGGACTCCTAGGTTTTGTACTATGCCGTAACCAATTAAGCAACCGAATGACACCCAGGAAAGTGTGGCTGCTCAGATCACGGACTAATCGGGACTGCCTGAGTCTGTACCTTGCTTTGGCCATTGACTAGCTGTGTGCCTTGGGCGAGTTATTTGGTCTCTTTATGCCTCAGTTTTCTCCTCTGTAAGATGGGAATGATATTAACGGCACTGACCTCAGAGTAAATGACTTAACACATGCAAATGTTTACCAAGTGCTTGGCACAAATTAAGTACCATGTAACTACCAGCTATTTTTTTGCATTTTCCTATTAAAATGGCAAAAGAGAGAGGCGCAGCTGAGGAGCAAAGCAGTCATTTCAGGAGTGGTTTTCTGCTGCAGTGCAGCCATTGTTAGCTCTCCTCGAGCCTGTGTAATGAATTCACAGATCACAATCACGAGGCCTGTGTCTAATATCGCCAGAGGTCTGTTGAAGAGACATCATTTTCCATCTGGTTCCTCCAAGGCTACCACAGTGACACGTATTTTTTAGTTCGTACACGTCACACAGAGCAGTGTGAACAATGAGTTCTGCCTTTTTCTTTTCCTGCCCACAGCTTTTGTATTTGTAAGGTTTCTCTGTGTCTGTGGTGATTACCCCATGAAAGCTCACTGTGTGCACTGCCCACGGGTAAGAAAAGTTTGAGTCAAATAACAAGAGTTTAGCAAAAAAGTGGTTCCTGAAATCACCTGTGGCCTGGTGGTGGACTCCTCCGGCTCCTGGGGATCCTAAGAAATATGTGCCCCCCGCCCCCACTATTTGAAGAACTTTGAGAGCTCCCGGGCGGGCGGTGGTGGCGTTCTTTGGAATTGACACTCTTAGAGGCACGAGGTTACTCAGAATCCCAGAATTTTGTTGCTGGAAGATGGCGTTAGGCGGCAGTGACCTCACAATCACAGTGATCTAGTGAGCTGTGCTTCCCCAGCTTCTCAGGGAAGAATTTTCTAGCCTCCCTCACATTTCCCAATCTTTGCACTTGGAAAAAACAAATGCTTTTAAAAGCGGAAGACCCCCAAGGTGTAGTGATACCTGCTTTCCGACGCACCTATTATTTGGTTCGTTCACTTGAAATGTTGAAAATAAAGACGGGAGGGCCTGGGCCGCGCAAAGTAGGCGGCTGGTGATGGTGTCCTCCGGCCTGGCCCGCCCAAGTTCTAATAGCACCCAGCCTCCCCAGTGCGCCCTGTTCTCCTTTTCCTGACATGCTCCCCACCCTCCTGTATTTGTATTGTCTGCCTCTGGCACAAGAATGACCTCCAAGAGGACCGGGACTTGGGCTTATTTTGCTCACTGCCACATCCTTAGCATCTAGAGTGACACCTGATACTCAAGAGGTGACAGTACATGGGTCGGTGAATGTCTACGAAGCGATGCGAGGTTTCTAGTAAGCACCCCTAGACAGCCAACTGTCCCCGTTCCTACTCCATCACCGTTGCTGCGGCATAAGCCAGGGCCTTCCTGTCAGTCCTCTTCCTCACCAGCAGTCACAGGCAGGAGACACAGCAGACGTCTGAGCACGCCACTCACGCATAAAGTCAAACCAGACATCGCCGTGTCAGGGACTCCAAACCTCAGCCTTCTCTGGAGGGGACTCCGACTTCATCTCTTCCGCTCTCGCCGTCACCCACTCCTCCCCATGCCCTCAGAGACCCACGTGCCTCCTCTTACAAAGTTGGTGTACGTTTTGTTGGAGGGCGGTATTTTCACAGTATCTCACGGACACGTTTAGCCACCAAAATCGGCGGAAAGAATCCTTTTTACGAGCAAGCAGGTCTTAGATCTCAAACGAATACAAGATCATGCGTTTGAATCACTTTATTTTACTGCAAAAACATAATTTGGCCATCTTTTGGGCACAGGATTGGAAAACTGAAGCCAAACAGGCACACACGCGGAAAGGTGGGAGAATGGGTGACAGCCACGTAAAAGAGAATATAAGCAACCTTAGCCTCAGGACACATCGTTCTTGTGAGAAGCAACTCCTAAGTCCTACCATTGAGCTCTAATATCGAGCAACTGACTTACTCCCACCCCCCCCACCCCCTTTCCCCTCTACCCCCTACCCCCTTCCCCCCCACCCCCTTTCCCCTCCACGCCCGGCCCCCCACCCCCTTTTCCCTCCACCCCCTTTCCCCTCCACCCCCAACCCCCCAACCCCCTTTCCCCTCCACCCCCGGCCCCCCACCCCCTTTTCCCTCTACCCCCTACCCCCACCCCCTTTCCCCTCCACCTCCGACCCCCCACCCCCTCTTCCCTCCCCCCCTCAATCGATCCTTCCTCCATTATTAGCCCTCTCCCACTGATAAGCCAGCTGGAATACAAGCAAGTAAAAAGTGTCTTTTTAAAATGATAATATTCGTGTCGCACAGACACAAGCAGGCCACCCCAAGGCTTTTGAAGCATCCTACGAATTATACCAAACGGAGTCCCTCCTTCACTGGACTGTCAGCAACGCGACACAGGAACCATTTCCTTTTTCCCTCCCCGTCCTATCCTGTGCCTGCCACCCAGCAGGCGCTCCAGGAGTACTTGTTGGATAAATGCCTCGTTAATAAGGAGTTTTTGTGATTCCTTGGATTAATCGGCTCCAGCCAAAAGCCCATAAAATCAAAATAAGGCAATGTTGATAGAACAGGACTAAAATTTGGTGCCAGTCACTGGCCCATTGCACAGAGCAGGTTATTGATAGAACTCCCCAACCCAAAGCCACATTCCCGCCAGGGCGAGAAGAGCAGTGTCTGTGTGTGAAGTATCTCTACTGCCCCCCCATGTAAATATTCCACCCCCCCCCACAAATGTCCTTCAAAATGCTTTCTCGGAAACAGTGCTCCCTTTAGATTAATAAAGTCTATTTTTAAAAATAAACATGAATTAGACCTAAATCAGAAACAGAATGGAGAACAGATCACCAAACACAATCCTTGCAAGACCTCCTTTATCTAGCAGGTCACTGGAGTAAAAGGACCCTTATCCATGGTTTTTGTACAAATCCATTTCCTTCTTCTAAGGGTAGAGAGTTTAAATTCCCGTAAGGCACTGCACCCCCACACACTAATTAAGAAGCCTGTGGCTCTCCTCTCCTCCAATAAGTGAGGCCAGTCTTTGGGGCACCTTTTAAATAAACTTGCAGAGCCCAAAGTTTTTGGCTTTTTTTTTAAACCCCCAAACTCTGCAGTCAGGAGTCCACCAGAGAAAAATGACCAAGGGAGATCTGGGAGGATTTTCATTCCCATTTACGTGGTCTTCAAAAGAGCTGGCTAAGTTCCTGAGAGCACTTGGACCCCTCTCTGGCCTCGCCCCTCCCCCAAGGGAAAGGCGCAGCGACGTGGCCACCAGGGCTACCCGACCCGGCGTGGCGTCCGAAGCCCTAGCGGCGATGGTGGTGGCGACCACAGTCTCTAGAGACAAAGTTCTGTAGTGCACTGACTTCTATCATATTCAGAGTCGGAGTGTCTCAGAACTTTGCCTCAAAAGACCAAACAGGCTGTCTTCCTCCAGAAGTTTCTTCCTGCAGGTGTGCTCCCCACCCCCAACTAAGACAAAGAAGACTACCTCGTTAAAAGCCAATTTAGCTCAGGATGCGACCGATAATGGAACGGGTCATTAATTATGGAAAGTTACTGCCGCAGTCAGCAAGAGTAAATGCCCAACAGAAATGGTGTTTGAACAGCCCGGTTCGACAAAATCTGGCCGCAGTGTCACAGCGAACAGGCTGCAGTAATCACACACCCTCCCCCTCCTTCCCCCCCATCCCCGAGTAGAACTCATTCCCCGCCGAACCCCACCTCCTCCTCGGTCCTGCTATTTAAACTTTTGCAAGCTGCTAACTCACTCCGTCTAAACTTGTGGCAACTTTTACCTTCCCATCTGGAAAGTTGGTGGGGGAGGGGACCGCACGAGGACGAATTCTCGGAGCTGGAAGAGTTAACGGGGGAGGGGAAGGGGGGCCGAATACAGGCCCAGGTAATGTCCCACAGATGGGATACTCAGGAAAGCAAGGTTTTGCGGGACCGCCACAGCATCTCCCCTCCCCGCCACTTTATTCCTGATCTTCCCATAGCCCGCGCCCAGCCCCAGAACTCGCGTCCATACAGTCCTCTCCCCTCCGCTCCACCCACCCTCTCTGAGATTCTCCCTGCCCCATTAGGCAGAAACCTTCCCGTGGAACTCGTGTTCCCGTGGAACACACAACCTTTGCCCTTGCACACAGCCCCCACCTCGTGACCCCCGCCCCGCACTCCCACCCCGTGCAGTATAGGAGACCACCCTCCTTCTTCATCCCGACCACCCCCTCCCCCTACATACCGCACCTGAACAGCTGTTGCACCCGTGCAACAGGTCTGTAAAGTGTCTTCCCCACCTCCCCCCTCAAACCTCCCGCCACCGTCCCCTCCCCTACGTCCCCCCATAGCCGGGGCCGAAGGTGCAGTGGGCTGCGTCCCCTGGGCCGGGGTGCACAGGCGGCTGGCAAAGTGCGGGGCTCCCAGAGGCGCCCGGGGCTAGGGGCGGGTGGTCGCGCTCCGGCCGACGGGGGCCGGGGTGCCCTCCCGTGTGGCCCCTTCTGCGCCGGCCGCAGGCTCCCCAGCCTGCCACTCCAGCGCCGGCCGCCAGGCATTCCGGGCGGGCTCCCCCCTTCGCGCTCCGCTCCGCTCCCTTCCATCTTGACTTTTGCCGACGTGGAAATTTTGGGTTTGGAGACGACCTGCGCTCTTATTGGCTGCCGGCGGGCGGGGTCGGAGGTCACGGCTGCTCTCGCTATTCCGCGCCAAGGGGAGCCGCACAGCGGCTCGTGTCAAGTCAGCAGGTTCCCTCCGCCTCCCCCGAGGTCACGTGCGCCCCGGGCGGGCCCTGGAGCCGCCTCCTTATGCAAATAGAGCGGCCGCACGGGGCTGGGGGCGGGGGCGGGGGCGGGAGTGGGCGGGGAGCACGGGGTGGGGGCGGAGGACGGGCCGGGGAGGGGCTGCGAGGGGCGGGGCGCTCCAGGTGGCCACCTGGCCTGGCGTCCGGCCCCGCCCCCACCCCCCTCAGCTACCCTGCGGCTTCTGCCTCCGGCGACAGACTACCGGCCACTGTCCCCGGCCAGCCACGCTCGGCCTAAGGATCCCGCGTTCTGCAAGGTGCCTCGAAATCCCCTCTTCCTTTGGAGCCCCTTCCACCAGACCAGACCCGAACCCAAACCCAGGCTGGGCCCCGGGTCTTTCCCGGGCTGCGGAGGAGGAAGCGGCAACGCTGCCTGCAGGGCAGAGAACGAAATGGAAACCCCGGGGAGGGCAGTTTCCTCCTCTGGCAGGGAGTTACTCCTAATAGCGAGATTCCCGGTAAGAGAATTCTAGGACAAAGCAAAATCAAGAATTCATCGAGGTTAAAAGTATTCCCTTTTAGTTAACTACCTTCTCCCACCCCCAGATGAAAAGAGGCCAAAATGCTAACTAAAAGTGCCAGTTCTGATAGTTTGTTTTTTTAACATGTCTGCAAGAACTAACCGAAAGGCCCGTTCGTCTCCACCCCGCCCTCAGCTTAGTACAGGACACCAGAGAGTGGAACCTGGGGCACGTTCTGCTGCCCCTCTCTGGAGGAGGTGTGACGCTGGGGAGCTCCGAATTCCCGGAGAAGTCCTGGGGCACGTAAAAGGAATCCGTTCTTAACGCGTTTCCCCATGCACGCCAAAGGTGCTTTTCTAGAAAGAAAGGGAATCGATGAATGGCCACATGACCGGGATGTCTCTCCCTCCCTCCCCCCTTCCCCAAGGTAAAGAAAGGAACAGCAATGCAAAGGTAGATCTGGGATTATAAATGCTGACTCTTGCACGGTTATTGCAAAAGCTGCCAGCTTCTAGTCACCCAGAGAAAGGAAAGGAGCTACATTTTTTTAAATATAAAGACTTCTCAGGATTGGCCTAGTTTTTTCCCTTTGTGTAAGAAAATATCTGTATCATCTTTATAGTTTCTCCATTATAAATCTGACCGAATGATACAGAAAAGCAAAAAGAAAAAAAATTCATGGGAAAATTCTTACCTGGAAAATTCCTCCCATCCTCTCTTCTTAATTTACTCTCTGCTTCTCCCCATGTCCCCCCAATGGAAGGATAAATCATTGCTCCTTCCAACTGTTTTATCCTCCAGGATCTTTCTCTCCACTCTCCTTTCTCCTCCCTCTCCACACTTGGTTGTTTATCTGACCCCTCCCGGGTTTGCCGGGGCCTCTCCCCCCGGCATTGACTCCTCCAGCCCCCCACCCCCTCCTCGGCCAAGTCGCTGGGCCTAGGAGTTGGTCCCGGCTCTGCCGACTGTTCCGTTGTGTGCCCTGGAATATTGATTTTGCAGTGTGTGTGCGCCGGCTCTGTAAAAATCAATATTTCAGTAGCTCGAGCACAGCCCAGGGCAGTGTAATGGAGCCGGCCTGCTGATGGAACGTGCGGGGTCCACCCTTGGCGATTGAGGTCAGTCAGAAAATGGCAGCGTGTTTTCCTGTTTCATTGTTTGCTTCAGAGAGAAGGAAGGAGTGTGGATACCGTGGTGTACATCAGCTTCCAGGACAAAGTCACCTTAGCGCTGTTGGGTAACAGGCAAACCTTGTTAGAAAATGAGTTACCACTCTTAGGGAAAAAGGTAATCATGGAAAACCTCCGATTATCCGCCCTAAAAACTCCTACATAAAACGTGGGGGAGAAGGAAGTTACTGTCTGCCATCGATTCTACCAGATTTCATAATGAGAAAAAAATAGGGTCGCTCTAGGAAAGGGCTAGAGTTCGTCTTTTATTACCAAGTATACAGATCATTATTAATCCGTAGCCCCTAAAATATGCTTCTGTTTAATGAGAACGAGATTTCTGGCATGCTCTGAAGAAAACAAAATTCAATAATGGTACCAATTTAGGGGATGTCTTCTCGGAGTCCGTTTACTGCCCATGTGGAAAGACACTGAACTTGGGGTCCGGCCACAGGGGCCCCGGCCAGACATGCCCCACCAAGGGAGCCCTTCCTGAGAGTCTGTTCACCTCTCTGGGCCCCAGGACCTTTATCTATAAATTACAGGATTAGACCAAATATCTCTAAATACTTGCTACCTCTAACACCTATGATCGTACAGAAAAAATCTAGTAAAACCTTCAAAAACAAAAATGCAATTAAGTCAAGTACACAGCATGGACAAGAAAAGTAGATTACTACCCGCAGTGTTGCAGGAATGGGAAGTATGTATTTTCCTGCTCTCGTTGTATATTATATTTCTTTTAAATTATATTGTAGTGCTATTTTATGGAGGGTAATTTGACCATTTTTAAAAGGGCGCTTCTTTTGACCTAGCATTTCTGAACACTTTTTCTATTAAAGAAGTTATTAAATTATTTTAATGTTTATTTATTTTTGAGAGAGAGAGAGACAGAGTGTGAGCAGGGAAGGGGCAGAGAGAAAGGGAGACACAGAATCCAAAGCAGGCACCAGGCTCTGAGTTGTCAGCATGGAGCCCGATGTGGGGCTCGAACCCACAAACTGTGAGATCATGACCTGAGCTGAAGTCGGCTGCTTAACCAACTGAGCCACTCAGGTGCCCCTAAAGAAGTTATTAATAGCACTAGAAAGATGTTTATCACTGCCAACTTTAAAATATCGAAACATTAGAAACAACCTAAGTATCTAATAATCGGGGATTTAGTAAATAACATATGGTAATGGTATATTTATTCAGCAGAACACAACTATTTAATATGGTAGTACTGAATGGGTGTTAAAATAATGTAGAAGGTTTACACGTATTGAAATATATGTACTATTTAAATCGCTACCTATGTATATCTCATAGCGGTAAAAAAAATATGGGGTCTGGAGACAGATGACTTGAATTCCTATCTCTACCATTAACTAGCTGTGTGGCTTTGGTCAGCTGTGAACGAGGTGTATTTGTTTCCTTTTGCTGCTGTAACAGATTCTCACAGTGACTTAACACAAATTTATTATCTTACCGTTGGTCAACTTTTGGTCATTGGTCGAAAGTCCAAAATAGGTTTCCCAGGGCCAAAATCAAGGTGTGGACAGGGTTCCACCCCTACAGAGGTACAAGGGGAGAATTTGTTTGCTTCCTTTTGCTAGAGGCCACCTGCATGCCTTAGCTTGTGGCCCCTTTCTCCATTTTAAGAGCACTGTACTCCAACCTCTGCTTTTTCAGTCTCCTCTCCTCTCTGAATCTTACATTTCCATCATTTTAAAAAGTGGATTCTTGGGGTTTATTGGGCCAACCTGGCAAATCGAGGATATTCTCCCCGTTTCCAGATTCTTCATCACATCTGCAAAGTTCCTTTTGCTGTAGAAACTGACATAGTCGTAAATTCCAGAGATTAGGATGTGAACATCTTTTTAGACCATTACTCTATCTTCCGCGTTGGGCTAAAATCAAGATGTCGGCAGGGTTGTACCCTTCTGGAGACTCTATGGGAGACTGCCCTCTCCCCTTTCCCGGCTTCTATAGGCTACCTACATTCCTTGGCTTGGCCCCCTTCCTTCAACTTCAAAGCCAGCAATGGTAGATCAAAGCTTTCTCAGCTGGTGTCACTCCCACACTGACTCTCCTGTCTCCCTCTTACACATTTAAGAACCCTCGTGATTACATTGAGCCCACCTGAGTAATCCGGGGCACTTAACCCTACTTTAATTAGCATTAAATATAAATTAAAATAATCTAATTATTTTTATTAGCAACTTTAATTCCATCTGCTACCTCAGTTCTCCTTTACCGTATAGCATAACGTCTTCATAGGTTCCTGGGATATGGACATCTTTGGGAGGCTGTTATTCTGTCTGCCGTACTCTGGATAATCAGCATATGATAATGCAGGTGCTAATCCCTATCATGAAGTTGTGAAGAAGATCAAAAGAATCCGTACATGTAGGGGCGCCTGGGTGGCTCAGTGGGTTCAGTGTCCGACTTCAGCTCAGGTCATGAACTCACGATTTGTGGGTTTGAGCCCTGTGTCGGGGCTCGCTGTGCCGACAGCTCAGCGCCTGGAGCCTGCTTTGGATTCTGTGTCTCCCTTTCTTTCTCTCTTCCTCATACTCTGTCTCTCTCTGTCTCTCAAAAATTAAAAAGAAAAGAATCAATGCATGTGAAGTGTTTAGAACAGTGCCTGGAACACAGTGAGCACTCCATTACTAATTAGCCTGTGGTGAGCTTTCCGTGAGAATTATCTGTTATCATTACTGTCTGGAAAGGAAATGCAGACTGTGAACGGTAATTACATCTAAAGGGGGGGATTAAATTTTTACGGTCTTCCTGTTGCTCTTGTCTGTTTTTCTTTTTTCTACCATTAACATGTATTGCTTGGGGCACTTTTAATTTTTTAAAGAAAAACGAGACAAATGAATAAAGGGGGTTTTCATAGTATAACGAGAAAATAATTTGGACTTGGGGTTAAAAGTTTCAGGTGCTCAGGGTGCCTGGGTGGCTCAGTCAGTTGAGTCCAACGGGAGTTCAGGTCATGACCTTGCGGTTTGTGAGTTTGAGCCGGAACTGGGCTCAGTGCTGACGGCTCAGAGCTTGGAGCCTGCTTTGGATTCTGTGTCTCCCTCTCTCTCTGCTCCTCCCCCCGCTCACTCTCTCCCTCTCTCTCCAAAAAATAAAACTAAAACATTAAAAAAATTTTTTTCAGGTGCTCCTCTCGGCACAGCAGCTAACACAAATTGATCTTAGGCAAGTTACTTTACGGGATGAACTATATATTTTGCAAGCTCCATCCAGTTCTTTGCGTATAACGAGCACCTACCAAATCAGGAAGAAAAAAAGCCCTACAGGAGGAAAAAAATGGATACAAAGTATAAGCAGGCATTTCACAAAAGAAAAACAAATGGCAAATAAGCATAGGTAAATATGTTAAGCCTCATCAGTAACAAGGAAATGCAATTTAAGTGAGATAGTTCATGAGACACCATTTTCTACCCACTACATAGGCAAAAATTCAAAAGTCTGGCAACACAAGCAATCGGAGATGATATAAATGAATTGCAATGTTTACACAGTGCTGCTGGGAATAGAAATTTTGATACAACTACTTTGGAAAACAATTTGGCATTACTCCTTATCGCTTATCATGCAAAGGTGACATTCACATACCCAGTGTCCTGTGTTTCTGCCCAGAGAAACTTGTCGGTATGGACCTAGAGGCGTGTTTGGGAGTGGTCCTAGCTCTGCTGGTAGCATTGAAACACTGAAAACAGCCACAGCAGACTGGGAAAATTGTGGTCTGTTCTCACAGTGGATTATTCTAGCCATTAAAATGAATGAACTACAGCTCCTCACGTGGCTACGAATGAAGCTTAGAAACATGTCAAGTAGGCAAAAAGCAAATTCCAGGAGAGTACAAGCATTAGAATGTCGTTTTTACAAATCAAGTACAAGCAAAATCAAACAATGTACTTTTTCAGGGATTCATAATAAGTGATAAAAAAGCAAGGAAATGGTAAACAGACATTTCAGGATAGTAATTACTGGCGAGGGGGGCAGAGGGAAGGAGGGTAAGAGAATGTAACAGGTAATGTTCAAGTTCTTAAATTGGACAGTGGGCTGGTAAGTGTTCCTCTTATTATGCTTCATAACTTGTACACACGTGAGATATATTTTTCATATGTACAAACATTAGACTAAGATGACTTTTAGGGGGCGCCTGGGTGGATCAGTCAGTAAGCATCTGACTTCGGCTCAGGCCATGATCTCGCGGTTCATGAGTTCAAGCCCCACGTGGGGTCACTTTTGTCAGGACAGAGCTTGCTTCGGATCCTCTGTCCCCCTCTCTCTCTGCCCCTCTCTGCTAGCATGCATGCACAATCTCTCTCTCAAAAATTAAATAAACATTAAAAAAATAAAATAATTTGTAGTTGATGCTACCACTTAGCTTAGATTTCCTTTCAGGCTCATAAAAGCAAACTCTGTTGCCAGTTTGCTATTCGCAAGCCTGCTGGCTAAACAGACTTCTTAACAGCCACCTGTAACCGGGTTCGTGAAACAGTTGTTTTCAGTTTATGCTCCAAATGAACCTCATATTCTTAGAGATCCATACCCCAACGGAGATTTTATGCCAGCAGAAGCAGTACCTCCAGAAATCTCTTACATCTTGCCTTCTGTGTGCCCCAGGGGACTGGCCATACTTTGTGTACTTTCTGCAACAGGGGGCTGAGCTAGACCGTCCATAAATTTCCGGTCCAGCCCGGGTGAATTTTTTACTGCTCCGATTCATTATAGTTTTGATTTCAGTGCTGAAGAATCACATTCCCTGTTCCCTTGACCCGCCTTCCATCATTTCATAAGGTTTGTCCATCTAGTCTAGTCATGGTCCAGAGGGGCTCGGTCTCACCATCCTACAACGATCCTGGCATTCCTGTTATTTTTGACTTCCATCTTTGATGCCACAGCCTCTAAAGAATAAACCAGCTTTGTTGATTTGGTTTCCTGTTTCCTCGAATGAAGCACTGACAAGTCCTTATTAGAACTCAGGGGTGCCTTCAGTCTCAGTGTTTCCGATGAGAAGATTGGCTTGCAAACTCGGATTTGCCGAGTGGAGCTGGTACCAGGTTTGTGTAGGAGGGTGGATGAGCGTGGTCTTTGGGGCAGCAGAGATACCTGCCATTCGAATGTTCAACTCTTCCGTCCATCTTTGGACGTTGGACACTACAGACGCATCAGCTGGGTGGCGTGCTGGTTTGTAAGACTCACTACCTAACGTGAAGTGACCCCTGAGTCTTTGCATGCTACTTTGTGTGAGATCTTCAGTTTGGGAGGCATGGATTTTTTTTTTCACTTTTTATCATGAAAAATCTCCAAAAATATACAAATGGGAAAAGAATAGAGATATAGTCTGTAAAATAGATATAAAAATTATATAAAGAGTATAATGAAATCTATTACCTTATTAACTCATGAATACTCTTGTTACATTTGCTCCCCCCACTCCCTTCTCGATTATTTTGAAGCAAATCCCTGGTATGGGGTGTGGGTATTGTGAATGCGTGATCATGATAAGCAACCTCAGAGATTCCCCAGAGAGTATTATTAATGGAAATAATGAGTACAATCCCTTTTTGTAACATTATTACAAGCTATTTATTTTAATCGGTTAAATAATGAGAGGCCAAAGTCCTTCACACAAAAGACCACCTTAAATTTCCCAGGGAGGGGTCTCTTGGATAAATTCAACATATGGAAAATCACTCTATAGTTGGGGCATGGAGAGAGACAGAACAACTTAACTTTGTTAAGATTCCTATTTTTTCCGTCTCACCAGCAGAGTACCAAAAGAGTCAATGAAATAACATCGAGTCTATTACAGTAGTTTTAGCTGATCTCTATAATCCATGCTACATAAAGTTATCTTTCTAAAGCCCACCTTTGCCTATCCTTTTAGTAAATTTGAGTGCCTATTGTGTGCAAATTATTAGGCACAGGAGGGGATTCAAAGACAAATCAGATATGGCTCCTATGATGAAGAATTTGTCTGGTCTTTGTCTTGGGCTCCTGGGAGGGGGTTTCTAAGCCCTTGGAATTCGCCAAGTTGATGGGTTATCTTTGGTATCCATGTGGGTCTCAAGATGACAGACGCTTGCGAGTTGATGATGAACAAGATGACTCAGTGGGGCTGGCTGGTCATGATGGAAAGACCAACCATGTAATTAGAGGGTTGGGTCTTTTATCCAGATTGTATCAACCTGATCTCCAGGGAAGAAAGAGGGACTTGCGATTGAGTTCAGTCATGTAACCGATGATTCAATTGATCACACCTGAATAATGAAACTATAGTAAAAATTTTGGACAGCAAAAACTCACGTGAAATTGATGGTTGGTGAACACGTTGTTGTGCCCAGGACCCACTGTCCTGAGTCCACACTACAAAGACACCCTGTGTGTCTCCTCATCTGGCTGGTCATGATTTATATCCTTTTGAAAGCTGTGATCATAAGTCTAGCACATCCCTAGTTTTGAGAGTCCTTCTAGTGAACCGTCAAGCCTCACGGGGGTCATGAGAACCTCTGAATTTGTAGCCAGTTGATCAGAAGTGCAGGTGGCCTGGGGACCTCACGCAGTGCTGCTGGTGTCTGAACCTGAAGTGGGAACCGTTTGGTTGAGGATCATGCCCTTCACCTGTGACACCTGCAGTAGCTCAGAAGCACTCTGTAGCATTGCAGCTCCTACCTTCAAAGATCCACAGATTCGTAGAGAAGGGAAGACATAGATGCAAACAAAATGTAAAGTGTCATGCAAGAGTTCCAGAGGTTCTCTGAGAAACAAGAGACAGGAAAAAGAACTCAGAACTAGGGATACTGGAGGAGGCCATGGGGAAAAGGGTAGCTCTTGCCTGGAGCCTTGAGAGATGAGTCCGATTCAGACATGCAGAAATTGTAATAAGCATTTCTTGAGTGCTTACTCTGCATCGAACTCCGTTCTGGTTCTTCACATAGAATAAATCATATAACGTACACAGTCCTGTAAGCCTGCACTAATATTATCTCTCTCTTAACAGCAGAGTACATCGAAGCACCCGGAGAACAAACTCCTTGCCAGAGGTTGCATGGCGAATAAGTGGAGAGCTGAGATTTGAACCCAGACAGTATGAGTCTTTAACAACTACTCTTGACTGCCTTTCAAGCCAGAGGTAAGATCATTCCGGGAGGAAGGAATAGCAGAAACAGATGGAAAAACAGAGGTATAAACAAAAAGGAAAAGGAATAATGTCGGATAGGTTCTTTGAATGCCAGACTCAGGGCGCTGAACTTGACTCGGGAAGCTTTGGGACATCAAAGGTTGTTCGTCATGGGATTCTGTGGACTTTTAGGCACTGCCGTCATGTAGGGAATTACCACTGACCGCCTGGTGTGTGCCTCCAAACCAGAAGGCTGCTTCCCTTCTTAAAGAACAAATCACTCTCTCCCTATTGATACCCCAGTTATGATGTACAGACTAGAGGCTCCAAGGAAGAACCTCTTGTTCTCATTTTTTTATTAAATTTTTTAATGTTTATTTATTTTTGAGAGTGGGGAGCAGAGGAGCAGAGAGAGAGGGGGACACAGAATCTGAAACCGACTCCAGGTTTGCGCTGTCAGCACAGAGCCTGACACGGGGGCCTGAACTCACGAACCATGAGACCATGACCTGAGCCGAAGTCTGACGCTTAACCGACTGAGCCACCCAGGTGCCCCACTCGTTACCATTTTTTAATCTCCCGTGGCAGTTGGCCTAACGTATGCTATGGGCACACAAGTGTTTGCAGAGTGAGTAGATATTATACTAGGTTGCACCATATCAAGTTGCCGATAGTCGACCCATTTTGACCTACAAGAATGGCAGTTAATTATGGTGTCAACTTATTTTAAAACATTGTATTACAAATTATATGCAAAGACTGATCAGTGTTAAAATTCAAGTACATGACTGTTAAAGACATTAAAGTAAGCATTAGAAACTTTATATAAGGGACTATCGTTTTGGTTACAATGTGATGCAGAACTTAAACTAGAATATATATATGTGTGTCTGTATGTGTGTATCAATGTGTACATATAGATGCATATATATATGTATATATACATATAAGTATACATATCATACATATATGTATGGATATTATACTTATATTAGCATATCATAGAATATATGCACATGTGTATATATATAGTGAGAGAGAGACACACACACACACACACACACAGAGGAAGGCCTGTCTACAGGTTATTTCTACAAGGACTGTTATGCATGCAATCTGCTCTTGCTGTCAAATCAGAAGGAGAAATTCCATTCAAATCAGATTTATATACGTGAGGTAAGGTGAGGTGAGGCTCAGTACAGTAGACCAAAAATGAAAAGGGAGAAAGAGAAACGAACATTGGATATACTTTGTCCAATAGTCAATGTCGGGTACAGTGTTTCAGAGACAGTTCTTTCTCAGTGGGCATGAAGAGGTCATTTTGAGCTGCTTTCAACCAAGAAGTTCGGAAATTTTAAGAGCCAGGTATATGTCACGTTGGAGATGATGCCATGAATCAAAGGAGAAAGATGAGCTGGTGTCAGTGACCCTCCTAAAGCGACAGAGACTTGCCCGCCTGTGAACCCTCTCACTGAGCTCACGGCTGCTTCCACAGAGGGTCAGGCATCGTCTGTGCCACTTAACCGACAGAGGTGAACTAATGACCCAGAGGGCGTAAATAAAGTCTGGATGCAACCCAGACTTCGCAGCCACCCCCAAACTTCCAGTGAGGAAGTTTACACGTATTCGAGAACCACAATGCAAGGAAAAGGGGAATTAAAGCAGATTTAAAGTAGAATTAAAGTAGAAACCCAACTCCAGATCCTGCCCAGCAAGTCTGTCTGTATTCAGTCTGTTTGTTTAGTTTAATTGAACGGGAGACTGCAGGAGGCCATTTACTCCCGAAAGCGGGTCAGACCTGCTTGCTGACTCTCCTGAAGCAAACCTACTGGTGGGAAAGATTTTTCCTAAAGATTCTCTGCAAAACAAAGACTCTAAACTCTAAACTCTAAACTAAATATTCAATAGAGATCGTTATGTCCAAGCTAGCGAAAGTAGAGAAGCTGGGTTAGGTGTGTAGTCCTCTGACTTTCGATTTGCACACAAAGGTGCTGGCTCCTAGCATCTGAGAGTATGGCCAAATTGAAGTGCAAATGTCCCCCTCCCCCCAGTTAAAAAATCGTGATCGAATGGCATCAGGTGAATCTCACACTTGCAAATCGCTGGGAAATTCTGTCACAAATCTCAAGCTATGTAACTTCTCTAACACCATAGTCAGAAAAACCCCAGCTTCTAATCTTTTTAGGTTTTTATTTTTTCATGTTTATTCACTTTTGAGAGAGACAGAGCACGAACAGGGGGAGGGGCAGAGAGAGAGATAGAGAGGGAGACAGAATCTGAAACAGGCTCCAGGCTCTGAGCTGTCAGCACAGAGCCTGACGCGGGGCTCAAACCCACAAACCGTGAGATCATGACCTGAGCTGAATTCAGACGCTTAACCGACAGAGCCACCCAGGCGCCCCAAAAACCTTTTTATTTAAAGCATATAAAATACAGTCATAGCATCAATTCAACGAGTTTTTCTTTCTTTGTATGCCTCAATCACCAACAACCTGAAACACCTCCTAAAGTAATTGTATTATTTTTAGAGAAAAGTCACCTTCACCAAATATCATATGAAAGGCGCATATGGCTTTTTAAGCAATATCTTCTAAAATATTGGCTGCAAAATCATATGGTACTTTGTAAAAACCTCCAAACTAATTAGAAAGTTTGTTTCCCTAAAAAAAAAAAAAAATGACAGAAGTGGGAAAGAGAAGAGACTCTGCTAGGACCCCCTTTAATCTTTCAGAATGACTCATGTTTTATAATTTTATTTCTCCACGTATTGTCAATGTCACACCGTGTTGGATTCACTCAGGATCAAGGAATCTCTTGTTAAATCAAAAGCCGATGAGTGTATGGTAAATGCAGCTCGGGTCAAATTTATCGACCTTGACGGCAGGGACAGCCCTGCTCTGGATTCAGTTCTGCCTGTTTGAAATGAGTTGTGCCTTTGGAATGGGTGCGATCCGCAGCCTTGCTTCTGCTCACTGCTGGGGTTTTGCTCAGGAGGTCCAGCGACACCTGTGGAGAACAGCCCCCCGCAGGAGGCAGGACCCCACGTGTTCCGCTGTTCTGCGCCTCTCGCTTGGACTTCCGACTTTCTTTTGGCCGAAGGCGCCACTCAGTCGCTTTCCCCTTTCCGCTTCAGTAACGCTTCCCACAGCAACTATCACAAAGTTCTGGGATCAATAGCTTACACCCGGGACTACTGGCTAGTCCGAACAGCACCTTCGCATCGCTTAGAAAAAGGCGCCCCTTCCTCTGGGGGAGTCAGAGAAAGGCAGGCTGTTACCAACTATGTATTTCCATGAAGTTCAGGGAGAATAAATAACAGGGCAGAGGACACCCTCCTTCCTTTTCAGCCCGCACCTCCACCACGGAACAGGAGAGAGAGAGGCCAACAACATTTTTTGCTGCTTAGTTCAGTTGCGAGAGACATCTTATTAACCATAGTGAGAGTTTTCCTATAAAGACCAGATCTCTTCTGGAATAAATGAAGCTGGGGCAACATTTTGTGTGAGAAAGATTTTTTTTTTTTTGAGACAAGGCACTTGATTTTCAAGTGCAGACTTTGCCCGTTGTCAATCATTGCCATTGTCAATCAAGATGATCTTTTCATTTTTTTAGAGGTGGTCTTGTACTTGGGCTTTTCAAAGAGAACCAGAGGGAAAATGCCATGGTGCTTTCTTCATGTGCCTGAGACCGTCCCAGAAATAGCCTAATCATTTCTCCCTCCTGCACCGTCTTCTGGGGAAGCAGGGAGATGGGGGTGGGGCGACGGGGATTGAAGTGTGAGCAGGTGGAGAGAGACAGGTGCACCAGGAATCTTCACAGCATCCTGGCGAACGGTCTGGATGAGCTGGAGCACCGGGTGTTTCTCTCCGTGGTCGCGGCCAACAGGGTGTCCTCTCCCTGGAGAGCCCCTTTCTCAATAAGCCAGAGACTCATCCTGACACAGGGGAGCTCCGCACGCCTTTCCCCTCCCATTTTCATAACCACACTCTAAGTTCTTTGATGGATATGTTCTGCCACATGAAGCAGTTGTGCCTGTTTCAGGGAGTCTTAGGTCTGAACCCCATAGATAATCTATCTCCGTGTTTTCAAGCCCCTTTGATATCACCTTACAGCAAGAAAAACATTTTAAAAAACATTTCACGTGGCAACCCTGTACACAGATAACCAGGTAAACCTAGGTTTAACTGAAACAACGTGTTTGGAAACATACCACATGTAATACACTCTAATATTTTCTATTCTATTCTTTTTAAAAAATGCTGATCACAACTCACCAAATTGATTTCGTGATTCACTAATAGGCTGAGGCCTACAGGTTGGGAATCACTGATCTATTTTAATCTTCTTATGTTAGAGAGCGCGAAACCCAAGTCTAAAAAAGGTTAAGTGATCCGGACGAGGTTACACAGCGAACGCCTGGTGGCAGAGCCGGGATGAAAATCCAGGTAGTGAAGTCGCCTAACTCAGCTCATTGTGAATAATAAGCTCTCTTGCAAAACAGTGAGCAGAGGCCGTGCTCGTTGAGTGAAGGGTTTATGCTGTTACAGAAACACGTCGATTTTGCTTTGATCGTGGAAAATCCAAGTCACGCAGGGGAGAACTAAACAGAATGTCATCCCCAAATCCTCACACACAAATCGTTTTCAGTTGCAAACGCAAGTGTCTAGAGAGCTGTCTTTCTGTATATATAAACAATATATAGGGAAATATAAATATTTTATTATATATATGCTATATATAATATATCTTTATTACAAACCCAAAAATATAAATTATATATATATATATATATGTGTGTGTGTATATATATATACACACACATGTGTGTGTATATATATATATATATATATATATATATATATATACTTGTTTTACAAATGTTTTAAATTACGTCTGCAACTTGGCTCAATTTGCTGGCTCATAGAAGCTTCCCTGCGCTGACTTCCAGAATGCAATAGGAAAAAAAAAAAAAAAAAAAAAAAACCTGAGCAACCAGTCCTTCCAACGATCTTTAGTTAAGCCTGGTCAAATAAGGGCTAGTGGGCACCTTCGTGGTCAAAGAGGGCCTCTCAGAGACAGAGGGACTCTACTGTGGTGTGAACAGGAGGGTGAGGTCCATCCGAGCCTGAGAGCCATCTAGCAACAGCGCAAGACTGGAACAGCCTGAGCAAAGCCCAAAACCTCACTCACAGCCCATCGTTGTTGCATGGTTCACTCACGGCCGCACCCATAGTAACCGTCGGCGACTCTGACCTTTCACCCCTCGAAGAGCATTATTTCCATTAAGAGAAATTAGTCATTAAAAACGAAGCCCTAAATTTTAGCAACCAGCAAACTTCCCTTCAATAAACGCATGTATGTCTTCCTGTTCCACCTAATTTTATCCTGTTTAAAAAAAAAAGTCTGCTCAGCCAAAGCAAATACTGTCTCTTCCTTCTCACCCACCGCCCGCCCCCCACCGCAGCAAGGCTGATCTCCAGCCCGCACAGGAACAAAACCGAGGATGCAGCATGCTGGTTTTGTCCATGGCTTTTTTTTTTTTTTTTTTTTCATTGATAAGGTACCTGTTCACCAGCTCATGTGTCAGCTGATGAAAGCACCCGTGACCTTTTCCAACAATCGGCCTCTGTCTTTACATTGGCTTTCTGCACTTGACTGGGAGCCATGAAGATCACCTTTAGGGCACCTTTCAAGCTATCGCTGTGAAATGGCAACCGAACAGAAAATGAACCAGAAGTAAACGGACATTTGTGGCTACGCCGAGGAATAGACGTGGGCGCTGTTGGCCTGTGCATGTGACAGTGTCGCAGGGTGTTCTGACCATGTTCCAGCTGGAGGCAAAAACTGCTTTGGGGTAAACACGTGGGGCACCTGGGCAGAAGCACTGAAAATTAGCTATGAAAGTTATATATGCAAAATTACCACCGAAATTCCTGCTGCGGTCATTATGAAACCGCCTCTCGGTGTGGGTTTCGGGCTCGCCGTCCAGGCTATCCAATTCCTTGCATGAAACCCTTAGGCAACATTGCCCCCCTCCCCTCAGTCATCTCTACCTAACACACAGCACAGTAAATGGCATGCCTGTTCCGAGCCCTGTCTGCAAGGACAGCCGTGTGGGACTTGATGCCTTTCTGGGGGGACAGGGAAAATGAATCAGAGGACTCGGTTATAACCTTTAGAAATCAATTTGTAAAAACTGGTACATTTCAGTGCTTTCCAAAGACAGACGTCTTTAATCGTGCCTGACTCTGTTTGCTTTGGCAGCACGTGGTGACTTTTGCAAGGGGCGACTTCCTTCCGTATCCGTATTTATGGCAAGTATGTCAGGACGGAATCCATCCCTGTGTCTATGAAGGGATCAACAATTACAAGTTCTCGTTTCCCCCTCATTATATCGCTTTACTTCTTTTCAAAGAATGACATAGAAATTGCCATGAGATGGAGAATAATCAGCCGTCAGAAGAAAATAGGAGACTAACGCTTATAGCTGAGTAGAAAGGAGGCACATATAAGGTTTGTTTCATTTCTCATTTCCTCTTTGAGTGATGCAACGTAACACCACAATTCAATATTATCAAGGCGGTGGCATTTCACAGGAAGGACTACTAGCATGGCGGAGAGAAGGTTCCATAAGCCAGATTTGTTACTGATGAGACTAGCAACTCAGTGACATTAAAAATAAAAGTCAAGTATTATTTCCAAAAGGGATAGGTACCTTTGAAGAAATAATATTGCCTTTTATTTGACTTTCATGCTCCAGTTCAACCCCAACAGACAGATGCAGAGAAGAACCTGTATCCGTACTTGGAACAAGATGCTTCCTTTAATGTCAGTCCCAGGTGAAATGAAACTAGCCAGGAAGAACATGGCAACCTCTCTGATTTTAGTAATCAGTCATTCTCAAAAAAAGAGAAACAAAAAACAAAAAAACTAGACCTGTATTGTTGCTTTTCCAGCAAGTTGGCCATTTACAAATAGATCATCTCCAAGTTTCATTTGTATCTTTGGAATATAGAGTGTCCAGTGTAAGTGCCCAGATATGCAGTATATGCATATGCGGGCCACCCATAGACATCTATTTCATTCATACTCTGCCCATGATGTTGGGACAAAGAAGCATGACAGAGTCAAAGAATAGTCTGCTTTGGGAAGATAATCTGTGGCATAAAATCCAGAAACAATCACTTTATAATTTCTGCTCCTTTCAGGAAGGAAGGGAAGGGGGGAGGAAGGGAAGGGAAGAAGGGAAGAAGAGAGAGAGGGAGGAAGGGAACGAAGGGAGGGAAGGGAGGGAAGAAGGAAATGGAGAGAGGGAGGAAGAGAAGAGAGGAAGGAAAGGAAGGCAAGGAGGGAGGAAGAGAAGGGAGGAAGGGAGGTAAAGAAGAAGGGAAAGAAGGAAGGGAGGAAAGGAGGGAGGGAGGAGGAAGGGAAGGGAGGAAGGAAGTAAAGAGAGAAGGGAGGGAGGAAAGGAAGGGAGGGGGGAAGGGAAGGGAGGGAAGAAGGAATAAAAGAAGGGAGAGATGGAGGGAGGGAAGGAGGGAGGAGAGGAGGGAGGAAGAGAAGAGAGGAAGGGAAGAAGGGAGGGAGGGAGGAAAGAAGGGAGGGAAGAAGGGAAGGGAGGGAGGGAAGAAGGAATAAAAGAAGGGAGGGATGGAGGGAGGGAAGGAGGGAGGAAAGGAGGGAGGAAGAGAAGAGAGGAAGGGAAGAAGGGAGGGAGGGAAGAAGGGAAGGAAAGAAGGGAGGGAGGGAGGGAGGGAGGAAAGAAAAGGAAAGAGAGGGAGAGAGGGAAAGAAGGAGGGAGGAATAATCATATCAGCCATGGTCCAGCCAAGAAACAGAAACCACTCTGAGTATTTTGGTTTCTCCGGGCACAACAAAGCTGAGTAGCTGCTAGGAGGTGGCAAGGCGACCCAGAAATTACGGTAGCAAAAACTCACACCACCCCTTGAGTAGAGGGTCAAAAGGAGATAATGATGTTACCAGAATTCAGAAGACGGATCACCCTTGGGAGTTGGAACCACCGTGTGCCGGTCCAGTGGGGGCCAGATCCACAAAGGAGCTGCCATAGGTGCTCTTGGGGAGGCATTTCCGGAATCAAGAAGGGACAAGGAGAAATACCATGGCTTCTTCCTTCCTCCCTTCCACCATCCAGTTCCCCTTGGTGCCTTCCACTGACCAAACTCAGCCAGCAACCCGCTGACACAGGATCCTTGGACACCGCCTGCAGAGGTCAGCAGTACCGCCTGCAGTACAGAGCAGAGCAGGGAAGGGCAAGAAATGGATCTGAGGGCTCTGGGAGCAGGCTGGGCGCACCGGGGGGAACAGTCTACCCTCAGTCCCAGCGTATTCAACAGGAAGAGGTTGCTTATTAGCTCTGAGAACAGGGGCTCTGCACGATCTATGTGAAAAGTCAGACAACGGTCTAACAAGATAGCACCACCAGGCATCGATCTGTGAAAGGTGCCACGAGAGGAATCCGTGACACTTGCCACACGAATGAACACGAGACGGGAGAGACCGTGTGGGCCTGGGACTAACTGGGTTCTAGTTCAGAGAGAAGGAAGATCAGGATGAAATCAAGGTCCAGAGCAGGCACCATCTGTAGGGGCAAACAGGTGTTTTACTGGGTCAAACACTGCATAGTCACAGACAAAGATAAATGAAACCTGAGGAAAGGCGTTGGACTCCTCGGTGCGCACAGGGGCAGGTGTGACCCGTGGCCTTCCCAGAGGGCTGGCGTCGAGGCAAGAAACCCCTCTATAGGGCGTTTGAGGACTAAGTGATTGAACGACCAATGGAAAGACAAGCTTGCAGGGTGGCAGGTTTCCCCAGAGGGGCTGGTTTGAAAACAGACGGAAGAGAAAGTAGACACTAGCACCAACAGCCTAGAAGCCTGCCAGTCTCTCCCTCGCACCCTGTAAGCTGCTCAGAGAGAGATTTGCACCTCATCGATCTTAGACTTCCCCGAGCCTCGAGCACTGTCCGGCACATAGTAGGTGCTGATCGCACAGCGGTTAAATGAATGAGTGGGCAGACCTGAAACCCAAGTAAATTGGGATTGCAGAACCACCCAGAACGTGTGGAAAATCGCCCGAAGTGATGTGGCAGCGTGGTGGCCTGCTGGAAAACCCCAGCGGCAGCCAGACCAGTGTGGGCAGCTGCAGTCAGAAAATGAGATGGTTCTTTTTGGGCAAGGATGAAGTGTCATAAATAGCACAGGCGGATGCAAATGGCCACAGCTGCACAGCAAAGCAAGGAGTGTGCGCTCAGCACAGAACACGTACCTGCCCGCCAAGTTCTTCCCAGCTGTAGCCTCAGCTCAGAGCGGGCGGGGACTGCCACCCAGAGTGGGGGCCCTCCGAGTGGGCACAGGATCGTCCCCGGGCTCCTAAGGCTTTATCAGGCTGCTCCTAAGGAGAGTGTCTGGGTGGCTCCATCGGTTAAGGGGCCGATTCCTGGCTCAGGTCATGATCTCACAGTTAGTGAGTTTGAGCCCCGCATCAGGCTCTGTGCTGACAGCTCAGAGCCTGGAGCCTGCTTCAGATTCTGTGTCTCCCTCTCTCTCTGCTTCTCCCTGCTTGCACTCCATCTCTCTCTCTCAAAAATAAATTTAAAAAGATTTTTTGAATGATGTCAAGAATAAATTAAAATTAAAATAAGAAATGACCGATATGTAAAGTCATCACTTAATGTACAGCATCTTGAATGTAGGAATTTTTAGCATGACCATCCATCTCCAAGTGTACCAGGCTTTCTCCGTGAGAGAAGTGTTTTAACTTCAACAGGGGTAATGGCAACACGCGGGGGCTTTCTCATTTGTATCGCCTCCTCAAAACCTCTCACCAGGGCCGGGAGGAGGGTGAGGCTCCTCACAAAACCAAGAAAAAGACAGTGCTGATTACTGGTGTTTCGAGAGCGAGAACCACGCCCTATTAGTGTTGGTTTCAAGTTCCCCGTCCCCTAGCCAAGAATCTAGCCCTGTGCCTGCTTGATGCACAGACTCACATACTTCTTTTTTTTTTTTTTAATTAAAAAATTTTAAGTTTATTTATTTTTGCGAGAGATACATAGAGAGAAAGCAGGGGAAGGGCAGAGAGAGGGAGAAAGAGAATCTCAAGCAGGCTCCACACTGTCAAGCCCTGATGCAGGGCTTGAACTCACGAACCGTGAAATCATGACCTGAGCCGAAACCAAGAGTCGGACGCTTAACTGACTGAGCCAGCCAGGTGCTTCAGACTCAGATATTTCTTTTTTTTTTTTAATTTTTTAATGTTTTATTTATTTTTGAGAGAGACACACAGAGACAGAGTACAAATGGGGGAGGGGCAGAGAGAGAAGGAGACACAGAATCTGAAGCAGCCTCCTGGCTCTGAGCTGTGAGCACAGAGCCCAATGCGGGGCTCCAACTAGTGAACCAGGAGATCATGACCTGAGCCAAAGTCAGATGCTTAACTGACTGAGCCAGCCAGGCACCCCCAGGCTCAAATATTTCTTAAGTGAAATAGTCCCATCAGAGAAGTTATAAAAATTCTACAAATTAAATTTTAAAAGAAATTGAGGAATGCCAAATACGTATTGTTATGATAATAATATTACCAACAATTAAAATGTATCGAACACAAACTAAGCTCCAAGATCCACGCTTGGCTACAAACCAGTCAACACACTACCCCACACGCCAACAATTCGCAGTCCGCATTTAGCACACCGCTGCTGGATATAACCAAAGCCTCAGTCTTATTTTTATTTACTTATTCTCCACTTTCTTCCATAAAAGATTTGAGGTGACCTGCAAGAGCACACACATGAAAAGAAGACTTTGAAAGTGTTTTCGTTTCCTGGGGCCGCCATAACAAAGTACCACGAGATGGGTGGCTTAGACAACGGAAACGTATTGTCTCACAGTTCGGGAAGCCAGACGTACAAGATTGGGTTTTGGCAAGGTTGGTTCCTTCTGGAAGAGCTAGGGAAGGATCCGTTCCAAGCCTTCTCCTTATTTCTGGAAGCCTCTTGGCTTTTAACGGCATAACTACAGTCTTCCCATGGCATTCTTCCTGTGTGCATGTCAGTGTCCAGATTCCCCTTTGTATAAGGACGCCAGTCACATTGGAGGTAGGTCCCACTGTAGTCCAGTATGAACTATCTTAACTGATTTAATCTGTAATGACCATATTTCCAAATAGGATCATATTCAGAAGTACGGGGGGTAGGACTGCCACACATGAATTTGGAAGGGATGCAATCCAAGTCATCACAAGAAATGAAAGTGAAGAAAGCACGGAGAAATTTTCAAGAGACAGAATGCCCACAGTCATCTGTTCACCTTCCTAAAAATCTCAGCAAATTAATAATAAGTAATAAATAATAGTAACAATAAAATGTTATCAGTCTACAAGCCGAAAGTGGCTCCAGGAAAGACCAGAGTATGTAGGAGATGAGGATGGTTAGCAGAGAGAAGAGAGGTAGCTGACTTGGCGGAAAAGAAGGAACAAATTCTAAAAACAGCAAGGAAATGTTGAGATGAATTTGTAAAACACGGTCTGCCCATAGAGCAGCCATCAATTACATCCTGCCAGCAAATGATTTGTGTTTCTATAGATAAGAATTATTTGCACTGCTGTCGGTTTTCTGTAAGTGTTTTAAGGAGTTGTAAAGTAAGTCTAGTCAAAGATAAACAGGGGTGCACATTCCTAGAACATCACATAATCCCAGACTCTTGAACATTCCTTTGAAAAGATGTCTGGGAATTGCTTTTGCCCATTTGAGAGTCTTGATATTTTTCCTCACTTGTAGCTGAGGGCTCACGAGCATCTGGAATCCCGTGTTGCACGGTCGTGGGTGATGACGCAACAGTGGGTGCAGATGTGGTTTGAGTCCATAGAAGCCAAAGCAGAAGAAGAAACTGGTTATACATTTATTGGGGTGCCCGGTGGGGCTTAAAATATTTGAAACTGAAGATGTTTCATTTCATTTTTAATTGCCGACCACTTTTTTTTTTCATCTGAGGCAAAGAAGAGATCAATTTGCCTCTGTAGTCAGCTTCCTTTGTTTGCGAGAAAAATGATCAAATCGTTCCTTTATTTATACAAATGTAAAGCAATGCCCACCCATTGTTTTAGAATACCCTATGAGGTGGTCATTAACTCTGAATGCAGTTAGGTTAAGTGGTGTGTTTATAAAGAAAATTTGAGGGGTACCTGGGTGGCTCAGTTGGGTAAGCATCTGACTTCAACTCGGGTCGTAATCTTTTAGTTTGTGGGTTCGAGCCCCAAGTGGAGCCCTGAGCCTGCTTTGGATTCTGTGTCTCCCTCTCTCTCTGCCCCTCCCTTGCTTGTGCTCTGTCTCTCTCTCTCTCAAAAATAAATGAATATTAAAAAATAAGTAAATAAAATAAAAAGAGAATTTGGGTTCATTTTGAATAATAGCATGTCACTGGAGAACCTTTAAATTTTAATTTCTTTCTATAGGAGTTTAGATTAAGTCATCTCTGAGAACTAGTTTTAGGAGTAAATGTGTATCTTTTTGTCCAAGTATTTGCTCCTATGAGAGATAAAACTGGACTTTTCCAGGAGGCTTATCCTTCCGAACTTCTTTTTATGCCAGGCTCTGAAAAGGGACTAAAACACACAGTGTTTCTTAAAATGACCCAGAGGTGGGAAACTCTATAACCAATTATTGGAATTTCCTTAATCAAGCCAAATAATGAAATACTATATGGGCATGAAAACAAATGTAGAAGTATCTATGAATTGACATGGAAAGTTCTTTTCTCCCGCGCCCCCCCCACACACACCTAAAAATGGTAGGCAGCGCCGGGCTGGTGTAGCTGCTCAAAGAACCATCCCCCTTCTAGCTTCCCAGCCCGCCATCCCTTCAGGATTCACTTCTAAGCTCCAGGCAGGATGAAGCTGGAAGGACAAAGGGCAAAAGTCAAAGGCCAGTTGAATTTTTTTTTCTCTAGCCAGGAGGATGATACTACTTTCGGAAGACCGTCCCCAAGTAGACTTCTGCTTACATCTCACTGGCCAAAGCTGTGTCCCATTACAATAGTGACATAACTAGCTACGAGGGAACTTGTGTAATTTGGGTTCTTGGGCGGGCACGGTGGCTGCCTGGGATGTTATCAAGGATATAGATCAGGTACCCGGCAGCGAATGCCCAATGAGTGTATCAAAGAGGAACAGAATGCACACTAAACAGTAACAGGATTTGTCTCTGTTGATAGTATTCCGAGTGATCCATAACCTTCTCTTCTACGTTCTTCCGTATCATTTGGAGCTGTATCATTCTGTGTTGTTAGGGGTCTGGAACCTTGGGTTTTGTCACAGACCTACTGAATCAGAAACTCGGACTAGTAATCTACTGCTAGGTTTACCGCTTCTCGAGGTGATTCTGACACTCAGGGAGGATCGAGAGTGTACTATATGATGTTTAAAACTCACTAAAAAGTAGGGGCATCTGGGTAGCTCAGTCAGTCAAGTGTCAGACTTCAGTTCAGGTCATGATCCCACAGTTCATGAGTTCCAGCCCCTCATCAGGCTCTCTGCTGTGAGCACGGAGCCCACTTCCAATCTTCTGTCCCCCCCCCCCGCCCCTCCCCTCACACGCTCTCATAAACATCTTCTTTAAATCACTAAAAAATAAAAGATATTTTCATTTTGAGAGAAATTGCAGTAAGTCAAGGATCTCGTTCATGCTAACAAGTGTTTTTCACAGCAGAGCTACAAATACAATCTAAATAATGAATGTGTCAACTTGTTTCTTCCTTCTCCTGAGTCATTAACATTTATCCCAGCCCTTAGCAGGAAGAGTTTCTCGAAGCTGACATTCAGAAAAAGAAAAAGAAAAAAAGGATCAACCTTGTGTTTTGATTTATTCCTCTACATTGTCTTGTGTCTCATCCCCCAAATTTACACAGACTCAGTGAGGTTTATGGTTGACCTAAGTGAGAGCATAGAGGAAACAAGAATATGGGGTGGAAGTGAGGGAAGAGAGAAACGGGTCTCAGGTGGGCAGGCTCAGGACACGAACTTAGACTATTCGAGAAAATGGGGACTGCAAGCTGGAAAATATTTTCCTTCTCTTCTCAAGGATGAGTGGGCAGAGGAGGCGAAAGGAAGCCTGGTGCCATCTTGGTTAGGAGAGGAAGGGGACAATGAGATGGATTTGTAGGCATTGCCAAGTGCTTGCTGATGATACCTGTGTCACTCAGCATCGAGAGGCAGGGATGTTGCGATGTCGCACAAACAACATCATGATTTCACTTTCTTCTTTTTGCTAAATCTGTTTTAACTTGCTAGCCCTGTGTTCATTGTCAGGGGATGTAGAAATGAGTATGTAAAGCTTGTAGCACCTGAAATGATACCTCATCAGATTGAAAATGGAAAGTCTTCTGTCACCATTTAGAGAAAAATGTTTTTGGTTTATCTCTTGCAAAAGTTTCACTGCCTTAAGTAGATCCTGAGTTATGTCTTTGTAACCCCAATATGTGAGAAGTTAGCACACCTATTACTCCAATTTTATCAATTAGAAGATGTCCCCCAGAGAGATGACGTGTAAGTGATTGTTAAAGACTGGAATTTCACGTCGAATTTTAATAGTTGATTCCTCTTATAGTGAAATTTCACACTAAGAGCTAGGATCTGGGGGCGCCTGCGTGGCCCAGTCGGTTAAGTACCCAACTCTTGATTTCAGCTCAGTCTGTGATCTCACGGTTTGTGGGATCGAACCCCAGAGTGGGCTCCGCACTGACAGCACAGAGCCTGCTTAGGATTCTCTCTCCCTCTCTCTCTGCCCCTCCCCCACTCATGGTCTTCCTCTCTCTCTCAAAGTAAATAAATAAACTTGAAAAAGAAAAAAAAAAACAAAAAAAAAACAGAACCAGGATCCGAGTCCTAGCACAGATTTCCAGAGAGCTTATGCCCAGGGCCTGAGAAAATTCAGCCATCACACGATATCCCTGGCTGTTCTTCGTGTCATTTATCTTCTTAGTATCAATGACTTTACTCACCTATATGAGAACTACCTGTAAGACAAAAATACAAAGTGTGCTCTGAAAATTCCAGTGTCACGAGCATCCTTGGGGAAATTATGACTTCCGACTCTTGCCTTCATTTTTCTAAAATAAATTATGCGTCTATGTTCACAGACACTTAGACTACTGAGTGATGTGGCTGACAGCCCTCTTAAATATCGCCCAATTTGAGTGGACAGAGGCAGAACAAGCCAGGAAAATTGCGGCTGGATAAAATTAATATGAAAGGTGTCTCACTGCAGAGAACCATTTGAATGTCTCGGATACCAGCTAAGAAATATCTAATTAGAAACTAATCCCTTTTGCCTCGTAAGTTGTTTATACCTTTTTCTGTAATTTGATTGAATGGGTTAATCATTCATGAAAGATAGACCTGTCATAAGGAAAGACTGGGGAAAAGAGAATCACAGAGAAAAATGCTAGCCGTGTCCACATTAATCCTGGGAGAAGCACCATTTTAAAGGCAGCCAGTCAATCCTCACGGTGAAGTATGTGGGTTTTGCCATCAAGTAGTCTTTTGGGGTCAGAAATTTGAACCTCATGACTCGTAGCTGCTACCTCCAGTGTGACTGTGGGACATTCCATTGACCCCTCTGTACCTTAGTATCATCATCTGTAAGTGGGAATAATAATAGTTCCCAGCACACAGGCCAGCTGTGGAGATGAAAAGAGGTACCACACGCGACGTTGTGTTAGAATGGCGCGTGGCCCACTGTCAGCCCCTGATATCGGCTACAGTGATGATGGCAATGATGATGATGATGAAGTCTGTGTAGCTGTTTTCATATCACATATTGCTTTTAAATAAGTGTTATTTAAATATGCATGTTAATACATCATATGACTTACTATTAATATTGATTTCATTTTAATTTAATATTAAATTAAAGTCAATTTTTAAAAATTATGCTCTCTGGAGGCCACTGGATTCTCTTGAGTCCTCCCTTCCCCCATGCCTCAGCAGATTTCGTGGAATCTGAGACTGAAACAGAATGGAGTTTCTATGGGCAAGTCGGGAGACCAAAAAACCCACACCTACTGTGGCAAATAAGCCTTCAGATGACCCCAATAGGTCACCTCCCTGTCTAATCTCCTGTGACTTGCTTGTGACCAATAGAATACGGCCATAGACTATCCCCCTCCCATAAGTGGGGAAAGAAGGAGAGAGAGAAAGAGATCATTAAAAGTGAGCAACTCTGTCCGGAACCACAGAGAGAGATGCTCCCCTACAAGCCTTGAGGAAGCAAATGTCCACACTGTGAACTGTCTACAGGAAAGACCGCGGGTGGGGAGCTGCAGGCGGCCCCCAGCCGGCAGCCAGTGGGAGGCCAGGGACCTCAGTGGACAGGAACCTGCCAACAACCTGAATGAACTCGAGGCAGACTCTTTCCCGAGCCTCCAAATAAGAATATGTTCTGGCCAACACCTTGATTAGAGCCTTGTGTGAAAGAACAGGAGATCCAGCTAAGCCGTGTCTGGACTCCTGACCTATGGAAACTATGAGATAATAAGTGTGTGTTGTTTTAAGTTGCTAAACTGTGGTAATTTGTCACACAGCAATAGAAAATAAATACACTCAGCTGTGAGTCTTGTTATAGGTTAACTTGTGTTCCCCCCAAAGATGTTGAGGTCCTAAGCCCCAGTACCTGCGAATGTGACCTTAACTTGGAAACAGGGCCTTTGCGAATTATCAAGTTAAGATAAAATTGCACTGGGCTGGACTCTAATCCAATTTGTCTGGTGTCCTTATACGCAAGGGAAATGCAAACACATCTACAGAGGGCAGCCGCAGGGAGAAGGAATGCCCGAGTCTACCAGAAGCTATAGGATGACGGCATGTCGAGAAGATTATCTTTCACAGTCCTCAGGAGGAACCAACCCTAGCAACACCTTGATTTTTGGCTTTTATCCTACAGAACTGAAAGACAAAAAATTTCTGTTGTTTAAGCCAGTCAGCTTGTGATACTTTGTTATGGAAGCCCTAGGAAAATAATAGTTTTTCAAAGGCAGGAAGCTGGGAAGGGCTACTTTCCCTTCAGGGGTGGGGAAAGACTGGAAAGGAGAATAGAATTCATCCATCCATCCATCCATCCCATCCATCCATCCATCCATCCATCCACTCATTCAATAGACATGGATCCGAGCCTCTGTGTTGCCAGGCGTTGGGCCAGGCAGATCCTGTGTGCTATGTAGGGGGTTATGGAGATCAAAGCACAGCCCTCAAGAAGCCCATCATCTAATGGAGAGGGTACGGAAAGCACAATTCAGTTTGACATGTGCTAGAGCAGAATATGAACATAGCTTTGTGGTGCTTCATCCTATCTGGAAAGAGGGGTGAGGAAGGCTCCCTGGAAGAGGGACACAGACGAGGAAAAGGAAGAAGAAGAAAGAGGGTAATCTAAAGACAAGGAATCGTATGTAAAAATGTATGAAGACATAAAAGAGCACAGACGTTCCAAGTACAGGTCAGAGTGGAGAGTGCTTGGGGGCACAAAGCCAAGTGTGCTGCTACCTGCTGTGCTCAAGGATTTGAATTGCATCCTGGAAGTCTGAGGAGCCATTGAGGAGCCTTACGGAAGTCGGATTCAGGTGGGATTGCGATACAGAGGCCCGAACCAGGACCGTGGCAGACGGGATGAAGAGGAGAAGACACTTTTGAGAGATACGTGGGAGTCAGAATTGACAAAACTTGATGAGTTGTAGGATTAGAGAAATGAGGAAAAGAGAGGAGTCCGGGATGATTCCATATTTCTCTTGCTGACTAAGTAGGTGGTGATAACTTCCCCAAACCAAGGAATACGAGAAGGAGAGATGAAGTTAGTTGCCACCCCCATGGCCATTGCCCTCTTCTTCGCTGAGAGAACTCCAGCTTTGTTCCCCCTCCTCTGAGGGGCCATGAATTCAAAGGAGGCTGGACCCCTTCCTAGTGCACGGGCCATAAATCTTGTTAGGTGTAGACCCACACTGTCCAGTACAGTACCACTGGCCACTTGTGGCTGTTGCTCACTTGGAATGTAGCTAATCCAAAGTGAGATGGTCTGTGAACGTAAAATATACACTAGATTTCAACGACTTGGTATTAAAAAAAAATGTAAAATGTAGTATCAATAATGTATTGGATAAATGCTGAAATAATATTTTAGATATATTGGAGGTCAAAATATATTATTAGAACTAATATCACCTTTTCTTGTTTAATTTTTTTTAATATTTATTTTTGAGAGAGAGACAGAGTGTGAGCGGGGAGGAAGAGAGAGAGAGGGAGACACAGAATATGAAGCAGGCAGGCTCCAGTCTCTGAGCTGTTAACACAGAATCCACAAACCGCGAGATCATGACCTGAACCGAAGCTGGACTCTTAACTGACTGAGCCACCCAGATGGCCCTTTTTGTTTTTAATGTGACTGACTGCTAGAAAGTTTAAAATTGTATATGTGACTCACATTATATTTCGACCAGACAGTGCAGATTTAAGCCAATCATGGTGGTCTCGTTCCCTCACCAGGTGAAGGATTTAAGATGGTATATGAATGTAATGTCTTTATGACCAATGAAAATGGGGGTGGAGTGGTTGATGACAAGGTTTCTAGAAGGTTTTCTATTCTCTTCAGATGGAACAGAAAACAGGGAGAAACACTCCTTTTTCTGCCACGGATGTTGATATCGGTGCGCTGCCTAGAACAATGGCAGCCATTTTGGGACCCTAAGGATAGCCGGCTTAAGAAAATAAATCAGAGTATAAAGATAGAGAAAAGCTGTATCCTTGATGACATAAATGAGCCTCTGAACCCACGAATTTTTTATGTTAAAATTATATCTTTTATGTTAAATATATTACTAAAGTCAAATTTAAATGGGTTTCCTGTGCAGTCAAAAGCATTCCATCTAGTGACACCAGTGTCTCTAGATACTAGAGTCTCTAGACTCTAGATGTTCTCTGTGGATGTTATCCCTCTTCTTCATGTATATTCAAGTTTTGTTTTTCTCTGAAAAATAAGGAGAAAATCAGATAACTATTTGGATAATTTTATCCTAAGTTTATTTATTTTTGAGGGAGAGGGAGAAAGGAAGTGGAGAAGGGGCAGAGAGGGACAGAGAATCCAAAGCAGGCTCCGAGCCACCAGTGGGGAGCCCAGTGTGGTGCTCAATCCCACAAACTGCGAGATCACGACCCAAGCCAGTTATCAAGAGCTGCACACCTAATCGGCTGAGCCTGGGTGGCCAGGCATTCCTAGATAATTCTTTTGGTCTCTGTGGAAAAAAAAAAATCCTTAGTGGCTGAAATGATCTTGATGAGATGACATTTTTTCTGAGTAATACTCTGCTTTTTTTTTTTTTTTTTTTTTGCTTTTTGCTTTTTTTTTCTTTCGATATATAAATAAGTAGACCCAGGTCAGGCAATAGAGGATAGATTTGTTTCTGTAGTAATTCCCATGCAGTTACCCTGGGCTCTGTACCTGGCGAGGAGAGAGCCACTTTTCTGGGTAGCTGCTAGACTCCAAACCTTGCAGAACTCGGTAGCTATCGTCTCTGGAAGTAGCCTGACACGGCTTCAAGGAGAAGGGGACGTGATGTGATCAGCACAGCCTGTTGCGTGTGGGGAGCCAGCATTAAAAATCTGCATTTGACAGATCTCTTCTCTGGCCCTTGGTTATACCCGGATAGGCAGATTGTCGTGGACGTGACTCTGACCCACCACGCCGTCCCTTCTCCCTTCAGCTGCCCCCGCCCCAAGGCCCAAATATAAAAAGCTGCTGACATCAGAAGGGAGAAACCGCCGGGAACTCTGGTCAATGCCTGAAGCACGTTGGCGAGGCAAGGAAAAGAAAGACCGTTTTTTAAAACAGTTGTTGGCAGCAGAGACGTGTGTGCGCGCAAAGCAGCCGAGAGAAAACAGAGGAGGTGTGGGGACGGAGCGGTGTGGGAGCTGAAAGGGACCTTTGAGCTTTCAGTTCAACTCCTTCCCTTAAACATGAGCTAATGGGGCCCAGAGAGGTGCTTTTGGCGCCTGCCTCCTCCCTTCTACGGGCACGGAATGCTGGCCACGGCCCATCCTCTAGGAAACAGAGGGCCGTGGGTTTGGGGGGGCCACGGGCAACCCTGCCCTCCAGGGGCTCCCAACACCAGCTGTGACCGAGTCAGGATCGGACCCGAGTCAGGGCGATTTTGTTTTTGTTCTTACTTTGCTTTGTTTTATTTTCCTAAGTCGCTGCCTCCCTCCATTCCAGATATGAACCAGTCCTCGGTGCTGGCTCTCAGACTACTTCTGCTCTGTGTCTGGGCTGCTGGGGTTTGGTGACCATTAGATTAAGAAAATAGAGCAGCAAATTCTTGCTCAGATGGTATTCTGGGGAAGCATGCTGTTCCTCTCTCTCTCCCTCCCTCCCTCCTTTCCCCTCTCCCATCTTCTTTCCTTCCTTGCTTGCCTCCTTCTTTCCAACATACATTATTTCCTTGAGCAGATTTAGTTACCATTTTTACCATGTTTACTATCCTTCCTAACTTTGGGAAAGACCAAGAAACACCTTGGTTGGGATCATGAATCCAAACAGAACTACCACAAGGGTAAAATTCAGGGGACAAGTGCCCTCCACGGCCCTTTTCACTCCCTTGTCGGGAATTTTTACACTAAATGTAGCTATTCTCTGGAGAAGTACGAAACTGGACAAGTTGGCATCTTTTGTCTGTACCTGGAGCCTGGGAAGGTAGACCGAAGTCAGAATAGCGGCAGGGAAAACATTTAGAATGACATCTAAAAGGCGAGCCAAGAAGCGGGTCAGCTCTGGTGGAGGAATCCTTTCTCCCTGTCCTTTCCCACCTTTAGAATCCAAAGCCCCCCTCCCCAGCCTCAGGCGGGTCTAGAACTCACTGGAAACCTGGCCTGCACACCAACAGGAGGATCCAGAGGGCTGAGCGGGGCAGGGGCCGGGCCAGTGGATAAGGGGGAATGGAAAGGATTCAGGGGAGGGGGAAGAAGGGACAAAGGGTTTTCTCTTGAGAAGCTGTTGGAAGTCATCTGGATCCTCTGTGCCTCACTCACCAGGTGGCCCTCCAGCAAGTCCCCCGGCAAGGCTCTCCCACGGCTTCCAAATCCATCAGCCCCTCCCCCATCCCTGTCCAGTGTGCCACCATCACGCGGGAGGGCAGAGCCTCCAAGATGGCCTCTGAGCGTCCACCCTTTCCTCCTTACAATGCGTTCTCCCGGGAGCAGCTGAAGGGATCGTTTAAAACGATAAATCAGATTGTGAAACCCCCAGTGGCTTTCCGAGGGTGGGGGTGGGGGGTATCTAGCCCTGAGTTCCTTCCTGACTTTCTCCATTACCACTAGCTCCCTTGCTCACCCATCCAGCCATGCCGGCCTTCTTTCGGGTCCTTGCACGTCCAGCCGCATTCTTGCCTCAAGTCCTCCCCGCTTGCTCATCCCTCCTGCCTGGAACACCCTCCCTTCAGCACCTGTCCTGGCTCTCTCTTCCTCCTCCTTCAAGCCTCAGCTCAGTCGGTGCTCCCAGGGGTCCTTCGCCGACCACCAGCCTCCCTCTTCGTTCTTTGCGCCATCATCACCACCTGAAGTTATCTTGCTGGTTCTTTTCTTTCTTTCTTTTTTTAATATCTGTTTTAGGAGTCTGTTTTCCAACAAGGTTGAAAGTTCTCGAAGAACTGTCTTGCCTGGGGCTGTCCCCGTGGGGCCTAGAACAGAGCCTGGCACAGAGTAAATGCTCCATACGGGCTTGTTGAATGAATCGGTGAGTGAAAAGAAATGTGGGGTGGCCTTAAAAACCCAGAATGGAGACCCCAGACCAGGGTCGCCATATTTTGTAAATACAAATCCCAAGAGCCCATGTACACTAGACTTCCAGATAAATAATGAATGCACGCAATACTAAATGAGCAGATGTCCCGAATATTGCGTGCGTTCACTGTTTATCTGAAATCCAGACATAACTGGGCGTCCTTTATTGTATATGGCAGCTGTAGGCCAGAGTCATTGAGGAAGGGCTCATACGAATGGAGCAGAGCAAAGCAGACCTTCTCAACTCTCTGCCTTCTAGACCCTTACGTGTTATAAGAGACATGAAGTGATGTACAGCACTGTTTTGTTCTTTCTTATGGACTGTGTATGTGTGTGTGTGTGTCTGTCTGTCCATTTGGCTAATAGTAAAGTGGGTTTGGTAATGGATCTACCACCAAATCCTCCCACCCTAAAGGCTACAGGACAGAATATGGAGCAGTGAACGAAAGAGCTACAGAGCAGACATAGCCACAGGAAGTTGTGGCTTCTTTCATAGTGACGCAACAACCCCAGGCACACCTTCTCCTAGAGGAGGGTTTTCCTTGCTTGGAACTCTTTGTCTTTTCACGGAGAAAAGGAGCTCTGAGGTGATTTTATTTTTGTTTTTGCAAAAATGGAATAATTCAATAAATCAAATGTTTTCTTGGACTTCGCGATTAAAAGAAAAGCTCACGTTTCTCTCAAAGACGTTTTCAGTTCCTATAGTCTCAAAAAATACCAAACTTTATGAGGAAACCAAATTATGTACATTCCAGTATTATCCTCTTGTGTCCATAAAATGGTTTCAGATGTGGAAAGTGCATTTAAAAACGTGCATATATTTCAATTTCCTCCAAAAGTTCCTGTCCAAGAATGATTTTCCCCCCATGGCTTCACAATGTCTAGAAATCACATGGATCAGAAGGGGTCTGGTGGCTTGACCTCCAGGAGGCTGTGGGAAGGCCATCAGGGTAACAGGACAAGAGACATTTTTGCATGTAAAACAGGTTGGGTCAAGTCCCTTAACATATTAAAGGAAAGCAAAGCTTGAGATCCTCGGAGCTCACTCCTAGAGCCATAAACGCTTTATCTGGGGGCAGCCCAGAGTCTTTCTGTGTCTTAACAAATCTCACATAACTTGGGGCCCCCCGGTGGCTCAGTAGGTTAAGCGTCCAACTCTTGGTTTTGACTCCAGTTGTGATCTCATGGTTATGAGATCGAGCCCTGCATGCGGCTCTTGCGCTAAGCGTGAAGCCTGCTTGCGTTCTCACTCCTTCTCTCTCTGCTCTTCCCCTGCTCATGCTCTCTCTAAAAAAACAAAAACAAAAACAAAACAAAACAAAAAAACTCACATAGATGAAAAACACCTTTCCTTAATGAAAAATAGAATATTGTTAAGTATATACCGTGGCTGTTTTGTTCTGATTCGGTTTGGGAGCCGGTAGGGCAGCTAATTTACAACAGTGTTCCTTGGACCACTGCAGCCATTTTCAAGGCCTTCAGAATTATGCCTCCGTTTTGTCTCATCTTCTTCACAGCAGTTTTTGCTTTCGGCGTTGACGTCCCCTCCTTGCAGTTTTATGGATGGGGCAGACGCCTGACAAATTTAGTGGTCTACGATAAGTTCAAAGCAAAGCGATCTAGCTGTAAGCTCCTCCTCCCCACAGTCACCTGTTAGATGGAAACCAATTCAGTAAGTCGGCTCAGCTGGAAATCGAGGGAGATGCAAAGGTGATGACCCTCATTCTGTTTACCTTTTGACCACATCGACCCTCTGCCCCGTCTCCATGAACAGCATCATTATGCATTTCATATCCATTTTTATTAACACACCCCATTTCTAAAAGAATCTGTGCTGGTGTAACACAATGAATATATATATGTAATGAATATATATATATCTTTTTAATGTAAATATATAAAATACACAAAGATTTAAAAAAACACCTAATCTTTTTTTGTTCTTGGATGTAAATACATAGAACTCTCTAGAACACAGTCTTATTGATGGGTTACTCTATAAAATACCAGATTAGTACACTGCTTAGCTGTGAGAGCAGGGACGTCAGAAATCAGGCCTTCCAATGCTAGATGAATGATACAAGCAGAGGATGGACACATCTTTAAAAAATTAGGCTTGACAAATATACGCAAATACGGACTGTTTTTTCACTGCAAGAAAGACATGCAGGGCGTCTGCCCTGCACTTCACAGGTAATTGAGCCTGCACTTTCGTGTTCCTGGTAAAGCCATTAACCCTACTTAATTGTCTCGTAATATCTAACGTTTTCCCCAGCAAGCCAAAATCTACTCCGATGAGCTCCTCTGGGTAAACTGTGTAAGTATACCACAGTGCAAAGCACATCCCTAGAAAAAGTCAGTTAAAATTTTGTGAATCGAAATAGATTTTTAAATGTGTGTGGTGAATTGAGGAAGAAGCTTGGTAGGGAGTCTACTATTTAAAGAAGCCGGTCGGTGAAGCTTTTTTAAATCTGTCATATAATTTTCTATATTTTATTTGACATTAATTTTTTTCTTACTTTCATAAGTAATGCATACTTGTTGTAATAAGTCAGAACACCCAGAGAGGTACAAACAAAAAGCAAATAGTGTTCCCACCAACTCCCATGTCACCCAGGTGACGAATACTGACAGTCCGAGGTGGGTCATCCCATGCTTCGCTCATAAAAATATACACAAATACATGCCCACACTTACTGAGGGGTAGTGCAGTTTTCACTCTTGCTTTCACTCTTTTTTTAAAAAATATTTATTTATTTATTTATTTATTTATTTATTTATTTATTTATTTATTTATTTTGAGAGAGAAAGAGAGCACGCGTGTGCATGGGAGAGAGGCAGAGAGAGAGGCAGAGAGAGAATCCCAAGCAGGATCCGCACTGCCAGCACAGAGTCTGACCTGGGGCTCCATCTCACGAACCTTGAGGTCACGACATGAGCTGAAATCAAGAGTCGGACGTTTAACCCACTGAGCCACCCAAGCGCCCTATTGTTTCTATTCTTTTTACTGAAACAAATCCTATTATACACATTATCCTTTCTTTTATTCCCATTTAGCTGTCCCCCTCAGTTAAGTGCTCATCGTTCTAGCTAATTCTGTTTCACAACAGCCATAGTTACCAAATATTCCACATATAAATATATAATGATTTGCTCAACCTGCGCCTTTAGATGGGCATTCCATTTCTTCATTTTCCATTGTTATTTATTTATTTATTTATTTATTTATTTATTTATTTATTTTACTGTCACAAACAATACTGTAAGAGGCATTCTGGGACAGCATTGCCTGTAGGACTAGAGACTCTGGTGCTTACTTTCCAAGTTCAGAGTTTTGCATATCAGTTTTCCTTAAAATAATTAGAACTAACTTAATAGAGTGTAGAAATATCTTGGAGCAAACTACTATCTCTCCCTTTTTAAAATGCATGTTTCTACGTCGATCGGGCTTCGAGTGCCCACAGACTGCAAGCCAGCTTTCTGTCTCTGGTACAGCAGCTGCTCCTTGCTGGAGGCAGAAGTGTTTGTCCTGCAAGGCTTTGACCATTCCCTGGCCTTTCCACACTGGGTACAATTTTTTCCCAAGTGCAGGCTCTGTGAAGTTAGCGAACTTTCACTCTTCGGGAAACTTACGGAGATGCATAAGAAGTCTAAACACTCAGCCTCAGAACTCAGCCTCAGTAATTGAGTCCTTTGTAAAACTAGAGCCTGTGTATTCAGATAGGAAGGTGAAACTCCAGCAATGGTTTGTATGTTTCTTGTGTGCAAACATGTAGGGTGTTAGGAAGCGAGAGCTACATAGCTCCAACACACCTGATTTTGAACCACTATCACCCCAGAGAGGAATCATATTTCTGACTATTCTGACTGTGATAGTAGAGTTGCAAGATTTAGGAAATAAAAACACGAGATGACCATTTAAATTTGAATTTGATAAACCCACAAATAAGTTTTTGTTATTTTCTTACATGTTTACAAGTTTACACTCTAGTTTACAATATTACACAAGACATACTTACACTAAAAAATTATTTGTGGTCTCTCTGAAATTCAAACTTAATGGGCGGCCTGCATCTTATCTAGCAATTCTATATGATAGAAGAAGTTTGCTCCCTGCCCTCTGCCTGGAACTTTCTTTGCTTTTTCCCCCTGAGTCAGAACCACATAGCAGAGGGATTCACCTTTCCTTCCTTGGCCTCTCGGTTTCCCTGCAGATTTTGTGTTCACGCCTTGAAGCCTATCAGTATAGGGAAAGCATCTAGTCCCAAAACTCTTTACCGAGCACTGAGTGCTGGTGGTTACCTTACAGCTACCAGCCTTCCTTCCTGGGTTGAGGGATCTCTGCATTCCCAACCTCCTCTCACACATTGACCATAACAGAATCCACACAGCCGCAACGGCTCTAAACCAAGTCCATTTTCACTGTGCAGAAATCTTTATAAGAAAATGCCAGGACCCTGAACATAAATGCATGTTCTTTTAAACAACCAGGTAAGATGGCTAAATCCACAGGAACAACGATTGGAAGAGAATGCAAAAGAAAGCAAACCTGTTTAAAACTCAGAATTTTTAAAAAATAAAATCGCTCGTGTTCAAAATGGTTGGTTTTAATCACACCAAATATTTAAAAACGGAAGTTTTGTGGTGCATATCTAGAGAGGTCAGTCTGCTGAGGCCTTTCAATTCCTCGCAGCCTGAACCTTCCAAATCACAGGACTATCTGACTTTTCTATTGACGGGCAGAGCATCGTTGAGAGACGTGTTGAAGTTTATACTCGGCCATGAGCATGTGAAACACATTCGTCCTGGAAATTGGAGAATCAAACAAAAGAATGGTCCTTAAAGATGATCTGGTCCAGTGTTCTGTAAACATCTTTCTCCTGACCTGCCATGAACACTCTCCCAAGAGAATACTTACCCTTGCTATGTGAGGCCATCTGATATTTACATCCTATTCTAGCCCATTTTTTTTAAGTTGGTTGTGACCCACCTTATTGATTTCACTATCCATTAATGGATCACAACCCAGTTTGAAAAACACTAGAAAGAATCCCAGCTCCCTCATCTTAAAAATGGGAAAATCAGAGGACATGGTGGGAAATGGCTTGACCAAGGTGAGTTCAAGGTAATCCTACAACCATGAGAAGCCCCTTCTGGTTCCCACTTAAGTCAGCAAAACAGTTCACTCCAAACAGCTTGTCTCCCATCATCTGCCAAGTCGATTATTTTTTGAAGTTGAGAGAGAGAGAGGCAGAGTGAGAGGGAGAGAGAGAATCCCAAGCAGGCTCCACATTGTCAGCGCAGAAGCCCAACAACGCAGGACTTGAACTCATGAACCATGAGATCATGACCTGAACTGAAACCAAAAGTAGGACGCTCAACTGACTGAACCACCCAGGCACCTCCAAGTAGAGCTACTTTAGATATGACATGGGCCTCTCGAGGGGGAATGGGGGCTATATTAGTGGAAGAATGTCATCCTTACATCTGCATGGAATTCTCTGAGATCTCAAAACGAAAACATAAAATTAGGTGATTTGGCCAATGCCCTCATATCTGGCTCTGAAGGCTCTCCAGACAAAGAACCAGTCTGTTCTCCTGGTTTCATTTGGGCACTCTCGGCTCCTGGCACAGAAGCGTACTAAAAACTCTGAACATAGTCCTTCTTTCAGTGTTTGTCTGTGTCGCAATGTTTACATGTATGATCTCTAGAAACTCAGATGAGCTCATAAACGATTGCCTAGCAATAAGAAGGAGTAGACTTGGCGTCCATACAGGTTGAAATAACCACCCGCAGAAACCCGGTGCATAATCAGAACTCAAGCGGCGGTGCAGATCTGAACGGACAGGACCCCGGAAGGCTATGGTCTGTCCTCCAGTTTGGGCTGAAGAATGACCACAAGTGGGCACTACATTGCCAGTCAGACACCTGAAGCCCCGTGGCTTAATTGTTAGGCCTTTGTATCAGCATGGCTTTATTGTTCCTTCAGGGGAATTATGACCCAGAAAGATAAGGTCTTAAACCAATAAGATCTTCCAATACTCATTCATCTGAACAATAGACCGCTCAGCCAGCTGTCTTCCTAAGACAATAGGTTATTCATCTGGGCAAATAGCCCACCTCTCGGGACAGTAGGTCACCCAGGGGGGCAAATCTGCTTGCCCCTCAAATCACCATTTATACACAGAGTCTCATTACAAAACTCTCACTTATCTGTTGTGTCCACCGACCCTAAGCAATTTTATCACGGACTGTGCCCAATTCTAATCGGTTTTCCTAACTTAAAGGCCCACCTTAAACCACTGAACTCAGACCCAAATCCCTATGAATATTCTTCTTCTGAGATACTACTGACACCTCATTAGGGTGATGTTTTTCCTCATCACAGTAAATACTAAACTCAGCTCTGTTTGATCAATAGACGATTCTGGTGGTTTCACTGGAGAGTCGGCAGTCAATAGCCTATATGGTTTAAATGAAGACAATTTAATGAAGGGACTCTGCAGAAGTGAGGGCAGGATTCCTGGAATAAACAAGGGATGGTGAGGCACCCAGGGTCCAGCAAGAGTGGGAAGCCATTGTCATCCCTAGGTCTCAAGGGACAAGGAGAAAAATGGTGTCACTGGAAGCCCTACAGCGGGAACTGTAGGGCTGTGGGCCGCCCAACACAGGCTGGAGTCTTGGAGGCACACATCCCCTGTCAGGAACGAGGTGCACGTAGGAAGGGGGCAGAGAGGAAACGCTGCCACGTCTCACTTCTCCCACCCTTCAGTTGACAGTTGATGGCAGGTTCCTCCCATTGACCAAACCCAAATGGAAGCCAGCAAGTGGGGGCAGGGGGATGGGGGTTGGGTGGCAGGGTTGATAAGGTAGGAGTCAGAGCAGAGAAGGGTGTAGAATGGGTCTGTGTGAACGGGGGGGGGGGGGGAGGGGAGGGGAGCTGGAGGGGTGAGCGAATGAACAATAACCAGTACACAGCGCTGGAGGTGTGCTTATCGAATAAATGAATCCAGCAAGGTACATAGTAATTAATGTTTGTTAATGAAGGAATAAATGAGTTATACTGAATATACATTCTTTCTACTTAGGCCTTTGTTTTGCAGTGGTGGGGAGGGACGGTAGCGGGGACAGGATGGTCATAAGCACTGTCAGCTTCGTTCCTTTGCTTATAACTTCATCCTAAGCCAAGATCAATAAGAAACTCAAAGAAGAAGGACAATTGGACCTGTTTTCGAGATTTCATAGATACTGTCTGTGCAATAATTGGACTTTAAGCATGGACTTAGGAGCTGCAGCATGAATAATTCTTCACCCCACCCCCTAAAATATCACTAAACCAAGATTTTGTACCTAGGAAGCTAACCATAATTGCAAGAGCTACCCATATCACATTTTCTGGAAGGAGTTGAAAAGGTTAGCAAATTTGGAAATACCACCAAATAAGTTGCCAAAATAATCCTTTTGTAACGGTCTGTTTTGAATTATATAGTCTAAAAGAATGTGAGCTGGTGAGGGTTAAAGCCAAGGAAGCAAATTAAGTTTTGGAGCTCTGTGCCATGTGATAGATACTTCCCAGTACGATTGCTAAAAAGCTCTAGTTCTGAAACCAGACTGACCTGGTTTTGAATCTTTGAGCAAGGCACTGACCTCCGTGCCTCAGTTTCCTCATTTATAAAATGGGAATGATATCCCATGCTTCTTTTGGCAATTATATTTTGGCAGCCAGCATTCATCCCCCCCCCCCCCCTTTCCACGTTCATCCACGTATCCGAGGGCTGGAAGGCTGGTGATTACATGTCCCAGACTCCTTTGCTTTCATGGTTCTTGGTAAGAAATCAATTCTGACGACGATATATATCAGCTCGTGCAAGATTTGGAAGTTGAGGCTTTAGCAGAGGTGACGTTTTGCAGCAACTTTAGGTTTTTCCCTTTCTAGTTACCAGCCCGGGTGCTGCAGGATGGCTGTGACCATGGACCCGCAATTCCCTGTAATTTTCCTGACCTGGGCAGTGGCACTTACTTCTTGTAATGAGCCTGCGGCGGCAAACCTGAATGCTTGCAGGTGCCACCCGTGACTTCATCTGCAACCTCAGCCTTTTCAACTTCTTTTTACAAACATCAAATTCCTTCTGTTAAATCCTTTCCTATTTGAAATCCCTAAGGTGGTTTCTGTTTGTCTAACCGAACCCTGAGTGATATCTGCTTGAGCGTACGCTTCATACTGAAGGGGTCCCTTTTGCAGAAACAATCCTTGAATTAATCACTCCAGGGGCCGACCTTCGGCATGCCTGTAACTGTTCGTGGGATAGCCTATGAAACGGAAGACCAGAGTTCTCCCCAGCAGTCAAGAAAAGTGAGCAAACTTTGTTCATTATCCTGTTGGCACTGTAATTAAGATCATTTATTTGGTTACTATAACCCTTGCTAACACCTTACTTGTAGAATCATATTATATAAAACTATGAGCTGACCTGGGTTTCTCGGTAAAAAAAAAAAAAAAAAGTACAATTCTAAAATTCAAACATATATTTAGAAATCGAACGAAGGTTTTATGTACCAAGAGCCACTAATAGCCGTTCCTTCAGGCAAAACCTCTCACTTTAAATGATCAGTCTGCTCAGGGGGTATGCGAGCACCTTACACGTTTACTGCCCTCCCGTCTAGTTTGACGTGCTGTACTTATTAGTAATTTTTATATTCTTTTCGTTAAAAACAGACGAAAGTTGGACGATTTGTCACAAATGTTGCCGTCCTTTGCCAGTTCTACCAAAACGTAGTAAACAGAAGACGGCCTCCCTCATACTGCATCTCTCCTTCCCATTCCGGCGCCTCCCGTAAGTCCTACCTAGTGCATACATCTGAACATCTGAACATACTGCACACCGTATCGGCGTGGCACCCCCCCCCCCCATGGACGAGACTGTAATCTTCTGGAAGGCAGCTTTAGCACTTTGGGGAGACTCTTGGTCTGGTGTTCTGCACACTGAAAATATTACTGAGGAGGTCCCGCCTCAAATTTCGGAGACAGCCAGCAGCTGAGACCCCAGCAGTGTCCTTTTAGTGCCTGTGTTTTTCGAAGCTAAGTCCGGTCGGTCCTCGCTTGCCTCAAGAAATCTGATTAATCTTATCTCTGAACTAATGAAACTGACTCCATGGCGCTTTGTAAACATCCAGGGTGCTCCCCAAAAGGTAAACAGCGGAAATAGTGCAGATCAAAGCCTCCGCCATGAGGTGCTGCTATTACGGTTTGAGGGTCACGCCTGCCTGGGAGGAACAATAAACACAGGCTGGCTTTGATCGTGTCCCTCTCAGCACAGAACCTTCGGTGGCTCCCCATTGCCTTCAAAAGCCCACACCTCTTGGTGGATTCATCCTGCTGCTCCAGACGGCCCTCTGGTCCCAACCCACTGCCCCAGCCTTACCTCCCTCTGCTTCCCACTCCCGGGAGCAAAGCCACCAAGCATGCTGCACGCAGCTCATCACTGGCTTGGTGGCCTCAACATATCCCCCCTTCTACTTCCTCTCCGCTCGCCATCACGTGCATTCCACCTCCCCCGGCGTGGGTCCTGCCTCTTCTCTGAGCGAAAACGTAATGATGCACGCCCAGTGCAGGAAGAACAAATAATGCCTCTTACCTACTCACTAAGCATTTTACATGTATTATCTCACTTAATCCTCAGAACAACTCTACGAGGTAAGATTTTTCCCTCCATTTTATGGATGAAGAAATTAAGGCAAACACCAATGGTATATTCGGGCTGCATGATTCAACTCTCAGATCGTGTTTACAGCTCACTTAGTCTGTAGAAGAAAATTTGGCTAATTTATTTCTAAAATAGACGAAGGACATCTGTAAGACTTCTTGAGCAAAGTAGTTGGTATATTCAAAATTCAGTGTCATAATCTCAAAACTGCAACCTCGTACGTGATATGAAATACTTTGTAGCCAATAAGCACATGAAAGGATATTCAACATCACTAACAATTGGGCAATGCAAATCACAACCATAATGAGATACCACTTCGCACTCATTAGGACGGCTGTTACATTAAAAAAAAGAAAGAAAAAGGAAATAACAAGTGTTGATGAAAATGTAGAGAAGTGGAAATCCTTGGGTAGTGCTGGTGAGAATGTAAAATGGTTCGGCTGCTGTGGAAAACAATATGGCGGCTCCCTCTCGGCCCCCCCCCCCAGATTAAACACAGAATTACCCTATGATCCAGCTAGTCCACCTACAGGCATATACCCTCCCCAAAATCAAGAACAGGAAGTCAGGGGCGCCTGGGTGGCTCAGCCGGTTGAGCGGCCGACTTCGGCTCAGATCATGATCTCGCAGTCTGTGAGTTCGAGCCCTGCGTCGGGCTCTGTGCTGACGGCTCAGAGCCTGGAGCCTGCTTCGGATTCTGTGTCTTCCTCTCTCTCTGCCCTCCTCCTGCTCATGCTCTGTCTCTATGTCTCAAAAATAAATAAACGTTAAAAAATTAAAAAAAAAAAAAGAACAGGAAGTCAAAAAGATACTTGTACCTCCATGTTCATAACAGCATCATTCACAACAGCCGAAGTTAGAACTCAAATGTCCACCAGCAGATAAATAAATAAGCAAAATGTGGCAATCACGTGCAATGGTCTGTCATTCAGCCTTAAAGAGGAATGAAATTCTGACGCCTGCTACTACACGGATAAACACTGAGGACATTATGCAAGGCGAAATAGGCTGGTCGCAAAAGGATAAATATTGTAAGATTCTACTTACGCAAGGTATACAGAGTGGTCAAACTCATAGAGGCAGAAAATAGAATCTATGGTGGTTGCCAGGGCCTGGGGGGGGAAGAGAGACTGGGGAGTTATTTCCTAACAGGCATAGAGTTTCGGCTTAGGATGGCAAAGAGTTCTAGAGACAGACAGTGGTGATGGTTGCATAACAATATGAATGTTCTCAATGCCACTGAACTGGACCCTCAGACATGGTTAAAACGATCAATTTTATGTTAGGCGTATTTTGCCACAATAAAAAATACCTTATGAATAATGCTTACATACCATGCATTTGGTCTTTAAATACCCTGTGAGGGAGTAGAGGAGATTTTAGGATCTTTCATTTCGAAGACATGGAAATAAGACTCTGAGGAATCCACCGACTTGTTTTAGACGTGCCTAGAATCCCCCCGGGGACCCTGTTACAATGCAGAAGTCAGTTTCCGTGGTCGGGATAGGGCCCGAGACTCTACATGTCTAACCTGTCCCCCAGCAGTTCTAGGCATCTACAGACCACAACCCTGGGTCAGGACCAGGAGGCAGCAGGGCTGACATTCAAAACCTGATTCTTTAGACGTGTGATAGAGAATTCTTTTAACTCTCAAAGAGTCCCTCAGAAATCACTCCACCCTCACAAGGAGCAAAAGAAGAAAAATCCCACTGAGAACACAGATTCTCATCATTTCAATAGGTTAATTAACTCAAATATTTCCAGAAGACCGTAATCAGATTCACCTGTGTTGGTGAACACTCTGGACGCACAGGGACAGCCTAAGTTCCACCCTCCTTTTGATCTTACACACATTAATTTGTTAAAAACACTACTTGTCTGTTAGCTAAAATAAAGCTACAATAGAAAGTAATTGGATTGCAAACTAGTTAATCTACTTAATGAGATTATTTGTCGGAGGTATTTCATATAGAGCAGACGTTCTAATCCCCAGATGCACATCAAAAATATCTTGTATATATTTTAAAATTTTTAAATGTTTATTTATTTTTGAGAGAGAGAGAGAGAGACAGAGCATGAGCATGGGAGCAGCAGAGAGAGAGGGAGACACAGAATCCAAAGCAGGCTCCAGGCTCTAAGCTGTCAGCACAGAGCCCGACATGAGGCTCGAACTCACAAACCCCGAGATAATGACCTGAGCTGAAGTCCGATGCTTAACCGACTAAGCCACCCAGGCGCCCCCTATGTATTTTTAATATCGATGCCCAGGACCCATCTCCAGAGAAATGATTCAGTTGGCCTGGTGGTGCTGTTTTATTTTTTCAAGTTCTACAGGAGACTCTAATAAGAGTCAGCACTGAGAGTCATTGACCTAGGATGAAATCGCAACCCCTATTCAAGATAGTTAATAAATTACATCAGTCTCTCTTCTTGGCTGAGATTACGAGGCATCAGAAGAAAAGTCTGGTATATTTCGTTCACGAGCTGCAAATGCAAACCCTATATTTCAGACATTTTACTGGGTCTAAATTTACTTAAGGAGCAAACTTTACACAAAACAATGCAGGATTGTTAGCAATTGCATGTCCCTAGGAACATCAATTATTAAACTCCCAATTGGACCTGCTAGTCTATTTGAAATCATGGTTGGACTTGCCACACCTAATTCAAATCCATAGCTACTTTCCTTCCCCTGCTGAGATAAAACTTGCCACCACGGCCGTATTGATGGTCCCCTTCTGGCTTATTATCGTCATCCGTATTCAGTCATAATATGGATATTGCCGACCAACATGTCCAGCCCGGGACCCTTCAGGACCATGTATATAAACCGTGCCTTATTGATCACAGAACATCTCCTGGCCCTTCAGGATGCGGACATATCAACCTGAACACAAGTTTGCAAGTTTGTACTCTGGTATTCATAAAATGATAATTTATAACAATCAACAGTTAGGGGTTGTTTAAATCACCTTCATAAAGATGAAGTAATAGAAGCAGGGGTTTTAAATGACCAAAACCATTGAAAGAAGGCAAAGTCCTAACGTTTTTCTTTAAATGACTTATAGAAGGAAGACATTATTTTTCCTTTATCCCTGATACCATTTCATTGCATTCTGCCACTTGTATCATGAAAAAGAAAACTGCCAAGCCGTAATTACAAAATCAGAACTTGTAATGAAGCCGTGTTTTCTTAAGATATACGCTCTTATTATATTATATATATATGCTTATGTATCTTTTCTTATTTTAAGATTTCGGGAGTCCACAGTAAGATTAGCGCAATTGATTTCTGGGGACACGTTTCCCCAAGATAAGCTGGCACACGGAGTAGAGCACCGTTGTTAAATGAAGCACAGGGTCAAAGTCTCGACCCCTGTCATGAGGCGACGGTAGTTAATACTCTTATTAAGAAGTAAGAAGCTGCAACTTTTCCCATAGAAAACGAGATAACCCAGGCAAACAGTGCACAGGTGTGGGCCTGCCCTGCTCCCGCTCAGAGTCTAGGAACGAGGCAGGTGGGTGACTGCGTCAGAGGGCACCTTCCTCACGCAGGGAAGTGAAGAACGAGTTTCCAGGAGAGGTCCAGGACTGATTCGTTCCCAGGCGTGTGTCGAGAAGCTGCTGGCCTGTCACTTCCTCTGCTCTGTTCCTGCAGCGAGGGGAAAGCTAACAGTCACAGAAAGTGGGGGTACATGGCGGTCTAGGCCTATCTTAGGAGGTCCAGAAGAATATAGGCCACATATGCTATTTAATGAGAATAATATTTTGAAAATATTAATGGTGTGGGTTTTTGTTCCACTCCCACCTCACATTCCCCGCAGACATTCCAGAGCTCCAGGAAAGGGGGAAAGAAAATACCATCCAGGAAAAGCAAGAATACAACCCAGGGAGGTGGGCGTGCCAAACAAGACGGGGAAGCTAAAAACGAGGTTTCCAGTTCTCGAAGAAAGTCGATGGGACGGAAGTCTAGGGAGCAAACAGTCAGACCCAGGGTTTCTGCCCCTCCTCCCTCTCTGGACAGAAATCCTGGTATGGGGCAGAGCTGGGCTTTAGGAAGACTGGGAGCAAACCGGGCAGGAAGGCTTTACGACTCCACGCTTCATGGGGAACTCCAGGAAGCGACTCGCATCATCGGGATCACCGTGCCGGTACGACATAGGCACAGCAAGGCAAAAATACAGCCAAGCAAAGCGAGGCAGAGGAGGGGCCTGAGTCAGTGTTTCTGCACCTTCCTTGGTTCCTGTGTGGCGTTGGGGAGAGGACAGTACACGCCTGCCAATGAGCTGAGGTGCTGAGGGATGAGCCAACTCCATGAGAGAGGTCAACTTGAGGTCAAAGTTGAAGTTCGGACAGGTCTGTGGAGCCAGTGAGACCCGAGATGGAGAGCTCAAAAGGCAGCAGGACCAGCCAGTTAAGGTTAGGATTGATATTAGGGTTAGTGTTGGTATTGGGGTTGGAGTTGGAGTTAGGATTAGGGTTGCTGTTGGGGTTGGGGTTGGTGTTAAGTTTAGGGTTGGGATGGAGGTTAGGTTTGGGGTAGGGTTAGAGGTAGCATCAGGCTTGTAGTTGGCCGGGGTTGGGGTTAGGGTTTGGGTTGCACCTGCAGTAGGGTTCAGGTTGTGCCGTCATTCCGTTTATTGTCGTCAGAGGAAGAGTTAGGGTTAGGGTTAGGCTTCGTGTTAGAGTGTGGTGGTTTGTGGTTTGGTTCAAGATTAGGTTTGGGGTTGGGTTCTTGTTGGCTTAGAGTTAGTTTTGGGGTTAGGGTTAAGGTTGTGATTAGTGTTAACATTTGCATGAGGATTGAGTTTGCCCTTAGGTTTAGGGTTCGGGTTAAGGTGGGGGTTGGGGTTCGGGTAGGGCTGAGAATAGCTGCTTGGTGTCTGCAGCGACGGAGTCAGCAAGTGCATTCCACGACATGACACGTGATACTCCCTCTAGGCTGGAGTTCACACTCAGCAATATGGCCACCTAGGCCAGATGATTTTTCATCAAGGAAGTCTGTTCTATGCATTTGAGGATCATTAGCAGACTTCTACCCACTGGATACAGAAGCCAGTAGCTCCCTCACTGCTGTGATGATCATCGAAAATGTCTGCAGACATCGCCAAACATTTTTGGAAGACAAAATCACCGAAGAATTAGAAACACTGCACTAGATCTAGACACCGCTAAAAGGAAGGTGTCCGGGAAGACCCTGACACTGAACATCCATCCCAGCGATGTGGCTCTTTCACTTTTAGACCTAGCATGGGACTCTGTCATTGTCAAGTTTAAGGAACCTGCTCTTCCGCCTCACCCAACCATCCATGGGCTGACCAGCAGAGTTGAAGCCCAAGACCAATAGGAAGTAAAGGAAAATATAAACTATTGGCCCTGGGAAGTGTAGGTTATTGCTGCCTTTTATAGATTAGGAAACTGAGTCTCAGAGAGGTCAAGCAACCTGCCCACGGTTGTACACCAGTTAGTACCCAAGGCGGTATTCAAAACCCGCCGAGGCTGCATCTAAAGCTATATCCATCCTGATAAGGCAAGCTACAACTCCCTCTTGCCCACAGTGCTGGATTATAACTTAGCATGTATCAGCGTCAACTCCACGAGCCAGGAACTCCTATGGGTAAGGAATGATATACATCTGGTTCGATACCAACCATTTCATTTGTGCTTTATAAATATTTGTTGAATGAACGAACGGAACCCTGCCCCCCACCCTTGGGTTAAGTAGAGTTATTTTCCAAGGCCAGGCCACACCTGGGAAAACAAGAATGGAGATAAAGGCTCCGCAAAAGTTGACAATTGCAGGACCAATGTTCTTTCTCAGAAGGCCCTTGAAAGAGGCAAGAAAACGTGTGGCTGGCTCCCAATCAACAGCATTCATGCGTGTGCCAAGAGATAAGCTCCGTAAGCCGGCCGAGATGCGAGAGATGGGACGGCGTGGGAGGAGCCGCGCAGGAGACAACGGAGCCTCTCCAGGGTTTGGGTTCAGCTTGGAAGGACTGAGAATGAATGGAGAAGAAACTCTAGGGTTGAGCTAATGAGGAAAAGGTGAGAATGAGCAAAGCAAGGAGTCCAGGTTGGAGGAGGAGAGTCGGATCTGGCACGATGAAGAGCTGATACTGAGAAGTAAGGTTGGGAGTGAGCGTGAGCTGATGGGGAACCAGGCAAAGATAGTCAGGGTTATACAGTAGGTTTCCGAGTCACCACAGCAACGATCATTGATATCGATCGGGGGGTTGCCACAGGCAGGCATCGCTCTGAGCACTTCACGGGGATGAGCTTATAGAAGAGAGGCCGATTTCCCACCTGACGACACCTGGACATCACATAATTTATAAGCAATGTGGGCAGGATGTGAATCCAGTCTGAGGCCTCCAAGAACCCGTGCCCTCAGCCCCCAGGCTGCAGCACTTCCTGGTGTGTGATGCGATGAAGGCAATTAGCCCTCCGCTGAACAGACGATGGGTGCATCAGTGTCCCTCCTTCACGTCCTCGATCTGGGTGATAGTCATGAGTGGCCTTGGGATGGGGTCTACGCCATGAGGGGAAGAAAGATTCAGGACACATTGTAGCAAAGGCTAGGGCTTACAAGCTATCTGCCAGCTGACTGCCTCTGATGTATGTAAGACACAGTCACTATGCAGGCAATTATATGCGAAGCCTCTACGTTCCTTGCTTTTCTGCAGGACTTCTGCATGTTGCACGTAGATTTAACACCACTAAGGGGCTGGGGATCATGCTTGTATCATCCCCTCCTTGCTGCGACCTCGGCTTGGCGCCACCCTCAGTGGGCATCTTAATGATGGAATTGTGTGGCCGCCTATCATAAAATGTGGAGCCGGCAGTGATTCTGGTTCTTAGAAATACCGCCGGCACTGTGGCTGGTGAAGAACAAATGATCTGAGTGTGTGTGGTTGGGGGAGAGGGGTTGGGTGGTTATTTGTGTGTTTTATTCACTCGTTTATTCTTCATTGGTCGATATCTGTCAAGTACTTACTAGGCACCAGGCACTGCTCTAGTGGGTTGGGACACACCACGGAGAAAACAAAGACCTCTGCCCTCGCAGTCCTGGCATCTCCGAGCAAAGGCAGATGATAAACATAATAATTAAGTAAGTTGTACAGTGTGTTAGAGGGAAAAAAATAGAACATAAAGAAAGGTAAGAGAGATCAGAGAGAAAGCAGGGGAAGAGCGAGTAGAGTAGTTTGTAGTATCAAACAGGAACATCCGAGAACATCTGAGCAAGGACTTCAGAATGGGAGGGAGGGAGCCTGGTGGGATTGGGGAAGAAGGAGCAAGCCTGCTGTACTCTATGCTGAGTGCTGAGCGAGGAGACCAGTATGGCTGGAGTAGAGGGAGGGCGGAGCCTGGATGCGATAGGAGACAGGTCAGGTGGAAGGCCGGCTGGAGGGGGCCGTGGGAGAGAAGAGGGTACATTACAAAGGGCCTTGCAAGCTTTACTCTGAGTGAAATGGGGAGCCCCTCCTGGGTCAAAAAACATGGGAGGGAGATGATCTTTCTTAGACATAAGGATAGCTCATAGCCAGCAAGGGTAAGCTATTGCAATAATTCAGGAGAGAAACGGTGGTGGCGAATGCCACGGTAGTCATCTTTTCCCCAGTATAGTGCCTGTCCAGTGTCGTTCCAAAAATAACTAATGGGGTCAGAGTCAACCAAAGCAAATTCTTCATGATGAGTCAGCACGGGGGAAACCAATGCTGGGGGAGACATGGCACCCTGTCCTGTACTGTGCAAATAGCGACAGAACGAAGAATCACACGCCCAGATCCACCCGGTTATGAAAAACAGCGCTCCACCACCCAGACCACAGCTGAGGCAGGCAAAGCATTAACACCTGCATTATCGAAACTTCTGCCTCTCTGGCCCTGCTGAAGACTGTGCGGGCGATCGGCATTGTCTTTTCACCATCCTGGACTCTTTCCGTGGGGGTTGGAGTTGTGTCCCATCCCTCCCCAGAGAGTTCCTGACCTTGTGTGAAATGTCTTGGTTCCCAGCGATCTGTCTTTCTCTGCGGAAATTCACTTGATTTCAACCAGGTTGCTTTAGCTAAATACCTAAGGGATAGTTTCGCCTAAACCACACGGGAACTGTTTTGCATCTGTATTGTATTTTTTGCCAAGGAGTCATTGCAAATGCTTCTTTGCATTTTCTTGTTTCCTGAAACGATTTCTTCTGCTCTAGTGTCTTAGTTACAAAACCTTTTATTAATTTTAAAACTGGATTCTTTTGTGAAATCAGGGTGGCCTTGTGTTAAATACTGACTGGTAATGGGAACACATTGCTTAGTTTTAAATGAAAAGTCCACTCAGGTCTGGCTCACGTGGAGCACCCGCAACCTACAGAGCTGAGCATGTAGAGTGTGCATGGAAACACCCTTTTCATTTCCCATTCGTTTTTGTGCTTGGTGAGTTCTCATTCTTTGATTATTCAAAATTCATCCAATTTGGCTGCTCCTCTGGAATTAAAGAGCCTATGGTCTTCTTCCTGTGGGCTTTAGAGGAAAAGGAGGGGTGATCCTGGCTTTTCAGGACTTTTAGCACCTCTGTTCTAGCTCCGTACCCAGTTTCCTGTGCAGGTGAGGCTGGCCTTTGGGTGGGAGTGTGGCTCTGATTGTTTGGGAAGTCACTCCTCCTGTGCCAACTGGCTCTGCACCGCCATCTTTGAACACCTCAGCTTATCCGAGAAGGCTCCAGAGAGCACCCTGGGACTCCCTCGTGGGCCTGTCAATAGTGCCCATTTCCAACAACAGAGTTTGGGGGACCAGTGAGGATTCGTGTGTCGAAAGCTGCTCTGGCATTTGAACAATATTTATTAAGCATCCAGTATATGGCTGGACCCTGCCTTCAAGGATCTCTTATCCAGTGGCTCTGACGTGTTCCAGCAGATCAGCCTTGCCCAACTGGGCAGAACATCGAAAGGCTCTCTCTACAAACGGAGCCGTGGAACCTCCCTGGACACACAGACCCACCCCCGCAGTGCTGCCTGAATACCAGAAATGTCCAACACGGGCTACACGGGAGGCGTGGCCTTCCATTCTATGAATGATGCAATGAGGAGGAAACTTCTCTTCACAGCCGTGGTCCAGAACACGAAAGTCTGGAGTCGGTCAGGTTGGATTCAAGTTGTTGCCTTGCCATGTACTTGTTGGGAAGCTTCGGTGAATCCCCACACTTTGTTCAGGGCCTGGCACATAACAAATGCTCAGGTGACACTCTTTATATTGGGTCTCAATTCTATTTTACTGCGAGGTAGGGAGCAGTATCTGTGGCTGCTTGGTAGCCGGGCTGGGCAGAACATGGTCCTAATGGCATGTTAAGACATGAAATTCACAAACTCCTCCAGTGACCAGATTTGCTCTGCCCGCCCCCAACAGTACCAGCCTCGGGAGCAGTTAAGGCACAAAGGTCTGAGTTGAGAGCCGAGGCCACGTACAGAACAGCTGGAGTGTCACTGTTGCTGCTGCTGCCGCTGCTGTTGTTATTTTGAACTGAACTTGAGTGTTATAAGGAAAACCCACCCATTCTCTGAGCCCCACACTCCCTGTAGCCCCACCCCAGATGCCTCGACATTAACTTTTGCACCTTGCTCGGAAGATTTTGGAAGTCTGGCCACACCTCACTTTGCCAAACGTCCAGATGTGGCCATTTAGTGGTGAAGAACTTTTACACGTCAGACTATAACACAACCAGGGCCATTTAAAAGTCCCACTGCTTTGGCCACAAACAAGGACTCGCTTCCCTGCCTTCTTGGCTCTCAATGAAGACTTTGGTTTGGTTCTAGAGTGTGAGTGACATTTGGACTGTAGAGGTAACACCATAAGAAGGGCGGGGAAGGGTCTCTTACCTACCGATAGGGCATTTTCTCCGTGGTGTGCGGCGGACCTGAAATCCTGTGAGCGATTTGTCTCCAGACCTGGATAAGAGGCCATTCTTTTCATTCATTCTCCTGTAGAGTCCGGTTGATGTCTTGCCAATGCAGCAGGATGCTTCCCCACTCTACATGGGCAGGAAGCCAAGAAATGCAGTTTTGTGTTTGTCCAGGCACAGATAGTTGAGGAAAAGCCCTGAAGGAAATGTACAGTTTCTATCTCTCCAGCGCCTGGTGCAGATAGAAAGTCTCTTATTTCTTAGCAACAGGACAAGCCCCAGGCAACATTCAGTTCAACACAAGAACCGTGCTTCTCCAAATCTCCGGGGTCCTACTATGCATCAGGCTCACTCGGTGAATAATGTCGGTGATCCTCGCTTGGCGGAGCTGCTTTCTTGAACTGTCCCCTATGTCCCCTCTCCTGCCTGTGACCCGGGCGACTCTGGCAGAGCAAAGTGATTTTTAACACCAGCTCATGTCCAACCTAATCTGGAGGGCAAAACTGCTGCTAATGACAACAGAACAGCAGGTCACTTGGTGACTCCCAAAGTCAGAAAAAACACGTGTGCATTGTGGGAGCTCTCTTCTGCACACGCCCACACACAAAAGAAACTGCCTTCTAGTTCATAAAATAAGACTTCGGTGAGTCGATGGGAAAGACGAACTCGCTCGTGAATTCAGATTCTACTTAGTGATTTTTTTTTTCTTCAAGCGCCTCAGTTTGCATTGGATAAAGAGTGTGACTCATGAAAAAGGTTTTATTTGAGGGATTTGGGATCTTGATTTTAAATGGATGCTAATGAGAATGGGATGCTATGGGGAAGAAAAAAACATATAATCACGGGTAAATATTCAGATCAGAAATCCAGAATGCATTCCCGCTGTACTATTCTTGTTGTTGTTGGCTGGTTTTGTTCTGGGGGTCGGGGCAGTGGTGCAGTCCATCCAGACTAGCCCCATGTAAGTCCGCTTCCCTCAGGATTTGTGTTTTTAACATAACAAACGCTCATCCGTTGAGAAGTGAGAGTTAAACGCTGTGTCTGTATTTCGTTTAGCTAGGTGATAGTTTAATCCTGCCTTCTTCCCACTCTGGTCTCCTGACCTTACCAGTGGTGAGCGTCAGACAGAAACCCTTCATTTTTGCTGGGAAGCTCATAACTTGACATCCAGTTCAGCAACATTCACGAGTTTCTTCTGACAGATGCGTCGATAGTTTCCATTCCTTTCGCAGCCCTCCAGGACACATAGGTTTGGTTGGTTTACATTTGTTGGCCTGATGGAGAAATAGGAAAATCAGTTAGAAATTAATGGAGGTTGTCGGGTTTGGACGAAGACGCCAGGCAAGGACCATGTTTGATTCCACCTTAGTCCTCGATGTCTGGATGGAAATTTCAGAGCTACCGGCCTCTTCGGCACGGGTCAGACACCGCTCCCAGTGAACACTGCCTACTGACTGCCATAATGTCAACTTGAACGCAGGGAGAAGAAGCTAGAGAGAGAGAGAGAGAGAGACCCAGGGTATCAAAAGTGGGTTTTCTGGAAGTGCCTCCTCTCCTTCCCTGATTTGAGACCTTGGCCTCCAAGTCCTCCTTGGAATGCAGGTAAATTAGGCTATCTTTCATGTTCTTTCATTCAAGATTCATTCCCTTTTAGGGACTCTAAGGCCTCAGAGGCCGTGCAGGATAAATAACACTAACTGCTTTGGGGTTCAGAGGTCAGGAACCCTGGGAAGGAGGTCTGGAACCTGAAGGGTGCAAATGCCAAGGAGGACACAGAAATGTGACTTTTCTTCAACTATAAAATCATAAATTGGGAAGATGACTACTACTCTAGATTGGGGTGCTAGTGAGGTAAAATAATGTGTAAAGCATAGAGCACAGTGCCAGTGTACAACAGGTGCTCAACGGCAGACGACCAAAACAATGAATAAGTGAATAAAACTTTCAAGGGAACAACTTACCCCAGAGCCTCACAACTTCCAAGGAGCAGATCCAGGCTGTGACCCTACATTCTCTGATTTCGAGTCCAGCGATCATTCCACTGACCATCACACCTACTCCTAAGTCCCCCAAACTTAGTTGCCTGCCGGTTGACTGTGGTCGTTCCAAAGTAGAAGTTCTGCTTAGACATTCATTGCAAATTACTCGATTCAAGGCAAGGAATTTAGTCTTAATGTTGGATTCACTCAGGTGGTTGGCAAAAGCATATGACGTCTGAATTGCATTCAAACCACCGATGCCTTCCTCCTATATTAGGTCCAACATCCATACCTTCACTGTTGCCATTGAGTATTTATTGAGAGCTGGCTTTGAGTCTAGCACCGTGCCTGAGGATATTAAATCTTGTATCAGGGTTCATTAAAGAAAAGTAAGGCAGGGGTCTGCGGGCAGCTGGTGGGATGAGACAGGCAGACACATACTAGAGATAAGGAGCATTGCAAACATTACACAAAGGGCCAAGGAGAATTCGACAAATCAGTATTGTGCTAACACACAATAGAAGGGGGAGTTCCATGGGGTCTGAAAGATAAGCTACAGTTGTATCTTGAAGAAAGTTACTGGAAGGAAGAGGAGAGAGGGACATTTTAAAGCAGGAAGAGGCCTACATCAAAGACAGAATTTTCTGCTCACCAAAATGGTGTTGATACTTGTAGTTTTCAAGTGTTACCAATATTTTCTTACATCATGGTTCTCATCATAAGGGCAACTGCGTCAGAATCACTTGGGGAAGTCGTGGTAGAATAAAAAATATATATTTGGTCTTTTCCCTGGTTCTTGGCACAGAGCTCCTAAAACTCTTGGAATTTCCTAAGTGATGGGACCATCTTTTGTTATTCATGAAAACGTCCTTTCAAAAAACCTTTTGAACCATATTTGAGTTGATGCTAGCAAAGCAGCTCTCAGTGTGCCCTGAGTTTCAAGGGAAGGGCCTCCCACAACAGGAAAAGCAAGCACATGATTTAGAGGGTTGGACTTGCAACCAGGGAGGGAGGGGTGGGACTTGGAGTTCCAGTCCAATCACAAACGGCCAATGATTTAATTAACTGTGCTCACTAATGAAGCCTAGATAAAAACTCTTGAGTGATGAGGTTCTGGGAGCTTCTACATTAGTGAGCACATTCATGTGCTGGGAGGGTGGCACACCCAGCAAGGTCTTGGAAGCTGTGTACACCCCCCCTCCACCTCCTTACCTTACCCTATCGATCTCTTGTTAGGTTGTTTCTGAGCTGTGTTCTTTATAATAAAGGTGTAATTGTAAGAAGTGTAGGACTTTCCTTTAGTGAATTATCAGAACTGGGAAGGTGGTGGTGGGACATAGAAAACTTTGAATTTGTAGGCAAGTCGGACAGAATTTGGGTGGCCTCTGAAGCAGCTGGCCTCTGAAGCAAGGGCGGTTTTTTGGGATAGAGCCCTTAAACCCTAGCTCCCAGCAATTCATACAGAACGCCAGGATTGGTGTTGGGGAACTGGTGCTGACAGACCCTACGAGGGTATTTGTCAAAATTCTGATTCCCAGGCCCAGAGTAGGAACTGTTGAACGAGACTGTGGGCGGGGCCAGGGAAGCTCCCCAGGTGATTCTGAGACACGCCGGCTTTTGAGAACGATGATCACGGCTTCTGCTTTGGCAGCCCCCAGATTTGTCCTGCCAAAGGCACCAGGCTCCAGACTCTGGCAATTAACTGCCTTACCAACTCTACTGCCCACCTGGAATTGGAGACACTGAACGGCAGACGCTTGTAGAGTTCGGGCCCTGCCATTTCAAGAATGACTGAGTCAGGTCGGCCCACATGGTCCCCCTCTAAGTGACCTCTTAGGCAGTGGGTGGGCGGGGGAGGGTACATTCTATGAAGCCAAAAGGAAAAGGGGTGGATCCTTCAGTTTAGTCCCTTCTCAAATTGCTATCTGGGTCAGAAAGACCCTCACCCTGACCTAGCAGAACTTCCAAATCTCTAAAGTGGGGGCTTGTGTCAAGAGCCTGAAAGCAGCTGCCCCTCCCTGGAGGAATGCCCAGGGGCAAGGCCCTGGGGGCTGGAGCCCATGAACACAGACCCTCACCTCCACGTAGCAGGCGAGGCTTTCCTCAGGCCCAGGAACCTCACTGCGCCCGGAGAACGGGGACCTAAAGACATCAACGCCATTAACCGGGGTGCACATTTTTAACATAGAAAAACATCAAAAGCAAAAGACACAACAGAAATCCTCTGAAATCCCACCACAAGGCAACGACTACAGTGGGTCCTGTATTTATCTTTCCTTCCCATGTCCCAGCGCGCATTTGGAAACCATGGCTGAGAGCTACATTCGCGTTCCTAGTTAGTTGCCTGGGCAGTAAACAGTTCCTCCCTTGGCTTTCCTCGTGGAAGAACGTGCCGTGTTCAGTGTCCGATAGCGTTTGTTCCTTCTGCCATGGAAAACTCGCTCTCTCGAGGAAGGCTTTCTTAGTTTTTCTTGGCCTCTTAATCTTTTTCTCACCAAAGCAGTACCTGTTCATTAAAAAGAAATTCAAACGATGTGAAAATGTATGAAATCTCTCCCCATCCCCTGTTTGATGTGTACGGTCCCAGCTTCTTTCTTTTTCATATAAAAACATACAGGACCTGTACCTCTACTGTTTTTAATCTGCGGGGGGAAAAATGGAATAAGGATGTGGATTCTGTCCGTTGACTTGCTTTTTTAACCTCCCAATGTACGGCGGATACCATACATGTTTTTAGTGAGAAAAGGAGAGCAGAAATAAAAACTGGGCTAGAATGCGAAAGCAGCCTCTTCAATCTGGATGCCAGGAAGAAATTCTGTACAGGGTTTGCTATGTTAATTGAAACCACAACCCAAGACTATTATATACTTTGTCCTAAGTATGGGATTGAGAAATGTGACTGTGTGGGTTGCTATTTCTTAAAGCACCCAGAGCAAATAATAAATGTATGGAAAAGAGGCCTCAGGAAAGGTTTACATAAGCCTTAATCACGTACCATGCTTCAGTATGGCCGCGGCCTGAAACTTGACTTTCTTTTTGATAGAAAGAACTGCTAGAACCTAGGAAACTGCCTAAATTTAACAGATTTACCTTTTCCTTTAAAAACAAAATCCAAGAAGAATCCATTAGTTCTACAAATATATACTGAGCTTCTATGTGTCGGGCACTGTGTTAGGAGATGGAATATATCAGTGGGGAACGGCCGAAGATCTACTCCCCCACGCCTCAAGGTCAGGGGAGAGCGGCGTGATCGACACAGACAGTTAACCGTTGGCATATTTAATAGATAAGTTACGTAGTGTGTTAAGATGGGCTCCAGCAGTGGGGGAGAGCAGGTGAAAAGGTATTGGCAATTGGTGCAGGGGAGGGGGGCAGACTGGGGTGTTAAACGGGACCATGAGACCCGGCTGCATTGAGAGGAGAGCTTCTAGGCAAAGCCCCCAGAAGGTGAGGAAGCGGGCCAAGCAGGCGCCTGTGGGGAGACGAAGCTGCCCGGAGGTCTGCTGTGCGTGGAATTGTGTCCCCCGCCGCCCTCTGAAAAACCATACATGGAAGCCCTAACCCCCAGCACACGGGAATGTGACCTGTCTGGAAACAGGCTATTAACTTGATTGTTAGGATGAAGTCACATGACGGGCTCTAACCCGATGACCGACGGGTCCCTCGGACATACCCTCCCATGCCGAAGAGCTCCGGCGGAAGCCAAAAGGGATCTGCACCATTTCGCAAACCACACTGGACTTAGAAGAATGCCAAGCCCTCTCCTGATCCCAAAGCTAGCTAGGCAACTGCTGGAACCAACTGTAGGACGTCCGTGTGCACAGATACACCCTCTGGGGCTTTGTGCTCGCTTTTTCCAGACGGACCGAGAAAGAAGACCAGGAAATTCTACCACTGCTGAGTGTTTGGTGAGAGATGTATGAAGATGATGAAAAATGAAGATGACTCAGTGGTTATGATGACACCTCCTTCCTTTCCGCCTCCCAGCGGTTCCCTCTCCGGGCACAGGGGTCACAGGGGTGACGCCTGGTGTGCGGAGTCCACTGAAGAGCACAGGCAGGTGCGTTGATGGCTTTGGCGTCGCACCTGCAGGCGCGTCTCACGGAGATCTGCAGCAAATGCCGGGCGCCAGGCTGCAAACATTGTCACCGGCCATACTTGGAGTGATCAGCCATTGCCCTGCAAGTGCAGGCGGAAGTGCACAAAGCATCATGGAGGAAACACCTGAGCAGAGAGGAGAGCAAGGCTGGAAAGAAGAGGCGAGCTTGTCGGATACTGGACACACAGTGAGGCGAAGAGGCAGCCCCCACCGTGACGAACCTCTATGCCAGGATCCGCTGCAGACGCTCTCCTGGAAAGCCCTCCTCTTCCCCCTCCATGGGATGGGGACCCTCCAGTGCGCCCTCTGCCCTTGCCACCGCGTTCACTCGAGGACCAGACAGGGGCCCTTTCTTGCTCACTCTTGTGTTCCAGAACCTGGGGACAGTGTCGGGCACAGAGCAGGTGCTCGGCGGCAGGGTGTCAGAGAGCAAATGAGGAGGTGATGCCAATGGGCGCGAGGGGATGCAAGCCAAGGGTCCAAATAGAGGGCTGCAGCGGTGATGAGAGACTCACTCCTAAATCTCAGTTTTGCAAATATCTCAGTAGGAAAAGCAAAGCAATCATGTAAGAGACACTTCCTCGGATAGAGCTTCCGAAAACTTCTAAAAGAGAGCTCTCTTTTTTGTTTGTTTTTGTTTGTTTGTTTGTTTTTACCACTGACATCCCCAAGGAGTCAGACATTTTGAACTCAAGTTTTAAAATCTCGGGGCCGCAGAGCACGCTTGCTTCCCTGCTTGCCTTCTTTCCATCCTTTCCTCTTTTCTTTCTTCCTTCCTTCTTTTTATCTTCCCTTCTTTTTTTTCTAAATGTTTCTACTATGTGGCAAACATGAAGAATGGTACCAAGGATACGGTGGGCAATATGGCCCCTGACTCAGGAGAACTCGAAATCGAGTTTGTACTCATGAGGAGACCGGATCCAACGCTGGAGTAACAGTTTACTACAAGTTAGCACAACGCGGCTTAATTTCTCATTTCTATGGAGTCCTTCGTAGGCCAGTAACACTCTCGCTCATCTAGGGACTTACAGATACGGGCCTCCTCCGTGTGTGAATGTCGCCATCTCGCATGTGGCTTCCAGAGCTGAGAGGAGACAGGAACAAGCATGGAGGTGCACAGTGGTCTTTATCTGGGCTTGGGACCAGAAGTGACGTGTTAGTCCCACTCACAGGGCACCAGCCTGAAGTAGTCACGTGGCTCTGATCTAACTGCAAGGGAGGCAGGGAAATGTGGGGGGCGCATGGATATTCCCTGAGCAGTAAATGTCCGTGTCACACTGGCAAGGGACACGGGCAAGGAAATAATAATTTCTACACGGTGTGTTGAGGGCAGTGGTCGAGGTATACACAGGGCACTAAGGAGGCACGAAGGGCCTTCATCTCGACCTGGGAAGGGGCAGGCAAAGGCTTTTCTGAGGAGGGGATACTTTTTCTTCTCCTTAGTGTGTTTTCAGATTGACGGCGCCAGAGTGTACCTCTGCACTACACAAAGACCTAAAATTCAAAGTGGATGCTATTTCTTTTTAGAGATACGTACTGAAATATTTGCGGATGAAATGACATGGTGTCTGGAATTTGCTTCTAAAATTACTGGGGGAGGAGGGCTGGGTTGAGTAGGTGGGGGAAGAGCTAAAACGAAATAGGCAGTTGCAGTTCATTAAAAATTGGTGAGGCTGGGGGATGAGGACATCAGATTCTTCATACCATGCTTTCCACTTTTATTTATGCTTCAAATTTTCCATAATAATTTGTTTCATTACACAGCCATTGGGTGGCTGACAAGTATGGAGTGTCTTCTTACAAACCACGCTGATGTCACCTAAAGTTTTAAACGCGCTATTGCTCTCGTTCCACTCCTACCCTTAATCTCAGACCTCGACTTCTCACCCCTTCTCTGCTGACTCGCTTTTACTCACATCTGTCTCGGGCTCTGCGGCCACTTCTATGTATGCGGCTTGAGCTGGTTTTGTTTTTTTTTTTTTCAGCTGAGCAACCGTCACCCACCAAAGAGCCCTGACCCCTCCCACCATGCTTCCCTTCCGAGCAAAAAGCCCTCTCGAACTTCTGATGGCGTCTGCCTAGATTCGCTCTCCATCGATTATCTGGACACGACCTACTCGAACAAAAGCAGCTCTACAGTTTCTGTACCAGGCCGACATTTCAAAAGCAGGCAACTTCCTGTTTAGGAAAGCAAAGACATGGCCCCAGACGCAACGAACTCCAAGCCTTCTTCCACTTAGACAAAAACCTGATTCATCTCTGGGCCCCTCACGCCCAGAGCTGCACAAAGGCTGCCACTGACTGGGGGCCGAGGAAGTGCTTGGTGACGGCATGTGTCTGGTCCCCTCCAGTCCTCCACTTTCTCCCTGAGACTCCAGGACAGGAGGAAGGGAGCTCCCCAGGCAGGCGCAGCTTCTTGCCGGAACCACACTCGTCAGCTCACACTCATCTAGAAGTTTCAGCCGCCGCCAGACACAGAGTCCCCGTGTTCACTCCGCCACCCACCCTCCTGAACCGTCCGCGTGACCAAAATGTCACTCCGAGACACTCCCCAGTGGGTGCCACATCGTCTCCCGCTTTTTACTCCACAAAAGGGCTTCTCTTCTTTCATGGGTCATTATTTTAACATCTTACTATTTTAAGAGCCTTCTGGGTTAAAAATAGCCAACAGTCAGCCTCCTCCTTCTCCTGCTGAAGCCCCAGCGCCTACCACGACCGTCTTCTTGTGCCAGTGGCTCACTGGGAAGGGGGAGGCTGAGAAGTTTCCTGCACCGACGACGGGAGTCTCTGCTCTGCGCTTTCGGTGGCCTTTCACGTCTAGAAAGACATCTGGAGTGAGTCCAGTGCCTTAGAGAAAGAGCTTTAGTCCTTACGAGTAACTGGGCTTTTCCCTCCTCCCGGCCCATGAAAACTTGGGCCAACTTGCTTCAATCCATTGCATTTTACAAATGAACAGGAATAAACATTTCGCTTCTAGGTTCTGCATCCAAATTATTCTTCGTCGATCTTTAAGGGAAAAAAAAAAGAAAATGTCTTAACCGTAGCAGAAAACGTACTTTGCTGGGGTTCCAAGAGGTTTACATTTTTCTGTTGAGCTTGTCTGTATTTTCCATTTTTTTCCCACATGGATCATACATTATTTTGTAATATGTTTAAGAGTAGTTATCTCCTTTCTTCCTTCCAAACCGAGGTTTCTCACACTTAGCACCGTCAACATCTGGGGCTTGGTGACTGTCGTGGCCGTGGGGTGGGGTGGGGGGGGGCAGTTGTAGGACACTTAGCAGCATCCCTGGCCTCTACCCACTAGATGCCAGCAGCGGCCACACAGTTGCGATAATAAAAAGAAAAACAACCAAAAAACAAAAAAAGTCTCCCGACATTGCCAAATGTCCCCTGTGGGGGAAGAAGGCAAAAGCACTTGTTTAAATTCCATTATTTTAAACTGTAGAGATGAGGGGCCTTGGAAGGGGTTTGGAAGCTATTTGGATACATGAGTACTCTAACAGCTGGGGGAAAAAGCCATTGAGCTGCTGAGATTAAACATGCTAAAGACAGACCAGGCCTTCCTTCCTTCCTTCCTTTCTCTCTCTCTCTCTCTTTCTTTCTTTCTTTCTAATGTTTATTTATTTTTGAGAGAGGGCGAGCAAGCAGGGGAGGAGCAGAGAGAGGGAGACAAAGGGTCCAAAGCAGGCTCTGCACTGTCAGCACAGAGCCCCACACGGGGCTGGAACTCACAAACTGTGAGATCATGACCTGAGCCGAAGTCGGCCGCTTAACCGACTGAGCCACCCAGGCGCCCCAGGACCAGGCACTTCTAAACAACGAATGTCAACCGGCACACACCCAGGTCACCGTGACCCCGCAGGGCGATGGGCGTTTACCGGGCGAGTGGGACAGGCTGAGAGGCGCAGCCAAGGCCCGGTGCTCCTGCAGAAGTCGGAAAACACCTCACATGGGGTGGAACGGGGCGCCGCGCTCACTCTTTGGAAACCGTCGCCTGCCCTGCCGGAGAAGGCTGAGCAGGACAGAGAGAAGAGGGGGGTGGCTTCAAGTGAGGGAAGCAACTAGGCGGCAACATCCTAAAACTCCTTCTCGGCACCACTGGGACTGGCGGCTCTGCCCTTAACCCCAGACCTCCAGGAGGCCCCTCCTGCGTGTCAACATCAGCCTTTCTCAGACTCGCCGGTCTGCTCCTCGGCCTCCAAATCAGCACAGCTGCGGGTTCCGAATCTTTCCGTGGCAAAGGCGCCTCACAGTTGTCGGGCACAGGTCCTAGGAGTATGCGTTGGTGGGGGTGACTTAGAAAGAGAAACGCAGCCCCCTGTGCCAAGAAATAGGAAAGCTTCTTGCTTTTTGAGCAGGCATGGCAGTGGCCCTGTGGACTAAAGATCCCTAATTTGGGGGTGACCCTCGGAAGGGTGTTAGGAAACAATTGTAAAATACTGAGGTGGGCCAAAAAAAATCGGTTCCTGGGCGTCGTGTCCCTCATTGCCTTTGAGCTAGTTCACAACTCCGTCGCTGCAGACAATAGTGTGATGGGTTGAATTGCGTCCCCTCAAGAGTTGTTTTGAGGTCCTAACCCCCCAGTACCTTAGAACGTGACCGTCCTTGGAAGCAGGGGTCACCGCAGATGTGATTAGTTAAGATGAGGTCCATACTGGAGGACGGTGGGCTCTTCACCTGGTATGGCGGTGTCCTTGTAAGAAGAGACACAGGGAGGGGCACCTGGATGGCTCAGTTGGTTAAGCGTCTGACTTCGGCTCAGGTCATGATCTCACCGTTCCTGAGTTCGCACCCCGCATCGGGCTCTGTGCTGACAGCTCAGAGCCTGGAGCCTGTTTCAGATTCTGTGTCTCCCTCTCTGTCTGTGCCCCTCCCCCACTCATGTTCTGTCTGTCTCACTTTCTCTCTCAAAAATAAATAAATATTAAAAAAAAAAAAAAAAGAAGAGACACAGGGAGACAGACACACGAAGGGAGAACGGCATGGGATGGCAGACGCAGAGCATGGCATGGCTGCCCAGGCGTGTCAAAGATTGCCAGTGAATGGGCAGAAGTTACAGATTCTCCCCTACGGGTATCAGAGGGAGCCTGGTCCTGCCGACACCTTGATTTTAGAATTGTAGCTTCCTGGGGCGCCTGGGTGGCTCAGTCGGTGAAGCACCCAACTTCATCTCAGGTCATGATCTCACAGTTCGTGGGTTCGAGCCCCACGTCTGGCTCCATGCTGACAGCTCAGAGCCTGGAGCCTGCTTCAGATTCTGTGTCTCCCTCTCTCTCTCTGCCCCTCCCCCACTCATGCTCTGTCTCTCTCTCTCTCTCTCTCAAAGATAAATAAGTATTTTTTTTAATTAAGAATTGTAGCTCACAGAACTGTGAGAGCATAAATTTCTGTTGCCTTAAACGTTGCCTTAAGCCACCCAGTTTGTGGTACTTTGTTATGGCAGCACCAGGACACCTACACCGGTGGTAAAACAGGTGATTCTTGTCCACTGAAGTGCAAGTGAATTTTGTCCCGCGGAACACGATTGTTTATTGTCCTGCGGATTCCTGGCCGGTTTGGCATCTAATTGTGAATGCATCCCAGCATTCCTGCTGACCTGTGTGTGCGCGGCTCCTGGATCCGCCCTTGACACCGTACCTAGTTACCTCTTCCTTGTTTCCTCAGGAATTAAAGAGCTAAATAAAATCTTTTCGCCTCGTTCCTCTTTTTACTACTTGAGAATCGTGATTTCACCTTTATTTCACCAGCTTTGTTGAAAGCGGTCTTTCAACAAAGGGCCGGACCCCTCAAAACATCCCCGAGATTAAACTCCTCCTTACCATGGTAACAGGGACGGAATCCGGTTGAATTCCACTTAGAAAATAGAAGCCACGTAACAACGATTGCCCCCGACGTGGAGGAGCGGGCTCACACCCACGCCACGGGGAAGTTGGAGCCAATGGGTAGAGAGTTACCCAAAAGCCTAATTTGGGAGACTTCGCCTTATTTAGTTTTGATTCCCAAAGAACAGTCTTATTAGTTATTATCGGCCTTGTTTTAGGTCTGCCTTTTCCGTCCAAAGCTTCAGTAGGTCTCCGCTGGGCCAGCCCCAGAGAGTCTTGGAGATAAAGCCCCATTGCTGTCCTCAAAGAACCCAGAACTGAGCGCTGAACACACCACCTGTCACGGAGTGAGTGCTCGGTGCTTAGAAAGGATTGTTTCCTCAAAAAGCAAGCTGGTAACATACACCACTAGCTCCTGGGGGACTAGTCAGGTTTTAATTGTAATACTATACAGCGGGGTTCTCAAGCAAGCAAAGCATTTTATGAATCTCTGTAGGTAGAAATTCTATATGTTACAAAAAAAAAATCATAACGCTACTATGCGATCGAACAGCTTACGAGAATAAAACAATTCAACTGGAAATGTTAGATAAAATTAGTTGGTTTCTTTTTAACAAGGCAGACAGCAGATTATGTATTTTAAAAAGACTACTTTGACTGAAAATGAAGGGACGATAGCAGCCCTAGACAAAATTAACATTTCTATAATTTGTGGGTTTTGCCTTTTCTTTTTTAGCAGCCTTCCTCCCCTCCCTTCTGAGGATACCCACAAGGCTCAGCCTATACCTTCAAAGGAGTCTAGTGCTCCTAAAGTCCTGTTTGGTATCCCTTTCGAAGCTGTAGCTTTCAAATCAGTGTTATAAAATAAACATGTAAATTCATACTAAGGTGTTAATGACTAGCAACGCACAATGAGTTTTCACTTTGGGGGGCATATTTACATTTTAATGAGGACGGTTTAATCCATTAAGCATGTAAGAAGTATCATCTTTCGTTCAAGCATTGTGCTACAGCTATGAGCTTTATATGGTAGAGCCCGGCTCGTGGCACCTGTGACATAAAGTGAGTCTGAGTTCCAGATCCACAGCCTCCTCAATCGTTCTGACCTAAAGAAAGCTTTAATCTTTTCCCCACAACCAGCTCCTCATCTTCCATCACAGTAAATAACACCCTGCATCCATCCAGGTGTCAAACCAAAAGGGTAGGTGGTGTTCAAGATCCTTTTCCTGATTCACCGTCTACGTCTCATCCCTCACCACGTCCACCCTGCTCTGCCTTCAGAGTGTGTCGCAAGCCCGTACACTTGTCCATCTCCTAGTCTAAGTCGCCATCATATGGAAATGTCCTCCCAACTGGTCCTTGACTCCTTGCTCACCCCCTCTATAATCTATTCCCTACACAACAGCCGGAACAGCCTCTCAAAAACATAAACTAGAGGGTAGTCTCCTTTAATGGTTTCCCATTGCACTGGACATGAAATCCAAACTTCTTACACTGACCTCAAGGCCCTACAGGATCTGGCCTCACCACCTTCCTGTTCTCCTCTCCTGTCTTTCCGGCCCTCGCGAACTCTGCTCTCACCACTGCTTTCCTTCTGGTTCTCTGCATAGTCCAGAGTGGCCCTGCCCCAGGGCCTTTGCAGTTGCTGTTCCCTTTGCCTGGAAAGACCTTACGTGGGCTTGCCACATGGCTAGCTTCTTTGTATCATTTATGTCAATCTGCATATCATCTCCTCAGAGCGGCCTCTCCTGATGTAAAGTACCCCTCCCGATCACGCTACGCCACAGTACCCCTTTTAACATGTCCATCACGCTGGCACCATTTAGACCCCCTGAGCCTGCAGATTCATCTCCCCACGTGCTCCACCTTCCAAAAAACACCCACTAGAGTGCACGCTCTATGCAAGCAAGGCTTTGGCTGTCTTGTTCATTGCCACATCTCATTTGTATTAAGCACATGGAAAGTGGCTCAGTCAGTGAAAAGTCCAGCTTTGGCTCAGGTCATGACCTCATACTCTGTGAGTTCGAGCCCCATGTCAGGCTCTGTGCTGACAGCTCAGAGCCTGGAGCCTGCTTTGGATTCTGCGTCTCCCTCTCTCTCTGCCCCTGCCCTGCTCACACTCTGTCTGTCTCTCTCTCTCAACAATAAACATGTAAAACAACTTTTAAAAAGCGCTTAATATATGTTAAATGGATGAAGGTACGAGATAGGTTTGGGGGACAAATCCTCCGGGAACCTTCTCAGCTACACCTGTCGCTGCAGTCGGTTCCCTCGATGGGCAAGCTCAGCCAGCCCTACGTGATAGAGAGATTTAAATGATAACTTCCAAGTACAGGTCGTTTTGGAGGCTACAAGGAAAGAGGATACACCAGACACAGTTCTCAGTAGTAAGCAGGAAGGCACGCAGGAAGTACGGTATGAAAGGGTGATCAGAGACAGTCGCCGTTCTCGATAGAGAAGGAAGGAAAAAAAAATCACCAGGACCTCGTTCCACTCAAGAGAAACATCAGGAACTCCCGGGTAATTCTTTGGCCGCTCCAGAAGGAAGAGTTTAGAAAATAACCCTCGGGAAGTTTGGAGCTCGTTTTAACATTACTTACGGAAAGGTTCCGGAAAGAGAGTGGTACAGTTCGATAGGCCCAAACCCTCCGTCAAAACCGAAGCATGCCTCCCTTCCTCCCAGCAGCTCCTGTCCTGGGGTCAGACAGCAATAATCCCTCAAGAATGCACAAATGTCATACCACGATGCTGTCCGTGGAAGCTTTGTTTCAAAAAGGAAGAACTTGGAAAGAGGCTGAAAGAAAAACTTTGGAACCAAGCTAAAACTGCCACCGCTATGAAATGGATTAAGTAATTTGTGGGGCGTCCGTGCAGTTGGGACCCCACAGAGGCATGAAAAAGAACGTGGTAGCTCTCTGTGCCCTGACACAGAGAGATGTCACAATGCATGAAATTAATGAAACGAGAGAAAATACACATTGTAGAATGATCTTGTCCTTGCAATTGTATTACATGTTATTAGCCAGAGAAGAGGGGAAAAATACATATACGGGAATATAACCAAGCCAGTCCCAGTCATTAATGCTAGAAATTTCGCTTCTCAGAACATATTCCTTTTATGCTTTTTTTGCAAGGAACATATATTAATTTTTAAATCAGAAAAAAGATATTTCTTGATGCTTGCCTATAGTTTGTCTCATTTCATCCCGTGATGCACTGGGAGGGGTATTAGCTGACATGAGTTCTCCCGGGCTTTACACAAAGTCATGATGCATCGCACCTGGAAAAACTGCAAAGATTTCTGTGGTTAGACCTCAAGGAAGACGCCAAAGAGCTGGAGAAGAGACAGAGAGAAGAAACCAAAGTGGTCAGGGGTGGTGTGAGTTCTATACATCAGACAGACAGAGGGCTTGAATGTTAAAGCCAAGAATGTCTAAGACCAAAGTTCAAAAACTGTGGAAGAAACAGTTATGTGGCTCAAAGATCTGTTCTCTAAATCCCAAGACTCTAAAATGTGAGGAGATGATTTAAAACTGAACCTGGGTGGCTCAGTCAGTTAAGCGTCCGACTTCGACTCAGGTCACGATCTCACGGTTCTTGGGTTCCAGCCCCACATCGGGCTCTGTGCTGAACGCTTCCTCAGAGCCTGGAGCCTGCTTCAGATTCTGCATCTCCTTCTCTCTCTGCCCATCCTCCACCCATGCTCTGTCTCACTCTGTCAAAAATAAATAAATGTAAAAAAAAAAAAAAAATTTTTTTTTTTTTTACTTGAAACTCCTAGCTTTTGGTTCCATACGTATTACCTATAGAAAGCATCACACCAAAGTGGATGCAAAGTGAAAAAGGAAGTAGTCGTTTCTATCCATTCATAATTGATAATTCGATAACTGCGCAATGCGGGCGCCCAGGGCCAACTCTGACCTGCCACGAAACACCCCACAAAGTCACTGCAGAGACAGAATCTGGGGCCGTGGGCCAGTGGCCTGACTCAATGCCACATTTATGATGATCTTTTTATTTTTCTTCCATTCCCCGAGAGCAATGACTTCTTTTGCAGTATTTTCAATCATGTACTTTGGGCTTAGATTTCTTTCTTCAAAATAGACCGTTGAAAGCTACTGGAATTTGCTTCCGTGCCCTGCCCAGACAGCATCTTATCTGCACATCGGAATGCCAGTCACGCTCCTATTTGGCATTCAGCTGCTCTTGTAGCCTTCAGTTGTTCTTCTTGCGGATATTATTATTTATTCATTGCATTTTTCAAAACTTACTCTGAAATCAAGCATATCAGAGCTACCAATATCATCGTCCTGAAGATTCAAACTATATTATTCAGCTTTTGTTTATTTAAACATAATCTAGTCTTAGTACAATCCACTTATCCAAAACCATGCCTGGGATTGTCATTGACTAAATGATTGTATCCTGGATTTACTAATATAATTGATAACATATTGAAGTGCTTTCATGCAGTATATAAGTATAATTATCTTAGTAAACTCTATAGCAGTATGGAGATACCGGTGAGGTCACAACCTTCACAACTTGAAGAGACCACAGCCTATCGCTAACCCCTCTTCCCACAGCCTCTCAAAATGTTACTCTCTCTTTTTCAATGGTGAGAAATAGAGCAAAACACTATGCGTCTTAAGACTTCTTTTCCTGCTTATCTTGATTCTGTCCAATTTCTTAAACTAAGTTGGTTGCGGAGCCCAACATGGGGTGGCACAAGTTGGTGCTGGGGTTCAAGCTGCTCTTTCCTTCCACGTTCCCCCTACGCCATGTCCGCCACAGTCGGGGTAGAGTGAGCAGATAGCTCACAAACTCCACTTTACAATGTATTCAAGTTGACTCCATGGGTGGACACCCGCGTGAATGAAACATGGTATATACATACGATGATATATTTGCAGCCTTGAAAAGGAATGAAAGGCTGTCACATGCTGCAACATAGAATAACCTCAAGGGTATTACTCCAAGTGAGATAAGCCCCACGTAAAAAGACAAACACTGTGAGATCCCATTTATACGAGGTACCTAGAGCAGCCAAGTTCATAGAGACAGAAAGTAGAATGGAAGTTGCCAGGGGCTGGGGGAGAGGAGAGGGGAAAGTTGCCCTTTAATGAGTATAGAGTTTCAGTTCTGCAAGATGAAAATAGTTCCAGAGATTGGTTGCACAACAATATGAACGCATTTAATGTTGTTAACAGTTCACAAAAATGGCTGATGGTCAGTTTTATGTTATGCATATTTTACCACTATTAAAAATCTTAAAAAATTCTCTTCGATGTGCTAAAATTGTACAAAAGCATTATCTCTACTATAGACCATAGAATCTACATTTTTCTTAAGTTTATTTATTTATTTTGAAAGAGAGAAAGAGAGCACACACAAGCAGGGAAAGAGAGAATCCCAAGCAGGCTCCGCACAGTCCGTGCAGAGCCCAGCGCAGGGCTCGAACCTACCCACTGTGAGATCATGATCTGCGTTGAAATCAAGGGTCAGATGTTTAACTGACCGAGTCACCCAGGCTCCGCTAGAATCTACATTTTTTTTTAACACTTATTGTTGAGAGAGAGAGGGAAAGAGAGACAGAGCATGAGTGGGGGAGGGGCAGAGAGAGGGGGAGACATCGAATCCAAAGCAGGCTTCAGGCTCTGAGCTGTCAGCACAGAGCCCGATGCATGGCTGGAACTCACCAGCTGTGAGATTGAGACCTGAGCGGAAGTCAGCCACCCGGCCACCCAACGGACTGAGCCACCCGGGTGCCCCTGGAACCTACATTTTTGAAGCAGTGACATTGGCCGTGTAACTTCCCAAAGAAAATGTTCCCTAGGATGCCACAGGGTGTGAAAATGCATACGGTATATAAAAGCCTTCTGTGAAAAGACAGCAGGTATCTCTAATTAGAAAATTCACATTTAAAATTATTGCCAGGTTTTGAGGATATCAACAAACCGATTCTAAACTTCATATGGAGAAAGTCAAAAGGTCCAGAATAGCCACCATGATATTGAAGGAGAACATGGGTTGTTTGAAGGACTGACACTTCCCAACTTCAAGACTCACTATAAAGTTACAGGAATCAGATGGTGTGGTGTTGGCGAAAGAACAGACAACTAGATCCATGGCAGAGAATAGAGAATCCAGAAATAGTCCCACACTGATCTCTGACGAAGGAACAGAGGCAATGCAATGGAGAAAGGTAGTCTCGTCAGCAAAGGGTGCTGAACAATTAATTGGACATTCATATGCAAGAACAAACAAACAAAAAACAAAAACAAAAACAAAAAAAACCCCACTAATCTAGACACAGACCGCACACTCTTCACAAAAAAACTAACTCAAAATGGATTATAGACCCTCTATGTAAAATGCAAAACTCCTAGAATATAATACGGGAGAAAATATGGATGACCTTGGGTATGGTGATGCCTTTTTGGATACAACACCAAAGGCATGATCCATGAACAACAGAGTTGAGAAGCTGAACTTGATTAAAATTTAAAAGGTCTGCTCTGTGAAAGACACCATCAAGAGAAAAGAAGGAGAAGACAAGCCACAGACCTAAAGAAAATATTGGCAAAAGACACATCCGGATAAAGGACTATTATCCAAAATATACACAGAACTCCCAATGGTAAGAAAATAAACGACCTGCTTTCAAAGTGGGTTGAAAATCACCAAAGAAGGTGTACAAATGGTAAATGAGCACGGGAGAAGATCCTCAACATCATATACCATGGGAGAATTGCAGCTTAAAACAACGCGATACCACAGGAATGGCAAAAATGCAGAACACCGACGAACACCACACGGTGGTCCAGAAACAGAGTATCGAAACTCCTCTGCCCTGCCGGCGGGAATGCAGTACGGAACAGCCGCTTCTTCGGAAGACAGGTGGGCCCTTTCCTACCAAATTAGACATATGCTTATCATACGCTCTAGCAGCCCCGCTCCGTGGTCCTTACCCAAAGGAGTGGGGAACGTATGTCCACACACAAACCTGCACACGGATGTTCATAGCAGTTTTATTCGTGGACTGTCAAAACTTGGAAGCAATCAAGATGTCCTTCAGCTGATGAGTGAGTAAATAAAGTGTCACATCCAGACAATGGAATATTGTTTAGGGCTCCAAAAACAAAAAAAGCCATCGAGCCATAAAAAAAGACATGAAGGAAACTTAAGTGCGTATCACCGAGTGAAAGAGGCCAGCAGGAAAAGGCTACATCCTGTTTGATTCCAACCATATGACATTCTGGAAAAAGCAATTCTATGGAGACAGTATAAAGATCAGTGGTGGCCAGGGGTTAGAGGGAGGAGGGAATGAAGAGGATGAGCACGGAGGATTTTTAGGGCAGTAAAACTATTCAGTAAGACACTGAAATGGTGGGTACAAGCCATCATAGTTCTACCCAAATCCCCAGAAGGGTTCAGCAGTGGACTTAGTAATAAAGGTAACAATCTTGGTTCCTGAACTGTAACAAATGCTGCAAACGTACCACACAAAGGAAGGTGGTAAAAATAGGGGAAACTGGGAGTGGAGGGGTGGCTATATGGGATTTCTGCACAATCTGTCCGATTTTTCCTTGAATCCAAAACAGTTCTAAAAAAATAAGCTCTATTCATAAAAAATATATTTTCGTTTTAAAGCGTCCTTCTGTCATGAAGCTGTGGGGGCCGCCCTGCTGCCAGGGCTCTAAGCCCTCTGTCTGAAAGTCTCTATTGCTTGGCTTGCCTGGTTTTGACCTGTCGATGAAAACTCAGGTTGCCTTCTCTCTCTCGTGCCCTGGCTTTCCTTTTCTCATTCAGCGATGTGTTTTGGGGCTGCAGCCATATTGACCCGTGTGGATGGAGCTCGTTAATTTCATTTCCCTGCCAAGTGGTATTCTATTGAATGCGGACACCACAACGTATTTATTTATCCTTTCTCATGCTGGTGGTCGTTCCAGTCGTTTCCAAATCTTTGCTGTGAACATTCTTCTGCATGGCTTCTGGTGCACAGGTGCAGGGATTTCTCAGCATCCACCTAGATGTGAAATTGCTGGGGCGCGCACATATTCAACTCCACTTAGGTAATGCCCAGTTGCTTTCTAAAGTGGTTGTACCAACCTGTACTCCCATCCCATACATCAAGGTCCGCAATGCACCCAATGCTAAACATTGTCAGACTCTTATATTCTTACTAATTTGATATGTGTGTGTGTGTGTGTGTGTGTGTATGTGTGTATGTATATTTATTTATTTATATATATTTATATATAGCATCTCACCATCGTTTTAATTTCCATTTCTCTGAGTACTAAAAAAGTAAAGCACCTATTTATATGTCTATTGGCCATTCACGCTTCTTTTGTTGAATCCCTGTTTGTGTCTTGTACTTATTTTTCTATTGGATAATTTGCCCTCCCCCCGCTCCAACTCTTCTTAGCCATACTCTGTAGATCCTGGATGCTAACCTTTTGTCAGTTATATGTGTATAAATATTTTCTCCCAATTTGTGACCTGTCTTTTCAATCTCTTTATGGAACCTCTTGTTGAACATAAGTTCTTAATATCAGTGGAGTAAACTATATTCATCTGTGGCGTTATGGCATGATTTTTAAATAAAAACTCGTGATGCATCGGGATGCCTGGGTGGCTCAGCTGGTTGAGCGTCTGACCTCAGCTCAGGTCCTGGTCTCACAGTTATGAGTTCGAGCCCCCATTGGGCTCTGTGCTAACAAACAGCCCAGAGCCTGGAGCCTACTTCGGATTCTAAGTGTCTCTCTCTCTGCCCCTCCCCTGCTCATGCTCTGCCTCTCTCTGTCTCTCAAAAATAAATAAATGTTAAAAAAAAGTTTTTTAACTCACAATGCCTCTTTCTTAATTGGTAAGCCATTTCTTTTCCTGCAGCCTATGTGCCACCGAGGCTAAGCCATGAGGCCTAGGGTTCCAGGGAAGAGAAGAGAAGTCCCACGTAGGGTAGGAAAGGAGACTGGAAGGGCCTGACATAGAGAGAGTCCCTCCAGACAGAATGAGGCATCTGAATCTGAATCAGAATGAGGAGGGGTGATGGTAAGGGACAGAGATTTGGAGAGAAGGAGGTAAAGAGAAGACTATACTTGAATCTCCCAGACTCAGACCTAATGCGTGCAGGCCTTAAGATTATAACAAAGAGTAAGAGAGAAGCTGAAAGTGGGGTTTGTGCCACTTCTTCAGGACCATGTAAGGAAGCCACTTCACACGGTGTCCCCCGTCAAGATGGGGCAGAAAGAGTCCTGAGCCTCCCCTTGCTCCCGCGTAGCGTGAAAGGAATTCACATGATCCACTGGGCTCCCCGGTGGGCGACACGGCAGCTGGTTGGCCACTGATTGCCAGAAGGACTGCCACAATCTTGGGGTGACTGTGGTCAAAGTGACACAAAGCAGAGACCACGGAATAGACCCTCCAGGCCAGTACTGGATGGAGCATCTGCAGAACCAGCAAGCGCCAGAGCGGAGCTCGGTCCACAAAAGGAAGTCTAACGCTTCCTGATCAAGCTGAGGAGGCCACGCGTTGTGTCGGCGGCAGACCTCAGCACACTGCAAATGCCCGCAGGCCGCCCGGCGACAAGGTGGAACCCACATGCAATGCCGAGGAGGCCGGCACAGACACACAGGACGGCGTAGGACCCTCATGTGAACGAGCTGTCCTCCCCCGCTGTCATGGGGATGCATAAGCCTCCCCTACACCTGACCTGATTTTGGCCGGGGAAGAGAGGAAAGCTTGGAGAGGAGAGAAACAGACCAAAGCAATTGGACACAGTTTGAAGAGTTGCCTTTCATCGGCAAGTTTAAGTACCCCCTCCTCCCCCGCGCACACGGTCATAGGCAGCGTGGCGCCTGGAACTGAAAAGAGAGGGGTTAGAGAAAATCATACAGGTTTGCTTTTCTCTTTTCTACCCATTGAGAGATACAATGCACAATTCTGCTCTGTTTTAGTTGTTATTATTATGGTCTTTGTTGTATACAGGGAAGTCAGGCAGCAAAAAAAAAAAAAAAGACTACAATGCAATCTAAATACAGGAATAGAGTTATGTACCATATGCATAGAGTCCCTAGAAGAGGAGGAAATTAGCTACATATATTAGTTTTCTATCTTTGTGTAGCAATGGTACCACAAACTAAGCAGTTTTAAATAAAACACATTTATTATCTCACAGTTTCTGTAGGTCAGGAGTCAGGGCACGGCTTAGTTGCACCCTCTGTAAGGTTTCCATCAAGGTAATGGCCAAGGAGGGGCACCTGGCTGGCTCAGTCAATAGAGCATTTGATCTTGGAGTTGGGAGTTCATTCCCCACTCTAGGAGTCAAGCTTACTTGAAAGGAAGGAAGGAAGAAAGGGAGGGAGGAAGAAAAGAAAGAAGGAAGGAAGGAAGGAAGGAAGGAAGGAAGGAAGGAAGGAAGGGAGGAAGAAAAGAAGGAAAGAAAGGATAAGTCCTCCCAAAGGCTCCACCAGAGAATGACCTATCTCTAAATTTTGTGGTTTCGAGCAGCATCCGGCTCCTTCTCGGGTGTTGGAGTGAGGACCCCAATTTCTTCCCGGCTGTCAGCCAGAGGCCACTTTCAGTCCTTTGTCACGCGCACCTCCCCAACATGGCTGCTCGCTTCCTCAAAGCCAGCAAGGGAGAGATTTCCTCAGCGAGACAGACATCACAATCTTACGTAACATGACCACGGACATTCCGTCACCTTTGCCGTGTTTTCGTGGTTAAGCAAGTCACAGGTTCTTCCCACACTCGAAGGGAGGGGACTACAGAAGGGCATGAATACAAGGAGACAGGATCACGGGAGCTACCTTAGCATCTACCTGCCATCCTACACGGGCAGGCGGGTGGGGGACAACACGCTACATGTAACCTCTCAGAGGACACACCCTCTGCATTGGCTTTCGAAGAAGGTTAAGGGCCCGGAAAACGTTTGGCAGCCCCAGAACCTAGCACGGTGGCTAGCACACCACAGGAGGCGACATTAAATATTTGTGAATGAATATAGACATCAGGAGAAAAGTCTGGTCACCCCAGTGAGAAAGAAGACAGTGTTCTACATAGGACAAAAACAAGAACACTAATTGTCAACCCTCATCTTGATAGCAACAAGTAACCTTAAAGCCCGTCCAATGGCATTAAAACAGGAGAGGCCCCTGCATTAATATCTCAGCAAGCCTCACCGGGAAAGTGCAGCGAGTGTCAAGGGCACTAAAAGGATAGGAGATGATCTAATGCAGGAAGCTCCCCCAAAGGCTATATTTATACAAATGATAAATAGGTTTCAAGAAAGGAGAAACCAACTAATGTTGATGACTTAGGGGAATAAATAATATTAGAACTTCCAGTGCAGTCGCATCTTTCATCTAGGATCCAAAGACGCTTTAAGAATAATTAAATTTGAGCACTACATAAAAGTAGATTCATCTTTTAAAAACAAAAATATGGGTCTCATGCCCTTTCACAGAAGTAGCACGTAGTGCGCTCGTGGATAGTGAGGGGTGACCTGGATGCTAATTTATTTTGAAGAATGTTTCGTAACTATTTCCAAGGTTCTAAATTCACAGGGAGCTGAGTCAAGGAAACGCAGGGCGTAGCCGCATTTCTCTCTGTGCGTCCAAAAAAGAGGCAGCACTTTGAGGCCAGGTTGAGTGGGGGCAGGGATGATGGTTAGAACCAATTGAGATGGCGGCCTGCCTGAGGGACGGGAAGTAACCTGCTGGAGGGGAGGAGAATGGATCCGGGCAGAGGACCTCAGCAAAGGTACGGAGCAGCAGTGGGTCCAGGTTTACCAAGAGGAACGAACCCAAGTCCGTCTGAGACTCTCCATCCAGAAAACAGATTTTGAAAGAATTCAGGCATCACTGTGACTTATTGCCACATGACTGATGGGCAATAAAAGCAGGTGGATAGATTCATAAATACAGAAGCAATGACAAAAATGTGCAGTAGTTAGGTTGTTTGGGGACTACAAGAAGCCGATTCCTTCCGTTTTCCATCAAATGGTTTAAAGGATTCAGCAGGGGTTCCAAATACATGAAATGGGTACAAAAGCATGTGGTTTGAGGAGTGGCTGAGTTAGCACTATGTTGAAGTGTGTGGTATCAGCTAGATATATTTGAAAATGCCAGTCATTCGCAGATGTGGAGAAACGGGAACCCTCCTGCACTGTTGGTGGGAATGCAAACAGGTGCAGCCGCTCTGGAAAACAGTGTGGAGGTTCCTCAAAAAATTAAAACTAGAACTACCCTACAACCCAACAATGGTACTAATGGGAATTTATCCAAAGGATATAGGAGTGCTGATGCACAGGGGTACATATACCCCGATGTTTACAGCAGCACTATCAACAATAGCCAAATCATGGAAAAAGCCTAAATGTCCATCAACTGATGAATGGATAAAGAAGACGTGGTATATATATACAGTGAAATACTACTTCGCAATGAGAAAGAATGAAATCCTGCCATTTTCAGCAACGTGGATGGAACTGAAGGGTATTATGCTAAGTGAAATAAGTCAGTCAGAGAAAGACAGATATCATATGTTTTCACTCATATGTGGAACTTGAGAAACTTAACAGAAGACCATGGGGGAGAGGAAGGGGAAAAACTGGTTACAAACAGAGAGGGAGAGAGGCAAACCATAAGAGACCCTTCAATACAGACAAGAAACTGAGGGTTGATGGGGGGGGTGGAGGAGAGGGGAAAATGGGTGATGGGTACTGAGGAGGGCACTTCTTGAGATGAGCACTGGGTGTTGTATGTAAGCAATGAACCATGGGAATCGACCCCCAAAACCAAGAGCACACTCTACACACTGTAGGTTAGCCAATTTGGCAATAAATCAAATAAATAAATAAACAAACAAACAAATAAAAGAAAATTCCAGTCATTGAAGGGCAGGTATCAGTAGGTGAGCAGTAGCAATGAGCTCCTGTAAAGTCACCCTTTACGTGTGAAGATGACACTAATGACACTTGTAAAGCACCCGATATGTGTTGAACCCTTTTCTGGTTCTGAACTATTATTATCAGAGTGCTTCTGCATCTTAAAAACTATGCTTATCATGTCATTTCCATGTCCAGGTCACATGGTCCATTTTCGGTTGTGCTGGAGCAAGCATCATCTCCTGTCGGTGGTTTCAATTGCTTCAGTATCTCGCCATCTTACCATTTTATGTGAAATTCTGTTCTCTGTGGCAATGCTGAATCCATTCAAAACCCGGGGTGTCTGTGGGAAGCCCTAGTCTCCCAAGGAAGCTAATACCTGCTGGCAGGCTCAGTGGTTCAGATGAGGAAGTTCCATCCTACAAACCCGGGTCTCATTTGCTCCTTTTCCATTTCCTACTTTGCCTTCAAGACATGCCCATTGGTTTGCTGTTTAGGCAAGAGAACGTGGAGACAGTTTCCAGTCCCCAGTATCTAGATGACAGCACAGGACCATCATGCGAACAAGGGGTGCAACAGTACAACGAACTTGACCATCATTCCATCCAGACAGAGCCATGCCACATCTGCAAAAAGGCCTGTGATCTTGGGAACTTGAGTGGTAACTTCCCTTGTGTATAAGGAAGATACGGAAGAATTGGGAAAAAAGACACCATTTATTCATTGTTCCCGCTGGAAGAGATGACTTTCGAGTGAATGAACTAAAATAACCTGAAGAAATTACTATCGCAGTTCAGACACGGAGAGGGTTTAGAATGAGGGCAGATACTGAGTGAGGTTTCAATCAAGTCGCATGTTTGATTTGTCAATATGGAGTTCTGGCTGGACATCCCATCCACAAAGAAAGGGAACCGGAGCTTCGGAAGCTGTTACTGCTCTGCACTCAGCCTTAGGGCCGCGCCTGTCTCCAAAATAGGTTTAAGCCCTATTTGTTCTAAAAGACCCACCTGTAAGCATCTGACTTCGGCTCAGGTCATGATCTCACAGTTTGTGAGTTCGAGCCCTGCGTTAGGCTCTGTGCTGACAGCTCAGAGCCTGGAGCCTGCTTTGGATTCTATGTCTGCCCCTCCCATGCTCATGCTCTGTCTCTATTTCTCAATAATAAATAAAAACATTTTAAAAAATTTTAAAGACCCACCTGCCACTGACACCTCCACCAGGCTTCTCATTCATGAGTCGTCCTTTCCTCGGAACTCCCTTAATGTTTTATCCATACGTACCTCCAGACACTCGTCCCCATGTCCATTCTATTTTAGTCATTTATGTACATGCCATGTCTCCTCTTCAAATATAAGTAACATGAGGCTTCTAGCACTGTGCCTTACACACAGTAGGTGCTCAGTAAATACCCTGGAATAAATGAAATTCCATTTAATACTTACTAAAATACACTGGCCTTCCACACCCACCACCTCCAGATCTAACTTGGGAGGCAGTGCCTCTGTGCTCAAGAGAGCTGCCACCATTGCTACATGCTTTTGGATGTGGTGTGACGTGCTTTCTGGAGACCAGCTATACCTAAACCTCAGCCCCATTATAAATGGGGTGAAGGAGCGCCTGGGTGGCTCAGTCAGTCGAGCGGCCGTCTTCAGCTCAGGTCATGATCTCACAATCTGTGGGTTCGGGCTCCGCGTCAGGCTCTGTGCTGCCGGCTCAGAGCCTGGAGCCTGCTTCGGATTCTGTGTCTCCCTCTCTCTCTGCCTTTCCCCTGCTCACGCTCTGTCTCTGTGTCTCTCAAAAATAAATAAATGTTAAAAAAAAAAATGGGGTGAAGACTACGCTTTCCAGAAACAGATGAGTCTCGGTCACAGTCATTGATATCATACTTTGTAATGATTTTCAGCCTCTCTCCAGTGCGCCCCTTCAGCGTGCAGTTTTGTAAACCCTCTAAGGGCAGGAATTGTGTCTGTTTTGTTGATGTAATTGTTGCGCACAGACCCTACTTGCCCGGTAAAGATCTCTGCCCAGTGTGGGTGAACATTCTCGATTGACAAGACATCATTTTAACAGATAGGAAGCCCTCTCTTCCAAGGAAGCCCTTGGAACAATAGCTGTTAAGTCAACAGACTCAACACACACCTTTACCTGCTTCCTTGGTCCACCTGAGTCACATGGTTCATGTCCCCCTGCTTAGAGTCAGTGGTTTCAATCATTTTTTATATACAGATAGATATAGATATAGATATAGATACAGATACAGATATAGATAGATGATATAGATATAGATAGATATGGATATATATATATATCTGGGCTGAAATTAGTTTGCATTCTGGAACTAAAGATTGCAATTAAAAGGACACCTGGGGGGCTCAGTTGGTTAAGTGCCTGACTCTTGATTTCAGCTCAGGTCATGATCTCAGGGTTTTTGAGACCAAGCCCTGAGTCAGACTCTGTGCAGACAGCGCAGAGCCTACTTGAGACTCTCTCTCTCTCTCTCTCTCTCTCTCTCTCTCTCTCAAAATCAATAAACTCAAATATATATATATTTGAGGATTCAGGTTAAAAATACCCTAGTAGGCAGCCTTCTCCATCAAGATGAGCTATGCATTCCCACGAGATTTGCTTTGCTCCTTCCTCTGCAAGAACCCATTTACTCTGGTTCAGTTGCAGAAGGTTACTGTGGTTTTTCCAGGAAACTAACTGCCCGACAAGGGAGGGGAATTTTCTTGTGTGCAAAATTAAGGACCATTTGTACAGAACAGACATGGGGAACAGAATATTAGCCATATTAATATCCTTGTGATACCTGGGCCCTCCCAACAACGGTTAAGTGTTGCCAAACTAGCTTTACTTTGTGTTGGCAGAGCTTAGGCCATAATATACAGTTCTTTTCGTCTTGGCGGTGAGGCTGGCGCTCCTGCCAGAACTGACTGTAAAGGAAATGGGCAAGAGACAATAAGCCCATTCAAGTGCATTAGCAATGTGGTCCAGTGGGGATATTTCAATTTTTAAATGGATACAAACTTGGAAAACACCCTATTTTAAGTGGAGGAAAATTTAGTTTTCAAAAGAAGATGCGCCATTTATCAATATGTTTCTGACATCTGTTGCCAACAAGATATATTACCAGGTTCCCAGGGAGAAGGTGGTCAGAAAAACCAGAGAGAGAGGCATCTTCCTGTCAAAAGGACATAAACATGCATTATAATTGATCGGCTTGATTCAGTCAGCTGTTTATAATCTGTGGTGCTAAAGCACTTACGTAAACTCACGTGACTACTGCGCTGTCGTCCCGCTGGTTCCATACACTTTATTTATGACAACGTGTCTTTGTGAGTCAATAAAAAGGTGGAATTTCTAGCAACAACCCTTAACACCCTTCAAAAACCCAAACCAAAAATCCTTAAAGAACCACCCATAAAAAGCAAAACCTGTTTGTTAACACAAAGTTCAATATTTGCTTAGGTTGGAAAAATCCTGCGTGGAGTGGGGTAAGAAAAGGAGGAGGACGTGGGTATTTCTGGTTTCGTGGAGGCGGTAGACTCTCAGGTCCACTACTCTTGAAGGTCCTGGTGGACTAGTTGCGATTCTAGAGAGAGTAGAAGAGCCCCCTGCTGGCTGAAAGCGGAAGAACCCGACACGGGCCCAGCGGCAGTCATTTTGAGACTCCCGTGTCCGCCTCTTCTTTCATTCATGGGGCAAATATTTGCGGAGCCTTGCTATGTGCCCACACCGCGTTCGGCTCTGGTATGGCATGTGGAACAAGACAGGCAAGGTCTCTGCCCTCTTGGAGCCCTTGCACTGTGGAAGAGGAGGCAGAAATAAATAAACATGCAATAGAATATCAAGTAGGGATCAATACTACCAGAAGAGCAATGACTCCCCACAGAGCAGGGGGAGAAGAGAAGGGTGGGAGGCAGATGCTATTGTAGATGGAAGACTGAACGTTTGAACTGAAGGAAGCGGAGGCTGGGGGAGGGCTCTGTGGGGTTCCGGGCAGGGCAGGCAGGGCGCCCAGCCAGGGAGAGGGCTTTGAGGGGGCTGCACGCCTGCTGTCAGCAGTACAGCCAGAAGGCCAGGTGGCTGGAGTGACGAAGGCAGAGGGGGTTAGGAGATAAGACCTGAGTTAGGAGCCCGGCGATGCAGAGCCTTGCGTGGTAGGAATTAGGGATTCTACAGGAATCCACTGGAGAGTTGTGAACAGAGAATTAAGTAAATCCACTTTCCATTTTAAAGAGGTCGTCATTGGCGCAACAGGGAGAATTAACCATATGCGCGAAATGACGCTCCTTAGGAATCCATTGACGTGGCATTCAAACAATTCAATGAATGGCTTGTACCAAATCCCTGCTCTTTGTGATGAGGTTCAAAGAATAAGATAGGATCTCTGCGCTCAGAGAGCTTTCAGTTGACTTGGGGAAATAAGGTAGACAAACCTTAAATTAAACTTACAAGAGGCAGAATGCGGTAAGTAATTGCTAAGCAGGGTAGGCGAGAATGATGATGATGGTGATGATGGAGGAGGAGGAGGAGGAGGAGGAGGAGGAGGAGGAGGAGGAGGAGGAGGAGGAGAAGGAGAAGGAGAAGGAGAAGGAGAAGGAGAAGGAGAAGGAGAAGGAGAAGAGGCGGCTGCGGCAGCGGCAGGGGAGGGAGTGAGGAGGGGAAGGGGAAGAAGGGGAAGGAGACATCAGAGGAGCTTGAGAAATTTAGCTTAATGGTTAAGAGCACAGGCTCTAGACCCAGGCTGCTGGGGGTCATAATCCTAGTGCCACCACTTGCTATCTGTTTGACCTCAGTCCTGCCACTCATCTCTCTGCTCCTCAGTTTTGTCATCTGTAGAATGGGTCTAATAATCTACCTACCTCCCAGGGTTGTTATGAGGAATAAATAAATTAATGTCATATATGAAGGGCTTAGATCAGCACCAGGCACTTTATAAATAACTACGTAAGTGGGAGGAATGTCGCCGAAGTCACGCTGTTATTATCTTTATTACTGCAGTCGTCCAGTGACGACTTGTGACGATAGTGACTTGAATAAATAGTTGTGACAATGAAATAAAGGGCAGCTACTTCTTTTTTTTCCCCAATTGTCCCACATTTTTTATTGATTTTTTTTAAAAACTTACATCCAAGTTAGTTAGTAACAGTGCAAATATGATTGCAAGAGTAGATTCCTCAATGCCTCTTACCCATTTAGCCCATCCCCCCTCCCCCAAGCCCTCCCGTAACCCTCTATTTGTTCTCCATATTTAAGAGTCTCTTCTGTTTCGTCCCCATCCCTGTTTTTGTATTATTTTTTGTTTCCCTTCCCTTATGTTCATCCTCTTTCTATCTTAAAGTTCTCATAGGAGTGAAGTCATATGATATTTGTCTTTCTCTGACTAATTTCGCTTAGCATAACATCCTCTAGTTCCATCCACATAGTTGCAAATGGCAAGATTTTGCTCTTTTTGATTGCCGAGTAATACTCCACTGTATATATACACCACATCTTCTTGATCCATTCATCCATCGGTGGACATTTGGGCTCTTTCCATACTTTGGCTATTGTCAATAGTGCTGCTATAAACATTGGTGCATGTGTCCCTTCGAAACAGCACACCTGTATCCCTTGGTTAAATACCTAGTAGTGCAGTTGCTGGGTCGTAGGGTAGTTCTATTTTTAATTTTTTGAGGAACCTCCACACTGTTTTCCAGAGTGGCCGCACCAGTTTGCATTCCCACCAGCAGTGTAAAAGAGATCCTCTTTCTCCACACCCTCGCCAGCATCTGTTGTTGCCTGAGTTGTTAATGTTAACCATTCTGACTGGTGTGAGGTGGTATCTCGTTGTGGTTTTGGTTTGTATTTCCCTGATGATGAGTGACGTTGAGCATCTTTTCATGTGTTGGTTGGCCAACTGGATGTCTTCTTTGGAGAAGTGTCTGTTCATGTCTTCGGCCCATTTCTTCACTGGGTTATTTGTTTTTTGGGTGTTGAGTTTGATAAATTCTTTATAGATTTTGGATACCAATCCTTTATCTGATATGTCGTTTGCAAATATCTTCTCGGTTCCGTCGGTTGCCTTTTAGTTTTGCTGATTGTTTCCTTCACTGTGCAGCTTTTTATTTTGATGAGGTCCCAGTAGTTCATTTTTGCTTTTGTATCCCTTGCCTCTGGAGATGTGTTGAGTAAGAAGTTGCTGCGCCCGAGGTCAAAGAGGTTCTTGCCTGCTTTCTCCTCAGGGATTTTGATGGCTTCCTGTCTTACGTTTAGATCTATCATCCATTTTGAGTTTATTTTTGTGTATGGTGTAAGAAACTGGTCCAGGTACATTTTTCTGCATGTCTCTGTCCAGTTTTCCCAGCACCACTTGCTGAAGAGACTGTCTCTATTTCATTTGATATTCTTTCCTGCTTTGTCAAAGATGAGTTGGCCGTATGTTTGGGGGTCTGTTTCTGGGTTCTCTATTTTGTTCCATTGATCTGAGTGTCTGTTTTTGTGCCAGTACCATACTGTCTTGATGATTATAGCTTTGTAATACAGCTTGAAGTCTGGGATTGTGATGCCTCCTGCTTTGGTTTCTTTTTCAGGATTGCTTTGGCTATTAGGGGTCTTTTCTGATTCCATACAAATTTTAGTACTGTTTGTTCTAGCTCTGTGAAAAATGCTGGTGTTATTTTGATAGGTACTGCATTGAATGTATAGATTGCTTTGGGTAGTATTGACATTTTAACAATATTTGTTCTTCCTATCCAGGAGCATGGAATATTTTCCCACATTTTTGATGTCTTCTTCAATTTCTTTCATAAGATTTCTATAGTTTTCGGTGTATAGATTTTTCACCTCTTTGGCTAGATTTATTCGTAGGTATTTTATGGTTTTAGGTGCAATTGTAAACGGGATCGATTCCTTGATTTCTCTTTCTGTTGCTTCATTATTGGTGTATATGAATGCAACCAATTTCTGTGCATTGATTTTATATCCCGCCACCTTGCTGAATTCATGGATCGGTTCTAGTAGTTTTTTGGTGTATGGTGTAAGAAACTGGTCCAGTTTTCATATAGAGTATCATGTCATCTGTGAAGAGTGAAAGTTTGACCTCCTCCTGGCCAATCTGGATGCCTTTTATTTCTTTGTGTTGTCTGATTGCTGAAGTTAAGACTTACAATACTATGTTGAATAACAGTGGCGAGAGTGGACATCCCTGTCTTGTTCCTGACCTTAGGGGGAAAGCTCTCAGTTTTTCCCCATTGAGGATGATATTAGCGTTGGGTCTTTGATATATGGCTTTTATGATCTCAAGGTATGGTCCTTCTATCCCTACTTTCTTAAGGGTTTTTATCAAGAAAGGATGTTGTATTTTGTCAAATGTTTTCTCTGCATCTATTGAGAGTATCATGTTGTTCTTGTCCTTTCTTTTATTGATGTGATGAATCATATTGATTGTTTTGTGGCTATTAAACCAGCCCTGCATCCCAGGTATAAATCCCACTTGGTCATGGTGAATAATTTTTTGATGTATTGTTGGATCCGGTTGGCTAGTATCTTGTTGAGGATTTTTGCATCCATGTTCATCAGGGAGATTCCTCTATAGTTCTCTTTTTTAGTGGGGTCTTTGTCTGGTTTTGGAATCAAGGTAATGCTGGCTGCATAGAAAGAGTTTAGAAGTTTTCCTTCCATTTCTATTTTTTGGAACAGCTTCAAGAGAATAGGTGTTAACTCTTCCTTAAATGTTTGGTAGAATTCTCCTGGAAAGCCATCTGGCCCTGGACTCTTGTTTTTTTGGAGATTTTTGATGGCCAATTCGATTTCTTTACTGATTTATGGGTCTGTTCAAATTTTCTATTTCTTCTTGTTTCAGTTTTGGTAGTTTATATGTTTCTAGGAATTTGTCCATTTCTTCCAGATTGCCCATTTTATTGGCATATAATTGCTCTAATATTCTCTTCTTATCGTTTTTATTTCTGCTATATTGGTTGTGATCGCTCCTCTTTCATTCTTGATTTTATGTATTTGGGTCCTTTTCTTTTTCTTTTTGATCAAACTGGCTAGTGGTCTATCAATTTTATTAATTCTTTCAAAGAACCAGCTCTGGTTTCATTTATCTGTTCTGTTTTGTTTTGTTTTTTTAATTTCAATAGCATTGATTTCTGCTCAATCTTTATTATTTCCTGTCTTCTGGTGGGTTTGGGTTTTATTTGCTGTTCTTTTTCCAGCACTTCGAGGTGTAAAGTTAGCTTGTATGTCTGAGACCTTTCTTCCTTCTTTAGGAAGGCCTGGATTGTTATCTACTTCCCTCTTATGACTGCCTTTGCTGCATTCCAGAGGTTTTGGGCTGTGGTGTTATCATTTTCATTGGCTTCCATGTATTTTTTAATTTCCTCCTTAACTTCTTGGTTAGCCCATTCGTTCTTTAGTAGGATGTTCTTTAGTCTCCAAGTATTTGTTATCTTTCCAAATTTTTTCTTGTGGTTGATTTCAAGTTTCATAGCATTGTGGTCTGAAAATATTTGCTGTATGATCTCGATCTTTCTGTACTTGTTGAGGGCTGATTTGTGTCCCAGTATGTGGTCTATTCTGGAGAACATTCCATGTGCACTGGAAAAGAATGTATATTCTGCTACTTTAGGATGAAATGTTCTGAATATATCTGTTAAGTCCATCTGGTCCAGTGTGTCACTCAAAGCCATTGTTTCCTTGTTGATTTTCTGTTTAGATGATCTGTCTATTGCTGTAAGTGGGTGTTTAAGTCCCCTACTATTGTGGTATCATTATCAATGAGTTTCTTTATTTTTGTGAGTAATCGATTTGTATATTTGGGTGCTCCCACATTCGGACCATAAATGTTTACAATTGTTATGCCTTCTTGGTGGATAGACCCCTTAATTATGATGTAATGCCCTTTTCATCTCTTGTTACAGTTTTTATTTTACAGTCTAGACTGTTTGATATAAGTATGGCTACTCTGGCTTTCTTTTGGTGACCATTAGCATGATAGATGGTTCTCCATCCCCTTACTTTCAATCTGAAGGTGTCTTTAGGTCTAAAGTGGGTCTCTTGTAAACAGAATATAGATGGATCTTGTTTTCTTATCCATTCTGTTACCCTATGTCTTTTGATTGAAGCATTTAGTCCATTGACGTTTAGAGTGAGTACTGAAAGGTATGAATTTATTGCCATTATTTTTCTTATAGAGTCAGAGCTTCTGGTGCTTCTCTCCTTTCCTTTATCATCTTTGTTGCTTTTGGTCTCTTATTTTTTCCTCCCCCCCCATCTTTTCTCCCCTTAGAGAGTCCCCCTTAAAATTTCTTGCAGGGCTGGTTTAGTGGTCATGAACTCCTTTACTTTTTGTTTGAGAAACTTTTTATCTCTCCTTCTATTTTGAATGACAGCCCTGCTGGATACAGAATTCTTGACTGCATATTTTTCCAATTCAGCACATTGAATATTTCCTGCCGCTCGTTTCTGGCTTGCCAAGTTTCTGTGGATAGGTCTGCTGCAATCCTAATCTGTCTTCCTTTGTAGGTTAGATACTTTTTTTTCTTTGCTGCTTTCATGATTCTTTCTTTGCCTGAGTATTTTGTGAATTTGACTATGATATGCCTTGTTGATGGTCAATTTTTGTTGAATCCTCTGTGCTTCCTATATTTTGATGTCTGTGTCTTTCCCCAGGTTAGGAAAGTTTTCTGCTATGATTTGCTCACATTACCCTTCTACCCTTTTTTCTCTCTCTTCATCTTCTGGAATCCCTAGGATTCTGATGTTGTTCCTTTTTAATAAGTCACTGATTTCTCTTATTCTTAAATCATGCTCTTTTGCTTTACTCTCCTTTTTTTCTGCTTCATTATCCTCCATAAGTTTGTCCTCTATGTCACTGATTCTCTGCTCTGCCTCATCCATCCTTGCCGCCGTAGCATCCATTCGAGATTGCAACTCAGTTATAGGGTTTTTTATTTCACTCTGACTAGCTTTTACTTCTTTTGCCTCCTTAAAGAGGGATTCTAATCTATTTTCCACCCCACCTAGTATTCTTATCATCGTGATTCTATATTCTGGTTCAGACATCTTGCTTGTATCTGTGTTGGTTAAATCCCTGGCTGTCATTTCTTCCTGCTCTTTCTTTTGGGGTGAATTCCTTCATTTCATCATTTTGAAGGAAGAAAAGGAATTAATAAGGTAAAAACAAATTTAAAATGAAAAAATTGAAAACAACACACACCCACACCCACACACACGCAAAATCAGATAAATGATGCTAGATCCCAGGTGTGTTTTGGTCTGGCTATTGAAAGAAGCTTGATCGATTAGAGGAAAAAAAGGGGGAACATTAAAATCAAAAAATTAAAAATAACGCGCACATACACACACAAAATCAAATAAATGATGCTAGATCCTAGGTATGTTTTGATCTGGTTATTGTAAGGAGCTTGATTGGAGAAAAAAGGGGAAAAATTAAAATTAAAAAATTAAAAAACAACCCACATATACACATACACATACACAAAAATCAAATAAATGATGCTAGATCTTAGGTGTGTTGGTTTGGTTATTGAAAGGAGTTTGATTGATTGGAGAAAGAATAGAGAAGAAAAATATTAAAATTAAAAATTAAAGAATTAAAAATAACACACACACACAAGCACACACATATACAAAATCAAATCAATGATGTTAGATCCTAGGTGTGTTTTGGTCTGGTTGTTGAAAGGAGCTTGACTGTTTAAATTTTTTTTTAATGTTTATTTACTTTTGACAGACAGAGCGTGAGCAGGGGAAGAGCAGAGAAAGAGGAAGACACAGAATTTAAAGCAAGCTCCAGGCCCTGAGCTGTCAGCACAGAGCCCAACGCAGGGCTCGAACTCACAAACCATGAGATCATGACCTGAGCCAAAGTCGGTGCTTAACCGACTGAGACACCCAGGCGCCCCGAGCTTGACTGTTTAGAGAAAAAAAAAAAAGCGTTTGAAAATTTGAGAAAATGAATTCAATGAGAGAGATTAATGGAGAGGAGCTTGACTGATTAGAGAAAAAAGGGGGGAAAATTATAATTAAAAAATTAGAAACAACACACCCACAAAATCAAAGAAACGATGGAAGTATAATAGAATTTGGAAAAAATGTACAAAAAAGTGAAAAATTTAGTAGGAAAAATATTAAAGGAAATGTTGGAAGTATAATAGAATTTGAAATATTTACAAAAAACCTGAAAAATTTAGTAGAAAAAAATAAAGGAAAACATTTTAATAAAAACTGAAAATAAAAATAACTTTTTTCTCTTTCTGTATTCAAGTAAAAGAAAAGAAACAAAAAGGAAAGAAAAAAAGGAAAAAGAAAATTGAATAGCTAGACTAGCAAACAGTCTGAAACAGAATTGGTATTATATCTTTTTCCCCTAGAGGTCAAACTATGAAGTACTTTATAGTCCGTAGTAAACTTAGTAGGAGGAGAAATTTGTGGTGTTCCTGAAGAGCGAGGTTGGCCCAGTTGGGCAGGGCTTAGTGTAACGACTCCGATGTCCACTAGATGGCGCTGCTTGGCTTACTAGAGTGGATCCTTGTGGTGCCTACAGGTGTGTGTCCGCGCGTGGGCAGGGTCAAAATGGCGTCACCCAGTCGACCAGCCCTGCATTGGAATTCTGTGTTCTTCCCGACCATGAACCCCGCACCAGTCTTTTGTCTCCTGTTTCCGTCACTCCCCGCTTTTACTCTGTCCGTGACCTCGCCGTCAGGTTGCCCAGCAGCCCTTCCCTCCTGAGTTTTATCTGAGATGCGGCTGTGTTTCCATACTGATCACTTCTGAGGACTGTGGCTTTGATCCGGTCAGATCCCCTCGGTGAGGGTCCCACCGACTATGGCTGGTGCTGGCCGCACACAGAAATGCTCTTGGGACCTTGTTGTGGCCAATGTCCAGGGACTTTCAGTTGGGTGCAAGCCCACGCCAGCAAAAACTCACGCTATCTTGTAGCGGCAGCGTTTCCGGGATTATGGAGAATCATGCACGGCCTGAGGACCTCCCGGACCCACTCTTCTCCTGGGAATTCGCCCTCCCCACCAGAGCACCGCCAGGTATTTTGAACTGCAGAGTTTCAGACTCTGTGCTTCCCCTGTTTATAGAGTCTTAATGGAATTTAAACCCTCTCCTTTCTCCTTTCACCCTTTTTAGTTCAGTCCCTATGGCTGTTTCTACTTTTCCACTTTCTCTCTAGCTGCTATTGTGGGGGGTGGTTTTCCCATACTACCCCCCATCTCCATCCTCTCTCTACAACCAAAAACAGCTCCCTCCTCTGTGGCTTCTCTCACCCCCCAGTTCGCCTCTCTGCGCCGCATGCCTGCTGAGTTCTGTGGTTCGGGTTGTGCGGATTGTTGTGTTAGTCCTCAAATCCGTTTTCTAGGGGCAGGATGGTTTCGTGTTGATCTGGCTGTATTGCATATACGTGAGACAGACAAAAAGCTTCCATGCTGTTCTGCCATCTTGGCTCCTCCAGGGCAGCTACTTCTGACCGATGAACTTACAAGATTTGGTGACAATAGGATGGTCAAAGGGTCGTATGAAGGAGTTCAAAATGAATGTGAGGTCTCAAGCATAGTGATTAGGACAGCAATAAAATGGGGAGAAGATGAGAGGCTGGGAAGGGGAATTGGTTTCAGAGACAAGGCAGGTTTGACGTGAGGCACGCTGAGTTTGAAGTGGACGGGGTAGGGATGCCAGACTGGAGCTCGGAAGAGAGATGAGGGCATCCACATGGATTTGGAATTCCTGCCTGTGAGGACCATCCTCGAAGCTGTGGGGATGACTGAGAGAAGTTGTTGGAAGAAGCCGTAAGGATGAATCTCGGGAGGTATGACCAGAGGTGTGGATCAGGAAAGAGACCAGTGAAAGAGGGAAGAATTAGAAGGTTAGGAGGAGAAGCAACTTATTGAGGGGTAGGAGAAGCTCCTGTGAAATGCTACTAAGAGACAAAGGATGACCAAGGACGCCTTTGGAGGAGGCGATAATGAAGTCATTGGTGAAGTTGTGACAGTTTCAAAAGTGCCTCTGCTATATACCAGTTATAAATGCTGTGCTGTGCCACCCAGACTCCCCCTCTGGACCCAAGGTTTTATTTCCCAGGGAATGTTGTAGGCTGACAGCTCTCTGTTGCCTCAGCTGAGAAAAGCCACTTTGTCCAAGGTCGTGGGCAACTTGGATCAAGCTGTCTGGTTGACATGAAGATGTACATATCTCCATCTCACACACTGCTTCCCCAAGAGCACAAGAACCAAACTGTCTTACGGAAGTCAATAAAAAAAAATGATAGTATCAGGGAAGAGTTTGACATTAAGAGATCAAGATATAAATGGTATTTAACACATGAATTAGAACAGTTTCTTAGAAGCTGAGCTTCTGAGGACACCTGGGTGGCTCAGTCGGTTAAGCGGCCGACTTCAGCTCAGGTCATGATCTCACGGTCTGTGAGTTCGAGCCCTGCGTCGGGCTCTGCGCTGACAGCTCAAGGCCTGGAGCCTGCTTCAGATTCTGTGTCTGCCTCTCTCTCTGCCCTTCCCCTGCTCACTCTCTGTCTCTCAAAAATAAATAAACTTAAAAAAAAAAGAAGAAGAAGTGGAACTTCTGGAGCATAAAGGAGTTAAATCAGAAAAGAGTTAGAGACGCGCTTTTCTCCAGAAGCCCAAACCCATCAGACTTGCAAAAATGAAATGGTTGCCATTTGCCTTTGGTGAGAAGAGAGTGCCGGGTTTCGTAACCCGATTGATGGTGCTGTCACCCGTACGACCTCACAATCTCTTTTAATCTCCACACTCCTGTCACTTTGCTGCCATCCGGAGAGAGGATTAATTTCACTTGTCCCCCGAGGAGACTAATGCATCCTGTTGGATTCCAGTGCTCAGAGGGTACCACTCTCTAACCCATCAGCGCTAATCTGGCTTGGGCACCTGCTTCAAGATCCCCCTGCCCTCCATCCACCATCAGAGAATCCAGGTCACCTGCATTCTCTTCACAGCCGGGGACATGGATGGGGTGCAAAAGCCCCTCCTGCTGCTCCCAAGAAAGAAGAACTTTCGAGGATCCTGAGACACTGTCGCTGTGATGCCTTGCAAAGCTCTCCTTCATGTGGGGCGGTCTTACTGGACTTCACAGAGCGGAGTGATCTCTCCATAAACTCAGTGGGCCCTCCGATAAGCCAACTGAGTGTGCTTGGAGGGGAGGAGGGAAATGGCTACTCTTTTTGTGTAAAAGAATGTTCTTTTGTACAACCAGGTACACTATCCAACCTTTCAGGCCCTAGGAAAGGCAGGGGCCGTGCCTGCGTGCTCACCACTGGACCCCCAGAACCCAGCGAGGTGCCTAAATACATGGTAGGTGCTGGTAGTTGAGTGAATGAAAAACTGGTGCAAGATGGATGGCTAATAAAGTAAAGAAAATAATTGTCAAATATAGCTTATAAAGATGGCTAAAGACAGTTTGGCTCCATGTAAATCCTGACTAAATCGGACTCCCCTTTCTGTTACCTCAGCATACGGCAGGCCCTGCATTCGCCTCAGCGATCCAGCTGCCCATGGTAGATACTCAATAGAAGCCCTTTGGACTGAATTAAATTACAATAAAATCTTATTAGTGGGGTCCCAAATGCCTAGGCTCTTCTAAAAAGGCATATTCATTGGTGCCAATACCTCAGAAGAAAAAGAATTATGTGGCACAGAGGATAAGAGAGTTACAGGAAAAGAGAGAGGAGGACATTTTCTAATGAAGAAAGAAGAAAAAGAGAAGGGGAAGAAGAAAAAATCCAAAGGGGAAATTTTTAAGAAAAACAATCAGGGTTCCACATTAATGGAACCATTCTGTTTAAAGTTTTAAGAGCTGACCCGAGGGACCACCATGAAAGTTGCTATCTCGGTGAAGCGTCATGAAGTAAAAAGACTACATCGGCAGTTCTTGCCATTGGGAGGGCTTTATATGTAGTGTCAGGTCACGTCCTCAATAACCCCATGCTTTAGGTTTACTCGTACTGCCATTTCCATTTTTCAGATGAGGAAACTGAGGTCTAGAGAAGCAAAGTGACTTGCCCGAGGTGACACAGCCCATAAGTGGTACCACAGACATTCGAACGTAGACAGTTTGACTCCAGAGGCCGTGGTCGTAACCTTCGTGCTGTACCGCCTCCTGGAGGCACAAATGTTTCATCCTCTTTTCCCTTTTCAACCCACAGGTACTTCTGGTATTATCTGGGTTTTACACTCTTTAGAAAGAATGCTCTTGGACAACAACTGTATGACACATTGAGGCTCTAAGGAACGGTATTTCTAATATCGTGGGCACTTAAAACAGGAAATGCACTGTGTTTGAGGGTGGCGGTTTTTTTCTGTTGTGTTCGCAGCTAAACCCCAAGAGCCTAGAATAGTGCCTGACACATAGTGGGCATTCAAAAATACTTGTTGCATTTGTGGCTGAGCCAAAATGAGGTATACAGCATCTCCGACTCAGGTACCATATAAACTTCATGGCACAATTAAGATCCAGCCCACAGGGCATGGTTTCTTGGAAGAACCCAAATTGCTAAGTCTCACTTCCTATTTGCCTTGTATTTTATGTTCGAATCCTTCTGTGAGATGCTCAAGACAGTTTTATGACGGTTAAGGGATGTCTCCAAAGTCACATAACTTTCTAGAGGAAGAAATAAAGAAGACTAGAACAGAGGTCTTCTTGAATGGTCTAGCAGTGATGCGTGTAGTGGAGGTTTCCTCAGCGCCATGAACCCAAGTTCAAGAGTTGCTTTGCTAGTTAATCACTCAATGACTTTTTATTTGCATACTGAGGCAGGATTATCTCATGGTTAAGAGGGATGGGCTGATGACCTGACTTAAGTATGTTTCTTAATGCCTCGGAGCCCTAGTTTTCTCGTATGGAGAATATGGGTACTCTAGTACTTATCTCTGTTAGTTAGGTTCCAGTCAGGAGAAAGGAATCACTCCAGACATTTCAAAGACAGGACGCTTAATATGAAGAATTAGTGGGGTACCTGGGTGGCTCAGTCAGTTAAGCGTCTGACTCTTGATTTCAGCTCAGGTCATGATCTCACGGTTCATGGAATCAAGCTCCGAGTCAGGCTCTGCATTGACGGAGCGGAGCCTGCTTGGCATTCCCTCTCTCCCTCTTTCTCTCTCTCTGCCCCGAATTGGTTACCTGGTGATGGAAGGGCTGAGAAGCCAAATGAGATACTGAGGCAATCCAGAGATCCCTGCATCAGGAAACCACACCCACACCCAGCTGGTGTCAGGGCAGGTAATGACACCGGCTCGGAAACCAGGGCTAGCGGAAGCTGGTTCCAGCCACTCCCAGAGCCACCACCAGCATCAGAGCAAGAGAGAAGAAATACTTTCGTATTGTCCCCCTTTTTGCCCGCCAGCCTTTACCATTGCCTCTCCTTGGCTAAACCCAACTAGGCGTCAAGGAGCCGGGCAATGGGAACAGAGCAGAGCAGGAGAAGGGCAGAGATGGATGTGGGAGCAAATAGGCAAGCAGCCACGCCAGGACCTCGTGGAGTTGCTGTGACATTTAAATGAGAGAAATGAGAGACAGGTGAAGCGTTCAGCACCGAGGCTGGTACGTAATAGTGCTGAATGAAAGTTATTGTTGTTATGATATGTAACAGGCCCTGGGCGAGGCATGGGTAATGAAAAAGACATCATTCTATTGCCGATGGCAAGCAGTCTAGCCTTCAGAGCCCGTCTTTCTGCGATGATGCATCCCGTGGGCCTCTGGAGTAAAATCTCGTGGGCCTTATGCCACCATATTGGACCAGGTGACCAACTTCAGATCATAACCATCCTCCCATCGGGCGTCAGTGATCACAGAGAAAAACAGGCCAGTATTGGCCTACAAATGGTTTCCTCTCCTGGAATAAAAGAGGTCGTTAAAATGCAAAATCATGAAAAGGATGTGTCAACGAAATAGGCCTCAGCTCCAGCAGCCTCCCTGATGAAGACAGTGACTCGTGAGTGTACGGTTTACACAGCTGACTGCATGTCCAATTTCAAAGCATCGAATGCTCTCCTACAAAGGAGATGGTTTTACCCTTGGAAGTGCATTTTAAGAAAGAGCTTTCTCAAAGAAAACATGTTCCCCACATTGCTGACATGAAACCTTGGGGGAGGGGTTTCAGGAGCCTGTACGGAACAGAGCCCATAGATGCTGCTAATTAGAGGGCAAGAAATCCTGTCTTAACGTCCCTTCCTCTCGATCCCAGGCCTCTGAGTTACAGAATATTAGCGTGGCAGCTTGAAAAACACATTAGCGTGTCTCACTAAGACACAGAAACCGCTCCGAAAACACAAATGCCGAGTACCGCTAATAGTCATGGTCAGTAGGAAGATAAGACAGCGATTGAGATAGCGACCTGACCATGGCATTGGGGCCCGGCCATACCAGGGCAGCGTCTGCTACTCCCTGCTTTCTAGTCCCGTCTCTGTCTCCTCAGGGGAAATTGATCACGGGGGAGATCTATACTCTGCTTTTGAAGTAATAATGCCACCTTATATAGCAGGCATTCTGGAACATTTTAGTTAGATGGGAAGGCACCAGAAGGTATAATCTGTATCTTCCAATGGATAACTAAATGAAATAACTGGGAGCTTTCAACTCATCTTTAAAGAACATGGATGGAAATCATATTTTATACAGAGACATAAAGGGGAAAGATGGAGTGAGTTTCCGAAAATTATGGGCGAAATTGAGCTGGATTAATAACCTCTTTCCTATACAAAGTGAATCAGCTTGACAACTAGGGGACTCAGAAGTCACCATAGGCTTAGGACCACGGAATGGCCCTGCCATTCTCAACGCTGATCAAAAATCGTTCAAAAAGGAGAGTTCCTGGACACCACAGATTTCATTCTGATATCGTTTCCTGGTGCTGTCTTTTGTGGTCCCCAGTATAATTGATATCATGGTTCCCATTAGTTAGACATGAAGTACGGCCAACTCATAATTACAAATGCCTCCCCACCCTACCCCACCCCCCAGCATTCTGTTACATGGAGCTGTCAGTGAGGCTCGACTCCAAATTATAATGGCACTATTTGCTTTATTTAGGCTTGGGTGATACAGGATGGATGCCCTTCTAGAAAAGCAAGTGCATTTAAGATAGCAGAGCAAAAATGATTTATATAGGGAATAACTCCTTAGTCTGTCAAAGACCTGGCAAGGATCTTTCTGGGAAAACTAATTGCAGCCCGTTCCTTCCACTGCTTGAAGATGAACTATCGGCATCTCGGCCAGCCATCAGAAGATACAATCTGCCAGCCATAAGAAGAGAGGAAACCAGATTCCTCGTTCTCAACATTCGCACAGGCCTGATAATGCTAAGTTTCTCCCAAGCCAATCACTGAGATTCGAACGTCCCCTTTACAAACAGACGCCGTGTTCTTTTGACCGCTACAGAAGCCCACAACCTTTCTGAACCATTTCAGACGCAGACAAAAATAACGTTTCTCCTCCAGCCCCGCAGACACAGCTGCTGTGCACATTGGGTCTGGGATGGCTCATGCAGGGTAGGGATGCCGGCTGCTAAAGTGATGGGGAAAGGAGAGGAAAGAGTCTGTCCCGAACGTCGGAATTCAGAGCATTTTTCTGTCCACTGAATGTTCTCTCTACTCCCGCTGTCGCGGTCCTTTCTCCCCTGCCCCTTCTCCCTGACCACCCTTCCATTTGTCTAAGGGCCACATTGGACTCCCTGCTCCTCCATGACAGTTGGCGGCAGTTAAGGAAGGGAGCACTGCGTGGCTCAGTCTCCCTGCAAGACGGACAGCCGGCAGACCGTCCCTGGGTTCTCCCTGGGAGAGGCCCGGGTTCGATCCTGCCTAATCGTTTAGGCCAGCAGTTCTCAACAGGAGTGATTTTCCCCCCAGGGGACATTTGGCAATGTCTGGAGATGGTTTTGGCTGTCACTACTGGGGCACAGAGTGTGCTCTTGACATCTAGTAGGTACAGATAGGCCAGGCGGCTCACATCCGTCTGTGCGTGGGCCAAGCCCCCTCTGCAAAGACTTGTCTGAACCAAAACGCCGACGGTGTCAAGGCTGCAAAACCTGCTCTAGATTTTAATCAAGGTGTGTAATAAGAGGATTTAGGCAAGCCTTTCCCTCTTCCAATTGGCACAAAGCCCCGCGCGGAAGCCGCACCCCAGGCGGGAGCCCTGCCTCGGCCCCGCAAGTCGCCTGATTCAGCAAATCACACTTTCATAATGTAATTCAATTCTGCCTCATTTTTTTAATGTTATTTGGGCCCTTTAATATAATTTGGCAAGCTATTATAGTTGTTACAGCTGCTAGTTTTGCCCTCAATACTGATTTCACTTATGACCTCAGCCGGAATAAGATTTAAAGTTTGAGATGATGTAAGTGAATGAGGATTATTAGATTTATTCGTATGGCAATTTAAATAAGAAACTGCCTGGCTTAGAATAAGTGGTAAATGAAAAATGCTAGTGATTTATAGACCTGTCCATTTTCAAGATTTATATGATGTGTGGAATGATTAAGTAAGAGACAGGCCTGATTATATGAAATATGTAATTTTTGTAAATGCAATATTGGAAGCAAGCTGCTAAACAGCGCTGCGTAGCAACTCCCAGCTAAGCCATTTTTATTACACGATTATTGGAAACCGGTATGCAGAGTCATGTGCGAATCACACAGGAGTCCTTGCTCTAATTCTTGAGAGTCCGATGGGAGTGTGTTCCTAGAAAATGCATCGAACTTCAGCCGTGAGACCTCAGTCCCATCAGTACCCCCAAGAAGGCAGGGCGGGCTGCTGAGTTCGGACCTGAGCCAGCGACTGCCCGCCCACGTAATTCGCTTTTGTAAAGGATTCGGCCACTCCGTGTGGGTCACAGCAACCGCCTTATGAAATGGAGATTACACATTTGTCACATCTGAGCGACGCACTTTGGGGAAAATGTTCATGACTCCAAAGGACAGCGAATCAGACCGAGAAATGCAAGAGACTGTGGTGGGTGCTCAGAGACGATTCTCCCAGGCCTTGGGTTGCCTCTCCCTTCTGGAAGCCTCAGGATCCCACAGATAGAGCCGAGGCCCAGTGCGTCCCTAAGCTTTCGTGCATAGCTCCGAAGTCAGCCAGAGGGCTGCCGTGGAGGAATGAGCCATTGTCTCTCACGAGCGGAGGAGACATAAGAGATATTATTAATATTTAAGTTATTTTCACAGCTGCTCGGTACAAACAAAAAAACAAAACAAAACACCTAACCTAAGACAACAGAGAGACGTGGGTAGCAGGCATATGTCTTCCACAAATTGAGTGTAGGACCTTGGATAAATTGTCCATGACTGTAAACTCGGGGCTATAGCTTCTTTATCCATTTCTCAGGGTTGATATGAGGCGCTAAAAGGGATCATCGAAAGGAAAGCCCTTTATAAAGCAAAGGGCAATGTCCAAATGCAAATAAAGAGGCTCAGAAGAGAAATAGAGGCCAAAGCGGAAACAGGAAACACCTTTCTTTCAATAAACATCCGCGAAGGCCCTCAGAAGTACCAAGGAGAGCAACTCATGAACCCTTGGGGGAGCTCAGGGCTGAGTTTGGGGGTTATCTCAATTTTGCAGTGTTTATACAACAGATTAAGTGCAGAGGATGCTGGGGAGGCGGGAGGCGGGGGGGTGGGTTGGTTAGCAAAGGAGAAAACTTCACAGAAGAACTAGCATTTAAACATTCAGCTCCTGCGGAACGTAGGGGGATTAGACAAACAAAGAAAGGAGGCTCCTGGTCCATCCCCACGTTTGACCACATTGGCCCTGGGATTACTGTGAGAAGGCGACGGAAATTGCCAACACGCATTTGGTTTGATATCAGGAACCAGGAACACACCTACGGCGCGCTTCGTGGAGGGGAGCGCCACCATGTTCTGAGATCTAGAAACTTTCGAAGCTGGCAGGGTTCAGAAACTCTTACTTAAATTCCAACCTCATATCGAAATTTAATATCCTTCAAAAAATATGAGGAATTGCCAGTGAATTATAGCAATTATGCTCACTCCATTCTTTCTCTGATCAAATAGAATTCTTTTCAACTTTTAATGGGCCCAGGGAGTTTTAATAACTAATTCACATTCTTCAATATAGTGATTTTAATAAGATAAATATTTTTCTTTTATCTAACAGTAAATGGTTTGGTTCTGAGTCCTGATAAACTGAGTATTATTTCTGAAAGCGTCGTGTTGCCCATCTTGATTAAATGTGACGGCATAAAGAAAGGATCATATTCATGCGAAATGAATTGGTTTTAAAAAATTCAAAATATATATCTCATCTTTTAGCTCTGGATTTCTTTTAATAACCTTGAAATCTTATGCGCAGCCTCCCTAAGACAGAAGAAAATAACAACAGAAGGAAGCTGGGCTGTCAAATTATGGCTAGCCTCACTCAGAAAAGAGAAATACTTTCCTTTGCTAACTTGGAGACATTGCCGCGGGGCAAAAACTATAGGTCAAGGGAGAGAAGAGTAAATGAAATAATCGGACGCATTTATTTGTTGGAACTTCATCACCATACCTTTCCAAACGCCGACTCATCCAACAAAGGTGGGTTTTAGATTTATTTCCTCATTATTACATTAACAGCTCTCTTAACATTTTCCTGATCACGTCTATGAATTGATTAATAAGGCAATCATAGTTTGGGAAAGCTCTTCAATGCCGCTTGATATGGCTGTCACCTATTTAAAAAAATGGTCAACTGTGCACCTGATAGCCAGTAAAGGCAAGTTCAAAAATTGCAGTCTTAGAAAGATAATGGAATGCCCATGACCTCAAGTGCTTTGAGCCAAATAGCAACTGTCAACTCCTGATAGCAGTATTTGACCTCAGAGGCAGGGGACAGAAACCAACCTGAAACTGCCATTTTCTCAAATTCAGTTAAAGATAATAAACCGTGTTGGAAGAAATCACCCACCTGAGTAAGGAAGCCTCTCTGTAATCAATGACCTAGAAACAGGCCCCGTGATCCCGGTGGAAGGTATGAGCTGCTGAGGGATTCTGGGAATGTGTTGCTTTAGATTGAATGCCCACTAGATTTTGGCAGACTTTTTGGGTTTTTTGATTGTCATGGTTTTGCTTTTGTTTGATTCATTTTTAATTCTTCTCAAAGAAAATTTCAACATACATAAAAGCAGAGAGGGAGCCTGGGTGGCTCAGCTGGGGAAGAGTCCCACTCTTGGTTTCGGCTCAGGTCGTGATCTCAGAGTTCTTGAGTTCGGGCCCCACATCGGGCTCTGGGCTGACAGCAGAGTCTGCTTGGGATTCTTTCTCCCTTTCTCTCTGCTCCCCTCTCTCTCTTTCTCTCTCAAAAATAAATAAATAAACAAACTCTTAAAACCACATAAGTAAGTAAGTAAATAAGTAAATAAAGTAGAGAGAACAGTATAATATAGCCCTATCTCTACCCATCATGGAGTTTCAATAATCACCCCCTCAGGGCCACTCCTGTTTCGTATATACTTGGGTATCATATCACTTTGCCCATGAATTTTAAGAAATTACTTAAGTGCATATTTCTAAATGATTTAAGTACACATTTCTAAAAATCAACTTAAAAAAAGCACGCATCCGAAACCATTACCACCACTAAAAAATTAACAATAATGCTTTCATTCCATCAAGTGTCCACACAGTGTTCGTTTTTTCCTGTTGTCTCCTAGATGGTGATTTTTTTTTTGACAGTTTGTTCAAATCGTCCAAATAAGGTCCACATGTTACAACTGGTTGTCGTGACTCTTGAGTCTTTTTTAGTCTATGGGTCCCCCTCCTCTGCTTTAATTTTCCTGGCCATTCGGTTCCTGAAGACATAGAGTCATTTGTCCTAGAGTTTCCCACATTCTGGGTTTTGCCCTCCGTGCCCTATTATTTTCTGAGAAGTGATGGTTAGATGGAGCCCTGATTAGATTCAGGTTTGATTTTTTGACAAGAGCACTCTATTAGAGGTGTCATGGGCTTCCATCAGAAGCGTCATGGTGTCTGGTTGTCTCCTTCTGTGATGCTGGTGGCCACCGATGATCGATGGTCTCTGTTAATATAGGCTGTTTAGAGAAAAGCATTGACCCACAACATTCAGAAGGTTTTGCTTTAAAAAAAAAAAATTGAATAAAAATAACACAGTGCCAGGCACTGTGCTCTGCAGCACACAATGCCTCGTGTCATCACGATAACGCCTCTATGAAGTGGCGCTAGGGGAGAATCCGAACCCCCAACGAGTCTTCCTCCAAAGCCCATTGTCTTAGCTCCCACAGAAACAAAGCACCTTGAGAGGGGGCGGTGAAACTGGTAGCCAAAAAATGTTTGAATCTTAACAAAACACCATATGAATCTACTCTTTTGAAGTAGATCAAAGTACCAAGTAACTGTTTGTTAACTGGCGACTATTAACTAACATGCCTGACAGGGGATGTGAGTTTGACTCTAGTCAGTGCCATCTTGGTACAGGCAGGGAGAGAGGCAGAGGAGGTTGGGGACGGCCTGCACTGGATAGCACCACAAATGTCACCAAACTGACTGGAAGCTACCACGTGCTGTTTTAAGTCGGCTCCGCCCTTTGCACAAATCCACTTAGAGTTATGTTACCCACTCTCCATGTGCAAGGGGTGCCAAAATTAGAGCCATTTCATTAATCTCCCAAGCCAGGGAGAGGGGGCTATCTATCACTCCGGGTTGCACTGACAGCAAGACAATAACATTACACTTCCACAGTGCATCAATTAGCATTTCCCTCAATTCATTTGCTATCAGAGTCTCTATAAAAATACCTTGTGGTGTGTCTCTCTGTCTTCGAGACGTCAACAAGACTCGCTTCAAGATAAACATTTTTGTTTTGGAGTAAGGGAAGAAAAGTATGGTATCTTCACTTTAAATGACATCTCTAAACAAATAAAAAGATTGATATATTTTTGTGAACGCTTGTCTCATTCCCATCAGGGAATGTGATTAGGAGGAGGAAGGAGACAAGGGGAAGAGGAGGGAAAGAAAAAAGAAGGGAGAAAGGACTGAAACTTACAGTATTTAGGATGCTCGCTTTTATTAATTTAGGAAATTTAAATGTGTCCACGACAAAAGGAGGTAACCCGATACAGAAGCTTTCGCATTTAAATATATCTTTAAAAATAAAATGACCGCACAATTTCAGAATTTCTTCTTCATATATCATCTCTCACAACTCGCTTTTAATCACTTGGTTTAGGGTTCTAATTCGAGTCTAAAGGGGTCCCCCCAAGCTCCTCAACAGTGTTTATTAGCAAGGAATGCTGTCACGTAGAGATCTCTGTAACCTATTCTCTGAAATAGTGTTCCTTCCCAGTTCCTTTGAAGAGCAATTTAAAGACAATCATGTATGATAGGAAAATAATCATTTCTAATAGAGTTAGACGTTATTAAAAATAATAAGAGATCAAAGAACGCATTGTAAAATAAAACTCGGAGGCACGGAAGAGCCCGGGGATTTGTGCCATCAGCACCTTACTGTTGTTACAACCTCTTTGGCATTGCCCAGATCCACGTGTTTGGTTCTTTCGTCTCACAGAACTCGCCAGGTTTTGAAGCGTTTCTCTAACGATTTATTAAATGTTAGTCCTTGCGAACAATTCCGCGGCTCTGTTACCCAGTCTTTCTGTCTCAGCTCCCATGAGCCATTTTCACGTCACGAGACCGTGAATATAAGTTTCGGTAACTCTAAACATCTCTTAACCGTGCGCTGGAGAAACCACTCAGGGAGTGGGTAAAGGTCTCGCAAACAATGCAACAGACAGGAAAACAAAGCCGGGCGCTGGTTCAGACCAGGACTCGCAGACAAAGGAGGACCGAGGCTCCCAGGGTGTAGGGAGCCTTGCGCATGCGCCCTGCGAGCGGGCTCAGATGGAGCGGGGTAATGAAGTGGAAAGAGCCCCGACAGGCTGCAGACGCCGGGGCAGGCAAAAATGCTACCGCGGTACTCACTAGCTCTGTGGGTCGGGGCAAGTGACATTCTCTCTCTTAGGCTCAGTCTCCGCGGCCGCAAAAAGAAGAAAACACCGCCTCGTAGAGTGATTGTGGAGACCGAAGGGATAACATACATAGCATCCTAGTATGTGGTAGGTGCTCAATAAATGGTATTCAGGATCATGTACCATTATAGCTCTCATGGTCGTCCCAGATATGGAAGGTGCATCACCATAGCAACACGGCTGTCCTTGGACTGATTATGGAGAAGACTAAATTGAAACAGATTTAAATAATACCCATACCTCTTTTAGACATTCCTCTAGAATCTGGGCTGTCTGAAAGCGGATTAGTGTGAGTGGGTTGCCTGTTCACGTGCTCCATGGTGCCTGCATAGTCACTGTTCCTTCCTCTATTCAGGCAAGAAGAGAAATTCCCATCTGTGGGTGTAGGAAAAGAGCACGGGTCTTTGAAAATCGACATGGAATGAATGGAGCCACCACGTGTCATCAGCAAAACATCTATACATAGAACTCCCAACTCAGAATCCAAAATGTCAGTATTAGCTTTAACATTCCGACTTAATCAGTCCATCCGAAAGCCACACCTCTGAGGCAGACACAAAAGCCAAATACACTCCCCACAAACGATCCGCTTTGGAATGCTGTTCAAATATTGATGAGTTTCAAATACAGTGCCTTAATATAAAGAAGACATAGGCCACGGCGCAAAGCCAAACTTGACCCTGGAGGTGAAAAGGGACCAAAGATAGATATTTACCGTACGCATTTCCTTTCTGAAGCTATATGGGAATACCAAGTAATATCCAAGTTAACTATTCTTTTTACTTTTTTTTTTCCCTCCCTGTAAAAGAAAACTTCTGGAATTACAAAGACTTACCTACAAACTGACCTAGTCTGAGAAGAGGGGGAAAAAAAAACTAAGAAAATAAAAATCAATAGTGTCTTCCATTGTTTCACCAGTTCTAAGCACACACATACACCACACAAATGCACATATACACTTAGCTCATAAAAAATAATTAGCCTTTTGATGGAAAAGAAAAAATTTCCCTGGGAAAATTCTACCACCGTGAGAATAATGGTGAAGCATTCTTTCTATCTTGCTATTCCCTAAACATGGACCGGCCAAAGATTTTGTTTCCCAAGTCAAAATTACCACAGGAATATTACGGAAAAGGCTCTGTATGGCCATGGTGTTTAAGATGGATCCGTTATCAAAGGTATCGTCCCACCCTCCCAAGAAGACTTAGGACAAGGGCCTATATTTATTCTTGTGAGGCTGACATGGGCTAAAAGAGATGCAGATGGATCCGGTAGGCTCAGAAACCTGTTTGTAATTAACGTAAGATTAAATGTCATAACTCCTGTTCGGCAGGAGTCAAGGGTGGGGGTGCGGACAATTACCAGAAGGCTCAGGTCTGTCCGCAGGCTTGGACGGCCTCCACCACACACGTACTTAAGAACCACCGGATGCAATTGAAAGGACCACAAAGCCGATGCAGCATCTTCCCGTGGGCTGGATGGCCACGGAAGGGCTGCCTGGAGGGGCTGTTAACCTCGGAGGAAATCTGCCCTAAGGGCCCAGGAAGTAAGTCACAGCCTCCTGCGGCTGGCCCTCAGCCCATCAATCACATCAGCCGGTCGTGAGGTCGGAACCAACTCGGCCACTTCAGCCCGTCTGGTAAAGAGACCTTGAGGGTTTTCACAGGATGCCCCCCAGAGCCCATCCTTTATCCACATCCAAACCTAGTCCGGGGGTCTGGGAAGCACTGGGGTTCTCTGATCGGGGCCCGCCTCTCCTATGGCTCCGTCCAGGTGTGATTTTAAGTATAGTAAGAATCTCTTGAAACATTCCCTCGGCCTTCCCCAATGCACCTCACCCATTTTCCCCGGCCGAATGCTTCAGAGAGTCCTCTCCTTGACTTGCCCTGTCCAGAGAGAAGCTTCCTTTAAAATGTAAATGCAATAAGGCAAATTTTTTTAAAAAAGCAATTTCGCTTACGCCAGGTCCGTTGGGAAATGGGAGGTGGAGGACAGGGGGGGCAGGAAAAGTGCCTGGGGTGGGGGCAGTCTAAGCGGGGGACCCAGGAGAGCAGGGAGGCCCCGGGTGCTGAAAGAGTGGCTTCGGGTGAAAAATGACAGGAATAAAACTGCAAGCACGAAAATGAAGGCAAATGGAGGGGCCACATTTCTCCCCATCTCTTCATTTGGGCCCTGGCTAAAGTCCCAAAGGGTCTGGAATAGGTTGGGTAAGCCCGTTAGTAGAGATCTTTCATTCTCCCACACCTGGTCCTGTTTTCAACGATCTAACGTAAGAGTTGGTAAACCAGGGCCCTCGGGCCACATCCGGCCCGCCCCCGATTCTGTAGCTATGAGCTAAGAATGGTTTTCACATTTTTTAATCGTAGGGGATAAAATCAAAAGAAGAATACTTCCTGACATATGTACATTATATGAAATTCAGATTTCACTACTCATAAATAACGTTGTATTGAAACACGGCCACACTCATTTGTTTGCATATTACTTGTGACTGCTTTCCGCTCTCAAGGCCTAAAATATTTATCATGTAGCCCTTTATAGAAAAGGTTTTCGAATCCCTGATCTAGGTAGTGGGTAAGAGCGTGTGTTCTGTGGCCGGTAGTCGGGGTAGACGCCCTGACACTTAACTTCTCAGGCAAGTCCCTTTAATTTCCTTATCTGTTAATTGGGGACAAATTCTTATAGCTTGAGGGTAAGGACTAAACTGAGGGCATAGCCCACAGTTCGCTGCCTCGTAAGTGTTCAATAAATGTGAGCCATAATTATATTTTAATGTGATTAGGTACTAGCACATTAGACTATTCTTTCTCATCTCCCCTCCACAGTTCTCCATTCCAAGTTAGAATTCATCTTGTGCTTGAATAAGATGTACTTGAACAAGGCTCTGGAAAGCAATCTGCTTCAGGGGCGCCTGGGTGGCTCAGTTGGTTGAGCATCCGACTTCGGCTCAGGTCACGATCTCTCAGTTCATGAGTCTAAGCCCCGTGTCGGGTCCTGTGCTGACAGCTCAGAGCTTGGAACCTGCTTCAGATTCTCTCTCTCTCTCTCTCTCTCTCTCTCTCTGCCCCTTCCCAACTCGTGCTCTGTCTCTCTCTCAAAAATGAATAAACATTAAAAAAAGTTAAAAAACAAAAAAAGTACTCTGCTTCAGTATAGCCACCACAACCCAAAGCTTTCAGAGAAAACAATTGCACACCAGGGATGGACAATCATTTTGCACCAAACTCTAATCCCTTGAAACCCAACCTTCTATTTATTTCCCATGACTTATGGTAAAGCAAATAACTCATCTTATAACCACTTTAACAAAAAAAAAAAATGTAATTAAAGCAGAGAGGTGATCTGACCCACAAATACCTCTGACGAAGCTACGCGGACTTGGGCAACTTGAGTTGAAATGAATCACCGCTTGAAGCACACTCTCACCAGTTGGGGGAAAAAAAAAAGCAACCAGTTGGAAGTTAGGTACCTTGGGGTAGAAGCTCTTTGCTTTAATTCAAGAATTTCCAAGTGTTTTGTTTTGTCTTGTAATGTTCATTAGTCATCTGAGGCATCTATGAGAGATTAAGTTAGGGAACAAACATTGGAAGAATAAATAAAGCCCGGAGTAGCTTCAGGGTACAAAGAGAACAAAGCATTCTCGAGGGTGTGAGATGAGGAGAGTCAGCCTCTAATGCGGGCACCTACCCTCTAGGAGCCAGCAAACGCTGGAATAGAGGTAGGAAAGGCAAGCAGACGGCCGTTATTCCCATACTTCTAGCCTTTGAGTTAACGTAAGAGAGCAAGGGACCCATTCTAAGTACCTGAGTCAGGTAACGATAGTTACCATTTTGTGAATTCCCACACTAAGTATGCCAAGCAGTCGGCTGAGTATTTCGTATGCTTTGTCATATTTAAGCCACCCAATCCTGTTAAATACTTTCTTGGCTCCATTTTACAGATGAGGAAACTGAGGATTCGGGAAAGCAAACAACTTGGTAAAAAATCATGCAGCTCGTAAGCAGCTGAACTGGAATTTTTTTGAATTTTTAAACTCGTTGACTGAGCAATACATGCACATGTTACTCACGTGTTCAAAAGGTGCGCAGGGAAAAACAAGCTAGTAAGCCTCCTTTTTTCTCTCCCTTCATAAGGGAAGGTGCTATTGCTGCTTTCTTTTGGATACGCTCAGAGCAATTCCGTGCATTAACACACATGTGTGCACACGTCCCTCCACTCACAAGTGTAGCGCAGTAAACACACTGCCCTGTGGCTTGTTCCCCCCGACGCCCACAACCCTTAGTAACACCTTTTAGAGAACTTTCTGTTTTGAAATACGTAATTCTGGGACTCGAACCGGACCACCCAGCACCCAAATCTGTGCTGATGACCATGTTGCCACATTGCCTCTGCGTACCGGTGAGGAGGGAAGCGGGAGGCGTGAGCGCTATCCTCAGAGTCTGGCTCGAAGGGCGAAATTCTCATTGAGCATTTGCTGCCTCTAGGACATGGCAGTAAATCCAAAGAACGGCGAGACCTAGTTTTTCCCTCCGTTCATTTGGAGTTAAACTGCATGCGCCTCCTCCCGCGCGTGCAGGCAGGAATTGCCCAGCACAGACAGAAAATGCCAGTGGGTTTCAGTGGAAGGAGAGACCCGTTCAGAAAGGAAGAGAGGAAGCTCAGATGGGAAAGGAAACGGCCTGAGGAGAGGGAGGCTGGAGGCCGGGAGGCAGGCGTGGGAGGCCCACGGGGCAGTCCAGCAGGTCAAGCGGAACCTCCTTTTCAGCCGTGGTGCCATCACATGCTGTTGGCTGCGGGACGTATTGCAAGTACTTTGCTGTTAACCGTGGAAAGCTTCTCAGCTTTGCGTCCACTTTGAAAATACGGAGTTGTGATGGCTCGCAAGCCACCACATTCTTTGGTGAATATATTTGATCTGCTTGTTCTGGATGTGAATGGCTGGCTGGCCACATAGGTAAAAATAAAACCAATGCCATGAAACTGAAAGTGTCATGTGTACCTGGTAGGCACTCAACAAATGTTTGTCAAATGAGTTAATGTCTTGTTTGAAAGACACACAATGGGGGCGCCTGGGTGATTCAGTCGGTTGGGGGTCTGACTTCAGCTCAGGTCATGATCTCATGGTTTGTGGGTTCGGGCCCCACGTCAGTTTCTGTGCTGACAGCTCAGAGCTTGGAGCCTGTTTCAGCTTCTGTGTCTCCCTCTCTCTCCCCCTCCCCCACTCACGCTTTCTCTCTCTCTCTCTCTTTCTCTCTTTCTCTCAAAAATAAATAAACATTAAAAAAACACACACACAAATGTTGGGTTAGATGGCTGTGAAGAGCTGAAGCCTAGCACCTGATACCTTCTTGATAAAACATGGGGGCGGGGGCGGGGGCCGGTGGCGCCTGGGTGGCTCAGTTTGTTAAGCGTCCGACTTCAGCTCAGGTCATGATCTCACAGTTCGTGGGTTCATACCCCTCATCCGGCTCTGTGCTGACAGCTCAGAGCCTGGAGCCTGCTTCGGATTCTGGGTCTCCCTCTTTCTCTGTCCCTCCCCCACTCACGCTCTGTTTCCCTCTCAAAAATAAATAAACTGTTAAATAAATTAATTAATTAAATATGGCTGATAATCAAACAAGTTGTTACTGATCCCTTCCTCCTGTGCTCAGAACAATAACAATAGCTATCACTCACTTCACACTTTCTAGGTGCTAGGCGCTTGCTTTATATCCCTTAGCTTACTTAATCTTTACAACTCTCCTACGAAGCGGAAACTGCCCTAGTCGCCGTTTTACAGAGCAGGAAACGGAAGCACAGAAAGGTGGATTAACACGGGCCCTTACTGCACAGAACTTACAAGAAACATTTGAGAACAAGTGAATTCTAACTAATGGCCGCTGGATGGGATTTATCCATGCAACAGGAGTGGAGAATCGTTAGGAGTTGGGAGTTAGTCCCCCAGGAAAAACCATCACAGGTCACAGGACTGGAGAAAAGTTTATAGCAGAAGTGGGATTTTAGCTGCGTCTTAAAATCCAGGCCAGACCAAGACATGGGAGAGGGAGGCATCAGGAATAAAGGAAATCGTGTAAACCAGGGCGCAGGGACCATAATAAAGAAGGTATGCTCAGGGGGCCTTCCTGACTGCAATGGAGACGTGTGTTGGGAATTGGCGAGAAGTCCGTTTGGATAATATGGAGTCAGGTTATAAGGGACTTAGACCCAGGAGGGAGAGTTTGACTGCTTACTTAAGAATCCTGCCTCTGTTCTTGACTAGGAAATAGCCCCAAAAGAACTAAACACAAAAGGTCTTAGCTTAGTAACAGCCCATGAGAGGAACGGGATGAGGCAGCAGCTTGAAGACCCAGAGACCAGTATGGTGGCAGCTGCGTTAATTCGGGCCTGGAGGCAATAGGCACAAAGGAAAAAAGACCTACCTGCAAGACCATGTAATTAAAAACTAAGTAACCAAGCTGAGTCCTACTGTAGGCCAGGCTCCGTGCTAGGACCCAGGGAACTTACCCTCTTGCATCAGCACGGCAACGCTGGAAGGGGTGTTATAGTCCCCATTCTAAAGAAGAGAAAACTGAGGTCCTTCCCCCAGAGCCTATGGTCTAGGTTCTGGCAATGAAGGGGATGCCTCCATTTCTTATCCAGAATGGATTCATTGAGTGACTTCTAAGCTATTTGAGGGCAGGGAGGCCGTTAGGGGCGATGAGTTCTTTTTGGGGTCCGGAGAGTCCAAGCTGACCATGTGCTCGAACAGGGAGATGAAAACACTAGATGAAGAATAGAGTTTATCTCTAAGCTTGGAGCTTCTGTCCAGCTCAAAGACGGCGACAGTGGCTACGAGGAAGCCTTTCTCAACCGTGCTTGACCTTTGCATCCAAAAATCTTGTTTAATCCATGTAACAGGGGGTTTTATGGGGTATTGCCCCTGAAAGGACCTTGCACACTGAAGATTAAGAAACTAGCCAGTAGACATTGGTTAGACCCCAAACACTTCCCATTCCAGAAGCAGCACACATCAGGATGTCCGTTGGCTGGATGAGGAATGAGCGACCCCTTCTCACAAACCTGCTCCTTTCAGGGTCGCTCACTGCAGGCTTCGGACTAAAAGGAGTCAGAACACCAAGGAGACAGAAACTTGCCTTTTCTGAAAGCATTCTGGCCTTCTGATCCAGGCGTAGTCAAGAGAAAGTCGTACCAACGCAACATAACTCAGAAAAGTGTATTTGGAAGGTTTTTTTTTTCTTTTATTGAACACTCTTATTCCATGAGGATACAACAGCTCTTTAAAAAAGGACAGCATAAATTGTAACAGACTTATCCCTGTCTTGCAAATATTACCCCTTCAGAGGCCTTTGGAGCATCTGGAAAAGAAAGTCTGCCAATCCACCAGCAGATGTCTCTGTTTTTCCTAAATGAATAACGCTCTCCCTGTTCTCGGCCACTTCGTTTCAGATCCAATTAAAGAAAACTTTTCTCAACTTGTCCCCAAGAGATCCCAAAACACATTCGTCTAAAATCGAAAACTTCCCTTCCTCCTGGATTTCTAAATGGAGAAATATAATGAGACCGTTTCTGTATCTCCTAAAAAAATCAGTGTTCAAGTTTCATGTACCCACTACTAGTAAATCTTATAAAACCAAGCTTATACTAAAGAATACATTTACTTACTGTAAATCCTACTCACTGACAAATTCTGCTACAATTGGCAGAAGTAGCTTGAGGAAGGTAGACTCATCTCGCGATAAAATTTTAAATTCTGGGTGCTGAAAGTAAAAGTTTCTAAATGGACCACCGATGGTTAATAATTAAAACAAGCCCATATTGAGTGGACATAGAACACCGTGGTTTGGAAGTCCCTATGATAGCAAAGATGCTGAAAAAGAATTTAACCTCATGGTGAACGTAACTTTTCATTTAAAATATTTGCAAAGTGCAATCAGAAGCCAACCAGCCAGCCATGCTGGCTCAGTTGGAAAAGCATGCAACTCTCCATCTCAGGGTTGAGTTCAAGCCCCACTCTGGGTGTAGAGATTACTTAAGACTAAAAGCTTTTTAAAAAAAAATTCTATTATTTTCTTCCTGCTACACCTTTTCCTCTCAAGACATTTGAATTTTAAAATTACCTAAAAAATAATAATTAACATTTCCTGAGTTTTTTTCTCCCTGAACAAATTGGGGTCCCACCCTCAATATACGAATTGTGGGATTTGAGAAGTGGTTGTCCCCAGGTCCAAGCAGGTCAGGCCTGTCGGAACACTTCTCAGTAAACACGACCCTCGTAAGGCAGGAAAACCTTCTCATCCAGAACCTCTCAAGGTCAAGGACCAAAAACTCAAAACCTGCCCCAGGCAAACTGTTCAGGTCAAGATTCAGGTTTCCATGGTGACGCCTCTTTACATCCTGACCACTAAGCCAAACTCACGGATTCCTATTTCATCGCTTAACAACACACATCGACCTAAAAAGGAGCCCATTAGGAATAGACTTGACCTTAATGGAAAAAAGACCTCAAGAACTTCCAATAAATTATTCCAAAGATTTCCAAGTTCCACTTAAAATTCCAATTCAGTGGAACCGGTCAGCTGATATTGAAAAGCACATTTTAAAAGGAAAGGCACATGAGGCGTCTCAGCCCAGACACAGCTCTGTGTTTTCCCAGCAGAAACTTGGCCTGAGCCTTTCATCACTTACCTCTCCTATATGCAGAAGAGAAAGTCATCCTTGGACGTGGCTTTGCTCCAAAAAGCCTGTGCTAAGCTTGTCTAGATTTCGCTTTTTCACTGGGTGTCATTGTCTTTTGTATTCAAAGAAGAGGCCACATATCCCCTGTCCCAGCTCACGTTGTACCAATGTGTTACCCGAATTTACTGCCATGTTGGATGACGGGACCAGCTGTGCTTTAGAGATTTCTTTGCACTAGAAATCACGCTGAGAATGTGTCAACCAGCTGCTATTATGCCACCAATGGCAAATCACTATCCCCTCCCCTTTTTTATTTTTAGCTCTTAAGGGACAGGTGAATACCACCCATCTATTTCGAGTGCTGCTCCCCTTATTGAAGCTTTTGGGGGAATTTAGAGCTGGGAAAAGATGCAGGCAACAGAGGAGGCCACAGCTCACATGCTGGAGTGGCCACAACGTTAGGATAGGACTCAAAGGACTGGTCACTACAGCCCCTGCCCGTTTATACTCTTAGGGAAGGGGGTGGGAAGGAGAAGGACTTCTAACTCAGTAGCTGTTGTATAAAAGGAACCAGTTTCTCCACAGAAACTCCACTTGTGGCCCAAGGGAAAAGGACTTGGGCCTGGAGGCCTGGCAGGGAGGAGCCCAGGCGAAGGCCGTGAAGCTGTGGTCTGGACCACCTGGCAGCCCTACTTAGAGCCTGGCTCTGTCGCCTGTAGCAGCGTGGTCTTCCACAAGTCACTGAAACCCTCAGACCTCAGTTTCTTCGTTTGTAAAATGGGAACCCCCAAATCCATCTTACAGGTATAATAGGGTACTTTTCTGCAAAAAGTAAACAGAGACTTTTTCAGCAAACATTTTAATGAAATATATGTCTGGAAAACTTGCACAAATGATAAGCTCAGTGAATGTTCACAAAGCAAACACACCTAGACCAAGAAACAACAGCCGAGGGGCGCCTGGGTGGCTCAGTCAGTTGAGCGTCTGACTTCAGCTCAGGTCATGATCTCACGGTTCATGAGTTCAAGCCCTGAGCGCAGAGCCTGCTGTCGCCTCTCTCTGCCCCTCCCCAACTTATGCTCTCAAAAATAAGTAAACTTTTTTAAAAAATTTTAAAAAGAAACAACAGCCAAAAGGTAGAAACAACCCAAATATCCATCAATAGATGAATGGGTAAACAAAATAGGATATATACATATAATGGCAAATTATTCAGCCGTAAAAAGAATGAAGTACTGATCCATGTGAAGATAAGGATGAACCTAGAAAACATTTCGTTAAGTGGAAAAAAAAGACACGAAACATCACATATCCTATGGTTCATTTTTTATTGGAAATATTCAGAGTAGGTAAGTCTATAGACAGACAGAAAGCACAGGGGCCAGGGCAGGGGACGATGAGGAGTGTCTGTCCAATAAGTACGGGGTTTCCTGCTGGAATGGAGAATATGTTTTGGAGCTTCACAGAGGTAGTAGTTGCGCAAAATTGTAAGTCAACTAAATGCCACTGAATTGTACCTTTTTAAATGGCTAACTTTATGTTATGTGAATTTCACCTCAATAAAAAAAAAAAAAACATAATCAGCATCTCACTCCCTCCCCAAATTAGCCACGACCTTGACATCTAACACCATAGACCAGCTCTGCCTGATTTTGAACTTTACACGAATGGGGTCATCCAAGACGTACTACATATATCTGGCATTTTTCACTGAGTGTGGTATTTCTCTGAGAAATAACCCATGTTGTTGGGAAAAGCAGAGATTATCCGTCCTCGCTGTTGTGTCATATTCCATCGTATGAATCTATCATAGTTTTTTAAATCTACTTAAATCATATTCCCTTGAAGCCTGCTTCCCCCAAGGCCAAGCCACGTGACTTTTTTTTTAAATAACAATTTTATGAAGATATAATGCCCATACCATATAATACATCCCTTCAAAGTGTACGATTCAGTGGCTCTGGGCGTATGCATAGAGTCCTGTAACAATCACCCCATCCTAGAGACCATTTCCATCACCCCAAAAAGAAAGATGTTCCCTATCAGCAGTCTGGCCAGCCACCTGTTCCCTAGCCATCAGCCCAGTCTGCCTCTGTTTTCACAGATTTGCCTTTCCTGGGCATTTCACCATGGATCTAAACTGCAGAAACCATGGCAGGAACTGTCGACGACACAAAGGCCAAGAAGCAACTTTGACTTTAAAATCTCTTATATTTATGTTTATAAAATAAGACGATGTCCATGAAAGCCAGGTATGGTTGAGATATGGTTGATTAATAAACTCTATCAGCTCCCATTTGTATATGCCCACTAATATATGGAGATTAAAGGCAGGAAAGGGGTGACAGAGGAAGGAAGACAAGCAGTTCAGTTCTGTCCTGACCTCCCCGCTCTCTGGGCTCAAGCTGCAAAGGGGAGAGGGAATTCTGGGAGAGGGGAATTGAAGAGAAGTCCGGGGTGCCATGGTATCCTCCTGTCTCCATATCGATGGAAAGTCTCCTCAGGCTGCCTTCCCCCGGCACGTGCACACATCCAAACAAGCTTACGGTGCAGCATGGCTAACCTGACACTTGCTTCCCCCGCCACCCTGTTACCCCGAAGCTTACACAGTATTCAGAAGCTCTCAGATGTCCCCAAGGCCAGGGTGCAAGATGGAGCTAAGAGTCTGGCTAAGGAGCTTAGCATACATGGCCACCACAGTAGGAGTGTGGAGGCTCTGTAGCTAGCTGAGGGGCAGAGGGCAGACCTGAGAGCTGTCCTAAATGGAAATCACAGCCAAGCTTTTTGGGGGGTATCCTAAATGCTCTCCAAAAGAGGTAAGTCTGGGGCACCTGGGTGGCTCAGTCGGTTAGGCGTCCAACTTCAGCTCAGGTCATGGTCTCGCCATTTGTGAGTTTGAGCCCCACATCAGGCTCTGTGCTGACAGTAGCCTGGAGTCTGCTTTAGATTCTGTGTCTCCCTCTCTCTGTGCCCCTCGCCTGCTCGTGCTCTGTCTCTTTCTTTCTCTCAAAAATAGTAAATAAACATTAAAAAATTTAAAAAAAAAGAGGTGAAGTCTGTTCAGCAGAGACAGCCGAGTGAGGTGAGATTCAGGCAGTGGTACCAGCAGGATGGGAAATGGGACTGGACTGACCAGACCTCACTAGACGCCCGTCAGCACACACCCAAGGGTCAGCGCCAGGCCAGGGCCCTTCTCCTCATCTCATGCCATGAAGTTTCACAAGCCGTGTATCCCCCATCGAGCTGCCATCTTGGAGAGTTGTTGAGGTGAAGCGGAACTTGGCAAATCTGGTCATTTTATCCAACAGGTACAGAGATTTATTTTTAAAAAATTATTTCACTTATGGAATTGGACTCAGGTTGACTTAAATATAAAAGTTCTTTTATAACTGGTGGAATGGAGATAAAGATCAGGTCAGCTATAATGAAGTAAAGATACTGCATTTTCTTACATATGTGAGTGTATAAGTGTGAGTAGACTTGCAACCCTGACATAAAAGATGTCTTAGGAATTAAAATGTTGAAAATGCCTGACACATAGGTACTCAATAAAACACAGGTATTACCATTAGTGTCATGCGTTCACTATCCTTATCATTTTTTCCTTTGCAATAACTCACATAATCCAAAGCACTTCTATTCTCTTGGGCGTTTTAGAAAAGCACCTTGGGGGGCGCCTGGGTGGCTCAGTTGGTTGAGCGGCCAGCTTCGGCTCAGGTCATGATCTCACGGTCTGTGAGTTCAAGCCCCGCGTCGGGCTCTGTGCTGGCGGCTCGGAGCCTGGAGCCTGCTTCAGATTCTGTGTCTCCCTCTCTCTCTGCCCTTCCCCTGCTCACACTCTGTCTCCATATCTCTCAAAAATAAATAAATGTTAAAAAAAAAAAAAAAAGAAAAGCACCTTGGGCACACTTTTTGAGAGTCTGTGCTTGCTGCCCATCAAGGAGCAATTAGTAACAGTTGTGCTAATCCCACAATCTCCCCTAGACCCCACCTGCACTCTGTACCTTTCTTCCTTGGACTTCCTTCACCCCTCCTGTCTAACTCCTCAGCCCAAAACATCCTGACCACTTTCTTCTGGGAAATGTGGTAGTCTACAGCTAGACCGCTTGACTCCGATAAAGAAAGAAACCGGGGGGCCCCCAAGAAGGGAAAGCCAGATGATGGTGGTGTCCTTTTCAAAACGTGTGTGTGTGTGTGTGTGTGTGTGTGTGTGTGTGTTTACCAAGGCTTCCCAAACATCAGCGAATGGCAGGGGGGATGATGATTAAGTTACTTTTGAGCATTGATGACAACCGAAACCCAGAAAATTTGTTATTACCCACAGCTGAGTGGAGCTTAAGATACATATTTGCTTAAATAAATCACTGCATATGTAACCTGGGTTATTACACCTCCTTCCCTCTTCAGTTATTGAGTCTCATGAATTTGTAATCAAAACGCCTTCTCTTTTGCCTGAACTTTGAAGGTCCCCACATTTCTATTCCCCGCCCCACCTCACCACCAACTTTGGCTGGGATGTGATATTATTCATTCTGGCAGATCCAAAATCTTACCTGTATTTATAACCCCCTTAAAGACATTCACGTATCCTATGCCGAGAGTTGCCATATGCTCAGGATTGTTCAGCATAAGCCCGATGTTGAATCTTTCTTCCATCATTTCTGTAAACTAGCTCATCTCTTCACCCTATGTGCCCCAACTTTGTGTTCTGAAAAGATGGCCTATAGTTCTATTCCCATTCCAGAAAGAACCCATATGCTGTATTAAGGAGGGACTTCCAGAACCTCATCACAGTCCCCCACCACTCCCCTGGGTAGAAGTTAAAAAAGACCACTTTGGGAACCCAACTGGTCATAAAATCAAACTAAGGAGCCAGAGTATTCCACTTACTGAGCTGTTACACTGGAGTAGCCTGCGCTACCTGGGGCTTCTCTGTTACCCACAGACAGAGCCAGACTCCCTGGTGGCTCCTCTGTCAGCAATGGAGATTACTCCACCTCACTTTACTTCTCCATCAAATGGGGCCAACAAGGGTGTTATGAGACATAATTGCTGTTTATAGAGACTGTCGGCATCCCAGATGAAAGGTGCCAGGGCTTGTCCAAGACGAGCTAACGCTTTGATCGGTGGAGTTCAAGGAAGAAAAATATACCCCATGTCATCTGAGAAGAATCCTGCCTGCTCAGAGAAGCAAGGTTTCACTTTTCAGAAGACTTAATGGGGGGACTTGTTGTTCTCGTTCGAATAGTGCTTAGAATCCTGAACTTCACTTCAGATCTGAGGTTAGAGGAAGTCCCCAAACACAAAGGGAAATAACAACTCGTTAGAATAACCGGAGATGGGGCATCCAAATCATTCCTTCCACATAGCCACACATCGAGTCCATGGCCCAGTGAATTACTTCATTGGCTCACATCTGTCCTAATGTCCATGAGACAGTCCCCGAGACCTAGGTTAGCCTAACCATTTCAAATCACAAAAAGATGAAAAAATCTCATAAAATTAGACGACATGATTATTTCGAGTTACAGGAAATGTTCACACTCCATTAAGAATAATTCAGAAAGCCACACACGCGTTCCCTCAAGCTGAAGTCCGAGCACGCTAACGACAGCAAAGTGAGACATGGTTCAAATTACTATTTGAGTCTAGAGAGAAAGAGAGCAACTCCAGAGTAATGCAGCAGGTTTTTAAACAAATATATAAAACGGACGCATGCCCGAGTGCAAACTTGAGGGGGCCCCCCCACCTCTTGTTCTAACAACGATGCCACTGTTCACAGCATTTTAAAATTCCTCCTTAGAAACTTTAGACAGAGCCTGAGGCCTATTCTTTTTTAAATCTGCTATAGTGGCAAGTCTTCATATTTGGAGGGTAAATTTGATTCTTTTAGACGGCTAAACGGCATTAGGAACAGATGGGGAGATTGAGTATTCTACACGATAAACCAAGAGGGCAACGTGATTATGATGTAGTGAGAATTAATTTTCTCACCTAGCCGATAAACAGGTCCTAAAGCAAATCCAAAGAAGCAGTTCCAGAAATGGTTCTCAAGGGCTGATGTGGTAAATCTACTCACTCCCAGACAGGGGACAAAACCAGCATGAGGCGTGCTTCACGGATGCCATTAGACTGAATGCTGGTGGGCTAAGATTTGTCATTTACAGTGTGCTCAGCATAATAGGCCCACCTTTGCCCTTCACAACTGCCCCGTCCTAAGTCTGCGTACAGACCCAGGATGTATGTAGCCTCAAAATACATCTTGCAAAGGGCTGTCTGGGTGGCTCAGCGGGTTAAGCGTCTGACTCTTGATTTCAGCTTAGGTCATGATCGCACCGTTTGTGAGTTCGAGCCCCACATCAGGCTCTGCGCTGACAGTGCAGAGCCTGCTTGTGATTCTCTCTCCCTCTGTCTCTGTCCCTCCTCCTCCTCTCAAAATAAATAAATAAACTTAAAAAATTATTTTAAAAAATCTACAAAATACAGCATTGAGACTTTTTTTCATACTGTTCTACGATTAATAAGATATCTTCTCAAATACTCAATAATGAAAATTTACCCAGTAGTCCTCGATTTTGGTAGGTCTCTCTAGCGGTCAAGGGAGTCTCCCCTGAACCACAAGGGTCTCAAGATAAAGTAGAGATTTAGAGGCAATGGTGCCAACTCAGTATCAGGAACTGGAAAGTGATCTTTTAACTGGGTGACAAGCGAAACTTCCTCATCCTATACGAAGGCTAAACCGACATAACAAAGGTGAAAAACAGGAAGCTAAGTATCTTTATTATTATCTTTATAGTCAACGTTTCTTAATATTTCTTACCTCCCATCCTGCTCACCCAGATATAATCGTCGCACCAGAATATCGACAGCCTCCAAGACACGGGCAGCCAGAAGCGTTTCTAGGCCGATTTTGGAAAATGCGAAGGTGAGGATTTGAGCAGTGTTTTCCGGCAGCACAGGCTGGAGCAGGCGCGTGGGGACGTCTATGTCACTGGGTTAGTACGGTCTCGCGAAGTAAGTCATTCCTCAGTGGTTGTCAAAATACACACTGAAGGTCAAAATCATAGCTCTCTTCGTGCCTGTGGCCGTTTGCACATGGAGTTGAAATGGTACCTGAGCGGTAGGATATAAATGTTTCCTAGGGTGACTGACTGTCCCAGTTTGCCCGAAACTGTCCTGGTTTTAGCACTGCAAGTCCCACATCGCAAGAAACCCCTCAGTGCCAGGCAAACTAGAACAAATCATTGATCATAGGAACAGGGGTCCAAGTGAGGCTCTAAGATACGTTGTAGCTGCCCGTGGGGAGTAGAAGTCAGCTCTCCTGACGTCATCCGGCGGGTCGTTCGGTCTCTTTGGCTGGTGCTCACCTCTAAGAACTGACTTTCCCAAGCCCGGGACCTAGCAAGAGAAGAGCATGAAGGCAAGATCTGGGCCCCAAGTTCAGAACGATAACGCGGGCCATCCCACACTACCTCCCCGGACCGCAGAGGCGTCCTGTGCACGTAAGGGGCTTCCGCATCAGGATTTTCAAACTTCAGACAGGAGTTTGGCATTTGTGGGCCATGAAATTAATTTACTGAATTACAAACAGCACTCGTAATTGCTGAAATAAGATAGAACAAAACAAGGAGAAAACGCAGAGGACGTCACACATGGTGAGGAAGTATTGTTTGTAAAGCATGTTTTAATTACATGGGCACGTCTGCATGTACTGGGTCTCAAAGTCAAACTCACTGCTCAGGGCAGGTTTCGGTCAAACACTTAAAGCCAACAGATTAGATAATCTCCAAGTTTCCTGCTGGCTCTAGAATTTTCCATCCTAAGAAGTCATTTTTACAAATGGTTTTTTCTCTTCTATTGTAAAAGATCCTGGAATAAAAGTAATTGTTGTCTCATTTACAGCACCCAGCGCAGGGCCTTACAGTTAGCTCACTCTCAATAAATGTTTCTTATATTCCAACGCACCCACAAGAACATACTCCAACATGATTATTGGTGCCATCTTTCAGCTCCAGCCAAAGCAAGAAGTCCTAAGGGCCGGGTGGTGGTCCCAGTGGGCGGGAAAACGGCCTCTTGAATACCGTTGCCTTTCAGCCCCAGAGAACTCAGAAAGCCCGGTAAAAGCCACAACTAGCTGGGCAAGCAGCCTCTGCAGGTACGAACTTTGACACCTGGAGAGATGCTGGGTTCAGGAACACTCTGGGTCAGTTGCTGGAGAGATGAGCACTCTAGCAAGGGAAAAGCAGAAAAGAGAAAAAAAGAGAACGGATACATCCCAGGATTGAAAAACAGATACCAGCTACACATTGGCAATGACCTCTTAGGAGCACGAAACTGCCGGCAAGTTGCTGAGGAAAAGAACCAGAAGTGTAACTTTATGGATTGCCACTTTCCAATAGCAGGGTCCAGAAAACACGAGGGTGGGCAATTTTTACAGCAGAACTCATAATTAGGGAAGCCATTTGTTTTCAAAGCTCCACCCCACCCCATCCCCAAAAAGAAGTTGTGTCGGACTTTCTAGAGAATCGGGTCTTCACGTAAAAATTTCAGCATCTTGAAAGAAAAATTTCATTTCCTCTTATTTTTTTCTTTACGTCACTTCCTCTTAAATCACATTCGGTCACTCCGATGTTAGTTAAAAAGATGGAAATGGAGAAGGCCCAGTCTTGTAAAAAGTAGGCAGTGCGGTTTCTTTTCCAAAAGATAAGAACAGAGCGGAAGTAAAAACTTAACATTTTGGGGCACCTGCAGGGCTCAGTCGGTTAAACGCATACCTTGGGGTTCAGGTCATGATCTCACCGTTAGTGACCTGGAGCCCGTTATAGGGCCCTCTGCTGTCAGTGGGCGGCAATTCAGATCCCCTGTCCCCCTCCCTCTCCGCCCCTCCCCTGCTTGTGTCCTCTCTCACTCTCGCTCTCAAAACTAAGTAAGTTAATTAATTAATTAATTAAAGAAAAAACAAAACACCCTACATTGAAGCCTAAACATTAGGCTACATCAGAAGCGTGGCTGGTCTTTGGATGGGCTCGGCCCCAAAGGAGGGGGCCTGAGACCCTGGGCCCACAGCACACGCTGGTGACAGAAGTCCCTCCGAGTTCCAGAAATAACGTTTCAGGGAGTGAGTTGACAAGGGTTCCAGGGCTTTCTTCTCTGGCGTCAGCACTTTTTACAAAGTTCCTTAAAAGTAGGTATAAACGAAACTTCAAAAGGAGTCCGACAAACCCACTAAATCAGCACCTGAGTGTGTCACGGTCTGTCTGGTCTCCTCACTAGGCTCCAAATTCCCAAGTCCCAGGAAAGGAACCGGCTCATCTCTCCCGGCAACGGCCCCTGCAGGCCTGCGTCCTGGGGGCTGGACGGTAGCCCTCGGGCCGCTGGCGCAGTCAGCCGTGGCCGGGGAGGGCAGAAGGGAGCCCAGCCTGGCTCCCTGGACAGCAGGGCTCGGGGCAGGCAGGCTCCCCAAACCCGAGGGACGCCTGCAGGTGCAGGAAGTCCGATCCGGGATGAACGAAGAGACGAACGCCCGCACGGACGCCGCCCGGGAGAACAATACAGGCACCCAGCCAGGAAAACTAGGGCCCAACAGGGAAGCTTCATTACGGGAAAAAGACAGCAGTCGCTGACCTCGGGGCCCACGCGAGGAAAGGCCCGGAGGCCCGGTGGAACAATCGCGTCGCCCGCGGGGCCCGGCCACGGAGCGCTGCACGCGGTGGGGAATCCGTAAAGATCATCCCGCGGCTGGCTCGGCGGAACCCCGCAGCGTCCTGAGCCAACCCGGCCGGCCTCGCCGTTGCGGAAACCGCGGAGCGGTGTGCAGGTCGGGGCCGCGGCCCCTGCTGCCGCCGAATCACGCGGGGAGCCTGCCCGGTGCAGTTTCTGCAGCAGGAGCTCGGCCCCATCCTCTGCCCACGTGGCGGATAATGAGGTCATCCTTTCCAGAACCTACGACGACATCCGGGGACCCACCAACCCTGCTCCTAATTGTTCCCTGGAGGTACGCAGAGCCGGAGCACGGAAGGTGAGCCCAGCGGGCCACAGAGCCCCAAGTACCCGCATCTTCCCTGCCCTCACCCTGTCTCCCCAGAGCCCAGGAATGCTCTCGCCTTCGCGTCCCTCACTCAGGCCCTTACTCGTTTCTTGTCTTCCTCGAGCACAAATATCTGTTAAGCGCCCACCGTACCCCGGACCCTGAGCAAAGCGAGAGAGTCCTCCGAGACTCACGGGGTCTTCGGTTCTCCAAAAGAGTGTTAGTGGTTCTTGTCTTTTAATTTTATGTTTTCGTTTTGATGATAATCTTTTTTAAAAATGTTATCGTCTGCCATATAATCTAGAGTTTATATTATTTTTATGAATAGTCTCACAGAGTGAAGGCCATGTGGTATCAGGGTGTGAGAAACGGTGAAAGTCCAAAATGATTTGAGTGAACTAAGCAGTTAGAATCCCAAGCATCCTGGGATCCAAACTCAGAGGAACCTTGTGGTAATCAGAACCACGTCTTCATCCTCTTCCCAGAGCCTAGTTTGTACCTCCCGGCTTGTAAAACTTACTGAACGGTGAACGTGGCGATACGTGAACAACAAAGAACTTTTCTGTTTGTCGTTCCAGCGGTAATGCAATTAGACACTCACTTAATGCAGATTTCCAGGATGGGGCGATGCTAACTTTACTTTTGAATGAACAAGACAACTCCATAGAGTTATCCGCTGGCATTTCGTTAAAATCGGCAATTCCGGAATGCTCCAGGTTGGAGTTTTAATTAACTATAAGGTCTGATTATTCTGAACTAGCAAAGAGGGCCACACTAGCAGGCATTCTCTCCACTAGCACTGAACCCAAAGGCCAAAGTAAATACAGAACTAGACCACCATGTTAAACCCCACATGACCTGTTGGTTTCAGAACAAAAGCATCATCCAGCACGTTAAATTAATGTGGCTTGCTTGAACAATATTGGTTTTGGAGACGTGTTTGTGTCTAATTCGTGCTTTTGCTTCGCTATTTTTATCTATATGATAGAACCGCTTAGTGCTTATTGAGAGCTTCCTCCATGCCAGGAACTATGCTCAGCACTTTGCATTTGACTGGCTCATCAAATCCTTAACACCTCTGTGGAGTAGGTAGTTACCTGCGCTTTGCCAGTACGTGAATTGAAGCACAGAGAGATGATCTTGCTGAAGGTTCCGGACCGCGTAAGCGGCAGTGCTAGCGTTGGAACCCAAATAGGTTGGGCTCCAGAACACGGATTCTTAACCACGACACTGTACTGTTTTATACTTATATCATTTTATATACACACATATATACATCCTTGTATCATTGTGTGTGTGTGTGTGTGTGTGTGTGTGTGTGTGTGTGTAGGGACTGGCATGGCACGGAATTTATGTATTCCATATATAAAAATGGAAATATGGAATTACATAACTACTATGTGCCAAAATTTATATAGCTTTGATTGGTACATACTTAAGTAGCTACAATAAATTTTATTTAATCTAGGGGCCCCTGGGTGGCTCAGTCAGTTAAGTGTCTGATTTGGCTCAGGTCATGATCTCATGGTTCGTGAGTTCGAGCCCCATATCAGGCTCTGTGCTGACAGCTCACGACCTAGATCCTGCTTCAGATTCTGTGTCTCCCTCTCTCTCTGCCCCTCCCCTGCTTGCACTCTGTCTCTCTTTCTCTCTCAAAAATAAACATTTAAAAAATTAAAAAAAAAACCATCTAATTCAGTATTCAGCTTATAAGAATTTCTTTTTTTTTAATGAGGTATAATTGACATGTAACATTATATTGGGTTTTGGTGTACAAAAGAATGATTCTATGTTTGTATGTTTGTATATGTGTTGAAATAATCACCACAATAAGTCTAGTTCACGTAGAATTTCTTTCCTGATTAAACGAACAAATAGAAAGGTGTGCAGTCTATTCCAGCGAAAGAAGTGCAGGTTTCGTGGCTTCTGCTCCCGATAACTGGGACCCAGCCTGAAGCCCAGGGACGGCTTGCAAAAGGAAAAGGTCTGACAGCCGGCTCAGTTCTGCAAGCCCTCCTGTTCCTCACAGCCCCCTCTCCTCGTTCCCCGGCTCCCCCTCTTCCCTGGGAAAGTCCTGCCGTGTACAGACACCCCCACCTCCCGCCCCAGCTCGTCTCCACCCACCGGGCGCCTGCACGTTCCCAGCACCTCGGTTCCCGTGCAGGGTTCTGCAGTTAGGTTAGATCCGGTATGAATGGAAGCCAGAGTCGCAGCAGTCTTTGAACCCAATGCATGGCTCAGCCCTCCCCTCCCCCATCGGCACACACCACGCCCCCATCCGCAGGGCAGGTAAGTCCTCCCTTCCACCTCCCAGAGCGGGCACATGACTGCGGGTCTCTGCGGTGATCGGCCTCCTCACCCCCCACCCTGCCAGTCTCCTGTCGCCGCAGTCTAGATGCTTCTCTGGCTCCGTTGAAGCCTCAGTGGCGTATCTGGCGGCACCGCTGAAGTCCGCAGCTCTCCAGGCCGGCGTCACAAACGGGAAAGTACGCTATTAAAACTGCGTTTCAAGGGAGCCAGGAAAACAGAGCAATAAAGGCTTCCGTTCTGCTGGAGGGCCCGTGAATGCCCATCCGCCCTCTTTGCCGTCACGGAAGACATGAGGCCTAATTACAAGTTAATGAAACAGTTTTGCGCGGGACGTGGGAGTGTGAAGTTAGAGCGCTGAGAGCGTACTTGGAGTTAGATGGTTCCGTGACCAGTCCCATCGCTTGTGTACTAACGCGAGCCCTTTGGCTAGCGGCGATGATTTCAGCCTTCACAACCGAACCTCGGCGAGCTGCCGCCCTGGGGTCGCGTCCTGTCCACTGTCCCGTCCCAGCTGCGTGAGGGATGAAAGGGGGTCACAGCAGCAGCCAAGCGCCTTCCTGGTCCTGGGGTCACAGCTGTGGCGTCGTGTTCTCGAAGTCATTTGTCCCCGTGATGGCGTCCTAGTGGTCTACCTCCCTGCTGGGCGCAAAAGAGGCCACTCCCCTGGCAGACGAGTTTGGAAGTGTGTTCCAGAAGCCGGTCTGGCAGCCTGCTTCTCTAGCCTTTCACAGATTGCTGTGTTCCTAATTCCATGCATCAAGTTCCTTTTCTGCTTTAGTGACTTGTTTATTTGTATTTTTAGAGAGAGTGCACAAGCGAGGAAGAGGGGTGGAGAGAGAGAGAGAGAGAGAGAGAGAGAGAGAGAGAGAGAATCCCAAGCAGGCTCCACGCTCAGCACAGGTCCGACGTGGGGCTCAATCCCACGACCCTGCGATCATGACCTGAGCCAAAGTGAAGTGTCAGGCACTCAACCAACTGAGCCACCCCGGCACCCCTCCTTTTCTGCTTTAAGTACTCAGAGTGGTTATTGTTTCTTGACAAGAGCTCGGCCTGACACACTTGTATTGACTCATGTAATGTCAGCAACAACACTATGAGGGAAGTATTATTATTCCCTATGTATGATCCGAGGAAACTGAGGCATAAGGAGGCTAATTAGCTTGTCCAATGACCTATTAGGGAGTGGCAGAGCTGGGTTTCTGACTCAATCTGGCCCCCCAGCCCATACTCCGAAGGCTACGCTGCCTCCTCAGTATACTACGTTAAGTACCAGGAATTAACGGTGCCCCGCTGGACTTGAATTATTTTTGTGACTTGATGTTATTCCACTGGTGATTCAAATTCCCAGAAGAGTCTGATTGGCCCAGTTCGGGTCTCAGCTCCCCCCTCCTCCCCCGCACTGAGAGTTCCATCAAAATCTGCGTGCAGGGAAATACGGTAGTTCCACCGAAAGAGTCTGGCTGCTGTGTCCCGAGGACACGAAAAGGGACGCTGGTCGGACCAAAACAACAGATGTCCACCACAAGTACCAAAGCCGATCTAAAGCTGGTCATTGCTCAAAAGCGGCGTGGAAAAAACAGACAAAAAACTGCCCAGATGTTAGGTGGAAACTTGGCCTTCGTTCAGTCATTAAAGAGTCCCATATGGACCTTGCAAACGACTCATGAAATGTAAGGACTTTTGTAAGTCACGTAGGCATGGCCTCAAAGCTGCCACGAAGCAAAGCCAGATATTCTGGAAAGAAAGATCGAAGAGAGATGACTGTGGGGGCATGATGACAGGGGGTGTGATGATGGAAGGGGGGCACGCTCAGCCCGCCTCGCACACACACCCACACCCATCTCAGACAGGACTTCTGGGACGCTCTGGCCAAAGCTCTGCAGAGCTCGACGGTGGCACCGCGCACACTATTGGGTGACGAGCTGGACAATACCCTTGTGCGACGGCTGAAAAGGCCTTAGTGGTGCCCTGAAACAGTCTGTTTGCCAAACAAGAACCCCATAACCCAGGTCCCAATTCAGAATGTATTTCTGGGCACTTGGCGGATCCCTCCATTGGCTGGAGATTTGTAATTTGGTTTTGGAGCTATGTGTCGTGGTGCGCGTGAGTGGTTCCAACACCTCCGATTCAGTGTTTTTGAGCTGTTGTTTAAAGATTTTTTCCCCCAGAATTTTAAAAATAAAAAGCCCCTTTTTCTTTCTTTTTAAAAACCTGCCTCCTCCCCTCCCTCCTCTCTGTCTCTTATGTAGATATATAGCACTATCTCAGGTAAACCCCTGACGTATTTTATAATCCCTTGCTTCCAAGACAAAAAGGAAAACTCAGATTTGTAAACCCCAGACAGGCATACTTTGCTGCTTTTAGTAAGATTTTCCCTTGTCCATCATTCCCTGGGATTTCTCCACAGATCGCTTCCCATCAGCTATTGCCTGATTTTTGCTGAAGGTTGATTATGTGGCTGAGAGTTAGGTACAAAAACATACCCCCGAACATCACATTATCCCACAGCCCTACCCTCTTGCCAGCCCAAACTTCATGTTTTGACTTTTCCCTACAATATAAAGTAACCTCCCAGTTATAAATTCCTAAACCTCGTGGCGGAGACTTCCCCTCCCCCTCTGGTCATTCAGTGAACTGACCAAAGTAGGAAGGTCTCGGGCATCGCTTTATGAAGAGCACCTTTCCCAGTGATCCAGGCCACAGGACCCGGTGTAGAAAGAGGAAGAGGAGTGGCTCTCGGGGAGGCCAGCCTCCCGCAGCCTTCGGCAGAGCCACACTTCGTCACCAGCCAAAAGGGTGCTGTCGTCTTCGCTTACTTGTGTGGATAAAGATAGACCCAGGAAAGAAGCAGAACCATATGAATGGTGGGGCATTCTTTCTTCTTTTAGAATAGACAGAATTTCAGGAAGGTTGGGTCTCGCCTGATATGCGTGGATTTCCATGAGCAGAAATCAGTGCTGTTTGCCGTATTAGCTGAGACTGAAAATGTGTAGGGGCACGAGAGGAAGCAAATATTGTCTCCGACAATAGTGAACAATCAGGTCACCAAGAGTCGAAGCTCCCTGAACATTCAAGAATTTTCTTAAGCTTTCCCTAAGCTGCTGAACAATCATCTCCGTGTGGCAAATAATTTACATCAACCGAGAGGACGGTAGGGACCTGCATCAAGACGTGGCCTGCATCAAGACGTGGTGAGACGGAAGACTTGCAAGTGACAGATGAGCAGCAGAAATGGTCACACCGATGTCAACTATAACCACGGTGGCACCTCTAGAACCAAACACGTCCTTAATGGGATTTCATACCAGAGTCATACTCAGCTCTGCCATGGCAGAAGCTCAGATCTTTCTCTTGGAAGCGCCCAAAAGAAGTCTTCCCTGAAGGCCGTTGCTGTGTGAATTTCATAACTATGGGTGACCTTGAGCCTGGTCACTTCCCTTCTCCATATCAGACTTCAAAAGGAAACAAGAAGATATTATTTCCTCTATTCATATCAGGATCCCCAAAACAACTTAATCCTACCACCACTTTTTTATTTTTTAATGAACTACACTGATGTAATGCTAATTTAAGAAGATATCGGGGGGTGGGGCGCCTGGGTGGCTCAGTCGGTTAAGCGTCTGACTTCGGCTTAGGTCACGATCTCACCGTTTACAAGTTCGAGCCCCGCATCGCATTCTATGCGGATATCTCAGAGCCTGGAGCCTGCTTCAGATTCTGTGTCTCCCTCTCTCTCTCTGCGCCTCCCCCACTCTCTCTATCTCTCTCTGTCTCAACAATAAATGAAAACATTAAAAAAATTTTTTCAAGAAGATATTGAGGGATAATCCATCACATTACCAAATCGCTCTACTACAGCTACCTTATCAATTTATATCCCCTCCTTTTATTTCCGCAAAGTTAAAACCATTGTTATATGCGATGTGTTCGTCTACTTTTTTTTCATTTATTGTTATGGCAAGCACTTCCCGCTATTTCAAGTTTCGTAAGCATTATTTTTCACCAAAACATATGCCATCGTATTGTTGCCCTTAATTTACTAACTCATTTCCCCATTGTTCGTCCAGGTCAAAAGAGTCCCTACCAGCTCAAAGCCTAAGAGGTTTCCGTTTGCCATTGAAGACGGAGTTGTAAACTCTATTTGGAGAATAGTTCCTGTAAAAGCTGTAAGAGGGAGGCCCACTCAGCTGGATTAAGCTCCCGCTGCAGAGGAGAATAGAAACTTGTGGAAAATTCCGGAAGCTGGAGCTCTAGCATAGAACTGAGATTAGGATGAGAGGGGTGAGGTATCCATCTCAGGTGCGAAAACTAAGCAAAACGACACCACCAAAAACCCAAAACACAAACACCTCTCTGACAAATGTGACCCATAATTAGTTGTGTTTAATACTGCTTGTCTTTCACCTTTAACATTTAAACCTTTATCGTGAACACAAGTTTTTTCTTGTAAAATAACTTTAATCATTACTTTTTTGTTATTTTTTTTACTGAAAAAGGAATAATTTTTTTTTTAATCCAAAACAGAGCAAAGTATCTTAGGTCACGAGCCGGCTATCCTTCATCAAGAAGCAAACATTACTGGGGCGCCTGGGTAGCTCAGTTGATTAAAGCGTCTGACTTCAGTTCAGGTCATGTCTCACAATTTGTGCCTCCCTAGTCCTCTGCCCCTCCCCGACCTCTGCTCTGCCCCTCTCTCTCTCTCTCTCTCTCTCAAAAATAAATAAACATGAAAAAAATTTTTTAAAAAGAAGCAAATATTACTAATAGTCTTCTGTGTCCTTCCAGAATTTTCCTTTGTATTTACATGAGCATGTCCCTTTTTATTGTTTACACAAATGAGGACACACACTATATTGCTCTTGCTAGTTTTACCTGACCTTGGATCTCAGATTGATGTATCTTGGCACATATAATCTACTTCATTACTTTTTAAAGAGCTGAATAGCTTCCCAGTATATGAAAGTGCTATAATTTATTTAACCATTTCCCTGTTGAGAAACATTTTTGTCATTTTTCCATTTTCGTTTCTGTCTTCTAGTACAAATAATGTTGTAACTAACCATAATGTTTTTTGATAGATTTGGGGCAGCCAGAAGTCTTTGATTTCCTGAGCAATCTTAATTTAATATAATAAATTATTTTCCTACAAAGTATTTTCATATGAATTAAAATAATTTGTATAGACTCCAGAAAGGTATTTGATAAAATTTAACACTTTATTTCTGATGTTTTTTTAGTGGTCAGAAAAGAAAAAGAGTATTTTCCTATTTAATTGGCATTTAATAAGGAAATAATAGAAGCTTTCCCACTCGAGTCGGGAAACAGACAAAGCTCCCCACTCTCTCCACTGTTCTTTGGCGTTACTTTAGAATTACTAGTCGATGCAAAAGAAATAGAGAAGTACTAAAACTGGAAATAAGGAGGTAAAATTATCTTTATCTGCAATGATGTATTATAAAATTGGAAAAGCACACGGAAAATCGACAGAACTATTAGAAGTAGGAAGAGCACTCAGTAGATGACTCTCATACACTCTTGGTGACGGGTTAATGGCTCGACCCCTGGTGGGGGAGTGGTGCGGGGGCGGGGATTGGGACCCTCTGTAAACACTGCGTGTGCACCTAGTCACTGCGTCTGTTAATTGCACTCCCAGAAATGCACCCTTCAAATACACTACCCCCACGGACCGAGAGACCGATGGCACCGGTATGTATAAATACACGGACATTTTATTAGAGTATTTTTCACAATAGCAAAAAGGCCAGAAACAACTTGCTTTTCGAGAAACTGCCTCTACACGTATGAGGTGGTATATGATATAAGCATAAAATACTTTTCAAAGAAGAGCCAAGAAATCGGTCTCAGTGAATATCTCTAAGGAACAAACCTAGAAAGGATAAGACAGCTTTATTTTTCATCACATGCCTTTTCGTATGGTTGGAATTTGCCATGTGCCCCCCAAATGCACACCTTTAAATGATTTACTTTTTGTACTATGCCTAAGGCTTTTCTAGTAGATACTTTCTTTTCACAAAATCCTTGATCAAACCCAGAGACTGATTTCTGGTTCAGATAGATGGATGGCCTTTGTGCAGTTAAGAAAACCTACTTGTTGACATGAAGGGGAGAGAAACACTTCAGTTTTTTAGTGTTGTGTTGTCATTGTTGTGGTTGCACTTGTTACGTTTAATGTTTTTATTATTTTTAAAAATTTTTTAATGTTTATTTATTTTTGAGAGAGAAAGAGAAAGAGACAGAGCATGAGCAAGGGAGGGCAGAGAGAGAGAGGGAAATACAGAATCCGAAGCAGGCTCTAGGCTCTGAACTGTCGGCACAGAGCCCGACACAGGGCTCAAACTCACTGACCTTGAGATCACGACCTGAGCGGAAGTTAGACATTTAACTGACTGAGCCACCCAGGTGCCCCCATGTTTTAATTGTTTTAGTCTTGATAGCTTTGAAATGCTATGACTGTGTCTCTACTCAAGGGACCTTAAGCCCCGTGTCCAGGTACCAAGTGACATCACTGAACATGCTGAATCTGCTGGGGACCCAGGACTGGCTGCGCCTTCCTGAAAGTCTTCAGGAACCCACCCAAACAGAGTGACGTGACCCAAAGAACTTAGTCCAGACCAGGCCAGCGTGGGGGGAGGCGGTGGGGGGGTAGTTCATCAGGCGGCTGTTCCACTTGCTCTAGCTGGCTCCTTAGTTCACAGTGATGACATGGTTCCATTGGAACCTCCGCGCCTTCCTTTGTCCTTCTCCTCTGAAATTCACATCTAACGTAGGAGAGGCGGCAAAGATTTAAGGGCATGTGGTGTTTGCAAAGAAAAGCGTACCTTTAATGGCAATGACATTTTAACCTTAAAATTACTCAAGACTGAACTACATCGATCAGTTCCCAAACCCCAGTCTGTGGCGAGAAGGTAGGTTGCACCTTTAAATGGGAAAATCCCCAGGCCACACCCCCAGGAATTCAGCCTCTCTGGGTCTGGGGTCCGACCTGGGAATCTGTATTTTTAAGACACTCCCCATGTAATTCTGATGGGCAGCCAGGCTTGGCAAACACAGATATAAATTATTCAGTCACACCCAAGTTACTGTGAATCGTACAACAGTCTAATAAATTTTGATGTGACCTTTTCAGGGAGGGGGGAGTCCCGAGACAAATTGTTTTCGTAAAAGAATTAAAGTAATCCTCAGGAGCGAGTAAATTAATCCCAGTAACCACATTGTAGTTACTGCATTACGTTAAAATTTTCTCCTCCTAATCAATAATGAAATAAGCAGAGAGAGGCCATCTTAAAGCCTCCGGGAGATATACTTCAAACACTAGCCCAGATCTGATAAATATTTTATAGACAATCAATTTTATTTCATTCTACTTGAGAAATGAGTCAGGGCCTAGGATCCTGTTTGGCAGCATCAGGGTTTTAAAATCGAATTAGAAGCACACGGGGTTAGTTAAACTAGTGTGAACTTCTCCCTCAAGGTGAGTATTAGCAACCTCCTAACTGAAAAACACCTGGTCACTTTCCGTCCTCGGGGTAAGCCGATCCCTGTGGGCTTTGGGCTCTGCCTCTCAGCTGAGGACCCGTGAGCCATCGTTCGCAGGGCCGCGCCGGGGAGAACCCTCTCCGTTCTCCAGCAGTTTTCTGGGGCCCGCAAAACCGGGTCCTGGTCCTCCTGGACTTCCTCCTGCTGAGAACCTTGCCAAACCCTCAGGTTCTTTTCATTCGCCAGCTGACCGAACCACAACAAACGCGCCGGCTAACGGTGAGTGAGGTTGCGGGTTCAGACCCACGGAGGGCGAAAGTCGGTCTGGGTTTTGTTTCTGTTTTTGTTTTTTCTCACCCTAAATCTCCCCTCCTAATGAGTGGGGTGTTTTGCAAAGGATAAACTCAAGCCAGCCTAGAACCCCTTCAGGGTTTGACAAACACAGAGAGATTCGATTACAAACAAGGGATAGAGTCTGTGAAAATGAGGTGTTTTCCGGGTCTCAGAAAATCGCAGGACAGGGCAGTCCCACTTCATGTGAAAATGTACTAGAGAAACTGATCGTCAGAGTTAAAGCTGAGATTTTTCTTCTAAGGGAAACCGTGACTTGAAAAGAACATGTCCCCCATTTGCCTGCCCCAGGTCACTGCGCGCTGCTTGCTTCCGGTGATTGATTTGGTGTCAAGACTCGCGAGAGCCCCCGCGGGGTTTAACTGGGATACCTCAGCCCGCCTCTAGAGGTCGCACTTCCTAAAAGAACTTGGGCTTTCCCGGAGGCAAGGGGAAGAGAGTTGGCGATCGAAGTCCAGACCCCAAGGTTAAGCTCCCTGAAAACCACCCTTTTGGAGAGAGTGTCCCCCAGAAGAGAGGAAACTAAGGTACAAAAAAATTGAGAGCCGTGTGTTTTATTTCAAGACAAAACTGGAAGTGAGGACCACTGCACAGGGGTGTGTCCCGCCACTCTCACTGCCCCCAGCCCACCCTGCCTCGACCCCCCCACCCCACCTCCTGTGCAGACTGTCCCCTGCTGGCAAGAGCACTGTGGCTTGAACAGCGCGTCCTTCTTCTGGGGGGTGGAAAGAGAACTGGGTGAGGAGGCTCGGTGTCTGAATGGAGAGGGTTGGGGCAGAGGGTTAGGAAGCCCTGCTCAGCACAGTGGCACCTAAGAGGAGAGAGGAACCCACCCAGGGGTGGGAACAGCTGAATCAGCGTCTCAGTACCAATACCTTTATTATTATGATCTCGGTCCTCAATTGTCCCTCCTTTGGAGACGCGGGTACTGAGGAGAAAGGGGCAGATGTAGGTTGCTAATGCATTTCTCATATTTCTGAATTTTATAATACACAGGAATACTGGACTGAATAAACTGGATACAAAGAATGCATGATCCTTGGAGAATCATATGAGAATTCTTATGTGAAAATTATGCGAAAAGGATATGAAAATTCAGAGCCTTGGCTCTTTATTAAGCAAAAAACATTACTTCAAGTTGGTCAATGCAACGTGTATCTCCCTTTCACATAGGTTTTCCGCGCAGTTATTGGAGTAAAGTATTTACGCTGACCTCCAAGAGCTTTATTGCACATGAGAGGACGAAACACGCCCATCTACTAATGTAAGCTCAATAGGAAGCAGAAGGGAATTAGAACCTAACTGGTACAGGTGTGGATGAAAGTCAGGACAGTGATGGAGGCAAAGCCTCAGGGGAGCTGGGGTTTCTGCTCCAGTAAAAGGTTTCATGGAGAAGAAGGAGGACTTCCGCTGAACTCTGGAAATAGTTCGGTTCAGTGTATCCGGGAGCGGAGATGAAGGAAGGTTGTTGGAGAAGCGACTGCAAGAGTATAGAGGGCACAGTATGAAGGTTCCTTGAAAATTTTTAAATAGAACTACCGTGTGAGCCAGCAGTTCCGCTTCTGGGTATTTCTCTGGAGAAAATGAGAGCCCCAATTCTAAAAGATATATGCCCCCTTTGTTCATAGCAGCATTATTTACAATAGCCGAGATATGGAAATAACCTAAGTGTCCGTCAGTGGATGAATGGATAAAGAGAATGTGGTGTACATAGCTATAAAACAATGTTATTCAACCATAAAAAAAAAAGTGAAATCTTGCCATTTGCAACATCACAGACCTCAAGGGCATTGTGCTAAGTGAAAGTCAAACAGAGAAAGACAAATACTGAATGTTCTCATTTACATGTGGAATCTTTTTTTTTTCATGTTTATTTATTTCTTTTGAGAGAGGAAAACAGAGCATGAGGAGGGGAGGGGCAGAAAGAGAAGGAGAGAGAGAATCCCAAGCAGGCCGTGAGCTGTCAGCACAAAGCCCAATGCAGGGCTCGATCTCGCCATGAGATCGAGACCTGAGCCGAAATCAGCCTAACCGCCGACTGAACCACCCATGTGCCCCTTACGTGTGGAGACTGAAAAAAAAAAAAATCAAGCACATAGATTCGTGGTTGTCAGAAGTGGGCGGTTGTGGGTGAGCCGAATGGGTGAAGGGAATCAAAATGCACAAACTTCAATTTATAAAATAAAGGTACAACATGGTGACAATAGTTAATGCTGTTTTGCATAATTGAAAATTGCTGAAAGAATAGATCTTTAAAGTTCTCATCACAAGAAAATAAGTTTTGTAACCATGTACAGTGACGGGTGTTAACTAGACTTCTTATGGCAATCGTTTCGCAATATATACAAGTATAAACCCATCACATTGCACATCTGAAATTACCGCAATATCGTACGTCAGTTATACCTCAATTTAGGAAGAAAGTACAGGGGCGCCTGGATGGCTCAGTTGGTTATGCATCCAACTTTGGCTCTGACCATGATCTCACAGTTCGTGAGTTCGGGCCCCACATCAGGCTCTGTGCTGACAGCTTGGAGCCTGGAGCCTGCTTCAGATTCTGCGTCTCCCTCTCTCTCTGCCCCTGCCCCACTCATGCTCTGTCTCTCTCTCTCTCTCTCAAAAATAAAAATAAATATTTAAAAACATTTATAAAAAAATTAAAAAAGTACAGAAGCAGGATGGGAAGGGCTGTGCACAGGACAATGAGATAGATGGCTGCCTCTTGCTCTCTCTAGTCTGTGACAATGACAATAATATCCCCCGAGTTACCTGCTCAATCATTTAAATTAATCTCCCTTGATTAATCTTAATCCCCCAAATTCCCAACCCCAATCACTTAACTTAATCCCCCAAATTGCCATCCCCTGTTCTTAACATATTCATGTATTACCCTTTTACATCCTCAAAAAAGCCGGGGCGCCTGGGTGGCTCAGTCGGTTGAGCGGCCGACTTCGGCTCAGGTCATGATCTCACAGTCTGTGAGTTCGAGCCCCACGTCGGGCTCTGTGCTGACAGCTCAGAGCCTGGAGCCTGCTTTGGATTCTGTGTCTCCCTCTCTCTCTCTGCCCTTCTCCTGCTCACGCTCTGTCTCTATGTCTCAAAAATAAATAAACGTTAAAAAAATTAATTAAAAAAAAGCCCCACAAGCCAAGAACAGAATAGCTTGAAGGGCATCCATAACTTGTCCAAAGTTATAGGACCCCAGCTGACGTTGGCTGAGTCCAGAGCCTGCACCACTAACTTCTACGCAATTGCATCCATCAGCGGTCAGGTGATGGGCAGCGCCGAGCTGCGTAAAGCTCTCAGATATGTGTTCTTGGCCTGCACAATGTTTAAAAAAGCCAAGTGACCAGCCAGGCTGGCCGCCCAACCAGCCTAATTTCTATTCTCCTCCTCTCCTTGCTTCACACATTAATGAGACCTAGCCAGGCAATTGTGCTTGGGATCTTGGGCTGACACGGAGGCAGGGGAGGGGGGAATGGAAAAAAGTCTGTTCCTGAAACTCTCCTAAAAGAAGACTTCACAAACAAAAGACAAAGGAAAGAGAGATGACAGGTCTTCAAGGTTTTTCAAAGGCTGTCCTCCACCATCAGAATCTCCTGGGGAACTTAGAAATACAGAACCCTGGGCCCAGGGAATACCTCCTGAGTCTTGGAAATGGCCAAGGAGTCTACATTAAAAATATTTTTTTTCCAATATTTATTTTTGAGAGACAGAGCGTGAGCAGGGAAGGGACAGAGAGAGAGGGAGACACAGAATCCGAAGCAGGCTCCAGGCTCTGAGCTGTCAGCACAGAGCCGGATGCAGGGCTCGAACCCAGGAACCGTGAGATCATGACCTGAGCCAAAGCTGGACGCTTACCTGACTGAGCCACCCAGGCACCCCAAGGAGTCTAAATTTTTAACGAGCTCCCAGGGGTTTCTGATACACATCTGTAATTCGAGAGCTGTGGAATTATACTTGTCCCAGAAAATTTTCTCACAATCCTCTACTTTTCCCTTTTTGCAAATACAACTCTTTGCCTAGTATATACTGGGAAATAGTATTCACCGTCAGTTTCACATGTGTCCTAGAAAAACCTTTAATCACTTAACTGCCCTTTCTCGGAGCACTTCTTTTTATCTTTGAGCTTCGGCGTGCCAAACCGAAGTCAGTCCCAAATCCTTTCTTGACCAGCCCTAGCATCGAAGGGCTTCACTGGAATCCAGCTCACCTGAGGCATTGTCTCCATTTATTTTCGGTCCATCATGACCAAGGAGCTGGGCAGTGGCCCTGAGAATAATTTTTTCATGTTGACCAAGATCAGGGCTCATGAATCATAAGACATATTTGAGGACCACAGGCAGTCACTCAACCTCCTCCTGCTCATCCCCTGGGAAAGGTGGGCAAGAGATCCCTCCAAGCCTCCGGCCAGTGGGGGTGCCCATTCCCATGCTCCTGACCTTGGAAAAGAAACTTGACAGCTCCATACATTTCCTTTGAAGTTCGGCGCACCTGGAGAGACCTTCCCTGCCTGCCACCCCCGTAAACTCCTATTCATCCTTCCAGTCCCAGCTCAGAAGTAGTGACCGTCAAAATAATCACCAGGAAACAGCATTGCCCCTTCTGTTCTGTCCTACCTCACTGTAATCTCTCTTTCCAGCATTCATCAAAATCCGTAATGATGTATTTTGTGTTTGTTTCATGCACGTCTATGCATCCTACTCGACTGAAGGCCGCACGAAGGCAGAGACCATTTGCTCTGCCCATCCTTGTATTTATAACCTATTACTATGTCGGGCACGTAGTAGGTACTCAATTTTAATATTATTGAATGAATGAATGAATGAATGAATGAATTTGTTGACTGTTTTCAGCGTTGTCAGGCACTGGGCTAAGCGCTCCTGATGCCTGGCCTGTTTTAATCTTGCCGACAACCTTCTGAGGTAGGTATTATCGTTACCCCTTTTGAATAGATAAGGAAGTTGAGGTTCAATGAGGTCTCAAGAATTTGTCAGTCACACAGCTAGTCAGTGGGGACCGCTGGAGTCAAATATGACTTTGTTCACATCTACAGCAAGGCTCTCAGCCACAATCCCATGCACTTCGGATAACCGCAAATGGTGATGGGGATAATTAAGATTATGATAAGATAATCACTTAGGAGGCGCCTCGGTGGCTCAGTCTGTCAGGCCTCTGACTTCAGCTCAGGTCGTGATCTCATGGTTTGTGAGATTGAGCCCCACATCAGGCTCTGCGCTGACAACTGGAAGCCTGCTTGGGATTCTCTCTTCCTTCCTCTGTCTCTCTGTCTCTTTCGCTCTCAAAATACATAAACTTTAAAACATAAATAAATAAATAAATAAATAAATAAATAAACAAACAAACAAACTTTAAAAATGGTTTAAGGGTAAATTCTATGTTAGTAAATTTTACTACAATAAAAAAAGTAAATGAGCAATATGTTTACTCGTTCTCCTGTCGATGGACTTTTCGGATTATTTCCAGGTTGTTTGTTCATTTCTTTTTGTTGCTATTGCTGACAATGCTACTTTGGGCATGCTTTGGCATGTCTCCTGGTACATACGTGCAAGAAAGTGTGTAGAGTGTATACCTAAAACAAGAAATTGCTGGGTCAACTTTACTATGCCACATTGTTCTCCCAAGTGGTTGCACATAATTTCACATAATTTACATCATAAAACTAAAGCGTAAAAGTGTGCAGGAAATGTTAAATAACAGTGAAAAGGAGATAGGTGAGTCTCTCAACTTACCCACGTATCTAGAAGTATACTGCCCAGGTGGGGCGCCTGGGTGGCTCGGTCGGTTAAGCATCCAACTTCAGCTCTGGTCACGATCTCATGGTTCATGAGTTCAAGCCCCGTGTCAGCCTCTGTGCTGACAGCTCAGAGCCTGGAGCCTGCTTCAGATTCTGTGTCTCCCTCTCTCTGTGCCCCTCCCCCCCCCTTTCTCAAAGAATGAATAAACATTAAAAAAATTTTAGAAGTATACTGCCCAGAAAAGGGGGCTCCAACCAGACTATCCATGCCATATTTTACCCCTTTGCTGGGCATCCCTTTTAAGACCATTGGCTGGTCGATGCTAGCTGGCGGTGGGGCACCAGGCTGGCAAGAGGTCTGGAAACTTCAAAAGTGAGGAAAGTTTGGCTGAGAGGGGTGCTAGTCCGGAAAGCACTTATGGGCTTGTTGGAGACTGTGACTGAGAAGTCCAGCTCCTGCCCTGTGCCTGGCTAAACCACCGTTCCCTTCTCTCTGGGACATTCATCCTGTTGGATTACGTGAGTAACCTCAGAAGGAGGCAGATCCACAGAACCAGCCTGGAAAAAAAGGAAAGGGCAAGTTAGGGGACACAAGACACCTAACACTGACTACCAGAAAACCTGTCTTATAGACATGGATTTATTCTGGGAAGTTCCAGAGAGTCGGTCCAGTGGTTAGAGGCCACGGGGGAGCTGTATAAACAGAGCTGGGTCAGCACCCACCCTGTGAGGTCTTGGGCAGGTCCAGCCATCTAGATTGTCAGAGATTCCAGAACTCCAGGCTGGGGAGGCCGAAGAGGATGACAGTGGGTCCTCCCCTGCTCTGTGGTAATGACTCAAATACATCCAAATGATAGGCACCCTGCCCGCCCGTGACAGCATTCGGTCTTAGATCCACTCAATACTGGAGTAGAGTTTCTAGTTCTTCCATAACCCATTCCGATTTTACCATGTGCCAGATTAGCCCTTGAAAATTTTTTTTAATGTTTATTTATTTTTGAGAGAGAGAGAGAGACAGTGAGTGCGGGAGGAACAGAGAGAGAGAGAGGGAGACACAGAATCCAAGCAGGCTCCAGTCTCTGAGCTGTCATCACAGAGCCTGACTCGGGGCTCAAACTTGTGAACTGCGAGATCACAACCTGAGCCCGTCAGACACTTACCCGAATGACCACCCAGGTGCCCACATTAGCCCTTTTAACAGAAGTCGTGGTCCCCAGAGAATTAAAACCGCTGCCCAGGCTTAGGTCTTACTAATGATAAAGCAAGCCATGCATTCCACTAATAAAAAGCAGTTTAAAGCAGATGCATATAGTTTTTTCTGTTTTGCCGACAGGCCATAGTTTGCTGCCTCCCCTATAAACAGTCTACCATCTTTTCAAGTTTTTTTCCCCCACACGCACTTTAAAGCATTTCCATATTCTGCCACAAAAGTGTTTCGATCGCCTTTAATGGAGGCCCACAAGATACTGAACTGAAGGATTGATTTAGCAGCCCCAGACAAGTCGTCTTTTGATAGCGCACATTGCACAGTCCTGAAGAAGGGACCGCAGATAAGTCGGCTGGTTACATGTCACTTTAACACCACTGACCGTAGACTAAAGGCCGCCGCCAGGTTTTAATCAACGCCGACCCCAACTTGAACTCCGTGAGAAATGTGAGACATGACGCTGATGCCGCTTCTAGAGCTGGCAATTTCTTTTCTAAGCAGTAATGAAAATCAGTGAAAATGATATAGATTCATGTGAGTTGCTCGAATCTTTTTAGCGGCCGTCATGAAACCCAAACCCCACCGGCATGCTTCCAAAGTCTGGGATTGGCAACTTCTGAAATGTCAGGTCCACGCCGATGTATTTCGCAAGCCACCCCAGGGAAGCCCGGTATCCGCCCAAGCCTCCCTGCCGGCGGGAGGATGGTTTCAGAAAGTCCTCCAGAGCTGATGCCAGGGCCCAGTGGGGCTCTCTTGGTCCCTTCGCTGGCACCATGTGGTGTCACTGTGAAACTTTCTGCTTCCGCCGCCGGCGCTGGCGTCGTGTCGAATCTGGTTCAACACTCCGGCGTGCGCTGAGTCAGAACAGGTGTGGGAATGAAGTAACCACTTCGTGCCCACATTCGAGTATTTCAGCGCCTGAGCAAGCCGGTTCAGGTGTGCTTCCGCGTTTCATCCGCCACCCGTTGGCTCAGCCCGGGACCGGTTGTCCGCCCAGCAGGACCTGAACTGGCTGCTTCCTCTTTGTCATCTGATAAATTACTGACAGCATGTTTGAAGCTGCCTTTTCGTTCTTAAGAGGCAGCCTCTTTCTGCCGGGGGATCGCTTCTCCCTTCCGAGCAAAGGGGTTGGGGCGCTACCGAGACGTGGCCCTGAGCTTCTGACCCAGAGACTGTCGTAAAAGGGAGGCAGCCGTGTGTTTGGTCAGAGGAGGGTCTCTCCACCTTTTTTTCTTTCAGAGCGGAAGCTCAGAGAAGGAAGAAGCACAGGCCTCCCTCAGAGACCCAGTAAGGGAAGTAAGAGGCTGACTCGGATTCACAAAGAACTTAGCAATGAAAAGTGAGAGCTTCAGCGTCTGGTGCTTTCCAAGTGGGCAGTACCAAATACATACCTACTTTTGAAGGTTAACAGTGATCGTGAATTAGGGGCTGGCTTGCGGACTGACGTGGGCCCAGGTTGCTGCCGATGAGGAAAATCAAAGCAGTCTATTAGAGACATCAAGGACTCCTAGACACCAGGGAGGTTTGCCTTTAACTTGCCAAACGGCTCTATGGCCTCCCAACAGAGAGGTCTGAGCCGAGGGCTGGGCTCCACCAGACTGGTCCGGAGGCGGGGCTGAGAGGAGGCAGAGTTACTTAATCAGAGGTGAGAGGCCGAAAGAACTAGATGCCCGATATCCAGAACTCTCTCCTACCCAAGCACAGGGGCCGAGGACGTGCCCTAGAGAGGGTATACGGCGAAGGGCAGAAGGACGAGGCACTGGCAGAATTAGAGAGGAAGGCAGTCGCACCAACGTCCTCAAAACAACTTTTTTTTAACAAAAACAAAAAGTGTATTTCTGCAGCCCAAAGTGGAAAGGACTTTTGTTTTTCCAAAAGAAAACAAACAACAAAAAAAATGGGGGTAGATGAAGGAGGCAAGACCAAGCAGTTTCGGTCTGGTATCTGCCAATTCTATAAGGAGATGAAATAGACCCCCAAGTCATCATGGGGGTACCGAGTTGGAGCAGTGGGCTGGGCAGGCTGGGGAAGGTGGGTGCCGAAGGGCGGGTTTTCCCCCTGAGAAAGCTGGGATCACAGAAGTGCAGAGCCCCTGGGTGCAGGAAGCCAGGCAGCCAGTTGGCCTGGAGACATCTGGGCCACATGACGTGTGGACACTCCGCTCCCTGTGCCTGGCAATTTCCGGCACTCTCCCCCACCCCACCTTCACCAAGCCACTATCAAGAAAAAGGAAAGATCCTAGGGAAGGTTTTCTCTAGGAGGAGCCAAATTTTCTTTTCGCATGTAGAAAAGAAAAAGGAAAAACAAGCTGATGGGGCGCCTGGGTGGCTCAGGTGGTTAAGCGGCCGACTTCAGCTCAGGTCATGATCTTGCGATTTGTGCGTTCGAGCCCCGCAACGAGCTCTGTGCTGACAGCTCGAAGCCTGGAGCCTGCTTCCGATTCTGTGTCTCCCTCTCTCTCTCTGCCCCTCCCCTGCTCGTGCTCTGTCTCTCTCTCGAAAATAAATAAACATTAAAAAAAATTTTTTTTAAAGAAAGACAAAACGAGCTGAGTCATCAGAAAAAAACGTTATAATCTTATTCTCAGTTGAAACTGTAGTGATTATTCTAAAGAAAGCAGGTGAGAGACACATGGGAACCACTAGAGATGGAAGCCAGGAGGGGCAATCCAGTAACCCAGGTACACAGTCGACATGAACTTGGCCAGCATCCCCCTTAGAACGAAGTCCAGGGCAAACCATGATCTGGTGCAATTGCCATGGAAGGGGGCGCTGTAACCCTCCCTACCGCAAACTGGGGTGTCTGGTGAGGCCGGGCACCATCTTGGGGCTTGTGACCTTGGAAGTCTGGAGTACATGGTCAGCACCCTGGCTAGTTGACTGGCAAGAGTCTTTTCCAAGCAAATGGATGGGTGAGATGTATTAAAGTGGACGGTTCTTCCTAGAAGCCACTTGAATGGAACACCGTCAAACCTCAGACCCTCAGAAAGTCATTCAAGGAATCTTCTAGATCCTCCCTCCATATGTCCTCCCTGTTTACCACCATCTAACCAGTCTGGCCGTGTCGGTGGTGAGACAGCACCCATGGCAGTGTGACCCGGGGAAACACTACAGGGGACCACCTTGCGTGGGGTCCGGGTCCGTGTGCAGTAAAGCTGTGAGGGGCAGAGAGAGGGCCTGTGAGTGGCCCTGGGATCCCCAGACACACATCAGGGCAGCATCGTCCTAAGGTTTCTCCTGACGGGAGGCATCCTGCAAACACTCTGGGGGTGAGGCAATAGTGACATTGGTGTCTTCTCGCTTGGTTTTAGTTTTCATTCCCAGGGACGTAATCTCAATTTAGAGTTTCTGGGGGAAGCTCTGCTGGAAGTTCTGCCGTCCAGGGCTTTTACGAGAATGCGGTCAGCTTACGGCCCCCGAGGGAGACTGTCGGGCTGCTTCCAGACAGCTAAGGGACGCACGCACGTCTCAATAAGTAACATGACTCCAAGTAACCTAGACCCTAAAACAGGATTCTCTGAAACATGCACTCAGTATGAAGAATCATACAGGAAAAAAAAAAAAAACTGTATTAACATAAACTTGGGAAACACAGAGCTAAGCGAAACTAAACAGGCTTCTTTGCCGCAGAACTTCCAGGGGGCCTCGCCTTATGAGTGGGTGCTGGAATCGGCAGCGAGGGGGTCCGTCGTATGTAGCCTTTCCCACCCTTCTTGGCCACCCATCCGTCTCTCCCCCACCTTCTTCCCCTCAGAGAACCACATGACCTCAGTTGCCCAGAACGGCGTGGCTTTAATGTCAACTGAAGATAACGGATGAGACCCCCTGGACCTCTATGGAAAGCGTGCTGTTGGAACCCTATCGGAATGGCGGCGATCGTCAGTGGTGCCTAAATTCTATAAAGATTAAAGCCCGCAGGGAATGTTACCATGTATGGATCAGGCTGACGCCCACGGAACCCACTGGTGCACCCTAATGTCACCAAAAGAGAGACACTCCCAGGTGTGTACGCCAAAGAATCGAAACAGGCGTTCAAGCAAAAGCTGGTACACGAGTGTTCTTAGCATCACTATACACAAAAGACAAAAGGTGAAAACAACCCAAACGCCCATCAACTGACGGGTGAATAAATACAATGTGGCATATCTGGCCAACGGAACGTGACTCTGCCATTAAGAGGCGTGAAGAACTGACACATGCTACAATCTGGGCGAACCTTGAGAACCCCATCCTAGGTGACGGAAGTCGTCCCAGAAGGCCACATATTATATGATTCCATTTACGTGAAATACCCAAAAAAGAGAAATCCCTGGACACAAAAAAGCAATTAGTGGTTGCCAGGGGCTGGCGGAGGGAGCAATCGGAGAGTGGGTAAAGGGTTTCTTTTGGGGGTGATGGAAAAGCTCTGGAATTAGTGATGGTCGTGCAACATTGTGTGCGTCCTAAATGCCACTGGGTGTCACACCTTAATATGGCTTAAATGGTAGGTTTGATGTTAGATGTATTTTACTACAGAGAGAGAAAGAAGGAGGGAAGGAGGGAGAGAAAGTAGCGAAGGAAGGCGTACCTTTGGGGTACAACAGGCAGTTCACAGCGCCTCCTATGGGACAGTCTTGCCAAAAAATCCAACTCGATTATGCCTCTAGGCTACCAGTTTATAGGAAAACGGGAAAGGGGAACATTCGACAACTCCAGGCAGATGCATTCAGCAAATCTGAATTCAGAGGGACATCTAAGGAATAAATCACCAGGTGTCCTCAACAAATAAAAGATAACGGGGAAAAAAAGTGGGAGGGTGAACAGAGTTTAAAAGATTTACAAGACCTATTGGCGAAATGCGACGTGTGAACCATGTTTGGATTCTGATTTAAACAAGTTAAGTTTTTTTTTTTTTAAGTATTCATGTGACAACCAGCAACATTTGACTACTGACTGGATTTTTTTTATGATATTAGTGAAGTATTGTTAAGCTCGTAGCTGCGATAAGGACATTATGGTGGTGCAAAAGGAAGATTTTATTTTTAGAAATACATGCGGAAGCATTCATGGATGAAGAGATATGCTTGGGACTCGTCATAAAGGAATTCAGTACAAGGAAGGGGAGGAAAATGGATGGCAGCTTCAAAGAAACAAGATTAGCCCGGAATCGATAATTGCTGGAAGCTGGGTGTTCTAATTTTGTATTAAGTTTGAAAATGTCCATCCAAGAAGTATTTTAAAAATACGTTGCCGAGCAACGAATGGAGAGAAGGACCTAAGTCTTGGACATGGGGGAGTTTCCTAATGACCAAATCTCTGGTAGATGTAGGATGTTCAGATTAGACCCAGAAATTGCAAGACTGGGATTTTTATATTTGCTCTCCATCCTTCCTGCCATATTTGGGAAAGAAAATACCATTATGGTAAGGCAGGGTGGTGTCAAGGAAAGCAAAAATAAAAGCAGTTTGGAGTGTTTGCTACATGCGTGTATTCATTTTCTTTTCTTTAAGTTTTTTAGGGGCACCTGGGTGGCTCAGTTGGTTAAGTGGCGTTTTTTTTTTTTTAATGTTTATTTATTTTTGATAGAACACAATGTGGGTAGGAGGAGAGAGAGAGGGAGGCACAGAATCCGAAGCAGGCTCCGGGCTCGGGGCTGTCAGCACAGAGCCCAGCGCAGGGCACGAGCCCGCAGACCACGAGATCATGACCTGAGCCGAAGTCGGTCGCCTAATGGACTGAGCCACCCAGGCGCCCCTTAAGTGGCTGACTCTTGATTCATGGTATCACTGTTGGTGAGTTCGAGCCTGTGTCGGGTTCTGTGCTGACAGCACGGAGCCTGCTTGGGATTCTCTCTCTCTCCCTCTAAATAAATAAACAAACAAACAAATAAATAAATAAATAAATAGAAATGGATTTTTTTGGAGAAAGAGAGAGAGCATGAGTGGAGCAGGGGCAGAGAGAGAGAATTTCAAGCAGGCTCAGTGCTGTTAGCACAGAACCCGATGTGGGGCTCGAACTCACCAACAGTGAGATCACGCCCTGAGCTGAAATCAAGAGTCGGCGGCCTAACTGAGCCATCCAGGCGCCCCCGCGTGTATTAATTTCTTGATCACAATCCTCTAATAGCTTCCCATCCCACTCAGATTAAATACAAATTCTTTACCATGGTCCATGATGTCCAGTGTGATTCGGCACCAAATACCGTTTTCCCCTCCTGCTGCACAGGCCTCCCTGCTATTTTTTGAAAACAGTTGGTACTCTCCTGCCTCAGGGCCTTTGTACTCACTATTCTCACCACCTAGAATACCCTTTCCCCGAGCTGTGTGGTTCTCTCCTTTATCTCCTTCAAGTCAGACTTTCCCTCGCACTTCCTTAGGTAACCGAGGCATGTGCTCCCATACACATACCATCACTCACCTCTCCTTTATCTCTTTTCCCCTGCTTCATTTATATCTTTTAGCATTTATCACCCCACTGACAAATAATCTGTTGATTGTCCATCTGCCCCTTGTGGACTGCAAACTCCAATAGACCTGGGCTTTGTTTTATTCACAAAACAATGCCTGAGACATAATAGGTGCTCATTAAATATTTATGGAATTATTTAATTTAGTGCACACCCAAAACTATGTAGGTAGACATGCCCGTGTTTTCTGGGGGGCGGAGAGGGGTTGGAATGTGTTTCCACACTGGCCAAGTCCCTCCTGGATTAGCCAGATCTAGTTAAGCTGGGCCAAGATGTCTTCAGGGCAGTCGAATGCCTCGCGGTGAGAGAAGACTCGTAGTCCATTCCCGCGTACAGCAGGGACAGCTGGAGGAGGTGTTCTAGAGCCCTGCTGAGGCTGGATGACTCTTCTTTTCTTGAAAAGAGTGAGCTTAGATGAAGGCCCAGCTGAGGGGAGGCAGCGTCTGCTGGGAAAAATAAAACAAAACTTGGAAGAAATGACACAAGCAGACAGAGTATTTAGGGGTTCCCAAGAATGCTATGGACTCAGACGCTACAAATGGTTCCAGGTTCTTAAATGGATTTGTTTTCAGGGGAGAGCCGGCCAATTCACAGATGAATAAGCAACTCCGAGTGGTGAATAATCCACCAAGCAATCACGTGTGGGAGGAACTGGGCCCGGAGAGCGGCCGAATGTACTTTGAAGAGTCGCTCCTGCCCAAGATGGCCTCCTGAATTGCTCTTGAGGTTGTCATCCAAAGGAATCTGGGTTTTTATCTAAAGGAATCCAGGTGGCTAATACCCCCCCTTTCACACCCGGGTCAGACAACTCACACTTCAGAAGCTGGGCTTTGCGGGCCATGCCTCCACCCTAAAACCGCTGCCAAGGAACTGAATTTCCATTTGTCCTAGAAGAGAGTCATGGGCTCACCTGCTTGAGAAACAGCATGGTTGAAGTCGCAGAGCTAGGAGAGGGACCCGTGTCTCCTCAGCTGCTCACTTCCTAGAAAGCTGGACGGCAAAACAGCGTGTTAACGATCTGAATACTTACATCAACATGGTGATCCTGCTGATTACAAGATTCCTGTAGGACATGTTTTGGTAAAATAAATAATCCTTAATTTACAGCTTCAGAAATGAAACGCATTTCTAGACTTCCAGTTTTTGCATGGCAAAGCATCGCTCGACATCAGCCAGTTTCTGAGCCGTCAGCCACCTCGCTGAATTTCAGTGTCAGCTATGCCAAATAACATCTCTTGGCTGCGAAAAGATTTTCTGGCAGGCTCTCGGAGACAAGGACAGATGGCATTCCGTTGGGGGTACTCCCAGCTCTTTGTTTTAGCAAATATTGACGCTTCGTAGGAAACAGATCCAGCCCCTCCCTGTTTCCCCCGAACTCATCTTGGCAATCCCAAAGGTTAGGAGAGAGAGAGTTCCATAGGATTGGGACGGTGCGCTTGCCACAACTAAAAAAGGCATATGTCGAGGAGGGTAATGTTCATGGTTAATTGACGCTTGTGAAAGTCACAAACTAGTAAGCAATATTCTGCGATCACAGGTCACTCTCGCACAGAAATGAGAGAGGGTACGTGGGGAGAGGGGAGACCGGTGAAGAAAAGACCTCTCCAAAAAAATTCCCATTGCTGTAGGAAATGTTTGTTGAAGATCCCCAAAATATGTAATAAAAAGAGTTTACTCACACAAGTTATATAAATTATAAAAATTATTTTTGTAAAAATTGTGTGTGTATGAGAGAGAGAGAAAGAGAGAGACACACACACACAGACAGACTAAAAAAGCAGTTCTCGGGTGGTGAAATTCTAAGTGATTTAAGTTCCTGTTACCCTTCTGTACTATCTCTTTGTGTCATTTTACCAGGAACATATATTGCTTCTATCATTAGGAAGTCACAGATCAACTTCTCCTGTAAAAAACCTGAGGCTTTTGCCGGGGCCTCGCCGCAAGACCGAGGGAAAGGACAAATCAAGAGTCAGTGCCGAGGAAGCCTTGAAGGCAAGACATGGGGACAGGGTCAAAAGGGTTCAAATGGCTTCCAAGTCAAGCCTCCCGCCCATCTGTCCTCACCTGAGCAGGCCTCCTGGGAGCCAACATCAAAACTGTTTCAGCATCACCCCCTTGCGTATCCTGGCTCTCCAGTTGCCATGAACTCGGCAGTTCCCAGGGTCTCCTGATCTTTACTCGGGAAAAATTACTTCCTTTATAATAACAAGACCAATGCCACAATGAAGGGAAATAGTCAACTTAGCTGCATTAGTTTTCGAGAACTGCCATGGAAAATTACTACACGAAAAGCTTGCTGACTTGAAACGGAAATGTATCTCTCACATGTGGTTCGGAGGTGAGATGTTTGAAACCAAGGTACTGGCAGGGCTGTGGTCCCCCTGAAGGTTCTAGGGGAGAATCCTTCTGGCCTTTTCTGGCTTCTAGAGGTGCCTGGCACTCCTTGGCTTGTGGCGGCATTGCTCTGATCTCTTGCCTCTGTCTTCACACTGCCTCCTTCTCTGTGTGTCTGTGTGTCCCTTTCTATCTCTTATAAGGACACTCACAGTAGATTCAGGGCCCACCTTAACCCTGTATCATCTCCTCCCCATCCTTATTATATCTGTGGAGACCCTATTTCCAATTTAGGTCACGGTCTGAGGTTTGGGGCAGACGTGAATTTTGGGGGAACACTATTCAGCCCACTCTAAATCATCGACAACATTTGTTCAGCAAGCAACGATTCAGACTGGAATTTACCTTTTTAAAAAGGAGGTGATAGGCAGGTAGGGATTGGCAGGAGGCTCAGAATCGGTTCTTTAGGGCCCAGAAAGCCCTGTTTCTGTCTTGTAGTGTGACAGTCAGAGCACTGCCTTGGAATTAAGATCGGATAGAGATTCTGGGGTACGGGATAAAACTAGGAATTGGAGAAAACTACCAGAAAAGAAACTTAGAGAAAAGAAACAGTTAAGCAGGAATGGTTAATGATGTGCATTCACAAAGACAACGTTATAGCTGCTATCAAAAATAAAATATGCTTGAAGGAGGTGATCAAGTAAATGAGACAATTCAGGTGCTAAACTAACGATCAGTTCAAATAATAAAAAACCCATCAACTTTACTAAACAATGCTCAGGGGCTTTGGCCTCAAAACTAGTTTCTTAGTGTAAAGGGGCGCCACATGGGGCCTCTAGAAACTGGACTTACATTGAGCCCTAATCAGGGATTCTTAGGTTTTCCAAGAAAAGAATCATCTAAGAATCATCATTCTCTGGATGTTCAGTGACTTTCCCCACAACCCAAGTCACGCGCAGTTTCCCTATCAACAAATAGCGTGACGTCGCAGAATGAAGATCAGTGTGTTAGGCTTTCCAGATGTCATCACCCAGGTACGTGTACTAACAACAAAAAAAAGTAAGGAAGACGCATCACAGAGTCAGAGAGAGAGACCTGTACATGTTCCCTGTCCCGTTGGAGATTTAACCAAGAGGAGAGTGTGTTTTCTTTTCCAAAGCTATGGGGTGGTGCCTTTAGGACCGGGGGCCTCGCAGTCAAGCGAGAACACAAGTTTGATAGCAATCGAACATGGCTCCTCGTTCATTGCCAAGACTGTCAGAGACATTGACGGCGAGAAGGGAACTTAGAAACCTGTCAGGTTCAAGTTCTCTCTGTGCAGGTAAGAGGTCCAAGGTCCCGATATGTAGGTCCCCCTTCCAAAATGACTTGTTTGGGCCAAACTGGGGTTAGAGCCAGGAGTCCCAAGCTCTCTCTTCATGATATGCTTTGGACATTCGCATCAAGCAGCTTGTCTTTACCACCTGGACTGTCAGGGTAAAGTGTGCCCTACTTTGAATAAGCCACTCTAGGTTTGCATCAGTGTGTTATGTCACTGCGAGTGGCTAAAATAATATCTTCAGTCAAAAAGAGCTGGATACCAAGTAAGTGTTGAATGAGTGGTTTCTAAATGAATAGAATGCAGAATAAGGCCAAGGCAAGGTGGCTCCCCAGATGTGCCAAAGACAGATATTCATGTTTGCCTCTTGTCTTGGAAACACCACGAGGCCCTACCTTCCAGCTCCCTCTGCTGCTAAGTGTGGCCATGTGGCTGGGCTCTGGCCGATGGAACGTGAGTGGAAGTCGTGGGTGCCACTTGGAGGCCTGGCCCATAAAATCCTCCTCCCATCTTGGTCTTCACTCTCTTCCTTCATCACCAGCTGAATGGAGAAGATGCTAAGGACCGGGAAGAAGACAGAGCTACAGGAAGGAAACGGCCTGCGTCCTCAAAAACCCCAAAAAGTACACACTCCCTTATCCCAAACACTTTTTGGAACAGTGAGATAAGAGGTCAGCTTTCGTTGGGTTAAGGCGCTGAGATTTGGGGGTTAGCCACTCTGCTTATATTTGTGTGGGCAGTTAACCAGAACCAGGCCCACAACATTTTAGGGGCTGGGCACTTCGGGTGGGGTGGACAGGGCCAAGGTTGGCAATGCTAAGTCCCTTTGCTCTCAAATGTGAATGGTGCAAATTCGTAGAATTCTCATTCCCTGCTGACCAGCCTCACTGTCCTCTAGACAGACCTCTCTTCATAATTCCCTTTCTATTGTCTGTATGTCTTAAACACACACACACACACACACACACACACACACACACACACACACACACACAGCAACTATCGAACTCTGGAACTTTAACCTGAATATAAGAATTCTCATTCACACGACAGAGACTCGGTGGGAGGAAGCGAAGCTTCTTAGATTGTGAGTTCCCTGGCATCGGCCTAGCCTCACACAAACCTATTTCCCGCGTGAGGAGTCTTAGCTTCCCCAATCAGTGGCGTGCACTTCATCCTAACAAGACTGTAAGTTAGAAATCAAAACTGAGCCCTACACGCAGGATTGGGTATTTTTGTGTGATAGGTCGAAAAGGAAGAGCATCACACGATTAGGTGTCAGTTGATTCATCATCACCAAGACTGGTAGCAGAGAGCAAATGAGGCCATTCATAAATCTATTTTGCAGAAGCCTTGGGTGAAATGTCTTAACTGCAGAGTCATTTCAATTCTAGTGACTAAGATCTGTTTGGAAACTAGCGATGCTTAATTCTTCCTCCTAGATAAAATGACTTCTACCTTGACTCGTGTCTTGGACTTTTAATAGGCTATTTTGCTTAATCCTGGAATTTCTACTACAAATTTAAATTCCCTGTGGCTGATGTTAGTGAAACTTTCAAATGGAGGGTTGCAAAGTTCTAAACTGTTTTCTTTTTTGCTGATTTTGGAGAGATACTTATAAGGCGTTGCCCCCGAAGACAGCACTGGAGCTCAATCCACAGCAACTCTTGACGGCTGTGTTTTCATAGTGTCTATCCTTCATGCCAAGTTACAACCTTATATTTAAGATTGGGGTAAACTAGATTATTGCATCTAAGGACCAGGACGTGCTACTGCGATGCTATTTGGTAGTTGTAAATTATTCATTGACTATACCACCAACCTCACAGCACAATTATAGTTGCATTTTCAGTGTTTCTCTCTACTTGTCTGATGTTCTCTTCTGACACAGGGTGAGATTAGTTATCTAGGCTGTGTAACAAATTACCCCAAGACTTAGTGGCTGGAAAGAACATTTGTTATCTTAGAGTTTTTCTCTGGGTCAGAATGTGGCACTTAGATGCCTCCTCTGGCTTGAGAGTCTTTTGCAAGGTGCAATCGAGCAACTAGAGAGGCTACAGTCATCTCAGACCTCAACTGGGATAAAATTTGCTTCAAAGCTCACTCAAGAGACGATGAGCAGGCCTCAAGTTCTCACTGGCTACTGACTGAAGACATGAGCACCTTGGCACCACTTGCAACACAGTGTTCCTCTCCAAGAAGGAGAGAGTAAGAGACGGAGAGAGGAGGTAAGTGCTATGGTCTGAATTTTTGTGTGCCCCTAAATTCATGCATTGAAACCTAACCCCCCCAAGATGATGTCATTAGGAGGCATGACCTTTGGGAGGTGGTTAGCTCAAGAGGATGGAACTGTCATGGATGAGATTAGTGCTCCTATAAAAGCCCCTGAGAAAGCTCCCTTGCCCCTTCCCCCAGGTGAGAATTCAAAAGAAGTCAGCATTCTGCGACCTGGAAGAGGGTGCTCGCCAAAATGATGGCACCTGGTTGGCACCATGTTGGCACCTTGATCTTGGATCCCCAGCCTCCAGAACAATAGACTTATGAGTCACCCAGTCCTGTTACTTATTTTTCTTTTTATAGCAGCCAGAACAAATTCAGCAAGCAAGAAAGAAGTCACTGAGTCTTTTTGTAATCTAACCTCGAGGATGGCATACCGTCACTTTGGCTGTATTCTATTTGTTAGAAGCAAATCACTAGGCTCCGCCCCCACGCAGGGCTAGGGGAGCACGGGGAAATCACCTTAGAACCTGCCTACCTCCCTCCCGAGAGTGCCATTTAAGGCAGTGCTTTGCAAACTAATCCTGGCGAAGGAGCACCTTTCTCCACCGCCCCCCCACCCCCCTCTGTTGTTATGTCAATACTTTTTTAAAATAAATATTCATTTCTAAAAAAATAACAAAAGGCATAAAAAAGCAAACCCGCCGATCGTGTGTTGGATGTCGCATAATGCCAAACTGCCATAAAAACTTCTAAACACTCTCACTTCTATTCCTTACCTCGTCTGGACCAGAAACAAATCGCTTCGTGGATTGTTGCCAGCCTTGGCCCATCCTTTGAGTAGCACCAACTTCAGGATTTTAATACATGCAGGTGACTTTTCAAGGCTTTTACAGGACAATCGTTTGCACTTTTCGCTTGGCTCTTTCTGGGTGGTGGGATTCTAGATATTTTTAAAAACCCAAGTAGAAGCCATTCCTTCTGATCACACTCCACTCTCTCTGCAAACCTAAAACTGGGGTCTTTGGTTTTGATGAAAGTCAAGAGTATGCGGGATTGATTCTGAGGCTCCTGTTTAAGATTTGACTGCACGGTCCATTATGGGCCCTCCTCTTCACCAGTCTGTAAGCTAGAAATAAGGCTCTTTTGAAGGAAGCAGTCCGACAGATCATATGATTTTCCACACCCTTATTTATTTATTTTTAAAGTTTTTTGGTTTTTTATTTTTATTAAGTAATCCCTACACCCGACACGGGCCTCAAACTCACAATCCCCGAGATCAAGAGTCATATGCTCCACGGACTGAGCCAGCCAGGCGCCCCCTCCATGCACATTTTTGAAGATGAGGGATCAACCCCTTTCCCAACTGATGTTAGGAAGTTTGAGGGCCCTTCTTAGATGCCAGTCTGTTACTCAGATCCCTGAAAACACTTCTCAAGTGTAAATTCCTCAATTCAACTGAAAAAGAGATTTTTCTTCCCGACCACGAAGAGAGCCCCATCCCTGTTCTCACCTGCCTTACAGCGCTTCCTTAATGGTCACGTGCCTCTCAATGTTTTCACGCATGAGTACATCCTTTCTCTTGTTTCTAAGTGTGTCACACATCTACATCCAATCTCCCTAATGAAATCATAGACCCACCAAGCAGAAGTACCCATTTCATGCCCCTCAGTCTTCAGCACAGCATCAGGCAATTTTGTAGGTCCTTGTAAAAACCGGAATTCAGCGGATATTAACTGAGCCCAGAACCTGAATCCCCTGCCCAGGGACTAAGTGCTGGGAACAAGGCTCCTGTACCAAATCTCACTAACCTGTCGATCGTCTCTCCTCCTGCCTCTTTGTCATCCCCTCACCCCTCCTTCAAGGCTTAAAGCAACTTCAGAAAAACATTTTTTAACATTTCTTTATTTTTGAGAGACAGAGCACAAGCAGGGGAGGGGCAGAGAGAGAGGGAGACAGAATCCGAAGCAGGATCCAGGCTCTGAGCTGTCAGCACAGAACCCGAGGTGGAGCTCGAGCTAACGAGCCAAAGTCAGACGCTTAACCAACCGACCCACCCAGGCACCCCAAGGTCTGCTTCTGCCCCCCTGGTTCTCAGTGGGGAAAATGAAATCTAGTGTGAACTTTTCACACTGGGCCCAGGAGAGAGAACGATGTTGAGAAAGGGGCTTTTAAAAACAAGTCTTTCTTGCTCAACTCCTTACATAATTGCCAAACCTCAGTTGGTCATCCCCTTCTTCTCCCTCCCCGCTCCAAGGAAGGAAGCGAGGGTTAGTAAAAGCTACATTTGCAAGGCCCAGTACTGTGCATGTGGGCACAGAGATGAGTCAAACAGGTTTTGGGTTTTTTTCTTATCCTCAATAATTTACAATGGGCAAATGAGACCTACCCTCCACTATAATACAAAGTGGAAGGGGCCAAGTGTTGCACTGTGGTTGAGAATGTATGGGGGAAGAGATTAATTCCAAATGGTGAAAATTCATAGGATATAGCTTTGGGGTAAGGCTTGAAGGATGGGTAACATAAATCATGGGTAACACACTCTCAGAACACTTCCTATACCAAGTGCCTTGGTTAGTAGTCTACAGGCATCTCATTTAGGGTTCACGACAAGTCGGCTGGGGAAGTGCTATTATTAATCCCACTTTACAGCGAGGAAACTGAGGCACAGACACAGGGAGAAATTTGTCCAAGGCCCAGGCTAGTAAGCCAGGATGTGAAATCAAGGGTCATACTCCCAAACCCATTGTGCCGGCCCAGTGTTCTCACGTGGGTGGAAGCCCTTTGCATGCTGCCGGGTGTCTCTGCTTTTCCCCTAGTTTACATATCCTGTTTCTCCTCACCTACTTTACCCCTGATCCCCTACCTACCCCTACCCCGCGCATTCAGCTTCAGCTGCCAGGCCCACAGGCACTGGGTTGGGGCCACCTGGTGCCCAGAACAACCTCTACTCCCAGAAGGCTTTGCGTTCCCCCCAATAAAGAACCTTTGAGCTGGGGAGCCCCGCCCCATGCGGGCCCCTCCCACGAGCGCGAGCCGGGGGGTGGCCGTGGGCGTGTCCCCGGCAGCTGCGCCCGCGGCCCAGGGCGGAGCCTAGCTGGGGGGCGGGGCCTGATCGAGGCTGAGGCTGCGGGGAAGCCGGGCGGGTTGGCTCTCCCGGCAGGTGGCTCCTCTTCCGCCTCTTCTGAGCCCCTAGGCACGGTGCCGGCTGCGGAGGGAGCGTCTTTGTGCCCGGCCCCGGGAGCTCGCGACGGCCCCTGCGCGCCCGGATCCATTGTTTCGCTTCTCGGTCTCTTCCGGGCAGGTGCCCGCAGAGCGCGGGGCCCGCACGTGCCAAAGCGGCGACCGCAGCAGCGCAGGGACCCGCGGGCGCCGGCAGGGGCGTCCCGGGGCGCGCGGCGGGAGATGAAGTACCTGAAGCCTTGGTTGTCGGACGGCGGCCGCCTCCTGCACCTCACCATCCTGCTGAACTTGGCGGGGCTCCACCTGGACCTGGACCTGGACCTGGACCTCTACCTGCTGCTCCCGCCGCCCACCCTACTCTGGGATGAGCTGCTGCTCACCAGCGGCCCGACGAGCTCCGCCTATGCACTCAGCCCCTTCCCGGCCTCGGGAGTGTGGGGGCGCGCGGACCACTTGCACCCCAAAGGCCGCGAGCCGGACCCCGCGGCGGAGCCCGCCGGCTGGCTGCTCCGGGAGGTGCGCGCCCTGGGGGTCCCCTTCATCCCGCGCACCCGAGTGGTTGCGTGGCTGGTGCACAGCGTGGCGGCCGGGGACGCCGACGGGGCCCACGGGCTGCTCGGCGCCGTCGCCTCCTCCTCCTCCGCTGGGGGAGTCGGCGCCAGCGTGGACGACAGTAGCCAGGCGGCGCCGGGGGATGGCGCGGACCCCCGAGGGGCTGCGAGTAGCCCCTTGGCCGCCGGGGAAGAGGAGAAGGCACCGGCAGAACCGACGGCTCAAGTGCTGGACGCCGCAGCGAGCCAGGTAACCCGAGAGCTGGGACTCGAGCGCGGTGCTGGGGGAGCTGGCCAGGAGCCCTGGGGTGTTGTGACGCACCCGGGGAGGGAGCACGCCCGCTCTTCTTCCACCCTCGGTCCCTGGGTGGTTGCAGTTTCGGGACCACTGTCGCCTCCCCTTTTCGGGAATCCAAACAAAAACCGATAGTGCTGTCGCTGTGGCTTTTGGGTTTTTGAGAAAGTGGGTGAAATCATCCGTTCGTTCATGGGGGATATCTTTTTCCTGTGTTCGCTGGCTGTCAAGGCCACTTCGGGGCAGTGGAGGGAAGAACGGGTACTGGTAATCTTCTTGCCCACGGTCTTCGTTCAGTACCTCGTGTACACTGAGATGTGTTTTTCCGGAACCTGTGTCCGAACCGGGGGATCCGAAAGTGGCCTCGGCCACCAGGAGGACACGTTTCTCCAAAGAACCCAGGCTCCCGCCCAACGTGATGGCCCCTGCCGGGATTTTAACCCAGTTGCCGTTCGTTTTTGCCGCCTCCCTGGGTTAAGGAGCCGTGGTCAGTGTTCAGTCCGAGGCCAGTTGGCAGACCGCCGCTGTGACCTAACCATCCCCGGCGCCTAAAACCCCTCCTCCCTCCTGGAACATGTGTCACTTCTTATTAGCATAAAGAAAGCAGGTACCCTGACGGTCACCTAGTGATTTCAGTGCTCTTTGGTTTATGGGTTCAAATCCCTTGAGTTAACTTCCTTTTGAAACAGTTCACCGAGATAGATTAAGGGAAGTATCTTTGTGATGCTCCCACTAGCTGCCGGAGTCTAAGGACCCTTAATACCAATTTTCCCAAAACCACCTTGCCCCAAGTTCTTTCAAAGAGACCTTTTTAATGACCTCTTGGCCCAAATCTCACTGTTAACATTTGGTATCGATCAACAGGTGTTCCTTGGAGGTTGTTTTTGCGGAGTGCAATCGCAGGCACAGTGGGAACTGGGGTAGACAGGTTTGTTTGCTGCTCTTCAGAATTGCCCTGTTTGTGTAGGCAGTTGCCAGACGGGCTGCTCCTCCCTCTCCTGGAGGGGTCATTGTGCCAAAGTGCCTGTGATTCACTGTGATGCAGATCCCATCCCTGCCTCTTCCTGAGGCCGGAACTAATGGGATGGGGGGTTAGCGCCGGTGTGGGTGGGCTCCTGTCGACAACAAAAAGCGAAACGTTCTTCCCACTCGCTCCGGCAGTCTCGGCCTTCACCTGAATCCCCTGCCTCCTGGGGGGTGGTGCGTGGGGCGCTGCCACCTTTCCTGACTCTGTAGCGGGGGAAGCGGGGGTGGGGAGAGAAACCCAATGCTCCAGGCTGTAGCAGATGGCACCCTCCCCTCCCCCGCTTAATGTCACCGCCTTGCAGAGCAAACCGGGACCTGGAGGGAGGGGAAGCTGTTCGCCCTGTGCCGGCTTCCCTCCCCTTCCCAGCGTTACCTTATTTAGACTATGCAAACCTGCGGTAGGGGAAGCGCTGGGGGCCAAGGCTTGGCGGCCCCTCCATGGAGGCCTTAGCCCAGCTTTCCTAGCTGGGAGAATGAAGTTCGCACGGGGCCATTCTCCTGGCGTTGCCTTCCCCAGCTGGCACGTCCTGCTGGACCGCCGTGGCTGCTGGGGCGCCCCGGCGATGTCCACCCTGGCGATGATCAGGTGTTGAACACCTCACATCATTTTCACAGCCAGTTCCCCCTGGTTAGTAGTGCCTTTTCAAGACAAAAACAAAGAAAACATAAGGAGCTTCTATCTGGTTGGAAGTCTGTATGTATTTGGTAATACCTTTCTTTCTTTTCTTTTTTTTTAATCAGCCGTGTGAGGTAGGCAGGCCGGGCATCCTCCTAAACAATTCGTACTAAAGGAAAATAGAGGTTCAGCGATGTTAGGGGACTTGGGTAAAGCCACCCAGTTAATTGGTGCCAGGAGTGCAAGCAGCAACCAGAACCTGGGCTCCCTGACTCCCAGGCTAGCATTTTAATTAAAGTACTTGTTTCTGCACCCAGGTTCTCTGAACGAGCCCGCAGCTGGGACGGGGTGATGCCGCCCACTCCTGACCTCAGCACTACCGCTCTCCAGGGCTGGATTGACTTTTTTTTTTTCTTAATGTTTATTTATTCTGAGAGAGAGCGGCAAGCAGGGGAGGGCAGAAAGAAAGAGAGAGGGAGGGAGAGAATCCCAAGCAGGCTTCTTGCTCTCAGCGCAGAGCCCAATGCGGGGCTCCATCCCATGCACCTCGAGATCATGACCTGAACTGCAATCGGGAGTTGGATGCTTAACCGACTGAGCCACCCAGGCGGCCCTGAAAGCAGGGGCTTTAGAAAGCAGGCTGTACCGTCCATAATACTGAGGTTACAGTTTGAAACCATGACTCTGCAGAAAACGGGCTGGGAGAACAGCGCGGGTTTTTGCAATCAGCAAACCTGGGTCTAGGGTATCACTTACTAATGGGCCCTCTTGCGGGTTCCTTTAATCACGCCAAGCCTCAGTGTTTCACCTCTCAAATGGGAGAATGACACTTGCCTCAAGGTTGTGCGAATTAAAGGGGAACAGCACGTGGGAAGTGCCCGCCCAGTGCCAGGAATTTTCCTTTCGTCTTGTTTGGAAGTCTGACCTGGTCGTTTGCTTGTTGGCGGGGGGTGGTGTGTTGCAGCCAGGCCACCTGGTTTTGAATCCCAGATCTACCACTTACAGCTCTGTGCCCTTGGGCCCATTTCTTTGCCTCTCTGTGCTGCTTTTCCTCACCTGCGCAATGGGAATAACAAAGGTTCCCCCCCACCCCAGGACTGTGAGAATCCATCCATTCACGTAATTGGCTTAGAAGTGTAGGGGCGCCTGGGTGGCTTAGTTGGTTGAGCATCCGACTTTGGCTCAGGTTGTGATCTCTGGTCCATGAGATCGAGCCCCACATCAGGCTCACTGCTGTCAGCGTGGAGACCACTTTAGATCCTCTGTCCTCCTCTCTCTGCCCCTCCCCTGCTCTTGCAAGTTGGCTACGGTTAACTTCGAAAAGAGGGAGTGTTTTGTCCTACCGGAACATCATAGGTTTGTTTTGTTTGTTTTTATTATTCTTTAAAGTTTCTTTATTTTTGAGAGAGACAGGGAAAAAGGGAGAATACCAAGCAGGCTTCACTCGGTCAGTGCGTAGAGCCTGATACGGGGCTCGAACTCATGGACCATGAGATCATGACTTGAGCCAAAATCAAGAGTCAGACGCTTAACCGACTAAGCCACCCAGGGGCTCAGTTTCGTTTGTTTTTTAAATAGATAATTCCAGTGGCTTATTTGAGTTGTAGGAGATTCCGGTCTAATGGTGTTATTTTCCATAATTTTTGTACATACGCAAAAATGTTTTGGAGTAGGGGATTTTCCAGGTATCAAAAGAAGTACTGCTTTGGTTTCACTTCTTAGTGGGGCTCATCATTATCTGAAAACAGGACCCGGAATTCCCCAGGGCAGACCTGCCTCCCTGCAGAACCACAGCCATTCCCTCGCGGCCGATCATGCACGTGTGTTCAAAGTGTGCACAGGCTAAACGAAGGATTGACAGTGTTTGCAGAAGCGACTGTGTGAGCATACGTTGGCCTATAGCCAGCCGTCGGTATTTTCAGAGAGCTGTCTCCACTTTGAAGCCGAGAGGCTTGTGGTCATCTTGACAATGGCTTCAAGCCCCCGGGACAGGGACCCTGCGCTGGGTGAGGGGTCCGGCAGGACCTCATGGGTCGGACCGGGTTTCTTTGGCTCACGGGAAGGAGCTGAAACAATCAAAACTTGCTTGTAAGAGCAAAGGAAGAGAAAGAAGCTCCTTGATCGTTAAAGTAATTTGTTTCTCATTTAAAAAGCGGAGTCCATCAATCGCTGGCGCCTGGGCCGTTGGAGATAGATGAAATGTCAAACACTTGCTTGTTTTTAGCTCACACCTCTGATACAGAAATAGCCTTATACCTTCATACATCGCGGGGTAATCAAGTTTCAGAGGAGCCTCTGTGCTTAAGGACGCAGTAACCATTACCTATGGCCTTACGGGAAGAGATGGCATAAGTCGCTATAGCAGCGTCCCAGTACCACTGGCTGGGTGGCTTCCACAGCAGGAATGTGCCTCCCAGTTCTGGAGGTGAAAAGCTGGAGATCAAGGCCTGGTTCGTTCTCAGGCTGCGAGGGAGAATCCGTTCCCAGGTCTCTCTCCTAACCGCTAGTGGTTTGCCGGTGATCTGCGGTGACCCTTGATTTCTACCGTGTCACCCCCGCCTTCGCCTTCATCCTCACAAGACTGTCTCCCTGTGCTCACACCTGTAGCCAGACTTCCCCTTTAATGAGGACACCGGTCATACCGGATGGGGGCCCACCCTACTCAGCTCAACTCCTTGCATCTACCTTGACCCGGTTTCCAAACAAAGGCACACTCTCAGGTACTGAGGGTTATGACTTCGGCATGTGAATTTTGAGGGACACCGTTCAGTCCGTTACGCAGTCACCACCTCCCTTTTCCTGGCAACTCTTGGGATGTCCGGCTTGCTTAGCAAGTAGGCTGCAGCAGGTTCCGGAAGCAGCTGGTCTATGTGTAGGATCGTTTGCTGCAGGACTGGGTGTAAGCTCCCGAGGAAGCCTAGGGTGTGTTTTGCTGGCTTCATGCGCAACCGACCCCCCGGAACCTGACTTCAAACTTTTTCCAGTCAGTTTTTCACCTCAATATGCGGTTTATAGAAATATCACCTCTGCAGTGTCCCTCGTGTCATTTCCCTGCTTCTCAGCTCAGAAATCAGAGCGCAGGGCCGGAACCGGGACTCCAAGGCAGGCTAGGCTGGTGGTCAGGTGTACTTGACACTGGAGTCAGGCCTGAGGCTAGGGTAGCTGTCGATCTCGGCTCGCTGTTCACGGGTTGTATGATCCGGGGCACACTTCTTAACCTCTCTGTGCCTTGGTTCCCTTATCCGTACAGCAGGATGGTAAGAGTACCTTAGGGAGTTGGGAAGGTTAAATGAAATCCTACAAATTAGGGCTGCCACGCAGTATGCCCTCGGCCATGTCTGCTACTGCTGTTAATTCCGCTGGGGCTGTACTGCCCCGGCCCCAGTTTATTCCTGTTCCTTCTCTTGCCAGGTGCATGTTTCCAAAGCTCACGTTCATCTCTTCACTTTCATCTGGGGAGCCTCCACCAGCTCATTACCTACCTACCAATTCCAGCTTTTGTCTTTCGAGGCTCCCCATTAGGCTAGTGCGACCCAACTCCCCGACTGCCCAAGCTGACTCATCTCCCACTTACGCTCTACCTGTGGCCTACTTTCCACCTAAGACTTTCTCCATTCCTTTCCCCCAGACCACCCGTGCTCTCCTGCACCTCACTGTCTGTCAGACTCCTCTCAACTCTCATCACCTCCTCTACAAGCATTTCCTGTCCTTTCCTTTGAGCCCGGTTGCACTGTGTAATATTTCGTATTTGGGCCTTGGCAGCCCCTCCTTAGAACTGCAGTGTCTCGCTCGGAAACGGAGTCTTTTCTTGAACCTGGAAGTAGCACCAAGGACAGGGCTAAGGGCAGAGGCAGGTGCAGCCCACTCTGCTGAGCACTCCTCATCCATCGGCTGTTGTCTTGCCAGCACTTCCAAGAGGCCGCGAGCTTGAATGGATCTTGAGTCATTCAAGGCTAGATACAGTCCCGACTAGAAAGTAGGTCAGATCTGAAATCCCGATAGGCCATCTGACCATTTAATGCCAGTCTGAGTGGATGGGAGCCGTGGAAAGCAGGCTTCCAGGTTGGCATTATAATTAATCAGGTGGTGAAATTTAGGATTGCCTAAAGTGATATAACAAGTTAGTGACCTTGCCCGGAATAGAACAAGTCACCACTGTTAAGCCCTGAGTAAACCGTACCTCCCACACACTCCAAAACTTCGAACTCGGGAAAACGAGCTTCCCCCATTTGCGGCAGTTTTTCGATATGAATAGCTTATTCTCAAAATCTAGTTGTTAAGGATCTGTGTTAATACTCAAACATGCCTCTGGGCAGCTGCAGCTGGCTGAGGCTCGGGCACACACCTGGGTTGGTTTGGGTTGGGTTGCAGATGGTGGTTGGCAGAGCACGGACGGTGACACAGGCAAGGCATGGCCTTTCGAGGTTGGATACGGCTGGCCTCACATCGGCATCGGGGCTCTTCAGAGAACAGAACCAGTATGATAAATACACGTGTATGCATGTGCAAATGTCTATTTTATTGTTTTATGTTTATTGATTTTGAGAGAGGAGGGCCAGAGAGAGAGAGAGAGAGAGAGAGAGAGAGAGAGAGAATCCCAAGCAGGCTCCACACTGTCAGCACGGAGCCCAATGCGGGACTCGAACCCACAAACCGTGAGATCGTGACCTGGGCTGAAATCAAGAGTCGGGTGCTTAACCGACTCAGCTACCCAGGCGCCCCTGTGTATCTATTTTAGAGGTGTGTTTCAGTTGCCTGATGCAGTCGCGAAGGCTGGCAAGTCCCAACTCTGCGGTGGCTGGGAACTCTCAGCAGGTGCTGATGCGGCAGGCTCGGGGCAGTGTCTTCTTGCTCAGGGAAGCCTCAGTGTTGCTCTTGAGGTCCTTCAGCTGGTTGGATGAGGCTCACTCAGACGATCAAGGTAATCTTAAAGTCACTCGGTTGACTGTAGCCGTCACCACGTGTGCAAAATATCCTGACAGCATCACCTTCGTCAGTGTATAATTGCATAACTGACTACAAGAGTGTAGCCACTTTGACACCTGAAACTAACCAGCACACCGTCCCAGCTCTGGCTCTTCCTGGACAACCTCTGCCAGCCTTAGTTCCCAGATCGTGGAAGGAGAATATTAACCTCTCTCTGGGGGAGTTCTTATGAGGATTGAAGAACGCTGTGTGTTAAAGGGCTAGTACAGTTCCTGGCATGCTGATAGATGTTTCAAGGTGGTTTGCTCTTACTGCCCCTGAGCTTGGGGGGCAGATCTCCAGGAAACCCCTGTCCTCTGGAGGAAAGTATTGACTGCTAGGACATGCTGGGACCTGCTTTGCTAGAAATGGTTGAATGGGTTGGGGATGTTCCATGCTGAGAAGATGGGTCAGGGAGAAGGAACACGATGAGCAACTCAGATATTTGAAGGGCTGTTATGTACGGGAGGCCTTGAAGTTGTCGAGGAGGCAGACCCTGAACCTGAAGGCTCATCTAAAGGAAGAACTCTTTTGGGTGGGGGGAAGCGCCTGGGTGGCCCAGTTGGTTAAACATCTGACTCTTGGCTTCAGCTCGGGTCATGATCTCACGGTTCGTGAGATCGAGCCCCACATCGGGCTCTGTGCTGACAGTGCGGAGCCTGCTTGCGATTCTCTCTCTCTCCCTTTCTCTCTGCCCCTCACTTGATATCTCTCTATCTCTCTCAAAAATAAATAAACATTTGAAAATAAATAAAGAACTTTTGTTTGTTTTAGGTAGGCTCCACGCCCCATGTGAGGCTCGGACTCACAGCCCTGCGATTAAGAGTCACATGCTCTCCCAACGAAGCCAACCAGGCGCACTTTTCTTAGCCTTTCTTTAGGGTGGAGTTTCTCCAAGGGTCATCAAGTGACTGCATCAGCTCACTTGTTAAAATGTAGATTTGGGAGCCCGCCGGTGAGGGGCTGGATTAGAGCCTCTCGAGTGGGGCCTGGGAATCTGCAGTTTATGGGGCCTCCCAATGATTCTCGGGCTTCTCTCCCATGGCCTCCCAATATCCCCCCTCCCCACCCCGATTGGAAGGGGTACCTGGATGGAAGCCTGCCTTTCTGCGAATTTAAGACCCAGAATAGCTAAAGGAATGGGCAGCAGCACCAGGGCTGGTGGTATTTTTTTGGGTTTTTTTTTGTTTTTTTTTTAATGTTTATTTATTTTTGAGAGACATAGAGGCACAGCGTGAACAGGGGAAGGGCAGAGAGAGAGAGAGAGAGACACAGAATCGGAAGCAGGCTCCAGGCTCTGAGCCGTCAGCACAGAGCCCGATGCGGGGCTCGAATTCATAGACCGTGAGATCCTGACCTGAGCTGAAGTCGACTGCCCAACCAACTGAGCCACCCAGGCGCCCCAGGGCTGGTGTTTTAAAGCTGAGGCCAGGGGCGCCTGGGTGGCTTAGTCGGTTGGGTGTCCGACTTCGACTTCGGCTCAGGTCATGATCTCACGGTTTGTGGGTTCGAGCCCCACGTTGGGCTCTGTGCTGACAGCTCAGAGCCTGTCCTGTTTCAGATTCTGTGTGTGTGTGTCTCTCTCTGCCCCTCTCCCGCTCGTGCTTTGTCTCTCTCAAACATAAAATAAAACATTAAAAAAAAAATTTAAAGCTGAGGCCAGATCTCTCTAGTCCTTGCCAGAGAATGGGGGACTAGCTTGGCAAAAAGACTAATGCAGAACTACAGTTGACCCTTGAGCAGCCAGGTTCAGGGGTCTGACCCCACACACAGGTGATATTCCACGTGTAACTCTTGGCTCCCCCCAAAACTTAACTACTGATAGCCTCCTGATAACATGACGAGTTGATGACATATTCTGTAAGTTCCGTGCATGACATTCTGTATTCTTACAGTAAAGGAGGCTAGAGCGAAGTGTTAAGAAAATCGCGGGGAAGAGAAAAAACATTTACGGTACAATCCTGTTAAAAAAAAAACTCCACGGGGGCGCCTGGGTGGCGCAGTCGGTAGGGCGTCCGACTTCGGCTCAGGTCATGATCTCACTGCTTGTGAGTTCAAATCCCATGTCGGGCTCCATGCTGACGGCTCAGAGCCTGGAGCCTGCTTCAGATTCTGTGTTTCCCTCTCCTGCTCACACTCCGTCTCTCTCTCTCTCTCTCTCTCTCGAAAAGAAATAAACTTTAAAAAAAAAAAAAACCACCTCCACGTATCAGCAGACATGTGCAGTTCAAGCCTGTCTTGTTCAAGGGTCGACCAGAGCTTGCGCATGAATGTGGTTTAAAGCCCGTGCTTGAGTTCTAAAACAGGCGAAGGCAAGGCAGAAATACCACAACAGGAGAGAACTTTCTGGGCAGGCGAAAATTCTGTGTTACAGTTGAGGTATGTAAGTGGGTGCCTCCGTTACCGAAATCGTCCAGCTAAGGTGTCTGCTTTCCTGCCTGTGTAAATCCTACCTAAAAGCTGCGATCGAAGAGTTCTGCGGGGGGGGGGGGGGGGGGGGTGGAGGTGCTGACGATAGAACGGCAGAGTGCTGACAGTCGCTGAAACCGGATGAGGGGCACATGGGGCGCTTGCTCTGTTTTCTGCTTATTTTATGTGTTTGAAATTTCCAATAGTAAAGAAAATACAAAAACATCATGCATTTTGAGGCCCCCTTGGCCTGTCTTGCCTGCTGGGGTAATCCAGCATTAAGTAAGTGAATCGTAAATGGATTTCTCTTTTTCTAATGTTTATTTACTGAGAAAGAGAGAGAAGGAAGGAGAGAGAGAGAGGGGTGGGGGAAGGGCAGAAGAGAGGACGAGAGGGAATCCCAAGCAGGCTCCGCGCTGCTGACACAGAGCCAATGGCGGGGCTCAAACCCATGAACCATGAGATCATGACTCGAGCCGAAATCAAGAGTCGGGCACTCAACCAACTGAGTACCCAGGCGCCTCTAAATGAATTTCTACCGCCTACCTCACCACTCCCCCAGGCCCTCAGCCTGCGCGGAGGGGCTACTTGCATGGGAAACAGCTCCTTTTTTTTATTTATTTAATTTTTAAATTTATTTTATTTTATTTTACTTTATTTTATTTTATTTTATATTATGTTTTTTTGTTTTTGTTTTGGTTTTGGTTTTTCTGAAACAGCTCCTTTTAAAATCGAGCCTGTGAGTTGGGGCTCATGTCCTGGTGTCCTAGGTGAGGAGACAGTTATTTTTACACCTGACTTCTCCTAGTGGGCGGTCACATCAGATAACTTCGGTTCAGCCTTGGGGAGCATTCCTGCCAATTACTTAGCTGCCTCCTCGCCTCCTCCAGGGGCTTCAGAAATGAGTTTAGCTTCTATCACATGTTATTATGGAAGAGTTTCAAGTATATATTACGCGTGGAGAGAAGGGCCACCAGTGTCCAGGGTAATGGGACTTCCTGCCTCTGCTATCTGGCTTGAGCAGTTGCAGTTCATGGCCCGTCTTGTTTTGTCTATTACGGCCCCCCCTCACCCCCCCAGACTTCATTTCTGGTGATTCCGTGCCAGTTCTCTGCAGAGACTTCTCGAGGGAAGAGAAAAAGCCGATCTTTGTTCCTGTCTGACTCTTCCCACTACCTTCACTGACTCAGAAAACCTTCTGTAAATATTTCCACCTATATCCCTAAAATAGAAGGACCCTTCTAAACATAACCAGCGCATAACCATTAACGTATCTAAAAAATATCAACTATAATTCTTTACTGATCACCAAATTTCCAGTCGGTATTCAGGTTCCCCCAAACATCCCATGAGTAGTTTTTCCGCAGTTGGTTTGTCGGACTCACGATCCGAACGAGAGCCACACTTCCCACACCTCGCATTGTAGCCAGCCGTGTTCACACGGGAAGGTGATAGTCAGACAGACCGAACGTCGCTTCCTGGTCCGGAGTCCGCCCCCGCCGCCCCGACCGCTGCTACTGTCATCTGCGTGGCGCAGCACGAAGCAAGTGGACACCAGCATGGGCAGTGGTGGTGCAGTCAGGGCTCTAGCAGGAAGCGCAGTTTACCCTAGGTGGCTCAGAGGAAGGGACCTAATGAGTGACTCCTTACGGGAACAGATGGGAATGGTAGAGGACCCAGAGACTTCCAAAGGGCAAGGGTCGACAGTGTTTCCGAAGCGAGAGAGGAGGGGGCCACCTTCGAAGATCAAGGGAGGGAAGTACTCTGGCCTTTCCTTTGTTGGCTCTCCAGTCTCCTGCTTCCGCCTCCCGCGGCTGTACGCAGCTGGAAGCCAGCCGGCCCAGAGCCCAGAGTTTGCAGGGGACAGCTTCTGTGGGCACACACAGATCTGGAGGGACAAACAAGAACTTGAACGGTGGCTAAGAGCCGGCCGTGAAGGACGAACGCCTGCAGCCAAATCCTGGTTCTGTCCCTTAAAAGCTATGTGACTTAAGGCAAGTTGCCTACCCTCTCTGGGCCTCAGCTTCCTCCTCTGTAACAGGAGATAATAAGAGTACCTACCTGTGAGCAACTTAAATGAGATCACGTATGTGGTGCTGGCCCACAGCGAGTGCTCAGTAAATGTGAACTATAATTATTATAAACTGCTATTAAAAACCGCCCGGGCCGAATAGAACACAGCCTCTCTTTATCTGGCTCCTCGCTTCTCTCTAGACCTGATGACTCCGGCTTGCCTCCAGCCTAGAGACAGGCCTCGGAATTCTTTGGCCTTCACCCCTCTCTCTCTGATGTCATCCCTCTCGTAGGCACCACACTGTTCTTTGTCTTTGAAGGTCCATCCAGCCCTAAAGGTCAAAGCAGGTCTCAGTCGTTCCTCCCCCAGAAGCATAAATGAAAGGCCCAGCTAAGCCAGCTGGGACTCTTCACAAAGACTTTTTTCAGGGTCCAGCTCTGTATCACAGTGTTGAAGTCCCAATGCATTAGAATAAGTACGGGCTTGGAGGTCCTGTCGCCAGTGCTCAGGAATCTCAGGGATTTAGCAAGAAGAGAGAAGCCCAGCTTTGCCTCTCACTTCCCCTTCCCATTACCCGCACTGGCTCGGAAAATTTGCATGCAAGGCTCTGCACCTCAAAACATTGGTGGCGGAGGGGGGCGCCTGGGTGGCTCAGTCAGTTAAGCCTATATCCGACTTCGGCCCTGGTCGTGATCCCCCAGTTCGTGGTTTGAGCCATGCCTTGGGCTCTGTGCAGAAAGCTCAGAGCCTGGAGCCTGCTTCCGATTCCGTCTCCCTCTCTCTGCTCCTCCCCTGTTCACACGTGCGCATGCTCCCTGGCTCGCTCTCAAACAGAAACCTTGAAAAAGAAAACAGTTGATGGCAGAGGTGAATTACGGCTGGCGGACAGGTATCGTAAGTTTACAGCCCATCAGGAAAGAAAAGATCGGAAGAATTGTAATTTTAGATAGAATAGGGTAAGCGTCCTAAAAGAAAGCCCAGAAGCCATGGCATTTTCGGGACAGGAGGACTGAGTTTCAGCTGAGGGGCCCAAAGTGACATGGTCGTGGACCCATGGGGAGGAAGAGAGGAGTCACCTCCTAGCAGAGGACTGTGGCGGGGAGGACCTTTCTGGCAGGTGCTGGTTCAGTCCAAGTCGCGGGGCCTGTAGCTGTGCTGAAGCCCTCCAGCTCACAAGTTTACGATGGCTTCCTGCGGCGAGCGTGGAAACTTGTTTTTTTTTTTTTTTTAATCAAGTCCCAGGCCCACAAGAGTAAAAATCACCTACACACAAATAAAAAGGAACTTAATGATGGGTTTGACTTACCCACTCTTTAAATTAAGAGCATGGGCCATAAATCTCCAGGATAGACAACAGTACTCGTAAAACACGTGTGCTCTGTGTCTCAGCTCCGTGTCACTGACTTGAGAAAAACAGGAAGAGAAGAGAGCAAAGATGATAATTACTGGTCCCAGGGTCCGGGTTCTGCTTTCTCGTGATGTTCCGATGGAGTTGCCAGCAGTCAGTCATTAATTGCAACTCCCGAGAATGAAAAAGCAGTAGAAAGGAGTAGTAGTTAGTGTAACATCTTAAAGGTACAAAGTGCTTTTTCTCAACCAATTCCTTGAAATGTGAATGAGAAAATATCCTTCCACTTCACAGACAAGGAAACTGAGGGTCATAGTGGACCTAGGTCACACAGCCGATAGGAGTAGGATAAGCCTTTTTTCCCAGCCGTTTTTGGATCCGAGCCCTCCATCGGGCTTTTGAGGTGCCTTGCAGGCTGTGCAAATTGTATTATTATGAGTGCCATAGGCCTTTTTTACTTTCTAAATAGAACTGTTATATCGAGTCCCCTACCCCTCCCTGCCTTGAGATGTAATTTTCCCCTTCTTCCTTTGTGACTGTGCTGTCACAAATTGGGTTCTCTGGGGAGGGGACTCCGAGACCAAGTTTAACGTGCAAGATGATTATAGGGGAGTGACTGTGGGCGCTGCGACTAGGGAAGGGAGGACAAGAGGGCCACGGGAGCAGAAGTCAAGCTTGGCGCAGCCTCAGGAAACTAGCAGCTTCCGGGCTGACATGGTTCATCGTAGCTGGCCAGGCTTTATACCGTCCCTGGTCAGTCCTGCGGTGTGGATGCGGGGAAGGGTGTGACCCTAGGGGAAGGGGCCGTCAGCAGTTGGGGCGTTCTTAAAGGCACAGCTGGAGGCTGTCTGCCTGCTAGCCCTTCCTTGAGAGCAGTCTGGGTCACCCAATTCCAAGGACATCACACAGACCCGGGGAAGAGTCTTCTCATTCATCACTTATAACACGTTTCTCTTCACTTTATAATAGCTCGCAGCCAATGACGGGTGAATGGCTAAGTGAGGAGCAGCTGAGGAAATACTGAGTATCGAGGCTGTGCGTGTTCAAGTGGCTCTCTTCCCCAGGCCTTTGGGATTCCACTTGCCATCAACGTTCTTGATAGTTAGCATTCTTCTCTGTCCCCAGTGGCCTGACAGATAGGGTGGCCATTTGGGACAGTCAGTCTTTGTGCCCGTTGTCCAGCTTAATTGTTAATAGCGCCTTCTTACCCTTTAAAAAACGGACTGGTTTGGGTGATAAATCGTGCAGCCCTCACTAAGAGACCCTCGGAGAGGCAGGACTGGAGAGGGCCCTCTCAGGAGGCCAGGCGGTGCTCAGCGCTGAACGAAGTGCTCCAGGTCTCACCGCCTGCCTCTCCCGCCTCCCTCTGTGGCCAGAGAGGAAGAGAAAGCACCTGCAGGCGGCGCAGCTCAAATTCCTGCTCCGACCATGCCTTTCCTCCCTGGGCTAGCTGCGACCGCCTCTGTCCTTACGAGTCCTCGGGAATCCTCTCACACGTAGACCCTGCCCCCAACTTGAATCTAGAGCCCTGCCTCTGCCGGCTTCATGTCCCCGCCCACTTCATGGGTACGTTGAGAGCTCCTAGATGATTGCTGCCAACGATCTGCATTTTCAACCTTTTAATTAGCAAATTTTTTTTTATATTTATTTTGAGAGTAAGAGAGAGAGAAAGCAAGAATGCAAGCAGGGGAGGAGCAGAGAAAGAGAGAGAGAGAGAATGCCAAGGGACACGGGGCTCGATCTCATGAACCACGAGATCATGACCTGAGCCGAAATCAAGAATCAGATGCTTAACTGACTGAGCCCCCCGGGCGCCCCGCCTCTTAAACAGCAAAACATTAAGGAAGAAATTCAGAGTCGGTGGCGCGTGAGGACGTGGATATGGCCAAATACCACCGATGATGTAAATCCGCCCTTGTCGGAGGGCTGTTTGGCGTAGCCAGTGAAAGAAGTTAAAAACACCATCAGCATGCTTCCTTTAAAAAGTTGAAAAACAGGGGCGCCTGGGTGGCTCAGTCGGTTGGGCGGCTAACTTGGGCTCGGGTCATGATCTCGCGGTCTGTGAGTTCGAGCCCCGCATCGGGCTCTGTGCTGACGGCTCAGAGCCTGGAGCCTGCTTCCGATTCTGTGTCTCCCTCTCTCTCTGCCCCTCCCCTGTTCACGCTGTGCTTCTATGTCTCTCAAAAATAAAAAAAAATTAAAAAAATAAAAAAGTTGAAAAACATCGGGGTGCCCCCCTGCTTGGGATTCTCTCTCCACTCCCCCCCCTCTCAAAATAAAGTTAAAAGAAAGTTAAAAAATATAAACCGGCATGGGCAGAATTCAAGAATTCTTTCAACCTTTCCAATAGGGAATTCTATTACATAAAGCTTCCCCATTCGCTTTTTTCAAAACCAGCGCAATGATACCAAGACCTAAAAAAATACATCAAAGAAAGCTAAGAGTCACTCTTATGCAGGTTCATGCAGAGTATTAAATAAAAGATTGGCAAGGGATACAAAAGATGTAGATGCAAAAAGTATTTTTTAGTGTATATATTAGTTATCCATTGTTACATAACAAATCGTCCCAAGTTTGGTGGCTTCACACAACAAATATTTATTCTCCCACAGGATCTATGGGTTAGAAATTCTGGGGCTGCTTGGCCAGGTGGTTCGCATTAGGGTCTCATGAGGTCATAATCAAGGTGTTGGCTGGGTCGTATTTATGTGAAGGCTTGATTGAACCGGGACAGCACACTTCCCAGATGGGTCCACCGTGACTGCGGCAAGAAGCCTCAGTTCTTTGCCAGGTAGGCCTCGCCACAGAGAGCTTGATCTCCGAGCGGGAGCAGTGGCTTTCGCCAGAACCAGTGTGAGAGACAGCAAGCAAGGAAGAAGCCAGCGCCGTAACCATCGCTTCCACCTCACTTGTTAGAACAGTTCACTGTGGGGCGCCTGGGTGGCTCAGTCGGTGGAGCTTCCGACGTCAGCTCAGGTCATGATCTCACAGTCTGTGGGTTCGAGCCCCGCGTCGGGCTCTGTGCTGACAGCTCAGAGCCTGGAGCCTGCTTTGGATTCTGTGTCTCCCTCTCTCTCTCTGCCCCTCCCCTGCTCACACGCTCTCTGTCTCTCAAAAATAAATAAAACATTAAAAAAAAAAAAAATAACAGTTTACTAGGTCCAGCCCCCCTCGAGCCGCGGGGAATTAAGCTTTACCTTTTGGAGGAAAGAGTGTCCAATAATTCATGGGCTTAATTTTTAAGTCCCTTTGTTTTATTTTTTTAATTAATTATTTATTTATTTATTATACATCCAACTTAGGTAGCATATAGTGCAACAAGGATTTCAGGAGTAGATTCCTTAAGGCCCCTTTCCCATTTAGCCCATCCCGCCACAACCCCTCCCGTAACCCTCTGCTTGTTCTCCATATTTAAGAGTCTCTTCTGTTTTGTCCCCCTCCCTCTTTTTATATTATTTTTGCCTCCCTTCCCTTATGTTCATCTGTTTTGTATCTTAAAGTCCTCATGAGTAAAGTCATATATTTGTCTTTCTCTGACTAATTTTGCTTAGCCTAACACCCTCTAGTTCCATCCACGTAGCTGCAAATGGCAAGATTTCATTCTTTTTGATTGCTGAGTAATACTCCATTGTGTATATATAAACCACATCTTCTTTATCCATTCAGCCACCAGTGGACATTTGGGCTCTTTCCATACTTTGGCTACTGTCAATAGTGCTGCTGTAAACATTGGGCTGCACGTGCCCCTTCGAGACAGCATACCTGCATCCCTTAGATAAATAATAGTGCAATTGCTGGGTCATAGAGAGCAGTTCTATTTTTAATTTTTTGAGAAACTTCCATACTGCTTTCCAGAGTGGCTGCACCAGTTTGCATTCCCACCAGCAGTGCAAAAGGGATCCTCTTTTTCTTTTTTTTTATCTTTTTTTAATTTTTGAGACACGGGGAGAGAGAGAGAGAGAGAGAGAGAGAGAGAGAGAGAGAGAGAGAGAAACAGAGTGTGAGCAGGGGAGGGGCAGAGAGAGAGGGAGACGCAGAATCTGAAGCAGGCTCCAGGCTCCAAGCTGTCAGCACAGGGCCCGATGCAGGGCTCGAACTCACGGAGTGCGAGATCATGACCTGAGCCGAAGTCGGACGCTCAACCGACTGAGCCACCCAGGCGCCCCGGATCCTCTTTTTCTGCATCCTCGCCAGCATCTGTTGTTGCCTGAGTTGTTAATGTTAGCCACTCAGATAGGTGTGGGGTGGTATCTCATTGTGGTTTTGATTTGTATATCCCTGATGATGAGTGATGTTGAACATTTTTTCATGTGTTGGTCGGCCATCTGGATGTTTCTTTGGAGAAGTGTCTATTCATGTCTTTTGCCCATTTCTTCACTGGGTTATTTGATTTTTGGGTGTTAAGTTTGGTAAATTCTTTATAGATTTTGGCTACTAGCCCTTTATCTGATATGTCATTTGCAAATCCCTTCTCCTAGTCTGTCAATGGCCTTTTGGTTTTGCTGATTGTTTCCTTTCCTGTGCAGAAGCGTTTTATTTTGATGAGGTCCCAGTAGTTCATTTTTACTTTGGTTTCCCTTGCTCTGGAGACGTGTTGAGTAAGAAGTTGCTGCGGCCTAGGTCAAAGAGGTTTTTGTCTATGTCTCGAGGATTTTGAAGACTTCCTGTCTTACATTTAGTTCTTTCATCCATTTTGAGTTTATTTTTGTGTATGGTTTAAGAAAATGGTCCAGGTTCGTTTTTCTGCATGTTGCTGTCCAGTTTTCCCAGCACCACTTGCTGAAGAGACTGTCTTTATTCCATTGGATAGATTAGTTGGTCTTTAAATCCCCTTAGTACTCAATATCCATTTCTACTTTTTTAAAAATACCCTTCGGAAATAAGGATAGATCGTCCCAGCACGAAATCCTCAAATACGTTCTTGCATCTACTTCCTCCTCCTGATCTTGAAATAAAGGCCCTAATTTCACTTCTTTCTGAATCAGCCCCACCACTTGTACTCTGCAGTCTGTCCTCCGTTGCCTTCTGTGGGACCTTTACTGTTACCCTCCCTCCTAAACCATTCCCTTACAGAGGCATCATGGTTTCCGACATCTCTAAAACCAAACAAAACACTGCTCTGTCCATTTTTCCACTCACTTCATAGCCAACATTCCTGAAGAATTGTCTGGATGCTGTTTCTAATTTGTCAGCTCCCATTTACTCTTCTACAGTATCACTGGCTTCGACCCTAAATTGATTTTTTTTAAGTTTATTTATTTACTGAGAGAGAGAGAGAGAATGAATCTCAAGCAGGCTCCACGCTGTCAACACAGAGTCTAACTCGGGGCTTGAACTCACAAACCATGAGATCATGACCGGAACCAAAATTAAGAGCCAGATGCTGAGCCACCTAGGCGCCCCCTAAATTGATTTTTTGAAGGCCGCCAACAATTTTCTTATTGGCAAATCCACTAAGGACTTGTCTGTCCTTACCTTGTGCAACCCCCAAGCAGCATTCCACACCATCAATCACTCCGTTCTTGAAACACGTTCAGATTCGGAGGCATTGCTGTCCTTTGGCGGCCCTGCATCTCGCTTCCTGCCTCCTCGGCGTCTTTGCTGACTCTGCCTGACCACGGAATGTTCCTCGGCGCCCAGTGCCCAGGCCCTTCCCCTTGCTTTGTCCTCTCTTGCTGGAGTCTCACTAGTTACCGTAGGGTTTTGTCGTCGCTGCTGGTGTTGATGTGTTCCCGGTTTCTACCTCCAGTTCACACCTTTGCTGTAAATTCTGGATTGCCGTCTCTCCAGTGTAATAAAGCATTTCTACCTGGTTTTCACGTCTCATATTTAACATGTCCGAATTTAACAAGAACTCACCGTGTTTCCGCCGTTCTCGCCATAACTGTCCACCAGGTTATTCAAGCCAGAAATCTAGGAGTCGTTCTTTTTTTTTTTAATGTTTATTTCTGAGAGTGAGAGAGTGCACACAAGTTGGGGGGGGGGCAGAGAGAAAGGGATCTGAAGCAGGTTCCTCGCTGATAGCAGCTAGCCGGATGCGGGGCTCCAACTCACAAACCTTGAGATCATGACCTGAGCAGAAGTCAGACGCTTAACCGGCTGACTGAGCCACCCAGACGCCGCTAGGGGTCATTCTTGATTCTTCTCTTTTCTTGATCTCCCATTTCCAGTCCATCAACAAGCCCTGCCTATTCTCCCTCCACAGTATAGCATGGATTGTTTTTCTCTTACCACCACCTTCTTCCAGATTGTCATCTACCCTCCCTTAAATTATTGCAGGAGACTCCCCTTGGTCTCCCCACTTCTCCTCTTGTGCTTCCGCAGAGACTGGATGGGAGGAGGGGAGTAAAAACAACCCTGTGCTATTAATGATCAGTATGAAAAAGACCAACACCCTGATGGCAAAATGGGCAAAGGCCACAAGCAGTTCACAGAAAAGGAAATACAAATGCTTTAAAACTTGTGAAAACTCTTCCACCTCACTCGATAAGACCAAGTAAAATGACAGGGAGATACCAGTTTTCACCTGTCAGGTTGGCAGGAAATGACGTTACCACAAACGTTTCTGAAGGGCTGTTGGGTAGAATGCATCAAACAAAAAACACGCTTATCCATGGACCCAGCATAAATTCTGGGAATTTACTCTACTTGCGCATGTATGCAAAGAAGTATGGATGAGGATGTTTTAATATTGTTAGGAGGAAATACTGGAAGAAAGTGAATATCCCCGTTAAGAAGCTAATGAAACACGTTATGGTAACAGGTGCATGAATGCACTCTTGGGATGTTGTCGTTGCCTTCGATGTACCCCTCTTTTCACGCACCTCTTTCTGTTTCTTTAGATCTCGGCTCAGAAACCACCTCCACCTCCGCGAGAGCCCTTCCCTGGCCACGTACTAAAGGGGGTCTCCTTCTCCTTTCACTTGCCATCGCTTGCGGTTATTTTGTTAGTTCACTTATACTTTCAGCTCCCTCCCTTCAAATGTAAACTCTGAAGGGGCACTCTGAATCTTTCGCTCTTGTAGCCCCAGCATCTAGTATAGTGTTCGGCATCCTGTATGAATTGATTGAATGAATGAAAAAATGATTGCTGAGACTCAAATAAAAGTCCATATCGTATGTTATCCTTACTGGTGAATCATTAAAAGCATTCCCATTAGGGGCACCTGGGTGGCTCAGTCGGTTAAGTGTCTGACTCTAGATCTCAGCTCAGGTCTTGATCTCAGGGTTGTGAGTTCAAGTCCCGCATTGGGCTCCATGCTGGGCATGAAGCCTACTTAAAAAAAACAAACAACCAAACAACATTCCTACCAAGCTCATGAGCAGGAGGAGAATATCAGGTATGGCGCTCTGATTTAAATGTGTATTTGATCTTCATCCTCCTTTCCAGCCCGGGGCTCCCAATGGTTTCCTAAAAGTTAAGAGCAATGGGAACATCTTTTGCTAGAATATTTGGTCTTTTGCCCTCAGTTCTTAAAATAGTTCCAAGCTGTAAAGGTAAAAGGAATGTCTTGTTATTTATAACAAGCCCCTTGCAACCACTCTTGATTTTTGTTAATGAGGTAGCTTTTGTAAAGTCCTAAAGGTAGGGTGCCAAGGCAACCAGCCCCTCTCTCTCAGACCTCTGGGGAAGCAAGAGCAGCTGGAGATTCAGTCACCAGCAGTCAATGATTTAGTCAATCATGAGGATTTAATCTATCGTGCCTACCTGTGAAGCCTCCAGAAAAGCCCTAAGGTATGGGGTTCAGAGACCTTCCAAGTTGGTGAACACGTGGAGTTGCAGGAAGAGTGGCAGGCCCTGGTGTGGAACTTCTGTGCCCTTTCCCATATTCCTTGCTTCGTGCATCTGGTGGTTCCTGAGTCACATTCTTTTATAATAATAAAATGGTAACCTAGTAAGTAAACATTTTTCCCGAGATCTGTGAGCACTCTAGCAAATTAATCAGACCCAAGGAGGGGGTCGTGGTGGTTCTGAAGCACAGGTGACAACCTGGACTTGCACTTGACATCTGAAGGAAGGTGAGTGGGGAGTCTTGTGAGATCAAGCCCTTAACCGGCGGTATCTGGTGCTGCTGTCTTTTGTTAGGTAGGATCAGAATTGAGTTAAATTGAGCTGTGTTGCAGAATTCCTTGGTGTATGGAAACACACACCAGGTGTCACATGAAGTGGTGTTGTAGTAAAGAATATCAAGAATAGCCACACTGATACTGCTTTCCTTGAATCAGGTAGCCCCATTATTATTAAACATACTGGAAGCATGACCAAAGCAATTAGGCAAGAAAATGAAACTGAAATTTAAATATTGGAAAGGGTGAGGTGAAAATAAGAAAACAATTGATAGGACTACTGTATTCTTCGGGAAGAAAATAGAGACCAACAGAAAATTTAATGGCAGAATAATTCTGGATCACCCCTTTGCTGTTGCATTGACCAAAGCGATTTTGCTATGTATGGATTTTTAGGGTAACTCTTCAGTGAGATACAATCTCAAACTTTAAAAAAAAAAAAATCACAAGAATAGCATATATCCTTTACTCAGATTTACCTGTTGTTTGCATTTTGCCCCATTTGGCTTCTCTGTTTTATAATTACTGCCAGCCATCTCTATAGAATTCTTTTTGTTGTGAAACATTTAAGAGTGATTTGAAGCTGTTTTGTCCCTTAGTATCCAAATACCTGTGTACATGTATCAAAATTATCAAAATCAGGAAATAAACCTAAATCTAAGACCATTATCTAATCTGCCCATATTCACATCTTATCTATGACCACAGAAATGTCCTATATAATACTTTTTCCTCCTGGATCAGCATCTAACCCAGGGTCACACATTGTATTTAGTTGCCAAGTCTCTTAGGCACTTTTCATCCGGAAAAGTTCCTATCTTGGAGTTCTCGAACGCCAGATTTTGGAAGAGCTTTCATCAGTTATTTTGTAAAATGGCCCCAATTTTTATTTGACGTTTCCCCGTGGCCGTGTTGAGATTAGGAATTTTTGGCTGGAATGCCACAGAAGTGGTCATTGATACTTCTCCGTTTCATATCAGAAGGCACATGATGTCAGTTTATTTCTACCTTGTGATGACTGATTCTATCACTTGGCTTAGGTGGTGTTGGCCATGTTTCTCCTGTAGTGTTTCCTCTTTGTAATTAAGTAATCTGTGAAGTGATTACTATTAAATATTAAAATACTTTGTTTCTTGTCAAACTTTTACTCCCTAGTTTTGGCATCCATTGCTGATTTTCTAACCCTGTGTTAGTTGCATTCTACGGTGAAAGGTTTCCTTTTTCCCCTCATTTACTTGTTTATATTCAAATGGACGCTGATTCTTGTATTTAACTCATTTCATTTAATGAGTTTATTCATTACTATAGGGTTTTTTTCTGCTTGTAACATGAGTGTTGGTCATATGGAATTTATCTACCTTCAGTTTTCCTCTTTCGGAGTTTTTAAGCAGGCCATTACCACTCTTGAGTTTTCCCCACCAAAAAAAAGCCTTCACAGACTAAAGTCCGCTTGGTTTCTTTATGGACTTCACCCAGGCCCGTATTAGCTACTTGTTCCCTCTGTTTTGTTTACATAACTTTAGACTTAACATATTCTGTTTCCAAGTCCACGTGTATCTATACATTTTGTATTAATTCACATACTACGGATTAATGAAAAGGATTTTGCTTCATGGCTCTAAAATAGATCATGCAATTCAGAGTTTAGAAGTTTCTAGGCCCAAAGAGCAAATTTGTAAACAAAGTAGGCTGCCTCAGGAACCCAGAATTTTGAATTTGATTATCTTCAGGATTCACTCGCCCTCAAAATAAACATCAAAAAAAAAAAAAAAATGGCAAGAGAGCCATTAAAAGAATGATGACCCATCACCTTTTCCTTCCTTCCCCAAATTTGGATAGGACTCAGCATTGTAACTGCAGGAAGGAGCAAGACAATAGCAGTTCGACAACTGGAAGCGGATCCTACCAGGGTCTTCGGATGTTGTGTCTAGGAATTCATCTATTCAACAGATATCTACTAAGGGTTTACTGTGTGGCAGGCTCTGGGGTAGGGAGTGGGCATGCAGAGACCAAAATCAGCCTCTGCCCTCAAGAAACTAGCATTCTAGTGGGATAGATGACAAATATATGTGGCAATGTGTCAGCTGGTGTTAAATGCTATGAAAAAAAATGAAGCAAGGGAAATAGATGTTGATGGGAGAGAAAAGGTGCATATATATATATATATATATATATATATATATAAAGGTGTGTGTCTATATATATGTATATATATACACACACGGTAATATTTGAAGAGACCTGAACTTCCATGGGATGGGGAGTGGGGGAGTGAGCAGAGGGAGAGGCCTACCCTACAAGCAAAAGAACAGCAGAAGTGAGCTGGAAGATGGGAAGGTGCCTGGTGTACCTGAGACTGAGCCTTGGGGTACTGCCTTGTTTAGAGATGGTGAAGATGAAGATTCAGCCAAAGTAGTAGCTGGTGAGGGAAGATAATAGAGCAGGTACTTGGATGCCAGGTGAAGAACCTGTTTCCGGAAGGAGGGAGGATCTAAGGGAAGTGTCAATGGGGTCTGGTAAGGTGAACGTGGAGAACTGTCTGGCTTGGGAAGACCCTGGTGAGAGGTTTCAAAATTTCCCACAGGAGTAGGTTCGAGAGAAAATGCATGGAGTCTAGAAGACTCTTTGGAGAATTATGCTCTAAAAGGGACCAGAAAGACGGGATGGGATCTAGAGAGTAATATGGGACGCCAAGGGAGGAATTTTTAAAGATGAGAGATGGTGTCGGTTCTTGGACTCTTAGGCTGGTGGGAATAATCCAAAAGACAGGAAATAATTGATGCAGAAGAGGACACAGTAGCAGAAGCAGTGTCCTTAAGCACAGGAGCGGGGTCGTGCAGAGAGCGCCCAACTGCGATAGGAACAAGACCGACCCCGGGTCAGGAGGGAAGCCGAGAAGGTCAGAGTTCAGTCCAGTGAACAGAGAAGCCAGTAAACCAAGTGGGCTACTAGCAGGACAGCTTCCTAAAATTTTCTACTCATTTTGGTTTCTCTCCTTGCTTCTGGCATCTGTAGATTTTACATTCCTTTGACCTTCATGTTTTTTTACTTGCTTGGTTTTCAAAATTAGCATTTCTCTGCCTTAGTGTCTGGGAGTGGTGCTGCTGTCCTTGAGTTATCCCAGTGTACTATGCCTGCTGAAAGAGGAAAAACTAAAAATAGATCCTTTGATGGGGTGCCTGGGTGGCTCAGTCGGTTAAGCATCCTATTCTTGATCTTGGCTCAGGTCACGATCTCCCCACTCCTAGGATTGAGCCCCATGAAGAGAGCCCATGGTCAGGCTGCTAAGAGCCAGAAGCCTGCTTGGGATCCTCTCCTTTCTGTCCCTCCCTCTTGCATGTGAGCGCGCTCTCCCTGTCTCGAAATAAATACACTTTAAACATAGGGGTGCCTGGGTGGCTCAGTTGGTTACGTGTCCCACTCTTGACTTTGGCTCAGGTCATGTTTCCTGGGTTTGAGACCCACATCGGGCTTTGTGCTGATAGCACAGAACCTGCCCAAGATTCTCCCACTGCTGCTCCCCTATTCGCACTTTCTCAAAAAAAAAACCCCCTCTCTGTCCCTCCCCTGTTCATGCTGTCTCTCTCAAAAATAAGTAATCTCTGCAAGTTCCACAGAAAGGTATAAATAGTGCCTGCTGTATTAGTGAGGGTAGGAGAGATGTAGTCAACAATGCTAATGTCTCATTGAATTAACATAAAAATATCTATGGAGATTGTTAGTCTAAGCTTCGTTGTTACCGTCTATTTTTTCAAAATAAAAATATATATTTTTTTTCCTGATTTAAAAGAAGTAACATTTGCTGTGGGGCACCTGGGTGGCCCAGAGAGCCGATTTCAGCTCAGGTCATGATCTCAGTTGGTGGGTTCGAGCCCTGCATTAGGCTCTCCGCTGACAGTGTGGAGCCTGTTTGGGAGTGTCTCTCTCTCTCTCTCTCTCTCTCTCTCTCTCTCTCTCTCTCTCCCCCCCCCCCCACTGTCGCTGCCCCTCCTCCCCCTTCTCAAATAAACATAAAAAATGTTTTTGATACTGAACTAATGCAATGTCAGTCTTACCTTTTGACCTGTGGGTTTTTTTTTTTTTTAAATCATCATTGAGCAGTAAGTACCGTGCAGTTTTAAAAGTTTGACTGACTTGATGGAATACAGATTTCTACTTAGCACGCTTTTGGCTACTTTTGTAGGAGAATGAGGTACTGAGAGAGAGAGATCAAGTAGATCACCGCTCCCAGAATGAGGAAAATGAGCCAAGAGTATCCGCCCAAGAGAAGAAACTACAGCCTAAGAATGAGGATGCAAGTGAAGTAGATAAACCTGACCGGGAGGCAGAGACCACTGAATCTAGAAATGAGGTAAGCATATCAGAATATCCAAGCCTGTTTTGGCTATAAGGTGTATTCTGGCTTTGCGTGCATCAATAATGAATTCTGCATGTAATGATAGCCTGCTGTAAGCAAACCAGATATATGAAAAGATGTATTTTGTTTAATTGTGGAAGCGGTTATTTGATTCACAAAGGAATCGGCCCCTAGAATTAGTTAGCTCGTGAAACTGAAGACTGGGGTTGGGGTATAAATATGTATTTATACACCCTCCCCCACACACACCCCTCCAGGAAATTGCTAGCAGGTCGTGTTTGCCATGGCAAGGAAGGGAGGACGAACACGCTAAACCCAGCAACCCTCAACCAGCCACCTGCAGAGGCACCCGAGCTGGCTTGGTCTGGCCCAGTGAGCCAGCACTTGAGCAAATCACGTTAGCAAATAAGTCTTCTCCCCACGAAGAATGTGTAATTTGCCAGTAAAAAGAAATCTTTTCTACTAATTTAGCATCCATAGAAAGACATACAAAGCCTTGTATTTATGTTACGGGCCTTGAAAACAAGGTATTTGATAGAAAAGGAAAACCAAGTCGAGTATTTTGAACACTTCAGTCTAACTGGTCTGAACCCTCAAAGAGGGAAACCTGAAAGTAAAAGGGGAGGCGAGGCAGGAATGTAAACTTGTTAACACTTAAAGATAAAACCCCTGATAGACCAAAAATGGAAATCTGGATAAAAGTATTTAAGTGCATAGCAGAACTCAAAAGCAGGAAACAAACCTCTCTAGATATAAGCAGAACCCCAAAAGGGCCCCAAGGTTTGTTTTGGAGTCTGAATCTGCACTACAATTGCTATCAGTAATCCTGACCCAAGAAAGCAAAGTCTACAAAATGATAGAAAAAAAAAATGATCCTTGCAGAGAAAAAAATCGTAAGTTGGTAACCTCGCTTTTAAATATAAAAGGGGCACCTGGGAAGCCCAGTCAGTTAAGCACTGGACTCTTGATTTCAGCTCAGGTCATGATCTCACAGTTCACGGGTTTGAATCCACATCTAGCTCTGACCGGACAGCATGGGATTCTCTCTGCCCCTCCCCTGCTTGGTCTCTCCAGTTCTCCCAAAGATACACAATAAAAATTTTTTAAATAAAAAAATGAGTCGTAAAAAAGACGAAGTATGAAGGTGAAGCAGCAGTGTTTATGGCAAAATAAAAATGAATTAAGTTCTCAAATACATCAGACTGAAACAGAACAGCATTTTAGAGGGGTAAAAACATTTTTAAAATTACTGGAGGAAAAAAGATTGGCAAAACGACAGACCGATAGCAAACATATCAATAGCAGTACATGCCTTAGTGCAGAACACTAAGGGAAAACATGAAACCTGATCATCTCAACAGGTAAATCATTGTTTAAGCATGAAAGCAAAAGAACATCAGGCTACAAAAATTGAAGTCGGACATTGGTGGAACTGCTCCAAAAAGAACAGTCAAAGGCGTTATTTCAATTGTTAACCTGAAAACAGGATGAGGCAGTGAGGAGTGAGGTTGGCAAAACATCTTGGAGTCTAAATATGTATTTTGTTAAAAATTACATAATTTTGTAACCAATTTGGAAGGTAAAAAGAAGGCAGAACTAATACCAGGCAAAATTATTTGGAAGGTGGTTAGGGTAAGAATGGGGGAGAAGTTTGGAGTTCAAAGTGCTTGTTTAAAGAAGGATATTAAAATATGGAGTACAGATGGGCGCCTGGGTGGCTTAGTCGGCCGACTTCGGCTCAGGTCATGATCTCACAGTCTGAGTTCGAGACCCGTGTCAGGCTCTGTGCTGACAGCTCAGAGCCTGGATGGAGCCTGCTTCAGATTCTGTGTCTCCTTCTCTCTCTGCCCTCCCTTGCTCACACTGTCTCTATGTCTCTCAAAAATAAAATGTTAAAATATGGAGTACAGAGAGACGTCTCTAAAAACTCCAAAATATGAAGGAAAATCCAGAATGGAGGTGAACTGGTTATGCTTTCATGATTGAGTGTAAAGCCCCAAGCAACCTCCTCCTTCAAGCTTTGTAACTTAAATGAATGGTACACCTTATGTTTTTTTCCAGAGAGATCTAAATGGAACAGACACTGCTTTCTCCCTGGAAGATTTATTTCAGTTGCTTTCATCACAGCCTGAAAACTCACTGGAGGTAATTGGAAACTTGACTTTTATCCTTGTAGGAAAATCTGCACTGATGTGAGTACATTTAGCCTCTTTAAACTAGATGACACAATTCAGAGTTAATACTTGTACAGTAGGATTAAATGTAGATTTCGAATTACTTTTTATACGAATACTTTAATTTTGGAGAATTAGCTAAATTACATATACATCACAATCAGGATGGCGGTAAATGTCAGACATACCAAGGCATAGATTATTTTTCTGGTAGCATTTATGCCTTGATTGTAGTTTATTATGCTAATTTACCTCTAAAAAAACCCTGCATCCACCTTCCCAGACTTCTTCACTGTAACTGTTAATATCCATGACTCCCCACAATGTGGATTTATGGCCAACAGCTAGGCTGACTGTTGCATCTATAAAGCAGCAAATTACATTAAAGATTAGAATTGGTTTAACATCAAGGCCAGCTTTTAATACTAATCCAATCAAACTTTCTGTATTTCTAAGATATTAAAAATCTTTCCATTGTATTTGTATTTAATCAAAGTGATTCATAGCTAACAGCATGTTGGTAATAGAGTAATTGACAAGGAGGAAAAAAGTGCTAAATTAGGTACTAGAACTATTAAAATAGGGTTATGTGTACTTAAAGTTTCCCCCCCCCCTTTACAGGGCCTCTCACTTGGAGATACACCTCCAGTAAGTATCAATGATGGCATGAATTCAACATATCATAATGTCAATTTCAGCCAGGCTATAAGTCATGATGTGAATCTACATGAGGCCATGTTGCTGCGTCCTGACAATACGTGGAGAAGAGATCCAGTAGCAAAGACTTCACAACCACAAGAACCATTTCTGCACTTAAATTCTCATACTGCCAATTCTGAACAGATCCTTCCTGGGACTAATTGGACAGGACTTCTTCCCCTTGTTGGCAATCAGATTCCTCATCTAACAAGTGAGGATCTTCTACGTGACCTCGATATAAACATATTTGATGAGATAAGTTTAATGTCTTTGGCAACAGAAGAAGGTTTTGATCCAGTGGAAGTTTCTCACCTTTTTCAAGGACCAGATTCTGATTCTGGGCTTTCCTTAAATTCAAGCCACAATAGTACCTCTGTCACCAAATCTAATTCCTCCCACTTTATGTGTGAAGGAGGTGCTACAGGTTCTAGTAGTGACCTTGAATCTCTTTCCCTCCATGACTTAGAAGGGGCTGTTGGAGGCTACTACCCAGAATCCAGTAAACTTTGTCACATGGATCACAGGACGGATTCTGGTTTTCATGGGGACCTTGCATTTCAACACCTATTTCATAACCACACTTACCACTTACAGCCAAGTGGTCTAGAATCCACTTCTAAATCTTTTTCACGGTACGGTAAGTCACAGAAAATACGGAGTAGATACCTCAATGACACAGACAGAAACTTAAGCCGTGATGAGCAGCGTGCTAAGGCTCTGCATATCCCTTTTTCTGTAGATGAAATTGTCCGTATGCCTGTTGAGTCTTTCAACAACATGCTCAGCAGGCACTATTTGACAGATTTACAAACGTCACTCATCCGTGATATTAGAAGAAGAGGGAAAAATAAAGTTGCTGCTCAGAACTGTCGTAAGCGCAAACTGGACATTATTTTGAATCTTGAAGATGAGGTATGTAACTTACAAGCGAAGAAGGAAATCCTTAAGAGAGAACGAGCCCAGTACAACAAAGCTATTAACGTAATGAAACAGAAACTGCATAACCTCTATCATGATATTTTTAGTAGGCTAAGAGATGATGAAGGTAGGCCAGTCAATCCAAACCAATACACTCTTCAGTGCAGCCAAGATGGAAGTGTTTTGATTGTACCCAAGGAACTGGTGACCTCAAGCCACAAAAAAAGAAAACCAAAAGGGAAAAAGAAAATGAAAAACTGAAGGTGGGATGCATTAACATACCTTATGCATAAGGTATCAGAAACTGATACATGGTCACAAACCATTGAAACTGCTACAACGTTTAGCCCAGGTATTCTAAATATCTTAGGTACTGCTACCTGACTCACTCGTCTACCTTTTGAAGCTTTCATGGATAAGTTTGTGGGAAATTTGGGACAAGCAACAACTTTAAGTCCTACTGTGTTATATGCATGATTCTGAAATACTATTTTCGAAAACCAGGTTGACATGAAAACATCATTACCCGCTTAAGACTGTCCAGTCACTTGGTTGTTTTTTTTTTAAGATGGTCACTTCAAAGAGCTAACGCTGGATGTAATTATTTTTAAATGTATTTGGTTTTTATAAAGGACTTGAAATGCAAAGTAGCCTTAATGTCTTCATTTAGTTAGCACTGACATACAGTTCTACAAGCGGTTTCAACTTGACTTTTATGAATGCAACCTATTACAGAAATAAATCTTAAGACCTGAATTTATAAAAAATTAACAAATTAACCTTGGATATTTGTTCTCCACAATATCCACATGTAGGAACAGAGGATAGATCTGGCAAAGAGCATTGTACTTTTAAAATTTGCACAAATGATCAGAATCAGGCCAAAATCAATACAGTATATTAAACTCAACCTAGCAGCCACAACCTCTAAACCAAATGCAAACAAAAATGCAGCTTCAATATATTAGAATGTGTTAGACTTCAGTGCCTAAGATAAAGACCTTGATAGTTACAGAAAGGTTGATGCTTTCTCTAAGTAGACTGATAGTGCTACCTGCATGTCAGGAAAACTACCTGGGCAAGTTAGGCCAGACCACAGAAATGGCTGCACATCTAGGGAACAGGGATGTCCCCCTGCAAAAGGCTCACGTAATGTGAAAACATTCTAAATCACACAATACAAACCAACCACAGGGGAAAGGGGAAGCCAGCAGATGAATAAGGATTTCATAACCAAAAAACTAGAAATGCTAGAATCACAGTACTTAAAAAGGACCAATCCTATAGATTTTAAGTTTGAGAACGCACACAAGCAGGGGAGGGGAAAGAGACATTCCCAAGCAGGCTACAGTTAAGTGCAGAGGCTAAAGGGCTTTAACTCAAGAAGGGTGAGATCATGACCTGAGCCGAAATCAAGAGTCCCAAGCGCCCCATCCTAGGAATTTAAATGGCATTTGAAATGAAAACTCAAGGAGCTTATTTCAACAGTAAAATGGTGAGAATTTTCTGAAAATGCCCAGACTGTCAAGGTTTGGGAAAATCAAGATTAGTACAAATATGGTTAGTCCAAAATTAACTTCAAAATAAGATCCAAGGTCATCAGGGATTTCTGCCATAATTGTCTACAATAAGGTATCACAAGTCAAGGGTACCACCACCCTTGGGTTTTGCAGAGATGCATCTGGTCAGTTTTGTATAGTAACTTAGTATCTCTTCAGACTGGCTTTTTGCAAGGGAGCACACCTCCAACTGTAAATTGATCCTTAACTTCAGCTGCAAGGCACATTCCCCAGAAATTCCATAAAATCTTCGATTCAAATTTCCACATTACCAATTTACCCACAGGTTTTGAAACTACAAGTATCATTACACACACGCGCTTAACAGACTGGGCACGGACCATAAATCCCTGAAAGTTACCAAGCAGAACAACGGAAATTACACTGGAGCATCAAATATGGGTAAATAAGGCACTTAAAGAGAATGTGGACTCAAAACATTTAACTGATATTTGAAAGTAGTTTGAATCTGGAAGGTATTTGGTCCATTGTGACCAAAAGGTAAATGCATCAAGCTTCCTCCCAAATTTTATGATCTAATTTCTCATTAGCTTCCAACTGCCCTTGTAAATGTGAGCTGCTTACTTTCCCACAACATGCCAGTTTCAGCAATGGATATCCCAAACCAAGATTTCAGCCTAAACTCCCTTGCAGATTAAGACCTGGATACCCAAAGGTTGACTAAAATCTTCCTGCCAACCTAGTAAGTAGTCTTAAAACACAGGTTAACCTGGAGTTTAGCAATACATGAATGTTGGAGAAAAAGAGCAATCTGACCTATTTGTTTTAAATGTCAAGTTCTAACAAACTGTAGGGCTTTCACGGGGGGAGGGGGGCTTAACAGGATTCCAGTAAGTGATACCTAGTTATCTGACCCATTTCCTGTTTCAGTTGTTAATCTGAACAAGCCATGGCTGAGACAGAACTTTAACTGAGAACTACATGAAAATATTAAAGATGGGGTACGTGAACTTTATGCCTCTAATATATTCCGAAGTATTTGGTACAGGGTTTATAAATGCAAACTTTAAGGGGATCAGTAAGACCTACACAGTTGAGGGCAGGACTATTTACTCTTAAGCATCTAATAGTTTGTATAATTTACCCTTGGCTGTTTGGAAATACACATTTAGGTGAATACCTTTGTGGATACGACCCAACTCATTCTTTGAATTGGACCCAATAAGAAATTAGTCTTACCTTCTTTACCTATGGGAAAAAAACTTACTCCTTAAGTCACTCCTTCAATTATAGTCCTAAAGAATCTTCTTAGCCAGATTTTCATCTTGGTTTTCCAAATAAAGCCATCCCATTTCAAAAGTAAGCCAGCAATAGGCTGCCGTGTTCAACATATCAGATGAGGTAAAATTAGTCTCGATTGTATACAATCTCCACGTAACATGTGATAAATGTCTGGATTTGGCTCCCCCTCGTCAAGGCTGGTGACAGTTCAGCAACGACCAGAAGTCTGAACACAATTTGCACACACCCAAAGCCCCAGAACAGAGAATGCCTATATTAGGATTTTAGTGCTTTTATCCTTTAGTCTTTCCTGAATTTGCCCTTTCTTGGGCAGTCTACTCACCTCACTAGTTTGACCAGTCACCAAAAGATCTGTTATAGCAATCAAGTTACCGCTGCAATCATAAATACTGGTACGGTATTTAAACCGGATGGGGAATATCAACCATCTAGGCATTCAATCCAGAGATCACAGACACACACATAAAACGTTGCTGAGAATGTGTTATGTGCTTTTTGATATATACTGCGACTTGTGTTTTCTACTTGGCAAGGAACCCATATGTGTAAACTGTTAATTGTTATTACCAAGGTATATACCAAGATAAGATTCTTTTAAAGCTTCCTTGAATTAACTCAGTCCTCTAACCACTTACAAGTTATATCACTTTTAGATCTTGGCTTGCCTTCACACACCAGACACACTCAGTTTCAAAAACTTCCAATGAATAGCAGCACACTAGTGTGTGGGAGTCAGCCCTCAATTTGGCTCCCAAGGATGGATGCTAGCCTCTCGGCTAGCCCTGCAAGTAAAACCCTTCAATCCACATGACAAGACCATTAAATACAAGACAGTATTACTTCTAAACATTGATCTTATTTGGAGGCTTTTGGTTGGTCTTGGGATAGCTTACTACTGGGAAAGGAAATGGCCATCAACTTGGCAGTCCCATCAGTGTGCCCTAATCAAAATTTCCCTAACTGCAACCTTGAGCTTCCAGAGTCAAAGCTACAGTTGTTTTCAAGTTGTTGACCTATAAATACTGTGTAAAGTACTACACTGTTGCTCTGAAGTATTGAGGTTAAGGGTTAATTAAGCCTGATTTAGAAATACATGACCGGTACAAAACATTGTGATTTCCATCACGTACAAAACTCACACAAAAACTACCTTAGTTCAAGTTCTCAAGTAAACAGCTCAATATACAACATACACATGGAGAAAATGCCTGATTATTATTCAACATTACCTACTCAGTTGCAGTGAGCCAGTTTGAGCTTGATGTACTATTTTTCCCCTTTTTGTGCTGATTAAGGGTTGGTTGGGTACTTTAAGGCTGTGTGTTAGCATACCAACTTGATTGACCTTCCAAGTTCAAACTCTTGGTAGAGCGGGGCATTTCTAGAACCTTCAAAAACATGTACCTAATTTAAGTATTCTGACAAGTTCACACTTGATGGACACAGCTAGTTTTAAACAAAACAGCTCATCTTCTGTTGGCCATCATCAGATTTGACTTACCTGTGAGATAGATACATTACCAAAACCAAAAGAAAAAAGTTATATAAACCTTCCTATGTGTCTTTCCTGTTAATCTTTGTTATTTCAGGTAAACATCCAAGAGATTGCTTGTTAAAGAGTTCCGTTGATGTTTAACCCTTAAAAAAGAACCACTGAAACTAACTTTAAAATGCATATAAAGCTAATTGACATCTGACAAATTCATGACAGATTTTGTCTCCGTGCTTAGGAACTAATTGGGACCACTCTAGTTTAAAATATTTGTAAAAACGCCACCAGCAATGTTAAACATACAAGGTAAAGCGAGAAAACTAGAGCAGTATTCAAACGCTGAATGTACCGTTATGAAAAAAATGGCATTTTATTAGGGACAGCCAATAATGTCCACAATTTTTCTTATTGGACTATTAATACTGAAATAAAAATGGCAAAATGCATAGCTTTGTGAAACTGCTTTAAAAGTCTAGGGGATGGCAATCTTTTAGACAACTGTAAGTTTATAGAACAAGATTCACATTTTATGTGTAAACATTACACCAAGTATTTGAATACAAAAGTTTATTTTATAAACTGTATATTTAAAATAGAATTTTAATCTGTCTACTCACAAAACCTAATTTAAAACATGACACATTTCTCTCTCTAGCTTATTTGATGTTACTCTTTTACAAACAATACTCAATTTGTAATGGTTTTATATTAAGAACCTGTACTAAATGAAGTTTGTATTTGACCAGAAAACATTTCCCTTTAATCTTAAAGTGTTTTTTTTTTTAAATGAAGGCACCAACAAGAACTACTTTCAGATGGTACAGTATTTCTTATTTCTTGAAGACTCTGTGGTTGACCACTTCTTCATTAGTTACCTGCAGCAAGACACCTTCCTGCCAAAGGAAAAAAAAAGTATCTGAAGAAGTTTATCATGTTTGTCCAAAGAACCTAAATAACTTCAGTGGTGGTCTTAGGATCAAAGAAGACTCACTGGTGCATACAGTAGAATAAGCCCTGATTACCTCATTCCGCAAAAGGCAATAAAGCCAGGCAAATCAAACTGTTGACATTTAAGAAATGAATTTCAGCAGCCACCTACATCTCTCCTATAAGGTAGGGGAGTGGAAAGAATTACATTTACACCTAAATAATTTAGTACTTGATACATACAGGATTAATAATGTAGACATTTTATTCATAAATATAAACTATCATCTGAAAAGTTACAACCATTTTACCCTACCTTCTCCTGAGCCTGATAAGCATGTAAAACTAGGAACAACCATATAACAGAACAAAAAAAAATGTCTTTATTTTTAATAAAAACCACTAGAGTTCACTCAAAATGCTTGATCCAAGGAATGTGAATGCACAAGGGTGTAATGATGGGTAATTTCATGATTTATTGAACTTGCAGCCTAACTTTTACCTACCATTTTACTACCAACACCACTGAAGGAACCAAGAAAAGCTTTATTAATGATCACTTGGCTTGCGCCTCAGCTGTTGAAATGAAGCACTTTACAGTCTTTGTGGCAGCAGAATATACTTGTCCATGGTTCATATCAATGCTAAATTCCAGCAGGGAAAAAAATGATATGTTAAGCACCTGAATCTTCATAGAGGGAGAAGGGGGTGGGAAAGAAGGGAAAAAAGGGGGAAAAAAAAACAACCAAAATAATTTAAGTAAATGACAGATTGGAAAACAGGGTTTATAAGATTATTCTCTTGAGTTTATAAATTGTTAAACTCAAATTTATAGCTATGTTAAACTACATAAGAACCACTATACTGAAAGATCATTGAAGAGTAGTATTAGTTTATCTTTTGGGGAGGAAAATTAAGAAAGGAAAAGTAAATAAGATCTTACCTAAAGAAGTTTAACTGAAGCTTAGAACTATTTTGCTCTACACCCTCAGCTTTCGATGTCATCCTTATAAACTACTGTAGTTTAAAGCTTTGTAGAAACAGCACAGTTTTTTAAGACTGGCTGAACTTAGTAGCCGTCAAGAGTTCTCTTGTACTAGACCTGTATCCCTGAAGAGTACCTCGCTGGGGTTATTTCCTTTCCTTGCATTGAAGAAGCAGCATCTAAAAGATCTAAAAAGGTGTTTCTCTTTGCAGAGATATCCCTTAAGTTATCTAGATAATTTAATCCTGATGAATTGCAGACAACACACTTATTATATCTGACCAGCATTTATCTTACACAAACATAACAACAGCTTTGCAATGGACCTTAATTATACTACCCACTCCTTAACTTATTTAAAATAAAAAGTCTATAATTACACAATTTCCTTTAGAATTATTTTATTAAATCATAAATGTACAACAGCTTCTTAACTCTACACACGCACTTAAATTTTTTTAAAGGAAAACGTTATGTCTTATTACACCATGATCCTGGCTAATAGCTTTTCAAAACTTTGAGAAAAATCTTAAAAAAGGTTTCACATGTCACCTGAAACTTACAAATTTAACATTATCAAAGAAGGAATGCTTCTACACTCTTACAAAGACCACTAGAAAGAAACAACAATTAAAAAGCTAAGAAACTGTCTCAAAGGCATTTTTTTTTTACAATCCTTCCTCCACAGTAAGGTAATGTTATTAAATAATCCAATCCATTCACAAAATGGCTCTCTGCATCTGCTCTGGTGTCTTCTGCCATATCACTGCATATTTATGCATGACTGAGATAAGAGTTTCCTTAACATTGTTATTTCGATAACCTGAAGCTGTTCTGTTACCTCTGGGCTCTCATCCTCTCCTATTTATACAGTGAAGCCTGTTTCAACAGAAGTAAAGAGTAAAAAAAAAATAGGTTATGAAATTATCCATCTAACCAGATTTTAAGGAAAGATAACATGATCCTAACAAAGCTTTTACTCCTGGCAGCTAGATCTCCCAAGACAATAATAAGGTAAAACTCAAAAGCTACTTACCCATGGCAAATAGGAAGAAGCTCAATATCGGCTTCTCCCTCCATAACCCCCACTTCCTCCACTGCCTCCAGGACCATAGTTTCCTAGAATTGTTAAAAACAGCAAGAGAAAGCAAATTTATTCCCATTTTCTGTAATTTGCCTGATACTATTTATAACTGGTTTCTATTTTATATACATACATTCCTTGGAAAGAGCAGCTTATTAACTTGGTATCTGCTTCTAAATCAACCTATTTGGGAAATGATTTATGCAGACTCACAAAAAGTTTAATTTTACCCTTTACACACTTGAAAACATTATACTGCTGCTATTCTACCATAATCATTTACAGTCAGTGAGGGATTTAAAAATAAAGGCACAAGAGGCATAAAAAAATCAAGTTTGGTCCTACTGAAAGCTTTCTCGAAAGCTTAAAACACTGTGAAATTAAGACTTTAACTTTTGAAGAGACAGAATTTTATATAGCTTGCAATGTGCTCACATTTTCCTTTGGCTTTTTAAGTAATCAGCCAAGAGAAAGAACCCTACCTGAAATGTCTAACCTACTTTCCTAAATCCTAAATATTTTATAGCACTGAACATCCATCCCACCATTTTAGTTAACATTATAATAAAAATGTTACTCAAACTAACAGTGTCTTCCATTATTTAAATTATGAAAGATTAATCCTTTAATCACAATATAATTTGAAATATCTTAATAAATTACCTCCACCATATGGTCCCCCCATGTTCCTGCTACCACCAAAGTTTCCACTCTTCATTGGACCATAGTTAGAGGGCTGCTGGTTATAATTTCCAAAATCATTGTAATTTCCACTTCCGTAATTTCCTGTGGAAAAAAAAATGGGAAGAGTAGGTTTTGCATAATGATTTTCAAAATAATAAATTCAAACATTAAACCAGTGATATATGTTAAATATTTAGGATAAAATTTCGCATAAAAACAATCAAAATAAACGCAAAGCACCTATCTACAACTCTACAGTTTAAGGCAACTATTGACAACATTGAAATGAAAAATCTCACTTGATAAAAGTCATTATAATTCCAATCCAAATTCCCACATAAAGGTTGCAGGTGAATTACCTCCTCCATAGTTGTCATAACCACCTCCGTAGCCCCCACCCTGGTTGCCATATCCAGGTCCTCCACCACCATATCCTCCTCTTCCTCCTCCATAACCAGGGCTACCTCCAAAATTGCCACCTATTATAAAATAAGCCTTTAAGTAATTACTTAATACTTTCAATACCATGTGAACTGTCTTATCACACCCATTTCCAACTTTCCAAAACACATTTTTATAAGCAAAATATTTACTCTACAAAATTTCTGTAATAGCCTCAAGGGCAGAATAGAATACCTATGCTTGTTAAAACATTTAGGAGCAAGAAACACCTGCTCACAACTGACTGGATAAAAACCTTTATAGAGACCAATACTTGCAATTCCACAGCTGTTCTCCCCTAACATTAAAGATACTAAGGATTCTAACAGGTATTTTAAAACATTTGTATTTTGTGTGCAGGGGCAGACAAGAGGCACAGGCAAGCAGAATAAAAAAGCCACACACCTCTACTGGTCCGAAAGATTTAAAGATTTAAGTTCCAAACATGCTTCCTGATAATTACCAGGTCCCTTAAATAATACGTCCACTACACCCTTCTGAGTAGAAATGGGGGGAGGACCAGAAGTTAGCAAACTTGTATCTAATTCAAAAAACTCAAATTATTTAAGAACTCTTCTTTCTCATAATACCAATTAATATTTGGACTTCAAAGCAGAAACAGTTCAGATGTTGGATAACTTAGATATGCTTAAGGAGTGGCAAAACCTGCAATCAGGTCTATTACTAGCTCAGTTTATTATAGCCCATTCTCAATAGATATTTGTCAGCAAATATGAACTTCCCCATACTCCAACAGAACATATACCTAATACATTACTTGTTACATTAACAGTGGCTCACAACTTTAGCTAGGCCCAGAAAAAAAAATTGTGTATTTTAGAAAATTCTTTTGGTGGCTTGACAAGTTATCCCAGGGTACTTAGTCTTGGTAAGGGACTAATTAAAGCAACACAATTGCTCTTATACTCCCTTTCCCTTTTACATGTTGACCATGGTCATATCTAATGGTCTGTAGTTTTTCAGGGAAATAGTATATGAGATTTGAGATATATAGTATGTCAGCATCTTTAAATTCCAATTTAAAATCCATCCAAATGATTTCACAACCTGTAGCTACACCTAAAAACAAAAATATCCTTTCCATAAGATAAACTAAAACGAAAATTATAAAGGAACAGCCAAACAATTAAAACACTATCGTCTAAGCCCTTTATAAGAAATAAAATCAAAACGTTAAAATTTCATGTATACACTTAAATGGGCAGACAGAGTTTAAATCTTAAGTCATGTAAACCAAATGTGAAAGAAACTGACCTCCAGGTCCTCCTCCATACCCATTATAGCCATCCCCAAATCCACGACCACTTCCATATCCATCTGTTAGAAACAGAAAACATTATTAAATCCTGTCCACCCTATTTCATTTCTCTTCCTGCTTTCCTCCACTCTTTTATTAGTACCTCTGGATAAAAATTATTGGAACCAACCCCCCCCATGTGCCAAAACACTGGTGTTTACTATTCTTAAAATACAAAAAGTGTAATTAGATCGCATGAGAATAAAGGTCTAAACAAGGGGCTGAGTTGGCAAGTCTCAATTTAAGAGATTCCATTTATCTATAAAGAATGAAGTTTGATGGAAGCAGCAACAGGAAGACTTTCCTGTTGGCACCTCATCACATTTGTAATTCAAATAAATGTATCTGAATCCTAAAGCCAAAAACATGACAACAAAACCCTACCTGATTTTTAAAATCTATAAATAGTATAGTTTTAATTTATGCTTAATAACTTATACTTGTATATTAATAATTTATATTTATAATTTATACTTAATCTATATATAGTTTTAAATATTTTTAAAACTATACACAAAGCCTCCACAATATTTTCCCTACCCATTGGGGGGGGGCGGGGCCCTCTCCTTTTTCAAGGTAGCTGCAGTATCATCTAACTTTTTAAAAATGTTGGTCACCCTAACAAGATCTCTGCAATGGATTGTTCCAGATTAGGATTTAGAAAATATTGTTTTTAGCTGTAACCTCTTACCTGACCAATTCAGATTATCCCACCATAATAAACCTAGTTAAGCCTTAAAGAGAACTTAAAAAAGTTGGGTTGGATTTCCTGAATCTAATTAAAACTAAGTTTTTAAACAAGCATATTCACCCTTCTAACACTTAGATCTTGAACTTACCAGATCCTCCTCTAAAGTTACTTCCTGGTCCTGGTCCAAAATTTCCACCACCACCACGAGAATCTCCAAAACCGAAGTTGCCTGAAATAAACACCCAGGTTAGTAACAAGCATTTAGTCAAATAAATTTTAAAAAATAAACAAGTTAGAAGTTACCTCCTCTTCCACTTCTAGAACTTTGGACTTCCTGCATTTCTTGTCTAGACAAAGCCTTTCTTACTTCTGCATTATGACCATTGATGGTATGATATTTCTGCACTGGAATGAAAAGTTCATACTCTATCAATATTCTTCAACAAACAACTTGTACAATTTATCTTTTAATAACTTAATAAACCCAAAATTTAATATATGAAAAGACCTAGAGCTTAGACACTTACACACAATCTTATCCACAGGATCATGATCATCAAAAGTAACAAATCCAAAACCTCTTTTCTTTCCAGACTGCCTATCAGTAATTATCTCAATGGTATCGATCTTTCCATACTCCTCGAAGTAATCTCTAAGATGATGTTCCTCAGTATCTTCTTTAATTCCACCAACGAACAGCTTCTTCACAGTTACGTGAGCCCCTGGTTTTCCAGATTCCTGAGATGAAAAAAAAAAATATCTTAACAAAAGAAACCAAAACATGATTTAGAGCACAGTATCTAGGTACCAAAGATCGCTTCTGTCCTATGATAAAATACCACATAAAACAATAGCTTATGACTAACGACTTAGTTTTTGGAAATAGGTGAATCTAGGAAAATCAAGAGACAGACCAATGAAGCTTTAAGGAGGCAATAATTTAAGTTACATGTAAAAGTTATTTTCAGACCTAGTCTATACACACTTTATTGGGACAAGAATTATCTTCACATTTATTGACAAAGTTCTATTGTGCTCACCTCTCTTGCAACAGCACGTTTTGGCTCAACCACTCTCCCATCAATTGAATGGGGTCTTGCAGCCATGGCAGCATCAACTTCAGCCATGGATGAAAAAGTTACAAAACCAAATCCTCTTGATCTTTTGCTTGCAGGATCTCTCATGACCTTAAAACAACCAATCGGAAAAATTTAGATTACTTATGTCATGAACTAGCAGTTCAACAAGCAATTTTCATAAACATGAATTTAAAAATGATTCACTCAACATGTTAAACTTAGTAGCCCAAGAGTTGAAACACTAGCACCTATAGACATTTTTATATTTAACATACCACACAGTCTGTAAGTTTTCCCCATTGTTCGTAGTAGTTCCTCAAACTTTCTTCTGTGGTTTCAAAGCTCAAGCCACCAATAAAGAGTTTACGGAACTGTTCCTTTTCTCTCTGCAAAGGAAAACACCATTTCAATTTTTATTTACATTTCCTCTTCGTATGCAGGAAATTAAATTCTTAAATATGAGGTGACCTGCTGGCAGAGTACCTTTTTCCTCTCCAAAGGAACAGTTTCTAAAGTTTTCTGGGGGGGAAAAAAAAAACTTACATCAAATTTAAACCATATGTTAAAACTGCATATTAGTTGTGTTACACCAAAAAAATTGCCTCAGCTGAACTACACAAGTTTCAAAGTCATTAATGCTTGATCCAAATTTACTTGACATTAAATATTTTAACATACCTTAATCTTTAAAAAAATTTTTAAAAAACCCCACAACTTTCTGAAGAGAGAGAAACAAACCTATTCCTTGGTCATTGAAAGTTTAAAGGTTACCAAATTTAGATTTAATCCTATTGCCCAGAACAAATGAATTGCCTTTTAAATACTAGTTGTAAAGAGTTTTTTAAAACATCAGAATGGTTAGTTCTTTACTTATAACTCACAATTTACCATTTCAAGATTCAGTATCTAAAACCGTGACATTTATTTTCCCTTTACTGCTCCCTCTGGTGGTGATTCTTATGTAATCCAATAAAAAAAACAAACAAAAAAAAAACATTTATAAAAATCAGTCTTTCCCAATACACCAACTCTCCACGAGGAATAAAAACCTTAAACGTTCAATGTTTTTACCAAAACATCCTTATAAAATCTGCCTCTCTCTTCTGACCAAGGAAGAAATATTTTATGACCAACAGTTGTTTAGAGTTTCAGAGGTTTTTAACATAACTGATTTCTTGCGGGCATGCTTATATTTGGTATTTACAGGACAACACAGGAAAAATCTGATATATTACTGAACCATAAATGCAGTAAAATGTTGGAATCTCACTTAAAAACCATAAAAGTTTAAATGACTATTAACTTAGTTTAGTACTACTGTAATTTACACTACATCCATGCAAGAAAAAAGAAACCTCAAAAAGCAAGTTATTGACCTTAATGGACAACTGGCACCCTAAACAGCACAGGTGTCTCCAATTTTACATGGGGGTAGGGTGTGGGTGGAGAACCTGGGCTGAAAAAATTTCACCCCTATAAACCACCAAGCATCTATGTTGCATTAGCAGCCCATATCTTCGGGGTCTCAATTAAGATGGGTCGTTATACTTCGTTTTCAGATTAACTAGGATAAAAATATTAAAATAGGTATTCAGAAGCCAGAATAGGTCTTAATGTCCAGAAACAACTGCTATGAATCCATTATACAACATCAAAGGTCAAATATAATTAATTTTCCACACAAGACCAGCTAGTCCTACATAGTTCTGTGGAGGTTACCCTCCATGCGTGAAAATTCCAAAGCAATTCAAGTAACAGTGGTAAATGTTCAACTAAAGGTTTTTTCCTGTTCTTAGAATTGTAAAAATTTTAAAAGCTCAACAAATTCTCAAACTACCTCTTAAAGCACTCAAAAGACCTGTTAAATGATTATCTTCACATTGGTATTTAAATTAAGCTAATTATCTTAAATTAGTCTAATTAGCATAAATCGGTTTTTTTTCAAGCCGGATAAATTACGCAGATGTAAAAGCACATTTACAATAATTTTTACACATCACTAACAAAAGGCAAAAACTCATTACTTACCTCAGTTTTTTCCAAACTTACCCGATGTCCACTATCGATTACAAACAAAGTTATTTTATAAGCGTGCTTAAGGTCAAAGAAAAACCCAACCAAGCCCCCTTCGCTGGAGGCCTTTTGCTTATCAATGTAATGATCAACCATCATAGCAAACATAAATGAGAAAAGCAAATTACAAAGTTCAAATACATAGTGACTCAGCCTGAAAAGTTTTGTATGTAGCCGTTAAAAATAATGAAAGACCAAGCCACGTTTTAACCAACTAAAGATAAAGTTTTTATTTCACTTCCCTCTTAATTTCTAGCTTATCACAAGGGCCTCTAGTCTTACCCCAATAGAGATTACATTTCCCGGCAAAAATGTTATTTAATACGAATATTTTATAATTCAAAGAATCCTCAAAAAAATAGTGAAGCCAACCCCTCCCCCACCTCCGTCCCCACTGCCACCCACAGTCGGTACTAACTTAATGGCTCCCATTTTATTTCTAAAGTTTCCTGCAATTCAACTAGCTTTTAAATCACCGCAGACCCAGATAAAACCGTTACCCCCTCCCCCAAAGAAAACGAGGGCTGGAAAACAAAATGTTCTCTTTGTAGCACGGCTGGTCTTAAAACTCGGCCCGGCACCCTAAGTCGTTTTACCTCCTCGTACACCGGTGTGAACCAGCCCCGGGGAACCGACTCCCCCACCCGCCCGCTCTTCGGTGTGGCTTCTGAACGCAATGGCGCCATTTCATCGAGGGGAAAGGAAAGAGCCTCTAACGAGGTGCGCAGAACTTTAAAGATCCAAGCTCCCCAAACCCTCGGAATCCACCTCAAAAAGGCATGAAAACAACCCGAAAACAGAGAGAAATAGTTAACCACTTCTGTTCTTCCATAAAGGAATCAAACTAGCAGAATCCAAAGACTGAAAAGAAAATCGCTGCGAGGAAGGAAAGGAATGAAAATGGCGGCCGCCAAATCCGGTTCCCGGGAGGGGGGGAGGGGAAGCTCCGCAGCCTCGCTCCGGAGGATCCAAAGCCCGCCGAAAAGCTCAAACGCAGGGACGCCGGAGCCCCCAAATCAGCGTGCTTGGAAAAGGGAGTAAGAATTTCCGCCTCCGCGCCCCACTTTTCGCCAAAGCAGGGCTGCGTCCGCCATGTGGAAGTTCCCCATCCCCCACCCCCAGCAAAGGGAAATGGCGCCGGCAGGCTGAGGGTGGGGAAGGCACTGTTCAAGGAGGCCTCCGCTAACGACCTCTCCTCAAAAATATCCTGAGACGAACCGCTTTTGAAGTGGCCCAGTTTCACCGCCGCTCTCCCACGGAGGCGGATGGCCGACTTCCACCGAGGCGCCAACGGCCTCGCTATGCCCTTTTCAATAACTCATTGATTTCAAACCCGTTACCTCCATCGCGGACTCAGTCGCCTCAGCCCGATTTCCCGCAGCCGAGCGAGATGAGAGAGATCTCCGCGGACGAACACGAACCGGACTCGTCCTGGCGCTGTAGTGAGAGCTGCTGCTGCTCGAGAAACAACACCGCTAAGAGCACCTCCACACGGGAGCCGGCGCTGCTGCTACTGCCGCTAGAGCCGCTGCCGCCGCTTTTCTAGAACCTTCCCCCCGACCAACGCGTCTTCCCCTACGTCAGGCCGTTGCGTAAACGCCCTAACCGCCGCCAATGGCGGGAACGCTCTACGCCCTCCTTACGCCAGGTACGTACTCCTCCCCCCCTTCCAGCCAGTGGCAGTGCTTGACGTCACTTGCGTAAATCGGCTTAGTGAATTGCGGAAGGCTCGAGTCCTGCGTAGCTCTCTCTAATGGAATTGGGTCCAGCCCCCGCCTTAGCGCAGGGCAGGTGAGAAACGGTCGCGCAGTTTGAAATTAACGCTATCGGGAGGAGCTTAATCCGCAGCTCTTAAACCCAGCCCCCTCAACTCGGGAGCGTCTCTTAATTCGCTCCCCCGCCCTTCATCTCCCGCCAGAATAATCTTTGTAGCCTCCCCCTAACGATTTCTCCCCACCAGTTCTCCCCTCCTGCGCTGAGGACTGACTCGACCCCTTCCGGAAACACCCGAAGCGACTTCTAGTCAACACTTTACACTTCGCACTCCACCAACCCTGGCCAATGTCTTTGGGAGTCGAATCCTTGGGTTCTAGAGAGGTCTTTTGAGAGAGTGGTTTGAGAGAGACACTCCTTCCTAGTTCCGATCCTCCCCGCCCGATTTTTTTCTTCACTCCCTCACCCCTAGCGTTTGGAGGCACCCACTTCCAGGGGCGAGGAAGTGGGCGGAGCCCGGTTTTGGCGCCAGGCGCTGCTGCTCCGAAACAGAAACGCCTCCGTCTAGAAGATCTGCCACTGTCCTCGCCCCTAATTCCCTCTCCCTCCCCTCCAGGGACCACCAGGCGCCACGCCGCGAACGGTAAGTGCCGCGTCGCTGCCGCCTTCCACCTGCCCCGGGCTCGGGCTCCCAGCGGGCGCGGCGCGCGGCCCCTCCCCCGCCGGGCGCGCGCTCCCGCCCGCCCCGCCCCTCGCGGCCGCCCGGCGTGGGCGGTGCCACCCCCCCCCCACCCCCCCAGCGGCTGCCCGGCGCGCAGCTCCCCAGCCCCCTCCCCCTCGGATGTGGCTGGAGCTTGCGGCGCGCAGGGCCGGAGACGCCGCACACCCGGGACCCGGAGCAGCTCGGAGGCGGTGAAGTCGGTGTCTTTCTTTCTCTTTCTCTACTCGGTGGTGGTGCTTAAGACGCCACCTGCGCCCCAGGGATTCTCGTCCCGCACCACGGTTCTTTGCTTCCCGCCCTTCCCCGCCCGACCCCGAGTCAGGAGCTGGCGGGAAGCAGCGGAGAGTCGAGCGGAGACCCCGCGGCTGGCCTGGCGCTGGGCCGGCGCCTGGAGTTAGTTGTGGGGGAGGGGGAGAACGAGACCGACCGCGAGAGGGTAGAGAGCCGTGGCGACAGCCGCCTTATTTCTAGACAAAGCGCATTTCCTTTTCCCCTCCCCCATCCGCGATCAAGATGAGGGGCCCTCCCCCCCTCACGGCCTCGGTCGGCGACTTGGGCCTCCTGTGAGGGCGGTGCGTTCTCCGCATCAGCACGGCCCGCTGTCCTGAGGCTGCGGCGGGCGTTCCGTTACGTGGCTGCCGCCGGGTGGGGACGAACGCGGGCCGGGTGGTGCAGTGCCCTTGAGCCCCCGGGCCGCGGCCTTTGTTTCTCCCCGCGGATGCGCTGACCACGAGGCCCGCGCTCCTGGGTGGGGGGCGGGGGCCGGGTGTTTAGGCCTGGTTAAGCAGGGTGGGGCTTACAGGGAGCCGATAGACAGAAAAGGTGGTTTGCCTTAAAAGTGGCACGAAATGGGACTGAAGCATCTCAGTATTTTTTTTTTTCTTTCTTCAGTTTTTAAAACTAGTGATTAGAAAGGGGGAGGGTTTCCAAAAAGAAACCAAGTTGGGGTTATGTAGGCGCCTCTTTGGACTGTTAAAAGGTCTAGTGGGAAAATTCAAGGTAGTTTAATGTGATTGTTTAGGTTATGTCGAATTTTGAACCAAGTTATTTGACCATTTTTTTAAAATTCTGGGTATGATTGATATAAACGGGATTTAGATTGGGGAAAAAATAGTTGTCTACTATTTTTTCCATGGTAAAACAGTCTCAGATACTAGGGTACCCTAAGGTTTTCTAAACCCACTTGGTTAGGATACTGATATACTCAGCAAGCATAGATCACTAATAACTTAGGCACGAGCTCAAATCTGCATCTCTGGATTTGAGTACAAGTTTTAAATATACGATACATAAGTGGGGGTTGGAATCCAAACAAAACTTGTGTTTACCTACCTTTTTTGTGTCGTGCAAACTTCTTTTTAACTGTCATGCATTTTTCTAGTAATAGCTCTTCAAGTCTGCAATAAAAAATGGCCTCCAATAAAACTACATTGGTAAGTTAATGAAAACCTAAAATATAAGGATCTAACTCAAATTTTTTTTCCCCAAAAATTATCACTTTGCATCTCTGTGGTTGAGATACTTACATCCACATGTATTTCCCAGTCCCCTCTCCCCCCAGTGTTATGGGGAGAATTAGGGGCAAAAACGAAATCATTACATTGAGATACTTACAGGCTTGGCTTATTAGTGTTTTAATCCATTTAAAGAAACCTAATCTTAGGAGGATAGCAACATGATTTTATCTTGAGATAAAAATAAACTTGTGCAATGTGGAAGAATATTGACAGGCAATGCTGTAAAGCTCTTGCTTGTTGCATAACGGTCCCTAAATCACCCTATACTGTATTCTAGAGAAAGCAGGTATTTTCAGTGTTGGTTAAAGAACTTGTTCCTCATACACCTAGGTTGGGACAAAAGTCATTCAATCTTTGGAATTACTTTAGTCATACTGTCATATTTCAAACTTGATTATTCAAAAATATTTCAAGGCCTTAAAATCAACATCATTGCCATGTGGTTTTTTAAAATACAAAGTGAACAAAACCATATATATGTCCAGGAAAGAGAGAAGTCTAGATTGGATGTTTTTGAGTTAAATTTTTTCACCTCACTTTCTTTAAATCCAAAGTTTGCATTCATTCCAACACTTCATTAAGAATTCTAGGAATGTGTGAAGACGTACCGTGTTCGGCCATGTTACAGGTTTTTTGAAACATTGAAATATTCACATAAAAATTGCCAAATCCAAAGTTCTGATTCTCACAGTAATTCTAACACATTGCAATCATATTAAAGGTGAGTGCTAACATGTAAAAAGGTAAAACATTTGGTTTTGGTTTGTTTAGTCTTCCCTTAGGTATCATGACAGCAGCAGGTTGGTGATTTTTAGTTTTTACCATCGTTAGGTTGCACATTTAACTCCGACATCCTGGGAAACATTGAAATATAAAGTGTGACCCTCAATGGAAAAAGCACAAAGCGTCTACTATGCCCCCTCAGGACTGAACTGCCCTTCAAGTTCCATAACCAGTAAACCAAAGTGTAAATAATTGAATTGGCTCTATGGTTACCTGTGACCTTCAAGTATTGGAAGGAGAGGAACTAGCTAGCCCTGAGGCTTGGAGGGTGAAAGCAAACATAGAGGCTTATATTGCTTTAGCACAGTTTTCATAGTCTTCGGTGTCTGTAGCTTAATGATGCTAAAGCATTTTATCTTTTGTTAAGTGATCATAAATTGACAGCCATTTTTTAAATCTAATTTTTCATTTTAAGAAATGAGGTGTGCTTTTAATTTAGATGAGAAAGTGGGTGAGTTTTCTTTTGGAAAACAAAAAAGGATGAACATTTGTAACTAGCTTATGAGTGCCATAGAAGTAAATCATTTTTTGTGCCTGGTTTTATTTTACTAGTGTTTATTCTTTTCACTTTTTGTTCATTTTTGTTAACCTCTTTATTCTGTTAATCTCTTCACGAAGATGGCTATTTTATCATTTAGGATCACTGTGTGATAGGCTTTTGTTGACACCAGTTCTTCATTTCTCAGTACCAGTTCCTTGTACTGTACAGAAGCAAAAAGTTATCTGACTGGTTGTGATACGCAGTGTCTTGGTTAATGAAAATTGTAAGGACAAAATCAGGTGTTTTGCTTGGTTATTTTAAATTCCAGAGGAGTTTTACTTCTTATATGTGTCTACACTTCTGAATAATTGACTAATTTTAATGTCCTTTTGCAATCTTGAGGTATTGCTGTTAACTTTTCTGCTCATATGCTATATTAGGGGTGACTTCAGTGACTAGCAATTAAGATTTTTTTTTTAATAGCTCCACTGAAATGAACTTAAAATTAACATAACATTTGAGATTTCCCTCCCTTAGTCTCTTCTAATTAACCATTTAAGTTTTTTGTTTTATCCCTTTTCAATCCTTGTAACACCTGAGGTACTGGCAAATAGTGTGGGGTTTAGCATGGTCTCTTGGCTTCACTTGTAGCATTGTATAAAGAAAAAAACTAACCTAAAAACTTCTCTACGTAAATTTCATTGGCTACCAGTTTGGACCTCTTGAGAAACCAAGAAAGGAGGATTATTTCACATTGGAGAATTGAAATGATCCAGTATTTTGGCATCTTCATGTGACAACATTATAGCTTTGTTCCACATGATCTGTAATATTATCTTCAGAAATTATAGAACAATATTAGCATCCTTTCTAACCTCTTCATGGTCTCCTTAGTTGACTCTACAATTGGAACAGGATTCTGAACCATGCTTTCATTCTGCAGTTACCTCTCTTCTGTATAACAAGGCTTTTAACGTTGGTGTTTGCTTTGATAAAGGGGGTTTTAGTGTTTAGGGGCTATAGTTTTAATGGGACCGTGACTCAGTAAGCCCTGTTACTAGTACTTATTCTCTTCTTTCCTCTAATTTTCTAGTTGTCTGTTGCCGTGTTGCAGTTAAAGTGAGTGCTAACTCTAGTAAACTTGGTCTTGTAGACTTGATGAGACCTTAGATTCAGGAAGGGGTAACAGTATTTTCCAGATGGTGTTTTTGATTGTATTATTTCAGCTAAGGAGGGTGGGTGATAGGTTTGAGCTAAAATGGAATTAAGTATTCCTTTTGTTGATTTTGATCTTTTCAGAAGGGCCTCCCCTGGGATATAGACATAAAAATACAGGGGTCAAATGCAACAATAATGTAAACAATTTAGTCTTTAAAATGTTCTCAAAATTTTAAAAAGAAGAGATGTTTCTTAAATCTCTCTTTTGTTTTATTTTAGCAAAAAATGGGGAAAAAACAGAATGGAAAGAGTAAAAAAGTAGAAGAGGCAGAGCCTGAAGAATTTGTGGTGGAAAAAGTTCTGGACCGACGTGTAGTGAATGGGAAGGTGGAGTATTTCCTGAAGTGGAAGGGCTTTACAGAGTAAGAAACCTGGTGTTTCCATTGCATGTTTAACTGCATTTAAGTGCATTTAAAATCTGTTTTTAATCTGAAGTTTTTTAAATCAGTTTCCCCATAGATTTCTTTAAATGTAAAGATACTTTTAATCCAGGGTGCCTTGATTGAGATCTGTTCAAAAAGAGCCAAGTCTTTAGCCTACAATTGTAACCAAGCATATTTGAAACTAGTTGATTGCCTTTAAGAGTAACATTTACAGAAGCACAGTTCACAGTATGATGTATTTTAATGAAGTTAGGTATTGTACCAATTAGAACATCTAATTGACGTTTTCTTATACACAGAAGACACTGAAACATTGAAGCTACGTAAGGTAGACTGGTGGGTGTGAAACAAAAGTGCTTATCATAATCCAGGGCCTGCACCATACAGTAGGTTTAGGTATTCTAATCTCTAAGAAGGTGGGGCATTTTTTAAGCTCCTTAGTTCTTTATATTCCTTGTTACTAACCGTTTTCATAATTTTTATAATGTTAGTTGTATTGCGAATAATTCTTGCAGAAATTCCACACTTAGTTTATCTTGTGCTAAATCTATTTGGAATCTTCTGCCTAAGACCACAAAAACAGCAAGGTTCCATGGCCAGTGACTCCTAAAAAATGGATAGGTGAAGATAGTCAACAATTTTCTGAATATGGTGGACATGGAGTGTGCTAGTCAAATGATTAGGCTTCAAATATCTGTTACCTACTACATGCCCCACCATTTACCTTTAAAGCTACCTCCATAGCAATTTGGGTTTTACGAGTTAAGTGGAAGATTTAAGTTTCTTATTTTATCCTTCCAGTATTCTTAGTTGAGGCAAAGTATATGTCATAAATTTGCCACTAGAAACATTTCCAACAGGTAGGAGAACAAAGCAAAATAAGTCTAAATTTTTATTTTATGTTATGTTGTGTTATTTTTGAGAGAATGTGTGCAGGGTGGGGGTGAGGTGCAGAGAGTGAGTGAGCTATCAGCCACAGATCCCGACTCAGGGCTTGCTCTCAAAAAGCATGAGATCATGACCTGAGCTGAAATCAAGAGTCGAATGCTTAACTGACTGAGCCACTCAAGGTGCCCCAAGTCTGAACTATTTTAAAATTAGATTTAACCAGTGTGCCAAAGAATTGACTACCTTCATTTGGTAGATTTTTTTGTTGTTTGTTTTGGAATCTCATGAAACCTTAAATGCTGTTTGTTTCTGCCCAGCCCATCAAAATGTTAAGAAACTTAACTCCTTTTCTCCCTCTTTCTCCGAAACTGAAAGCCATTAGTATACTTGAGACTTGCTAGATGCTGTACAATGTATTAGGTAATGTAGAAGCTTATGTTATTTGTACATCTATATATAGAAAGGGTTAGGGTTATGTATATCTATATTATATTAGATGGAGGCTCTGCTTCAACTCTTTTGTCCTCCTCTAGTCTCAGATTCAGGTTTGCCAATTTTAGACTCTCAGCATATCAAAAGACCCAAGTTAAAATCAGAAGTTAACATTACTTGGGGCAGCTGGGTGTCTCAGTTGGTTAAGCGTCTGACTTCGGCTCAGGTCACGATCTCATGGTTCTTGAGTTCCAGCCCCGCATCGGGCTCTGTGATGACAGCTCAGAGCCTGGAGCCTGCTTTGGATTCTGTGCATCCCTCTCTCTGCCCCTCCCCTGCTTGCGCAGTTTCTCTCTGTCTCAAAAATAAATAAAACAGTCAAAAAAAAGTTAACATTGTCTTTGTTTTCCAACATCTCTAAAATGATTGATTTCATTCTATTTTGTTCTGTAAAGGCTTTTTAGATCAGAGCCACAAAGTTAGTAAGACTAGGGGGGTGCCTGACTGGTTCAGTTTGTAAGGCATACTAATCTTGCAGTTTTGAGTTCCAGCTCCACATTGGGCATTAGCGTTTACAAAAAAAAGTTAGCAAGCCTATCACTAGTATTATCTAACTTTCACATTTGGTAATTGGTATTCATTTTTCTTCCAGTCCTTCTGAAAAACATGAAAATGGTCGTCTCAGCCTTATTTCAGGGGTTGTCAAACTTTTTCCTTAAAGAATCATATAGTAGATATTTTAGGTGTTGTGGGCCATAGATCTCTCACAGTTCCTCAACTTTGCAAATATAGTACAAAGGCAGCAGTAGTCACTATGTTAAATGAGCATGGCTGTGTTCTAATGACACTTTATGGGCCCTAAAGTTTGAATTTCATGTAATTGTCATTTTGAAATTTTTTCCCAACCAATTAAAAATGTGAAAACCATTCTTAGTTTGCCCAACATAAAAAAAAGCCAGATTTGAGTTTTGGGTTGCCAATCCCTGTTCTTCATCATTACCCAGTTTGAAGACCAGCAGAAATTGAAAAATCTGTCTCACATTTGAGGATGCCTAAGAATTGTGTTTTCAAACACAGTATTGGAGATCCCAACTTGAGGCATAGTCTGATTGATCTGGTAATTTGGGGTGGGAATAAGGAATCCACATTCTTAATTAAAGCCTTCTCAGAAAAATTCTGAAGTGGGTTATTGGTATAATTTAGAAAGCTCTAATTATTCTGCTTGAGTCAGGTACAGTTAACTTGGAGGTAATACAGCAGATTGCCCACTTAGGGCTGAGAAAGTAGACACAGGAAATATAAGCAGGTTTTCTCAAAACAATGTGGAGATAGGGAAGAAGCATCTGCAATACAGCAGACTTTTTTTCAGATAAATATTAAATGGATGTGGATGATGGTGATGAATCATATTTAATTGAATTTTTTTTAACTGAATCCAGTGCTGACAATACTTGGGAACCTGAAGAAAATTTAGATTGTCCAGAGTTAATTGAAGCATTTCTTAATTCTCAAAAAGCTGGTAAAGAAAAAGACGGTACAAAAAGAAAATCTTTATCTGACAGTGAATCTGATGATAGCAAATCCAAGAAAAAGAGAGATGCTGTAAGTATAAAATATTGCCCACCAGACTGACTTTGTAAAAGGTTGATGGCTTGATTTTTAAAGTACATTTCAGATACTTAAAATTGAAATACTTTCAAAATCATTGAAAAGTTTTTTTTAAAATGCTCAATATTTAGGACAAAAAGGCCAGGCATGATTTAGCCTCTATCATATAAATGTGTAGTAAGTGCTTATACCACTTAAGTTTCTGTGCTAGTGTTATTTTGAGTAGATTCGTGGATTTGATCCTTAATACCATTTCCTGTGATCTGGGACTGGCAGTCTTAAGTACAACAATCCACATTGGCATGTCCTGATTAGGGGCCGTTAGTGGCATTGACCACCAGAAAGTACTTCTCAGGAGATCTTCGTTTTGTCAAAATACTGCCAAATAACACTTTGATTTTGAAGTATATAATCATTGGTAATGGATATTATTTTTATGGTGTTGTTCGTTTGTTGTGAAATGAGATAGTTGGTTCGTTCATTACATGGGTATTTTGATCCAATCTTTCCTTCTCTAATGTTTCTGTGGCTTTGGGCATAACATGCAAATACTTGCTTATACCCTCAACTCCAAAACAGATTATACTGACCGTGCCTACTGACCTAACATCAATTTGAGAAAAGGTCTTGATTCTGAATTAGCATTTAGGTTTGGGAACTAAACATAAAGTACATATGCACTGATAAGATCTTTGGATTTAAATTTTTATCATTTAAACTAGATGCCAAGTGCTTCACAGATAATTCATTAAATCTTCAGGGCAAGTTTATTAAGATGATAGGTATTGTCCCCATTTTCCAGATGAGAAACCGAGAGGTTGATGACAAATTTAGTTCTGAATGCTTTAGCAGCCAAAGCAAAAAGGTAATGTGCTAAGATTCCACATGCATAAAATGAAAGTCAACCATAGACTGATAAGAAGCACCGTTTAATAACAATAGTTATCCTACTTTGAGCCCTTAACAGTGTGCCCAGCAGTGTTCTGTGTAACTTTGATTTGCACTCTGTATACTGCAAAATATCTCTGAGACAGGTAATATTATTCCTATTTTATAGAAAACCTGAACCACAGAGAGGTTAACTTGCCCAAAGCCACATAGTTAAAGATTAGAGTCCTCATTCTAACTAACCCAGGTAATCTGACTTCAGAGCCTAGGAAAAGTCTGGTAGGGAGAAGGGATTTGTTTGTCTAAGCAGTTCTCAAACATTTTTGGTCTTAGAACCCCTTCAGTATTTGAGAATATTATTGAGAATCCCCAAGAACTTTTCTTCATATGTGTTATGATTATCAGTACTAACTATATGAGACATTAAAACAAATTCCTAAAATCCGTGTGTATTCAGTTAACAGTGACAAAACCTATTGCACGTTCATAACTTTTCATGAAAAATAACCTTAAACGAGAAGAATGTCATTTTACATTTTTTGCAGATCTTTTCAATGTCTGACATAAGGTAGTTCTATTACTGCATTTGATTTACTATCTTAATGTTTGGAGATCTGCGAAGACAGTCTGAAGTCAGAGACACATGAAAAGAGGGGACCTTGCAGATAAACAGACACATCCCAATGGTCTCAGGAATCTCCAGGGGTCCTCAGACCACATTTTTAGAACCACTGGTTTATGCTAAGTATTTTATAAAGTTTCCTATAATTCAGATTGATTACAATACTGATTAGTGTGAGTTTTGAAGTTTTTACTATTTTCCTATTTGTATTTTGTGTGTGGTTTTAAAATATATGGGTAGTTTAAATTAATACCTAAAAATGATAACTTTAATGATTATTAATGGATGCGTTAGCAAAATAAAAGGATTAAAAGTGTGTGTCCATGCAGTTCTGCTTTTGATGTATTAGGATAAAGATAGTTGTTTACTTGACTTGAGATTTAGAATACTTTTAGATATCCAAATTTGTTGTATCTTCTTGTAAGGTTAATGGAAATGACAATATGTTTTAGTACTATAACGGTTCTTTCTCTTGTCATTTCTTTTTCACTATTGGAAGATTTTTATTTGAAAGCTATATTTCATGAAAACACATTGGAAGTTAATATTAGGAGTTTGCTGTATGAAAAGTAAGTGAAACATTTATATAAATAGTTAATATCTTTTTAATCAGGCTGATAAACCAAGAGGCTTTGCCAGAGGTCTTGATCCTGAACGAATAATTGGTGCCACAGACAGCAGTGGAGAATTAATGTTTCTCATGAAATGGTAAGTGTGCAGATGATTGCTATTTTAAAGAATAGATTTTTTAAATTTGTGAAGCCTTAACTAGTAAAGGTTTTATAGTTTTCATCATTAGATAGTAATATCTGCTGAAAGATAATTCTCTTGCTATGGTGTTTTAAAACAAAGATTGGCCAATTGTGGCCTGTTTTGGAAAATGAGGTTATGTGGGAACATAGCCACAAGTACCACATAATCCTTCAGAAGTACTTAAAACACCTTTTGATTGAATTATGATTTAAGTGAAAGATTCTCAGTTGACAAAAACAGTTGAGACTTTTGACTGAACATTTTTTTCCTCACAACAGGAAAGATTCAGATGAGGCTGACTTGGTGCTGGCAAAAGAGGCAAATATGAAGTGTCCTCAGATTGTAATTGCTTTTTATGAAGAGAGACTAACTTGGCATTCTTGTCCAGAGGATGAAGCTCAATAATTGTTTGTGTTGCTTTTTATATATATTTATATATATATATAAAATCTGGGTCTTGGTTTTTTGATTTATTAGTGTGAAGAAGTAACATTCTAATGAAAATCAAGTTTGATATGTTTGTTTTGAAGTAGTATTGGGGGAGTTGTTGGGGTTTTTTGCATCTATAGCACTGGTTACTTTGAACAAATAAAAGCTTTCTGTAGTTGCTTCCTTTATCAGAAGAGATATTTGAGACCATGGTGTATTATTCCCCTGCTTTAAAGAACACCTTTTTTAAATGTCGGGGGAAATCTTCATAGTTGTTACTCAATCAGAATTTGTGTTTAACTTCTGTATGCCTAAGGACCATTCTGGGTTTTTTGTTTATTTGGGGGTTTTTTGTGTATATACTTAAAATACATACATAAATGGTTTTCTTTCTTTCTTTCTTTTTTAACATTCCCCAAAATAAAAACAGCATTTTATAACCATGGATAAGCCCATGTTTCTGGGATGCCATCATTTTCAGCAACCTAAGAAATAAATCACTTAAATTGAAATTTTTCCTGAAGCCTTAACCTTTCAAATTTTGTAATTAATTGGAAAATTTACATATAATGTAAGCAATTTAAATTGGACAATTTGAAAGCACCCATATCAGACAGAATCCATGTCTACAGTCACACAAATGCAAGTTTGTCTGCAAGATCTCTGAAAGGGAAATTTTATCACTACCAACACCTCCCCACCCAAATGAGAAAACCGGACAAGTCCTGGTGTGTTTTAATTAGGTAAGCAGAACTTAGGTAAATGGACACCTAAGGGTTCCTTCTGGTGAACCATTCCTTTTCAAGAAATTAAAATCCCTGTGCTGCAGTGACTAAAAGGTCGTGATTCATGGAATGTCTAAGACTTGTTCATGGAAACCTGGTCATAATCAGATGGATAGAGATGTTGGCAATTTAGCACCTGCTGGAATAAATGGGGGGACAAACCCTGTAATCTAATTCTTGACCTGCATGTTTTTTCTTTACCCCAACTCATTCCTTACATGTAGGCTCAATCTTCTCTGTATTTGAGTTACTGGTTCAGCAGAAACCATATACAGTAACTTTGTAGTCAGAATGTTATCCAACTGTATATTGTTTACTTTATTGTAAATACTGGTAAACAGTGGTCAATAAATAGTTTTATATTCCTTTATGTGGTTAGACTTTTTTTTCTTTATCTGATTCTTTCTAGTAGAACAGTCACATACGTTTGAATCACCTTCATGTTTATAACATTAAAGCATTAGAATACATATCTTAGATCTTTTGAGCTTAGGAGTTGCAAACATACTAGAATATGTATTACTACAAAAATGAAAATTAGTTTTTGTGATGCCTAAGAGGAATCTGTATTATTAAAGTGAAATTTTAATACTTAGAATCTAGTTTGTTGAAACTGCTACCTGAAAAAGTTATTCTGTGATAGACACATTTTTACTAATTTCTAAAATCCATACACAGAAAAGGAAATCATTTTACAATATATACAAATATTTAATTCTGTCGTATACCCAGAACTGATAGTTCTATGTGAAATTATACCTCAATAAAAAATAAGAAAGAGAAAAGTCATATCTATACTAAGCTATTATTATTATTCTCTCTTTATGGATCTAGCACTAATGTCAGCAATATGTTCGTAGATGATACAGAACTTCCTGTTTATACCAGAAAGTGATGGCCCCTACATTAAACTTTATTTTTTTAACGTTTTTATTTTTGAGAGACATAGAGTGAGCAAGGGAAGGGCAGAGATAGAGGAAGATACAGAATCTGAAGCAGGCCCCAGGCTCTGAGCTGTCATCACAGAGCCCGATGCGGGGCTCGAACTCACAGATGGTGAGATCATGACCTGAGCTGAAGTTGGCTGCTTTAACTGACTGAGCCACCCAGGCGCGCCCCCCCCCCCACATTAAACTTTAGTAAAGGCATTTCTGGAAACAGTGTTTTCCACATAGTACTTTTATCCCTTATTACATTGTATTAGTTTCTTATTGGCAGTGTAAAAGAATTGCATCAAACTTAATGGCTCAAAAGAACACAAATTTGTTAATTTTGGAGGTCAGAAGTCTGAAATTTGTCTCACTGAGCTGAAAAGGTGTCAGCAGGGCTGTTTTCTTGAGGCTGTTCCCCTTGTCTTTTTCTGATTCTAGAAGTCCTCTACATTTCTTGGTTTCTGCCCCCTCCATCTTTGAAACCAGTAGTGTAATGGTCTCTCAGTAAGTTACATCCTTCTGTGCCTGTTATCTCTATAATACATAAATAAATCATGGGCTTTTGTGAAGATCTATATATGTGAGTCACTTAGTGCCTTGTACTTACTGGTCAAAATGGCTTTTATGTATTATTTTTAATAGGAGCATAGTAGGCTGTTGTATGAAGGTTCCCCAACTTAACCAACTACCATATGTAGGTTAGGTTATTTGTAGTTTTTGCTATTAATGTAGTGAACATTCTTAGACAAATGATGGTGGCACTTAAGATGGATTCCCATTTAGTAGTGAAGTCAAGCTTACAGTGATTTACTCTTCCCATCAGTCACCTTTCTTATATTCTCATTTGTCCTGCAAATTAATAATACTGATCTTATTTTTTTTAGCCAGTCCAGTGGTTTCATGTTTTAATTTGGTATGTTTATGATCTTTTCGAGTATTCTTTTCATGATTAATGATAATTCCATTTCCTTACCTAAGATCAATTGCCAGTTTTAATTGGTAGGAGTAGTAAGAATATTAATACTTGAGTAAATATTTTTTTACTATTGTCTGTATTTTGACATGATTTATAGTATATTTTGGCTGTACCATTTTTTTTCTTTAAATGTGGTCAACTCTTACCAGTATTTACATCTTCTGGATTTCCTGTCTTGTTTAAAACTACTCCCATCCTGAAGTTGACGTTATATCCTCATTTACATTATCATTTTTATAGTTAAGGTCTTTAAACAGAGCTGTTGTTGGATATTGTGATGCAGGTTTCAGGTTATTTTGCTCCCCAAGACGGACATCAGTACCTTTGAAGAAGTGAGATGTGTGGGTAACAAAGTTCGCCTAATCCTATGGATCAACGAAGACTATATGCCACTACAAAACTGTTAGTTAACAGATAAAACTGAAATTTTTCTTTCTCATAAAGGACCTGGAATCTGTTCAAATACCTGGACAAGTATTGGTGTGGCAAAATCTCCGAGTTTAATATTATTCAGAACGGGGGGGACACTTAGACCTGGAGTTTATGACCAATAAGCCACTTACAAAACCTTTGGTTACTGTCATTCCTCACTACTGTTCCCCTTCCCACTGCTTTCTTTCTGTGTTTGAAAACAAATTACATATCCCTTGTTTATAAGCCAGAAATCTGGTTCCTGGTAATTCTAACAGGACCTGATACTGCTCAGGTGTTAATGTAGTAAACAGCATGGACAGTAAGGGGAAGTAGTCCTTTAGGATAACTGTTAAGACATTTAAGAATACTATTTTCTGTGTCAAGTTTGAACCTTAACTAAGCAATGAAGATACGTTAGAAAGAAAAATGTAAGGAAATCATGAGTTTGAGCTTGATCATTATATTTTCCTTTTCTCTCAAAGATCAACTCAAGTTTGTTCTGTCTTAAACACCCCACCCATAGGCTCCTGGTTGGGTTCATATGTTGGCCAATTAGAAAGCTAATAAAGGGGCACCTGGGTGGCTCAGTCGGTTAAGTGTCTGACTTCGGCTCAGGCAGGTCACGATCTCACAGTTTGTGAGTTTGAGCCCCATGTCGGGCTCTGTGCTGACAGCTCAGACCCTGGAGCCTGCTTCAGATTCTGTGTCTCCCTCTCTGCCCCTCTCCCCACTTGCACTCTGTCTCTCTCTCAAAAATAAATAAAACATTAAAAATAATTTAGAAAAAAAAGTAATAAAGACAAGTGCTTAGTTTTACTTAAAATTTCTACGTGTGTGTGTGTTAATGGATAATGCTGAATGGCTGTCTCAAATTATATTTGATCCTTATAATATCCATTTCTATGCTTTATTACTCCAATATGAAAATGGGTATCAAGCAAAAGCATCTAATATGAAGTAGAATATGAATGTGTATTTGTATATAACCTGTATGGTACATAGGATGAATGTGTGAATTTATATTTTATATTTTGAATATTCACTAAACAAGGGGAGCAACTTAAAGCTCTAGTAGATTTAAAATCATCAAGGAAGTTGACTCTGAATGTAGTATATCTGATGAGTGTGCTATACTTAGATGCATGGCAATCCCTAACATATCTGCTAATAGAGCATAGTAGGGATTGAAGGTTGGTGGGTTTGGGGGGGTGGGGTTTTGTGTGTGTGTTCTAAGAATTTATATGTTGAAAAATGCAGGCAATCTTACAGGTCACTTAAAGGGCAAAAATATGAAATCGTATTCATTTGAAGAATTTTGCGGGGGCGCCTGGATGGCTCAGTTACGCAGCCAACTTCAGCTCGGGTCGTGATCTCATGGTTCGTGGGTTCAAGCCCCACATCGGGCTCTGTGCTGAAAGCTCAGAGCCTGGGGCCTGCTTCAGATTCTGTGTCTCCCTCTCTCTCTGCCCCTCTCCTGCTCTCACTCTGTCTTTCTGAAAAATAAGAAACATTAAAAAAAAAAATTTAAGAATTTTTTCATTATAGTTCATGTTTTGACTATAAAAGCAAAGAATGAAAATCTCCCAAGAACTTTTTTATTTCTTAAAAGAAATACTTAACAGTTGTTGAATACTGTGCTAAGTGGTTCTCATACTTTATCTTACTTAATCCTTAAATGCTTTATGGAGTAGGTATGATTGACCCCATCTTACTGGTGAAGATCCTAGGGCACTAAAAGGTTAAAAGAAGGTTAAGGCCATTTGTATGAATTTGGGCATCAAATGTGGGAATAAAGAGAAGGGGGGCGTGCCTGGGTGGGTTGATCAGTTTAGTGTTCGACTCTTGATCTCTACTCAGGTCTTGATCTCAGGGTTGTGAGTTCAAGCTCCACACTGGGTGCGTAGCCTATTTTGAAAAGTGAAGATAAAAATATAAAAATGGGACTGGTTTGAGGATCAGGTTTTGTCCATTACAACGGCCCGATTTGTGTTTGTAGAATACAGAGGCTTGGGATATACAATGAGGTGATGCGGAAGTTGAGAAGAAAGGGATCCAGAATGATTCCCAAGATTTCATTTCATCTTGTATGGATGAAAATGTAATTTAGTGAAAAAGGGAAGAGAAACAAGTTTGAGGAAGAAGATGATGTGGCTTTGGACATACTTAGATTGAGGTATTCCTTTGATTGCTTGGATTAGTGTATTAGCATACCTACAGTACATATGACAAAATTTGGCTGAAAGTACAAGATACCCAACTCAAACTTGCTTTGATAAGGGAAACTGCTTACTGGCTTAGAGATAGAGTAACAATGTGGTTCAGAGCACTGGCTCTGGAGTTTGACCCCATGGGTTTGAATCCCAGCTCAGCTTTTGTAGTTACTTAACCCCCCTATGCCTCAGAATGTTCTCTAAGGCTGAGAGAACGTAATGGTATATAACTCAAGGGATTTTCAGGGTTAAAAGAGAAACATGAAAAATACCTAGAGCTGAATATCTGGTACTTAGTAAGAACCAGTTAAATCATCGCCAGCTGTAATGTAATGTAAGCCTCAGGATGACTAGGACCCTGGACTGGCACAATCCCAAGACTCACCATCTCTGGGTGTTGGCTCTCCCCTCTGGAACCAATCTCCACAAATCAAAAACAGAAGGGCTGGGGTGCCTGGGTGGCTCAGTTGGTTAAGCGTCCCACTCTTAGTTTTGGCTCAGATCATGATCTCATGGTTTGTGAGTTTGAGCCCCACATCAGGCTGTAAGCTGACAGCGAGGAACCTGCTTGGGAGTCTCTCTGCCTCTCCCCTGCTCGCTAGCTCGCTCTGTCTGTCTCTCAAAATAAATTAACTTTATTTTATTTTTTTTATTTTTTTTTAATGTTTATTTTTGAGACAGAGAGAGACAGACCATGAGTCAGGGAGGGGCAGAGAGAGAGGGAGACAGAGAATCCAAAGCAGGCCCCAGGCTCTGAGCTGTCAGCACAGAGCCCGACGCGGGGCTCGAACTCACAGACCGTGAGATCATGACCTGAGCCGAAGTCGGACGCTCAACCGACAGCCACCCAGGCGCCCCTCAAAATGAATTAACTTTAAAAATAAAATTAAAAAAAAACAACAAACACCAGAAGGGCTGGCAGCAACCAAATCCCCAAGTCTGCCTCTAACACAACATTGAGTTTTTTTCTCTCTGCTGTCCGAGAGTCCTTTACAGGATATGCCTGAGCTGACTTGGGTCAGATGCCCTCCCTGGAACTATCAACTGTAACCAGATATGTGGAGAAATATGGATCAATCACTAGAAGAGAACTTTCCAGAAAAAAGGTGGATACTATTTAAACAAAATGCATAACTAATGCAAAGAATTTCAGCCAATCTGAAAACACTTTCATTTAAAAAAAAATGTTTTTTAATGTTTATTTTTGAGAGAGAGATTGAGAGTACAAGTAGGGAGGGGCAGAGAGAGGACACACTGGATCAGAGACAGGCTCCAGGCTCTGAGCTGTCAGCACAGAGCCCGAACCCACAAACTGTGATATCATGACCTGAGCCAAAGTCAGCACTTAACTGACTGAGCCACCCAGGCACCCCTGAAAGTGCCATCTTAAAAATACCCTTTGTGCTTGCTTCTTTTTTTTTTTTTAATGTTTAATGTTTGTTTATTTTTGAGAGAGAGAGACAGAGTTTGAGCAGGTGGGGAGCAGAGAGAGAGGGAGACACAGAATCCGAAGCAGGCTCCAGGCTGAGCTGTCAGCACAGAGCCCGACACGGGGCTCGAACACACGAACTGTGAGATCATGACCTTAGCTGAAGTTAGACGCTTAACGACTGAGCCACTCAGGCGCCCCTGTGCTTGCTTTTAAGAAAACTTCTAATGTGAATGTTTTCAGTGTCCTGAAACATCGTAAAACTTTCTACCAACTCTCCTTTTTTTCAAATGAAGATCGAAATCTGCCCTTTTCTTTAAATATGAGTGTTGGAGAAAATAATGACCTGGGAGAGCAGAACAAGGACATTGAAATTTAAAGCTGCTCTTGTAGCACCATGAATGCATAGAATTTTCATTTTTTAAAAATGAAACCTATCCTTTTTCAGAAGTTCTGCATATTAGCTTCCTAAAAGAAGAATGACACTGCAACTAGTACCTAGTGACCTGTCATAGTAACCTTTTTCCTTACCATATTTCAATGCCTACTGTAAGGATCAAGCTCAGTGGTATCCACCATCTCCTATTTCCCTTGACACATTTATTGGATCCTGACAACACCCTAATTTAACATCCTGAATTGGTTGTTCTGGTATATTATTAAGATGATAGTTTCAGAGCTCCAAAGCCAATTTTGGTGTCTCAAAGCCCTAAGCCACTTTGATGGGGAACAGTAGGAGAGAAGTGGGAAGAGAAATGAGGGGCAGATATCCAGGGGGTGAGCCTAGATGAGAATGGGCATTGGGGAAATATTAGTAAGCCAAAGAAGGCATATATTACATTCAGGATCCATGCACCACTTCACAAGGCCTGTTGGTAGTTCCGGAACTGAACACCTTTGGATAGGTTCCAAGATGGACTCCCTTTAAAGTGAATTCATTTCTAGCATAATGTCACAATATACTTTCTCACTCCTCGGGTCACTTTGTTTCCCATTCACAGATATCTGATTTCTCTGCACTAGGAAACGGTTCTGAATACAAAAATAGACACGTATCTGATGTGCTGAAAAGGGATAAACGTTTGGACATTTTGTTGTGGGGATGCTGTAGCTTTCTGGCAGTTTGAGAGTCACGACACAAGGGAAAACTCAGTTTTACCCCGAAATCTCACTTGTTCTCCACTGAAAGTCAGGCTCAGCAAGTTTCTAGCACCAAACATTACTTCTAATCGGAGAGGATTCTTAAATTACACTGCACTCTTCTTTTAGCATAAACAGGATACTCCGTCTCTTTGCAGGTGTTTGTGATGCAAAGGAGGGCAGTAAAGGACTCAACCTTTGTTTTCTCCATCTTCTAGAATGTAAGGTCATTGGAGCAAGTATTTGTCTTTTTCAGTGGTGTATGCCTGGCACCTAGAAGAGGGCCTGGTATCAATTTGAGGACAATAGCAATGGAGGAAGGAAAGGGCCCTGGATTTAAATGTGGGCTTGGGGGCGCCTGGGTGGTTCAGTCGGTTGAGTGTCCGATTCTTTTTTTTTTTTTTTAACGTTTTTATTTTATTTTTGAGAGACATAGAGACAGAGCGTGAGCAGGGGAAGGGGAGAGAGAGAGGGAGACACAGAATCTGAAGCAGGCTCCAGGCTCCGAGCCGTCAGCACAGAGCCCAACGCGGGGCTCAAACTCACAGACCATGAGATCATGACCTGAGCCGAAGTCGGCCGCCTAACCGACTGAGCCACCCAGGCGCCCCAAGTGTCCGATTCTTGATTTTGGATCAGGTCATGATCCTAGGGTCATGGGGGATCAATTTTTTTTTTTAAGAGAGAGAGAGCACAAACAGGGGAGAGGGACAAAGGGGAGAGAGAATCTTAAGCAGGCTCCATGACCAGCACAGAGCCTAATGCAGGGCTTGGTCTCATGACCCTGAGATCAAGATGGGTCTTGAGCTGAAATCAAGAGTCAGATGCTTAACCAACTGAGCCACCCAGGCACCCCCAATTTATTACATATAATTTGCAATAGCCCCCTTGTGCCCATCCTTGTATGCTGAACTATTGATAATTTCTCCTTCCATTCTCATGTCTTACTAAAAGCGTGTTTGTCTTTAGTAGCAAATATGTGTTCCCCATTTGACATATGTATGTATGTATTATATATATATATTCCAAGAAAAGCAGACTAGTAGAATTGTCCTGTTTTGCTATTCTGACCTGCAAGGAGTGGAAGGAAGGAAGAGAAGTGAGAAGAACCTAGAGATTGTGAACACATGTTCATTTTCAGGGAAGAACTATAAATCCATGATGGAAATTACCCCCATTCCTCTTAACAAACATCCTCAAATTAAAAATGGTGCAATTATTATGAAATAAGGGTTGACTGTGTGACCCTTTGTTCAGCCAGCCCAAAGAAAGAATATGCCACATTTAAGAGCCACCCCACTGGTACACAAACATATGAATATGTTGGAAGCCACCGAACTGTACACTTTGAATGGATTGAATTGTATGGTATGTAAATTATATCTCAATAAACCTTTTTTTTAATGTTTTTTAATTCTTGATAGAGTGTGAGCAGGGGAGGGGCAGAGAGAGAGGGAGACCCAGAATCCAAAGCAGGCTCCGGTCTCCTCGCTGTCAGCACAGAGCCTGATGCGGGGCCCGAGCCCACAAACCCGTGAAATCATGACCTGAGCCGAAGTCAGATGCTAAACCCAATGAGCCACTCAGGCACCCATCAATAAAACCTTTTTTTTTTAAATGGAAAAGCTGAGGCATCAGAAGGCTCTTAGCTGAAAAAAATCATTTAAAAAGAAAATCATGCCTCTTATTTTTCTTCCTCAGAAATTCTTCAATTTGATCATGCTATAATTTTCTGTCACCTCTTTGAAATGTTCACTTCTACTCTTGCCTCCATGTCGTCCCTTCGTCACACTTGTATGGTGATAAAACAGTCATGATATTATCCATCTTGCAGATTTAACAAAATGATTATGAAAGTGTTCGGCACACAGGGACCTGAACTGAATAAACACATGAATCTTGGAATGCCCTTGGCTCCACAAAGCTGACCTGGGGATGAGGGAAATTCTTACAGGCAGAATTCCCAGTCAGCTCTTGGGGAGATGAAGTGTCTGCTGTCCGGTGGCTCAGACCACAGAGAACCCATGTGCTGTAGATGCTGCTGGCAAGAGGACTCAATTTTGTCTCCCATTTGCAGCCACATCCTTGGCTACTGACTCGGTATTCGGTACTACGACTTCCAGGTTACATCTTTTGGGGCCCCCTTTAGATTGTTCTGACCATCCTGGGGCTCCAGCGATTTCCTGCAGACTGGAAACCTGAGTGCCAGTCAGGAGAAATAAAACCAAGATGAAATGCACCTTCCAAACAATTCCTAGACTTCAGCAAGCTTTTCCGGGTTGCCAACAGAAAATTTAAAAATAACCCATTTTTCACTCTTTATGGGTTGATTTTCATGATTTTCTCCTTGCCTGCCAGAAAAACAAATCCCAAAATCAAAATGCAAAGCAATATCTCAGGTAACCCCAAGAAAAACCCTGAAGTAAATTACTGAAATAAGCTGGTGAATTTTAAGAATAATCATTACCAACTTATTTCTCTGCAGCAACAAATAAAGACTAGTTAGCAGACCGTAAGCCGTAAAAGTCCTTAGACTTTGATGGAAATTTTCTTGAAAAGTCATCCCATTTCATGCTCACTGAAAGGACCCTTGTAGTGAAGTGGTCAACTAAATTTAGAAGAAAAAAAAAATCACTGTGATTGTCAAAGTACTCTGACTCGTAGCATAGAAGATGCTAGAGATGCTAAAATAAACATAACCCCACTGAAGTGTGACAGAATGGCTGCACACGCCCTGCCATTCTGTGACCTCTTTTACTTAACCTCTCCCCCCATTTCTTAGTTACTTCTTTCTGCCTTCAGTTGCCCTCTATCTACTAATTTACACTTTCCCCCTAAATATACATTAATGAGTTAGACTTCCTGCCATGAGCTCCCTGCCTCTACCCCATCACACACCCTACCTCTCACAATACTGTATTTGATAGTTCTTTTTCCTGTCTTCCTATGACAAGCCCCAGGGGGGCAAATACTGTGTCCTGTTCACTGAGCCTCTATTCCTGGCATACACCGAACTGGTTCTGATTAACCATTTGCCAAAGATATGAATAAAATCTCAATCAGTTACCTGTTCAAGCACCATACACATCCGTGTGCTCCCAGAGCCTAAAGACCATTTCTGCCTAAGTGTATAGGTTCATGCTTTGCAAAGTTTTTGCCAGCCATTAGGAAGAAATTCAACTTACTTCACAAAACTCACTTTGGGCCCTAGACTGATGCAGTTCATGTATGAATATGACATCTCATAAAATCTCAAATAATTTCTCTAATATAACAATATGTGTGTATCACACGGTTTCACTGTATCATAGCAACAAAGGAAGCACTCCTCTGATTATTTATTGACTCCATATCAATAATTCATAGCTCATTTGTTCCTACATACAGAATCCATTGTTTGGGAAGAGTCATCATCTATGAACATGAGATGGATGCCCAAAAAGCTATAAACAAAGCCACTCATCCAAAAAACAAAAAACAGGAGAAAGGACAAATTGAATTTATTATATTTTTAGCTAGAAGGCTAAAAGGTCTGTGATATATCATCTCCTGACAGCAGTTGTGAAGCATCTTAACAGTATTTTTTAAACTCTAGTAAATAGTAAGGTTTGGGGATTATATTGTCTGATCTCTGCCTCCTTCCCAGCCCTCTTTATTTTTTCCTGTTTGTAAGTTCTGTGTGTGCTGAGATTGATCACTGCATTGATGCTGAAGGGAGATAGGAATTAGAAACCCCGTGTAGCCTGTGAATGGATGGCTCTCTGGAATGCTGGGGGAGGAAGTGCCCATGAAGACAGTAGCCCTGAAAATAGCCACAGTCTCCAACAGGCAGGGACTTTCCACTCTGTCTACTTACCTGACTGTTGTGGCCTCACCCCACCAGAATGTGAGCTCCATTTGAGCTTACGTGTTTTGTTCCCCACTAAACCTTTCCTGCCTAGAATAGGCCCAGGTAGAGCAGATGCTTAGTAAATATTTGATGAATGAATGATAACTGGAGACAGTGTCTTCAGTACATAACCCAATTTTATCTTTTCCTTCCTGTCCTCCATGGCTTGGATTAAGTTGGCCTCAGAATAAAGAAAATCATATATCCTCAGGGATCATGGCTAAGGGTTTCTTAATGGATTATACCCACAACTCAGCAACTATAGAGGTTTGTCACAGATGTCATAGTAAGAAATAAGTGTTACATTAGGATACAGTACTATACACACCCACTGCACACATCTGAAACTGAAGTGTCACAACATAATATATCTACATGTTTTCTGATCGGTTTTGTCTATTATATGGACAAATATTATTATTTTGCTGGTCCTAGACCACCTCTAATTTCATGCACAACCCACCAACTAATAGATGGTACTGTTCAGTTTGAACGACACTGGCCTGAGCCCTCAGTCCTGCCCCAGCGGTTCCTGATTGGTAGTCAGTGGAGACCTGCTCCCCAGAGGAGGGAGTAGAAAAAGGCCCTCGCTTTTCTAAGCCACAGGGCGCAACTAGGGCAAATAACTCTTCTCAGCTTTAATTCCTGGAAAGGAGAGCTGAGGAAAAAAAAAAGTCTCCTTATCTGGAAAAGGAGGATAATATCCTTCTGGGGCTTTTGTAAGGACTAAATTAGACCGTGAACATAAAGGTTTCCCACCTTGGCACTATCGACATTTGGACCTCACAGTTCTTTATGGTAGGGCCTTTTCCACGCATTGTAGATACCAGTAGCACCCCTCCAGTTCTGGCAAACAAAAATATCTCCAGAAATTTCCAGTTCTCCTCTTGGGGGCAAATCACCCCTGGCTGAGCATCACTGGTCTATACAAAGTGCCTGCCAGTCCCTGTCACTATTATTCCCTTAACGCTTCCTACTTTAAAGAGACTATGGTTTAGTCTATGGGAGAGGACATACAAGAAACAGCACCAAGCTGTGTATCTGTCATCATAAGTGAGGATATGAGCACTATGGTGGCCGGAAGACAGGCATAAACCTGTGTCATCCTTGCTATCATGAGGGGCCAGACTGAATTTGGTGTTGGAGGAACGTTCCATACTGAGAACACTGCATTGCAGGTGGTTGCATTAAACGGAAGCTGTGGGCAGAGGGAATGAGGATCTGAGTTGGACTCAGATGGGCTGATGACTGGACGTGGAGGACAAAGAAGACTAAAGCCATAGGCCAGCAGGTGTCCCCCACCTAGAAGATGTGGTGAGGCAGAGGGTAGCTGAAGTTGTTAATGGGAAAAGTAGGAAACGGGAGAATAGAAGAAAGGTCAAAGGGCAATGATAAGTGTGGATGTTTCAGATTTCAGAGGATGTTTCAGATTTCAGAACATCGCAGTAGACATTCCCATGCAGAAAGCAACACCCTCTTGGCTCTCTAAGACAGAACTCCAGGCCACCTGGGTGGCTCAGTCGGTTAAGTGTCCAACTCTTGATTTTGGCTCAGGTCATGATCTCATGGTTCATGAGATCAAGCCCCGCATCAGGCTCTGCGCTGACCAGCTCACCATGGAGCCTGCTTAAGGTTCCCTCCCTCCCTCTCCCTCTGCCCTTCCCCTGCTTATGTGCCTGCTCTCTCTCTTAAAAAAACAAAAGAAAAAGAAAAAGAAGAAAAGAAAGAAAGAAAAGAAAAAAAAAAAAAACAATTCCAGAATGAGGACAGCTGAATGGGGGAAAAATTGTAGTAGTCATTTCTCCATTTGCATAAAGGCTCAGAAAGAAGTCCCTTGAGTACTGCAACAGTGGGTGTATTTCCTTGGACAGTCTGCACCAGTGCTTGAATTGTACTAAATTTTTTTTTAATTTTTTTAACATTTATTTATTTTTTAGAGACATAGAGACAGAGTATGAGCAGGGGAAGGGCACAGAGAGAGGGAGATACAGAATCTGAAGCAGGCTCCAGGCTCTGAGCCATCAGCACAGAGCCCGACACGGGGCTTGAACTCACAGACCGTGAGATCATGACCTGAGCCGAAGTTGGCCGCTTAACCAACTGAGCCACCCAGGCGCCCCTGTACTAAATTTTAGTAAGCAAAAGAAACTATTGAACGCTATTGAACAAATAAAATATCGGTTTGTATTTCAGTTCCTTTTTACCTGTAAAGAGCAATTACCCAAGACTGCATTATTACCATCACAGTTCATATCCTTTATTTAAGGATCTGTATCCTTTATGAGAAACAAAATGTTAGGACCACAGACTACAAGGTGAAAACAAGTGTTAGTATTTTTTCCGTGATCTTTCATTCCTCTTTATAGAATATTAGTTGTAAATACTTTTCATCCACAGATTTTTTAAGTTATATTGTAGATTACATCATAGATACGTTTATTTAGACACAGGCAAATTTAAGAGTAAATACTACAGTTGCATTTTTATAGTTATGCAAATGCCCACACTGGTATGTGTATTTCTTTTCTAAAACAAGAATGCGAAGCATGTGAATTCGAGCCCATGGTAAAACACAGACTCTATGAAAAGATGTCACATTTGTTAGTAATGTTAGTGCCTCTTAACATTACCTTCAGGAAAAAGAAAAATGATGTAATGTAAAAAAAAAAACACATTCACTAATCTTACAAGTAGAGAGCTAGTATATAATGTTAGTTAGTTATAAGTAGAGAGCTAGTTATGTTAGTATATAATGTTATTAAGGAAATAGAGACCTATAATGAAGTAACTAATATAACTGTACTTTGTATACAACGTCCCAATGTCAAATAAGCACAACAGAAAATGTGGCAAAATGCAATTAAATACCACCAAAACAGCAAGGAAACTTCCACTCTCTGCAATGTCTGCCTCCATAAACCACATAGGGCTTGGCAAACCATGGATAAGTTTACAATTCCCAGAGTGACTGAGTAGGAAGCTTATTGTTTAAAAAAGAAATTGTGTTCCCGTTTCTATTGATGTTCAGGAGACATAAGGCAGGAAGCGGTGGTTAGATGCTATCCTAGCCAGCATCCAAAGATGGCCTCCGATGACGCCACCTTCCGGCATTCACGCCGTTAGGTAGTTCTCCACTTTGTACTGGCCTTGGTCTGTGTGATCAAAAGCATACCACAGAAAAGATGGTATATCACCTTCAAGATTAGGTTGTAAAAGGTGGCAACTTCTGTCTGGTGCTCTCCACCACCTCACCTCAACTTCAGATCACTTCCCCGAGGGGAAGGAAGCAAGCTGCCACATGGTGAGCTGTCCTAAGAGAGACCCACCTGGTGAGCTGAAGCCAGTGAGGAACTAAGGGCTCCCAACAACCTCATGAGTGGGCTTGGAAGCGGGTTCTCTGGCCATGGTGGACCCCAAAGATGATTGCAGCTCCAGCCAACAGTTTGACTGCAACCTCACAAGGGACTCTCAGTACCACTGCGGTAAGCCATTCCTGGATCTTTGACTCTCAGTAATTGTGTGAGACAATAAATGTTTGTTTTAAGCTGCTAAATTTTGGAGTAATATGCCGTGATAGATAACTAATACAAATGTCCTTGTCTTTCACAGAGACAACTCTTAGAAAACTGGATGAAACTAGTTTTGCTAATCTGATAGACCACCAACATGGGAAAACAAATAAATAAACCCAGGAGAGAAAATCAAGCAAGTGACTAATCCTTTAAGGAGGAATGGTACCACATCAGAGTTCCTACAGTGTTTACCCCTTTATTAAAGTAGTAACATCCACATCATCTTCAAAAGGTTTTTGTTATATCCATGACACTATGCTAGGTTGAGGATGTCTGTTGAGAAAGACGAGAGAGAAAACACTTGAGCGCCTCCTCTCATCTGTCTTTAGGAGGTTGGTGACTCACTCGGTAATTGTCTATTGAATGCCCACTCCTATAAAACTATTAAATGATGGACAAAAATGGCACATGCCGAACAAAATGTCAAACACCAGGGAAATGGTAAATTAAGGCACAGATATACTGTGGACTCTTAATGCACCCATTTGAAAGAATTCTGATGAAGAACATTGAAATTGGGAAATGTTAAGAATCATTGCCAATATAGAATTACACTTACATAGTAGTACACTATTTGTGTATAATAGATGTAATGTAATACTAGGTAAAATGCAATAAAAAAGAAAGGGCATACATAAAATTTGTGACTGTCACTGGGTTGAGAGATAATAGAAGTTTTTATTGGGGCAGGTAGAGTAAGAGGCAGTTCCCCATAGGATAGCATCATCAGCAAGTTTGGGATGGAAGCATCCTAACTGTGTCACTTAATAACCATACAACTTCGGCAAGTTAATTTAACCAGTACCTCTCTCTGCTATAGCTTCCTTATTTATGAAATGGGGATAATGTTAATAATGTTAGTGCCTACTTCATAAGATTGATGTAAACATTAAATGAGAAAAATGAGTTAACAGATTTACACTGGGGCCTGTCATATATTAAACAAGCAACAAACTAATAACTATATTGCCTTGTTGTGTCTTCTGTATTGCACATATCACTTCTTTAAAAAAAGAAACAAAATAAAAATTAAGACATGTTTCTCTGCCCAGTAAACCATCACAATGGTAAAACACAGACAACTGACAGAATGTCTGTGACAAGCCAAACCTATAATACCACAGTCCCCTTCATCTGTGGTTTGCTTCCTGAGGTCTCGGTTACCTAGGGTCAACTGTGGTCAGGAAGCACATGACCCTCCTTCTGACGTGTACAGCAGCCTGACTCTACATCATGATGCCTGTCACTCACCTCACTTCACCTCCCCATGGAGGCATTTTTTCATCTCACGTCATCACAAGAGTAAAGTCTAATATTCTGAAAGAAAGACCATATTCACATAACTTTTATTATAGCATCTATTATACTTGTTCTATTTTACTATTGTCGTTAATCTCTTATCGTGCCTAATTTATAAATTAAATTTTATCATAGATGTGTATAAATAGGAAAAAACATATTTAAGGTTCAGTACTACCCATGGTTTCAGGCATCCACTGGGAATCTTGGAATGTATCCTCCAAAGATAAGTGGGGGGTGGGGGGGGCTACTGTATAAAGAAAGTATTAGCAAATACGTAACACCTACTACACTCCTACTCATGACTGTATTTTTAAAACTTTCAAATGATTTGTATTTCTTTGCAAAGTAGAGGCCATAGAGAAAACATGTGAGTTCACGACTATTTTTCATTTTAACTGTTTTTTATTTATTTTTGAGAGTGAGCAGGGGAGGTACAGAGAGGGTGGGGACAGAGGATCTAAACGGGCTCTGCACTGACAGCAGAGAGCCCAACACAGGGCTCGAACTTACAAACCACAAGATCACGACCTGAGCAGAGGTCGAAATCTCAACCAACTGAGCCACCTAGGCGTGCGATGCCCCCCCCCCCCCCCCCCCGCCAAAGTTCATGATGATTTTTGAGTTTGGGATTGGATTTGTGATAAGGATAGGGGTAGGATACCATAGTATGGCACCCCCTAGGGTGGTCCCGAGCAGAATCCTTACAACCAAGCATGTCAGTGAAAAGACTGCCAGGTAGGCACAGGGTGGTTGTATTGGTATTTTGGAAAGTGAGATCATTTCTTTGGATTAACTTAGTGAAATGTATTGTGATCTGAAAATAATGTTATTGAACCCAGTAATACCACTTTGGAGAAATCACATAAGGAAATCATTCTCAAAAAGAAAAAGCTAAATGCACTAGATATTTATTGTACCCTAAAATTAAAGAATTGAAAACAATATGAAAGCCCAACAATAAGGAATTGTTAAATAGGGTTTCAAGCTGATAAACCAGTATACAGTCATGAAAAATGAAAATTATAAAAAGTAGGTGCTATTAAGTTATAATAAAGTTATAATAGGAGCTCCTGGCAGGCTGAGTCAGTAGAATATGTGACTCTTGATCTCGGGGTGGTAAATTAGAACCCCACATTGAGCACAGAAATTACTTTTTAAAAAGTTAAAATAAAAAAGACAGAAAGTAAGCATGCTGTAACTATATAAATCATTTATGCTTATGAACGAGATTTAAAAAGAAAAAATCAGGAAAGTTTGTTAGGGTAGTGGAATGAAAATGACTTATTTCATGAATTGTTTTTATTATTGATATAATACACCTAGTGTAATTTTAAAATGTTAAAAACTTTTAAACTAGGAATTTGACTCGGCAATTCTATTTCTAGAAATGCATTCCAAGAAATAATCAAACAGGAAAAAATTCACGTTTAAGATTACTCAAAAGAAGCATTATTTGTAATAGAGAAAAATTAGACACAACCTATGCTGTTGAAAATAGAGGGCCAGTTACATCATGAGATCTGTGTAGTCACTGAAAGGGTGATGCAGATTTATGTTTATAACTATGGATAAATGTTGCTGATATGCTAAGCTAAAAAAAACACAAACCGTTATGCATATACAACAACACAGAGAAAAGTCTTAAACGATGCATGCCAAAATATTAACAGTGGTTACATCTGAGCATTGCTATTTTGGTGATTATTTGAATTTTGGGCTAATCCGTATTCCTGATTCTTCCACAATTAAAATGTATAGCTTATGTAATTTTATTTGTTTGTTTATTTTTAGAGAGGGCACACCAGCGGGGGAGAGGGGGAGAGGGGCAGAGGGAGAGAGAGACAGAATTTCAAGCAGCCTCCATGCTCAGCGCTGAGCCTGATAGGATCATGACCATGAGCCAAAATCAAGAGCCACCAAGTGCTATTTTATTTTATTTTTAATTTTTTTAACGTTTATTTATTTTTGAGACATAGAGACAGAGCATGAGCAGGAGAAAGGCAGAGAGAGAGGGAGACACAGAATCTGAAGCAGGCTCCAGGCTCTGAGCTGTCAGCACAGAACCCGACGCAGGGCTCAAACTCACAGACCCGAGATCATGACCTGAGCCGAAGTCCGCCGCTTAACCGACTGAGCCACCCAGGCACTCCAGTGCCCCTATTTTAAAAAGGTGATCAGAATTTTAGACATGCAACTGTGCTGCACATTCATTTCTTATCTTCTCTCCTTAAAGAATCAGAGTCCGATTTGATGTCCAGGTGGCATGTGGATAGCTGAGTTGAGCCCCAGGACACACCCCTATCAGACGGATAGATGGAAGGTAGTGATGGGAACGTGGGGCCCAGAGGAATAAGCAACAAATTCAAAGCTCATTTAGTTCTAGCCCCACTTCTTTATGGCTTTGGACAAGTCCCTTAACCACCACCTCCAAAATTTTTTGGAAAGAGATTGAAAATAAATCATAAATTAAGTAAAACTAGGTAATTTCTGAGTCTTATTTCCCTTTATTGACTAAATAAGGAAAACAATGACAGTCTTTCCTACCTTGCGGAAGGGCTTTAAGAATCAAAGTGAGAGAAAAAAAAAAGAATCAAAGGAATAGGAAAGTATCAACATCATCATTTTAAAATGATTAATATGCACATTATAAAACATAGAAGTGTTTTCAGAATAGGTGGAAAAGAACACATCACATAGTTGCACTGGGGTGGGACACAAGTGATATTTTTTATGGTATTTATTGAGCTATACTTTACATATGATAAAATGCATAAATCTGAAGTGTACAGCTTAATGACCTTTTTGCACATGTAAGAAATCATAGGACTATCATCCAGATCAAGATAGTGAACATCTCCTTCTTAAAGAGTTCATTCACTGGGGCGCCTGGGTGGCTCAGTCGAGTGTCTGACTTCAGCTCAGGTCATGATCTCACAGTCCGTAAGTTCGAGCCCCGCATCAGGCTCTGTGCTGACAGCTCAGATTCTGTCTCCCTCTCTCTGCCCCTCCCCCATTCATGCGCACACACGCACTTTCTCTCTCTCTCTCTCTCAGAAATAAAATAAAAACATTAAAAAAAATTTTAAAGAGTTCATTCATGCCCATTTCCAGTCAATCCTCACTCCCACCCTAGAGGTAATTAGATTCTGATCTTCAGACAAAACCATTTTAACAATAATGTTTGCTCAAAGGTTTTTCAAAATCCACTCAAAAACATTTGACATAGAACCTGAGGGTCCTGGGTTCATACCGGAAATCATCCCTTTACCAACGATGGCCTCTAAGGAAGTCACAACTACTTTTTGTGCCTCACATTTATTGTCTGTTTAGTGGGAATAATAATTCGCTCTCAAGACTTCGAGGTTGTGGAAAAATTAAAAACCCCATAAAATGGGCACCTGTTGGGGTGCCTGCTCATGGGAGGCACTTCACAAATGACTGTTGCTTGTGGGTTTTTCCTGTAGTGATTAGTGTTCCAAGGGGTGGAAATTCTGGGTTTACAGATCTCTGTTGTCTCCCACACACCTAAATGACCTTGGTCAACTTTTAATCTATCTCCTCGGTTTCATCGTCTATAAATTAAATACTTTATTGTTTTCAGAATACATAAACTCTGAGAAATACATAAGAACCTGCATGCGAAAAGATTTTAAAAGCTGGATTTAGGGTATTATTCTGAACACTGGGAGGCTTTACCAGGTCATTGTTTTAAACACTTTCGGAAACGTGCTCAGAGGGCTTTGGACACAGTGAATGAGTAACGGAAATCGGAAATCAGAAATCAGATCGGAATTTAGTCTAGGGCTCTGAGTCACCTCCAGGTTTGACCTTCACCCCACCAGACATTTCTCCTCATAGCCAGGTGACTGAATAAAGAACAATGAAAGCATAACACATTGTATGGAAATCATTGTTAATTTTTTTCACTGACTAAATTTTTCAAAGAGAGGACTACTTTGTTTCAGAGACTACATAATTACATTATATTATCTTGCCATTGCATACCTCTAAACCAACTTAGTGTCATCTATACACATGACAATGGGTTCTAGAGCCGACTTCTGCCTTTACCATGGAACATGGAAAAACGCGAGCATAAACGACAGAAAGATCTCTAGTGGGGCGCCTGGGTGGCTCAGTGGGTTAAGCGGCCGACTTCAGCTCAGGTCATGATCTTGTGCTTCACGAGTTTGAGCCTTGTGTCGGGCTCTGTGCTCTCTGTGCTGACAGCTTGGAGCCTGGAGCCTGCATCAGATTCTGTGTCTCCCTGTCTCTCTGCCCCTCCCCTGCTCAAGCTCTGTTTCTCTCTCAAAAACAAATAAAACATTAAAAAAAAAAAAAAAGAAAGAAAGATCCCCAGAAAACTAGATTTAATACAAAGTAAAAAAAGATCTGCTTGGCAAAGCTATGAGTATAAACACCTTCATAGTGAGAGCAGAGTGGAACAGCATTTACAGTATGTTACTAAAAGCAAAGCAAGGGTGTCTGGGTAGCTCAGGACTAAGCTTTGGACTTCAGCTCGGGTCACGATCTCACAATTTGTGGCTTCAAGCCCCACATGAGGCTCTGTGCTGACAGCTCAGAACTTGGAGCCTGCTTCAGATTCTGTTTTCCTCTCTCTCTGCCCCCCTTCCCCACTCTCATGTCTCTCTCTCAAAAAAGCAAAGAAAGAAAAGTCATACTCAGAAGCATTCCTAACAGAACCATTTTTTTTTCCAAGTCCAGAGGTAATTCTCATTGATTCTAGAAAAGAAATAAAATGGATATATATTTTTTAAATTTACTATGTGAATATTTTGATATATATTCTTCAATCTTTTTCATGCATTCCTTTTTAAATCTTAGAATCAATCATTTTAGATACAAACTCAGTTGTGCAAGGACTACAACTTTTTAAATTCTTCTATATAATTAAGCTAACTATATTTTTCAAGCCCCTTCCATCTAGGAGTAGAAGTGAAATCTCAGTCACTCCCTGTTCGCTGCCTGGGGCCAGGGAGATGGAGGAGGTTAGTGTCTACTCAGTTCATTTTCATCTATCTTTACTGGCTGCATCATTTTTTTGAATCTTAAGAATATTTTTCTCGGGGGGCACCTGGGTGGCTCAGTCGGTTAAGCGGCCGACTTCAGCTCAGGTCATGATCTCGCGGTCTGTGAGTTCGAGCCCACAGCTCAGAGCCTGGAGCCTGCTTCGGATTCAGTGTCTCCCTCTCTCTCTGCCCTCCTCCTGCTCACGCTCTGTCTCTATGTCTCAAAAATAAATAAATTTAAAAAAAAAGAATATTTTTCTCGGGGCGCCTGGGTGGCTCAGTCGGTTAAGCGTCCGACTTCAGCTCTGGTCATGATCTCACGGTTTGGGAGTTCAGGCCCCGCATTGGGCTCTGTGCTGGCAGCTCAGAGCCTGGAGCCTGCTTCAATTCAGATCCTGTGTCTCCCCCTCTCTGTCCCTCCCCTGCTCGCACTCTGTCTCTCTCTCTCTCTCAAAAATAAATTAAAAAACATTAAAAAAAAAAAAAGAATATTTTTCTCTTCTGTTGAAAAAAGTCTTTTTCTTTTCAGGTGGTTTGTACATTTTTAAGAATCTTGAAACAATGTCAAATTATCCATGTATCCAAGTAAAGATTATAGAAATTTAGGGGTGCCTGGCAGGCTTATTTGGAAGAGCATGTGACTCTTGATCTTAGGGTCATGAGTTCAAGCCCCACGATGGGTGCAGAGATTACTTAAATAAATTCTTTTTTAAAACTTAAAAAAAGATTATAGGAATTTATACTCCCATCATCTAAGTGAATTCCTATTTGTTTGTAAATTCCACACACTATGGTTTTGTTCTTTCAACACTGAAATAAATCATAATATATAAATTAAATCAACATATGTTAATTTAAAGAACTTAAACCATGTCAAAGTACAATCAATAGAGTGAACACTCTGTTCCCAGGGCGCCAGCCTGGCTCAGTTGGTAAAAAGCATATGACTCTTGATCTAGGGGTTATGGGTCTAAGCCCCATGTTGGATGTAGAAATTACTTAAAAATAAAATCTTAAGGGGCGCCTGGGTGGCTTAGCTGGTTAAGCATCCAACTTCAGCTCAGGTCATGATCTTGCAGTTTGTGGGTTTGAGCCCCACGTTGGGCTCTGTGCTGACAGCTGAAAGCCTGGAGCCTGCTTCCAATTCTATGTCTCCCTCTCTCTCTGCCCCTCCCCCACTTGCAGTCTGCCTCTCTCAAAAATAAACATTTAAAAATTTTTTTAATTAAAAATAAAATAAAATCTTAAAAAAAAGAAAAATAAAACTCAAACCCCTGTTCTCCCAACCATACTCTCTACTGTTCTACCAATATACTTCCAGGGTATTTTCATATAGTAAGTTAGAGACAGACAGATGAAAGATGAATAGGAAAGAGAGATTAATGTATACATTTAATAGAACACAGAGATTTGTCTCTTTTGAAGACAAAAAATAGGAACATGGATACTGTTTCGGGACTTTTTTTTAACCTATTATAAACAGTCATTTAATAAAAACTTACTGAATATCTGCTATTCATTGTTTTATACACTAGATATTTTTCCATGTCAGTAAATACAAATCTATACAATCATTTGTAATGGGTGTATAGTGTTCTGTTGTATGATACATCATAAGTAAGTAACCAATCCTCTGTTATTTCTATTTAAAACTCCATTCAATCTTTGTACAACCATCTTTGTGTACTTAGATTATTTTCTTAAGTTAAATTCCAGAAGGGGAGAGCTGAAACAAAGGACATGCACATTAAAAATGTTGATACATATTCCCAGCTTTATCGCCAGGAAAGACAGTTAATCTTACTAGCAGTGTATAAGAATTCTTGTTTCTCAATATCATTACCAAAACGGGCACTCTTCTCCTTTTTAATTCTTCACACAGCATCAAACACCCCAATTGTTGTCATTTTATTTTGCTTTTAATCAGTACTTAATTCTATGTGCAGTTGAGAAAGTCAAGGAAACTTCTGGGCAGGGAAGGACTTTACCCCAGCGACGTGAGGGCTGGAGTTGAGGAAAGAGGCCTAGAGACAGGGAGACCAGGTGAGACGTGCTTAGGTCAGAAGCAGCTGTGAAGAAGGGGGATTGCACTGGTCAGGGCAGTCAAAATCCAACTAAGACCATTGGGATGAAATCTCAGAACGGTGTGGTCTGATGTAGTTACAACTATAGAAAGTCAAACTTATCACTTATATTGTGCTTTAAGACATTTAACAAAAAGGGAGTGACTTGCAAGCTTGATAAATTTGGGTGGTTCAGCCAGTTCTAAGGAGGGAAGAGGGAACCCGGTCCTAATGCTCATGAATGAATGAACTTCTGCCCCAGTGTACCTATTGGGTGGAGCTGGAAAGCTCATTTGAATCTATCATGACTGGATTTTCTTTTCTTTTCTTTTTTTTTTAACTTTAGCATAATGAGAGGCTCTTGGGTGGCTCAGTCGGTTAAGCATCCATCTTCAGCTCAGGTCATGATCTCGAGGTCCAGGGGTTTGGGCCCCGTGTGGGGCTCTGGGCTGACAGCTTAGAGCCTGGAGCCTGCTTTAGATTCTGTGTCTCCCTCTCTCTCTGTTCCTCCCCCACTCATGCTCTGTCTCTCTCTGTCTCTCAAAAATGAATAAATGTTAAAAAAATTTTTTTAAAATAAAATAAAATTGGGGGCGCCTGGGTGGCTCAGTCGGTTGAGCGGCCAACTTCAGCTCGGTCATGATCTCACAGTCTGTGAGTTCGAGTCCTGTGTCGGGCTCTGTGCCAATGGCTCAGAGCCTGGAGCCTGCTTTGGATTCTGTGTGTGCCTCTCTCTCTGCCCTTCCCCTGCTCACGCTCTGTCTCTCAAAAATAAATAAACGTTAAAAACGTTTAAAACGTTAAAAAAATAAAAATAAAATAAAATTCAGCAGAATGATAATAATAATTAATAATAAAATTACTAGTGTTTATACAGTGAAAAGCAAGTGTCCTTATCTTAAGATTGCCAAAGTTAATGACTGTTTTCTCCCCTTGCTGGTTTTAATAATACTACTAATAATAGCTCACTTTCTTTTTAGTGGTTACTCTCAGAAACTAGATTTCCTACATATATTTACTCAATCAAATCCCTACAACTCTCTGAATATGTTCAGCTTACAGTCCTCATATTTCTAGATAACACTGTATCACAGAGAAGTTCAATAACGTACCCAAGGTTGCATGATTTATGAGCAATGGAACTGGAATTCAAACGCAGACAGTCTGGCTTCCCAGCCTGTTTGATTAATCAAATCATACTGCTCTAAATCCTTTTCATGGTGGAATTTTCTAGACATAAAGAGAGAAGGGCCAAAAAGCTTTGCATTATTTCCTATCACAGGTGATACTAAGCAGATTTCATCTACCTGACTCCTGAGCTGGTGTGGCCCCCTCAGCAGCAGAGGCAGACTCAAGTGATTTATCCACAGCTGCCCACTACTGCCATTTCTTATATGTCCTTCCTGGGATATATATAAAAATAGGGATAGTTTTTCTGTATAACTTTTACACAAGTGGTTAAGAATTCACCTTGGAAGTCATTCTTTTTTGGTTCATAACTAACTCATTCTCATTCGTTTTTATCAGCTGATATTCCATTTCTTTATTTAACGAATCCCCTGGTAATAGATTTTTTCCTAAACAATACTACAATTACTATCTTTGGATATAAGTCCTTTGCATAATTGAAAGCTACACTATTCCTAGTAGTGAAATTATTATATCAAAGGGCATGTGCATTTTAAGGTTTACTAGATTGTACTTAATTTACCTCCAAGGCATTGCAATCTGCATTCCCACCGAAGGTTTGCCTCCGCCTCGCGGATGAAATAAATGTACCTTCAGTCTGACACCCCCTCGCCATCACAATCCATTCCCTAATTCCGTTTTTCAAGGAAGACTTTGGTCGGTAATGCTGTTCTCTGGGAAGAAAAGGAACACAGGAATACAGTACATAGAGGACATACCAACCTTTGCTGGGAAGTTCTGTCCTCTCTATTCTCCATGGGAAGTGACTGATTCCAGGGCTGGGGTAGAGAAACTAGAAATGGAACATTCTATTGTGCAATGAAGTGCTCAAAGAGTTATGGGGGGATGTCAACGAGGTCATAGAAACTGTCAAGTACGGAATAATTCGTGCTATTAAAATAATTTTGATTTATATAAGCCATTGCATCAGGTTAGAACCTCCTGAATAAAATAAAAATCCATGAGTCTGTTGTGATAAAAATAAATGAATACATAAACAAATGGGAGAGAAAGTAAAGCTCTTTTAGTAGTATGCCAACAAATAAATGTAGAAGGAATGACAGAATTAGAAAATCACCAATTGGCCACCACCATAATAGTAATAAATGATTCAGACAAGAATCGTCAATAAATTCTAAAACAATGAGTGAAAGTTGGATAGAGAACAAGATATTCATAGAGTCTAAAGTATCTCTTCACAAAAAAAGTCATTGATTATTAATTGATGGTACTAAATACTCATTAACTTATCAATGGGAAAAACATGGGGAACATTAGCTTAATCATATGATAAAAGTTAACATCACCAGTAATGGAACAAATGGACATTATGTGCTTTCTGTTATGTTATACCGAGAAAAACACAACATCTGCTTGTGGGTTGTTTTTTTGGTTTGTTTTTTTTTTTTTTGCCAACAACGCACAGCTTGAATCTAACCATAAAGGATCATCCAGCAAACCCAAATTTCAGCACAATCCACAAAGTAACTGGACTGTTCTTTTCAAAAATGTCAAGGTCATGAAAGACAAACTGTTCCAGATTGAAAGGAATAAAGAGATATAACAACTATGTACAATTCTGATCAATTGGCTTGGATCCCGGACCAATAAAGGACATCATTGGGACTAACAGTGAAATGTGAAAGGGGTCTGTGGAGAGATGTAAATACAGTATCTGTTAATTTGCTTTATAATTATGCAGAAGAGTGTTTCTGTTTTTAGGAAACATACACTAAAGTAGTAAGAAGTAATGGAACTTCAAGTCTGCAACATATTCTCAAGTTCAGAAAAATATTATGTTACTATAATGAGAATAACAAGGCAAATATAAGATATTACCAACGGGAAAATCTGAGTAAAGTCTATGTAAGAGTTCTTTGTAGTGTACTTACAACTTTTCTATATGCTGAAATTATTCAAAAACAAAAAGTTAAGATAGTGTACTTACAACTTTTCTATATGCTGAAATTATTCAAAAACAAAAAGTTAAGACGACGTTTAAAGTATAAAACTAATGGCAATACCTATGAGAAAATTTACTAACCTTCCGAGGAACTGATACTTCCAATTTAATACAAGACTTCCAAAGAATGCAAAAGGACAAAACGCTCCTCAATTCATTCTATGAGGCTAGTGCAAACTGGGTAACTAAACTAGATGTGACAGATGACACAAGAAGGAAAAATTACAGTCTCGTGCATGAACGTACGTGCAAAATCCCAAACAAAATACTAGCGAAGTGAATCCAGCAATGTGTAGAAAAGATAATACACTGTACCTAAGTTCAGCTCATCCTCGAATACAAATTTCATCTGACATTAAGTTTTGTAAATGTAATTCATTACATTAATAGATTTAAAAAGAAGTATCATATATTCTCAAGAAGTCTATAAAAAGCACTTGTGAAAAAACCCTTGACAAACTAGGAATGGAGAGAAATTTCTTTAACCGGATAAACAGTGTCCACAAACAAAAAGATGCTCCCTTATCAGCTCTGTTCTACACTGTACTAGTGGTTGTAGCCAGCCCAGCAAGACAAGGAAGGAAAGGAATTGGGGAGAAGAAAAGGGAGAGAATAAGGAAGGAGAGAAGATACATGGCATTGGGAGTGAAAAGGCAGCAACAAAATTGGCTTTATCCACAGATGATACAAATATTTACTAGGAAACTCGAGAGTCTTCGAATTATAATTAATTAAGAAGTTTAGTAAGCTGGCCAGATACAAAATTGATATACAAAAAATCGATTGTTTAGATACCTTGGCCACAAAGAAAACAATTTCCAAAATGATACCATTAACCAGAGGAAAACAGAGATCCTAGTAACAGTTTTCCTAAAAGATGTACAAGGAATTAACGAAGACCTAAATAAATGCAAGCAGTTAGCATGTTCATGGATAGAAAGACGCCATCTTAAAAATGTGACTTAAAAACATATACTTTGGGGGGGGCGCCTGGGTGGCTCAGTCGGTTAAGCATCTGACTTCGGCTCAGGTCATGATCTCACAATTCGTGAGTTCGAGCCCCGTGTTGGGCTCCCTGCTGACAGCTCAGAGCCTGGAGCCTGCTTCGGATTCTGTGTCTCCCTCTCTCTCTGCTCCTCCCCCACTCATGCTCTGTCTCTCAAAAATTAAATAAACATTAAAAATATATATATATATATATATATATATATATATATACATAATATATATATTATATATATATACACACTTTGGTTCCAGAATGTCCTGGGCTCTGCTAGTAGCAGGCAAGTAACTGAACCTCTCCCTATCTCCAATTCCTTCTCTGTAAAACATAGTAAAAAGAGCACTTCCCTCATAGAACTGTTTAAGAGGATTACATGAAATAATGCCTAGCAGAGTGTAGTGCCTGCTGCGTAGGAAACCGCTGGTGAGGCTGCGACTGGCCGCCACGCCTTGTGGAGCAATAAATAAAAGTCTGGTCCCCCAACCAACATGCAGCAACCACCTCTCCGCTTTTTATGTGACAGTGAAATCCACTTCTATCCCGTTTAAACCTCTCTGGTTGGGGCGCCCAGAGGGCTCAGTCCATCTGACTCTGGCTCAGCTCATGACCTCACAGTTGCTTGGAGCTCCGCCTGGGGCTCTGTGCTGACAGCTCAGAGCCTGGAACCTGCTTCGGATTCGTGCCTCCCTCGCTCTCGGCCCCTCCCCCTCTCCAGGTCTCTCTCTCTCTCTCTCTCTCTCTCTCTCTCTCTCTCCCCCCCCCTTTCTCGGCCCCTCCCTCGCTTGTGTGTTTTTTCTCTTTCTCAAAATTAAACAAATAAACATAAAAAAAAAAACCCACTCTCGTTTGCAGTTTCCCCCAAGCTCTCTCAAAAAATGAAAAAACGTTAAATAAATTAAAACAAAAAACCAAACAAACACTCTTGTTGGCAGGTTTCCCATCCCTTGTAGCTGAGCTTAATCCAGGCAAATACCCTGTCTAACCCAAAAACAGCCAAAGGCCACACCGCGGGTCCCTCACCCACCTTCCACCAGGTGCTGGCTCCTCTGGCCTCTCCCGGAGAGGGGGGGCGGGGGCACGTGACCCAGTTTCAGCCAATAGGCTGTAAGGGGCGCCTACAGAGGGCTTCTGGGAAAATCCCAGGTCTCGAAGGGCAGAGGAGACTCAGGTGCTACTACTATCACTCGCTGCTTGCTCTAGTTTGAGCTCCCCCAGGAGCCGGCTCTGAAACGAGCCTTTGAGCCTCAGTAGTGTGTTTGGGAGATGTTCCCGGGAAACACTGGGTGGGGAGTGGGGAAGTGAGACTGGAAAAGGCAAGAAGCCAACAAAAGTTGAGTTGTCAAAGCAAGTTCCCGTGGGGGTAACCGAGGCATAATCCCACTGAGAAGCAACGTGGAATGTAACTTCAAAGTGAGCCCCCTCCCCAAGGGCACGGAGCAGGACTTGCTCAACTGTTCCCACCAGCTATTGCTTGAGTGCTGTCCCCAGTGGCTCCAGTGGCCGGAGACCCCTCAGCTAGGAGTGTGTATGGGATAGGTTGCTAGCAGTTTGAAGCTGGGCCGGCATCCATGAAATGCCAAGGGGGTATGGGCAGGGTACTGACAACATTTGTTACATCCAGCTTGCTCGCCCTGTTGAAATGTTTGTGAGAGAATGTGACATGGGGCGGGGGGGAGGGGGGGGCGGGCGCTGCTGCAGCCGCGATGGGAAGGCAGAGAAAACTCAGAGTCCGGGGCCCCAGAACTGGGGCATCAAAGAGCCACTGAACCCAAAGAACGCTTCTTTATTAAACCACTGATTGTTGAGACAAATGCATTTTTAAAACCCATATATCTTTCTCTTGATGCTTTGCTCAAGGACATTTAGCTTAATCTCAGTGGGGTTAGAGTTTTGGAAACCAAAGCCAGGAGACTTAGTGATATTTCTGATTTTTGTTTGATCAGGGGAAAGAGAGAGCCAAAAAGGGAAAACACTTGATGAAGAAACGGTGGGGAGAGGGAAAGGAAGAACACAAGATAATAGCTGGAGAATAGTATCTTACCACAGTGGTTCATGATGGCTGTGGCTTCGAGCTGGGAGGCCAGCCCTGCATCTGAGTTAATTCCCAGACCAGGTCCTCACCCAGGGTCTAGTCCTCTTGCCTATCCGGCAGTGCTCTCTCCACCGCCCCTACCCACCCCTGCCACGGAGAGCCCTGAGAACTGACCAGAACCTCCAGAATTCAAAACAAGGCAGAAAAAATCTGTTGGTTTCCCTTAACTATACACGTTGGGTTCCAACTGCTGTGAGGCAAACCGACTAGATACTGGAGTGTGGGAAGAAACGCTTAGAGACACAAAGGAACAGTGAGCCTTACTGGAAAGAAATGACACGGATGTGCCCTTTTTTCTTCCTTACCCTACCTTGGCTTCTTATGTTTCCCTGTCAAGATTCACCTGACGTTTGCCTGACTCGGGCCTGACTGAACTTCCTCTCTTCACAACTGCCACCTCGCCAACTGGTAGAAACGAACCTCAGCCTTAGCAGTATCCCGTTCCCTCAAGTCTTTTGTGGTTCCTTCCTACCATACTGGGTCCATGTGGCCATTGTGCTCGGCTGAGGTTGGCAGAGATAGAACCTCCCTCTGCACCCTCTAGATACTATCTACAGGACACTGTTCTGTCTTGAACATTTTTTTTCCCCCTGGGTTTTGAAACTTATCACCTTTCCAGAATCTTAAGGGAAGGGAAGTGACCATGGGTCCTTCATCCCTGAGAAGGTGTTCTCCTCATTGCGAGATCGTTTATGGAGAAACTATTGGAGTGTCGCAGAGGGGTTGAGAGAAGGAGGTGCCTTTGAGATGTCATGCGATGGACAGGAAACTTTGCTCAGATGAAAGGTTGGTGAGTCCTCCAAGAAGGACCGTCAAAACCTTGTTCTGGGGGTGCCTGGGTGGCTCAGTCGGTTAAGCGTCGTCTTCAGTTCAGGTCATGATCTCACGGTCCATGAGTTCGAGCCCCGTGTCGCGCTCTGTGCTGACTGCTCAGAGCCTGGAGCCTGCTACGGATTCTGTGTCTTTCTCTCTCTCTGCTCCTCCCCTGCTTGCACTCTCTCTCTCTCTCTCTCTGTCAAAAATAAACAAACATTAAAACAAAACAAAAAAAAAACCCTTGTTCTGACTAGTAGAAATAAATGAAGTTTCCCTTCAAGGGTGCACCAGCATAAAATCTTTACATGGCTTTATAATTGGGTCCCAGACTCTCCTCCAGACTGTAGGTTAGGTAGTTAGTCCCGGCCACACAGCACCCTGTCTCCAAGCCCTGTTCGAAAGGACTTGGTAGCTGCATTTCATTTTCCGACTGGCTCAGGTCCCCGGGAGGCCTGTGGGCTTAGAGGTGGCCTTCGAAGGCCGACTCTTGGAAAATGACCTCTGGCCTTTACCAAAGATATCCTTCTCCCTTGCAAGGTACCAAAGTGGCAGATCCCAGCGTCTGAAAGAATGGACGGCTTGGCGGTAACTAGGCTGTACTGTTATCCGATGACCCAAGGTTTCCCTGGTGCACTACGTAACCCTCCAAGACTTTTGTCCGATCACAGCAGACGTAGCCCCAAGAATAATTAAGATTGAATTTCCCACAAGTCAAATGAGAGGAGGAACCAGAGCCAGGAGCTTGATTTGAAGGAAGTCAGGATATTTCCTACACACTTCCGTTTATAGAGTGACATTAACATGGGCTCCTTGTAAACAAATTCAGGCTCGGAGAGGTTGGATAACTTGTCCAAGACCACCCAGCTTAACAAGCAACAGAGCTACACATTAAATATACTTTTCCTTCCACGGCCAGACTTTTCCCATTTTAGCTTGCTACCTCTCAGCCATGTTGAGAATTATATTCCTCTTTTCTGAAATTACTGCCAAGCAATCCACATATAGTTAACTAAGACTGCCAATTTTGCTTTCTAAATACTTCTCAAAATTTCCTGTGTTCTCCACACCGAATGCCATCTAGGCCGTTATCTCTTACCTAAACATTTGTAATCGTTTCCTAACAGCCTCCTTGCATTCACTCTTCTCTTTGCCACTCCCATTCCTATTCCAAATATAATCCAGAGTGATCTTCTCAAAATAGAAAGCTGATCCTATCTTCACTCTATCTAAAACCCTTCACTGGCTTTATATTTTAGTATTTGAACCCAAATCCCTTACCTGGTTCCCTATGTCTGCATCTTTTCAGCTTCCTCTTCTGTTGTCATTCCCAGCTCTGTGCTTCAGCCACGGGGCCTTTGCACATGCCATTCCAAACACTCAGAACATTCTCCTGCATTCTTTCCCTATCCTTCCAGATTTTGTGTCGAATTCCTTTTTCCCAGTGAAAACTTTTGTGGTTCCTCCAGGTCATTTCTCTTGGTTTTTACTATTGTAACATTTGGCACTTTAACCTCACAGCACCTAACACAGGTTATACTCAATTTTTAGTTCTTGTTCTTAATAGATTAGTAATAACCATCTCTCTTATTAGATTGTTAACTCTGTGAGAAGAGGGACAATACTTAGTGAACAAACTACCTTGTGGACTGAAACACGGTAAATGCTCAATAAATACCTGTTGAATGAATGAACTTTAATTAACTTTAAGAAGATAAGCAGAAACCAAAGGAGGGGTAAAGGAGAGGGTTATGATCAGCTATGGTTCTCGGTTTACTCTGATGGCCTTTCTTACACGGAGGGAATTGTGGAAAACAGAAAAAGACATTTCAATATCGTTTTAAAATTTTTTAGACAGGAAAGTGGTGTTTTATAACTAGAGTTTTGATATATAGCTGCAGTATATTAATGTCTGTATAGAAAAATTACTCTAGGACAGCTTGCGACTGGCTTCATCTGGTCCACACCCACTTCCAGGAAAACTGAATCACGAACAGTGAGACCGAAGAAAGAGAAATATTCCAAATGAGCTACTGGAACAGTACAAACTGTGATTAACTTTGCCTCTTGCTGCCTCGCACAATTAAATGCTACTCGTGTTGATTACAAAGGGAACGGACATTTTTATTGTTAATTTCTTTTCCTCGCAACTGGAAACGGACACAGGCTTGCTGGATAGTAAAGTTTTTGTTTTTTTTGTTTTTTTTGTTTTTTAATTCCAGGAAATAAAATACAATTCCAGACTCGAGCTATAATTTTTTTAGGGCGTGACCAAGGCATATCTGAGGAAGAAAAGAAGAGACGCTCTCTTTGAATGACTCCAAAGATATGGCTCTGTTTGTTTTCAGCTCGTAAAATTTGTGGGCTTTTTTCCCAAGGTTCCCTTTGCTTTATGGAATAGATAATAGAATAAAAATCTATATAACCTACCTGTCTTCTCCATACAATTCTGTTATGTAGCTGGAGGTATATTTCTACGAAAAAAATGTTGCCGTGATATGTTAAAAATGTAGGCGGGTTTCTTTTACTCAGGTGTGATAAGTCAGCAGACATGGCCAGGTCCGTCATGAACAAAAAAAAAGTTTATACTCACAGATGCCTAGAAACAGGAGGCGCACCCTGTCATGAAGGGCCACATGGGAAGGGACCAAGGATGGTCAGGCGGCAGAAGAGCGGGAGAGGGCAGAGTATGGCCCAGAACCTTTATTGGAGTTCTCTTGGGAAAGAACCGGCCAGGCAGGGTAGATACAATGAGTAGGCTTAGGATCGGATGGCTTGAATAATTCTGGCCGACTCTGGGCTATAGGGGTGGTCTCTAGTTGTCCAGCACCTGGCTCTGGGGTGATTTAGGGCAAGAAGAATACAGCTTGGTGTGGGAGAGTTTGATAAACCAGGGGGTTGAGGGTGTGAGCTTGGATTGGTTGGTTTTTTATATCAAAGCCACGCTGGCAGGGGAGTCATTTGCTATCTGTCGGAACTAGCTAGCCCTGGGAAGAACAGTCTCTCTAGCATCAAGAATACAGAAAACAAGCAAATAGAGTCAACACACCTTAGGAGCAGCCGACTGGGACTTTCTTGGGTTTCTTCAGAGTGTTTCCTTCAGCTTGCTCGCCCCTTTCTTTCTTTTCCTCCCTTGTTCCCTTGCCCTTTTATCCTAATGACTATTCATTGAGGACCTACTGCCTGTGTGTCAGGCACTGTGTCTGGAACTGCAGAAGTCTGCGGTGGACAAGCACAGTCCCTGCCCTCAGGAAGCTCGCAGTCCGGTGGGGAAGGTGGACATCAACCTTATGGCGGTGTTGGAACTTTAGGGACCTTTTTAGACTTGTTTTTAAAATGTGTTACTCTCGGGGCGCCTGCGTGGCTTGCCGGTTAAGCTTCTGACTTCGGCTCAGGTCACGATCTCACAGTTCATGGGTTCAAGCCCCACGTTGGGTTCTGTGCTGACAGCTGGGAGACTGGAGCCTGCCTCAGATTCTGTGGCTGCTCCCTCTCTCACTGCCCTTCCCCCACTCACACCTCTGTCTCTGTCTCTGTCTCTCTCTCTTTCTCTCTCTCTCTCTCTCTCAAAAGTAAATAAACATTTTTAAAACTTTTTTTAAATAAAATAAAATGTTTTTCTCTCTCCTTTCTTTTGTTATCATATTTACCTCTACCATTTCCTGCCCTTCTGTTGTCTGGGCTACTATTTAGTCAAGAATTGCAGGAAGTTAAAGGAAAAGGGAACTGACTGAGTTTTAAGGGTCTCCCTGTGAGGTGTTGGACTTTAGTAATGGGGCTTGTAGTTCCTTTGTAATAATCGTGGAGCTCTATTGTAGACAGTTGTGCTGGCCGGAATCCTCTAGGTGAGAGGAGTGTTATTCTTTCTTATTCTACCTCATGTGGAAAACATGTAACACTCTTTTCTCCCAAGATGTCAAGTCAAGGAGTTATTACAGAGGCAAAGTAACATAAAACAGGGAATACTTTTATTTCCCGCTATTCGATATTCAGGTACTTTGATCACCTGCACAGCATGGGTGTTAAAGGAAAGGAAGATGGTTTACAAGAATGCCTAGCACCCAGGACATTGAGTTGTGGCGACTGTTTCCAGAACCAGTGCACTTTCTCAGCAACACTGTTGGGAGCCATTTTGGGCTCCCAGGCTGAGACCCCTCCCTGTGTGGGAAAGGTTGAAGCAAAGCTCCCGCCAGCCAAACTGGTGCCTAGTTTTACCCCCTTCTAAATAACCTTTCAGGCCTGGATTTCTTGAGCTGCTTTCATTGGCCTAAGGGACATAATGCTCTTTGGTTTTATGGCACATGGAAAAGGGGACCTGGTCTTGACGGATAAAATCTGAATGAGAGTAACCTGGTCAGAAGTAGCCTCAAATTTGCCTCTTGGGGATAGGTTACACGAATTGATCATACAGAATAGCAGTTATGAGTTGGCTAGAAATTAGCAGACATTAGGCCCCAAGACTCCTTAAACCAAACTAGATTTTCCCTGCAAGTATCGCATTGTGTTAATCATCCCCTCAGCCCCACCATAAGACCTCAAGGCACATCTCCGTAAGGCTTCTCTCAGTATTTGATTAACAGACTGATAGGAGAGACTGAAAAGAGATTTAGGACCTTCCCCGGAGGTTAGCCTAGCCCAAAAGTTAGAAGCACTGTTTACAGATAAGGTGCAAACAATAGCCAACCTTCCTGAGGTTAACATTTCACAAATCCTTTTGCTATTCCCCTCCCTCCCCATGCTCCTTTATAATAAAAAGGCAATAACAAAATACTTTTACAGAAACTGCTGTTTGTATAAAGAACAGATAAACATGAGCCCTTACGATATAGGCTCACTCACTCATAAAGGAAAAGAACTTAGACAAGTATTAGAGATCATGTCTCTACCTCCCCCATTATGGTTAAAGATTATGGATAGAATGTCTCCTAATCTATCTATAGATAATTAACATAGGCAGGCCTAGGTAACTTCCTGTTCTCTCCCCTACCCTAAATTTATATGTTACCAACATACAGGATTAAGGAAGTTGCTGCCTTGCTGGTAAAAACAATTATTGTTAAAGAGATCAAACTATGGAATGTCACTCATTGTTGTAATGTAACTCGCTACCTTTAAAAATAAGGACACTGAGACTAGCAGATTGGAGATGCCAGAATTGCCAGGGCTGCCTGCTTGGTCATCAGACTCCATCTCTCATGGCTCTCTCACTTCATTTCGCCTGACCGTCCGTCCTTCGTGGACCCCTAGATTCGCCGGAACAAGGACCCCAGCACAACACCTCATCTCACTGTGGATCAGAGCTGGAGTTGCCTTGAAAGCCCTGATATTTTTGCTCGAAGGGTACTAAACTCTGAGTCTTTGTGTCCCTCAAGTTTCAACCTCATTCTTAAATGGCAGCCTAGCTGAATACAAACTTTTGGGTTGTCAGTTTGTTTTCCCTAAGCATCTCTGGTATCTGTTTGCTGCCACGGAGAAGCATACGGCCATTATAGATTCTTCCCACCATCTGCCTCTTCTCTCTGGTAGCTTCATAGATCGTCTTTTATCTCAGGTGTTCTGCAATATCACTTTTATAAATCTAAGCGTAGGTTTATTTTTATTTTTCCTTCTTGTATTTTAAAGCACAATTTATATCTGAAGATTCATGCCTCTCAACAATTCTGGATAACTTTCAAGTCACGGCCTTAAACATTGCTTCTGTACCATTCAATCCAGCATCTTCTTCCGGAGCACCACTTGTATGTATTTTGGAGTCTCTTCATCTATTATCCACCTCTCTTAACTGTCTCTGTGATGCATTCTGAGCAAATGCTACAAAGATGTTTTCCAGTTTAGCAATCCTCTCTTCACCTGTGTCTAGACTAGAGTTTATCTTACGTGCAGAGTTTTAGATCTCATCGACTCTAATTTTCCTTCCTAAGAGTTTCAATTGGTAATTTTGTATAGCCAATTATTCTCGTTTCTCTTCTGCCTGTTTTGGATTTATAATTTTTTTCCTTGAATGGATATTGTTCTTTTGTCTCTTTTAACATCCTAAGTATATGCAATGCCTTTTCCGCAGAGCTTCCTCAAATATCCATGGGATAGGAGTAACATTAAAGGACCGCAAGAGTTTGGACAATGGCATGACAGTGGAGACTGAAGATTTGAAGCTTCTTTAAATATTGAGCTCTGAGTAAGACCTCTTGCTCCTTTTTAGCCTGTCAGGGAGGCAGGTTTGGGGTTGTAGGAAAGGGCATTAAACAGCCTTTAGTAAGGCCCGAAATAGACTTTCCCACTGACCCAGTGCAGTAGAATTTAAAGTCTGATTTATTGCCATAGACAAAATACAGAAATGGGTCATTTCTTGAAAAAAACGAGGTTGTGGTTGCCACTTCATACCTGCCTGTCTGTGCCTCCTTTAGGGAAACAAAAGTGAAAGTATAATTCACATACCCGTTAGAGCCTGCCTTTTTTCACTAGATTTTAAATCATGAACTTCTTTCCATCCTTACATATTTTCTCTTACTTTCGTCCGGATTAATTGCTCCTTCGTTTTCTCCGTTTTCTCTTTATCTAATCATCTTTGTTTCGTTGGCGCACTTACCTGTGTGCACCCTAATTTTGTCCTCTGGAGGAAAGCCGGAGAGAGTCCTCCTTCAGGCCTGCCTGTTGCCATGGAGATGGAGACGCGGTGCTGCTGGCGGGTCTGTCAGGTACTCCTCCTGCCGGCCAGGTATGGAGAGGAAACCATTTGGGGGGCAAGCTCGCGGGAACCCATTCTGAAGCCGTCAAGTTGTTTGAGTCCCTAAAATGGGCCTCCCCACCTGCTGTATTGAGCAAAGGACCTGGCCCTGTGCAGTGACCCAGCGGCGGGTGGATTTGATTGGGATAATCCGCATCATGCCCCGGCGAGCAACGGGAGAGAACATCTGGGCTGGGTCAGGGCCGAAGCTCGTGTGAGAAGAAAGAGACAAAGCTTCTCTCCCACTTTGCCTCCACCCCAGCAATGAACGGGAACTTTCTGGAAGTAACCTTATGGGCAGAGGACAGCAACGTGAGATGGTTGGAGCAGGAGAGAAAGGCCTGGGGAATCCGGGTGGAGACCGAGGGTGGCACGTTTACACTTGCACTTAAGGATCTGTTAGGGGGGCTTCCAAAGACAGCCACGGAGGGGGTCTGGGAAGGGAGGAGCTGAAGTTCCGCTCTCAAGTAGGTGACAAACCAAAGCCTTACGATGTGGGGGTAACGTAGGTGCACCATTTTTTGTACTTACAAATGGAGCTCATTGGGGGACCTGCATCTTGGGGTTATTTTATTCTTGTTTATTTATTTTTTATTTGAGAAAGAGACAGAAAGAGAGCATGAGCAGGGGAAAGGGACAGAGGGAGAGAGAGAGAGAGAGAAAGAATCTTTTTTTTTCAGTTTATTTATTTATTTGGAGAGAGGCAGAGAGAGAGAGAGAAAAAAAAAAAAGAACAAGCGGGGGGAGGGGGTGCGGAGAAAGAGGGAGACAGAGGATCCAAGGCGGGCCGTGTGCTGAGAGCAGACAGCCCGATGCCAGGCTGGAACTCAAAAATCATGAAATCATGATCTGAACCAAAGTCAGATGCTTCACCAACTGAGCCACCCAGGCGTCCCGAGAGAGGGAATCTTAAGCAGGCTCCACGCATGGAGACAGCTGCACGGCTTGATTTCACGACCCTGAGATCACGACCTGAACTGAAATCGAGTCAAATGCTTAACCCACGGAGCCGCCCAGGGGCCCCTCCTGGGGGTATTTTAAACCTCAGTGTATCTGTAGCACGACTGTACAAGTTACTTACCTAAGAATTTTGTTGGGATGTGGAGACGGATGACGGCATACGTGCCCCAAAAGGGTATGGAAAAGGTTTACTCCTTTCTGGGGAGAGTAGGGTGTCCCTCCAGCCGGTCTCAAAATGGTTTGAGAGAGCCGGGAAAAGAGACTGGCTTGAGGGTATTACGTCTGGGGTAAGGCCAGGTACGGATTCCGTGTGTGTTTGAACTTCCTGTTGGTGCAAAGAAGGGAACACCACACTCTTTTCAGCTTGCCAGGATGTGGGATGCAAGGGGAAGAGCAAGGTGTAAAACTTAAAAGCCCTCAGAAAACATCAGAAAAGAAAAGAATCAGGCTCTTGATTATAGTATGTGACCTAGTTGACATAATTATCTTCATGCAAACTAGCTGAAGCTGATGTTGAGATATATATATATATATATATAAATGATTTTGACATAACATACTTTCCTGAAGATAAAATAACAAACCATTAAATTTGAGTTTTCTTTTTTTTTTTTTTAAGTCTATTTATTTATCGTGAGAGAGAGAGAGAGGGAGAGGGGGCGAATCCCAAGCAGGCTCTGCACCATCATCGTGGAACCCGACGCGTGGCTCGAACTCATGAACTATGAGATCATGACCTGAGCTGAAATCAAGAGTCAGACGCCTAACCGACTGAACCACCCAGGTGCCCCGAGTTTTCTTTTTAAAGAAGGATTAAGTCGTATACACAAAATACACTGCACTCTAACCCACCCATCCCTGAGCCTTGCCTCATCTACATTCTTTTCCTTTTGATTTGCTCCAGCCCCTGCTCTTGCTACTGCTTTCAGTAATAATCACAATGATGCCTCCATGACCTGCAGTAGGTTATCGGTTGTGTCCCTGGATCAGGAGGGCAGAGTGGCTTGGCAGCGTCCAGGAAGTTGCGTGTAGGGTGTGTTAAACGAGGGGGGGAAATGCATCGCTCTGCAGGTATTAATGCAACAGCCACATCTAGCTGGGATTGCAGAATGTTGGCTGATGAATGCCCTTTATTCCACTTTGATGGATTATACCAAATAAAATCATTCGCTGTCGGCTCGAGCATGCTTCGCAGGGCCGAAAAGCCAGGCCGTGTTAGCCTGGGGCAAATTCTACCTGTGGTGAATGAAGACCTTCGTGGAAGTCCTATTGTTCAAGTTCTTATTGTTGCAACTCAGTCTTACGTAAATGTTGAGCAGGGAAATTCTTGACGTGCCATCTGTGTCTTCCAATGATGCTTATCAGAACACTTGAGAGGCAGCGAAGAGAAAATCGCCAAACACTGAAGTAATGAAAACATACTCTCATGAAGGGGAGGCCGGGTCCGCTGTCAGGTCCAGCAAAACCACAGAGTTGACTTCAGCAGAGTCTCTGGGGTGCTACCGGGTGTAAAGGAAAGACGTCTCACGCAGTGGACCACTATTTGGCATGGGATCCTCCCTGGGGACCTCGTCCTGGACCATTACCAAAGAGCTTCGCTAGAAGCCAGCAATTTCCCATTCCTACAGGGAATCCTGGGAAGAACCTTACAGGGAGTATGATTTTACGGGAGGGCGATTATAAGCAATAGTCTATTGGCTGGGTAGGAGCTGAGCCCCGAGATGCGCGAGGAGCTTCACCTTAGACCCTTTGTCTCCCTCTATGCATCCATTTTGCATATGCACCTGTGTGAACACTAGCCATATGTCCCTTCCGGTCGTGACTTCCCGCTGCCATGATTAATAATGCCGCAGCTGACTTTCGCCTGGTTTGTATTTTATATACTCTTGTATTCAGCTTCTTTCACTGAACTTGATGCTGTCTGTAAGAGTCATCCACATTGTTCCGCGTAGCAATAGGTGCAGTCACTGTCAGGATTGTATGGATATACCACAGTTCATCTCTCCTGACGGTGATGGTCATTTGGGCTGTTGACCGTTTGGGGATATTATGAATAGTGTTGCTATGAACATTCCTATACATTTTCCGTGAACACATATGTGTATTTATGTTGGGCATATACCCAGGAGTGCATTTGCTTGGCCATATAGCGTGTGTATGTTTGGCTTTACTACTTGATACCAAAGGATTTTCCAAAATGGGATCATGAGAGTTGCAGTCGCTCTTCATCCGCAGCAGAATTTCCTGTGGTTTGTTTTACTCCAGTCAGTAGTTTTTATGTCTATTTCTCTGAAAACTTACGAGACTGAACACCTCGTTATATCTTTACGTTAATTGTTCATTTGAATATCAGCTTTTGGGAAGTTCAAGACTTTGCTCATTTTCCTATTGGGCTGTTTGGTCTTTAAAAAATTGGTTTGAAGGGGTTGTTTATATATTCTGGACACAAATCTGTTGTTAGATTTTATATATTCAAATATCTTCTACTTTGGTTAATGTCTCCACATTTTTAGTGGTATCCTTTGATAAACAGAGCTTCTTTTTTTAATTTTTTTTTAATGTTTATTTTTGAGAGAGGGAGAGAAAGAGAGAGAGAGAGAGAGAGCATGAGTGGGGGAGGAGCAGAGGGCAGCGGGCACAGAATCCAAAGCAGGCTCCAGGCTCTCAGCTGTCGGCACAGAGCCTGATGCAGGGCTTGAACTCCTGAGTCTTGAGACCATGACCTGAGCTGAAGTTGAATGCTTAACCACCTGAGCCACCCAGGCGCCCCCGATGAACAGAACTTATTCGTGTTAAGGTAGTCCAATTTGTCAAATTGTGTTCTTGATGATTAGTGCTTTCTGTGTCTTGTTTTAAGGCCAGCAAATAATATCCTAAATGTTCATCTAGAAACTTAAGAGTTTTACCTTTCACATTTAGGTCTATGATACATCTTGAAATGATATTTCTATATGGTGTGATGTTAATTTTATTATGTATTATATATATATATATGTATATACAGTGTAAATATATATGGTTTTTTTTTCATAAATGTGCCCCTTAAATTTTTAGATCCCAGGCCAAGTATATAATGGAGACATACATAACATATATCTAAAAATTACAAATCATAAATCAGGCTGGAAAACTGTGGACTGGTGATATTTGTATGAGGGATAAAATAAACATTCACAGTTCATAAATTATTACATATTTATCCCATAAAGTTATTTTTCTTTATTTTATCTAAATCATTAATTTTATTACTGTAATAAAGATTTTTCACACAATTTCTCTTCTTTTGATAGAGAAGAAGAATTACAAATAAGATGTAACTATAGGTAAAAAAGAAAAAAAGGAAAACAAAACACACAAAGATATAACTATAGTCAAAATGACCAAAATTTGAATATGTTTTTATTGAAAGTTTCGTTTGTTTTCCAAAAATTATCCTTCTTCTAAAACATTCACTATCACCTATTAAAAATTAAGAAGCAAAAATAGGGGCGCCTGGGTGGCTCAGTCAGGTAAGCGTCCAGCTCTTGATTCGGGCTCAGGTCACCATCTCACAGCTTACCTGTTCAAGCCCCGTATTGGGCTCTTTGCTGACAGTGCGGAACCTGCCTGGGATTCTTTCCTTCCCTCTCCCTCTCTTCGTCTCTTTCTGCCCCTCCCCCACTCACACACACATGCTCCAGGGTGCTCTCTCTCCCTGTCTCAGAATAAATAAACTTAGAAAAAAAAATAAAAAAGCAAAAATAGACCTTAAGAAGCTGGTGGGATTAGTGGCAGGAGTGGCCAGAAATGCCCAGCACGGCTTGCAAAGCTGAGCTCCGTGTGATGGGCAGACGGGGCCTGGCTGCAGAGATGCACATTGGCTGCCTTACGCCCTGTCTGCCCCACATCAAGGACAAGCTCTTCCTGGAAGACTCTATAGTTTCTCCTGGAAATCACCTGAGTACACTCCTGGGACCCACGTGTGCTGCAGCCGGCAACAGGGAGCACCCTAGATGGGAAGAAATGGAACCAGTCTAAAGAGGCTAAGTGACTTGAGACCTACAGGAGAGAGAGAGGCCAGCCGAGCTACCAGCCAAATACAACCAAGTGCATGCCAACGCACGTGGAAGAGCCGCCTAGCTGAGTCCTACGTCAATTCCTGACCCACAGAAGCCCCCGAAACAGAACACGCACATGAAAAACCGAAAAAGCAAAAATGAAGTGTCTACACCAAACATAAAATTTGTAAATAAAAGATTTAAAGAAACTGACACTTTTCGACTTGACTTTTTGAAAAATAAAGAAATATTATTTAATATTTTCATACAAACAAAATTCTTCACAATTTTATGTTCAGTGCCAATTTCATCGCCACTATAAATAACCGGTAACACATTTTACCCTTGTATATCTAAACCCACCTAGAAATTTAACAGCAATTCGAATTGTTTAATATTGCAAAGACATTCTAAGCTGCCATGAGCAATTGCCGCAAATACTTTACCAATTCCTGGTGCCTCCAAAACATGGTTTGAAATCTAAAGAGAAGCAAGAAAACGGACACCTGGTGCCACCGAGAACTGATACTTTGTTATGCAAGATTTATTGCACTCCTATCACCTAAAAGGAAGGAGTTGAGAGGTAATTAATTTATCTCATCTGATACCCAAGGTTGCTGCTGCTCAAATCCTCCCTGCACTTGGAAGCAATCAGTCTCCGATGTTGGCAATGATGTTAACCCACAGACCTCACCATATTGCCAGTTAGCTGCCTTTGCACACTGAAATGTGTTACAAGCTAGATTTTAACACATTGAAGACGACCTGATGTTTATCCGTGTGGCCAAGGTAACTGGAAACTTATTTTGTAAAGAACTCAGGATAAAACTTGAGCTCAGCCTCACTGCAAAAAAGTTCAGTTCTTACACATGAAGGAGATGTCCTGTAGAGGCACAGAGCAGGACCATGCGGGTTGTACCCTCCAATAACCCTAGGGGGCGATCTTCACAGGGTAGTAAGCGTTCACGTATTTTTCATGTTAGTTTTGCTCCAGGCGGCAGTAAAGTGTCCTGATGAAAGAGAGCTTGTAACAAATTCTCACAAAGGGCTAGTGGCAGCTTTAGGGCATTCTTTTCCCCAGAGGAAACCTCTGTAAAAGTTTAAAGTTCTCCTGGACCACATATACATATAATACATATACCAACAGAACAAGTTTTATAAGCTTAAAACTTCTTCTACAGAAATAGTCGCATGCCATATTATTTTTCACTGTTCTTTTTTCGCTTAATATGTCTTGAAAATCTTTTGGTGTCAATGCACATAGACATTGGTACGCATGTGCTATAGATCATTTAAACATTCCCTTATGGGTGGACATTGAACTTGCTTCCAGTGTTTTGTTGTTACGAACAATGCGGCAGTACCCATTCTTGCTAGTACGTATTCTCAATCGCACAAGTAAGGGTCTTGAGGAGAGATGCTGAGAAGTGGTATTGCTGGCCTACAGGGTATGCACAATTCGATGGGATGCTGGCAAATCGCTCTCCAAAATGGTTTTTCCAATTTCCAGTCTCAGGAACAGAGCGTGAAAATATCTGTTGTCACCATGCGATACTCTCACTTGCAGTTTTTAAACTAAGCTAACTGTTGAAAAATGGATTCTCTTTTTATGGTCCCTTAGCTATTGGTACTTCTTTTGTGGATTTGTCCGTGCGTGTGTTTCGTGCTTGTCTCTTTTTATATATATTTGCAAATGTGCTCCCTAATATTCGAAAGGTTCAGAAGCATATAGAGTGAAGAGTAATCTTCCTCCCACCTTGGTCCCGACTCCCTATTTCTCCTCGTCCAAGTGTATCCTTTCAGAGATACTTCATGCATATACACAGACTGGTTATTTAAAAAAAAATGTAGGCGTGTGTATGCCTGTTCACAGAAAACTGTATACATAAGTATAATCATACCCTCTTCTGCAAGAGTTATCACAATAAGATTTAGATACTAGGCAGCCATTAATTCAGGAAAGACGAGGTGTGCATTAGAAGCAATAATATCTAAGTAATGCTTACGAAGTTCTTTTCTTTACTCCATCGCAGTACCAGGCTAAGTTATGTTTATATATTATCTTTTCATTCCAACCCTTGGGTAGATACTATCATAGATAAGAGAAGTGAGGTTTGGAGAGATGAAGTGATTTGCGTCATGCGGCTACTAAGTGAAAGCGTCGGGCAGAGAACAAAGCTTCTGGCTCAGGAACCATAACCACTGCACTCTACTACCTCCGCGTGGCTGCGGACTGTAGTGCGCTGTGGTCTAGAACTAGGACCGCGCGTACACAGTAAAGGCTAGAGCACAGGAACCTCTAGTAGCTCCTCTGTGCAAGAGGGTGGCTTCTCCATTGTTCTCTTACTCTTTGGTTGACTGCCGATGCTCATTATACCGCATTACAATTTATATCAAAGGCCTAGAAATCTGACGTCTTGGGGCTGGATTTAAGTACAAGATACGCTCAGTAAGGCCACGTTTTGTTCTTCGCTTTCGGTCCGTTTTAGCGAACCAATTTTTTAGTTTCAGTTTGTAATAATAAAATCTGCCATTAAAACCGATGTTTTTAAAATGGAGTTTTTAATAATCCAAAGCTTTTTTGTTGTTGTTGTTCTTTCTTTCTTTTTAGAGAATGAAGTTGGCTATTTTGATAGAGCGGATGACAGAACATCGCTGTAGCATGGATCCGTGGGGGGGGGGTGGGGTGGGTCCTGTGGAATATACGCAAGGTCCCCCCTACCCCCGCCTGGTGTGTGCTTCTGTTGGTTGTGAGCTAATACAAAAAAATAAACTACACACACACACACATGCCCCAGGTTCCTGGAACAGGGCTCCTAAGATCCTTGTAATTTCCGAAGTGATGAGAACATTGGGACATCCCCTGTTCTAATCCTTGTTTTTGACCCTGGTTCGTGACACAGAGATCCTAAGTCCCTTGGAACTTCCAAGATCCTTTGGAGTGTCTTTTGTTCTGATTAGACAATTCTGGGTGGGCTCCTAGACAGCTCCAAGATGGAAGCTGGTCACAAGAAAAACCAAACTGTGGTTAGAAGCTTGGAACTTTCCACTCTACCTCCTGACTTTTAGCAAAGGAGAGGGACCAGCATCATGAAAGAAGATCATACCATATATCCCTAGCCCAGGAAAAGATCAAAATTCAAAATTTGAAGTACGGTTTCTTAAAAAAGATTTTTTTAGTGTTTATTTATTTTGGAGGGAGAGACAGACAGAGCATGAGCATGGGAGGGGCAGAGAGAGAGAGAGGGAGACACAGACTCGGAAGCAGGTTCCAGGCTCTGAGCTGTCAGCTCAAACTCACAAACTGTGAGATCATGACCTGAGCCCAAATCAGAGGCTTAACTGACGGAGCCACGCAGGTGCCCCCGAAGTACAGTTTCTACTGAAGGTGTATCACTTTCACACTATTGTGAAGTTGCAAAATCCTAAACTGAACAATCATAAATCAGGAACCGTCCATAGAGGTGACAACTTGGAACTTGCAATTAGCATCTGACATGCAGGCAGTCCTATGGGACTGAATACTTAACCTACGGAATCTGACACTAACCTCAGGTAGATAGTGTCAGAACTGAATTGAACTGTAGGACACCCGTCCGGTGTTGCCATAAAATACAGAAATAAATCTGTAATGTTGGTGCTGATAGTAGATTCCAACAATCATTCACAAACCCCCGACTTCCAGTGTTGGTGTTCAACAAAGCAGCTTCCAGCGGTCTCGGGGTTCTTTGTAATACATCGATGTTACAAAATCAAATTCTTCAAATAACTGTGTAGCAATGCAATACTGTTTCTTGCTGTTTTATAAAAGGGGTTCATTTTTTTTTAAATTTTTTTAACGTTTTTATTTATTTTTGAGAGACATAGAGACAGAGTGTGAGCAGGGGAAGGGCAGAGAGAGAGGGAGACACAGAATCTGAAGCAGGCTCCAGGCTCCGAGCCATCAGCACAGAGCCTAACGCGGGGCTCGAACTCACAGACCGTGAGATCATGACCTGAGCCGAAGGCGGACGCTTAACCGATTGAGCCACCCAGGCGCCCCAGGGGGTTCATTTTTAAGAAAGGATCCCTTGCTAAAAACATTAGAAAAGCACTATCTTCAACTAACATAAAGAGGATGTTGTAGGATTCCGAGAGAGTGGAGAGCTGGCTAAGAGAATGGAAAGCAGAGAGAGGGTGAGTGACACCAAGATCCGACCACAGTGAAATGCATGGAACTTGGATCTCTGTGGATCGGGGAAGGGAGCAGGTCAAAGCCAGTGCCCACGTTGGGAGGACTGCGGCGTTAACTGAGAGAAAGGTAGTCCCGGAAGATGAAGTGGTGGGTAGGTGGATGAGAAGTCTAAACCCCTTGATCTTACAAATAGGTAATCAGGCTCAAAAGTTTTCTGTAGTCACTGTTCGGCAGGGGTGCATAAGAGAGGTATTTCGAAAAAACAGGTTAGATTGATGGTCAGGCATGGCTATGTTTACTCATGTTAATCTGTCTTCATACTATTGAAAAAAAGATTATGAATCTGAGGTCATAAATCAAAATCCAAATTATTTGCAATTTGTTTAATTTCTTTTGCGGATGGCCCCTTTCGTTTGATGCAGGACAAAAACCATTTTCTGTATGTCACATCTACCATCACGGTGCTGCTCAAGAAGACAGGACAATTCACGTAAATTTACAGGTAAAGAGTTTTTAATGTAATGTTCTGTATAGTGTCAACTAACTATAATTTCTGAGCACTGAGTCCAGGCAACTTCCATTTGCACTGGCTGTGGGTTTTGCAATTCTCCCAGGAAATGGAGGAAGCACTCAGCATCTTCTCACTGACTTTTGAGCTACGGGCAGTGTATTGGACGTGGCTTCCTTATGGGCAGCTTGCAGATGGAAGAGATTAGAGAAGACGATCAAACTGTAGCAACAGTTATAATAAACCTATAATAATGTTATAATAATAAATATAATTTATTGAGCACTTGCTATATACCCAGGACAGTTCCAAGAGATTTACCTGGATTACTTTAAAAAAAATTTTTTTTAAGTATTTTACATTTTTTCTTAAAGTAATCTCTATACCCAAGGGGGGCTCAAACCCATGACCCCAAGATCAAGAGTCTTGATGCTCTACCAGCTGGGTTGGCCAGGCCCCTCATACCTGGCTTATTTCACTTAACCCCCATAACAACCACATGTAGATGGTACTAATCTTACCATCCTCTTTTTTTCAAATGGGAAAATGAGGCCCAGAAAGTTTGTTTTCCCAAGATTGTATAATGAGAGATGATAAAGCCAGGGTTTAAACTCAGTTAACCCTGTCCTAGTAACTACTGTTGAGGCTGGATTTGACAGTTAAAAGAATTTCTTCTTAAAAGCAATTTTATGGGGGTGCCTGGGTGGTTCAGTTGGTTAAGCTTGACTCTTGATTTCAGCTCAGGTCATGATCTCACAGTTTGTGGGTTCAAGCCCCGTGTCAGGCTCCATGTTGACAATGAGAGCCTGCTTGGGATTCTCTCTCCTTCTCTGTGTCACTCCCCCACTCACTCTTGTTCTGTCTCTAAAGTATATAAAGAAAAAAAGATTTTTTTTTAAAAAGGAATTTTATAGTGGCTTTCTCAGCTGGCTAGGATTTCTTAAGCACCAGAAAGTCCTAGATTTTTACCTGCCTACTGACGGTATAACAAAAGTCAGAACCTAGAAAGGTGGCAGTTACTTAGCTTAGTCCCCTGGATTCAGGCTACACATTGTAATTCTTAAGCCGGTAACACCACCCAAGTGCTACATCCATGAAGTGGACTGAAATATCCCGGTATTGCTTCATTCTATTCTGAATTCTTTCCATATTCTTCCTCTTTGGTGGGGCCATAATTCTAACAGATATTTAAATGACCTCCTAAAGACTCTCCAAAGTTTTTTTTTGCTGCTCTGTCTACAGTTAAAAGGTCGCGTTTTGACAATAATAAATTTAGAAAGATTTTAATTTTCCAGAATCTCTTGGAATCTTAGACATACGCAGCATTTTGTCCTCCAGCTTTCTTTGTGGAGCAAAGAGCAAGATTTTGAAAAATAAACTTTAATTTGATTTTCAAAAGTGATCGTGTTTACATCACTTGTGTATTATGACTTGGGCGCCGTTTTAAGAGATTAAGCAGCAATATTAAAAAGAAGACAAGGGGCCCCATATGGGCCCCACCTCACCAGACTAAGACTTCATTACGTTTCCAGGATCTCCCAGAAATGGAATCCTAAACCAGTCAATCAGGAATAACCTCTGGCCGATAGATCCCTGCTAAACCCTCCGGGAAAATAACCCGGCCACAACCAACCTGCTTTTGGCTAGTATTACTTGTCTGCTCCCTTCCGCCTATAAAGTCTTTGGCGTTGTCCAGCTCCTCAGAGCTCCTTTCTGTGTGCTACGTGGGATGCTGCCACAGTCATGAAGAGCTGAACAAAGCCAATAAGATCTTTCAAATTCGATTCCGTTAAATTTTAACACCAGTGGCTTCAAGGTCCAGAGCTCCAAGTTCGGGATCCAAGATGTTAAGACACTACGTTGTGGATTTAGAGGTTTTGTTCTGCAGAGTTAGTTGAGGTGCGGAGGATGGACGTGCACATTTGCAGGGGGGCCTGGAATGGCCCCGAATGATAATCTGCAGCTGGCTGTGTCTAATGGGAAAATCCGCGCTGGAAAAATGAAGTATAAGGCTACATTTATTATCCTGGCCTGCGGTCCAGAGCCGTTTCAGCGAAACTCGGGGTTTTGCATTTAAACAGGTGGGTCAGACGCAGCCCAAGGTGTCATTTGGGAAAGGATCCAGGCCCCTTGACACTTCTCATTTCGCTTCCCCATAAGTTTTATTATGAAAAATTTCAAACATACAGCAATGTTGAAAGCATTTGACAGTTAACACTCCATGTGCCCACCACCTAGATTCTACCATTAACAATTTGCCTTTCTCGTGGGTCACCCTTTCTATCCCCTCTCTCTCCATTCATCAATCCTCCCATCACTAAGGGGGCAGGATTGGCAAACTCCAGGCGGCTTTCGGGCGGTGATGCCAAAGGGCGCCGCTTGCACACCTTCCGCTTTAGAGAGCCGGCCCTCGCGGGTGTTGCCTCCCTCGCCGGATTTGGCGGACGCGGGAAGCAGAAGCAGAACCCGGGGCTCCGGGGCGCCGCGGCGCACCGGGGCGGCTGCACGGTCCGCTGCAGCCCAGCGAGCTGAGGGTGCGTCTCGTCTTCCGCGGGGGGGTGGGGGGGGAGGGCGGGGCTCCCGGGCGGCGCAGGGCTGCACCTGGGCTGGGCGGCGCGGTGGCGCCCCGGGGCGGCGGAAGCGGGAGGCCCGGCCACTCCACGAGATCGGCGGGCGCTGAGCGCGGGCGCGGGCCGCTACGTGCGCGGGGCGCGCGGGGCTGCGCTCGGGTGCGCTCCTGGGCGCTCGCCGCCGCCGCCGCCGCCGCGCCTTTGAGTCAGCAAACTCCGCCGCCTGCCAGCCCGCCGCCTTGGCCCTGCCGGGAGGATCCGTAAGTGACAGGAGCCCTGCGGGGGAGATCTCCCCGCGCCGCCGGGGTGGGGACTGCGGCCGTGGGCGAGCCGGCCACCCTCTTCTTTCCGGAGGGGCCGATGCGCCCGGGGAAGAGCTTGGGTCTCCCGGGATTGGGGCGGGGAGCTGCCACCTTTCCAGCCGGGATGTGCAGGGGAGGAAGAAATGGTCGGCTTCTTTGCCAGGGGAGGGCATGGAGCATATTACGTATCGATCCAGGGGTTCATGGCTAAAAAGACACCCCGGCGAGAGGGTGGGGCGGAGGTGGAATCCTGGATGCCCAGAAAAAGTGCTGTGGCACCTGACTCCAGGCCGGGTTGGGGTGGGTATTTATTTCTTTATTTACCCACGAAAGGGTAGCTTTGGAGTTTAGAAATCGGGAAGGGTAGGCAGGGGTTTTCGTGGGACTGAGGCGAGAGGCCTGAGAGAAAAATACACGTTGACCGATGACCAGGTTTGGTACCAAAGGGGAAAGCAACAGCCTGTTTTTCAGTTCTGATGCATCATACTTCGGTGAGATTGCTCGAGTTGTTGAGGGGGATGGTCACGGGGACGCAGGGCAACGCGTCCTGCTTGAAAGGAAGGGCGTCTATTTCTGCAGGAAACGTTTACTTGTAAGAAGGATGGAATTAGAAATTTAGAGCAGGAACGAGGCTTTCACGTGATCTCCTTCAAACCATTGGTTTTTAGGACGGGGAAACTAAGGCCTGGGGAGGGGAGTCCTTCAGCCAGATGGAGGCAGAAACAGGCTTAGATCCCAGCGGGCTTGAGACTCCGACCCTCGGCCCTGGGGGGGGGGACGTGGAGGGGGGCACGGGGGGACTCGGAATGCAGAACTCCTCGTCCTTCCCCCGCTCCCGGGGTGGGCTGGGCCGCGGTGTCAGGTGGACGCCCGCCAGGGAGAGAGCCAGTGAGAACCGACCCACTCCTCGGCCCGCGTGTGGGAGGTCCCAGGCACGTTACCGTTCCTGCCATCATGTCCAGGGATGGCTATTCCTCAGGCCTTTTTCGTTCCAAGGCATGGTAGATTTCAGCTTGATTCCTGGGGGTGTTTTGGATAAAAGTACAAACATCAAATACATTTAGAAGTAAATACGGGAAGATGCGAAGAACGTGATTACAAGCACTGCCTTGGATTTCACTCATCGTCCTGTTTCTCCTGCCGGCGCATTTCATTCTCAGTTCCCACGTTACCAGTGACCGTTTCCGCGGTGAGCAAATTGGTATTGAAAGAGTGGGGGCGTGCTCAGGTGACACAGCTCCGCAACAGGGGTCTCTTGACCGGCCCTCCACTTCTCTCCCCAGCCCTCTGGGCTGTGGCGAGATCTTCCTCTTATTTTACTTTAGGGGAAGGCCTCCTGGAGCTTGGTATCCAAAAAAATAGATGGTCTTTTGTTTCCAAATAAAAAATGTATTAATTAATGGCTGCCGTTTGTGTCCTAGATGCTGTTTTCCGAGGCTTTGAAGCACTCTTGGGTGTCTTCATTCAGCCGTAGGGCCTCTGCTTTCGTTTTGAAGGGTTTACTTTGTTAGTTAAGCTAGTTTGTGAAATGGCTTCTTTTATCTCCCCCCCTCCTCTTTTGGTGTCACTGCTGTGGTTTAACAACCAAGTTTGCGAAAGGCTTAGAACTGGTTGACATGAGAGTCTAGCCTCTGTAGTCTTTCATTTCTGAGAGTGGCAAAGAAGAGCTTTTTGCCAAAGTCAGGGCTGACCTCCGTGGAGAATACCCCAAATTTTAGACTGTTAGCGCCCACCTCTTTCTTTTTCTTGGGAACGCAGCATGAGTCAGCATTTATGCTCTCTTAGCCCTGTTCGAATAAAAGATCGTACAGGGTAGTGCTTACCCATTCTGGGCCCCGACTCACCCGCGTTGAAGTCTTGGCACAGTCATTTGCTGGCTGAGGTACTATCGGTGGGGCCCTTAACCTGTCTGACTTTCCTTTATTCAGAAATTAAAAAAAAGAAAAGGAATGGTAATCCTTGCCTCCCAGAATTGTAAATAATGGCGTCAGACATTTATTGAGCACTTACTATGTGCTAGGCACTGTGAGAGAATTTTTATGTGACAGTCTCATTAATCCTTACAACAAACTTCTGAATCCAATCCTAGTTACATCTGGGGAAACTAAGGCTTCAAGGTATTTAAGACTTCCCTAAACTTCAGAGCTCACAATTTTAACCACTCAGCGAATGTATCCCACCTTTCTATAATAGCTGATAATGATTTAGGGCTTACTGTAGGCCAGGCCCTGTTTCAAATACCCTATATTATGTATATATAGTATTCGAAATATATATATATATATATATATGCATTTATATGTATATACACGCACACACACACACACACACCCTCACCCTTCTTTTATTTTTTTTTTAAGTTTTATTTATTTATTTATTTTGAGAGAGAGAGAACAGCAGAGAGAACACAAGAAGGGGAGGGGCAGAGAAGGAGGGACAGAATCCCAAGCAGGCCCCACACCATCAGCCCTAGGTGGGGCCCAAAGTGGGGCTCCAACACGGGAACCGTGAGATCAGGGCTTGAGCTGAAACCAAGAGTTGGTTGGCACCCCGCACCCTGCTCTTTTTTGTTATAGATGGAGAAACTGTGGCACCGACCCCAGGACAGCCAACTAGTAAGTTACGGAGACGAGATTTGACCTGGGCAGCCGGGCTCTGGAATGGGTGCCCTCACCCAGTCCCCCGTGAATGTATATAAAGGCCTGAGTCAGGCTTCCATCGAGGGCAAGTCTTGTCGGTGCTTTCATTTATTCTTCCCTAAGTAACTACTTCCTCCTCCCAGTTCTCTGCAGAGGAGATGCTTTTAATTCTGCAAGTGATTCAACTTTACGTAAGGTTTTGGGATTCGATAGACGTTTATTGTATTCGCTGGTATTTTTAGCGGCTTGCGGTAGGTCTCAGAGGTCTTGATCCTAGGACTGCAGAGATAGGCTCTCGGGGATCTCTGAACCCTCTGAAAATGCATGATTTTATACTCCTGTGCTAAAGTGCCTTATTCTGGAGGAGAGAATCCACAGCACCGACTCTTAAAGAGACATTCATGGCGGAAAGTAAGGTTAGAAATGACTCTTCTATCCCAATAATCTCATTTTACAAATGAGGCAACGGAGACCCAGTGGGGAGGCAGAATAACTTAATCCGAACTACACAGCTAATTAGGAGTAGAAAGGGGACCAAAACTCAGGTCTCCTGGTCTCGTATTCTTTCCATCACACTCCCATATCTCCCTTTGGAATAAGTGGTGCCGGGGGAATAAATTGTGAGACGTCAAAAGACCCCCTCCTCACCTGCTCGGCTGCCACCGTGTGTGCGACCCGCAAAGCTTCCTGAAAGTGCCTGTCAAAATACAGCGTCTCTTGGCACATCATGTTGTAGAGTGAACCCCTTCCCGATGATTCAGGGTGGCCGTTGGCAACTCTGAAAGGTATGAGCAGGAGCCTAAAACCTGGGGAGAAGGCGAGGAAAGAGGCAGGACATGCATTGGTTGAGCTGCAGGGAAGCCATTCAGGCCTCTTGGTAGAATTGTCGTGTTAGCCTATTTTTGCTGAGACGTTTGTAATTTCAAACAAAATTCCGTGAAGTCTGAGCTCTCTGTGCAGTGTGTGAGTCACTGGGACATCAGGCCACCTCCTGGCCAAAGGCTGCCGCTCCGGTGACTAAGCAAGACTAAAAGGTCATGAGACCTTCATTAGTTCAGGCCGGTCCTTTAACTTCGCTTCATTGTTATAAACCCATAAAGTTTACCTGGGAAAATAGATTTGGCCTACTAGCTAATACATTTTGAAACGTATTGTCCAGCCAGATTTCAAAATACATCACGGAGGACCAGGGCCGGGGAGTCCGGAAATGGTTCCATCGTGAAGACAGGAGTTGAAAGTAACGTAAAATCGACTACAGTTAAGCCTGTTGAGATGGTTGCCTCCTACCATTCATAAAAGCACATCCCGTTTAGAGTAAAGATTAAATGTCAAAGACAAATGACAGACATTAAAATACATACCTATAGGAGATAGTTTTTAAAAATAACTTTGGAGTAGGAAAGACCTTGCCAACTTTCACAAAACCCTGAAGTCATAAAGGAAAATATCGATTTAACTTTAGGAAACATTATACTTCTGTAAGGAAAAAGATGTCATAAACAGAGTTGAAAGGCAGATGACAGGTTAGTAAACCAAATAGTTGCAATATCTAGAAGAGGCATGGAGTTTTAAAAATCGGTAGAATAAAGAAAATAATCCAATAAAAATACGGAGAAAGGCTATTAAGGTAATTCACATATGTATATAAAAATGTTTGACTTTATTAATAATCAGATAAGTGACCTGTTCCCTTGCCTGTTCTTCCACTCTCCCACTGACTGACCCCTCCATTTGGCGGCTCCTTGGCCCGTCCCCAATCCTCTTATTTCTTCACACTTTCTCCTTAGGTCTGTGGTTTTCCGGTGTTTTTGTGCGTAAGAATTCTCTGGGACATTTGTGAAAGCAGCTTCCCGGGCCTTCCTTCCAAATATTCTAGTTCCGTGGTCGGGGATGGGGCCTGGGACTCGGTATTTTGATTCCCACGTGATCCCGACGCAATGACCCTGGACAAGCTGGTTTAATTTGTTTCTGAGACTTCGAACCACGAGTCCCACGACGCCGACGGCTGTGTCTCTTGTGAGCGCCAGGACCGTGTAGCTAACATCAAATCCGACTCCTGGGATGTGTCACGGACATTTTAAAGGAACTCGCCCAACATTATCGATCATCCCCTCCCCAGTTTTGTGAGGCCCGCCGCTTAAGCAGTTTGGGGGCCCTCCTTAAGAAAAAGAACCTAGCAGTATGAACGCGAGATGCAGTTCAGGTCTGCAGGGGTGTGGGTGCGGATGCCGGCTCGGAAACTGGAGCTCCTTTAACTTCTTGGTGGTTCCTCCTCTGCTCCCCATTCTCACCCACCCCGTCCTCGTCCCTCGCCCATCTGGAGAAATTATTACTGCCATCCGCTCATGTGTCCCGGCTAGCACCCGAGCCGTTTCTCCACCCTACCTCCAGCCGGCGCAAGGTCGTGGCTGATTTTCCCATCTGTCTGTGCCCCACCCCCTGGCCCGGCACCCCCCTTAGCCCAGGCTGCTGCGCACAGCTTCGTACCAGCTCCTGCTCCCCTCTCTCGGTCCACTCTGCTCCCCTCCTGTCTCAGCCAGAGGAATCTTTTTAAGCACATACATTGAAACGTATGATCCCCTTGGTTTGCCAGCCCCATGGTGTGGACTGGATTGTCCCTGCAGGTGGCTGAGCCTGGTGGCAGGGCCATGGGGGCGGGGTTGATGGGTGAGGGTCGGGCTGGGCTCACACTACTGGAGCTTGACCTTTTTTGGGGACTGGTTTCAAAGAAGTGGGGCGCATCTGGAGGGGCACACCCGCGTTGTCCGCTGCTGCTTGTCGCTTTCCCTCCCGGTTTATGGGCTTTTCCTGTTAGAACTTGGGGGCCGTGGAGGACCCGTGGAGGGCAAGCAAAGTAGGGGTGGATGTCCATTCTTTGCCTTTTGGTGCATTCCTGCGGTGATTGGATGTTAAGTAGTAGAATCAAACTGTTTAATTAGTTTTTTGGGGGAAAAGGCACCTTCTCTTTTAACCCAGGTGACACCTGGGGGCCTCCCGTTCCTTAGACAACTAACGAACCTCCGCGAGAACCCGCAAGCCCACAGCCCAGGGAATGCCACAGTCCGCCCGGGGTTTCTGCTAATTCCCTAGGGTGTGAGTGGGGGAGAGGCTCACCTGCTCCCTCTCTTTTACATTGGTGTCAGCCCCGACATGCCGATAGAGCAGCCTGCCGCCATGTGCTTTGCTGGTTCAGTGGACTTAACTAGGTTAGGGGGAAGTCAGCCTGTGGGGCTCCTGACCTACCGTCTTGGTGTGCCCTTCCCTCTCCTGCCAGCCCTGCCCTTCCCTCCCTCCTCACTTTCCTCTGAGCTCCAGTCTTTTCCCTCCGTGACTCTGGATTCTTCCCAGTTCTTTCCTCAGACTTATAAACCCAAACAGTTCAAAGTACAGAGCACAACAGGGGGCTTTGTTTGTTGGAGACCTGTGCTTCTTAGAAATTAGAAATATAAACACGCGAAGAAGAGTTTTCTATTAGGTGATAATTTTGTTCCCCTTTTTTTAATGAGAAAAAATTTTTTAATCTTTTTTTTAATGTTTATTTATTTTGAGGGAGAGAAAGAGACAGAATGTGTGCGGGGGAGGGGCAGAGAGACAGGGAGACACAGAATCCAAGGCAGGCTCCAGGCTCTGTGGTGTCAGGACAGAGCCCGATGTGGGGCTCGAACTCCGAACTGTGAGATCATGACTTGAGCAGAAGTTGGACACTTAACCAACTGAGCCACCCAGGTGCCCCCTCTGCAAATTTTTAAGTATTTATTCATTTTTGAGAGACAGAGAGAGACAATGAACTGGAGAGGGGTAGAGAGAGAGGGAGACACAGGCTCTGAAGCAGGCTCCAGGCTCTGAGCTGTCAGCACAGAGCCTGACGTGGAGCTCGAACTCATGAACTGCGAGATCATGACCTGAGCTGAAGTCAGCCGCTTAACCGACTGAGCCACCCAGGCGCCCCTCTTCCCCTTTCCTATTGACGTAGCAGCTCTCCTTACTGTAGAGTGGGATTGGGAAGAGCTGGGGAGAAGGGGGAAGAAGGGAAAAGGCAGTCGTCCTCGCGGCATTCTGGGGTCACCAGCTGGGTTGGGGGAGGGTGGTACCATAACTCTGGGTTCTGGTGTCTCGGCAGGAGACACAGAGACTTTTTGTCAGCTGTCTACGGATGGTCAGGCTCTGAGGATCTGGGCTCCCGCTCAAACACACATGAAAGCCCCCATGCCAGGAAATCAGGGCAGTGACTTACAAGGAGGGGCAGACCGGATGCTGGTGTTTCCTAGTGAGCTCATTTCCCTGCCGGTTGGGAAACCTTGAAAACCTGACCTCTGTTCGGAGAACTTTGCTGAGCCGGGTCGGTAAACAAACACATGTCGGATGCCCTTAGATTACAGTCAGGGCTTCGGCAAGTAATTTAAGGAATAATAACTTTGGTATTTTATCCACTTCAAAAGGGCTTTCTACGTGGCTTATCTTCGCCTTCTCGGATCAAAGCCGGGCGGTGGACATCCCCGGGGAAATGATTCGCCGCGGGCAGCGGCCGAGGTGTGCATTTCCCACATGCGGGCCGAGTTTCAGAGCACATATACAGATCTAAGATTTTCTGCTTCTGTAAATATTACTGTTCCCTCTGACACAACAGAGACTTGAAGGGAACACTTTTTAAAGGAGCAGGTGCTCTGTGATATTGAGGAAGGGACTTCAGCATTTTTCTTGGAGAAAGGCCAGGACTGTCATGAACAGTGACGGCGGCTGACCCGGTGCCCCCCCGGCACCTGCCTCCGTGTTGGTTCCTTCAGTCTTTGCAGCAGATCCACGAAATAGGCAGGTGTCCCGTGTTTTACAGATGAGGAAACTGAGGCACAGAAGGGTTAAATACTTTCTCTTGGCGAAGGGCAGAGTGAGAATTCACACCCAGGCTGCTTGGCAGCTATTTTCCCATCCACTGTGCCCGTCCTGCTCCTCCTAGGGGAAGTCAAAAGGAAATCTTGCTCAAACGTGAAATCTCCCTTCTCGCTTGTCCCTCGCATTACTTGCGAGTTCTTCCTATCTGGATGTCACTTCGGGCAGATTTGAACCCGACCAGTAGATCACAGTTCCTCGTGTCGCTCTTCTGGCAAGTCACTGAAATTGCCTCCCTAGTTGCAGTTCTTTGCAACAGAGGCTGGAGCTCGAGCTCGGTGCAAAGCGCGTTACTTCCAGCATGTTGTAATGCTTTTCCTTTGCGAAAGAGAGGTTATCACTGGTACCAAAGAGGAACAATTGAATGCTCACTTCGGTCTCTAATTGGCACACCTGTCCGCTGTTCTTCTCTCAGTCCCGGCCCGTTCTCCACAACAGGATCTTTTTGGGTGGATGTCCAAATCATCCTGGCTTGCTCCCACCCGACCTCATCTTTCTCTCTTAGCTCTCAAAACAGCCCCCCAGCCCCCCGCCTTTCCAACTTCTTCATTCCGCCGGTGACCGCAGTCTTTTTTTCCGGTCACCTGATTGGTGAGTCATTGCTGACTCCTTTTCTCCATCATGGTCTTGTCCAAGTGTTTTTCATGATGTATATATTTTTAAATAGAATGTGTGTGTGTGTGTGTGTGTGTGTGTGTGTGTGTGTGTTTTAGAGCAGTTTTAGGTTCACAGCAGAATTCAGGGAAAGCGCAGAGAGATTCTGTATACTGCCTGCTCCCCCTCCCCCATGATCTCCCGAAGTCCACGCCTTGCATTAAAGCCCACTCACGGTGTTGTTCACTCCATGGGTTTTGACAAAAGTCTGACACGTGTCCGCCATTAGAGTATCATACAGAATAGTTTCACGGCCCCCAACGCCCTCTGTGTTCTGCTTCTTGTTATTTTCTAGTGCTTTGCCATCCCCACCTGGCCTCCTTGAGTCTGTGAAGTCGTCTGCTGGCTGGAGCATTCCAGCAACCCCCTGACGAAGCTCACGGCCTGTAATTTCTCTCCCTTGCCAATCCATCCTCTACCCCGTCCCCCCACGAGTCGTTGCTCTCATAGAACGGCAGCTTACTCAGTCATCCCTGCCTTCCAGCAGGATCGAAGTTCAAGCCTCCTCCTTTTTTAGATATGTAATTAAAAAAAATTTAAATTTACTTGAGAGAGAGCGCGAGGCAGAGGGAGAGAGAGGGAGAATCCTAAGCAGGCTCTACACTCAGCATGGAGCCCGATGCAAGACTCGATCTCATGACCCTGGGCTCCTGACCTGAGGCGAAACCAAAAGCTCAACCGACTTAGCCACCCCAGCGCCCTATCAGATTCCTCCGCTTAGCATGCAGAGCCTTCCCCATCCTAAGTGCCCTCTAGAGGCCTTCCAGACTTCCCTCCTTGCAGGATTCTGCCAGCCCAGCTCTTCCACTCCTGGGGGGCATCCCTAGCTCTCCGAGAGTGGCACTGCTGCTGAATCGCCTGGTCCCGTGTTCTGTGCTTGTCCTGACACAGGCATTGAGGCCTCAGCAAGCCCTGTCTTCTCCATGAAGCCTCCGCCTCTCCATTCTTCCCATGGCCTTGTTGTCAGTGCTGTTTGTGGGGGAGGGTGACATACAGTGAGCTCTGCCTTACAAGCGGACTGTCTCCTATCTGTGCCTGGCCATCTGAAGGTTGTAGGAGTGGGAAAGTGTTCCTTGACCATTGAAAAAATACCCGTCACCAGGACCAGACCTGTATCTATCACACAGCGGATGCTCAGCGATTACATTGAATTGACTTGTCATCGTCCTCCATAACGTGTAGAGGGTCCTTACTTCTTTCCGAGGATGAGAAAGTCACGTCTAGATGTTTGGCTGCAGACTTTCCCAGGTTCATGTACAGACAGAACTCTGCCCGCCCCTCACCTCCCTAAAGCGTCTGAGACATTAATAAGTCAGTGTATCGGTTGCTATCTTTTAAGCGTTTATTTCTAAGGAGGTGGCGCAGGTGCCGTGCCGGACAGAGCGGGTACCGTGCGGTGAGTAAGGGGGAGGGCTGGTGACCTGGCTTTGGATCCTGGCTCCTTCACTTCTAGCTACACGACTTTGGGCACGTTGTCCTTATTTGTAAAAGGGAAGTAATGATACTTGGCCATCTTGGGGATTAGATGAGATAATTCATTTTACAAGCTCTTCACAGCGTCTTGCGCACAGTTAACAATCCGCTATTATTTTACCTTGATTACTGTTTCTGATTATTAGTGGCCTAACTTTAGCATTATTCCCCATTCTGCTCGTTTACAGTCCAGTGGAGTTAGGTCAGAAGGAAAGATAGAGAACGATAGAGAAAGACATGTGATTCAGACAGTCCCCTCTGGGCTGTTGCTGGCTGAAAGCTTTCTTTTCTCCCAAGGTGAATGATTAACCACCGTGAGAGAGAGGGGAGCGGGCTGGCTGGAGAGGCAGGCGAGGCGTTCTAATGCCCCTCCTCCCAGCCCACGTGGTTGGGCTGCTTAGAAACTTGATGGTGATGCAGACATGGAGAAAATTAGTTGGGACTAATTCAATCAAATTTAATTGACCCGATATTTATTGGGCACTTACTATATGCCAGGCACTCTGCTAAGTGCTTAGGTTATAAAGCCTGAATGATTTGGACAAGGTCCCGGCCCTCATGGGACCTTTGAGAGGACAGATAATAAACAACAAAATAGATTAATAGGGCAAATAATACAGATGGTGGTAAATTCTAAAGAGAAAATAAAACGGTAGAACATTACGGGGGGGAGTTTGCTTTAGTGGGTGGTCAGGGGAGGCTCCTCCGAGGAGCTAGCGTTGAAACCAAGACCTACTGGATGGGAAGGAGCCTCTGTGGTGGGTTGGCTGGGGAGGTCGGGGTGGGAGGGGCTTCAGACGGAACAAGAGGCACCAAGCGCCTGAGGTGGGAGTTTCAGAATTGACCTGTTGGCCAACTAGACACCATGAGTGTGCCGAGTGGAGACAAGGGGTTGGTCGGAGAGCCAGAGGAAGGTGCTTTGCAGGGGTTGCGCAGATATAGACCCTGTCCTCTGCAACATTGTCGAAAATTGTCATCAGTCCGTTGAGGGGGCAGGCAACGACCTTCTGGGGTAGGCTGTCGAGGGCTTGGTGATGGGGACGCCTGGGGTGTGTGCGATTGGGAAAGAGCCCTCCGTGACTGGGATATACCTCTTCCTCCCCTTCCCCAAATGGAGAAGCTCTCCTCTTCACGATGCACTCAGAAGCCGTGGCATCTGGGAATTTTTACATCTCTTATTTCTCAACGAAATGTGCGAGGTTATATAGGCACACTATAGAACATGGAATTCTGTCAACTGGTGAGAACACTGGCATGGGCACTCGAGGATGAGTCACTGTTGAATTGGATTGCTGTGTGACCCGCTTCAGTCCATCCTGGTTTTGAATAGAAACGCTATTATTCACTGTCTTTTGAAATGATTTAGAAACGACTTTGGAGATGTCCTCTGAGATTCAGTGCACGTGGATGTCGTCCTTTTGTTAGGAGAGGTGGTCGAGGGGAGAAGAGCTTCCGGTATTTGGGAGCCTCAGTCTGAGTCTGCACCACAGAGTGTGGCTTTCAGTGGCCACTTAGCCTCTCTGGGCATTGGTATCCTCTGGCGTAAAACCAGACAGATAAGTTGCCTGCCTCACCAGCTGTCATGGGACAGTGCTTTTATAAACTGCAGAATGTCGGAAAATAAAAGCTAGCTTTCAAAAGCTTAAATTCTGGGGGCACCTGGTGGCTCCGTTGGTCGAACATCTGACTCGATTTTGGCTCATCAGGTCACGATCCCAGGGTCATGGGCTCAAGCCCCACATCGAGCTCCGCCCTGATCATGCAGCATGCTTGGGATTCTTTCTCTCTCTCTCTCTCTTCCTCTCTCTCTTTTCCTCTCTCCCTCTCCCTCTCTTCCCTGCTCATGCTCTCTTGCTTTCTCTCTCTCTCTCTCAAAAACCAAAAACCCCAAAGAACTTAAATTCTGTTTGTGTACATTATGGCCAATGGTACTTATGGCCATGATATAATTTATGATGTAGAAGATAACTTTTCACTGCTTATAGATGATTGGTTTCTAGAATAATTTAAAGGAAAATATTTTTATAACTTTACAGTAGGAATGAGCTTTCTAAGTATGGGGCAACACTTAAAAGCCATAAGGGAAATGACGGATAAAATTCATTACCTAAAAACAGTTGGCATAGCAAAGCCTCTATAAGCAAAAAAAAAAAAAAAGTTTACAAACCGGAAAAATATATCTGCATTTCATGTTATGTGTTAAGGGTTAATTTTCCTAGTACATGGAGAACTCCTACAAATCAGTAAGGAAAAGAATAAGCATACTATAGGAACATGGTCGAAGGATATGAACAAACATTCCATAGAAAATAACTTAGCGGCTCCTAAACACATAAAAATGCTAACCTCACAAATAATTTTTTAAATTCTAACTAAATTACCCTGAAATATTACAGCAGTGCATCCACCTGGGATTGACAAAGATAAAAACATTTTGAAAGCCACCCGGGTTTGGGAGGCTGTGGGAAAACGGAACTCACACACACGCTTGGCGAACGTGTATTAGTTTCCTAGAGAGGCCGTCTTCCCGGTGTCTGTCCGACTTAATAATTCACATGGTCTTGCTTGACTCAGAAATTCCGCATACAGAAGCGTAGCCTTCAGATAAACTCACGGGATTCACTGTTTCTAATAGCAAGAGTGTCTATCAGTGCCCGCTGGTGAAGATCAGTCAGGGTGCGTTTGCACAGTGGAGCAGTACGCAGCTGCCAAAAGGGAACAGGGATGCTCTATGAAGAGCCATGGAACAGTCTGCATTGTTAAGGACAGAGTGAGGCGTAGGGAGGGCCATATGTGAGTCTACCATTTACAGAAAAGGAAGCGGGGGGGGGGGGAATCATATATGTGTGTACTCACGTATGCATAAAACATCTCTGGAAGTTACATTAAAAATGACGAAGAGGAAGGGAAAAGAGGGAGACATTTTATTCTCTACTCTTTTGTATGCTTTATATTTTGAAATAAGTGTTATATTTTAAAAATTTGTAAATAGGAAACAAAAAATAGAAAATAAAGCCGTCGTTGAGGTAGGGATTGAACCTACGTATAGATTTAGCGTTGTGTTTGAGCCTCAGATTATTAAACGTCTTTATGTGTGCCCCGCTATCACAGTTGGGGGCCATGAAAAGGGAGGACACTCTCCCAAGAGCTGTCGGCCATTGTGGGGACACAAGACTAATGTACACTACAGTCAGAGGCCGGGGGAAGGGCCATCTAATCAAACACTCAGGGGCCGCTGCAGCTGCCGTCTGACGGGATTCAGTTCCACAGTCGTCAGGGGAACACTGTGTTCAAGGCGTACATACAAAGATTGTGGGAGAATGATGGCCCCCCAAAAGGTCCATGTTCTAATCCCCAGAGCTGTGAATGTTCCCTTGTGTTCTGGGGCGGATGCGATCAGACTAAAGGCCCGGAGATGAGATTATCCTGGGTTTTCTAGGTGGGCCCAGTCGGATCACATGGATCCCTAAAGGCAGAGAACCTTTCTCGGCTGCGGTCGGGGGGACATGTGGCCCTGGAAGCAGGGTCAGAGAGATGATACGTTGCTGGCTTTGAAGTTGGAGAAAGCGGCCAGGAGCCCAGGAATGCCGGCGGCCTCTAGAAGCTGGAATAGGCAAGAGAGCAGTCTCTCCCTTAAAGCCTCCGGCCCTGCAGGTGCCTCGATTTTAGCCGAGAGAGATCAGCGTTGGGTTTCCGATCTACAGAGCTGTACAATAACAAGTTTGTGTTGTGTTAAGCCATGACATTGATGGCAGTTTGTTACAGCAGCTATAGGGAATGAATGCAAAGATAATATAGAAATAGCCCCGAAGCCTTGCTCTCGTGGGCTTTCTAATTGAGAAGGGAAGAGAAGACAAGAATCTAGTCAATTACCATGCCAAGCAAACATGAAGTGGGATGAAGATTTGCAAGGAGCTGTCCACGAAGGAGTCAGGGAAGGCTCGGGGAGCAGGTGCAGGTGAGTTGGGCTGTGAGAGGCCGTGCAGCTTGCCGGTGGGGAGGAGGGACTCTGGTGCTGACTGTGGGTTTGAATATTGGCTCTGCCTCTTGTTATTTATGGGGCCTGGAGAAAGTCCGTCTCTCTGTGCCTCAGTTTTCTCATCTATAAAGTGGAGCTACTAATAACGCCCCTTCAAAAGGCTCTTGTGAAAAGTCAAAAAGTTAATGTGTGTCATGTGCTTGGAGTAGTTTCTGGCCATTCTAAGGGCTGTGGAGGTGTTCGCTTTTGATATTTTGCCCTAACGGATGGGTAAGGTGGAGACAGGCAGAGAGACGTGGTGGAGCTTCTGGGGACAGCAAGCCCACTGCCGGGGAGAGGAAGGCTCTCGGTTGAATGGGGGGATCGCTGGTGGAGAGAAGGAGCAGAAACTAAGACTGTTTCAGAGCATGGAGTCAGATGATGGTGGCACTGGCATCCACTTAGTGCCCTAGAAGCAGGCAGGATGACAATGAGTTCAGCGAGGGTGCTGATCGGGTTTCCCTAAGAGGGGAGGCAGGTGTGGCTTTTGAGCCCTGGCTCCACAGCCTTCTTCCCACTCACCTCTACTCCATCCCCTCGCTCTGAGCGGCCTGACCTCTAACCAGGATGGTCGCTCTCCATTCCCCTCTCTGCTCCCAGTGCCACCCTGCAGGGTCTGGATTCGGGGCCACCACCTGGTCTCTCGTCAGTACTGCGTCACCAGGGCTCAGCGTCTCTAGAGAACACTCCAGTATCTGTAGCTGGCTCTCGTGTGCGTGGATGCTCAGAGTCACCTGCTTCTTCAAAGCCACCTCTTCCGTGTCCCCCGCAGAGGAGCGGAGACCTGAGCTCTGTGGCTTTGGCAGGTCCCCGCAGGCTGTGGCTGGGCCTGGCGGCGAGCTCGGGCCTCTCCCTGTGGCCTCGCGGAAGCCAGCTCCCTTCTGGCTATTCGGGGTCTGTGTCTTCCCAGCCTGTAGAGCTGATTCTTGCGCTGATGAGCCACCAGAACCCTCCGAGTTCTTGGAGACAATGATCCTGAGGTGGGGCCTGGTAACAGAAATGGGGATCTGGATTTTCCAGACCCGGCGGCCGAGTCCCTGTGCGTTCAGCCTCTGCCCTTCGGAAACCCCTCTTTTCTCATAGCTGCCCAGATTCTTCTTGCTGACTCGGGGATGCCCAGGGCCTCTCCGGGGGCTGTCCCTGAAATACGGGGTCCCCAGCCTGGCCTTCCTCCCCATTCCCCGAGAACTCAGGGCTCGTCGCGTCTCACCTTCTGCCCCTCCTCTCTCTCCTGCTTTTATCTCCTAAGAATTTCGATGCTAAAGTGTCAGTCATTCAAAGCCTCTTCTCTGCTACATCATCTGATAAGGGAACTTGTGCGAAAGGACAGGTAGGGGCCTAACGAGTGGATCTATTATGACCACGTGAGGAAATGCCCAGGCCTGCCTGTCCCTGGGTAAGTCATCACCTCCATTAGCGGTCTCTTCTTATCTGAGAAACAGAGACCGTAATACTTGCCCCGCCCCAGAGGACTGCTGTGACCAGGATATCATTCATCCATTTATTCATTCAGGCATCTGCTCCATAGTCATCAGGTACCGACATCGTGGCCGGGACGGTGCCAAGCAGCCAGGGTCAATTGGTGATAAAAACAGCCGCGATGCCTGCCCTGCTCTTGTGGAGACAGACCACAAACAAGAGACGAAAGCATATGTGTTCACAGCTTCTGGGTACACGGTAACGCCCGTGACGGGGCCAAGCTGCGATCGTAAATGGCAGCCTTCGGTTTACCGAGACGGAGGTCTGCTGTCTGGTCATGCTGCGGTCGGAGCTCAAGGTCTCCTGGGGGATTATCGGAGAGCGCTTGGCTCTTCCTTTCCCTGAACCGCGCCATGGAGGTTCTCCTTTCCTCTGCCAGGGCTTTCAGCTGGCATCCGGGCGGTGTTCGTACAGGCGCCTGGCCTTCCCCTCGGCCGCCGTCTCAGAGCGAGCCCCTTCTGGCAGGTGTGTGCACAGGTGTGCTCCCTGGACGCCGCGGGGCTGCTTCCCAGGCCTGCGTGCGGGAAGGGAAAGAGGATCTTGACTTTGGCCGCAAACGGCAGAAGCTTTGGTCACTGTCGACTTTGTGATAGTTGCCAGGAGTAACTGGAGATTTAGGACTGTTGTGATAAAAAGGTTTGAGTTGCTTAAAATTAGATCCCGAGGAAACTCCAGATGCCAGTGGTCGTGCATGAGTCTGGCCGTGGGTTGCTTCATTCCGAGCAGAGGCTGCACATGGTTCTGGAAGCTTTCGTGTTAAGGCTTGTGCTGGGCCCTCGAGATCAGGATCGTGGCTCCTCATCCCTTGCTCTTCCTGAGGAAACCGGCTTGGACTGAGTCCTCTCCCAGGTAGTAGCAGACTTGGGCATAGAATCTCTTTTTCTTCTTTTATGCACCATGCTGCATCTTGGGAAAGGGTCAAGTATTTATATTAAAAAGATACATGAAGCACACATAGGAATCAGGATGTAGAAGTTAACCGGCAAGAGGAGGAAAAAGCTAGTTGTGCGTGTGTTTCTTTCTGTCAGCCTTCGTGTGCGGCTAACTAGAAAGCCACTTAGCAGGTACCTGATCATTTTTTTTTATATCGTAGTGAGAACACTTCATATGAGATCTACCCTCTTAACAGACTTTTAAGTACGCCACGCAGTATTGTTAATGGTAAGTACAATACCACGCAACAGTCCTCTAGAATTGGTTCATTCCAGTAGATACTTGGTGGCGTTAGAACCTGTAAGCTGGCGTCTCTTCTCCCCAGGGCTATCGTTTCACTCGCCAGCAGCACTGGCCTTGACTAAGAGGTTGCCTAACTGGGCTCTTCACGGTTGTTCTGCCAGGCCCGGACAACCTGCTGTGTCTGTGACTCCCTGAAAAGAATATTCAGGGGGAGTCTATACCTGTAAAGACTGCATATTTATTTAAGTTTTAGTCGGCATGCAGTGCAGCATTGGCTTCAGGAGTAGACTTCAGTGATTCCTCACTTACATACAGCACCCGGTGCTCATGCCAACACGTGCCCTCCTCAGTGCCCTTCACCCGTCCAGCCCCTCCCCCTGCCCACCTCCCTCCATCAGCCCTCAGGTTTGTTCTCTGTCGTTAAGAATCTTTTGTGGTTTGTTTCCCTCTCTCCTCTTTTCACTCCCTTCCCATATGTTCATCTGTTGTGTTTCTTAAATTCTACATACGAGTGAAATCATATGGTATTTGTCTTTCTCTGACTTACTTCACTTCGCAAAACACTTTCTAGCTCCCTCCATGTCATTGCAAATGGCAAGATTTCATTCTTTTTGATGGATGAGTAATATTCCATTGTGTGTGTGTGTATATGTATATATATATATATATATATATGTACACACACCTCATCTTTTCTATCCATTCATCAGTCAGTGGACGTTTGGGCTCTCTCTGTAGTTTGGCTCTTGTGGATAACGCTGCTGTGAGCATCAGGGTGTATTTTCGTATCCTTTGGGTAAATATCTAGCAGTACAATTCCTGGATCGTAGGGGAAGATTACATGTTTAAAAAAGGGTTAAATTATGTAGACCTTTCATGAATTTGGGGCTCTGCTGAACCCATGGGACTAAGTTTCCTTTTTCCCGTTTTTTTCCGGCGGGAGCATTTGGGTAACAAAACCCCCTCTTTGGATCGTCTCCGCCTCTTCCATACTCTTAAAGCTCAGTGTTCACCTGCGATATAAAAACAAAAAAACATTACAAAGTTGGAACTATCATCACACTGATAATCAGATCCTGAGCCCTTCAAACACCTGATTTTTTGACAGGTAGCAAATGTAGTTTTCTCTTTAAAAAAGTTACTCCTTTTTTGTCTTATTGGACTGGAAATAGCTTGCCCACGGATGTGTTTTCCATTCTCGTGAAGGACTTAGTGCTTCTATCATTTAACATTTTAATATTATGAATGAGTATAATATGAGATGGTGCTCTATGGTTTGCTTAAAAGAGATTACTCAAGGGTCCCTGGCTGGCTCAGGCGGTAAAGCACGCGACTCTTGGTCTTGGGGTCGCGAGTTTGAGCCCCATGTTGGGCGTGGAGCCTACTTAAAAAAAGACAAAAAAATGTTACTCTGAAACCATTGGGATTTTCCTTGTGACAGTGACTTACAAAGAAATGCCGTGATTTAATAACTCCTTTTTGTTGTGTGTGTAGTTTCCTTTATTTCCAGTTGCTTTTGGTTTCGTAGCTGAGTGTTAAGAAAAGAGCCTGTGAATGGCATGTGATTCTGCTTCAAGTATTTGAGAAAAAAAGATAGTCAAGGAAGGGACCAGAAAGTAGGTTAAAATAGCAGGAAAAAGAATCAAAACAGAGGGGGCGCCTGGCTGGCTCCGGAGCATGAAGACTCTTGATCTCAGGGTTGTGAGTTTGAGCCCCACGTTGAGCTCAGAGTACTTAAAAGCAAAATCTTTAAAAAATTAATTTAAAAAGAGTCAAAACAAATATAAGCCATATATAGTGGAAAGAGTTGACCAAAATGAATCAGGAACATGATTTGTTATTGATAATGTATTAATTGGGTTGACGAAGAGTTCATCTCTTTCGAATGGGAAGCTGGGGCTGTGGCTCACCCCAGGGAGGTTTTGCGCTTGAGATCCTCCTCCAGTTCTGCTCATCCCAGTTCTTCCCGTTATCTTGCCCCTCGGAATGGGCAGGTGGCATTGTGGTGCCCACACACGGACGGACACTGGACTGCCTATGCTCGGCACGGCGCCAGAGTGGCTGGCTGATTTCCGAGTACTGTTTTTCCTCACTTACTCACGCAATCAGTGTAAACGTGTGTAGAGAACCCATCAGGTGCCTGGTACTCAGGTAAGAGGTCGGGGACCCTAAGTACACAAGCACAGCGAGGAGCTGTGCTGTCCCTGAGCTTACGGTTTGGTGGGGAGACAGACATTAATTCAGTACTGACACAAATAAGGGTAAAAACATCACTGTGATCAGAATCACAGAGGAAGCCTACGGCGCCAGGGAAGTGTAAGTAGGGGGATTTGACTTTGCTGGAGGGCGTTAGGGAGAGCGGAACCAAGACTGAAAAGTGAGTAGTGGTTAACTAGGGGCCTGGGTTCGGATTCCAGCATTGCCCCTGGACAAGTTGGTGACCTCGTGGTGACCTTGAGCAAGCTACCTCATCTCTCTGAGCCTTGACCTCTTCATCTATACAATGGCCGATTGTAGGAATTAAATGAGGCAGTGCACATAATATGCTCAGCACGATGCCACCACCTAGTTGACGCTCAGAAATGGTAGCTATTTTTATTACTGCCTGTGTTTTCTGCTCCTCTGGAGGCTCTGAAAAGGTACTGGTTGAAATTTTTTTTTTTAATCCTGGTTAGCAAGAGCCGCTAAATACCCGATACTTAACTTGGAAAATGGAAGCCTACAGGGAGATTTTTTGATGGTCTTCAACTGGGCCGAGTGTCGTCGGCACCTAAGATGTGGGAAAGGCTCGTACAGAGCTGTTGGTGTGAAATCACATTCATGACGGGGCTGCCTTGGAAGCAGCTGTAATATCCTAGGATTTTAAGACCCAGTATTGCTCGATCACGTCTCCTACAATTCTGTTTCTCGTGACAGTCAGTTATGAAGAGCTAAGCTAATACGTATGTTCTGTTTGGCCAGTGACTCTTGCTGCAGTGTTTATAGTTTTGTGTGGATGTTTTTTATAGCTAAAGATGCCGTGGTCTTGTGCGTTCTTTGAGAAGGGCAAGCTTTGCTTTTCTCTCTCTGCTCCGGGACAGATACGTGTATATGCAGCCACTCGATTGAGCTTTTTATTGAAAATATACAATATTTTGCGTCTTCCATCGTTCTTAGATTTTGAAGAAAAAGGTATCAAGAATTCAGCCAGCGGTCACACTTAACTTTTATTGCACACTTGGTAAGTGCAGTAAGGGCATTATCTGATTTCATCGTCAGCCTGTGAAACAGGCACTATTAAGCATCCTTTCTTTCCCCCCGTAAGAAAACGGAGAAGAAAAGTTAAGAAACTCATCCAAGGTCACACGGCCATGAGTGGCGGGGTTGGGATTTGAATCCAGGTGTGAACGGCTCCAAATTTGAGCTCTAAACACTTCCATGCTGCCTTTCGAGCCAGCTATTGAAGTTATTTCAAGCCCCCATGTCAGCACGCCAGGTACGTCCAGAAGATTGACTAGACGTATGTGAGAAATAAGAGAACGGCTTAGAAAAAGCCAGTGGCCTCTGAAGAGCATGGGGCAGCTCGTTGAATTTAGATTTATTTACCGAGTCAGTAGAAGTGGATATTGTGGTGCTGTCCTTCTGGATTATTTTCCTGATGGTTATATACCTTGGTTTACAGTATGGCTCTTAGGAGCACCGAGAAATATGCTCATGAGTATTAAGAGTTTGTACTTAAAATGCCATTTTTACTTCTTCCCCATTCTTACCATACGTGTATCACAATTCCTATGTTAATAGCTTTGCTGTCTTAACTATTTGGGAACTGCTCACCATCCATTTGGAAGCAAGGGAGGGATGAATTAGAGATAAGGAGTATCTTTAGAAATGGGTGTAGACAATATGGGTGGAGTCGGAAAGATATACCAATGAGACTTTGGCCGATTAAGCTGTTGGCTGTCAGTGCCCGATGCTGGCCGCAGACTTAGAAGGAGCCTGTGGGGGCTGGGCTGAGCCGGCTTCCAAACCGTTTGGATTTGCTCCGCAGTTCCGGTTTTGTTTTTCTGCTAATGTGAATCCTGCGTCAAAAATTAACTGTTGGGGCGCCTGGGTGGCTCAGTCAGTTGAGTGTCTGACTCTTGATTTCGGCTCAGGTCACGATCCCAAGGTCGAGAAATTGAGTCCTATGTTGGGGCTCAGTCAGCGTGGAGTCTGCTTAAGATTCTCTCTTTCCCAGGGGCGCCTGGGTGACTCAGCCATTTAAGCGTCCGACTTTGGCTCAGGTCACGATCTCACAGTTTGTGAGTTCAAGCCCCGCGTTGGGCTCTGTGCTGACAGCTCAGAGCCCAGAACCTCTTTCAGATTCTGTGTCTCCCCCTCTCTGCCCCTCCCATGCTCATGCTCTGTCTCTTTTGGTCTTTAAAAAAATTAAAAACAAACAAAAAAAGATTCTCTCTCTCCCTTTCTTTCTTCCCCTTCCCTGCACTCTCGCTCTCTCTCTCTCTCAAGAAAAAACTAATTATTTTTTGGTGAAGTTTTGGGGTGATGAGGGGTTCGTGGCGTCTGAAGCTGACTGCCAAGAAAGAATTCTTGAAGACGTCTTTGGTGCAAAAAGGTGATTTTATTAGAGCATGGGGACTGGACTCACGCATGGTCAGGAAGAGCTGCACTGGGGTTGGAGAGGGGTGCAGGGGGGAGGTAAAATCCGAGAGGGGGTTTCCCAAAGAGACTTCCACATGCTAAAGACTTGTCGGAGGCTTAGCTATTTATTGTCAAACTAAGGTAGTTTTTCCCTCAAGCAAAGCATGAACATGAAGACGGTAGGGAGTTCCTGGACTTTAGGCTCTGATGGGGTTGCCTTTTTTTGGTAAACTGGTGGAGACTCTTACCCGTTTAGCCATTTGTGTTTTTTTGTCCTTTCCTGGCTTTGGGTAGCCTGGAGTGTCCACGGAATATCATACGTATCGCGCCTGGGGGGGGGGGGTGGGAGGGGTGGAGGGGAGCTAGCTTGCACTTTGCCCCTCAGCCTGCCTCGTGCCCCCTCATCGTTTTCGACGGATCGGAACCGAACACAAACACGGCCTGATGTGTCAGCTAACGGAGGAGAAATAGCCAACGCTTCCAGAGAAAGCGGGGTGCTCGCTTCTCCAGGCCTGGTTTCCTTTCCTAGTAACTGAGATGTTCTGATTCAGCAAAAGAGGAATACAGATGCCCCGGGAGGCTCTGGTTTATTTTATATATTTATCTACGCTATATATACTTACGTATGTATTTTCAAGTCGCAAAATCTCCTTTTTTAAAAATGAGAGTCCTTAACAATCCAGGAATGTATAAACTAAAAAAAAAAAAAAAAAAAGAAGCATCCCCCCCCACCCCCCCAACACCTCAGTTGCGTTCACTTTGGCACTTATCCTCTGGAATCTTCTCGGTGCATCTCTGGGCATTTAAGTGTGGACACATGTATGTTGTTAAAAAATGAAATTCAACTGGTTGGCATCCCACTTAGCAGGTAGACAGCTGCTCCGAGGAACTGTACAAAATGGAAGGTGTTTATAGGAAGGAGGGTAGGGCAGGGACGTTGTTAGCAAAAGAAAAGAAAAAATTGCTTCGGGCAAAGTCATTTTCCCTTGGGAAGAGTGGGGCTGTTAGCCTCAGATTACCTTACCTTCTTTCTGTGGGGGGACTGGAGGAGTAGGACAAAGAGGCCCAGGTGACGGATTGTCTCATTGGTGCTCACCAGACAATTCCTGACTGACCAGTTAAGACTGCATCTCTGGGGGAGGTTTACACTGCATTTAGGTTAGGTATTAAGCCCCCGGTTGGTGGCGTGGCCTTGTGTAAGTGACTCCATTTTGGGTCTGTGGTTTTCTTTTTGACAATGTACACCCTTAAACGATGGAATCGAGCTACATATCACTCTGGAATTTGTTGTTCCCACTTTGTGCATCGTGGCTAATCCCCTCTCTCAGCACTTATAGATTCCCTCCCCTCTTTTTGAACGACTGCAAGGTATCCCCTGAATGTGCCTTACTTTATTTAATCCTTCCTCCACTAACGGGCATTCCCGTTGTCTCGGTTTCTCCAGTTATAAACATGGCTGCAGCCTCACAGATGTGACTTTGCACCCGGGTGCTAGTTTTTCCTCAGAAATCTCTTCCTGGAAGTAGGGATGCCGGGTTGGAGGGCGGGTGAGTCCTAGACTTTGAAGTCAGGAACCCGGTCTTCCTGTCAAGGTCAAGGTGTAAACACTGGCCTGAGTCACATGGAGTCCTGTGTGACGTGCCTGTGAGGCAGGCAGAGCAGTGGCCCTGCCCAGAGCCACGTGACAGGGCTAGTTAGTTAATGGGCATGACGATTCTCCCAGCTACCTGACAGCTTTTTCAAATTTGTGAAGGTAACAGTTTAACCAGTTTTAAATCTTGACTTTTGCTTCAAGCCAGATGTATTCCCGGAGAACCGGACTCTGTCAAGTCTGCTCCTAGAACAAAGTCAACCTGGGTTTTCTTTCCCACTCCCCAACCACCTGCATTTGTTTGCCGCCTTAGTATTTTGTTAATCTTTGGGCTTTAAATGGCTGACATGCTCACAAGATTAGTGTTGTTGGAAAAACACTGCCTTCGGCTCTGTTTGATTTGGTCTGTTTTGTGAGACTTTGTCCCTGAGCCCTATCCTAGCCAGACTCCCTGGGCCAAGGCTCCTTTCTGGGGGTACAGCATACCCTCGAGGTCACAGCATTGACAGCTTGCCCAGGTCATGCTGGGGCAGGAAATGAATCACGTAAAAGGAGGGAGCGAGGCCGGCGGATCACTGGGCACCCTGGTGACTTCCTGGCCCTCTGCTTCTCTGTGTTCAGCAACAACTTACGGTAAGGGGCTGAACGAGTTGCTTTAATGTTGCGTTTGTAATTTGCCAGGCTTTAACACTGGGCTCTGACGGGCTTGGGGCAGGGGTTATTCTGTCAGACGCATTGCTCACGTCACCCTGCCTGTTTTATCTCCCGTCTCCTCCCTGCCTGGCATCCCCACGACGGAGCGCACCGAGTGATCCGATCCCGCCCCTTTCCCATGGAGCCAGACAAGCCTTCTAGAATATTTACTTTCAGGGGCCAGAGAACATTTCTTTGGGTTCTTTCACTCAGTATTTATGTCTCTCCCCCTGACCGTGAGGAATGACCACGTCGGTCTCCCACGAGTGGGGAGGCCTTGAAGCTGTGGTCATTGTTTGACCTCCTAGATCCTCATGAAGGAAGGAACTGGAGTAGCCCTTACGGATTCCAAGGCGCCCATTTCCAGTGACTGACGAGATTAGGAATCTGTAGGTTCAGAGGGTCCTCGGGACTCGCTTAGATGACTTGCAAAGCTGTTCTCCTTTTCTTTCATGAAGCAGTTTTAGAGCGGAAGGTTAGCTTTGGGGTCTGCCTTTTAATTTGTTTCTACTAAAGTTTTCCTCATATAAATTTATATTTTATTTATTTATTTTTATTTTAGAGAGTGCACACGTGAGCAGGGAGGAGGGGCAAAGAGGGAGAGAATCTTATGTTTTTTATTTTTTTATTTTTTTATTATTTTTTTAAATTAATGTCAGTCTTTATTTATTTTTTATTGTTTTTATTATTTATTTATTAAAAAAATTTTTTTTTTGATGTTTATTTATTTTTGAGAGACATAGAGACAGAGCATGAGCAGGGGAAGGGCAGAAAGAGAGGGAGACGCAGAATCCGAAGCAGGCTCCAGGCTCTGATGAGCCGTCAGCACAGAGCCCGATGTGGGGCTCGAACCCACAGACCGTGAGATCGTGACCTGAGCCTAAGTTGGCTGCTTAACCGACTGAGCCACCCAGGCGCCCCTATTATTTATTTTTGAGACAGAGAGAGACAGTGCATGAGTGGGGGAGGGGCAGAGAGAGAGGGAGACACAGAATCCGAAGCAGGCTCCAGGCTCTGAGCTGTCAGCACAGAGCCCAACGCGGGGCTTGAACTCACGGACTGCGAGATCATGACCTGAGCCGAAGTTGGATGCTCAACCGACTGAGCCACCCAGGCGCCTCATGTTTTTTAAATGTTTGTTTTTGAGAGAGAGAGAGAGAGAGAGAGAGAGAGAGAAAGCACAAGTGGGGGAGGGGCAGAGAGAGAGGGAGACTGGATCCAAAGCAGATTCTGTGCTGACAGCAGACAGCCTGATGCGGACTTGAACTCACCAACAGGGAGATCATGACCTGAGAGCCGAAGTCTGATGCTTAACTGACTGAGCCACCCAGGCTCCTCAGGAGAGAGAGAATCTTTTTTTTTTTTTTAATGTTTTATTTTTTGAGAGAGAGAGAGGGACACAGTACGAGCTGGGGAGGGGCAGAGGCAGAGAGCGAGGAAGACACAAAATCTGAAGCATGAAGCAGGCTCCAGACTCTGAGCTGTCAACACAGAGCCCAATGTGGGGCTTGAACTCAAACTTCAAGATCATGACCTGAGCCAAAGTCAGACGCTTAACAGACCGAGCCATCCAGGCACCCGAGGAGAGAGAGAATCTTTCTTTTTTTTAATTAAAAGAATTTTTGTTTTAATATTTTATTTATTTTTGAGAGAGAGACAGAGTATGAGCTGGGGAGGGGCAGAGAAAGAGGGAGACACAGAATCTGAGGCAGGCTCCAGGCTCTGTGCAGGGCTCGAACTCATGAACCGTGAGATCATGACCTGAGCCGAAACTGGACTCTTAACTACCTGAGCCCCCCAGGCGCCCCCAGGAGAGAATATTAAGCAGACTCCATACTCAACATGGAGCCCAGTGCAGGGCTTGATCCCGTGATCCTGAGATGATGACTGAGCCAAAATCAAGAGTAGGGCACCTAACAGACTGAGCCACCCAGGTGCCCCCCTACTATAAATTCATTTTTGCCCGACTTGTATATAACTTCACGGTAGTGAGGCACGAAGACGGCACTTTATTGGCTCACATTTGAAGTACTATGAAACAAAATTAGAGATCTTTAAAAATACATGTGATCTTTTCGAACTAATACCGTCTCAAAGAAAAAAGGCCAGCAGGCTAGGGTGCCGATGATTGTCTCCACGGACCTTGGGGCAGGTCGTACAATCCAGTTAACCGTAGGACCTTGAACAACTTAGCGATTCGTTTGCCTTTTGACTTTTCCACCTTCACATTCAGGAGAACTCAGTACCGTGGCTAGGAAAACAGGGGACGTGCTCCTCCGACAGTTGACTACCTTGTGAAAGATTGCCTTGTCACGGCTCCCTCTTGCCCTCCAGGTTTCAGTTCAAACGCCACTTCCTCAGAGAAGCCTTTCCGGATCACCCAAGTGTGAAGTAGTCCCCACCGCGTACCTGGCATCACTCTGCATTACATCAGCCTCCTGTTTTCTTCATTAAGCTTGTTCATTGCCTCGTCTCTTTATTTGTATATGTGTCTTCTTTCCGTCTCTTCCCACTATGATGTAAGCGAAATGAGGGACCTGGTCTCTTGCCCATTGTCCTATCTCTGACATCTGAAGCAGTGCCTGGCCCTTAATAAGTGGAAAGAATTAGCCAGTGTTGCCCATCTCCACTGGGTAAGAGCAACTTGAGCTTGTTCGTTGGGGAAGGAAGCAGTTGGAGTTAGTAAGGGTGAGGGGTACTTGAACCAACATCTTGGAGGAGGTAGGAGAAATCAGATCACAAAGACAGGGGGATGTGTGATCCTTTCCTCTGAGACTGAGGGAAGTGGGTGAGTGTGTGGTAGATTTCAAGGGGGCAGGGAACCAAGAATGAAGACTGTAAATCTGATGGTCTTACTGTTTTGATGAAATGGGAGATAAAGAGTTACCAGATGGTGGGGGGGAGTAGCCGACTGGGAGGAGGTAGCTGGCTGGAGGTGAGAGGTGATGGTCCGAAGCTGCTGGCATGAGTGGAAGATTCCTGAACCCTTGATGGAGGACCCCACTGAAATTAGAACTTTTAACTTGATGATGGAGCCAGTCATTGAAACGATGGAATTTTTCTTCAGTGGTAGGTGGGACAGGAAGAAACGGAGGTGACGGAGGTTGAGTTGATCCGTGTTTGGAGGTCAACAGATAGAAGTGTGTCAGTGGAACAGGAAATGAGGGGTACTGGAGGGAGACTGTACAAGTAAGTGAGGTCCAGAGGGAGAACAGGAAGGGTAGGATCGAAGTTCTTGTGGTTTTTCACTCAAGTGGAAGAGCAAATTGGATGAGAATGAGGAAGTGAGAGAAGGAAGGGTGGGCTGTGGCGATCAGAGGAGACTTTCAGTTTTGCATTTCAAAGAGGAGTTCCTGGCTGGGAGGGGATATAGGCACATGGTAAACACATTGTTGGTAAGAGGTTAGGTCACAAGAATGAAGAGATAGGCTAAGGCAAGACCCAGAGGTGTTAGGTCATCACCATGAAGGAGGTCCTTCTTGGAGGGATCAGGAAAACATGGAAAAGGGCACAGGGAAGGTTCCTAAAAATGTAGAAAGGAGAAGCAGGAAACCGGAGAGAAGGAATTTATTCCAGGAAGTGAGGAGGAGGGAGCGGGTCACATTCCTAGGTTCTGTGCACTTGTTGGTAGGTTGTTGTCTGGAGATTGTAGTGACCAGGGGAATTTGGTTTTCTCCTGGTGCTTAGTAATGGAAGTGCTGACTTGGGAGGGTCACGAGGCAAGGGAAGAGTGGCCAGGGCCCAGCCAGGATAGAGCTGCTGAGGTGGGTATGGATGTGGGGCACTCGCTGGCTCTGGGAAGAAAGTTCTCGAGGCATAGTGGGAGGAAGGGTCGAAAGAGGGGATGGCAGAGCAAGGATGGGGTCACAGCCAACTCAGGGTGAGAGAACCCCAGGGGTATATGGTGCCCAGAGGGCTTTCAGTTTGGCAGACATCATGGTTTGCAGGATGGGGAGCACTGGGGCCGTGAATAAAATGGGTCAAACTCAGAGTTTCAGGTAACACTTACAAAACAGCCTTATTGAAATATCCACATACTATACAATTTACCCAGTCAAGTGTACTCTTCACTGGTTTCAGTGTATTCACAGATATATACAACTATTTTAGAATGTTTTTATCACCTCATTTCATTGCTCTTCAGTGGTCACTTCCCTGAACCCCTAAGCTCCACCCTTTCACTCTCCGCCCACCCCACCCAAGCCCTAGGCAACCAGTAGTCTATTTTCTATCCTTCGTTCTCTATTCTGCACTTTCGTATGGATGGAATTGGGTCATAGGTGGACTTTGGCGGACCTTTTCTAAGGTCTGAACCAGTCAAGGTTCATCCAAGTTGTACATGTATCAATACTTCATTCTTGTTTATCTTCAAATAACATTCCGTTGTATGGATATACCGCATTGTGTTTATCCATCTGTCCATCGATGGACGTTTGGGTTCTATCCATCTTTTGGCTGTTATGAGTCATGCTGATATTTATACACTAGTTTCTCTGTGGACATACATTTTCATTTCTTTTGGGTACCCACCTAGGAGAATTGCTGGGTCAAATGGGGAGTCTGTGTTTGGCAGTTTGAAAAATTGCCAGAGTTCGGGGCGCCTGGGTGGCTCAGTCGGTTGAGCGTCTGACTTCGGCTCAAGTCATGATCTTGCGGTCTGTGAGTTCGGGCCCCGCTTAGGGCTCTGTGCTGACAGCTCAGAGCCTGGAGCCTGCTTGGGATTCTGTGTCTCCTCTCTCTGCCCCTCCCCCCTTCACACTCTGTCTCTCTGTCTCTCAAAAATAAACATTATTATTAAAAAAAAAAGAAAAGAAAAGAAAAATTGCCAGAGTGTGTTCTGAGGTGGCCGCACTATACAAATCCACAACAGTAAATGAGGGTTCCATTCTCTCTCTATCCTTACCCAGATTTGTTACTATCAGACTTTATGATTCTAGCCTAGCGGAGTGCAGTGGTCTCTTACTGTGCTTTCCCCCGATGACTGATGGTATTAAGCATCTTTTCATATGCTTTTGGCCATTTCTCTATTTTCCTTGGAGGAATGTCTATTGAGGATCCTTTGCCTGGTTTTGAATTATCAGCTATCAGTCATCTTTATAAGTTATCAATGCTCTTTCTATTGTTATATTTATATGTGTAATGTAACACAACATATATATTTTGTTTTTATTATTTTTCCAGCTTTGCCAAAGCATAATTGACAAATTTGTAAGATACTTAAAGTGTACGATGTGATTTGATAATAAGTATACATTGGGAAAGGATTCCCCCATCAAGTTACTTACATCCATCACCTCACCTACTGGTCCCCCTCCCCTTTTTTGGTGAGAGTTCTACTCTTTTAGAAAATTTCAATTATACAGTACAGTGTATTATAGTCACCAGGGTATATATTAGATTCTTCAGGTTTTTTTATTATTGAGTTGTATGAACTCTTTATATATTCCAGATCAAGTTTCTTAGCAGATACATGATTTGTAAATATTTTCTCCCATTCCATTTATTGTCTTTTCACTTTCTTTCTTTTTTTTTTTTTTTAATTTTTTAAACCTTTATTTATTTTTGAGAGACATAGAGACAGAGCGTGAGCAGGGGAAGGGCAGAGAGAGAGAGGGAGATACAGAATCTGAAGCAGGCTCCAGGCTCTGAGCTGTTAGCACAGAGCCCGACACAAGGCTCGAACCCACAGACTGTGAGATCATGACCTGAGCTGAAGTGGGCCGCTTAACCAACTGAGCCACCCAGGCGCCCCTGTCTTTTCACTTTCTTGATGGTGTCCTTTGAAGCATAAAAGTTTGATTTTCATGAAGTCTAATTATCTGTTTTTTGTTTTATTTTTTTATTTTTTTATGTTGTTGTTTTCCATGCTTTTGGTATATCTAAGAATCCTTTGCTAAATCCTGGGTCGTGAAGATTTACCTCTGTGTTTTCTTCTAAGAGTTTCATAATTTTTGCTCTTACATTTAGGTCCTTGATCCATTTCAAGTCAATTTCTATAGATGGTATAAAGTAGGGATCCGGCTTTATCTTGCTTGTGGATATCCACTTGTCCTCGCACCATTTGTTGAAAGGACTGTATTTTTCCCCCATTGAATATTTTTGGCAGCCTTGTTGAAAAGCAGTTGACCATAAGGGTATAGATTTATTTCTGGACTGTTAATTCTATTCTGTTTATCCGTTTGTTTATCTTTGTGCCACTATCTTAAATCCTGTTGCTTTGTAGTAAGTTCTGAAATCAGGAAGTGAGAGTCTTGCTACTATGTTCTTCTTTTTCAGGGTTGTTCTGGCCACACTGGGCCCCTTGCAGTGAGACAGGAGTTTTAGAATCAGCTCGTCAATTTGCAGAAAGAAGTCAACTGAGATTCTGATAAAGTTTGCATTGAACCTATAGATCCATTTGGGCAGAGTTACTGTCCTAACAATGTTAAGTCTTCCTGCCCATAAACAGGGGATTTTTTTCCCCCCACTTATTTAGATTTTTAATTTCTGTCAGTGATCTTTGGTGAGTTTTAGAGTATATGCTTTGTGCTTCTTTTCTTAAATTTAATCCTAGATATTTTATTCTTTTGATGCTATTTTTAAGGTAGTACTTTGGTGAGAAGTTGTGCTTGTACTTCTGCGAAGTCCCCTTACCAAGGGGTGGGACTGGAATGAGTGAAGTTGAAAAGAATGCCTTTCCGATTGTTGGTAGGAAAGAAGAGCCGGGTGTTTTCTGCTGTTCTTCAGGGGGCTGCGTTCTCAGGCCTTTCACAATTCCATGGCTGAGGGATACATCAACCTCCAAAGAACGCTGCACCCCCAAGTACCAATGGTTTCTCCTCTTTTTCTTCTTAATGGAAGCTCTGCGTGCTGATGAGGGTGGTGGAGGGGAGTGAGCAGCTGTAGAGCTTTTGCTTAATAGGAATGCAATCTGATTGGACAAATTCACACTAATGTTTAGATTACGAATACGCCCTTTCCCAACCCCAAGACTTATCAGCTTTTCTACATGAAGAAAAGGAGTAGCCTGACACATCACTAGTTAAGAGAACCTTAATAGCATAAAAGAGGAAGGAGACCATTTGGGAAATGTGACAAATATTCTTGAGTTTGATCTGGGAGGGTAGGGTTGTTCTGGGCAGAGCGGATGTCACGAGTTAGGAAGTCTAGTATTACCTGCCTGTCTGCTCTGGTGTCCCCTTCTCTCCCTACATCTGCTTTTTATGGCTTCTCTCCTTCAATTCTGTTTCTTCTGCTTGTGTTTAGCTATTCTCCGGTGCTGTCCTCAGTGTATATTATGAGGGGAGGTAGAGGTCAGGACCACGATGTACATGGTTGTGTGTCCAGGTAAGACCTTAAAGTCTAAGGTAGCACTTTTCCTAAATGCCGCCAGGATAGTCGAGGTTAAAATTCCATGTAGTTTTTTCTTGTTTCTGGATTTTAAACCCCGTATTTAGCCCAGCATCCTCTCATGACCGTACATGGAACCCATATGTTGTTGACATTACCAAATTAGTGGTCTCTTTGTTTTTTTGTGCTGTGCGCCAGTATTTTTTAGACTGCTAATAAACCTTAAAGAGAAATGTCGTCTTCTCTTTGATTTTTTTTCTTTTGCGATAAATAGTGGAAAACTTAAACAGTAATTTTATTTGCGTTTCCGACTTTCGGCTTTCAGCTTTCAGCTTGTTTTTCCATTTTGGTTTGGCTTTTTTAAGTTCTAAGATCAGGCTGAGGAAGACCTCGGGCTGGCGTTCCAGGTGGTTCCGCGCACGCTGCTGGTTCTCCTCGAAAGTGCACGGCTGCCCCACATCTGTCCAGTTTTCGTGTTTTGGAGCCAGGTTGTTTTTCTATTTTGGATTGCCCAATCTGGGATCTCTCTCAGGCTACCTTGAGTAAAGGGGTGCATGGGAACCCAGGAGACGCTGGATCCTTAAGCCACTGGGCACTCTGGACACCGGCTCCAGGCTGCCCCATGGAGGTCAGCGGCTGAAGTCATAATTCAGCTTTTCTGGTGGCCAGTTTCTTTAATATCTCATGAGATCTTTTATCTTCATCATGGCTTCTGTTTCAGTACAAGCTCTGGTCCCTCAGACCTCTGGCTGTGACATTGTAATCCCCCCCTGTTTCTCTTTCATCATTTCCCAGCTTCGGGTCCCAGGGTACTGCCGAGGCTCTCCGTGTTTCCTGGGGCAAAACTGGAAGGGAGCTGGTGCCCAGCCCTTCTTTCCTTGCCAGGCTGTGCCTCGGGCGCCTGACTAACCTGTGGATTGGCTTCCCTGGAGTCCGATGCTTATCACTGATGCCGTCACCTGTGGCTTGGCAGGGTCCCCCTCAGGTGATACAAAGCAGGGCTACCTGTAGAGCTGCCCCTTCAGCAGGACATTGGCCCAGAGCTTCCCCCAGAGGAGAATTGGGAGGGGGGGCACGGCCCCACCCCCAGACCTGCCCCATGCAGCGCGAAGGACATAGGTGGTATTGAGAAATAGGTATGAGAAAAACTGACACTAAGTTAAACTTTGAATTTAAAACAACCTCACCGATGGCATATCTTTATGAGATGAAAGTAAGAAGTCAGTAATTTTTTATTTAAATAGAACAATTGCTGAACATGATAGGAGGAAGTAAAACACAAAGTGAAATTAACTTGGCTGTTTGTTTTCTTGGAAACGGGAATATAAAAGTAATTGAGCACATTAAGTTTGACTTAAAAAAAATTACACAGTGTTTTCAGACTTCAAAAGTAGCAAACGCATTGTAAACTTCCTGAAAACTACGGAAAAGAACAGGGTAAGAAGCCATCGGAATCCTACCACTCAGAAATGACCACTGTTAACTTGTATGTAGGCTCTGGTTCTTAAATATTATTGTTTTTTTTTAATGTTTATTTATTTTTGAGAGAGAGAGATATCAAGCACAAGCGGGGGAGGGGGAGAGAAAGAGAGGGAGACCCAGAATCCGAAATTACTCCAGGCTCTGAGCTGTCAGCACAGAGCCTGATGCGGGGCTCGAACCCACAAACCGTGAGATCATGACCTAAGCCAAAGTCGGACACTCAACCGACTGAGCCACCCAGGCACCCCTGGTTCTTAAACAAATAAGTAAAGAAATAAAAACATACATAAAAAATTCACTTGGCGATACCGTTACAGGAGGGTAGGAGAGACACTTGTCCTTGTGTCACGCAGGGAGTCCAAGAAGGAATCTTTGCGGACAACAGAGAGCGAGCAAAGCCGTAGAGTTTAATGAGGGAAAGTACAAAGCTCTCAAGAGTGAGAGGAGTCCTGACTGGGTAGCCGCCGAGGATTTTTGTCCCTGACTTTTTATTGGGACCTTATCAGAAAGATTGTGAGACTTCACGCGCGGCCGCGCGGCCCCTAGTTCGGGCAGGTCTGGAACACGTTTATCTCCCCCTCTTCCTCCCCAAACTCTACTCCCACTTGTCTGCCCCCCTGAAGGTCCCTTATCTCTCCCTGCCTAAGGCTAACCCTTTCCCTACCCAGTACTTCTTGGACAGTCCTTACGGTTAATATTCTTCTGTAACAATTCGTGGTGGTACACGCTCGTGTGTTCCGTGGCTCTACCATAATTCATTCTTTCTAATCCGCTGACGGACATGCCCATTTCCCTTTTATTTGATGTACTTTTTGAAAATGCTGCATCGTGAACATTCTTTCAGAGAAAAAAAATTTTTTTTTGCACACGTCTGATTGATATTTTAGGTTGAGTTCCCAGATGTGGAATAACTGTGTCAAGGAACATGAGCAATTTAAGAACTCTTTTGAAACATACGGCCTAGTTGTCTTTCGGGAATATTGAAATAGCTCACATTCCTACCAGCAGCAGTCAGACCCGTTTCTCATGATCTTTGCCAGTGTAGATATAATCATTAAAAAAAAAAAACACTCTAATTTAAGAGACACAAATATGGTATCTTTTTTATTTGCATTTCTGTTTATAGCAAGGTTAAACATTTTAAGTAGATCATTGACCTTTTTTCTAAAACTTTAAAAACATTTTTTTGAATTTATTTTTGAGACAGAGAAACAGCATGAGCTGGGGAGGGGCAGAGAGAGAGAGAGAGAAAGAGAGGGAGACCCAGGATCCGAAGCAGGCTCCAGGCTCTGAGTTGGCAGCACAGAGCCCGATGTGGGGCTTGAACCCACGAACCGTGAGATCATGACCTGAGCCGAAGTTGGACGCTTAACCAACTAAGCCACCCAGGTGCCCCTCTAAAACTTTTTTTAAATGTGTGTTTATTTATTTATTTATTTAGAAAGAGGGTGCACATGAGCAAGGAAGGGGTAGACAGACAGGGAGAAATCCCAAGCAGCCTCTGCACCAGGCTCGATCCCACGAACCATGACATCATGACCCGAGTTGAGATCGAGAGTCGGACCCTTGACTGACTGAGCCAGTCAAGCGCCCCTAGAATTTTCTAATTGTGGCAGGAATGTATTGAATTGACCGTGCTGTCCAATTTAAGGGGATTCCGTAGGACTATGTGTATTCACCTTTGTGCCACATCCCCGGATCTGTTTCGTCGGGCCAAACTGGAACGCTGGACCCGTAAACGCAAACTCTCCCTTTCCCCCTTCCTCAGCCCCTGGCAACCACCATCCCGCCTTCTGTTTCTGGGTATTTGGCTCGTTCCGAAACCTAATGTAGGTAGGCGGAATCGTAAAATACATGGTTTTGTGGCCGTGGCTGATTATGTATTTAGGATAACGTCCTCAGGGCTCATCCGTGTCGTAGCGTGTGTCAGAATTTCTTTTAAAAGCTGAATAATGTTCCATTCTACATACATACCACCTCGTGCTCATGTGTCGATGGACGCTTGGGTCGCTTACCCCTCTTGGCTTTAGGAGTCATGCTTCTGTGAACACGGGTGTGCAACTTTTTAAGATACCTCTTTCAGTTCTTTCGGATATATTCCTAGAAGTGGAATCGCTGGACTCTAGAGTAGTTCTATTTTTAATTTTCTGTAAGGAACCTCCGTACTGTTTTCTACAGGAGCGCCGCCATTTTACAGCCCCGCCAGCACACAGGTCCTCATTTCTCCATATCCTCACCCGTACTTGCTTTCTGTTTTTTTGAGACTGGGCTTTCTAATGGACGTGGGGGTGATAACTCATCGTGGCGTTGAGTTCCATTTTCCTAATGACTAGCGATGCTGACAGAGTATCTTTCCATATGCTTTTTGGCCATTTGTATAGCATCTTTGGAGAAATGTCTCTTCAAGTCCTCTTTCCGGTTTTTAATCAGGTGGTTTGTTTTTTGTTGCTGAGCTTGACCTTTACTGTTTTTGTTTTGTGCATTGATTATTGGTGACCTTTGCTTATTTTTCTACAGAAATATTCTTCGGTATGGATTTATAAGAGCTTTTCATAAATTAAGAAATATTAAGCCTTTATTATGTATTAGCAATACTATTATATAACATGTGTCTTTATATTCTTTTTGAAATGTACACTACAGCAGGTTTAAATGTGCATACGGTCACATCTATCACTGTTTTCTAAAAATTTTTTCCTGTTTTTATGTGGATCTGAGGGTGGAGGGGTGTTTACTAACCGTAATACTAGGACCAGTTCCTTCGGGTATCTTGGAGGACTCTGGGGCCTTCAGCACCCTAGGGCATTCCACGGGGCAGCACAAGGGCCACAGGATAAATTCCCTGGCATGGTGAGCCTTTTTCCTGCTAGGCAGTGAGCTGGCGAGACACAGGTGTCGACCGAATACCGCTCCCTCCTCTGTGCACACCGCAGGGGCCATAGGCACAGGACTGGGTGTAGGTGGGAGGAGGTTGTCTTGAAGGGTGAGGAATACACTTTTTAGAACCCCAGGTCAGCACAGCTCCTGGGTGCCCCTGAAAGCAACCCTCCCCCTCTTCCCACCTTCTTAGATACCTCTGAGACTGACACAGGTTATTCAGCCCGCTCTTCACATGGGCCCCCTCTCCAGTGCTCACACCCCTTCAGTACCAAGGCTTTTGTCTGACTGTCTTATAAAAGCCCTCTTTGAAGGCAGAGTCGTAACAGGAACGGAACTGGGTGGTTTATGCCTTTCCTTAAGCACTCTTGTCCCGGAGTGCAGTCTCTTTAACATTAGAAAGATAATACGTTGGTGTGAAGGCTCTAAGACTTGGGTGAAAATGCATCAGAGGAAGCAGTGTCGGGGCACCTGGGTGGCTCAGTCAGCTCAAGTCTGACTCTTGATTTCAGCTCAAGTCATGACCCCGGATCGTGGGATCGAGTCCCGCATTGGATTCTGTGTTAAGTGTGGAGCCTGCTTAAGATTCTCTCCCTCTCTCTCTCTCTCTCTCATATTCTTAAAAAAAAAAAAAAAAAAAAAAAAAAGCAGTTTCCAGGTGAGCTGGCGAGACCTGGTGAGACAGAACGGTGAGATGGTATTTGTGTTTTACTCGTTTGCTCCCTCCATGCGCAGTTCACCGGCCTGTCTCCCGGCTCGAGCCTCAGCCCTTGGAACCTGGCCACACCTCCAGAAGGGAGAAGAGGTTAAGTGTCTTTTGCTTGAGGGTTGATGACTCCTAACATAGCAAAAAAAAAAAAAAAAAAGAAAGAAAGAAAAGAAAGCTATAAAAGTTGTTTCCTAATAAAAAATACATCCTTGTTCCATTACTGTTAGAAAGGCCATGCCCGCCACAAGGTTAGTTAAAAATCTACCCGCACTTTCTTCTAGGAGCACATGGCATTTCTCTTGGCTGTTGTGTGGGAAATATGGGAAAACATACCTGTTTGGTTTATGAAATTGTATACCGTTACGGTGAGTCAGTAACTGTGTAGATCTTCCATAAAACCAGTCTCACTCTGTTTAGAACGTCCTTGTGGCCTCGATAAAAATTCTGACCTGGTTCACGATTAACAAGTTTGTTGGGTTAATCAGCCTTTGACATGAGGTGGTAAGAAAACCCCAAACTATGCTACTGAAAACTCACCCCCCAGCCCCATCTTCATTTTAGGGAATGACGTAAACCATACTTGTGTTGCTCATTTCACCGTTGGGAAAGGTACGTCATCCCTTCTCTTTCCGGCCGTGTGTATAGTCTGCAGACTCTAGGTCAGTAGTTTGCTTGTCAGAGAGGAGGCTGCCCACGGGTATACAGACCAAACTTAACATTGCGAATTTTTTCCTGTTGATCTAAGAGAGGGCTTTATTACGGTACAGAATTGAAAACACAACACCGAATTGCTCCATAGGTAGCGTCTGTAAACTGCTGCCGCCTGTTTTTGTAGATAAAGTTCTTTTGGAACATAGCCATGTGCGTTGGATTACTTAGCATCTGGATGCTTTTCCACTACAAATTTCAGACTTGAATAGTTATAACAGAGGCCGTTTGACATGACAAATCTCAAATATATACTACCTGGGAAAATTTTGCCAGCCCCTGCTCTATAGAATTCTATCTTTGTTCCACGGACGTTTTGTATGTCATAAAAGAAATATTCCAAGGTGGAAAATGGAGGGAGTCTTCTCCTGAAGTTTCTGGTTTTGGCAAATCATACTCACAAGGCCGTGATAGAATTGTGAAGATGCGTTTTGGGTCTCTCAGATGAGTCTCCGTGGCCGCCATGTTTCCCAGTAGGGGGACAACCCATATATCTGTCATCTCTGCGTACCTAAATCTAGCCCGAACGACAAGTTTGAGAAGTCATCCCTGTTGCTCAGAATAGTGGGGAGATTTAATAATTCTTTGTAGGAAGCTAAGTAGGAACGACCGTGGATCTCGGTGGGTGGTTATCCAGGTGTGCTGTGCTTCCCCATTGGTGGTGGGGAGATAAAGTGCTCCAAAGACAGTCAGTCTTGTGGATGGTCACCCGGGGGCAGGCTTCCATAGTTGTGGGGATGAAAATCTTCCAGTGAGGCGAGGATTCCCGACGACGACGTACAGTATTACGAAAGACACATGGGCTAGTCTGGGGAATTTGGAAATCTAAACAAATCTAATATTATAGCCCACCAGGGGGGGCATCATGTTTTCAAAGGGCACCTTTTCATTAGCGGCTTTGGTTTGCTAAATTACAGACAACTGACCGTTTATCTCAAACCATACTATTGTGCTGGCCCTTAGTTTCCTTCTCTTCGTTAGTAAGTGCCGTGGCAAGTTCTAGTACCGCTGGCAGTTTCTGTTATAAAGGTAGTGTCTCTGTGTAATTTGCATCTGCTCTTTATTTCACATGAATAAAAATCTTCCATAATTTATGTCAGAGTCACTATTTCTGACAGAATTATGGTGTTTCTGTTCAATCATCATTACTTCCAAAAGTGTAAAATGAATTTGTGTTAACTGGAAAAATTCGAACAGCATGGAAGTATATAGAGTGAAAAATGAAAGCCCCGTCCTCACCGTCCCCACCATTCCCGCCACCACCCCACCTCTCTCCATATTAAAGGTTGACTGTGTGGTTCTCCGTGAAGTTCTGGAACTGGTTTAAACTTTCAGTTTCCTGGGGCGCCTGGGTGGCTCAGTTGGTTAAGCATCCAACTTTGGCTCAGGTCATGTTCTCGCAGTTTGGGAGTTCGAGCCCTGCATCAGGCTCTGTGCTGACAGCTCAGAGCCTGGAGACTGCTTCGGATTCTGTGTCTCCCTCTCTCTCTGCCCCTCACCTGCTTGCTTGCTCACTCTCTCTCTCTCCAAAAATAAGCAGTAAAAAAACCAAAAAAACAACTTTCAGTTTCCTATTTCCATGCTAGTTGGTATGTAACATCTCGGGGTGGCTGGCACCCTACCGGAGTTGTAGAGTCCTTCTGTCTGGGTGGGAAAAGCTCAAGCCCTGGAGGAGAATTAAGAGCCAAACTTTGACCCACCGGTTCGTATGACACAGTCATGGGTGCAGCCTTGGGCAATGGGAAGGAACAAGGTTGGGAAGCAGGCTGGCTTGAGTTGAAAGTGGATTGGAATTCTCTCACTGGCTGTGTGATCTTGGACAGCCTGTTCTCTCTGACCTTCTGTTTTCTTACCTGTAAAGTGAGGATGCTCACATCTCCCTCCCAGGATAGTCGTGAAGTTTGATTACATGGGAAAACCCAGAAATGCCACGTTGGAGAAACTGACTCCATTGGGGAGATAGGATATACAAACATTGTGATGCAAGTGAGGGTCACGAGGGCGGGGGACTGTGGAATGGGGCAGAGAGCTGGGGCAAGGAGAGGGGAAGTGGTTTCTGAGCAGAGTCTTGGAAAAGGACTGGAGGCTTGTAGGGGGGTTGCGGAGGCCTGAAAGCGTGAGGGTAGAGGACCCACCCGGGCGCAGGCTCAGCTCCGTGGTGCAGTGCGGTAAGTGGAGGGAACAAGCCCCGTCCTGAGATGAATGCCGCCCTTGGTCTCAGTTTCATCCGCTGCAGGAATCCCTTCAGTGACCCGGCCCTCTAGCTGCTGCTCCGGCCTCCGCCCCTTTGCACGTGCCAGTCCCTCTGCTCCGAATGTTTCTCCTTTTGCATTCCATGCCAAACCACACCATCCTTTAGACCTCAGCTCGAGTGCCACTTTCTCAGTAAAGCCTTCCCAGCTCCCCGCTCCACCCCCCATTTCGTCCCTCCATTCTTGCAACAGGTGTCCTTTCCTTTCCTGTCCCTTCCACATTATGGTAATGAAGTCCTCTTTGGACCCATATGTGTCCCCCCCAGCCCAGCACGTGGCACATAGTAGGAGCACCATAAATATTTACTGAGTGAGGCATGAATGAACGAAGTCCCACCCCCCTGCAGTTACGACCCCCAGCCTGTCTTCCCTATCTGATCCCCACAAACCCTTTCTGCATTTGTTTCTCATGGCTGCCAAAAGAAGTTGCCAGAAACCTGATGGCTTAAAACAAGAGAAATTTATGTTTTCATAATACTGGAGGCCAGATGTCTGAAGTCACTGTGTTGGCAGGACCGCGCTCCTTCTGGAGGCTCAGGGGAACGTTCTTCCTTGCCTCTGGTGACTCCAGGTGTCCTTGGCTTGTGTCTGCATCTCTGCAATTTCCGCCTCCGTCTTCACATGGCTTCCCCTCTGCGTATGGGCTTTCTCCTCTTCTGTCTCCCATAAGCACACTTGTCATTGCATTTGGAACCCACATCTGTAATTCGGGATCATCAAATCTGAGATTCTTATTTACATCTGCAAAGACCCTCTTTCCAGATGGGTTTTGGAGGTTAGGACGTGGGCATATCTTTTCGGCAGCAACAATTCAACCCAGCCCACCCCCCTTCATGCCTTTCCCGCAGCGGAACTGGCCTGCCCACCGGCTCTTGAGTGTTCATCACGCTTTCTCCCTCCTTTGTGCATGCTATTACCACCCCTGTTCCTCAGAGGTCTCCCTTCCAGGAATGCTGACATTCCCGTGTTCTCCATGGGTCCTCCTGTGCTTCCCAGGTGACAGGAAGTGCCCTCCCCTTGGACACTCTCCAGCCGCTCATGCGCAGTCCACTTTCCTCCTTTCCCCTGCCTGCTGTGGGGCATCTTATCAGCAACATCCTGCCGGTCTGGAGGCTGAAGCTAGTGTTCTCGCTTGCTTAATATTCCCTACAGTCCCAAGGACGTTAGCAGAGACTCAGGAGATTTTTGTGGATGCTAAAACGTATCCCGAAACTGGGATGAGACTTACGTGGTCAAAGTAAAGACCAACAGTGACCACGCGGTCGTAGCCACTTCCCGTCGTGAGAATACACATGCAGGGTTATAGTTAGGGGATTTTAACACAGGGAGCAGGTGTCAGATTCAACGAGCTTATGTAATAAGTGGGGTTTAAAACACAGCACGCAATGCCAGGGAACATTCAGGGCCCAGAATCACCCGTCAGGTTGGTTGTACTGACTGGAATCAAGGCGCTGACCTTTATCCCTCTTGAGGCAGTCGCACTTCTTGTCCGAATTCGGAAGTGGTTCAGATGTCACAGGGACGACCTGTTCCTTGAAGGTCTGGTTGCTGGTAAAGCCATCACAGCTGTTCTCAGTGCTGGCTCTCTCTGGGCACCTCCATTCTCTCCATCTCTCGGCCAGTGGGCCTCCCCTGCCGGCCCCCCGCGGCCACTCTGCTCCCCCACCTCCCGCCTCTGACCCAGCAGGACTCCAACTCTATCTTGGCCTTCGGGTGTGCATGCCTTTCGTCATCCATCTGCCTCAGACTTGCCGTGTCCTAGACCCCCAAGCCCCAGTGCCGACTGATGTTCACCTTGGCCTGGTCCACGGTGGACAGGAGGGAGGAGGGGCAGAGGCTCATCTTTCAGGGACTGGGTAGGCAGAGAGAGTCTCTCTTGGAGGATTTGGGCGGGAGGCCATGAGAGACATAGCTGTTTCCAAGTCACTGACCGTTGGTATCTTATTTTTCAGATTGATCATATCCTGTGCTGAAGATGTTTCCAGAACAACAGAAAGAGGTATGTCATCACAAATCCAAAGATAAATAATCCATGAATTTTGACTCACGGCAGGTGAGTTCTTCATTCACTAACCATCGTGGAGAGTCAAGACACTTCAGGCCATCCCAGGGGAGGGCTAACGGCAGAACAGAACACCCGCCCTCCTGGCCTCGCTGCCGCCACTGCCCCCACTTCCCAGCCTTGATGCGTCCTCGGCCCTCATTCCTTGGTTCCAGTGACTGAGCTGGCTCCGCGCTCACTCCCACCCACTGCTTATAAAAATATCTTTTTCCGTGACTCAGATTTCTCCCAGGCTCTGACTACCACCCTCTGCTTTGAACAGTCCCCCTCTGGCTTTCTTGGTTTTTCTACTCTCTGGCCTCATGCGTGAATCCCCCCACCTCTGGTGACAACCCAGGGGAACTGTCGCCATTACTTTCAGTTTCACCCTGCTTTGTTGCCTCTCTGACCCCTTGGCTTGCTTTCACACAGTTCAGAGAACACTGCCCCTTCCCGAACCCTGTCGGACCTCCCAGGCCTCCAGTCCTGGCCTCTTCAGCTTTATCTGACTGGGCAGACGGTAGGGTAACCAGCACACCAACCCTTTGCCGAGCGGCCGTCTCTTGAAAGTACCCATTTGTCCTACCCTGCCTACTACTGTATCACACACCTTGTCACTGGGTGAACCTAATGACTGAGCAGTTGCTGAGGGTCTTGTTAGGGAGTACACAGCGCGTACACACGCACGCACCCACGGCCACATGGTCCTTAGTTCGTCTCGCCCAAGTTTAAAGCAATAAACAATCCAAAACCTCCCTTTCAGAGACTCCTTCCGGAAGCTTCTTTGCTAGATCTCACATCCTTACTTTCAGCCCTGTCTTTGGGTTCATATTCTCCTCATCACTCCAGCTCACATCTACCCTTTAATTCCAGGCTGGGCTCCTCCATTTTCTTTTTTTCTTTTTCTTTTTATTATTATTATTTTTACATATTTTTTTTGGCTCCCCTGCTTTCAAAGACAGCATTTTTTTTTTTAACTTTTGGGGTATAACATGTAAACAGTAAAATGCATAAAATTCCCTAATGTTATGTGTACAGCTCAGCAGGTTATCCCTTGTGCGTACACCTGTGTAACCACACTCAGATAGAGTACAGATGATTCCAGCACCCCAGACGGTGCTGCGTGTCCCTTTCCAGGCAGTCTGCCTCTCCTCCCCACAGAGGTAACCCCGCATAATACCAGGACTTCTCTCCCCTCTCTGTATTTTTTTTTTAATTTTTTTAACGTTTATTTATTTTTGAGAGACATGGAGACAGAGCGTGAGCAGGGGAAGGGCAGAGAAAGAGGGAGACACAGAATCCGAAGCAGGCTTCAGGCTCTGGGCCATCAGCACAGAGCCTGATGTGGGGCTCGAACTCACAGACCGTGAGATCATGACCTGAGTTGAAGTCAGCCGCTCAACCGACTGAGCCACCCAGGCGCCCCTCCCCTCTCTGTATTAAACAAAGTGGGACCAGGCTGCTTGTTTCAGGAAATACCTTCCGTGTGAAGTTGGCCAAACTCCAAGTCCCCGCGTGACTTCTCTCACTTCTGACACCGGTTACAATTTTGGGGATTCCCAAAACCATCCTTAGTTTTGATAATTCATAAGACTCACAGAATTCACCGAGAGAGCCGTGATACTCACAGTTACGGTTTAGTCTGGGGAAAGGACACAAATTAGAACCAGCCAAAGGAAGAGATGCAGAGGACAGAGTCGGGGAGGCGTCCAGATACGCTGCCACCATCGACGTGTGATGATACGCACAGCGGAGCTCGGCAGGGCGTTTGGTGTCTTGTTTTTACTGGGGCTCTGTCACATACTCCTGACTTTTAGTCTCCACTCCTCCCGGGGTCAGGTTCGTATCTTTAGTCTCCAGTTCCTCCAAAGGTCGCGGTTGGTACCACGTGGTTCTGAACTCCCATCAGATTCACATTGTTGGGCTGTCTGGTGGCCAAAGCCCGGGCTAGCAAAGGTACTCCTGTCAGGCAGGACATTCCGGGGCCCTAGAGGTCACCTCCCAGTAGCTGAGGACAGAGGCCAGACCTCTCTCTGGGCGAGGTGAACTCTTCACTACACACCTGCGTCGGCCCGACCACCGGGCAGGCAGTGCCAAGGGAGTGAGGCTGTGGGATTGCTGGCACATTCTGAGGGCACACACGAGTGGGGGAGGGGCGCCTGGGCAGCTCAGCTGGTTAAGCTTCTTACTCTTGGTTTTGGCTCAGATCGTCTTCTGAGGGTTCATGGGATCGAGCCCCAAGCCTCATGTCGGGCTCTGTGCTGACATCCTGGAGCCTGCTTGGGATTCTCTCTCCCTCTCTCTCTCTGCCCCTCCCCTGTGCCCTCATGCTCTCTCAAAATAAAATAAATAAAAATAAATAAAAATTGTTCTCATGGGGGGAAAAATTGCCAATGAAAGCAACGAGGCTTTTTTTTTCCAATTAGAAGTTTAATTTACAATTTTTTTAATTTTTAATTTTCTAAATTTTTTACTTGGTTTAATCGCTTGATTTTTATTACAAACTCATTTCAATTAATAAAAACTACAACACAAAAAATATTTAAACCAACTACATAAAGAAAGCATTTTATTGCAAAAGCCCATTATTATAAATAATTATATAATATTATGACATCAGGGTGCCTGGGTGGCTCAGTCGGTTAAGTGTCTGACTGATGCTGTTAGCACAGAACCTGCTTTGGATCCTCTGTCCCACTCTGTCTCTGCCCCTGCCCCGCTCATGCTCTATCTCAAAAATAAACAAACATTAAAATAATAATAATAATAATAAAACATTAAGGAATTTTATTTTTATTATTATTTTTTAATGTTTATTTTTGAGAGACATAGAGGCACAGCGTGAACAGGGGAAGGGCAGAGAGAGAGGGAGACACAGAATCGGCAGCAGGCTCCAGGCTCTGAGCTGTCAGCACAGAGCCCGACATGGGGCTCGAACTCACAGACTGCAAGATCATGACCTGAGCTGAAGTCGGCCGCCCAACCAACTGAGCCACCCAGCGCCCCACATTAAGGAATTTTAAAGGAATTTTTTTAAGTTTATTTATTTATTTTGAGAGAGACAGAGACAGTGCGTCCGAGTGAAGGAGGGGCAGAGAGGGAGGGAGAGAGAACTCCCAGCAGGCTCCGCCCTGTCAGCATGGAGCCTGGATGCGGGACTCGAACTCACGAAACCATGAGATCATGACCTGAGCTGAAACGAACAGTAGGACGCTTAGCCAACTGAGCCAGCCAGGTGCCCCATAACATGAAGGAATTTTAAACTAGAAAGTCCTTCAACTGAAAAGGAAAAAAGGACAGTAAGAACAGAGAGATTTAATGTTTGGAAATTTACGTTAGCTCCTGTCAGCAAGAACTCAGCGTAGGCGGGCTGGGTCCTGGATGTAATACAGTGCTGCTCATCACTTATCATCCACTGTCCACCTGTGGCCAGAATGATCTCCAGGCTCCTAATGGCCTCGCTCTTAGAACAAAGTTCCACCTCCGAAATGTGTTACTAAGGCCCTTTATGATTGAACCCTGCATCTCCCTCTGCCCCGATGCACTTCTCACTTCTCATTTTGAAGCTTATTTTGCAGACTCGAACGCTCTGTGCCCTCTGGGCCCCTGGGCGTTCACAGATGTTTTCCCCACTGCTTGGAATAATCTCTTCTCCCCCAGACTTCACTCCACGTTGACTGACTAACTCCTCCTTATCCTCAGGCCTCAGCTTAGAAGTCAAAAAGAGGCTTTCCTAAAGCCTCCATTATAAAAAGGTGTTTTTACCTCACCACCTACCCTGCAGTCAACGCGGTCAAAGGTGGAGGAGGTTTTGGTTGAGCCTTTAAATATCCTAGTGCCTGGTTGTTTCGTGGAAATAATTCATTTCCCACCTGACTGCCTATGTAAGGGCTGAATGCAATATCACTGATTGTTCTAGAAACCAGACCAAGGAATCAGTGTGTGTGTAAGCACTTTCCACTCAGTGCCCATAGCAGACATTACTAATTAATCTTGACATTGGCACATGAATTGAGACCCATCTACTATCCTTGTTTAGAATTCAGATAGCCTAGGGGAGACATATTGGATCTACGTAACTGATAGGGCCAGCCTAGAAGTTTGGTAAGTTTTTTTTTTTTTTATAGGTGTGGGGGATGGGTAACCAAATGGAGTCTCTCTTGTTAAAATAGCTTTATTATTGTAATAAATCTAGAGAGAGGAGAACAGGGAGCCAGAGTCTCCCTTGTTAGTTAAACCCGTTCCATTTGCGCATGGGTTTGGATTCCCGGGGGAACAGTACGCAAGCTGATGGATCTCCCCCATAAAAAGGCCCTGGCATTGGGCCATTGTAAAATTAAAATGAATTCAGATTCATTCATGCATGCAACTTTAATTTACAATTAAAATATTATGGTTACATATTTTCATAAGAATAATGAGATGGGCTCGACTGAATCAACTCGTCTGTTTAATGAGACAGAACCCAGAAGCCTAATGAAAAGGCAGGTGGCTGTGTCAGGAAACATGTTTCAGACGGTCTTTCGTGGAGTCGGGCGTTTTCGTCCTTGTTCTAGACTCACGTCCAGGGTGAGCGGTTTGGCTCTTCCGCCCCACTGAAGGCCCTCGCGCTCTGCCCCGCTGAACTCCTCTCCTCCGGTGTGTGAATCCACAGTTCCCTCCTGCTGGACGGTGTTTCGTGACGTCCCACATTCCGGTCCCTCCCAGGCACCGGATTTGTTCCTGTGCCCAGGGCTCACGTGGTATAAATGGGACAGTCCTGCCTGTGTGATATGACTGGAAGGGTGGGCGGAGACCCCTTTCGTGGGGGTGGATGTTGGGGCTGGGATGTTATCTCCCCTCTTCTCCTGGGTCACGATGACTGAATTCTCCCTGGAGAAATTTACACCTTTAGGAGAAGGGTTTTTCTTCCAAATGTACATGCTTCATCCTGGGTCGAGCAGTGACTACCAGTTACTGACCTCTCGTGGCAATCAGTGCCTCAGCTCTGGCCGGGGATACCCTGAATGGAGCAGACCCCGGCGGGCCCAGGAGAGTTCCAGGGACCATGAGGAGCCCGCCACTGAGGGAGGAGACAGGGCCCGGTCGGGCCAGATGCCAGGGACGTGCTACTCTTTTGGATGTGTGGCCTCAAAACTTAATGTTTACAAGTTCAGGATATGCTTGTGCGGACGGATGGTAACCTTTTGGGCTCGCTCTAGGAAAGCCTGCTTTTGTTATTGGGAAGCTGGTTGGAAACTGACCGGGCTGGATGGCATTAATGAGTGTCCCAGATGCAAGCCTCCCACCTGGGTCCTGTGATGCCGGGGACTTGGAAGGCAAGTGACGAGACCAGACAGAATGCTCTCCTACCCGCCGAATGAATTTTTTTGTTTTTCCTTCTTTGCCTGTGTAATGTGATATAATAATCGGAAAAATTGGATGCGAGATAAATGGGGACTTTTTTGTATACCCCAAACTGTGCTAAAATTAACATTTTAATTAAAAAAAAATTTTTTAATGTTTTTATTGTTTATTTTTGAGAGAGAGAGAGGGAGAGACTGAGCATAAGCAGGACAGGGACAGAAAGAGAAGGAGACACAGAATCTGAAGCAGGCTCCAGGCTCAGAGCTGTCAGCACAGAGCCCAACACGGGGCCCAAACCCATGAACCACAAGATCATGACCTGAGCCGAAGTCGGACGCTTAACCAACTGAGCCACCCAGGCGCCCCTAAAATTAACACTTTTAAAACAAACGACATTGGATTATACGTGCTCAACATATAAAGATTCCTAAAAGATGGTGCAGTAAATAAAGCAAGATTCAAAACAATATTTATATTATGCTCCCATTTGTGCTAAAATTAAATCTATACACGCACACACATGCCAATTATATATCTACATATAACATGAAAATTATAAAAGTCCTCGCTAGGTGGACGAAAAATGGGGAGTCCAGTACATAAGGGACTTCATTTTCATGGTGTATTCATCTGTTTTTCGAAATTTTATGTATCTCTCTTTAATTACATACACGTTTTATTTTTATAATAATGAAAAAAATCTTATTTTTTAAGGTAGATAAGTATTAGGCTATTATGGTAATGGTCAATAAAGGTTGAAGAAATGGTTAACATTTTAGGTCTATGTTTCTGACTTGCTTTCACTTTCAGGCGCCACATTTGTTCCTTTTCATAAAGCAGTCAGTTTAGGATGACCTTCCTCCTCTCCCTCCCTTCCTCTCTCCCCCCTCTCCCTTCTTCCCTTTTACTTTCTCCGATTGTAACTTTTCATTATGAAATTTTAAGCATACACAAAGCAGAGAGAATGACATAACGAACCCTCGTGTACCTAAGGATTCAACAGTTAGCACATTGTTAATTCCGGATCAAGCTATCCCCCGCCCATATCCATTTCTTCCTGCTACCAGGCAGCGAATTACTTTAAAACAAATTCTAGGTGTTGTGTGTTTTCATCTGTAAATATTTCAGTATACATTTCTAACAAACGCCCCTCCTTCGGAACAAACCAGATTATTACGCCTTAAATAATCAGCCTTAATTCTTCCATACCTTCAAATATTCAGTCAGTGTTCAAGTTTTTTGGATTCTGTTGGGGGAAAACGTATGTATTTCATTCTCATCATGATCCAAATAAGGACCACACATTGCCTTTAGTTACTGTATTGCTTAAAGTCTGTTATTCTGCTTTTTTCCCCTTTTGTAATTTATTTGTTGAAGCAACGACAGCTTTTGTTCGATAGAGATTTTCACACACTGGATTTTGCTGATTGCGTCCTGTGGTATAGTTGAATACAGGTTGGCAATTACCTCTTGTTGCAAAAGATGAGTTTTTTTTTCCACTGCACTTTTCCTAATATATTATGAGCTACAAAAGGGAACTCTCCTTAATTTTGAACGCTGCTTATATAAAAAAGCTTGCAACATCATGAACTGTTATAAGTCATATAAAAGGCAGGTCTAAGTGAATCTCATCCACAGTTATTTCTCCTAAAATAATAAAAGCTTTCTTAAAAATCCTCATTCAGAACTGCCGGAGCATGGCATTTAAACACCCCCCAAGCTATAAAGTAGAAAGTAACATCCCTTGTAGTTTGCCTTTAAGTGTTTTGTCATAACTGTTATTAGGAAATAAGCCGCTTACATCCCTTCTGCCTTTCAAGGTTGTTTATTTGTAAAGAATGTTGTGTGCAAAATGGGTTCAATATTAGTTTTGTGGGAGTCCTGAACAGAACACTGGTGAGTAAGACCATGGTTAAATTCTACAAGTTAGAACAGTGCTTAGCACAGAGTCCGTGTTCCTTAATTGAATTAATGAATGAATGAATGAATGAAAATACGAATGAGTCCTTAGTTTAAACACATAAGCATGCAAAACATACTTTGGAATAGGGGAAAAAAAAACCAAAACATCCTGAGAAAGTGAACACATAAGGAAACAAGTTTTCATTTTTGTGATAGAAAATTCTCATCAAGGCTACGAAAAATTAATATTCATTAACACCTAGAGATTCTGATTTATTAGCTTTTTCCCTACTCATCTTTCAGTAATCTGAGTAGACATTCTTTTTTTTTTTTTTAAGTTTTTTTTTAACATTTATTTATTCTTGAGAGACATAGAGACAGAGCGTGAGCAGGGGAAGGGCAGAGAAAGAGGAAGACACAGAATCCGAAGCAGCTCCAGGCTCTGAGCCATCAGCACAGAGCCCGATGCGGGGCTCGAACCCACAGACCATGAGATCATGACCCAAGCCGAAGGCGGCCTCCCAACCGACTGAGCCACCCAGGCGCCCGCTGAGTAAATATTCTTATAATTAGCACATGGTTATGCTTCCTGTACTATAAAGCTAGGCTCCAGTGAAAATTAAATAAAAAAAAAAAACCACACCTATCAAAATGGTTAACATAAACTATAGCGATAACACCGCCAGAAACTGGTAGGTGCGGTGATGTCCCACTGTCGCGGTGATTGGCATTTCCCTAATGGCTAATGACGTTGCACCACTTTTCATGTCCTTGTTTGCCATCTGTATGTCCTTGGTGACAGGTCTCTTTGTTTGTTTTGCCTATTTTCTAATTGAATTCTTTTTTTTTTTATGTTGAGGTTCTTTGCTTTTTTTTTTTTTTTTAAGTTTATTTATTTATTTTGAGAGAGACCGAGAGAACGTCAGCTGGGGAGGGGCAGAGAGAGGGAGAGAGAATCCCCAGGAGGCTCCTGGTTGTCAGTGCAGAGCCTGATTCGGGGCTCGAACTCAGGCAACTGAGATCATGACCTGAACTGAAATCAAACGTCAGATGCTTAACCTACTGAGCCACCCAGGCGCCCCATAAGTGTTGAGTTTTGAGAGTTCTTTCTATGTTCTAGGTGCAAGTCCTTTGAGGGATGTGTGATTTGCAAATATTTTCCCCTAGCCAGTCATTTGTCTTTTCGACTTCTTTTCAGGATCTTTTGCAGAGGAAAGGTTTTTAGTTTTGGTGAGGTCCACCATATCACCATTTCCTTGGGTGTGTTATCCTTTTGGTATCAAGTCCACGAACTCTTCATCCGGGCCTAGGTCCCAAAGATTTTCTCTTGTATTTTTTCCTCATAGTTTTATGGTTTTGTGTTTACATTTAAATCTGTGATCCATTTGAGTTAATTTTTGTAGAAGGCGCAAGTTCATCTTGGCCGGTGGTGTCTAATTGCTGGAGAACCGCTTGTTGAAAGACTGTCTATACTTCATTGAATTGTTTTTACATGTTTGGCAAAAGTCCATTGGACGTAGCTGTATAGGACCAATTCTGGGTTTTCTGGTCTGTTCCATGGATCTGTGTACCTCTCCCAGACTATACTGTCTTGATTACTGCAGCAGAGGATTCTTTTCACTCTTTTGTACTTGTTCAAAGTTGCTTTGGGGCACCTGGGTGGCTCAGTTGGTTAAGCGGCCAACTTCAGCTCAGGTCATGATCTCACAGTTCACGGGTTCGAGCCCCGCGTCGGGCTCTGTGCTGATGGCTCAGAGCCTGGAGCCTGCTTCAGATTCTGTGTCTCCCTCTCTCTGCCCTTCCCCTGCTCGTACTCTGTCTCTATGTCTCTCAAAAATAAATGAATGTTAAAAAAAATGTTAAAAACAAACAAACAAAATTGCTTTGGCTATTCTAGGGTCTGTCCCTTTCCATGCAAATTTTAGAAGAAGCTCATCTGTATCTTCAGAAAAATCTTACTGGGATTTATACAATAACTGCCTTAAACCTATAGATCAGTTTGGGGAGAATTGATCTCTTTAGCGTGTTGAGTCTTTCAGTCCATGAACGCAGTACAGACATATACTTACGTAGACATATACAAAGAAGCATAGACTTCTTCGATTTCTTTCGACTGCATCTTGTAATTTTCACCCTACAGAATCTACATCCTTTGTTTTTGAATCATCTCTGTAATCAGCTGGTTGATTAATTCCCAAACATTTCATGAAGATTTACTATCTGCTAATACTGTGCTTGGGACTAGGAAAATAAAAATGGAGTAGAAAGCCTTTGAGAAGAGCATGTTGTTTGAACTGATATTGGCTAATAGCAACAAAAATAATCTTTTTGTTCCAAAACAATATAATTGCAGTGAAAATGGAAATCATCTGAGATCTATCGTTGCTGAAAGACGCGCTAGGGAGAGTATGTTTGAGAGCACAAGCTGTGAGTTTGAAACCTAGCCCCGCCTATGGACCATCTGGCTTTGGGCCACTAGCTTAAGCTTTAGAAGCCTTACTTTCCTTACCTGTAAAATGGGACGGATAACTGATTGACCCCTTCCTTAGGATTGTTGTAAAGATGAAAGAAAAACATATGTAAAACACTTGTCACAGTGCCCTATATAATACGGTTGTTTTTATTGTTAATTTCATCTCCTATCAGGGCTGAGGAAGAGAAGACAAGGTAGACGGATAAACAGACAAAGGTTGAACCAGGGGCAGTGGGTGGGGAGGGACAGGGTGCATTCCAATCAAAGAGCGATTATTATAAGAGAACACGGGAATTAGATTTTCAAAGAGTCTAGCAGTCTCTTCTTCTTCAGAAGGCTTTTCCCACATGGAGAGCAGTAGGGATCGGTTAGTTTAAATTTTTAATCCCACTCTGCCTGGCTTCTTCCTCCACGCTAGATATAGTCATTAGGCCCAAGAAGTCATTAAAGTGTTTAATAAGGTTATTAAATTGACTGACTGCTGCTGCCGGAGCAATTTTCAGAGGAAATCCATACGATTGTAGGTGCGGAGCTCGGAACTGTCGTTTGCGGCTGACAGGCTGTCAACATTCCTTTGAAGGATGGTGGGCGGCATCGTGAGGGATGCGTCTAATTAAGAGATTATAGGTGAACCTTGGCTTCCTGGGTGTGCTATTCATAGCTGGAAGTACGGGGAAACTTCACTAATTCCTACTAATTGCGGGGTGGGGGAGGGGAGGCCCGTCCGAATTCTAGAATATTTTAAAATAAATGTACTTTTATTACTTTCAAGTACATATTTTAACTCCAGCTAGCCAAACAAATTGTCGTCTGGCACAGGTCTTTGGGGAGCCAGGTTCTTGAAGCCATCAGAATGATTTTCAATTATTTCTATGTAAATAGATGCTTCTAGAGTTCTTTAGGGTGCTTGAAAGCAGTTTGTTCTCGTCGATCTTAAACATTGCTCATGGGGCCATATGCTGTTAATTGGCACACCCTAAGAGGAAGGGGTTTGGTAAATTAAGATAAACTTTAGACCAGCTGCTAAATAACTTAGCATTAATTCACAGAGTCCGAGAGCCCAAGTGGATGATTTTATTCCAGTTGAAGGTTGGTCTCGGTTTTTCCCCGAAGGCCGTTCATTCATCCCCGCAGGCATTCACTTATTCATTAGGGGATATTAACAGAATTAGACGCGACGGCCTGGGCTGCCCGGAGCTCAGTGTCTGGGAGAGGTGGCCTACAGGTGTCACGGCACAGTAAGCTGTGGCGAGTAGGGACAGTGCCCAGGGTGTGCCCGGAGGCATTAGGGGCTCGGAGGAGGCTCAGGTGAACCAGACTGGGTGAACTGGAGGATTTCCAGAGACCGAGTTGCATTTTGAAAGATGAATCGGAGTTAGCAGAACACAAAGGCAAGCAGAAGATGACGATGAAGAAGAAAGTGGAAAGTAGGGTAGGGGTCGCAGTCCGGGCAGAGGGGACAGTATGTTCAGGGGCATGGAGGGGAGAACTGGCATGTCATGTAGGCGACCTTTATTTTGTCTTTGATGATGAGTAGAGTGAAAATCACGTTGTGTCACCTAAGGAATCTGAACTTGATCTTGAAAATTATGGGGCAGGCTTTGAAGGAATTTTAGCAGGAAGATGACAACGCCAGATGTGTGCTGGGGGGGCCATTCTTGTCTGAGTGTGGGGGATGAATTGGGTGCGGGCGGAGTCTGGCGTAGTTGGGTTTCCGGCGGAATTGCCGGAGACGAGATGGGGGAGCAGGGTGGTGTGTGTGGCGATGGTTTAGACGCTGTGCTCATGGGACTTGTAGGCAAGAGGCTGGAAATGTGGAGAGAGGCCTACGCTGGGCTGGAGCTGGAACCATCAGCTCACGCCGGGTGCTTGAAAGCATATGTTTGGATGAGATCATCCTGGAAGCGCAACAGGGTGTGGAGAACAGCAGCTGGGGATGTCTCTGGGGCCACAGCAATGTTTAAGAGAGCGGGAACTGGAAAAGCTCACCATCCACAAAAGAATAGCGATACTTAGCACTCCTACCAAGTTAAAAATTTCCAAGATTGAAAAAATATTTGGAGTTTTAGCACCATAGTTAACTTTAAATGTGCATTTGAAATGCATTGCTCTTCCTGGGGGGCCCGGGTGGCTCAGTAGGTTAAGCGTCCGACTCTTAAGCTCAGGTCATGATCTCACGGTTCATGGGTTCAAGCCCCATGTTGGATTCTGCTTGGATTCTCTGCCTCCCTCTCTCTCTGCACCCCCCATCGAGAATAAATAAACATTTAAAAAAATGCATCGCTGCTCTTAAAAGATTTTTTTTTTCCCAGCAAAGTTTTAGAATAGGTCTTCAACATGTCCTTCCCTATGTAAAGAGTAGACTCAATGAATAACAATAATAGTAGAGTCTGAGAATTCCAACCCCTTGAGATGAAGAAAAGACTTTTTTACTGTAATTTTTCATTATGCTGTCCATCCCTTCTATAAATATTATGAAGAGCTTGCTCTGAGCAAGTACTGTGAAATCCTTAGGTCAGTCTGAGTTTTGCTGAAAAATTACAGTGTTAGAATGTTTGCTGCTGGGTTCTTAAATTAGTAATTTTTTTGCACTTTAAAGAATACGTACAGGGGCGCCTGGGTGGCTCAGTCGGCTGAGCGACCAACTTCAGCTGGGGTCATGATCTCACAGTCTGTGAGTTCGAGCCTCATGTTGGGCTCTGTGCTGATGGCTCAGAGCCTGGAGCCCGCTTCAGATTCTGTGCCTGCCTCTCTCTCTACCCTTCCTCTGCTCACGCTTTGTCTCTGTCTCTCAAAAATAAATAAAACATAGAAAAAGTTATATATATATAAAAAAAGAACACATACAATTGGTTTAGCTTAACTACTTATTGCCAGTGTCTTTGGGAAGGTCTCAATGCTTTGGACTTATTATAAGGATTTTCCTTTCTGTGTAATAATACTTTACCTTCATGTAGCACTTAATGAAAAACTTCGCAGGGTTTCTACCAATGTTTTATAATTTGACACTCCTAACAAATAGCTGGGCTGTGGTTGGAACACGCATTATTCCCATTTTCCAGATGTGGAAACAGAGGCTCAGTGAATAAGTTCATAATTTAGAAAGTGGGTGAACCAGAGTTTATCCCTAGTCTTGTGACCACAAATTCAGTGCTCTTTCCGTGAAACAGGACATGTTACTCAAAGCTTACATGTTAACAGTTGGGCAGTAGCAAGCGGATAGCAAGGGAAATAACCCCCCGCCCCGGGGAAATAAACCCCCCCCCTTTTTTTCAGAACTATTTGTCATTGCTACCATCATCGATTAATGGTATGTTGAGTGGTCAGGGCGGACGTGACCTGTAGTAGCTGTGGGTTTTACAGTTTTAATTCAGAATCTTTTTTTTCTTTTGTATCACAAGTTTGTAGGACAAATGTATTTCCTGTTCTTTTCATTTGTGTTTAATCGGCATAAAGGCCCACTATTTCAGTAACAGGTGCGTATCTTCTGCTGTTAACACAGAACATTGAGGGGTCCCTGGGTGGCTCAGTCGGTTAAATGTCTGACTTCAGTTCAGGTCACGGTTTCATGGTTCATGAGTACAAGCCCTACATCGGGGTCTCTGCTGTCAGCGCAGAGCTGGCTTCCAATCCTCTGTCCCCCTCTCTTTCTGCCCCTCCCTAGTGTGCACTAGCTCTCTCTCTCTCTGTCTCAAAAATAAACATTGAAAAAAAAATACAGAACATTGAGCTGTTGGAAAGATTTAATTCCCCCGTTGGTATATTCCAGAACTCCGGCCTCTCCAGTGGAAATGTGGAGCTGCCAGCACCCTGTGAGGGCGCGTGGCCCACACGTGACCTGATGACTGGGTGCCTTCTGACCGCAGGGCCGCGGAGGGCTGGGGGAGGGGGTACGAGAGAGCCTTGTCTGCCCTTACCAGCGTCCTGCCTTGCTCAGCGTAGACGTAGGGGACGACCAAGGCCCCCACTGCTTTTAGGGGTTTTCATTAAAACATGACAATGTTTTAATTTCGTTGAAAATCAGAAAAATAAGATGAACTTCCAGAGCAGATGGAAGGTTTGGTATATAATATTAATATTCCTCTTCATGTCAGCGTGGTTATAAAGTATAATTTTTTAAAATTTTTAAATTTTTTTATTTTTTGGTGGCAGAAAGGTCGAGTAAAGTACCCACAGCCCACGCAAGCCCGAATGCAGCCCTAAGTGTGTGTTTGGGGGTGGGGGGATTTGAAATGACAAATGCAGTCTACTTTGGACTCCAGTCTTCTCTTCCTATAACCTGTTTGCCCTTCTTTTCACCGATGCGCTGGTGAGCGGTTCCTTCCTTCCGAGAACTCTGGGCGTGTGAAAAGTCCTGCAGGGAAGTGGGTTACACGCGCACGCGCAGGCAGGAGACGGAAATGACAGACCTAGGGCAGGGTGCCTGGGTTTTGTTTCAGTTTCCCTCTCTGGGCCGTTTCTCTTGTAAGTCAGAATGTGCTTTTGCGAGGCACCTGGGTGGGTGAGTTGGTCAAGGGTCTGACTCCTGATTTCAGTTCAGGTCATGAGCTCCTTGTTGGTGAGTTTGAGCCCCGTGTCGGGCTCTGTACCGACAGCGCGGAGCCCGCTTGGGAGTCTGTGTCCCTTGCTCTCTGCCCCTCCCCCACTTGCTCTCTCTCTTAAAATAAATAAAAATAAACTTTTTTTTAAACAAAGGAGGTTTTGAGAAATAATGGCCAAAGATGTTTAGAGCATCACTATGTTGTCTTATTTTTATTATCTCTCTGTCTTCTAAATGACTAAAAAAATACATAATGAAAAGCTTTAAAAGTAAGACTTTTGGGAAGATTAACCTATAATCCCTGTATCCTATGGGCAGGCAGTGGGGCAGAAGTCTTAAATTCAAGAGCAAAGTGTATGTTGCCTTAGAAGGTGAAATTTGAGGGGCGCCTGGGTGGCTCAGTCGGTTGGGCGTCCCACTTTGGCTCAGGTCACGATCTCATGGTCCGGTCGGTGGGTTCAAGCCCCATGTCAGGCTCTGTGCTGACAGCTCGGAGCCTGGAGCCTGCTTTGGATTCTGTGTCTCCATCTCTCTCTCTGGGCCTCGCCTGCTTACACTCTCTCTCTCTCTCTGTCTGTCTCTCAAAATTGAATAAATATTAAAAAAAAAAAATGACACTGGATAGGTGTCAAAAGGGAATGTGAACTGTTTTTTTCACCTTTATAAAAAAATGCCCTGTGCTGAAAAATGACCATTTTATGATCTGCGAAACAGAATAGAGGTACTCTGTGTAGAAAACACCGTCATCTCTCTTCTGCCTCTGCTCTAGAACATTCAGAGCCTGCCTCTCAGATGCGCCAGCACAAAGCAGTAACAAATGCCAAAGAATTCAGCTTCGATGCCCCCTTTTTTAAGATAGCAAGTTGAAATATTTAAAATAAAATTAAATTTGGGGCACCTGGGTAGAGCATTTGGTTAAGCATCCAAATGCTTACGGCGTCCGATCTCACGGTTCATGAGCTTCAGCCCTGCTTCGGGCTCCACACTCTCCCTCCTTCTCTGTCTCCTTCTCTCTCTGCTCCTCGTTCACTTCGCTCTCTCTCTCTCAAAAAAATTTAAAAAATTAAATTACATTTAAGGGGCGCCTGGGTGGCTCAGCCGGTTAAGCGTCTGACTTAGTTTCAGCTCAGGTCATGATCTCACAGTTCGTGGGGGACGAAGCCCCATGTTGGGCTCCATGCTGACCACGTGGAGTCTGCTTAGGATTCTCTCCCTTTCTCTCTGCCCCTCCCCAGCTCACTCTCTTTTTCTCGCTCAAAATAAATAAACTGAAAAGAAAATTAAAAAAGTAAATTCAATTAGGGGCGCCTGGCTGGCTCAGTTGGGAGAGCATGCGACTTTTGATCTTAGGGTCGTGAGTTTGAGCCCCATGTTGGGTTTAGAGATTATCTAAACATAAAATCTTAAAAAAAAAATTGGGGGCGCCTGGCCGGCTGAGTCGGTGGTGCATGCGACTCTTGAACTTGGGGTTGTGGGTGTGAGCCCCACGTTCCGTGCAGAGATCACTTAGAAAAGAAATCTTTAAAAATAATAACAAAATTTAAAAATCCAGTTAGCAAATTTCGTGATCACCAAGTGAATAAATTATGCTCTCAAATTTATTATGCCAAACATAACCATCGTTTGTTGCACAGGATTTCATATTTTTATACTAAACTTATTTAGTAAAGAGTACTTTTTGGAAAGCTTTGCGTTTAAATTTTACTCTGTATTTCTGATTCCTATCATCTTTAAAAAGGAACAAGATTATCTACCGTGTATTTTTTTCACATCTCTTTTTACTTGCAACATGAGGTTCTTAAAAAGATGAAGTTATTTACTGTATGGGAAATATATTTAAAAAATAGAAAAGTATTAGGTAAAAGGGTTCCATCTTTCTGGTAATAAGTTACTGCTGCTTATTCTCATGAAGATGAGCTGCATACAAAGTCACTTTCATCTCCCGTTGCTTGCTTTTCACATGACCTTTGCACTCTTACGTTTTCTTCTAGGAAGTGATTTATCAGGGCCTATAGTCTTTTTATTTTTTTTATTTTTTATTTACTTTATTTATTTAATATTTATTCAGTTTTATTTAGTTTTGGGGAGAGCGCAAGCGGGGGAGGGGCAGAGAGAGGGGGAGAGAGGATCTGAAGCGGGCTGACAGCAGCGAGCCCCATGTGGGGCTCGAACTCATGAACTGAGAGATCGTGACCTGAGCCGAAGTTGGACGCTCAACCGACTGAGCCCCCCAGGCGCCCCAGGGCCTATGATTTTAATGTAGAGGGATGAAAAAAGTAAAAAATGGCTAATGTAGAGAAATGAAAAAAGCCAGAAAAGTAAGAATTGAGAAAAATCAGAACATATTTTTTCACAATTAAAAATGAAACATCAGTCGCTTTCTTACTCTCTTCATATAACCTGTACGCCTCCCCAGCAGTACCCCCAGGTTGGATTTACACCATTTTAAAAATTCCATTAGTGGCAGACGTGCTCTTAGACCTCCCACAGTGCCTGATTCATTCGCTTTACTTCTTGTTTTTTCAAGAATGAACAACCACGGCTCATTTCAGTTTTGTTCTAGCGCCGCGTGCTTCTCTCCCTTCTTTCCAGCCCTGCTTGCGATTCTGAAACATATTCCTGTGTTTATGATGCCTTTACAGGAGTTTGTAAGCGTCTGGGTTCGAGATCCTCGGATTCAGAAGGAGGACTTTTGGCACTCTTACATAGACTACGAGATATGTATTCATGTAAGTATTCAGTCAGCGGTCTGCAGACATCCCCGTGATTTCTAGGTAGCGTGCATTCGAGGGGGCGCTCTGGTATATTTCAAATGGAGATTTGTAAAAATTTTCCTGTCTCAAAGAACTGACTTTGAATGGTTACAACTGACGCCAGTATCTCAAATGAAGTGGTAAGATGGTTCCCAAAGTTGGAAAATTACTCACTTGGATTCCTTCTTGGACCTTTGCTGATATTAATATTTTCATGTTTATTGCCTTCATGTCTGGATATCTGAATACATCTAAAATTCCCAGTTAAAGTGTGTTTATAGCTCATTAATGGTATTTCTTGAGGATCCGTTATAGCCTATTTCCGGGTAGTATATTGCCCGATAAATCTTAGGTTTTAAGAGGATCTAGAGGTCTCTGGGAAACTGGCGGGCGGTGGTTTTATATGGAGAATAAGAAAGTAGAAAATGAATATGTGCAATTATTTTGCCTTAATGGAGATTCGTAATTAACATGAGTAAATAACTAGAAATGGTGTACTTTATTTGGAAATAATGCTTTATTATAATCTCGAGTATTTTTGTGCGGTGTGTGGCCTTCTGTAGTCACCTTGAACGAGGGTCAGCCGACTTTTTGTGTCAAGAGCCAGGTAGGAAATGCCTTCAGCTTCGGAGTGTACGCTCTCTCTCAAAACTGCTCAATTCCACTATGGTAGGGCGAAGGCGGCCATAAACAATACCCAGATGAATAAATGTAACTATTCCAATAAAACTTTATTTGCAAAGACAAGTGGCAGGCCGGATGTGGCCCACAGGTTATAGTTTATTAGCCCCTGATCATAAAGATAATTATTTTCCCCATCTGATTTAGTCCAGACTTCTCTTGGGAGCACAGACTCCGATTTTATCTGTGACTATATTCAAGTGAAGTAAAATTTAGCCGCCTTTAACCCTCTCATTGAAAATAGTTAAATTGGTAGATTGGACACCTAAACATCAGCCAGAAAACTTTTTTTTCTCTTTCAAAGTTCCCCGTCTTAGAGAATAAAGTAAAAACTCAGAACTGTTAAGTAAAAACTCAGAACTTTTTTTTTTTTTTTTTAAAGAACTGCTTTTTTTTGATGATTGCATTGAAGGCCACTGCCAGGGTGTGCCTTGTATTTTGATTTGGTTTTGGTTTTACTCATAATACACGTTCTGTGTGGAAAATTATAACGTGAGTATATAAGAGTAAGCATTTGAAAATGAAACGTAATTCTTTAGTTGCCTTTTTAACTTCCTCTAAAAAATTTGTGGCTCCTTATCACGCTTCATAGTCGATATGAAATTTAATTATCCTCGGGGAGTTAAGGAAAGCATAGATTTTTCCCTGCTGCATAAGTGCATGAGGTGAATTCAGAACTGTCTGTCTCCAGCCAGAAATGATAGATTCCACAAATATTACTCGATGGTGGTCTGGCATTTCTCTGAAATGCTAATAAATTGACAATGACTAAATCTTCTTGCTTGGGAGATAACAGAAATAAGCAAATCGATTTAGAGGCGCTTAATAAATTAGGGATCTCAGCACAGTCTGGTCTTAACTGTCCATACCTGTTTATGATTAGGAATGGGGGTGGGGGGCCGGGCAGGGGCAACTAGAGAGTTCTAGTCAGCTGCATTTAGATGCTGTACCGTAGAGCTTTGCAGGTGGAGAAGCCGGTGGTTAACCCATTTAAATTCACCTCAAGAGAAATGGTACCAGGTGACTGTGAAATCTCAGCATTTATTTACAATTGTAAACTAGTGGACTGTATACGCCGTCCCAACCTTGTCCTGCAAACGAAGGACTTACAGATGGACCTTCGTCTGGCGTAGGTGCCAGGTGGATCCCCAGCTGACACCCACATTGCTGACATCCACAATAATCTGGAACAGAGAAATGAAGGAGACTTGAAATTGACTCAGTCCTTCGGGAGGTGTCAGGAGTCCCTCCAGTGGCCTGGTCCTCTAGAGGACACCTGTCCTTGTTAGGACACTCGTCCTGTTGTGAATGGCCTGCTGACTTAGTCCCCCTGGGGTCACTTTAGAGTGAGGCCCTGGTGTGTTTTGATGTCCACACACAGAACGTGATTGTGCCACAAACTCCTTCTGGTGCGTTTGGCCGCCGTATTGTCAGAGGTGACAGGCTTTAGACCAAGAGCTCTTCGGGGGCAGCTCTCTTGAGCTGTCTGCATTCTGAGGTTTTCCTGAACTTTATCAAGTTTAGGAGAGCCCGGAACTGTGCCATACCTTTCACGGGAATGGTTTAAGACCTCGGGCACATAATCACCCACATTCGCCAAGGGAAACAACTTCTGGGTGCTTATGAAGCGGGAGGATAATAACAATTTTGCAAGAATATAAACGTGGGGACCCAAAGTTTTCTCCCTTGGCAAGGTAAAGATTATGAAATAGAATTCTGAAACAGACCTCGAGAACAGAAATCTCCTTACGGAACCATCGGACAGATACTTGCCGGCCCCTTGTTTTACACAAAGGAGAAAGGAGAAACATGTATTTACTAGTCTTGGGCTTACCCAAGGAGAAGCTTTGCTGTTTTGCTCAGGATGCGGACTCTGTAGGTGGCTTTTCCAAGTCTGCCTTAGGAAGTAGCTGGAAGGAAACCGACATCTACCATCTAATAATAATATTAGGAGATAACATTTGTCGGGTACTTAACGTCGGTCCTTACGACCACCTGGTGAATGGGGGATGTACTACGTCATTCTCATTTTGCCACTTAGCAAACTGGAGTTTCAGTGACTTGCCCCGCGGTGGGGCCAGAACTGGCACGTGGGTTCCCCATGGGTGTCATTGTCCCCGTGGACCACGCACCTCTCTCTACCTTGGGTCACACTCCCTCGCACATCTAGCAGGGAAGGAGAATGCTGTTCTCTTGTTTAGAAGTGATATCAGGGGCTGCCTGGCTGGCTCAATCAGTAGAGCATGCGACTCTTGATCTCAGGGTTGTGAGTTCAAGCCCCACGTTGGGTGTGGAGCCTACTTAAAATAAAAATTAAAAAAAAAAAGAAAAAATGATTTCAGGATGCCTGAAAACCAGCAAACCTAGTGGTTTGTGTGATCTGTACCGATGGCCATATCAAGGATAGGATGGCTTCTTATGGTGTCATGTCAAGGGCCATGAGAAGGTGTCTCTAATTCGCCAAGGCTCTTCCAGCCGCATGGATGGACAGTGTTAAAATGGAAGGGATTACTCCGAGTTTTTATTGGTCATTTAGACTTCAGGATTTGTTTAATTTTTATGGTTCATCTTTGGAAGCGGTGCTCATAGGTGAGCAGGAGGCTACCTCAGGCCTCAGAGCACGGCAGCGTCAGGCTTTGCCCCGGGGCAACGCTGCTCCCTGAGGTCATCCCGGCTGTTTTCAGGGATGTTACAGTGGCGGGCATTGTGCAAGACTGGAATTTAGTGTAAGTGCCAGTGTACTTTTGGTTTCTAAAAATCCTGTGAAAGTGAATATGGGCACGTCTGGTGAGTTAAAGATGTAAGAAAGAGCATTGTTTTCCTCAAGCGAGGCTTATATTTCTCTTTGTCTTCCACTAGACCAATAGCATGTGTTTCACAATGAAAACGTCCTGTGTGCGGAGAAGATACAGGGAATTCGTGTGGCTGCGGCAAAGACTCCAGAGTAACGCGTTGCTGGTGTAAGTGATTTAAATAAGTGATACTGAGGAGGCTTTATTATTGCATTCGACATTTTAAAATTTGTTGTGCATTAAGATACAGAAAATATGAAGGATTTCATAGGCTTCTGGATTGCGATGTATAGCTTTAGTCAGTTTTGAGGCCACTGCATCTGAATACAAAATTTATCACTTGAATTTCACTAACCTGTTGAGTATTGGACCATGAAAGGCTCAAACATTTAAAAAAATGGGGTTTTCTTTAAGTTAATTTTCTCATACCCTCATTATTATAGATTCCCTATCACATGTACAACTATATGATCATTATAACATAATTTGCTTTCACTTTGAGCGATTTTGTCACTACCCCCCCCCCTTGATCAGATGATTTAAAAAATTTTTTGTTTCTTTTGTTTAAGGCAACTGCCGGAACTTCCCTCTAAAAACCTGTTTTTCAACATGAATAACCGCCAGCATGTAGATCAGCGTCGCCAGGGTTTGGAAGATTTCCTCAGAAAGTAAGTGTGCAGAAACTCTTGTGGCCAGACGGGAGTTGTGAACAAAGTGCTGTGCAAAAGTGGAGTGTCCTGTCATTATGTGGGGGCGAATATGTGGGGGCGAATATCACGGTTCCAAATGCTAATGGTAATCCAGAGCCAAGCTCAGTACTTCATTTCCTATATTAGAGCGCCACCTCGTGGTTCACATCTTACCATGCACATCCGGGGCCGCATCTTCTGGAAGGAAAACAATGAGCTAATTGAGTCTGGTCATAAATCCGTGGTCCCTGAAGCTGTAAAGCAGAGCCAAATTACTAAGGAGTTCAGCTGGCAAAAGTAAAATTTGCCAGGAAGCAAATGTACTTTATTAAAAAGGTTCTTCTTAAAAGCTGTCTTTATTTACAACATTAAGGACTGACGGACCAGTATCAGCTCTGCGATGCATTGACTGCTAAGTAATCCTTTTCTGGGCTCTCCTAAAGCAAGGGTTTAACTCTCCTCTTTGGAGGGAATGTTTACAAGGGAGTGTTGGTTGGTGGTTGAATAGTCACGGTGGGTTATTAACTCTGGATTGCTTGATGATGGCAGGCACTGCAGTTAAAACCATGGGAATTTGCCCTACTGCAATTTCTTCCTTCTCCCCCTCGGGAATGCTAGGATACCCATCCCACGAAACTGCCCATTGGTTTGCACACAGACGCTGAGGCCAGACTCTCCGGGTTCCAATCTTGGCTCTGCGACTTACTAGCTGAGGAGCTGGGCAAGTCTTTTACCTCCTCTGTGCTTTTGGTTTTTTTCCATCTATAAAATGGCGTTAATAACAGTATGTACTTCGTACAGGTGTTGAGAGGAGTAAGTGAGTTAGCGAATAGAACTCACAGCACTCACAACAGTGTGGCATGAACGTGTGGTATTGACTGTTCCTGCTTTGATCCACCTGGACATGAAATAGCTTTGAGTTAATTTTGTAAACTTCCCATTTTATAGATAAGGAAATAGGCTGAATCACAGGATTGCTGGTTAGTGGCAGGGCCCCGTTTCCTAAGCTCTCTTTCTTTTTCTACCGACTTTAGGATCTGCAGTAATTGCGTTTTGAGTTCATTCCATGGGACCTTAGAACCAGCCTGAAATAATACACCGCCTTCTCCCCATATGGCTCACTCATAAAGGGTTTGGATATTAAGTATGCACATGAACATTAATATTTATTTCCATTAGGTTGATATAGTGTCTTTCCTTGGAAGGGGTCGTGGAGACTACAGAAACATCCGAGGTTATAAATCGAAGGAGGGCCAGAAAGGGAAAAGGAACCAGAGGCATAAAAATGACGAGAGACCAGAAGAACCCATTAACCAAGCCGAGTCCTCAGAAACCATTACACTGGTATTCTTTTGGGCATCACAGGCATGACGGAACAAAGACCTGGTCAAGGTTTTTCTGTCCGTTCTTATGGAGACTGCTCTGATCTTAATTGTTGTCTGTATGAGACCTGGGTGGCTGATGGCGTCTCCCTTAAGACGTGGCCCCAGTTGTCCAAGTTGGCCGAGTGGCCCGTCAGTGCAGATGCTGTCCGGGAAGTGGCAGACCGGCCTTTGGCAGTGGGGGCCTGGACAGGGACAGCCACATCCTGCAGTCCCTGTCGGCACTGGGAGGCCGCTCGTCTTCCGCAGAGAAGTCTCCTTTTTGGAGGTCAAAGGACAGCACGTGTCTCTGTAGTTGCATTGAGTTAAGCTCAGGGCCTGTGTTTTTGACCAGGAATCCCTCCGCCGCTGTGAATACGACCTTTCCTTCCACGGCTGGACTACCAAATTAATGACCGAATGCATGTCATTCAGCTTCAGTGCTGCCAGGCTCACGCTTGGTTATTTTCGCACACTGTGTCGTGTGGCTGTTTGCTGATTGAATTTGATGCGGTGCTAGCAGAAGGTGTCATGGGTCAGGACTTTGAGGAGCTGGGTTCCAGGTCTCCCATGAGTCGCAACTCCTCTAATTTTTTTCTGACTCTCCGACCTTGGAAAAGTGACTTAATTCCTGGGTGCCTTAGCTTGTCATAAAGGGTGCGAGAATAGCACATTCACCGCTGCCCTTGTTCGGTTGTGTCGTCAAGACGAGGCATTGGAAAGGACTCGGGAAACCTATTTATTCAGGGACTACTTGGGGCTGCACACAATGGACACCAATCCTTATCCACTCGAAGCTTCCGCTCTAGGGGGAAAGTACTCTAGACTCGTCAGGGGATGGCTGGGTTCCGTAAAATTGACTCCGGGTTCTCATCCAGAAGGCGAATCAGAGCAGAGACAGCAAGTTCTCTCGTGGTGGCGTTTGCTCCACTGTGGAGCGGGAACGTTAGTCTCCAAGCTGACGAGTTTCACACGAAAAGTGAAAGCTGGTGCTTCTACATGGCTTGAACCTGAAGGCAGCAAGGCGTCTCTAATACCACACGGTTGGACTCAGGCCTCACCTAAATGGCCTAAAGTCCGTGGCCCCTCTAGGTCCTCCTTACCCTCCGTTCTGTGTCCCTCAGACTCTGATGCGTAGCTTTGTCCAGTCTGTGTAGAAGTAGCAACCTTCCAGCTCTTTCTCCCTGGGATCCCCCGAGCCCAAGCGCACTTTGGGAAATGGGATTCAACTTGTAACTCGGCGATCTCGGTGCCGTGTCCTGACCCCAGCTTGACATCCCCTGAGGCCCCGTGGGGTACCCGCTAAGTAGCGGTCACCGCCAATGGCCCGTACCTTGTTTTTTTTGTGGAGCACTTCTAGGAACTTGAGAGGGAAATAACCACAGCATTAAAATGTGACATATGCCTGCGCTGTAGATTCATCACGTGTATTTTTAAAATCTGGTTTTTACGTAGGTTTTGAAGTTATGAACCAAGAAGAGTATATATGTTCAAACCCTTTAACACCAAAATGCCGCTTTCTCTGTGCATATGTGTGTGTACTATACATATATACATATATATATGTATATATATATATTCACCTTAAGGTGAAATAATACTATATTAAAATTTTATTTATTTTAGAGAGAGAGAGAGGGAGACGGAGTGTGAGTGGGGGAGGGACAGAGAGAAGGAGACAGAATCCAAAGCAGGCTCCAGGCTCTGAGCCGTCAGCACAGAGCCCAACGCAGGGCTCAAACCCACGAACTGCGAGATCATGACCTGAGCCGAAGTCAGTCACTGAACCGACTGAGCCACCCAGGCGCCCCAGTAATACATCTTTAATAGCAAAGTACACATCCGGGCCAGTCTTCATAAAGGAATTGGAAAGTTCTTCCTTTGACGAGGTGCCAAAGAATACAATTCATACCACTTATTGAACACTCGCTATGTGTCTAGCTTTTTGCATGTTTTAGCTCAGTTCCTACAATAGTAATAGGAATTGGGTGTCATCTGGGTTTTATAAACAAGGAAGTTAGGGGAACGGTGGAGACATCATATCCCTTCAGGGGTCTGGCAGGTTTATAATTAGTAGAACTCTTCAATGCTGGTTAAATTTGGTCAGTACGAGTGTGAGATTTTTCCCACACTCATGAAATACATTCATTTCCCCTCAATCTTGGCTATAATCTCCCTTTTGGATTCCTGCTCCCCCCCCGGCTAATTATAAATTTGAGTCACGTCTGCTAATAGTTATGGGAAAAGAAAATTGTGGACTAAAGTGATCGACCGGGTTGGTCCGTCCTTAACTATAAACACGGCAGTCCTACTAGTTGGATTCATATCATGAATGGGAGCCAGCTTTCCTTTCGTGCCGAATTCATCCCATTACTATAACTGCATGTGCCTTACCGTGTAGACTTTTGTATTTCGGCTTTATATTTCTTAAAAGTGTAAGGAATATTCTAGTTTTATATGAAAGGATACCATGGAAACACTAGTTTTACACACTCACACACACATAGAGATATATATATATGTAAGTCTTTGTGTTCAGTAGAGGGCACCATAGCACACATCATGAATGTCTTCAGTGAAGATTTGTAGGTTTTATTTTTTTTCCTCGCGGTAAGAGGTAAACAGGCTGACTGAAACTCTTTTTCCCCTGCATCCAACCGCGAACCTTCCACACCCCGGACGCACGTGTATATATCTGTCATGAGACTGGGTTCGGTAGACAGGGCATCTTTAGTTAGGATTAAGTGGTTTTGCATAGCTATATGTTGTTCCCAGCTGAACCAGTGTATAATACACCTAATAAAATCAGGTTGAGGAAAACCAGATTTTCAACTGTGCCCAATTCATGGGAAAAACAAGATTTGCTTTGTTTAGTTTAAGGTTGTTATGGGGAAGGGAATAACGTTTGACTCATGTTGTCAATATCTTTTCAGAAATCCCTCTAAAATTCTCGAGGCTATTTGTTGCTCCTTTTACAAAGGCTTGAAAATCGCATACATTTGTTTTTATGGAGGCTTATAAAGATGACAGTTTATTGACTGTTTCACAAAGTACTCTTTATATTAAGTCTGAAGTTAATTTCTGCTACGAGACTTGTTTGTGGAAAGCATGGCACAAATATGACTGATGTGAAAATAGGACTTAATATGATGATGATGGCAGTCATAACAGTCTCTGAAATACGGTAAACCCGGCGTCACTTCAGATGAACTCGTTACGCTCACGGAGCCAGACAGAGAAATACTTTCAAAATTTTGTAGTTTTAATTGTGAAATGAAAGATCCGAGAGTAACAAATCATAAAAATATTATAAATTATTTTGCTTATTTACAAGCCGGACCCATGCAGTATGGTAGCATAAAGTTAGCCAGCCAGCCAGCCAGCCAGCCAGGGCATTCAGATGTCCTGTCTTCGAACCCCAGGCCTGTGTGGGGTTCAGATCTTGCCTCCCCAGCCACGTTTTTCCCGCTTCAGAATTGTGAGCTGGGTGTGTGCCGGCTCCCGCTCGCTTTTCAGGGGCATGTCCTCCAGGTGGCAGTAGTGAGCAGAAGAGGAAACACTGGGAAATAATGAGTCTAATGTACAGTAAAATTGGAAATTGAATTATAGCTCAAGAAAAAGGACAGTAGCCTTGAGGTCCCGATCAACCTGGACTCTGATCACTTTTGTTTGCTGCACCCATGTGTTCGGTTACCAGCAAGTTAATAACAGCGCGTGAGCAGTTCAAGGCTCAGCAGAATTGCTTTAGACGTGAAATAAAGCTAAAATGAATTTGTGTCCAATATCATTGGCATTAGTGCTCATTACTTTTGTGGTGTAATGCCTCGAACCATCTAAAATCAATTTTAAAGATTACCCATTATTTTATAAAGAAAATAAAACACATTTCCAACAGAAATAAAGCAGTAAGTATAATCCTGTGAGCAGTTACTTGTACCCCAGGCCGGCAGGAAAACCCGCGACAGACAGAAGGGCGCAGGAACCACTCCGTGCAAACTTCACGGCGAACGCAAGTTCATATTAATGGCTTGGTGCCGTATAAATCTTCTCTTGATTTCAAGTATTTAAAACAAGAGTGGTAAACATTTGTAAATGTAGAAAATAAATCTCGAAGAGTCGTAAAAGGGATTTACCACCTCACTACTCGGACTTGGTAAATTAATCTCTGCCCACGTGACACGGTCATCTTCTGGGAGAAGCCGGGGCAGAGGACACGGAGGGAAGGGAAGTGTTTAGCTGCCTTGCTGGAGATTTTTGCCCTTTTAAAACGCACAAAGCTTTTCCTTTCCCTTTTAGTAGGGCCGGTAAAGGATGTTTTCCCAGGCTATATTCGGTCAGCTGACTGAAGCTACATTTTGGTTGTGGTCCTGCACGTGTTTAGACTCTTGCCTTCCGGAAGAAATAACTTTCATTTTCAAGGAAGTCTTACAATGACTTTGGATTTTAAGTAAATTGATACGAATGGCCAAAAAAGATTTCCTTTTCCAATTATTTGTGTAAAAATGCAGAATAGACGGTAAGGGTCCTTTGGCCTGATATCCATAATCTCGTCTTCCTGGAGCTCTCTACGAAAAATCCCGTGGTGGGCAAACTTATCCCCAGGTTTTAGTATTTTAGTTTTGTCCCTTCCATCTGGTCTCAGTGCCTCGTCTTATATTTTTACCGAACTATTCACAGAGACTAAATGACCATACATCGAGATCTTTTCCGCAAAGATAAAACCGTTTTTTCTTTAAAAATAAGGGTGTCTTTTGACTTAATTTCCCCTTCCAACACCTGCAGTTCAGAAGGAAAACCCACATTCAGTAATAATACGAATTTGAGCATGTGTGGATTTGTTATAGTCGTTTTGAATTCTGCATGTAGTTCTGATGCACTGGTTGAAATCTATACTCTTTGTAAACTTTGACCTTGCATATGGGAAGGCTAGTATGTACTTACCACAGAATCGTCAAATTTTAAGTATATATATATATATGTCTATATATATATATGTGGCAAATTTGGCTGGGAGCAATTTTACCTGGTGGCTTATTTTAATAACACAGATGCACAGTGCTATTGCAGAGTATGGAGAAATTTCTCGTCCATCTTCGGTATTCAGAAAAAAAGCCACCTCTCAACTTAGCTCTTGTAAACGTGTACACAAGCATACTTGTAAAGTTTTAAAATGTAAAACACGCTGAGAAATGTATTGGCTTTTTAATCTAGATTTTAAGGGTGGTGGAAAGTTTTGATGTTTCATGACAGCCTCGCCAATAACGATCACAGAACCGGCATGCCGGTTGGCAGTAAAAAAAAAAAAATTTTTGAGCGGAATAAATTTCTATGACTATCAGCAAAATCTTTCCGTAATTAATCCACATGGTCATAACAGATGGTTAAATTGAAGAAACGCCCTTGAAGTTATTCTTTTAACAGATGTTCTTAACTATTAGCTTCGTGTTTTTACTCACCTAAATTTCCAAATAATTGAATAAAAGTTAACATATGCTCTCATCCTTTGCATAGGCAGAGTCTTTCATCGAGGCAAAGTTTGCCACAGTAGAGAAATTCTAGCGTGCCTCCTCTCGGCTACCCTCTGAGTGTCCACCCCTGTTCACCGAGCCTGTCCCCCTGTTTCTCTTACACAGGGTCCTACAGAATGCGCTGCTGCTCTCCGACAGCTGCCTCCACCTCTTTCTGCAGAGCCACCTGAATTCGGAAGACATCGAGGCCTGCGTCTCGGGGCAGACCAAGTACTCCGTAGAAGACGCAATTCACAAGTTCGCCCTGATGAACAGACGCTTCCCTGAAGAAGACGATGAAAGAAAAAAGGAAAACGAAATAGATTACGATTCGGAAAGGTATTGCCTTGCATTTCGATGTAACATATATGTGTCTGTATAATACGGCGTGCACATATGCATGTGTGTAGATGTATATACATACATATATATATATATATACACACACTTCACTTTTTTGTTGATGTAATACTAAGATAATGAAAAAATTAATTGACTGAGATTTTATTGAGCTGTGACAGCTCATCATAGTAGTCTTCACACACACCTCCACACTGAATTAATGAATGCAGTAGAAATTCAATTATCTGCATTCTGATTATGTGACTTTCATTTAGTCAGACTTGAATTATTCGCGTTTAAATTATCTAGCTAAAAAAATATCCAACTGCACTCCAAATGGCTAATTAAAAGTCCAAATTTCCTGTCTCTCTTTGTGACTGGAGATAATTAAAGTTCTCCTCTGTTACTCAGGCTTTGAGTGTGTTGTGAAAGCCAATTTCCTCCTTTTATTATTTTCCCCCCTCTCTTCTTTTCCAGTTCGTCCTCCGGGCTCGGACACAGTAGCGATGACAGCAGCTCGCACGGATGTGGCGTGAGCGCGGCTCCGCAGGAATCCTGAAAAATAAGTCTCATGTTACCATCTTAGGAATAGTGCATTATGTCCGGTCACGGAGAAGAAAGCTCGCGAACCCTAGATTCTTACCTACAGCTCACTGTCATGATATTAGGTATTTCCCTTCTTCAAGGCGTGGGGTTGTTTATTCGTGGTATTTTTTATGTTGTCTTATTTTGGCTAAGCTTCTGTAAAAAGCTAAAGGCCTGTGAATGCAGCTCCCCTTTATAGGCACACATTCGCGGTAGAGCCAGGTCCTGCCCTGAAACGAAAGGACACGACACGTACGTGTCGAAAACCCGAGCCGGGTCTCCTGCATTCTGAAAGAGAGGCAAATAGGCAGCAGTGAAAACCCAGAGAGCGCGGGACGGTGGCGGCGTCCCCCCAGCTCGGGTGAGCTGAGCCAGCGTGACGACTGACGGCATAGACCCGACCGCCGCTCTCAGACATCGTGGCTGATGTGTCGTGGGCACCTCCCCTGCACTGGGAAAACCCTTCGCTTTTGGGCGTTTGAAATATCTTCAGAAGCTTCCCCTTTCCACTGTTTTATTTCACGTGTAGGTGGAAAACGCACCTTATGACTCCAGACATGGGAAAGCAATGTTTACGTCTTCTGCGAAAACAGAAATCGTGCTCGTAATGTTGCTTATCTTTGCAATAGATAGATTCAGAAGGACCTTTTCATTGCTCAAAATCAGCTCTCACACCTGGTTTCTGGAAACAGGTCCTGGGTTTTCATTGCCGGCGTGTAACCAGAATGGCAGGTCAGCCGCTTCCTGACTAAATGTGCTGTTCCTTATCACTAGAACACTTTCGGTGTCAGTGCTGGTTACTCGTTACTTATTTTTAAGTTAGAAGTGGGACCTTATAAAAATGAATACATTTACTGTTATCAGTAAACATTCCCATCATTTAGAAAAGAAAGATCAACTTGCTAATTTCCGACCTATTCATTTTTAAAGAGCCTTTAAGGCGTCTGCCGTCTGCCGGAGGATTGGTGTGATTTAATAAAATGTCTTCGTTTTTTGTGGCCCAAAGATAACATGTCTTAGATAAACTACACTGAACTTCAAATTTCAGATGAGGCAGCGTTTTCTTGAGATAATTATCCAAGTTTCTTCTTTGTTGGATGGTATGAAGTATCTCTCAAGCTACCAGGAAGACATTTTCACGTAACTGGCATAACTTGTTGCTTTAATTAAATGTTACCTCACCTCATTTCACTTTAACTGGGAGTTTAAAAGTTACCGTATTATTAAAAAGTCTTTGAAGTGCTCATAACTAAGAACAGAAAAGCAGTTAAATTTAGAATAAGAATGATGTCCCTAATTTTTCCTTTTTGTTTTTGTTCGGTCCAAAGCATTATTGAACTTTTGTAAATATTTTGATTTACTGTCTCTTGGATCCTGTTCTTTTATCATCTAAAACTCATTTTAATATGGGGGGGGAGATGGAGCAGTTTCTTTTTATCTCGCTACCTTGTAAAGTTCGCCATCTGGTCCTTTAAGAGCGACCCATGGCTTGTTTGGCAATCTGTATTTGAATTCACATTATTTCTGTTTTACGGCAGTTTTGAAAAGCATGGACTGTGCCAGCAATTGTCATATTATTTTTAGATGCTGTAACATAGCCATTAAAATGGATATTAAGCCATGCCTAATACTGTGGTATGTAACCTTCACGAGAGCGTCGTTTTCACATTAAACGTGAAAAACATCACGTGTTGGATCACTTCTTTCGTAGAAGAGAAGCTATTTTTTTTTTTTTTTACTTCCACCTAATTTCAGTGTGTTTTTGAACAAGCAGTAAATTTCAACGAGAAACTTTGGTAAGATTGGGTGTACTAGTCGGTATAGTTGGACACGTTTGAGGTTTTTAGCGTGGGTTTGGTTGTTTGGAGATCTAAGCACTGGCTTCTTAAAACTCATTTTCTGCAGCGGAGGTATTTAGGTGAACTTCAGCCCCCAATGGCTTTCTTGCTATGTTCAAGTCGTATTTTTCTCTGGCATGATTTTATAAAGCTTTCTTTGGGAAAAGAAAGTGATTACGAAGTTAACGGAATTAAATAGAGGTTTGTTTAAAACTATTTTTAATGTAACTTAAAGAATTCTCATCTCGGATGCTTTATGATTTACATACAGCAGAACTGTATTTCCCTGGCGACTTCTTAAAGGGTAAACGATTCACCTATAAAGCCAGGTTGCGTGTTTCGTTCGAGAACTGGTTTTAGATATAACCCGGAGGCGTTAACAAGGAAAGTCAGCAACCTGTTACTTAGGGCTTCCTTAAAGTCTCACTTGGAAGAAAGTGATTTCGATTCTAGTTAAAATTACAAGTTTTAAAAATTACTAAAAGGAAAAACAGAAATGTTTAAGTAGTTATGTCCCTTAAGATATTAAATATCTTGCAGGAGCTTTTCAAGCCTAATGCACATTTGATTGAATAATTAAATACAAACAAGTGATATGCAGTAACCTTACTGTAGCGAGGTAAAGGAATAAAATTTCTTTTATGGCTATGAAGAACATAAACAAATTCATTTAGCCTCGCCACAATTACCCTTATATCCAACAGTAAATTGAATGCTGTTTTGAACTCAGTTTGTTCGGTGCCTTAAGGATTCATCACGATGGAGCTATTGTGCTACAAATAAGGTTTTCAGTATCTCAGCTATAAATGGAAGACGGGTTTTCACCAAAGGCCTCTACAGTTTTAAGAATAACGAAACAAAAGCTTATTCTCTTTCTAAATAGTTGTCCTCTTACTATTTAAATTGCTTAGTTGGTGTCCTGTAAATTCAATGTAGCATCTTTTCAATGGAGGAAACCATTTATTTCAACACAGTTTTCTGGTTTTGCCCGGAATAGAGACCTCCTCTTCCTTTATTATAGAGAAACACATTTTCAAATACAAAATGCTGTCTGAAATTAATTACTGCCATTTGACATTCAAAGCACAGAAACACTTTTCTTTGCAAAGAAAGGTCATGAGAAATTAATACATTTTAATAGAGGAAGTTCAAAAATTTTAGAAGAATGTAAGCAACATTTTAAAATTGGAAATATTTACGAAGGACTTTGGCCCTGTTCTTTGCCATATGCATCTCACAAACGAGTCACCATTGTCCCTTTAAGACAGACACAATTGCTGTTCACTCTTGTTGGAAACTTTTCTCGATCATTGTTATGAACACTGCTTTGGACAGTCATGTATTTCAGCTGCGCCAACTCTGATCTGGTAATGATCATTTTCTTTCTCGCAAATTCCAAAGACTTCTTTTCAAATGATACAGAGGAAAAGAGGGCCAAAAAAAATTCAGCTACCGTTTTCTGCTGAAAGTAAACCCTGGTCTAAAGACACTATGCAAATGGCTTATGCTAAAGAGGAAGATACCCTTTCTCTCCCCCACCAGAGAAGTGGAGATTCATCCCGAAGCCCGCACCGCTGGTCTCTGCTGCTGTAGAGGCGCAGCACGGGCGTAACTTGTGGTTGTGTTTTTGTTAGGTTCTTACCTCTGGGTCTTCTTTATAGCTTTGCCCCCACCCCACTGGCGGTGGCGCTCCCGCCGCTGCACCCTCGGCCGCCCGTTGGCTGCGGCGCCTCGGCGGCCCGCGCACACTCCCCCGCGCCGCGTCCCGCACACGCGCGCTCCCGCCTCCTCCCGCCCGGGCGCTCCGCCGGCGGCGGCTGCGGCGGCGACTGGGTGGCAGGTAGCGAGCCAGCCGGCCTCGGTCCGGTAACCCATGGCAACCGCCCTGGTAACCCATAGCAACTGCGCTGCGGCAAGAAAGAGAGAAAAAAAAAACACAACCCAGAAAACCCGGGTGGAGGGGGGGCGGTGGGTGGCGAGTGGGAACAACAACCGCAAAAAGACAGCGATTTACAGCACAAACCTGCAGCGCCCTCTCCCCGGCCCCACCTGCTGCCAGCGTGGGCACCGCGAGGCCCCCGTCCCAATGTGAAAATAACTCTGGCTGCTTGAAAAATAATAATAAAACAGAAGAAGGCAGAGGGGTCTCGGGGGGTGCGAGGGTGGGTTTGGTGTCGGGCGGGGGGAGCTTTGAATAGCGATGCCCCCACCGCGGGCCTCCGGGCTCAGTGGGCTCCCGGGGCCCCGCTGGGTTTGGGAGCGCGCGTGGAGCCGCCACCCCGCCGCTCTGGTGGGTTTGGGGATGGCCGGGTCGCGGTCGGCCGCGCCGGAGCCGGGGGAGGCGGCGGCGGCGGCGGCGTTGCCCCGTCTAGACCCGAGTCTTTGTTCTGCAGATGCTCGCGGCGCTGCGGCCCCCGGCCCGGCCGGCCAGCCCGAGAGAGGGCGACGAAGTGCCGCCCGGCCTGGAGGCGACGAGGCCTGGCGGGGCCGGGCGAGCGCCCCGGGGTCGCGGCGAGGCTGGGGCGAAGCCGGTGCGCTCCGAGTGTCAGCGCACGCACCGCACCCATTAGTTAACCGCTTTCCTCTCCAGTCTCCCCGGGACCTTAAAACCTGCCGAGCGGACGCGCTGTCCCCTTAAACTCGCCTCCTCCCGTTTAGAGAGGGAGGGGACAGTCGCGCCTGGTGGCGGGACTGGGCCTGGGGATAGAAGCGCGTGCCTCCGGGTCCAGAAATGGCCCTGGGTCAGAGTTTAATGTCTCTGTGTGCGGGGGGTTTTGGGGGGGGGGTCAGTTTAGGAACAAGGATCCTCCACCGCTTTAGGCTGCGGGCCCACAAGCCGAGCTGTGTTCTTCGCCTGGAAAAAAAGACGCGCGCGCTGGTGGCATACCCGGTGCAAGGCCGCCGGAGGACAGAGGGGGGCGCTGCCGGGCCAGGGCGGCGGAGAGAACACGCAGCCTTGGGTCTGGCTAGTTGTCCGCGTGATGGAGTGGCGTTAGGCATTGCAGGTCGAAGGAACCCTCGCCCCGTGTAGATTTCAGTTTGTGCTTAGGGGTATCGTCTGCTCGCCAGTGTATTCGCAGAAACCCCAGCCCTCAATGACTGGGTCCATTCAATACCGAGTCCCTGGGCAAATCGAAGTCCACTCCGCCAGGAAATGCACCGGAGTAAGATCGGCTTGCCTTAGGAAGCCAGAAGTCCACAGTACTACGTCCTGTTCAAACGCCTTCTGATTCCAAGCTCATTTTGATGTTTTAAAAAGGAAAACGTTTGACCTGGATGATTTTTGAACTCCTTTGAGCTCTGAATCCTCCATTATTTTGCCTCTGTCGTTGTGTGCCTGTTACAAACCCAAATATAGCAAAGCCATCGGCAACATCTTTTTTGATGGCAAAGAGCTAGGCAAGTATAACACGCACTCATTTGTACCGTGTATGTTCCTGAAGTGATTAATTAGATCAACCGTGTTTTATGTATCTAACTGTTGCCAGTAGACAAAAGGGAATCTGGCTAGGTAAAAGAGTGCTATTTTAATCCTTTCATAAAGAAAAGACTCTCCCAAAGAGTATATTTTTGCTGCCACAGATCCTAGGGAAACTCGGTTCATTTTCACAAATGTGCCCGTTCTGAGTCCTGGTAGGGAGAGACCCTGTGAACCTTTAGAGGTGAAAGGTAACTCCTCGCATGCCTGGGGACCCGCTCAGTACCATCCCAGCCCTCTGCAGGGTGGTGGACGGGGGAGCCCAGTGCTTTAATTTAATTTTTTTAAACAAAAGCAATTACAGAAAAGTGCAAATGTAACGTGTGACATTTAACATTTCGCCGTGGCAGGCAGCCCCCACTTAAACGGGGCCTTTCTGCAGAACAACAGGAGCCAGAAGGCCTTGTGTCCGGGAGTAATGTAAGACACAATCTGGGCTGCAAACGCACAATGAATCGGGAAGGATTTATGTAATTAATTGACCAGTCTTAACCTGTTATCGTGATGTAAGGAATTTGGAACTCATTAATTTGGGCTCTGACAGATTTCATATTAGAGCTGGCAAATATGGATTGAACCTCTTATTCTTGGAGCAGCTGGAATTTCCGTGACAGTGAGGATTAGTGAAGAAGACCTATGGCCGGAGTCAAACTGCCTCTTTGTAATCAGTAGCCCTGCTCTGCATTAAAGGGATAATGAAAAAAAAAAAGAAAAAGAAAAAGAAAAAAGAAGGAAGAGGCGTATTACCTGGCTGAAGAAACCGAAGGGGCTTCACTCTGCTGGGCTGTGTGTGGAGCTCCCGCGTTTGCAGTGGAATGAAAACATTCATTTCAGTCGTCAAGTTAGTTAGGTGGTTCCCTAAGCCCCTGGAGAGAACGAGAAGGGAAGGGGCCATAGGGTCGGGTTGGGTATTGTTGTCAAAGCTAAAAGGAGCAAAAAGACGGAGCCTTTGAATTTCCTCTATGTGAACCCAGTAACTGTACGAAGAAGGATATAGAAGTCTTCTGAGGGGCAAATTGTGTTTCTTGTAAGGTCACCCCCACGAACGAGGAATTCGCAGCCCTGAAGGACAGCCCGGCTTTCTCAGGGGCCACTCGCTGTCTCCTGGTCACAGCTCTTTCAGGAAACCTCGGGAAACCCGGAACTCCTACAATGAGCCCGTCACTGATAATCTAATCTCCAGCCTCTTCACCGAGTATGATGTTTAACAAATCACCCACTTGGAAATGTCTAATTTCTTTCTCGAGTTTTTAAGAAAACCCAGTAGAAACCTCACTTTCATTACCCCCTGCCCTTGACAATCAGAAAATTGCTAGGTGGAAAAAAAAAGGGTCTCGAGATTAAACTAAATGCCTTTTCTCTCCCTTCCTTTCACACTGGTTTTCCCCTATTGCTGTGCTATGTGATAAGGTTATTATAACAACTGCCGTAAGGATCATTAATACAGGGAGATAAGCAAAGTTGCACGTTTAAAATAATTCTCAGGGTATCATTTGCCTCCTTCCACTGATAAAGAAGGCTCTGGTAACAAATGCAGAATGTGGCCGCCGAATATTTAACTTTTTAGACAGAAAGCCCAATTGCCCTTTCCTAGTCTGTTATGATTCATAAATACTCTTCAAATTTGCATCCCGACTGCTCTTGAAGTGTGTTTTTTCATTCGTAGATTGCCTTTACAATTTTTTCATTCAAACATAACTTAAATTTTAATATAATAACTATCGTTACGATAGAAATCTTGGCAACGCAAAACAAAACGAAAATTCCAAACCTCCCACCCCCTTTCTTTTTTGTGCTGTCTGGAGTCCAAACGGAATGCCACGGGGAGAATTTTCCTTTTCGGTGGTGACGATGGGATTTGATCTAGCCACGAAGTACTTGGTGCAAAGATTTGTTTTGTGAGTATCTTGTTAACGAGTCAGTTCTTCGGCTTCGGTTCTATTTAAATGAATGCGTAAAGATAACTCTAGAAATTGCCATCGATGTATTAACGTTACCCTTCACATTGAGAACAACGAGAGAGCTGGTAGTCGTTATTAGTATTATTGTTTCAGTGGGAAGGCTGTGAAGATAAACAGTTGATATCAGCAAGGCTTGGGTAACTAATATAAACCATGACAAGGGCGATTAATAGCGTATATAAACACACTTCAAATTTGTATACGTGATCTCGGCTCTCACCTACGAATTTCTTTGCGTTGTTTTTAAAGGGGTAATTTGTGAGTTGACAATTACAAAGTTATCAACTCATGGGCCGGGTGTACTGTTTACATACGGGAAGTGTAGAACGGACGTATTGAAGCATGATTTGTCTGAGAGAATGGTGATGGCAGGGAAGTCTGGTGGATTCAGTTCTGGCCCTGCCGCTGGCACGTACCCAAAGGGAGCTCCCGACCCCTCTCGACTGCGGTTTCCTCATCATCGCAGTAAGAAAATTGGATACAGAATGTCTTTAAAGGTGTTAAGAGTGTTACTAAAAAAAGAAAGAAAAAAGAAAGAAAGGAAGAAGGAAGGAAGGAAGGAAGAAGAAGAAAAAAAAGAGGGAAAGGGGGTTCTTGGAAGGTTTCCCTCGTCAGTTGCATTTTCAGACACATGGCGTTAAACAAAATTTAACATCGATTTTTCTGCAGGACTTGTCAGGGCTTTTCATATGTTAATATACACTGTGAATCTCTTAAGTGTGTGCGTGTGGGAGGGGGGCAGGAGGGGCTTCTGTATGCAGTTTCCTTTAACGGATTTGAAGAAGAGAAGCTAAAATTCTAGGATATTTGAATCTGTAATACTTTGGATCTCGTCCCAGAATTGAATGCACTCGCGTTCACCCCAGGGGTCCCTGAGGTGGGGTGTGAGGAATGTGAGACTATCACTAAGTAAAAAGGATCCCCTTTCAGACAGCGAGTTCTATAAAGAGGCAGGGGATGCGGCATCAAGTTTAAATCTGGGTTTCACTGCTTACAAGATAAGTGGGACTAGGTCGCTTGGCATTATGGAATTCGTTCTTTCACTTATAGCGGGAGGATAATAATTCGACGTGAGGCCAGGTGTGAATCGCTGATGAAGTCCCTGCGTGTTCCCTTTGTTCAGAGGGGTCTTCTTTTCCCCTCCCGATGCCTCACCGCTGGGCTAATTCCTGCTAGTTACTCGGGACTCATGACATGTCCCCTATGCGCTGATGGCTGCAGTCTGCTCTGCCCGCCTCCGCGACAAGTCGGGTGCCCTTTCTTGGCGTTTCTGGAGCAAGACACTCATGTGCCCCCACGTGACTTGCTGGCCGCACTCTCCCCGTGCTCTGCATGATTGGGCACCCGTCTGTCTGTCCCTCTGTTCAGGCAGAAGCTCCTGGAGGGCGAGGACTGCATTGCCCTTCTGCCTCCCACCCGCTGCCACCCAGCACCCAGCGACAGTTTAACAGGGAGCACATCCTAGAGTCAGTGAGGGATCACGGCCATGCGGTGGGCAGAAGGCCCGTGGACCCTCCAAAGGCTCCCGTTCCCGTGGCAGAACCGGCAAAAGTAGCAGGGCTGAGAGGACGCGGCAGGCAATTCAGACATGTTTACCTCCTTGAACTTGGAAACGTCCATCATCCTGAGGGCGCAGGAGAACCCTCTGTTCACAGCGCCTCGTTCCCAGTTCTGTTTCCCAGCAGGCTTTGGGATGGTCAAACAATGGTCCGTTCGTGAGGTCTGCACGGCAAGTCAATCAACACCTTGCTCGAGATTGCTTTTTTCATTGATTAAAGGGACCGTTTAGTGAAACATTTTGAGGAAATATTTCTCTTGGTCCACTCGTTTCTGACAAGACGCTGTGCCTAGTGCCGTGTGTATACAGTAGAGTGCCATCCGAAACAGAGTTGATGATCGAGTTCAAATAGTCGACTCTGTGGACAGGTTAGCATTTTCTCCAAACGTCTGCGGCTCTGTCACGTAACCCTGTATAACGCTGAAGCCCAGACTAACTTTTAAGAGTGATTTCGAGTTTTACTAAAGTCTCCTAAAACACACACCAAAGGAATCTAATTTTAACCCCGCAAACTTTCTCTTTCTGTCTGTCTATACACACACACACACACACCCCTCACATGCCTCGTCAGGTTTTTCAAACTTCTGGCCACTTGAGCGTCTGTCCGAACTTCCAGATCCCAGCCCCCACTGGCTCTCGGCTTTCTCCCCTTCTTTTCTAACCTGCCGCATCCGTTCCTCCTGGTTCCTGCCCACACTGACTCCAGCCTGCCAACCAGGGCTTATGGGCTGAGCGGGGGGGGGAGGGGGGGTGTGCATGTGTGCACGGATGTGGGTGTGCAGGGGGTGGGGGGTGTGGCAGCAGGCTGGCCGGACTCACAAGGCATTCTTCCCCGGCGCGGTGGAGCCTGCTTGGGATGCTCTCTCTCCTTCTCTCTGCCTCTCCCCTGCTCACTCTTTCTCAAAATAAAGAAAAAAAAACATTAAAAAATTAAAGAAAAAGAAAATTATTTTAAATCCATGTGCCGCAGGCTACACTTGAAGCCCGGCCAGATGCCTCGGGTTCCGAGGAAATGTGGAAGAAGCCCGGAAGCGGGGGAGGCGCGGGGCGGGGGGGGGGGTGGGGGGAGGCGGGGAAGGCTACACTGGAGTGTGTACGACCTCGAAGCACAGAAATTCGGAACTCTTGCAAGCGGTGTTGCCGGATCTGGGCAGGGGAAGGCCGAACAGGTCCACAGGTTAGATGCAGCCTCCGGGATGGTTTAGAATACAACCCTATTTTATGTGAAAAAAAAAATTTAACTTTTTCTTAACCTTTTCTTCTCTCATTGAAATGTTCTCAACATCACGCTCTCATCCTCAGTTTTGCCTTAAGAATTTATGGCTCTTTTCTGAATCAAGTTTGTCCAGAGTAACTGTAGTAAATAGGAGACCTCCAAACTCGAACCTGGCACTTTTGTAAGGGTTTTGGCCGTGAGCTGTGATGTGAACGATTTAAGGTCGTCTGGGTGCGGTCTAGGGGTCTGCGGGGCTCGCGGAGCCCGACCTGCAGAGGGGGCAGAGCGCGTACCCATCGTGAACACGCAGCGAGCTGTCGCACTCTCCTGACCGCGAAGAGAACCAGAAAACAGTAAGGGGATGGTGAAGGCAGGTGAATTATCCTGTCCGTGAGAGGAAGGGAGACTGTTTTGAAATGGAATCTAAGTCAGTGAGGAGCTGGAGTTGGGGAGAGAACACTCATCATAATAAAGGCAGCCCCAAATGCAATGGCTCCAACGAATCAGAGAGCAATTTCTCTTCCAGTCCCTCTCCAACACAGTCCCGCGAGCCTTGCTCCAGGAAGTCATTCAGGGACCCAGGCTGGTGGGGGTGCTCTGTCACCCTCCACATCTGTTTTCCAAGGTGGCCCCGTTCCTTCCTGTCTCCAGCCAGACCAACGGGAAAGGTGAGAACAATGGAGACAAGAACCATTGGGCTGAGCCCTGTTTAATTAATTAATTAATTAATTTTAAGTTAATTTGATTTATTTTGATTCATCTGCCAATAGGAATTTTCAAACATCCCCACGGGTGAGGAGAATGTAGTACGATACTACACCCCCATGGTGCCCATCACTCCAAGTTACCTTCAGGTGGTAGAACTTGTACCTTTTATGGCCCCCAAACGTGCCTTCCCCCTTGGCTGGCTGGGTTATTTTCAGTCGGATCTCAGACCGCATTCAGAAGCTATCGGGAAGTTGCAGACGTCACCACATCCATTGCTTGCTAAGAACTCGGCGACCCGGCAACATCTAGCTGTAAGCGAGGCCGGGCAGTGTCTCCAGCCGGCGACTGAGCGGCCAAGAAGGGGGAGGACAATGCCCCACTCGAGGTGACAGGATTTGAGGGGGGTCCTTGAGAAAGGCCACAGAGATCCAAGTTAAATTACTCAAGGAAAGGCAAAGGGCATGTCCGCACGGTGGTAAAATCCAAATGCCAACTGTGTACTGATGATACCTGGTTAAAGGTGAGAGTGAGTCTTACGCCCTTGAGTTTTTAGCAAATGCAACATTTGCTGAACGAAAAAACCAGGACAGCAAAGTGAAGCAGCTTAGGAAGGCACCACCGAATCTTGCTTTTTTTCTCACCTGTGTAAAATTAGCTGAGATAATGATTTTTAGAGGAGAGTCAATATATATGTAAATTATGAAGATGGTTTATTTGCTTCTGCTGTTGGAATCTTGGCTCTTTAGGTGCTAAAAGGTGTATGTGTGTCTGAGACTTTATGTACCCTCATGTAATAAAAGGAGAACAAGACACCACAGAATTTAAAATGAGCAAAAGAAGAACTCGTGGAAACTAGTTTAATGAATCGATTCATGTCAAGAAACATTTACTGAGCTTGTACAGTATTCAAGGATTGTCCTGGGTCTCGGGGCTACAGTGGTAACAAAGAAATAGTCCTTGTTCTCAGGGGCTCTCAATCGGCGGGCAGAGACACATAGAAGCATCTGACCTTAATACAAGACAGAACGAACTAGGTGCCACGGTTGAGGGTAACGGCCATCCATTGTTTTACCTGCCCACTGCCCATTCTATTCCTGCAAGTGTCTTGATTTTCCTGGGGGGGTCGCCTCTCTTCCCTCTCTGTTCACAGTGGAGCTGATTCGACCCCCCTGCCTAGAGGGGGCTGCTACCCAGCTGGCCGGTCAGAGCAATGGTGTTTCCCTGGCCCAAGTGATTGGTTCAGGGGTGGGCACATGACTGTATCTGGACCCGTGGTCTTTGTGCAATTATGGAGAAAAGAGTGGCTGGGTGAGGGTGCAAGCCCGGAACTCTGGGAAGCCATCTTGCCACTGTAAGCGAAGCCTGCCTGGGAATGAGGCCGCTCAGAGCTGAGAGATAAGGGAGTGGGCCCTGATGACGTCATGTAAATCTCTTAAGTACTTCCCACCTCAAGCACAGCAGGAAGTACACCATTCACTGATTGATTCATTCATTAACTCACCTGCTTACTTCCCTGATATGGTTGCATTTAATCTCTATAACATTAATCTGCGTAGGTACCATTATCCCCATTGTATACATGAACCTACTGCTAATTGATGGAATTGAACACAGGTCCGTTATTTTTTTTTAATGTTTATTTATTTTTGAGAGACACAGAGAGACAGAGCATGAGCAGGGGAGGGGCAGAGAGAGACACACACACGCAGAATCTGAAGCAGGCTCCAGGCTCTGAGCTGCCAAGACAGAGCCTCATAATGCCGGGCTGGAACTCACGAGCCATGAGATCATGACCTGAGCTAAAGTCAGACGCTCAACCAACGGAGCCACCCAGGCGCCCCAGCACAGGTCTGTCTATAAATCCTTAATCATTTCCCACTGTGATTTCCCTAGACACAGCTCTTCGGAAGAAAATAGGTCTTATTGACCGATGTATTCTCTTAGCACCTAGAATAGTGCATTTGTTTCAAAGGTCCTCCTGAAACATTTATTGACTTAGGAGGTGCAGGAGGAAGAGGAGAGGGTGGATTCAGGTGTAGCAACGATGCCTTCGGGGTGCGAATACAGGAAGAGATGGTGTGTTCAGGAGTGCCAGTATGGGCTTGGAATCAGGAGAGAGGTCAAAGGCGGAAATTCAGAAAGCGTCGAGAGGAGAATGGCAGAGGTCACCTCCGCACGAATGTCTAGTCGGTGAGGCCTGCCTTGACCCCCAAGTTGCAATCTTGTCTCAACTCCCTTACTCTGCCACCCCCCATCCTTCTCTGCTTTCTCTTCTCCACAACACTCGCCACCTGTATCTATTTTACTTATGTATCATTTTTATCTGTCTTCTCTGCACCCACCCAACAACGTAAACTTTGTTTATTAGTGCAGGGAGATCGCTGTTCGCGGCGCTATCGCAGGTGCCCAGACTAGTGTGTGGTACCCAGGAGATGCTTAAGAGATACTTGGTGAATGAAGAAACGAAAGAATACAGGTGGATGAGGTTGCTCACTGATGGCGGAAATTGAGAGAAGGGGACAGAAGTCCAAGGAAGGGGAAATCTTGGAAGAGACGGAGAAAGGCTGTGAGGCAGAAGGCAAATCAATCATGAGCAATTCCCAAGAAGCAAGCAAGCAGAGGGTTTCAAGAAGGCAGGAGTGGGCAGCAGGGCCAAATGTTGCCGAGAGGTAAAAAATGGCCACTTCCATCACACTTGGAAGGAATTCTCTTTGTAATATTGCTCAGCAGCTTAATGCGGTAGCACCTGGGGCTCAGTCGATGGTGAGAAGTTGAGTTCCAGCCCTGTCATTGATTAGCGATGTAAATCTCTGGACATCTGAGCCTTGCTTTCTTTACCTGTAATGTGAGTATAACTGATCCTGTCTCAAAAGCATGATTGTGAAGGTGAGCTGAATGCATGTGAAATGCATACATATGGGTGAATTATTAATATTATTACCGATCCGCAGTGAGTAGGCTACACATACGAAAAAGAAGTCATGAAAATTTCTACAGCCATTACCCTTTGGCACTAATTGATTTCAAGACAAGGCAAAACACATGGTGAGTCCTGCCGTCATTTTTCAATCACCGTGCATATTCATTCGACAGGTAGCACATTGTGTTTTATGATTTTGAATTTGGGGCATTTTCTTCATCATGCCTCTTGCCGGTTTTCCATGCCCCGTCTTGCTCAGGCTGCTTTTGCAAATACACGACCTCAAGCCAAGAGGCAACACTTCAGTTCCCTGTCAGTCGGGTTGGAGAGCTGCATGCAACCACTCCCTTCCCCGGCCCCCTCCCAGGGTGTATTGTGTCCCACCCTCTGTAGCCAGGAGGGTGCAGAGCTCATGTCGTGCCAGAAAATCACTGATTATATTTATGCATTAGCTTTCGACGTGGTAGGCTTTGAGTTAGATTTAGTCCCAGTGGCTGAAAGTTCAACATTTTCTCAATATTTTCCTCCAAAACCACAACCATAGTTGGCAGCAAAGAAGATGAGGGATGAATAGGCTTCCATGTTGCTTGGTTATAGATATGGAGATGCTGGCAGAAATTTGCAAGCATTTGCATATATACAATTGTCTGTCTGATGTTTGCTTCCACGCTCGCTCTCCTCCTCTGCCCCCTGTTCTCTTTGTGCAGTGAATTACTAATACAAATACAGATAATGCAATTTCTGATCCCGGCCGGCACAGCGGACGCCCATTCTGGAAGGTATCTGGGGAAAACGGATAGGCTCCCTGATCTTGTTGCTTTATCCAGACAAGGAAACGAAGAGGAGAAAGTAATTACAGGGACTTGTCTTTGAAGGTAGAGTGAGTGGCACCGACAGGATTTCTTTTCCGAGAATCTTGTAGAGCTGCTATTTTCTTGTTAATACCAGTAGGTACTTCCCTGGAAATAGGGTTTACTTATTAAAATGTGTGTTCAGCAGATGGGACGCTGACCACAGGAAGCCGAACAAGTTCCGTCCTTGGGGCTTCAGAACAGAGTGGGTCTAGGCGCGGGTGGGATGTGTCCCCAGGACACCGCAAACCCTGGGGGGAGGAGGAAAGTGGATTTGCTCCTGAAACCATCTTTTGGTAAATCACTGCTCCTGCACCCTCGGGAGCCACCAGTTTCTTAAGGTAGAAGCGTGACTTTGTCGGGAGACTGGAGGTGGTGCGGCTCAGGGTCCCTGAGTAGGTGGCCGTAATATCAGGAATGCTCAGCTTGCCTGACCTCACAATATGTTCCCGTTAGCTCTCAGAAAATCCGCTGGAAGAAAGGGCTGAAGCACAGCTGTCGCTGGAAATACTTTAGGGTAACAACATTTTCTTACACTTCGCCCTGCCCGTGAACCCCAAGTTAATACTCTGGTAAGTGAGCAACTAAAACGAAGCCCGTGTTTTCTTAGATAAACAATTAAAGAAGTCAGCGGTGAGTTCTGATTGTCAGCGGGCTCTATGATGTACGGCGTAGCCCGGGCACCTTCTGTTCCAATAGTGCCTATCGAGTCCTCACTTCTTTTTAAATAATCTCTGATCTCATGTATCGTTAACCTTTGCTCACACGTCATGTATTAAACACCGACTGTGTTTGCGTGAACAGGTTTCCAAACAACCCAAGTTTGTGCTGACAGCTGTATGGAACGAACAAATATTTGCTCTTTATTTCATGTAAATACGGGCACGCCGTCAAACAAGACGGGGCTAAAGACACTACGAGTCTGTCTTTCATAGCTCACGAAGGGACAGCTAATCCATATCAGAAATAATTTCAGATGCAGAACTGCCGCGTGACAAATACAGATCCCCCCGCGGGTTGAAATGACATTAGCAGAAAAGAAAAGTTAGCCGAAAAGGGCTAGGAAATGTTTCCTTTGTCACATAACTCAAAATATGTTGGGAATAGAATTTTTAAAAGAGAGAAATGGTCTAGAAAACTGTTTTTTTTTTTTAATTTTTTTTTAACGTTTATTTATTTTTGAGAGACAGAGACAGAACATGAGCAGGGGAAGGGCAGAGAGAGGGAGACACAGAATCCAAAGCAGGCTCCAGGCTCTGATGAGCCATCAGCAGAGCCCGACGTGGGGCTCGAACTTACAGACTGTGAGATATGACCTGAGCCGAAGTCGGCCGCTCAACCGACTGAGCCACCCAGGCGCCCCTAGAAAACTGTTTTAACAGCTATTACTCTATTGGAAATTAGTTCAGCGGTATTATAACATTTTAAATAGACATATACGAAATGATCTAACTTTACCGTAGACCAGGGTTAAGTAAAAAACATTGACAGTATTATTTTAGATGGAGGGGGTTCATTCCTTGAAATTGCTGCTATTAACTCATCAGGCACTCGCTGGGTGCTTTGCCCTCTTTCTGTTCTTTGATGGCACAGCCTTTATAGCCCACGATGAGGTAGGTAGAGGTACCCTCTGACCACGGCAGTTTTGTGGGAGAGAGTAAATGAAAGAAAACTTCTTTTAAAAATGAAAACATGGGGGGCGCCTGAGTGGCTCAGTCAGTTGAGCGGTCGACTTCGGCTCAGGTCATGATCTCGCGGTCTGTGAGTTCGAGCCCCACGTCGGGCTCTGTGCTGACGGCTCAGAGCCTGGAGCCTGCTTCGGATTCTGTGTCTCCCTCTCTCTCTGCTCTTCTCCTGCTCACGCTCTGTCTCTATGTTTCAAAAATAAATAAACGTTAAAAATAATTTTAAAAATTTGTTAAAAAAAAAATGAAAACAGGGGCCCCTGTGTGGCTCAGTCGGTTAAGCATTCGACTTTGGCTCAGGTCATGATCTTGTGGTTCGTGGTTCAAGCCCCGTGTCGGGCTCTGTGCTGACAGCTCAGCGCCTGGAGCCTGCTTTGGATTCTGTGTCTCCCTCTCTCTCTGTCCCTCCCCTGCTCACACTCTATTTCTGTCTCTCTCTCTCTCAAAAAAAAATAAGTAAACATTAAAATAATTAAAAAAAAATGAAAACAGTGTTTATCCTAATGGTGCTGTTGGATTATGCACGGTGGAGACTTAAGCTAGCATGTGCAATTCGTTTGCAGATGATAATGGATACCAATCTGAGTATGAAATATTAATTATGCATCATACTGCTTGTGTTTGGATTCGTGCTGCCTGCCATTTTAGGTGGCGTTGTGGACGGATTTTACCCCTGACTCATTTCCTGTTTCCTGATGCCTCCGGTGCAGCCTTGCTGGGATACGTCAGCCGAGGCGCCACCTCTTACGGGAATGACTTGTCCCCACTTTCCTTTACACCAGGAAGAACGGACTGTTCGGGTACAGTCATCTGCTGTATACAACATATTCTATAACACAGAGGAGAATTTTAATAAGCCCTCCAATGGCATTGCTGCCGTTTTCAGAGGGAAGCTCTCCTACAAAGGAAGTGCATGGAAACTCTCAAGAGAAAGCTGTTGAAAACACCCCCAGCGAGAGGAACGGGTGTCATCCCATTTTATTGTCTACCTGTCACCACAGCCCTTGCCTGATGCTGACAGGCTGCTCTTTTCTCTTGTAGCCAGTGCTGCTTAATGTCATTTTCTGGGTTGAACATCTTTATTTCTGACTTGTTACAAACCATTAACTAGTTTCCCGGTTTCTGTGTCCTGGGTACTTTTGACTAGTAAGTCATTTGGCATAACAAGGTTTCCCTTTATCTTCTTGCTAAAGAAAAATCTCTGCATGAAATGATCAATGTTCCAATTTTTATGAAGCCTAGCAGATAGGAAGTGCCTGTCATCGGAGGCAAGGCATCTTTCCTGAAAGCGTATTCGACTTCACATAATGGAACGTGACAGACACCCTAGGTAACTGTTACTCTGTTTGGAGAAAGCTTCCAACAGTTTAGGGGAACGGCAGAGAATTTTACAAACACGCTTAACCCGTGATGATTTCAAATAAACAGAACGAGACTGTTTTTAATTAGATTTTGTGGCCGAAATGTTTTTAAACTTAAAAGTCTTAGAATGTAGTTTTGAAAACGTTCTATAGTTTAACAGTTGTCAATCTCTAGCAACACACTTTAAGAGTGGTCATTATACGCAGCAGTGCTAAAATGAAGACTGCCTGCTTTGGGTGTTGATATTAAAAATAACGCATAACAGGGGCGCCTGGGCAGTTCAGTCAGTTGAGCGTCGACTTCAGCTCAGGTCATGATCTCATGGGTTTGTGAGTTCGAGCCCCGTGTCGGGCTTGCTGCTGTCAGTGTGAAGCCTGCTTCAGATCTATCGTCCTCCCCCTCTTTGCCACTCCCCCGCTCATGCTCTCTCTCTCTCTCTCTCTCTCTCAAAAACGAATAAACATTAAAAAACATACATACAGATGTGTGGCTTGATGACATATTGCTAAAGCATGAGAAACAACTTAGACTTTAGTTTGCTTCTGCGTAAAGCTACTCACCCATGAAATTAATGTAATTAAAACTTTAGATGATCTTTTCCTAAATTACTTCATATTATTAAAGTTTTAAAACTATACTTTTAAGAAAATGTACTTCAGTATCATGTGCAAACCTATTAATGCAATGTCGTTGTATTCGGATCATACATAGGGATATTCGTTCATCCTGTCCTTGTGTAATTAATGGATTAAGGAGATTTGAGTTTATTTTTTTTCAGTAAGCTCAACGCCCAGTGTGGGGCTCAAACGCATGACGCTGAGATCAAGAGTCACGTGTTCTACCGACTGAGCCAGCCAGGCGGCCCGGATTAAGGAGATTTTAAAAATCAGTTGCCGACCTAGCCATTCCCTTTGTAGGGCTCCAGCTAAGTGGGAGAGTTGGGCAAGTGCATAAGCAAATACGTTCCGAGTATGTGGCCCTGTGTGTTCATTGTGAAAAATCGGAGGCAGCTTAATGACCTTCGGGGAGGGAATGGAGAGATGAGCATGGTGCGTCTCTCAAATGGAGCTACAAGTGTGTGTGCCGCTATGGGGCGCGTCTTTGATATACCGTTGAGTGAAACCACAGTGCAGTAATGCGGAGCGTGATACCGGTTTTGAGGATGGGGAACTCTTCCTCCCCATCTCCCCTTCCTTCCTTCCTTCCTCCCTCCCTCCCTCCCTCCTCCCTCCCTCCCTCCCTCCCTTCCTTCCTTCCTTCCTTCCTTCCTTCTTTCCTTCCTTCCTTCCTGTTTATTTTTGAGAGAGAGAGAGAGAGAGAGACCGAGCGTGAGCAGGGGAGAGGCAGAGAGCGAGGGAGACAAAGTCTGAAGCAGGCTCCAGGCTCTGAGCTGTCAGCACTGAGCCCAACACAGGGCTCGAACCCACCAACCGTGAGATCATGACCTGAGCCCCCAGGCGCCCCTCTTCTCTATCTTTAAATGAGCACAGAACACTCTGGAAGGATACTCATCAGACAACCTCTGTATGTAAAAGCAGGGGGGGAAATAAGAAGAAAGCCATGATCTTTTGCTTTATATCCCTCCATATTTCTTGAATTTAGATTATCTGACATTTTGGGGTGCCTGGGTGGCTCAGTCAGTTGAGTGTCCGACTTCGGCTCAGGTCATGACCTCGCCTTTCCCGGGTTCAAGCCCCGCATTGGGCTCTGAGCTGCCAGCACAGAGCCTGGAGCCTGCTTCAGATTCTGTGTCTCCCTTTCTCTCTCTCTCTGCCCCTCCCCCACTCACGCTCTGTCTCTCTCTCAAAAAGAAATAAAAACATTAAAAAAAATTTAGATGATCTGATGTTTTTAGATGCTATGTGTTCACTTGGCAATCTGATTAAAGAATTTAAAAAGGAAATCTGATGTCATAGAGAGGGTAGGACGAAAAGAGAGAAACGTGGCTACATGAAATTTCCAACAAAGAAGCGTGGCTTCCTTTTATCCAGTTAGCTCTGGCACTTAGAGCGTTTGTGTCTCTCCGTGTGTTTTAACGGAACCTCAAAATCTGGGTGCACGTGCCGTCAACCCGGGGCGTGTGTCTTTCCAGGCAGCGGCACTGGTCCTCCGTTGGTTTCTTGGTGCTGCATTTCAAATCGCCTCATAAATTATTAATAGTACATGTGTAGGTCAGAGACACACTAACCCTGACAATCATTCCATAATATTCTCTCTTTAGCATCAGAAGAGAAGAGAAGGGAGAAATCAGTATGCAACATCAGAGGTACATCTCACACAGATATGGCACACGCACTCAGAAAAAAAGAGTCAGATCTTTACAAAAACCTGTCAGCCTGGCATTAATCTTGTATTATGAATAATGTGGCTATCTATGAATCTTTAATATTTTTTAAATGATGAAATTGTATGGTATGCTCTCCCAAAGCAAATTTGATAAAATGTGAGAATAGTTTGATCAATGAAGATGTTGACCTACACGAATAAAGAAATTTGAAACCCAGCTCATCGAAGCAGAAAAAGCAACAGCCGTAACTTTGACCTCGGAGTAAATTTTCAGCCCCGATAAATTTAGTTCTACCATTTTCCATAATGCCTGGATATTATTCTTTAAACAAGTTATAAAATAATTGTTGGGTTAAAACCATCAGCTCGCTGGAAACGAAGCGCTGGTAATATACTACCAGCAACTAATATGGGGCCGTCTCCTGGCTTATAATAACATCTGTATTTGAAAATTCCTAACAAACACACAAATTAATGTTTCATATATAAGGTACAGCAGTGCTTGAGAAAGATAATGAATCCAACGGCTTGTTAGAAACACTGTTCTATTCCATTTATTTTCCCCATGAAGCAATCCTGGAATAATTTGTTCCAGGTTTAATTCTCAGTGAAAGTAAGAAAAGTAGATCAAGAACTTCACTTACGAAATTTGCCTAATGAAGAAATTCTAATCAGTGCTTGTTGAACTGAAGATAAAAACATAGTTTGTTTCTACAGATTTGAGGGAAATTAACATGTATCTGATTGTTAATATTTGATTCTTGTTTAATTATTTATGATATCAAGGAATGAATCTGTCAAGTAAATAATGAAATGCGTACATGCAGCATATGTAATTAGGTTAGGTGCATAAATCCAAAGTGTTCACTTTATAGTTGTCAGTGTAAAATTTATTAATAATGAGAAATGTTAAAGGAAGAAAATTCTTAACACAGGCTACCTCATTAGTGTGGATTATGGCAATTGTTGGTCAAAGAAGAAGCGGAGGCAAGGGATGAAGAGGAGAAAGTAGGTTTCATTTCCTTAGTTGTGCTTCAATGGTTTAAAAATATTAGTGAATTGGAGCGCCTGAGTGGCTCAGTCGGTTAAGCATCCGACTTCCGCTCAGGGCATGATCTCACGGTCTGTGAGTTCGAGCCTCGCGTCGGTCTCTGTGCTGACAGCTCAGAGCCTGGAGCCTGCTTCAGATTCTGTGTCTCCCTCTCTCTCTGCCCCTCCCGCCTCTCTTAAAAGTAAATAAACAAAAAAAGAGAAATGTACGGTCTGACCAAATGAGTTGTGGGTTTGAGCGAATGCCGCCAATGGAATAATTCTAGATTGAAAAAAAAAAATACAGGCCCCACGGGTTCTAAATCCAAACAACTATTGAAGGGGAAAAATTCGGCTAATATTGAGGAGTAAAAACCCCTCTATTGAACCGACTCTATTCTTGTAATTTGGTTTTCAATTCACCGTGATGGCGACATGATGGCCAGTGATGCATCATGGGAATGCAGGGGAGAAGCACCTGGCAGGGACACTTCTCGCACCCTGGGTTGGCATGGGCTGCTAGGATGTGTAATGAAAACAGGGATGTGAGGAGACCCGAGGTACCTGTGGGTCAGGATGTAGGTAGTGTTGGACTGGGGGGAGAACACCCAGAGGATAGAACCTAGACTTCGGGGACCTGGCTGAGCGGGTGCCACCTACTTTTATTAAGGACTTTGACTTGATAACCTGATTAGAGTGGGTTCTGTCCTTAACGCTAATCATTAACAGCATTGTGTGGGATAAAGGACAGGCAACCAGAAAACAAGATGAGGAGACCCTACTCTGCCACTGACTAGCCCGGCAACTTCCAAAAAGTTCTCTAAATGCTACGGCCCCATTCTTCTCCACTTACCAAATTAGAGGGCTGTCATTCCGGCTTTCGTGATCTACGGTTCACAGAGATGATGTTGAAATACATCTGATTTTGTGCAAGCAGTTCCATGAGCTTCTTGAAAAAAAAAATGGGGGAGAGAGGTAGTATTATTATACGGACATTCATCATCTAACTGGGTTTTGTTAGAGAGGCAGTTATACATTTATTAGAAGATGGAAGATATAATCGCAGAAGGAAGCCCGTGTATTATTTTAGTAAATGATACGACTCTGGCTATAGCCGCCACTGAAGAATTACTTGCCTCACGCATATGAAAGCTAAAAGAGAACTGGAAGGCCTATTGCGGGTAAGGAAGCGGCATTACCAAACAAAGGCTATCAGGTTGCAATTTGCTACCCGCGCTGATTAAAGGAGAGGAGTGGTTATTTAATGATTTTATCCTCAAAAGCTTCTGGGATTTAGAGGTTTTCAAAAGGGTAATAGTGATGGTGAAGAGTCCAGTTATCAAATTATTTGCAAACTCAAAGGAATTACTTGCTATCCTCCTGACCTTAATTCTCAGATGTCTACAGCCTGAAGAATTTAGGGCAGAAATGGCCTAATTCAGTCAAGCATTAATGTTATTAAAGGAAAAGTCCTATGTAGAGCACATAACAAGGCTACTTATTTAGGGGAAAACAACGCAAAAGAGCAAACATGATTTACCACCCACTAAGAAAATTATCGGTTGAATTTAGCCAATCTACTCTTGATTCAATTAATATACACTGTTTAAAAAATATTATTTAAAAGTTTATTTATGTATTTTGACAGAGAGAGAGAGAGAACAGTGGAGGGGCGGAGAGAGAGGGAGAGAGCGAGAATCCCAAGCAGGCTCCACACTACCAGTGCGGAGCCCGACTCGGGGCTTGAACTCACAAACCTGAGATCATAACCTGAGCCAAAATCAAGAGTCAGAGGCTTAACCTACTGAGCCACCCAGGCGCCCCTAATATATACTATTTTAACACATATTTTGTAGCAAGGACAACTACAAGAATAATCTAAATGTGACTGTTTCTAACTTTCAAATAAACCATCATAAGTTGCATGAAAGAGATGTTTTCACTTGCCTACCCACCAGTCCTCCCTCCTTCCTTGGGAATCACCCCTTTCCTCACCCAGTCTAGAATATTGAGAAAAACAGATTTTTTTTTTCAGCTGGTAAGTTTGGTATGGTTCATGTGCAGAAGAGACGACTGGCTAAAATTTGCCGTTTGTTTTGATGCTGTCTGTCCCATCCCTTGCTGCCCTCCCCCCCCATCTCCCCAGTACAACTCAGGGATAAATCCTGGTTAGTCATCAGTGACAATGATCTCATCTCCCTTGCCAGTAACAGTTTGGAGATAGACATGTGATCCAACTCTGGCTAATGACATATGAGAAAAGATCTTCTGAGATGCTTCTGGGGAACTCTGGCAGCCATTTTGAGACCCTGAGGAGAACCGGCTAAAGGCAAGGTCAACAAGCTGGGGATGGCCTGGGACCTTGACGACACTAAACATTGTGGAGCCGCTGAATGAATCGGCCTCAGCACCGGCCACTTTGAGACTTCCTACTACATTTTCCTTGTTACTTGAACTAGTAGGGACAGCTTTTCTGTCATGGACATTCAAGTTATCCTAACAAAAACAAGAAGTGCAAGAAACTTTATTTTATCAACATCAAGTTGGAAGTGAGGTGTATACATTCTGCTGATAATATTTATGACCCATTCGAGTCGTTTGCATGAGGGTCTCTAAGGCCTATGCTATTTGGGCACGTACATTATTTTAAGAATACCGGGTGTCCACAAACTCAAACCTGCTAAACATTACTGAGAACAGATACCAGGTAACAAAATTTTCTGTCATTAAATGGGAGGAAGGGGAAAGGGTTTGGGGAAGAGGTGGTATTTAATCCGTACCTGAAAAGAGCAGTGGTATTTGAAGAGTTGGAAAAGGGGTTCAAGGGCATCCTAGGTAGTGTGGGCAGTGAACACACTGAAGGGTGAGTCATGGGCGAGGAAATGCAAGAGTACGATTTAGGCATCTATGATGCAGACCGATAAGGCCAGGGCTGCTTGGGTACAAGTGGTGGGGTGTCCTGAATGTCTTACTAACATATGAGGGCTTCTTCTCCTCACTGGTGGGAAATAGTAGAGCTACTTGAGCTGTTCCCCATACTTGATTCTGGATGGATTGTTAAAGCATAGAGAATGCATTTTATATTGTTTTTTACATATTTTAATGAAAAGTGTGCATTTTTTTTAAAGTTTCTTTATTTTGAGAAAGAGGGAGAGAGTGTGAGTGTGCAAGTGGGGGAGGGGCAGAGAGAAAGAGGGAGACAGAGGATCCCCAGCGGGCTCTGCGTTGCCAGCCCAGAGCCCAGCTCGGGGCTTGATCCCACGAACCGCGAGATCATGAGCGGAACCGACGTCAAGAGTCGGACGATTAACCTACTGAGCCACCCAGGCCCCTCCAAAAGTGTGCGTGGTTTTAGGGGAACAATAAAAATGAATTTTCCGTTCTAATTTGGATTCGGCGTGTTAAAGCATCTGCCAAAGGAAACCACCAAGGGATCGGTTAAGCAGCCAGTGTTTTCGAAAATGGCCAAAACCAGGTACGCATCCTCTAAAGAGATGACTTGAAGGCTAGTAAACCACGTTTCAAAGGAGATCAAGCCCAGACGCCTGCGTGTGTGTGTGCAGGACAGCTAGACGGAGGGTCTGATGCTCGCAGAGAAGAGATGCCTTGCCTGTGTAGGCAGAGGAATGTCTTGAAGGAAAAAAAAAAGGGAGTTGGGGAAAGGCTGCTTAGCGCCTGGAGACGAGGTTGGAGGCGAGTGCCCAGGAAGAGACGTTGGAAGGGCGAGGTCTCATTTTAAGTGTCGGGAGCAGATACTTCAGTCATTTTACTTCGTTTGACTCCAAGAAGAAAGGGAAAGACAACAGGGAAGAGATCCGACCAGATTTCTGGGGGGGTTCCTTTCCTTACTTCTTTACATTTTCTCTCATTCCAAAAAGGGCTGAACTTAAATATAACCCCGGATAAACCCAACGCAGCACGATTTCCCTGCTGGTAGAGATGGGAAGAGAATGAGACTTGCCTAGACTTTAGCTCTCACTGTGTACTGATGAAGGGACTCCGGTTTAGAACGGCGCTATCTCTGCTGTTTTTCTGCTAGGAACCATTTACTCATGTCCCATATTTTGCTTCTGAGTAAGTTAAAGAAGCTACATTCCCAGTTCAAGGGGAAAGCGAGGCAGTTCATCATTCTCTGAGTTTTGTCATAGGCTTCAAAACACGGAAGAAGAGCCAGGTCCCTAACATGTTCCAGGACGTTCGCTTCAAACAAACCTCGGCTGCGGCTGATCTCCGTACCCCTACCTACCTTCGATCTTTTATGGAATAGCACCTGACCCTAGCCTTTGACGGGACTCTACCCTGGACGCCTGAAGGAACACACGTGCTAGACTCCTTTCCGGTATAAACCCCTAACCCGAAGTGACGACTCGCCCTCCTTTCCTTCCAGAGTCTCCCAGACACTCTGTCTGCTGTTCTCTGTCACTCATGCTCTTCAATAAACCCTGCTTTCAGTGTCTCTGGCTCGCATTGGAATTCTATCCTGTGTGAAGCCAAGGACTCTTTTGGCTAGTCCTGTGGGATCCCCCCCCCCACTCCCCCGGAGCCTTGGACTCCCGCTGCCTACATTACTAAATCCTGCAGATTTGTCTCCACAAAAAGTAGTCTTGCTGGCTGGCACTCTCATGGTTACCAGGTGGTAGACACCATCAAACGCAGCACCGAGATATCATCCGGCGTTAGAAACGGGAATCCCTTCTGTGTGTCCCTTTTTTAAGCACTTCCCAGATTCCCCTAGCAGACGTCCCCTCCCATGACATTGGCCAGGACTGGTCACGTGTTCTTTTCCGAACCAAGCCCGGGACAAAAGAAGGGCTTGGCTGTCATAGATTTAGGATTAACTCCTGGGCCACACGGGAGGGGACCGTCTGGGAGGGGGTCGGGGAGTTGAGGGGACTGCGGGCAGCACAGCAGTGCCAGTGGGGAGAAAGGCCCATAAAACCAATACTGCGGAGGGGCTGGGGGCACAGGCTTTGTTGGGAGACAGGCCTCCTTCCCAGTAGCTGCTCCACCGCTTCCTGCTGGGTTACCCTGGGCCGGGGTAAGGCTTCCATAAGCCTCGGTTTCTAGGAGAGCAGTAGGGCTGCTGTGGCAAAAATATAGTCCTCTAGATAAAGGAGTAGGTATGTATTTTGCGCCTAATAAGCCCTCAGCAGTTGTTTACTATTGCTGTGGACGTGATTAATTAAATGGCCCAACTCCTGCCCTGGAGGAGCTCACCAGGAGTCCTCAGGGAATAACTGGGACTGTCACAAGGCAAGAGGTGCCTTCTCGCCAGGGAGCGAGTCTTCCTCTCAGTTCTATATGCCAAAGGAAGAAGGGAGGCTCTGTAAGGGCTGTTTTTCCTGCTGCTCAAGACTTGCCTCTGTTGCCATCTGGATGGGGAGAGGGGCTCTGCCGGGTGACGCAGCATTGTCCTGGGGGAAGGTGCGCCCTAAGGCCTGGGGAGCAGGGAGCAGCACGCTCCCTTCCCTGCTTGCTCCGTAGGCCCAAATGCGGGAGTAGGGATGCTTTCGTCCAAATTAATCACCAGGCGGCGCGGTCGGGGCCCAGTGGGGTCCAGCCTCTTCCATCAGGGTTCAAGGTTACGAATCCCACGCGCCGAGTACTGTTTTCCCAGCATTTCCATACGTTAATTAGATGACAGTTAAGAGGCAGGGCGTTTGCTTAACACTCACGAGCACATCTTAGCAGAGCTGCAGTTCTCGGCCCCCCCCCCCCCCCCCCCCCCCCCCCCCGCCCCATGTCTCTCCCTAAACCGGCCTCTCCCTCGGCCCTCAGCGTCCGCGCCGGGCGGAGGTCCCGGGTCCCGGGTCCCGGCGGCCTGGGGGCGCGGGGGGAGGAGCCGGCCGAGCCGCGAGCGGTTCGCCGGGTCGGGCGGCGGCGGCGGCGGCGGCGGCTCCCGGGGCCTCCGCCCGCGGCCGGCGGCAGAGCGGAGGCAGGCGGCTGAGACGGGCGAGCCATTTGCATTCGCCGGCAGTCATTTTTATACGCGGAGGTAATGAAGTTGTCAGCGGCGCCCGGAGTGTGCCAGAGCCCGATATTCAAATAGACCTGCCCGACTCGCCCAGCCTCCCGCCCCCGCCCCCCGCCGCAGGCCGGCCGGCGAGTCCCCGGATGAGCGCGCGCCGCCCGCCCCCTCCCCGGCGGCCGCGGGCGCTTTGTTCGCAGGGGCGCCGCTGCCCCGCGCCCGGCGCGCGCGCTCCCCGCTCCCGCCGCGGCCCGCTCCCCCGGCCCCGCGCCCCGCCCTCGCCCGCTTCCCTTTCTTTCCCCGCGTCTTTGTCTCCGCCTCCCTCCCGCTTTGTGTCTCTGGGAAGGCTCGGCCTCGGATACCAGCGACCCCACCCGGCCGGCTGCCGGTGACCCCGCAAACCCCGAGGCGCACGCCCCGCTGCCCTGCGGACAGCAGATATGGGGAAGAAGTTCGCGGCAGCGAGGCCACCACCCTCACACTTGGCACCATTCCCCCCCCCCCGCAGCTCTCCGTGTTCTCGTTATCTCCATCTCTGAGAAGGAGGAACCTAATGCTGACATGATCACTTTGGCCTCGCGTCGTTTTCTCCCCTTTCTGAATGCATATTTGTGGTCATTTTTATGATTACAAAACCAAAACATACCCACCCACTCAGACTGCTAAGCAAAGACTGTAGGTGCAGCAGCACCGGTAAGGAAATGACGTGGAAAGACAGACACACACCTGCTTTGAGGTAGGTAGTCGCTGGTGAACATCGAAGCTAATGAGACTCGTTTTCCTGGGCTTCCGGAGCCGTGCTGTCCACTGGAGCAGCCACTGGCCACATGTGGCCAGTGGGCACTTGAAATGTGGCCAGTCTAAATTGAGTTGTGCTCCAAGTGCAAAATACAGACTCTACGAAAAAAAAAGAACGTAAACTCCCAATCATTTAAAACTATCGATTGGTTATTGAAATGACATTTCGGATATTTTGTGTGAAATAATATATATATTATTATAATCTCTTAAATCTGTTCCTTTTTACCTTAAAAAAAAATGAGACTGCAAAGAACACTTAAAATGACCCATGAGGCTCACCCTGTATTTCTGTTGGACAGTGCTGGTCTTGGGGCTTAAGACCCAAGCAGCCTTCCTCTAGCCATGCCCTCTCTCTCCTGACTCTGCAGGTGCTTTAGAACAGGGCGGGGAGAGAGGGAAGGTTCTGGAATCTCAAGTATCAACCACCCAGGAAAATAGAAAATAGTTGGGATTATACTGACACACTGAGTAGAGGCAGAGGCTTAGACTTGCACGGCCTAACCGTCTCTCTGCCTTTGTTCACTGTAAAGGGAGACCCGCGCTCCCGCCACCGCCATGCCACAATTCCACGGACCAACTGTCTGTGTGCGAAGTTGGGCCTCTAGGAGTGTTTTGTGCCTTTCAGGAGTTATTTGTCGCCCGCTAAACTTGCTGACATGCCGTTTAGAAGAGTGAATACTGTGTATGCACTGTAACGACTATTTGATAAGTATTTTCGGTGTACGTTGTTCCTCAGCATGCGCCGGCTGCGGAGTAAGGGCTCCCCGAGTAAGCATTGACACGGTGCGCTGCAAATGATCCAGGCACGAGGGCGTCCCTGAGTGTGCATTGACTCCACGCATGGCCATGGCTCCTACAGGGCTTTTATGGTGCAGCTCGCCAATGATCCGTGCACTAAAGACTCCCGGAATACACATTGACACGACAGACTGGAGTTGTTTGGGTCTACCGTGGCAATGATCCGGGGATAATGGCGGTGTCTTATGCACTTTCCTTGAGATTGGAGTGCTCCTGGTCCTAACGGCAGCACCAGAACTGCCCCAGTTAGGTCCCACTGTGACTCCTGGTGCAGAGCGCCTGGGTCTTTGACCTCCTGCCACTGTGGCATTGCTAACATTTGTTGATGTTTTCACTAATGCAATTGAATTAGCTCCCCCCCGACTCCCCCCCAAATGTACTTTTGTAATTCAATACCTGGATTGGGGGTACAAGTCCTGATGGTTTCATCTGGTTGATAATAAACTAAAGACCTGGGAAAGGTCATGGTTAAAGTGAAAAAGTGGTTTAGAGAGGATAACTCTGGGAGATGCCTACGAGCTTCAGAGTTAACGTGGAACAAATAGCCTCACTCCTGAGGAAAATCTAGTTGGCGAAACTGAAATAGCTAAAATAAGAAGGTGGTAAGAAGATGGAAGACGCTTTTGGAAATCACAAAAGTGATATATTTCATAGTAAAATAGTTCAAACACTGCCAAAGAATATGAACTAAAAAATAAAATTCTTCTGTTTCTCTCTGGCTTCTATACCATCCGTTGTTATAACGTCTCTTACTATTTTTTCTTTTAGTAATTTTTATACGTATACAAATATATGTATCTGTTGTTTTTAATAATATATCGAACATCATTCCCCAGCACGTTTAATCTGTTGCATCTTTTGTGGTGATTGCATGAAATTCCAGGGTATGGGTGTAACAATTTTTAAATTTATGTCATTTCAACCATGGCCTCAATGAATATACTTATATGTTTGCAGATTTGTGCAAATATGTTCATAGGGTACATTTTTAGCAGTGAACCGCTGGGACAAAGAGGTGTACATTTAAAATGTTGATACGTATTGCCAAGTTGGTCACTAGAATGATTATACTGTCTTATACTCCAACTAACATATGTGTGCCTATATCCCGCACCAAGGCCAATACAATAGTTTATCATGGGGGACACTTCTAATGTATGTGAGTGAGTTTTCCCACCGTGTTTTCTGCACAGCTTTATGGTGAGAGCCCAGCCCGGGGGGTGTGATAATGCGGTGAAGTGCGGAAGTCAGACCACAAAGGAGGAAGTCCTGTTAGTCAAGATAAAAAGCGATTGCTCTACAAAACACACGGAGATCAGTTGAATTTTATAATAGCCTGTCAATATGGGAGAGTTGGAATTAAATCACGTTAATTCATCATTTGGCTAATATTTGCTGAGAAGTTATAAGCGACTTCGCCCCTGGATTGTAAGCCCCTTGAGAGCAAAAGCTTTTGTCTTTTTAGCTTTGCAGCTTCTACAGATTTATGGAGTTGGGCCTGGCTTAAGGTTGTTCTTATTGTTATTAATGTTTATTGGCTTGTTTTAATTTGGCCATTTATTGTCCACTACCTACCTGGATATACTTGCCTCTACCTGAGGCTGGGCATTCAAGATGGCTGACGTTTCATTCCTCTCCCTGCCGCTCAGAGTAGGAGAGACAGGGCGATGGAAACCAGGCTGAAAATTCACATAATACAGGCAAAGTGAACAATGAGCGACTCACTCTGATAGAGTAAATAGTTTCCTCAAAGTTTATTTGACCTGGGTCTGGGAAGATGATTAGGGAACCGTTTCCGTAGCAACAGGGAAGGCCTTCTAGACAGAGGAAACCGCAATAGGAGGGTGAAGCTTTGCGGAAAGGCTGGTGTGAATGGCTCACGGGGAGGAAAGGGAGCGGAAAGGGGATCACAGCCTACTTCCGAGGAGGCACTGAGGCAGGCCTTCCGGAGCATAAAGGCAGTGAGGTATAAGGAAGGAGTGGGATTTTCACTTAGACTCTAAATCTAAATTGCACTGGGGCATTCAAAAGCCATGGCAATCCTGTGCCTTTAAAGCATGCCAATTTTAAAATGAAACATGTAAGCTACATAATTTCTAATATTTTTTTTATCGTTTCTAAAATTCTATGGCCTTCGAGCTACAGGACTTGGACTTGCTTGCAAGGACTTTATCTTTTGTTCTGTGTGCCAAGGAGCCCTGTGTGATATCTCGGGGTGTTCCTTGAAGATAGGATAGTGGCTCGTCATAATTTGCTGGAACTACCAAGGCCACTTACTGTGATGTCAAGACTACATATACTTTTTAGTCACCGCCCCTGCCCCCAAAAAGATACTAATGAGAACGAAGAAGAAAACAAAACAACAGCAGGCAGTATAAATCTTTTGATAATCACTCTGCATAGGCAACTAAATCCTATCTTTACTGGAGGTTGAACAGACACTGCTTAAATCGTTTCTCTGAAGTGTATTGCGGAGTTGGGTGTCAAGTGTCCTGTTTCTTGGATTCGCACACTGAATAAATTTCATAGGATTTGATAAGCATGCCATTCGTGTCCTCGGCGGTGGCAGGGGAAAACATTTGGACTGAGGGAATGTCTGAAGAGAGAGAGAGCCCTGTGGCCTATTGATTAGAGACCTCCCTCCAAGCCGACACCAGTACTCTCTGAGAATTATTCGCCAGCTCATTTTGCTCCAGAGAATGAGACTTGGTTTAAGTCTGTGCTGACTTCCAGATGAACTTTATGTAATTCCCCCAATTTTTAGGCTCAGGGCTTGCCACGTTGTATCTAGATGCAGACTTCCCGTAGGACCAAACATGTGGCACAATGACCTCTCTTGTGACCAGCGGCTAGCCCCAGATTAGGGAGTTTGGTGACATGATTGAATTATCGAAGAACGATGTCCTGTCAGACCTCCCAGGCCCCGTTCAGAGTCTTGAATTTTACAAATGAAAGCAAGGATGTCTGAGAGGCTCTGCCAAAACCTCACAGAGTCAAGCCCAAGCCGTCTGCCCCCACACATCGATGTTGGGGATTTCCAACATAGTTTCCCATGAGATCACCTCCTACGTGGAATTCTTGGCAATGACCTCCAGAAGGGACGCCTGGCAAAACCAATTTGATATTTTCATCGGCATGGAACAAAGCCTGGGCCATGAGAATACATTTCTGATTTTCTCAGATATCAAACAGAAGCACAAGGTCGTTGAGAGAATTCTTACTACGTAGGTGAGTAAGGTGATCTGGCCATCCGAGGTCATCGTTAGGACTCTGGGGACACGCAGTCCTTGTTCGGACAGCAGTCTGTCATCAGTGATTTACTCCCAGATTCGAGGAGGAAAGTAAAAATTGTTTTCGAAACAATAAGCATTATGAAAGAATGTGCCCCTTACCAGGTATGAGGTATAGCAACTAGCAGAGCATGACATATAGTCACTGGATGTCTGGAAGCTTATGTATTTTTACACCAGCCAAGAGCAGAAGGTCCAAAAATACCTGTCCGGGGGCCGTGAACAACACCTGAAGGCAATGCGAGTTGTTAGGGCCTGACTGGTAAGACATCATCCTAGAATTTTTTTCAGGGCCATTGGCCAAGATTATTGATACTAACTTCACAGTAGTCGTATAGTTGCTATTTCTGGAGCTCTGCTGTGATTGTGAAGTTTGACTCGTTCTTGAGGAAGCTTGGGAAAGAACAGAATTATATCGCCTAGAATTGATGTCCAAAAATTTTTGTGTGCTTATGATCTAGCAAAGTAACTAGACCCTGTCTAGGTGGTCAATGCAAACCAATCGAATGATGAGTGAGGAAGGAATGACTCGATGTTAGATAAAATATAAAAAAATAACAGAATTGTTTTTATCTAGTATGATAATACCTATGTACGAAGAGAGAAATGACTGCACGCCTAAATATGTGGGCAGTAGGATCTAACTACTTGTCACTAAGGGTTGAAAAAAATTAGAGAAAATGATCAGTTTCTAAGGCCATCACATTCTTCAAAACACCCGATTACAGGAAGACCTCTCAAAGTAGACCGCTTTTAAGCCTAGACATGTCTTCAGTTGACTCCAAATCTTGAGTTTCTGTTCTAACAAGGCAGATTTGAATACACCACACATAGCCAGTGAACTGTACTAGTGTGTCAATGCTTAAAGCCTGCGATGATCCTAACATCGAAGTTAGAACCGAGGAGGGGAAAAAGAGCCAGCAGAAATTTGCAAAGTCATTCCAAACATATGAAAAAAACAGATCGTCATGATGAAGCAGGAAAGTTCCAATAAAGAGTCCAAATTTTTAATTTCAACTTAGGAGACGTATATGGCATCTTCAGTAAATGAAATTCGGACTATACGCCGAAGATTGAATTCCTATAACGGCCATTTAACTACCGAGGACAGAGCTCACACTTCACCTCACAGAGCTGTGGAGAATACAGGGTCATCCCCAGAACTGGTTTCCTGGCGTAAAATGTAAGAGATCTTGAGGATAAAACTTAGATCATAAGTTTCATTTAACGCCAGCATTTTAACATCAGATCTTAAGAGGCCTCCAAAGCTATGAGACAGAGAAAGCAATTCTTCAGTGGCCGGCGGGGCTGCTTTAAGAAGCGCTGGGTCTTTCTTCATCTCTTCCTAAATTCAGGTGAGTCTCTCAGTGTACTTTTTCGTAGGTTAAAACGTGCCGCGATTGGAGATGCTACTACAATAGCTTTCGAAGTGAGATGAACAGGCGAGACACATCAAGACGCTTGTTACATTTTAAAGGCAGATTTCCTTTACCCTTGAAATAAAACCTTCCTGGGTGATTCTGAAGCGCATCCAACTTTGAGACGTCCTGTGGTTAAGGTTGCAAGGGTGTGATCTAAAGTTATTGCTCAGGGGCACCTGGGTGGCTCAGTCGGTTGGGCGTCCGACTTCGGCTCAGGTCATGATCTCACGGCCTGCGAGTTCGAGCTCCGCGTCGGGCTCTGTGCTGACAGCTCAGAGCCTGGAGCCAGCTTCACATTCTGTGTCTCCCTCTCTCTCTGCCCCTCCCCCACTCATGCTCTGTGTCTGTCTCAAAAAAATAAATAAACATTAAAAAAATTAAAAAAAAATAAAGTTATTGCTCGGTCCCTTCAAATATTAAAAGTTACGTGCTGGAGGAAATAGGTATGGTTAAACAAATATTTCCTTTAAAAAATAAAAACAGCCTTATTATTTTTCTTGGTAGAAAAATGGTCTATGTTCGTTGTAAAAAATCAAACAATGTTGGAAAATATAAAGGAGAAAGTATTTTATGCACTCTTTAGTGGTATTAACTCTTTGCAAATCATGTTTGCTGCAAATATTTTTGTTTGTCATTTGCCTTTTTTTTTTTTTAATTACAAGGGTTTTACATTCTTCATGAAATAAACTTTATCAGGTTTTCCTCTTTTCATTTCTGGCCTTTGACTCATGATAAGAAAAACTGCCATTTTTCCTGGATAATAAAAATCTTTAGTCTTTTTCCCCCTATTACTGTTACAGTTCCAATTTTTACATTTGTCGTAATTTTGTTGACCCCTTTGGAATTCAACTCAGTGTAAAGAATGAGGCTGGGCTCCAACTCTATTTATTTTTTCCAAATGGCTGGCTAGTTTTTTCAAGATCGTTTCTTGAATAATTTATCTTATTCCCACTGATATAAAATGCTACTTTTATTATGTACTAAATTCCACATACACTTTCTAGGCTCTGCCACGGTCATTTGACTGCTCCGTGCCTTTGTGCCAGGACCACACACTTTCCTATCTCATTACTATTCATCTTTAGAGTTTCTCTGGCTATTTTCGAATGTTTATTCTTTCCAGAGCGATTTCGGAATCATTTTTCAAAGGTTCAAAGATGATTCTTTTGGGATGTTCCTTAGAATTGCATTTTATGTATAGATTAATTTGGGGGAAGAACTGGTTACTTCACAATGCGGAGTCCCCGGTGAGACTGTCCCTGTGTGTGAGTGTGTATCACTGATTTTGCCTGTTTCTCGCAGTGTTTGTTTCTGGGCATTTTTGTGGGTTTGTTGGTTTTTATGATTAATCCTATGGTTCTCAGGTTTATGCTTAGATTGGCTCCCCTCTGATGTAGACTGTGAACTCGAAGCTGCGGTGAGGTGTTTTTGGGAGTCGGTATGGAATAGAAGCCTACCAAGTGGGTCTTTGATCTAGCTTCCAGGTTGCCATGAGGCTTAGGTAGATTCTCCTCTCTGAGCTTCTTTCCCCATCTATAAAATAGAAAACCTGGCAGGAATTTGTAAGCATCGGTGATGATACCTGAATCACCGAATACAGGTTTTAGCACTTTGTGAGTCCTCAGATAACGGGAGCTGTTTGAGGGCCAGGTTAAGGAGTTCCTTTCAAAATTCCTTCCTTCAATTTCCTTGAAGCTTTCAGAAACATAGCCATCTCCAGCAGATTTTTAACAAATGCTGTTAAGAAAATCCCTGTTCTAACACTCTGCCCTCCCAACACCCCCTTCCCATGATGGCATTTTTGATGTGAATAGGAGATCTCATCCAAAGACTGCCTGGTTCTGAGCAAGATCCTTTCAGAAAGGTTTGGTCCCAGCCGCATCACAATGGGAGGCCTGGTTCTTTCTTCTTATACTGTTAATTAATGATCGCTTGGGGAATGGGGGGGAGGGGCCTCGACATGTTAATGGCTTAGAAAAATACATCTGAGGTACACAGACCATTTGGAGTACCCAGTTAAGAATGATTTGCCACATATAGGAGAGCTTAAAGAAGGCTTGCACAAACACAGGCATTCAGCTACACCAATAGTTACCCCACATTCTTAATGACATAATCACCAGCATAGCCAATTCAGCATAATGGCCTGTTAATACTGAAACGATTACTTTGGATAATAAAATAACACTTTTAATTTGCTTGACACCAAATTCGACCTATGCAGATCATCTGACGGTGAGGTGAGGGGAAAGGGAGTCCGTTGAGTTCTAAATACATTACGAAGCGATAACGCTTAACGTACATAATGTAGTTCAGGCCTGAGACGCTTTAAATGGCTTAGTGGAAAAATAAAACAATTACCAGAATATACTATTGCTTTGGAATTTACCAAATACTTCATAATTTCATGAACTGACTTCCACAAGTGTCGTTAGGAAGAAATGGTTAAAACTTGAAGTTGATGTACTTTGATTATATTTGTTCATTTTAAACACCTACCATGGGAAGTGCAATGAGAAACACAATCAGCACATTTTTGTTGAGTCAAAAATAATACTGTGTTCTAGGAGGAAAATGTAAACTAAATTCATTTCTTCACTTTTTTATATCTATTTTTCAGACATTATGAACTGTTTGATTCTGTGTGTTTTTAATTGAATTAAGTATATATTTTTAAGTTTTATTTATTTAAGTAATCTCTACACCCAACACGGGGCTCGAACTCATGATCTCGAGACTGAGAGTTGCCCACTCCTCCGACTGAGCCCGCCAGGTGCCCCTAATTGAATTGTTTAAATTTCATCAGTGTTTTCAAATTCTTTGGGGAAGTAGGTGAGCTTTAAATCCTAAAAAATGGCAAAACCTCCCTCTATCCACCTCCTAAGTGGGTGACCAAGTCAGGATCTCTGTTTTGGTCTCCTGGTTCGTTGTCGTAGGCAAGGACTCTTGTTTTTTCATTTGGAAAGTGAAAAGCTGAGACCAAGCTTATGAGACACATGGCATACACGTATATCAGGGATGCTAGTCAGCCTCTTTCAGTTACCTGATTTCAAAGTCATATTCCCAATGCCTAGCTAATTGAAATTTGACAATTAATTCCTTTTTGCTAACTATGTCTCCTATTGAAAGGCAAATGCTCCCTGGAAAATATTACTAGTTATTAGTCGTTTACACCTTAGTGAGAATGAATTTATAACATCTTTCTTAAAATAAGGAGATATTAGTCAGGATGTTAAGAAGAAACATTGATGCTAGCTAAAATCATCTACCAAATCACAATTAGAAACAAGATAGTTTACAGAGTCTTTTCTTGATAGCAGATTTTGATGTGTTCGAGATGGGATTATACTGTATATATGTAACTCTTGTTTTCTATTTAGCATTGTATCTATTCCTCCAATGACTGCATACTATTCCAGTGAATGACTTCACCAGGATTATTGTTCTGTTCCTCTACCGTTAGACAATTGCATCACATTGGTTTATAATATGAAAGATGCTTTTAGGTCTAGGAACTACCTTTTTATAAATGTCTTCGCTTCCTTTTTTTTTCCTTTTCCATTTGGATTTTTAAATGTTGGGCTTTCCTTCTCTATGATGTACCTGTACACACAAACGCTAATCATTGTGAAATGGCCTCCTTGCCTTTGCAGGATTAGTGGGCTGCAGGTGAAGTGTCGTACGTCACTCCCGTTCATCGTGTGGTCTGTGGACCCGTGCGTGTCTGTGAATTGTTTGCTCCTGGTCCACAACAAGACAAATACATAAGTTGAGAGGAAGTGTTTAGATCTCAAGGCATCATAATGATTTGACATTGCTACCAAGAAGTGGTCAGAAGATTATCTTACGGAGCAGGTTGGGTTCTGAGTCTAAGCCTGTGAGAACCCTATATCAGTCCATGGCAGACTGGACAGAACAAAGAAGCAAACAATCCAGTTCTTTATTTTGGAGGGGCTGAGAAGCACCGTCCTGGATCAGAGTGGGGAATGCCAGCACACACGGTCCCGAAAGCTCCATAAACCCTCACAGAGGGGAGGACAACCGTCAGAAGACAGACTTGGTTCAAATCCCAGTTCTGCCTCCTATTGAGCAATTACTAAATTACTAAAATTCTCTGTGCCTTGGTTTCCTCAGTGGTAAGAATAAGAATAAGAGTAGAATTAACTTCGTAATATGATCCTACAGACAAAGGACTTGGCGCATCGTGTGGCATGCATTAAATGCTTAATAAACGAAAGCCACCATCTTATGTCACTAAACAGCACACCAAGCAGAAGTTTGGGAAGGATTCCTTTATGCATCATTATTGCAAAACATACAGCTCTTGAGCGAACTCCCCCTTTCTGTACACCTACCTGTGTTCCAGGCCCTCTTGTATTTATCTTTTACAGAGGGTGGGGTCACATCCTTTGCAGGGCAGCCTGGCGCAGGGCGACAGGCCAGGAAATCACAGACCCTTCAGAATACTCCTCTGTGCTCCTTCCTGCGCTGTCATCGCTGACTCATCAAAAGCTCTGAGTGCTTATCTCACGAATGCCAGAGGTCCATCTGTTTGGGATTGTCCTGAATTTTGCCGCCTTGTCCTGTTCGCAATCCCCACAGGGCACACGATGGCCTGGGACCAGGTAGGAGACGTGTATCCGTGCCAGCACACCAGGATCCGGTGGGTCTCGTCCAGGCTTCATCTAGCCTGCAGGCTTCATGTAGCACTAGCGCCAAAAGAGTGTCAGAGTTCATGTTGAAGGTACGCATTTTTCTCCTGACCCTGAGTGCCAGCATCCTTATCTGCAAAATGGGGCCATAACACTAACCCCACCATGCAGCCGCGGGGACTGAATGCGATAGCCCTTGAAACGTGTCCTGATGGATAATAAATGCAACTTTCCTCCCATCCTTTCAGAGTCAGGCGCTGTGCTAAGTGTACGAGGCATCGCAACGAAGTGTATGAGGCATCATACGAAATGAATTTTCACTAGAACATATGTTTATAAAGGCAAGGATTTGTCTGTTTTCTTTATTGGTCTGGCCCCAAGTTTTAGAACAATGCCTGGGGCCAGTGGATGTTCAATTAGCACATGTTGAACAAATTAATTAAAGTGAGTTATATAGTCATGCTTTCCGCCGTCTCCTTTAGGCTACTTGCAGCTGTGAGCAGCGGAAAACCCCGACGCGACTTGCTCAACCAGTAAGGACATCTCTTATTTCATACAACCAGAAGTTTGACAGTAGAGAGGCTCTGTGGTTGGTTGGTTTGATGGCTCGGTAACATCACGCCTGCCCCAACTCCTTCTCCTCTTTCTGTTCTGTCATTTTCAGGTTAGCTGATGTCCTAGTCATAAGTGGCCGATGTGATTGCAGGCACCATATCCGGACACAGTAACATCCAATAGAAATGGAGGGAGCCTCTCTCTTCCTTGTATATCCTTTCACACAGAAGCCCAGAATCCCTTCAGTTGACAGTTGCTCGCTTGCACACCTAAACCTGTCTCTGGCTTGGATCGGTTAGGATTAATCCTGAGTTACGTGTGGCAGGGGTGGAGATCTGAACAGATTCTGGCCTTGCCACAAAGGAAGACCAGAGGGCAGCCAACCGTGCCGGATATACCTAGTCTTTGGGGGCTGAGGGCAGAAAAAGGAATTATTAAGCAAAAATTAATTAAACAAGTGTTTATGTTATATGCAAATTAAGGGCTGGGATAATAAGTGAAGAGAAAATTGCATTTTGAGAGTTGGAGGAATGCACTCTACCCAGTTTCTTGATTCCAGTGCAAATATGTTTGTACTTGGTTGCCAACCGGCTATGTCAAAGAGGGTGCTTAAATGCAAGATGAAGCAGAGTGAGAGTTATTTTCCAGTGTTGCAGTATCTCATGGGTTAGGTGAGAGATTTGGAACCATTGTTCTTGCCACGCAGTATAATCTCACTAATGTATCCTCAATTAATTCAAAGCAGGCACTAGTTCGCTTGGCCAGGCTAGTATTTACTCTGGTATTTTCAAGGGAGAAATGGTTGCAATAGTCCAAGTAGGAGTAGAGGGAAAGCGTTAAATTATTTTTAATATTCTGGCATACAAAACGTCGTATGGAAATAATAATTATTTGTTTACTTAAGGAGGTCCTTGAAGCCCATTCTTGACACACTCAATGGCTTGTGGTGAAGGCACTCTATGCGTTTGGAAGTAACCAAACCGGTACATTCTAAAATACTTCGTAACGTAAATTTTCTTAATTTGGCCATTGCCTTCCCTGCAGGTAGGTTGGACTTGTGAGGTTTTCTGTGTCTTCGAACCTCAGGTACTTAGCAGTAATCAGACTATAGAAAGCCAGCTATTGTTTCTGATGCTGCTATTGTGAATATTGCTTTCAACCACCTTTAGTGAAAATTGTTTCGGGCACAGAAGCCAGATGTAAAAGACTGGGCAGCCAGACCACCAGTATACAAATGCCAGTTTGACAACTTGTTATCTGTATGACCGCAGGTGAGTTATATTATCTCTCCACGTCTCAGTTCCCCCACGTATAAAATGGGAATACTAGTAGTACCTACCTACCAGTCTTGTGATGAATACACGTGTCCGTATAGATAAAGTTCTTATAACAGCGCTTGGTTTACAGGAAGCAGAATAAAAATGTTTGCTATTTATTGTCATGTATTGACTATGTGAATGAGTTCAGTATGAATGGATCGAATCGTATCTATTATGATTTAAAGGATAACATTTGACCAATTATAAGTCACTTTCTTTCTAGGTCCCTTGAAATGCAGCATTTTCCTCTGTGCATGGGCAAATTTGTCCAGCGTGTCGCTCATAGGGCAGTCATATTATAGCTGGGTGATACTGGTTGCAACTGATTTTTAATAAAATTAACCACTCAAGTACCTCTCAAGCAGTTTGCAATGATCTTATTCCCATGTATAGGGGTGGGAATTCTCACTTTTGCCTCCCACTGAGTCGGACATAGTAAACGTTGAATATATACTTGGAGAATTGAACTAAGATAAAAATTACTGTTTAGGCTTGAACCTAGTTGGCTTATTTTTGTCATCTGCTTAGAAATTATCATTACTTTGCCAGAGAGCCTGAACAAAAAAATTCACTGAGTAGTAACCTATTTGAAAGTAAAATTCCTCTACATGAGTTACCCTGATAAGGGTTAGGATGTGTATGAATTTGGCAATGAATCGAGTCATCCCCTGTTTGTCTCCATGGGTCTGGGACTTTAATATTCTGCTAAGGCTGTTGATCTAATGGAGGGCATGTAAGTCACGTGTTATTATCCATATCCTTCTGAGTGGCCTGAAACTTATGGGTATTGGAGAGATGCTTTGTATCCTAAATTCAAGCTGGGAGTAAATGGAAAGCAATTGACTTCTTGCCAGTTTCTGGAATTCTTTCTACCCATCCAAACAGCAAAGCATTGTCTCATCTTAGGTTCTAACTCAGTCTGCAAGAGGAAATCAGTCACACACACACCATACAATTTATGTGTTCCCACATGGAACTTTCTGAGAAAAGTCAGGAGGAGCTCCAGGTCTTATGAAGATACTGAGATACTCTTCCTGGCTCTCTGGCTGTCTACGAATTCATTGACCCTTTCCAGGGTGAATTTGAAAGCAGAATCTCCTCAAAGTTCTGCTCCCAAGTAATAGTGGCCCCAAATTCTGATTCAATATTCCTATCTGTTGTAGACCTTCCATGCCTTTTTATGGTACTTATCACAAAATTAGTTGTCCTTGTGTTTTTCCTGAACATTTGCAGGGATGAGTCAGAGCTTAATTATAATACAGGAACAACCCAGAGGAAAATGCAGTTATTTTAAGAGCTAGCCAGGAATTCATTTCTGGGAGGAGACTGTCTACCGCCTTAATGGGAGCATTTGGCTAAGAAGATAAGGCCACTGGAAATAATCTGAACAGTCTGGAGCTAGACTAGGAGAGAGCAGATTGCTCTGTGGAAGAAGTTTATAGGAAATTGTGAATGGCGGAGAGTAGAGGAGAAAGAAGAGGGGAGAGAGACTAAGTAAGAGAGAAAGCAAGATGGCGGCATACAATGGACCTGATGAAAGACTTTTAAGGACATAGGAAGTCTGTTGCACACAAATACTATTCCACATGAATACTGTTTTTGTGTGGCGCTTTGGCAGAAATCAAGTGAAAGGAGTTACCTTCAAAATCTAAATGGTCATGGGGCGGCCACAGGAGGGGAGAGACAGTGAGGTCAAGAATCCAGCCCAGCAACGTCACTGGAGCTCTAGAGAAGTGACTAGAAAAATATAGATTCTCCGGAATTCTCAGAAATCTAGGGAGAGCATCAGACTTCCCACAGGATGTAGGGTGAACACTCGAGCCAATTTTTAATTTAAATCTCAAAGGACAGAGTGACCTCAGCTGAACGCCTTGTTACCTCTCTACCAGGGACAAAAGTGGTTTTTTAGTTAAAGAATTTTTGCAATACTGCGATAGAGATGAATGAAACCTTAATGTAAATTGTATGACTTATGTGTCTCATAAAAAGAAAAGCATATCAGTAGCATTTTAAAAAGTTATTTTAAAGGATTTCCTTATTCTAATGGATAGAGATTGTCTTTGGATAATATAAATATTCCAAATACTTAATGAAGTTATCTGAGACCATGTAGACCATTAATTAGAGTTCTGTAATTAGAATTATAGTTCTAGAAGCTTCCTACCGCAAAATAGAGGGCAATATTTCAGTATTTCAGGTTTACTGTGCTGTTAGAACACAGTACCGGATGCATTTTCATATACCATGGCTTTAATAATTCTTTCTAAATAACCATTTTGATAGATATTTAATAGTTTTTTAATTAATGTTGGAGTAAAACCCATTTATATGTGTGCTCATTCCAGTCCTCCTCCTCTCCAAGGGAACAGTCTGTCGGCTTCGTGCGCACAGAGCCACCCAAACCTTTGATGACACAGAATCCAATCAGAAAAGCAGCATAAAGATGAAAGGTCTTACCAATGAGAAGTGAACTTGCTAAAGTACACCTTTCAATGAATTTGGACAAAACTGAAAAATGTTGTTGATATCAGATCCTTAGGCTGATTACTGAAGTGTTCGATTTTTCAGTATGTCAATTCATCACTGTCTACCTGGTTATATTTAACACTTTCTCCTGTTTCCAGCGTGTCTGCTGAGATAGGCAATTGCTGTCACATGGTATCTGCCTCTCAGGAAGGTCAGTAGACTGTTTGGGGGGCCGCGGTTTCTGTCCCCAGCCGCCTCGGTTCTTTCTCAGGTAGTGCTAACGGCAGAGCAGAGAGAGCCTCGATGTCTTGCAGGAGCTAAAATATTAATAAGATTGGGCTTTTATCCTTCAAACAGGTTAGCCTTTCCTTTTAGAGGCTCTGCAAAAATGTCGAATCTGTTAATTTATAACACCGGCTCTCCAGGAAGACCCGCCGCCACTTAGAGATGCCGAAACACCACTTGGTACCAGGGGCCTTCCTTTTTGTTCCGTGCAGGTCGCTCATTTTTCAGAGACACTTGGATGAGTTTAATTCCATTTTGAGATGAGAGGTCTTGGGGTGCATTTTAATAAATAGTCGATGGGAATGCCGGCCTCGCGGGTCACTTTTCTTCACAAAATTAGGGATGGCGTCTCTGAGGCAGGCTTGGCTTTCTGGAAGGAGCAGTGTTTATAAATGCACGCGGTACCCTCACTCTCAGGGTTTGCTCTCCTTTCCAGAACATGGAGGTGATCCATGGTTTTATTTTTAGAAGCACTGATTAAATTGCAGAGCACTGCTGTGTGGTACCAATTAAAAGAACCATTGTCTATTCAACTGTGGCTTTTTTTTTTTTTTATTTGCGGAAGCAGAATTCTCTTTTTGCATATATGCTGCAAAGAATACATGTATGGTGTGCAATTTAGATCTTTTTAAGAGACAATGATGGCATTAGCTTGGCTATCCCGTTCTAGCTGGGCGGTGAGCATCGATTTTGTTAATTAAGAATTTTAGGCTCTGTAAATTTATAGTACAATTACAGTTTACCTCATATGGAAGGGGTCTTTAACCCATGCCAGCATTAGCAGAATGTCCACTTTTATTATTTGCTGACCATTTCAAAGGCAGAGGAATTTTAGAGGAAGAGTCACTGTTTCTTCTTTTGCATTGAAATTTCTCATTAAAGGTCAATTGTTGGTCAGCAGAATGCCACCATGAAGACTTTTGACTTAAACCAATCTCCCTCTCTCTTTCTTTCTTTCCCTCCCTCTCTTCCATCCATCTCTCTCTCCCTTTCTTTCCTCCTTCCTTCCTCCCTTCCTCTCTCTCCCTTTCTCTCCCTCCTTTTCTCTACCTCCCTTTCTTCTTTCCTTCCTTCCTCCCTTTCTCTTTCCCTCCCTCCCCCCTTTCTTTCTTTCTTTCTTTCTTTCTTTCTTTCTTTTCTTTCTTTTCTTTCTTTTCTTTCTTCCCTCCCTTCCTTCCTTCCTTCCTTCCTTCCTTCCTTCCTTCCTTCCTTCCTTCCTTCCTTCCTTCCTTCCTTCCTTCTCTGTCTCTATCTTTCGAAAAAGCCAATTCATCAGGTAGGAAAGGAATGCCTTTTGCAGTCTCAGGTCCTGCCAGAGACAAATGACTGTAAAAATTTAAAATCAATCATTAACAGATTAGCTGTTGGCCCAAAGTAAATAGCAATCAGCTTATTAGGCATCAGGCAGAGTGAGATAAAGGGGAAGAAGTATTGAAAATGAGGATGTTGTCTGGAGCTCTGCTCGCAGGCAGCACACAAGGAAGCTGCTTCTTTCTGACTCTAATTACAAATGGAAAACAAGCTAGTTGGCCGAATATGTTGAGTCTCTGGTTGTGTTAAACAGAGTCCTATGGTTTTCTGTTCTATGTCATGGCTTTATTCACCTCGATTAGCGTGGAAGTTGGCTGTGCTCCCTGGTTGTTTTCCTCTTTGCCTTCTAAGCAAGATCTGTCAACTGCTGTTCAGTCGACTCTGCAAAACAGCCCAGAAATTGTGGCTGAGACTCTTGCGTTTCAGGAACTGGACTTTCCTTACCCCTTTACACATTTAGTTCAAATCTCATTATTGGTTGGGTTGAACTTGGGAAGCAAAGGGGCGGTTCACGTATAGGAGCTGCTTCCCTTCTAGCTTCAGGTGGATGGGCCACCGTTCGGCCAATGCCACAGTAATAATGTTGCAAGCGAGATCCACCAATGGACGCTCAAATCAGCCGAATAAGATTTGAGGAGAAACAGGATATTTGTATATTCTTAAAATATCTCTTTCAAGATGTTTTTAATTATATAGGAAAAAACAGTAACTTTACAGTGGTAAAATCCAGCAGATACTCCCTTCACCTAGTGATTAAGTAATAAGCGATCACTAGTAAGAAGACAGTTCCCCCAGCCCTCTATTTCCATGATGCACTGAGGAGGAGGCGACATTGTTTCTGTGGTATTCTTACTAAAAATGCATAACGTCACTCTAAATATGAAAAAACATCAGGCAAATCCATTCTTTAAAAAAACTTTTTGAAATGTTTATTTATTTTTGAGAGAGAGAGAGAGACAGAGTGCAAGCCAGGGAGGGACAGAGAGAGAGACATAGAATCTGAAGCAGGCTCCAGGCTCTGAGCTGTTAGCACAGAGCCTGATGCAGGGCTCGAACTCACTGACCCTGAGATCATGACCTGAGCCGAAGTTGGACGCTCAACTGACTGAACCCCCCGGGCATCCTATGTTCTGAAAAATAACTGACCAGCAATCTTTAAAGTGTCAAGGGCATAAATGTTAAGGAAGACTAAGGAGCAGTCATGGATTTGAAGACACTAAGGAGACAAAACATTGTGGGGGGCTTCTGGATTGGATCCCAGAACAGAAAAAGGACATTCGTAGAAAAACTGATGAAATCCAAGTAAATATTAGCACTAGGTGAAGGGAATGTAGGAACTGTCTGTACTATTTTTGCAACTTTTCTGTAAGTCTGAAGTTATTTCAAAATAAAGGAAAAAAAGAAAGAAAAACAAAATCAAGACACGATGCACTGAATGGAAAAAAAAAAAAAAAAAAAGCTGCCACTGTCAAACCCAGTTCGTAGCCCGTGCAGATTTTAGGTTCTGTTCGCACTCGTGCTTTATTTTAGCCAAAGCTGGAGTCAGCCACTGCTTTCAGTGGGAAAAAGTAAAACAAAACTCTTCGTGTAGGGCCCTTCTTCACAATTGCTTGCTCTGCATAGCACAATAAGGTGATGGTTTGTTGATGCGTGCGTCCGCTCAGGCCGGCAGGGACAATCCCAGCTTGTGGAGTGTTGTATTCTGAAATTCGTGTGACTGGGATTTCCAGTGTGTGTGCATCGTCTTTATGTCGTCTGTTCTCAAGGATCTGCAGGCTGGCTGGGGGGTGGCTCTGCTTTGTCCTGCGGGTCTGGGTCGGCTCCGACTTGGGCCAAGGGGCTAATTGGGACGTAGTCTTCTCAGAGTGGTGGCAGAAGCAGAAGAGGGCCAGTCCCACCGCCCAAGCACAGGCTTCAGCCTGTGTCCCGTCTAACACTTCACAGTCAAAGCAATTCTCTTGGTCATGCCCAAAGTCAGAGTGGGGGACTATACTTTTCGCATCGAGGTTAGGGGGGATAAAATACATATATTTTTAAAGTTTGTTTGTTTGTTTGTTTGTTTGTTTAGTGTTGAGGAGGGGGAGGGGGAGAGTGAGAGACCCCCAAGCAGGCTCTGCACTGACAGTGCGGAGCCCGACACCGGGCTCAAACTCTCGAACCACGAGATCATGACCTGAGGCGAAATCAAGAGTCAGCTACTTAACTGACTGAGCCACCCCGGTGCCCCAAAGTACATATTTTTGATAATATATCCAATCAACCACAACTTCTGGCCTTTGCTGCCTCCGCCACGTGGCTACTTCTGGCCCGCTCCACAGAGCCTTCTTCCTTTGCCTAAGTGTGGGCACCGAAAGACGGACCTGCTCCCACTGATACGCTCAGTTCTCATGGGTACTGTGACTGCTTGGTGGTTTCTCGGAAGTGAGTCCCAGAGCATTGTTGTTTGAGCGCTTTGGTGTTAAAGGAAGGTATTGAGGTCTTCCCTTTTCGTTCCTACCAGGGACGTGGACACCGTCAGGTCCGCTGGGGCAGGTGGCTCCAGGAACCCGGCCCCATCCGTTCCCCAGGATCACCACTCCTGCGTGGCTCTCTGGCCCTCTTCACAGACTGGCTTGCCCTGCCAGACCCCAGCCCACACGATAAGTAAGTTCTTTCCTGCCGTCTCTCCACCCTCCCCCTCAACCTGGCTCCTCACGCCCTCCTCTCTCAAGACAGGCGCAAAATTGTTTCACCAATGGTTCTAAAAACAGTTCAAGTTTGTTGATTTGTTGGTTTCGGTTTCTCCAGGAGGTTCCATGCTTCGCCCAGCTGAGTGGGTGCAGATAGTGATTTGTCAGGAGACCTAGTCCTCTGTCCCAGAATTCTAGTGTCTCAAACCAGAGAGACCATCTTATTTATCTTCTACCCATTGCAGTGAGTTACATTTGACCCCATATAACTTAAATTATCAAAGGCATTTGTTCAAAGGAGCTAAACTTCTCAATCTTTCATATTCTGACCCAACCTTATTTCCTTTGCTTCTCCAGTGTTTTCTGTTCACTGCATCTGGCCACTTTTCTCATTGCTCCAAGGTCATGGTGTCGCTGGTAACTGTGGTCTAGGCTTCTCACTTCCCAGGGAGCCCTCCCTCTCCTGTCCAAGCAAATCCCGCCTGCCCCTCAGGGCTCACACAGAACTCACCTACTGCTCCCGTCTTAGGAGAGTTCTCCATTGTTCTCTGCTCTGAAGCACACACAGTTTCAACTACAACTTGACCGTTGGTAACTCTTTTGTTTTTGTAACTGCATGCATAATATAACAACATAAATTACCTGAAGTAACTAATTAGATTATAACATTTTTTGTGGTCCGAGGGCCCCCAGTTCTGCTTCTGGCTCCTCCCTGGCCAGGAAGAGGATTTTACTCACAGAGTAAGAATTCAAGAAACTCACAACCAGTTGCAAAAATGTAAATCACAAACTAAATCCGTTGCTTTCTCTTAAATGAACAGACAAAAGCGAAGAAGGGAAGCGAATCAAAAAAGATCAGACAAAATAGCTTCGAGGTGGGTACAAAATATTTGAAAAGAAAGAGTCACTTATAATTAGAAAGAAAGTTGGTACTTTGAAGAGGACAAGGACATTCTTCACAAAGAAAAACTTATTATGGATTTATTTTTGTCAGATGATGAATCAGTACTAACTATTCCAAACTCTTATCTAAATGTAATAAGAGGTTCTGTTTCCCCAGTATTTCGTAGCCGAGGGAGGGCAGGCGTCATTTATTTCCCGCCATGTTCTAGGAAGATAAGAAACCAAGGGTCACAGCGTGTATATGCTTTGCACAGCGTCCCAGCTGCTGAACGACAGAACCGGGCCTAAGTTGTCTTCTGGCTTCGGGACCAGGGTTCTCCCCTCCACCCCTGCCACAATTCTCTGCTCCCGGAGGATGAGTCCTTTCTTCTTTCACTCTCTCGGGGTAATCGTGCAGCTCTGGTGAAAGATCTGTCACGATGAAGATGAATTGAGCTATCTGGTAAGCGTTTTAGGGAAGGAGAGGAGCTAAGTCGGAACGTGAGTGGATTGTGGTGTTGGTGGCCACCTGGCATTTTAACTGATGGCATAATTACTTCTCATAACACGGAGCACCAATCATGGGGTGATCGTAATGGACAGAGGCTCTTAAGTAGTTACAGGTATGGATAAAAGCGACCACCCTTCATTAATAAAGGCGGGTGCCGGAGTCTGCATGTCGCTGGTAGCTGGGATGATAGTAGGGTGGTAAGTTTTTGGCCCAGTTTAACATTCAGGTCCTCTGTCGCATCTGTGATCTGCCTTTCTGGCCCTTTCTTACCCCACTTCCTTTTACTTAGCTTGCCACCCAGCTCACCTGAGAGATCCGGGCTTCTCCAAACACAGTCCCCCTTTTTCCCCCGGTCCCCCTGAGTTTGCACACCTCCGGTCAGTTTCTGCCCTATGATCCAGCTTAAAGGCTACTTCTTCCAGGAAGCTGCCCTGCTTCCCTGGCGTGAAGCGGGCTCCCCTGCTTCTAAACCCCCAAGTGCTTTCTTTCCTTGCACTTCTCTGATGGCCGTTGTTATGCACTGTCTTTGTTTCAGCGTCGGTTTCTTTTTCCTTTGTGAGTGCAAAATCTTAAAAGGAGCATTATCGGACCCTAGTAGTGCTGGGCACTTGGCAACCTTCAGTGTAAACACTGCTTAGGGAAGTGGCTGACTGAGCAAACGCATGGATGTCTTTTCTAGCCTGCTAAGTTTTTGAATGCAAAGTGTTCATATTATCAGTAGAATCACTGTTCTCTTTTCAGGATATGAAAAAAATATCATTTCTCCCAAGATATGTGCTTTTCCCTCTCTCCAAAAACTGCCCTATGCTAGCAGTTAAGAACAGCTTATGGGGGGCGTCTGGGTGGCTCCGTTGGTTAAGTGACTCTTGATCTCCGTTCAGGTCTTGATCTCAGGGTCGTGAGTTCAAGCCCCACGTTGGGTTCCGCGTTGGGTGTGAAGTCTACTTAAAGGAACAAAAAGGACAAGGAGGACATCTTGTGGAAGAGGGAAATTAACCAAACTGAGGGCTGCCTTTACTAAGCACCTGAAAATGCCTTGCCGTTATATCTTAAAGCTCATTAGCGCAGAAACAGGATTTTAAGAACACTGGGTGTCTGCTTGTTTCTCGTGGATATTTACATTTACTTACTTAAACACTTGCACCAAACATAGACGTGATCTAGGATTGAAGATCTTGTTCCTTCCCTTTCGAAAGACTTCCTCCTCCGTAGGGAGTGGATTGATCTGTGCTCTACAGCATGCTGACGTTAGAACAGCTTCGCCCGATACAACTTCCTGAGCTGATGGAGGCTCTCTGTGTCTGCACGTCCAGGACGGCCCCGCTAGCCACGTGGGGCCGCCAGCCACTTGAAATGTGCCAATGTGACTCAGGAGCGGAATTTTAAATTTTATTTAAATTATTTTAAATTAATTAGTGTCAGTGTAAACAGCCACCTGCGGCTAGTGGCGGCTATATCGGACAGGTCAGCTTTAGGGCCTCGTGGCCTCTGTCACCCTTGGTCCTGAGAAAAGTGTCGAGAGAAGGGATCCACTTCTACTCCCGTTGCACGGGGGCAGCCTGGGAAACCTCCGGCTTCGGAGGCCACGAGCCTGTTCTCCAGATGGCTGTCCCCACCAGCTTCAGAGGAGGGGGCGAGAGCAAGCAGGAAGAGTCAGGATTCTGTCTACGTGTCCGTGAGTTCAGTTTCCTTGGTCCAGCTTTTTATTTAAAGGCCGCATGCCGCATGTCCATAATAAGCCAGGATCCTAACTGTCCTGTCTATGCTGTTGTCAACAGTGTTGCTGACAGCTTCTTTAATTCTCCACAACGGTAAGGAGTCTGCAGAAAGCAACTATTATAAGCAGAGATTTCCCTGTAAGTTACTGATATCCAGATGAGATACCTTCCACCATACCGTCCCGATCTTGTCCTGTTCACATGCACAGTCCTGTTAGGAGAGACTTTTGTTTTGGTGACGAGTTGCCATCGCTTTGTGCTATGGTATCCAGAACGCCTCTTTTCGTATTGGAACTGGTGCCATCCCTGCCCGAACTTGGTGGATGTTCTGAAGCAAAAGAACGACTTGCCCCTCTCCTAAACATTCTCGTTACTGAGGCTCACCCAGGTGAGCAAGGTGTTCCCGCGAAGCGAAATAAATCCACGAAACAAAAAGAAATGCACTCTATAAGGAGGGTGGGCTGGGGAAAAAGGCAGACCTGTTTTGGGAGGGGGGAGCGCCTTGGAGCGTCTCATAGAAGCTTTATTCTCAATGCATAAAGACGGAGATTAGGACGAAAAATAAGAACTTGGTGTAGAGCAGCAGGCTCATATCCGTGCTGTTCCAGACCCCTGAGCAGAAGGCCGCCATCGCCCTTCAGCGCCCACCCGCTCACCTTCTGCCGCCACCCCACCCGCACCCCTGCCTCAACTTGCCACAAGCAGGGGCACCATTAATGGCCCTGCAACATCCACGGGGACCGCATCGCAGCGATCGTTCGTTTGGGGGGGGGGGACGGGTGGTAATTACCAGCACATGATTATTTTATTTTGTCTGAATTATTTACAATGGAAGGAAGCAGTTTGGAGGGGAGGGGATGTTAAGGAGTGTGTTCAACTCCACTCGCTCGCATTGATTCTACCCAGAGCGAGAAGAGCAAACCTATTAAGAAGAAAAATCACTTCCTTTTCTTCTTCTCTTTCCTCCCCCCCACAAGTCTTAGAAATAAATAAATAATGCAGAGAGGAGCCCTGGTGGCTGCAGGGAGGGGCCGGCCCCTGGGGGCTTCTTCCCTACAGCAGGTGAGCTCCCGGGCCTTGGCCCTTCCGTTCCCTCTCCCGTGCTGCCGCCGCATTCTGCCTGTTGGATAATGAGCACCACAGATGGATCTAAATCCCATTTAGAGGAAGTTATGGAACCTGTAATCAGGAAAGTTGGGTTTTAACCCTATAGAGGCCATTCCCGTGTTTCAATGCTTACGAGTTACAGCCTCAGACTTCCAGAAGAACCTGCGGATGGTAAATAGAGGCAGACAGAGTGCGTGAGGGCCCCTTTGGGGGTAAAACAGAATGGAAGCCGCCGAAGGGAGCAGCGTGACTGTAACAGTTGGCCGGTGGGATCGTGGTGGTTCTGTCCTTCCATTTCTAGGTAGAGCAATGTCTGTGAGAAGAGGCGTTATACCATTTGGGCGGGATACTGCATTCTTATGTTAAGAAACCAAACAGATATGTAAATAGAGGAGACTGCTCCGATCTGACTCAACTGCGTATCTCTGAATAGAAATACCTTCAGACCGGTGCCCTGGCATAACTGAAAAGGAGGAATCAGCGCCTTCTAAATCCCTGCTGCCACCAAGGTGTGTGTGTGGGCCACCGTGAGGGAAAAGGAATGGGGCCCTAAGCAATGTAGTGGCTTTGTTTATTTTTTCTTCATTGAAGAGCTTCCCCCCCCCTTTTTTAATACATTTTTTTAAATGCTTATTTATTTTTGAGAGAGAGAGACACAGAGCGCGAGCAGGGGTGGGGCAGAGAGAGAGGGAGACAGAGAATCTGAAGCAGGCCCCTGGCTCAGTAAGCTGTCAGCACAGAGCCCCATGTGGGGCTCCAATTCACCAACCTGAGATCATGACCCGAGCCGAGGTCCGGCTTAACCAACTGAGCCACTCAGGAGCCCCAAACTGTTTTTCTTTTTAAGCTTATTTATTTATTTTGAGAGAGAGAGAGAGAGCTTGAGTGCATCATCAGCATGGGCCTTCCATGGGGCTTGAACCCATGAACTGTGAGATCATGACCTGAGTTGAAATCAAGAGGCAGACCCTTAACCAGCTGAGCCACCCAGGCGCTCCTTCATTTAAGAACTTTTGAATAAAATGTTAAATTACCTTCAAATTTGTAATATATATGCATTAGAAAACTTTGGGATAAAATGACTGTCTATGCTTCTATCCCCCCCCTTCCACCGAATTAAGAAATATAATACCAATAACACCCTTCTTACTCCCAGAGTAAGTAACCACTATCATAATTTTATGCATATTATGCCTCTGATATGCATGTAACTACCTATATGTTGATGATGTGGTTTTTTTCTATTATGGCTTTGTTTTCAAGTTCTGATTATTTAAAAAATTTTTTAATGTTCATTACTTTTGAGAGAGAGACAGAGACATGCAGGGGAGGGCAGAGAGAGAGGGAGACACAGAATTGGAAGGAGGCTCCAGGCTCCAAGCTCTCAGCACAGAGCCCGACGCGGGGCTTGAACTCACGGACCTTGAGATAATGACCTGAGTGGAAGTCGGCCGCTTAACCAACTGAGCCACCCAGGTGCCCCCAAGTTCTGGGTATTTAAACTTCTCTCATGCTCCTGCTTTTTAGAAACAAATTTACCATGTTTGAACTATATGTAAATGGAATCAGACTGTTATATTCTTCTGTGTATTGTTTTCTCACTTGGTATTATATTTGTGAGATTTGTCTAAGTTGATACGTGTAACATGCTTTCTTCATACTCACTACTGTTTGTTATTCTATTGTGTGAATATTCTAAGACTTATTTTATCCATTCTTCTTTAAATGTTTGTTTGTTTGTTTATTTATTAGTGTTTATGTATTTTTGAGAGAGAGAGAGAGAGACAGAATGCGAGCCAGGGAGGAGAGGGGGACACAGTATCCAAAGGGCTCCAGGCTCTGGGCCATCAGCACAGAGCCTGACATGGGGCTCGAACTTACACATTGTGAGATCATGACCTGAACCAAAGTCGATGCTTAACCAACTGAGCCACCCAGGTGCCCCTAAATGTTTATTTATTTTGAGAAAGAGACAGAGAGGCACGCATGCACATGAGCCGGAGAGGGGCAGAGAGAAGGGGAGAGAGAATCCCAAGCAGGCTCTGCACTGTCAGCACAGAGCCCACCATGGGGCTGGATCCCATGAATCATGAGATCATGACCTGAGCTGAAATGAAGAGTAGGATGCTTAACTGACTGAGCCACCCAGACGCCCCTATCCGTCCTTTTCTTCATGACAGATGTCTCCACTTTTTGTTATTACAAGCCATGTTTCCAAATATTCTAATCTGATCTGGTCTCTTGTTCTAAAAATTTCTCTGTTGTATATGCCCGAGAGTAGCGTCGCTAGTTTATACAGAATGAGCATCTTCAGGCCAAGATCGGAGTGGTTGTCCAAGCTGCACTCCCAATAGCACTGTTTAAGAAGGAACTCAAAAATGTGACTCAACCATGGGCTAATTCAGCTGTTCTCAAATATCTGAGTTAAGAGGAAAGAGAGCCCGCCTGGTTAAGAAGAATCCCCAGATAATAATGGTAAGGACATGCTGTTGGCTACGCACTATTCTCGACACTTCAAACACGCGGACTCATTTCATTTTTATAATTACTCTAAGATGTACGTACTATTATCCTTACCTGCAGGTAAAAAAACAGCGAGCACAGAAAGTTTAAGTAGCTTGGCTTGTATATGTAGGATCTGGAATTTGCACCGTTGTTCTGAACCCTATTCCTCATTTAGCCCTTAACCTGTGAGTTCCCTCTAGATGAGCCAGTAATAAAGACAGCTTCATGACCGGTGAGTGATGGGTTACTCTGCCTTTCAAGAGTAGAGCCTACCTTTCCAAATCATACTCCTTATTACACCCTGCCTTTTGCAGTTCTCATTGAGAGTTTTGACTCTATTTAGATTTCATCAGAATTTGACCTCTAAGAAGCAAAGAAGAGCACTCTTTCTTGGGTAGCATGGAATTTGGATGACCTCTTTGGCTAACGTAAGAAAAAGTGGGGGAAGAACTTCTTCACCCCAACACCCCAATCCTAGCCTAGCATAACCTACCTGAAGTTGATGCTACGGTTATTGACACTTGGCTAGACAAGAAGAGAAATAATTGTTGCTATTGGCCCATCCTCAGGTAGTTTGACGCTAGGTAGTATAGTTTGCATGGCAAAGTGACGGGGGAAGATATTGACTATTTCAAAGGCTGCTTGAAATGGCTAAAATATGGCATAATAATGCTGTCACAAAGCATATATGCATTGCTGTTTTTTGTCACAAAACATCAGCAGAAATGAACCATACATAAATTCATACCTAAGATCAATAAAGCTGTATTTTTTTGGTCCAAATTATTCATATTAGTCTTTTACATGGTACCTTCAGTCCTTAACTTTCCACTTCCCACTTCCCTTTGTCGGTACACAGACACGTGAACAGGATAGAAAAGTGGGATTGATAAAATTTAATGCCTAGAATCCTTCTTTACGATCTGCCTTTAAAAGCAAACATTATTTCAAATATGATTAACAGCAATAGTCTCAAGACAAAAATTTCTATTTTTGTTTGTTCTTTTAAAATTGGGTTGTTCATATGAAAACCCAGTGCAAGGGCCAAACCGTTAAGTTCTTCCTAAGTCAAAGTAGGCATATTTCATGTTGAAATATGTCACTTTAATGTCGAAAGATAAAAAAAGAAAGTCTTTAAAGATTTGGCCTATGGAGTAAATTTCAAAATGGGAAACAACACCGGTGTTGTAATGAGATGTAAATCATAACTCTGACATTTATCTTCTCCTGGTGAGTTCAATTCCCTGTAGCAGCATAGAAAGGAAAAGAAAATATTGGAACTGAGGCTAATAAAGTGAATAGAGCAGGCTCCGCGTGTGTGAATGACACCTTCCTTCACAGAATGAGAGTGACTGGAAGACCTAAGACAGAGTCCCCTTTTCTGAAAATACCCCAGACCTTCGTCTTTTACCGATATATTTACTGTCTTGCATCTCACCAGCGGGAGAATCACTGGGCTATGGGACAGGTCCCTTTAAAAAGTCAAAAGTCTTGGGAAGTGTAAAGAAACAAGGGGCCATTCATACATGAGTATGAATTGGATCAATCAGATAGTTTTCCTTTTGGTAACCAGTTGGGACAGGTCTACAGTGAGGGGTTCAGAGTTCAGGGGGCTGAAATAATTGGGAAGAGGCAAGTGAGGGATGAATGTGGCACAGAGGTGAGGCGTTTAGGGCAGCCATGAGGATGCAGGGCACTTGGGGAGAAATGGGAACACTGTTTAAAGGGCTAAAGAAAGTGAGCTGGGAAGACGAATTTAGCTTACTTGGAAAACGTGACTGCATCATAGAACTACCTGATTCTAGGCCACTGATGTCATTCCTCTTAGCATTAAGTCCGTTTTTGGTAGGCTAATATGATAAACTACAATTTACAATTTTGTTTAGAGGACAAATGCTAATAGATTGAAATGCTTGGCTCCAATTCGTTGCCCCCTTGCTTTAGGCTCACGTAGGAGGAGTATACAGTGTATCTTATTATCTCTTGACTTTGGGGTCATCCATAAAACTTGGTGTTGGCCAACCCCATGTGGGGCATACTTTTACAAGTATGCCAGTTCTCTCTGTAGGTCTTTCGAGCCTTTATCTTTTTCTGCTTCCTCTCTTGTGCCTTATGCACTTCTGGTCTGTCAATGAGATGAGCTTTCCATGGAGAGCTGGTACTCATTTAGCAGAGTTGCAACTTGAAGCAAAGTCATGGAACTGAGCACCAGCTTAAATGACCTCATCTCCACCTGGCTTGCAGATATGTGAGAGTAAATGATAGCTGTTTTAGGCCTAAGATGTTTAAACGAGTTTTGGGATGGTTTGTTACACAGCATCTTTGTGGCAATAGCTAACTGATACACAGAACTCTGAAATACCTTCTTACAAGTGAACTCTTAGAATATAACCCATTATTAAATTGGAATTATCCTGTGCTGCCACAAGATCATTATTCTTTTTTTAATGAGAATTTTTAAAATTGAGATACAGGCCAGTGATAGGACAAGTGCACAATTCGTTACCTGATAAGACAAAGTTGAACAGAGAGTATGCTTTTCATCGATAGATAAGCACTACTATCTGTTGCCTATAGGAGCGGTTTTCAGACAACTCTACCAAGTTCTTGGGCCTCCAGGGAGTTCTCATAAAGTCTGCTTTGGAGTGGGAGTTTCTTCTCTCCCTCCTTCACCTAGGTTCAACCATATGAGAGCTAGTTTTATTTGTTTCACATACTGTGCATTTTTGTAAGATTTTGTCTAATTAAAATGCTGAGGTAAGTTTGAACACCTCCTGTGAACTCCTTGCTTTTCGTGAAACTCATGTTCCCCCACACCTGTACATCTCTTCCATCTGCCCAGATTGTTCTCTCTTTCAGCTTCTCTGTAGAAAGCTCCTAATTATTCTTCAATACTCATGATTTCAAAATAAATCTTTGACTCTTCTTCCTTCAATAGATGGGGCTTAATTGCTATGCCCTTAAGTATGGGCTGTACTGAGTAACTTTAAAATTTTTTTTTTTTAATGTTTATTTATCTTTGAGAGAGAGAGACAGACAGAGCATGAGCAGGGAAGGGCCACAGACAGAGAGGGAGACACAGAATCTGAAACAGGCTCCAGGCTCTGAGCTGTCAGCACTGAGCCCGACGCGGGGCTCGAACTCGGGAACGGTGAGATCATGACCTGAGCTGAAGTCAGACGCTCAACCGACTGAGCCACCCAGGCGCCCCCTGAGTAACTTTTAAGCAAGTAGATTATGCAGGAAGCGATGGTGTGCGATGTCTAAGATTAGGACCTCTCTCTCTCTCTCTCTCTCTCTCTGTCTTTCTCTCTCTGTCTCTGTCTCTGTCTCTCAGTTCACTCATCCTTGGGAAACCCAGCTGCCATTTTATGAGAACATCCAAGCAGCCCCACAGACAGGCCCACAAGGGGAACTGAGCCTCCTGCCAGCAGCCATGTGAGTGCTCTTGATTGTCACCCAGTGAGAAACCTTGAGCTCGCTCTTGAATTCTTGACTCACAGAAATTATGAGGGAAAAAACCTTGGCTTTAAGCTGCTGTGTTTTGAGGTAACTGTTATGCGGCAACGTAGGTATCTCTTGCTTTCTAAAAGTTTATGTCCCTTCACTTTCATGAAAGGCTATTAGTACACTGACAGCTTTCTTCATAAAAGTGAAAATCCTGGGGCCCCTGGGGTAGTACAGGCGGTTAAATGTCACGCTCCTGATTTCTGCTCAGGTCACAACCTCATGGTTTGTGAGGTGGAGCCCTGTGCGAGGTCCCGCACTGACAGCGTGGAGCCTGCTTGGGATTCCCTCTCCTTCCCCCTCTCTCTCTGCCCCTTCCCTGCTCATGCTCTCTCTTGCACGCGCTCAAAATAAATAACTAAACTTAAAAAAAAGTGAAAATCCTCTTCAGATTTCTTTTGGTGAGTGAGAAGAGGTACTAATTCTGGTTAGTGAAAACAGGTACTACTCTTCCAAAATTCCCAAGTAAGTGTTAATGTTTCTTTTCTTTCTCATAGCCTTTAGTGTATACCTCATTTGCAAAGTTTATTCTATTGCATTATCTGTTTACATATCTGTCTTCCCCATTAAGCTATGAGAGACTTGTGTTCTCAGATGCTGGTGCAGTTCTTGGCATCTTATATATTAGGTTAAAAAAAATAGCCTCAGCCCAAAACTGAAAAAAATCATTCAGAGATAAGACGAAGGATAGGAAAGAGTTATTTCTGTCTCCACCACAGCGATTCTCAGTTTGGACCAGAGATGATAAAAAAGCAGAAAGCTCTCAAATGAAGTCAATACTGGATGTGTGTGTGTGTGTGTGTGTGTGTGTGTGTGTGTATTTAACATATATAAAATATAATATAAATATATATATTTTAAATAACTCACGAGCATATAAAGCAGTTCTCTTGCTTTGGCAAATGATAGGCATTCCTGCTCAGATTGCGTATCTAAAATCACGGAGTCTATACAAGACCAGGATTGGTATTTTGGGTTTACAGGTGAACAGGTTGGAAATCTATCACCCTCCAAAACAAGCTCCGAATCTATGGCTTTAATCAGGTGTAAATAGAAGGTATATCGTTTACTAAGCTACAGAGGGTATTTGTTGTTCTTTAGAAGCCATAGCTACAAAGGTGATCAAAATGGTAGAGCTGGTATCTGGTTAATTCCGTGTAGCCCCAGTGATTTGGAATGAGTTTTCTGGGTATGCCAGACTGCACAGGCCTAAATTTTAGATTTAAATTTATTTAAAGGTTTAGATTTATTTAAAATTGAGATTTTTAAAAATTTAAAAAATTTTTATTTTTGAGAGAGAGAGTGCAAGCAGGGGAAGGTCAGTGAGAGAGGGAGACACAGAATCCGCAGTAGGCTCCAGGCTCCGAGGCTTCCACACAGAGCCTGATGTGGGGCTCGAACTCACGACCTGGGAGATCATGACCTGAGCTGAAGTTGGATGCTTCACTGACTGAGCCACCCCGGTGCCCCTAAAATTGAGATTTGATGATGACGATTTGTGTTCTTATTTTAATGATCATCTAGATATTAGTAGAAAAATATTCTGGATCATCTGGAGATCAAGCTAATAACTTAGAACTGCCATGTAATTTTGGGTTCCAAGTTTATGACTCAACATGGCTCAAATGGCCCCTCAAGTGACAGGGTTTAACTTCTAATGCACTGCTCCTCAGGCTGAGGTCTGTGGGCTTGTAATTTTAAGGATACACAAGTTCTTACATTTGGAAAACTGTGATAGAGACAATAAATGCTTCCTTGGAGGAGGGATTATTGATTTTTCATCTGGGTAGTCAAGGGAAGGTTTTATGAGGGAGCCAGCATCTCAGCTGGCCCTCAAGGATAGGCCCTGTATGCTTTCTCTCAACCAGTGACATCAAGTGTCCATTTAAACTACCTCTGAGAAAATACCCCTCTTCTAGAAGCCATTCATTACTTCCGGGTTATTCTTTGAGAGCCTCTGTAGGTTAGCTGTATTTAATTACAGTGCGGCCCAGAGAGAAGATGGCATGGAAACCGTGTGTGGAAGGGGCTGTGGAGGACAGGAGAGGGTGGGGACGGAACAGGGGACAGAAAACAGTGCAGGTTAGCTGGAGTGCAGGGACATGCGGGCTACAGAGGACATAGGGCGCAAGGCTGGCAAAGTTCGTTGTGAAGGCCAAGGGTCAAGAGTGTATATATATTTTTTAATCTGTTATTAGGCAAGGAAAGAGGAGGAGTGTGTGTGCGTGTGTGTGTGTTCCATGGTTAGTCATTTGACACTGACAGGAAGGACTCTGACAATATACAACTAACGCAAATTCATGGTCCTATTGTTGAGTAACTATCTCAGCATCATTTTGATTTAGAACTCTTGCTCATCATTAAAGACACTGGGCATGTGGGGGATGTGATCCTTGAAGAAGACACAGAAGACGTGTTTCGAGTGTGTGCCTTGCCCTTGCTGACGGGGTGGTCCCGGGTAGTCAGGCCTAATGCCCGCTCTTACCCCAACAGCAGGTTAAATCCAACCCAGCACTGACTGCGGGAGACCCAATCTGTTGTCTGGGCTGAGCTCAGCAGACTCTGTCTTAACAGGGTATTTGAAGTCTGGATGTTGAGAAACTCAGTCAGTAAGGTGAAGATAGTGCTGGAACTGAAAGCTAGCTCCAGGTTAGCCTGTGTTGAGAACAGAGGAAGCTTGTGGAAAGAGAAAGACAGAGGTGAAGAAAGAAGAAAAGCGAGACAGAGGCGAAATCCATGTAGAGACAAAAACTCTGGTTTCTGGCTTTCCAGTTTCCGTTCTAGTTCCGACTTGGCCTGTGTCTCATTCATTTCCTGTCTGTGTTTCCCATTCTTTTCAGGATTGCCTGTTGTATCTTTACAATAAAGTTCTCTGTGCTTCAGCTAATTTGAGTGGATTCCTCCTTCTTGCATCCGCACATAACCCTTCTAAAATAATGCCGAATTTTCAAATGAAGCCGTTGGTCCTCAAGTGACCATCAGGGTGAAGGGCGTGTCATCAGCAGGTACTAACCCAGCTTTCACCATGAAGACACGAATGGCTTCCGTTTAGTAGCGAGGACTCTGGGAAACAAGTTAGCAAGCGCACTTGACCACTGCTGGATGAGATTCTACCTCCTAACTGCGGCCAAGGATTGACCGAAGACCTCAGCAGTCACGAAGGTCTACACCCACCATAGCCAAGAATCTTTTGACAAAAATCTGAGACAAGTAACCACAGCGGCAATATGTATACATTTTTTTTACCCTTAGTTTTCCATTCCTCTTTGTGAGCAACAAAATCTCACGGCTGAAGAAAAGTCATTGCCATTCTTTCAGACGTCCCATGGAATCCGGAGATCTCTTTATACTAACTGCAGGATTTAATCAGGAGTGGGTAATGCGAGTGTATGTACTATCATGAATTTCAAGTATTGCAGCCCGCAGAGGCTGTCAGTAACTGAATTCCTGGGCTCTGCAACTTGTAATTGAAAATCTTTACATTTTAGTTCCACCTGTCATTTTTTAAATTCTGTTCGGAGAATGTCTATTATCATAACGCTTTTTCTCTGTCTATCAAAAAGTTATGCTTTGGTAGAAATGTAGATCATTAGAAATTATTAATTCCAACATCTTGGTAATTTGGAAACCTTGATATTTTTGAGGGTCATTGAGACTGTAGGAAAGATTTTCACTTTGATGAAGAATAAATTTAGAAACTCTGGGGGAGCGAGGAGAAATATGGTTTTAACGACAATTTCCTTGAAAATGCTGGGAATCTTCCTTAGGGGTACGTACAGCTGGAAAGATCAGAGGACTGAACCAACAGGGGACGGGGACCCAGGGGACCCGGGGGACCTGTTTGTACTTTTTCCTTGAAGAAGTATCACGGCTCCTAGGCTGCTAGTCATCTGTCCGTTTGTGGGCATCCTGTTCTTCAAATACAGAGGCTAACGGCAGCATAGTGAAGTTTTGCTTAGCCTCGCTCTCGATACATGTCTCCGAGCATGGAAATTTTACAAGGAGCAACCAAACCGCACCGCCAAATGGTATTGATATTATGGGATTGCATCAATAGCATTGGCTGTTTCATTTCCATTCGCTTATCAGACGTATTTACTTCTCAGATATTTCCTTAACCGGAATTGACTGTACTATAATTGCCTATTTCTTTGGTCCATTGGCTGTTAACCTTGAAGTGACTGGGGTAGAGCCGGCGAGGCCTTCCCTGTCAGGCCTGACCTCTCACTATGCTGGAGAGAGCGCTACCATGACAACGGCGACAGATGTCAGCTAAGCAATGTGCACCCTAGAAAGACTCCTGTATTGAGAAAATCGATCTTGTAATGGTGCCACGGAGCACATTCGCTGAACTGCCAAGTGTTCTAGGCTTAATCATTTATTTCATCTAGCAGAGAGAAGAAAACATAAAAGAAATGAAATGAATTTGACCTCTGTCTTTTGAGTGACTTTAGTGCTACACTGAATTCTAGCAAGTGCCTCTTATGAATTTTAAAAAATTACATTAGGAATAACATTTTGAAGTGAAATGACTCTTGTAATGCCAACCCTCCAGAAACATGTTATTTCAAATGTCAGATACATAATAGTCATTTGCTATTTTCTGTGTATGTCCAGGGGTTAGCTCCGTCCTGGGTATGTTTCAGGCAAATTATTATCAAGGAACCAAGAATGAAGCAGACTAGAGCTAGCTGCCTTGGCTTTCTCTCTGTTTCTTAGCATAAGGTGACTTCCTTTGTGCTGAGGGTCACGGGGTTTAGCGAGTAGCATAAACAGCGTTTCGTATTGACAGCATCGCGCCTCCTCCCCCACCCCCCCCCATTTTGCGGTCTTCCAATAGCGTGCTCATGTCTCTGTCTCCAGAGTGGAGTTTGTCTCCGTGACAGTTAATCCGGGGACAGCCTTCCATCGCCTTGATAGGCTTGTCATTCAAGCCTTGACACCTCTCATTCATCTGAGTCTGGCCTGCTGGATATGCAAATGATCGGAGGACTGAAAACCATAATCCCTCAACCGTGATGGCCAGTATGTCAATGTCACTATTTTTGGAAAGACCATTCTGTTAGCAGTCAGGGAGCGGTGGAAGACCCTGCCAGGGGACACGGAATGCACTTATGACCTTTCTTTGGCCCAGGTTAGAACTAGCTTTTTAAAAAAGCAAACCCTCAAACCAAGACAAACTCCCAAAGCCTAAAGATTGTAGACAAATCTCTCTGATAACCTTGCCCGTATAAATAAATATCATTGCGAGTGATTATAGTGAAAAGGATCTCTTAAGATTTTCAATGCGATATGTCTGTCTCTTGTGCTGTGGGATATTTTATTGCATTTTTGCCCTCAAGTGGAGCTGACGGGAGCCAAGCTTGTAATTTAAATCAATAAGAACCCTTTACCATGGCCATAAAATACTTGGCTAAACCTTTGAAGTGGCCACAGTTGAATGCACAGTGAACACAGTATAAATGTTCCTTAAGATGTATTGTATGAGACCACTACTAAAACAGCATTCAAAGGAACCGGCCTTAAGCATCTTTTGTGACTGATGGGAGAGGGTCCCGCCTGCTTTTGATCATTTACATGCAGCGTTCGCCTTGCCACTCCAAGTGGCTCCAAACAAGCCCTCTTAATCGGCACGTCGCCCCAGCCGCAGCCTTCTGCTTTCTCTTCGGACCTTTTCACTTTCTCTTTGACGGGGGTTTCCCGGATCCGGGTCCCCTTCTAAACCAATAATCCACATCTGATATGCTGCTGCGTTGATTGCGCCCGTTCATTTGCACCATAGCTGGGAACACAGAACAAAGGGCGGTTGTTCATGCCCATTAGGGGAGCAGGGAGCGCAGCACGGGTGGTTCAACAAAGCTGGCGGGGCAGCCGTCTCTGCAGGAAACTGCGGCCGAGGCTGCAGCTTACCTGTTCGCTTCCTGTGCAGTGCTTGGAGCCGAGTTCTTCAGCAAACTGTCAGACTTGAAGAAATGGTGTCTGCCTCCACTCTGTCCCCCTCCCTGCTCCACCCCTGCTCTTGCCTACCCCTGTCTCGGCTCCGTCTTGCTGCCTTTGCCTCTCCTTTGTGTGGATGGGTGGGTGGATGGATGGATGGATGCTTCCTCACTCTTGTCCTCTGTGTCTCTGTCTTTGTCCCTCGCTCTTCGTCTCTCTCTTTGTCTCTCTCTCTCAGATTCTGAAATCCTCTCTGATTCTGTAATAACAGGAAGCAGTGATCATCTGAATCTGGAATTTGGCCATTGATACCTTTGGGTCACACTGGTTGTGACCCAACCTCTCCTGGTTGGTAGTGTTGCAGTTACTATGCCAAAGGCACAGGTTCAAACCTGGGGTGACAGTCACTTCCTTCCAGAATCATCGACTGACCACCCGTCTTGCCCATTGCCTCACAGGAGCTACATATTCTTGGTGAAAAGCCAAAGATAGAGACCAGCGTCACAGCCACTTTCCATGGTAGCTGATAAAATACACCCTTCCCCACGATTCCCCGAGTCTCCGAACGGGACCTTCGTGCAATCCCGGTGCTTAAGGAGATGGATTCCACTCCACGTGGCCTTGCCTCTTCTGGTAGGTGCTTTTGGACGGGCCCCTCTGGGTCCAGATATGGCTCCTGTCATGGTTCGCACGCCATGTACGTTTGCCGCGTGTGGGCTGGCCACACATTTTGCTGTCTGGCCTCTGCAAACCCAACGTGATTAGGTGGCTCACGATACTTCAGTTGATGTTTGCCAAATTTCTTTTGCTCTTATATGACAGGAGAGTAGGCAGGGCCTTGAAAACATTTATGAAATTGGTGTGTATAAATGTCATTTCTAAGTGTGGGCAACAGTAGACTCTCATGGCTGAAATCAGATTTTAAAGACATACCAGTGAGGTTCGGTGTTTGGGCTTGTTTGGGCCTGATCTGAACCAACCGTGAAAAGGTTTTTTTTTTTTTTTTTGAGACAACTGGGGACATTTGACTACGAACTGGTTATTAGATTATTTAAAAATCAGTAAAGGGAAAGAAGCATACAGAGTAGCTAAAGCTCCGTAAAATGATAATTATTCACATCAGGTGATGAGTAGAAGAAAGGTTCGTTGCACTCTTCTCTCTCTTTTTCTGTATATTTAAAAATATTCTGTACTACGAAGTTAGAAGAAGTTAGCAAGCCACTTCAGGACTGCGTGGTCACTGTATTTACACCTCCTGTTCAATGGAATTCTATCTCTCAGGTGTTGAACTGGTTTCCAGTCAGCCTTTTACTTCCTGTAAATCAGGCTTCTGTCATGGGGCTGTTTGAATGATAGCTATCTCTGTTTGCCAGCTTCGTGGCCTGAGCTTTAACACGGACATGGGAATATTTCCCATCTCTTCTCCCAATTTAGACCATAAGCAGCTCGAAAGCAGGCCTGTTTCTTACCTTGCAAAGTTTCCTACCTCGAATCGTGCAGTGTAAGGCCCAGAACAGACTGGACTGTGCCCTGGCAGCACCGTCTGAGCAACTGAATGCAATAAAAGTCCATTTCTTGTGGATGCAAAATCAGCAAGATCTTTTCACGTTGCAGCTGTGCTCTCAGGAGCAGGTGGCCTTCCAAGAGACTCCAGCAGGGCGAGAGAGACAGAAATGGAGGCAGCGGGCTGGCTTTGCACTGCCTCCTCCTAGGAAGGACCCACGGAATTTTCCCCACAGTCTGTAGGCTGGAACTAGTCACATGACTCCATAACCGCAAGGGAGCCTGGGATATGGAAGGGAACATGGAGCTATTTGGTGAGTGTGAATGGCTTCCGTCACACACAGCTAAGTGATGTTTGTTGAAGCTGCTTCTCACCCCTTAGGCATATTGCTTCCTGAATTTCAACAATAGAGAATGTCCAGGGAAGGATGTCTTGTATTTGTATAGAATAAGAAAATGACGACCAGCCTACTGTTTCCTTTCCTTTTTTTTTTTTTTTTTTTTGGCCACGCACTGGATTCTTTTCTATCCAGCTGGAACCCTCTCCAGTTAATAATGGCAAGACCCCATTGGGCTGACCGGCCACTGTTTGAGTAGTTTGGCTCTGTGGCTATGACTGTTGGAATTGGAGGCACAGGGAATCATCTCCTGTCTGTATCTCAACATATTAGAGCTCTGCCCTGTCTGGGGACCAGCTCTGGCTACAGAAGCCAAGGGTGCTCATAGAACGGAGTGGGACACTGGGGCCTACACCGTTAACATAGTAATAACCAAAAAATAACAATGGTATATCAGGCCATTGCAATTATACATTATAGTGAGAAGTTTTCTCTAAGGAATGGACACCACTGACTAAACAGAGAAAATGTAGACCCTTAAAAATTTTTTTTTAATGTTTATTTATTTTTGACAGAGAGAGAGCGAGTTGGGGAGGGGCAGAGAGAGAGGGAGACAGAATCTGAAGCAGGCTGCAGGCTCCGAGCTGTCAGCACAGAGCCTGATGCGGGGCTCAAACTCACAAACTGCAAGATCATGACCTGAGCTGAAGTCAGACATTTAACTGACTAAGCCACCGAGGCACCCCTAGACTCTTTTTTTTTAAGTTTATTTATTTATTTTGAGAGAGACAGAGAGAGTATGAGCAGGGCTGGGGCAGAGAGAGGGGGAGAATTTCAAGCAGGCTCTGCGCTGACAGCAGGGCTTGAACTCATGAAACAGTGTGATCATGACCTGAACCCAAATCAATTTTTTTAAATGTTTATTCATTTTTGAGAGAGAGAGAGAGAGACAGAGAGCATGAGCAGGTGAGGTACATAGAGAGAGAGAGAGACATAGAACTTGAAGCAGGCTCCAGGCTCTGAGCTGTCAGCATAGAACCCAATGTGGGGTTCAAACCCATGAACCGTGAGCTTATGACCTCAGCCAAAGTCAGACGCTCAACTGACGGAACCACCCAGGTACCCCAGAAAATGTAGACTCTCGAGCTAGGTACACATTGCTCTGTGTGTGCCATACTCTCGTTTTCATTCAAATTTAGTGACTGACAGGTGCCTACAGATATTTACTTACAAGTAAATGGTCTCTACAAATAGTTGTTACATGCCTCTCTGCCTGCCCTGGTCTGCCTCCCTTCAACCCCTTCTTCCATGACTTTTTGTTCCAGACTTAACCACTGTGAAAATGGTTAAAAAACACACACACACAAAAACACACAAAAACCCTCTTCTCATCCAAGAAGCAGAAAGTGCCAATTAAAATTGATACGAATGAGAAAAGCAATCTCCAATTACCACGCCAGCCACTGTTTTGAATGTGAGTTTCGTTCACTTATTTTTTTCCCAGTAGGTACATATTGAACACATGTAAGCCCTGTGTGCCAAGGGGGATGCCAAAGAGCGAAAAGTCGTGACCTAGTTGAGTCGCCGTCCGTGTGGGTCCTATGGATGCGAGGGTAGCGCAGGCAAGGAAGAATCCAGTGGGAAGATTCACCTGGGATGACAATGATAACAGAATTCTCAGGGCCAACCTGGGCCAGGATGAGGCAGAGCTGCCACCTGGGGCAGGAGACAGGAGCCACCAGGAGTCAAGGTGTCCCACCCGGGTCAAGGAATCTGCGTCTGTCTACGAGGCCACAGGATCTGTCTTTCATTGCATCTCTGCTTCTCTCTGGGCCTTTGCTCCGTTCTCTCTGCTGACTGGCTTCTGCTGCCTCGTGGCACTTGTCTTCTGCTTTGTCAAATTGCTATGGCTTTGGCTTGCCATGGCCCTGGCTGGATCTCATGCCACCTTTTCGACTTCTGGCCAGTCTCGTGGAATTCCTTAGGTCAAACTCCTGACAAAGATATTCTTATTGATTCAGTTTTCTTACTCTCCACTATATTTTAGGTTCCGCACCAGGGGGCATTGGGAAGCTTTTACGTTGGCACCTGTTGAGTTTGGTGAACGTGCCTGGTCTAGTCAGCCATGATGGATTGGGAGTGGGGGCCTGTTGTGTTTACCCCGCATGGACACCTGGGCGACAAGAGCTGTGGGTGGGACGGGTTCTCAGAAGAAGCTGTGGCATTGCAGCCCTACTGAGTCTAAGAGCTGTAGGGACTCGGCCAGGTAGACACCTTATGCATGCCGGTCTGAGAGTCTCCTAGAAACAGTGGGCTGTCGTTCAAGGACATTAAGAGGAGGGTGATCTACTTGAGATCTATTTGAGGCTGTGTCCTAGAGAGTGAGCTGGAGGGACACAGGTAGAAGGGTGATGAGAGACACTAAGGTGACTATGGAGACAGAAGAACCTTATGGTTACTCCGTGTTTGGTGAATGGTAGCCATCTCTTGTCCCTCTTCCCGTGGATATCTGTTATGCTGGTCCCCTTCACACTGGTCCCCTTTGAGTTCCTCAAACTCCCTTAGCTGATTTCGTCCTCAGGGCCTTTGTCCCCACGGTGCCCTTTGTTGGAACATTGCAGTTATACCTCCTTATCCTTCAGTCACAGCTCCAATGTTGCTTCCTCAGAAAGCCTCTCAGATACCCTTCCACACACAGAATAGGTAAGACCCCTGCTTCACAGTTATTTTATACCTGCTCCTCCCACTAGAATGAACGTCTCTTGAGTTCAAACATTATGTTAACCACGTTAAAAGAAAAATCTCAGGTACCAATATGCCGCCTGTTAGATAGTGGGGCCTTAATAGATATTTTTTGAATGAAGTGTGCTGGCTTTTCTCACACTGTATTGTTCAATCCTCCTCACAGGTTTACAACCCCATTTTTATGGATGTGCAAACTAAGGCTTAGAGAACACAAGGCAGGAAAGCGGCCGACCCAGGATTTGAAGCTAAGACTGCTTAACACTGAAGCCCTCACTCTTCAAATCACAGCAGGAATAAGGGGAGGTTATTTTATTCAAACAACCTAATTTAGGTTAGGCCCGAACGCTACGAATTCATTTTGATCCCTCGCTCCATCCTACTGAGATCAATTTAATTCACTTAGTATTTATGGAGTGCCATGAACTCAATTCACTATGTTAAATGGGAGGGCAAGAAGGCACAAGCGGGGCTTCAAGGAAATGCTTGGAGTAAGCTGGATGGAGAGGGCCTCAGGAGGAGGAGAATCTCGATGCTTCCCAGAGGGGCAGCTCGGCCAAAGGCCCAGGTCGTGGAGCCATTAGGAATGGCTTTCGGGGTTGGCAAGGTCCTGCTGCCCCCCGTCCCTGTGAGATGGGTGAAACATTGAGGCTGGCTGCTTCATGGAAAGGGCTTGGCTTTGGAATCAAAGCCCTCTGCTACCTTCTAGCCGAGTAACATTGGGTGAGGTCCTTATACCCTCCAAATCCCACTCTCTTTTATCTGTAAAATGCAAATAATGATACATACTTTGCAGGGTTGTGGTGAAGATTTTGTGAGAAAATACATATATGGCACCAGGCTCATGGCCTGGCATATCGTATTGACAAATATCTGTGAACTTCTGTTAGCACTGAGCCACTGGGCCAGCATCCTGTCTGCTCCTACAGACAGGCCGACTTGGGAGGGGGACCCAAAGAAGCACCCACAGTCGGGGGATCCAGAAAGTCAGCGACCAAGAATATCAGAAACAGTGATGTGACGATATCCCCACTGTTTTTCCTTTTTTTACTGTTGAGATGACGTTTGTATAACATAAATTAGCCATCTTAAAATACACAATTCAGTGAAATTTAGTATATCCACGGTGTTGGGCAACTATCACTTGTATCAAGTTCCAAGAATTTTCATCACCCTCAAGAAAAACCCCGTACCCGAGAAGCTGTCACTCCCCCATTCCTTCTCCCTCCCAGCCCCTGGCAACCATCAATTCACCTTCTGTCTCTATGGATTTACCTCTTCTAGATAATTCATATAAATACGATCATATGATAGATGTGTCCTTTCGTGTCTGGCTTCTTCTGCTCAGCCTCATGTCTCATGGATTCATCCGTGGTACTGCATGTATCAGAATTTCGTTATTTTTTATGGCTGAGTAATATTCCTTTGTATGCACGTATCACACTTTCTTCATTCACTCATCCGTGGATGGATATTTGGGATGTTTCTGTCTTGCTATTGCGAATAATGCTGCTATGCACATTCACAAACAAGTGTTCGAATACCTATTTGCAATCCTTTGGGGTTTATATACCTAGGAGGAGAATTGCTGAGTCATAAAAGTAATTTTATGTTAAATTTTTTGAGAAATCACCAAGCTATTTTCCAAAGCAGCTGCATCGTTTTACATTCCCACCAGCAATGCACGGGAGTTCAGTTTTCGCTATAGCCCGACACTTCCTGGTTTGTTTTCTGTTGTTTTTTTTTTTTTTTGGATTATAGTCATCCTAGTGGGTGTGAAGTGGTTTTCATTTGCATTTCCCCCTACCTTTATTTTCTAAATGCAGAGGAGTTGGGTCTTCCTGGCTTCTCTGAACTTCTCACACCATCCCCAATGGCTAACATGTCAAAGGGGCTCCCATGGGGAAAGAGGTCCACTAGAACCCTTCTGGTTGACTTTTAAATTGGGACACACTCTGGAAGGCCATTGGGCAATACTCCTCATTGAAATTATAAATGCGACCCACACTTTGACCCAGAATTCTGAGTCTAGGAATCTGTTTTCTGGATATACTCCCAGGTGAACAAAATGATGTATACATAAGGTTATTTACTTCAATGTTATTTATAATAGCCACAGATGGGAAACAAACTAAATGTTCTTCAACAGGAGACTGGTTACATTTTGGGGCAGGCATACAGTGAGATACTGTACAGTTGTAAAAAAGATGGAGGCACCTCTTTGTGTGCTGATACAGGAGGAGTTCCAAACCTTATTGTCAAGTGAAAAACAAAGCAAGATATAGGACAGTATATAAAGAGGGTTCCCATTATATAAAAGTGGCAGGAAAGAATATGTGTGTGTGATTATGTGTGTGTGTGTGTGTGTGTGTGTGTGTGTGTGTGTGTGTATTTTCTTGCATGTTCATGGACTACCTCTGGCAGAGGAAATTGGTGATGGGGGACAGGAATGGGAAGGACAATTTTTATACTCTACCTTCTTTCGCCTTTGGATTTTCGAACTCTCCAAATATATTTTTCGTTCAAAAAAGAAATTAATGAAATTCAAATGAAGACAATTCATAAACACTTAATTTGGGCTCTGATATTTCTGATTTAATGGCCAGTTTGATAGCACATGGACTGTCATGTAAAATTTTTTTTTATGCAAACCAACACCAGAGATAAAATTGTAGAAGTAATTCCAACTCTCATCCTTACCACCCTGCCGCCCCCCCCCACCTTGCCCCCTGCAGATCTGGCTGCAGCCTTGGCTTGCTGACTTGACCACAATTTGAACTTGAGTCAGCCTGTGGAGGCCAACCCAAGTGGAGACCAACCCAAGTGATCCCCCGCAGTGCACCCTCCCTCAGGTCTATGCACAGGGTCGCCCCCCGGGGGACTCAGACCACAGTTGAAGGACTCAGTGAGCAGAGGAGCGGATGTGGGTGGCCCTAGGCACTGGGTGGAGATTGTGTCCTCAGTAATCTTTGAACCCGAGACAGGGAGCTCAGCGCCGTTCCCCTGCTCTGCAACGCAGAGGGTTGGGAGCAGACCAGAATGCCCCAGACATGTCTCAGCTCTGCCGCTTGCTTGCTCAATGACCTTGGGCCAGTCACCCTGAGTTTCCAAACCTCTGTTTTCTCATCTCTAAATGGGGCTAATCAATGCAAAATTACTGTGTATAAAAGATGAAAACTGTTAAGAGAGCTTTAAATATGTAAGCTCTGTGAAATGCATGTAAGCATGTGAAGGGGTATGTTGAAAGTCACTGAAAAGTCCACACTGGCTAAACATCTCCCGTGTGCTAAGGTGTTTGAGAGCTGAGGAGACAACAGATGAGACTAACACATTTTCCACCCTTCAAGGGTTTTGAGGGCTCAAAGGCTAGTGAGAGAGGCGGGTGTGAGACGATTTATTACAGCCGTGTGTTCAGCGTAGAACAGAATAGAATCCATTGTGTAAGGGGGCAGAGAGGAGGACATCCTTCCTGCTGGGGACTTCAGCAAAGGTTCCAGGCACCAGACTATATTAGGGCTGAATCTGGAAAGGGAAGTAGGAGGATGCCAGGCACACACAGAACATTCCAGGTGGAGGCAACATTCTGTGAAAAGGCAAGAAGGGGGAAAGAATAGAGTGTCTTTGGGCATTTCCACGCAACGGTCTGCTGCGGCTGTAGTGTGTGCGAGAGGAGGGGAGCTGGGGAGGGAGGAGGAGAACACATATAGGAGGTCTTGTCATCGCAGGTCACAGCCAGATGGTGCAGTAAGAAAAAAAGGAAAATAGGTCAATATGGAGCAGCAAGGAATCGCTTCATAGATCCCCTAGGCGAGCCATAGATGTAGAAGACACCCGAATTTTCACTCCAGGGACCAGATGAGTCCAGCCCCCAGTCGCGAAGTCAGCCCGGACCCTGTGTCTTCCTGGCTGAGATATTCGTCCTTCCTCCCACAAGTTGGGGAGACCCAGAGACAAGCTGTCCTCAGGGTCAGTCCCTTGTCCCACGGCATCTGGCGGCACAGGAAGTTGCTGTTTCCCAGGGCAAAGTCACTGATCTAGAGCAAAGGGGACTCTCTCATTGATGAGAGCTGCCCCGGAGAAGTCCCAAGGGCAGGGTAAGTCCCAAGGTCCAATGTGAGACACATGCCTGGGGATTATTTACAAAGGGCCGCTCACCTGCCCTGTAGCCTCAGCTGCTCTCCCCAGCACCCCCACGCTCTCTCCTCTTCGCCGGGGGAGGGAAGCATACTAATCATACTCATTGCAGAGGAGCTGGCTAAAACTCACTCTCTGTAAAGACTGCCCCCACAGGGGAGGCCAGGGTGAGTCAGCTCCTCTTCTGGGTTCTCAGCGGTTGGCACCCTCCTCTCTAAGAGCTCTTTCCAGATTGTTTGTTTTTGTGTCCGTTTCTTAGCACGAGACATGTTCCTTTGGGATGGGGGTTGTGTGTGACTCATCTCTGTAGTCTCGGGGTCCAGCTGTAGGTGTGGCTCATAGTAGGTGTCAGTAAATGCTTGGAGAATGAAAGCCTGGGGGCGGCGGGGAGGGAGGGGTGCTCTCTGGCAAAGACGTAAGGTATGTTTTCTGTAGAGTGTAAAGTTAAGAATGGTGAGTGGGACCCTCTTCTTCCTTTTCTCCTGCTTTTTAACAAATTCTCTCCCTCTTGCACTGCTGCCCTTACACCCAATTTTTTGTGCATCCTTCATTCTCTAGAAATACCTTCTGTCCTGGACTTTCTATATTTGGCACCTGGATACCCACATAATAACCCCCACACCCGCACAGTTGCTTGGGCTATTGTGATGGATAAATCAGAGACCTCTAATGCAGATTCCTGCTTTACATTTCTTTGCTGAATATATTAGGAAATATTAGTCACCGTGAAAATGAGAGGTAGGAGAAACATAATTCAGTGTTCTGACACAAGGTTGTTTTCTATGGTCCACGGGCTAATTTTTTTTTTCTATTAGAATTAGAAACTGATGATACTTTCACTTTCTCCCTTAGGAAAATATTTATGGATCTAGCCATCTTACTTTGAGGGTAATTCTCCAACGATTCCGCCTAAATGTTTCTCCTTTAATTTCATCCCAAGGCCAAGCTTTAATGCTTGAAATGATTAGTTCACCCTGCAACTCATTTAGAATTTGAGTTAACACAGACACAGTCTTCATGTATATTCTCATAAGATTTGAAATAACCCTTTATCTCCAAAGTTTCAGAGTTTTAGTTACAAATGGACAGGATTTCATCCAAGGTCGTCACCAGTTTATAAACCAAGGGCTCAAGAAATCAAGGCCTCCTGAGTCATCAGGGCCCACCAACTGTTTTTAAAGACTTTAACGCTGTGATGCGTGAATAGGTATGGTAGGCCTATTACAAATTTCAAATTTTGACCAATTGGTCTCATTTACTTATTAAGAGCCATTTATAGAAAATTCAATTCACCCAGGTATCTGCATAGGGTAATGGGGACAAAGACTTTGTAAATTAGGGAGAACTGTGCACCTTGGGTATTATTAATGTCTGCATGTCATTGCCTGTGCAAGACTGCATTTTAAAAAGGTGTAGACACACTATATGTATTTGCCTACCGTTTCTTTTGTTTTTAATGCTTATTTATTTTTCAGAGAGAGACAGAGTGTTAGCGGGGGAGGGGCAGAGAGAGAGGGAGACAGAATCTGAAGCAGGCTCCAGGCTCTAAGCCATCAGCACAGAGCCTGACATGGGGCTCGAACCCATGAACCACAAGATCATGACGTGAGCCAAAGTTGGACATTCAACAGACTGAGCCACCTAGGTGCCCCTGCCTCCCATTTCTGTTACGAATAAGTCTTTACTATTTTCCATATTAGGATCAACAAAACCAGAAAAGGTATTTTTACTTTTCGTATCTTTCTACATCCTTGAGAGAAACCAACTCTTGCTCCCCACCTACTTGCATTTTTAAGTCAGGTAATGGCCTTGCCATCCAAAGTGAGGGAGAGTTTCCATTGGAGCTAAGAAGGGACATGGACTTAAAACCCATTACTATTCATCCCTACAATGTGCTTTCTCATGGTCTTCCTTTCAGCAAAGCTGGTTTGAAGGCTCTGGATTGTTGGCCATGGCTTCAGCTGTTGTCCTGTGTGGCCTCAGAGGGCCCTCTGAAAACCCAAAGAAGTTTCAGCTACCAGGGGATTCATTTTTTATCTTAAAATTAGTCTTAGGGGTAAGGGATGCCTGGGTGACTCAGTTAGTTGAGTGTCGGACTTTGGCTCAGGTCATAATCTCCTGGTTCATGAGTTTGAACCCCAGATCGGGCTCTCTGCTGTCAGCATGGAGCCTGCTTGGGATTCTCTCTCAGTCTCTGTCTCTTTGCCCTTGCCTCGTTCATGCTTTCTCTCTCAAAAATGAATAAACATTAAACAAAATTATTCTTAAGAGACAGTATTTAAACATTCATTCTATTGGTCCTAGAATTCTCTTCTCAGAGGAATAGGTGGATTACACAGATGGCTACATTCTCCCCACAGCAGGCACAGGGCTCGTATCTGGTAAGCCACCTCCTCATTGCACTTCAAACACCATGTTCCTCACCATGGCCTGCAGGGTCCTTCAGGATCCTGCCCTGCTCCCTCTGCATCCCTAGCTTATGCCTTCTCCCTTTCGTTCTGCTCTGGGTCCACCCTCTGGATGGGCCTCAGGCACATACAAGCCTTTGTCCCTCTGGGACTTTGCGCATTAGATTCCTCTGTCTCCTACTCTCTTTTCTTGTCTTTATCAGTACCATCTTCATTCTCTTCCTGGATCTTTATGCTTGTAATTATTTGTTTATTTATATATTTTCTTCCCCGCCAGACTGTGAACTCCACGGGAGCAAACACTACAGGTCCACTGTCTCACTGCCATCGATGAAGGTCTGGCAGATGCCAGACTCAAAGTTGATACTATTGGCAGAGACCGTCAGTTAGTTGTCCACTAGAGTCTGTTCTCCTTCCTAGAGTAATGGGATTTAAGCTGCACAGTGCCAAGTGCCTAGCTAGACCACAAGAACAACTTCCCATGTGGCTGGGTGGCTAGGTGCCCACGTCCTAAAAAAAGGAAGTGATGTGTGTAACTTCTGCCTCATTCGCTCAGAAGCCAAGGCATGTTCAGCTTGAGCATGTAAACAAGGGCACCCCTCTGGATGGTGACAGAGCAATTGAATGGAAAGACATGGCAGAGCTCCCCCAACCTGGACCATTTGCCTTATAATGGTACGTGAGTGTGGACTTGTGCTTTTAAAAGCCACTATATTTGGTGGTCTCTTTGTTATTCAGCTTAGTTTCCAGCCTGACTGACACACTTTTGAATAAATAGTTGTTGAATGAATGAGTGAATCATCAGGGGCTTGCTGATTTACCCCATGCCATCATACCACAGGTGCAAGTAATCACTGGAGGCAGTCAACACCAGGAATCGTTCACTGAGCACCTGCCTGGCAATGGAAAAACACACATGAACTGTCCTGTGCTGGTTGGGTATCCTCATCTTTCCCCATCCAATAGCTCCTTCGTGGCTTGCAATGTCCCACTGTGTCCTTGACAGATTTTGCTCTGTTTTTCAAGAGGAGCCAAACTTGAAAGAATGTCACAAACCATGAAGCCTGTGTGAAGGTTCTCGGTTGCTCTGTGTAGAAGTTCTTGGGTGAGACAGAAATGCCGTCTCACGACTTGTGGCAGCCTGTGACCCACATCATAGCTGAGAGAGTTCTGCCCATTTCATAGCGCTGTAGTAACTTCCACAGTTAATGTCTATGACATTGCATATGCTGAACTTTTAATGTTAGACAAGTTTTTTCCTGAAACTCTTTGTTCCATGATGGTGGGTGGTTTTGTTTGTTTATTGAACTTTGGGGGCTCATGTTAGTTGGAAGTCATGATTTCCTTAAGGAATTGTCAGTTATGGCTTTAATCATGGAAAAAAGTTTTCCCTTTCTCACTAGTACGTTTTTAAGTTCCACTGTTTCTGAAGAAAGACATTTAGCAGTCATTCAGTTAATCTCTTACCTCCTCCCAGAGATAGCCTTTAAGAAGTTACCAGGATTTAGACTTGTTTTAAGCCCGTTGCTGCAGGAAAGAGATGGCGATTTGGGTGCAGGAAGTTGATTGGAGAATGCTCTGGAAACAATACTTGGGAGGGATGAGGGAAGGAAAAGGATGCAGAAGAAGGAATTGAGCTACTATGAAGGTACGTTGGAGCTAAAATGGCCACCAACAGTGGTCCTATGTCGAGGCAAGATGGAGTGCTTTTATATTTCTCCTTCCTCCCCTTTCATCTGTCATGAGGTGTGACTAGAAGGGAAAGTAACCTCTGGTGAAGCAGCTCCCTTGGCCAAGGGCAAAGCCTAGGGAGGGTCTAAGTTGTAAGTGAGAAGTAGCTCAAACTTCTTGCAACTAAGTGAGTCCTAAAGGGGGTCTGGGTGGCCCTGCCCAGCACCCACCAGAGGGCTTCAGTATCAACTTAGCACCTGAGTAACACTGGCCTCAGGAGGGCACTGCCTTGCCCGTCTTATTCAGGGACACAAAAGTTAGGATACTTTTAATAACCTTTGTCAGAATTGAGAAACCTTATTTGACTTTAAATTTCCTAAGTATAAACTGAACTCTTTACAGATTTCAAACTATCGAAACTATACATGTATCATATGGTCTACCGTGTTCCGCGTTTGGATAGGTTGTAGGAAAATGTTCTTCATCCACTTGAGGAGCCAGGCCAGTGGCAAATGAGTTTCTTTCTAGGCAGGAATAAGTCAATGCATTCACAGAAAACTACTCCAAGCTCAAGGATATATGGTGTGAGGAGGTTTGACAATAGGAGAGAATATTGCAAGTGGGGGCCTCCCTGGAAAACCCAGGAGACATCTTTGCCAAACTCACAGGCTGAGGATTCTGAGTTACTGGTTATGATTAAATCTGTGAGACAGTAGGAACGAGTCGTTGGGATGGGTTCCTGATCAGCCTGTGGGCTGTTGCCGTGGCAAGGGCCACCTACCTTTGTGCCGGGCATTGTCCTCATTCCTAGCAGGTGCACCAGCCTTGGAGACTGTAGAGGCCACAAAACACGTTAACATTCGTCTCATTTGATTCCAAGTATAGGAAGAGAAGAAAAATATTTTTCTCATAGTATTACACCAATAACATAGACACAAAATCATTAACAGAATATTAACAAATTGAGTCTGACAATAAGAGAGATTTATCCCAAGATGTAAAATTCTTTAAATATTTGAAAACTAATCATTGTAATTTAATAAGTTATAGAATATGGGAGGAAGTCATGTGATCATCTCAATAAATAGAAAAAGCACATCGAATGAGACTCAACGCTCTCAGTAAAGTAGGATTAGGAGAGACTTCTGCAGTTTTCAATGAAGAGTCTAGAGGTGGAGCCCCTGGGTGGTTCAGTTGGTTGAGTGACCGACTTTGGCTCAGGTCTTGATCTTGCAGTCTGTGGGTTCGAGCCCTGCATCGGGCTCTGTGCTGGCATCTCAGAGCCTGGAGCCTGCTTTCGAATTCTATGTCTCTCTCTCTCTGCCTCTCCTCTGCTCACACCCTGTCTCTCTCTTTCGAAAATAAATAAACATTAAAAAAAAAGTCTACAGGTAACATCATATTTAGTGGCAAAACATTAACATGAGAATGGGAATAAGACAAGGCTGTTCACTCTCAGCGCTTCAATTCAGCATCGTACTGGAGACCTTAGCCAGGGCACCAAGCCAGGAAAAAAGAGGGCATACAGATTGGAAAGGAAGAAGTAAAGCTATTTTGAAGGTGTATTTGTAGGTAACCTGACTACCTGCATATTACTGCCTTTGCAGAGATGGGGAAACTGAGGCTCAGGGAGAAGAAGTGACTCATGTGAGTTCTTGCAGGCAGTACAGATGAAGCTGGCACTCAAACCTAGATCTTCTGACTCTAAGCACTGGAATAAAAAGAGGGGCTATTGGGGCGCCTGGGCAGCTCAGTAGGTTAAGCGTCGTCCGACTTCCGTTCAGGTCATAATCTCATGGTTTATGAGTTCGAGCCCCGCATTGGGCTCTCTGATGTCAGCACAGAGCCGGCTTCGAATCCGATCCTGTCTCCCTCTCTCTCTGCCCCTCCCCGCACTGTCTCAAAAATAAAAATAAACATTAAAAAAAGAGAGACTATTTCATGTAATTGAAAAAAAGAAACCACAAAGTTTCAGTTGTGCTGCTTACAAAAGATCCAGTGACATTGAAAAGCTTCCCGAGAGAATCACCTAAAATGAAAACGGGCTCGGAGAAAGCTTGCTGAGAACGGACTAGCGAGCGAGGCTCTTTGGCCCGAGCACATTAAAACGTGGCCGGCATGCAGACAGGGCGAACAGGTCCGTTCACCAGATCCTGAAAGGAGCCGAAAGAAACCGTTAGGTAAAACTCAGGGCGACCCTCCACATTCGACCCACCTGAGGTAAGGACCGATGAGAAATAACTTGAATATGCTTATGAAACTCCAGAGGTGGTGCAGGATAGAAAAGGTTTAGAGAAAAAGATGTCCAGAGACTTGTAACTAGGGTGGCCGTGTCATTTATCATCATAACTGTGACCCTGAGGAGTGGAAGAAGTTGCTATAAATAATTACCTTAAGTCAACACGCAGACACCAGGACTGTGCTGGGCAAATTGGGCCATTTGGTCCCCAACCAATAATAGGTATAAAGGAAACAGGCTTGTTGGAGGGAGGGTGTCAATAACATATGAAGTCTTGTGGGATCTGCTCAGACTCTGGCATGGTCCCCCAGGCCAGACAACACACAGGTGGATGTTTTAGGGCCTGGAACCCCTAGTAGGGGGATCAGATTTTTGTTGATCTTTAGGGTTTTCCCTAAATAATTATTAACTATAGTAAACAAGAATGATAGCTACTGTGTATTGAGTGCTTACTGTAGGCCAGACACTGAGAGGTGCTTTATATGAACAATTCCATCCGACAACCCTAGGAGTTGTTACCTCCATTTTACAAGCGAGGAAAGTGCCCCTAGAGAGGTTGAGTCACTTTCCCAAGGTCACGCGGCTGGGAAGTGTTGAAGCTGAGATTTGAACCCAGACTTAACCGTGATGTTCACCAACCCTTACGACTTCCCTTTTGGGGTGCAGGGCATTTCAAGGACCCAGGGGTCTAGCATAGGATGAATGTATGGTTGGACAAGCGCCAGAGTGGAGATGGGGGGGCCTCAGCAACATTCCAGCCTCTCTTAGTTCCGGGGTTATCCTGATCCTCCACCGAGAGGCACAGCAATCAGGGTGGGCGTGGACAGCCGCCCAGCACAGCTAGGTATAGACTTAGGCTTTTGACCTGGACCAGCACCAGGTTCTTTGTGTTTATTATTTCATTGTGATTTTGTGTGGACGAATGCGTACCACAGACGGGAATCCTGAGAGAGCTGCGTATCATTCCTAGAACCACCGGGTCATCACTGGGCCACACGGCCCACACTTAATTCTTTTCATCTCTTTCCATCAGTCAACCCGAGGGCCTCCTTAATTATCTTTATTGCTTTTCTCTGAACTCTCTTCAATTTGCCGGCATACCACTTTTCAGGTAGTGAGATACCAGAAGTGTGCAGAGAAATTCTAATCTCCTGTGTATGACGTAATGCTTTGGCCTAGGAAGGTGAAAATCATAGGCGGTTCTTTCAGCTGCCATTGGTATCATAACCTGTGATCAATTTTGTCATCTCCAATTAACTTGGCTTCTTTTTTCAGTTAAGGTGAATACCTGGCTCAAAGTCCATATAATTTATATCTGGAATATTTCAAGGTGTGTGTGTGTGTGTGTGTGTGTGTGTGTGTGTGTGTGTGTATTAAAAACAAAAATAATGAAGCAAATTCAGGAAGCAAAAAGAAAAACAGAATTTCTTGCCCGTTGCTCATTTATTGATCATCCACTGTGTCCCAGACCCCTGGATGCTACGTTCAAAAGAATCTTATCTTGGGATGCTTTGAACATTTTAAATATTTGTTCATTAACAATTACTTTTGTTTTCTGTGTCACCCTTTTAATGATTACATTTTAACTCTCATGTTCCTATTTGTAGATTGGCAGCTCTTGGTCTCTGATGCCAGTGACCCATTTGTGACTCAGTTTATAACAATCTTTGGCTCGATTATTTTGGAATTAAATATGGGTTGGTGTGAATGATTATATTGACCAAGATACCATATTAAAATGCTACATTTATAGCATTTATGTTAAATATTGCTTATAAATATTTATATTTATAGCATATATTAAAATGTAACAGTCTTTTTCCAATAGTAAAAATGGAAGACTGAGTTAACTCAGAGTTTATGAAAGTTTTTTGAACCCAGTTTCACAACTTGAAATTCCCTCCTTCAGCTCGAAGCCACTATTTTTTCTTCAAGTCTATTTGTCTTTAGAATAGGTTTTGTTTTTTTACTTTGTATGGTTTGCCCAAAGTTAGCTATATAAGTAGCAGTTCCCGAGTGATGGAATTGTCTCATAATAGCAGATGCAATTTTAAAGTTCCAATGTTTAAAACTTTGCTAGAACATAACAAAAACACAAAAAATGACAGCGTCTCAGTGAGGGCAGGCTGTAGCTTACTGAGTCACACGTAACCACATCTGGTGAGCCATTTTCTCGCCTCTGGGTAATGATTTAGAAACGGCCTCACAGGGAAGTCAGTGCTGACCCCAGCTCCGTCCACAGCCCCGGAAGCTGGTTCCCCGGGCCCAGGGTTCTCAGGAGGGAGTGAGATCTGGTTGATGTTTTTGGCCCCCGACCATCACTTCCTTTGGAGATCTAGGCCTAGGAACGCCTTCTCAAATGCTTTCGTTCATGGCGGAAAAATTCATGTTCTTCCGAGAATTTACCTAGCTTTTGAAGTTAACCTCGCTTTCTGCGAGGTAAGCCTGCGGGTGGGAGAGAGGTGATACAGAAAATGGATCTCATTTGCCCGTTTTGTTTGAAAATGAATACGGAGCATGGCTTTAGGTGTGTGTCTTTGATTAAAAACAACACAACGCCATCAAGTCCCACCCTTAGAAACTTCTGTGCAAAGTCACGACGTATCCTCTCTTGAACCTCCCCTGACTTTATGTCTTCCTACAGCATACAGTATAATTTATAAAAGTGTGAGCAACTGTGGAATTGTTCTCCTAATAGATTCTGAAGATTCCAATTTCTATTCTGCCACACAAGACTGAAAATCCACTTGTGCTCACTTATCTGTATCTGTACCTCATCCCCACGCTGCATCAAAAATCAGGTTCAGGTGCAGGTTAAGAGCACACATTTACCTCCAGAATATGAGACTTATTAAATATCTCTCCACAATTAACATCCCCATATCAATAAGAATTATCATTAGGTCCTGTCAATCAGGTGCTGAATTTTGCTTCAGGGAAACAAAACAATTTAAATTATAGCAAGTGCCCCCCTTCTTTTTTTTTTTTTTACATGCTTCTCTTTAAATTGGATAATTATGTGGCTTTTCATTAGATTCCTCTAAGCGTAATAGATCACGATATTCACCCTTTGACCTTGGTGATGAATGTCTCTGGTGAAAACATGTGACAAGCAGTGTTCTAATGAGAACAAAATACTGAATAACTGGAAGTCTTGTATAATGAAAGGAGAAGGCAGGAGGCAAACACATCAACCTTTAAGGTTGATGCGCGAAATGTATCTGTAATGCGGCAATCATATGGGTTGGGGAGAAACGAGGCTATTTTTGGTTCTAATAACGTGGATGGTAATGCTGATTTTTCTTCTTCGGTATGTGAAAAAAAAAAAAAAAAAGGAGAAACAGACATTTCAGGAAAGCCGCGCATCAGAAAATACTGGTCTCGGCTGAATTGCCAGCGCAGATGGAGTGAATCCACTGGCCTAAGGGGGGATTCGAATGGCTTGCTGCATCTTGGAACACCTGCACATGGTGGTCGGAGGGCACCTCTCATTGTATTGCTGTCTTTCTGGGAGCACCACGTGTGAGGACAGCTTCAAGAGGAAGCGATTTGGTTTTTAGGGGATCGGTGATCTTCTAGGGGGCTGTTGAGGAAGGACAGGGGGAACAAGGAGACCCCGAATCTCTCCACCTTCCCCTCTCTGGATCCAGGCCTGGGCAGCCTGTCTTGCTGGAGCCCGGGCACTTTCCACACCTCCGAGATCCTCAGCCTCTGATGGCTGAAATGGGCTGGGGCGTCTGAAAGTCGGTCCTGAGATGAGGTCAGAGGTCAAGGACAAGCTGGTGACCTCTCACGTCTCTTTCTTGCTTTCTTCCCCAACATCCTACACACCGGGCCTCCCTGTATGACAAGCTGCTGGGCAGACCTTGGCAAGAGCTTTCCTCCTGGGGGAAACGGATGGGGCAGATCCTGTCAGATCGGCCCACGACACCGTGACATGCTCTAGGGTCACGGAGACGGACAAAGTTTGCTTCTTTTAGATTTCCTAGATGCTCGCCTGTCCATTTGATTTTGGAATATACGGCATAAGAGCAGCCCATTATAAAGCTATTTATCAAAGGTCTGGATTTGCTATATCTTCTAAGGACATGAAGGTTGAGGCAGGAACTACTTGTTAAATGCACAAGCTAGGCGGTGCTTGTTTAGGAGCTAAAGAAAGGGAAACAGGTACCACTCTTTTCAAGCACCTATTACGTGCCAAATGCTCTCCCAGGCTCTTCATACATGCTCTCTGATTTAATTCCCCCGTCAAACTTTATTATTCCATTTTATGATTTATGAAATGGCCTAGCTATGGCCCAGAATAACCATGGTAAAAAGGCTAGGATTTGACCAGAGATTGGTCTGAACTTCAAGTCCCTTTTCTCTAGGTTAAAGGTGGTACAGAACATAACGCTATAATGTCTCCTAAGAATTGTGCCTTTATCACAGACTTCTCCCCAACTTATCTTCCCACGTCTCACACTTAAGAATTGATTTGCATTATTATGGACTTAATATTATTACTATCAATCCTACTGGTTGTGCAGTTTATTTTGCTTAAGACAAGACAAGCAAGAGAAAAAACATCTGCCACCATAAATTAATTTCTTCCGGTGAATTCCAGTTTGGGATAAGAATTTGCAGTGAGCGATGGGTGTGCTTCTAGAGGATTAAGAAACTGACCAGGCTCAAAATTGTGGTTCCCTTTGTTTATCTGTGGATCTGGTCTGCTTATGGTTAAGTTCACCCTTGGTCCTCCACCCTGACCTCCGCCAGGTGGATTTGAGCAGAGACATCTTTGGTGCCGGCAATCCTTCACCTCTTTGCACAAGAGCCTGCCAGGAAGAGAAATACCCAAAGTCCATTTTGAGCTCTCTTCCTGAGGTCTACATGCGATGTGTCATGGCGATTACTGGCACACGGAGCCGAAGGAGAGCTGAAAGGGGGAGGGTCTGCCTCTCCAGCAAAGTCATCATTCTTGTACGGGTCACCGTTGGAGACCCCTCTGGTTTGCACGCCCAGCTCAGCGGCACAGAAAAGAGATCCTTCAACTTCGCCTTTGTCCCCTGTGTGCTGAGAAAACAGGAAAGGATGGGTAATAGTAGTTGTGGTCAGTACTTGGGGGCTCCAGGAGGTGTCCCCAAGAACACTAGAAAGAGGGACTGTCATTCTCTGAGATTTAAGCCTTCGATGCAAATACATCAGAGTGTAGGCACTAGAAGTCATCCGAAGGGGCTGAAAGAGTAGCCAGGCCCACGCAACTCAAATACAACCTATTTGAACACTTTATTAGAAAACCTGAAGAAAGCATGATTTGATCCAAAAGCGGGAGGGTCGCTCAGCTGTGGGAGCAGGACAAAATGAGGGTCTCAGAGGTAAATGTTAGCAGGGCCCACCCAGACCTTGTCTGAGGGAGAGGGAGTCACAGCCAACGGACAGGTACTTTCCCATCCTCTTGGAAGAGACGTCTCCAATACGGCGACGCGAGTTATAGACATCGCATGTGTGTAATCAACAGACTTCACGTCCCTTTGGCAAGAACATCCCATCCCGTCATGATGCCATGTAAACATTTAGTTTTCCTTGTCCTTTTTAAAAAAGTTTTATTTATTTATTTTGAGAGAGAGAGAGAGAAAAAACATGAGCAGGGGAGGAGCAGAGAGAGAGGAAAGAGCAACAGTCCCAAGCAGCTCCAATGTGGGGCTTGAACTCATGAACCGCGAGATCATGGCCTGAGCCAGTCAGATACTTTACTGACTGAGCCACCCAGGCGCCCCTGGTTTTCCCTGCCTCAATTCGATGTTCACCAAACAGCCTCTAGATTGCTTCCCATGAACATTTACCAACAGAAAGCAGAGAGGATGCTGACACTGACTCCCAATATCCCGGAGAGTGATTTCTGGCTAAAAAAGTTAATGATAACGTTTTGGTCTTACACTTCTGTGTGGCACTCCTTTGTGTGCCCGTGACTATTGAGTCAGTTCCCTTTGTGCTGACAAAGCAGGGTCCCGAGGCTTCAAGCTGAAGCCCAGACCCCAGGCAGTGGGAACACACCACGCCAATGCAGGCTAAGGAGCCCTACTCCAGGAAAAGCTGCTGAGACCTCACTTTGGCACTTACACACACAGCTGTGTTCCTGAAAGCATTTTTTTTTTTTTTACCATTTTAATGCTTTTAAAAAACATTTTTTAATGTGTTTATTTTTGAGGGAGGGGAAGAGAGAGAGAGAGAGAGAGAGAGGGAGGGAGAGGGAGAGAGGAGTAGGGGCAAAGAGAGAGGGAGACACAGAATCCAAAGCAGGCTCCAGGCTCTGAGCTGTCAGCACAGAGCCCCATGAGGGGCTCGAACTTGTGAATCGCGAGATCATGACCTGAGCCAAAGTGGGACGCTTAACCAACTGAGCCATCCAGGTGCCCTGCATTTTAGTGATTTTTAAGTGTAGAGTTCAGTGGCATTAAGTACATTCACATAGTTGTGCAACCATCATCACCATCCATCTCTAGAACTTCTTCATCATCCCAAAATGAAACTCTGTACCCATTAAACAATACCCCCCACTGCCCCCCACCACCAGGTTTCGGTAACCACTGTTCTACTTTCTGTCTCTATGAATTTGATTCCTCCAGCTACTGCATATGTATAGAATCATGCATATGATTTATTTGTATTTATCCTTTGATGTCTGAGTCTTTCACTTAGCATAATGCCTTCAAAGTTCATCCATGTCATAGCATGTGTCAGAACTCCCTTCCTTCTTAAGGATGAATAATATTCCAGTGTACGTGCGTACCACATTTTGTTAACGTGTTTCACTATTGGTGGGTATTTGAGTTGTTTCTACCTTTTGGTTCTTGTGAATATTGCCGCTGTGAATGTGCATGTACAAATATCTGCTTGAGTTCCTGCTTTCAAGTTTTCTGAGATGAAAAAACCATTTTAAATGTCTATAGTAGTCACACCTTACCTTTCCGTAATGTGAACGATAGGGGTTTACAGAGCATGTCAACGTGTTATCTGATCTATAAGGTGGACAGGTGGGGAGGTACAGAGAACTATCTCTTTCACTTTGCTTAAGGTAAACTGAGGTTCAGAGAGAGAAAATGCGAGAGTCTGGCCTTCTGGCCACAAGCCCAGGGCTCTTTTCATCACAGAACAATCTCTGTAAGGACAACAGCAATGCCTACCTTATTAACCTTTGTACCCCATGTTCTAGCACATAGCAGATACTTAATAAACATTTGTTGGATGACTTCTGCCCCTTTTGCCTGACTAGCCAATAGCCGGAGTGCTGTAGGGATGCTCAAAGGAGCACATTTGTTAATGGTCCTTGGTGGAGGGCCTGCGAGGGTCTGGAAGACCACCTTGAGGTTCCTGAGGGAGACCAACTAGTTTCCTGACTGACATGGAGAACCGCTAAAGTAGAGGCGATAACTCCTCCCACCACTTCGACCCCATCAGGCTCCACACTCCCCACATCGGTGGTGAATGCCTTTGTGATTATCCTGAACTTAGCGTTTCTGCACTAGAAGAAAACCTGAACTCATGGAGGAATGAGAGCTTTAACAAGCTCTCTCTTACCCTCTGGTTACCCTGACAAGAATCGTAGGTTCAACCTACCTTGGTCATCTGGCTAATCATAAGTCATGAAACAGAAGGGAAAAATGAAATCTCAGAAGTTTAACTAGTATTGTCATTATCTTATTTGGAAGAAAGTGCAATGAATACTTGTAATGGCAGAGAACAAAAGAAAGAACTGTTGAAAATGGGAGAGATGCTGTGTCTTCAGAAGTATCTGGAGGCTTCTCCCTCATTCCCAGACTCATTCATCATCAAAACTACCCAGCTTCTGGCAGTCACTCGCTTTGATAAGTTTGTTGTTGAAAGTAAGCATAAAAAACGATTTTCCAGGGCACCTGTGAGGCTTAGTTGGTTAAGCATCTGACTCTCGACTTCTAAGCCTCCAACTCTTGATTTTGGCTCAGGTCATCATCTCATGGTTCGTGAGATGGAGTCCCACGTTGGGCTCTGCGCTGACAGTGCAGATCCTGCTTGGGATTCTCTCTTTCCCCTCCTCTCTCTGTCCCTCTCCTGTACTCTCTCTCTCTTTCTCTCAAAATAAATAAATAAGCTAAAAAAACCTATTTCTCCAACCAAAGACACATATAACTCATCTTAGACTCAACTCTGCCAATGTGGGCTCATAAATAGTAGGTTTGCAGGAGTCTGGGAACAACAGCCATCAAATACATCTTGGGGAGAAGCGGTGATGGACCTATACCAAGCTGAGCTTTGAAGGTACGGCCTGTTATTTCCCCGTTCTTAGAGAGGTCCACGGCCTGTGTCAAAGTCCTGGTTTCTGAGTCATAATCACAGAATTTTAGTTACGGCTATCTAGTGCAGACAGTGACCTACTTGAGGTAACATACCCAACCAATTAGGATTTCCTTAGAATTTTTTTTTATTTACTCTAGTGTCTTTAACTTGGAAGCAGAAGCGGTTCCAGACTGAAACCCAAAGTCATGTGAATTACACGTACTTCTAGGAATGTATTGGGGCAGGGGAAGTAAGTGGACAAGTACCAGGGCAGTAGGAAGTGGACATACTTCCCCATCGAACATGCCTTTTCCCCAACCCACTCCCCCAAATGTGTCCTGGAAAGTTCACAGGTATGTTGCTGAATTAAACATTCCAGGAAACGCCGGTATAGACAGTTTGTAATTCATTGCATAATTACTGGAATTCATTGGATACTTACCAACTCTCCATGCCTCTCTCCTCAGTGGAGACCTGGCCTGAGTATTCTCCAAGTCTGAACCCAGATCAATAGAGCTGAGGAATGGAGAGTTACCGTCAGAGATCATTCCAGTTAAAGGATTAATGCCAACGTCCACATGTATTGATATTCGAGTGCCGCGTGTACGTTTAAAGTATTATACCAAAGTGTAACACGTGCGCCCTGTGTTCGCAATAGCCTCTGCCCATCATTTAAAGTTACTCCCAAAGTAAGTCATTTGGCTTTCTAACAAGGACATTCTTTCATTTTACAACATGCAATATATTTGTAACGACCTGTCATTTTTCTGAATTCAGTTCACCACCCTTGCAGGACGGGGAAGGACTGTCATAAATGTAAGAAGGATGCCAAGGGCAGTCTGTTCCTCTGTGGGCTTGGGTGAAGGAGGAGGAGAGAGGAGGAGGGGGAGGGGAAGGTGACGAATGCCCTAAACAGGTTCCACCACTTCGGGGCCCTAGCCAGGCATCTCAGGAGGGCCATAGCCAAGTGTTGGGTTAGAAATTGTAACATCAGGTGGCACCTGGGTGGCTCAGTAGGTTAAGCTTCCGACTTTGGCTCGGGTCATGATCGTACAGTTCGTGAGTTTGAGCCCCACGTTGGGCTCACTGCTGTCAGTGCCCAGCCCTCTTCAGATCCTCTGTCTCCCTCTCTCTCTGCCCCTCACCCATGCTCTCTTTCTCTCTCAAAAATAAATAAACACTAAAAAAGAAAAAGAAACTGTAACTTCAGGATGATCCTAGGGTCACTTTTTTGGTGGGAAGAGAAAGGTAAGCGGACATTCAGTGAGCAAGTACTATGTGTCAAGTGTTATCCACTCTTCATTTCATTTAATCCCACGACATCTCTAGAAGTCGGCTTCATTTTTCCCATCTTTCAGTTAAGAAAACTGAGACGCAGGGGATTAAAAAAACTTGGCCAAAATTACAGAGTAAGTCAACGGAAGAGCCGAGGCTTGGCATCCCGGTCACTGCTCCCTCAGCTTAATGGAAGGAAACCGTGGGTTACGGTCAATTACTTTTGTTTTGGAGGGAAGCAACCAGGCAGCAGCTGGCATCAGAAAACTCATTTCCCAGGCAAGGGAGCGGAGGGCAGAAACGAACTCATCTTGGTAATCCTGAGGGGGGTGGGGACGGAGGAAGGGAGGGGCCAGCAGCGAGGTGCATTCAGGTAGTTTTTGCTGCATCGGTGGGAGCTAATCCAGGCCTTGGATGTTGAGCCACCTGGCAACGGATGGCTGGAGCAGAGAGAGGTTTTGTGTTTGCTTGTACACATGGCAGGTGCTTTTAAGAGTGGGTTCAAGGGGCACCTGGGTGGCTCAGTCGGTTAAGTGTCTGGCTTCAGCTCAGTTCATGATCTCACGGTCTGTGGGTTCAAGCCCCGCATTGGGTTCTGTGCTGACAGCTCAGAGCCTGGAGCCTGCTTCGGATTCTGTGTCTCCCTCTCTCTGTGTCCCTCACCCACTTGCACTCTGTCTCTCTCTCTCTCTCAAAAATAAATAAACATTAAAAAAAATTAAAAAGAGTGGGTTCAAATAAGCACTGTTCATTCCACGAGTATTTATTGAGCTCCTACTGCATGTTAGGCACTGACATAGGAGTGAGCACAACCCAGAGGAGCTCTATTCTAATGGAGAGACCATGAAAACGTAACAAGTAGGACTCGGTTTAATAGCTAGTGATAAACCGAATGGAGAAAAGTTCAGCACAAAAAGTGAACTGGAAGGCCAGCGTGTGTGTGTGCTTTATATGGGGTGGCCGGGGAAGGCCAGGTGGCTGGGGCCAGGGAGGGTAGGACTTCTTAGGCCGCTGTAAGAAGGTCGCATTCTATTCTGAGTGGTCTGGGCAGTTGTTAGAAGGCTTTGAGCAGTGAAATGACAATCTCCGACTTTTACTTTACAAAAGTCACTCCGGCTGCTGTGGTGAGCAGAGGCTGTATTAGGGCAAAGATGGCGGCAGGGAGACCAGGTAGGAGGCCATTGTAGTCGTCTTGGAAGGGTTGGTGGTTTGGAACAGGGAGATGGCAGTGGAGGTGGTGAGAAGTGGTCAGTCTGGATATACTCTGAAGACAGGGTTGGTTGGATTTGCTGACGGATAGGAATGGAGGGTGTGAGAGTGGGCAAAGATGGCTGAGGTTTTAGTCCTGAGCAAAGGGGAGGAGGGAGTTGCCTTTGAGAAAGCTGCCAGCAAAGGAGGTGTCGGTGCATGTGTGCAGAGGTGGGGGGGGTGGGCAGGGTGATGGGACGTGGGGCAGGAACCAGGGGTTTACTTTTGGAAATATTAAATTCCAGGCACCCGTTAGACATCCGAGCAGACGCCTCTCTGGAGACGGGAGTGGAATAAACTAGAGATTTAAATTTGGGACTCGTTAGCGATTAGGTGGTGTTTACAGCCTTGAGACTAGATGAGAGCAACTCGGCATATGGTTTAGAGAGAGAAGAGGCCAAGGACTCGCTATAATTTTTAGCGGTTGAAAAAGTGAGAAGGAGACTGAGAAAGAGAGGCATCTGGGAGCCAAGTACAGAAGCTGCCAAGAGTTCAGATGAGGGGAGAATGGAGACTTGACCGTTGCATTCAGTTACACTGTGGGCCACCAGGTGTTCTGGGACCTCGACAAGGAGTGGCTTTTTTGGAGGAGTCGGGTCAAGCCTAGTTGGGGCGGGTTCTAGAGAGAACCAGAGGAGAGGCAGTGCAGTGTGCCAGTGTAGACAGCTCTTTTGAGCCATCAGCCTGCAAAGGGGAACAGAGAAATGGGATGGAGAGCGTTTGCTGCCCTTTGTAGCCAATTGCAGGGGGAGAAGCATCCTTGGGTAGGGGGAGGGGAGATCCAGCTCCTGGTGGAGGTGTTGGCAGAAACCGGAGGAGGCAGAACAACAGGGTGCAGGGGGCGCGGGGGCACAGGCCGGCTGGTGGGCAGAAGTGGGAGGACTATGAAGAAGAGGCAGGGTCGGAGTTAAGAGCAAGAGGCAAACACAGATGCTAGAAGGTTGAGAAGAGAGAAAAAAGCACAAAGTTTCGCTCTGAAACTAAGGGAGTGAATGGACCAGGGAAATATAGTTGGGTTTCTGGGAAGCGCTGAAACTCCCTCGAAGTAAGTGGCTTTGAATAGAACGGTGAATGAGATTCATGAAATTGAAGGTGAATTAAGATTTAAAATCCAAACATATTTTTTTAATGTAAAGCAAATTCAGTGTCAAGTGTTTTAAATCCTTTCATCATGTGATTCGTGTTGTCCGAAACCTCCAAGGATTCCCTTTGAATCAGCATTAAATCCCAACTCCCCCACGCGGCTTTGCCTGGGCCACCCTCTGTATCCACCCAAGCTCACTGTCTGCTAGTCGCCAGCTCAAAACCTGCCTTCTGCCTGGCCCGTCTCCCTATTCCTCCAAGCGCCTTCCCTCCATACATTTTGCTTTCGAGCTTCCTTCTGCCTTGACTTGACCTAAGGCACAGGCCCTCTGGTTGTTCTCTGACCACCCGGCTTTTCTTTCTCTACATTCTCATGAGGCTGTAGGCCTCTGCGCACCCTGATGGCTTTCTGATTATTTTCCCTGGGAGGGCCTTGTTTCCTGCATCAGCTGGACGTGCTTGAGGTCAAGGGCAGCTCTTGTACCAGCACCGGGCATCTCAGAACACTTGATAATATGATTGAGGTATGAAAAAGAAGACAAGGCCGATTGCCGGGCCCCAGACAGGACCCCCAATTTCTTTCCAGTGGGCGCGTAACATCCTCTTCCAGAGCCCTACAACACACCTTTGCAAATTCCATTCGGCAACTATTTCAAAAGGCACCCAGGTCAGAACACACATAATTCTCTTGGGCCTCCCCTTTCCCCAGCGCCTTGCAAACCCACCAATTTAAGTGTAGCCGGAGGAGCGGCAGGGGAGGCAGGGGGTGTTTGCGTTTCCTCTGTGACAGTCATCAGTGAACCGGAGAGTCTTCAGCTCTCCGAAGCTGGCAGAGAGGTGACCTGTATTGAGGCCTCTCTACCCCCTGGGTGGCATCCAATTGAGCCCCGTGCAGTTATTAGAGGGATAATGGGATTCCTTTCCGCAAGGACTGCCTGGCTGGGGCCGAGCTTATTTTAATTTTCAATGTTAATAAACTTGCGACTGTTGCCTTTTTCACACCGATGTGCCTCACACCTCATTTCGCCCGCCCATTAGGCAATTACCAGCAGCGCCTCTGTTCCCAGCACCTCTTCAACACGGAGCAATTATGCTTATTTGGTGAATGATGATGAAACTCGGAGGAGGCAAAGGCACTGGCGTAGAACTTTCCTGCCAACTTCATCAGGTGTTCGCTGAGCACATCCCTTTAGTGAGAAGCAGGGCTGTGCTTACAGCCGTCACCAGCGCGGAAATGCAGGGAGCTGCCCCTCTTGGGTCCCCGACACGGACCCACCGGCTTGGCCGCCACCAGCCCCCCACCCCCCCAGCCGGCCCCGGCTGACCCAGGCCTCAGACCTCCAGCGCCGGGCTGTGGAAACAGCCCATCTGGCTTGTTGGGAAATGAACAGCTAATGCTCTTCATTTATCTTGAAAGGGGAAGTTTTCAATAGGTCTTAAGTGTGTATTAATGCATCGAGAGTAATGATCCCTTTATTTACAAAGTTGTTTAATCCCTCACTTTTGTGCTTCTTGTGGCTCTGAGTGGATTTTTCATTTGCCAAGTGACTCCACGATTTTCACAGCTGCTTAGATAACCCTTATTTCCCCCCTTCCTGGTCCTTCGACAGATATCAAAGCAAAGCGATTGCCAGCCTGACTTCTGACTTCTGACTCCATTTCTGGCTTTGATGAATGGTTTCATGTGAGGGGCCAGTGGGACGGTGTGTGGACTGGAACGGAGGCACAGAACATAGCTCTCCCCTGCTGCTCTGTGATGGCCTTGCTCTGCCATGTCTTCTGCATGACCTGGATAGAGCCGGTGGCAGCCTGCTTGCCCCCAGTGTCCCCAAGTCCCCGCTTCCTACTTGGCAAATTTCAGTGATCTTCAGTGAGGGACAGGCAGTGCATAAAACTCCCTTCAGAACAGGCTACCTGTTAGTGGTGGTGACATCAATGTAGTGGGTCCCTACTGGTTATCTTTTTAAAGATATGAAAAAGAGTAGAAAATATTAGAAGGCATTGCCCGTGCTTAGGTAAGTATGATTTTGTTAAGGTTTGATTTTGCTTTATTCATTTGCGAAATGGTTATTGAACAGCTATTAAATACCGTAGCGGGCAGTTTTAGGAGCTGGTTTCAGTTACGTGTTTATATCTGTGTCCACTTGTAGCTATATGTGTACTGGATGCCAACAGAAAATGGGTGTCTTACCATACATTGGTGTGGACTACCTTAATGTAGTTCCCAGCATGCCCTGGGAGTACCGCCAACCTACTCTGGACTCCAGTCTTTTCACCTGCCCACCAGAGCCTGGGATCTAGTTTATAGTGCTCTTGGTTGCCCAGTGCTAGCTTGGAAGGATTCACAGCATGCCCCTTAACCCTTTTTTCCTGCCCTACTGCCTGGAGGGAGGGGCGGGGGTCAGGCATGTGGAAACACATGGCTCAGAGAGAAGGAGATCAATGACTCAGGCAGCAGAGACCCAGGTAGCAGATCAGCCAGACCATACTGGGCTTGAACCCTTTCAGTCTGAAGAGTCTCTGTTTGGGGTGAGATGTTTTCCCAGAAGACACACAGTTGCTGAGTCCGTGAGATCCCTGTAGGGTGAGCCGGCCCAAATTTTTAAAAACAACACCTACGAGGACTGACTTTAGTTCTGGGATAGCTTCAGATGGTCTCTGTGGCATTTGCCACAACCACAAATGGGAAAGCCATTAATTTCAAGAAACTTCCATTTTTTTTCTGATTGCAAAAATTCTGGACTGGTGTATGATCCTGAGTAAGTGTGTTTGTAAGTTTACAGGAGAGCTTCCTCATCTACTTGGCTGCATTGTTAGCAAAGCGTCCCAAATTCCCTTTGGGATCTCTACCATTTCAAGTGCTGGAATCATCATAGAGACGGAGTCTGTAAGGGTAGCTGGAGCTCACATCTGAGACAATACTGGGGCCAGGCGGGGTACGAAGGCGGGGTACGTAGGACCCATGCTTACGTTCAAAGGGCCTCAAACTGGACTTTTGATATTATCTTCAAACGAAGCTATGGGTAGAGTTGCAGGATAGTAGGGTGAAGGGAAGATGATTCCGGCAGAGCGCTGTTTCCTATTATAGTACAAACCTATGGATCAGGCTTTATAAATTAGTGTCTTAACACGAATCCTGTAATTATACTATGAGTAGCACCATTATATTGGCTGTATTTGTTGCTGTTAAAAACTTGAGATAGTTGAATGTCAACAACTTTTTGTAATTTTAGTTTTGCAATAGACCGAAGCCTGCGAAGGTTTGGTTTGGTCAATTTGAGAAGACTGATCCAGGGTATGTCTGAATGTCAGTCCCCTGAGGACGCTAAGTGGAGGCCATTCTAGGAAGATTACTTCATGTCACTCTCCTTATCAACAAAGGAAAGGTCAGAGTGGAATCTAATCCCATTTACAGAGCACTTTGGACACTTTGAAGGCAACACCGAATGCCCGACATGATGGGCAACATGTCTCCAGACGACATCTTCCCAAAGTGTATGACAATGCCCTGGGGACTAAGACATGGGGAGGGGAAGCCAGATACCGCCTACTGCTGCAGTTCTGGGAGGCTCAGGAATTTCTCCTTCCTTTTACTTTGCTTTTTTATTATATGGAAAAGGAGCTACCTCCCTCCACCCCCCACAAGTAGCAAGAGTTACGTCTTCAGAAAACCTGGAAAACCAAAACTACAAGGAGCCAGAGGAAACTAATTACCCATTATGCTCCCTCTCTCTGTCTCAGTCCCACCACCCGGCCAGGTAGCCATTACGGCAGCATGGCATACGTCCTTCCAGAGTGTTTTCTTCACCTTTGCAGAGACACGTAGATTGCAAGAGGAACCATTTCTTTTTTCCTCCTCATGTTTCTACCTGGGACAATTAAATTGGAATTTTCTTCTCTAAAGTAGTACTAGACAGAGTCCTTCCATTTTCCCTCTGCTGCTGCCTCAGTTACTACACCCATGGGAAGAGGGATTTTGGGAGGGAGGGAAGTGTAGGGGAATTAGTTAAGCATGCCCCTTCCACTCATGGCTCATGAGTTTCACCACAGCTTATCCTCAACACCTCTGCTGGTTCTCAGCCAGGGCAGCTCGCCACCCTGGGTCGGGGGAGCATCTGGAAACATGTGGGAAAGGCTGTTTGTTGTCACAATGCTTGGGGGATTCTAGGGTACCTAATGGGTAGGGGGGCTAGGGATGCTAACGCCCTGCAGTGTGTCCGACAGCCCTGCCCGACGTGCCGTTCGCCTGGGGTTGAGAAGCACTACGTGGGATAAGCCTCTCGGGGCTGGCCCTGCCTCTCATGAGGAGCTGTGACTTTGAGTGGGTCCGGATAATTCCCAGAGGAAAAGCAGGAAACCCGTTCTGCCTCAGCTCCAAGCTATATTTTCCCAATCAGAGCTCCTAGTAACAAAGCCGATATTTTGATCTTCATGTACCCAACTCTTTACCCTGCTTCTCAGTTGGAGGGGAAGAGAGAAGGGTGATTAATTATCAACCTCCAACATAGACTTTAAAAATATATTGGGTCACCTGGTAGCTCAGTCGGTTAAGCCTCCGACTTCGGCTCAGGTCATGATCTTGTGGTTTGTGAGTTCGAGCCCTGGTTTGGGCTCCGTGCTGACGGCTCAGAGCCTGGAGCTTCCTTCTGATTCTTTGTCTCTGCCCCTCCTGTGCTCATGCTCTTTCTCGCTCTGTCTCTCAATAATAAATAAAAATGTTTAAAAAATTAATATATATATAGTTCCATTATACTGTACATGTTACCTTATACCTTGCTTTTTTCACACAGAAATAGATCATAAACATTTTTTCGCGATGATATTTTGTCTGTAGCATGACTCTCAATGGCTGTATCAGACCCCAACCTACAGATGTGCCATACGTGACCCAATCAGTTCTCTCCTTTTAGACACTTCGGCTGTTTTCAGTTTTTTTGTGCGTACATAAATAATATTGCAGTGAATAAATACCCTTCTACTCCACCACTTAGCACACATTTCTGATTCTTTGTGAAAAATTCTTAAAACTCGTATTAAGGTTTATGCATAATATTTAGACTTTTGCTTTTAAAAACTACTTTTTTGAGATATAATTGGCAGATAATAAACTGCATGTATTTAAAGTGTACATTTGGGGGCTCCTGGGTGGCTGTTAGTTGGGCGTCCGACTTCATCTCAGGTCATGATCTCACAGTTTGTGAGTTCAAGCCCCGTGCCGGGCTCTGTGCTGACAGCTCAGAGCCTGGAGCCTGCTTCCGATTCTATGTCTCCCTCTATCTGCCCCTCCCCTGCTCGTGCTCTCTCTCTCTTTCTCTCTTAAAGAATAAATAAACATTAAAAGAAATAAAAACAAATGAAGTGTACACTTTGACAGGTTTTGACATATATAAGCACCCATGGAACCATCACAATCATGATAGTGAACATAGCCGTCACCCCAAAAGTTTCCTTGTGACCTTTGTAAATGCCCCCTCATGCTCTCTCCACCCTGTCCCCAGGCAACCACTATTACTACGGATTCGTTTCAGTTTTCCAGACTTTTATATAAATGGAATTATATTGTATGTACTTTGGTTTCTTTTGCTCAGCATACTTATTTCGAGACTTACCTGTGTTGTTGAGTATGCTGAGCAAAAGAAGCCAGATTTGAACTCGTTTTAATTGCCCTTAGATTAGGAGCATAAGCTCATAGAACAGGGAAACTAGAAGGAACTTGATGTCACCATCCAGTTCTCTGATTTACTGTAGAGGAGACAGTGATCCAGAGAAGTTAAGTGGCTTTTCTGAGCTCTTGCTGCCCACAGGCTGGTCTCTTCACTCTTCGGATAAGATCTTGCAACTTGAGAGAAATTCTACTGGTCATGTCGCAACAACTTCCCAGCATGGCCTTGCGTATGGCCGCCAAGGACGCGCATAGCCTCTGGGATAGGCTTCGCTTTGTGTGTGTTACACAACATTGGGCATGAAACGTCTCTTGAAATTGGGGGAATTTTTCAGGACGTGGAGTAAGGAATATCAAAAGGGTAACGAGACTACAATCTACAGGAAGTCACATGTGACCACTCACGGTCTCAACAGCAGCTCAGCGGCAGCTAAAAGAGTGTGCTCTCGTCGTTAATACCTGGTGCTTGGGAGGAGATCCACCTGGTTTCGAAACAAACTGATGCACCCAAAGATTAAGACTACAGAGCGGTCCATTAGAAGCAAAGAAAGCAGCATGCCAATTACCAGCTCCTTTAGCTTACCTTTCCAGCTCCCACCTCTTATTATCATATTCATAAGCATTGTCCCTAATCAGTCTTCTTGAGTAAAGTTAACAAGTGTGTGCATGCGCTCTCTTGAAATTGTTTTGCTTAGCCTAAGAAGCTGTCATGGGGTTGAGAAGGCTGCCGCTTTAACCAGATTTCATCTCCGTGTGTCACTGCTCATGTCAAAGTAAAAATGCGCTCAGACATAAGAGTTGTCCCGCTTTCATCAAGAGCGCCAGCCTGCCTGAGCTTCGTTCCACTTGGTTAATCTTGTTATTTAAATTGTTAAAATTGAGACATCGGCAGTAAATTTCAGAGAAGATATAACAATTATTAGATACAAGCTGGGCTCTTGTACTTGAGAATATACCATGCCCTCCATCCACCCAGCAGCGTTAGCCACAAATAATTTACAACGGTTTCTTTAAGAAGTGTGCCCTGTAGTACTTGAATGGCATTAAATCACGGTCCGTCCCCACCTGGATCATATTTCCAACTTTAAGATAGATTTGGTTCCAGTCAGCAGAGTGGCGGAGCCCTCCAGGGGACCACCTTTTAATGCCTATAACTCTTGAAGAGCTGAGCGAGGATTCCCGAAGCTGCCTTCTGGTTATGAGTTTTGTGTTTAGGTGACTTTATACACCAGGCAGGGGAGCCACAATCCAGAACAATCACTCCTGGAGGGTAAAGAGAAGGAAAAGCTGGGAGGCTCTCAGAGTGACCTTGTGCCATTCAGCGGGCCCATTAAAATCCTATCGGAGCACTTGACCTTGTGGCTGTGGTGCCCTGTGCCACAATCTAATTGTATTGAGGCAAAGGCTAAAGGGATGAGATAAGAGTGAATGAAGCTTGGAATCTTCAGATGGATCGTCGGAAATCCTCTGAGCCGCCTTACCCAACCTCTGTCTCAGTGAAGAGACCCCAGTAAGTGCCCGCTCATTGAGCGGTTGACTCATTAGACATTGGGGTCGAAAAAAATCCCAAGCGTGGCTCATGCTGTTACTACGGGTGACTCTCCAGCCAAAACTCCCCTAATCCACCCTTGTGGCATTGGTTGCTCGGTCCCAAAGGCAGGGCTTGGCATTTCGTCATGCTTAATTTCATCATATTGATTTTGCCCCATTATTTCCATCAATGAAATATTTAAAAATTCTGATTCTGACATTTAACGCATCAGATTTTTGTATCTTTAAGTTTCTAAGTGTTTGTCCGAATCAGAGAGAAAAATAGAAATTTTAGAATGGAGAGAAAGCTTGGGCATCATCAATCCAAGAGGCTCTCATTTCAAAAATCGATAAACCAGGAACTAGAGAGGCTACATACTTGGCCCAAAGTCACACATCTAGAGAGTGGCATCAAACCGTGGGCGCTCTGGAGTATATGCTGTCTTATTATTTGAAACTTTACCCCACTGTGAAGTGAGCACACATTTTCTCGCCTTACTCATCATAAGCCTACTGTAGGGGGCTTGGTGAGCACCATTAGGGAATCCAAATCTGGTCTTGGCATTCCCCTTCATGCTCTTCACTCTTAGGCGTGGCCTCAGACCCTCTTGCCTGAAGTATCTCCCAGCCCTCGGCCACTCACCTATCCCAAGTCGCCATGGCAACTGCCTTTTATAGGTGTAACCCAACAGTGCCTGCCTCATGACTGTCCATGAGCCCTCTGGACCATGATGCATGAGACTACTTGAGGCCCCAATCTGCACCTCTGCCTGAGCAGCTTGGAAATATAGGGGTGTATTCATCAGGGTTTTCCAGAGAAACAACCAATGATGTGCGTGTGTGTGTGCGTGTGCGTGTGAATTGCATATGCATACACATAATGAATTATATGTACATATATAATAAATATATGCATTCATATGAATGTTTAATAAATTGGCTTACCCGACTATGGAAACAAGTCCAAAATGTGCAGTGGGGGCTGACCTGAGCCAGACTCAAGACCTAGGAGAGCCGATGGTGTGGCTTCAGTCAGAAGGCCAGCAGGCTGCCGCTGATTTAAATGTCAGTCTCACCCAAAATCCCGTTGAAGGTGACACATAAAATACTCATCACAAGGGGTTAGTGCTTGGTAAAACCAAACTTTGATCACTGAGGTATGGGCGCCAGTGGCTAAGTGATTCTTCCTGCCCTTCCCTGCCCCGCCACCCCGAGTAGACTGCCTGGGATGCAGGAATTCTAGAACCATTGAGTGATTAGTTGTGCTGGCATTTCAGCTTCATCTCTCACCTTCCCGTCCTCCCTCCTTCCCTGACTAACTCCCCTTTCCCTCACTTTTGCTTCTTTGGGATCCCACTACCCAACAACAGCTCACCACCTAACTTTGCCTCAGGCTCCATTTTCTAGGAGCGTGGGCTACTCTATATATCCTTGTCAACCAGCAACCTCCTTCTTAAACGTGGTTAAAGCCAGAAGCCCCTTGCATTAAACATGCTTTCCCCCCAACTTTATATTCTGTATAAATTTCAAGAACCTCCAACTGCAAAGTTTCAGTTGATTCCCTTTGGCTAGTCAAAGGCTAGATTATATACCCTTCTATGTCTGGAAATATTATTACCACTTGTGCATAGAATCTGAACTATAACTTCATCAGCCCAAATCAATCCTCTCTGTCTAGACAAAGGAATTTAACTTCTTGGTAATTTACCAATTACAGAGCACTTATTTATTGGAGAATTCATAAATGTAGGACATAGTGAAAGGTATGAAGAATCAAAGATATGATTTCTGTTCTCAAATTGCTTGCAGTCCAGCAAGCATTTTTGCTTTTTGTTCTCCCATGATATTAAAAATATATTTACCAAGTTAGACATGTGAAATATTTTTATAAAAGTTTTTTATAAAGATGTTTCAAGGTTCAAATGATTTTGTTAGAATCACAGAAAATCTTGCTAGGGCACCTGGGTGGCTCAGTTAGTTAAGTGTCTGACTCCTGCTTTTGGCTCAGGTCACGTTCTCATGGTTCATGGGTTCGAGCCCTGGGTTGGGCTCTGGATTGACAGTGTAGAGCCTGCTTGGGATTCTCTTTCTCCCTCTCTCTCTGCCCATCTCCCACTCGCTCTCTTTCTCTAAAAATAAATTAATTAATTAAAAAAGAAAAAATCTTGATGGCGATAAGCCGGCTGGTGCAAACCAGGCTTGGGGACTGGAGAGGGAAAGATGCTCGGCTGGTACCAGTGAAAGACCACTGATGGGTTTAAGTAGCCTTTTCTTCTAGTTGCTTACTGACATTTTGGGGAGACCCAAAGGAGGTGGACCCACAGATAGTATAAAAAACAGCAATAAATCCATAGACAATGCTGGCTTTGAAATACACAGAATATTTTTTTAGCGGCAGATTTATAATATGAATTAAATCTTGTTCAAGTCAGTGTTCTGATTTAATTGCAAAGCAAAGGGAAACTTGCAAGATGGAGGAGAAGTCTGAGGCTAAAATTAGGCCATGGAGGTTTCTAGCCTGCTTTCTGGTCACTGCAGAGGAGCAGAGACTCCAAGCTAATAGCATAATTGATAGTTGCTGGGAAGTCTTCGTCTTTCTACTACCCTCTTTCAGTTTTAAGATACATATTGTAGCCATTTTGCACTTTTTGCCCTATTTTGACATTCGTCCAAAAAAAAATTTAAAAAGATGCAGATAGACTCTCTTGAAATAGAGGATTAGACAGAACACCTTTATGAAAGATGTATTTCCTATATTATAGAGGTGCTACCTCAACGTATCTCTGAACTGTGAAAAATTACTATAAGATTTAATGTCTTCAAAAACATCACCTTGTCCTATTATGCCTTTCAATAATTGGTCTTGACCCTCACTCCGGCAAAACTCCCACTGACTTTCAATTGACTGAGCTGATTTGACTTGAATAAGGTCAGCTACAAATGGCCCCCTTTCTACTCTACATTCTGACTGTGCGATGCAATGTGTCATAATGCAGCAATGATATGTATTGGCAATCTTATACTGGTGATTAATTGCTGGGAAAGTAATTTCTTTATGATTGCGCTCCAATGCTTTTGGTGGCCTGACATCATAGGGACGCAGGCACCCTGGCTCAGAATGGCCCCAAGAAGCTGCCTTCACCCTCCCATCCCACCTCAAAACGCACTCAAGTCTTTGGAAAATAAAGGTAGCAGTTGACACTTCTCGAGTGTCGACTTTGTGCCAGGCACAGTGTAAACCACTGTGCAGCCCCCGTCATCTCCACGGCCCCGTGAGGTAGGTGCTATCAGAAGGTATTGCTGGCCCTTTTGGAGACCATCGGTGGCTCAGCGTGCTTGCACTTCCAGTACCCTCTGCTCCCGTTTGTCATGTGGCCGGCTTCTCTCTACGTTTTAGGTGTCCGCTCCCAAGTCGCCTCCTTGGGCCGGGCCATCCTGGATCACTCTGCGCAGAGCAGGCCTCCTGGCTCACTGGGTAAGGGGTCAATCGCTGCATCAGCTCTCTTTCCTTTACAGCATCTGGCACGATCTGTACTTACCTCGTTTGGGATAGGACTGTGTTTCTCTACCGTCTCCCTCGGCTATGTAAATTCCGAGAGGAGGGCATCTTTGTCTGAATTACTTATCGCTCCAGTTCTAGCATCCAGGACAGTGACCAGAGCCCTTCACAGATGCTCGGCCACTGTTTGCTCCAAGAGGCAGGTTAGCAGGAGCAAGACTGCGGATCAGATGCCTGGTGGGCGTGACGGCTGGGCAGGGTGTCCCGTCCCGGTGGAAGAGGGCAGGTGTGGGACTCCCCAGTGAAAACACCCTTTGAGCACGGCATGCTTTTCTCGTGCTTGCCTCCTGCCTTGTTTTCTTATTTTTTTCTCCAGGCTTGCTCCCGACTCACCCCCTACTTCACCAGTATTTTCTTGCCTTAGAGCAGAAATACTTCCCCCTGCGCCGTGGGCGATGTTGAAACTGACTCCGGTTGTCTCGTGACTGATGGGTCCTGGTATTTGCTTTGGAGGATAACCGTGAGCACCGGACAGTCCAGGAAATCCAAGCAGACAGCTAACCACAGGGACGTAAGCCTCTTGAAGGCTGGACCGAGGTGGGGGTGCACTTGACTGGGATGTCCACTGACCACACACCTTGAAAGGTGACACGGCTCATTACCAGCCGGTTTTCTTGGTGAGAAGTGACTAGGTCCTAATGCCTCATCGGGAGCACACTGGCTTGGGGGTGACTGGTTGTTTCTAACTAAGTATGAAACCAGGTATTAGACAAAATGCCATTTTACCCCAAGATGTGGGAGGGAGATGGAAAGGGCTGCTTGCGTCCTCATTCACTCTCGCAGGTGCACTGCAGGGCTCCCGCCCAGAGAGGAGACTCCAGCAGGCACCTCGCACCCCGTCATCCCTCGGGTTCCCAGCGCAACCTCGCAGCCTTTCAAAGCGCCTGACATCCTTTCAAGTTAGCTGCTACAAAGGCAAATGCAAACAGAGCGTGTTTTGGAGGCGTTCTGTCAGTCAGCTTTCAATCTGTATGTTCTTCCAGACACTCCTTCTCCTGCCTGATTTATTTCATATTAAAAGGGCTGTCAATCTGTATCACAAGAACAGGTTGAGAAAAAGTGAGTGATGTTTACCAAGTGAGGTTTTTTTGTTGTTGTTTGTTATTGTTAAACAATAATGGCCCCCTCTCTCTGGCCGTACTCCCGACTCACCCTCCGCGGCTCTCCCGGCCCCTACTTGCCTTTCTCTGCAGGTATCTACACATCGGAGGTATGAATTCCACGTACTAGACGCATTTACATTAGAAACGTATTTTGTGAGGCTGTGGCAGACCCTTTTTTATTATCCATCAAATATATCTCTTTTTACCATCTGATGGCTTGGCAACAGGACCATTCTTCTTTCAAATAAAATAAATGTGCCTGCAGTGTGGCAGAATATTCCGCGTTGAAGAGGCTCTGCCCTGGCTAATGCGCGCTGCATTCTGCGGGCTTCATTATGACGGGACACTAAGGATGCAATATACAGTTCCCGATGGGATTGCTTTATGGTACCAGCTGCATTATTGTTTTCTGTTAGGATATTGATTATTGCCTTCTCCAGTCATTCAGGCCAGCTTTTCTTACTTTTAGCTGCTATTTTGGTCTATAAATAGAACTGCTCCATCATTCTGTACTATTAATTTCTCACTGCTCTCGAAGACGCCTGATTCTTAGAGAACCAATCAAAACCATCTTACACCCGCCATGTGAAAAACTCCCAAATTGCAAAGTAGCCGGAAATCAGACTGCCTCCACCCATAGGGTCTCACCTAGTGCTGTGTGCCGGGCATGCGTGAGAATTACCGGGGATGCGTGAGAATTACCGGGGGTGCGTGAGAATTACCGGGGGTGCGTGAGAATTACCGGGGGTGGGGGGGGGCTTGCTGAAATGCAAACTTCTGAGCCTCCAACCCCAGGCATGCATAAGAAGTGGGCTGAGGCCCAGGAATCTGCAATATATATATATATTTAATGCATATTTATTTATTTTGAAAGAAAGAGACAGTGAGAGGGAGAGGGGCAGAGAGAGAGGTGGGGAGAGGGAGAGAATCCCAAGCAGGCTCCACACTTTCAGTACAGAGCCGGACGTGGAGCTGGAACTCACAACCCTGAGATCACGACCTGAGCCGAAACCAAGTTGGATGCTTAACCGACTGAATTGCCCGCATGCCCCAGGAATCTGCATTTTAAATAATCACCCAGGAAAAGGCTTGCAGTGGCATGGGGTCAGGCGGGGGGTGATCAGAGGTTGGCAGGAGGCCATGGACTGTGCCCCAGGTGTCTCCTTGTGCTGCGGCTTGACCAGCCTCCATCTCTTCCCTCCAGCCTGCCTCCAGGCCTCATCTCTTTCGGCTCTGCTCCCAAGGAATAGTTCGAGAAGGACAATCACTAAAGAGAAAGGCCCAAATCCGAAACGAGATTAAAGCTGCTCTCTCTCTTACAAAAGAATTAGGTACAGACTGCAATTTTGTGATGAACGGACAGGAACATGAGGAGAGGAAGAAGAAAAATATTCTAGAATAAAAATATATGGAAAGTACTGCTCAGTCACAGAGGCTTCCTTCCAGGGGCCCAAGGAAAACGTTGCCTTCGAGGAAGCAACAGACCACCTCCTTGAGGTTGGGGCACCGGGGACAAACCTCCGGGGCATCCGGGGAGGGTCTTCTTGGGAAGAAAACTCATGGAGCACCTACCGTCACATTCTGTGAAAAACAAGGATGATAAATACTCAAACTTGCCAGCTACTAAGTATTTGACTATATTTGACTGTTACGTGTGCCCTTGAGGTTATTTGCTTCTGTTGTATCTGGCTGGTAGCAATCCCATGCAGCGATGGGCCTCTCAGCGTCTTACCCCAATTCTGCACTCGGCGACTTCGCCTTGAAATTGGCCGTGGTAGGCGTATTTACACCACGGAAATCAGCAAATACTGCAAATCAGCGCTTGATTTATTGTTTCGTTGGCTCTCTGGACTTAAGAAAGTGATGGAGAAGATGCTAATGATGCAGATTCAACTTACAAGTGTGTCATGTCTATAGCTGCTATCCTGTGACTAGCACAGAAATTGGAGAAAATATTCTTCCAGTGTTCGAAAACCATTATCTGATTCAGCAAAGAAGTCACTCATGTCACGGACGAACGGAGATAGTTCTGACATATGTCTTCGTTTTTCACTTTTGTCCTACTCATTAATGTAAATGAAAATATCAATGGAGCTACACTCACTCAGCCCTGGCAACGTAGGATGGTTATAGATACCAGAGTTCACAAAAAATTGGGAAAATCCTTCTGAGTATGTGAAATTATAATAAAGAGTTTTGCTCATTTTTCTTTGTAAATTATGTGCTATGCATCCTTCCAATCAGTACAGTTTACAGTAAACCCATGTACTCATGTATAGAAGCAGCCTCTCCCCATGCGTCCTGAGTGCTCATTGTTAAACATTTCCCAGCACATTACTGCCCTAATTGCATTCACAAATGTACACCAGTGAACTCTTCCTTGGGAACCCCAAGTAGGGAGCTTGTTCAGAGGCAGTCTTATCTCATCTGCTGGGTTACGTGCTTCTTGAGTAAAGGGCCCATCTCTGATTCAGTCCTTCATCTGCTATTTTGCCAAATAGCCAAGTGTTCCAAAATGCTGAATGAATGGTATGTCTCGATATGAGCATGCCAGTTAATGGTTAGTTGCATAAAATACCCATGGCAAGAGGAAAACACAGGAAGAGCTCAAAACGGAACAAAGACGTGTAGACTCCCCGGTCCACTATAGTTCAGGACTAGCAGTCGGGGTGCAATTGCCGCGTTATTGCAAGACGCTCTCCGATGGTGTACAAGTGATGGTTGCTGAGCTGGGCTCTCCGTCCATCAACCATCTTCTCCTCTGCTTATGGTGCAGTCTTCAGAAGGTACACAGTCTTCTTTAAGGTACGCAGTGTCTATGGCAAAGAATGAGGAAGGAGAGGGGAGAAGCAATGGGAAGAAGGGGAGGTTAGACTAGTTATAGTTGTAATTATAGTTTAGACTAGTTATACGAGTTATACGGGATATCCTTGCTGGGTGGCAGGGACTGTGCCTCATATTCTCCAAACCGCATTTTATTTAAACCTCACAACGAGCTTTGTAAAGTCATAGTACCAATCCGGCTTACGCTTTGGAAAACTGAGCCTTGGCAAGGCTAAATAACCTAACCATTTGGTAGCAGAGCGGGGATGCCCCCTCTGCAGACCCGGGTGCTGGAGACTCTACCGACCGGGCTGCCTCACTGGCTGGAGGAAGTTTGACAATAGCACAGGGCTTTCTTGTCTCTCCCCTCCTGGTGTCCCAGCCCTGGGTAATGTTTGGGGCTATATTTTGGTGTTTATGAGTCCATCCCAAGAGAACATTCAGGACTTGGGAGGACAGCTTCCTGAGTTGCCGGCACATTGGGAACTTTTCTGGAATGAGAGAGGTCTGCTGCTCTGGAGACGAATGATGTAATGGCTTCTGGGCTGGGAATTTGCCTGGCTTCTTTCATGCAGGCCAAGTCCTCAGGCTCCTCAGGCTTGAAGGAGGAGAGGGGTCATGAGGAAGCCTGTTGCGTGCCAAGCCCATCCTTAAAGCACCCTAGGGAGGAACACTCCAGAACATGCCTCAAGTGGCTTGGAATTTTTACTTCCAGGAATTTGTAATGTACATCTGTCCTGAATTTCTCACCAAATTTTAGTCCATTTCCCATATCAAGGGCTGCGTTCCCAGAGAATTCACATAGCGGCAGTCTTTGGGGACTTTGTAGGTCTTGGGCTCTGAGAAGCCCTCAAGTTGTGTTCTCAGAGGACTCTGCAAGCCTCCTGGCACCGGCTTTCACTCAAGCCAGGCCAGCAAGTGTCGGCGGGTGTGAGGAGCCCACCATGTGCACAGGTGGCCGCTTCTCACCACATGGGTCTTGTTGCATCACTCTTGTTGATTCGGCCCTAAGTCCTACAGGAACGTGTCTCACCAAGAACCGATTTGGTATTAATGCGAAGGTACTATGCCATTGCATAGGAATTCTGTTGCCATCTAGTTAGTAGTCGTTAACATCCGCTTACCATACAATGCTAGAGGAGACATGTTATCGCCCACAAATTGCCAAAGCGATTTCCCTCTGTGCAAGTACCAATTTTGTGTGTGCCATTTAATGAGGTCCTCGTGAACTCGGGAGCCCTAGTACATATAAACTTCATATAAACTCCCAAGTCATAAATCAAGCAACGATTGCAGATGACCTTGCCGTCTAAAGGTCAAATGTGCTCGGTCCCATCAAAGGACTTTGATCTTTTGTAGTGTCCAAGGACATTCCAACACTTTGTTCCAGTGGCCTCATTTCAAGCGTCCCTTCAACACATGCATCTCCTGAGATCTAACAGGAGCTCCGAGTCCCCTCCGTTGGCCATTTGTTGCATGTCTATCCCCACAGCCCTTCCCAGGGGCAACCATGCTCGCCTCTCCTGTTCACGGGAATTTTCCTCCCTGACACTTCTGAATACTAAGTGAACAGGGCAATCTGAACCCATCCCACTTAGAAGCTAAACTCCTGTCGCTATAGTTTCGGCTAGATTTAAGATCAAAGGCAGAGGTAAAAGTCAGTGTAGCAATGCAAAGCATTAATCTCCTATGTCAGTTGTGTTCACTGTTGCTTTTTTAAAAAACATTTCAAAAGCTTGACATATTATTCCTTTATATGCAATCGGAAGCATTTCCTTTGCTCCATGCCACACATTCACCAACGCGTCATTGTGGGACTTTGCTGTTGTGGTTTCCAACGAAGGTCATCTCCGTACTAAAAATAATCCCAGCAAGAGAAACGCCACACGCCACACCCCTCGCTCTCCTTTCTCCTTTCGATACCACTTTCTCTGTGATGTAACTGAGTGATTTTGCAGCAGAAAGCTCCAAAAATTAAACCTGAACTTTCCAAATAGCTCCCTAATAACCGTTGCCCAAATCAATGGGGCTCCATGAATATTTTGACACAGTTTAAATGGGTTTGTATCCTCACCACTGAGATCTGGTGATTTAGCCTGTCAGGCTGCAAATGTGGAAATATCACCTCTCACTGAGCAAAGTCCAATATCTCATTAGAAATGAAAATAGAAGAGAAGGGAAGCACAAATGCTGTCAGTGGTGGTGAGGAAAGAAATTAAACCTCCGGAGGCCTGTATATCTTATACAAAAGATTATGCACTGCCAGGCTATATAAATCATGCCAGGGCTCTGGGGCTGCAATGGACTAGAAAATAAAAAACCATAAAAGTGTCATATTGAAATACAGTCACTGAGAATTCTTTTATGATGAGTCTAAATTCGCCTGACATTCTCGCAAATTCAGGGGCCTGCTCGGGTTGTTTATACCCGGCCTTTCTCCGTCAGTCACGAAGTCCCAGTTTCCACAGCAAATTATTCTAAACAGGGCTTATTACCAAGGCATAAAAAAGTTAAAACACAGATGGCTGGAGAGTTCCTGTTTAATTTAAATGCCCTGTGGCCCACATCAGTGTGAGTCTGTCTTGTCCTAGATTTACTATCAATAAATTGGCTGCACTTATTAGATGGCAGAGCCCTAAGATGTTGGTGGGGAGTATTTCAAATAGAATTAACACGAAGAGATGCAGAGCCGTATCCTATCATCTGTGAAATATGGAGAAGGACAAGCCATACATAAACAGGTATGACCACTCGTGCCCGGGTCTACACGGGCTGGCACGACTCCGCCAGGAGGGAGAGGAATTCGACCCGTTATAGGAATTAATTACAGACCCAGGCTTAATTACCAGTGGCATTTTCTCCCTGGGTTAAAAAAAATTTTTTTTTTAAATAAGTGATCAGCATAATCCAAGCAAATGGTGATGCAGATTTTCAGAGCAAATAAAGGAGGCTCGGGCTCAGAGAATCAAGCGGGGTATATACAAGCATTCTCTGTGGAATGACACAATGCCAGTTTGTGAAAATACGGGCCGGCTCTCTCCTTGGCTGATTTATCTCGCGGCCTCGCTTGTACATCAGCCAGTCACTTGGCAACATTTGCCGGGTCCTTATTGTGCTCGGGGCGCTGCGGTGGTGACAGGGAAGGTTGAAAAGATGCAGAGAAACCTCTGCTGGAGGCCAGCCCTTAGAGGCCATGGGGTCTGATGAACAGGATTCTGGGCACATGAAAATTTGCCATTAAGTGTCTCTCTTTTTGAGGGGGTGCCTTGGTGGCTCAGTCAGTTGAGCGTCGGACTTCGGCTCAGGTCATGATCTCATGGTTTGTGAGTTCGAGCCCCGCATTGGGCTTCTGGCTCTCAGCACAGAACCCGCTTTGGATCTTCTGTTCCCCTCTCTCTCTGTTCCTCCCCTGATCGCACTCTCTCTCTCTCTCTCTTTCAAAAATAAATAAGACATTTAAAAAAAGTGTCTCTCTTTTTTTAACGCTTATTTATTTTGAGAGACGGAGGTGGCGGGGAGGGGCAGAGAGAGAGAGATAGAGAGAGACAATCCTGAGCAGTTTCTGCACTGTCAGCACAGAGCCCAACACAGGGCTCAAACTCATGAACTGTGAGATTGTGACCTGGGCTGAAATCAAGAGTCAGGTGTTCAACCAACTGAGCCACCTGGGAGCCCCATTACATTATTAAATGTCTCTTTTATGCGAAAGGACAAGTGCAGGGAGGCACTGGGGTAACAGTGGAGAACTGGAATTTCGTAACCATCAACCAGAGGTAGGCTGGAGCCAGACAGACCTGGGTTCAAGAATTGGCTTTGCCTTCTAGAAGGTGTGTGTCTGTGAGTATGTAGTAAATTCCATGCTTTCTCTGATCTTTGATTTCTCTAAGAAAAGAATTATCTGACCCGCCACAGGGGTTGCTTATAAGAATCAAACGAGAGCATGATACCTGACACGTTGTAAGCACTCAGCTTGGTAACCACATGACAAGCTAAACTAACACCTGTCACTCTGACCCTGGAGTTACAAAGAGCTTTTGTGACCCACTGAAGCAACCACTTAAATATCCAGCTAGAATGAGGGACTGGAGTAGTTCTTGTGCCCTTAGGGCAGCGTTGCTCAGTTGCCTTCTTGGAGGGCTGTGAAGACCCCACCCATCTGTAGCCCAAATCAAATACCTCCTTCTTCCTCCTCTCTACCCAAAGAGAGGATCTCGCTCTCAGAAGTGACGGCACATTCTAACATTTGGGACAGAAGATATGGAGAGGAGGTGGCTCACTCCAGTCACGTGGCCTGATCTGCCCCCATCACTGAAGGTTATTAGGTGCCTCTGCTGGACCTTCTCTTGGACCCTGCTAGGAGTTCAGCTTCCATTTGGAGAAATCCCAGTTTAAATAGGCCTCATGGCAATTAACTTCAGTCAGCCAGCCCTTTGGACGAGGGGGTCTACCTACCATTTGTGCTGGAGTCCACCGTGAACCATCACCTCGTTATCCCCCAGAGACCGAGTACTATAAACCATCTAGCAGAGCATGGTGCACTGGTTCCCAGTGCCAAGGGAGGACTCACGCTCCAGGGGACCATCACAACGCCAACACCAGGAGAGACGTCCAGACGCTTCTGCCCCTGCATCTTGGTATCAGGATCACCAAGAAAAACACAACCAGGCGCAGCAATGGATGGAACAATGCTTCCGCTCATATCTAGAGAGAAGAGATAGAGCAAAATCCGCTCCAGTGGAACGCCTCAGTCCTCATGGCTGTCATGGCTAGCAGGTGCCACTGGCGGTTGATGCAAGGGAATTGTCTACATGTCCCCCTCTCATGCGACAGCAGATGGACCTCGATCCGAATCCTGTGTAGTCAGAAATATTGAAACCTGGGGGCCACTGAGTGTACAATGCTTAGACCGAACAAAGAAACACTCACTGAGCCTGAAACAGGGAAAGGTATTCCCGCACAAGTTGAAAAGCCTGGTGTAGGCTGTGTGAGCCCCTTATCTCTTGGTAAAGAAGTGTCCCAGGCTCAAGACCCATTCTTATTTGGCCGAGTCGGGGTGGAAAGACTGCACAGGTGAGGCTGCCATTACCAACACCAAAGTATGGTGGGCTTCTCCCTACCTGAGATGAAGGAGACATGCTCCCGGCTCTGTTCCCCAAGAAAAACAAAGGGATTGAAGACAAGGTTTCCAGTTGCAGGCTTTGGCTTTATCACTCACCTGTGTGATCTGACTCTGCAGGGGGGAAAAACAGACCAACGAGGAAATCTGCGGCATGGGCTACTCCCTCCATTCCTTCAGGTTTGCTTCGCACAGGCTTGGCACCAGAAGTTCCGGCCCCACCTAACGTTCCTCCTGGCTGTGAGGAAAGAAAGCAGCCCAGCCAGTGCTTGGCTAACTGTTGGCAATCATAGACTCCTGAGTCTTCGCTTATAAAAGGCTCACCCCAGTTCATGCCTCCAAATGTCCTTGCCTTCTGGAAAGTCAGCTTCCCTCAGAATTCGAAACTTGTCTTTGGTCAAATAACTTGGAAATTGAATGCTGTATCTCAAGATTGATAACCTAGTAGGCATCAAGACCTCATTTGTTTCCTGCCCAGCACTTTCTCAGTGGAGGAGGGATGAATGCCGAAGGGTGGAAAGCAATATCAAGGTCTGTGTGGGGTGTTCCCCCCCTACACATATGCACACCATGTTCCCTGCCTTTCACCCTCTCTTTCAGCCTCCAGGCCCGCTGGGTCGTCACTGGGAGGAACCGCCTGGAAATCAGGCCTCAGGGCTTTTCTGTGCTGCCACTTCTCTGCGTGAGACTTTGGGGCAAGGCACGTATGGGTTTACTCTTGAGGCGGACGCTCTTGTCCACTGCCCAGATCCTTCTCCAGGCCTGAGGTATCACTCGCCCACTGCCAGGAGCTCTGCCTGCTGGTGGCTCACAGCTGAATCCCTGCCCAAGAATTGCCTTTAGCCAAAGAGGGCCGCCTTGTCCAAAGTTATGACCCCTCCTCAGAGGCATCTTGCGTCCAGTGACTGCCCAGCGTGGGGAGAATAAAGACCCAACGCTCTTTCCTCTGAAGAGCTGTCCCGACTCCTGTAAGCCTGGCTGAGGCTTCTGTTGTGACAACGGCACAGCTTAACCTCTTCTTCTACCCAGTCCTGGTGCCCTTGTGCCTCCATCAGTGTGGTCCCTCAGTCCATTTCCCAAAATTTCCTCCCACATACAACCTCATCTCAGTCTGCTTCCCAGGGAACGTGATCTGTGACAACTCTCCCGAAGTCTCCTGGGAGAGGGAGTTCTAGAATGTGAGAGGGAGAAAATGCAATGACAAGCCATCAGTGATGTAAATTCGATATTCAGACCCTGTGGCAAATTCCCCTCCCTCTTTCCTAGGTGGGTGGGTGGGTGGGGGAGAATGTCATTAGAGGTACAATTAGAATAAAGTGCATGCTAATGAGGTGGGTGATCCATGTTTCTTTCCCTAGAGGGTCATCACAATCTGGAAAGACCATATCTGTCAAATCCCAAAGGCTTTAATCTATTCTTGGGCAAATTTCCATGTTTTGGGGCAATCTAAATATAAATCTGTGGGGAGGCCTGAGGACCGGTTTACGAGTAGGCGATTAGTAGATCGCCTAATATACATTATTTAAATGAAATGGAACAATCTTCTCACATTATATCTAAGATTCCAATGAAGTTCTGATACTTGAGTCTTGAAAAATTAATGGTCTCTTATCAATATAAAAATCAGGAGATTAATACTGCATCGACTCTTGGCCGTCAATTAGTTCCAAGCAAGATTAGTACTTAGAGGGAGTGAGGAATTGGACGTGCAGGTACAAGAGACTATAAGGTGAGGTGAGGGAAGCAAAGACAAACAATATTTCATAGTTTAAAGCTTATATGTGCTTTATATTTGAAAGAAAAAAATGGATTATTTTCATCATTACGAATTTATTGTTATAGTTACCTTCTGATTTTGGTGTTTCTGGTCTTCTTTTTATGGGTAGTGATATGGAATGGTTTCTAAAAAAATTTTTTTCATTTATTCATTCTGAGAGAGAGAGGGGGCAGAGGGCGGAGAGAGAATTCCAAGCAGGCTCCTCACTGTCAGCGCAGAGCCTAATGTGGGGACTCGAGCTCATGAACCCATGAGATTGTGACCTGAGCCAAAACTCAAGTCGGACGATCAACTGACTGAGCCGCCCCGGCACCCTTAAAGTTTTCTTTTAAAATAAGTTTATCTAACCTCAAAATGAATCTATTTAAATAAAATATTTACTAGTACAAGCGGCCTGCAGATATTGTAAAAAAAAAAAAAAATCACAATGGCTGTATGTGAGTCATGAAATTTTAGGTGTCAAATCTGTAGGTTTAAGGCGCTAAAGAGAATTAGGGAAAAAGGATGATTATCCAGCACATTGTGAGAACCTAGCAAATATTAAATAAATGCCAAATGCCACCACACAGAATTCATGTCAAATTGTTGAAAGCTTACATTTTTGTGGGTGTTCTTGATACGCACCCTCCCCGCCTTGCATATTGTGCAAAACTGTTACGGGGCTTTCAGCCTTTAGCCCTTTTGTACTGTCTGTGAAATTTTATTACTTATCATGCCTGTGTTATTACTGCTCATTAATTACACACCCAACACATATCAGGTATCAGTAAAGCTCATTAATTAAGCATAAAAGCTAGAGGATTTACAGAGAACTTGGAAAAATATTCCCCAGTCTGGAAGATTTCCAGACTAAATATAGAAACTTGAGACAACAAGTGGTTTTCAAACTTTTTCAGCCACAGAACATTCTGGTCGAATACATCTTACCAGGAAGCCCAGCATCACAAGGAGAAAACTACACAGAAATACTTGGTAGGTGGGGGCGTTGGGGACATAAGAGTCCACATGTACAGCACTAGCAAACTGTCCTCTCTCCTGTCTGCTGGGTGTCCCTCCCCCCCACCCCCCGCCAACCCACCCTACCCCACCCCTGAGGCTCACACGGTGATGCACTCGGTTTGAAACTGACTTGGCACAATTTTCTTTCTCATTCTGCCTGCCCCCATCATTTTGTGTCCGTGGCATGGTCAATGAGATTCTATCTCATGATATCATGCAGTGACCCTATATTCTCTCTAAGAGTACTACAGGCATATCTTGTCCAAGAGACAAAAGACAAATAAATTCTTAATAATCTGGATTTGTGGGAGGAAAAAAACCAATCTCCTAGACCGTAAGCTCTATGCAGGGCCTTGTGCTTCTGGCTTGTTTATTGCTTCATGGCCCCAGCACCTGGCGGGACTCCTGAGACACACTGGAAGAACAAATGAAAGAATAACTAAAAGAGAAAAGTTAGGCAATGATACATTTTGAGAAATGGAGTTAATGGGCCCCAAGCGTGCACGTTTCCGGGACTTTTCGTGAATAAGCTACCACACAGAGCAGCCAGGGCGGTGGGTTGGGCCACAGAGCCCCGAAGGCCATGGGACTTGGAAGAAGGTAGTGGTGATGACATAGAAAAGAAAACGTGAATCCGCGACACTCAGAAAAGAAACAGTGGGGTTTGGGAACCCGAAAGATTTGGACTAAAAATAATTTTCGTCTTGATCGCAAAGATGCGTGAGGGATTGCAAATGTCATAATAATTCTTCATTAAGCGGGTCAGAAGTTTAGCCCATGGTGTAAGCAGACGGTTGCGTTGGAAGACATAAGTCAGCAGCACGTAGCCGTGTGGGGCGAGCTGTCATCGAGACGGAAACAGGGCGCCTTGGCGATCTTCGGCTGTCCTGCTGAGTTCCCCAGCCAGAGCCTGCAAACATCTGAGTCATGTGGGTTGGGACAGGACAGATAAATGAGCGTTCTCCTGTCATACGTGTACAAACACTCCTCTCTCCATCGTGCTGCTCCTCCCTTCACCCCTCCAAGCTATCCCATGAGACCCTGGGTGGATCCCAACTCTTCCCCAAGCTTTCCCCAACAACCCAGGCCTTAGAAAGCTTATCCAGTCCTAAACACTTCTAGTCCTCTGGGCCTGAGATATTTATTTGACACCTGTCCCTGCCCGTGTGCCTCACTGGATGTGTACACGGGCTGTCTCCCTGGCTGGATGAAAAGGACAATGGGGAAAAGAATCTTCTATTTCTTTATGCTTTCCGCATTACTTTTTTCCCAGACCTTTCACGGGACAGGCACCAGGGCCGTGCCAGTTGAGTGACATTGACAAATGGCACAGCTTCTGGAATGTTCCATTTCCAGGTCACCACTGATCCATCCTGTTTTTTTGGATTATCCAGCCCATGGAGGCCCAGAGCCCAGGTCTTGGGACATCTGTGCAGCCTACTATTCCTGCAGACAGAGGTAGGAACATCACCTCCTAATACAAGGGCGCTTATGTTAGCAGAGCTCTGGGAGAGAGACATGTTGGGGGTTTCCCAATTCCTGCCTCTGGGGTTTGGTTTCAAAAGTTGCCTACATCTAGCCTCTGATAAGTCCCACAGCTACAGAAATTTACGCAGTTCACTCTGAAAATAACAGTGGCTGGGGCCCGCAGGAGCCCGGGGCCTCTTATCAGTAGAAAGGGAATTTGCTTCTTGAACCACTAAACACATGAAGGGCCGAGGTCATGAGACAAGGTGATTTCCTTGAGCACAGCGCAGCATTGGGGATAGCTTTGGGACATGTTGAGGCTTTGGGACATGTTGAGACCCCCGAACCCAAGGCAGGACCAGCAGGAAGAAAGCTTTTCTATGCTGAGGTACCCCAATTCACTACCAATGGGCATTTCAGAAATCTTCAGGAGGAACTGTACCCTCGCAGGGGCCCTGCGACATTTTCCCAAGGCTGCCGGTAGCTGTCTGGGGGCCCAGCTCTCGCCCCACTGCTGGCCTCCAGGCCTCTGCCCTAGCTGTCTTCCCAGGACACCGTGTCCTTCCCGTTGCTGCCCATCGAAGCAGATGGCGCTATGCTCTGAAGACCTCCGTGTTCACCGAGCAAGCCACCCGTGCGGCAAATCCAAATGCTCCTGAGGAATGAGAAGGCTGAAAGGCTTTCCCTCTTGTAGCAAAAATCACAAACTTAAGAACGAGAAAGCTGGGGCTGGATTGCCCTGGAGACTTAATGACCAGAACTAAGATCCGGAGTGTCTCCTGCGGGTTTTCATCACCTTGCCTGACAGTTGGATGCCTCTCAGTTTCAGGGAGGCCACTGGAGTGAAACTGAGGGCTGGTTTCCACTCACGTCTCATTGGAAGCTGGCGGCCCGCTCACCTGCTCCACTTGGCTGCCTCTTGCCTGCCTCTCTGCTCAAACACTGTCTTGACTTGGCAGCCCTACAAGACGGAATAAAAACATACACTTCTACCCAAATTCCTGTCTCCTCTCATTTACGCAGAAGAGTCAACGATTTCTTTCCTTGTCTTATACAGGGAGGGTTCTTTCTGCCTCGTTCCTGCTTCCTCTACATTAGCTACAAGAAAAAAGAGTTAGCCAGTAGAAACTAAGATGTCACAATGGCTCTCACAATGAAGTATTAACCCCATTTCACAGGTAAGGAGAGTTACCAATATAATATCCACCCACCCATCTCCACCCAAAAAATGGTTATTGGGTATCTATTTTGAACTAAGCAAAGTGCTACTTATATTAGAACCCAAATCTAGTGCTCTTCCTACCACACCTTATCTCGGGAATATACTCCTTGGTTATGAGGAAGCTTGGGTCATTCAACAAATACTTAGGCACCTCCAATGTGCTGGTACAATCTTTTTTTTTTTTAGGTTATTTTTTTTTTTTAGTAATTTCTAACACCCAACATGGGGCTCGAACCCACAATCCCAAGATCAAGAGTCACACACTCTTCCGACTGAGCCAGCCAGGCACCCCTGTGCAGGCACGTTCTAAATGCATACAGCGGAAAAAGGGAAAAAACAAAACCCCAAAGAAAAACTCATGCCAGTATGAAGCTCACATTCTAACTGGGGCAGACAGACAATAAAAATCATTTTAAAAAAAGTAAGCTTCGGAGCATGTGAATGACACATGCAGTGGAGACGAATAAAACAGAGAAGGTGAGGGGGGCACTTAACAAATATTAGGTCAATAAATTTTTTTCCATGAAATTAACGACCCCTCAAGCAGAGATAAACATCTTCTGGGTCACCGTAGGATGGGCCTTGGTATTAGCAATTTCTGCCCCTAAAGTATTTCAGGAGCAACTAAAGCTGCTCTCCTGCTTCTTGCCTGGACTGACTGTGTCCCACGATGTGTTGTGAGATTTTCCTCCTGAATGAAAATAGAACTGCCTGGTTCCTCCATCCATAGCAAAGTAGCTACGGCAGAAATAACTTCTGTGCATTTCTCTGGCTACGTTTAGTTAAGTTATGCCTCTTCTTCCTTTAGAAAAAAAAAAAGATGTCCCATAAAACCTTATTGATTTAGCTCAGCAGTTTGAAATTTATGATGCTTTAGATAGGCTTTGGCTTGAGATCGCCTTGAGGAGAGGTAGATGTAAGCAAATTAAGAATAAAAATAAGATTGCTAAACATTGCACTACTTAGGGGAATAAGTTGCTTTTTTATTATTTTGAATACGTTGTTTTAAACACATCAGAGGGACTAAATCATACTTGACTGATACGCTCATTATAAATAATTCTTACCTATTTCTAAAAGCAGGAGCCAATTATATACTTGCAACCTCGATTTAGAGGTAAAATTGTGCTTCAAGCCCATTTGGATTTGGAAGTAATAAAGTGGCTTTTATTAAACAAATACTCTAGAATTCACAGTTCACTAAATTGAGACCCACCTTCTACCCAAATTTAAGCTGGATTTTTAACACGTATGGCACTTCTCCAACCTGGGTTTTTCCTAAAGCCTCTTTCAAAAGACATATTTGTTCAGCCTTATCAGGAGGGTACTCAATCATGCTTCCCTTGTATCAGGCACCTCAAGGGCAGGAGATAACACAAATGTATTTGGTTTTTAATAGCTGGAAATATGTCTACGTGAGGTTGATTGTATTACCCCAATGCCAGATATCTGAAAGGCATGTGAAAAATTAAAGTGATCATTGGTGCTTCCAAATAGCTGGATGTTGGAGTCATATTTGCAGAACATAGATTATGCTGCCGTGTCAGATTTGGGACACTTTAGGAGGTTGGGAGTGGGATAGGGATGGGTGGTGGCACACGTCAGACTGGGTTGGTAAGTGGGTGGGTGACAGAGCTGGTCCACAGGGGTGGTTAGGTCACTGAGTCGATATGCATATAAGAATGCATCCTTTAGTTCCTGGGACACTAATCCCAAGGTCAAGAGTCCAAACCTATTTTATCGTTTCTTTTTGTTTTTTAAGAAAATTCAGAAATATACGAGGAGGAAAAAGAAATCACCCTAATCCCATCGCTCAGAGATAACTACTGTGATGATTTTGGTATATTTCTGGTAACATGTTGAAAAAATAAACATTGGAAGTAGGTTATTTATACAATTCTATATGCTACTTTTTCCACTTCTATAATTAGGACATTTTTTTCATGTTGATAAATACTTAACTGAAAACATAAATACCTAATGGCTACATCATAATCTATTCAACTTTTCCCTTGTCCAACACTTACGTGCTTTCATTTTTCCTTACAAATAATAAACATTCTTGGACATAAGTACATGTTAACAGCTCTGACAGATTACTCCAGGGACTTATTCTTGGTTACTTTCCTTACCTTCAGAGAGGCTTGTGGAGACATGAAGCGTGCCTGAGATATAGACGAGAGACCCAAGGGCTGATTTGTGGCACAAATGTTTCAGAGTCACGTTGATCCAATTACACCGAACCAATTGATTTCTTTAGTTGCTTATTCAACAAGGATTGATTGAAGTTGTACTGTGTGCTAGGCCCTGTGGGGGATTGCAAAAAGACTTTGAGGAGCACGCCACCTTGTTGGAAAGACATGCCTTAGACAACATTGAGAGAATCCTCGAGTGTGTTTGCTGGCAGTGACTGCTAACGGTTATATGAACTTCCCACACATTGTTCTAGGTATTGTAGATGTATTTATTCAATTTTCACAATAACTACAATTCCGATCATGAGCCCATTTTCCAGGGGGATTAAGTAGTTTGTCCAAGGTCACACGGCTAATAAGTGATGGAACTGTGATTTGAATCTAGGCAATTAAGCTCCAGAATCTATATTCTTCAGAAGCCACACATATCTTAAAAATGCCAAAGTAGAGACAAAGTATTATAGAAGGGTTATGTCTACATAAACATTTTCTAGAGATGAGTTGTTGTTGTCTTTTGCATTAGTTTTGTAAACTTTCTATAATAAAGCAGTTTAGGATTCTATTGTCAAGGCTGTTTTGATGCCACTTTCCTCGACTGCTCAGAATGTTAACGAGGATTACTAACTCAAGAGAAGCAAATCATCTTACCTGGTTTGGATAAGTAAACTATTTGAAGGTAGAAAAGCCTTCCTTCCGCCTGCCTTCTCTCAAGAGACTTCTCAGGGGAAGTCTTGGAAAAATAGAATTGTTTTGTGATAAACCCAATAAGACAATGGATTTGTAATAAAAAACTGATTTAGTAAATGCCTTGTTCATATTCCTAGTATAATTTTTAAAAGGTTTGTTGAATAGATGAATGAACAAATGCATGAACAGGCCTTTAAACTGCAAGGCTTACAGATGAATCATACTATGACCTAGACTCAGTGACGCACTGGTACCAGCTCCTACTGGCTCATATTTCTTTCCTACTTTGTGTGCAGTGACTTGGCATTACTGGAGGATATATTTAAACCATGCTTCTACCCAAATTCCTGTCTCCTCTCATTTACGTGGAAGATTCAATGATTTCTTTCCTTGTCTTATACAGGGAGGGTTCTTACTGCCTTGTTCCTGCTTCCTCTACATCAGTTGCAAGAAAAAAGAGTTAGCAAGTCGAAACTAAGATGTCACAATTGCTCTCACAATGCAAGTATTAACCCCATTTCACAGATAAGGAGAGTTACCAATGTAATAGCCACCTACCCATCTCCACCCAAATGGTTACTGAGTATCTATTTTGAGCCAAGCAAAGTGCTGCTTAGGAAAGATAGTAACCTAAGCTGAAATAAAGGGTCAGACGCTTAACCAACTGAGTCACCCAGGCGCCCCACCTAACTGTTTTGATTGTTGCAGTTTTGTAATAAGTATTGAAATTAGGAAGTGTGAGTCTTCTAGCTCTGTTCTTCTTTTTCAAAACTGTTTTGGATATTGAGGGTCCTTTGAGATTCCATGTGAGTTTTAGGGTGAGTTTGCTTGTTTCTTTCCAAAAAAAATATGTTGGAATTTTGATACAGATTGCCTGTAATCTGTAGATCGCTTTGGGTAGAATTGACATCTTAACAGTATAAAGTCTTCCAATCCATGAACGCAAAATGTCTTTGCATTTATTTATGACTTCTTTAATTTCCTTCAGCAGTGTTTTGTAGTTTCCAGGGCATAGGCCTTTTGTGTTTCTGTGTGAAGTTTATTTCCACTTTACGCTAGTTTATTTTTAACACTAAAATAGTGCTTTATTTGTGCCTCGCCCTATACCAAGAACTTTACAAGCATTACCTTTTTCTATCCTTGTAACTCAATACTCTGCAGAGGAGGGAAACTAAGACAGGGATACCAAAACAAAAGGATAGTAAAAGGTACACAAAATAGTGTGATGAATAGTATTATAGGATAAATATATGTCACTATATATAAATATTCATGTATGTGGGCAAGATAAATGAAGTAAACAAGCATGTATGTATGTGTACAAGTGTGTGCTTGTGTGTAAATGATTTTTATGCACATGTTTTTTGGGTTGGTCAAAGGTGTGACACATATCAGGGCAATGAGAACTGACTTATGTATTTTGAAATTTTCCTGCCCTATTATTATTTTCTTTTTGTAACATTCCCACTTTTACTCCATGCCTTTTCAGGGTGCCACAATGCATGTAGTTAATTTTTAACGTAAGGTAAGTAAAGATAGTTTTTTGTCCATTGGGATCTTTTTTGATAACTCTTTTTTTTTTTATAACTTTTGAGGTAACTAGAAACATCCAAACATATCAGGAAACCAGGGTTTTGCAATTTTAGTCTGCTGAAACCTGGCCGATTGACATTAAAATGGACTTGCTCAAAATATTTGCTTACTAAGGTCTTTAAAACAGCTTGAGATAAATATCTCCAGGAAATTTTCCTTTGGTTCCCACCTTGGCACCATGAACTTGGGTTGTAAAAGCCAATTTGGAGTGTGGGGGCCTGAGTTTCACAGTGTATCTGAAGCCAACGAGGTGAGAGGTGAGAAATTAACATCATCTACATGGGGAAGCTTTTCTTGGGTTGGTAGGACACCAGCCTGAACGACGACTCCAAGAGGGCCAAGCTCTGTCCTTAAGACCCCAATCCACGGTCACCTGACCATGGTCTCTCTGTGATTCTGGTCCTTAATCAGAAAAAAAATGTCTCACTTACCAAAGTAGCTCCTGAATAACTTCCAAGCAGTAATGGAAATCATTCATGCATGCATAAAGACATTCAGCCTGTGTCTATCGAACTTTTTGTCAGGCAAGGTATGGCAATGATGTCCAAAGCTAGTCTTAAGGATCATTAAAAGATGGGGCACCTGGGTGGCTCAGTCAGTTAAGTATCTAACTTCAGCTCAGGTCATGATCTCACAGATCATGGGTTCAAGCCCTGTGTCAGGCCCTGGGCTGACAGCTCAGAACCTAGAGCCTGCTTCAGATTGTGTCTCCTTCTGTCTCTGCCCCTCCCCTGCTCACACTCTGCCTTTCTCTCTCTCTCTCAAAAATAAATAAACATTAAAAAAATTAAAAAAAAAAAAGGATAAGTAGAAGTTTATCAGGTAGACAAGGGAGATGTATCAATTTGAGTCCAACCAGGAGAGTAAAACTACATTGTAATTTAGGCAGGGGAAGGTTAATATGAAGAACCATTGATTATAACAGGGATTGGAATAACAAGGTATTGAGAAGTACTCAACTAAGAAGCCAAGAGAATGCTAAAGAATACAAGTATAGCAGATTTAAGAAACAGCTACCATCTCCAGAGCTGCAATCCAGTCTTGTGAGGGGGGCATGGCCTCAGCTCGCTGACTGGCAGAGAAGATGCCGTGCTATCAATGGGACTTGCTGGAGATTTGCCATCTGGAACTTGCCAACGATCCCACTCCTGCTCTGAGTGTTAGAGGAGAGTTGTCTGCAGTGAAGTGTCTCATGGGAAGTGCTCTGCTACAAAACAGTTGGAAATGGTGGGACGCCAGGGGAAGCTACGAGGTACTACACACTGCTGGAGCTGGGCGCTGGGGAAGCCTGCTGAGCAGGCACTTGGGGACCAGGGTGCAAACCCCTCTGCTTCTGCAATGTGTCTTCAGCACCCTCTGCTGACAAAGCTTACCACTGTGCCAGCTGGCCAAGAAAAAATAAAGGGCTCAGATCCATTTTCTCAGAGAAGGCAAAAAGGGTGAATTTGGAGCCAAAAGACAAACAATTGAGGGTCGCGTGGGTGGCTCAGTAGGTTAAGCGTCCGACTTCGGCTCAGGTCATGATCTCATGGTTTGTGAGTTTGAGCCCCGTGTCGGGCTCCGTGCTGACAGCTTGGAGCCTGGAGCTTGTGTTGGATTCTGTGTGTGTGTGTCTCCCTCTCTCTGCCCCTCCCTCGCTCATGCTCTGTCTCTCTCTAGCTCTCGAAAATGAATAAATCTTAAAAAAGAAAAACAAACAAAAAAAAAAAACAGTGAGAGAGAGAGAGACAAACAATTGATAACTAACCTAAGAGAGGAGGGAATCCCAAGTGGCAGGGCTGCCATGTTCAAAGGCAGGAAGGCCTGAAAGAGCAGCAGTTTTTAATTGTGGTAATCAGAGCAGGGGCATGTACATCTGTCTATATATCATCTCTGGTCTTTCCCATCACAGTACATGTTTCTGGAAACCAGTGATGGTGTTTTTACACCCTGCATACAAAACCTCAGCACGATCAGGCTTAATAACTACTCAGTGATTGATTGGCCAATTGTTGCCACACTGAGGATTTTTCTATTTGACAAGTTCAGTAGGAGCCACAGCCATCAGGGCATGGTACCCGTGTTTTTAGAAGCAGAGAATCCAGAACGTGGGAAGTGATTCTTCTCTACCACGTCTGGAATTAGTGTGTCCATTCAAAACTCCCTACCTCATAAAGGTTACCGAAGGCCAAAGCAAAACAGCAGCAACAAAAGGTTGAAGTGTCCAGGATGGCCAAGTGTTTGGAAACCATCCTGTGCTAGAAAAAGTTGCATCCTCTTTGCCTCAAGCCTCCTGGCTGCTCCCTGTTTTTCTTCATCAATGCTCATCCCCTGCACGCTGCCTCCCACTCTCTTGTCGTGCTGTACACATCGGCTGTGTGGCTTCATCCACACCCGTGTCCTCAGTGACAGCTTCTGGGCCTGTGACTCGCAAGCCCATATCTCTGGCCCTGATCTCGACTTCACTTAGTGCACCACAGACTCGACATGTATAAAGCTTCACTTACCAGCTACTGGCTCCACACCTGGTTTTTCTTGTCTGTTGTCTGTCTCCTTTGTCACAGTATCACTATCCAGTTGAGCCAGAAAAATGGGGTTGAGTTTCCCTCTCCTGTGTTCTCACACCTGAGTCTTACTGAGTCGATACTTTTGGCACTTCTCCAGTGAGCCCACTTCTTGCCATCCCACCGCTGCTACCTGAGGTAAGGTCATGGGCCTCTCTCCCCTGGTTCTCATGTTAGGCTCTTCCTGGACATCCCTGTCTCCAGTCCTGCTCCTCTCAAACCACTTCTACTCATAGCACTTAAAGATATCTTCCTGAAACGGAAATAGAATTGTGTCATCCCCTGCTTACGCATGTGTGTAGGTCTCTGGCATGACCTACAGCGTCCTTCGTGGTCAGATGCCGGCTTACCTCTCCAGCATCATCTCCCATGATACTCCCACTCTGTGCCCTCCCTTCCAGAAACTTTTCAGCAATGCCACTGGACCTTTGCACATACATTCCATGCCTGGGATACCCTCTGACCCTCTCCTTGCTCACCCAGTGCTGCTGTCTCCTCTGAGTGTCCACCCCATACTCTCCAACTCTCCCCTTCCATCCTATAAACTCTTCCAAGGCAGAAACCATCAGCTACTCACCTTTGAATCCCAAGCCCTCAGGATGCTGCTTAAAATTGAGTAGGAACTGAATTAAAATTGACTTGACTTTTTCGCCCTTAGTTTGGAGAAGAAATAATAGGAGAAACAGGAGGGAGAGGAACGTATGTTTGTTGACTTTGAACAATTAGAGTGCTATTGTAGAGAAGAGGGGATTCGTGTTCTGCACAAAAGAGTAGAAACCAAGATAATAGGTGGTTTTCAAGGAGATAAATTTGAAGTCCATATAAAGGAGATTTGGGCAATTGAATCTCCCTAATAATGGAATGGATTATCTTGAAAAGTACTGAGTGCCCCTACAGGAAATGGTCAAAAGTAGGACCTCTATGTCCACTTCTCGACAATCCCTGTTAAGGCAGTGCTTGGAGCACGTGGACTCTGACACCTGACTCTAAAGTTCCATGATTCTAGATGCAACATAAAGAGAATTATTTTACAGTGGCTCAAAATTTGTCCTCTAAGAACTTACGATGATCTCACTGAAGTGTTTTCTGGTGAACAACGGCTTGGAGAAATGCCTTCAAGAACCAGTGTGTAGTTGGTGGTGAGTGGGCATCCCTGGGGATGACTCTGGATTCATAAATCTAGCAGGGCCTCGGAGATGGTGACAAGGATGAGCAGGTGGCCTGCCAGGGCTGGGGCAGACCCAAGTCAGAGCACAGGTGGGCAAGGGCCTGACTTCTAGAAGTTTCCAGGGGAGGGAGTCCCATGTAGGACACACAGGCAGAAAGGAACAGCATAGGAACCTGGCTGTAGGCAAATGGCAGACAAACTTGGGCTGTTGGGTGGTTCAGTATTAGGTAGCACTGGCGCTCTAGGTTAGAGAACAAGTGGCAAACAGGACCCCACTTTCAAGCAACTGAGACAGAGGGCAGGCACAGCACTGTGGCAAGGCTCTGACTGCTGTGACTGGGGAGCAAGAGGAGGGCTCGGTTAGAAGCATCGTTAACAATTATCGGCCTCGTTTAAAGAGCCGAGTGGGAGTGCAGTAGGAAGTCAGCTTGAATGCTGAAGCACCACCTGCTGGTCTGGAATTCTTCCTCCCCCCACCTCTCGGTGGGAACAGGGGTGGTTTCTTAACTGGGATGGTTCGGGCTCCTTCTATCTGAGGTTATGTGACTCACCTACAGAGGGAAGAGAAATGTGGAGACATAAGAGAGTTGCATTTTCACAGCGTAGAGATTAATCTCAGTAGGTCAGCGGGTTTATGGAGCCTCAGTTTGAGAAAGAGTTCCCTCTACTGGCTGATCGAAGCCAGGTGTGTTGACTCAGGGTCTCTCTTCCTTGTTGAAGATGCATTTAAGATTAGGAAGTTAAAGTACTGAGTATAAGAAAATCATTGCTAGGTTTTAGTTTATTTTTCTGATTTAGCTAGGAGTTCTTGGAGCCTTCTTTTGTCCCTCATTCAAGTTTATCGAGGTATACTTTACATTAAATAAAACACACACGCACATACATAAAAACACCTGCACAACCACCACCATCACCACAATCAAGATACTGAACATTCCATCCCCTCAGAAACTTCCATTGTGCCTCTTTGTAGCTAATACCCATCCCTGACTCACCATGTCGCTAGGCTACCATGGGTCTGCTTTTTGTCAGTGTAAACTGCATTGCCTGTTTTAGAACTTCAAGCACATAGAATCACATAGTATGTACTCTTGTGTTTATTAATTTTTGAGAGAGAGAGAGAGAGTGGGGAGCAGAGAGAGGGAGACAGAGAATCCCAAGCAGTCTCCACGCTGTTAGCGCAAAGCCCGACGTGGGGCTTGATCCTATGAACTGCAAGATCATGACTTGAGCAGAGACCAAGAGTTGGATGCTTAATCGACTGAGCCACCCAGGTGGCTTGTACTCTTTTGTTTAAGTTCTATCACTCAACATAATGTCTTTGAAGTTCATTTATATTATATATGTCAGTGGTTTTCATCTTTTTTTCTGAGTAGTATTCCATTGGATGAGTGTATCCAAGTTTATCCATTTGTTAGTTGATTATACATTTGAGTTGTTTCTACTTTGGGGCTGTTATGATAAAATGCCATCAACGTTTGTATACGAGTCTTTTTTGTGGACATATATTTTCATTCCTCTTGAGTAAATAGCTGGGAGTGTGATTGTTAGGTCTTATGAAAGGGTATGTTTAACTTTCTAAGAAATTGCCCAGCTGCTTTCCAAAGTGGTCGTATATTTCACCAACAGTATCTGAGAGTTCTGGCACCTTCTCGTCCTTGTCAACATTTGATATTGTCAGCCTTTCTAATTTTAGTCACTTCAGTGTATGTATTGAGTATATGAAAGTCCTTGTTAGATTTTATTTTGGTTTTGCTCTTCTGATGATAAGTTCTTGGTGAGTTTTTTATTAAACTTTTTATTTTGGGGTAATCGTAGGTTCACAATATGACTGTAGATTCCCAGGAGTGATCTGTTACTCATTTTCTCCCACTAGTAATATCTTGACAAACTGAAGCACAGTATCACAACTTACTGGAGCCTTTTTTAAAATACACACCTCTCAAAGATTAACAAGGAACCATCTGACCTTGCCCTGTGCTTGGTTTTCGGTGAGACGGGCAGAGTTTGGAGCATTGGACGCTAGCCTCACCATCATGCTAATGAATACTCGGAGCATCACGTTTCAGGAATTGGAAGAAGCACCAATCTGTTAATACTGGCAGTTCCAGCTCTTAGTGCTTCCAATCTGAAAATACAATATGCGGAATTTCAAATTAGACAGCCGCAACGAGAAAGCAAGACTCAGAGTGAACGGCAAGGAGACAGTCAAAACTATGACACAGGAGGTATTGCGTCGAGCTCTGCAAGTAGGACCTTCACTAACTGTGTCTTTTTTTTTTCTTTCTCACAAAGACATTTTCATCTTTCTGACTTTGGGACTAATTGTGTGTGGTTCCATTCATGGAAAACGAAATAACTATGAACTTCAGTTAGCCCCCAACCTCATTTGAGCTAATAGCTTAAAATATTTGGCTAGATCCCCAAATAAGTAAGAAAATGAACCGATTTGAGTTTCAGCTTTTCCTGCCTTCCCGGCTCACACGTGATGAGCATGAAACGGCTAAGGTGCAGAGAGTCTGCGGAAAGAGGAAGAGAAAGATCCAGATAATCTTCAGCCTGGATAATTAGCCCCTATAGACTCTAGACGGTAATAAGAGGAGGAAAATCCTTGCGATAAAGGTCATAAGATACTCCCGAGGAAGAGCAAAGACAAGGAAAGTTGAAGAACTAAGCTTACTATAAACGTGTATGTAATTAAACAAACGATGAGAAAAAAAAGATGAAGATTTGCTTGATGAAAAATAAATGTAGGGGATCTTTCCCCATTTCTGCCAGCATCCTCCTTCAGCAGATAACCATCTTAGCAGTCCCCACACTATTGCGATGGGACAATATTTTGGAGATCATTTGCGATGTCATGGTAAAGTCAAGGTCGCTAGTTGTGTATTCTTCCAGCGTCCCCCTTTCCATCTCTAATGGCAGCACGTCCCTTCTCCTCTGTCCTTGCCCCAGTCTCTGAGGGTCTTCCCCATATGAATTTGTCCCCCTGTGCCCTTGGTCCCTCCTGCCTGCCCTAGAATCTTGCTCCACCGGGAACATGTGCTCTCCCTGTATCTTCCAGCCCTCCTTTCCTGGGACCCGCGAGCACACTTGCATCTCCCCCGTCCTTCTCAGCACTTTCCTCAGGGCTGCCACCGTCTTACCTTACCGAGCACCCCGCTCTTTCCTGTCATCCATGAACGTTTCTAAATAGCGGTCCACACCCTTCAGTTACTTTCCTTACCACCCACTTGTCTCCTTGACCTTGGGCAAACTGCTGGTCTCCCCGACAGACACTGTTTTCTCAGGGGGTGTCAGCATTCTCCTAGTCACCGGGCCCATGGCCTCATCTCCGGTCTTGTCACCCCAGTGTCACTGGACACTCCAGGCGTCCCTCCCACTGGTCACCTTGTGCTTCCCGGGGGCCTGAGCTGTTACTCTCTTCCTTTGCTCCTTTTCGAGGGTGTCTTTGCCGTCGCCTCTGTTTAGGCCTGTGCGCAAGCCTCCTTGTGGGCATTATTCTCCACTTTCCCTATATTTTTTTTCTCCCAATAATCTTACTTGCTTCCTCATTGCAACTACGGTCTCTACGCAGATGTCTTGGAACTTCATTGATTGTATGTTTCTAAGGACCCTTTTCTTACTCTACTTGGCGCTCTATGTACCTGTCAAATTGTAGGGTCATATCAAGCTGAGATTGGATGTTTTTTGTTTTTTGTTTTTTGTTTTTATTTATTTAAGTAATCTCTACACCCAACGTGGGGCTTGAACTCATGACTCTGGGATCAAGAGTTGCATGCTCTTCCAACTGAGCCAGCCAGGTGCCTCGATATTGGGTTTGTGATTCCTCTTTGCATGTTCTTGCATAATGTCCTGAATATAGTGGAGGCTCAGATGACATTTTCTGCATAGTGTTATCTTGCCTGCTGGGTGTTGGGAGCCCTCGGTGGATGTCCTATTGACCCTGTGGTGAGACAAGGCCCGTTAAACCCATAACCCCTCCCTTCCAAGATATGGTCCCAAGTAATACCCCAGGATGTTAGCTAGTGTCACCTGCATTCTTACAGATGACAGGGAAGCCTTTAGGAGAGAAGTCCCGGGAGTCATTGAGTCATGATTGGCACCCCTGCACGGCTCCGAGCTGACAGCTAGCGGGCATGGTGGCACATACCTCTTCCAAGTGGCATCTCATTTCTCGGAGGTGACTTTCTATTGCTTTACAGAGGCTGGCATGCTGCTTGGAGAGAGCCTACTGGGAGTCGCACCTGAGCCCCGTGCCTGACTGCGGCAGACAGCTGGTTAGCGAAGGCGAATTTTACAGTGAAATTGTGTTCTGCCTGGGAACTGGAAACTTCTGCGGAAGGACAAATGCAGATGAGATCCCAGGGCAGGGCAGGAGCTGGTTAGGCAGCAGCCTTGCCGCAAAACCTGACATCTCTCGGGTTTGTCTGCAACTAGTGTTTTGGGAAAATGTTTGGGCCATTTTCCAAAAGGCTTTTAGTGAGGACAGAGGCGGCTAGGGTCCAATATGAAGAACAGGGGCTTCAGGGTGTGACTGTGGCATTGCTATTGTAAGCAGCCATAAGCCACCTGGGTCAAGTGCTGGCTCGGTCCCTTTTGGGCTGGGTAACCTTGGGCAAGTTACTTTCAGTCTCTGATCCTCAATTCCTCTCAATTACTTCATCTGTAAGCTATAAATAATAGTACTGGGCTTGTTGGGATTAAAGGATATAAAGATAGAAAACCCCTAGCCCTGCACTTGGCATAGAATAAGCCTTTAATCAATGCTAGCAATGTCGTCATCATTATTATTACTTAGTAACTAGGAGATCTTGGGCAAGTCCCTTAACCTCATGGTACCCTTTACTCCGTCTCTTGAGGCAGTGGTGAGAATTCAAGGAAAGAAAGATACACGAAGTGTTCGGCACAGGATGCTTCACCGTATGGGTGGTAGCTACGTGGTGAATATAGTTATTCTAATTAGCCAGGTACCCGTAGGTCCCCGCCGCTTACTTTAGGATGGCAGATACCTGCTGGCTAGGACTCCCTGGGGAACAAAGCATCCTGAGAAAAAAAAGCAGGAGAAAACAAAGTAGGCGCAGGGTTTCAGAGAAAAGGTTTTCAAGTCAGATGGATCTGGCTGCGGCTAACGACCTGACCTCCTTTGAACTCGGTTTCCTTCTCTGAAAAAAAAAAAAAATGGGGATGGTGACAACATAACAGCATTTGCGCAGAGTCGTGGTGAGGATTCTGAAGACTGGAGCCCGCACAGTGCCGAGGAGAGACTCTCCGTCACCGCCAGGCTCCGTGGAACCGAGCTGTGGTGACCGAGCGTGTGGGACTTCCTGCAGGATTCTCGGGAAGGGCAGGAGAGGGGAAGAAGAGAAGGGCAGAGAAGGGGAAGGGGGGAGGTGAATCGGAGAGGGAGGAGGGAGAAGTTCGGTTAACAACACCTAAAGGAGATCCTAGCTTGCAAGAGGCGAGCCCCGAGTGTGCACGGAGATGGCGTTTTACTCTCTCCATGTCCCCTGCATGCATCTCCCAGGGCGCCAAGCCCCGTCCTCGGAAAGTCATCCACGGATACTTCTGGAAGGAGAAGTTACCCCAGTGAGAGTTTCTGTGTGTGCTCATGGCTTCAAGATTCTGGAACTCAAGCCTGCGGAGGTGCAGTGCCCTTCTAAGAGTCTGTGTCTGGGGGACACTGAAATGCCAGCCGTCCCTCGCCGTCTGTTCCTGTGGACCGAGAAGATCTCACGAAGCCCCAGGGGGAGGGGTTTGATTCTTCCCCAAAGAGGGGGACGTGAACCCCAGAGTGGCTCTTTTGTGAGAGCAACAGTCAGCCTCATCTGAAGTTCACAGGCAAGGTGTCCCCACGTGTCACTCGGCACATGCCGGCCGCCCTGCGCCCCTGCCAGCCGGCCGCAAGGAGAGCTTGAGAACCCCGGGACCGAGCGGGACCTACATCGTCATCTGTTCACCGGCCAGACTGCAGTGAGAAGGAAGGGCTGTTTGTTTTCCTCCCAGAGCAGGAATTCTCAGAAAATCGATTCTCCCTCATCGACAATGCATACTCAGTGATTGAAAGGCCATTAAACCCATTAATGGGGTGCTCTTTAAATAAAATAAGTCCCTAAAAGGCATCTTAGACTTGGCAAAGTCGGTAGAGCTGACAGCGTGCTGGGCCTGCCCGGGGACCGTCAATATAACAGAACGAATATGGAGCGGGGGGCGCGGGGGGCGGGCAAGCAGAGGATAGGGGGATCGGGAACGATGAATAACTTGGTGCATAAAGGACAAGTGTTGCCAGACAGGCTTAATGGCTTTTATTTTATTTTTGACAGGATTTACAAAACGAGTAGATGAAGGGAAGTTTGCATCTCGATTTCAGTTAAACATTTGGCACTGCGTCCCACCAAATTTCATGCGCGAAATTAATTCAAATTGTCTTGGATGGAAGCGTGGTCACATGGGTTGAAACTTGGCTGGCGTTCCTCGAACAGCAGGGAGAGGGAGGTGGCCCCCTGTGGCCGGCCTGGTGGTATGGCCTCGTTTTAGTTTCTGTCAGAAACTGGGGCTCCTCATTCTCCAGCTCCCCCCTCTATGCTACTAATAATAACAGCTAACGTTAATTGATGACACACAATGTTCCAGACGCTTCCGCTTACTGAGACCCTTTGTTCTTTTCGCTCCTTGGGATTCTTTTTTTACTCTCCACCTTCCTCTCCAAGCAGCTAGTCAGCTGTGTTGATGACAAATGTGATTAGAATGTAGAGGATGCATGGCAAAGGGAAAATGTTTGGGAGAAGCAAGAAGAGACAGGAGCTTCCGCCCTCTGGTTAGTAACCGATTCCCTTGAGAGACGCAGGTGAGCTGAGGGGTCGGCGGGTCTGAGCGCTTCGTCTCCCGTAGCCCGCTACCCCTGAGAGGAGTCTCTCGGGGACAGTCGCAGAGGCTGCCGCCACCGGCCAAGCTCAGAGGCGGAGAGTGGTCAGGTCCAGATGGACCATTTGGCTGAGAACGTCGGCCTCTCAGCAGTGACCTTCAGGGACGAAGGACGGTGAGTCAGCCGCCCGCCATCTCTCCCGTCCTGGAGAAGTGAAGACTCAATCAGAAAATGAGTGGCGTTCTAGGAAAACGTTTTTCTGACACACTTCAGGTTGTGGAGGCACTGGCTCAGTTATTCCTCACAGAAATGCTGGGAAGTCCAGATCAAGAAACAGGCGCAGAGAGGACAAGTCATGGAGCCAGAGAGAAACTCGGGCAGAAGCCTCCTCTACTAAGATTTTGCCCTTGCTGAAGGGCGGTAAGAACCCCCCGATTGAAGTCCAAGTTCCTGTTGCACGTAAGGCAAGGACCACTTAGAGACTATGGTGAGTGGGAACACATATTTGGAAATGAATAGCCTAACCAAGGAGAGCAGGAATACCCGCAAAGCTCTAGTTTGTTTTATGGTGCTACCAGGAAAAGTGGCTGACTTCCTCCATTCCTTCCCTCCTCCTTCCCTCCTTCCTTCCTTCCTTCCTTCCTTCCTTCCTTCCTTCCTTCCTTCCTTCCTTCCTTCCCTCCTTCCTTCTTTTCTTTCTTCTTTCCTCCCTCCCTTCCTTCCTTTCTTCCTTCCTTCCTTCCTTCCTTCCTTCCTTCCTTCCTTCCTTCCTTCCTTCCTTCCTTCCTTCCTTCCTTCTTTCATTTATTCAGTGAACATGTATATTGGGAGCCCCTTGTGTGACAGCCACAAGCTCGAGTCAGGCCCAGTGTCTGCTCTGTGAGGACACCTGCCTGGTGAGGGCGCACACACAAATGGGCAATTTCTCTCAGGGCTGTTTTTCTTCTCCTTCTTGATACTTCTTCAATAACACTGAACTTAATTTTTTCAATTTATTGGATTCCAAGTTTAATATTTGAATTTTTTTTCCTGCATTTTTTTAACGTTTATTTATTTTTGAGACATAGAGACAGAGCGTGAGCAGGAGAAGGGCAGAGAGAGAGGGAGACACAGAATCCGAAGCAGGCTCCAGGCCCTGAGCTGCCAGCATAGAGCCTGACGCGGGGCTCGAACCCACAGACCGTGAGATCATGACCTGTGCTGAAGCTGGCCGCCCAACCAACTGAGCCACCCAGGCGCCCCTAATATTTGAATTTTTAAAGCTAATGAGCTAGATCAACATATATTTGCTCCATTGAGTTTTGACAAAGGTATTGAAGCCGTTCACTTGGAAAAGGATAGTTTTTTCAATAAATGATGCTGAAACAGCTGGACATTTATATGGTGGAAAAAGTGAATCATGACCTTTATCCCACATACACAAAAGATAACTGAAATGGTTAATAGACATAAATAAAAAGCTGGAGTTATAGAACCTAGAAGAAAAGGAAGGAGAAAATCTTTATGATTCTGTCTTATCTAAGATTCCCTAGGATACAAAAAGAAATAATCATTTAAAAAGAGATAAATTTAATAACTTCGTAAGCTGATGAATGCTATCTGTACTTACTGAGGTAGAACTGCATAATGTATTGAACCATAGAATCACTATGTTGTACATATGAAACTAAAGAAACGTTGTAAAAAAAGATACATTTGACTTGATTAAAGTGAAAACGTTTTATTCTTTGAAAGATGCCATAGAAGATTGACTGCAAGCCAGATAAATATTCACAAAACAGTTATCTCACCAAAAAACCAAAAACCTGTATTCGCAACATAAAGACTCCGTACAATTCAGTAATTAAAAAAAAAAAAAAAAAAAAACAACTCAGTTTAGAAACATGGGCAAAAATATGAACAGAAATTTCACAAAAGAAAATGTGTGAAAGGCCAAAAAGCCGCCCAACATTTCATCTCATCAGGGAAATAAAAATGAAAACCACAACAGGATATCACTACGCGCCTTAAAGAACAGGTAAAAGGTAAAAAGACTGACAATGCCAAGTGTTGGTGAGTTTGTGGAGCAACTGGAATGCTCTTATACTGTTAGGGGAATGTGAAATGGTCCAGTTGCTTAGGAAAGCAGTGTGGCAATCTCTTACATGGTTAACGGCACCATTACCATTTACTCAACAATTTCAATCTTAGGTAACTAACCAAGAGAAATTAAAACATATACCCCAGCAAAAATTTGTGCATGCATGTTCCTCGTCGCTTTATTTATAATAGTTAAAAAGCATAAACAACCCACATGGCCATCCACTGTTAAGTGGATAAGCAAATTGCAGTGTAGCCTTGTGATGGGATACAAACAGCAATAAACAGAAGAAAACCTATGGAAGCGCGAAACATGGACAAATCTCAGACACACTGTGCTGAGAGGAAGGAGCCAGATACCGAAGACTACATAATATATGATTTCATTTCTACTTTATCATTGAGAAAGTAAAACTAACCTGTAGTTTATGACAAATGAGCAGAACAGTGGTTTCTTGGGGTTGGGGTGAGGAGACCGCAACAGTGTACAAGAAAACTTTTGGGGGTGTTGGAAATGATCTGTTTCTTTTTTTTTTTCATTATCCTGTTGGCACTTTGTTCATTTTTAAAATTAATTAATTAATTAAGTTTTTAATTTACATCCAAGTTAGTATACAGTGCAACAATGATTTCAGAAGTAGATTCCTTAATGCCCCTTACCCATTTATCCTGCCCCCCACAACCCCTCCAGTAACCCTTTGTTTGTTCACTATATTTAAGAGTCTCTTATGTTTTGTCCCCCTCCCAGTTTTTATATTATTTTTGCTTCCCTTGTCTTATGTTCATCTGCTTTATATCTTAAATTCCTCATATGAGTGAAGTCATATGATATTTGTCTTTCTATGACTGATTAATTTCATTTAGCATAATACCCTCTAGTTCCATCCATGTAGCTGCGGATGGCAAGATTTCGTTTTTTTGATGGCCGAGTAATACTCCATTATATATTATATATACATAAATATATATGTTTATATATATATGATATATATGAAAAAGAAGATGTGGTGTATATATGTGGTGTACAACATCTTCTTTATATGTATATATACACCACATCTTTATCCATTCATCCATTGATGCACATTTGGGTTCTTTCCGTATTTTGGCTATTATTGATAGCACTGCTATAAACATACCTGTATCCCTTGGATAAATACCTAGTCGTGCAATTGCTGTGTCATAGGGTAGTTCTATTTTTAAAATTATCTGTTTCTTAGTTGGGGCATTTGTTACATTTGTGGATGTCTACATTTGTTAAAATTCATTGAACTGTATATAATGTGGGGACATTCTATTATATGTAATTATATCTCAGTAAAATAGATTCAAAATGAAAAACCAAACAACTAAGTGAATCACAAGCATTTGAATAAATAATAGCATTTATTTTATTACGTGTTCAAAATATACAAACCCATTTCTTAACCAAATTTTCTTATACAATGAAGTAGAGAAATATTACATACGAGAAAAACTCCACGTTCTGACCATGTTCTCACTGCAGTCGAAGGCTCTGGAAAACAGTGATGCATTCACCACGTAAGTAAAAAGAATAGGAAAGGAAGACTCCCTTATAATTCTTTCAAGGAATCATTCGATTCCTACTTAATCGAGTTTTTTCCTGCCCAGATGCCCAGGAGAAGTAGGAAACTGGCTATTTATCTACATGGCACGGCAAGTTCATAAATACTAAATTCGCTTCCTCCCGCCTCCTTCTAGGCTTTCCACGGTCGTGTAGAACGTGGAACAGATTGGCCTCCATTAGAGCCAGGAGAAGGAAAAGGGAATTGCCACTCTGGCTTAAGAAAAATATCTGACAAAAATACAGCTTTCTTTTATTGTCTGGCAAAGTGGCAAAGAGTTGAGAAGTAAACATACTATCTATTTTGCTCGGAGCATTATATTTCATTGACAAATAGTGTAAGTTTTATAACACAGACTGCTGACATCTGTTATAAACAAGGTTTTGGAATAGCTTTTGGGCGAATTCCCCCTCACCAAAAGCTAGATGAAAATGCCTTCGTGCTGTGGGCTGGATGCCCACAGTGTGCTATGGAACACACGTACACAACATACACAATGCATACAACGAATTCTTTGTAGAATTCGGTATGTTGCCAGGAGTGGATTTTTTGTTTCTGTTTTCAAAGCAAATGGCCTCATGTGTGACTTACGCTGTAGAGAACACGGGCAAACACCAAACTGTGTGTCTTCTTGGTACCTGAGTTTGGGAAACAATTCTTCCCTTGTAAGTTCCTTAAACAAAGGGTACCCCCTCTGCCTAGGCTCCTGTCTGGACCCAGGGGAGTGGACTTTGTTGGCGATTCACATGTGGTTCTGCATGGGGGCCGCCACGGGTCAGTATTTGTCTTCACCTCTGCCTGTTTGGGGGATAGCAAATAGGTCCCGCTGGTGCGTGGACAGTAGGATAAAGACACGGCCCTACGCAACTGTGTATTAATGTATCGTGTGGGGAAGAGTGGAGGGGGAGAGAGTCTTTGCAGATCTGTTCCTCACCAGATATTCCCATCAAGATAGGGGAACTATTTTTCTCTGATGAAACAATGAGTTAGAGAAGCCTGAAAGATACTCAAGGTCACTTTCTATCCCACTGTGTGGGATTACATCTGCCTTTGTTGTTCTTTGCACTGTCTTCAAAATATAGACAGTTTCCAAAGATCCGTCCTAGGTCCTTGTCTGTGCTCTTGATGCTGGGCAATCCCATTCACTCCACGGCCTCATCTTTCATCTGCATCCACCCAGTGCCTGCTCTGGCCTGACGCCGAGTCTGTGGAGGTGAATCTAACTCAAGTGGGGCCTTCTGGAAGCTCACAATCATACAGGAAGCCACACGTGGCCCTCTGATTAGGTAACTTGTTTATGACAGAGACGTGCTCCGAGTATAGACGGCAGAGATGGCATGACAGAAGAGGTGATCGCAAGGTCAGGGGAGTGTTTGTAGAGAGGTGAGAGACGTCTAGGGTGTTGGTCAGGGAGAAAGGGGTCAGAGAGGGGAAGGGTATTCCTGGAGAAGGAGTATTAGGAACAAAGGCATCAAGTTGCCTTGGGGAATTGCAAGTGTATTGGTTTGAATTAAAACATTAATAGCAAATTCCTGGTGCGCCTGGGTGGCTCTGTCAGCTGAGCATCAGACTCTTGGTTTCGGCTCAGGTCAAGATCCCAGGGTTGTGAGATCGAGCCCTGTGTTGGGTTTTGCATTAAGCATGGAGCCTGCTTAAGATTCTCTCTCTCTCTCTCTCTCTCTCTCTCTCTCTCAATCCCTCTGCTCCTCCCCCCACCCTCGCTCTCTCTCTCTCATAAAAAAATAAAAGAAAAAAAAAAAGAAAAGAAACTCTTAAAAAATTCCCACATAGCTCTTACTATGTGCAAAACACTAGCCGAGCTTTTTTTCTTACTCCTATCAATCCTTCTGATGCTTCCCCTGCCAACCCTTTCCCGATCTCTCTCCGTGGAAACAATCTCACTGTCCTCTGGACTTCCGTAGCATTGAAACGATGACCTTTATTTCTTCAGCTTGTAGTTCAGCTCCTAAAGTGTATTTGATACGCTGCGTTTGGCTCTGGGCCCTGGGAGACGGAGACGGGCAGACAGATGCAGGTTTCGTATCTCCTTCTTAGCACCCAGCACGATACCTTGCACATACGTGCCACTAAAAAAGTTTGCTCGTCCCCGAATGAATGAATGAATGAATGGTCTCTTCGGGCACTATCGTGGTAACTCACTACTACCACGTTTTCCTTCTTGAAACCACTAGCTTGTGATTTAAGATTCAAATCCCCTTTCTGTAATATAACACTTTTTTTTAAAAACAAGAAAAGGTGTTCTTGCCCATGTCCAGAGTTATGGCACACCTTTTAACTTGGCCCAAGGTAACAATCAAGTTCTTTTGGCGGGCCTTCATTTTCCTAAATTCCCCTTCTTCCTGTAACTCCATTCCTGGGAAGTTTCTTTCTTGTACTTTCCTATGTTTCTATCTGCTGGCTTCCAGGTTCTCCCTTGATTCTAGGTGAACGTGCCTGCCTTGGACTCACCTCCCCTCAGCTGAAGAACCTCTTGAGTTTTGCCCAGAGAATGTCTAGATAGTCACTCTCCCGGGACACAGTGTTTCTCTCCCCCCGCGTCGTGGCTCTGAACCTGCTTCCTTTAAGTGCTCCGAGGTCTTCCCACATCTGCCCACACCTTTCACGCCTTCTAGGGTTCACCCGCCCTCCCCTCCGCTGCCCCCAAGGAGTCTCTGCCATCTTGGTGACATGGACATCGTATCCATTTCCGGGCGTCATTTTTTTCTCCCAGGAGAGCTTTGGCATGTCTAAAATCAACTCCCCCCTTACATTCTGAGCCATCCTAGGTTTTTCCATTCCAGGTGTCATGAAAATCACTTGGCTTAATGTCTCACATCATAAGTTGTAGTTGTTTTTGCTCAAATTCTCTTCTAGCCCCTCAGAGAAACTGTTCCCTTCAGCTCCCTCCGATAAATCAAAGCTCAGACTTGCATTTCATGGACTCAATATTAATTGAGCATACATTATGTGCCAAGCAATGCAGATAGTTTGGTGGGAAAGACAGATGCGTGGTGAGGACTCTGTGTTTAGTTCCCGGGGAACAGGGAGCAGGGGAGGGAGCTGGATGCTGGAGAACCCGACACCTGAGTGCAGTCGCCAAGAAGATGGAGATCCCCAGGTTCACTGCTCTGGATGGCAGAGACAGATGGGTAGTCGGGGGAGGAGAGGGAACATTCCAGGCCAAGTAGAGAGAATTTAGGACCAGTCTCATTTGTGAAGCCCTGTCTCTCTCTCTTCTCTCTCCCTCTCTCTCTCTCTTGGCACTCTTGCCAACCCACCTTGGGTGTTTCACTTAATGGACATCTGGTCTCCTCAGCTCTATTTTTTTTTTTTTTGAAAATTTTTAATGTATATTTTATTTTTGTGAGAGAGAGAGAGACACACACACACACAAAGTGTGAGTGGAGGAGGGGCAGAGAGAGAGGGAGACACAGAATCCAAAGGGAGCTCCAGGCTCTGAGCTGTCAGCACAGAGTCTGAGGCGGGGCTTGAACCCACACACTGTGCAATCATGACCTGAGCTGAAGTCAGACACTTAACCGACTGAGCCACCCAGGTGGCCCATCCCCAGCTCTATTTTAAGTGTCGTAAGAAGAAAGATGCTGTCACTTCCTGGGGATTCCGTGACATTGCTCCAAGTAGCAGGCACTATTCAGAAGAGCAGATGCTGGAGGGGTGTTGGAGGGATGAGTGAGAAGTCTGTAGAGGCGGGCTCCTTTAAATGAAACGGAAGGTTGTGTCCTCGTGTGTAAAGAGAGCTCCACTCGTGCCTCGAAATGAAGAGCGAACAGACGATTAATAGCTTCTAGCTTCTGGCCTGGGTGTGGTAACATCCAGGCCATTAATATGCTGTTGGGCCCTTTCCACGGACATTTGTTTCCGCGAAGCCGTGCTGCGGCATTTCCCAGGCCCTTGGCTTCCTCTCCTACCGTTCGCACGCCCTCGGGGAGGAAGGGCTCTCTCTCTCTCTCTCCCTGTTTATGAACAAGGTAATGTGTGTCAAATTGCCTTGGCTTAACCAGGCGATCGTGCACCTTTAAGAGGTACGGGGAAATGTTTCTCTGCGGTCCGATTGGCCCATAACGCACATCTGTTCTCTTGACCAAACTCCAGCAATCTGCCCCCGCTGAGCTGCTAACTCCACAACCTGCTCCTGGCCGGCGGCCCGGGCCCAGCAGGGCAGTCTCTGTGTGGCCGGCCGGCTGGGTTTCCGGCTGTCCAGAGGCGCTGGAGGGTGGCAGCCGGGGGACGCCAACTTCACGGGGTCTCGCAGCTTCAGGGCATTCCCCAGGAAATCGACGGAGGGCTCAGGAGGGACCCGGTGGAAAAGCAGAGCAGGGAAGGGGATTCGCCACAGAGAAGCCACGGCCGCGGCCCTGGGGAACTTTGAGTGGAAACTGAAACCAGTATCTGCTTGTTTTTCCCTCCTGGAAGACGACCCACAAGGGGGTTGGATTCACTGAAAAGCCAGACACCTTTTTGTTCTTCCCCGAACTCTGGCTTCCCCCAAATTCCACGCCTGGGTTCCGCACCGTAAGCACCAGCGCAGGGTTAAGCCTGGCCGCCTTCGTGGAGGAAGTCACTTCCAAAGACCTCCATACCCAGCCCCCTCACCGCGTCTCTTCTCTGCGCTCCACGACCTCCACCCCTTTCCCAGCCGCAGCCGCCACTCACCCGGATTACTGCACCCCCTTCCCCTTGCTTCTGTTCTTGCCCCACTGTGGACCACGCTCAACACAGGCGCCGGAACTTGCCTCTTAAGATAGGCAACTACTGTGGGGTAGTTGGGTGGCTCAGTAAGTTAAACATCCGACTCTTGATTTCAGCTCAGGTCATGATCTCACAGGCTCGTGGGATCCAGCCCCGCGTCAGTCTCTGCACTGACAGCATGGAGCCTGCTTGGGGTTCTCTCTCCCCCCGCTCTCTCTCTCAGCCCCTCCCCTGCCTCTCTCAAAATAAATAAATAAACTTAAAAAAAAATTAAGGCAGGTCATGTCACATCTTGGTTCAAAGCTTTCCGCTGGTTTCCCCTCTGACACAGAAGAAATGTCAGGATCATAGTGGCCATCGGGACCCGTCCCCTCCTGACCTGGATTCCTTCTCTACGCCTCGCTCACTCGGCTCCAGCCACGCTGACCCTCTGTTCCTTTTCTTTGGTACTCCTTCTCCCAGGTGTCTTCGGTTCTTTGCTCAGCTGTCCCCTTAGGTCACTCCCTCACCGTCTTCTGGGCCTCGCTCAAATATGGCCTCTTCCTCAGGGCCGTCCTGTCACCCCCGTTTGAGATCGCTCTCCCGACCACCGGAGAGAGAGTTCTTGTTCTGCTTCTTGGTGTTAGTTTTCCCACAGTACTTGCCATCCTGTGACACAGTAGAGATGCTACATTTTTATTTTCTCTTTACCTCCAACTCGCGTTTTGTCTGCCATTGTTCATGGCTGGATCCTAGCACGGGGCCTAGCATAAGGCTGGCCACACAACTGGTGCTCGTGAAAATGTCGGAATGAACGGATGGCTGACGGAAAATTGAACCAGCGAGAGCAGGAGGTGTGAGATTAAAAGCTCAAAATCTGAAGAGATAGGAGCAGTGAAGTCTTCTGAGAACAGAAAGAGTGCCCTGGACTTAATCCTAGGCTATGAACAATAATTAGTGCAGGAAACGACATAGGAGAGTATTGGTCAGAGACGATAACGGTACTAAATTCAGCGTTCTAGCTGAGGATGGTGTGCATTGCTTCTTGCTCTGTTAAGAACATTCATGTGCTTTTCCACTTAATAAATACTTAATGATTATCCGCTCTGTGCACGTCAGCCTGAGAAGGGTACGGAAGACACCAAACAAATCAGGCACCTCCCTCTGGCCGCGCACCCGCATACTCACTTTCAGGGGCATAAGGTGAACACGCATTTGCCAAAAAACCCAAAGCTGGATGTGACAGAGGTGGAAGTTGCTGGGGCTAGGGTCTGGAAGAATCTTTGGAGATGGTGGCACTGGACCTGGGCCCCGGGGCTCTGTGTGAGCTAGAGCCAGAGTGTGGGAGGGGGCGTTTGGAGCTGAGGGCCGAAATAGTAAAGTAAAGGGACCACGTGCACGGCGAGGGACTCGGTCACATGTTAGTCCCATTCACATTGCAGCCTGGCTCTATTTCTCAGAGAAAAGTCATTTCCAAAACCACCGCTGAGGAGGAGGTGACATAGAGTAAATTGAGCACCCTCTCCTCTCATGCCGGCATCCCCTGGCTTCAAAATGTGATCTCCGGAAGAGCAGCCTCGGTGTCACCGAAGATGTTACTTATGAGGTTAGAAATGCAAATTCTCAGGCCCTGCCACAGAGCCACTGATTCAGAAACTCTGGGGCGGGCCCGGCACTCTGTGTTCTAACAAGCACTTCAAGTGTTCTAGAGAAATGGTACCGTGGTACGTCCAGTTATGTTCCTCAGTCAGCAGGCATAACTCAGGAGTCGTGGGGTCTCCAACGGAGAAGTCTGGTCCTCGTCAGGAAACACCAAGACCGTGCTGCAGGAGCCCGTCACCACTCCCCTCCCCCTTCTGTGCCAAAACACGGGCACCGTGTGTGGCAGGATGAAGAATGGTACAATGGCCCAGACCATTCCTTCAGAGAAGCGGACTTAGAACTTCCTGGGCTTTGGGCATCCGGAGACTCCCAGGGACTCCACTGCCCCAGTGTGTTAGCGGTTTCTCTTTCTGTAGCACAGAATTAGAGTTCCACTCTCAGTACCTTGAGTTAAGGATCATCTTCTTCAGGTGTCATTGTTTATGGAGCTGGTGTCTCTGGGAGGACAGCAGTCATTACTGCCTGAAGGTCTCATCATCTATCTCATCACCGTTACTGAGCGCGCCTGCCCCCCGCCCCCCATCATCACACAAAACACTGATGGAGAATCTGTACCGTCTTGGGTGCTGTGCTTGGAGAGACCATTACTGACCCTTCCTCCAGTGAAGACGTGGGAAGAGGAGACCGTGCGTGTTTGGAGGGACCTCGGAAGAAGAGGGGGTCAGAGGGGGCGGGATCTCACGATGATGAAGAACACAGTCGTTGAGGCAGGCAGAATTTGTTTGAATCTTAACTCAGCCAGTTACTAGCTTTTTGATCTCAGGCAAATGATCTATTTCCTGACCCTCAGTTTCCTCAGTTGGAAAGCAGGTATAATCCCCAACTCCCACGTGTGTTTGTCACAAAGAAAGGGGCGCTAAAGCCTGTAAAGCCTCCAGCACGGTGGCCGGCGTCTACGAAGTGTTCAATTATTGGCAGCTACCACGATGATCAGTGTGGAAGGGGACCAAAGTTTCCATGTTTCCGAGTTTGCTCGTGAGTTACTCTCCTTCCGAGTTTCTACTCTTGGCCTTGCATCCCGACAGGAGGGTCAAGATGATGCTCCCCTCTTATACTGTTTTATTGGGACAGTGATTTCCGTGAGGGCTTCAGGCCACTGCATGTTGTCGTAGGAGCGAAGAGGAAAATGTGAAAAATGTGTCAGACCCAGTCTCCTGAAAATCCAAGTTCTTTTCGATGGTGGGATTTTCGAAACCATTTCATTCCATCTTTCACAAATCCTTAAAGTGCCTCCACTCTAAAGAGAAAAGAGAAAGTACCCAGGATGTCCAACGTACATCTCCCGGATTGTCAAAAATTAAGCAGTCTGGGGGCGCCTGGGTGGCTCAGTCGGTTGGGTGGCCAACTTCAGCTCAGGTCATGATCTCACGGTCTGTGAGTTCGAGCCCCGAGTCGGGCTCTGTGCTGATGGCTCAGAGCCTAGAGCCTGCTTCGGATTCTGCATCTGCCTCTCTCTCTCTCTGTCCTTCCCCTGCTCACTCTCTGTCTCTCAAAAATAAATAAACGTTAAAAAAAATTAAGCAGTCTGAAAACACAAGTGTAGGGGAGGCTGAGGGCTAATGGGGCCTCTCCTACACAGCCAGGGGGACTATAGATTGACGTTATCACTTTAGAAAACAATTTGGAACTGTCTAGAAAAGTGGAATACACATATATACCTGACAACCCAGAAATTCTACTCTTGTTGCACCTGTGGAGAATCTCTTCACCTATGACCTTGAAGACACATGCAAGAATGAAAATAGAAAACAAGACAAAAGTGGACACGAGTCAAATTTCCATCAACAGAACGTTGGTTAAATAACTGGTGATCTTTACGTATAATGGAGTAGTCCACAGGAAGGACAATGAATAAACTGTGACTATATGCAGCCACACAGCCGAATCTTAGGTAACATGTTTGAGTGAACAAACCAGGTATCAGAAAGCTACTTAAATGTTTATTTATTTACTCTGAAAGAGAGTGAGCATGAGTGGGGGAGGGGCAGAGGGAGAGGGAGAGAGAGAATCCCAAGCAGGCTCCGCACTGTCAGCTCAGAGCCCGTTGGTGGGGCTTGAACTCACGAACGGTGAGATCATGACGTGAGCGGAAACCAAGAGTCGGACGCTTAACCAACTGAGCCGCCGGAGACCTCACAGAAGGCTACTTAAAGTGTGCTCATCGTGTTTAAAAGCTTCAAAGGCAAAACTAAATAATATCTTATTTAGGATTATATATATAACACACATATGGTTCTATATGACCTCCACATCATATATATGATAAAATTCTTTTTTAAAAATCAAAGAAACGAGAAGCACAATTTGGGGTAAGAAGGTATGAGCAACAAGATTGATAATATTCTACTCTTTGAGCTGGGTGATAGGTTCCCAGTATTTGTTTATTTTATTATTTGGCTTCATATCTGATGTTGCATGCATTACGTTGCATGTGTTCTTATGAAGATATCAAACATCGCTACAATTTTTTTTTTTGGTCTGGCTTTAGAGGCAGACAGGCAGGGGCGTGAATCTCATTTCCCACGTGCTCTTGGGTTGTTCCTTCCCCTTCTCAAACCGGTAATGGTTAAATCTGTCATTTAAAAAAATTTTTTTTAATGTTTATTTATGTTTGACAGAGAGACAGACAGACAGAGCACGAGCAGGGGAGGGGCAGAGAGAGAGGGAGACACAGAATCCGAAGCAGGCTCCAGGCTCTGAGCCATAAGCACAGAGCCCAACGCGGGACTCGAACTCACAGACCGCCATGATCATGACCTGAGCCGAAGTCGGATGCTTAACCGACTGGGCCACCCAGGCGCCCCTTAAATCTATAATTTTTGGAGAGCTTCCTCAACGCTAAGCCCCTGAGCTAAGTACTTTCATCTAATATCACATTTAATCCTGCGAAATCTCTTTGATGTGGATAGTATTCCCATTTTGCAGATGCCGAACTGAGGCCGAGTGAGGCCAGTAAAGGCGCCACGGCTTAGCTAGTGAGTGGCTGGGCGAGGATTCCGGGACAAGCCTGACTCGAAATGCCTGCCTCTAACCAGACACCACAGCCCTTCGACATTTGTGAAATCAGGATCATTTATTACCGAGTCACAGTGTTGTTCTGAGTCCTGAGTGCCAGGTTGCCCGCGAAGGATGTTATAAATCTAAAGGCCTGTGGCGCGCCAGCCTGCCCCCCTAACTCAGGGGGCCCTGTGGGGTTGGTGCCCCTCTCGTGCCTCTGCCAACCTCACTCGCTTTTAGGCTCCGAGGGGCCGGCAAGGAAGCAGGCGCTGAGGGTACAGCGCTTGTGGCTTTTACCCCGGACCAGCTTCCCTGGGGGCGTTTTGATGTCTACAGCCTCAGGAGGCCAGGCCTTGGGCCTGCGGGGGTTAGCAAAACAAAGAATCTTCACTCCAGATCGGATCTTCCGCGCACCCAAACCAGGAACACAGGGCGGTCATTCTGGAGAATGCGCAGGTCCTTGCTTTTCGACGCTTGGGAGAAAGCTGCCTTCCTGCTGTTCTTGCTGTTCTCGTGTGAACCCCTGTGTGCGGTCAATGCCACGTGCGACAGGCACGCACACAGGCCGGTAGGGAGATACGCGAGTGGCCTGAGGACTGGCTTCTGCAGGCGCTTCGATCACCTCACATCGCGGCAGCTTAACTGGCGTCTTTGTCGTTAGAAATATGGGGACGACATTTAATACCCCCACGGGCCTCTTGTCTGGTTGATAAAATCTTCCCATCTGTTTCCAGCAACGGATCCCTCCAACTTCTTAAGGCTGTTTGAGGCTTTGCCTTACCTAGGAGCGAGCCAGGGTGTGGGTAGGTGAGATGCGGGAATTTCTGCTGGCTTCGGCACAGTGGTTTCTGGAACTCTTTGGTTTTGGCTTTTTTCAAAAAGTGAACTGACTCCGAGGTTAGTTCCCTTTCTAACTGATTGATCTTTTACACTTGGCGATTACATGTATTTAGAAAGTGGGTAGGATTTGGTTCTTCTCGAATAGAACTAATTTGCCATTTGCGGTAAAGAGTGAAATTCAAGAGACTGTGGTGGGCCAAGCACACGTGTTTTGCTTTTCTTTAGATGTACACCCTGGGCTTATGGTTCTTGCGCTAATCGTAGTTGAATTAGAGCAACTGGCTTGTTTATTTTAGATCATTTATAGCCATTCTGTGTTTTTTTTCCTGATGCCTTAGAGAGGGGAGAAAAAGCCACCATTTGTAGAAGGCTCATTATGTTCTGGGCTTTTTATGTGTATTATTTAATTTGGTTCTCATGACATCTCTGGAGGAAAACCTTATAATCTCTATTTCACAGATGGGAAATCCAGCTGAGCGTGTGTCATGTTCAAGTTTACAGTTAGTGGAGGAGCTGGGGTTTGAACTCAGGTCCCAAAGCCTTCTACCAAAGCACACTGCTTCCCAAGCCTCCCAGTTTGGGCCAAACTGGACAAGAAAAGAAGGACTGGAGCAATGGCTTTCCACACAGCGCGGTGACCACATGGCTGTGCTGGTTGGGAGGCTGAGTGCAAGCGTTTCTGTTACTCCTTCATGTGGCGAATAGTTTATTTTCCTGTGGAGTGAGGGGGTCTCGCTTGCATTTTGTATTGTAATCTGATGTTCCTTTGATATTCCTTGAAATATCAAACCCAACCCAGCTCGACTGCTCGTCTTCTCCACGTTACAAGTTCCTCATTGATAAAACTGGGATAATAGTAGTATTTACTTCTTAGTGGCTGGGAGTTAAATAAAGTGTCACCATAACGAGTTAAATAGGGTGTCACCATAATGTGTGTGGGTGGCAACTCAATACAGGGGTGCCGTTATTGTGGCTAGCCCTGAAGTGCACACCTTTTTGTTTTTTTAAGCTTATTTTGAGAGAGAGAGACATGCATGAGTGGGGGAGGGACAGAGAGAGAGAGAGAGAGAGAGAGGGAATCCCCAGCAGGCTCCATGCTGTCAGCGCAGAGCTCAACGCAGGGCTCACGAACTGTGAGATCACAACCTGAGCCGAAATCAAGAGTCAGATGCTTAACCGACTGAGCCACCCAGGGCACCCCTGATGGCAGGATCAGAAACAGCTCATCGTGGTTTATAAACTTTGAAATTCCTGAGTCTGTGTCACAACGTATTGTTAATAAAACACGGCACTAAGGTACTCTTCCTATTTGGAAAGCGATTGCTGGCTTTGGATTTTACGGCTTGAATTTGTTTGTTTGCCTTCTAGTGTGCATAGCTTAGGAAAAGTAAGCTTTAAGCTCCTTATTCTTTGCAACAAATGCCTCTTTCATTCTCTTACCTGCTGCCAAATATTTATGCAGTATTGGATGTGTTCATTCACTTACTCAGCAAATGCCGAGCCCCTACTTCATCTTCTTAGGACCTCGGACTTGTAGCCCACAGGTTCCTGTGCACCAGGAGGCCAAGTTCTAGTGCAGGGAGACATACACTTCCATGAGTCGTCATATCTCTCATCGTCAGCTCATATCACATATAGGAAATGCACTGGAGCCAGGGGCGGAAGCAGCTATATCTGTGTCTGGAAGAAAGGAGGACAGCAAGGAAGACTTGGAGATGGAGGAAACAAGGGCCCAGAAGGGGAGGCGTGTGACGTTTTTTGTCCCAAGACTTAGGGGTGTTGATAGGATCAAAAGCAGGTTCCATGTGAGGGAGACAGGAGACAACTCAAGGAAGGCCAACAGTCCAGATTAAGAAGGAATTCCCAGGCCACGCCAAGGATCGAGGATCAGGGCCTTTATGTGTACACACTCAGCAAACTCGACAGGATTTTCATGGAGTCGGGGCATCGGATTTCCATTGTAGAAGGAAAGAAGCTAAGACCGGAGGCAGGGATACCAGTTAATAATACCAGCAGCTTGTGTTTTAACTCAGTCCTCAAAAGTACCCTATGAACTAGGTACTGAAAAGAAACTATCCCAAGGCTCACACATCCACTGAGAAGGAGCCAGTTGGATTTGAACCCTATCAGCATGGCTCCGGAGTCTGCAGATATAAACATTAGACGATAGTATCTGACTTGAAGTCTACTGTCTAAGAAACCATAATAACAGTCCTCATGAAAAACGATGAATACCGAACCTCCTGGGTAGCACCAAGGCCGCAGGATAGGGGACAGTTTTCCCCTATTTCAGAGGCTGCTATCCACTCAATGTCCGTTTTCTCTCTTAGAACTCTCAGTTTTCCTCTGAGAACACGACCGCCTGGCATAGGGATTACAATCCCCAGCTATCCCTGCAGCTAGGTGTGGCCATGAGTCAAAGTTCTGGCAAATGAAATCTTTGGGGGTGCTGTGTGACAGCTTCTAGAAAATTTCCTAATGATTGGCACATGCCCTTTGGCTCCTTCTTCCTTATCCCTTTCTCCATCCTGCTTCGGGGAATGTAGGTGTGGTGGCTACTCTCTTGGTAGGTACTGTCTCCCTGGAAGGAGCGTGGACACCTGACGTCTTGGTGAAATGGAACTATTACACCAGCCTGGACCACCTTCTTAGGGATTTTCCCTGAGAGATCAAATTTTATTGTGCTTTAGGTAGTAGTATTTTGGGCCTTTGTTACTTTCGGCCAAACCTAACTCTTACCAATACATCCCTCACTTTCTAGAGGAAAATTACAAATGTTGGAAATATGCTAAAATAGAAGGATCAGTACAGGTGAAGTCAACTCTCCACGTTGTAACACAGAAACCGTGGTTCAATTTGTTTTTCTGCGACGGTTTAAAAAACTCAAAATTTTTGTCCCGGTAGACAATAAAAACAAAGAAAGCCAGGATCAGGGAAGAGGATGACCTGATTTCCCAGCGTGGCGGGGTCAGGAGACACAAATGTGCCCGCATCCCATTGCATTAAGGCCCTCCTCCCCACTGCCACCCTCAGAGGGAAACGGTCACCTGTATCGGATTTGATTTTTTATTCCCCACCCCTCCCTGTAATAATACGATTATACACCCTCACCCTTTGCCATGTGACATTGGCAAAGGTAAAGTATATTCTGCCTGGTAAAGTAGGCGGAATATGCATCCTCTTGCCATTCATTTTAGGGCTTGGCCGTGCAACTTGCTCGGTCATCAGAATGTTACTGGTTGCAATACAGGTAAAGGCTTTAAATATGCTTGGGTGTTTCTGTTTGTTTCTTACACTCCTGCCATGTACGGTGAGAAGTACACATCCTTGAATGAAACGCTCATGTATGAAAATACATGAACGATCTTTTTGAGTCAGTACAAGAGCCCGACGCAGGACTCAAACTCATGAACCACGAGATCATGACCTGAGCTGAAGTCAGACGCTTAACCGACTGAGCCACCCAGGCGCCCCTCAGTTCACCTATTTAAAGTATACAATTCAATGGTTCTTTGTATTTTTATAGATTTGTGTAGCCATCATCACAACCAATTTTAGAATACTTTCATCAGCTCCCCAAGAAACCCTTTAGCGGTTACTTCCTGCTCCCCAAATTCCAGTCCCCTTCTCCATCTTGAGGCAATCACTAATATACCTTCTATGGTATATTAGTGGATGTGTCTATTCTGGAAATTTCATATAAATGGAATCATACATCACGTATTCTTTTGTGACTGGCTTCTTCCACTAGGCATGATGTTTTAAAGGTCCATCCATATTATAGCATGAATCATCGCTTCATTCCTTTTTATTGACAAATGAGATGCCATTGTGTGGATATGCTACATTTTATTTATTCATTCATCAACTGATGAATTCAGCGGCACTTTTGTATAACCACAGAAATATGCAGAAGGAAAAAGAGCAGCGCCACGCGCTAATGACTTTATGGGACAAAAGACTTCATTGTCGTGTCCTGGTCATAGCCACATAGTGTTACATCCACACAACAGTCCATTTCTCATTATAAGTAAAGTATGTTGCTCTGTGATTTAAAATATCAGTCTCTCTTGGAGTGCCTGGGTGGCTCAGTCGGTTGGGCATCTGACTTTGGCCCAGGTCATGATCTCACGGTTCATGAGTTCGAGCCCCGTGTTGGGCTCTGTGCTGGCAGCTCATAGCCTGGAGCCGGCTTCGGTTTCTGTGTCTCCTTCTCTCTCTCTCTGCCCCTCCCCCATTCACACTCCGTCTCTCTCTGCCTCTCAAAAATGAATAAACATTAAAAAAATTCTTTTTTAAATACCAGTCTCTCTGAGACTTACTAACATGAAACAGCATCTCTAGTACAATCAACTTGCATTTATGAATGCAATGACATTTCTATAGAACTGAAGCCATGCTCTAGATGGGCAGATTTGCCAAGGTAAATGCCACCTTCAGTCTGGGTGGCCAGGTGGCCTTTCTGGGCCACAGCCTGTGGTGTCTGTTATGGACTTAAAAAAAAATTCCACATAGCTCATGGAGACTGAAAGTTTCTTACCAGGTAATTAAGCCATTTCCTCTACCTGGTCCACTGCGCGATGGCATCAAAATTCTGAGTGTTACTTCCTCCCTCAGGACCTGAACTTTTAGATACCTTTATTTTCCTGAACTAGGGGGCTTACCCATACCCAGGTTCAAATATATTTTTCTATATTGCTCACAGTCCACCAAGGACTCTGTCATCTCAATTACGATGAAGTCACTACAGTGACTAGGGAGTCCTGGAGGCCCAACAGGACAGAAATGCAGGCACCAGGTCAGACTAGAGTGATTTTCTCTGGAGCAGTGACTATCAACCCTAGAGATGGAGTGTCACTAACCTCAGAAGTGTGCACTTTGAAGACGGAGCTCTATTTTGTCCGATTGCTTTGATTTGGTTTAGGTTGAATAGCAGTTATTATTAAAGAAGGGCAAGAGAATTTCATTGTACCAATAATGCTCAGAGTCTTGTAACTAATAGATCAGTAAGTAAGTCCTGGAGCTCGAACCCACAGCAGAGTGATCATAGTTAACACTATGTCATAAACTCTGAAGTTGCTAAGAGACGAGATGGTGATTGTTCTCACCATAAAAAAGAAATAAAAATTATGTGACCTGATACCGGTGTTAGCTAATGCTACAGTGGTAATCATATTGCAATATATACATGTAGCAAATCAACATGTTGTATACCTTAATCTTAAACAATGCGCTATAACAATTATATCTCGATAAGAGAATAAAACAATCTTAAATGAGAAAAAAAAGATATTCAGGGGAACATGGGTTTAGAAAGTTTAAAAACTACTACATGAGGAGCGCCTGGGTGGCTCAGTTGGTTGAGCATCTGACCTCGGCTCAGGTCACCATCTCGCTCGTGGGTTCGAGCCCCATGTCAGGCTCTGTGCTGACAGCTCGTAGCCTGGAGCTTGCTTTGGATTCTGTGTCTCCCTCTCTCTCCGCGCCTCCCCTGCTGATGCTTGTCTTTCTGAAAATGAACATTAAAAAAGAAATACTACATGAAAAAAAATACTCCATGGGCAGTCAACCCCAATCAATGCCTATAGGGCCAGACAGGAAGAACCAGTCACTTGGAAGGATTTGGAAGGAATTACCTCTAGCTGGAGAAGAGAGATCAACTATATTTTTAAGTTATATGCTAATAACGTTAAACATGAATAATCGAAAGATGGGTAAAAATATACTTAGACATTATGAAATTACCCTGCAGAAGAGATCATAAGGCCCGGTTGAGATGCAGGGGAACAAATTGGGGATGGATTTGCCATCCCTAACTTAGCTTGACTATAAAGTCAAATGGATCTTTCAGGATAATCTCTACACATATAGCGAAGAATGACTCTATGATACCTTATGGATTTCTGACCAATTTATTTGAGAGAATTTATACAGATAAGCTCATGGGTTATTTTCCAGTTTGAGGACCATCACAGGAAGAGCATTTTTCCAGTCTTTGGTGCCTTCGCTGATTCGTGGCCGAGCAGCAATCTCCCCCATTCCACCGATCAAACAGCGACCTCAGGGCTTTCTTTTCCTAATCCACCAAATGCAAAAGCAATCGGACAACATAGCTTCCATTCCCAAAGGTCTGCTCATTCAAGTGTCTGCGTGGGCCAACCCCGCCCCCGGGCTTCTGCGGGTCTGTCGCAGCTCCCCCTGCAGGTAGAGAGCGGAAAAACGGGGCCAGATGCCGCCGAGAGGAAGAGAGAGGAAGGGCCCACCGCCACGAGTAAATCTTCATTATTACAAAAAAGGGAATCGCGGCTTCACTCTCCCCGCTTTTATGAGGAAGGAAAATAAAATGGGAACGAAGAGCGAGAGAAGAGATTGCTCAGTAAACGGCCTCCACCCCGCACGTGTTTATTTAAGCGTCTCTGTGCAAACATAACCCTGGGTGTCCGTTAAATCAGCAGGCATGGCAGTTGGCACTTCTGGTTACAGACCATTTTACGGTCATACATCATTCATAGCCGTAAAAGCCATTTGCCCTCTGTCACCCAACCAATCAGGATCCAGCCCAGAGGAAGCAGAGCCGGAGCCTGGCAGTTTTCTCGGGGCTCCTCTGAATTTCCTCAACCTGGTTCAGCAGAATGTCACAGAAAATTAACTCTCCTGGGTTATTAGGAACCCCTTCCCTCTCCCCTCCCTACTAAGAAGGGATGCATGATTTCAGGCTAACATTTACCCCAATCACAAGCAACACCTTGTGACGTCCGGGGTGAGAGAGCAGCAGGCATTGTACACAGGCCCAGCACGACACCCGCCGCCCCGAACCGCTCGCATGGAGGTCCGCGGATGGCGCACGGCTCGCCATGCCTCCGCAATTCACTCCTAATGCCCACTTCCAGCAGATTTGAAATTGATGTCAGTGTCTAAGCCACCCAGTGGGGAACCTTGAGCCGCCCTTACTTCCCTCTTGCGAGTTGACGTTTTGTCACTCCTCGCCTCCTCACTATTTTGTTCCGGAAACAGAGATGCCTTCCAAGGACTGATGACCGCCTGGGGACTTGCCTTGCAGACCAGGCACCTCTCGGTTCTTCCCAAATGAACCCTCTGGGTTGGTACTTCGCTCGAAGTGCCTCCCCAAGCCTAGGGTCCTCCCCTTATAGTTATTATTTCTCAACTCTTTTCTTGGTGCACACTTTCATCTATGAATAAGCCTCAGCGGTCGTCAGAACCGCAGCGGGCACCTGGACGGTCCCATCTGGTGCCCCACTCTATCTGTGCCCGGGGTATCCCGCGTGTCTTCCGGCCTCTCCAGTCCTAACAGGCTAGGATCAATTTTCCAGTGGCAGCTTGGAAATAATAGTGCAAAATGTATATTAATACAGAAATATATTGTGAAACTGTCCTTAAACAAACAAATGAGCCACTTTAAAATATTACTGCTATAAATGACCATGACAGTAGCACAGCACATATAATAAAAATAACTGCTGAAGAGAAGCTGCTGAATTACTATAGTAATAAACCAGATGTGATTATTATCATTTAACACGGTCATTGAATACCATGAATCCCTGAAGCCATTAAAATATTTATGATTAAACATTTGCTATTCCTTATAACAGAACATATAGTTGGGTACTAAAAAACTGTTAAAGTATTATTTCAGCTAATATATTCCAGTTCTATAATAGAGGTCAACCAACATTGCCTGAATTCTTTAAAAGAGGGAATAGCAGGTGCCGCTCCGTCTCTGGACATATCTCAGGATGTTTATGCTGGTATGATATACTCTCATGGTACTGGGGGGAGTGAATCAACTCCACACTACTAAGGTAAAAATATGTTCCTCTTCTTTATATTCACGAACAGATGTGGGCTTGGGGGCTGCTCTGGTCATTCTTGTAGAAAGAAAGCAGATGTAGCAGATGCTTTCAAAGCCCCCTGGTCATATCCCCATGGCATTGGTCTTGAGTATTCCTCAGCAAGCGTATCTCCACCCAAGGGCGTCCATTCGGCCAGCCAGGGCCTGAAGTGCCAAGGCATTAATTCCCCCGGGAGCAACGGTTGGCCCTGGCGGATGGGGCTGGGGAGTAAATATCTTGGCCAAATCTGTGGACCTACCTCTCTTTTCAGACTCTGTCCTTGGGCTGTGCTCTTGACCCTAGTTGCCTTCCTGACGATTGTTTTCAGTTGTAATTTCAGCTCGGTTAAATACAAGTTGGGTTTGTTGTGCTGAACGGAAACGTCACGAGCGGTGTCTTCTCGAATTTAACTAGAGACACCTCTGCACCCCAGGGTCAGCCCTGCAGGGTGTTTGCTTCTGCTTTCCTGTCTCTCGGCAGTTCCAGCTTCATCAGCGGGTGAAGGTTGTTGCCAGGAAGGGAACTCATCGCTCCATGGCGAATCCTGGTGACAGCCCAGGCGCGGAGAGCTCCGTGCTGGAAAGAAGAGCTGAATGAGAATTCTTCGTCACTGTTGCTTGAGGTTTACCTGAATGTTTTCATTAGTCATGCTCCCAGAATTGGCTATTTCTTTTTTAAAGGGGTACCAACAGCAATCACCTTTCCTTATGTCTTGGGAGACAAATATTTTCCAAGAAATAAGATGCTCCAGTCATCTGAACCCTGCCCATGGACAGTGTGGTAAGAAACAAAAATGTAGGAATTTTGGAAAGCGATCTCTTCCTTACTTCGTGTAAATCTATACAAAGCATGTTGTAAAACTTTTTCACGCTGTCTAGCTTGCTAGAGACTTAATCTTCTCATGTGTAAAAGGGCCGTAGCCACCATATAAATTGAGAAAATGTATATAAAGCATTTATATACACTACCATATAAGTAATAGGTATTTAATAAGGATTAATTTATTAAATAGTGAGTGAATGGTGAACTTTCCTCCTGTGAGGCTGTTCCACACTATCGCGGTGACAGCTCACTTCTTCGCAGAAGATATTACCTGTTGGGAACCCATTCGATTCCCAGCATGTCTCTCTCTAGCTTCCCATCATATGGTTTGGGGAGGGTTATATATCTCTGTCATGTGGGCTCCATATTTGTCCTTAGACTCCGAAGTTCTATTTGCATAGGTCCATCCTGTTCTTGCGGTGGCTTCACATTTGTAGGTTTAATAACCTGGGCAGCTGTCTGATGTATGTCCAGGAAAACTCACAAAACCTCAGAGTGGAATAAAAAAACATTTTCGAAGACCCCTGCTGGCTCAGTCAACCTTAATGAGCTCTTAGATCATTAGAGACTCTTTGCCATCAATTAGTCATTAGATCAGCAACCATTCATTGATGACAGGGCTCTCCTACTTAAAGGGATAGTACTATTAGAATGCAAAGGGGCCATTGCTGGTATCTCTGAAACTCTGAAAAAAAAGTAGCTCCATGTGGTCTTTTCAAGTGTCAGTTACTCCAGGACCTAAAACGAGGCTCATCTAGTATCACCTTGACTGAGGAAGGGTTTACAATGAAAGGAGAATACAGGCTTGTTAGAGTTTATATGTAGACACATAGCACCGGTGGGGTAGAATGGGCTCAAAGCCTCCCGTGCATGTGTTGTGTGAGTCTCATTACCTTTTCTATCATTGCTATGAGTTTCTAGGGCCTCCTGGCCTTGGGGGTCTTTTCCTCCAATACCTTGTTCCTGCTGAGCTCTGGACCCGTCTTGAATGTCAAGGCTGCCCTCTCTTTTCTGGCCTGCGGCCACCAAGACACACCCAAAGGCCTGCATTTACTACTCACGTAATGCACTGTCTATGGACCTGAGGTGACAACGCCACGTGTGTGCATGTGTGCGCCCGCCAATGTTTCGTGGTACTCCAGCCTGGCAGATAAGTGACTGCTAACTACGAATGGATATTGGACATCGTTTCTGATAATAGTCGCTCCTCAGAACCACACCGGGGTAGATGTCTTTGCCAGCTTTTCCTCCTATACATCTCCCCTCAGCTGTTCTTTCTCACTCAGAGCACTCTTTCCCTCTCTCTGATTCTCAGGCTGCTCCCAGAATCTCAAAATCCCTCCAGTGTTACTAGGCAGAGCAATTCACCACTGTCTTGGACCCAATCTGAAGGCAGTTGATTGACTCACATAAATATTTGCCAAAATGAAGACTGTTCTTTCCCCTAAATGAGTGCTGCTGCAGCTCAACTAACGGATGATTTTCCCCAAATATTTGTAACATTTGTGTGAATAATCAGAGATCGTGGGCACTGATGCTTGATATATTTTCAGGAGTTGTGTTGGAGAACTCCCCTACCCACACGGCGTCCACCATGACGTAGCGCTTCCTGGAATGAACTAGGATCTCTCATGGGCAGGTTTGGTCTGATGGTAGGTGGAGCCAAAGCTCGTCTCTGTTGGAATGCATTCCTGAAATCATAATGAGCAAATACGATTCCCAGTGAATAAATATTCGCTTAAAAATGCTTCCTGGCTGTCTTTAAGTGAAAGTAAATGTTATTACCTTTTAAACTAGTAAGAACGCTTCGAAGGAGCATTCTTCAGGGGTACCTGGGAGGCTCAATCAGTTGGGCATCCGACTTCAGCTCAGGTCATTATCTCACAGTTTGTGGGTTCAAACCCCACGTCAGGCTCTGTGCCAATAGCTCAGAGCCGGGAGCCTACTTCCGAGTCTGTGTCTTCCCCGCTCTCTCTGCCCCTCCCCAATTCTGCGCACACAAGCTCTGTCTCTCTCTCTCAAAAATAAATAAAATTTTTGTTTTAAATGAATGAAAGGAGGAGCATTCTTTGGCTGGGAATGTCCAAGACTCAGTGGGGGAATGAGGGACTTTCTGAAATGGGTAGAACCTAGCTGTCAGATCCTTTCCACAAGAAGCTGGTTTTAGATAAAGACTCAATTGCTAGTGATGTTTACTTGAGAGAGCCTATTAATTTTAGTTCATTTGTCTTCGAATTTACTCTAATGTTCTATAGAGCACATTATTGTTTAGTTCTTTCTGTAAAAGAGGAACTAGAACTACAGGGTAAAGCTTGTATCATTTATTTATTTATTTATTTATTTATTTATTTATTTATTTATTTATTTTTGAGATGGGGGGAGAGAGAGAGAGAGAGCGAGAGAGGGAGAGAGAGTGCAAACAGGGGAGGGGCAGAGAGAGGAAGACAGAGGAGGATCCAAAGCAGGCTCCGTGCCGACAGCAGAGAGCCCACTGTGGGGCCCAAAGTCACGAACCATGAGATCATGACTTGCGCCAAGGTCCAACGCTTAACTGACTAAGCCACCCAGGCACCCCAAAGCTTATGCCTTTTTAAAGGTGAAATGTGGTTCTCTGGTATTAATTTTTCTTGGGAATCCTGGGATGATATTTAGCAATAATGACAATAACTTTCTGATTTTTTTAAACCAAGTTTTTACTTTATGTCGGGAGTAATACAAAGCCCTGTTGGACATTATCTCACTTTTTCTCATAGCGCCCCCACGAGGCAGGTTTATATTACATCCTATTTTATACTGGAGGAAACTGATTTCATTTCACCTACATATTACTTTTTCCAGAAGCTCCCCTAGCTGCCCCCATTATCATGCTTGTCACATTTTTCTGTAAATGTTTGTCTATCTCTTGGCCCCAACAGATCAGTGTGGGCAAGAACCACATCTGCGTCATTACCTAACTCAGTGCGCCTACCTCAGTGCCTACCTCGGTGCCTTGCATGTGCAAGGTGCCTAATAAGTATTTGCCTACCGACTGGCTGGAACAATGAATCAGCATAGAGAGGAGAAGTAACTCACTCAAGGCCATTGGGTAGGAAGTGGAACCAAGACCTAAGTCCGTGGCCCCTGGACTATGGAGCCCAAGCTCTTATATGTCATGTAGCAATTTCCTCCACCCCATTCCCAGCCCTCCTACAAAAACAACATGTTGATTTGAACAATAATATCTCTTGCTCCCGAGAAAGGCGTGGAAATGTCCCCTCCATAGTAAAGCGTCTTTCATCACTGGGGAAAGCCAGAATTCGTCCCTGAATTCACTTCCTGAATGGTGTGGGGTGAAAGAGCCCCCCATCTTTGGTGCACCCAGAAGCACCCAAGCCATACCTTCTCCAAGCTCTGAAATCTGTTTAAGACTCCAAAGTCTGGCCTTGAGAAAGTCTTAATGGCCCGAATACAAAGGGACGGAGTGGGGCCAGGTGACGCAGAGTCGGGGGTGGTGGGGGTTGTGCAGAATTTCTTTTCTTAAATGAAAAGCCCAAATAAAATAAATAAATGAAAACATAAATCACAGTGTCTTCTCCGGGCTCCTGGCTGGAGGAAAACAAATTAGAAAGGGCTTGAATGAAAGGAGTATTGAAGAAGCTTGACTTGAATTAAGTGGTTATATATTTTAAAAGCACTTTTGCTGGGTCCTGTAAAAATAGCAAATAAAAAGGTAGTAATATCCCCTGGCCCTGTGAGGCAAATACCAGTAATAGAGTAAGCTTGGGTGTGTGTATATGTTGGGGGGGGCGGCGGAATGTAAGAGTATAAACTTCAGTAGAAGGGAAAAGTAAAGCATTTGGCTTAGAAACACTTTCATTTTCCCTTAATAATTAATGATGAGGTGCTATGGTTTCAAATAGGTATCGTGTGTCTTTCCAACACCATTCACTGTGCTCTTAAAAGGGCCCCAAATGAAATTTAAAGACACACCTTGAATTTTTTTTTTTTTCTTTGACAGGCAACCTGAAAGAGTTATTTCAGGGCTATTGAATAGTTATCACTTAGGATCCACTTTACAGTCCCTTCATACATAGTCTGAGAAGGATTTCACAGCGAAGACTGCGGCGAGCATCTAGCCCAGGCCCCGCCAGCCAGTGTGCAGTCCCTTTCTGACCTGCCGTGTTGTTATTAATTGAAAAATAAACGGCAGCTGGAGAGCACAGGTATTTTTACAAATACGTGGAGACTGGAGCAACGGGCTTCACAGAAATGGTCACGGAGGAAAATAACCCAGGCGACGTTACCAGGAGAGAGCTAAATGAACTTTCTCCTGGTTAAGAAATGTTTCGGTCCTTTTGTTTGTAAACGGCAGGTGGGCAGTCCGATTCCAGTGTAATTTCAGAGAGCCATCTTCTGAATGTAATAAACATGTCTGCAATAATAGGATTCAGAAAATAGCAAAATGCATTCCAGACACCCTTTGATGGTGCATACAGAGCAGAGGATTTAGCGATAATTGGCTATAACACAGTTACGGACGGCAAATGACACGCGATGGAGCGGGTGCTGTAGCGGCTCTGATTAGCCATGGTAAGGTTCAGCTGGAGCTCGCGAACAGGACAGCAAGTGTATGGTGACACAGCACCTGCCCTCCCTTCCTTCCTCGCTCCCTCCCTCCCTCTCTCCCTTCTTCCCTCTCTCCCCACCTCCCTCCCTTCCTTCCCCACTTTCTTCCTTTCTGTTTAATTGAAGTATCATAACCTAGACTGGAAAACTTAGTTTGCTATTACCCGACGAATCAAATGTCAGCCAAGCCTTCATTTTCTCCCGAGAGTCACAGTTGTGTGGAAAGGGGAAGTTAGAGCCCGTGGGGGACCGGCTTTGGGAGAACTAGATGTAATTTGAATCAAGAATTATAATAGGAAATAAACCATTACCATAAACAAGGAAACATGTACACAATTACTTGCGCGGTGTAATTTTATTCACTCTAGTTGAGAAAATAAAGAGATAATACTGACCGTAGCACCTGGGTATTTAATGCAAACTGTAAAATCTATTATATTAAACAAAGTCAAAAGCAATGTGAAAAATCTTGAATCTATTCAAGGCATGCGCCTCATTACAGACTTAGCAAATTAAAACACAAATAGGATTAGAAAAGAATAATGTAACAATCTCCCACTACGGTCCCTAGAGCATTAAGTCATAAATTGGGTTTGCATTAAATTGTGCCTGCAGTATTGAATTCAGGGAAAGAGCTGTAGGCTGGAGATAAACCATGCCGGGCTACTCACCAACTTTGGCAAAGCTATGTGTTTTCTGAGACGCGCTGTAAATTTGTTAGACCATAGCAGGTCCACAAAAAATGAGCACTTCATCTCTTAATTAAAAAAACGGCAGTGTCACGCCATGTGTGGCTTGCAGAGATATAAATGCAGACAAAACTCCACACGTGAAACGGAGCTCTGTTACCTACATAAATTTAAAGCCATTTCGCTAAATGCACTGCTTAATACCAGACACAGTGCTCATGTGTTTTAACTCTGAACACCGAGGTTTGGGTCAATTTCGTGTTGTTTTGATTTTTGCTTGTTTGCAAAGGAAGGAAGAAGTGGAGAAAGCTCACCCTCCTCTTTAGAGAACATATGTGGGCTTGTAGAATATTCAGAGGAATGTTCTCTTCCTTCCCACGTGAAGGTTAGACCTTAACTCTTCTGGCTGATCTATAGAAGACTACATGCGACTTACTTCTAAAAAGCAAGTGAAAGTACTTACATTAATTTTTAAATGATGCAGGTTTTTGAAAGACACTGTCCACTCCAGAGCTTGTTCCTTCTAGTAGGGGTTTCACTCTTTTTGACCTGCTTCCTAAACCTCTGGATAAGGGCAACTAATCAGGAAAAGAGGAAATTGTTCAGGTTATTGTATGGCCTCGTGTTAATTCGCGTCTGCTGCCTCTTTGCAAACGGGCAGGCCAAACGCAGAAAGCCGACCGTTGGTCCTGTTTCCTCAGGGCCACGCTCAGGTACAGGACTGACTTTTTTATTTTATTTTATTTTATTTTATTTTATTTTATTTTATTTTATTTTATTTTATTTTATTTTATCTTATTATTTTATTTTATTTTCTCTGACTTCCTAGGGCTGCTACAAGAATTACAGAAAATCGGGGGTGTGACCTCCCATGCCCAATGGCGTGCAGGAACTTTTCGGTTCTTGAGAGGACTGTTTCTAGACCTCCCTGTCCGGGGAAGTCCACGTATCTCCTGGCCAGTTCCTTCTCCCTGCCCTGCCTCTGGGCTCGCATCCTCGCTTCCAGCCCCTGCAGCTGCTCTGACCTCCGGGCGAAGGGTTTCTATATCACACTTAGTAGCAGACGGTCTGTTTCCACCGGCATTGGATAGTTTTAAAAGCGTATTTGAACGTCTAAATGGCTCCCATTTTGGCTTTAGTAAGACAAATATGAGCAAAAACACGCCGTGCCCCTTAAGTGTGACGGATGCTCGGGACCCACCGAAGTTTCCCGTAGCCAAAGTCTGCCTCGTCGCTGGGGCAATTTTTCTGCCGCGTTATTTATGCGGTGGTTTTACTTCTAATTATGGCTCATGACGGCTGTTAGTGCTGAGCAGTAAGAGGGAAAACTGCATTGTACTGTCATTTAACTCCGGCCCATAAAACGGGTGATAAAGCCGAAGGCTTCAAACCAAAACAAAACCCCCAAAACGTAGCTTTCTGTGACAAGCTCACATCCGCTCCCGCCTTTCTGAGGCCGGGAACCTTCGCGGAGGAAGCACAGGGAGGCGGGTGACTTCTGAGGCCGGGGAACCTCAAATTTCACCCAGGCTTCACCCTTAAGTAATCCTTTATTACAGATCAAACAGTCCCCGACCTCGGATATAATTAACACATGCCAAGTTTAATCAGCACCAGTGTACTCGTTGTTTGGAAACTAATGAAAGCAAATAGATGTTACTTAACACCATAAATAACGCAAGGTCTTGTGTTGGTCTCAATTTTGATTACTGTTTTTTGATGGTAAGACAAATGCCACTTGGTGCGTGCGTACACAAAGAAGATAAATGGCCGGGATGAGAAAGAGTTGTCCATAATCTGATTAAAGCGATAGAGCTGGCTCCTAGGACAACCGCACGGGGCTTAATGATTGGGTTGTTGTTCTTAATCTGTCTAATGTTCACTCTTAAAGAAACCAAGAAAAATGTTAAGAGGTTGCTGATATTTCCCCGTGGCGATCGGTTGTCTGTGGGAGCTTCTGACAGGAAAAGAACATTCTCTGTGCCTGGAACGCCATGTCCAGCCACGGAAGCTAATTCGCCCGAACGAGATTGGAAGGCAAGGAAGACCTAAATCTGCCCCACTTCCCTCACTGTGCTGGCACGCGCAGCCATTGGGGATAAGGCAAGGACAGGCTTGGTTTTATGGAGGTTGCAATGCCATAAAATAGTTGCAAAATGCCGCTAACCTTCTGTGCGGTTAGTTCCTTTTTCTTCTGGACAGAACACTTCTGGGTGGCAGTAAAACGCCTACTAGGGTTTGGAAGAGAAATACATTATTTAAAAGCTCGTGGCTACTCTAGCCTCTCGGGGTATTAGGGGGCAAGCTTGCAGCGATGGTTGAATTCCCTAAGAGCCCATGCTGGTTGACTGTAATGATTTGCATCTCTTCATTTAGCATGAGTTCTAAGGTCTCGCGTGTGAGTGCACACGTGTGTGTGTGTGCACATCCGCGCATACCCTAACTCATAACTGAGTGGTCCTGCTAAGTTACATTGGCCTAACAGAGAGGTCCCACTATCTGCACTGCCTCCCAAATACAATCATCCTGGAGCCCGCGGGTGTCCTGATACATTTCGTTTATTTGTTATTTATTTTATTTTCTGTTATTTTATTTTTTCAAGTAGGCTTCAGGCCCAACACGAAGCCCAGTCGTGGGGCTTGAACTCACAACCCTGAGATCAAGACCTTAGCTGAGATCAAGCGTCGAACGCTTGGGGCGCCTGGTGGCTCAGTCGGTTAAACATCCGACTCTTGATTTCGGCTCAGGTCCTGATCTCACGGTTTGTGGGATGGAGCTTCGTGCCCAGGGTGGACACTGCTTAGGATTCGCTCTCTGCCCCTCCCCCATGAGTGCTCTCTCTCACTCTCTCTCTCTCTCAAAAAAAAAAAAAAAGTAAATTAAAAAAAGAAGTCCAAGGCTTAACTGATCGAGTCACATTTTAGGATTACCCTAATGCCATTCAGCCATTAAGTTCTTTGTTGCCTTTGAAACTCCAACCTGGACAATTGAATTTCAAGTAAACAGGAATTGGGATATTTTGGTTATTTTAAACCAGCAAACCAAATGAGTCTGAATATTCTAATTTCAATTCATCAATATATATTGAAAGCCCACTAGGCTCTGGTGTCCCATTTTACAGATGAGAAAGGTCAGGTTCAGAGAGGTTAAATAGCTCCCCCAAGACCCCTAGGCGAATGGTCAGTGTAGGAGCTTGGTCTCAACTTTGAACAAAATCTTGTTCTCAGCTCCATTTTCTTTCTACCACCTTGTGTGTCTCCATCAACAGTTAAACCCCCGCGTTTCAACAAGTATTAACAGTCTCTGTCTGGTCTCTTTTCTTGATGGGGTCTATGAATCTGATGGAAATAGGCCACAAGCCCCGTCCTATGCAGGGAGAAGCAGCGGCCTCGGCGACTCGCTTTCTGCACCGTGGCGGTTGGAATGTGTGTTCATGGCACTTCTCAGTTCCCTGGTGGATCTGCCTCCTTGTCCCCTCGCAGACCAGCCTTCGGCTTAATCGCTTCCCAAACCCCACAGACTGAAGTTGGCCTCTCAGGGACACGGGAAGGACACTGGGGTGGAAAGGAAGAGAGCCAGCCAGAACGCGCTAATCCTCTGCCTGTCTGTTCCAGTCCTTTCCTTCTCCTGTCCATCCATTATAGAGCCAGAGAGTCACACGCTGGGACCCCCGCCCAAGGGCATGGAGAGGAAATAAAAGGAGATGAAATAAAAACACAGCTGTGCTGTTCATTAGGCCTCTGGTTTAAAAAAATGGCTGCCCTCTTAGAAAACACTGCAGTGATTTTAGGGGTGGGTGTTTGGCCTCTGAATGTAGTAGCGAATGTATTTGAATATAATGAGCTATGCAGTGTGGTGGGGTGGAGAGAGCCTGAGGCTAACTAGCAGGTCTTAGTAACCTTGGGAAAGCCACTTCCCATCTCTGGGCCTCAGTTTCCTCTTCTGCACCAGGTGCACAGTGAGCCAGGCGATCTGAGGAAAGCAGCGAAGACTAGAGCAAGTCGCCCGCTGACTCCTCTGAATCTTGGCTGTTGCTCTGTTCATGCAGAAGCTGCCTACCCAGAGGTCAAGCTACTCACCCTCTCTGAGGCTTTGTTTCCCCCTTTGTGGTATGGGGATAAGACATCTACCTCAGAGGGCTGTTAAGAAGTTTAGCCTGGCTAGTGCACAGACAGCTTCCGGAGAGGGTGCTTTCCCCAGACCTGAAGGAAGGGCTGGTGAGTGGGATGCTTTGAAGGCAAGCTCGAAAGGAAGCTGGTCTAGGAAGAAGTATAGGTTGGGGTGGGGAGCTGGCCTTGAGGTGGGCAGTGGGGCACTGAGCCCCCCTTCTGAAGGAAGGATAAAATAAAGTACCATTGGTAGCGGACAGAAGACGGGACCCCTGGATGCCACGCTTTGCCAGAACGTGGCCTTGGAGGGGGAAAAAAGAAATCTTGGAACGCTCCCGCCTCCTTGCCTACCGCTCTCCATTGCTTAACTCTTTATTTTTAATGAAGATGGGAAGGTTTACGGCTTTGACAGTTCCATTTATTTCTACCATTTTCATCGAAAACAATACAATGAACAGCAATTATTCCACGCGGGGTTTCAAATCCAGCTGGATAAATGTCAGTATTAATTAAACACGCTCCGTTGTCCCCTGTGTTGTCGCTTCTGTTTCGGGCTGTCTGTCTGTATTTCTCCGTCTCTACCGCCAGCTACCAAACCGGTCCTCTCTCCTTTTTTCTTCTTGTCCCCATTTTTCATCCTCACGGTGGGCACAGGAAGACACCAAATAAGGACGCAGCTGAACTGAAGGGGCTGAACCCATGAGCAGGAACCCCGTGCATGGAAACACCCGAAAGAGTCAATTCTCCAGCACGTGGAGGGTCCCAGGGAAGGAGAGAGGACACCTTCTGTTTTTTGGTTTTCATTTGGTAATTCAAATCTATTTCCAAAATAAATACGGATCTCTTTTATAAGTAAACACAATAAAAAAAATAAAGCGATGGAAGAAGAAAGGAGAACTGAAATGACTGAAAAGGAGAAGAGCTGTCAGATCCTTCCAGACCTTTAAGATGAGATCATTAGAACAGCTAAGCTCTGAGCTAAGGCGAAAAGAAAAATCCGGGTGACATCGTTTATGTCATCTGAAAAAAAAATCACATCTTTTGTTTTTGTTTTTTTTCTGAACCACTGCTTTCCTAGAACAAACTCAGAGAAGACTTTATTACCTGGGTCCTTGTATGAGTGCTTGCTGGATGGCCAGTTGAACAAAGCCTTCAAAAAGAGTCTTACGAAAAGAGTGGGACGTGGGACACCTCCCCTTTCTGAAAGGACGGCAGAATTCAGATTGTGGAGGCTGACCCAATATTTGGGCACTACCTTTTAGATTGGATTTAACACCACCTTTTAAAAAATAATCACTTTCGGAGCACCTGGGTGGCTCAATCGGTTGAGCATCCGACTCTTGATTTGGGGGTCAGGTCGTGCTCTCACAGTTCATGGGATCGAGCCCTGTGTCGGGTTCTGTGCTGACGGCGTGGAGCCTGCTTGGGATTCTCTTTCTTCCCTCTCTCTCTCTGCCCCTCCCCTGCTCTCTCTCTAAATAAACTAATAAAAAAATCACTGCTTAAAAGAAATTTTTCTTATATCAAAAATAATACATGTTCATGTTCAACATAGCAAATTTAGAAAATACAGATTTAAAAAAAGAGAGAGAAATCTCTAACCCCATGACTCATTTAACCCCTATCAACATTACCATGTTGTCTTCCATCCTCTTGTCTGTGTATATCTATGGCGTGCACATCTATTTTACAGAGATAAGAAATTACTGTTGGGCTAGAGCAGAGGGAAGGCTCCACACAATGGAAACCGACCCAAGATGGCCGACATTCCTGCCAAAAACCCTGAAGAAGGGACCCAAGATGGCCGACATTCCCGCCACAACCACAAAGGAAACAATGGAAACCGACCCAAGATGGCCAACATTCCCGCCACAACCCTGAAGGAGGGACATGTCACTCTCCAGAATCCGGAACCTGACAGGGACCTGAACCCCCACCCCAAACTCTGACGGACCAATAGGACCTTGGCAAGCAGACAGAATCTCCTAAAAAGGAAAAATATGTAGCCAACTTCAGCGTCACCCCCAAACCCCTTGAAAACCCCTAACCCTAATCTCGGGCGCGACTTCCCCGACTCCTCTCTTTCAAGTCTTGGAACCTCGCCCGAGGGTGCTTGCAATAAAGTGTACTCTCAGACCACACTTTGCCTTGGCGGTCTTACTTTTGTCCATCAGCGACTCGTAACCTTACAATTACTACATATAGTGTCTCGTCTCGTTAAGCAGTTTTTAATTTAATAATGCAAATGTTTCCCATTCAACAAATCTCTCTATGATATCACTTTGAATTCTTGTAGTACTGTGTTGATATTAATACCGTAGATTACAGCAGGAAGATGTTATTACAATGTATTTAGCCAATTGCCCGCATGCTAGATTTTTGGGTTTCTAATATTTCACCTTGAGAAACAATTCTGTAGTGAACAACTTGGGCTAACTGTTCTCAAGGTATGTTCCGTGGCTAGCTGTGTTTCAGGAAGGGCATCCATTCAAAATCGTGCCCCAGAGGTTAATAAATTGTTTGTCCAATCACTTGTAGGCGTAGTCTGCATTTTCTACACTTTTCCAGGCAGGCAGGAGGAAATACTACTGAGGCACACCGTCTTGGTATAAAGAGTATTTTCTGGGCTGCTGATCGAAGGCAGTAAAATTCTTCATTTCTGTCCTTCATTCATTCTTCATTTCATGTCTGCATCCTGCAGCATCGAGGCAGGAGAGAAGTAGAAAAGATGGATGTGGGAATCACTGAAGAGGCAGGCGGGATGGAGTTCACGTTGTCCACTGAGGTTCTGCCTCTACTTGATGGTCGCACATAGACATGGAGTGCGTTTGGACACTCTTGCTTGTTTGTGATGTGTTTGTCCCTGGTCCCCAAAAGGTGCGTGGCATTTGGAAGCCGCTGTCCGTGGTCTCTTTTGGAAGACTTGAAGATGGTTCACGATCTAGACACCAAAGATTGAAATCTCCTCCCGAGAGCCGCCCGAAAACATGCCCTCCCGTTCCATCGAGGTAATTCCTAGTTAAGCTCAGACAGATGAGGATTCATAATATGTTCGAACACCAGTAAGGAAGGATTTTTTCAGGCTAACGCGGTTTAGAAGCAAACACGACCACAAAATGTCCCCAAGCATGCCTTTATGCACTTGCACACGACCAACAACTTCACTCCAAGTGCACATAGGTTTACGTAAATATTTAATCATTACGAATCTGAATTTGTTGTAATCCTATTCCCAGCGCTGTTCTTTCTCCTTAAGTGTTTTTTTTTTTTTTATTTTCTAGATGGAGCTTCAACCCCAAAGGACGCACTTTTGAGAAAATACTCCATTAAAGACGTTATCGGAGCAACTTTGATTATTCATTAGTGGGCTTTGAAGTGGACCTGAAGAGAAATGCTTTTTGCTAAAGTAAAAATACATCCGTTTCTATGATCTAATTGTACAATTGGTTAGCATCTCTATCTATCAGTTCAAAGGGAAACTTGGTTTCAATGAATTTGTTTTTAATAAAAATGTGTTATCTATGATAAATATATTTCGCTTTGTTCAAATGGATTTGATTGGGAAAACATATTGAACAGAAGTACTGGTAGGGCTTAATTTCATTGCTTTGAGAAAACGTATTGAATGCTGGTTTGAATTAAATTCTATTTGTTTTAATAAAAGTGTATTGGCCTGAGTGTACATATATTTGTTTTAGTGGCAGTGCATTGGATCCAATAAAACTATATTGGCTTCACTGCTTACGTCTCCTTTTCAGCGAAAATGGATTGAGTGGGAAAACGAAACAGGCATGAAGCAGCCAGCCCCAAGGTCTCTGCCTGGCACGGGTGTCCACATAACCGAGAGGGAGTGGGTTTCCAAAGACTTTATATCAAAATATGCTTTTAAATTTAAATACGTTGTACTATCAAGGACCCAGATGTGAGGCTGAATTGCCAAATAAAGAGTGAAATTTTCTGAAGCAGCCCTTTCCGTGGACAAGTTCTGTGGCTGCCCAGGACACCAGAGGAAGAAATCCCCGGAAAGCCAAGAGCGGGTTTGTCAACATCCCTTAAGCTTTGCGTGGCCTCATTGGTTCCAATAAGATGCTGTCTACCAGGCATTCCTAAATCCCTTAAATAAGCAGAAAAGAGCTCATGAGGACTCCCTAAGGATGATGCTGGCCCATCAGCATTGAAATGGCTCTGACTTTGAACTGATTAAAAGGGGGAAGAGTTGAAACGAGTGTTACCCGGAGACACACATCAGAATCGCCAGACTTCCCGTGGATCATAGACCCTCCGAGAGGAGTCAGCTCTGCAGAGGGAGTGGACCCTGGGACTGCTGTCTAGAAAATGGCAAGCCTAGGCCAAGCACCACGATCACGTTGTATGGCTGTGTGTGACTCTCGGGTGCCCTGGCTTACAGACACTCCTTTGCATAGGTGCCCGGTCCCAAAGCTGGAGTTCAGATACTGAGGATTAATAATAGTATTGGTGGTTATTCTTGTGTGCCTGTCTGTTAGGAGACTGTGTGCTCTGAATTGTTTTTCCCCTAGACGATGAACTTGACCTGACTCTTCTACCCAGTTTCATTTAGCCTTGATGAGAAATAAATGCAAATACCACTTTCATTAACACCTTTGTTCCCCCTAAATGTGCTAACAAGCTCTAGACTTCAACCTTTCCACTAATAAGTGGTAATTTTCAGCTAGTACCATTACCAAGGAACTCTAAGCCCTTGGTGTATAGTTGCTCATTTTTTGAATGCCTGGACTCTTAGAAGACCCTACAGAGAGAAGAAAATCTATTCATGGATTTTTTTCCCCCTCTGTGGCAACATCCCCAATTATATTCTGAAAATCAAGAATCAAATGGGTTTTGTAATAAATCAATTTGCTGTGCTCCTGCCGAGGGGCAGGGAGTCAGCGAGTGGTTCACTTGGTCAGGACGTAGTATTGACCCGGCACATTGTACTATGGTACAGAACCCAGTCTACTTGTTTCAGAAAGGAAACAGCAACCTACGGCTTAACTCGCTGTCCGAAAAATGGAGTTTTCAAACAATTAGGGTATTTCTAGGATCCAACAACAGGGATGCAGAAATTCATGATACCTCCGGAGGAATCTCTGCAGGAATTTGGGGATAGCTGTGAAGAGAGACCAGATATATCTGGGGGCTGAAAAATCTCAGCGTAGATTTGTAGGCTCTCCCTGACCACAGCTTAAAAAAAAAAACTACATCTATTGGGGGAACCAATTAGAAACGGGCATTCGTTTTAGGGAGACCAGTAAGAAAAAGGCTGCCTTTACCCTTCCCAAGACAAAGGAGAAAAAAAATCACCCGCTGAAATTAGCTGGGAGATGATTTGGGGGAAAAGTGGGAAGTGAGGTAGAAGAGGCAGCCAATGAAGGATGTGTTATTATGGCAGGTACCATTGTGGTCAACTGGAGATCTATCTGGTGAGCAAATCTGGGAGTCGATATACAGCCTGCACCTTAGAGTTATGTCACTCAAGAGGCAAGGGAATTGAGGTATTTGTATACCAGTACCAATGTCAATAGCAGCTCCCAACCTCGTTGGCTGAGAGCTCCTTCTGGGGAGGGGGGGCGGGCATTAATCCTCGTGTGCGCAGCCTGCCAGGTAAGCAGACAGTGGCTCAGAGCAGCAGAAACAGCTTCAAGGCAAAGAATTCAGTTGGAAGTGGTAAGGACGCAGGTGAGGGCAGGGCACTGATGAGATCTGCCAGCCCCATGAAGCCCATTTTACAGGTGAGTAAACTGAGGAACTGAGGTGTATATAAAGGCGAAGTAGTTTTCCCAGTGACACACGCTCATAAGCAGCACAGGCAGAAGGCAAGCCTCGCTTCCGCTCCACTCGAGAGGCAATGACGTAACCACTGGGCCACGCTGCCTTGGCCGTGCTGTCCAGCTGAAGAAGTGGGCATGCCTCCCAAAATTTAAACACTGTGTCTCGAGGGGTTTCACCTATCTCAGGTCTGGGGGCTGAGCATTGCGGGTAGGAGAGGGAAATTGGAAGTGTTATACTTCTGTTACACTATCTGAGTGACCAGTTAGCGCTCTCTCTTTGGCTGAATGGAATCTGAGTATCTGGGTATCTGTTTACTGACGAGACACAAAGCTCGCCGTGTCCTCTGGAATATCTTTGCTTAGTAGAGAATCGCAAATAACTCTACGACCCTGTGCTCCTGGGTGGTTTGCACTGAGCCAAGGAGCGCCCTGCGATCTCCAAATTTCACGAGCCCCTGACTTGGCCCCTTTCACGTTCATGCTTTTTCCAACCGGCTTTTCCATTTCAGCCGCGTTTGCGCGCTGCTCTCGGCTCGCTGCTTTGTAAAGTAAGTTATGATAGCTTTGTGCTATAAAATAAAACAGCAATCGTCACAGCTGTTTTGATTCCGTTTAATGAAATGGTGGTGACATCTGAATGTCACCGTCGCAGAGAGGCGGACGGGTTGTTGTGGTTGCCGAGAGTGGAAAGATCAGTATTATTCCCCAGGCTAATATCTCACACGACAGTTCTGCCGTTATCGTGGTTCTCTGTCAGCCCGCGGTTGCTGCTGTGCCCTCTTCCTGGAGAAGGACTTCGAAAGGATAGCGACAGACCTCGAGCTGGTTTTGGTTCCCTCTGAATACAATCGGGCAGCCAGGGTGGACGGGGTGCACACGGTACTGAGAAGATGAGTAAAATACATCCGTGGGAAGAACACTCAACGTAACCGTTCCTGCCATTCGAGATTCAAAAAAAGTATGCTGTTCAGGAAGGCCAACAGTGTCTGTGTCGTCCCGGCGGCAAGTGCCAGAAAAAAAAAAATCTTGGGTTATCTCCTTAATGGCGCATAAAGCAGAGAGAGAGCGGTGCTGGGGCCTATCAGACGGCAAACATGGGGGCGAGTCAAGAAGAAGCCAATCCCGTCCTCAATCAATTATGCGAGAGTATTATCAAATCAATAAATTCACAGGGTGGATGCTCGCGGCAGATGGACGAACACTTGTCGGCTATCTGGAGCCGCGAGAGAGTCAGATTTATTTTCAAAGCTTGTTTGTCTCATTTCTCCTGCCTGGCGCTGGAAGGCAGAGCACGCATCTGTGATTTTTCAAAGGCAAGAGCTCTCCAGCTACGTTACAGCGCGGGAGACGGGGCTCCGCAAGCCGAACTCTTCGGGACTTCTGGCTTTGGCGCCTCGGAATGAGGACAAAGGGGAGCCGGTTCCGTGCCTGCGCTCGTCGGCACCGGCAGAGCCAGGCTGGCTCCTTCCGGGAACTGGCCTCCCAGCACTTGGCTGGGACCGGGAGGGCTCACCCCACGATGACCTCAGGGATGGGCTTGCAGGGAGGGAAGAGGAAGCTTCTGCGGGAGGCGTGGCCGGGGTCAGGACGAGGTGCCCTCTAGGACACGGGGTGTAACCAGGGGCCCCTGGCGGTGCTGTCACCCCCCCCAGCCCCTGAGGGTTCTGGTGTACTTAATGCTCAGAGGACTCAAGGCGAGCTCCTGGCTGAGCTCCTGGCTGAGCTAATCAGGGAGGAAAGGGGCTTATCTTTTGAGTCAGAACTGGTAACTTCGCGGGCATCTGGCATCCAGAAAGCATTTTTCAGCTTCCTTCTTATGGGAGGAGTCATCTTTCCGATTTTGTATATTGAGACAAGCGTCTTCCTGAAGTCGAACAAGAGTCCATGAACAACGCAGGTCTGAATCTGCAGCCTCCTGACCACGAAGCCTCACTAGACAAATTCTAAGTGCCTCAGGGCAGGGCGAGTCGTACGTCTCCCGGACTGGTGGAGGCGAGCAGGGTCCCCGGCTCGGTGCCTCCGTGTGTGTTCATTCATCCCTTCATCCGCTCAGTTGGTCAGTCAGCAAACCCCACTGGGGCCAGAGGTTCTCAACCCTGGCCCACCACTGACCACCTGAATCAGACTTTCTGGGGGCTTCTATCAGACAGGGTTGAATCACTATGCCATGTGCTGCGGACACATAATGTGCCGAACACGATCCCTGTCCTCACAGTCCAGGGTGATGAAATTCAACAAGGGCCCTCGTTAGAAGCAAGCCTCGGCTGCCAACAGGGGCAGAGGGAAGCAGTCCCAAATGGAGGGAGGGTAACGAGATGAAGCAGCAGGAGATGGCACTGAACTGCCTTCATCGAAGAAGCAGGAATAACTGCACACGAGCCAAAGAATGGGGAAGGCAGATCGCGCAAAATCTGGGAGTGTCTCCAAGGAGACTGTTGCAGTGGACGCGTCTAAGGCAAGTCAGGGGGAGAGGGTGGCAGGCAGAACGAGGCGTGAGCGGGGGCCCATCCTGGGGCGTTCAGTTCAGATTTTATAGGGAAGCTCTGCGAAGGGACTGATCTGATCGGATTTCAGTTTCAGAAAGTATTCTGACAGCTGAATGGAAAAATTAATAGGAGGGGGTGATGAACGGTGACAGAATGAGCAAACCAAAATCATTAAACGTTGCCGCTTTTTCCAACTAAGGGTCATAGAGGAATCTGGAAGAAAAAGATAGATGGTGAAATTTTCTTGAAAGAAATTTACCCGTGAAACTCCCATTGGTCGTTTTAGGGAAACACTTTTTAAAAATTGAAGAACTGGGTTTGAAACGGAAACATGTTTAAAGTCTGCTCCAAACATACATCTTTGGGGGCGTATCTTTTATTGTTTGATTCTCTACACAGATCACTTCCGGCTTCTGCTCTTTTGGGTGACGATGTTTAATGAGCCTCGCTGTCCCCTACCTTCTCGCGGGAATGATAGTACTTTGTTGGGTTAATTGAGAACGCAGCTTCCGGGGTCAAAGAAATCTGCCTTCAACTCCGGCTCGGATTCCAACTAGCTGTGTGATCTTGAGAAATTCGTTTAACCTCTCTGTACCTTGGATTATTCATCTGTAAAGTAGGCTGGACAATGGCATCTCCCTTCTAGGATTCCGTGATGAAATACATGTAAATACACATGCATTCAGGTAAAAAGCTTAGCACACAGCCTGGCACACTGAAAGCACTAGAAAATGCCAGCAGGAATCAATGACCAAAAAAAAAAAAAAAGAGATTTAGAAAGAAAATGTGGGGATCCCCCACTAAGTAACTCCTGCCTCTATTTTATTCCACTCTGGCATGCTCTAGCAACTTTTTTTTTTTAACAAAAAGGAAAAGAAACTTGTCATGGCGTGGGCCAGTCTCTCCAACCAGTCACAACCTCTGTGCAGAAGAACTGCATTAACCCGATTCAGATGATTTCTGCTCCAAGCTCCTGAACCAAAACCCCATCTGCGAGACGACCCGCGTCTGCTCCTGCAACTCTCGCCTGTTCTGGCGAAGGCGGCGGAGAGTTTGGCTCCTTCGCTTATGATACGTACAGTAACCCATCAGCTGCTGAGCTGAAGAATGTGTTCGGCGCTCCCCTTTCCCCTTTAATGTGCCATTAAATCAAATACTCTATTAGCAGAATTAGTTCATTCAGGGTCTGCACTGGAACGTCCTGCGAATTGTGTGATGTCTCCCGCAAATGGCCCTGCACTCTGGGGTCTACTTGGGCAGTTTATATCCTGCGGAGGAGGGCCGAGCTGCCCCAGGATCTGCCTGCCTTCCTCTAAGTGAAATATTATGGCTTCCACAAAGGATAATTATTTCGATCGTTTGGCCATGTGCAGACCTGGCGAATTCCAAACATCGTCGATCAGGCTCTGCCCCAAAGCCTGCTGTCCTCACACCTGCAGCTCGGGATCTACGTTGCCCGTGGACCTCCCACCCTCTCAGCTTCTGTGCTCTGTACGGGCCAGCTCCAGACGCTGGTGCCACAATGTATATGATATTGCTGAGAGTCCAAACTCGGAGACATTCCCTTCCCCAAAGAATTGGATGGGAACCAAGTGTGTCTCCCCTTCTGTATTCTGTAGTAAGAGCTGTGGGTTGAAACTCAGCATCCATGTGTCTGTTCTCTCTTATTTACACTTGTCACCCAACAAATGTGAAGGCAGGCAGCGAGAAAGGCTGTACCTCTGTCAGAATAATCTCATGCTCTGGAGATTAGTGAGGCCCTTGAGCACACGATGTCATACTCGGCTTGGCCATGGTGAGCATCGGAGTGACTCTTCATTTGCAGGTGTTTCCGGGTAGCTCCTGGGAGCACTCTGGCTGCTTTTTTAATTTTTTTGTCTTGAGCTGCATTTAGCCAACGTACATTTAATCCGGTATGCTCTCTTCCCCTAACGTAGGAAGTCACTGTGTTAGGGAAGTATTCGTTCCTGCAACAGGTAAACCTTAGAATGATGTACTGGTAAAGTTTAACCTTTTCCAGTGAGGGGAAAGCCCGATTTATGGTATTTGCCAATTCCCTTGGTGTAAATACTGCCACTATGGCTCATTTCAAGCTACCCACACGCGTTACCGAACGCCCAGTTGGGAAGAGATATTTGTAACACCCCCATCACGTAGCATTTCCATCGAATAACCTCAAGAGCAGTATATAATAGTTAAGTTGGGTAAGATTATTAAGTGGGGCTGAGTTATGAGTATTTATTACCTTTAAAAAATATAACATATTTAATTGTAAGTTTGTAAAATTTAACTTTTAATGATGACTATATCGAACAATTGACTTGCAAAATTCCTCAAAATTTAATAATTGACTTTCACGAGCTCAGATAAGCCAGTTTCAGCATGTCACTGGGTTTCGGAGTATAAATGATATTTCTCATTTACGACCCCGTCCAATGCGAATATTGAGCAATGGCTCTTCACACAGTGAGCTCTCCATCTTGAAAATCTATGACCCCCGGGGACCTCAGAGCCCTTCACTTCTGACCAGGACCTAGGGAAAGAACAGGTGGGCAGACCAGGAAACGGTTCATATCATTTTTGACCATGTTCCATTGGCTAGAAGTCTGTCAAATGGCCACAACTAACTTCAGGGGAGGCTGGGAAATAGAATCCAGCTGCGTGCCCGAGAAAGAAAGGATACAGGGCTGGTGGGCAGCTAGCTGGTTTCTGACAGAGTCACTCCTCCCTGGCTTCTGTCAGGAAACAGGGAGACCAAGTAGATGGAAAAGAGCATCTGGCCTTCCTTCCCTTATTAAGCCCTGAAGAGTGTAACAGGCATGGACAGTGAAATAGATTGTTATGAAGTTAGCAATTAATAAATAGAATTATGCCTATGGAAGAACTAGGTTATATGTTATTCACCTTTATGATATGAGAGTGATGCCAGCTGGGCCAGGATGCTGTGGAGATTGTAAGAACTGGTTTTTCTAAACTCGGTGGCCCATCTACCCACCCACCCATCCATTCATCCATCCACCCATCTATTCATCCATCCACTCATCTAATAAATCTTTATGCAAGCCCTGTGCTACCATCTGGGGATACAGAGATACTGAGGAGGCGCACACAGTCCAGTGAGGGAGGAAGAAATGGACACGTCCAGGTCAAGAAATGTGCTCTAGTCAAAGAGAAACTAGATGCAAATCTGGGAAGTTAAAAGGCTTCCTGAGAAGGAGATCTCTGATGTAGATTCAGATAGATGCATCGGTAGAATTTTCCATACATAGAAGGGGGAAAGAGATTCCAGGTCAGGGGAACGGCTTATACAAAGATCCAGAGCAATGGCAGAGCATGGTCTGTTCCAGAACTGGCAAGAAACGTGGTGCGACAAGAGGTGGGACTGAAAAGATGGGTTTATGTGAAATGGTGGGGATCTTTACATGGAATATGGAGGAGTTTGGAATTTACCTGGTGGCCCATGCTTCTCAAAACAGGGGACATGTGTCTCCGGGCGTACCCAGTGGCTTGCCGGAAGGTATGTGAATGGAGGAAAACTTTCTTTAGTGCCTCCCTTGATGGTAAGCAATTCAACTGGATTTTCGGGAAGTCCTGGCAGAGCTTTCTTTCCATCTTGGGGGGACCATGTCTAGTCGCAAAGCAATCCCATCATCACTGGAGTGTGACACTTTGCTTGGCTTGGGTTGAGTCATCTACTGTACTCCCGAGCCTGGGTGGGTGGATGGGTGGGTGGGGGGCCTCGCCAAAGCTCAAGGGCTGAGAGAAGAGAAGACGTGTCTCCTCAGAGGAAGATGGGGGAATGGCTGCTAGGTAGGCTACCAGGAGCTGACCTACATAGGTGGAAAAAAGCAACTGGATGGCCGGTGTCCCTAGAACTGCCATTTGCAATAGAGAAGAGTCAGGGATGAGAGACAGAAAACAAATTCTTTCAGTATTCAGTTCTTCAAACAATGGGAAAACCGAAAGAATCAAGAGAGAGCTGCTTTTACTAGATAGAAGCAGGTGGGAAGCTGGGAGGCCAACTCCTTCATCTCCAGCCTTTGAAATATAAACCAAGGCCCCATCTTGCTTCGCCTCAGGCTCCCAGTCTGGGTGGCTCCTAGGCGAAGCCATTGGCTTCATTGTGGTCACTGTAATTGTGTCAAGTCATGAACCCACAGGCCTGAGTCAGGAAGGCCCTGCCCCAAAGCAGATAAGCCAGGCTGGTAAGTGAGCGCCCCATGCCTCACATCCCATGTAACAAATGGCTTTGGGGGAACCACAAAGCCCGGAGCAGACCCTGCCAGGCTGCTTGTGGGAAAACACCCACAGCCGAGGCAGGATCCCTGTCTACAGACCCTGAGCCCCATGAGAGAAGTCTTATTTATGAGACCCGTGTGTGGCAGATGTGGTAGGAAGAGTCAGACTTCGAAATCAGACAGGCCAGGTCGAGATTCCACTCGCAGACGCATCCCCTCTGAGTCCCGAGGCAAGCGACGTTACCCCTGAATCGGTTCCCTTACAGACACGTGGGGACGACAGTGCCTACCCTTCAGGGGGGTAAAGATTCGGTGAGACAGCACAAGCAAAGCACCTGCGATGAGGGCATGGCACAAAGCAGAGGGGCTGAGGAAACGTCAGGCTGCTGAACAGTGATGGCGGACACGGATGAGGAGTTACCGTGTCCCAGAGCCTTTCCTCACATTATGTCATTTAATTTCCACCACTGGAGGAGGTGAGTCGTATTGTTATTCTCCCCTTATAGGTGAGGAATGGGATCAGGTTGTTGCCTTGGGTTATGGGGTGAGTCAGCAGGGAGACCTCAGGCTTGAACTCAGGCAGCTGGGTGTCTAAGGAGGCCGAGAGAAAATGTCTTCTCCACAATGACAGAAGCAGCTGGCGATGACTGACGCCCGGAAAAGTGACCAGGTCTGCTGCCCGGCCGGCATTTGGTGCCGACGGCCGCCACTCCTCGGTGAGCTGAACGAGCTGCAAATCAAGCTTCAAGTTTCTGGCAGCTTCGAGCTGTCCCAGCTGAGCGGAGCACAGGAGGTAAAGGGAGACCGTAAACGGTGCGAGGCACCCATTAACAATTTACAGCCACCATCTAATTTTAGAGCCTTCATTTTTCAGTGTGAAAACACTACTGTACACGCCGCCCAACGACGAAACCAACAGAACAGTGCCATCACAAAGGGCCCTTGGTAAGTAGGATGCTTGTGAAAATGTCCAGTGGGGGGAACATCTTAGTATTAAATTACCCCACGGCCTTCCCTTCAGTTTAGATCAGGAATTCTGAGTTTGTCCTGGGAAATGCCGAAGGCTGGGCTAGGAGAATTCTGGAAAATTGCGGTGAAGGCTATGGCTTCAGGGTTTTTTGTGTGTTTTCAGCTGGAGTGAGAATACCAGATTTTGACATAATCCTGTTGTTCCCTCTCCGTGCCCCCCCCACCCCCACCCCCAAACTACACGAGTGAAACAGAAGAGACAGCAAAGAATGGCAAACCCACTGTCAGGAACCAGACTGGCAACTTCTTGCCATCTGAGTGATAAATTACTACACTGGCTGAACTAACAATTGTAATAATAATAGCAGTTAACATTTATACAGCATATACTATACTCCGGCAACATATTCTTTTAAGGTCACAATGTATCTTTATCATGACATTTTCATAGTAAGTCTGTAATAATAGCCATACTTGCTAACATTTACTGAATAATTACAGTGGTTACTTTACCTCCGTTATCACATTAATCTTCAAAACTTCAAAACAATGTCTTGATGCTTTTATTTTTCCCATTGTACACATACTCAAACAGGCGTAGGTAGTCAGGAAGCGGCCGCGCTGGATTGCAAACCCATCTGTGTCTGAACTGAGAGCGAGGGGTCTTACCCACTGTGCACACTGCCTCTCAGAGAAGCCCAAGGGTGATGGAAAGACTGAGACCCAAGATGGGACAAGAGGATGCAGGCGTTTCTGTGATTGCCAGAGACAGCAAGACCAGGAAGGGACCATCGAGGCTGTGCCCAGGACGAATGGGGCAGCTCTCTTCCTTGGGTCTGGCAAGACGTAGGCTTTGCTCTGGTATATGGCTGCATACAGCTTGTCAGCCACACTCAGATACTTGGTGAAGGGGAGCACGATTAACAATAGGGGGAAACTGGGACCATCCCTGGCAAACCAGGCCACGTGTCACCCTGCTTTGCTTGCTCCCTTGCAAACCGATGCGAGAAGACCAGCACGTTCCGGGCAAACTCACCCGAGTTTCATCATGAGACTTTGCCATCCCTCGGCGGATCTGGAGAGCCCTGTTACCGAAAGTTGAAGTTGCGGGGTGCAGCCAGGAGCGCCCGGGAACACACATCAGACACTGAGCTACTGACTGCCTTTCTTTTTTTTCTTAATTCTTTAAGGTTTGACGCCTTAACTTGATACGGGGTCATTTCTTCTACATCTACCAAGTTTTGCAGATTTGCCGTCTGAAATCTAGGAGGCTCGTTGTGAGCTCCCTCCTTTAATAAACTGAGGGGTAATTAAGCAGTGTCGTGTACGGCCGCAGCCTGCCGTCTCGGTGAGATTCCCGTGTACACCCGCGAGCACACACTCATATATAGGTAGAATACGGCTTACCTTGGAGTTATTTACTCGTCTTCAGAACACTAATTGTCAAAATGTGTTTATATCATTGGATAACTAGAACTTCCTCACTTCTGCCTGAGAACCTGAAGTTTCTATTTCCAGATGTTTTTAGAATGCATTTTTAATTTTGAAAAATAATACACAAATATGGTATCGTTATATAGGATTCGAATAGAGGAAGGGCAGTTGGTAAAATGTGAAAATTCCCCTTTATGTAGCCCATCCTCGAACAGGCTCTCATTCCCACCCACCCCACCCCACCCCGCCCCACCCCACCCCACCCCTGCAGTATAATAGTTTAGAGTTTATCACCACCATTCTTTTTCTGACTATGTATAGTTCATAGCTCAGTGTGCGAAAAAAGAAACATCTAATAATGTTTTTTGAAAGTAGTGCCTCCTTTCATGTAAGTTTTATAGTCGATGAAAAGAGGGGCACCAGAGTGGCTCAGTCAGTTAAGCATCCCACCCTTGATTTGGGCTGAGGTCGTGACCTCCTGGTTCATGAGTTTGAGCCCCGCATCAGGTTCTGCGCTGACAGTGTGGAGCCTGCTTGGGATTCTCTGTGTCCTTTTCTCTTTCTCTGCCCTTCTCCCTCTCTCTCACTCTTTCTCTCTCTCTCTCTGTCAAAGAATAAATACATGAACTTAAGAAAAAATGAATATACATAAAACCTTAGTTTGCGAAGATAAATTCATTCCAGAAACAAGCTTGCAATCCAAGCAATATATTGTATATAAAAGCGAATTTCCCCATAAGAGAGAATGGAAATTCAAATGATTCATTCCACAACCCAAAAATATTCATATAAAAACGATTGTAATACTGTAATAGAATATAAAATAATAAAATACAAAATATAAAGAAAAATCAACAAAGTAACCAGCACTTCCTTTGAAAACCTTCGTGGCTGGTGTGAGGGAGACGAGAGAGAGGAGGGTCATTGTGTAGGCGACTTTCACTAACACTAATGAAATCACTGCTATCTATTTGCTCAATGGAATCTTTTTCTTTTCGTGCAACTTTAACAAGGAACCTATCCCATGACCTAAGATGAAGCAAAGCATTCCTTACTCTTGCACAGAGAAGCAAAGGTCTGTCCATAGGTGCTTTAACACACTAGTGCCATTCGTGGGCACCTTCCAACGTTTGGAGAAATCACCAGTTTCTGCTAAACACCACGGCCTGAGGCCCAGCATCCAAGCACGAGAGACGATCACCCACAATCCCACAGCGACAGACAGAGAAGTACCATTGGTTCAGTTGTGGTCATGTGACATTCGGCATCACGGACTGCTCACATTGCAAGACGTCACTCGTTTATCAAGGTAAAATGTATCAGAAATGTTGGTTCATCTTGCGGAACGCTCGCAGAACAAGTTACTTGCAATCCAAGGTTTTACTGTAGTCTATGAAGAGAAAAATGTCTGCATTATTCTGCAAAGTTGCTTCTCTGAACCCTCAGACACTTATTATTCCAGCTTCCCTTTGGCTTGTGTGTTGAACGTGGCTTTTGACCTATTAAAGTTGTCTCTGGCTCACTTTTGGAACGAAAGAAGGCGCCTGGGGTTTGGGCATCTGACCTGGGTTTGCATCCCAACAGGCTCACCATGTAACTATGACTGGGGCAGACTGTAGTGTTTGTCCCTTCCCTGGCTTCCGGGGCCAGGACTCTGAAGCCGTGCTACCTGGGTTCAGACCCCCACTTCGCCACTTACTCAGTGGTTAGCTTTCAAAAAGCCACGTGACCTCTCGGTGTTTTAGTTTTCTCATTTGTGAAATGGGAATAATAACAGTATTTACCTCTTAGGGTTGTTGTAAGGACTAAATAAGTTAGCTCACTACCTGAAACATGGTGAGTGCTCCGCAAACATCAGTTATTATTTATTGCACTCCTATGCATATAGAACTCAGTTATGAGTCTACATGCTGGTAATAAATATTCTGCCTGAAGAACACAGATGAAGGCAATCAAATTATTACAAGCTAAGAAGACAGCCACAGTCGTAAAGATCCTTGTAGAAAATTTCATCACCAAGGTCTGCACAAAATTCTGCTCTGAGTCAAAACACAGAACCCTCAACCCCACCTTCTGTCTCATTCGCCACCCCATGGATTCCCTCTTTAAACTTCAGAGCCGCCCTCCTCCCGAGCTCTTTCCTTCTAGTCCCACTGGTCCCACCTGGTCAAGGCCACGTGACCTCACACGCCGGCCACTGTCTTTCCGTGCATTCTACACCCTGCAGTTAAGTCAGGTCCTATCGTCACCGGGCGCACAAAACAACTGAAGGAAACTTCACCCGTATCAACTCCCTTGTTGATTACAATGACATCCAAAACCCTTTGTCAGGGTTATCGTCAAACCCTTCCCTCGAGCTAGCCTCCTCACTGTTTAAACTTGTCTTTCATAATCTCTGCTTTGAGCCAACAATTCGAGTTTCTAATGGGATGTGCATAAGACGCTGGAGGGAGGGTGGGATTAGAAGACATTTCACATCCGTTCCAGCCCTGTCGACCATTTGGAGATGGGCTACAAATCTCCAAATTTAATCACTTAGCACCTGCTATATATTAAACATTATGTTAATTGCTTTAGTTTTACATTTATTAGCTCGACAATTTTATGAAGGAGGTAAGATTATCATCCTGTTTTACAGGTGAGAAAGCTGAGTCTTGGTGAAGGTAAATTATATGCAAACTTACCCAGTCAAGATGGAGAGTGCCTGAACACAGAGTCCACTCTTGGTGTTGGGAGCTGCCTTTCCTCAGCTTCCGTTAGCCTAAGCTACACATTTCTGGGTCTATCCTCTGCCCCGCTCTCACCCCTGTGCTTTCTCTCTAGCACATCACTAGGTGAAAATAAAATGTGAGTGGTTCCTCCCCAGGGTTGCAACCCATAATCTCCAGAGCACAGACACCTGGGGCTCTCTAGAGCCTGGAATCAGCATTCCTACAGATACATGTTGTAGACGGTGCTGCCCAGTATTCTTCTGACAGACCTGGTTAGACCTCTGCCCAGCAACCAAGCCCAGTCGAGTCCATGGCTCCCTATCCAGCCAGTGTTACCCGGCTTTGTCGAATTACCCTTCATCCTTCTGTTTTTCTAGAATCCTGACAATAGAACCACAGCTGTGTGCTCACAGGAAATATAAGTATTTTAAAAGCACAGAATTGTGGTACATTTGGAGGGTTTGGGGTCAAGCCGTCACCAGACTTCCCAGTCCTAAATAAACGCGCCCGCTGCTTCCGGTTCCATCACTCAACTTCTGCACATTGGCTGATTTCCGGAGCTTAAGTTCCTGACAGTCAGGAGGAAGGAGGCAAAAAGAAACCTTTTAATTTATAGTAAGCAGAAATCAGTTTTATGTGGGTTTTTTTTTTTTGACTCATTTAAAAAGCCAGGCCCCCTTGAAACAATAAAATCTTGTATAGTTTTCCCTTCACAGAAATTTCCCAGGCATTTACCAAAATCCTAGAAAAAAAACATTTTTGTTAATATGCCACGATTCCCATGAGAAACAAATATTTACAAACTTTGCTTTGGGCAGCGATGCTACCAGATTATTAAAAAGTATTGACTTTATCACCAAGCAAATCCTTTGTCATTTTTTTTTTTTATTAAGATCACACTAGGTTTGAAAAGCTAGAGCAGTTGGGGTAAACGCCTTTGTTTTAAACAACAGCTACCTTTCTCAGCAAGAACAGAGTTAGTAGCGTGGAAAATCAGATTCATTTCAGTTTCACTAATAATATCTGAAATGAAATAATGTTGCAAATCTCCCCTCCAACCCTGTAGCTAGACACCTGGAATATTTATTTATTTCCCCTCCAGAGAAACCACGGGCGGATGTTACCTTTAAACTACATACGCATTTAATTAATGCATGCAAGGAAAAAATGATTCTGGCTGCATTTAAATGAAGGCCCAAGCATGTAGAATTTAAGAGATCTGACCTTAAAAATGAAGAAAATATTATTGTAATTACTCCATTTGCTAAAAACAAATGATGTGGCATTTGAATTTAAGACTTCTATCAAAAGCAGCTGAGGGTCTAATCAGTTCACACCTTTCCATTTTAATGGAGCTGGGGTTGAGCCATTGCATTTATAATTATCCAGGCCGACTTCATCCCTTTGAAATGACTTAAAAAGATTAGCATTCATGGATTATTTATTAGCTCCTGGTGAATGTATTTCCAAGAATGGAAACAACATATTGCATCAAAGTCTAGTTCCCAAGTTTAACTCTTTTAATTAACAGCGCGGCCTACGCGCTGTTGTTGCGAAACGTGTCTGAAGTCGCGGGACGTTTTGTCAGGTTTTCTCCTCCACGTGCGGCCTGAGGAGCCGTCTTTGTTCCTCGCGAGCGAGCTCGGAGACCAGGCCAACCCCAGTCCCGGCGGCCGCCCCGGAGGCCCCGGAAACACCGCCATGCCATGCGGAGAGCGGGGCCTGCCGCAGCTATCCCTGATAGGGGGTGCCTGTCGCGGGCTCAGCAGGGAACTCGGTGACACGGTGGCACGGGCAGTTTAACCCAAACACACTTTCTGCCTAGATAAGGGACATGTCAGGCACGAGGCCCTGACAGCCGTCCCCGAGGAGCGCCAGGTTTGAGGCGGCGCCGGCCGCCCGCGGCCTATCCCGCATCTGAAGGCCTTCGCCGTCCGCCGGCTGAGGGGCGCGCCTCCGCGGGGGCGGAAAGCAGGCCCCGCCGCGCGCCAGGCCTCCTCGCAGGCAGGCCCAGGACGGCAAATCCTGAGGGCCGCGCCGGGCCCTGAAGGGAAAGCTGACAAACGGACTGGAGGCCCGCTTTCCGGGGAAACTGAGGTTCCTCAAAGAGAAAGCGGAATGAGAGAAAAATCAACAACTGCTCTGGAGGCCTGGATCCTTCGAGAATCTCCTCTGGAAAAAGCAGGGGAGATGAAAGCAGGCAGGAGGGACTGTCAGGGCAAGCCTGGCATTTTTCGGAGGAAATTCTGACTCTTTGTGGCGGTTTGACTTGCATATGTCTTACGTGTAGAGGCTGTGAATGAATGTATTTTGCTACGTTTTTTTAACCTAATGATAAAACAGATAGATACAACTTCGTGCTGTTCTTGTAGAAAATCGGATATTGCAAAATTTACAAACTGTACAAATGATGGCTGGTTACTTGCCTTGCAAATCTTGATTAAAAAATATTTTTTAAGCGTTTTATTTATTATTGAGAGACAGAGAGAGACAGGGCATGAGCATGGGAGGGACAGAGAGAGGGCAAGCCACAGAATCTGAAGGAGGCTGCAGGCTCTGAGCTGTCAGCATAGAGCCCAACGTGGGGCTTGAACTCACAAACTGCAAGATCATGACCTGAGCCAAAGTCAGACACTTAACCAACTGAGCCACCCAGGTGCCCCTGCAAATCTTGGTTTTTTTTTTGTTTTTTTTTTTTAATTTCTTTTTGGTTTTGAACACATGAATTCAATTTCTTTTTATTTACTTATTTTATATTTTATTGTCAAATTGGTTTCCATACAACACCCAGGGCTCATCTCAACAAGTGCCCCCCTCAATGCCTGTCGCCTGCAGATCTTGTTTTAAAGAACTCTTCTGGAAAGTTCCATTGGTACAGTGACATCCCTGTGACAGCCAAACTATAATTTGACTTATGACAAGTTTATTTACACAAAGAGGCATCTCTAATATACAAAATAGGACCCACCTGCAACTTTTCCCCTAGAGACCACATTGGAGACATCCAACAGAACAGGACCATTTTATAATACATGCATACTGTCTTGGTATAAAACATCTGAGAGGAGTGCTAAAGCAAATTTAAATTTAAATGAAAATTTGCCTTTACCGAGATAAAAATAGATTCACATAATTTAAAATACAGAACTGAGATAACATGGTTGCAAAAATTATAATTCTTATTATAATTATAGTTTTTACTGAGTGCAAGGAATAAAAATTGGAATGACCACAAAGAAGTCTTGAGGATAAGAATTGCTATTTTGGGGGCACCTGGGTGGCTCAGTTGATTAAGCTTCCGACTTCGGCTCAGGTCATGATCTTACAGCTTGTGAGTTCTAGCCCCATGTCGGGCTCTGTGCCGTCAGCTCGCAGCCTGGAGCCTGCTTTGGATTCTGTGTCTCCCTCTTTGCTCCTCCCTCACTCACACTCTGTCTGTCTCTTAAAAATAAATAAACGTTAAAAAAAAAAAAAAAAAGAATTGCTATTTTGGAGAAAATAAGAAGCAACCCAGAACTCATGAGAAAAAATGTCTTAGCTGACTCAATTTGTTGATTTGCTCATGGAGAGTTCAGCGATCATGTCATTCATTCATTCACTTAGTCATGCATGCATTCATTCACTCGCTGTCTTTCATTCAGCAGCTATCCCTTCCAGGGTTCGCTGCGAGTAGACGCTGTGTCTGGGAATACACAAATGCAGCAAATACAGGCCCCGCCCTCAAAGCGTTTCTGATCTAATGAGAGAGAGAAAACAGATCCACATAGCGCTATTACACAAAGCCGGATATGGTAAATGCACAAGGCAAGGTGAAAGGCAGTGTCCTGAGGCGTCGCATCCTCCTGGGAGGTGTTACTTGAGCTGACTTTGGGCAGTAGGGGAGTGAGCGGTGATAAGGAAAATCCCAAAGACCCTCTGGTAGAGGAAGCCCAGCAGATCCTGTAAAACAATCTGTGTCCATGAGTGTGGGACAAGAGAGAAGGCCTGTGTGTCTGCCTGCCTCGCCGGGTGAGCAAATGACTCAACTCTCCTCCTGGTTTCTGCAGACCCTCCATCCATGGGCAAGACATCCATGGGCTTTGGGCTGTTTTTATAAAATGTAGTTACTCAGATAAACTGAGTTCTGGACAGAATTCCAATATATATCGTTATAGAGAAAAATGACAAATGTAGAAGTATTGGAAGAAAAAAATTAGAAAATTATCACCTGTAATTCTGATACTCCCTATTAATATTGTGCACGGTATTTCTCTAGGCTTCTGTTTATGTATCTATCTATCTCTGTGTATTTTTTTTATTGTGGTAAAAACCATATAACATCACGTTTATTATCTTAACCAGTTTTTAGGTGTACAATTCAGTAGTAAGTATATGAACGTGTTATCAACAGATCTGTAGAACGTTTTCATCTTACAAAGCTGAAAGTCTGTACCCACTGAACTCTAATTTTCCACTTGCCTTTCGCTCCCTCCCCCAGCCCTTTGTACTTTCTGCTTCTTTGATTTTTGACCACTCTAGATGCTTCATATGAATGGAATCACACAGCATTTGTCCTTCTGTGTCTGGCTTCTTTTGCCTAGCTTGTCTTAGAGGTTAATCAATGTTGTACCGTGTGACAAGGGTTCCTTCCTTTTTTAAGGCTGCACAGTATTCCACTACACGTATATGCTACATTTTCTTTATTCATCTGTTAGTGGATATCTGGGCTGCTTCCAGCTCTGGGCTATTGTGAATAATACCCAGAACACGGATGTACAAATATCTCTTCGAGATCCTGGTTTCAGTTCTTTTGGGTATATACCTAGAAGTGGGATTGTTTGATCATATGATAGTTTTATTTTCAATTGTTTGAGGAACCACTATACTCTTTTTCCTAGCAGCTGCACCAGTTTGCATTCCCACCAACAGTGCTCCAGTGTGCTAACTTCTACACTTGCTTGCGAATGCTTATTGCCTGCTCTTTTGATAGTGACCTTACTCATGGGCATGGGGTGCTATCTCATGGTGGTTTTGGTTTGCTTTTCTCTAACCTAGAATGATTCCTACAGTGGAAAAAGAAATACCTTTGCCGGGCAGTGCCAGGCTCAGGAGCCAAAATTTGGGATTGGGGTCCTTGCTATAGCTTTGATGTTGGCTCACACTCAACACGGCCCCGCTGCCATCTCACTTCTCTCAGCCGTACGATCAAAGACTAATAACCACCCTACTTCTCTTTTCCATGTTACCACTAAGGAGCTTTGAGTTAATCTTTAAGGATAACGAAGCTATTAACTTTGTTCCAAAGAGCCATTCATGTATAAACACAAGGTACTATGGGCAACTTGTCAAGATCTCCTTAAGGTGTCCAGAACAAGGCAGGATCCTGAAGTCTCATCACAGTAAACATTATTAGCGATTCACTCTAAATCCTATGGTGACATCTATCTTAAAATCTAAACCAAGCACTTATCACTTTATGTACACAGTGAGTCCGACCATCTGTCTCTGCTATTCCCCCTTCAACGACTAGACACAAATTCAGAGTTTTTGAGTTTCAACTGTTTCATTCTTGAAGCTGCTAAGACAATAACGGATTAAATAAGATGAACCAAGCGGCCATACTTCTTGTAAAGTTATCCCCAGAGATAAATGTACAATGTTGTTTCGGAGGCTGTGGTGGTGTCTGCAGTGTAACTAAGGTTGACAGACTGCCTGCATGTGGGTGGCTGTCTCCTTTCCAGCTGTGACCAACTGAATTATATCACCTGTCCCATTTGATGTATTAGGATATGCCCAAGCTCAAGATGCATGTTGCCGCAATAGGGAAATTAATGTCCACCACTGGAGGCAATTAATAATGATTAGGAGCAAAACAGCGGGGTTAAATCTGTGCATTTAACAGAGTGTTCATACACTTTTATACTATATTTCAGTCTTGTTGCTCAAAGGGAAAAAAGAACCCTTTTGGGGGACTAGAACCATCTCACCTTAATTAACATGTAAACTTAGATGAAACGTCAAAGTCTCCTCCATGAGATCTGTTTATTCATTATTTACTTAATCCTCGCTTCCTGGGGTTAGAAAAAAAATTGCATGAAAAGTAGCAGACTAAGGAGAGAAATGTTCAGATTCAGCCGAGTACCTAGTTGAACTCCTGGACTTGGTGAACAGCTGCATTTGACACATTGATTGGGGTGAGAAATTCTCACCTCTTTTATTTTATGATCCCGCAGTTAATATATTTAAAAAAAAATCGGCGCACCATAGATTTGCAATGGTTGGTTTAGTGCAACTCTATAAAATCTGCATGTAAAATGCTCAGCGGCGGGTAACTGATTTCCTTTTGGTGACGAACATGTGGATATAAATTTCAATATTAGAAATTTAAACCGAACAAGGGATTTTGCCTGAAAAATGCAGAAAACATTGAAAGCAGATGAGGTATAAATCTATGAGACAGAAGAGTCTAAACAGTATTGATGTATGTGAGCAGGCACGCACCCCTGACTAGGCATTTATGTCACCACGGATTAGCGTAAAACATACACAACACGGGTATTCATTGATCAGATATTTTATTAGGAAATTTCATTAAATAGATTAAAATGTAATTGGCCACCAGCTGGACTTTATAGCCCCAAGAAGATTATATATTTAAGTGATACTGCAATTCCCATTAATTAAAAACTGTGCGATAAAGGTCTTGGAAAACTTCGAAGCCCTATTTTATTTTAATGGAATCTGGAAATAGAGACTCTGAAATGAGTCCTTCGTTGTGAACTCGCAATGGCTACGGTGACATTGAAGTTCTGTTTGCAACTTGAGCTCATGAGGCAGTCCAAGCCTCATGGGGATGGCTCCTCCTTGAATTCCTCCTTCATTGTGTCCGCAAGAGTGCCTCAGGTTGCACGATCTCACAAGAGACTCAATGAACATGAAAAAATTCAGTCAATCATCAATCCTTTGGCTAACTTAACCCAGATATCCAGGTGTTGGATGTCGCTAAGTATGTGATTGAATTTTAATAGCAGATATAAATCCGTGGCAGCGTATTTTTCTGTGATTCAAAGTCTACACAGTAGTTGAGTTTCAACCACTCACTCGTTTGTTTATTAAATAGTCTTCATGTCCTTACCACTGTTATTTGTCTATTTGCCTCAAAATCTCACCGTGGCTAAGTTTCAGAGCCGAGACAAGCCTACTCGTTTTTTCAATGAATTGCATCACGTTGACTACATTGTTTTTATTACTTTTAGGAATCTGTTCATTCAACAGGTATTTTTTTGAGTACTAACTGTATGTAAAGCACTCTGCTGGATGATCAATCACAGATGTAAAAAACAAAACCACAAGGAGACCTCTCTCAAACTTACCAGAATTGGCTAAATGTGGACTTTGTACTAAACATTCTCCATTCATGGAGAATAAAACGATGAGGTAGGCATTATTCCTATTTACACGTGGAAATTGAGCCTCGGGGAGATGACTTTGACCTGTCCAAGGTCACAGAGGGGTGAGAGCAGAATTGGGATTCCAACCTTGGCCTTCTGTCCTCAGGGTCCTTGGGTCTTGTCTTCACACGACAGCAGTCTTTTAAGGAAATGGCTGACCAATAGCAGATCAAGTGGTTATGTTTATGCAGCTCTTCTCTTGCAAAGATCAGTTTCTCAGTCAATAATTCCTAGAAAATCACAGATTAATTGATTTTGCCCTGATTGTCAGATAATGCTGGTGCTTAAGGCGCAGCTGTCCCGCCATGTCGCCACAAGTAAGAAGACAGTGCTTGACCTCCACAATGGCCTTAGCCTCTCCACTTAAAGCACTGCTCTCACCCTCAGCTTCCCATTGGATTCTGAGCTTCCTAGTCATGCCCTCTTCACTGTTGGCAACAGGTTGGGCAATTCTTTTACAGCTTGATGAACTTGAGCTGTCCACTCAGCTTGCTGTTCCACCCTCTTCCCTAGTTCTGATGCCTCCTGTAGGCATGGATGACCGTCATCGCACACCAGCCTAGCTCTAGAGAACCCACCCGATGTGGCAGCTTCATGCCCCTCTGCCCTTCCCTACCATGTCAAAGAGGAAGGAATGGATAACCCAAGAAGATAAGTGCTCTGGTTCTTACGCTCGGGGTTCATCACAATCTTCCGGAGTCTTCATAAAAATGTAGGTAACTGAACTCTTCTCTAAGCCTCCTAAATCTACATGGGTGTGTTTCAGCACATTTCCCAGGTGATGAAGATGCACACCAAAACAAAATGAGATCATAGATGAATGTGTCTATCATTCATCATTCAAGTATATCATTCATTCAGGTATACAGAGCCTGGTTACTTTAGAGCTGCCACTCAGTGGTGGGATATTATCTATTGCCGCATAACAAATTACTTCAAAACTTGGCAACTGGAACAATAAACATTTATTACCTCACACTTTCTGTGGGTCAGGAAGCCAAGAGTGGTCTAGCTGTGTGCTTTTACCTCAAGGTCTCTCATGAGGCACCAGCACGGGGTACAGTTGGCCAGGGAATCTCAAGACTCACCTTGTGCCAAAAGATTTGCTTCCAAGCTCATTCACAGGGTCATCAGCTGGCCCCAGCTCCTTGCAGACTATTGCACAGAAGGCTTCAGTGCCTCACAATATCACGTGGGTCTCTCCATAGGGCCAACCACAATATACCAGCTTACTTTCACTAGGGTGAGTATTGAAAAAGAGAAAGAACTCAAGACAGAAGTCATAGCCTTCTTGATATTCAGAGTAATGTCTTATCAGTTCTGTCGTATTCTATTTTTTAGAAGAGAGTCCATTCTTAAGGTATTACATAAAGCCATGAATGCTAGAAGGCAGGAATTATTGGGGGCCATCTTAAAGCCTACTTACCAAAGGTGATCAGTTTCTCTTTAGTTTGGGGAGTTGGAGCCAGCCAGTGGGACTCACCAGTGGAAACATTTTTTGGTTATTGGAGAGGGGTAGACGTCAACTAGTAAACTGGAGTACTGGTATCAGTTACATCCTCTATACATCAGTTACAGTGGCCTGGGCATCAATTCATCCATCTATCCATCCATCCAGTCATCACTTACTGTTCACTGTCTCTTGTGCTAGGTACTGCTCTGGACACTGGAGGCACAACAGTGAAAAACCTAGGTATAGAATCCACCTTCAGTGGGTTCAACGGTTTATTTGAAGGTGTAAACAAGGAAACAGGCAACTACATGAGGAGACAGCAGCTCTGACAAGCCCTGCCAGAGTGTGATGGCAGCCCATTGTAGAGGCTGTCTGCTCCAGTTCACGAGCTGGTCAGAGAAGGTTTCCAGGAGGAGGTGATATTTAGGTCGAGACATGAGGACAAGAAAAGTTTTGTCAAGTGGAGAGCAGTGTAGGTAGGAGTGAGAGGGATGAGAAAAAGCATGAATTTTTCCAGATTTCAGGTGGAAGTCAGAATAGGTTTTCCCCAAGTAAGGTAAGTGAAGGTAGGGACAGGCCCCTGGGGATATTTATAATATTTCCAAAAGTATAATGGAGCTTGAATAAGGCATACAGGCCAAAAAAGAAGCTTATTTTTCATCACCTTAGCCTCTTAACTAGGAGGTTTAGTCAATTTCCATTGAGTGTGATTATTAACATATTTGAATTCATTATACCATCTTCATCTTATTTGTGATCCTGGTAGAATTTCATAAGGATAATTCACATTATCATGTGCTAATCAAAAGTTCTCACCCTCAATTACATGTCTTTGATTAATAAAAATGGGAATGAGAATTAATTAATTAACACAGTTTGCTTTTCCTCAATTCCCTTAACTATTTTATATTTTATTTTGTCTTACCATAAGGCTCGTGTCTCTGTAAGTGGTCTTCAAAACCTCAGGGGACTGGGGCAGGATATAAATAAACACGTACATAAAATTCTTACTAAATACATTACTAATCACACTCGGGGGACAAAGACTAAAGTTTCTAGTTAAGCATCTAAGGCCATCAAATCAGATCTGAATGAAAAGAGAACATACGACAGCGTCAAAAAACCCCAAAAAAACAAAAACCACTTCAGCCAAGTTGTGTTTATAATTAATCTCCATAAAATAAAAGAAAATGGAAACTTGAAAGTAAAAGAAAGAAAAAAATATCACAGGCATGTCATTGTGAAATGAGTTTGACTACAAGTAACAGAAAACTCCAAGTGACAGTGGCTTACACAAGATAGAAATTTATTTTTTCTGGTCTGCGGCATTCACTCCTATCAGAAACTTAGACTTTTTTGATCTTATGGTTCCATATTGGGCTGATTTGAGCAGTAGGGTCCAACATGATGGCATCTGCATTCCAGGATGGAGGAGGGAGGAAGGATAAAGAAGACATGGAATATTCTGGATTACAGCTTAAGGTAGATTCTTGGAAGCTGTCAAACAACTGATTTGTTTTTATCTCATTGACCAGAACTTAGTCACATGGCCACACTTAGCTGCAAGGAAGGCTGGGGAATGTAGTCTTTACTCAGGAGACCAAGTTTCCAGCTGAAAGTGTGAGGAAGGAAGAATCATACAAAAGACAGAGTTGCAGGAACAACTCTGTCACAACAGGAACAGAGTAACGAAAAGAAAACTGGCATAAAATAATATCAGATAATATAGACTGACCTTAGGTGAAAGGCATTATTGTAGATAATGAGCATCAGTACATATTTTTAGAAAGATTTCACTAGGAACTTGTATGTACTTAGTAATAAGTCTTCAAAACATGCCAAAAAAGAACTGACAGATTATAAGAAGAAATGACAAATAGACCATCACTGAGGGAGACATTCAGTGGTTGATAAGTCAAGCAGAGAAAAAAAAGTCAGGAAGAATATAGAAAAATTGGACATCATAAGATTAATCTAATGGACATACATAAATAGTATTTCTAGTAACAAGAGAATAGAGATTGTTTTCAAGCACACAGAAAACAATGATGGAAATTGACCATATTATAAGCCAAATTTAAGTGTTGACACATTTCAAATAATTGGTACGTGTCAAGTCACATTTACTGACAACAATAAAATTAAATTTTAACTAAATTACAGAAAGATAATTTCTAAAATTCCACTTGTTTTGAACATTTGAAGCATATGCTTTAAAGGACCCATGGTTACTCATGGTTCTTGGTGAAAATGAGAAGATGCTTAATATGGAAGATGAATAAGAAAAATATTATCAATGAAATTTGTGGAATGAAGAACTAGTATCTAGAATACCGAAAGAACTCTTAGATCAAACCAGCAAAACTCAAACTAATCAATTAGAACACGGGCAAATGACACAGAGACATGTTTTATTGAAAAAAAAATGCAGATGGAAAATAAGCACATGGAAAGATGTTTAACATCATTAATCTAAGGAAATGCAAATTAAAACCACAATGAGATATCACTACAATCCTATGAGAGCAGCTAAAAAAAAAATGGTGACAACACCAAATACTGGTAAGGATGCAGAGAAACTGGATTACTTATACGTTGCTGGTAGAAATGTAAAATGCACAGCCATTCTGAAAAACAGTTTGGCAATTCCTTAAAAAACTAAACAGGCAACTACCATATGACCCAACAATTGCACTCCTGGGCATTTATCCTGGGGAAATGAAAACTTACGTTCACAGCAGCTTCATTGGTAATAGCCCAAAACTGGAAACAACCGAAGTATCTTTTTTTTCCCCAATTTTTATTTATTTATTTATTTTGACAGAGAGAGACAGAGCGAGCGAGTGAGCGGGGGAGGGTCAGAGAGAGAGAGAGTGGGGAGAGAAAGAATCCCAAGCAGGCTCCACACTGTCAGTGCAGACCCCGATGTGGGGCTCAAATTCACAAACTGTGAGATTATGATCATGATGTCTAAACTAAATAAAATAAAAGTAAAACAAACTTTTTCACAAATAAGAGATTAAGTAGAGTTTACTCCCGAAATTCACCATCGGTTCAATATTGGGAAAAATTCTTGCTTTAATTTACCGCATCAAGAAATTGAAGGAGAAAAACTACACGATCATCTCAATAGGTATGGAATTCAGTAAAATTCTAAAATGTGCTCATCAGAAGGACGCTGTAAAAATTATTGCATGCCAGCTACAAGAGACATGTGTAAGAATGTTCATAGGAGCAAAGACTGGAAAGAACCAGATGTCCATAAACAAGAGATTGGACGAACACGCTGTGGAAATTCGCAGCAAGGAATACAGCAGCGATAGCACGTAAATTAGGGCCACAGACAACAACAAGGATGAGTCTCACAGACATAATGTTGAGCAAAAAGAGCTAAGGGAGGCAAATCTAAAAATACATCCTTCAGGGATACGCAGAAAACTTTAGGTAAAGCAAAAGAGGGATTAACACAAAACACACAATGGTAGTACCTCAGGACAGTCGGAGAAGAGGCATCTTTGAAGGTCACTTCTTTTGAAAATCAGACTAGACAAAATATATCATAAGCATTAGCTCGGTTTCCTTCTCCCTCGTGAGGCACCGTCTACACACTCTCATTTTTTCAGATGAGGGGACCGGTCACTTGCTTAGGTTAGAGTAGAACCAGGATTGGGATCTGAAGCTGTTGGTCCACATGCTACATTGCCTATGAGTACAGAAAATAGAACTGCCACTATTTGAGAGAGAGAGAGGGAGACAGAGACAGAGAGAGAGAATCCCAAGCAGGCTCCACCCACAGCGTGGAGCTCAACACAAGACTCGGTCTCACAACCATGAGATCATGACCTGAGCTGAGATCAAGAGCTGGACGCTTAACCACCCTGGCTGAGCCACCCTGGCACCCCTAGAACTGCCACTTTTAAGGACTTGATTTGGGGAAAGCAAATGGCACTTGGAATGTTATCCAATGCTGAGGAAAGGGGATTTTAGCCCTTTCCTAGGGGACAGGAAATTTAATGCGGTAGAAAAACCACATTATACCAAGGTTTTATTGAGTGTGGTATCACCTTTGATCGGCCCAGGTGTGCATCAGCATTCGCGGAACGCTACAGGACTTCAAGACCGAAGGCATGCTTTGTTTACAATCTCACACTAGCCTAAATCAACCGTAGCTAAAACTGTTCTCAGAGTTCCAAAGTAACCTCTTATTAAAATGATCTATAATTTTGATTAATTTCTAATTGCTCTCAGCAGATGTGAATTCCCATGTTTTCTTCCTGAACAGGAGCCGGACGGACTGCTCATTTGTTTGCGGTGCTCCGCTGAGAGAGGAAGGGCTTGGGCGTCTAGGCTCCAGTCAGATTCCTTTTGCTCTTGTTATTATAACAATAAATGGATACATAAAGGGGATTACCTTCGCAGGTACATAGCCTAATTCATGGCAGCCCATCTTCTCAAGCTCAGTTCAGAATAGGCTGAGCTGAGGGCTCTGTGGCTTTGGATTTGTCCTCGTGATAAGGAGGACTGTCATCTATTCTGTACCTACCACGTTCGTGGTTTGGAGATCCTCCAAATTCAGTGTTTCATTAATAATGAATTATTTTTAACCCGTGCTAAAGACGAAGAACTCGAGACTCTGAGATGCGAATCACGTCGATCAAGGTCACGAAGTTAGAAAGGAGCAGAGCTGGGATTCGAACCCAGATCAGGCAAAGCTTCTCCTCTCACTATACAGGCTGCCTCTATGAGGACGGTCTTTCGGATTGGTTGAGACAAACAAGTCAACCGAAAGAACATCACACCCTAGTCTGGAGTTCTGGCTCATTCTTCGTTGGGAACTCCCTCCATGATATGAAGAACAAAGAGTGGATCTCATTCAAACACAAAACCCATTTCTGAGCCTGAAGGCAAGGTGGCGTTTCTGTCTTGCATTATCACTGGGAAAGAAAAAAAGAATGCTACTAAGTTGGAGGAAGTTTGTAATTCAAAGTTGATATATGCTAAACGTGACAGGGCTGCTCTAAAACAATTTAATGTTTTCATTTGAAGGATGATGGCGACATAGGATCATTTCAATATCTTCATGGTATCATCAGCTCCATAGCTGGACAAATAAATAGATAGACCTATAATATCACCATTCAAATGATTAAAAAGAAATAAAATGATGCCAGATGTTTATTTGGAATAACCCACGGAACACATTGAAAACAATTCCTATTTCTGCAACTGGAAATTGGAATTGATCATTACTGGGCATTAAATGTGCGTATGTTTTCCTGAAGTTCCTAAATCTATTTAATTTCTCTGTTGACAGAGATATTAGACAGCTGTTTCAAAATCTGTCTCTCTTTCCTGAGCTATGCACAAGAAATCTTTATGTTAAACCACAAAATGTCAATGAGAGCTCTTCAGTGTACTAATCAGCCTGCGAGTGGAATGCGTGCGGCTAGAAGCAATAACCTTAACTTACATTCTCAATAGTCTTGATTGCCCCACACGCACCCCCTTAAGACATGGCTGTTGAAGGCGCCGACTCCAAAGCGCAGCCCGCGACGCCAGCTCTGGCGATTAGACTCAGGGCCAATGAGTTATCAGATGAGACGTGTTCTCCGCAAATGGCTTTGGCAGTGACTCACTGCGCACCCCAGGGGACCGGTCCTGAGCCCTCTATTACCCTGTGGCCATCTCAGCCCCATCCGCCCTCCTCCAGGTGGGCTACCATGGGCACCAGATATAAGAAAGAAGAGGGCCGGCTTCATTCCTCGGAGTTCGTCAAGGGCAGGCTGGTGGGTGAACTTGATCATAGACATCATTCCAGCGCCGCTTGGCATGTTCAAAAACATTTCCACAGCCCAAACAAAGAAAAAATAAATCTCATACACCATCATGTTCTTCATAGCATCATTTATGAAAAAAAAAAGTAGTAAGTTTAGATGTCTTAGAATAAGGAAGTGGTTACATGAATTATGCTAAATTCAATGGATTACAGCAGAAAATACCATTGGAAATGGTATAGCAGAAACCATTGAAAATAGTTTACCAGTATCAGATGGTCAAAAAAAAAAAAAAAGAAAAAGAAAAGAAAAATCCCCCTATGTATTCATTAGCTTGGTGAACATTCCAAGTCAAAGTTTGGCCTTTTTTCTCATAAGATTAGAAGTCTGACTTTGTCAGCGCACCGAGAGGTGAGCCGCTTCTCAGGAATGGACACGCTAACCATAGTTTTGACATGGAGGCATTAAAGCAGAACGCCAATGTATCATTTTAAATTCAGAAACCTATTACATGCCCTGAAATACTTAGATGGGCGTAATAGACGGGCCTAATCAGCATATTCTATTCCTAGAAATAAGCTACCTGGGAAATAATCTCCTTTTCGCCACAGTCATTTACCTGCTACTGTTTACTGAGTGTTTATAGTGTGCCAGGTACTATACCAAGACTTATCAATATCTCATTTAACGAGATCATGTTTGCAAAGCACTTAGCACGTGGCTCCCCCCACAGTAAGTGCTCCGTATTTGTTAGCCGCTGTTGTTTGTGTTGCCACGTATCCTTCTCAACTCATCGTGATATCTGGTTGACAGTCTCCCCTTTCTGCAGATTAGAAAATGAAGACGAGGGAGTTCAGTCACTGCCCAAGCTCGCTGGTAAGTGGCAGAGTCACAACAAGAAACACAATTGTCAGAGGAGCTGGGACATTCAGTCACCGCGGTCTTTGGCGGAGCGCTGGGGAAGCACGGTCAGAAGGTTATGCTGTGAGTATAAAATCACAACAAAGGGAGTTAGGAATATTAAATATTTAATAGCATCGGGCCAAACTAACGTGATACATTTCACCTCCTGGTAGGATGATCTGGCCGCCGAGACCCCCTGGCTGAGGCTTCCTTTCCCTGCGTAAGAAAGAGAAGCCAATATTTACTGAGAATTCGTGTGACAGCCCTCATTTAATTTTCATAAAAACCTCGTGAAGTATTTAAGGAGCATTTCCCAAGATGCCGCAGTTAGCATGTTGTAGGGCCTGGACCCCGGCTCTGGGCCACCCCACTCCAAAGCCGGGTCTTTACCCCTGAACTCGGCCACCTCCCCACACGGAGACGTAGGTGCGGCTAGTCCCATTTTTCAGAGGAGGAAACTGACAGACCACTTAAATAACGTGCCCCCAAGGCATTTAGTCTGTGACTAAATAACAGAGAAGAAATCCTACGTTTGTTCGAGTACGAATTGCGTCACATTAGCTTGCTCAGGACGCCATAACAAAATGCTATAGCCTGGATGGCCTAAGCAACAGAAATTTATTTTCTTACAGTTCTGGAGGCTAGAAGGCCAAGATCAAGGTGTTGGCAGGTTTGGTTTCTCCCGAGACCTCTTTCCTTGGCTCGCAGATGGCCACCTCCTTGCTGTGTCCTCACATGGTCATTCCTCGGCCGTGTCTCTTTCCATGTGGTCCGAGTCTCCTCTTTTTATAAGGACACATTCATATCGGATTAGGGCCAACCCTAAGCACCTCATCTTAACTTCATCACACCTTTAAAGATACTTTCTCTGAATATGGTTACATACTATGGGCCCAAGGGGTTAGGACTTCGACATATGAATTTTGGGAGGACAGAATTCGGTCCATAACATGTATCTTCTTAATCAGTAAATAATACTGCTACCCATAAAGGGATCGTTTTATACTTTTTAAATAATTTTTTAAAACTCCGTTTTCAGGCCACATGGAGTCATGCTGAAAAAACCTTTTCTTATTTCTGATTACAAACTGGAGGACGGCCTGCTTACCGTTAGCGCCTTTGTTCGTTCATCAGTGCAAGAAACAGAAGGCCGATTGGCAAAAGGGAAAATGATTAACTAGAACTCACGAAATTTCAAAATGACTCGCCTAATCCTCTTGCTTTGGGCACTCAATAAACTGTATTTCGCTATCCTACCGGAGCTTAAATCAAAGAGCAAAATTATTGAAGTCAAGGCAGTATGAAGAATATCCTGAAGTATGAACCCCTTCAAGGAACTTAAAATTTAGTTGAGGAGACAAAAGCATAAATATATGAGACATTAATAACAATTCATGACAGTAATACAAGTCATGCCACGAGGCAGAATGGGATGAATTGTAGAATATAGAAGTCAGGAAGTAGATGCTGTGAATACAGGGAAACGCCAGTGACTGAGAAGGGTGATCCGGGAAGGCTTCCTGGAAGAAGAGGAAGTTATCACATTGAGTAAGTCAGAAGCGGATTCCCTTGGAAGCATCTCTTGGGGATATAAGCACCCATCTCTCTGCATCTCACAGATGCTGTGAGATTCAACACACGTTCAATGAAGCCATGTATCTGGGATACAAGCGATGGGACCCCGGAGAGGGAGGAAATGGATGGTTAAGTGTTGGGCAAAACCTGCCGGAGATAGAAAACAGAAAGGAAATTCCTAGCACACCAGTAGTGGCCAGAATGAGTCTGCGCGGGTTTGGAAATTCAGAACGATAAATATCTTTCCCCCGGTTTGGGCCAGAGGTACCATGGTGGCCCTTACGGCAAGTCGGCTGGAAGGGGAAGCAAGACACAGCTGCAACTCAGATTGCGATGGTGAAGAGACTCACAGGGACCCAAGGACAGAGCAAAGGCCGCAACTGGCTGCTTGCCTCTTTTATCTTCCAGGAGAGCTAGGGGAGAAGAGGACTGAAAAGATTTCCGGAAGCTTCTGTGCAAGGCAGAGGAAAATAAGAGAGACAGCGTATGGTGTGAACACTCCTCACTGGGGAAGAACAGGGGCCCGGCCAGCCAGCCCTCGGGCCGTTAGCTGAAATGGAAGCCAGAACGTTTGCAAGTCATTCGGTCCCTGAGCTTCATCAGCAGATAGATTGGCTTTGTTCTGGAGGCCATCAAAAAAAAAAAAAAATGCATCCGAAAAGTCAGAAGAACTTTATTACTCTTTCACTAAGCAGGCCAAGGTCAAGTACACGATTCATTCTCTTCAAGAAGGAAGTAGTGTGACAGAGAGGGACGCAGTCGGTGACGAACTGCAGGGAGCTCCCCGGGGTGTAACAGTTCATGCACTCTGGAGTCAGGCGGCCTGGGTCCAAACCCCTGTCCTCCACCGACTGGCTGTGTGACTTTGAGCAAGTTAATTGAGTCTCTCTGTGCCCCAGTTTCCTCATCTGTAAAACGGGATTGACAATGAAACCCATCTCACGGGGTTATTTTAAGGACTAGCTAAGAGGACATATGTCTGATATTTAGGTAACACTCGAGAACCACTCACATTAATATTAGTACATGTGAGAGTGGGGGGACATTCTGGGAGGGTGAATGGGGCATGGTGGGGGGGGGGCATGAATGAGAGCAGATGCAGCAAGAGCATGGGGAGAATTTAAAGAGAGAAAAGATTCTGGCTCCTAAGGTCATGAATGGACAAATCAGACCGCTAACCCGAAAAACCCCAAACCAAACGAAAACAAAAGCAAAGCCTCTTGACGCAATGCCTGACAGGAAAAATGTTTCGGGTATGGAGGAAGTGGATTTAGGAGAAGTTGTGTTTGACTCTTGCGCGAAGGCACACCCGCGCATGCAAGCCCTCTGGGAGCCGGTCACCAGGATGACATGGTGGCCCCGGCTTGGCAGCACCCAGGGCCTTGAGGAGAGGCGAGACCGAGTGTTCTCTGTTCCGGGGAAGGCGGCTGAGGCGCGAGCAAAGTCAAAGGGGAAGGCAAAGTTTTGACAGAGTAGAAAGGAAAATGGTCGCAGAGGAGGTAAGCGAAGGGTGCCTGGCGAGAGCGCCTTGGGAGAGGGCATCGACAGAGCAAGGGAGAGGGTGTTGAGGTGAGGCCAGCAGTGCTGGGAAGGGCAGGTGACTCACCTCAGAAGAAACCGCACCTTTGCTTGAAGTCCATGGACGAGTCGCCTGGCCTCATCAATAAAGTGGGGCTAACAGAGCTGTCCTCGACACCTCACAGGATTGTTGTCACGTAAAACAAGTAAACGTACATGAAGGGTTTTTGTCCATGCCGAAGAATCTCTCCGTGAATAAGATTTTCCCTTAACGAATGTCCTTTTTCCCTCATAAAATGTCAGAGGTTCTTAGGCAAACCCCCAAGGTTATTTAATCATCAGATAGTACACCAACGACAGAAATTCATTTTACCGGTACTGCGAAAACCCCACTTTGTTAGGAAGGACACTCGGCAACGCCGCGAACAGGGGCGAGTCTGTGGAAAACCGTGGTGACTGTGTGGGCAGTGACAGCGGTTGAGCCGTGAAGCTTCCTCCACACGTGTCTGTAATTAGCTCATGTCACCACAGGGGCTGTAAACAGAAGCCCCTGTACATCACCTGGGCCCCGAGATAACAAGGCAAATAGTGGGCCGCTGATTCCTCCAGTGTCGAAGGAGGGAGTGCGTGGCAAATCGGTTTGTGAATGTCCTCAGTAGCGTCTCCATACAGTCCGGTTTTTGCTAAGAGTGAGTCTGCTCAGACGCTGCCTGCTGCCTGGCCGTGGCTGTGCCTCGTTGGCGGTGACCCAAGAGCTGTGACCAGGGAGTCTTCCCAATGCCTCCTCCAAGATGGTGGAAGTGATGGCTTTGGGGGGGGGGCATCGAGGTGGCAATGGAACATGAAGAGCGTGTTCTATTCTCTGACCTCGGGCTGAGGTCCGTGATAACTTGTCTCCAAGAAGAATTGCAGTCTCTAAGAAGGTTTGGCTTAGCCTCCTTTCACGTTTAAAGTCAAAATCTAGGATGGGGCGCCAGGGTGGCTCAGTCGGTTATGTGTCTGATTTCAGCTCAGGTCATGATCTCTCAGCTCGTGGGTTGGAGCCCCGCATCGGGCTCTGTGCTGACGGCTCAGAGCCTGGAGCCTGCTTCAGATTCTGTGTCTCCCTCTCTTTCTGCCTCTCCCCCACTCGCACTCTGTCTCTCTTTCTCTCAAAATAAAATAAAATCATTAAAAATATTTTTTAAATAAAGATATGCACGAAAGCGAAAGATTCGCACAGCCGGGAATGACACAGAGACCAGAAATGTATGGGTCACGGGGGGGCCTCCCTGCCTTGTTTTGGAGACCTGGTGCTGGGCCACTCTCCTTCTCCTTGGCTTGCTGTGGGCTGCTTTGCAGCGCTCAGTAATGGGGGGGCCACCTCCATCCCCATGGTGCTGGGAATACTCCTCAGTGTTAAAATCGGGGGAGTGCGTAACAAAATGTGGCATGCGTACACAGGAATACTACTCAGCCTTAAAAAGGAAAAACATTCTGACACATCCTGCACCGTAGATGAACCTGAATACATTATACTCAGTGAAATAAACCCGACACACGACACGTCCTGTATAACTTTACGTAGGGAAGGTACCTAACGTAGTCACATGCATAGTGACAGGAAGTAGAACAGAAGTTACAAGGGGCCTGGGGAGGGGTGACGAAGAGCTGATGATTCATGGGTACAGTTTCTGTTTGGGAAGATGACAAATTTCTGGAGGTGGAGGGTGGTGATGGTCGGACAACACTGGGAACGTACTTCATGCCGCTGAATTGTACACATAGAAATGGCTAAAATGATAACATTTATGTTATGTATATTTTACCACAATTTTTTAAAATGTGGTTTCAAAACTAAAAACAAAACAAAACAAAACCCAAACAATAAAAGTTAGAGGAGCCTCCACATGTCATAAGGAACTTGCTCTGATAAACCCAACGTCTGGACAATTGTCATTGCGTTGTTCACGATGCTTCAATTTACATCTCCCCTCTGAAATGTGAGATTTTTCACAATTCCCGAATATATGAGAAGATTGGGACATGTCAAGAATAAATATTTTTGGATGGGCTGTGCTTTTGTGTTTGGACACATAAAAGCCTATTTTGTAGAGGTCGGTTGACTCTTCCAATATTTTAAGCAATTTACAGGTAGCGTTAAGTATTTGGTTAAAATCCTTCTAATGTGTGTGGTAATCATTTTCGCTGTTAAAACATAATGTGGGTTCAGACATCCAGTTATGCTAAAATCTTTCCCACTCGCCTACCTCTCGCCCAGATTACGGAGGGAATGTGTTAGAGACAATAAACTCTAAGGGGAAAAAATTGCCATCCTGTTTCAGCTCTGTCATTAAACCCAACGATGGCGGCCATTGCCATGTAAAAGGAAAACCAACAAGTTTACAGTTCCTCATTTCCCATGGTAAACAGATTGCTTATTTTAATTTTGAAAATAAAGCGATGGAGGCTATGGAGGTCTGTAAATAAGAGTGTGCATCTCAATTTTCTGCGAATGCTTAAGTGGTTTACATCTGTTTCCTCCCAGTTGTATTTCTCAAACATGAATTTCCATTTTAAAAAGAGTCGTAAAATCACTACTGTTTCTCTGTGGATCTATTAGCAATAAAATAGCCTACAGAGGTTTGCACAGCCATGGAAAATGTACAGTGATAATAGGCTGTCCTGCTGTTACATGGCTGTATGCAAACTTTACATTTGTCACGGCGGAACCATCTATCCGCAGGGTTGTAGCACAGCAAACAACGGAATAAAAAAGACCAGGAGAAGGAAGATGAGACAGAAATCTCTATGTACACATCATTAATCAGACAAGATGAATTCTCAAACTTGGAAGCGTGTTTCCTCAAAGCCAACTGAGAGAAGGAGCAGGAGGGGGAGGATGCGCCGGGAATGGGTCACAGTCTGCAATGGACAACTTTCCGTAAAAATGACCTGCAACAATAGAAACACGAGCTCCTCTCATTGGCATGTGGTAGAGTTCATGCCTCTTGTACTCTTTTCTTTTTTTTCTAAGAACAAAGCCAGATCATCTGTAGAAAAGTTTGAGCCCAGCAGACAAGGCGATTATCTTTCCTTACTTCAAGTAAAAGGGCTCGAACTAACCCATTACTTTCTCACACACCGTTCTCCCTAACCGGCCTCCACCTGCCCTGTCTAGGAACCAGATAGCTTAACACAGAGCACTTAATCCAGCCCCTAAATTCTGTCTTGTAAGTGGGACTGAGAGGTTCATACCCCTCTAGTCCCACTTCGCATCCCAGTAGAATTCTACCATATACCAAGAAGGTGTGTGTTTGTTTTTCTAAATCAGAATTAATTCACTAAGGTCTGGCAGGACGGCAGGAAGCAGGTTGCAAAATGGACTCTCTCCTAAACAGGACGCATGCGTTCGTGAGGTGTACCCCGTGGCTCATCTGGAAGCCCCGTGTGTTTCTCAGTCTTCTGAGTTGCCCTGTTGCCCTGAAATAGAAAAGAATCATAAAGTGTGCTGATGGAGTCTAGACTGCTTGGCATCTCCCAGCCTGTTCTATTCAGTGGGGTCTTCTTTACTTCATTTTTAAAAGGGTTTGGTTTTGTTCTATTAATTTCATAGAGGACTTTGAGACATATTCTTGAAACTTTAAGAGGGAAGATGGAAAGGACACTTTTTCAATTAACCTTCTGGTGAGTGACCATTTCCCATACTCATTGCCGGAAGTCAGTGAGTGGAAGGAACCCCCGTAAGTGAGGGAAATGAGAGATGGGGGGGCCCGGCTCTTACGCCCAACAGCCCGATTTTGCTGCCACTCCTGTGCCGTGCTTCTTTTATCCCCTGTTCTTTTGAATTAATTCATATCAATCAATGCCTGGAAGGAGGGGGGGGGGTTTAGGTACATGTCCCGAAATCATCAGGTCACTTCAAACAATCGAGTGGGGAAAAAAGCCAACTACCACCGTCAACCCATCTGTAAATCAGGCAACTAGTTCCTGAGACACGAACATTTTCACCTCGGTTTGACAGTGCCTGCACATCACCGAAGTGTACCATTGTGTGAGCGTGGGGACGACTATGTTTTTGCAATTTAGATCTGATGTTCTCACACTGAGTTGTGCCATAATCTCCCAAGAAGCGGAGAAGCAGCCTCCGACTACCGAAGCTGACAGGAGCCTCTGAATCTGAACTTGAATTGCACCGACTCTCCAGTCGTTCCTCACTTGGTACTATTAGTCATCTTTCCCCGGAGGCTTTGTCTTACCTCCTCTATCGTTAGTTCTCTGTGGGCGGAAGTCTGATAACTTCTCACAATAGAGTCCCCCAGGTCTGGCAAAGCTTGTGCGGTGACTGTGTAACCATAGAGGTCGTCCCTGCCCCGTGTGATGTTGGTGAAGCAGAGAATGCAGTGCGAAGTCTCGATAAAGACCACCCGGCCCACATCTGCTCCTGATACCTCGGGAGGAATTGGATGCACGATGTTCAGCAGTGGTTTCCAGAACAGTCTCCAGATTTGGTGGAGCGCTGGATGTGGGTTACTGGTCTTACTCTTCATTGATCACTTGCCTGCCATATTGGCCGCTCTTCCATAAACAGAGTTTATGTTACAAGACCGCCACCTCTTAGCCACTGTTTTTAGGTAGAATTGCGATCCATCTGGTGGGGGTCCTTGGCAATTCTGGGAGGCATCCGTTAGACCCCTTTGGGTGGTTCCACAGTGGCTACTGGTTTCCATTTCTCTTGGATCTCTTTGGGGACCCGTCCTGGAAAACTCTGGCTCTGTTCGAAAACAGTGCTTCAGATAATGCCCTGGGTCCTGCAAGTCATTGACAACTGGACCAAGGCCTGTTAATAGCAGCAGCGCTAGTAGTAATAGGAATTGCTATAGCTCTTTGGAGCTTTCTATGTGCCAGAGACCATAGAAAGTCCAAGACCCAGACAGTCTCATTGGCTTGTGCAAGGCACAGGCATAAGTTCTGGAATTGGGGATATAATTCGATGCCTTCAGGCCCTGGGGTGCACTTTTCCTCCAGTCCTAGGGTCTTCATGGTGTCCTATGTTTGCTGAGAGGAAAGGGATCGTGTTTGGCTTCCAGCCGTAAGTAAGAGCATGCCTGGTAGAGAGCCCATGCACGGGGCGCTCCCGTCGGGCTCCTCCCGAGTACTTTTCACTCTGGTTCCCGCCTCTCCACGCCTCTCCTCCTTCCGCACTTCCGCATCCCACCATACATCTTTAACACAGCAGGACAGGGTAATTCGCTGCATGCTAGGCAGTAACTACACAGTAATAACAATAATTCTTGGTACTTAGAGCTCCTCATCCGCGGATGTCACCCAAGCTTAAAGAAATTTAAATATATCTGCTCACAGCAGCATGGGCGGGGGTGGTCTGGGTCTCATATCAGGCCTGGAGAGAGACAGGCACACATAAAAGAAGGAAACACCCGGTCCTTCCTCATGAAGCCCTCCAGACCAGACGGAGCTAAAAAAAGGGAACCAAATAGGGGAAGGGCCAGATGAACCCTCGGGGCCTCTTGTTTCTCTGGAGTTCCCTTGCATTTGGAACTTGGCAAGTTCACAGAACTCTCTGGTTTTGAGGCATCCTGTTCCCTTGTTGAGAAAGGGCTGTTTACCTGCTGAGTCTTTGTAATAAAATTAGCCACCAGTGGGAGTATTCGCTCCAGAAATTGTCCCCAAGGCAAGCACCACGGGGCCATGGTTGGGTCTGATGACTGTTCCCTGTCCTCAACTATCTGCAATCCCCATTCCATCTGCCCCAGGGGCGGTTCCTTCTTCCTGCTCTGAGGGCAAATTCGCCCACAGGCTTCCCGGGCAATATCCATGCCCAAGGCCGGAGGCAGCCGTTCCAAGCGCTGCCTGGGGGGTGGGGGAGTCTCTCAGCTAAGAGTCAGAGGTCCCAGAATCTCATTTCCTACTCCCGCCCTCTAGCTGCCCCTTCCTTGGCAGGGTTGAGCCTCTGGGCTTGCTTCTCACCTACCTGGACTTGTAGATTGTACCACTCTTTGCTTGTTTAATCTAAAGCCTGCCCCCTTATGGCCAGACTGATCCGTCAGTACCTGCAGTCCCCCCCACCCCCACTCCCATGACACATGGGAGAGACGGATCTTTGGAAATGAAGTTCATCAGCTGGGGAAATACTCTCATATCTTGGATGAAGAGTAAGTCTGACTTTCAGACATGCCGAAGTGGAGAATCACGTTGGTGCACAGAGCACGTGTCTGCTTCCCTGAAGACCACACCAACACAGTCTAATTATGTCCCCCATCCGTGCAAACGACGGTTGTGGAGGAGTAACAGGCATTGTTCTGACGCACAAGGAGCGTGGAGTCTGAGAGGGAAGACAAGACATCAACAGGCACAAATACGATGACATCTTGATTTTCAGGTGTGCTCCAAATCTTGATTCTAGGCATGTAGCAAGCTCTGAGACCAAAAGGTGGTTCTCACCTCAGACTCAGTCACGGTGAGGAATTCAGAAGAAAGAAGGGCGATTTAGTCCAGGTAGATGAGAAGCATTTCCACGGCGAAATCATTGGAGCTTTTCCCTCTGACTCAAAGCAAATCCATTTGTCAAATCCACCATAAATATACATTTGCACTATTTATTACCTCTGCCTATAAAAGAAAATTGTATTAGGTGATTGTGCTGAAAATGTGTCAAAAATATAATTTGCATCTCTTTTATGTGGGTGTTTTTGTGTGTATTTGCTATATTTCAATTTGCTAATATACATATATATCTCTGTAGAGACATATATAAATGCTGTTTAGTTCTTCTGATCTTTGTTTTTATTTTCTTGGTATAAAAATTTCAATATAATTTGTGCTTCTAAAAATATTGCTTTTGAAAAATACGGCACGGATTCTTCATTCCCTTAATTCCCATCATCCAATACAACAAAACATTTACTAAAAGTATATTAAAGAGAATGTCCTGAAGGATTTGCTTCTCTTAGACAGGCTGTCACTGGAGGACTGGGGCGGAGTGCCGTCTGTGTTGTCCTGAATTTCAGAGGACCTGGCTCTCTTCAGTTAGGCTGATTTCCCCAAGCTTTCCCTACAGCCCCTAGATGGGTAGACTCATTTTCCCTCCTAGCAACCCTACGAACCACAGGGAACTGAGGTTTCAGCTATTAGACCTCACGCTTTACTCTGCAAGGGTCATGCACGTGGAAAGGACGTATATTCGTCGGCATCGATTTCACTTACAGCATCTAAAAGCATCTTGGTGTTTTCAGAAAAGACATCTGCAATTATGTCTTCCGCTGGCTCCCCTCAACCACCTGAGGGGGCAGGTCAACACGCCCTTAAGTGAGGGAGCAAGGAATAAAGCCCCGGGGGACATTGTATCGCGTTAGGGTCACACAGAAAATCATTAAAGGATTAAGACTCAGGTCTCCCAAGGCTCAAATGTTCTGCTTTGCTGTTCAAAATGTCACCGTAGCTTCTTTTCCTCATCTACAAGTCACGTCCACGTCATTTCTCCTGAACTGGACAATAGCTGGGGCTAAGAGAGGCCACCGTCCCTTCTGTCGTATTCGAAACTCTGGAAAGAGATCTTCTGTCTGACGGAGTTCTCCTGGGAACTTGGCCTCATAGAGTGGCTAGGGGGACAGAGACTGCTGTGGACTGAACCCCGTTGTCATTGCCCCCACCCCACATCTCATTCCTATGTTGAAGCCCTAACCCCCAATGTGACTGTATCTGGAGATAGGGCTTTTTGGAGGTAATTAAGGTTAATTGAGGTAATAAAGATGGGGTATCATATGATAGGACTTGTGGCCTCAAAAGTAGAGAGAGAGAGAGAGATCTTTCTCTACGTGCACACACAGGCAAGGCCGTGTGAGGACACGGTGAGAAGGTAAGCCAGGAAGAGAGCTCTCACCCGTAACCAACCCTGCCAGAACTTGATCTAGGACTTCCATCCCCCACAACTATGGGAAATAAAAGTCTGTTGTATAAGTCAACCGATGTATGTTATTTTGTCATGGCAACCCAGCCAGACTAAGACGGAGCCCTTAAGGTTTGACTTTCAAGTCTTCCCTTGGGGTCTGTGTGGCATAGGCAGAACCTAGATGCTGCTCAGACTCTGGCAGGGAAGAGGATGAGGTGACCCCATAGCAAGGGCTGCAGAAGGGACCCCTTAGTCAGGGCTGGGGGCTGCTGCGGAGCCCTTACCAAGCAGAAGCATGCGTCTAGGAGCTCCACCAACCTCACACTTCAGCTGCCATTGTTAACGGAACAAGCGAGTCCCGGGCGAACACATGAGGCTGGGGACCTCATGCCCAAGAATCTCCAGTCTGCCCTGTTCAGTGTGACCATGTTGTGTCCCCCTCCCATCGCGTATTTAAATACCCCCAGAGGGGCAGAAGATGGTGTAGGAGAGGGTGGCGTCTCTGAGAGTGAAATATTTTTAGCCAAAGGAGTCTTGACACCACCTAAAAGGACTGATACGTCAGCTGAACTACATGGAAACAGGATTGGACACTTAGTTCATTTCCCCCCTCTACTGCTGGGGGCTCTGGAGGGAGGCCGGTTTAGTCACAGGCAAATAAAGGTGTAACATAAGTTGTCATTTAACTTGAATTTGTGCTCCACTACAGAGGAAACTGTAGAGCGTGCCTCTTCCCTGGGAGAAGTGGGGCTGGGGACCAGGCCAACTACTGCCACGTTCTATGAAAGTGAGCAGCTTGGGAGTTTGTGTAAATGAGGCCTGTCCTGTCCCACCTTTTATTCCAACTCCCAGGTGCTTCCTATATATAGGCTATGCCGTGTTGTTAATGCCTACTAGATGAGATTTCAGTAATTCTCATATATTCGTGTCTTCCCAACTACGTTGTAAAGTCTCCTGAGCAGAAATACAAATGGGTGCCAAATACAGGGTTCTGATAAATACCTACCGACTAAGAAGTGATGTCGTTGCCCCTCCAAGATGGGGCTTGAGTGCGTCTGTAGATTTTTCAGCCTGTTTCACGCTCTGAGCTGAGGACTCCTGGGCTGGGCACCAGCCCTGACATTAGCTATGGGACTATCAGCTTCCATTTTAGGACCCCAGTCCCCATATCTGTGAAACAGAAGGGTTGAGCTAGGTCCCCATCAAGATTCCCTCCGAGGTCTCACTTGTACGAGAGCATGAGATCTCTTATTTCATCTTTTATTGTCTTTCCAGCCAAAGGGCCATCTGGAGAAACGGAGCTTTAAGTAACTCATTTAGTGTCCCCACAGCTCTACAAAGACAGCGCGAGTATTGCTGTCACCATTTTGCTGATGAAGAAATTGAGACCCAGGGTACAACCTGCCCGAGAAAACAGAGCTAGTAAGATCAGAACTGGCTCCAATGCCGACAGAGGCTCCTGCCTGAGTCACCACCACACGGTTCTGCCTCCAGCATTGGGAATTATCAGCCAGTCGGTTGGCTTTGGACAGACGGGAACCCGTACTTCCTGAGTTTGGAAGCCTCCAAAGAAGCTCCTGCAGCCAAGGCCCACTGTCACCCCTGCATGCTCTTTTTCCCCCAAAGATATTTTTTTTAACCTTGTCGTTTCACAAACACTTATTGAATGCCTGCCATGTCCCAAGCTGTCTGGGGCTTGGACGGGGATCTGGAGTGAAGGCCATTAAAGGGGCACTGTCTGCAGATGGTCAATTTCTAAGATGTTTTTAAGGACTCATATTCAAATGTATCATGCTCGTTCCAGGAAACCTAATTCTATCATCTCTTAGAATGCTGGAGGAATTCTCCATGGGGCTTTCGGTTGAGTGAGCTCCAACCGAACCCTAAGTGGGCCCCTCTTTCCCTGTGATGTATAATCTTCCTAATCTTTAACAGGTTTATTTGGCTTTTGCAAGGAGATGGCAGGAGAGAAGTGGGAATACCTTGTCCTGTGGACGGATTTGCTTGCAATTCACTTTAAGTCTCTGCTATGAGAAAACTGTGCATTTGTTCTGTTGAGCACCATGACTTTTTTTTAAAGTTTATTTATTTATTTTGAGAGAGAGAGAGAGAGAGAGAGAGAGCCAGGTAAGGACAGAGAGAGAGAAGGAAGAGAGAATTCTAAGTAGGATCCGCACTGTCAGCACAGAACCCCATGCCAGGCTCGAACCCACGAACTGGGAGATCATGATCAGAGTCAAAATCAAGAGTTAGACACTTAACTGACTGAGCCACCCAGGCGCCCAGAGAACCATGACTTTTTTCCACAAAATGATCATTCCTCAAACAGCTGATGGCAGTGGAACTGGAGGCAATGTCCTCTGCTTAGTAGACAACAATAATGTAGGGACTTTCTGAATAATTCCACGAGGGGCTTGCTTTCCATCCCGAAGAACGTTTCAGCAACGTGACCCTTCCCAGGGGACATCTACCTCTCCCAAACAAGGGAGGAGGGCTGGCTAGCCTCCTTCTCAGACTGAATCCAGACTGATCTGGGCCCTTTAAGAGACCAAGGAGCTGCCCAGGTAACTGCACAATGCTTGTGGGCGGCACAGGTGTTTGAGACCCTGCTGAGGATACTGTGGTCAGGGTGGGGAAAACAAACCCTTCTGACCCAGGTGGACCCCACCTCCCCCCCAGGCCATGTGTGTTTGCTGGGCCAGTGGCCACTAGACCTGTAAATGCCAAGGGCAGAGGATGTGCTGGGGTGAGGAACGAGTTCTCCACTGCTTCCTACGCCCAAGGCAGAAGGAAGAGCTCAGAGGGGTGTCGTAAGGAGCCGGGCTGGGAGGCTCTGGCAGGCTGGGAACTGGAGGAGGAGAGCTCAGCACCTGTCGGTGAAGGCAGACCCCATGAAGGGCACTGGTGTGCACCGAGTCCACACCTGAAGAGGATTGGCCCAAACTCCAGGAGGGTGTGGCCTCTTCTCCTTTACATCCTCTGTGGTGAGTTGGTAGGAAGAGGCCAAGGCCATAGAGAGGCCCCACAGGCAACCAAAGTTTACCCAGAGCAGTGTGGTCCAGCTAGACCATCTCAGGCCCCCCCCAGGTGGGAAACAATAGGTGGGTGGGGGCCTCCAACACTAGCCAGCACAGTGCTGGCTCAGAAACGTGGCAGAGCTCCAGTGGGAATGTCAGTCTGGAAGCCATCTCTGGACTGTGTGACTTCGTTAAAGCTGGCTGAGGTGGTGGCCAGGAGCCAGCAGCCCACCCACCCCCTCTCTGGAAGGAGGCCATTTTGTCTGCCTTGGTGCTGTATCAGCCAGCCCGCCCGCCCGCCGAGCCTGTGGCACTGAAGAAGGCTCCAGCGACCCTGCCCTCAGGTACTAGTTGACTCTCAAGCCAGCGTGCCCTCTATTTGTCTCTAGGAGAAGCTGAAATGCTTCGGTCATCCACAAAACCATGTCTTTTCCTTTTAGAATATGGCCGCATAGAAAGAGAGAAGGAGGGGGAAAAAAAAAAAAAGACAAGACACCAAGTACAGAATAATGTCAAAGTAAGCGAGGCTCTCCCTCCATTTTTCATATCGTTTCCCATTTTCCATAGCTACTGGGTGCCAGAGAGGAAAGGAACAACTTTAAAAAACAATTAGTGGGACATGTGGTGTTCATTCTTGGCTGGCACTATGCAGCCTCATCTGCTGGCAAATACTCTGCAGCCTTTCATGAAAAATGTTTTAGAACTAATGAGCTATATTTGCATTCCCCGTAGAACGGATTCGGAATTTTTCATCTACGCCACACCATGAAAAATGGATGTGTTTGGCACAGAAGTCATTTGAACATAAAGCCCAGCCTCGGTGGAAAGACAACCTTCAGGAAAACTTTTCCAGTAACTTCGCTCGCTCGCACTTGCTTCCACCGGGGAAGGTCAGGCTCGTGTGAAAGATGGAAATTTCCTGCACAAACCTAGATGCTGATGAGATTTGTTTTTGTAGATAATCTGCGGCAGTGAGATTTTTCATAATGTCACCGCAAAATAAATTAAAATGTTCATCTTCATACGGCTGGTTCCATTGCATTAAAATAAATGTTGCAAGCTCATTTAATTAGTATAGTTAGGAATGTCTCTTCCCTGCTTCACTGACTCTCCAAATCACAAGTTAATTTGTCAAAATCAGACCATTGTTTTTCCTTCATTCTTCATTACTAGAGACAGCCCCATTTAAATAAATGTTTATGCTACAGAGAGCAGAGCAGTGAACAACCCCAAATATTTTCATAAGCCACTGCTGGAAAAGTTTAAAACGCAGAAAGCAAAGATGTGGGTTTTTTTTTTCCCTCCCTTTGTGGTTATTGGATATTTGACTGGCTGAAAAGGTACAAAATTGAGCAGTCTGCTGTAACTGATGATGCTCCATCCGCCATTGCTCATGTTGGCGGGCTATGTCCCCTTGAAAGTAGTTTTCTTCTATGTTTTCAAAGACAAATGATGACAAAAGATACCATCTCTATAAATTACCCTCATCAAATCATTCTCTTCACGAACCCTTGGCTAATCAATTAGTCAGTGAGGGGGGAGGGTCTGAAATGGGGTCTCGGTGGGGAGGGGGGTCTGGTTTTCACAGCCTTTTGCTCACCGTTACCGGCTGTGAGCATCCAGGCGGACGTGCTGAAAATTCAAGAGATAACCAAGCTCCAGGGCTTCCTTCTTCCCTCCTTTACTTTCCAACCCACCCAAGCCTCCAAGTAAAATCAGAAGGATCAGTGTCCGGTGACAAAGCATGGATTCCTGGCAGTAAAAGGACATTAGGGTCAGTGACGAAGACCAGGGGAAAGGGGTTCACATAATTGGCCGAGGCGTCATGTCTGTGGAGATCTTCCGGAAGGCATCCATCAGTAACGGATGAAAGAGCTTATTGGATCATCATCATGATGATGCCCCATACTAGCGAGGTGTTGCATCCCTGCACAGGAGGGACCCCTTCCCCGCCCTGGAACACGCCACAGTGCTCAGCTCTGGATTCGACCCCAAGCATGGGAAGGCCAACTTCCTTCCCTGCAGCTTTGTCATTCGCCGTGATGGAGTGACCCCACCTGCCTCTTGCATAAAGACGCTAAAAGATAGGTCAGACTTTTTCTTCTTACTGTCTAGAAGTTTCCTTGCCCCCTTCCCCGATTTCCCCTGCCACTCTTGCTTTGCACGGTTTTTCTCCCCCAGATCGAATGGGTGCAAGACGATGGATGTGGTTCTTCAGAATTCTCCATACGCGGTGTGCTTGAAAGACTTTTCAAAGTTGTCCTCGGTATGACTCTGATGAGGTCTAATCTCATCAGCCTCCAACTGTCTTTTCTTTTCTTTTTTTTGCACAAATGAGGACCAACTTTGGCCCGTTCATAAATGATTTAATGAACAAGAGGATTGAATGACTATGCCTCGTACAATGTGCCTACTCGACTCTCAAAAATCAGAACCGCCCCCCCCCCCCACTCAGGCTGGCAGGAAGCGACAGCCTTTCCCAGCCTGCCTCACTGACAGCAGGGGGTGGCCTGAGCAGGACGCCCAGCACGCATTCATTCATTCACTCATTCATTTGGTAGCAGCACTGAACTAGACACTGAGTGTGGAGAGTCCAGCGTTTCTCACGTAGAAATGTCGCCTCCTGACTTGACCAGGGCCAATATGTCCTGTAGCCAACTGTCCAACGCCTGGAGCACGCCACCCCATCTGCAATGATTGAATTTACTGAAGACAATTCCTATGTCGCTGGTTGGCTCTGGGGAGGCCTTTGTGAGACCAAAGAGCTAGCCACGCACCTAAAAGACACGAGAACTAGTGGTGAGTTGAGCATTTGGCGTTGGCAGTAGTCTAAAGGACATGCAAAATTGTTGCCTGGAGTCCTTTCTCCTTGGGTCAGCTCCTTCTACACTGTGTTTCTCGGTGAGTACGAGAAGGGCTCATGTGCACTTTGGACATGGAGAAGGCCGGAAGCAGAGGAATCCTGACACGGAAGAGCAAACTAGAAAACAGAGGAAAAGTTTTCTCAGTAAAGAACACACTCCCGCATAACGTCGCCCTGTTTCTCTGTCCCTAGGTCGAAAGCCAGGCCGGAAGCACGGAGCCAGATCGGTCAGCCGTGGCAAACACGGCAGGCTGACCTCAGACGAACGCAGCTAAGCTCTGCAAGGCTGCTATGGCGGGGAGAGAAAGGCCTCCATTCAAACCCCGGGCTCCTCTTACCAGCCGTGACCTTGGGCAAACGATGCTTTCTGAGAGCCCTTTTCTCGTACACAAAATCGTCATCATGATGTACCTTTTGCGTGGTTCCTGTGCAAATGAAAGGAGACGCTACGTGTAAAAGTGATCCAGCACCTATCAAGTGTTTGACAGATGTTCGTTCTCTCGCGGGGGCTTTTAGAAGGAATACGGTAGCAGAGGAGCGGGCAGCTTTCTGGATCTCAATGAGCGAGGGGTAAAGTTCATTTTTTTAATGGCATTGGTTTTTTAATTAAGTCTGGCCGCTAAACTTTTCTTGAGTGGGACGCTACTCTCTCGATGACTGGGCGGAAGACATCTCTGGTGTACATGGGGTATAGCCGTTCAGTGCTATTTTTTCCTCCTGGAATGAACTTAGGGATCATCTGGTCACAGCCCATTCACCACTTGCAGAAAGGATAGATGCCTTCCAAGGTCATACCCCAGTTAGCAGCTCCCCGCCATGCTACCTCCCACCTCCCTTCAGACGTGAGAAAGCCGTAGACCACCTGAGACCAGGGATGCCCGAACTCTTCCGTCATTCTCGGTATCTGCCCGGGCTTCCCCATCATTTACTACCCTTTCCTCCTCCTTTACCCCTCGCGAGTTTTACTGTCTTCCTTTTTAAATGCGATGCTCAAAAATAAATAAAATACACCAAATGCTTCTGACTATGGCAAAAAAAAAGGGGGGGGGAACAGGGGCCTCATCAACTCCTCTGATTAAAGTAGTATGTTGGCAGTCACACCACGTTGCCCTTGTAATCAACCGAAATCCTTGGGACTTTTTTTTACACCCGAATGGATGTCAGTCAGCCTCTCTCATTCTGTAGGTGTGTCATCAGTTATTTATCCCGATAACAGAAGCTTATGTTTATCACCATTAAATTCAGTGAGTTTGAGGCCATCACTTCAGACTGTCAAGACCTTTTTTGCGTCATAATTCTGTCATCTGGCGAATTAGTTTTACTTCCCAGTTCCGTGTCGGGCTGTTATTCTGCCAGTCACACGCTTCTCCCTCTGGTCCTCAAGGATAACATGATGGGCTTGGCCAAGAGATTTGCCGAAACTCAAGAGCTTATTCCTCTGGGCTCCCTGTTCTCAGGACACCCAACAACAGCATCCCAAATTCCAGTGCCTCTGGAGGATGGAAGTCCTTTCAAATACTGAGAAATCCGCTAGGAAGTGGTGGCCAGTAGCCGTTAGTGAATACTTCGCTGTTTTATCAGTTCGCCCGTTATGATGGCTTCCGAGGAATGGAATTAGGAAAGAGTCTACTCTAGACCGAAGGTCTGTGTTGCCTCCATATTCATATGCTGAAACTATGGTGTAAAAGGTTGGGGCTGTGGGGAATTGATTAGCCTGTGAGTGAAGAGCCCTTATGAATAGAATTGGTGCGCTTATAAAAGAGAACTTAGAAACCTCCCTTGCCCCTTCCTCCCTTTGAGGTGAGAAGTGAGAAGACCACCCACCATCTGTCTAGGAACTTGGAAGCAGACCCACACGAGACACTGAATCTACCCTGATCTTGGACTTCGCAGCTTCCAGAACTGTGAGAAACAAATGTTTGTTGTTCTAAGCCACGCACTTGGTCTATGGTATTTTGGTGACCGTGGCCCAAACAGGCTAAGACAAAATCCTTGGGAGAAGAAGGAAGGGATGAAAGTTGAAAACTCCGTGCATAAACATGGCCTACTTCGCACTTTTCTACGCTCAGCAATTAAGCAGTTTAATGAATGATGATTTAAACATAAACCATCAGAGGTTTGTTTTTTTTTTTTATTTTTTTTAATGTTTATTTATTTTTGAGACAGGGAGAGACAGAGCATGAGCAGGGGAGGGACAGAGAGAGAGAGAGGGAGACACAGAATCTGAAGCAGGCTCCAGGCTCTGAGCTGTCAGCACAGAGCCCGACGCGGGGCTCAAACTCACAGACCGTGAGATCATGACCTGAGCCGAAGTCGGACACTCAACTGACTGAGCCACCCAGGCACCCCCAGAGGTTTTTTTTTTTTAATTCAGTGTGGTCAGAAGTGAAAATGGGCATTGCGTTTCTGCCCTTTGGATGAGTTCGGTCTTTGCTGCTTAGAATCTAAAGATTGTATGTCACGCATATCCTTATTTCTAAGTCTGCCAACTTTGCTTTTTATCCTTATTTTGAAAATGGCATGAGCGTGAAAGAAAAGTCCTTTTACGTAAAGTTCAAAATCACCTATGGTGTTGGAAGTGAGGAGAGTGGTTACTTTGGGAGAGAAGGGCTGGAGGGGACTGGTTTGTGACCCGGGTGGTGGTCACACAGGTGTCTTCACTCTGTGGATATTTATCAAGCCACACAAGTGGGAACTGTGTGCTTCTCTCTATGTAAATGGTAAATGGAAGCCAACTGGCAATGATCAGAGTGCTTTCTGCAAGTCTCTTTTTGCTTACTGGGCACAGAGAGCAAAAAAGCACACACTTTAATTCACCAGGTTTTTGTTTTCTTTTTTTTTTTAATTTTTATTTTATTTTTTTAATGTTTATTTATTTTCGAGAGAGAGAGAGAGACAGAGCATGAGCAGGGGAGGGGCACAGAGAAAGGGAGACACAGAATCTGAAAGATGCTCCAGGCTCTGAGCTGTCAGCACAGAGCCCGATGCGGGGCTCAAACTCACAAACCGTGAGATCATGACCTGAGCCAAAGCGGGATGCTTAACCAACTGAGCCACCCAGGTGCCCCCGGGTTTTTGTTTTCTGAGTGCCATGTACAAAACATTGTGTTGGGGCTCTGGAGATAAAGATGAAGTGGACACAGCCCCTGCCTACAAAGAATTTCCAGTCCAGTGAGGGATAAACACGTATTGGATGTCACTGTACTCCAGGGGAAAGCGTCCTGAGGTCCTAAGAGGGGTCAGGTGGCTGGTTTTCCTGAAAAGCCATTTAAACAGCACTCCAGGGACACCTGGGTGGCTCAGTCGGTTAAACGGCCGACTTCGGCTCAAGTCATGATCTCATGGTCTGTGAGTTCGAGCCCCGTGTCGGGCTCTGTGCTGACAGCTCAGAGCCTGGAGCCTGCTTCGGATTCTGTGTCTCACTCTCTCTCTGCCCCTCCCCCACTCACACTCTGTCTCTCTGTTTCTCAAAAATAAATAAACATTAAAAAAAAAAAAGAAAGTTAAACAGCATTCCATACATTCGAGACTCACATATAATCTTTAAATGTGAATTTATATTTAGTAAATGACTTATTGTTTTACTGCCCTACTCATGTCATGAAGAACTTCTTAGATTCGACTGTTCTCCCATTTTGCGGCCGGCTCAAATTTATACATAGTCAACAAGAGATGTGTGCCTGTTATTCCTGAAGATATTAAAATAGCATATACTTTACAGCATTTTTTTCAAAGATCTAACTTTTTAAAAATATTCCAAACAGGACCGCTACCCGAGGAATTAAGTATAAGGCAACTTTTGAAAGAAATGAAACTTTTAAAGAGAAAAATCACCCACCGATGAAGAGATAAATAAAATGTGGCATATTGGTATAGTGGGATATTATTCAGCCACAAAAAGGAATGAGTTCTGATATAGGCCCACAACAGGGGTGACCCCTGGACACATGCTAAATTTTAAAAAGCCATATTCAGAGGCACCTAGGTGGCTCAGTCAGTTAAGCAACCGGCTTTGGCTCAGGTCATGATATCACGGTTCGCGGGTTCGAGCCCCGCATTGGGCTCTGTGCTGATAGCTCAGAACCTGGAGCCTGCTTCGAATTCTGCCCCTCCCTTGCTTGCGCTCTGTCTCTCTCTCTCAAAAACAAACAAACAAACAAACACTTTTTTTAAAAGCCATATTCAAAAAGTCATATATTGTGTGATTCCATTTCTATGAAGTGTCCCCAACAGGCAAACCCAGAGACTCAGAAGGCGGATGCGTGGTTTCCGGGGTCCAGGCAAAGGATGGAGTGCTGAGCGACTGCTCCCAGGTACAGGGGGTTCTTTTTCAGGTGATGGAAATGTTCTGAGCGTAGACAGCGGTGACAGTTCCACCACCTCGTGGACATACTACAACCCGCTGAACTGTACGCTTTAAAATGGCGCATTTTATGGTATGTGAATTATATCTCAATAAAAAATATATAAGGCAATTTTCCAACATATAGATAGAAAATTTTAAATCGTAAAATGTTTTCTACGGAGAGCTCCTCCACACGGTTTTACGATACATCTAACGAGTGAGTACCAAACACACATCCGCCTAAAGATGGAAAGTTGTAAAGATCAAAATGGGGAAATGGGCTCCCGCTTCTGTGAGAATCCGGTCAGGACGGAACACAAACCTTTAACACGAGGCTATAGCGGGATGAGGCCGGGACTGCTCCTGCCTGTGTCTCTATGGCTGATTCGCAAACAGAATTCGTTCAGAACTGGAGGACCCGCAGCAGTGACTATGCCGAGCTCCCGCTTTTCTGAAGCTGATTGGCAACAAAAACGCTTTAGTTTGCCTCCCTAATAAGCAGCCCTTTCTCCGATCCCTGCTGGTGGGCATTAGAGAACGGTTTGTGCCAATCGGCATTTCCAGGTGACATGAGCTTTCTGTGAGGGAGAAGGAAAGGCATGGAAGCAGCCCAGCTCTGTGTTGGAAACCCAGCTGGGGGCCCCCAGTAATAAATACATTTATTGCTTGGACAGTAAAAAGTACTGGAGAGTTTAAAATAAATTCAGAGTTATTTAAACTTAATTTATGACCAGGAAAATAAACCCTCTCTTCCACCATTAATGTTTTTTATCTGGGCCATCAAATGTCACACGCTACTGATTTTGGATGTAAGGTCACTGGAAACAACATATCAGAGGTGTCAGCGCCACAAATCAAGTGAAATTCCCTTAAAAATAAAAACGTCAGGAGTAAAATAATAGGCAATAGTTATTTCATGCTATGCGAGACTTGTAATATATCAAAGGGTTCACCTTTTTCTACCTTTATGATGTATCGCTTTGAACACGAAATATACTTCTGCTTAACAGATAAAGTAAAGAAAACAGGCATCGGAATGCCGAAGATAAGAATGATGATATATAATAAAACTGTTCGGGGGCATGTAAACATTAGAAGGCAGACCGCTGAATGTATCGAAAGACAAACAGTGACCCGACATCTACGGAGCTCTGCTGTCTGGCATGTCCGTTATTTTAAGGGGTCCTTCTAAAGGTCACCCCGAATGGCGTCTTGGAAATCAGAATACAAATTACATCGGATTTTGGGAAGGAAATAAAGGGTGTCTTAGGGCTTGCAACAGCTGATATGGTTCTACGCGGAAGTCCAAATCCTGAAGCAATCCTCTGGTCTTTCATCCACGGATTGACAAAGACAAAAACAAAAACAAAAACAAAAAAAAAAGAAGCAAGTGCCAATCTGCCGGGAAGAGATGAAAGATAAAGCAGACTTGGAGTGGACAGGTTCTTTATGGTCCTGATGGACAGCTGGTGGCATTTGCCGTGACGCGTTGTTGCTAAATGCATTAACTCCTGGCCGAGTAAATTCACCCAGGATTAGAGTTTATGCAAAAGCATCCGACTAAAAGGGTTATCGAAGCCTCAGGTAAAAATGACTTTGTTTCATCCTCGTGACATATCTTACCGTGATTTTTGAGGACGTTAAAGGTAAAAATCTCACTTCCTGATTCAAGGACTCATAATCCGGTGGATGAAATGGCTCGGGGGAAGGATAAAGGAAGATAGAGCCATTCATGTAGAAGCACAAATTTTGCCCAAGATGGTAGTGAGCAGTTAGAGGAAAGCCGTAATCCTTTCGTTTAAGCCTCCCCGAGTCCTTTTATCATTGGGAGTGGCGGGGGAGGTGGGAGGGGTCTAGAGAGGAGGTCATGTTTGCCTGTCAGCAGATAGTGGGGACGGGAGACAAACCAGTGCCGTCACCCCGTAAGCTTTCTATCAAGGGTCACAGCACTAGAGCCCCGTATCCAGAAGGGTGAGGTTATGGTTGACTCCACAATAGAGCATCCTTCCTATAGAATTCGAGGGATGAAACGGAACACCAAAGACTTGAAAATCTATCTGCCTTCGTCGCAAGATGAGGAAGCCGAGGCCCAATCCCAGGAGGGAGGTGCTTGGGGACAGAGCAAGATGGGAACCTCCCCTGTGGCGCCTGGCTCTGCGACGGCCACTCGTGTGCATGTCACACATGAGCCCCACACATGTGAATGATTGTGTGAAGCAATCATTCTAACTGGGAGGCAGGCGCCCCCAAATGATCTCCAATTCGCCCTCGACTTACGACCTCTGGGATCCCAGTAAGCCACTGAATTCTCTGCCCTTCGGTTTACCCGTGAAGCTGCTTGATAGCTGTGCCCACCGACTCTCCAGAACACATCTCTAAGCTTGGGCATCTTAGGAGGATGCTAGCATCCCTATATTATCAAGCAGTTAGAAACCCAGACTGTCTAAATTGAAATCTGGCCCCACCATGGGCTAGCAGCAGGACTTTGCTTAAGATGCTACACCTTTCTAAAGCCTGGTCTCCTTACGCACAAAACAGGGACAGGCACAATGCTACTGACCTGGTGCTCTCTTGTGGGAATGAAATGGAAAGCTCTCGGGACCACAAAGTGTGCATTTAAACAACAGAGAACGAGTCCCTTAAGCAGAAAGGCCATTGGCCTCAGGGGTCCTGGCCCTCAGTTGTCCTGCCACCCAGCACATCGGCTTCGACCTGCAGATGCAGGACCTGAGCTCACTTAGAGAAGGGTATGATTCCGGGAAGGCAGACCCCGTAACGGCCCAGGGCTTCCCTGCCTGTTACCTGCTCAAATGACGGATCGTTCCTCTGGTCAAGATGGGGTTGGATTCAGAGTCACATTGTGAGAGACGAGAGCCCCCATGCCAGCCAGCACCTTATTCATTTGTGGATTTAGCTTATTAGAGACAAATGATGCTGAGGTGGTTCTGTGGGCATCAAATGAATTATTTATACAGCCACTTAAATTGTTTTATCGGAAGGCTCGAATTCGTTTAGGTCTAGAGTTTTCCAGCATGAGGCGTGAGCCTTCTATCGAGTGCTTTCTAATCACTTTCTGAATCTTACTTGGGGGCACCACCTCGAAAAATCCATGGGCACTAAGACTCCCCAGCAAGGAGATGTCCAGACCCAAGGCTTCACGTGTGGGGAAAAAAAAATCAAAACCAAGCTCAGGTTTAAGAAAAACCATCCGTTTCTACAAAATGTTTGTTGGGAATATGTTTTGGAACTGATTAGACCTTTGGAAGTCTTAAGCAGAAGATATTTCAAATAAAATGTAATGATACAGCACTTTTTTTCATTTTCCCTGACTTTAAGGGAAGGAAGCTTTTTCTTCCTTCGGGCACTCAGTTTCACCCAAAAGTAATTGCCAGCCCCGCCTTATTCTATTACTTGTAAATTCAACATAATTAGAGACACATTCGGTTCATTACTAGCTTGAATCTTTGCCCAGCCTTTATTCAGCCTGTTGCCTTTTCGAAACACTTTATTAAAAACTCGTTTCGGTATCATTCTCTAAAGGAGAAGAAGTCCCAAGTACGTTTTATAGAATTGCTCAAAATACAGGACCCAGAGCCAGAAACTAATAAAATCGGATCACGGAACATACATCAGAAGGCTCCCACCAACCCCTGCAGAGCAGCGTGGACATGTCTGACCTGGAAATTGAAATTCACATGCTCTAACACCTACTTTCACTGGAGAAACTGTCACCAGATCTTGCTATTTAAAAACTATGTTCTTATTCCGTTGACCGTAATACAATTTAGCCCCTGCGTATCCTTTTTCCTCTGAAGAGCTCCGAACATTTTCCCGTCATCTTACCCAAAGCATCAGCCTTGTGGGCATTTATTAGTCCTGTTTTATAGAGCGAGATGCTTGGATGGGCAATGGTTTCCAGGCCAGACCATTGAGATGAGGAGCTTTGACCTTGATGCTTTGACAAGGTGCTTTAGTCCCGGGGGCAGGGAACTTCAGGAGAGAATGCCCTGGGGAGAGGGTGAGCCTATGTTGTTACCTACAACCCAGAGGTGGGTTGCCAGGGTTCCTGGTCCGAGTGTCGAATGGCCTGCAAGTTTGAAAGCTTGAGCAAACGGGCCCGTGGGTATACACGAAGCGCAACAACACTGGCTATTTTCAACACCAGCTCTTCAGAGAGCACGGAAGCAAAGCAGGCAGACCCTCCTGGAACCAAGAGCCAGGAAAGAGAAGCTGGCCTCGCGGAGAGGCAGCACTGATGGAAAAGAAAGGATCGTTCCAGGTCACCCTGTGACCTGGCCAGCTGAGTACCTGCCAAGCAGGAAAGTACAGTTGATATCACGGTGCAGACAAGGCCATTTCTAGGACTTATTTGTTAAATCTGCTGTTATTTCAAGGGCTACACTCTGGAGGGGGGGGGGTGCTTCAAATAGCTCAGTTTAAAAACCTACCCATGACAAATCAAAACATGAAGATTTGCCTCCAGGAATCTGGAAGGTGTTTCTCTGATCGAGTCACGCTATGTCTGGTCCACATCACATGGATTAGGGTATCTTAGTACATCGGCTTCCTGGGTCCCTAGCATTGAAGCAGTGAGGTGTCAGAAAGGTGACTTTGTGGTCACTAGAGAAATTGAGGCCGAGGCATGTTGCTGGTCCCTTTCTTAATTTCCAATTAAGATAGCTGCTCACTATCTTAATGTCAAATGAAATACAAAAATTTAGGCCGCACAGACCAGTTTACCATTTTAAGATCCCAAGCTTTTACTTGGCTCGGAAGGGAGGAGTCCAGCATGAAGAAATAAACGTTTCCTCACTCTGCTGAGTTTCATCCATGGGAAGTGTGGGATCCAGTGCTCAATAAAATATTATGAGCTGAACACCACATTTTATTTTTGATAAATCCAAGTCTAATCCAAATCTCAACACGCCGCTTCGTGGATATTGACAAACAGATTCTAAGATTTACACGGAGAGCCACCGACCCAGAAATAGCCCACACGATATGGAAGACAAAGTCAGAGGACTGGCTCTCCCTGGGTCAGGACGTCTATAGAGCTACAGTAATCAAGACAGTGTGATGTCAGCAAAAGAAGAGACAAACACAGTAGACCAATGGTATAGAGTAGAAAATACAGAACTATATACAAACATATAGTACACAAATATAGCCAACTCAACTTTGACAAAGAGCAAAGGTAATTCAAAAGAGAATACACTTCCAACCAATGGTCTGAACAACTGGACAATTAATCACATGCAAAAAAAAAAGAATTTAAGCACTGACCTTCCATCCTTCATAAAACTTAATTCGAAATGGATTAGAGACTTAAAAGTATGCAAAACTAAAAAAATTCTAGAAGATAACGTAGGGAAAAAAACTCTAGGTGACCTTGGGTTTGGCAATGAGTTTTTAGATACAATACTAAAAACATGATCCACAAAACAAAAGCTTGATCAGTTAAATTTCATCAAAGTTAAAAATTTCTGCTCTGTTAAAGATGCTATAAAGAAAATGGAATAAAAAAAAAGCTCCAAACCGGGAGAAAATCTTTGCAAAACACACATCTTATAAAGACTTGTATCCAGCATATAGAAAGAACACTTAAAGCTCAACAACAGAAAACAAGTAACCCAATTAAGAAATGGGCAAAAAATATGAACAGACACCTCACCAAAGAAGATAAAAATAACAAGTAAGTATATGAAAATATGCTCAAAATCATATATCTTGAAGGAATTCTAAGTTAAAACAACAGCAAGATACAACTGCACACCTATTAAAATGGCTAAAATCCAGAATATTGACAACATCAAGTGTTGGCAAGGATACGGCACGAGGGAAACTCTCATTCATTGCAAATGGTACAGCCGCCTTGGACGACAGTCTGGTAGTTCCTTAAAAAATTAAACATCCTCTTACCCTATGTCCTTGGTCTCTACCCAAATAAGCTGAAAACCTGTGTCCACACAAAAACCTGCACACAGATGTTTATAGCAGCTTTAGTCATGTTTGCCAAAAATTGGAAGCAGCCCAGATGTCCTTCAGTGTAAGTGAATGAACAAACTAAGGCACATCCATACAATCGAATATGATCTAGAAATAAAAAGAAACGAGCTATCAAGCCATGAAAAGATGGGAAGCAACTTGAAATGCCTATTACTAAGTGAAGGAAGCCAGTGTGAAAAGCCTAAATATTGTAATAGTCCAACTATGTGACATTCTGGATAGAGCAAAACTCTAGAGATGGTCAAAAGATCAGGGGTTGCCAGGGATGTGGGGGGCAGAGGGAGGATCGAACAGGGTGGGTCCAGGAGATATTTAGGGCAGTGAAACACAGCAGCGGAATACACAACACTATGACACACAACGGTGGCTACGAGACACCACGCATTTGTCAAAACCCGTAGAACCATGCACCACAGAGAGAACGCTAATACAAACTATGGACTCTCGTTACTAATAACGTGTCAATATTAGCTTATCAGTTACAACACATGCACCGCACTAACACAAGATGTGAATCACAGGAGAAGCCGTGCCGGGAAGATGAGGTTTGAGGGAACTCTCTTTACTTCCTGCTCGATTTTTCTGTAAATCTAAAACTGCTCTAAAAAAAATAAAGCCTAGTCATATTTAAAACAATGATTGCGAAGAGACTGGTTTGATTGGACGGCCCAAATCGCCCAAAACGGATCTTTTTGCCTTGTTCAGGAGCTGGTTTTCTATGAGAGGCGCTGTAGATATTGGTAAAGGGCTCGTGTTTCATGAGAAGCACGCTAGTGACCTTCACCAGGTCTAAACAATGCACACATGCTATTTTTAAGGGGCAGACAGTGAGTCCTATCATCCCTAGTTTACAGATGAGAAAACCGGGTTTATAAAAGAGTCATAAGGCGGTGGCTAGAATTCAGGCCTCTTGGTCACTGGAACTCAAATATTTACTGAACTAGGTTGTTAGCATGTGCATGAGGTGCTTTTAACAGACGAGGAAGGTGTGGTTGCTAAAAGAAAGCACCAGCTGCTGGTCCTGGTATTTCGATACAATACGTTTTGCCGTCCCTGGAGACGCAGGGCGGCTGACGCGCTCACTGCACTGCTCAAAGCTCCCGTCACACGCTGGGCCCTCCAATAAGAAGACGCTTACCTCTAGGGCCGTGCACACCTGGGATAAAAGCCTGTAGTCTCTGCGGTCTATCATTCTCTTAAAAAAAAAAACAAACAAAAAACAAGAAACAAACCAAAAAAAACCCCGCACACACAAAAAACTATCGAATTTATTTGAATCATCACAGCATCTGCCAAGTAAGAGTATAATTTCTGGAAGAAAGGGAAAGAGAGAGATGGGAAGTTGCAGAAATGGTGAGGGAGTAGGGGAGACGGAGTCACACTTTCGAAACCAGAGTGCAATGACTTGAAATCTCCTCTACCAGTCAAGGTGGGTGAGGTTATACTCCAAAAACAAACAGAAATTTCAGTGGTGAAAATGGTAAAGGTTTATTTCTCACTCACTTTGTATGGTATTATCAGGTGGTGGGGGAGTTCTACCCCATCTGTCCTCACTCAGGGTCCCGGCATGATGGGAGTGGAACCATCTAGAATGTTGCCAGTCACCAGAGCAAGGAAAGGGGACATATAAATCATGCACCTGCAAGACCTAAAGTCTTCCATGTTTCTGCTGGGTAGCGGCACACAACACATCTGCTCATGTTCCATTGGCCAAAGCAAGTCACATGGTGTGAAGGCTGACTTCGAAGAGGCGGGACATGAAATCCTACCACGCGCCTGGAAGGAGGGGAAAGGGAGTTACCGATGAACGACAGTCACGACTACTGTCTTCATATGCCTTTGTCACGGTTCTCTTTGGGTGTTACACAAAATGCATTGTTTTTAGAAGAAGAGGTAGAGGACGAAGGACAAAATATAATGAAATTTCATTATTACGCCACTTCTTGAGCCCTGCTTAAGTAGAGGCTAGACCAAAGCTTGCCTCAGTGTGCAAAACTGTGTTCTATCGATAATGCAAATTAGTCTTAAAAATGTAACTTAGGGCAAAGTTTCCAATCAGACTTGCGGGTTCTTCAGGAAAAAAGTCAGTGCCCACTGGGTTGAACCCTATACTTACAGAGCAGAGTTGAACCTCTCATGAATTCGTTTCTTTCCTACTAATCCATGGCGACAATTATACTCTTAATTCTAGGTGGCCTCCTGATAGAGTAATGGGCTAATCGAAAAAGAGAGTCATTTAGGAGATATAGGTTTAAAAGAAATCATCGCTAGCAAAACCAGACTCAACACATGAGAAGTAGCAGGGGCTCTGGCTTCACAGGCAATAGGTCAGGATTTACTGTCATTAGCATCATTATCACTGACTTATTTTATTTTATTTTATAATGTTTATTTATTTTTTGAGAGAGAGAGAGCACGAGCAGGGGAGAGGCAGATAAAGAGGGAGACACGGGATCCAGGCTCTGCGCTGTCAGCACAGGGCCTGACATGGGGCTCAAACTCACGGATTGGGAGATCATGACCTGAGCCGAAGTCAGACGCTTAACCCACTGAGCCACCCAGGCACCCCTCGCTCTGATATTTTAAAGTTAGGCTTACCTCGTCATTAAAACAGGACTCCAACTGATCTTACCGAAGTGAAATACTCGAACAAAGAAACTCATTATTCAGTGACCATTTAGCAAGCACCTACTATGCGCCTCGGGGCCGTTCTCGGAAACCAACACAAATTACTGCCCCGAAGGAATGAACGAGCAGCGTGACCTTAGGTTCACTTGAAAACGATGATTAGGATTATTTATTTTAAAATATCTTTTAATGAGGACTTCTGGGTTTGAAGATCAGATAAAATGAATGTTTTCGTCCTTGGGAAATTGGGGTCATGGCCCTGCATTCAAGCCTTGCGGTTAGCTAGTGTGCACGGGGTAGTCCCCACCCTGGCAGAGCCCTTAGGACATAATGCTGAGCCAGGAGGAGAATTAGTCTCCTTGCTGACTTCCTCTATCGCATCAAGAAAGGCGCTGGACTGTTCTGCGCTTAATTTCTCCATCAGTCAAAGGAAGGCGATATCTCTTGCTCCGGTTCCCACTCCTCCCGGGGTGTTCCATGGATTAATTACCTACGATCTAGGAAGTGCTCTAAGTGCCTCACAGAAAGGAATTCTTTTTTCAAACGCCATGTTCTACTTTGAGGTGCCCCTGGAGAAGCAAGGGCACGATTTCAGCGTCTGGCTGCCCCAGGAAAGATCTATCTTATCTGGAGAGACTGTTCCCTGTCATTCAGTGTTTATTGATTGAAAGACCAGCCCTCAGATTCGGAGACGCAAGCAAAATGACCGTGGTCCCCTTCAAATACACGCCTCCCCTAAATTCCCAGCAAACGCTTGTCTTGAACTTCTCTCCCCGCTGAAGCCCTTGGGGGACCATCTCGCTCCTCCCCTGACAGGTGCAGTCTCCCCTTGGGTTTGAATTAAGACGCTGACCTACCAGCTGTGCGATCGTGGGCTGGTTATTTAACCTCTCTGTGTCACTCCTCAGGTATAAAATGGAGATAATAATAGTCATCTCGCAGGGTGAGCTGGCGGAGGTTTAAATGGAGGACGCCAAGTGCTTAGGTGGTATCTGGCACCTCGGGACAGGGCCCTAAATGCTCCTTTTTATTATTCCACAGATGTCAGATTTGTCTTGGACCTCCCTACCACCGTGGCTGGCCTTCTCTGCCGTGGAAATTTAAGGTTCTCGTAAGCATCCATTTTCATCCTCTACCTGTTGTCCTATGGGCACGCACACGTGCGCACGCGTGCGCGCACACACACGCACCCGCATGCATAAGCCTGCGCAGGGCGAGGTATAGAAATGTTTAAAAAGACAGTCTCTCTGTCTCAAGAAGCTTACGACCTAATTGAAGGCCTAAGACAAGGAGCCAAAAAATGTAGTCTAGTTCAGACTATGACATGTGAAAAGATAAGAACAAACGAAGAGCCAAGAAGGACATCCAGTCCCTTGAGGGGTATCGGAGATGGTTTCCCGATGGGGGTGGCCTGAAACGGAACCTCAAACAGGAGGAGGCATTACAACATTCGTTCCTTCACTCCATAAAACTTGACTGCGTGCCTACTATGTGTCAGGCCCTGTTCTAGGTCCTGGGGAAGCAATGACAAACAAAAACGGACCCAGTTCTTGGTGATAGAATGGAGCAGAGCATTTGGGACATGAGAAATGAGACAAACAAAGGGACGGAGGCAAGGAAATGCAGGTTGGAGCGTGGCTGGGACAACGGGGAAGAAGCAGCAGCTGGGAAGGCAGTTGGAAGCAGGCGTGGGAGGGTTCAAATGCCAGGCAGTGAGCTTGAACTTCATTCAGGGAGGATGCGCGTGTCTACAGAAACTGAGGAAGTCGAGCAGGGGGTGCCTCGGGCAGAGCTGTGACCCAGCAGACCTGATCCACAGGAGAAGGCAGAGAAGGATCGGGGAGGGGAGGGACGTATCAGAGCCGCCTCCAGGGCTACCGCCTGCGTGTGCCGGCACAGACACGGGAGGTGCCCGAGGGGGTCGCGACAAGGAAGAGGCAAGCAAGGGAGAAGCGGAAGATCTGGCGGTTATGACGTCCGCTGCTGTCACCACTCACCGGGCCCGCCTCTTAGAGATCGTGTTAGCCCAGCTGCTACTTAACCTCTGGGACTCTGTTTCCCCATCAGTGAGACCAACCAAAAAACAACCACCACCAGAGAGCTGTTTCGAGAAGTAGAAATAAACTGCATGGTTTTAGACCCTGGGTAAAGAGTGATTGTCTGGCATGGCGTGGACGAAATGAGTAGGGCACTCACTCATTTGACTTGTCTTGCCCATGGCCTTCTTTGCCTGGGCAGGTGCTGTAGCAGGTCCTGCAGACTTACAGAAGATCTCCCTCCCCCCACCCCACCCCCCCACCCCCACAACCCCGCCCCTTGGCGACCCTGAAGGGTCAAATGTCTTTACAAAGTAGGGAATGGGTATTGTGGTTTAATGAGTATAGAGTTTCAGTTTGGGAGGTGGCTGGTGGTGATATCTGCATAATAATGTAAACGTAGTTAACACTACTGAACTTCCCACTTAACAACGGTCGCGGTGGTAATGTCATGTTATACATACGTTAACCACAATTAAAACGAAAATAAAAAATAATAAATGAGCGCAGATGCAAGAGGAGATAGCATTTTCAAAAAGTCTTTGTTGACAGTTTCAAGTCTTTGTGACCAGGAGGATGGTGGGAATCCACAGAGACATAGGCTAATCTAGATGATTCCATTTGCGGGGGGTAGATGGAGAGCTGGGTTGGTTTGGACACGCTGAGCTTGAAGTACCAGCCAGACGCTGTGTTGAAGCCATCCTGCCAGCCAAAAGAAATGTGGAGCAGGAGGCTGGCACAGAAGACGCACATATGGGGCCCATCGGGGCTGAGTGGGGTTGACACGGAGGAAACAGATGTCTGGGAGCTCCATGGAGGACAGCGGAAAGAAGGTGAGAAGACGGTGGCTTTTCTCGTGTCAAATGACGGGGCTGTCCAGGAAAAGCAAACCCAACCGTGGTCTCAGCTAAATCCAGGCCTGAGGAGGGAGGAGGCTGAGAAGGACAAGCACAAGGGGGAAGGAAGGTTCTAGGCCTCTGAGGTGCCACCAGGGCCTCACAGCTGGTGTGTGTGCAGCCTGTCTCCGGCTCCGCCGCCCACGCGCCACACTTGCGCAGCTGTACCCATGTCGCCTCGCCCCACGGCTTGGCATTGTTTCCGCCACCTCTTCAGACCCCTCCCGTCCCCATACCTTCTGCTTCCCCAGAACCTCAACCCTGCTTTCTTCCTCAAAATGGCGGTCCCCACCTCTCCGCTTCTGGCTCCGCATCCCTTTAACTTTAGCTCCGCCCCTCCTTCTCTGGAGACCACTTCGCCAGTATAGGAAAAAGTGCAAATTGCAAAGGTCGTGACATACTATTCTTTTATTAGATCCGTGACCACAATTAAAAAGAATGGTGACGGCCAGCGCTAAAGGGAGGATGAGGGAATCGGAATTCTCGTGTGTCTGGGTCAGAAGGTAAGCTTGGTGTGACGATTTTGGAGATGAATTTGATGACATTCATTTTAAAGCATTTTTTTTAAAGTGTATTCTCTTTGCCTCAGCAATCCCACTTTTTGGTACGGAAGTATGGAAATCCTCCCAGGATGCTTATTGCAGCACGCTAAGGCTGCATGGGGGGGGGGGCGGGGAGGGGTTGTGGAATATATTATGGGACATCCTTTCAAAGAATCCTGATCAATCCCTGATAAATCTGCATTTCTTGCCCTGGAGAGATTCTATGGTACAGACCAATATACAGAGGATAAGTCTATATAATAAACGCACACAAACAGCCATACATCTACATAGATATATATAAATGTCTGTTTAAAATTAGAACAAAAAAATCAGGAAAAACATGTGCCTGCCAATACCGATTATCTCAAGGGGATACGATTTCTTAGGCAGACACCGGAAAGGTAAGGGGTAGAAATTTCACCTCTGTATATAATGGTTTTTACAAGTGGCAAACTTTGAGGGGGGTGGGTGATTTTTTTTACGTGTTTCTCAGTATTTTTCATATAAAGTAAGTTTAAAATGAAAAGCGAAAAATAGTCCCGATTAGAGGGACTCTCGTGAGCACAGTTTATTCTTTGATGTCGGGCAAAGATTGAGATTTCTGACAAGCCAATGGATTGCCCACGTCTGAAAACTCCCGGCCAATCAGAAGTGGGTCGGGAGCAGGTGTTCTTTCCCTGGGCCCTCCAGAGTTGGGCTGTGGGGAGGGCAGTCTCGCTTGGAAGGATTTGTGGCCATGCAGATATCAGCATGGAAATGCCTAGTACTTTCCATCTCAGCCAAGGACACGAAACTGGGGAAATGTCTGTATTTTGAGGACTTGTAGGGAGAGGAAAATTTGAGGGAGGTTAAAAGAAAACTAAAATCGCGCAATGCAGGGAAGGAAAGGAGCCAGTAGAGGGAAGAAATTAAATAAGAGACAGGAGCAAGCTATTCATTGAATAAGCATATATCAAATGACTACCGTCTGTGGGTGTCATCCCAGGACTGGGCATATGGCACTGAACAAGGCAAGTACGATCCTTATTTTTATAGAGTTCATATTCTCTCGGGAGGGAGGGATGAAGGGGGGGGTAGAAACTGGCATTAGAAGTTAGGAGTCAGTTTAGCTGCACATGATAGAAGACCTGACATAACAATAGCTTAAACAAGTTACAGCCTAATTTCTCTGTCACATGGAAGTCCAGAAGGACATGACCCAGGCCTGGTAGAGCCACACCATGACGCCATCAAAGACCTAGGATCCTATTATCTTGATGCTCTGATGTCCTAGACACGAGACTTTTACCTCATGAGTCCAATGCGGCTGCCTAAGTCCCAGCAATTGCACTCACATCCCAGCCAACAAGAAGAAGGAAAGAGAATAAAAACAGTGCTCCTCCTCCTTCTAAAGACACTTCCACTTATATTTGATTGACCAGAACTGAGCCACGTGGCTATACCTCACTGCCAGGGATGCTGGGATTTGTGGTCTTGTTCTGACCGACCACATACCTGGCTGAAATTTGGGGTTCCGCTGCTAAAGAGGAAGGAGAGAGTGAATAGCAGGAGGTACCTGCTTGTCTCTGCCACAGGAAGAAGACGGAAAGCGAGCCAACAAAAATATTATGGGGAATAAATGGTTTGAAGAGTAAAGTCCTGTGGAAAGAAACAGAAGATGAGGGTATTCGAGGTGCGGCTGGTCAGGTCAAGACTCTCCACAGAGGTGAGATTTTAGCTGAGATCTGAGCAACACGAAAAGCCAGCCAGCCATGGAAAAATCTGGGGGAGGAACATTCCAGGCAGAGGGAAGAGATGGGACAGAGGCCCTGAGGCAGGAGCAAGGCGGAAGTAAATGAGAGGGAATGGACAGGTCGCCATGACTGTGCGCACGGGGGAATAGACACAAGGTCACGTCTGAGGGGATCCGAGAGTGGCAGGAACACTAGTGAGGGTTATTAGTGCTCTTTCTACAGATGTCGTGTGCGCATGCGTGTTCGTATGTGTGTGTATGTGTGTATTAGAGAGAGAGAGAGAGAGAGAAACAGACAGACAGCAGAGACATTCTCTCTTACTCTAAAGCTGCGTGTTCCTCTGTCTCAGACTTTCTAGACACCAAGTCTCGAGTGGATGAACAACTTGGGTTCAGAGATAACAATCCAATCCAAACCTGTCACGATAATAATTATAATAAAGTTTCGGGGACTCAGAGCTATGTTCCATCTTCCCCGTCCGCTCCCACTGGGACCCACGGGATCTTTGCGGAGTGCGGAACCTGGGCTGCGGGTGTCATTGACACTGCGGCATCTCTGCACAATCATAGGCAACGCGTTCTGATTACAGCCTCTCTTTGGCCCCGTGGCCACCTCCCTGTGCTGCCAGCGTCTAGAAAATCCAGACCTAACCTATCGTTCTGGTCCCCAGGAACCTTGGCCAGAAGATGGAAGCCGTTAAGAGTTGCACGTTCATTCCATTAAGGTTCGGGCGATGCCCGACTCCAGTGAAGCCAAATTATTTCGCAGCGCCCATGCCATTTAATTCTCGCAGCATCCTAGGAATCGGGCCAAGAGATGTTAGCCCCACTATACAGGTGGAAAAAAAGAATGGAGACACAGGAAAGTAATTGATTGACCTCAGGGGAAGAAGCAAGCGTCTCAAGATGCTCCAGCTTTGTTGCAAGTGCTTGGTCTGCTGGACCACACAGCCTCCTGGGCTGGGGTGGCTCCTGTTTGAGCCAGAGGTCACTAACATAACACAGCCAAGGGATCTTTGCTCTGTGGCCTGCCAGGGCGACGCGTCCTGCTCTTTGGAACCCGACACTCAATCGTGGCGTGGAAAGGGTGATGCGCTTAGACCTGGGGATTTCCGAGTTATGCAGGAGAACAGCAAGCCTCAAAGGCGCATGGCCGCCGAGCGCTCTGTTTTGAGGCAGTGCTGCAGGATAGTTCCCATCCTCACCGTGGCCAGGCCAAAGGCAGCAGGGCAGGGAGGAAGCCGAAGCGTCCCATTAAAATCGTGGCTGGTGGGGAGCAAAACTATGCCTGTTACCTCGCTGGGTATGTGAACTTTTATCCAAAGGATTAAAAGATACGGATGCAAAGCAGAGACTCGTGAGTTTCTTTCGATTATCTCTCGCAAAGTTACTCCGGCTGCAGGCTCCTGGCTTACCACTAACAGAAGGGGGTTGTGCTTGAATTCCTTCCAGGGTCTGGGTTTTTGGGGTTTTTTTTTCACCCCTGAAGCGAACATTCTGCTCTCAGCTGCACAGGTGCACAGCACGGCACCGCGGTATCTCATAAAACCAGCTTCAGCCAAGGCGCTCACAGACACGATGGCTGAATTTATGAGGCAAACGGCGGCAGGGGCCAGGGCTGGCTCAGGGGGACAGATCAAGGGGCTCCTCGCTTCTATGTGACCAGGTCAAATTAAGTGCTGGCCAGGTGTCCCCACGACACACTCCCTCTAATAAACGTGGTCTCGTGTGAAAAATGGTCCCAAGACCTTGAATCAACTTCCGTCATAGACAGCAATCTCATCAAGGGTGTGAATGCCAAAATATCCAGACAGTCGCAGCGAGAACGCCGGTTCAATCTACCTTCAACGGCGGGCACCGCTCGAGGTTAGGCAGCGCATACGATGGGGGCTGGGTGTTTTCTTCTCGGAGACTCCGCTTAGATTTTATCACAAAGTCCAGAGCCCCAAGGGCATAACTGCTTGTGTGTGTTCTAGCATGAGGATGACTTGGCTTTGGGACAGGGGGACCCCAGCTCCAGTCTCGAGTTTCCCACTTTAGCTCGGTGGCCTAGGCAAGTCTCTCTGTTCCCCGTCACACGGGCCGATAGCTCTCGCCTCTTCGCACCAGTGAGGATCGAATGAGACGGCGTATGTACAGTCGCTCGCTGGCAGTCAGTGTAGACGCTGGTAGCGTTCGGTGTGAAAAGGAGCGCCTTGTGTGACGACGGGGCTGTGTCCAAGCCGTTTTTATTGAAATCTCAAGCAGCCCAGATCAGAGTAAGTTGAAGCCAAAAGATCATTTCCAGGCCCTCGCTGGCTCTCAGGAGGACACCCCTCTGTGATTCCATCCCCTCTGGCAGCTGCCTCCCTCCATAAACTCGGCCCCTCCCTGTCCGGGCCCTGGCGCTCCTGCTAAGCCTCTCAGCTGTGCGTCAGCTGGACCAGTGACTTCTAGTGCTGGCTCCATCCACCGGGCCTCACAAGATGAAGCCCCATTTCCCGGCTCTTTCTCCATTCAGGGCCGCTGCTGGATAAAAAGTACAATCAGCGCGTCAGGGGTGGCCTGGCTTGGAGCGCCGCCTGCGCACGCGATACGGATAGCCGTGACATGTAACTGGCACTCTCCTGGGGACAGCAGGCAGCCAAGTCCCAGAAAACTTTCCCTAGGAAAGCCCTGGACACGTTAATAACTTGGAAGGAGAAAAGCCTCGGAAGAAGGTGCACATGATAAATGGTTTATCACATCAAGGAACCATTAGAAAAATTAATTAGAAGGTAAAAGAGAATGGAAGAAAGAAAGGTGGCAGCTCCTTCTGGCCCAGGCACTTTCTCCCGGTTCCAAGAAGCTGCGGGACGTGATTTAACATGATACATGAAGGCGTCACTTGGGTTCATACGGCGCTGCGCGACTCAGCGGCTGCGTGCCACGTGGGGGGAGGTTACCCGCGGCCAACGCACATCTTTGTTGTCAGAATGAGGCGGAAGCTACTCTGCCTGTGAAGGACTAGCTTCCCCCGCTCCGTCCTGGAGACGCAGCCCGAGGCCGCTGGGCGCACCAGCCAGTGGGGGAGAAGTCCCTGCATTAGCCGACCCAGCTAGCTCACCTCTTACAAAGAATCATGTTGCAGATAAAACCCCTGGGAATCCAGCATCGGGTCTGTAAAGTGGCTTTCCTTCCTTGTCCCCGTGGGCAGAACGGACTGTGGAGTCAGAGTGCGGCTCTGGCTGACCTGCTATCTAAGGAGAGGGCTCTCATGGTTTACTCAGCCTGTTTGGTTGCCTACGTTGGATGACACTTTCTGGAACCTTTTCCGCTCTGGACTTCACAGAGCAGGGTTGTGTGCCTTCAGGGAGAACCCTGGGATATATTCGAACCCACTTTCTAAATATGTTCCGGAAGAGACGATGAAGGTGACGTCTTCCAGAATGCAATGTAGAAAGAAGTCAGCTGAACCTTCCCGTGCCTTCTTTGTCCCATCTCTCGTGGCATTGCGCACGACGTCTCGTGTGCCACAAGTAGATCTAAAGCATGGAGGAGCTGGAGCGGCCACGGTCAGGCCACCGATTTCTGGAACCGCTATGTGACAGTTGTTCGAGTCAATCTGTAGAAGAAAGAAAGCGTTCCCATGCATATATTTTAGAGGAGATTCAAAGAGTTCGGGCATTGGAGCCAAACAGACCTGACTTCAAATCCAAACTCTGCCACTTTCTACCCCATGACCTTGGGGCAAGATCCATTTCTTTGCCGGGCCTCGATTTCGCCATTTAGAACTCAGAGAAAGTAACTCCAGTGTCATCCAGCCGCTGTTCCGATGAAATGAAATGCTAGGACCGCCTGGTCCGTAACGGAAGGTGCTCGGTACACGCCAGCTCCTCCCTCCCCTCCTTTCCGTTTTAAATCTGTTTCTGCGCCTCCTGCAATTAAAAGTTTACGATGTTCTAAAACCGATTTTCCAATTTAGGGGCAGTAAATTGTAAGCCGCTGCTATTTTCCTGAAATGACATTTCTTTAGATTAGAGGCTGCTGAATTTCTTTTGAATTGCATTAAATCCTATTTACTGCAATTTCTAAGAAGACACCGGCGTGTCTGTGAAGGACTTACGATGACTGTTTTTGACTATGAAATCCACCTATGGGAATATTAGCACTCCAGACCTCCGTCCCCCAACTTGTCCCGATGGACTCAGATGGGGACATTGTTAGCAAACGCATTAGCCCTCTTTGAGTGTAACACCACTGTGCTCATTTGTTCTATTAGCCTGGCCTTGTAGAATCTTCCAGAGACACTGAAATGAGCACATTTTGGTTGAATCGTGATGGGGTGTACCGATGTGCTTTTCGTGGCTCCCGAGTGAGAATTACTCTCTTACCAAGACCATTAACATCTGGCCCCACCAAGGCCAATGTCACCATCCCACTTACCTCAGGTCCTGTCCACAGATGGGGAGGAAGAAAGCAGACTCATGAGAGTCTGCTCTATAAAAAAAAGGCTTGTTTTCTTCAGACTGGTCAGGAGAAGCCAGACAAGGGCCGGAGCCCGGGGAGAGGGAAGGAGAGCCTTGTCCCGGCCCTGCCCTCTTGGCACCTACACCCTGCTGCTGGTCCCGGCCGGGCCAAGTGCCCCTCGCCTCTGAAAACTAGCTGTCCGGGCAAAGACTTTTCTGGACTACATCTTTGTTAGATGGTAAAGCTTTCGGTCCCGCGGAAAAGCCAATTACTGTAGGGAAGGGGAATAAGCACCTGTTTAATTTAGACTCTTTTTCCAAAGACTCTAAGGAACCCCGAGGACGGCTGCTTTGAACAACTGACTTCCTCTGCACAGTTGTCAGATCCTTCCACACGAAATCCTCACGCCCTCTGAAGTCCCACGCCCACCCCTGCCCCAGGGCCCTTCTTTTCAGGGTCTGAGGGCGGCACGGGGTGCGCCATGCCCATTTAGTTTTAGGGGCACAAAAGACAAGCAAGCACAAGCAGGCTTGACGCAACCCAGCTGCTCAGCGCGCCAGGGCAAAGCAGAGCGGGAAAGAGGCAGAACAGCCCAGCTGAGCGCCGCAGAAATACACCCCCAGGCTCCAGGGAAGCAAGCGGCTTCCAAGCCACACGCGGGGGTGCCAGGTGCAGCGGAGCGGGTGGCAGAGGTGGGGGATCCGTGGTCCGTTGTCTCACGGACCTGCTGGTGCCTTCTGGCAAGCTCGTCTTTGTGGCTGAGGAGATTTCTCCAAGTCTTTTCTGCTTCCTAAGCCGGGCGTGGGCAGGGGTCGGGTGGCGAGAAGACAGCGGCTCCATCCGAGGCCACCATCTGCGGCAGGAACATGCCCCAGGAGCCCTCCCGGGACTGGCTGGGCCAGGAGGAGGAAATAGGGCGCAGAGCAGATGACCTCAGAAGGAAGGAGACCCCAGAGCTTGTACGAAATTCCTCGCGCGGGGAAAACAGGCAAAAAAAAGGAACATTTAGGCAGTGCTTGCACGGGAACAAAGACGATGCTCTGAGGCCCTGCAGATGTCAGGGACTTGGAATGGGCCGACAGGGAGACCTGGGGTGAGGGGCTGAACCCCGTGAAGGGCAAATGCGTTCTCACTGAGGCCTGAAGGCCTTCTCTGAACAGAGGTGCCCTTTCCCAAGAAGGATCCAGGCTTCGACGGGGGAATGGTCAGAAACGTTTCCTCCTCCGAGCAGAACCGACTCCAGGCGGTTGCGGCTTGGCTAGCCACGGGATGTTTCTGGATGCCTGCCCACACGTCCTGCATAGCTAGCGTTCTGAATTTGTGTGAACAGTTAGGCAACATTCTCCCTTTTCCTTGCCACAAGCAAAGAAACGATTAGGACCAACTTCCTAATAGTAGAAAGGGCCAGAGAGCCGGCCATTTTATTCAGAAGCCAGTAGAATTTACAAATGAGCAAGAGCAGAGCAGCCTGGCTTCAGTCATGTGGTCGAATGGAAAGAACTGGGGCTTAGAGTCAGATTAGACTGAGTTCAAGGCTAGTCCCCCGGGATAGGCCGTGAGCATGGGCGCACCATTCAGCTTCACCGTGCCTCCGTTTCCTCATCTGCACCAGGTAAGTTAAAATACCTCCTATTGCTAGAGGCTGGGATAGCGCCTCCCAAATTTTGCTGCACACCAGAGTCACGACACCCGGGGGTCTTTACAAAACGCTGATATCCAAACACTCGGATTTCATCGGTCTGGGGTGCGGCCTGAGCAGCAAGGTTTTTAAGGCTCCACCAAGTGATTCAGATGTGCAGTCAAGTCTGGCAGTCACTAGCCTAGAAAGTACTAAGTGATCAACAAATGTCCCCTCCCGGACCAGCTACATAAGTTGTGGGGGCCCCTGTTTGAAAATTTTTCATAATTTCAAGATGGCGAGAGTAGGGCCTTAAATCAAGTGCAACCCCTGTTGTCTGCTCATTTCTAAAGGGGTGGTTCCCCACACTAAATTATAAAGGAAAGGCAGTCACGTAATGGCTGAAGGGAACAAGAAGTGAGGCGATCCAAGGTAGTCGCGGTGGAGTCTCTCGCTAGCAGTGTGGAGAGGATATTTTCCTGAAGAGCCTGGGACCTGGACGGAAGAGAGTGTCTCGGTCGTGAGGTTCTGAGGACGATACTGAGAGGGCTGTCTACAAACCTAAGTGGAGAGCTCATTCCCACCTCCTCGCCAGCCCGCATCGGCTCACACGTGTCCGTGCGTGACACCACGAGGCATCGCAGCACCGAAGCCAGGATTCTCTGCAGGAAGAGCATTACATGTAGGAGACAATTTCTGTGAAATCAAGACACAGGACTTACAGGCAAGGCAGGGCAGCGAAGAGGAGAAATTTTGCAAGAAGGATGGGACACATGGCATCTATGAGAGAGAAGCCAGGCACAAGGGATGACCTGGAAACTTCAGCCCATTGGACCAGTCATCCAGCATGGGTTTCGGGGGACATCACGCATTTTGGGGTGCTGATGCTGACTCCCCCTCTCAACCTTTTCAAGGGTACCCAGGACTCCGTTAGGGCTTCTTGATCCTTTAATGCTCCTTTAGTAGAACAGGGAGGCGGCAGGGAGGGAAGGAAAGCAAGAGGGGAAGGAAGGCTGGCGTGTGCCTGTGATCTCTTGAGAAAAACACCCCGGGATCCTGGGGCCGCTGCCTTCCCTCGCCCTGGGCCGCAGTGATCTCGTGACAGGTACTTGTGGCAACAAGTCGCAGGCTCTGTAAAAGCATCAGAAATGGATCATCTTGCAGAGAATTTACAGCCATCTGGTTCCCCCTCCTCTCTTTGGTCTCGGTCCTCAGGCAGGTTCACACAAAGTGTTCGGCGATTTCCACTCTGTCAACAGAAGCCCAGAGCATCGGTGCCTGGGCCCCGCTGGTGGCTTGAGCCTGATGCTAGGCGGCCGATGGCAGAGTTAGAAGAAACAACTGGGGGAACATTGATTAAAAAGCAATCAGGGGCATTGACAAATCTGGAGATTCTTCCGAGTTCCAAAATGGGAAGGGGAAAATGCTTGGCTCTGAGGACACTCTTGGGCAATTTCATCGACCATGAGGACGCTCAGCCTTGACACCGAGGGCTTCTGCTCTCCAGGGCCCTGGCGTTCATCTCACCTCTTTGGGATTTGGAAGAGAAGAAAGCAAACCTTTTTCCAGCCTCTGCCCCCGGTCCCAGGCTCTATGGTTAGCCCTTCACTAAGTTCTCTGACTCAGGCCAGTTGCTCGTCCTTCTGATGGTCGGTCCTGCCTTTACAAAATGGGGATAATCAGAGGGTTGGTCCATGAGTTAAATGAGATGCGCTCCTGGGGGCACCGGGAGAGAGGGTTCAGTAAACGTAAGCTCTTTAGGTATCTAAGCACCATCCTCCCAGAGAACCTGGAAGGGCAGGACTGTTACTCTTTCCATTTGAAAATGAGGAAAGTATGACTGAAGAGAGGTTTAAATAACTTGGGGCGCCTGGGGAGGCTCAGCTGGTTGAGCATCTGCCTCTTGATTTTGCCTCAGGTCCTGATCTCATGGTTCATGGGTTCGAGTCTGTGTGGGGCTACAGGGCCAGAGCCTGCTTGAGATTCTCTCTCTCCCACTCTGTCTCCCTCTCTCTCTGCCTCTCCCCTGCTAGCACTCCTCTCTCTCTGTCTCAGAATAAATTAAAAAAAAAATATATATATATATATATATATATATACATATATGTAGAGAGAGAGAGAGAGAGGGAGGTTAAATAATTTAAATCAGTGGAAGTTCCAAGATCAGATACCAGGTCTGTCCGAGTCTTGGGGACACCAAAGACCTCCACCAGCCCAGGGGGCCTCCAACTATGATTTTCACCCGAGGCTCACCCCTCCCAGTTCTGAGGTCATGTGTGTGTCAACTTGAAGATCTAAGAAATCTCAAAGGCTAGACAGAAGAAGGAAGATGGAATAAAAAGAAAGGAGGAGAAGTATCTCAGGCGGATCATCTCGCTAATCGGAGAATTTAAAAAGAAAGAGGAAAAGAAAGGAGCGATTTTGCGCTCCGTTGCAGCATGGGGGCCACGGTGACGAGATGGCAGTGGGCACGGCCAGTTCAGGGAGTGGTCCCCACCAGGATCTCCGGGATGGCTCCTGGACCCTGACGCCAGATCTGAGCCGGCCGAGCCCGCCGGAGCAGCCTTCTCACTTCCAACGAAGGCAGGCCCCGAATCCTATCCTGGATCCGGGCACAAACACAACAGACCCTGGGCAGAGGGGCCATGCGCGGGCTTCCATGTTGGGCTCTGAACCCTCCCAGGCCAGGAAAGGAGAGAGGGAAAGACATTTCCAGTGTGCGCACACAGCACTGAGCTGCTTGCTGGCAGCCGGGATGGTGGCCGTTACCGAAGGGGCTGGGCCGCGGCACAGTGGCTCCAAGAATGATGGAGTGGCCTTTAATTGTTTATACTCCGCAACCTGGGAAGTGTTGGCAACAAAACAAGAATGGAGAGGCTGCTGGCAGCCGAACGACAGGCTGGAGAGGAAGCCTCCACCCACCTAAATGGTTAAATGGCCAGTTTGCCAAGGCCACTGAGCAAAGTGTTACCTCACCACGGGGCAGATTAAAATATGCATTTTCTCCTAATTGAGCATAGTGAAATCAGCCGGCGGTCCTGTCACAAGTGCAGGAATGAATTGTCACAGCACGAAACACGCTCCTCGGCAGAGCATCTATTATATGGGGAAAAAAGAGCCCCATAAACTTCCTCCACGTTGGAATTTCAACGGATTTGAAATGTGTCCAGTGGGCTTGGAGAGGCCTGTGTGAAATGGCCACCCAGCCATCCTAATCTTCTAGAACGGCGGCTCACGATCTAATGATAGCATCTTGGGCCCATCGCATACCAACATGGCAAGGTCTGGTGTGCAAATTGGGCAAGGCAGCTAAAAACTCTTCATACTGACTGTCTCTTTTTTTAATAAAAATGTTTCATATATTTATATGGTTAAATATATATCAAGGCAAATGTATTAGGGCAAATGTATATAAGGCAAATCCTATTTTTCTACCACCTTCCATGATACAACTAAAAGTGTGTCCTTATAAGAGAACAGAAAAACCCATGACAGAATAAGTCTGGACAGAGCTGCTCAGAGCAAAGACCGGTGGGAATCTCCCCTTTACATGGATCCCCGGGGGCGCTAACACCACCTTGGCGTGAAAACTTCCACATCAGGCTCATTTTCTGTCAAGGCCCCTCAGCCACCAACGGATAGTGTTGTTATGAGACACGTCGAGCTAAGTTGACGTCCGCACTCTGGAACAGACGGAACCTGTGTTCTCCATTTTTAACTTCACAGTCCTTGGTGTTTTTAACACATCAATAGTAATTTTTGGTTTTAATATCCCTCATTTCAGATCGTTTACAGACACGTCACCATGGTCATTCCCTTTAATTTGTCTCTTCCACGGAGGCATCCAAGTGGGATGCCTGAACTCAACGACAGGGCCTTGTGGCCCAAGACTGCACTTCAAATGGGTAGCAAACACCCATGCGGTTGGCACCCTCTGAGCTCAAGGCTAACTGAAACCCACTTTCGTTTTCACAGGAGCTACTACACCTCAGTAATTTGAATCCTGATTGTGTCATCAATAAAGTAACTGTTTCTCCCACTGGTAGACTATATCTACAAACTGGATAAGCCCTTCTTTGCGTTCAACCAGGTCTACAAGAGAATACTCACTGAGCTCAAGCACAGAGCCTGTGACATCTTCTAGAAGCTTCTCCATGTCTGTCAGAATTCTCCGGATTCACAAAGTCAGCTGTTTGCCGGAAACTCTTTCTAGAATATATAGAGAGGCAGGAACTTTCTAGAATATAAGTTTCTGTGGCCACTCAGTAAATACTAGTGAGTTAATGCAGTGGAAAAAAAGTTGAGTTCTGTTTATTCTTTTATTAAGGACAATCAGAGGGTGGCTGGCTGGCTCTGTTGGTAGCGCATGCGATTCGTGATCTCAGGGTCATGAGTTCAGGCCCCACTCTGGGCATAGAGCTTACTTTAAAAAAAATGTAGAAGGGCAGCTATACATTAGCCTAAGGCTTAGGCATGATTACAGGTGACCATACGGAAAATATTGTGTCTAGGGCCCTAATGCAATGTGTTATAAAAAACATAGCCCATATATAGAAATGCAAATATAGTATCTTTTCCTGGAGACTCAATGGACTATAATGACTTCTTCTTTGGTTCGAAGAAATGATTGGAGATAAAAATAGACTAATTAGCCTTCATTAACACATTTGCTTATTATTCTTCCCTGCTGGTGACATTAGCTCGTGTTCAGTCTTTGGTAGCAACACATACATCTTGTTGGTGGAGTCTACAGTCAGGGCCCCTGACAGGAGATGTGTAAAGAGCCTGACATCCAGGACCCACTCAGGGCCCTCAGGAGGTTGCTTGTGGCCTCGTGGGGGCCTCTGCCCCCCATTTGTGGCATCTGGGTTGCATGAAGTCGGGAGACGGGGGAAAGCCGGCAGCAAGGGCGGACCACATGGGTCCCTCGGCGTGGAGTCTTCTTGTCCCTGGCCACTGCGACTCCAATCCTAATGTTACTTGATTTCCAGATACTTCTTTGCCCAGCCCTGCAGTTAGTTATCAGTGTAGGACTGGGAGACTGACCGCAGGAACAGAGACAGCAAAAGTTGGTAACAGCTGACATCGATTGATGCTCATGGCGTGTACGTGCATTATCGTAGCTGATCCTCACAAGAACCTAGAGGTTCTATCTCTAATGGAGGTTGAATTATTACCCTTTTGTGGAGGGGGAAATTGAAGCTTAGGGCGTAGCGGTCACTTGCCCAAACCATGAAGCCGAGAAGTAGCAGCCTGACTGCGGAGGGCTTGCTCCTAACCACTAGGCTGCAGTGCCTTCTTTGTCATTCTACACTGGATGCAGTTTGGTTAAATTTAATTCCACAAGTAATACCTGAGTTCCCATCACATGTAGACACTATGTTAGATGGCACAGACGTTTCCGGTCAAAAGGCCAAATTCCTAGCTGGTGGATCTTACAGCCCATGGAACTAGTTTTTGCTGTGGTAACAACCTCAAACCCCGATTGACCTAAAATACCCAAAGCTTGCTTCTCAGTCATGCTACATGTCCAATGCGGATCAACTAGGGTTCACTCGGAGACACGGGCTAACAAGGCAGCCACCACCGCAAACATCGAGGTCTCCCAGGAGAGGGGAAGAGAGAGACATGGAGGGCTCAGGCCATGCTCATTCCAGAAGAGACACACATTCCTTCCACCCCCTACACATTGTCCATGACACATCCATGGCTCCACAGACTCAAAAAGGGACCCGGTAATATGATCCATGACAATGACCAGCACGAGGAGACAAAGATTTGCTGCCTCACAAGGCAGAAGGTGGTTCATCATAAGCTGTGTGCCATAGGTCAGAAGGGCCTGGAAAGTAATTCCCTTTTGTGGGACCAGGAAAGTCTTCATGGAAGAAGGATGGGCTTTACAAGGTAAGTGAGACCATCGTAGGCGACCATCGGGTTGTGGCAGGGTGAGGACGTAGAGGGAGAGAAGACTAAGAGCAGAGGCTCAAAGTAGGGAAAGGGGGGGGTCACTGAAAGAATAATGATATGGTCTAGAGCACAGAGCTCAGGTGGTATGTAACAAGGACAAGGTGGAAGGCTGGACTGAGGCTGCGTCAAGAAATCCGTTGTCGTTTGTTTTGGTGGCCTGTGGAAAGCCCTGGAAGGAGCAGCTGTGACATGATCAGAGCTGTGCCTTAGGAAGTTTCTTCAGACAGCAGTGGCACAGAGGGGAGTTTGAAGTTATGGCCTCAGGGGCAGGGAGGAGGCTGTCGTATTCCCTTAGGTGAGAGTGGAGGAGAGCCACGGGGAGCGGGCCAATGAGGACGGAAGGGAAGGGAAGGATGATGATAAAACCCGCCAGAAGCACAGAATCATAGCCCTCACACACTGGCGCTGACCACGGAAAAATCCTTTACGACCTGCAGCCGGTGTGAAAATAACGCTTCTCGTCTTCTGTGGACTCAGAAGCATACATATTTTATGAAAAGAGTTTTAAAAATATTAAGGAGAGACCGTGTGTCGGTGAGTTCATTCTATATGCATGAAGGAGAATTCGGTTCAGGAAACCCAAGGCAGGTTAGAGGGGATTTCGCAGCGTCAGCACTGTGTTCCACGCTGATCACTATCGTGAAGTCCAAGGTCTAATTAACCCTACTTAGATGGAAGCACAATCAAAATCCACCGAGGCTGTTTTAACTTCAACCCAGTCTTGCACACATCAGAGCAGCTCGGTGAACGCCCGCATCTAATCAGCTCTGCACAGCAGGTGTATCTGTGAAGGCTTAGAATCTGCTTTCCAGTGAATATGAAGCTTTTGTTTTATAATGAATCATACGCACCAGTAAACTTACTTTAATGTTTTCGCGTTGTTGTCTTACAATTAGATCAGGAATTCCAGACAGTTTAGGAAACAGGAGGATGCAAAGCCTGGAAATAGGATTCGGCTTTTTCTTGGGATTTTTTTTTTTTTTTTTTTGGCATGTCATGGAAAATGGATTAATTCCATGTCGAAAGGGGAGGTTCTTGGAACGTGAGTCCTAGATGCCACATAAGGTCTTGCTGCTTGAGTGTGGTCCGCAGCTCAACAGCGTCAGCCCGACCTGGGGGCTTGTTAGAAATGCGTCATCTCCGGCTCCACCTCAGCCCTACTGACTCAGAATCGGCATTTTAACAAGATGGCCAGGAGAGCCGTGCACACACCGAAGTCTGAGAGGCGCTGACAGAAGGGACCTGACACAGCAAGTGGACTAAAGAAATTTAAGTGACACGTGACCTGCAACAAGCCAGAAGCTACATCCGTTTCAGCCAAACTCTGGATTTCTGTAAATCCCAGAGCAGTCAGCTCATATCATGAGAGCTTTGCTCTCTTTCCGCTGGAATTTCCTTGACAAAACTATCACCGTCTGATACTGTGCTCCCGGCAGACTGAGAAGATGCAATTCGTTTCAGAAGGTCGACGGTTTTTTCCATGAATATACATTTTGTCTCCTTAGTTCCATTGTAGGCTCTTTGAAAGCAAGGCCAATTTAGTCTTCCTAGACTAGCCTTCTAGACTAGAAGATCTTTCTAGTATTCCGCTAGAGTCCTTCCATTTTAAAGTGCTCGGAGATTGTCCAGTCTGCTTAGCACTTCTCAGCCTTTTAAAAAGAAGTGTGTTTGTTTATTTGCTTGTTGGGAGTGAGAGAGGAAGGGGCAGAGAGATAAGGACAGAGACCAAGCAGGCTCCACGCTCAGCACAGAGCCCAACGTGGGGCTCGATCCCACGCCCATGAGATCATGACCTGAGCTGAAACCAAGAGTCAGATGCTTAACCGACTGAGCCACCCAAGTGCTCCAGCATTTCTTGGCCTTTTGAAACTTATGCTCCCCTTTGAAAAATGTCCTATTGTTCAGCGAAAAAAGTAGAGGCCAAAAGAGTATTTGGAGTATGCTACGTTTCATGTAAAAAAAGAGAGAGAGAGAGGGAGAGACTGTGAATATAGGAAAATACCCAGCCATCTACTCACTGGCACAAAAGAAATGCAGAGAACATTAGCCAGAAACGATGGGCGTGTGCTGCCTACAGCAGGTGAGTGCACAAGAGTGGAGAGGGGAACAGAAGATGGGAGAAAGGGAGGAGGAAAGAGCCATGCTTCTCTGAGTACATCTTATGTACAGTTTGCATCGAGAGTCAAAGTAATGCTTCACGTATCCCAAATAAATAAATAATGCAAAACAATCAGGATGTGTGTTGGGGAGGGGCACAAATGGAATACAAATACTAGAACTAAATCCAGCTCTATTGCAAATGAATAGCCACATTAAAGGGATGGGCCAGAAAATAACTAAACCACTGTGGAAAACAGTGTCCCGACTGTCTCCTGTAAGGCTAAACACAAGCAGGTCGGCGCATAAATGCTGTGACCTAGTTAGCAAACGTGTTTCTCACAGAGCTATCGGCTAGCAAGTCTGGAACTCATCTATGTAGATAACAGAATTAATAAATAGGTAAATACATCTTAGGTAATGAGAGCGGTGGTTTCCACTGTAGGAGAACGAAGTTACAAGTAAGAAAAGGGATAAGTATAAAATGATCCTTGTGATATGAGTTTTAAATCATATTCATATATATAGTTGTCTCTATAATGTATTGTATATGTCTATGTACACACACACACACACACACACACACACACACACACACCTAAATGTCTGAAAGCATTACCACCCCAGGAGCAATGGACACACCTGTAACACAACTATCTGGGTGTCTACACACCGCTCTCCAATGAGAAGAAGCAGGGCTTTGGGAGACGTGGCCAACTGTGAGCCAGGACATGGAAAATACAAGATGAGCCTGGAACATCTTGTGATGCCAGAAAATAATGCCCCCAGAAGATGAGAGCCTGTCCGAAAAAGACAGCAATGAACCTGGAAGAGCCAAAGCTGAAACAATCTAGCAAGAAAATATAGGATAGATTCTAACCTAAAATAAAATAAATATCCATAAATGATTGGTATAGACAGATAGATAGATAGATAGATAGATAATAAGTAAACGCTAAAAACAGATAAATGATTGTGATGAAGTGCAGATAACATAAAGTTTGCCATCTTAACCATTGTTAAGAGTGCAGGGTTTCCTGGTGTCAAGTACATTTCCTGGTGTTAAGTACAACAATAATGTCTCGTTCTCCTCCGGCAACCACCATTCTACCTTCTATCTCATGAACTTGACGACTCACACTTTGACTACTGGGTATTTCACATGAGGAGGGTCATATAGTACTTGTCCTTCTGTGACTGGCTTATTTCAGTCAACATAGGGGGCTCGGAATTCCTCCGTGTCATAGCATGTGTCAGAATTTCCTTCCGCCGAAGGCCGTTGTGTGTACACAACACATTCATCCGTCAATGGACACGTGTGTCGCTTCCATCCCTCGGAGAGTGTGAATGCTGCTAAGAACATGTGATATCCTGCCTTTATCTTTACACATTCTTCCCTCAGTTATCAGATTCTTACAACATCTCTGAGGAATCAGTGTTATCCTTACTTCCTCGTTTATCTGATGAGGACAAAGGGGCTCAAAGTGTCATGGTCACTACAGGGCGGAGCAGAGTCTTGAACACAGGTTCTACAAATCAACAGTCCCTGGATTTCGGTTCCACTGATTAAACATAGGAAACCATGCATACCTTCCATTTGCTTTGGATAAAGGAATACTGGCTAGAAGAATATCCTCCCTGGGAATTTACCGGATAATAGAGAGAGATTAAACTGTCCTAGGTTTTCAAAATAACGGGAGTACTACCATTCTAGGTTTCCAAAACAATCTGAATCGTTTTTAGGGGTCCAGAGTTAATTTAGCTCTTTTCCCCATGAAATGTTCTTTTCTCTTCCGGAAGCTCCTGAAGCCCGGAATGAGAAGGTGAGGAGGGGGTGCAGCCCCCCACAGTGATGGAGTCTAAAGAGGATCCTCTGTCTGTCTCCTTATATACCCTCCTTTCATTAGAGACCAGGGGATCTGTCTCCCACAGGCACCTGGCTGGACTGTGGGTTGAGGGGAGCATGATGGGGAGTCTTGAACTTGAGTGCCGTCAGTGAGTACAACACTGGGGTAAATGGGGTAAATGGTACCCCAAACCACCCCACTGTGCCTGGCCCTACCGAAAGGCGCCAAAATATTAACTGCCTGCAATTCTTGACAAGGCAGATATTTAATAAGGAACAAATTAGCACTTGGGTCTTTTTTCCCTGAGACGATCCAATTTCTATGCCAGGCACAAACTTCTATATTTCAAAATGCATTTTTGAAGGTTAATTAGAGAAGCGGCAGAGATAGTGTTTTCCAAGAGGGATTTTTCTGGTTCCTTCTAGGTCTACCGATGGCAGAAAAAATAACTTTCCGACACTGTAAATTGAGTATGTGAAGCTGTGAGAATAAACCCATCTCATTAGTCATCATGTCAATTATAGTATCTAAGGAACAATTTTGTAGCAATAGCATATTTATTTGATGTTGCGAAAGCTACCTGGACCCACCGTGAGGATGGTATTTGCTCTTAATGCTCCGAGTACCTCTTTAACAAAATGGCACTCCATAAAAATTTAGTGTGTTCCTACTGTAATTAAATGGCCCTAGTCATTTTTGCATTTATGATATAAACTATAATGGCTGTAAAACCCCGCAATTAACTTTCCTTGCGCCAACATTTCATACTTGAGAAATTCTCATTACAAATTTCATTACTGATTCACTTATCTGTAATTTGTCCTATGTAACCTAAAGAATATTAACAAATTTAGAGTCACTTTTGCTCTATTAAAAACTAAATATAAAAGTCTTTCGCCTAGCAAGTCAATCTGGATATTTCAACGGGCCCCGAAATGGTTCAAGTGCGGGGGTGAAGACAGGAAGGGGAAGAGATCGTAGGATTGGAAAAAAACGGAGCGAAGGCAGAGGGGAAGAAGCGGGTGTCATTGAGTTCGCCCGTCTTCTCAGCGAGAGACGCAAAGCCACTTGGGCAAGGCCAGGGGGACAGGGAAGAGCGCAGGTGGAGACGTGACAGGGAAAGTAAACGAAGGCCCGGGGTTTCCTGGGCCGGGGCCTGAGGCTTCTCTCACTTCCGCTTCCGGTCTCTGTCCCCGGTGCTCCTCTCGCTCTCGGGGGTCAGGGCTGACTGGAGCCACGCTGGCGTGGTCGTAGCTGGCTCTTCTGCCTTGGTAGGAAGTCTACGGGAGGAAGTTGGCTGTTACCAATGGCAACGTGGGAAAAGAGTTCAACGGGAGAGGGAAACAGAGTGTCCCCGACTGGAGAACACTTAAATTTCAATTTGCCTTCTCCCCAGGCACAGGTTGTCTTGTGGTGAAAGCTGGAGAAAATTTCTGCCTCTTCTAAACCCCCCTCCCCGACTTTTTAAGGCAGAAACGAATATACGTCCACATCTAAGTGACGTGAAAGTCATCCGACCTGGCGTCGGGAGCCCTGAATTCTAGTCCTCACTCTGTCAGGACCTTGCTGGATGACTTTTGCAGGCTTTGTAACCTGTCTGAGCCCCGGCTGCTGGCCTGGGAAAGGAAGGGGTTTCTAGAATGACCACTGAGAACTTAGGAACACAGGGAGCTAGCTATGTTCCTCCCAGGACAGTTCCTGTCCTAGCAGATAAAACCAAGGGCCTCTCTTCATCCAACAAATGGGTGGCATTGGTTGCCCAAAGCCACCTCAGCCACTGGGTTCCCGTAACCATGATGGCCACAAGGAACTGCCTGAGTAAATATTTCCCCCCAATAACATCCTATCTCAGCATTTCCCTGCCTTCCATAACTGCATGCATTTTATTCTAATTTGTAATTAACTTTTACAAAATTAAATTGGAGATAGAAAATTACTGTCCCGACATAAATAATCCGGCTGCTGGAAAAGTGGCAGTGTTAACACAATCAACAATACGATTCATAAATGAAAGAAATGTTGTCATCCTTATTACTTCTGTGTGCTCCATCTTTTATAGAATATTACAGTGTAAATTGAAATTTTATATGATTTAATAAACCTCAAAAAGATATTATGGCCAAGTAACCACATAACTGTAACAAATGGTCCTCCTCCCTCATTACAGAGCTTTCTCCTCACACGGGGCTCAGCCTCATTATCAGCGCGGTGTCTCTGACAACCCAGAGCCCATTAAAAACACCTTGAAGAAGGGATACCCCACACTGTGGAGCTTCCAAATCTATACCAGGCCGCGACTCTTAAGGATGGCGTTGTAAAATGAGGAAGCGGTTCCTTCATTTTTCATCCCGGGGAATCAAGCCACAGACGTGTTATCTGGCCCCCGGAGCCAACCCCCCACCGCCCCCCACGCATCTCGGTGACCCAGGCCAAGTTCCGCCTCGCTACGAAGCCTCTGGAGTCGAATAATCGACGCAGCAGTGGAGGAGGGGGCGTGCTGCCCCTCCGAATCTTTAGCTGCTCTTACAGGGTTGCTAGTTTAGATGTAAAGTTTCCTTGTTTCAGGGCACCGGAGCTCCCGTTTGCCACTGATTGCCATTTTTCAAAGGCGTCTGGCTCACCCAGGGATTCATTAGGGTGGTAGCAAGAAGCCAGGGTGGATTGGAAGAGACCTGCCGTGTAAATCCGACCCCACTCCCCGCTCTCTCCCGCCTGGCCCACACTCCCCCCATTTTCCAGTTCGGAAGGAGGAAGCCAGGGATGGGAGCACCCTCTAATCAGATGCGGCGGTCTTCTCGGAGCCTGGTGTGCTTTCTGTAGCTTCCAGCAATGTGTGGGACACACTTGCACGGGAGAATTTAATGACTTGTTTTACTGCTGCCTGCCATCAATATTTATCTATATTAACTGAAGAAAGGCATTACTCGAAATGGCGTTTCACACCTCTGAGCGTTATACAGTCATTCTAAAGTCGTAAGTTGTACCAAATTCTACGGGCAAACACAGAGATACGGTGTGAATGGAAATAGCCCAGCTCCAAGTTTTTCAACTCGAATCGTCTGCAGCAATCTGGAAAGCCGAAGTCAAAATTATTGGAGTTGCTATGGGTGGGAATCTCTGGATAAAAAACAATGGAAACAATCCTTCCTTTGCTTGTTTTTTTTTTTTTTTTCTTCTTCTTCTTCTTGAATTAACAAGAGCCCGTTGCAAGTATATATAAGAGAAAAGCTCAGACAAAGCAATGAACAGACATAGATGAGTACCTGGCTTCTTTCTGCCTTAATCATTCAGGCAAGCAGGCTGAATTATCCCTTCCGCGTTTCTACTTACTCTTCCTCTGGTGGTCCGTTTTCTTACTCTTGGTTTCCCCCTGCCAGAGAGTTGTTTCTGAGCCTGTTTTATCATGCAAACGGTTCTCGGTTTGCAAGTCTTCAACACACTTCTGGAAAAAAGTATCCCCCTTACTGGAGGGCTTGTACCCTCGCTTATTGCCACCGCCCCCCCGCCCCCACTAGAATCCAAGCGCCTTGAGGGCAGAGACAGGCCATTCTGTCTCTAGCATAGGTGTGTGGCAGGGGCCACTTTCCATTTGCAGAGTGAACTCCCGGCCCCAGAAGATGGTGAGCTTAAAGCACTGTGGGTATTCTAGTATCTGCTCAGACCACGTCATTTTGAGTCGGCAGCTTTAAAAGGACCATTTAAATACCCTGTGCTTGAGGTTTACTCAAAGGCCAGCATTTTCGAGGGTGAAAAGGATGAGGGAGAGCAGTTGGGCCAACCCTTCGCCTTCCAGAGGAGAGAATTTAGTCCCAGACGGTTTAAGAGACTCACTCCTCCAAGGTCGTTCAGTGCTTCGCAGCGGCATGAGGAGCTCCAGAACCCAGGCTTCTGGCAGCTGCTGGCTCTGGCTTTTTCTCAGACGCTACGTTCTCTCTCCAAAATTAAGCTCTCCCACCAATGGCTTCTAGAATAGCTTGCCTTTCACGTTCTGGTCTAAAATGCACTTCCTAGAATTTCCCCATCTTTAGAAATTATGTTTCTGGGACATCTGGGCAAGAGAATTAGTCCTCGAATCATAATAGATAAGGTTTCCATTTTTAAGAACAGAATTAGAACTTCAGGGAAACTTTACAAGTGCCCTGTCAGCCCGCCACACGCCGGGTTTGCAGTAATCCAAGCATACTCACCCAGCGACTTTACACACTTTGGAAGAAGCGTGAGACTTGGAAATAGAAATAGCGAACAGAAGGACACATGTTCAACCAGAGGCTGATTCCCAGCCTTTCTGGAGTTGTAAAAGCCTGCCGTTATTTGGTGGCTTCTGGGAAACAGGACTGACACATTGCTTCTTTCCTTTAAAAAAACATATGAAGTGGAGTTAATTTATTTTCATTTTAAGGCTTGGAAGCACTCCTTGAATTAACCAGAGACACCCCGGAGAATGAGCTGTAAGGATGAGAATCACTGAGGAAGAAGCTGAAAACCAGTAGGTAAGACCGCGTATGGATCAGTCCACATTCGGGCACGACATTTAGCGTGACTTATAAAGTCATTTGTGTCCTTTAAATAAATAGATAGTGATAGAGTTTTAAAAAGGATTGGGGGGGGGAAGCTATTCAGGAAACACTGGTGTATCCTGCTGTTTTCAGAAAAAAGGAAAGACGTGGTGGGTCTAATTCCATGCCATCCCAGGCGTTAGTACTCAGAGTAAATAAAATTGTCTACTCAAATGAGATAGCTTTTCTCCGAATGTCATCTGCTTACCCGCTCTTCTGAGTAAAATTAATAGCAAAGGTGAAGAAAAGCGTGTTCATAATATGGGGCAGAATCTCTGAAGAAGAGGAAATATGTAAAGCTTTCTTTCAACATCGAATCAATATCTCATTTTCTTAGTGATTAATTCAAAACGAGCGTCTAGCTCCTAATGTTTTAACTGATATATGATCCCAATCGTTTATTTACTTTCTGTATTTCCATGGCCGGATCTTTTTAGTGTCGGTTGGCCGTCAAATTGATACTCCCAATGTAGGTCAGTGGAACACACGCAGATGGTAAAAACGGCGTTAGGTATCTGGAAATCAGGATACAGAAATATTTTCTTCGTTCTTTGAGGCTAACAAGCAACGACAGGTATTCAAAGCATCGAACTATCAACACTGTGACTTCTGCCGTCGCCTGCATCATAATCTGTTTCTTAGTAACACTGGGTCTGAGCAGCCATAATAGAATTAATTATACTTCATTTTGCTGCCTTTAACAGTATTGACCAAATTTAAGAACAAATGAGAAGTGCTTATCAAGCTTGAAGAAAATAATCCATCAGCGGCACAATTTAAATTCTCTGCAGTTCTCTTATTAATCAAAGTAACACTTACTATCCTATCTCCACTTCCCATTAACAGTCATTAAACCCTGCTGCTGATTGAAGCAATTTCTTTAGGGATCTCAACCTCATTTTTAAGAGAACCTTCTTTAGTGGAAAACAATATCATATAAACGCAGCAACTTGCGAGAGAGGGAGAAGCTTCTTCAATCATGTCCCGACCTTGATATTTTTCAATGGTGTGAGTTCAAAAAAGTACCCAACTGTGATTCGAGAAGCTTCGAGAGTGGATGGGCTGTCCTTGCCTCAGCACCTGAAGGAGGCTCGACTTGAACAGGCAAGGGGTGGACTTGGCTGGAGCCGCTTGCCAGCCTCTCTGAAGCACTATGGCCCTCGTTTTAGTCTTCACTCACAGTATCTGATGCATCTCAGAAACATGGAACACCCCGAGAAGGGCTTACCGGGAATACCTCTGTTTTGACTCATGGTTCTGAGTAGGCACGTGGTAGAGAGGTAAGACCAAGGAGTGTGGGGCTGGAAGACTTGGATGTGAGGCGACACTCATACTTCTAATCCAGGGGATCTCGAACAACTTATCTAGCCTTTCTGTCTCCATTTTCCTCCGAAATGGAAATAACAGTAGCGTCTGCTCCGAATCGTGCAAACCGCACGAAAATGTATGTGAAAAGTCTTTTGAAATTGTCAAGTGCTATGCAAATGCAAACTAATCAAGCCCTAGAAGTCACGGACAGGGTTTCATTCGGCTCTGTCCCCAGGTTCTCGTCCAATAAGTGCCCCATAAGTGATTGGACTGACGCTTAAAGAAGCCCCTTTTCTAAACATGAGGATAATGGAAGAAAGCCGCATCGTGTTGTTTTCTCAAAAACGCCGTAACGGTATGGAGTGGCAGGGGCTACGGAGGTACAAGCAGAGCTCTGGGGCCCCAAGAAAGAAACCAAAACATTACTAGAATCAAGGGAATTTGGAGAGCCACGCCCCACTCTTGAGATGTCCCCAGAGGTCAGAAGACTACACTTTGGCAGGTAGCGAATTGCCTTTCCTTGAGGAGAGGAAGGGCAGCATCCACCACTTCTTCTCTGATAAGACGTTAAATGTAGGATTCCCCTCTCTAAGAAACGAAACGTTGAGCTGAATTTTTGGATCAAAAGAGTTCCATGATCAGTATGGTGGAGGAAGCGGTGACCTTAGGAGGAAAACACCCAGAGAATGTTGGTGACTGGCACGGGAAAGCCTGCCAGTTTCGTCATGCCGGCCGAGCTGGTAGCGCTGGGACAGTTTCCTCCCCAAGCGCCCATAGCATTCTACGCCTTGAGGTTGACTGTCCGTGTGACTGAGAGCACAGCTTCGGGAACCAGGCCGTTAAGAGTCAAGTCACCAAGTCGAATGCAAAGCAATCGCGTATCGGAACGTGACCCGGACGTGGGCATAGGCTCTGGGCCCGCGTCTTAGCTGCACTGCTAGCGCACTGTGTCAACACAGCTAATATTCTGGAGTCTCGCCTCCTCACAGGCAGAATCCCTTGGACACCAGTGTTTCCTTTCGGTTGTTAATTGTAACTCACCATAATCCTAATATTTATAAAAGCCAAATACAACACGGCACTGGTTATAAAATTTCAAGGCAGTAAAAACACTTGGTGTTCATCCTGTTCAGTCTTACCAATGAGGAAACAGGCTCGGGCCCAGTGGCGTGCCTGAGGCCACCCGGCTGGGCACCGTTGGCCACCGTTAGCTCACTCAGAAGTGCCCTCGCTCCTTTGCGCAGCCTTCTGAGATCTGTTACCAAGCTCTTCTCTTTCCCCCAGAGGAGGCTGTAGACCTTTGGAGGAGACCCACAGAGCCCTGTCAGGAAGGACTTCGGCATGCTCGTCAGATTTTAGGTCTGTGTTTTAAACACGGAACCCTTTTGCTTTGGGCTGGCTCAAAGAGAAAGGTTTCAGAGATTGGACAGGTGGGACAGATCCATCATTTTCGTTTAATGGTCAGAGTCCTGGGACAGATCAATGCAGACCTGGATCTGAATTTGCTTGGCCAGCAGAGACGTGAAGACGTCTTTCAATAGGCTCTTGGGCCCGATGTGGAAAGACAATCATATAATCAATGCAGAGAGGGAACAACTTCAAATTCTGATGACCACTGACATCTCCACCCGCAAACCACGCCCCGCTCTTGTGATGTTCCCAGAGGCCAGAAGAGAGTAGACCTTGGCAGGGAGCGAATTGCCTTTCCTTGAGGAGACGAAGGGCACCGTCCACCACTTCGTCTCTGATGAGACGTTGCATGTAGGAGTCCCCTCTCTAAGAGATGAAACGCTGAGCTGAATTTTTGGATCAATGGAATACCTACTCCCGTTAAAGCACTTAAAAAGGAAAACATCTACAAAATGTCCCATTAGGCTGACAAATTTATAACACTATGAAAAGTGTGCCAGCAGTTTCAAAGCCGAATAGAGCGTTGTGTTTAAAGAGTATGAATGGATTTGAGTTCGGCCATATTTCATCCCCGCGACCAAGTTTAGCGATCACGTCTCTTCCCAATATTTCCCACATTTCCTTTTAACGAGGCATATGGACGCCATGACAGACTATGGACATCATCTTAAAAAATAAGTTGTAAAATGAATGATATTAAATGGACTTTCACAGCGTGAAGGCATGGAAATATATTCCCATCTTGATGTGTGGGGCTGTACGGACATAAATGCCATTAGCATTAATGGTAATTACGTGTGTAAATCCCCACGCTCTGGGTGAGAATATGCCCCTTCGTTTGCAAGTACAATGACGGGCTCATTTTTGAGATTAGAAACAGCTGAGGCTTTCTTCCCCCCTCTAACTGGGAGACACAGACAGAGTGGCTCAGAGCATAGAGTCTGATCGGCCACTTTCACAAAACGTGCGATTTCAAGCACTTTAAAGTTCTTTCACCTCGGCAAAGCCGAAGGCGTAGGAAGACATCTCTACCTGTGGTCTGAGTTGTCCCATAAGTTATGCTACAGCCTTCCTAGTTTCTTGTCAGCTGCCGGGGTGGTTAAACCACCGGAACTCTGCACTCTCGTAATGAACTCGTTTTATTATGACCTAATAACTATTGAGAATAATATTTTTCGGGCGACCCAGAAAGGACTGTCTAGCTACAATGAAAATTTGTGGAAAGTCAGCAAATTTGGCATCCTGTCTACCAAGGCCGGTATCTTCCAAACTTATGGTAACAGGCAGGCAGACGACAGTGCCGGGGGGAAAAACTTTCCACGTCTTCTCTTTTTAATCCTTAAATTAATAAGGCGGCATGACCCAAGCGTTCGTGCAGGCCTCACCTTATGCGGTAGGGAAACAAAAAAGAAGTCTGTTCGGCCAAAAAGTCAGAAGACATTTAACCACGGGGCCGACTGCTTTATAACTTTCCGAACACTCCATCAGAGTAAGACGGGACACAGAGACACATGTAATTAAAACATACTAAAAAAAACAAGCCATTGCAGCTTTCGATTACAATGGAACGAAGAAGCAACCATATTATTTCTACAAACTATTTTCACTTAGCACAGTTCAGATGGAATTATTGCCATGACCTTTTAAAAATGTGAAAGAGTGAATCAATACCCTTTCAGAGGCGAGATTACGGGAGCAGAATTGGCCGTGCTCTAATAGTGTGTATTTCTGCAACAGAAGGCAGCTGAAACCTAATTATCGTCAATCACATACAAGGTAGCTCCTCGTGCTGATGAGCCCGGGGAAGGCAGCAGCGTGCGAGGGAGGGTCTGTGCAGGAGGGTCTTCGAGACGGAGGAGCACGTGTGCTGCAGGGGCTGGGGAGGGGGGGCCCTCCAGAAAGCCCTAGGCCCGTGGAGGAAGTCTTACAGGTGAGTTATAGGGACTGTCACTCATTTACGATAACTAACACCGGCCTGTCGCAAACAGCCACCTGTAAATGATGTATGCGTGGCTGGCAGCCTGCCACCCTCCCCCCTCCCCCCCATAGACCTTGCAGCCAAGAATCACATTTTATTGTCGAGGTCATCGGAATGCTCACTTGGATACAGGCCATATATTATTAAAAAATAACAAACAGCCAATCAGCAACATTTCTTAAGGCTCAAGGGCAAAAGAGCCAACCTGCTTCTAGAAAATAGGAAACCAACACCCAAGCTCGCGTTTAGCAGGTGATGTTTTTAATTGCTTCCCTCCACATATAAAGAAACAGCGTTGTGGAGAGGCCCGAGGCAAGGGATACGCTGTCACATGGAGAGAATATATTCGGATATTCACTTTTCCTGGGCTGTTTTATCCACAATGCCGGCACCAAAAATAAACTTCTCTTCCTCAACAACGACAGCCCCAACTGCTACACTGTGTGCTGGTGATAGATAGGTTTCCAGCCTGTGCAAACAGAAACCAGTTAGCAAGGCAAGGAGACAAGGACCTCTGGTTTGAGTTTTCTATTCAATTCCATCTTTTTGGAATCTGCCTGAGAGTACAAAAATGATCCTGTGTCCCATGACGAAATGTTTTTTGGCAACCCATCTTTCATATACCATCAGAAGGCCGTAGCCTGTTTTTAATTTTATCCAATGCCCTGGATATGGGTAGAAGTTTCAACAATATTGCAACACAAGAAACAGACAACATCACCAAACGTTAGAGACATCGGGGCGTCTGGGTGACTCAGTCGGTTAAGCATCTAACTCTTGATTTTGGCTAAGGTCACGATCTCCCGGTTTGTGAGTTCAAGTCCCATGGATGGGCTCTGCGTGGACAGTGTGGAGCCTGCTTGGGATTCTCTGTCTCTCCCTCTCTTTCTCTCTGCCGCGCTCAATCTCTCGCTCTCGAAAATAAATACACTTTAAAGCAAATGTTAGCGACATTAAGCCATGAAGAAGTATTTGACAACTCCTTGCAACTTTTTGTTAAAGCCAAAAATCTATTCTGTAGCCCTACGATTTCAGATATCGTCCCATCTAGCTTAGTGTGGAAAATCTCTGATAATCAGCCTGCCCTGTCTTGCTCCACTGGCTTCCCTCGCTCGCACAGAAATGAAGGATTCGACATATTCGTTCACATTATATAGTAATTGGACAATGTTTTGTTCAATGCTGTTAATGTTCCTAGAATAAAAACATTAAAAATGCACTAAAAAAAACTAAGAATACTCATTACGCACAAGCAATAGTTTTTAATTTAGAAAAAGAGTCTAATTGAAATTACATTTGTTATGCAGAGACTACCAATAATTATCTTGGCTTTAAAGATGCAAACGCAAAGATTTCTTTTCGAGTTGACGACTCTTTTCAGAAGTGGCTACTACTAGTTGAATTCAGTGATCCGGGGACTGGGCTGTGGAAACAGCTGGTCCCCAGGTAGACCGGATAGACTTCCAGAGCTGCCATGGTAGAACACGTGCCAGTTTAGCAACCAGATGCTTCCATGAGATGCCCGCCCTAGGAGTACATCACCAGGCTCGTCCCAGTCGCTCCACTACAACCACAGAATCCCCGAATGGGCAAATCCTCTTCCCACAGAGCGGCGACATGCCGCCATTTTAGCCTCCGGCCTCCTAACATTGAAAATGAGAGAACAAGGCGCATGTGGTGAGCCTAAAAAGGGAAGCCGAAATCCTGTCCTTGCTATCCCTTGAGCGACTTTGCAAAGTAGACCACCATTGCTAAAAGCAGTGACTTATGGGTAAAGAGGGACTGGTATGGGATTCCATAACGCACTTGTCGGGCTCAAAACCAGTAGGCAAGAGCCTCTCTCTTGAAGAGCTCCGGGCCAAAGACGACTTTCACACCTCTTCGGTATGATTTATCATGTCATTGCAACTGATGCGACACCAATACTTACTGTACAGTAACCACTCCAAGTCCTCTTTAACTGGAGGCTTCTCGATAGACGGATTTCTAACGTCCCACAAGTGCTATAAAGTGATTCCTGTTGACCATCGTCTCGTTTTAACGTCCCCTAAATAATAATAAACTTTAATGCTAAAAAAAAAAACCTCCGTTCTCATTCAAGAATGTATTTCTTGTAAACTACCATACGACGTAAAGAAAACAAATTTCCCTCTGGGCAACTTAATTTGTAGATAACTGGGGTGGTTTTGAGATGGGAGTCTTCCGCCGAATTTGGAATCTATGTGACTGTTTAATATCATTAAGGGAATATTGTATTGGTGACAATGGCTCACTAAAGTAACTGGTTTCCGTGTGGTTCTATCAATCTATTTCGGTAACACTGAACACTAGTGTTCCCCCTAGAGTGCTCCTTGTAATGCTGAGAAAGTGTCAGAAATAATGACTGTCTACCTATATCTGCAATAAAACGTGGAGCATGGATATTATAGTTGTAAGTATCAAAGATTTATTTCATGACTGCAGGTAATGATGAATCTTTTAGCACAACTAATGTCTGGAGGAAACCTCTCTTCTTCTCCGAGCTGTCACATGGAGACTATTTATAGGGCCCTTAGTGCTGTGGGGTTTTAGCATAAAGAGGCAATGTGTCTAAGGTGCCACTGGCTGGAAATGTTAGCAAGGGCTTCCTCTCATTGAAGATCTTTTAGTAGATGGCATTAGATTCCCTCTTTGTGTGTTTACGTCCCCCCAAAGACAGGGGACAGATGTTTAACATCAGCCCATTAATCCCTTAGCCCAGGTTCCTGTGACAGCACAAACCCAACAGAACGAGCCCTTTGCCTTTGCTCAGTGTAAATGCCGCAATTTACTGCTGATTTACAGAACAGGGTCAGGCCATTAGAAACTTGGCAATCTTCAGTACAGCTGGAAAACAATATGCATGATAAGCTAAAATTCAATACCTTCTTGCACTAATTAAATGGGTTCCCACCAGGACAAAAACACAAATTACAATGCAGGGCTTTTCTGCCTCCCTATGCATTTTTCTACAGCTGTGACCAAGCTGTATTTGTATACTTCTTCGGATATTAGGCTTTAATTCACTCCCACCCTCTCAAGACTGAGTTCGCACCGTCGTCCTCTCTCCGGATCACTCCGCTGGAGCGCGCCTTCCAAACTGGTTGGAGAGCTCGCTTTCCTTGGGTGGAAGCAGACAAGTGTAGGCACCAACACACGCGCAGATATCCTGCGAGCTTGGGTTTCCATTCCGCAGATGAGCAGGTCGGGAACGGTTCTTCCCTTCACATAAACCAAGAGGCTCTCGAAAATATTAGAAGAACCCCGAAGAACTTGGTCCGGGATCAAGACGACCTTATGGGGCAGAGAGGCTTGCCTAACAGCACGTGACCGGAAGGGCTCGTTGGAGGGCCAACGCTGCTTTTCCAGAGAGCGGAGCTCTCAAAAGTCTCTCGTACAAAGAGTTAACACGAGGGAAGTATCTCTTTTTATGTTCTGTGGTTCGCCTGACGGAATGTGCCCCCAACCCCTCTGTAAAACGGAAGCAGAAACGAAAGCCTTCAACCAAAGCAGCTACCTCTATCCCCAGAAATAGGGGCCTGTGAGCCCGGCGACTGCCCGACATTTGCCTGAATAGTGAATAATATTTAGATCATATGTGGGTTGCCTCCAGAACACCCACTGAGAAGCAGAAGCAAGATTTTGAACAGCTGGAGGTTTAAGTAAAACACAGGAATAGCTACAGGCTTTATCTCGGATCCAAACGGTATGAATAATAATCATCATCATAAAAAAAATACCTGGTAACTATAAATCTCATCAACCAATGTAAGAGAACATTCTAAATCTATTAATATTTCCAAAGACATTATCTTTCTGCCACCCCACTGCTTTGTGACTTGTAGTATCAGCTATATTATTTGCCTTAAAGCAGCATCTAAGTGTTTTTCTTCCCCTGTGAGGGGAATCTTCTACAACCTCCACAAGATACAGCCCACTGCTCCCCTGCATGAGGACTGGGGTGTCATTAACAACCAAAGACACTTCAGGCACAAGTTGAAACTCCAGTGTTTCCAAACCTTCCTGCCTCCCATCAAAATTCATATCCTGTCACTGTTCTAGGAGCAGAAAGGCTTCTCATTATAGCCTCATTCCCCTCTTGCAAAAAACACTGATTGCTGCACTGGTGGCTTTGGAAGGCAAAGATGTAATTTAGCAAAATAATGTACCATGCTGATTAATTTAATGTAGCCCATGACTAATTATGGTAATTCATTACATCTACAATTAGGCTAAGTAATTTATTGCGCTGCAGTCTCATAAAGCAGAGGATTTATATCGAGTTTTGAATGTCACCCAAAGGACATTTCTGTACCTTGTCTTTACTGAAGCGGAATAAGGCTGCCAGCTGAGATGAGCCAAAAAAAAAAAAAAAAAAAACACACACACCTCCCCCTCCTTCACATCCACTCACACTCGCGCACTGACACGCTCTTTGCCTTTGGTGTTGTTTGTATTTTGGAATGGAATTCGAGTGCGAGAGAGGTTTCCCGATCGTCACCCCTTCCTCCTTCCTCCTCCCCCAACTATGCCTTTGGCTGATTTGGTGGTTTTTTTTTTTCCATTTGTTTTTCCGGGTTTTTGGTATGGTTTTTGTTTTTGTTTTTGTTTTTCCGTACACCGCGTACCAATTTCTCCTCCGTAAACTCCGGAGACGGTACACAGGACACCGAACGGCATTCAGAGAGCTGCCGGGGTCTTCCCAAATATCATCTGCAGGCGTTCGGTGCAGCTCAGAGAAAACGAGCCCTCGTGCTAGTGAGTTCCATTGCTTATCCTGCAGATAATACAGCCGCCGCCTTCAACAAAGACCTCATCTTCCCTCTGCCGCATGAAAAGGGGACACATCCCCTCACTTCGGAAAGACGCAAACATAGCATTATTTTGAAATACAGCCTCGCTTGTCCCCTGCAGCGGGGTTTGCTCCAGCGATGGGGTACTTCGGAGACCAATTTGTTGAGCTGATCACTGTCTCTTTGACGTGGCTGCAAATGTTACCTTTCTTTTTCAATCAAAAACACAGCAGGGGGGACCATCTGTTTGGCACAGGCCTTAGCTCACTTCCCCAATGCCTTTTTGTGCAGATCATTTTACGTAGCAATTTGCTAAAATCTTTCATTCCTCGGTTTTGCTAAATATAACTTTCCAAAATGGGCTGTTTTCTCAGAATGTCAGCAAGACTCACAAATGAATGCGGGTTTTTTTTTTTCCCCTGAACGGCCAATATCAGGTCAAATGGAGCATTTTTCAGAATTTTTTTTTTTTTAATGAACAAATACCTCACTGTCATCTCATTGTTTACTTAAAAGCGACATGTTTACTGAGGACGGGGAAGTCACATTCACCCTGCGGAATTTCATTCCGGCTTTCTTTGTGTGGCTGTGGCGGAGGCGCGTGGTCACCAACAGAATAAGCGTGGCAATTTTTAAGAGCCTCGAAGAGAACAGGTAAAGCCAACGCAGATCCAGAGCGACCATATTAAATAGTCATTAGGAAACAACGGCGAGCAGGAAGGTGGTTAACTATGGTCCCCGGCTCGGATGCTGTTCAAGGCGATGAATCCCACCCCCTCCCCGAGAGGGACGCAAGATCAGCCCCGCGCGCTGAAGCCGCGGGGATGCGCGTGGATTTCCGAGCGCTTTGTAGAATACAAATGAATTATCCTCATTCTTCTCCTAGCGGAGCATATAGGCCAGAGCTCATTAGAATTCAATATCCCTCTGCTTTTCTAATGTTAATGTACCAGTTATATAAGAAATACGGGGCGTGGGGGGGGTTCTCCCACAATTATGTTCAACATGATATCATAATTCTGAAAACTGGACGTAATCTTTGTTAACGGAAATTATTGCATTTGGCCGTTTTATCTTTGGCTTCTAATGTAACTTAAATTCCCATTCTAATAGTGGATTCAAAGAGGCCTTAATTCTTTGTGTGTCTCTTAAAGCTGCAGCGACTACAATACCAGCTTTATGGCGTGTTTTTTTTTTTTTCTTTTTAAATGCCATGACTAAAAGATCAGATTGTGAAGCCTCTGAGGCCGCGTCCCTGTGAAAGGAAACACAACACGTTACATTAAGAAACAACTGTAGGAGTTTTCTTCATCCAGGAATAACTCAGGGCATTAAGGTGCCGGGTCTTTTTGTCCAGAGTGCACAGCAAGAAGTGTAATGAAAACGAAAACCCCAACGCATAAAAATACAATTTATGCTCTTTTATCAAGCGAAGAAAAAAAGTTGGGTAACGTTTGAAAAGGGAGCAGTAATGTAAATTTATTGACAATTTTATTGTAATAATTAGATGTTTACACAGTCTGGACATTGTGGCTAAATCACTTCTAGCATGTTTATTTGCAGGGAGCTGTTTTCTGGGGACTGCGGCAGGTTCATTAAGAAGACAGACTGTATTCAGATTCAAAGAAGCCACCGCCTCCCCTCTCCCCTTCTCTGTTTCATATTTACCAAAAAAAAAAAAAAAAAAAAAGGCTACAAATAATGAAGTAAAATACAGAATTCCCTTCATAAAGAAAACAACTTCCCTCTTGGCCCTGAAATAGCTTGAAAATAAATCTTGTACTGAATGTCTTCATGCAAAGCATTAGAGAGACCACCTTTAATGACTATAACTAGCTTTTAATACCTAGTGTGTAAATAGCAATCGGGTTTTGACTAAGAATAAATTCTAGCACAGTATGAGAGAAGCTCTCCTTTCGCCTTTTACTTCACCAAAACGAAACGAAACACAACAAAACCCAGTATTTGTTTTAGGTGAGAGGTTTCTCCTCTCGATATGTTTTTCACGAGAAAACCTCGTTTAGGGAGAAATATTTCTTTCAAAAGGAGCCTCCGATCAGATTAATGGATTAAAATTGCACACTTGAATAATTCGACTCAATTTAAAATCCCTACGTGGCTCTCGTCCGTTAATTTTTTTGTGCTTCTGTTCTAATCCTTAACGTGTTGCTCCGATACGGGGCTCGTATTTTCAAACCGAGCTCAGATGGAAAGGGCTGATTTTCAGTTACGCAAAGCCAGCACTGAAGTGCCAGGGAAATACATTGTGAAGCAAGTAATCTTTAGAAAAGATAGGAAATGAGAATAATTTTATAGCATCATATGACTCCCATAACCAAGGCATATTCGGGGCAATTCTATCAATTTTAAAATTTTAAACACTGTTTGAAAACTTAAGGCACTAAATGCTCAGCTATAATGTGTTTCCAGCCTTAATATACTTCCATTAGAATTAAGTAATAATCAATATATAGTATTTATTGCTACCTGCCACAGCACCAGAAGCAGCAAAGGACCAGTGGGCTCACAAGTAAAAATTCTCTGATTATTTAGGAAGAGGAGGAAAAGTTTCCAGAATGATCCGGTTTATTTTAGTCACAGTTACCACAGCTCATTGTCTTCCCAACTCTTTTCCTTGACCAAAAGAGTCATGAAAAATACATTACGAAAGTAAGACTCTCCCAGTAAAGCTTATGATGATAAGAGAAGCGTTTATTTTAGAAGGCAGATAGTAACAGGTATACAATGTGACTATTTTTAAAGGTAATGGAATTGAATGATGGTTCGGAGTAATCAGTGAATCCCATCACAGAGCACTATTTTAAGGAGAAGAGCTAAAAGTTAATTCTATACTATAATGGCATTCTCAAATATATTGCTGGAATTTTATAGTGCAGGACAGTATACGTTATCACTGCTAGGCTAAAAAAAGAAGTCTTCTCTGCCGCTGTATGATAACAAATACATTTAATAATCTTAAGTAAACTCAAACTTACTTTGATATCTACACTTCTAAGTAATTCAAGATATGAGAAATGAATTTTTAAAAAATCAGATCATGAAAGCCATTATTATTTGAAGGAAGACGCTCAATTTTTTAGATAATTTAAATTATTTAAGAGTCCTTTGCATTTTTTATTAGCTTTGCCTAAAGTTATAACATTAAAGCATTAAGGTTACTTGTAATGAGGTTCGGGTTTGCCCCGATCTCCAGTCTCGAATTTTCACAAACTACACACCGGGACTACGGCCCTATCACAAGCCTGATTTGCTCAGACGGGATGGTCTTAGTTCCAGGGAGGCACCGGAAGAAAATGTTTAATTACAAAGTGCGTATTCGCATGCGAACCGTCACGGCTACCCAATCTGGAAGACACGGTTCCTAAAGAGAGTAGATACTGGTCAAGAGGAACCTGTCCCAAAATGTGCCTGTAGCTGTCACAAAACAGTATCCAAAGGCTACGTCCACCCAACTAGGAACGACATAGACCGAAAACCTGTTATTCGGATTGATGGTTTTTAATATCAAAAGAAAATTTTAGTTTGAAATTTTCCAGGCAGACGTAACATCTCTGTTATTGAAACCCCGATTCACAGAAAGTAACTGTAGCTTGGAAAACAGTGGCCTGATTCGAAAATGTACTTAGAATTACAGGAGAATAGAATCCCACGCTCCTTGAGGATGGTTTACATTAATTCTCTCCATAAGATAATAAAAGCAACGGCCCACTAACATTATTCCAGGGCCGAGTGCTAAAGTTGTTTTCCCTTGCTTGCTTTTGGTGCGAAGGAGACATTTTAGTTGCTTCGTCTCAGTTCTCATACCTTCGACACAGGAAAGCCTTATTTAACGCGGTCATTGGTCTGTCAAGTTACCTCCAAATAGAACCTCACTTGAGCCCAACTACACCCCGGGAGGAGAAAGAACGGTGCTGCCGGTATTTGCAGGCAAGGAAACTTATTCCAGGGCACAGTGCCTTCGAGAACCGAAACCAGAATTTTGACCCCAATTCTAATGGTCTTCCCACTCTCCAGGCTCAGCTGGTGCAACTCTGTCCACAACTGAAAGAAAAGAGTCTTTTTTCCTTTTATCTTTAATTTTTTAAATGCTTGTTTATTTTTGAGAGAGAGAGAGAGAGAGACAGCGTGAACGGGGGAGGGGCAGAGAGAGAGGGAGACACAGACTCCGAAGCAGGCTCCAGGCTCCGAGCTGTCAGCACAGAGTCTGACGCGGGGCTCGAACTCACAGACATGAGATCATGACCTGAGTCGAAGTTGGACACGTAACCAGCTGAGCACCCAAGCGCTCCAAAGAGTCTTTTTTTTCCTAAAGGGGTAGGGAGTCGCTTGGCTTTCTGAATGATGTTTTACCATAACTGGCAGCAACTCCAAAAGACAGTCGCATCATTCACACACCTAATTCTTTGGTTTTGGTTCCCCACACACTTAATTCGATAGGTACAAGCATTCCAGAAATTCTCCAGAAATCAATCTTTTCCTCTGAACCAACACTGAAACCCTCGCACCTACCTTTCCAACTGTACACTTTAAAAAATTAGATAGATGATAGATAGATAGATAGATTCACTCCGAGGGTGTGTGTGTGTGTGTGTGTGTGTGTGTGTGTTATTCCCAGTTTATTTTCAAGATAGTCTCCTAGGTTCCGATTTAACAAGGCTCAGAGAGCCTTTTTTTTTAATGACTTAGAACACAGCTAATGATTTAAACCGCTAACTACTGCACAAAGGTAAGGCTACCTGGGGCTGTTCTCCTTCCCTGAGTTTATGTCCTGTGTGTTTGACTGAGACTCCGAGTCTGGGAAAAGACTGCGACAGTGCTACGTTCGAAATGCCCCTAGCACCCTGTTGGCCCTTAAATGGAATTGTTCCAAATGGAATCATTTAATTAGATAGGAAGAGAAATAGCAGGTCCTGAGATGCTAATAAAGAATAAACTAAATCTGCTGACCGACCGAAGCAAAGCAACAGATAGATCACGACACACACTTGCAAGGTTGTTACATTTCAGTTTCTCAGGGCAGGACGTACGTTGCCAGGATAGACACACAGTTATATACCTTGCTTCGGTAGGGTTCCCAGAAAGCAGAGAACACGACGGCTACTAATAATTCTTAGAGTGGTCCGAACTCTACACGTCATGCCTCATACGACTTAGCTCCTTGGGAAAGCCCGAGGAAGAGGAGGAAAGGAGAGAAAGGTGACGAAGGGCAGACCACAAGGGTTGGAACTGGCAATGAAGCACTTATCCGCCTGACGCCAACTCCACCTACTTGGTGGGCAGCTGGCGAGCAAGACAATGCAAAGTCAGTTGCTCCTTGTTCTTTAGAAGCGTGATGTTCTGAGGACCAGGCATGGAAACATTTTGGAGTAGCCTATGCGATGAAATACCCCTTGGGGACTGAACTTCAGTTCACCTTCTTCCATTGGGCTAGGAGACAGCCGACGAATGGCACGGGGCGTACTCGACTCTAAAAGGGCGAAACTGCAAAGCCTCCTCTGGCGAAACTGCAAAGCCCTATCACGGGTGTTAGTCTTTGCTTATCTCCTATTCATTCCCCCACACCTGCTGACTTCCAATCCCTGACATATGAAAAAAAGTTTTTTAAAGCCTTTGTTTAAAAAACGCAACAGAAGACTTTATGGAGCCCTGTACAAGGCACCTCGTGGGTGCCCGACTTAGAGAGCTGGAGAGACCAACAAAGCTCCACAATTAAACAAGTTTTATGATGAAGTTTGCCTATTGATCGTAAAAGGCCTGAACGGTTTGTTAATAATAATCCTTTAAGCTGGAAAAAATAAAGATCAATTTATCATACTCCCCCAAGCCCCCAAAACTAGTTAAAACTATTTATGTGAGATGGAAGCGGCCACTTTAAAGACTCTTCTAAGGCTTTCCTGGCTGGTCAATTGCCTTGGGCTTTCCTTTGGGGGAGGCGGAGACGAGGACGTTAGAGGAGCGTCCCTTTGGCCTGGTGTCTTGTCTCGACTCTCTGCTGACTTGACGTACAATTTTCAGCCAGACTGGAAGTTCGTGGATAGAAATATTCCTATGTTCATGTTTCCCCTTCATTGCGGATTAGCTGCTTCAGATTTGATACAGTCACCAGGGGCTGCTTTAACTACTAAACGAGGCAAACTCAGCTGTCCGAGGATCAATTCTTGAACTTTTCACATGTTCCAGGCTAGTTGATGAGAATGGTGCCATCATCAGTAGTCAGTACGCTTTTATTGAGCGCCTACTACATGCAAACAAAAGAATTATGTATTTGGTTTGAATTTGCCACAGTACCGGGAAGTAGACCGTTGCTGCACTTAAGGGAGGGAGGCCGGGTGGTAACTTCCTACTCTGGACCTTGGGACAAATTACTTACCCTCAGTTTCTTAATCAGGAAAATGGGAATAAGCAACAGATCTTACCTCATTGGGTTATTAGAAGGGTTTGGAGAAAAGTACAGAGCAAGACAAATAGTAAAGAGTTAATGTTGGCTATTGTTCCTGCTCGACAAGCTGTTGTCACTTCGACATGACAGTTACGGAGCACAGAGCACGAGGTTTGTTAAATGGATTCCAGAGAGGGCTGGGAAGAGGGGGCTCATTTGATGGAACTTTCTCCTCCTCTAAAGCAGTCATTTTTAAAATGTTTTTAATGTTTATTTTTGAGAGGGAAAGAGAAACAGAGCGCGAGCAGGGGAGGGGCAGAGGGAATGGGAGACACGGAATCTGAAGCAGGCTCCGGGTTCTGAGCTGTCAGCACAGAGCCTGATGACGCGGAGCTCAAACCCACGAACCATGAGGTCACGACCTGAGCTGCTTAACCGACTGAGCCACCCGGGTGCCCCTAAAGCAGTCATTTTTAATTGGCATCCGTTGCTGTCATGAATTTTCTCCTTGGAGCGTCTCAGTATGACACTTTGCGCAAAGAAGAGGTAAACCGTGTTCGAGCTACCAAATATACCTGCTGTTACTCTAGCAGGCGTGATCTTTTTATATTACGAAGTTGAGGCCAATAAACAGGAAGCAGACAAGTACTGTTCTATGTTACCTCTCTGAGTAACGGACAATAAAAAACGGCGAAGTAGAGACGAGAGTAACCCAGGAAAACACCTTCCGAGGTTTCAAGGTTGAGAAAAGCGCTTCAGACACGGATGTTTGAAGGGCATCTGTGTGGCTCAGTTGGTTAAGTGTGCGACTCTTGGTTTGGGCTCAGGTCATGATGTCACAGGTTCAAGCCTCACGTCGGGCTCTGTGCTGACAGCATGGAGCCTGCTTGGGATTCTCTCTCTCTCTGTCTCTCCTTCTTAAAATTAGTATTTTTTTTTTTAAAGAAATGGGCGTTTGAGGCCAATTCTATTTTCTCGCCTTTGCAAATACTCACAAGTTGACTTGCTCAGCTTCCCGCCCCCTGTGGCCATCGCAGACCTAGCCAGCCACTGGTAGGACTAAGGCTACTTTCCACGCTTACGGTTCCTTTCATCTCGGGGAAGTCAAAGCCTTCTAGCTGATGTAATAATACAACTTTCAAGAAATAGGGAGTAAAGGTTAAAAAAAAAGACCAGAAAAAATGAATTATGGTTGGATTCGGCAACCACTGTAAAACTTCCCACTTTCAGAAATTCCTTTAGGAGCCATTGGAGGCCGTGGCTTCCAAGATCAGAAGGAAGGCCTCTCTGACGTTGGCCAGGTGGAATTCAAGCCAGCTGTGATTCAGAATGTCATGGAAAGGGAAATGAGATCCCTTGCCCCGAGCCACCTGGGTCGCCTGTGCCTTCTTTAAAAGAGCAACAACACCGAATGGCAAAAAGGCCGGAAACTTCCGAAGACGAGCTGCCCCACTCGACTTCGTTTTTCACCATCGCCCTCCATTCTGTTGCCACCGATCGATTCCAGTCCACTTGTTGATAGTGTCATGGGGACCATGAAACTACTTTTAAAGACTCGATAAAAGGGACTGATCTTTTGACTCAGAGAATGTTGTCGGTCAGAAAGCTGACGTATTAACTGATAGAGGCCTTTTCTCTGCTCGGTATAGAAGTCAGGCTCTTTACTTCTTAAATTTCAAGTCTTGAGAGAACGGTAGGATGCCAAATTAGTTAATTAACAAATATTTACTGGACACACACCATATACTCCAAAGTACCATGCTGGCAATAAATCCCGTGTTTGTGTCCAAGTAACGATAGAGCAGATTCTACTAGGGAAAAAAAAGAAAAAGCCCGTCAAACCTAGCGTTAATGAAATGTCACTCTATGTTACTGTGATCATATAATTTCGTGAGTATTTATCTCATCACAGCAAAATGTTGAACCATCAGGGGTTCTAACAGATAGCCTAGACGTCAACTAGAAGGTGGCGATGGGTATATGTTGGCCTAAGCTGAGGATGTCTAGACATTCCTGGTTCCCCCACCAGAGAATAAACCGTTTAAATCATGCATTTGAGAGTTAGGTTAAGTTCGTAGAAAGATACTTTAATAATATACTACGTACTTGTTTCTCTGTATTTTGGAATACTCAGGATTTGACTCACAAACTAAGCCATTTTAACAAATGTTTTTACGTTATGAATATTAATTATATTCCTTCAACCTCTGAGGCAAGTTGTGTTTTCTATGGCTTGACCGTGTCTTAATCTCCAACACCTCCCTCTTTACCATGTAGACTGCTTTTCACTACTCTTGCCTCTCTTGAACTCAAGAGAAGTTAAAAGTGATTTCTATACAGATTGTGGCTATAATTCTATTCAACTGAAATACAAACCACTGATATATTCAAGATTTAGAGGTACTTCTCTTGATTTAGAAATTCTCACACTACTTCACTCGGTCTCACTGGTGAAGTTCAAACGTTTAGACCACACGTATGCTAAGGTCAGTTTTCTTGTGGGGGCTGAACTGCAAATCCGGATCTGTAATATAGAACTCAGTTCTGGGTTCTGCGTTTAATCGTGACCCTGGAAGGTACCAGCTTGTATGATGTGAACAGCGAATCGTTGAGGCGAGAGAAATTACAGGAAAAGGAGAAATCCTCAGAACTATGAGGGAATCTTAACTGGAAACATTTTAGAAACAACTGAATGAAATCTCTACTCTTCATCCTGTTTGTACACTAACGGCAACCCAGCCCCCACATGTATAGATTTCACTTACAGAGGGTTGAAAAGCAATTTTCTATGATCCTATGATGCTGTATGTAATTATCTGTAATTAAATTAACACAAGGTAAAAACAGTCAACGGAAAATAATATAAAGTATTCAGAACAATTACGAGGCTAAACAACCTTGTTTTTCATGAGAGAAAGTGTCACGTGCAACAAAGTGGCAAAAGCAGAAGGGAGTGAGCTGTGGTTAAGTGCAAATCCTATAGCAATGAAAGTCATTTGTATTATCCTTACTTCTTTGAATAAATTCAGATGACAGCTCTATTTCATTTCTTCATTCAGTTTGGAGGCCAGATGGCATTAGAATCATTTACTTCACCTTGTTGTGCTTAATTACTACAATCAACACACTATTTTCCAAATTAATCATAACAAAGTAATTTCATTAGTAACACAGCAGGCTGTTGAATTATTAGCATCATAACAGTTTGCAAACAATTAAACTTTATTTGAACCTTAAAAATTTGCAGAGTGGAACATTATTGTAAGATCTAATGGCAATAGAGTACAAATTCAGTACGGAGCAAATAATCGAGCAAAATGCTATATAAAATATGACTTACAATCACCTTTGAAAAAAATTAGCTCTCTAACTGTTCATAGAAAAACAAATAAAAGCTAAGCAAACATAATGAGAACATAGCAATTAGCGTATTTTCTAACAAGCCGTGTTGTTTAAATTCACATTAATGATATTATTATGATCTTGAAGAGAGTGTGATATATTGTCAAGGGCGTAAAGAAAACTTTCTCCCTGGCAGTATACAAATGATTTTGCCAAATGAATATAAAGGAGTCATGCATTGAAAGTAACGATTATTTTTCTTGTCCCCCTAATTTTAAATCTTTGCTTTCCTTTCGTACCTGCCACCCATATCCAAGTGAAACAAGAACAAAGGCCAGAAGAGCTCTGGACAGAAGTAACCCTTCATTTCTGTATTGTCACCCTTCGCAGAGACAATCTGGCTTGGAATTGCTGGTCATCAGTTGGCAAAGGACTCCCTCTCCTGGATTAACTGTAAAAGGAGGCAAAACTCTTATATGCGCTTCGGTTCGGCTCCGGGTTGTGCCTGAGTGGGGGAGGGGCTCCCCAGCGCGTTGGAATGCAATGAAACGCTGCTGCCACCTGCTGGCCGAGCACGGCACTCTCCCCTTCAAGCGGAAGCAGGAAACCTGTGTCCATAACCAAGATTACATTTTCGGGGGGAACCCACAGCTGCTTTTGCTTTCCAATCTCTCAGGCTCTGAAAAACAGACCACTAACTTTGTCTCCAGTTGTCTCACTTTTGCCGAGATGATGTCGACCCGTTCTGACGGATCTCTATTAGGGACAGATCGATGAGCGCACGGATTCATTTCCGAAAGCTTTCGCTTGACGGTGCCTAATGTGCGCAAGCTGGACTTGACCCACGATCCCTAAAACTAAAATATCTACTTCATCACATTTGAAATCTGGTGATCACAGTGGTGAGAAGACAACGCTACATTTAAGTTCTGAAATATTGCTTATAAATAGTTTCCTATAAATAAAGGGGGTTTTAAATATCGGTTCCTTCGTGGTTAGAATCTTTATCCTTATAAACCACACGTCTGAAAAGTAAAACAAAAGTAGTACCTCCTAATCGATGATTCAAAATTAGATGAGTCTATTTACATCAAATAATTATCCAATCAGCAGTATACTTTGATATATATCAAGGCCGCGCTGCTACCCTGTCGGCATTTAAAGCACCCTTCATTTCAAATACACACGGAAAGGCAATGTAATAATTTTACAAATCTTGCTCTAGCCGCACAACACAACCTACAGCGTCGGCTCACACTACCCTTCCACTCACCTGTTGGTACCTGTTCCCTCCGTGATTTCTATGCTCTCTTCTGAGCCCTTCCTTTTCTTCTCACTGCTCTGAGAAGTGTAAGGAGACTCAGATCCGGGGCTCTCCTGTTCTGTGCTGGGACTTTAAGAGCATAGCAACGACCAGACAGGATAAGGCAGTGCTCCGTTAGGTCGTCTTACTTTGAAAATACACGGAGGCTCTTGATGCCAGTGTATTATGCAGAACGGGCGTCCTTAGGATTTTGTTATTTTATTAGATTTAAACAGAACCGTGGTGGAAAATGTTGGCAAGTCCATCATCTAATCAGGATGTTACTGACAAAGCGCTTTGCACGGATGTGGTTCTGGTCTGCACGTGTGTGGCAGGTGTCCGCACACAACCACTGGCAATTCTCGTCTTTTCCTTCTTGTGGCTATGTTTAACATGAAGGAAACTTGCCGATTGGTAAAATTCTTCCATGAAAATATGTTACTACTGTGTGAAAGATACGTACTAAGACAGATCTACAAACTGTTAACAAAGCCACATTCTTCAGGTAACATCTACCGAGAGTTCGCTTGATATATTCAATTAAAATTTCTATGAAATTGCATATTACATTCTAAAATATAATTGACATCCAACATGAAGAGAAATTACAACTCATAATGAAAGTAGCGGTGACTGTGTGGTACATATAAACTTGTGCTGATTTCTTCACGCAAAATCAAAAGAGTAAATAAAAACTACATTTATTCCTTAGCAAAATAGCAACAGGTACAAGTTTCCTGTCTGCATCTAATTTACATTAATATTCTTTATTTAATTTCACATCAGAGGAATATTATAATGAATGCATAAAATCACAGAGACAAACGTTCAGTAAAACACAAAAACGCTATGAGCTTCCACACAGGCTTTCGAGATGATTCTAAATCCAAAGCATTTACTGACTAGCAGAAGAATCTTCCTTTTCTTCAGGCAGAAAGGGGAAGTTGTTGTAGCTGAAGTTTTTTTCCCCAGTTGAAATGTTGATTTTTTCCTGCTTGGAAAAAATTTCATTTTTAGCCAAGGAAAAATGAGTTTTTACTCAACATTTTGTCAATACAGCTCCTCAGAAAGGCCGAAAAAGGTGATATTTTACTAAAGAGGAGAAGGCTTGGGAAAAATCCAGTTATTAGCAAAGGGACTTTTTCTAAATAAATCTATTTCCAAAGTAAATTCTATGAGGTTACTTAAACATTAAACCAGATTCTAAAAAAAAAAAAAAAAAAGGAGAAGGAGATGGGGGAGGAAGATCTTCGTGCTTTCAGAAAACTACAAAGACTTTTTAAAAGGCAAAAACTCATAATGCAGAGACCAAGAGAACGTATGAGCTATTACAGAATATTGGATTAAAATGTACTTACCCAGGACTCTCAGATATCATACATCTCCATTATGTAGGCTTTCGGCACCAAGCCAATGGCTCCCTTCATTTCTCCTACCCACCAGCCATATCTATTGTATTCCTAATTGGAAACAATATGCAGTATTAACCTTTAGACTGGTATAAGTACAATGCCGCTTATATGCAAGTTCTTAGAAATGTTTTCTCTTTTTATAAAGTTACAAGAGCTTGAGCGGCAAATTGAAACATTTTCATCTTTTGTTTGTTTGTTTCTGGACACTTAAGAATGCTGTTAGGCCCAGATTTAAATTAACATGTAAGACAAAGCCTGTGCATTACTCCGTATAGGACACAGAAACAGTCACTCGGGATAAGAACTTAGCAAATGAAACTACACGAGGAAGTCGGCTCCCTGGGTCCATTTCCCTTTTCTCTCCCTCCCTCCCTCCCCCTAGGACGGACACACACACACACACACACGCACACACGCGCGTGCACACACATACACACACACACTGACATACGCGAGCACATGCATGGCCTGGGAGACACCTTTTCTATACAAACCCCGGTGCTGATGCTACGGGTTGCAGCCAACATCCTTAGGATACTATCTCTGCCTTCAAGAAGCTTATCATCTCGCAAGGAAAGAATGACTGTTTCACAATAAACTAATTCCTGGCTGAACTCGTATGACTGCAAATTATTTAGAATGTAGAGCTATGCCCCTTCTTAAGAAAAACCCAGTATGTGAGCATAGACATTAGAAACAGATAAACGGAAGAATAAGAAAACACTAGTAATATCCAGAAATATTTGCTTTATAAAGGTAATTTTTACGGGCTCCTTTTTAAAAGCTTCCCTAAGGCATTTATTGTCGCTTTCGACTAATCATAAACTGCCTTCGACAAAGCATGGGTGGTAGGAATTTAAAGGTGGCGTTAGATTCACCCTTAGAGTAGACCAATAAGAAATAAAGTGCCTCAAGTTATAAAGGCAAAATATGAATGTAGCTGTAAAGAAGAGTGATTGATGAGTCACTCTGGCGTGTACTTTGCAACCTGAGATAAACCTCACCTGAGCCGCTCCCCTTGCCTCCGCTGACAGACACAACACTGCTTTAGGCATCACGAACTCTCTGTAGCCGGGCTCATATGTCTGCCAGATTGACTAATGTATTTTTATCTCGAATTTATTTATGTTTAGTGAGACACAAACAAAGTAAAATGAATTACAAGTTTCGAGAATAATATCTTCCAAAAGCAATACTCGGCAAAAGCACGGTAGGACCCAAATTTAATTTTTCATAGAAGATAAATTTTTAAAACCAATCCCCAAAGTAATTCAATAGGCTCTGATTTTCCAACATCTGAGCCCTAGATGAATGTGCATATGCATATGGAGTTACAGGTGGGGAGGGAAGATTCGGACCGGCAGAGACTTAACATTTATATTGATTAGTGTGCTGCTGACCATCAGAGTAGGGAAAATCCTACAGTTCTTCGATACAAATGTAGCAACATTAGCATATGTGTATTGATAACGTAGTCTCTCAATAGAGAGAATACAGGATCAAAATCTATGCGTGCGTTTTAAGCGGCGGGTTGTACCAGAATTATTGGGAGAAAAAGGTGGAAGGAAAAGGTGCGGGGGGGTGGGTAAGGCTAACCCTGTAGTTATTCTCATGAGGGCACACTTCTGGCTTATTAAGACAGAGGACTCAAGATTTTAAGTTTAAAAGTTCAACGATAGTGTGGACTCAGCGGATAAAACTATCTAAAAGCAATGAAAACAGTCTGAGGCCCAAACTTAGTGATAATGACTATAATCCACGTAGGATATATTTATCAGAAGAAAACACCAACTTACTGAAAGCTATGATTAGCAACCATTATATCTTAATAGGTACCTAATAAAACTGCCCTTTTCAATTTTTAAGGCAATGAATACAATTAGAGCCTAATGCTTAACAAAACAAATGTATTTAACCTTCCAGAGGCAAAAGGCCTACAGTTTTGTAAGATTTCAAAATGGATGCTTAACAGGATAGGTCTGAGTATGAAAGTTCTTACCCAATGTCAATGTAAGATTAAAAAAAAAATTCTTTATAATGAACAAGGGAACTAGCGCCCCCAACAGGCAGACAGAGGACATATTCCATGAGAGGGCATGTTAAGACTCAAAACTGCTTTCAGAGATGAGCGCTCAGTCTGGGTTTCCAGGTTTAAATTCAAATACAAACAAGAGTGCTCAAATCATTTTATACTATTCCACTCTGCTTATAATCTGTACTCTCAACTGAGGGCATTATGATTGTTCTCAAAAAGCTCACTCACAACCGAAGTTATGAAAATTGATCTGCAATGAATCATTTCACCAAGGACCAATGACATACTTCACACTTGGGAGAATTCTGCCTGACGGTCACTGGTAAGATTTGTTAAATAGAAAGTACAGTCAGAAGCAGGGGGGAGGGGCTTATTCGGCTGTAAACAAATCCCTCAAAAGTAACATTCTAGGAAAAAATAAAGTTCCAGACTTAAATGATCTTAAATGCTTCACTTAATCTAAAATAATTCAAAAGCATATGAAATTTGCTCATGAAAGTACTCTAAAATATCACAGGTTTAAATCAGAAAAGGGTAAAAATAAAAATCAGAATGTTCATTGCTTTACATTTGTAAAGGATTCCATAGAATACTCCTGTGTGGAATTAAGAGGCAAGATAAAGTACAGTGAGGTAAAAATCTAGTAGGCAAATTTATGGATTTACACTGTGGCCATTAGAGTATGTCGACAAGATTGCAAACACAGAGGCTTTTACTTTTATCATTACCATCCTCCGTATGAGCCTCCAGAGCAACATGAATCCCAATTAAACCATTTGCAGCCTATAAATTGGAGAGAAGATGCTTCTTGGAGTACGGGATTCTGAACTTGAGCCTCAAGATTCAGTATCGTACAAGCTTTCCTTCCGAAGGAGCAGATCTGCCTCTCTGCCTCCCCTGGTTGCCGCTCCCAAATAAATGTGATTACAAATGATATATTACTTACAGTGGAAAAGAATGCAATCCATACAATGTTGTCTTACTGTCCCCATGCTAATTATAGTATTGTTCTAAAAGTCATAGGTGGGTCATAAAAAAAAAAAAGACAACCCTCGGAACTTGTTATTAAACAACAACAACAAAAAAAACCAAACAACAACAACAACAAAAAACCAAAGAGACAAAACCATACCAGGCTGCCATCTAAATCTCTGAAAGGTTAGGAAGCATCGTGTCATCTTTATGGCACACGAGATCTCAGGTACGAGAAGGTGCACCATCTGGTATCCCTCACCCTACTCGGCTCTTAACATCGACTGAAATGCTAACATAGGCAAGTGGCTGTGCTTCAGGAGGACTGATAAAATAATGAAGAGTCCTTTAATCTACAGGAAACCATTCCAGTCAATTTATAAGAAATATTGCATCCCTTTGTAGGACGTGTAATTATTTTCTATTAATCATGTGCTATAAAGCTACATTATGCGGTTATTCTGTTATCACTAGAAAGGGGCCTGCAGTCAGCTTCTGACAATGTTAGGTAATTACTAACACAAAGCTTCTTTCTCCTCCTGTAGTAATGCTATCAAGATCCAGAGGTGTAGTGATGCTTATTGTATAAAAATAGTGCTCAAAAGAAATTCAGTATCTGCAAAATGGATGGCTTCCAGGCAAAATGCAGCGTGGCAGGCAAGGAAGCCAAGAAAGCCAAACTCGCCCAGTAATCCGAGAAAAGAATCGGAGAGCAGCACTGCACGGTTGTGCCCTCGCCCCCCGCCCGCCCCGTTTTCAATTTTCATGCCATTGAAATCGTTTTTTATTTGTTTTATTTTGTAGTAAAATGTTAGGCCTCGACGAATAGTGATTAAGCAACAAATGAAAGCGGTTATGTAATAAGGCCGGGGGAGAGGACTCGTCTTGTGAAACCGACTGGACCTGACATGACGGCCGACATGTTGACTCACTTGCTAACTCTGCGCTCTCTGCCCGTGGATTGCCTTACGCTTAAAGACTTAAATAAGGCCCCAGCATTCACTTAAACCCTTCTCGGCACCACGATTCTCTTTTCTCAAGTATGTTAATCCACTTTCTGCAAACCACGAGGTGAAAGAATGTCCCCTTAACAGAAACTTGAGACACTAGTAAGATTCCCCCTTCCAGAAACTCATTACCAATCTGTTTGAATGCAACAGGTGTTGAATGGGGAAAGACTAGGTGTGCGTCGCATCTCCACACATACATCTGTGCTCCGAAACATCCCAGCCTTCTGCAGAAATGAAGTTCATTTTAGTCACCCACGTAAAATGCATCGGGTTTCAGAACCAGTGGACTTCACCGCTGTTTTCCAACTATTCACGGTGACAGTCTCAATTTTTCACAAACATCGTAGTAGTATGAAAACCAGTTACCTATGTAAAATACAGAATTACTTTCTTCAAGGGTACCTCTTTGATCTTTTCCTTTTTACTACCTCCAGTTAGAAACTTTATAAGAATCCCCTCATTTCTCCAATATCCATCGTTTCATCCCTTAAAGTGCACGACGGGAACCTGACAACCCCAGTGTTTTACTATTATTATCTGCCCGTGAACTCCTTGGATCTTCATCTCCTAAGCTGATAAATGAGGCAACTGACACTAACACTCTCTAAGGTCCTCCGTGATGTTTGAACACCCCCCTCCATGAACCTGCTGTAAGACACGGAGTCTCTTAGCGGCTTATGGAAATCAACCTCATTACTTTATAATTCACTATGCAGGTGTGGCTCTGAGTAACGTTAATTTGCAGAAGTACTATTTTTTTCCTCCTGGCACTGTGCACTCCGTTTTTAAAGCAGGAGAGACCACGGACAAGCAAAGGAGCTGATAGTAGGAATTGAGTTCTTCCAACCAATTTTAGTTTAGATTCAAGAGTCGAGACTCACTTAACTCGAGCTTCTGCACAGTCCACATTTACAATACCGCTCAGTAAAAACCGCTATTTAGACTGATGATTCAAGGATACTGGTAGGCAAAGAAAAGGTCAAATCATATGCGGTAGAAAGAGGCCTTGGCACTCAGTGAATTTTGCCGACCTGTACGCGACTCCGCTAACGTTCTCCGGCGTACCCGCCTGTCTCTGTCCCCACTGTCGCCACTCTTGTTCAGCCCTTCATCGCCTCGCTCTGGGGCGCTGCAGCACTTCTGCCTCTCTGTTCTTCCCAGAAACTGCTTTGATCAGTCTCAAGAACGGCTCAGGAACTCGACACCAGCTCCCCAGTGCGGTCACTGCAAACTCCTCAGCTCGGCTCCCTCCCGCCCTGCCGGCAACATTCTCTTACTGCTGTGGTCTGCAGGGCCCAACCTGCCACCCGTTCCCACCCCTGCACGTGGTGCTCTCCTCCCCAGGGAACATCTCCCCTCCCTCGCCCAAATCCTAACCAGCAACTAAGGCCCGACTCCAGTTACCTCGCTGCCGTGACGTTTTCTCCGAAGTATTTAAGCCACGCTTCACGTCTCTCATTCCAAGCTGAGCATTTATTCCGCGTTTTATGTACTTTATTTCTGTTCCTTTAACTAAAATAAAGTACAGACTCACTGACATCACAGGAACATCTTAACTTAATCCGTCTGCCCCACACGGCAATGTATAAAAGATGTTCAATAAACATGGACTGGATGACACAATATACTCTGTGTCTTCATCTTGGAGGATGCACGCCCAGTGGACAACCATACACATCTTCCTAAGACGTGTAACTTCCAATACGTCTATCTCTCCCTTTGTGTATTTTAGATATACTTGAAGAATTTTAGTAATGACTAAGCAAACTTTTGTTCTGAAGTGCGTTTAGCTTCTGAGTCTAAAGTACGTTGGTCCCACTCGTGGCTGGCTGTTGCCCGCCACGCTTTCCAGCGCACTGTACGGGATGCCTCATCGAAAGAGTTTAGATTCCACTCGTAGAAAGAAAGAGATCTGTCCCCACAGAACTGGCACCAGGTAACTCCAGTTCTCTGGAGAAATGAATCGAGTTGAATTTACTGTATGTACGGAAGAGGTTAAGACGGAACCCTGTGAAGGTAGAAATGGCGTGGCAGGTGTAAAGGAAGCTCTCCTGGGATTTAGCTCCTTATTATTCTTGTGACGATTTTCCCAGAATGTCCAGAGTCTCATCCTAGCTCTCTTGCTAACTCGGTATCCAACCGTGGGCAATCCCCAAGGTTCTTAGGGATGATTTGGGGGGTTTATATTTATAGCACTCTTTGAGACTCCACAATAATCCAGCTACATACTTAACATAAATGAACGAGTCTACTTATGACACATTTGGCCCCCCACAGAATTACCTTTATGAAATGTGTTGTTATGCTCACTATAAAATTTTTTGTTGAGTGTATTATCTGTCACCGTTGTACTTGTCACACAAAGTTGTTGAGGTCAGATAATCAGTGAAGGCTCTAGAATTTCTAGTGGAGATTGTTATTTTAAGTAGCCAGGTCTGGGAAAAGCCAAGATCCTACTTTTTTTTTTTTTTTTTTTTTTTTTATTAAAAGGGGCTATTAGCTCCTTGTCTCTCCCTCTTGCAGTCTGGCTGCTGAGAAGCTCCGGGCTAACTTGTAAGTTCAAGCGCCCCAACTCTAGTCTTTTAAGGTCTCCACAGGGCTAGTCCTTTCTTCCTTGGGCCTTTTATTTCTTTCCCCCCAAGTACACTGAGCCTTAAGATTTCCTCATCTATATAAAGCAAAGGACCGGCACTAAGGTTCCCTTAACTCTATGATTCTACTGTTCTAAATTACTTTAAGAGGGTCGGGATTATTTCCTATTTTTACCTGTATTTTCACAAACACAAATAAACGTAGATCTGCCATACTCTTGGGTATCGGTGATATAAAAATACTTAAGACACAGTGTCTACCTCAAAGAGTGCAGGGTTGAGAGAGAGCGAAGTGGAAACTGCTAGTCCCCACTTGGATGAAGCGAAGTAAAACGAGCGAAAACTCCGGGGTCAGATCTGCACCGACTCCAGGAGAAGGGGCTTCCTAGCTGGGATCCTTGGGTGACTCACACAATCGCCTTGCTGAGCGCCAGTTTCCGGCTCTGCAGAACCATCACAGCGTAACACCACAGGGCTGTCTTACGATCCGATGAGCGGAAGCCTATCGAGTGCCTAGACGGAAGCCTATCGAGTGCCTAGACGGGTCCTTTTTGTTGTTGTTGTTCCCTCTCTCTCCCTTCCCACTGATGGGTCCAGCAAAATACCAGGGCGACGGAAAGGGCCAGCTGGAATGCACTCCAAGGCAATCTGATGGCTATGAGCAGTTCTCTGCCCTGCTCTTCCAAAGGGACTCTAGCTTGTAAAGGGAGGAGGAGGGAGACATCTTACTATATATATGCTGAGGGGGTTCCTGGTGGGCGGGGTGAGGGGCAGCGCCTAAGAGATCACGGACTTTTCAATTTAGGATTTTTAAAGACTTGGGGCACCTGAGTGGCTCAGTTGGTTAAGCATCCGACTTTGGCTCAGGTCAAGATCTCGTGCTCCGTGGGTTCAAGCCCCACATCAGGCCCCGTGCGGACAGCTCAGAGCCTAGAGCCTGCTTCCAATTCTGTGTCCGCCCGCCCCCCCCTCCGCCCGCCCCTCCACCTCTCACGCTCTGTCTTTCTCTGTCTCAAAAATAAATAAACGTTAAAAATTCAAAAAATAATTATCAACAAGGTGCTGTCTTTCAAGTTGCTTTGTGTTGCTTCTGACAAACCTGGGCGTATTCCGGGCAGGATTCAACCACACAGGCCTTGCAGCCCCGAGCAGCCCCTGCCGCCTCCGCCCACCCTGCACTTGCACGCTGCCTCCTGGCTTAGCCTTGACCCCTCCGGCTTATCCTGAGCTTCCCAGCCTACCTCCCAGAAACGCCTCCCCGCTTGCATCTGTCGGCATGTTCCTGAAATGCTCCTTGCATTTGACGTAGGAGAACATAAGGAGGGACTCGAACGTGCTGGTCCCACCTAGAGAGCAAGAGGAGCCCCACGAGTGGAACGAGCCCATCTCCCAAGGGAGGGGTAGGTGCCGAGCAGAGGAGGTCTGCCTGGCCTCACGGTGTGCCCGCAACATTCCCCAACGGACGGCATGGAGACTAAATGCCATCAGGCCCAAAGAGGCACGGTCACAGTACAGAGTCTCCTCCTCCTTCCCCCACGGCTGTGAGACCTAGCCGCATCTGGGAAGCTAGCTGAGCGTCGGCGACGCGTGTCCTACATTGAGATGTCCTAGTTACTCTTGAGCAGTCGGCTATGCTATTTGCGGCACACGGCGGCAGACGGTCACGGAGGGAGAACGAAGACGCCTGAAAAGTAAGTCTGCCAGCAGAGCTCGGTAGGACTTTCATTTGACTTCCTTTTTTCTGGTAGGTTTGAAAGCCGGAAGGCTCCTAGTCGTGGAATCTTTACATTTTTACGATGAGAAGCAAATGGGCAGGGACGGTCACAGCTCACCAGTCGCTGAACAAAACTCACAGATATAAAGGGAGGCAATGTTTGAACCTCCAACCAATACGTACTAAAAAAAAAAGAAATGCACCTTTACTGTGCATTACTGAACACGTCAACCTACCTCTCCTGTTTTTGACTTAATAAAAAATGTCTCGAAACGCTGCCACGCTCAAGTCACGTGTGTCCTAGACTGGACACAATATTCCGAGATTCCTAATCCCCGTGTTTTTCTGTTAATTCCAGACAAAGTAGGGTGCTTCCTTCCTGCCGGAGCACGGCTCCCTTGTCATGAAGTCTCTAAAAATAATTTATTGCTTTAAAAGTAAGAAGAGGAATGCGGTGAGCAATTTACCGGGGAGCCCAGATTGGAAGAATAAACTCATAGAGGAGGTACATCCAGAAGAGCAAGTAGAACCCCGTAACCGAAGAGGCATGCAGGGCAAGGGGATACGTCGACAGCCACAGCAGCTGGATCCTGCTACTAAAATCCTAAAATCTCACAAACATAGTTCTAGGAAAATACTATTACGTTCTAGGAAAATACTAGGATATTACGTCCGTGTTTAAGGTAGTAATAAACGTGAAATGCAGCCTAGGAATGGAACTTGGCATGACTTTAAACAACCTGATTTCTTTTTAAAAAAACTAAAAAGATTTTTTTTTTTAACTTCAAATATGATTCTCCCCACCCCCAATCAAATGAATCAGGAATCAGGCCCTGGGTGTTAGAATTAATTCATTAGCAACGCGGCTGTCATTAAAGTTACAAATCCCATTTTCATCTGTCCCTGTAAACGTACCCGATCGCTTTTAGGGGAGAATAAAAAGATTTCTAAATCTCCGCTGAACTCCTGGAGTACATAACAGGGTTTTCTTTTAATACATAAAAAACAGCAGTGACCCTCTGTGAAAACAACTATAAGCAAAAAGTCACTGGCTCTCCTTTTTAGGTAAGCAGGACTTAAAGTTAATATTAGTGAGCTTTGAGAGTTAAAGCTTAGAACACGCCAGCCACTTTGAAAGGGAGGCTAACTCAGCCAGGGGTCACATGACAGGTGCTAACTGCAAAATGTTCAAAAGGAAGGGGGGGGCAGGGCAGGTGGTCTGCTTCCCCCCTTTATTGCAACCCTTGATTTTCACTAAAGAAAACTTTTTTTTTTAAAGATTTAAGATTCGGACGACTCTCAAAAAAGAGGCTTGAAATAAATAAATCACCCCCAGGCTGACTGAGCACAGCTGACACTCTATCAAGGCTTCCTTGCGAAAACAGAGAAAGACGACTGAGTTTTAAAACCAAACTATATTCCTATAGGAAATTTTAACGAAGAGAGCCCGATCGTCAAACCGGTTCAGTCTTTTTCTGTCACTACGTTTACAGAGTTAAAACACTCTTCGCTAGAATGCACCCCCTTCTTAGTCCTTGGTTTATCCAAATTGTGTTTACATTTAAAGAATGCATCTTAAACTGTCTTGTGTTGCCTTTTTTTTTTTTTTTTAAGAGTACTTTCAGAACTGACAACCTTCTGGAAGGTAAATCAGATCAGTGATAATTGAATATTGCAAAATACAGATGAGTTAATTTTGAAAAGCAAGGCATATTTCTTTAAAATCTTGTGAGTGGCATTATTTATTAGAAAAATTGTGGCATTAATTTCTTCACGAAGTACACATTTTTTTATGCCTCTAGAAATACTGCATTAAGACTCCTGAAAAATGTATTCTTCCTTATGTATACAATGTTTACATTTAATTCAGAATGATGAAAAAAAATTGATGATTAATGCTAATATTTTGTTGACATGACATAGGAAAGTAACAATCCATGGCTAGATTTCCAGATGAATTTATGACATCATTTGGATTGTGCACATTAGCCGCAATTACCTGCACCACTCATTCTGGGCCACTAGATGGTGTAAAAAATAAATTAAAATGGTAAAATTTCATCCTATCGCCACAAAACCTAATATAACTCTGAGAAACAGGAAACACATTTCTAGACATACAACAATGCTGGTGACTTCTATCCTAAGTGGACTTTAAAAAACAAATCTCTCTCTCCACCTTGACCTAGAAACAAGTCCTTCTGAGGAATTCTTCATCATATATTTATATAACAATATATAGATCTATCATTCTATCTTAATCCTTTTGAGCAATTTTTCACTGTCTTCTAAGGGCCCTGAGTTCTGAATTTACATTCAAATTGCTGTCATTCACATTAAAATGAATTTATGATACTACTTTATGGTCTCTTTGGGCCAAAGTTTTGATAAAAACTGGAAGACCAAGCCGATAAAAAATTATTAGAGTCTCCAAAGATTCCTCTCTGAAACTGTTCCCCCCAAATCGGGAAGTCAGAGTCTTCACAAACTGACTCCCAAAGCAACGTGAAGACCAATAGCCAAGATGTCCACTCATGGCTGCCGATTTGTGCAAATTCCATCAAGGGAGAGCTACGGGTCCTTTCTTCTCCCCCTCACCGAGATCTACCCGGTTGATTCTACCAGCTCCGCAGCGGGATAAATACGGGTACTCAATCATTCGGCCAATAGTGACAATGTGCTGGCTAACAATGCCTGGCCCCTTCTTTCCAAAACCAAAATGAGCTCCAGGAGGCCCCTCATGAAATCATGCGGGCCACAGACCTTCACGCCTTGTGAAGGGCTGATAGAGGAATTATTTTTGGTAAGCACACGCCCAAATAACAGCATCTAGAAATTTTAGATGGCAGTACACTCCTCCTTTGAGCTGAACCACCACTAACCTTAGCTGGATGATCAGGCTTCACACATAAAATTAAAACCTCCACAAAACAGGTTTGGGAGAACAGAAATTGCCTTCCCTGGGATCCCAGAGGTGTGACGTACATCTGTGATGGCACCTTTACTTTCATAATAACAGAAAATAACTTTCAGAGGGATGGGAACACACAGCCTGCCCCGGAGGTCGGCACTCGGAGGTTTTCAGTGACAAAGACAGCATGATTCATAGAGAAGGCTTTAAGGACAGACCCACCTGGGTTTCGGAAGTTTCGCATTTTACCATAATAATGTAATGACCATATGCCGCTTATCCCTGTAATTCGGAATTCCAAGCAGAAGCCAACCAACCTTTCATTTTCCACACAACTGCAGCTCAGTTGGCGAAAGAAACTGCAAGCTAAGTACATTGGGATACTTCCAAGAGACTTTCTTGAACTGAAAGGAATCACTTCGGTTTCTATATTAAGTAATTAACTCAAAAAAAGTGTTACCTTAATTCAGGACGATGAAATGCTCCATAATCCAATAACGATTCAGCCAAGAGTTGGCTATCTACAGTTTCCAAGAACTAAACCTTTCTTTAAAACAAACAAACAAACGAACAAACAAACATACTAAGGAGCAGCCGATGGAGACAAATGAGAAGTCTTAGCTTTGGGCACCTCAACCAGCAATGCCCATGGCTGGCTATATTTACTTGTTAAACAGTTTCCCCCAGCAATCTACAAGTGCTTCTATAGTATTCCTTTGGGGTTCCTGGTGCTTGGCACAGGCCCTTCCACACTGTAGATACTTTATGACAGTTTCAAATTACACACGAGGGAAGAAAGAAGGAAGGGAGACGCGAGCACAGGAGAAAAGAAGACAGCCTTAGTCTGAGAGTAAAGGTGCCTGGTTAAGTACTGGTTCTGGTCTCTTTCTCGACCCAAGTTCCCTTATCTGTAAAACCAAGAATGGGTGTGTGATCATCACTCAGAGCCCTCATTCGAATGTTCTAGGATTTCCTGGGGTATGATTCTATCCACCAGCCATCTTTTGTTACATTCAGTAAACGATCTCATTTCTCAATTCTCTTCTGTATCTAGCAAGTCATACTATCCTTCTGAAAAGTACAAAATATTTCTCTAATCAAGAAACCCCCAAAAAATAGAAGCTACATTAAACTCCTAGACTTATGATTTATAGAACATCTCCCTACTTACATTTAACTACTTTTCATACATCATTTGTTTCTAAAATAGCTTCATGAAGTAGACTGAGGGAGTTTTTTTCAATCCCTATACTACAGTAGGGAAAGTTAAATATGAAAATTAAGGCAGCTTGCACACGGCATCACAATAAGAAACATGACTTTTAGATCTAAGGACAGAAAGATTTTGAATCATCCAGTATCTTAAGACACTGATTATATATATGTATAATATATATAAAATATGTATAATATAATAAATTATGTATATGTATAATGTAATACATATTATATATATAATGTATATACACATGTATATGTATACATGTATATGTATAATACATATTATATATAATGTATATGTATAATATGTATAATATAATACATATTATATATATTAATATTTATATATATTAGAGACAGAGAGAGAGAGAGGGGGGAGTTCACAGCAACAGACTCTGCCGTTATGTTTACAAATACAGCTATGTTAAGTTTTAAAAAGCTACCTAAACCTATCTGAATAGAAAAAAACATCGCTTTTAAATTGTCGGAACACCAACGTATTTACATAAAGATGAAAAACTCCTACTATAAACAGTGTTTCCAGTAGTGAATGGCAGACAGAGTCAGAATAAGCACACAGAAGAATAAAAAGGAAGAGGCAAGGAACACATAATGAATAACCTGATGCCTCACAATGTTAACTTTCGCATAAGCGTATTGTTTCTGGAGAGGGCGGGCGTGGATGTGAGCCAGAGGCTGAAGGGACAGGTAAACACGCTGTTACGTTGAATCCTGTTATCTGATTGTGTTTAGAATTTGATTATATTTCACTTGACAAAATAATTAATTATGGTGAACTCCCAATTGTTAACAAGGACCTAGAGGAATTCCAATTGGCATTTCCCTCCCCGTGTTGTAAACCTAGATGCAGAAGAATTTAGCTTTGTGTTCAACCCTTTACGGCTGTCATCTGGGGTGTCTCCTTACCTTGCTAAGAATGTAAATCACGTCACCACGTTTAAATGACAACTCATCAGAAAGAGCTCCCGTGCAGTCCCACAAACCCTGGTAAAAATTAGCATAATCGGTGCTTTTATCTCCTAGGGAAGAGGAGAGAGAAAACACGAGTTAGAGCTTTCGGGTAATGGGTCCTTACTTAAGCGCGAACCAATAGAAATTAAAGGGCCGCCTCTCACCACCACGACAATCTACAAAAATTCCGTCCTGATTCAGGGAGCATTTGATTATCTTTACACACAAATCCTACTGCTTCTAATTATAGAAAAAAGGACCTTTTAAAAAAAAATCTCCTTTTGAACGTCTCTTTCCTTTCTCCCCCTTTCTTGTTTTATCCAAAGCCTGTAATTAATTGCAATGTGTTCTCATCAAGCCAGCACCTCAAAGTTCCTTCTCGCTTATTTTTTATAACGGATCTAAACCCTTGCAACATGTTTTGAAAGTGAGTCTGCCCCACTGCCTGATGAGCAAATATCCATGACGTGTGACACACACACTGTGAAACACCCACCGCACAGAATTGCTAAACATTATCAAAAAAAAAAAAAATTGAGAAAGAGAGAGATGGAGGGAGGGAGAGAAAATTTGGGACACTTCTTAAACAATAATAGAGAATAATAAAGAAGCAGATAGGGCACGGAAAGAACTCAAACTAGGCAACAATATTAAAAAAAAAAAATCTAAAACCTAAAGCTGGTTAGAGGAAGAGGATGAAGTGGGAATAACATGGAGGGTAGTTCCAGCTCTTATCTTTAGGGACTTTTGTACCGAAAGCCTCTTGGAGTTCTTTCTAAAATCTTTTAGCAACTTTGAAATTGCCCGTGCTGAAGCTGCATTTTTCAAGATTTCTGTCAGCCCTCGTTTAGGACATTACGCTCTGAATAAACATGCAACATACACTGGGGTTATCAGCTCATCCTTCTAACGGCATAAGCACAATGGATGGGATGTGCTCAAACTGCCATACAGACCATTAACTGATTGATTATTTAGCGCTCTCCGCTCTGTAATACCACAATAAACCGGGTAATAAATGCTTTGTCACTTATACAATGTGGGTCTCCTGAAACACAGCACAGAGTTAAATACACTGGATGCTTTTGTTACACTGAGAACGGTTTCCTGTTTTTAATTTCATGATAATTGAGTTTTGATGAGTTAACGCAAAAAGAATGCAAGTGGTATCAATGAGATGTCCGTGTATTCACTAACCAGGCAGAACATATACGTGTTGACAACTTCCATCATTGGAATGTCAGCCCTGAATTCTGAGGGGATAACTGCGGGGACGCATGCTGCGTCAGGGCTGTCAGCCCAGTTTTGTTATATAGCTCTCCAACGGCAGGCTCCCTGGCAATTCCAACTCAACTCCTCACGTGAGCGCCTCTGCCCGGGTATTCGTCTCCTATCGCATAGTTTGTGATTTACACAAAGTCCTAAGTTTGTTGGAAGTCCTTAAAATCCTAATGTCCGAAACATTTTTCGGAGCCGAGAAGAAAATCTGCGTAACGTGGAGTGTGACAATTTAGAAAGAGGATACTTTTCAATTCTCCTTTAAGAAAACGCACGGTGGCTAGAACATGTGGCCTCGCAAAATCCTATTCGGGTTTTTTCTCCTGTTTTCTAAAAATTCCAGCAGGGGTGGGCGGGGGAGGGAGAGAAAATGGGAGGAGGCAGGAAAGGAAGGAGGGATGGCGGGAGGGAGGGGAACAGAGAGAGACAGACACCTTACTGACCTCTCTACTCCGGCATTTGAGCACTCATCGCCGATACCAGCAGGCATGGACACAAGCCCTGGGATCCAACCAAGAACTAACAATGCTGTGGCCACCCTTCCTCACACTTCCCCCCCACCCCAGTATATATTCAGTAAATTCCATAAATGGACACTAGAGGGCGCTCCGGCTGGACAGATGTCTCCAAACATTGTCAATTTTTTTCTTTTAGAAAGAATTACTTAATAATAAAGTGACTGATTTCCTTTAAAAACCACTTATTTAGACAAATAGAGATTTGGAAGTTGAGACATTCTGGGCCGATTAAATCAACTGCTAAATGGGTCAAATGTTGCGCCCCAAGCAGTCCGTCAGTGTCAGTTTCAAAGTCAAGGAATTAGAGAGCCAAGAGAGGATGACATCATTTCGCATGCAAGGCCCTCCCCCACCGCCGCTGGCCGGGAGGTGAAAGAAATAGCCGGGGCTCCGGTGCCTTCCCCACGCTGCTCAGCCCGAGGCTTGATCCAAAACGGGGTAAAGAAACAAAACTCGGGCTAAAACTAGAGACGTTCTGGCCGAGCTAGAGCGTCCCAGGGCGTCCCCAGCTGCCCAGCCTGCTGCCTGCTCCTCCTTTTTCAGATTCTCTCCTGACGGTTTCTCCTTCAATAGATTTTCAAGAGGAGGGGGGAAGAAAGAAGGAAAAAGAGAGTGTCTGGTGATTTCTAACACATAATCCTTATCACTTTGGGGTCTCTCTTCCCCTCGACGCGCTTGGCGAAACTCCCATTAACACTAATGGGAGTTACAGGAGCGCAGGAGGGGAAGGGAGACCCCCGCCGTGTGCAAGATGCATCTCTCCCTACGTGCGCATCGTGAGCGTTTCATTAAATCTCGCTGCTGTAAAGAGGCGGCAATCCTGGGAAAGAGATGCCATTTCTACTGTGCTCTCGATAATCTTGATGATGATGTTACCCAAAGACCAGCCTATGCGGTGTCCCGTATGGGAGCTCTGTTAAAGGATAATAAGTTGTTTATGTCACATGGCCGTACGCACATACAATTGACGCTTCTCTGTCAGAATGTGACGCTAGGTAGGAAGCAGAAGAACCACAGCTAAGGAGAAGACCTGGCGGTATGTATTTATTTGCCTCCGTCTCCTCGGGAAAGTAACGTTAAAATTCATGGCCGGAATTTTAGATATAAAAATTAGGAATTGCCTTCTTCCTTCGAGAGCAGCGAGCTTCTCGGGTTTACTTCTCACAGTTTTCAGGTTTGAAATTTTAAGTGTGGCAACCGTCCTCAAAAAATTACGCACGGGGTATATAGCCTCGGAAGCACCGCGAGCTGACAAAAGTTAGCACTGTTCACTTAGACACTGAAAAATAATCCGTGTAAAATATGTTTTTTAAAAAAAACAAAAATGTGATGCCACAGATAAGCCCACAGTCGGAATACCAAGGAGTCTCTTGGGTTGATATCACTGCAGGACTAACCTCCCCACATCATGATCTATATTTTCAAAACTGCAAAAAAAAACCCTCACCTCATTATGCATCGTGTCCGGAGAGGCATGAATGGTTAAAAAAGAAGGTAAAGAAAGAAAAAACAATCGTCCTAAGTTAGGCAGCCTGTGACGGATTTAAACAACATACTTGTTCTTGCTTTTTCAAACATTCCAAAACAGATCATTGAGCAAGAACAGAATCATTAGGAAAAACAGGCTAAACATCGGAGATACTTTTACAGAAACAAAAACGGTTTTAAAAATACGACAATAGCTGAAACGTTCAGTCATTAAGACAGTGGAGACGCTCCTCTTGAGCAGTCTCACAGGTTTAAAAACTATTTCAGAAAGGTGAGCATATTCTACAGTGTTCAAAAGAATCAGAGGCGCCTGGGTGACTCAGTCTGTTAAGCCTCTGACTTCGGCTCAGGTCATGATCTCCCAGTGTGTGAGTTCGAGCCCTGCGTCGGGCTCTGTGCGGACCGCTCAGAGCCCGGAGCCTGCTTCGGATTCTGTGTCTCCCTCTCTCTGTGTCCCTCACCCACTCATGCTCTGTCTCCCCCTCTCTCTCTCAGAAATAAATAAACATTAAAAATTTTTTAAAAACTCAAACGGAATCTGTATTTTGTACATCTAGATAAAATAAACATGCACGACGTGCAAGCTGGGACATAAAAGAACTTCTAAGACATACGGGATTATGTTTTTGTTTACGTATTTGGCATCGGTCTGCATCTTGTTCTCTTTTTTTTAAGTAAAATCGGTCGATGTGAAAAATACAGAACATTCTTGAGTAAGGTTAGAAGTTCACGTCACGTGATGCTCGGCAAGACAGTAATACCGTTGTCAGCTCACTGCCCTGCGCGGCAAACAAACTTCTAGTGTTACATCTTCGACAGCCCAGAGAGAGCAGAGGTCACTGCTATGCAAAAGCATTAAAACTGTTGCTTGAAAAGAATTTCATGTCACTAAAGATAAGAATTATGGCAGCGCTTTACAGCCATCGCGGGGAAAGCTAGATGGACTCATTGCATTCCTTTGAAGAAAAACGGACTTCTTTCTTCCTCCCCTCAAAGGCAAACATTTGGGAGAGAGCTCCTTTCAAAGGGTTTCTGAAAGCTACAACTGCTTTTAAGCCGGAATACTTCCAGTTGGGGCAGGGATACCGACACGTGTCTGCTCCTACACCTGCAGTGAAGTTAACAAACAAAAACAAAAACAAAAACCTTCGTGCTTTTGGCAGAAGCTCTATGATATACGCTTAAAACACATCTCCTGACATTCCTGCTGGGGATCCGCCTCGAAGGTTCCGCTCAGTCTTCGGAGTCGACGGGACCAGCGCGCTAACGTCTAATGACTTCGTCCTCACTTCCTTTCTGAAACAAGCAAACCAGAAGCTTCTGCGGCAGCCCGCTCCTGCTTTCCGGCCCAGGTCCGGACGTCGGGCCTCTGTTTCCTTTCCGCGTGTCACGGTCGGAAGGGCCCGGGGAAAGCTACTTCCTGAACACCCGCTTCCTGTCCCCCCTGCCTCTGACAGCTGGGAAGAGTGATGCACGAACGTATCAGAGGAGGGAAGGTGACCCTCCACGAGGGCTCCGGGCAGGACGCGGGAGGACGCGGCAGACCTTGCCCCGGCCGACGTGTGGCCGCGGAGAGGTGTAAATGTCCTGATAAGAAGGCATTCCCTCGATTCTTTCCGTGTTAAAATAATTGCTGCTTTATCAAAGCCGACCTCATGCTTGCATTCCAGATAGGGTTTATCTCCGGCTCTTTGGAAATAACAGCCCGCAAAAAAAAAAAAAAAAAAAAGAAGAAGAAAAAGTCGCCCGTATCATGTGATCTTGGACGCGGCATGTGTGGTTATTTTTCCCCGGCTCGGTCATAATTAGTACTTGGGGCCATGTGCCAAGCGGAAATGGATAAGGGGAATATCCTTCCTAGCCTTCTAGGCCATCGGTGTCCTTTTCCGATTTTTAAACTGCTGTCATCGGACTCTGGCATTTCTTACCCAATTCATTTGCTTTCTGTGTTAATCATATGCAATGAAGATATGCATGGCCAACATTTAAACAGGCTGCAGATCAATTAGCGGTCTTAAGTTTATCTGATTTTTATCAAAGAAGACAGAGCCGTGGGTCGATTGTCAGAGCCTGTGTCAAGTTGACCTTTTCAGAGATGTCTACATTGCCAGTCCCCTGGGCAACTTGTTGTCCCCTGTTAGTCTCTGAATGGCAGAAGTCTGTTCTGCTCAAGCACAAAGTATACACAGATGTCTATATTACATTCTTATAGGTGTGACAGCAACTGCATGTTGTATCTATAAGCTGTCCTTTCGCGGTGACACTTCCTCAATGATGATAAGCTAATTTATGCAACTAAATCTCCTTTGTGCAGAAATGAAAGCTAATTGAGTCATTACAAAGTAATTCAGGAAGGAATACCTTGTATAAATTGGCTTACTTTATAAATCCTTCTCAAGTGGTTTGCACGCATCCTAAATGGGACTAAGCAAAGCAGTGAATCTGCCAGAAGAGAGCCAGGTCGAAGCAGCCAGCTTCGGGGGAGCTGCGTAGACATCTTTAGAGCCTGTGAGAAAGTGACTGGAAGGAAAGTGAACAAAACCACCAGGGGTGTCCCGGGAGTCAGTACCTGTGGCGGGGACAGCACTGCCCTGACTCATCGTCCTTCGGGCCTCCGCGTCTGCGGGAGCACTGTCCTCTTCCTCCTCTGTAAGCAAACAACAGAAACGGCACGCTGAAGGGTTTCCTCAGAAATCACGAGACAGCACGCACCCCACTTTACGAGCAAAGCTGAGAGTTTACGACGCATAAATAGTCCCCCTCGAAGAATGAAACTGCTCGACATTCGCATTCCTTCGCCGATAATCTAAAGCTGAACAAACAAACCTCTAGCTAGTTTCCAAACAGCCACCTTACCAGTTGGCTGGATCAAACTGAAGATACGTACTGATGCCTCACACATTTTGTTTTGCAGGACAAACAGAGAGTCATCTGGAACACTCTTAAACCCAGACCGGCCCTTGAAATCCAGTCAAGTATCACCCAGCACTATCCGGACAGACCACATTATATCGAGGCAGGATAAAGCCACAGTCCCTAAAACATCAGGATAGCAGAGGAAAAATGTGTGATATCAAGTACAGTTAACCTCGAAGTCACTTACTGAGTATCGGATACTACGTGGTTTCTCCCTTGATCTTCACGGGAGGATACCAGAAGGATCCTCACTGTTTGGGACAATTCCCCCCAAATTATACTGTGGATCTATGTGTCATACACCACAGCAGGTGTTAAGATGTCACAGATAACTAGTTTTAAATCTTCATTTGACAGAGGAGTAAACTCAGGCTCCAAAAGGTAAAGAAACTTCCACTGTTTGTTATTCCGACTCAGGCCTGTGATCATAGCGTCCATGTGCTTTTTCCTGCATATGTTCCGGGCCTTCCCTTTGTTATTCCCACACTCTCCTGTCACGTTCAGTCCCCCAGTTACAGGAAGAAATAGAAGACTAACTGAGAAGAGTTTTCAACAGAGTCAACAGCCTTTAATTCTTTTACATTAAAGAAACATTTCTTATATGACCACTCTCCTCACCTAAGGACTTACCTACATTTTAGAAATATTTAAGGCAAGACGTATGAACAAAATGGCACGCCCAAGCAAAACTGCATTTAAAAAGAATCGTAATTTCAAGAAAAATAAAAAACTTTAAAATACGCGAAATATGTAAACATAACCATTATGGCTATTGATCCAATCAATAAATCGTCACTGAGTATTAACTACCTGCAAGAGACGGCCTCTCCCAGGGAGGCAAAGATAGTAAGAAGCTCCTGCCCTCAGGAAGCTGAGCGTCTTCAGGGCAGAGAAGACGGCAGCATCTAAAGGCCAATGGGAAGAGGGACCAAAAACCTGGCGTGTGAGACACGAGGTACTGAAGGAACGCGGACTAGAAAGCACCCAGGTGGGTTCTGAGGGATGGAGAAAATCGGATCCGCGAAGGTTCTGAGGGATGGAGAAAATCGGAATAGAGAGAGATGGGGAGGAGGACATTTCTAGACAGAGGGAGGGTCACCAGCAAAACAACAAAGCCCAGGGATATCCATTTGGCTACAGAATGCAGTACGCAAAGGGGAAGAACAGGATGGCAGAGAATGCTAGTAGTTTGGGCCGGTCGTCAAAGGGCCATGAACATTGGCTATGGACTTCAGACCTTGATTTGGTAGGCAGTACGAGCCCCCCAAAGATTTCTGAGCAGAGAAAGGGCGGGACTAACACTACGCCTGTGGAATGGTCATCTGATCCCATTGTCCCAGAGAGCCTGAAGGAGGGCATGAGGAGACAGAACACACGGAGTCTGGCTAAAGGGGAAGGAAGTCCTAACTGAAGGACAGAGGAAATGCAAGGAGCCGGTTATGAGAGGAAAAGGAACTCGAATCGATAAGCTTTGTGCCTGCCTGGATGTGGGGGGCTAAGGGAAGAAGAGCAACGGAGGATGATTCGAGTTTTGAGCTTAGTTGACAGAGAAATGGGAACCCCATTCCTAAGAAAAGAAGAGCCAAGATAAGCTATTTTGCTGAGGGAACACGGGAGCTGTGTGGGAGATTTAACGTACCAGTGGGGCAACCCAGAGGAAACATCCGGGAGCAACTGGAAAGCTTGGCAAGCTTGCGTCTACAGGAGGGTAGATGCAAAGTTTAGAAGGCTCACACAAACTTTAACGTGGTGACTCATAAAATTCACCATTTTACTCAAGCTTGAGGGGTACTGTACTTCTAAAACAAACAGACAGCTGTTCTGAATTTCTGTAACTCAATTCAAACAAAACAAGGAAAGCTCCAAAAAAAAAAAAAAAAAAAAAAGGAACGGCTGGAAGTATTTGGCACTTTATACACATTAAGTTGACCCCAGTGTTGGCAATTTAATGTGGTTCAGTCAAATAGCAATTAAGACATGGAAGACTTAATAAAAAATTGAATACCAAATCCTGTCTCTTTTCTTTTCAACAACAGTTATCTTACTTATGCCAAACCTCAAGGCCGAGTGATTGTATATGGCTCATTAGGGTGTTTTCAAACAAATTTTAAAGGTGCGAGGGACATTAAAGTCATTTGGTCCAACCGACTTCTTTTACAGATGGTTAAGTTTTTTCAAAGGAGAAGGAGAAAACTTTCCTTATTTGTCATACTTTCTCTTTCCCCAGCGCTCCTTCTCCTCCAAGCTGGTCACAAATCTGACAGTTGAGTCAATTCAAAAATCAAGTCAAAATCTTTAAGTACAATAATATAAGGAGCAGGATTTCTGGCTCTTAAGAAGGCATTAGGGGAGGGGTGCTTGAGTGACTCAGTCGGTTGAGCGTCCGACTTCCGCTCTGGTCATGATCTTGCTAAAGCCCCACTTCGGGCTCTGTGCTGACGGCTCAGAGACAGGAGCCTGCTAAGGATTCTGTGTCTCCCTCTCTCTCTCTGCCCTCTCCTGCTCACGTTCTCTCTTTCTCTCAAAATAAATAAACATTAAAAAAATAATTTAAGAAGACATTATGGAATACAGACTCACCCCCCAAAGTTCGTGTCAAGACATCACAAAAACTAATTATGGTAATTAAATGGAAAACTCTGCCCTTGGCAAAGTAAACAATGAACTTAGAATAATTTATTACTATGAATGTATTCTTATTTTATTAAAATTTAAGTGCCTATCATGTGCACAATGTATTCTTAAATTATCAGAATAATGAGATTAAAATATTTAGTCAAGTATCAATATTTACTGAGAAGTATCCAAATGCCATGTGAGATGCTGAACAAGCAGTATTTTCAAGGAGGAAACACTCATTAAAAAAACTTCCTTTCTCCATTTTAAACCTCGTAATGATATTTTTAGGTCAAAGCTTCTGCATTTCATACATCAGTTTTTCTTAACGACGTGCAAACGACCCCTTTTATCTTGGGCTAACAATACAAACAGCTCCCATACAAAAGAAAACGAAATCAAATTTGGGGTGTGTATGTGTATATACGTGTGTGTGTTTTAATCTTAGGGAGAAAAACTCAGACTGAATCTTGAACAGAATCTGGTACAAAGGAGATGTTCACTAAATATGGAGTGAATGAACAGATTCAAAATCACGAAAATAAATCCTACTATGTCATTTATTAACAGAGAAAAACTCTCCACACCAAAAACTATCTAAGTACAAATGAAAATTCTAGGCAATAATCACCTCCTCAATATATTAGAAATACACACACATGTTGTTTTATTTAGGTTTATTATTAAACATATTTTATTTTGGTGTTGAGTCACGATGTCATTATACAATACTAATTAATACCTCAAATAGTCAATGTTTGGGGGTTAATATATTCCACTCAACATTTTAATAACAGTAAACAAAAACAGCTCAGCTATGCGGTAAAAATCCATCAAACCACACAGATGGTTATAAGGTTTTCATTATGTGGTTTCCATAGCAATCATATTGCAAATCTGGAAGCTTCTTGCAAATAAGCAGCTTGTATTTACATGCCTCTCAGCGGCAGCACAAAACTCTGCAACATGTGATGCTATTATTCCAACCACACATCGTTAGCGGAATCATCAGAAGGTTTTGTCGATCGGACAAGATGAAAACAACAGCAAACTCACTGCAGGAGAGACTTCAAACACAGTCATACGTTCACTAAACTAATCAGCAAGTATTAGACGTTCTGATAGTCCTCGGAAGGTTTTAACGTTCTACCCGGTCAAAAATATGGACGTTCCAGGAGCAAACAGAACCCAGAAGCCTGACCTCCATTCTCACTCCCCTTTTCAGCAGGTACCTGGTCTTCCTTCTGAGGAGAGCAGAGAAAGGAAGAAGAGCAGAGAACGGAGTCTTCCCACATCTTTTTTAGGATGGCTACCATTTGCTTCTGTGGGAAAAGTCAAGACCTTTTTTTGTCCCCTGCTAGATTCATCAATTTAATTTACAAATTGAGCTAGTTCCATAACAGATGGATTATTACCCTAATAAGAATCATGAATCTGTCTAGCTCTGCGGTTTTTACAAATTGGCTATTTCTTCCTTACCAATGTTCTTTGTGTTAAGGGCAAAATAACCAAAAGAGAAAAAGCGATAAGCAAATGACACATACAGCTGACATGGCTCGAAAAAGGGGGAGGCCGATTTGTTAGCACCAAAACAGGGTGTGCGATGTTCACGTCAGGGCCGAAAACCGAACTTCTCACAACCTCCAGAAAGAAGAGGATGACACGCAGTGATTACCTTTCTCACTAAGTGCCTTTGGAAAACAGCTCTGCTGAACTACAATGTATTTTAAGGACCTAAAACGCAGAATCAAAAGCTATGCTCGGAAAAAAAGATTGGGTGTAGATCTCTACGTGCCCCGGCTTCATTTGGTTACGAGACTCGACGTCTGTCTCAAGAAAAGTGAATACATTTATTGCTTGAATGTTCATGCTGCGTGCATTTATATCCCTCATGTAACTAAATCCTCATAACCGTTCTAGGAGGTAACGATAGGTATTTTTACCATCATTTTATGGACGCGGAAATGAAAGTTACAAAGCTCGAATAACTTGTCCGAGTTCATACGTGCGATCAGAGCAGGGACTGAAACCGTGGCACAGGCTGCTTCTTTTCACCTTCTATTCAGTTCATACGTGGATTGTTTGCTACATTTAACGCACATCCCAGCTGTCTGGGGACTTGGAAGACATTTCCACATAAGTGCGCAGATTCTGTTCTGCCACAGCATCGTATGCGAGGGACATCTTTTTTTTAATGTTATTTTTGAGAAAGAGAGCGAGAGAGAGGCAGAGAGAGAGGGAGACAGGGGACCCTAGCAGGCTCTATATGGTCAGCGCAGAGCCCAATGCGGGGCTCGAACTCATAAACCGTGAGATCGTGACCTGAGCCAAGGTCTCAGACACCCTGTGAAGGACACCCTAAGGTAAGCGATCCTTGCAGTGATGATTTAGAAACAGAATTTCAAGCTGGGATGCCCCTGACACGCATCTCCTTTCTGTTCTCCCAGCCCGCCTGCCCCACCTCTGATGCGCACACCCTCGAGTGCCCTGAGCCAGCACACACCGCTTCATACTCTGTAAAGGTCTCTCACGTGATTCGTTATTGAAAAGATATTTCAATTATTTTATTGTGAAATAATATTTCATAATTCTTTCCAGGCCGGCCAGCTTTTCTTTCTCACTGACTTTCAATGAGGGAAACCACATTCGAACGTAGCCAGCGCATGGGATGCCTTTTCACAAACAAAGAAGTTTGTCTACATTCCAGAGCAACACACTGAACTGCACATTTCTCCAAGGGGTTTGGCCCCAGGGCGTCGCGAGCAATACGTCCCTGGCTGGGAGAAGACGGGACAGATGTAACGAGGGGAATGAGGACACCCGGCTCGTCCCCGCTCTACAGTGTGGAAGAGGGAGAAATGCAGGAAGCATTCACCCAAATGGCACCTGGGCCCCTCTGCGCTCTCAGGACCTGGGGCAAAGCTCGAAAGCTGGCAGCAGGCATAGTGGAAGAGCAAGGTCAAAGGGCTACGGGCAAGGGAATTCAGCCCAAGACCATGAGGAACAGTGAGTTCCCTAGGGGCCTACACTGGTGGCGGTGTTAAAATATGACACTTCTGCAGGATTTTTCTATCTAGTAGACTGACATAAGATTTTACAGACTGACATATATCTTATATACTTTTATAAAGATAGAAGCGTGTGCCTTTTAGTATTATGTGGACTTCAAGATGAACAGAAAGATAAAGATGGCTGAAATGGTATATTTAGAGTCATGCTTACTCTCCTGGAAATTAGGCAGACTGGGGCCTACTGTTAGAGTTCTAGTTGTTCAAGGGCGCCTGCGTGGCTCAGTTGGTTAAGCATTTGACTCTTGATTTTGGCTCAGGCCATGATCTCATGGTTGGGGGATGGAGCCCTGTGTCGGGCTCTGTGCTGAGCACGCAGATTCTTTCCCTAAGATTCTTCCCCTCTGCCCCTCCCTTGCTCATTCTTTCTGTCTCTCTCTCTCTCTCTCTCTCTCAAAAAAAAAAAAAAATATATATATATATATATACACATATAATAAAATGTTAAAAAAAACAAGTTCTAGGTACTCATGTGACCTCAAGCATGTAATTCTCATCTCAGTAAAGTACAAAGAATAATGTCCACCCTCAGGACTCTGAACAGGATTTCAGCAGGATAATGACATAACCGGATTTCTCAGGGGGAAAAAAATACACAATTAGCATCCAGTATCAGGGTCATTATCTTAGAAGCTAGGTGTTTTGCAACCACTTGCCTATGAATTAGGCACCCAAGAAGGTTAATATGATATAAAAGGCAGCAAAATAAGCAAGAGTTATTCAATCATTCAATCTAATTTTCAACCTTGACGGTGTATTCTTATAGGGTTTGACGGTGGAACTTCAAAAGCAAAACTAAACGGCACGAGATCATGGTACATTTCTGTACTATATTCAAGTTAGTCATTTACACACAAACCTGAAAACGCAAAAATAATAAATTTTCACAGACACTGAACTTGCTAACATCAGGGTTGGGATGTTGGCGGAAAACCTCAAATTCAAGCAAGAGTTTCACTGGACAGAATCTGGAAGAAATCTTAGGGAAAGAAACCTTAGCTATAATCTGGTTCCGCCTCCTGCTTTCATTAACGGGGTACCGAGCGACTGGGCCAAGGTCACGAGACTTGCTCTTCTCTCCCTGCACTGCCTTCTATGCAACGGGCACTGTGGACATTTCTGGAAAAGTCTCTGCTGTTCCAGAGGTCCTTCTCTATTCAGGAGCGGTCTCACACAGACCTGATCACCCACAGGCAACTATGGTAAGCAAAAGAAGTATGTCGGTTAAAAAATAAGGTTTTAACAGGCCAGATCCTGTCCGTCAGAAGGGAGCGTGAGTCAGGAGAAGGCCCGACTCCCAAAGAGGCACCAGGCATGAGGCAACAACGCAACGTGGCCCTTCCCTGTCCCGGTGCGTATTCTACTCACGCATGCCACGACAGAAAATTCTCCTAACCCTTCCGTAAAGCTCAAACTCGTAGCTTTGTAATTAACATCCATAATAAATTCTGCAGTATTAAAATTCTTTTAACCCAAGAAGGTCAAATTAAATTGTTTCTCAGGTACAGTAACCTCCATCTGCCTGTGGACTTCTGGTACCGTTATCGTTTGCCGCTGATAATAGCTCTGGTTTTTAATTTAAACTTTTTTCTTCTTCTTCGTGTTACATAAGCTGTATCTGTTCATTGCTGGAAGTCAGACAACAGAAATATGCAAATATATGTATATATATCTTTTTTCTTTTTAAATCATCCAAGACTGATCCATAACATCTTCTCCTAGACCACACCTCTACTCAGTTTCTAAGTAATAAGAATATCCCAATATATACGTATTTCATTACTAGGGAATATGTACATTATTTCATATGAAATACATATAAGAATTATCCATTCTTATCCAAACGTATTTTTGTTTTTTATTATAAAACAAAATTTTGAGTCCCTTTTTAGAAAATAAAACACTTCATCTCAACTTAGATTGTGGTTTAAATTTCATTCTGTAAAAAATACTATCTAATGATAAACAGGGTGGTGTTGAGATTATTTCATTGTAACTTGGCTGTTTTATAAAGATCGACAACTCTAACCTTAGAGAAAAGCAGGCAGACGGAGCCAGAGCTCAGCTGTTATAGGCTTTGGCTCTGTTTCCCCTGTTCGCTTATGCAAACACACTCATCCTCTCCTGGTGCGGTGCTCCTTCACCTCGTTTTCAAGAACCTAGGAAAGAACAAGCACGGGAACAGAAGAGGACCCGTCGCCCGTTAGGCTGGTTGGTTCCACACCCCTTGTAATAGCGGTGGTTTCGAGAGCCTTCTGGGAGGTGGAGGGTCTATGAGGTCAAAACTATTTTCACAATAAAATGAAGACATTTGCCTTTTTTGTTGTGTTAACATTCGCACTGATGCTGCAGAGCAATGATGGGGAAACTGCTGACACCTCAGCATAAATCAGGGCGGTGGCACCAAGCTGTCACTGCATCTTCGCTGCTTTGCGCTAGCATTAAAAACAAACGAGCCGGTTTCACCTAAGAATGTCTGTGGGGAAGCAGTCCGAATTACTGTTTTCATGTCATATCGAGCCTGAGCACACGTCTATTTCATATTCTGTGTGACCGAATCAGGAGACGGCACGAAGCGCTTCTGCCGCGTTTCTAGATGTGCAGAAGACAGAGTGGTGAGCTGAACGCGCTGCTGTTTTTCACAGAACACCATTTTCACTTGAATGAATGAATGACAGACAAACTACGGTTACGCAGACGGGGGAATCTGGCAGACATTTTCTCAAGCAGGAACAAAATGAGCTCGTTATTTCAAAGAAAACAACTGACCTCTATTGCCACGATAAAACTTAAGCTTTCAGGCAAAAATTGGCATTTTAGAGACTTAGATCCACCACTGTGAGCCTGACCCCTCCCCAGGATCGAAAGACTTTTCTAATGAGATCGGTGGTGATATTAATGAATCGTCGGTTTTTAACTGTATCATAATTTCACCAATACTTGGAAGTTCTGCATAATACAGCAAACCAATACTTTCCAAATGACCAATGTATGATGTTACAAAACATGCGAAGAGATCCAGTCAAAGTAGAAGACAGACTCATGAATTTTAATGTAACAAAGTATGGAAAGTTCATTGATATGGTTTTGGATTCCATCTTGCAACTAACCTTCAATGTGTCCAGTCTGGGTACAGGATCAAAGAAGAATATCTACCATTAGCTCCCAGGACTGCTAAAACACTTTCCTTTTCCTATGATACACCTGTGTGAGGCTGGGTTTCTCCATATGCTGACTAGACTTAAATCAAACCAACATATCACAACGGAGTGAATGCAGGAGCAGATCTGAGAGTCTGCGTGTATTCTTTTAAAATAGACACTCAAGAGATCTGCCAAAATGTAAAGCATGCCACTCTTTTCACGGATATTTTAGGAAAATAGAGCTATTTTTCCTGAAAATATTTTTCAGGAAATAAAAATTGCTATTTTTATTACTATTAATTAAAATTACTACTTTACTCACTGGTAATAGGTTTATCATTGAGATTTTTTTAACTCATTGACAAACATTTTTAATATTTCTGAGTTTTAATTTCTAACATAGTAAATATTGAGAGGTGTAACCCACATAAATAAAGATTTCTGGGGTCCTTACTAGTGTTTAAAATTGTAAAGGTTCTTGAGATGAAAAAGTTTGGGAATCACTGCTCTTTTTCTTTTCTTTTCTTTTCTCTTTTCATTTCTTTTTTACGTTTTTGCTTAAATTCCAGTTGACATACTGTGTGATATTAGTTGCAGGTGTACAACACAGTGATTCAATACTTCGGTCAATACTTCCATACTACACCCGGCGCTCATCAAAACAAGGTCACTCCTTCATCCCCATCACCTATTTCATCCATCTCCCCACCCCCACCCCCACTTTCTGGTAACTACCAATTTGTTCTCTATAGCTAAGAGTCTGTTTCTTGGTTTGCACCCCTCCCCCCTTGTTTTCCCTTTACTCATTTGTTTTGTTTCTTAAATGAGTGAAATCATATGGTATTTGTCTTTCTCTGACTGACTTATGCCACTTGGCATTGTACTCTCTAGTTTCATCCATGTCATTTTAAATATCTAAACATTGTTGATCCACGACATGAAAAAAATTGATGGCCTGGTAACCCAGAACACTATTTGATAATTATTTTATATTCCCAAAGCACACAATCTCAGGATTGAATCTCATTACACTGTTGACTCATATTGAGCTGCTGACCAAAGTCCCTATGTGTTTTTCCCATTTGCGGTGAAGCTAAGGCTTTCCTTTCTTGTCCTTGTGAAACAAGATTTGTGGAGCGAGTGTGATCTCCTGTTATATTTCATCTTGCTGGATTTGATCCATAATTTCAGTCTATTGAGAGCATAGCCTGTATCTCTTCATCTAGGCATCAACGAATACAATGGTATGACAATACCGAGAATTAAGCTCTAAGACATTCATGAAATAAATTAATCGGGACCCTTTGGGCACAGCTGTATAGTCAGTTATCCAATGGCCTTTATGCCCGTAAAAATTTCATGAGAATCTTGGCCAAATGCCTTACTTAAGTGTAGTTATAGGTCTGTCATTTCCCTGAACATATGCTGGGTTCTAGTAATGATTATTTCATCTTCTAGATAGCACGGAAGACTCTCTTTGATACCTTATTTTAGAGTCCACGTCAAAATTCCTCAGCCGTCTAGGGTTTGCAGAACCCACCCAGAGTGGATGATGTGGCACTTCTCCTAGGAGCTCACAGCTGTGTCCCCTACTAGGAACCGTCCTCAGCTACAGGGAACTGCCTCGCTCAAGATTACACCCCTCCCAGAGGACAGCCTGGAGCCAGGGATTAGCTGCTGTGGGAACATAAAGACATGCTCTCTTTGCTTCAACAGCAACCTTGAAGAATCATCTCAGACCCAGAGCTCCCCACGAGTTCGGCCGAGGCTTCCATCACAGCTGTGTTGTAGACCAGTTTCTCCCACCCGATTCTGCCTTCCTTGCTTTCACATGAGGGTATCTCCCAAGATCACTTGTCAGTGGGTCTTGTACATACAACTGTCTCATTGTCTGTTTCAGGAGACCCAACTTCAGATACTGCAACTTCCTGCTCTTTTTGAAGAGTTCACCATTTAATCGCTAGACTCCATACTTCTGGCATCTCTCTCTTCCCGCATGTTTTCTTTAAAATCAGTGACAGTAATTCAGTGATCTCATTCACGAGTTGTCTTCTGACGTAGACTTAAATAAACCAGGGGCAAACTTAACTCCTGTTCATGTTTGAGACATGGCTCAAGTGTCCCCCAATCAGGGTGCTTTCCCCAAGCCCCTCCGGGCAGCTGGGCACCCCCCTTGGTGATCTCCCGGCCTTAGTACAGGCCCCTATCATCACTGCTGTCATAAAGCACAAATGTTTGTCTATTCGTCTCCTTTTCCTCCAACTGTGAACTCTCCAACCAGGCCTAACAGAGGGGCTGGAACAAAAAATGTTTTCCATGAATGTCTGATGAACGAAAATCAAATGGATTCCGGTTAGCTGGGTACTCTATCAGAATCTCTCTGCCCATCCTGGGCTTCCGTCACCTCCTACCAATCTTACCAATTGGAGGATAACTCTTGACAGTAAAGGAACAAATAAAATAGAAACTGATTGTTTTCTTGGAATTACTGCTCCCCCCCCCCAATTTCAAAAAGAAACAAAACCACAAAGCAATTATACACCTTTTCTTATACTTGGCATAATTTACAAATGTCAGTTCTTTTTACATTTTCCTTGGTTATCTAGCCATTTCAGTGCTTACTATAGGACCCTGTAAAAGTTGTATTAATTGGATAGATTGTAGCACAACGATACTGATACATTTTAGTTCCTCTCCCCATTTTCCTCACTGGGATCATTTGGAATTAAATGGTATTTTAAAATACTCATTTTGGGGGCGCCTGGGTGGCTCAGTCGGTTAAGCATCCAACTTTGGCTCGGGTCATGATCTCACGGTTCGTGGGCTCGAGCCCCGTGCCGGGCTCTGTGCTGACAGCTCAGAGCCTGGAGCCTGTTTCCGATTCCGTGTCTTCCCCTCTCTCTGCTCCTCCCCCGCTTGCACTCTGTCTCTGTCTCTCAAAAATGAATAAACATTAAAATAATAAAAAAAATACTCATTCGTCTTTAATACCATACATTTGTGCCTATTCTTTCTCTGACTTTACTGAAATCTACCTTCCTAAAGTCTGCAAATATGTCTGGGTGATGGCAATGTTATCCTTGTTGGATGTTAAGGTGACAACTGCTTTTGTCTAATTTTTTCCACAATTAAATCTGGATAAGGCAGCCGTTTCCCTATTTATTTTCTATATTCTTTGGCCTCCTTCATTGGTTCATATGCTACTCTACGTTCAAACTATACCTGAAAAAGGAACAAGACGCAATGGTAATGACTGCTTATTGCGTTTCCCCCATCTCTATATTCTTAGTGTCAGTTCCTCGTAGTTGAAGATTCCTTGTTGCTGAATACTAAAAAACCTAACTGGGGAGCCTGGAGGCTCAGTTAGTTAAGCATCTGATTCTTGATTTCGGCTCGGGTCATGATCTCATGGTTCCTGAGTTCAAGCCCTGTGTCGGGCTCTGCCCTGACAGTGAGGAACCTGCTTGGGATTCTCTCTCTCCCCCTCTCTTTTCCTCTCCCCTATTCATGCCCCCCCAAAAAAAAACCCACCTAACCATCCCAATCCCTAGCTCTGTGTGTCCAGCCATAAGAAGCCGAGGGTGGGGAGAAAGGCACTCTCAGTCTCTCAGCCCTTTGTGTTCAATTGAAAGCAATAGTTACCACCTGCTTAGAAGCCCTAAATCCAAGGAATGGAAGAGATTGAACACACAGTATTGAATATTTAATATTTATAGGGCAATTATCAAATAACAGCCCCACTTGTATTTTTCTATTACCACCACATGCTCCCTCTGTGATATGTAACTTCCAGTTTGGGACTAGATATTATGAACTACATCAATATCTCTGGCAGATCACCATGACGTATTGTTCACCTAGAGGAGTGGTTTTCAAACTTCGGAGGGCTTATTAAAACCCAGGTTGCTGGGCCCCACCCCTAGAGTTTCCAATTCAGTAGATTTGGCAGGTGCGATTCTAAAAAGTTTCCAGCCCACGTTGCTGGTCCCGGGACCACATTTTGAGAACCACTGACATAAGGCATACCTTCCGAGGCTTTCTTTTACATAAGGGTTCAATGGTGTGGGTGCTATCATAATTTGAATGTAAGTTAATTAGAGCATTGTATCTTCAAGTGTTACTTGCCTTTGAAACTTCAAAAGATAGGTATACCTCACTAATACTAATATAAAATTAATTATAATGGAACCAGTAAAGCAGAAATGAGTCCCATATTAATCCCCAAAGACATAATGGGACCATAGAAATGCAAATAAAATTTGTATTCCAGAAGTTCATATTACTCTCTTTTATGAGCTGTGCAAATTTAGCAAGCTAACTAAACTCTCTGAACCTCCATTTTCAATCTGGAAAACAGAAACACAAAATTGACTGTAGGGAATTATTGTGAGTATGAAACGAGGTTAAATTGGCCAATATAATGCCCAGGACAGTGAAGATTCATAATCGCATGATTATAAGAATAATCTGAGAATTGCCTTTCTACCAAGTACCATGCTAGCCACTATATGCACCCATCTCATTCAATCCTCAAAACCCTATAGAGGAAGGTAGTGCTGTTAGTCCCATTGTACAGATGAAGAAATGAAGGCACAGAAACATTTAAGCAACTCGCTCAGCATAACACAGCAGTAAGAAGCAGTGCCAGATTTCGAACCCAGGCAGTCCGCCTTCCAGAACCCAAGTTCTGAAGCACTATGCTTTCTCTTCCCTTTCGGTGCAGGACCTTGCATGGATCACTTGTTCTTGTGTTTGTTTACTAATTAAACCGCACTTGAACCTACTGCCATAACTTGTAACTTATGAGAAAGTTAACATTCATGATGTCATATTGACATATATCCTCTTTTTTTAAACACTCCTCAATGACAAAATAACTTGGCTACCTCTGACAGTATGGAAAAAAATAGCTCCCTTGAAAAATAGTGTACCCCGCTGAAAAACAGGAGAAGAGCCATGTTTGTAATGGCTACAAAAAGCGAAAAGCTTGGCATTTGCCCCTTCCATTTTTCTTTCAGTTGGAAGGCAGCTTGCAAATGGAAAAATCATCTCCCATCACCTCCCGCTCAGAGGCCGAATCTGATGAAAACACAGAGGAAGGCCCAGCCCTGGAGCAAGCCGAGCTTCCGTCCTAGCCAGGAGCCTAAGAAGATTGATTAATCCTGAATGAGACAGCTCTAGTTTCTCACCAGATTTGACTGTAGCAAGGCATGAAAAATGCAGCAAATTAAAGCACTTTACATAACAGGAAAGAATGGCACTCGGGAAATAAAAATGTCCCGAACCTATGAGGGGCTGTGCGTGGACTTTCAGAATTACGGGCTTAAGGCATTTTCAATTCGAAGTTAAGAGGTATTGGTTGACACACGAAGTTATGATAAAATATGTGAGAGTGTCTAGAAAAGATCTTCTAGAACTAGTTTGTTTCTGTAGAGAGGAATTGCTGAAAGAAGCAAGGTAGAACCTACAGGGGGGGAAGACAGGGAGGTCAGGCACACAGCGCTCATTTGGTGGAGGTCTGGGTGTTCACTCCTGCAAAATAGTATTTGGTGTTCTTTAAAGTGCATAAGAATAAAAGTTTGAGGCTTAAAAAACAACACACTTATACGGGGTGCCTGGGTGGCTCAGTCGGTTAAGTGTCCAACTTCGGCTCAGGTCATGATCTCAAGGCTCGTGAGTTCGAGTCCTGCGTCAGGCTCTGTCTGTGCTGACAGCTCGGAGCCTGGAGCCTGCTTCGGATTCTGTGTCTCCCTCTCTCGCTCTCTGCCCCTCCCCCGCTGGTGCACATGCTCTCTCTTTCTGTCAAAAATAAACATTAAAAAAAATTTAAAAACCTTATAGAACTACTGTATGACCCAGTTATTCCACTTCTGTGTCTTTATCCAAAGAACACAAACACTTTAATTCCAAATACGCGCTCCATGTTACTGCAGCATTTTTTACAATAACCGAGATACGGAAACGACCTAAGTGTCCACTGATACTTGAATGAATGAAGAAGAGGTGGTATATTTGCACAATGGATTACTACTCAGCCACAAGAGAGAATAAAATCTTGCAATTTGCCACCAATGGATGGACCTCGAGAGTATAATGTAAGTGAAATAAGTCAGATGTCAGATGGGGAAAGACAAACACCACACAATTTCACTTATATGTAGAATCTAAAAAAAAAAAAAAAAGGCCACAAAAACCCCCACAAAGGAACAAAGAAAATAAAGCAAAAACAAACACATAGATACAGATACGGAGAACAGACTAGCGGTTACTGAAGAGAAGGGGGTCAACTATATCATGAATGGTAACTAGACTTATAGTGGTGATCACTTTGTACCGTGAATTTAAAGCTGTATACCTGAAACTCACATAGTAAAAAAGCGGAGGTAAGGAACCACACTTGCTCCGTTTTGACTCCCTAAAGGGATAAGCTGTACTCTCGTCTGCAAAATGCCCTTTACTTAGATTCCAGAAATAAGGCCACCACAAACAAAATGTCCACTCTCCTGTAAAAGGGCCAGGGTATTTTTAACGTCCATGGCAGGCAAACCAGATCTTTACTTTTTTAAGGTCTCACCCAACAAGTGGCCCAGGGAAACCCGTGGAGTAAATGTATCCATTCTAGAAACAGGAGACTCTGCCACCTTAGGGACCTGTAGTCCAGGCAGTGTCAGTGCGCGACAACTACCCCCAGGCTCTTTTCCGGTATGACAAAGCATTCTTGTTTTCCCACCCCAGACTCACAACCATTCAGATTTTTTTAAGCTAAATATGACGTTTTACAAACTTTTCCTGGCATTTGTAGTTAAAATAAAGGTTATGCTGCAATTGTGTATATTAAAATGCAATTTAGGGTTTATATCTGATTAAATAATGCAATCAAATATGTACATTTAATGACACGCCCAACTATAGTACTTATTTAAAGGATCGTTCAAGGTTCATTGTCCATACTTAGAGTAAATCATTGGTTGCGAGAGAATATATGAAATGACATCAACTTTCCTGAACAGTCTAATTAGGAGAATACTGCTAGCATCCTGAAGCAGTTTAATTACATGACTTATTCACACCTACTGTAGCTACCTGAGAGTAGTTATCAACCAGCTCTTCCAGAATCCAGGTAGCTATAAACAATTTTATTATGTGATCCTTACTTAGCTTTAGAAAATAATTCCTGGATTAAAAAACTCAAAAAGAAAAATGATCTCAATATAGTTCACTTTCGTGAGGAAATACAATACACTACTTGGCATGTGTCCACAGGAAAAGTCTGGCTCCCAGATGCTTCTGGCCAGCCCACAGTGGATTTCACAATGTTTAAACAACTGACAACGTGCACTCATAGCACTGATGACATAGTGACCAGAAATTCAGCAGGAGTCTGTCTCATGGGTATTTTCAGATATTGAAAAGTAGTATCAAAACAGTACAAATCACAGACACACTTTGCAAACCCAAGAGATGCAACACAACTCAATTAGCCTTTTTTAAAGTAGATGTCACCAAAATTAGAGACTTGTTGTACCACTTCCAGAAATAAGCTAAATGTTTCAATACTTTTTATTGTATTAGTCTTCTTGCAAATGAAAACAACTAAATTCTAATTTGCTTTCTATATCAAAACTCCAACAAGAGATGGACCGTTTCCGTAGCTCGTTCATTATAATCATGCAATGTATATCAATATCCATGATTTCCTAAGAGCTATACCTGTTTATATTAGTATAAACCAAATGAAATTCCTGATATTTTACCACTTCTGATCTCCGAAAACAATAACCTCCTAACGCTAAAGAAAAGCTTCAAAATTTTGACATCGAAGTGGTAGCCCAGTGGTCTTACATATAGAAAATGTTCTTCACAACTGGTCTGCAATGTATCATTAAACTAGTCTGATATACTTTCTAACCGGGAAGGTTCTGAGTAAAATCTACTTCCCACTATGGCACATTCAAGCATAAACAAAATACTGTTAATATTTAATATGAAATCAGCTGTCACAAATGTAGCCAACAGTGAAAAAGCAATGATACAAATAAAATTACTTTGTGCGATTTTTCCTATTTCCAGATGACAAGTTTCTTAGAGACGATACTCCCTCTCTTAATAACAAACAACTTCTGTCACATAATGTTTATGCCGTGTAAGTTTTGCAAATCAATAGTGTAAAAACTGGTCTGACTTCCTGGGAGAGAAAATGATTGATCAGCACAGGGAATAAAATATGTTATTGAAATTAGAAGAACTTCATTTGATTGGAATGCCGACCCCATTGTGAACATACAGTCTCATGTAACCACATTAACCTCACCTGACACGACCTCAAATAGAAACACATTATTATTCTTCAGTTATAAAACCGGAGCATACATTTGGATCTGGATAGATCTCTATGTTGATAGAACTTCTGAGTAATTCTTTGTATATGCAAATGTCATTTTTCCTATAAATCATCATCAGTAGGCATTTAGGATCTTTTCCGTCACAAATCCAACAAAATTTTTTTCGTATCGAGAAGTGATTAATATTAAGAGTCTAAAGCCCATTGGTGCTCAGGAGAAAAATATTAGACACCTCACATCTGCCTCGTATATGCTCAAAGTTTTGTTTATTTGACTTGAAATAAAGTATATAAATCAAGGACTTATCACTAAGCCAATTCTCTATTGTTGTGTATTTGCAATTACTGATTAGGAATTCAGCGTCTAGCAATACGGTCGACCAAGCTGAAACAGACCTGGCTCTCCTCAGTTGCTCAAAGGGGAATGCTGACCATTTGCAGGCTGGGGTTGGGGCTGGAGCTTTAATATCTTCACAGATACAGGAGACGTGGCCTTGGGCCCATGAGAAGCAGAGAGCTGGAAGTAAGACCCCCACCAACCCAGGGAAACCACAAGGAAGCTTTTTGTCTTTCTAGGGCTCTGGCTGGTGGTGGTCAGAGGGGGAGGGAAAGGGTTTCCTGTGAGAAATCAAAACCCCAGGCCTGTACAGTGTGAGTTCCAAATTTATACTATCTGCAAGTGTCGTTTTCCCAAGCCAAGAAATGTAACCTAAAAACTGTGGCAGAAACAAATGCGAAGGCACGGTGTGGGGCCAGGGCACACACAGCACTCCTGCAGGGCCAGGGAGAAAACCTGGCCCGCTCCCGATATGTGCAGCGAGCACCAGAGATGCCCAAGTAAACAGGCAGATCCTGTGTGGCCGCCTCTCACGGAAGTCGACACGGAATGCTTTGAGACCACAAAGCGGAGCGGAGAAACTAAGGAGAGGTCCGAGGAAGTGCAAATCGTTATTTTCAGAGCATTGCTGAGCCAGAGATTCAAAATGTGAATTGCGTTGGTCCCTCTGCTTTTTCACCCAGTGAAGAAGGATTGATCCCGAGTGAATATTTTCTGGGGCCCAGGACCATCTGGTTTTTAATGTCTCAAGCAATGGGGTTTCTTCCACCACTTCCTTTGGAGCGTCTTTTTTTGTTGTTGTTGGGGCAAAAAAAAAAAATAGGTTTAGATGTTAAAAGAGTTTGGCAGTTGTTTTTAAAAGTCTTTTTCTTTCTTGTTAACTCTTTGTTAAATCCTTCCACGAGTACAAATTCCCCTCTCTCCCTATGACATGAATATGCTATAATCCGGCCTCTTCGAAATATACCAATAGTTCCCCGACCTGAACATTTTTTAATAAACTCCCTTCCCTCAATCGCTTCCCTTTCATCTTTGGAACGCTCCTAGGGGGTGTTCAGACCACATTTTGTTCACTGGGTACGAGCCTTTCAGATACATCATCTACTGCCATAGACTCGGCTTTGATCATTGTTTCTTATCGGTCTCTCCTCAGTCTCTGGTAACTTTTCCAAAACTATTTCTTTCTGAATATTTTATACTGCTATTCAACGAATTGAGTTTTAGTGGTCAACGAATTGAGTTTTAGTGGTCGATACTGTATCCACCGTGCCTAGAACAGTGCCTGACATATAACAGCTACCTAATAAATATTTGTCGCATGAATAATTGATAATAATTTGTTGCAGGCGATGTGGATGGAGCTAGCGAGTATTATGCTAAGCAAGTTAGCCAGGGAAAGACAAATACCATATGATTTGGCTCATATGCGGATTTTAAGAAAGAAAACAAACAATCATAGGGAAGAAAAAGAGAGACAGACAAACCAAGAAACAGCCTCTTAACTAGGGAACAAACTGATGGCTGTCAGAGGGGAGGTGGGTGGGGAGATGGCTTAAACAGGCGATGGGGATGAAGGAGTGCACCTGCGATGATGAGCACCGGGTGACATATGGAAGTGTTGAATCACTAGACTGTACACCAGAAATTAATATATCACTGTATGTGAACTGGAATTTAAGTAAAAACTTAAAAAAAAAACGAACTTTATTGATTGAATAATAGTTGAATTGCTCTCATAGAAGTTAGGCTTTTTTCTTTTTTCTTGTCTCATTTCATTTTATGTTTCATTTTCTTCACTGTTCCTTTTCAGTTCGTTTATTGGAATTTTAAACGACTGGGGTGCCTGGGTGGCTCAGTCGGTTAAGCGGCCGACTTCGGCTCAGGTCCTGATCTCGTGGTCTGTGAGTTTGAGCCCTGTGCTGACAGCTCAGAGCCTGGAGCCTGTTTCCGATTCTGTGTCTCCCTCTCTCTCTGCCCCTTCCCCGCTTGCACTCTGTCTCTGTCTCTCTCTCTCAAAAATAAACATTTTTTTAATTAAAAAGAAAGCATTTTATGTGATGACTTCTGAATACCTTGAAATTAATGCTAGACTCCCAGGAAACAGTAAGCAAACAACTAGACTCAAAACTCACATGTTTCAAACTGTCTAGACACGTATATCTACATGTTTTGAGGTTATCGCCTCTTACGTTTATGCCTTAAGCAATATGTAGAGAGATTACATCTTATTATGAAGATGAATGACCTTCGTCTTGACCAGCCTAATCAAGCTAGGTTTCCAGGAAGAACTCAGATGTAAGGTAAGTTTTGAAAGAAAACACGGGCTGAGCGGGGAAGTGAAATGAGGTTATCTGGGATACGAGAGCATGTAGCAGGCAATGTAAAATCAGGAGCGGGACATGTAAACAGCGGGCTGAGAAAAGGAGCCGGCTTAATTGAAGGAAAGGGTGTGGACCAGAGAAGGGAAACAAAAGACTTCAGGGAGGCCGTGGCTGGTACTAGGAGGGAGCGCACTGCAATCTTGACCACGGCCTTCCTCTTTTCCAGACCCGCCAAAAACCCTTCCACGCCCACCGCCTCAGAGGCGTGGCTTGAAAGAGAATTTCTAAGCGCTTTCCCCGCACCGCTTTCGAAGCACCGATTCTTTGTTTCACAATCCCTTTCCATAGCTGAGCTCAGTTTCTAAACTTGAAGTTCGTCATTTTCTTACCGGTTACAGGAAACCCTGATTTTTGTCCTTGCGGATGTCAGCTTTTAAAAATCGCGGTTACGATCCTGTGCTCTCTAGACCTACTTTACCTGTGGTCTTTAATGAATGAGTGGGAGCAAAGGAGACTGTCATTTCCTGGGAAATGTCTTGTTTGAGATGACTAACCTACCAGAGGGACACGGTAACTCGAGTGGGGCCTGTTGCTCACAGTACATGATCTATCTTTAATGGGACAAAAGATTGATGATATTGGAGCTTTTCATCACTCAATGTATTGCATTTCACAAATTTATTTATTTGAGACTCTGCTCGCTGGAACAGTAATGTTAGATTTTAATGAGGTTTTGGGAGATCGGCCATACTTCAATAGACCACTGATCATATACTGGTTAGTAAATCATTCCTTTAAGATTCTGTGGTAATTGGTGTTATTAGGAAAAGAATTATCACAGAGAGAAAAAGAGTTTCTCTTAACTAACAGACCCCTCTAACTGAAGACTATATTATATTTAGACTTCTTACGAGGGCACTTATCTAAGTATTATTCTAGGGAATGCCAAGAAATGTAAGGTTTGATCCCTGCCCTCAAGGAGCTTGGATGTATAATAAATATATTAACGAAGATAAGTTATAGAGATTCATCCATTTGTTTGCTGAATAAATAATGACATGAAAAGTAACAGAAGATTTACAGAATGGTGGGTGACAACATAAAAAATGCCACAAAGCTGTGTGTGATTCGTTTTCGAACATATGGCACCGCAGAAGTTAAGAAAGGCAGCGGCCACTTTAGGCTGGGATGGGCGGAAGAATCTTTCTGGGGAGATGGGATTTGGTCGGGGCCTGGAAAGTCAGGAAAATCTGGTTAGGAACGGAACTGAAAGGAGAACATTCCGTATAGATGGATATATATGGACAAAAACGTTCAGAAAAGTAAAGAATGAAGAGGAGCCAGTTGGTTGAAACTGGAGAGGTGGTGCAGTGTGACTGGCATCGGGCTGGAATGTGAGGTTTCCAGCAGCCCATGGAAGACCTCCAAATGTCGAAGGAGTATGGCCTTTGTCCTTTGGGAAGTGGAGAGCCAGCCGACATTTTGCAGCAATAGAAGATAAGCCTTACAAAACTTCTGAATTTTATTTTTCTTGAAAAGATTCTCCCTATTAAATGAAAAATTAACCCATTTATCAAGGATATTTTAAGTTCTTTTGCATCTGCTGTCTCCCAGCATCAGCTAAGACATTCTTGGTAAAAGCGTCAATGCCCAGAACGGTAGAGGACATGGTAATAATGTATTTATAGCATGATGCTATGCTGTGTTTAGTATTATACCATTCCCTACCTTAAAATACTGTACTGTGCCCCATAAATATAGAGAATTTTCAAGGGCCTTTTACTTGTTTCTAATGGGCATCTGCTCTATAGCTTATGGCTAGTGAGATTATATTAGAAAACATGACAGGGGAAGAGGGGAAAGGAAAAAAAGACACAGAGAGGGAGGGAGATAAAACATAAGAGACTCTCAAAGACTAAGAACAATCTGAGGGTGAGGGGGGTGAGGGAGGTGAGGGAGGGGGGAGAGGGGGTGACGGACATTAAAGAGGGCACGTGTTGGGATGAACACTGGGTGTTATATGTAAACCAATTTGAAAATAAACTATTATAAAAAAAAAAAGAAAACATGACAGATTTGATTGTGGACCGGGCAGATGGAAAAATGAAAAAAAATCAACCAAAAGTGTTATCTTATGCCATCTGGGTGAATTTTTGTCCTTTAAGTACTTCATTAATTCAACATATTGATTTAAGACAGGGCACCTAGTGCTACGTAGGTGATGAAAGCAGTGAGATGAAGCACAGGGCTGGGGTAAAGAGTGGGTAAGAGTCCAGTCTGTCTGGATAAAGGGTCTGCGAGGGGGAATGGGAGCGGAGAGGCAGATGTTAAGTCACGTCATGGAAGGGGCTCAGGCCTGGCCCGTGAGCTTGGCCTTGATCCCCTCAGCAGTGAAGACCCGCAAAGGTTACTGAGCGAGGGTGACTTTGACCATGTCATGTTTTAGGAAGACCGGTCTGTTGGCAGTGCGTAGAACAGATTATCAAGTCGGTGTGGGAGACAGACATACACGTAGGAAGTGGGGAGAGCACTTAGGAGCTGTGATAATGACTCAGGTAGAGGAACTGTCGAAACTTGAGTGAGTGGAGAACTGGAGAGGATGAATGATGCTTTGGAGGCAGAATCAGGAGCAACTGGCAACTGGCTGGATTAGGGCAGTGGGGATCAAGGAAGGAATCCAGGGTGGTTTTGAGTTTTGCTTTATTTTTTAAAATCCGGATGACTATTAATGTTGTTAATAGAAATAGAAAAGAAAGGAGGAAGAGCATTAGTAAGGCCGTTGATGAATTTGATCTTAGATACAGGTTTGGCATGACGGCCAAAAGTCACTTGAAATATGAGGCCGAAGCTCAAAGGAGAGGTCAGACGTGAAGATGAGATTTGACTGGTGTATTGTCCTTTCTGGTGGCTTTGGTACAGGTGTGCCAGCAAGTGTGTGCGTGATATCTAAGGACAAAGCGATTCTCACGTGTTTCTGCTGAGAGGCTGTATAGCTATTGGCTAAGAGTCAGAATGCCTAGGTTCAAGTCCTAATTCCTCTACTTGGTTTCCTTACCTATAAAATAGAGGTAGTAAAAATACCTGGGCCGTAAAACATTTATACTTAGTAAATGAGAAAATACTTAGCAAAGTACCTGGAACATACTAAGAGTTATCTGTTATTGTTATAATTATCATTTCACCTTTTTTTTTTAATAAACTAGCTACGCAGGGAAGACATTTTGTGTTGCTCTCAATGTTTAGATGTTAGTCTAGATGATTTACTTTGCCTACCTCTTCAATCCCATTCTAACCTCTGAGTGGCTGCCAGTGGTTCTTGAATACCTCAGCATTCTCTGGCCTCAGGGTCTTTACAATTGATGTTCCCTGTGCCTAGAAAGTACTTCATCTGACTTCCTACATTTACCAGTTTTATCCAAGAAATTCCAGTTTAAATGTCACCTCTTCCTTTTTTTAAAGTTTATTTATTTTGAGGGGATGCATTAGTAGGGAAGGGACAGAGAGAGAAAAAGAGAGAGAGAGAGAGAATCAAAAGCAGGCTCCAGTGACAGCAGGGAGCCTGAAGTGGGGCTCAAACCCATGAACCGTGAGATCATGATCTGAGCCAAAACCAAGAGTTGGACTCTCAACCGACTAAGCCACCCAGGCGCCCCTAAATGCCACATCTCCCTTGACCACAGACTATAAAACAGTCACTCCTTCCATATCATCCTGTGATCTTCACGGTGCTTACTACAATCCATAATTATCTTACTAGAGACACAGTCTGGCTTTTTTATGCCTAACCTCCTCACAACTAGAATAGCCCCATCTCAACTCCTGAATTAAAAACGGAAGGGGCTAACAGAGACCTAGGTGTAGGAAGTTGTTACTTCTTTGTAAAAAAGCTAAATAAGTTCTAATAAAGATTAGGGACAAATCTAGAGAAGAAGGTCTCGTCTGAAACAAAATCAAAGTAAAATTTCGCTTGAGCTTAAGTTAGACTGGACTTTTTCTCCACTTTGTTTGAAGGCTTGCATTTACTCAACTGCAGCACGTGCTGAGGCCAGAGAGGAAGAGTGCTTATATTTATCACTGACATTTTGTTGAACTTGTCCATTCTTATTCATCATGGCTTTAAAGTAAGCAGCTGAGTACTCTTAGGAAGTTGATATTCCCAGCTGACCTATCTGCAGAAATAGCGAAGCCTGATGCTCTCTTGCTGTGTCTGTCTCTGCAGACGTGTGTGTTCGTGCAGGTATATGGATGTGTGTGTGTATTTTTTTTCCCCTGGGACCTAAAGAAGCAAATAAATCTTTGTGAAGCTATTATAAACTTTAATCGTATTCTCTCTTCTGAAAGCACGGAGGAATTAAAAACAAACGAGCCTCTGATCTGTTTATATTCTACTTGGGAAGTGGATCATATCTGCAGAATGAAGACTCCAATTAAAAAGGGCGAGACAAAGGTGATTGGAAGCTGTATCTTGAAGCCAACCCGTCAGATTTCTTGGTGCTAAAAGATAAAATACTCAGTTATGTATAGCTATAAAACCTACAGTGTGAATATTTCCCCTTCTGGCACAGTTTTAGAGTTCTTCATCTAAGATTCACAGAAAAATCTTAATGGTCCAGGCTCCTGAGTGTAATTTTTCTTCTTGTTTTATAAATGTCAGCGTTTTAGTCTGATTAGAGTGGCTGACATTTGCTTACCTTCTGGTTCAAAATTTTAAACATTCTGATTCTCCTAATGATTATATTATATTATGAGAATAGTGTATTCTAATAATTATTCTAATGGTTCCCTAGGCCATGTAAACATAGATTTGTGAGTCCGAAACTTTGGGATTCGGTGGCTAAATAATCCAAACCACCAATAATTTACAATGGGTCTATTTGGTGAAAGAGAAATCTGATCTTTTTTCATAGGGTCCTTTTCACTTATTAGAGTTTTTATTCCTTCTTTTGTCTCTTTAATCATTTCATTTATTTTTACAGCCTTTTTTCATCTTTTTTTTTTTATAGTTCGCTCAGCTCCAGCTCATTAGGGATTAATTCTCCCATGTGTTTCATTCACCACCATATCCCTCTAAATAGAGTTTAAGGCTCATGCCATAAACATGCCATGAGTTTTTATTTGTACTATTTCCTTTGTCTCTTACAACTACATATTTTGTGATTTCCCTGTCTAACTCATGGGCTATTCAAAAACTTATTTTTCAGCCTCCAAACACAGGGCTTGGGTATTTTCAACTATCTTCTTAGTGTTGGTTTCTAATTAAATTCCACTGCAGTTAAAGAACACAGTCTGCATGATATAGATGGACAGACACTTGAGATTTTTATTATGAATTCGTATATGGTCAATTTCCCTAACTATTCTATGTGTACTGAATATCTTTTTGGATAGATTAGATGGTTTATCAATCTTTTTTTTTTTTTTTTTGGTTTAAATCTTTCATTCAGATACTAATATTTTGCCTCCTTGGTCTACCAGTTTCTAAAAGTGGTGTGGAAAAATCTCCCGCTATAATTGAAGATTAGTCAAATTTGTCTTCTAAGTTTTTGGTCATGCAGTTAAGTGCGATTAACCTTTATCTTATTTTTACCATTACTATGTAGAGTCCTAAACTTTACACTGTCTAGTGTTTTAACGTGGGCAGTAGCTTTGTTTGAATACGACTGCCTGGTTTATTTCTTTCCATTCTCTAACTTGGAAAATTTCCATGTGGTTTCACTTCAGAAGTAGCTCCTCCGAGTTGTTAGACTAAAAAGAAATCCAATGTGATAATGTGTCCTTTATTAGATTGAGTTAATCAAGTTCTATTTATTGCAATTACTTTTATATTTAGGCTTATTTTTACCCTATTTTCTCTTTGTTCTTTCTTTCTTTTTCCTGCCTTCTTTTGGATTTAATTTTTTTTTTTTTTTTTCTGTGATCATCTTTTATTTCCCCTCTGCTGCTTTGGGAATCCCAAGATTGCATTCCTATTTCTTTAGCACTTACTTGGAAATTTTAACATGCATTTCCTAACAAAGATGACGGTTACTCAGTCTTTCTCTCCTCTCTCCTCCTGCACAACACTTAGCATGCTCTCACTACCTCACACCTCCCAACTGCCCCAGGTAAATCTTTTTTAAATTTTTTTTTTTATATTTATATTGAGAGAGGGGGGCGGAGATGAGGAGCAGAGAGAGAGGGAGAGAGAGAAAAGTGCAAGCAAGCTGCGCGCCATCAGCACAGAGCCCTATGCAGGGTTCCAACTCATGAACCCTGAGATCGTGACTGAACTGAAATCAAAAGTCAAAGCTTAACTGACTGAGCCACCCAGGTGTCCCGCCCTAGATAAATTTTTTTAACTGTTAGCTAAGTTTACTTCTTAAAAAAAAAAAAAAAAAAAAAAAAAGCTCATTTAAAAGTAATCTGTAAAGTTACTGACAGATTTTGCCCATGTCTATGTTCGTTCTTGTTTCGTATATTCCCACTTTTCCTGTGCTTGCTTGTCTTCTGGCTAAAGCACACAGTAAGGGGCGAAACCGGGGTTCAAATGGGGGTTTGCCTCCAAAGTCCTTGCTCTCTATCACAACAAATTAACTGGTCACAGATATAGAGAAGGGTGTTCTGTGCAGGGCAAGGCGGAGAGCCAGAAGATAAAGGGCAGCTGGAGAGGAAGACGGGAAGAGGAGGACGAGCCGAGAGAAGGCATCACAACAGTTCCGACACGACCCCCTGGAAGACGGGATTCCTGTATCAGAAAAGCCAATTCGACAAACTCATGAGACGTGAAAAGAGCGTATACACTTATGACATAAATAAACACAGGGAACTGAACGTCAACAGTAAGTCAAGGCTGGGCCCGGAAAGGGAAAGCGTAGCTGCACCCATTTAGGGCCTATCTAGGAATGGCTGGGGATCCCCAACACCTGCGTACAGTGCCTGCCACAGAACAGGTGCTCAAGATATTTACAGAAGGAAAGAAATGAAAGCAAGGAAGAAAACAAAGGACGGCAATAGAAAAGGGAAGGGAGGGGAACAAAAAGAATAAGAAAAGGAAAAAATAGGAGGAAGAAAATGAAAGAGAATAAAAGAAAGAGTAGAAAAAAGTAAACGAAATAAAAGATCTTATTTTATTTTTTAACTTTTTTTAATGCTTAATTTTGAAAGAGAGAGAGAGAGAGAGGGAGTCAGAGTGAGAGCAGGAGAGATGGAGAGAGAGAGACGGAGACACAGAATCTGAAGCAGGCTCCGGGTTCTGAGCTGTCAGCTCAGAGCAATGTGGGGCTCGAACCCACAAAGTGTGAGATCAGGACCTGAGCCGAAGTCAGATGCTTAACCGACTGAGCCACCCAGGCGCCCCATAAAGGATCTTATTTTAAAAATGTACATGCATTTGTATGTTTGTAAATGGGGGGAAAAAGACAAAAGATTCATATCAAACCCTTTATGTTTATATAGGGTAGACGGTGAAGGACTTCCACTTTGTTTTGCGCACAGCGGCAATATTTAAGGTTTTCTCAGTGAGCATGCATGGTTGGAAAATTAAGATTTACAAGCTAAAACTCGGCAATAGCAAAAAGGAAATGAAGAGAGAATAAGGGAAAAGCAGCTGGTGTGGCTTGTTGGGAAGCACACTCAGGTGAGCCCGTCCTCACTGTCCCTCGTGGGGACACAGTGTCCCCTGTCTCCCTGCCTCCCTGTCCCCTCCAGGGACACAGACTGTCTTCCCGCCATCTCAGACCCAAGAACCTTTGCAAAGTCCAGACCCAAGAAGGGAGAAGGGAGAGAAGTCCCATAGGAATCAAACTTCAGGCGGCCCTGGAATTGCTCGGCCCCTCATCCTCCCAGGCTGCCTGACTCCCTTTCAGAAGACTCAACTTCCCCCCACCCCCACCCCCCACATACCACTGGTCTCATTTCGGCTGCAAAAGAGCAACCTTATCAGAATATTATAAGCCAAGTACCTATATAAGAAAGACACATATATACAGTATCAAAAAGACTCTTCCTTCACAGATGACGCTCATGAAAATACAGGAAAGGCTTCTCTCCTTTCTCATCTTTCCTGGTTTTCTCATTACTCTAAGACTGACATTGAACTGTAAATTCAATGCCTGGAAGGAAAGAGTGACAGACGAGTCCATCTCGTCCTATGTAACCGAGAACCGCCGTATATAAACCTAGTTTTCTAGACATAAGAAAACCAATGATGTGGCCATAAAAACACTCTTACATGGAGCACGGGTACGGGTTTCTAATCGCTCAAGAGATACCGATAAGGTGATAAAGCAGAAGCTGTCTATTGCATGCCTGAGCTGCGGGTGTTTCGACCTCAACACCACTGACATTTCGGGCCAGATAATTCTCTGTTGTGGCGGCTGTCCCCTGCAGATTAGCAGCAACCCTGGCTTCTCCCCACTAGTGTTTGTAACACACACACACACACACACGCACACGCACGCACACGTTGTGGCAACCAAAAATGCCTCCAAGCATGAAATCACGACATGTACCCTGAGGCCAGAATTTCTGGTGGCTGAGAACCACTGAGGTAGCTCCAAGGTGCACAATGGGTTAGTTTGTCTTTCTACCAATAGACACAACGTTTTGCATGCACACAGGTATTCCGGGTTTTAATATGTGTTGGACCACCTCTCGTAACAAATCTGTTGGCAATGCCAACAGCACGGTTGGAGAAAAAGCTACATGACATGACAGTCACAACTGTCTTCCACAGCTTCATGCCATATTATGAAACAGGCAATATAAACGACACTAAAGTCACATTTATATTCAGCAAAGATCAAAACATAAGCAATGAAAAGTGTGCAGTGACCCTACTTCACAGATGTTTTCCCTATCTTCGGTAGCTTCAGATAATCGCCTTAGCAGAGTCCGGCGCTGAAACCACCCAAAAAATGGGCTCTAAGCTGGTTATCTACTTGGGGAAAAGTATTTGTCATATCATGGATTAGGGTACTGTATCACCGCACTTAATAACTTTACAATTCAGTACCGTGGTTTGAGGAAAAAGAACGCCAGCAGGCTGCCTGGACTAACAGTATTAAAATGCTGCATATATGTGGTTCTATGAGAAGGCAACTGGCATCTTCCCACTGCATTCCAAAGGAGGAATGAGAAAAATTCTTGGGTGAAACCAAGACCTACCATCACTTACGGTGATGTTAATACCAGAGACTCCAGAGTCCTCTATGATCTTGATACTAACTTTGTAATATGAGTGGTAACGATTCAGCAGGAAAGCAAAGCTAAAATGTATGGGGGGGGGGCAGGGTTGGGACCAATTACTGATTAACTTAGCATTCCAGTCTACTTTGCCAGAGTGCTTCGAATTTAAGTAACCAAACACTGTTCTTTTTTATGTATCCATAATAGTTTGAAGAAAAAAAAAAGTATAGCCGCAATTAACTTTATATTCCATTTTAGATACAGATCCTGGAATGGATACATTTTAAATGTATTTGAATGACCGAAGGATAAAAACATCCTTTGTTTCTGGCTCAGAATAGTTCAATCTGTCATCACCAAAAAAAAATAAAAAAAAAAAATAAAAAAAATAACATTTAAAAAATAGGTTAATAGAACTAGAAATTTGTCTTCCTGTTTTACGTTGCCCTCTGTCTTCCAGACCACTTACCAGAAGAATTCCAAATGAAATTCCCCTGTAGCTGTAAAGCTATAGATTTAACAGGCTAAGGGGCGGTTACCATTCCTGTTAACTGGGCTGATTCTATTCAGTCTACATCTTTAGAAAGGCTTAATTGTGGTCGCTGCACAATTTCTTGACATTAAAGGGGGGGAAATCAAGGCACGCGGTGACAAGAAGAGACGAGCGAGCTGTGCCGATCTCTGCAGCAATTCCTCAAGCGTTGTTTTCCTCTTTCAAGATTCGAAAGTCAAATAAAAACGATTCTTCTGTATTTCTAATGAAAACAACGAGCAAGGACTTCCGAAATCTGTGCTAAGCCAAAGGAACTCCTCACCGTGTATTGTGAAATGGTTTAACACGCTTTGATCAATACATTAGCTGTGGAAACACAAATATGCTATAGTAATCCCACAATGTAAGCAAACCTCACTGGCCTCAGCTAAGGCGTACTAAGGCCATCAGTGTATCTGAAGGAAAGCCAGATGGCTTTACTATTCCCCAGAAAGGGCACTCTTTCGACTCTTCTGTACAGATGCATAAATCCCCTAAACACAAAGAAACCTTACCAACTTATTGTGAAGTTACTTAAAAATTAATGAACAAGAAATGAAAGAGGAGCTCCTGTAGTAAAGTTAGGAGAGTCTCACTGAAAAACAATTACAAGGAAACTGTCCACACTGCCACGGAATCAAACGTTTTTCAACGGATATTTCGCAATGTGATTTTTTTAAACAATGCTTTCTTCTTATCATTAAGACTTAAACACTGCAGGTTTGTTTACATTTAAAGTAATATTTTTTTTTAGAGTGAGAGCTCTACTTTCTCAGAAAAAGAACCCCATGATTTGAAGTAACACATTGAATACTTAGATTTTTCTTCACGTTTGTACGCTTCATCTTTCAACGAAGGGGATTGGTTTTCGACTATATGTAATGGACAGAAAATTGTGTTGAAATGGTAGTAGGAACTAATTCCTGGAATTTAACCAGTCAGCCTTCAGAGATACGCAGTTCTTTGTACAGAACTGGAGAAATACCAACAGTTTGTGAATGTGCTCACCATCCTCACCTCCTCTCCAAATTATATTCATATTTCACAGAGGGGAAAGCAACTCCCTCAATGTTTATCCTGAATGAGAGATCCTTTTTTTAAAGAAAGGAAAGTGACTTTCTAGTTTTAGATGGTCAAAAAGCAAAACAAAAAAACAAAACAAAAAAAAAAACCCCAAAAAACAAAAACGAACAAACAAAAAAACCCTCACACTCGGAGAGACGACTTGAGGACTTTCACTAAGAAAAATCCCCTCTGTAGCGGCTGGCTCCAACTTGACAGGCCTGCGCCGTGCAGATGCTGAAGCGGCTCTCGGGGACACGGGGGAAGCGAGAAGTAGACACTCCACGGCCGCCTATGCTGGCTTGCTTCCCAGGGGCACTGCTGCAGGCTCCAGCGGCCTCAATCACTTTCCCAAGCAACTGGGATCCCAGGCAGGGGCCAGGAATCCCAGAGCGGCTTAGATTTCTTCCAGCACTTGGGCAAGAAGTTAAGACTCCTTCAAGAGTAACGGTTATTGCCAACGATTATGTGGCCCTAGGCCAAAAAACAAAAAAGGGATGAAGTAGAATATCTGCAGTGAGAGAAAATACAAGACGTTTCACACTTTCAAGATCTCAAGCCACTTAAAGGAGGTCTTCCTTGGACCTTTGTTATGAAGAGGACTATGGATGGTCGCGATCTTTATTCCTGACCAGTGGTTTTTAGGGGGTGGGGGGGAGGGATGTTGGAGAGAGGATGGGCAAGTTGAAGAAACACAGAATTTAATTAACAGACAATTCGACCACTGTAATGTAACCCATTCGCTGCAGGGTGTTAGAGGAATACAACGTGTACGACAGTAACGCCATGTCCGAGGGCGCTACGCTCTTCCATTTTACAACAGCATACATTCTCACGAGCTCTCTCGAACATTTTTAAAACTTAGGGGCGCCTGGGTGGCTCAGTCGGTTGAGCGTCCGACTTCAGCGCAGGTCATGATCTCACAGTCTGAGAATTCGAGCCCCGCATCGGGCTCTGTGCTGACAGCTTGGGGCCTGGAACCTGCTTCGGATTCTGTGTCTCCCTCTCTCTCTGCCCCTCCCCCACTCATGCTCTGTCTCTCTCTGTCTCAAAAATAAATAAACATTAAAAAAATTAAAAAAAAATAAATAAAACTCAGATAACTGTATTAACGATATGGTGTGACTAAAAACAAGCAGCCAGAAAACATTCTTCCTGACCCGAGGATAACTAATGCTATGGAAGACGCCATTTCCTTGGGATAAATCAGAAAGGAAAAGGCTGTAAACACACAGTTCCATTAAAATAATAAAAATGTCCAGATTACTGTTCCCCACAAAATTATGCCTTTAGACTAATCATCTTCCATGGGTAGTAAAAAACAATATGTAGATGCATATTTGAGTCGTTTTGGTAGTACCTGAATTTATAATACCATTACGATCATTAATTCTTACTTGATCAGAAAACCAGTCTTACAGCCTCATAAAAGCACTTGTAAGAATTGACTGGAGGGGCGCCTGGGTGGCTCAGTCGGTTGAGATCTGACTTCGGCTCAGGTCACGATCTCACGGTTCGTGGGTTCGGGCCCCACATCAGGCTCTGTGCTGACAGCTCAGGGCCTGGGGCCTGCTTCAGATTCTGTGTCTCCCTCTCTCTCTGCCCTTCCCCTGCTTGTGCTCTCTCTCTCTCTCTCTCTCAAAAATAAATAAACATTACAAAAATTTTTAAAAAAAGAATTGACTAGATGCAACCATGAAAACAATAACTACGATGTTACAATTTATTGTGGGCATGTCATGATTCAAGCACAGTGCTAAGAGTTCCGGACACATCACCTCACTCCCCTCGCCGTGATATTATGCCCACTTCACTGACGAAGGAAAAAGGAATTTTATAGATGAAGATGAACAATTATAGATGAAGGAGGAGACAATGGTTAAGGTCACTGAGACAGTAAATGGTAGAGCCAGAATTTAAGCTTTGACTTTAAGGTCCGTGTGCCAGTTATTATTATGCTCCACTGACTTCGTGGAAAATGATATTTGCACGTTAATTTGGAACATTTTAAGCATTTTTGAAATCAATTTTAAAGGCTTATACTATGTTGTCAAGTCATTCTATTCAGAGGAAAACAACTTCTCTATGAGACGTTGGTTAAATCTCACGCTGTTCATAATCCCTTTTTCTTCTCTATTAATTTTTTTAACAGCCAGAAAAAAAGCTCATTTCAACCCACAGTATTAGTCCCTGAATGCGTTCCTCCTCCAGGTACCCTAAGTTCCAGATGCCTATCTTTCTGTTTTCTGCTTGACCCTCAAAACCACAAGTCAAACAGCTAATAGATCATGAATTTTATGTTCTATGGGAGATATTGAGGCATATAAACACTAAACGATGCCTGAAAATGCAGAATAAGAAAACCTATTCATATCAGTGATGAAATACCAAGCAAGAAAATTTCGAGCCTCAAAGGCCTTTGTTGATTAGTTCGACAATATTCCTCCAAGACAATGCGCTACGCCACAGCAAAGAGGAATATATGAGGCAGAAGTGGTTGACATATGGGGTGTGCACAGAACTTCTGGTTAATGGAAGTTCCAAGATATATAAATAAAAAATGATGTGTGAGTCGGTGGAAAAAACTGTAAGGCAAGTCAATTTTTTAATTAAAAAATTATGTAGCATAAACAATGCTAATGAGCCAAAAGTCCCGCGAGATTAGGACGGTATCTGCTTCATTTTAACATTCCACTCACTTGCCGTGAGTGTACATCCACGCGCTTGAAATACCTCGAGCAGAACCCTTTTCATAACAGCGAGTTTTGAGGATTTTCTTGGTCCTTGTTTTTAATGGCTCACCATGTTCCCCTCCCGTTGTCAACTCGATGATATATGACATTGGGGAAAAGATGAAAAAAAAAAAGAAGAAGAAGAAAGAAAGAAAGGACAAAAGCCCTAAAAATCCTGAAATGAATCCCCAGATGAGAGATACCTGGAAGTTCTTCATAGATTTCATCATCGACCGGCTGGCTGCTTGCCGGCGGACTGCTGGTGGGCAGAGGATGGTCCACGTCATCGTACAATTCCCCTCTCTCGTCATCGTCTTCAGGAATCACGTCGGATCCCATGTCTGAAAAGCATCAGGAAAGTTTCTTTAAGAACGCAAAAGCGGTTTTCGACACCTTGTTTTCTACACCGCTGCAGCCCTACAGAGTCGCAATATCATCACGTGCTATATCCTTAACTTAGAACATTGCCAAAAAACGTTACTACACAAATGGGTGCATTGCAAAGCCGCCGGTTGGTACTTAGAGAAAAAACACTTTTACAGCTTTGACGTGAGCAGTCACGTTCCCTTGGTCATCCTCACGGTAGTCAATGACCTTCTGTATCTGAAGATCCAAATTCCTTCAGTTATTCAGTATTTAACGACGGCAATGACAGTTCAATTGATGGCTCTTACCTTGCAGGACAAATTTCAGCTGCTGGACCCATTCCTCAGCATCTTTGGGAGACGCCGCCGTGAACTAATAACAAACACACGATAGTAAGAAAAATCCCCACCGTGGAAATATGAAAGGTATGTCACGATCCTATCGCTTCTTCGAGACCATTAGTAATTCTTTTCATGTCTCGTACTACTCTTCTTGCAAGGATGCTTCTTATAATGTACAGTTAATTTTGACAAATTTACGTAATTGAAGCAGAGGATGATGGATTTGAAACTCTGATCAGCAGCTGGCAGCTGTGCGGGAAAAAAAAAGCTGCTTCTCTTCATCAATGTCAAAGACAGAACTGATGAACGAAATTTGCCCTTGACAATTAGAAGACACCCATGAATTTCTTTAGACTGCCGGGTACAGTTTTCTTAAAAATGTTCTTGTCAGATTCCAACACACTACCTGACAACTTAATTAACTGGCTTTCAACTGCAATCCCAGATATTTAAAACTTATTAAACATACATTCCATATTGATGCTAGCTGATAGCTCTTGAATCACAGGCCTGATATGTGCCTTTCACTTCACTTTCTCCCACAACCCTAAGCAATACACCACGCGTTAACGCTCTGATATTGTTCTTTTGATAATTTTCCTCTTTCTGCTATGTAATTCTTTTAAGTAATCACACAGTTTCACTAAAATAGATATAAAACGCAACATGTGAAGTAGTTGATAAATTACATATTCGCTTGTTCACTTTCAAGAAGATATCACTTGAACTAATCTGAAATTTTTTTTTTAATGTATTTCCTCTTATACGAATGCTCACTGTATAAAGATCAGTATTTTTTATTATTATTAACATGTCAGGCAGGGTTGTTTTAACGAAATGTTAATGTCTTTATAAATGAAATCAGAAGCCTTTTATCAACTTAACTTGAAGACAACATAAAAACTCCAACCTGATAGATCCGTTTATCAGGAGCGGAGATTTCAAAACAGCAATCCTTCTTCGCATCCTTCCTGAGAGTGTTATTCATTCTGACATTGTAGCCGTCTATTGCAAATTCACCTTTCTGCTGCTTGTCTGTTGAAGATAAAACGAAAGTTAGGCTTTCCGTTACTGCAGTGAATACAAATGCCCAGTTGATTATCTTTTATTTAGATTTTCTCTGTCAGTTCTTGGAAAGGGGTATGTTTTGTTCATACCATTTTCGTAGTGTTTAGTGTCCAAAATAATGTTTCTAGAGACCACTTTTAATTCTAAAATTACGCAAGTATTGGGGACGGTTGGGTTTAAAAAGGAGAGCTTAGGGGATGAGAGGAGGAGGGCGGCAGATAGTCTTACTCAGAAGGACATGTGGAAATAGGTTTCTTATGTGCAGGGAAAATCCCAGAACTGGAACTCAACTTGCTGGAGAAACCAACTCCAAATTCATGGCGCTCTCAGATGTATGAGCCAGTAGGAAAACCTGGAGCCGAAAACTCACTGGGCTTTCTTACCACCATCCCTTCTCATGACCGCCTTCCAACACCCACCTCCAAAAAGCTTCTAAATCATAGCTTTTCTTTAAAAAAAAATCTCTTAAATTGGTACAACTGGAAATTTTACAAACTGTACATTTAAGAAGCAAAGCAAGGGGCGCCTGGGTGGCTCAGTCGTTTGAGCATCCAATTCTTGATTTCAGCTCAGGTCATGATTCCAGATCATGGGATCGAGCCATGCTTAGCCATGCCTAGCATGGACCCTGCTTGGAATTCCCTATTTCTCTCTCTCTCTCTCCCCTCTCCCCTGCTCACACCTTCTCTCTAAAATAAAAAAAAAGTAAAAACAAAAAGAATTGATTTAAAAACATAAAATAGAAGCCCAAGCAAAACAAAACTGCTAATTATAAAAAGCCATGAGTGGAAAACAAAGCACTTGGATGGAGAGGGAGGTAGAGTAAGCATGACAATATTAGTTGCTGAAACAAAACCAAAGAAAAGTTGGAGTCTTAGCCAGTCAGAGAACGGGTACACTAGGAAAGCGCATCTGAATCCCATGAGATGAAGACGCCAAAGAAAAGACAACTTAAGCTTTAGTCAGATATAATTTTAAAGAGAAATAAAGTAGGAATACAAGAAAAGATGTGGTGCTGTGAAACTGAAATAAAATTAGTCTACTTTCCTGCTCACCCACTTATACCACTGTGAGAGAAAAGCTGTACAACTAGCTGTTTACTTCCCAGATTAACACACAATATTAACATCATGGGCAACTGTCTCTTTTACTGAGCTTGCGGGAAATACAGAAATGCTTCCATATCATGGGGTGGAGGGCTCTCTCAGCTCTGTGCACCAATAAAATATTTATCTGCTTTTCTTAAATACACTAATTTAAGGCCTGAAGCAACATGCATTTTAAAAAAGTTTTGAAGGTCCTATCTTGTTCAAAACATCAAATGAGGAGGAAAGAAAATTCTGAGTTAGAAAATCCTGACTTAAATCTGGACATTCTAATCATGTTAAGTCACAATTTACATCTCTTTCCAAGATCTAAAAATTAGAAGTTTGCCTCATGGAAAAAGTCCACAATATACTCTGTGATGTTTAGGGGAAAACGCAACAAAAATTAGAGCAGCACTTCTCATATTAATAGGTTTCTACGACAAAATAAGTTCGGGAAATGCTGAACTAAAAAGAGTTACCCAGGGCTCGTTAACCCAGGCCTTCTTGAGGCCCTTAATATATTTACGTATTGAGTGCATCTCCATGAAAGTGATTCAGTACACGGGCCTTCCCAAATTATTTGTCCATTGAGCCCTTTTTTCATAGAACATTTTATGGAATTAGTACTCCAAGGACATATTTTGCAAAACACCTAACTAGAAAAATTATATTGGGGAAAAATTATTAAAATAATCAAGCGGCTAAGCATTGTTGCTTAACCTTAAATCCTTAAAGAAGACTAAGTCATTCATTCGCTCATTGAACATATTTATATTGAGCTCTTAAAACAAGTGAGGGAGCATTATAGGGATGGTGAGACAAAATCTAGTAACACCTTACTAGACCTTTCTCACCTTCCCAGTGTAACACATACCCCCCCCCCACATGCACACAATACAAATTTAAGTGCTCCAAGGATATTTATTACTCAGTGATCCACTAGAAGGCCCAAAGATTTTATCTTCATTACAAAAAATGGGAGTAGTCAGAGGCCAAATATTAAAGCCACACAGGGCAATTATGAGAGAGTTCTTTAAACTTTCCAAGAAAAAAAAGGAACTTCGAAGACCAGATGAACGAACTTGGTTGGCTCCCCTGCTGCACGAGGACTCAAATGCTCTCATCACTCAGTCCATCTCATCTGAAGCCCACACTTTCTATCTGTAATCTGGGTCTGAAATTCTTGGCAACGTAACACCAGTGGCGATGGAAATGCGTAAGGAGTGGTTTACATCTGGAGATGTAAAATCGGCACTACAAAGACTGAGTTAGGAAGAGCTGCAGGAAACAGGAAACTTTCTTGTGCTAGATTATCTATAAATAAGACAACCAGGCAGCCAAATCAGGTGACCTCTCCTTAGACTAGCAGATCCACTTTAGACAAAACCCCCAGAAATATGCTATGGGGCTATGTGTCAGGTCTTCAGTTAGAATCTAATAAGAGGACATGACCAACCTACATGGCCAAAAGGCCATGAATCCAACATACAGGTAAGTGCCTCAGATTATAGACACAAGGATATATAATATCCAGACAGAGGTAAAAGAAGAAAAGCAAACAAATTAACACAGGTGCCAAAAATACTATGTGATACAAAAACATAACATAGCATTCAAGATGTAGAAAGCAAGAGCACACAAGGAGAAACAGATATAAACTTTAACTTTAAATTGTTCTGCATCTTTTATAAAGTAAAAAAAAAAATCTGAGAGAGATGAAAGATGAAACAATGGAATATAAACTTAAAAGAGAGATGGCTGAGACAGAAACTGGAATAGAGCTGGTAAAATAAGGGGGAAATATTGTAAAAGGAAACGAAAAATGCAACAGCAAAACAAATGACTTATTGAAGTGATAAAAAGTTGAGAATTTTGAACACCATTGAAAAATCAGATCAGATATACCTAAAACTTTCTACCCCAGTAGGTAGGAAAAAAAGGATAAGGAGGAAGAGAAACAAAAGAGGAAGATGATGGACATGGAGGACTAACAAAAATAAAACCTAAGAAAAAATGGGTATTCCAGAAGAAGAGTAACAACACCGAGCCAACAATCAAAGATGTAACAGAAGAAAACCCCACTCAGCCAAAGAAAGACCTAAGTCTACAAAAGAAAACGTGGTATCTTCTAACCAAGTAAAACTAATAAAAATAAACTAATACCTAGACCTATTCAGCTGACAGTTGAATATTTGGGAATAAATAATCATGTAAACATCCAAGTGAGGGTAAAGGAATGGGACCAGAAAGGCTGAAGAGAATGGAGGGAAATTCATAACTCTTTCTCAATAGCTTTTGCACATGCATGACCATAAAGTAGACATATTCCTAACGAGCCAATGTGGGACAGAAAATTCAAGACATGAAACGGGTGTAGTCATGGCTTTGATGAGACTCTGCTTTTCTCTCTTCACATTAGCGTCTCTTCCAGTTAGAGAAAAAGGAGAAAACCATAGCATTATACGGAAATCCCTAATAATAATATATATATATTCCACAATGCCTTCTAGGATAGTTTCAAGAACACTTCTTGACTTGAGACAGACTGTTACAAATAGTAACATGCCAATTAAGTCATATAAGTTGATTTACCCCAAAACTTCCAAAGACTAATAAATACTGCATTTAAGGGAACTTCCCAAAGAGCAGAAGCTTATTCCTTTAAGTGCCAAACATCTGTAAAATGTTAGTCATTATAATGGAAATCTTTCTGAAAGATATACTGCCCTGACTTCTCAAACAATTCTTTTAAACATAATTTAACATTTTCTTGATGACTTAGTAGTATTATTTGAGTATTTAGCTTTCATAACATTAATGCCCTCAGGATTTTTGAGGTATTTGTCCCTCTATTAAGTTTCCTTCAGCTTCTATTTCACACTTTAACCTTGCCCATAACATGCTGTTCGAATTTAATGTCTACAAAACTGAAGTCTGCCAGGAGAAACTAGATAATAAAATCTATTAACTCAGTAACTTAATTTTACACAATTCTAATTCAGTAGGTTCAAGGTAAAAAGCAGGCGGCTCTGATCTCTTACAAAACAAAATGCATGAGGTTAATAATAGCTATTTCCTTCTACTTTTTCACTGGCTTTTAGGTTTACAGCTGCGTTCTGGGTTTGTTAAGTGTCCAAAGACAACTCACATTTCCTGAGCTCCTTCTGTAGGCCAGGAATTTAATAACATAGCTCATCTATACTACAAAATAATTCTGCTAGGAAGAAGTTATTTATTTTATCACCAGCGCTGATGGAAAAACAAATCTTAAAACAATTAATTGGCTCATGGCCACATAACCAGTAGATTGTAAAAGCCAGGACTCTAACATAAGTGTGATTCCAAAGCCTTGCTTTTTCAACCATTTCACACTGTCTGCTAGAAAGATGTTTCTCAAAGTATATTTCAAGAATCGCCAACTATGTTTGATCTTGGATGCCTATTGAAAATGCAGAAATGGCCACTACTGTGCACTTGCTGTGTGGGAATCTCTGGGCGTATGTCCGGGAAACCAAAGTTTTAGCAAGCAACCCAGGTGATTTTGATACACACATTTGAAAAACCATTGTTCTAGAACATGGAATTTAAGAAATCTTGGTGGAGAAGATGAATGCCATCTTGCATTTCCTTCTGCAACTTGGGTCCAACATTCTCAGTTTGCTTTATGGGCTCCTCTACCTTGGTCTATCTCTTAAACAGCCATGATGCGGTAGGTTCTAAATCTTGCTCTTTTCCCACTTCACGGTTTTTCTGGGCAATCTCGCCCAATCCGTAGGATTCAGCTTCTATCTGTATCTTGTGATTCATGATTCCCTACTTTTAGTCCAGCTTCAGGATTTAATATCCATCTGCCCAGTATGTATGTTCATTTCTTGAACGTCATACGGGCACAATGAATAGAACATGTCCACCATGGAGATCATCTTGTCTCCACTCCTGCAACACTTGGGATCTTTCTTGTTGTGTCCTCCTTCTCAGTCAACGGCAGCTCCATTAACTGAAGACTCCAAACCAGAAAACTGAGCTTCACTCTTGATCTCTTCCCTTTTCTTCATCCACTGCCCCTACATTCTTTCCCTCCACTCCACTGCTACCTACCAAAATCCAATCTGTTCTATTTTTCTTGCAAATATGCTTGCTTTTTCTTTTTTGCTGGCTCTTAGAAAACATGCTTAAAACACCAACCGCTCTCCCACCAATTCCAAGATAACAAATAAATAATTCCAACTAAATACAGCAACTAAATAATTCCAGATCATTTAGCATCCCTACAGGTTGTGGGTATTTGTCATTTGAGGATGCCCGGCATCTAAGTATCTTTCCTATGTTAGTCCTGAGATTGTTGGGGGCCAGAGCCAGCTTCCCACCACAGAAGGTCAGTCAATAGATGCTCTGAACTGGAACCTAAATCCAAACTGAGGAACGAAAGAATCAGGGGAGAGCTCTGATCGGTGGCAGTGCACAATGGCAGGGCCAGCGGTGTGTCCCAATTAGACTCCTGCTGGGGGCAGAGCCTGGGCTGAAGTTCTAGGTACCTTACCTCCTGAGTCCTTGCCTGCTTTCGGAGCCTGAGAGCCAATATTCTCCCAATAATTTCCTTTTCTGCAGAATCAAAGTTGGTTTCTATTGTTTACACCAAGAATGTTAACTTGGTACAAATGGCCAGCAAACAGAAAGACACGTAGTGCATTCAGAAATTTTTAACATCTGCTTCTTATATTTAGGAAGGCCTTTCTCCTGGGTAAATAACTCTTATTTCCACAAGTTTTAATGTTTATTAGTAGGAAAGAGGAAAATATGCCCCTTAACAATAAAACATTGCATTAAACTTCATCAAACTGATTAACAAGTTGTTCTAGGCCCTCAGGTAAAGATATATGAACATTTTCCCTTGTTTGTAAAGTTCACAGAAATACAGCTGCCAATGCTAATTCAGCCACTTGAAATATACTTCTGGTGTTGTGAATTATACTGTGAGGAAATATCAAATTATTACTATTTTAAATGAAAAATACTATATGCTACATATATATGGGTTACTTAAGGGCCCCAAGTGGTTCTGACTAATAAACACAGGCAATATATATGAGTCCAAAGGGAAACACTTTAGTCAGAATTAAAAGTGTAGCTCATATGGTCTGGTGGCAGGAAATTTTAGGTATTTCCAAAACCTTTTGTTTTTCTTTAAAAACATAAAAATCAAGTGAGCATAAAAGTCAAATGGTTTTTGGACACATTTTCAACCATAGGTAGACACTCGATGAAAAAACAAGGTAGTACGAGGTAGCAGGGATTGGAGAATAAACAAATTACAGGCGTTTTGGTAAAATGGGAATCTAACACCTGCTTCTACTGTTTTGGCTGTGCCTACTGACTATTCACACAGACGTGAGGGCAGAAAGCACCCACGGTAACCTGCAGCCCCGTCATGCACTTCGGCTGGTAAACCACCTCTCCGGACCCTCAGCTTCGGAACACATCTGGCCTCCAGTCTCACCTTCTGACAAATGTCAACACGATCCTTCCGACACCCAATAGGAGGTCGTCGTGCCATCTACTTACCTTCCATGCTCACAAACGTTAACTGTCCCTCAGACAGGAAAGGCCGGACGCCTGCCTGGGGCATGTAACAACCTGACCCCTCCCTTCCTGGCTTGCAGGGCCTCACTCACCTACTGCCCCAGTGGGCTGGCCCCTGTGGACCATCCCATTTTATGGTCCTCTGTGTCCACTCTGCCGAGCCAATGTATTATACCACTTGCGTTAACAACACCCAACACGTGTGTGTGTTCAAAGAAGACCGATCATCTATATAGATTTACATAGATACACAGCAGTACACAGTCTGATTTAAAATAGATCTACCTTCAATCTGTATATATCTTCAATCTCTCTCTCTATTTTTTAAATCAGACTGTGTCCTGTTTTTTCTCAAGTCAACCTGATGCATCATCATCACACCCTTAAAAAGATTTGATTGTGGGACGCCTGGGTGGCTCAGTTGGTTAGGCACATGACTTTGGCTCAGGTTGTGATATTATGGCTCATGGGTTGGAGCCCCACACCGGGCTCTGTGCTGACGGTGTGGAGTCACTTGTGATTCTCTTTCTCAAAATAAATAAATAAACTTAAAAAAAAAAAAAAAGATTTGATTTATACCTGAATATTTCTACATGTTGATGAAATCCTATTAAATATAAGATATACACATTAACTTCTCTATACATTACAGGGCCTCTTAATTATAAAGGCAGAAAATAAAGGCCTTTTATTTAACATTTATTGTGATAAATTTTAAAAGTTAATACTTGCATATCAAAGGCCCCAAAGTCTACAAAATTGTAATCATTTCTGATACGTAGAATTATTGCTATTTCGTAAGGAATAAGATATCTTTTTTTCACACAAAATTATAATATAAATTTTTTAAATAGCCACTATCAACCACCAATCTGTTCTTATATCTATGAACTTGGTTTCTTTTTTTTTTAATTTCCTTAGGATTCCACATATAAGAGAGATTATATGGTATTTGTCTTGCTCTGTTTATTTCACTTGGCATAACGCCTTTGAAATCTACCCATGTTGTTACAGGCAGCAAGATTTTATTCTTTTTTATGGCTGAATAATATTCCATTGTATATATTTCACATATATATATCAGCTTCTTTATCTATTCATCTATGGATGGACACTAGGTTATTTCCATATCTTGGCTATTATAAATAGTGCTGCAGTGAACATGGGATACATATATTTTTTCGAGTTAGTGTTTTTGTTTTCTTCAGATAAATACCCAAAAGTGGAACTGCTGTTCTATTTTTAATTTTGGGGGGAACTTCCATACTGTTTTCCATAATGGCTACACCAATCTACATTCTCCCTAACAGTGCACAACGGTTCCCTTTTCTCCACATCCTCACCAATACTGGTTATTTCTTGCTTTTCGATAGCCATTCTAGCAGGTGTGAGGTGGTATTCATTGTGACTCTGATTTGCATTTCCCTGATGATGAGTGATGTTGAGCATCTGTTTTCATGTACCTGTTGGCCATTTGGACATCTTCTGTAGAAAATGTCTCTTCAGAATTTCTGCCCACTTTTTAATCATATTGTTTGGGTTTTTTGCTATTGAGTTATAGGAGTTCTTTTTTTTTTTTATCAAATTACATATTTTATCAAATACATGATTTGCAAATATTTTTCCCATTCAGTAGGTTGGCTTTTCCTTTTCTTTTGCTGTGCAGAAACTTGTTTAGTATAACATAGTCACAATTATTTATTTTTGCTTTTGTTGCTTTTCTTTTGATGTCAGATTCAAAAAATCATCACCAAGACCAATGTCAAGGAGCTGACATGGCTATGTTTTCTTCTAGGAGTTTTATGGTTTCAGGTCTTGCTTTTAAGTCTTTAATCCATTTTGAGTTACTTTTTGTGTATGGTCTGAGAGTGGTCAAGTTTCATTCTGTTGCGTGTGGCCCTCCAGTTTTGCCAGCACCATTTATTGAAGAGACTGTCTTTTCCTCATTGTATATGTGCTGCCGAAGCGAGCACTGTCTTTTCCTCATTGTATATTCTTGGCTTTTCTGCCATAAATTAATTGACCATACATGTGTGGTTTATTTTTGAGGCTCTTTATTCTGTTCCATTGATCTATGTCTGTTTTTATGCCAATATCATACTATTTTAATTACTATAGCTTTATAATCCACTTTGAAATCAGGGAGTGTGATGCCTCCAGTTTTATTCTTCTTTCTCAAGATTGCTTTGGCTATTTTGTTTTGTTTTGTAATTTCGTACAAATTTTAGGATTGCTTCTTCTCCTTCTTTAAAAAATGCCATAGGAATTTTCATAAGGGTTACACTGAATCTGGAGATTTCTTTGGGTAGTATGGACAGTTTAATAATATTGATTCTTTCAATCCATGAGCAGGTAATATCTTTCTATTTATTTGTGTCTTCAATTTCTTTCATTAATGTCTTACAGTTTTCAATATACAGTTCTTTCACCTCCTCAGTTAAATTTATTCCTAGATATTTGTATTCTTTTTAACATAATTGTAAACAGGATTGTTTTCTTTATTTCTCTTCTGGTAGCTCAACATTAGTGCATAGAAATGCAACAAATTAGGTCTACTTCTCTAGTGACTTTTATTATATATTGAAAAGATACTACAATGAAAAATCACTAACACATGGTGTAATAAGTTACATTTCATGTACACTTTAAAAGATTTGATAAGACCAAAGCTACTTGCAGCTGCCACATACTGGGCGGTTACTAGAATTTTCTTTAATTGGGGAGTGGATGTAGGAGCAACAAGACCTGTTAAGTGGGAATAAAAGAGATACTACAAACTAACCACTCCTCCCTTAAAAGTGGGAAGAGATAAGGTTCATAACGCTGATTCAAGATCTTATAGACGTTAAATAGAAAAACAAAACCAAAACCAAAAGCCATGAGTTTGGAACAGATACCTAAAATGGGCTGTCATTTACACACACATTGGAGGGACTGATTTAACAACCAAGTTGTAGAAAGAGCATGGCTTTGGAGCCAGAAAGGTCTGTCCTAACTCTTCAATAGGACTGTTGGTGAGGACCTTTCCTGCCTAGACTAGTTCAGTGTCCTCCTAAATGATTCTGTTGGTCCAGTCTCTATCCATTCCAATTCATCCTCCACAATCACTTCCTAAAAACCAAATCTGGTCATAGAGCCCTACGCTTCAAGGTCATGTTTGAGATAAAATACTCAGCAAGGCCCTTATGCTCATAAGGCTCTGATCAATCTGATTCAAACTCACTTCTTCAGCCCTCTATTCCCGCTTCCCTCACTCGCTGTGTGCTCTGCCTTGATTCCAACCCTGGCATCACCTAAGGCCTTTCACAACTCAGAATCTCTACTGTTCCTCTGCTCGGAGCACCCATTTTACCTGACAAACTCCTGCTCATCCTTTAAGGCCCAATGAAGGATCCTCTCCAGGAGGAAGTAGTCCCTAAGTCCCCCTAGGCAGTTAGCCGTCCTTCTTTGCTTTCCAAAGATAACATATTTAAATCACTCACTGTATGGCATTGAAATGACCTGTTTACCTGCTCAGGCCCCTCCTCCAATCCCAGGGCTTCCGCTTCCTCTCACTGATACCACGAAACTCAAAGTGTGAGTATCTCGAAGGCAGGATTATCTTTGGAACCGCAGTGCCTGGTATCTACCAACTAGCCAATAAATATTTATTCAACAACAAAAAAATGAATAAATGAGTAAGTGAATGAACGACTACCTGGATGGCACTCTCAATAGCTAAAACCTAAGAAGCTTGATGAATAGGATTTGTGACAATCAAAGGAAGAGGAAGGAGATAAAAAGAGGGATGTGATTTTATAAAGTGATAAAATATGTACTGTATATACACTTTAGGGCAGCAAATGAATAATAAATTGAAATAATATTTATGAGTGCAAAGGTAAGTGCGTTATTTTCCCTACGGGCTGGAACTACTTTTTCTAAGCCATTACTAGCCTGAGGGGTCAAAATGTTTTTTGGCACACACGGTAAGTTATAAAACGTGAACTATGCATCTGTCAAACAGTAACAAAGTACAGTTTAACCTAGTAAGTGGTATCAACTCCTTCCCTGCCTCTATAATCCATTTATCTAAATCCTACTTAGCTGGAGGATTACAGTTCTCATATATCTCAATAGTTCTTCCCCCGGGTTAGGCCAGTGGTTCATACATATGGTAAACCAGGCTGCACAAATCACCTATCTCGTTTCACAAGAGAAAGTAAAAGTTTCATGTGACAGGTACATTTTCCTAGAAAGAAAAAGATACAAAGGAAGGAAATTAGCCTCATGCCAACCTAGCAATTAAAAAGTATTCAAAGATAGATTTTTTTTCTGAGTCCTCAAAAGACGAACTAGCCAAAAAAACTAAAGGAAGCGGCCAAAAGAACCACTAAAAACACACTGGAATTCTCAGCGGAGACTTCACAGTAACGGGGAGGAGTTTATGGAAACATACACCAGACCTTCAAATACCCACATAAAAAAAGGAACACTAGGAAAGTAATTTTTAAAAAGCGGTGGTGGTGTAGGTGGTTACGTGTACCACAAAATAGTTAAAATACAAATTACAAAGATGTTATTACCATAAGGGCTCATCAAATAAGAACAGAAATAGGAATTTAACTAATACCACCCACGAATAATTAGAATTCATTTATTGAAATAAATATACTTATTTGAAATAAATATAAACCTTCCTTAGGTTTTGGGGCCATTCTTGCTAATCTCTGACCTAACGTTTGGCATATACCAGTTGGGACAAGGAGTGGAGGAAACAAACGCTAGTATTCATGGAGTCTTAAAGCAAACAGAAACGAGGAGACGCCAGAGTGGCTCAGTTAGTTCAGCATCTGACTCTTGATACAGCTCAGGTCATGGGATGGAGCCCCGCACTGGACTTTGCGCTGACTGTGGAGCCTGCTTGGGATTCTGTCTCTCTCCCTCTCTCTCTGCCCCTCCCCTACCCATGAGGACATGCGCGCGCGCGCTCTCTCTCAAAATTAAGAAACAAACTTAAAAAGAAAAAAAAGAAATTAGAAGTGAGGAACCTAACTGAGCCGGAGTGACGAGGATGTGAAACCTCCCTCCCCTCGTCTCATGAAAACAGAAGATATTTCTTTGCGGAAAAGTAAGATCTTGATCTCAATTCACAATGGCGTGCAGAATTGTTTTTGTCATAATAATTTATACTTATGACCCATGGTAACCATACCTGAACTTGGGCTTAATTTTTCTGATACGATCACCTACTCACCCTCAGCAGAAGAAAGCAGGCTGCCTGATGCTAGCTGTTCACAGATTCGACTTCACCGACGCCATTGTTGCATTTGAATGTACTGTAAACTAGTGACGTAATGCAAACTAACCACTAAATTAATTCTTCATTTGTTAATCCCATTCACCAAAAGGTGAGACCGACTTCTAGCATCGCCTATGTACTTCAAATTTATCTGAAATATGTATAGTAATCGTAAGGTTTTATAATAAGGAAAAAAAAACCTAAAAACTCCAAGTGAAGTCAAATGAAGCAAAATTTCCAAACAACACTGAGAAGGTAAGTGAGTCCATGGGAATTCGGCACAGTGCACTTCTACGCCTTTTTTCTCCTTAAGCCTTCTTTCTAGAAATGGCTGCTAGCTATTTCTATATTACCTTTACTTTATAATATTCAACTTCTGACTTGCCTTTTGTAGAAAACAGCAAAAGAAAAGAAAGCTTATATTCTTTAAATTTCAATATTTTACACTTTATTTGTTCAAATACTGAACTTAAAATATGTGGGCTGTGATTGAGAGATGTATTAATTAGTAAGTAAAGTTATAAAATGTCTTAATGTTTCTAAATTGTTGGTTAGAGCATGGACTCTACCATCAAGTTTAGGCTCAAATCCCACATTTGCTACTTACCAGCTCTGTGACCTTGACCAAGTTACTTAACCTCTCTGTCCTCCATTTTCCGAACGGTAAAATAAACACAGCTAAAGGTAGTAGCACCTACCTCACAGAGTTGCTGTTAGACCATTCATATCGCTAAAGCACTTAGAACAGCACTCTCTATAGAGGTGCTTGCTGTTGCTATTAAATCTGTAAAAGAAGCTGAGAAAGGTGTTGCACGTATTTCGTTTTATCGAAATTTTTCTTCTCAAATATTTGAAAGAAAAAAAAATATCTTTTCCTCCCTTCAAAACTCTCACAACCCTAATGGTCTTAACTTCTCCAGAAACTCTATGACAGGACCTTGGATGATAAATATTTCCTAAAACGAAAAGCCACAAAAATTTTCATCTCTTTCCTAATTCAACATAATGCAACTGTGTTAACTTTTAGGGCATTCTGGAATTTAGAGCATTTGGCAAATAATAAGATAGAAGTATAGATTTGTCTTAGACTATAAACATGAAAATGCTCAGTTAGTCTTTCTCCCTTTGTCCGCGGTTTATTCTGTACTAAAAAGGGGGTGTAAAATGGCCCCTAAAACGCTCCCACAATAGAAGTCAGGATGATCGAACCCCAATATTACCTTTATCACTTCCGTAATAATAGAACACGGTTTTACTGAGGGCGCACCACCGCTTCTGCCATTCGAATCCCAGAAAGCTGTGATCTACAATAAAGGGGGGAAAGGAACAGGTTAGAGAATATATTACATATACAGCGGAAGTGTAACACCATTAAAAGGAAAAGTCTGTTAATATGATTTCGAAGGTTTCTGCCAGTTCTAAAATTCTTTGACTAATTAACTTATGTCTTCTCCTCCAAGAGACAAACAGAAACAACAAACAAAAACAAAGCTAAAAGGCATAAAGTGCAGCAGAGACGGGACTGCCACACTTGTGGCTAACAAGGGACGGTCCAAAGGACAGGGACGGTCCAAAGGACATTTGACTACACAGCTTTGAGACAACGGATTCGTCTAGATCTCCTTTTCTCATCTGTTATACAGGGGCCGGGGGAGGAGTTGACCTAGATTACGTCTGCTCTCTCTCTCGGCTTTAAAATTCGGCTAAGGAAACCAAGGAAAGCAAATGGAATATAAATAGAAAGGCCCAAAGGGACGACCTGGGAGAAAAGCAAAATGATAATGAAGAGACTTTCTGCTTTCTGTTTCCCATGTAATAGTAACACCACCTCCATAGTCCATTTCCATTATACGTTGGTGCTGAAAGAGTGAGACCATCTGGTCAAGTCCCAATTATCGTGGCCAATGGAGAGGAACGCTGAATGAATAACAGAAAACGCCAGACAATATGTCAGGCTTGATCGGAACCAAAGCAGACATGGTAGAAGCCAGGTCAGGTGGGGATGCCGTGCTGCTCGGCCGGGTGGGGGATGGCGAGAAATCCCTTCCAGGACAATACAGTCATGGCCCGCGGCCCTCCTCCAAGAGGCAGGAAACAGCTCCTGAATCGTTTACAAATAATCAAGACTGGCAACCAGAAACCGGACCAAGTGTTCTGTTATTAAAAATTCTATAGAGCGGGGTGTCTGGGTGGCTCAGTTTGTTGATTTCAGCTCACGTCATCATCTCATGGAACATGGGTTCTAGCCCCATGTCGGACTCCACACTGATAGTGCAGAGCCTGCTTGGGATTTTCTCTCTCTCCCTCTCGCTCTCTGCCCCTCCCCCACTCAATCTCTCCCTCTCTCTCTCTCTCTCTCTCTCTCTCTCCCCCCCCACTCTCAAAATAAATAAACTTTTTAAAAAATTATACAGAACTAAAAACTGTATTTTGTGGTTTGGATAATGTTATTCAGATCTTTTCAGCCTTAAAACTCTTCAGTCACCTAAAGACAATATCGGCTCCACAGGTACACTGCAAGCAGGTTTTACGTAAGGATAAAGCCATTTTTAGAGTTGTCATTAGAATCTTACAGTTTACCTTTTCTGCGTTTCTCGAGGTAGCCAGCCTTTAAAACAAAAGGAAGGTCCTGGGCTGCAATGGGAGGAAACTGGTTTCCTGGAGGAAGTAGAAGAGGGAAAAAAAAAAAAAAAGCAGTGAGTCACCCATCTTAGAAAAACCAAGTCCCAGACTGCATTAGATTCAGCATCCTATAGTTACCGAAATTAGTTAAATTCAAGTCTATTAGCTTTGTCTCAGATCCATTCATAAACTTGTCCCTCTCCTATAAATCTCAAGAGCAAAAAATAGTGTTCTGAACTCCTGTATCTTAATACATTAGGCTCCTTCAAATACAGGAATATTATGCAGCTGGATGATGTCTAGAGGGCAAAACTTTATCATCTATATTCTGTAAGGAAAGAATCAGGGAACTATACCAATAAATGCCAAAAACCCCTGAAAGAGAAGTTAGGAACGTCAAACAAATCATACAAGCTTCTTTACATTTATATTAGATTAACTCTTCTAGAATTTTAATGGTTGGTGATTCTCAACCACATATCTCCATTCCTACCACGTAAATCATAAAATGATTTTTCCCCAAAAAAATCAAATGCCAAAATCGGTTTCCCTGAGTACACAGCAAATACTCTCTCTTCCTGGTTGTACTCAGAGAAATCGTATAGACATTCAACTGAATGCTTCAGGTTTTTCTAGGACATTTGAGGGTCCAAAGCTAGGTTAAAAGGTCTGACAGAACTATCATAAACAAATATTAGATACCTACCAAAAATGGAAAGATTAAGCCAAAAGCTAAGTCAATTAGAAATCATATCTTCATGGTCATGAATAATAGGTTACTCGATAATTTCACAAGTGTTCAATATTTTTACAAACTTCATTAGAAATATAATACAGTTATCACAGCATTTTACTGGAATTCTAACAAGTGAAAACAACCAATCTAATGAAAGTTTTTATGGAATACACCCAATGGAAATAGCATCAATATAGCTTATGATTTTTTTAAAAGTGTTTTGATAGGAAGATTATCATGCACAAATTCATCATAGAATTACCAGGTTAAGTTTTGTTTTTAATAGTAGTATAGGGATCACAGTCATTATAAAATCACAGATTTTTTTTTCAAGAAATACTGTTTAAAACAAAGATATTTTTCTTAAGAAATAAAGTTTAAAACTAAACCTAAGAGGCACTAAAACTAATTCACTGGTTCAGTGAATTGAGTGTCTGACTCGATTTGGGCTCAGGTCACGATCGCAGGGTCGTGGCATCCAGCCCGGCGGTTGGGCTGAACACTGAGCATGGAGTCTGCTTACGTTCTCTCTCTCTCTTACACTCTCTTTCTCTCGCTCACTTTTGCTCTCTCTCCCTCTGTTGCCCTCCCTCCTTCCCTCTCTCTAAAATTAATTAAATTAAAGTACTAATTTCAGTTCCCTGGTAAATCAATTTTGCTCAATGAGCAAAACAATTATCATTAAAATACGTTTTCAATAACACACTGATTTTGAAATGTATATAAAATTTTAGGGAAAACCAATGTAAACATCTGAATAGTTGTTCAGTAAATGTATCCATGTTTCCTTTTTTCCAGAAAAAACTCGGTCCATGCAAAGGTAAAAGTTATTTACTATAATATTTTTGTACATAAAATAAAGATCACGTAAAGAAATCTTATTTTTGCGAACAAGTCCTAGTCAACCACTAAATTAAAGAAGGTAACTATGGTTTGATTTAGGTTTTTTTTTTAAAAAAAAAAAACCAACGACCAATAGCACTTTTTTTAGACTAGGCTATACCAACAAAAAGTAAACAGAAATATTGTATCATACAGAAAAATGAAATTCTAGCTAATATAAAATTCTTTAGGAAAATTTTCTTTCTAAATAAGAGTCCTGAAAATAAAGGATTTACTTCTCCAACTAGCAGAATCGTAGTTTAACTTCTGCGGATCCCTGCTTGTGCGCGGGCTTTGATATAATTGGGATGTAGAATTCTTAAGTCAACTACACGAAATCTCGTCGCACCGAGCACCATATAGGTGGCATTTCAGAATGAGAGAGCAAACGCGTTTGTTAAATATTTTACCGTGATTATTGTATGTCATGTGGTTTGTCCACAGTAGGAAAATCGAGAATATTCACTGCAAACATCCAATAAATATTTCTGTAACTTTAAGATGATGGAAAAACAAACTCTAAAGCACTGTTCGTTTTAGAGAAAATGAAACTATAAAAGAAGAGGCAACTTTTCCCTCTTCAGGTCTGATGGTGCTGCTTCAGCTGGACACGGGGAGGCATTAGTTGCCCCCACTAGGCAAGAGAAGGCTCACCGTGAAGTCGCCCGTGACCTCCCGCTTCTACGAGCGCATAATAAATGTTCATCACATAAAAAAATCAACACTCCAAATCCTAAGAAAAAACTTTATTCTGAAGGGAAACAGGTGCCTTTAGCATAAGTTTCCATTTTAGATATTTACTGGTCAAACAAACAAACAAACAAACAAAAAAAGGAGACAGGAAAGAGCAGCAAGAACACGAGAAGGGAATGAGAAGTTAGTAAGTGAATATATACATAACCCGGCGCGCTTTTGCCTTAAAAACTTCCACCTGATAAATCACAATAAAATCTATAAAATCTGATGTCACAAGCAATACGTATGAGTTCTAATTTCAGGTTTCTAATATAAAATCTTTTATTTTGTTCCTAAAGGAAGAAAAATCAAGTTTTCCTGACTGAAATTTCGTTCTTCTAAATTTGCTATTTGTCCCATATCTAGGATTTGTTCAACGCACATCCAGAATTTGGTCTTTAAAGTAAAAGCCAGGGGCGCCTGGGTGGCCCAGTCCGTTAAGCGTCTGACTTTGGCTCAGGTCATGATCTTGCGTTTTGAGGGTTCAAGCCCCACACGGGTTCTGTGCTGACAGCTCAGAGCCTGGAGTGTCCTTCGGATTCTGTGTCTCCCTCTCTCACTGCCCCCCTCCGCACTCATCCTCTCTCTCTCTCTCTCTCTCTCTCTAACATAAATTTCAAAAAGCACTTTTTTCAAATAAACAAGAATCAAGTGCCTACTATATTCCGAGCAGCTCAGTGAGGAAAAGGTAGAAGTGGAATTTTTTTTATAGTTAGGGTGGTATTTTATTGACAAGACCGCTTTTAAAAACAGGTAACTCAAGAGTTCAAAAATATGTCTGGAAAATTTTGCCTTAAAAATAAACTGTGTATATAGTAGATGGAGAATACCAGCAAGCTAAAGGAGGAGATTCTAGAATCTGAAAAATGGAGAATTCCAAAGTATGAAAATCGAAAACAAATTACCTAAAAACTGAGGTATTCCCCAATCTTAGCAATTTTATCATATTAAACTATTGTTTTAACATTTTTCCTTGAATCTAAGAAGAAAAATACTTGAAGGCTTAAATACCCGCAATGAATTTACGAAGTTAAAGTTTTAACTATTTAACTCTCATTTTTCAAAGTGAAAAATAGTTACTTCAACTTCAGAGAAAAATATGAATTTTCTTTGCTAGGAAGAAGTATCATTTAGATATATTTCACATTAGGTTGGCTGGGTATAAAACCTGTCTTAGCATTATAAGGTAGCCAAGTGCATTCCTGCAGAGAGGTTAGGGAAGGTAGAAAAATAGGTGTAGACCACAGAATGATTTACTTGAAATAGACCACAAAATGCTTAACTCGGAAGAAAAGATGTTGAACATCATGGAAATCTCTTCAGAAGAGGGAGTGAGGATGAGGAAGAGAGAGCGAGTTAAGAGTGGGGGGGTGGGGAAGAGTTGAGGGAAGAGAGTGGGTTGACCATCCTTTCTTTTTTGTACCTCTTTCCTCAAAAAAATCTAAATAAACAAAGTGTTGTTTCACTCACGATGTTGTCTGGCACTGAGCGTCTCAGTGCACAATTCCTGAGCCTTCTCCACCACTACTGTGTCTCCTAACCCACGCCTCCCCTCAGACACACACACACACTTAGATCAACTGTATCCCTGTCTGACACCTCTTTAACTGCATTAATCTTTATCTAAGACTTACAGGGAGGCACCATTCCTGAAGTACGATTTAAAGATTTCTTTTTTTAATCTGTAGAAGTTCTAACTACGAAGTCCTGGAATTAACTTTTGATTTAGTCTCCTTTCTGTCTACTTGGCTCTTCGTGTGGAGCTACGAATAGGTGTCAAGAGATGAGAGTGATTCGGAGACATTTTCAAAATAGACAACTGCTTTTCATATCCTTTTTCTTTTCTGGTATGCAACTTTGGGGACCAGTTTCAATGCTAGACTTCTCAGGAATCGAAAGCCTTATTTTCACTATTTCATTATTAATAAGTTATTATAATTTATGGGTTTTGCTGTGTTAAGATGGTCACAGTTTTATGATTCTTCAATCTAGACTTTGTATAAAATCCCTGCTAGGTTTCTGAATCTCACCTTTTACTGGTTTTGATTTACTCATCTTTCAATCCTACTTAGCATTTGTATAGTTTTAAACATGAACATTAAACTTTCAATTAATATAATTTCTCCTCCACGTTTACACAACTGAGTCCTCTTCCCTAATACTGGGGGGGAGGGAGATATCTAAAAAAGATGGGTTTTGCTCGTAAGAATTTTCACCCTGGGTCTGGATCTTGATCTACTGTAGCCACACAATTTGTTTTCCTTTAACCACAAAAAGTTAAGGACACGTTCCTCAACAATATCTTTTATTATCTCAATTCCTATGAATAAAACATCCATAAGTTGATCTAAATCTTTTAAAATTCTTCATTTCTGCCCGATAGTTGGGATATTGAGATCCATAAAGTGGCTACCTCTTTGAGGGGATAGTGCTTCTTCTTATCTCTTCTAAACTTCTATGTGATAAGCTTTTTAAAATGCCTGGTCATTCCAGCAGTGCCAAATTTGATAAATAGACACCCGTCCCATTTTTTATATTAGCTATCCACTTAGTGATTACTTTATATTTCAGACACGTATTAGGCTTCAATTTTCCAAAATTACTAATCGTTTTCTCATTTCATGCTGGCAACACCCTCTCCTACATTGATGAATTCAGTGGTTATTTTATTGTCTAGATTAACTTCTCTAGTTCAAGTTCATTTTTCTTTTCTTTTTTTGAGTTTATTTATTTTGAGAGAGAGAGAGTACACAAGCAAGGGACAACCACAGAGAAGGGGGTGGGGAAAGAGAATCTCAAGCAGGCTCCACACTGTCAGTGCAGAGCCCCATGCGGGGCTCAGTTCCACAAACCTGAGATCATGACCTGAGCCCAAATCAAAGAGTTGGACACTTAACTAAGGCACCCAGGTGCCCCTCAAGTTCATTTTTCTTTAGAAGCAGTCATCAGAACTAAGGTCTATTTTCAGATGTCAGTATTTCGTGCATTGTCCTTTTGTATAAAAGTAAAAAAATGCTGTCTGCTTTGTTTCCTGTATTTTTCCAAATGACGTCCAGTATCTTATAGCCGCCTCTGGCTGCCTGAAGGGTACACTGAGTACTCAGCTTTAGGAAACAGTCTATAAATGAGCTGCATTCAGTTCCCAGAGCTATTACTGGCTCAGAACTCATTATTCCACAGGTACAATTTAATTACATTTTACTTAATATTTGCACATTTTCCCTGTTTCTCGAGAATATTTAATAGATCCAAAGACACACATACACACGAAAATAGATACAAAGACTGAGAGTTGCTGACACTTTTATCTTCTAAAAAATTTTAAGAACGAAAATTCACTACTAGACCAGCAAAGCAAAACAAAACAAAACAAAACAGACAGGCTACGTCCTAGCAAGAGAGAGGAACCTAAGCTTAACTTGGGCATAAATATGAAATAAAATGGTTTTGTGCTATAGCAGCTGCCCATGGCAGTTTTACATTGAGACTGATTTTCAAATGGCTACAGAAGTCTGTAATGACATTCCAGCACTTCAAATCTGTGACCTTCCTTGGGTCACGAAGCCTCTCTGGGGTATCGGTTTCCTCATCGAGGATATGAAAAAAAACAAAACAAGACAAATAAACAAAAATAAACAACAACAACAAAACAGCTCAGCTCATCTCTAAGGCCCTCCCAAACCTAGGATTCCATGAAACATATTCACACTAATGTTTTTCTTGTACTTTCACTAACAAATGGCTAAGGACCAAGACGGGTTCAGCTTGTGAAGGTATCAAATGTGGAAACTGTACACCATATATTTTTGGGTGAGGAACTGATAACTTCCTTTAGATCTAGCAAGGAATTGTTTTCTGTCATTTCACAGGTTTGGTTTCTAGCTGGAATTTTGACCTGGAATAACTGTGCAAGGAAGAAATTAAATATTTTTCATATCCTAATAATTCTCCCCTCCACATAGAACATTTGGAACTTCAAATCATTTAAATCAGTTTTTTAGTGGCAAAAAGAAAATTCAATGGACCTATCAAGCAATAACCCTTACAAAAATAATCCCTACAGTACCTAAAAAATTGCTAATCATGTTAGCTTAGCATGCTCTTTTCACAGAGTGGTTTTCTCCCTTCCCATTATTGCTTTTTTCGGAAAGGACTAACCAATGAATATGCTAGTACTGGTGATCTCTAAGCCTAATGATGTTTCTTTTTGAAAAAAACTAGGCTCGGGCCCTGGGTGGCTCAGTCGGTTAAGCATCCGACTCCGGCTCAGGTCATGATCTCAGGGTCCGTGAGTTCGAGCCCTGCGTCGGGCTCTGTTCTGACAGCTCGGAGTCTGGAATCCGCTTCAGATTCGGTGTTCTCCCTCCCTCTCTGCTCCTTCCTTACTTGTGCTCTTTCTGTCTCTCAAAAAAATAAATAATCATTAAAAAAAAAATTTAAATAGGCTCATATCATGCTCAGACACAAAAATGGTCAGCTTCCTGTTCGTAAGACCACAGAATTCCCAAGGAGATTAAGGCTTTAAAGACCGATACAGTGGCCCATGGGATGACGCTGGGGGCAAAAGCAGAAGCTGCAACTCATAGGTTTGCCATCTGTTAGTCTCTCCAGCCCTTTGTAAAGCACCAAGTCACTCTGAAAGCCACCAAGCAAAAACTGAATAACCATCAGCGTAATTTGAGTTTGTCTTTATTAACTCTACTTCTCGAAATGGAAATTCCATTTCCCTCATGAGGGTTCTACCATGTCTTCAATAGGTCTATCTGAAACCATAGAAGACAACAGCTATGCACATGCAGGAAATGCTTTATGACTCTGACCCAAAAGATATATAAGGTTCTATTGAGTCCCATCAAAAGCTTCTATTTTGTATTAAAAACATACACATATATAACTGTGGCTGCTATTATCTATTCTTATATTCTTATATCTATTCTTATCTATTATTGTTTATTTAATAACACACTGCTTCATTCCCCTCCAAAAAAGCATCTTACAGGTATTTGTACAGATACATTTGGTATGGATATTAAAGCAAATAGGAGAAAACTGTGTATATACAGAGAGGATGCAATTACCTAAATTAAAAAATGTTAATGTTAAGTTTCTGTTGAAAAACCTCTTGCTAGCCTTATGGGTTTTCCTTCTAAGGTAATGACTTAAGAAAATCTAAATGAAGGGTTAATTGGAATTATTTTTACTATTCTTGAAACTTTTCCATAAAGGACATTATTTCAAATAAAAAAAATAAAAGTAATAAGTCGAGACAAAGCTAGAAGTCAGGGTAGAACACAAACCAAGTTGGAACTATGAAGTCATTTACACTTAGCAGGAGGGGGCCAAGAATTCAGTTATAAGCTTTATAACAACCAACATGAAGCAAGAAATAATAAATTATGTGATTCATTGCCCATTAGATAAATACAGATCATTGCTCAGGGAGGAATATACAACCACTATTCCTGATTACTTGGAACTGGAATGAGAAAGAAATTTTTCCCATGTGTTCTCAATGTCCTCAATAACATTGTTACGGTAGGTAAAATAAAAGTTTCACAGGGCTGCTTTGTACACCATCACTCATGTCAAGCCAAAAGCAAAATGCCAGAGCAAAATTTACTAAACGTAATTCTACCGAGCACACACCTGGCAGTCCAGGTATACAGCTCCCCAACAGCTTTGTTAAACTCAAGGATAAGACCATACAATACCTGTAGGAACAGACACCTTGCACATTTTTCAGACAATCTTTCCAAAATACTATTTGTCTTGGTCAAACTTTTGGTAAATATTCAATCCCAAGCAGAAGACATGATCCCTGTAAGAAGCCAACAGAGCTCTTATGTTCCTTCTTAAGAGCCTATCCCTTAACAAACAGCCAGGCTGGTAGTAATGTTGAGATTCGCTTTATTTATAAGTCTACGTATAAATTTATGAAGTATAATAGCTTTACAGGGACATAAACCTGGATGAAGACCACCTTAACACAAGAACAAGTCAGCAATCGCTCATAAACGTTCTACCTCAGTGCCAGAATAATTCTAGCTTGCAAAAACTTTAAACTTATGCCTACTGCACCTAAACAAAACATCCCCAGAACAACACGTTCCGGAGAATATAAAATGCCCAACTCTACTCTTCTGAATGTACCAGTGATCATATGTACACCTGGGTAACGGCGAGAACTAGAAAGCATTGTAACAGATTAAACTACTGAAGAATACACAGTAAAACTTCTATTTTTAGAAGAGTTGATGTGTAGCAGTTTTCTCCTTGTGCCTGCAAATAAAAGCAGGCCACTGCTTTCTGATCAGTAGCTTCAGAGGAGAGTAACTGTTAATAGCCGTATGTGAGACTGGTCAGGGAGAGAGGCATTTCTGTGGCGCCACCTACGATGATAGGCTGTCTTCGTAAGTTTGTCTATTTCACTAGCCTTTTTGGGTAAGGGATCGTAAGACGGTGCTTCTCAAACGAGAGTGTGGCACCATTACTAAGGGTACTCACTTAAAATGCAGAAGTACGATTCTGAAATAACATGCCTACGTTGCTCTTAGTGGTATGTTTTTTAAAACTTCATGTAAGGGGCGACTGGGTGGCTCAGTCGGTTGAGCGGCCGACTTCAGCTCAGGTCATGATCTCACGGTCTGTGAGTCTGAGCCCCGCGTCGGGCTCTGTGCTGATGGCTCAGAGCCTGGAGCCTGCTTCAAATTCTGTATCTCCTTCTCTCTCTGCCCTTCCTTTGCTCACGCTGTCTCTATGTCTCTCAAAAATGAAATAAAAACGCTAAAAATTAAAAAAAAAAACTTCATGTAATACTTGTCTTACAGGATTTTAAACATACCCTGTAAGATAACGTTTGATGCCGAATCAAAAGAATGTCAATAAGTAGATAAAATACAGTTCTGCAACCGGCATGACACTGAAAACAGAACGGAGGTGCCAGATGTGTAAATGCCCGTGAGGAGAAGGATTTGTATTTCTAGGGTATCTAACTATTGAGTCATTAAAATAATTTTATAAAAATGTCATTCTTTCACCCAAGAGCTGATGAGGAGATCAAGAGTGAGAGGCAGGAGCGCAGGAAAGGGCAACTGGGAGCAACGAGGTCATGTCATCCTCCTTTTTGCTCGCTCCCCACCTTAATGCCTACTTCCGCAGTTAGGAACACTCCTGCTCGGTCCTGAACTCTGTAACAACCAACACGAAGAGATACAATAAAAAGGAGAAAAAGATATTGGGACAGAACAGATGGTATGAAAGTGCCCATTTTTAGTCACGTGATTTCAGCCTATTTTTCAAAAATGAGTATCCATGATATAAAAAAAAAAAAAATCACCTGCCGAAAATAGAAAGTGACGTCTACTCTGACTGAGACATCACAAGGCCATTCAGGGACTCTGTTCGCTGCACATGCTATCCCGGCCCCGGGTTCACAGAGCTGACACAGCCCGACCGTCCGAGCTCCCTTTTTCCCCCAGTTCAGAGCTGTCATTACCAGGGCAATTTCACCGCTGAAGTGTCAATGTTTGATTCAAATTAAAAATGTCGAATCAGGGGCACCTGGGCGGCTCAGTCAGTGGAGCATGCAACTCTTGATCTTGGGGTTGTGAGTTCGAGCCCCACGTTGGGTATAGAGATTACCTAAAAATAAAATCTTTAAAAAAAGCAGTGGGGAGGATGGGAAGAGATGATACTCTCATGCACTGCTTTTGGAAATATAACGTCCTATGGTTCTGTGCATGAGAATTTGACAATATCCTAAGAATTCACCTCCTAAGAATCTATCCTACAAAAATCAAGCACAGGATCATAATAGCGCATGCGTCAGAAGAGACACTGAAACATAACTTGTGACAGCAGAAAAATGGAACACGTCCAGCAAGAAAGACATTATGAAACTGTCTTAAATAATACTTATTTTTAAATACACATCTGTAGATCTGTGCATATTAATGTGGAAAGATAGGTACTAATATAAAAGACGACTGTGATACTTAAGTGAAAATATAAGGTATAGAATAATATATATAGTGATATCCCATTTTTAATTTTAAAAATCTGACTTGATATTTATTCTAGCACACACACATTTGTACATTTCAGGAAAAAATGTCTAAAGAACATATTCAGAATGACAGAATGTTTCTTCTAGGGATTTTTTTTTTGGTGGAAGATACAACATCTTCTTGCCACAAGTATGCATTACATTTATAGGTTCACATAACAGAATTTTTTAAGTGAAAAAGAGGGGCGCCTGAGTGGCTCAGTCGGTGAAGCCTTCGACTTCGGCTCAGGTGATGATCTCATGGCTCGTGGGTTCGAGCCTTTCGTTGGGCTCTGTGCTGACAGCTCAGAGCCTGGAGCCTGCTTCGGATTCTGTGTCTCCTCTCTCTGCCCCTTCCCTGCTTATACTCTGTGTCTCTCTCTTTCAAAAATAGACATTAAAAAATTTTTTTAAAGAATTTTTTAAGTGAAAAAGAAAGAAAGAATGTCTATGGGTTTTTAAATAATTTAAATTAAATCTGTTTATATTATTATTTTTTTAAAAAAATTTTTTTAATTTTAAAAATTTGTTTATTTTTGAGAGAGAGACAGAGTGCAAGCAGGGAAGGAGCAGAGAAAGGGAGACACAGAATCTGAAGCAGGCTCTAGGTTCTGAGCTGTCAGCACAGAGCCCGATGCGGGGCTCGAACTCATGGACCGCCCCATGGATGGTGAGATCATGACCTGAGCTGAAGTCAGATGCTTAACCGACTGAGCCACCCAGGTGCCCCCCATTTATATTATTTAAATCATAACTAGAAAAGCTTTAACCACTAAAAGATTTAGTTTAATCAATATGTGTAGTTTTATGGTAAGATAACACAGCTTGAAAACAATCCTCTCAACCATATGAAGGTATTACACTTAGAGAATGTTCACGTACCTGGCTATTGTTCAAAACAGGCCACATCATGTGTAGCTACACAAGCTTCCGCTCCACCTGGAATGTGCTACCCCTCACCATTCTTCGCAATACCACCCCTCACCACTTTCCTTGCCTACACAGCTCACCCTTCAAGATACAACTCGACTCAGGAAAGCCTTCCCACCATGACATAATGAAACATTTGCAAGAAAACAGATTTCTTAAAAAGATTGGGGGCGCCTGGGTGGTTCAGTCAGTTAAGCATCTGACTTCGGCTCAGGTCATGATCTCACAGTTTGTGGGTTTGAGCCCCGCATCGGGCTGTGTGCTGACAGCTCAGAGCCTGGAGCCTGCTTCAGATTCTGTGTCTCCCCCTCTCTCTGTCCCTCCCCTACTCATGCTCTGTCTCTCAATAATAAATAAATGTTAAAAAAAAAAAAAGATTGACCGAAGACATTTTCTCCTCCTAGAGAGATCATTCTAAATCCTAACTCATTTTTTAGTGCTGTAAAAAAAAAAAAAAAAAAAAAAGTTACTGAAGTGAAACAAAATAGTCACTGATTATTAAACCCAGATATTTCTGTGTTTTCTAAATGAACTATAGACGATTATAGAAACAAGCTTTAAGAAAAGGCTTCAAGACAAACCTTGTTCTGGGGGAAAAAACTGACGGATTCTCAGAAGTCCACAAGTACTAGGGATGTTCTTGGTTGGAAAAGAAGCATTTATGATGAATTTGAGTTTTTTTCAAAATGGAATAATCTAAAGGTTCGGATGATACAAAAATAACACAATAATGTAGTTTTTGTTCTGTTCAACTTAAACGCCTTCAAACTGATTCATGTAAAACTATGCACAAAAATAACTGTGCCAGGCTATAACCGGTATTCCAAATTCCACCTGGAAAATGAACTTTAGGGCTATACTATAAACTTCGAAAATCCTGAAGTTTTAATAGATACGCTGACACAGCCTTCACCATAACAGTTCTAGCAACTGCTGCTATAATAAATCTGTCCACTTCTGTAACGCCTCTGACAAATCCATTAATATGAATGATGCACATTTCACACAGCGCACCCGCACGGCAACTGCACGAGTTAGGTCATTTCCATTCTGAGTAGCAAATCAGTAATCAATATTTGTAAAAGCAGCAGCTAATCCTCTGTACAATCACTGGTTCAGTGATTGAAGAGTCTGCTCGATCTACACAGTTAATCCCTCCTCCTCTGCTGAGCCCTCTATTTATCCCGGCTTCGCACAGCGCTAGGGCTGTGACGGATTAATACATCGCCTCGCGTTAAACATGACCTGACAACTGACACGGGATATTGCTGACGGGATAAGCTCAACAAACACAGGCCTTTTCAAAAGGAAGCTTAAAATTAACGTTCGGAATCCCAAAGTTTACAAATAGGCTCACCACTACCCATTCCCGGCTCCAGGCACCTGATTTATTGAGCTCACACTCCTCAGGAAATAGATCCCTATTTTTGGTTTGAAAAGTCTTCTGGTGGATTCTAAAATGCCTATTCATAAAGCATGATGTGTTAATTTTTTAGGTCAAGGTAAATGGTCGTTTTCTGGCCAGGGAAAGAGGATCATTCGTACAGAACCATTTGGAGAATTCTTTTCTTTTTTTTTTTTTTAACGTTTATTTATTTTTTGAGAGGGGCGCCTGGGTGGCTCAGTCAGTTGAGCGTCCGACTTCGGCTCAGGTCATGATCTCGCGGTCTGTGAGTTCGAGCCCCACGTTGGGCTCTGTGCTAACAGCTCAGAGCCTGGAGCCTGCTTTGGATTCTGTGTCTCCCTCTCTTTCTGCCCCTCCCCCACTCATGCTCTGTCTCTCTCTGTCTCAAAAACAAATACACATTAAAAAAAAAAGAAAATTTTAACACTTATTTTTTCAGAGACAGAGACAGAGCACAAGCAGGGAAGGGGCAGAGAGAGACACACACACACACACACAGAATTTGAAGCAGGCTCCAGGCTCTGAGTTGTCAGCACAGAGCCTGACGAGGGGCTGGAACTCACAAACTGTGAGATCATGACCTAAGCTGAAGCTGGATGCTCAACTGACTGAGCCACCCAGGTACCCACAGACAGTTCTTATGTATGATGTAGAAGTTCTCAGCTAATGGTACTTCAAAGTTCTACACTTGAAGAAAATCTCAAAAATAAAATGCATTTTCACACAGTTTTGGATGGAAAGAAAAATGCATTTTTATAGATATAGCTGATTGACAATATTATAAATAAAGTGTTCTGTGCTAACAGAAAGATATTATAAAATTACAAAATAAAGAAGTTTAATCACCCTTAACAATTTTAGATGAATATAACAAATTCCTCTTTAGGAATATATTAAATTTTATTTAAAGACCACACATAAATTCCCTTAACAAAGTTATTGCAATTCTGATAGCCTATGCATCCTTAATAGAGACCACTGAAGGAAAAGAAAATGCAAATTCACATCAAATTAAGAGTAAAAAGTACAGAGAGAAAAATTATAACCCAATATACTGAATGAAATTATTTGTTTTCAGATAACAGGAACAAGTCCTTACATGTACCACTCCTGGTTAGTTGTGTCCAAAAAGGAATCCCAAGCATGCACGTAAGTCTTATACCTCTCATTCTTCCGGAGAGGAAGCAGAGGCCACCAAAAAGGCTGAGAAGAAACACTACGGGTAGACAGGAGAGAAGGGTCTGACCAGAAGCCAACAGAGTACAGAATTTTAGGAGAGGAACGAGTGAACGGTCAGTAAGATCAGTTGTGTCAGAAACGCCATGAAAGAGAAGTACTAGAAATTGTTCACTCAGTATGGAAATTAGGAGGGTTGAGTCGTTTTGCTGAGATCTGAGGGAAGAGGCAGTGTAGGCAGAAGCCAGTCATAATTAAGGAATAAAACAAAGAGAGAGGAATCAAGAAAAGATAATTGGTTTTGAAAACAAAAACAAAAACAAAAACAAAACCTCGGCAGTAAGGGGAAGGAGAGAGAGACCAAGAGCCAGGAAGAAAACCATGTCCAATTCATTTTCTCATTCAATATTTGTAGCAATATTCCCTTTCAGTACCAAATTCCACTTTAATGCAACAACTAGTCTTCAAAACACTGAAAGCCAATACTGCAATTTTAAAACTCGGACCATTTTAAACCTTTCTTGGTAGTAATACATTTATATGTAATGTTAAAAAGTGAATTTAATAGGTTAAAAATGATGACTAGCATTCGAAAATTTAGGATGACATCTGTAATGTAATGCAAAAAGGTCTTACATGGTATATTGCATATTTTTTAAAAGCAATCTTAAAATCTAATAGCTTTTCAGATATTAAGCAAAATAATTTGCTAGTAAGTTGAATTTGCTATAAGAAAAATTATACACATCACCAAATCTTACAAGACAACTGGTTCTAATTAGCCTTACTGAAAGAAACTCACTCTATGTAGAGTGAAAAAAAAAGACAGCAATACTAGTTCAATATTATAGGTGATCTGTCCATGTCAAGAATATGGCACATTAGATATGTAAAGAAGTTTTCTAATAGTTAAGAAAAATAAATTTCTAAATTCTTTTGAACCATAAAAATTACTTAGAGGCCACAGTCACCAATGCTATTCTACACCATCTTGAAATAGTGATATTTCTCCAGCACATCTAAATTATGATATTGCAAAGTTCAATTTATGTATTATTTTTAAAAAAACACATCTATTGTATAAACTATATATTTAGTCACTGGAATTTTTTAGGCTTAGTATGAACTGTCTTTGACCTCTTAATGAATTCCTGAAGCCTCTATACCTAGGATTATTTTAGTATTCTCTCTCATTAAACACATAAATAAATTGTATGTGAGTGTGTGAGATGCATACGCACACAATACTGCCCAACAAATCCTAGAGAAGATAATGTTTGACTTTTTTTTAAATCACAGGGGTGCCTGGGTGACTCAGTCAGTTAAAATCCGACTCTTGGTTTCAGCTCAGGTCATGTCTCGTGGTTCGTGAGTTCAAGTTCCACATCGCACCCTGCGCTGGCAGCAAACAGCCTACTTGGGATTCTCTCTCTCTCCCCTCCATTAATAAATAAGTAAATAAATCAATCATAGTGATGTTAATAAACAGCTTATATTTTTAAATACAACTAAAATAATTTTCTAAGAAACAATAAAAAAACACCATTTAAAATGAAAATGTTTCAAAGGAGGGCATTTTATAACTGCTTTCAAAAACTTTCCATACTTTTACTAAAGACAACCAAGTAACCAAAATCATAAATTTTCAACCCAATTTTCAATGGTATATGCAGAGCCAGAGAACATAATAACACTCATATAAGATCAAACATGTAACACTGGCCTCCTTAATAATAAATTTGGACTAAGCTAACTTGCTAGTCAAGCATTAGTTTCCCTATAGGATATAAGGAGGAAGGAGCGTTGTGTGTCATTGGCCAATTGAAGTTACATGTTCTGAAGAAAGTATTATCTTCAACATGAATACATATATTTCCAAAGACATACAAATGGCCAACGGACACATGAAAAGATGCTCAACATGACTCATCATCAGGGAAATATAAATCAAACCACACTAAGACACCACCTCACACCAGTCAGAATGGCTAACATTAACGACACAGGAAAGAACACAAGGGGAGGATGCAAAGGGGAAGCCTCTTACACTGCTGGTGGGAATGCAAACTGGTGCAGCCACTCTGTGAAGAACAGTATGGAGGTTCCTCAAAAAGTTAAAAATCAACTATCCTATCATCTGGCAATTGCTCTACTAAGTATTTACCCCAAGGATACAAAAATACTGATTCAAAGGCATAAATGCACCCCAATGTTTATAGCAGCATTATTAACAATAGCCAAATTATGGAAACAGCCTAAATGTCCATCGATTGATGAATGGATAAAGAAGATGTGATACACACACACACACACACACACACACACTGGAATATTACCCAGCCATCAAAAAGAATGAAATCTTGCCATTTGCAACCACATGGATGGAGCTAAAAAGTATTCTGCTAAGCAAAATAAGTCCGTCAGAGAAAGACAAGTACCATATGATTTCACTCATATATGGAATTTCAAAAATATAACAGACGGTGGGTGAGGGGGGATGAGCACTTGTGATGAGCACCGGGTGTTGTACGTAAGTGATGAATCACTAAATACTACACCTGAAACCAGTATTATACTGTATGTTAACTACCTAGAATTTCATAAAAACTTGAAAAAGAAAAAAAAATGTTATCTTCAAGTCTGAGACCAGATTTCTAGAAATACTTCCATTTATATTTTAGTAAATACCAAATATTTACTTGCTGAAGTATCAATAAAGCCAGTTTTCTTGTTTTAGTCACATTGATAGAACCAAAACTATTAAGACTTTCCATATTAGAAAATCTCAAAAAAGGAAAATCAGTCGTTACACTGAAAGTGATCTAGTGATGCCATACACTTCTTTGTAGATTCGGATGTAAAGATATAAAGTCTGAATTTTTTATCCTAAGAATTCTAAAAATACAAAGGCAAAAAATTTCTTCTTTCAAATTTCATTGCATTATTACGGTTCAACAATATCAAGAGGCATGTGATGTCCATTTTGCCCAACACGATGATGTTAACTTTCATCATCTGCTTAAGGTGACAGCTGCCAATTTCTCCCTGTCACGTTACTATTTTTCACTTTATAGTTAGTATCTCACGAGGGGATTCTTGAAGATCACGTAAATATCCTGTTCTTCCTCAAACTTTCACCTGCTAAGTTTTAGCATGTGTTGATGATTCTTGCCTGAATTATTTTTATCGTGATTGCAAGTGGCAGTTTTCAACTGTTTTTTTAAATAAATGAAGATGTTAAATACTCTTCATATGAAAAAATGGAAAGCTAGAAAAACAATCATGATTTGGGAACAGAATATTTAGGAAAGAGAAATTGCTGATTCTTGCTCTGGTAAACTCTGCAAACATGACTCTGTGTGTGTGTGTGTGTGTGTGTGTGTGTGTGAGAGAGAGAGACAGAGAGAGAGAGAGAGCACACAGAGCACAACCGGGTATATCTCATAATGCAGATATCAAGAAAAATTATGCAATAAAAAATAGTAACAGCATAGTCATCCTTGAGGGAAGCAAAACAAAAAATATATTAGAAGTCAGAAGACTACTATTGCCAACCCCTAAACTTAATTATAGGCACCGAGATGATTCAACTTTTCTGGACTTCACTTGTAAAACAAGAGACATAGGCTGGACAATTTGTAGTATTCTACATTGTGACAATACTAAAATATGCTGATTTACACAGGAATGTTTTTAAGAATCTTATCTTCATCACACACCTTTTTGCCCATCACAAAAAAATAGCACTACAACTGGAGGAAGGCATAATAACCATTTAGGTGAGACTGACCTAATATTATTCCAAAGGAAACAAAATCATAATTCCTCTCAGGAACCTTCCCGTTATGATTTATAACGCAGTGGTCATTATTCTGTTGTTCATATTAGATAGTAGAGATTTCCTCCAACAAAGAGAAAGAAGGCATTGTCTCCGAAATAAGTGTTATAACCTGTTAACATGCCAACCTGCCCGTGGGGATGGCTAGTGATAGTAAGGGTTTTAAACGATGAGGAGCCTGGGACTTGAGGACCAAACCAAAAGGTACGCCAGCTTATTTAATCCAAGAGCCTGGTTTCTAGAGCTCTCCTCTCCGGCTCCACAAAGAAAACGAATCTGGACTCTGGTCCTAACTTGCCTTGATGGTTTAAAGGAAAGCAAGTCAGCGAGTACGGCTGAAGAATAAACCAGAACTAACACACATCGAATGTAAGGAGGTGATGCAATTGATATGGACGAAGTCTCCTAAAGTTGCCATGCCAGGGGCACAGGAACAACGTCAGGCCGGACTCAGCCGTGCATGCATACATTTTACACAGAACATACGGGAATACGCATGCTCATGTATAAATACTTATAGAATAAATACACATCTGTTAAGATGGAATACTTATGCGACTGTTTTCTTTATATTTGGGACTTAATAATTACTTTCTTCCCCTCTAAAATGGGAATTAACAAGCTGATTGTCAATAAATGTACAAAGCTGACAAAGTTCCCCAGATTTGGCAGATTCTAAAAATAATAAATAAGTACTGCGTATGAAGCAAAGATTGACTTTTTTATAAAAATAACTGAGGGGATCAAAATAAGAGCTGAGGCGTTTTAACGCAGGTCATGGGACTCTTACAACATGTGGCGAAAAGATGACCCCAGAAAGGCAGCAAGGAGTAAGTTCTATTTCATAACGCGCAGGTTTGGGCAGATGCAGGCTTGGGCGTAGGTACTTGAGGACCAGACTGTTCCAGTTTTATTCATCTTCCAATTCCCGTTGGCCAGTGCCTGGAGTCATCATTTGATAAATGTGTGTTGAATCAATAAGAGTTATTAACCAAAAGATTAGCTTTCCTTTTTACGTTAGACCGCTGTCACGATGGTGGGCCATAAAGTCAAATGATGCCCCCCACACGCGCTGAAGCTTTCAATGAAGTCAAGACGCACTACGTGTACGGCAGAAAAACCAAGGCCCATGGATTGTTTTGTAGGCAGCACTTCACAACGGCACTTGGCACCCATTCAGCCGGCCAGAGGAAATTCCAAGGGAAACTCAATCCATGTGTGTGTTTGTTTTGTGGGGGCCAATTATTTTTATGGCATGTAGCTTTAATTGGTGGCAGCTATAAAATATAGTTGCACTGTACATGTTCATTCAGTTATGCACAGAGCCTAGAATATGTAACCAATAAACTTTTAACACTAAAGGGAAATTTTGCGTGCTTATCTAAGGCTGGGTCTGGTGACACCACCTCGCTTGCTCTCACAGGCCTTCGAAGCAGTTTTATTAGAGAAATCCACTGATGATCTTGGTGACTCACTCTGTCATCTATAAAACACAAACCCACATAGGATGACGATGATATTCTCCAGAAATATACTTTGTGTGGTTTGGAGTTTGGACTCCCTTTAAACTCCCCCAAAACAAAGGGGCCGATTCAGGTATGGATTATGGAGGCCCACAACGGGTCACCACAAACATCGGCTCCTGCCCCCTTACCATGGCTGTGCCTTACGGACTGGCGGAGGGCACCGAAGGAATGGAATGAGACGCCATTTTACATTTTCCTCATCCTGTCTCCCCACTGAGGGATATAAAGGTGAAAACCCTCCTTTTTTCCATTTCAGGCTGTACGAGCTGAGATTTATTGCCCTCCTGAGGATGAAGGCAAGATAATTTGTATTAAGTTAGCATTCTCCTTAGGCATTTCTTGGCACGCTACGGGCTTTTCTCAGTTAGATTTACTCTGCATCTTCTAGCTAATACATTTCCAAAGGAGCATGAGCAAACACCAACTTAATACAGTGAGTCTGCAATTGGATAGCAGGAAGAAGTGCTGGGTGCCTTCCAACAATTTCTCCCTTTTCCGTCTCCATCTAAACCTCATAACTTCCATTACGAACTTTATTTCAGAACAAAAAAATAGTATTTTTCACAGTCTTTATTCCATGTCAACAAGGCATGATGGTCATTATTCAGTGAGCAATAAACATTTATTATGAACCTGGCCTATGTCAAGAACAACATCAGATCTTGGAGAGACAAAGACGAAGTCGACACAGGTTCTGTCTTTAATGAGCTCATATCTTGCAAGTGAAAAACAACAACAGGTGATGAGACAGCAACTGTGTGTGTTACACAAGCTTAACACAAAACCCAAATCAAATACAACCAAAACAGTAATAACCGGAGCAAGGCTATTGTAAGGTACGACACAGGAAGCCCAGTGCCAGCTGGAAAGATAGGGTCGAAGAATTATCACTCAGTATACTTCTCTTTCTCCTACACATCAATCTTTTTTACTGGTAAAATCAGACTAAAAGCCCGTTGAGGACAACTTTGAAGAGAGAAAGCCTTCAGAAAAAGTGATAGGCATCTTGAAAAGAAGAAAGGAGGGGAGAAGTAATTCCAACTTCGTTGCCTTGTTGACGTGCGTTGGCAAAGGAAGGGGTGAGATCAAGCTGCATATATGTAAACAGATGCCATGGATGCTACCAGTCGAAATGATCTCGCCCCGAGTAAGCAATCCCTAAGCCGCCCGACGCCCCCTTAGTTCAGGGGGACCATCCTGCCTAATCAGCAAGCAATACCATTCTAAAAATTTGGGTTTCAAGATACGCTCTAAATAGTAACACATATATTGTGGGCTGATTCAAATTGTAGCTCAGAAAAGACAGGGATGGCACCAAGAATCTGTACAGAGTTGTTAGCCCCTTTGAGTTGGAAGTACTTTGAGTTAGATTAGATGGCAACTGCAGCAAGAAAGGGCCAAGTGCCACCAACATAAGCCAACGATTTGTCACTGCCCCTGCTGGATTAACGGCGTAACATCACACACGCTGATTTGGAATAAGGGGTTGCTAAATATTACTTTAAAGGGACCTTTTTAAAGACAGGATACCCAAGTCTGTCACATCTATGGATTACGAAAATTAACGTGCAGTGATTAGGGTCATTTTTTATGAATCAGAGGGGGGATTTGCTCAGGTTTCCCCATATCCATGTATACACGTACCACATTCAGATTCACACTGATCTTTATACTTTTCCTCCTGATTTACAGAAAATTCTCTCTCCCTTGTATCGTGAATCTCTCCCTCTCTTCACTGCTGCCTGCTCTGTAATATATAAACATGATTGGGTCCCTCCCTAACTTTGCATCTCTCCCCGGTTATTGTGCCCTCTCTCTTCCCATTCACTGCTTATTTTTATTTTTATTAAGATAATTATGGACTCACATGCAGTTGTAAGAAATAATACAGGGAGTCCCTTGTACACCTTGTCTAGTTTCCCCCAAGGGTAACATTTCACAAGTCTGTAGTATAATATCCCAACCAAGATACTCACAATGATACAACCCACCATTATAATTCAGATTGTCCCAGTTTTGCTTGTGCTCATTTGAGTGTGTGTGTGTGTGTGTGCATGTGTGTGTGTGTGCATGTGTGTGTGTTAAGTTTTATACAATTTTATCACCTGTCTAGGTTAATCACTACATCACTCTATATTATAGTGAAGATACTCAACAGTCAGAACACCACAGGGGTCCCTGATGTCGCCCTTTTATAATTTCACTCCCCCTTCCCTAAATTCTGGTAGCCACTACCCTGTCTCTCCATTTCTTTAAAATTGTCATCTCAAAAATGCTACAGTATGCAACCTTCCGGGATTGGCTTTTTTTCAGTCAGCATAATTGCCTGCAGATTCACCTAAGTTGTTATGTGTATCAACAAGTCCATTCCTTTGCATTACAGAGTAATATTGCAGGGTGTGTGTGTACTACAGTCTGCTACTATCCGGCTTTTTTAAAAATTAGTTTGCTCCTCTATTACTTACTTCTCATTCCTCAACTCAGTGCGATCTGACTTCTGCCCATATTGTTCCACAGATATGTCATAAAATCATTAGGATCTCCTAATTTTCATAGTCGATGGGCAAGTTTTGAAATTTACCTTTCTTGGTCTTCCTGAGGCAACCGACACTACTGACCACTCCTCCCTCCCCTCAAAGCCTCTTCTCCCTGCCTTGCTAGTCAGACAGTTCTCTCCTCTTCCACTGCTCGTTTTCAGCCTGCCTCCATAGACTCTCCTCCTCCTCCTCAAAGACCTTAACGTTCATACCCTCCCCATATTCCATCTTCAGAGCTTTACCTTCCCCAATCTCCACACCCTCCCAGGGGCATCTCACCCATTATGTAACTTCCACATCTCCTCAGAGGCTGAAGACTCCAGCCAGGATCTTCCTCCGAAACTCCAAATCTATGTTTCCAGATGACAAATGGTTCACCTTCTAACTCTAGTATGTCCAAAATTAAACTACCCTGCTACCCCACTTCTCCTAGGACTAACCTAATTCCAGCCATTTCCTCTTCTTCCTACAGCCCTGACTCAATGAACCATTGCACATCTGCTTCGTCATCCTGAAATTTCAGGCGCAGCTTCTTCTTCACTCTCGGATCACTAAGTCTCATCAACACTATCCCTGAAATACTTCCAGAAGCTATTCCCCCTCTCCTCCCCATGACCATTTCTTTACCTCAAGCTCTTATCATTTCTCACCTACATCATCACAACAGCTTCTCCCTCCTTCTGGTCTTTTCTAGGCCATTCTCCAAGCTTTGTCTAAGCGCTCTTCCCTGGATGCAAATCTGATAAGGTCATTTCCGTATTAAGGTCTTACAACCGCTCCCTGTTGTGTATATGATAAAGCCTACCTTCTCAGCACAACGCACAAGGCCCTTAAAAATCTACCCCTTGCCTAGGTCTCCATGTGCTTTTTTACCTTTCATACATTCCTATCTTTAGCTCTCCCATTCCAAATGACTTGCAGTTCCCAAATGTTCTGTCTTACAAACCAGGGATTCAGGTCTCCAGATGTGGAATCTGGAATGCTCTCTGAAGGAACCAAAATGGCGGCTGAGACTTATAGAAAGTCAAGGGTTGAAATCCCCAATTGGTTTGAGAGTTAGAGGAAAAGAAATTTTAAATGTTCAAGAAAAATCTAAATTGAAAGAAAAGAACAAATTTTTCAAATTCACATCCTAACATAAAATATAGCTTGTCTGGAGATGGTAGCCGTTTGGTCCCCGCAACTCTAAAGGACGAAATTCAAACACCTCCTAAAAGAGGCCAGAAAAAGAAGTGAGGTGGCTCATCTAATCTTCTAGACACTTGAACGTAACACAAAATGAAGTCTAACTTAAGGATTTTTCAGAGATGTCGTAAGAGATTTTGCTCTCCAAAGAAACTAAATGATAACAGAAAAAAAAAAAAAGAAATCAAATTTGCTTCTGACAAAACTTGCTAAATATTAAAATAATACAGGCAAAAGGTTTCTGAATAATTTACATTTTCTCAGAGGTGCAGGATCCTAATGATTTAGTTTTAATCTTCTTTCGTTATTCTTGCCATGCCTGTAAGCACTGGTGATGGACTGGTAAGTCCGCACCCCTGGGCAGGGTATTCTTCTGCTTATCCACAGGGTAGCAGTGTGTCTCAAAATAATACCATCACTGTGGGCATACAAATGAGTACCCAAAATGTCTGTAGAAGGCACTGTTCCTTTTTTGAATACAAACACAAGAGTACCAAATAATGAGGATAACATGCTGTCACACAAATCTCGAGTGTGGTGTCGAGACAAACAACAAAATACTTGTAGGGACGAGTAATAAGAAAACATGTCAAAGAGAAGCATGGAAGGGTTCGTCAGGTGAAAACAGACTAAGTTCCTGGTAAAATACTACATACGCACTGCTTTGCAATTCGGGATCTATAAATGAACTGATTTGTACGTATTTAAACTAATAAAATCCTAGAAATATATAACTTTATGAGCTGTAAATTTGACCTGGCAATCCCATTAACTACATTTTATATAAGTTCTACTACAACAAAAGGTAGCACAGAGTCCTTTCGATGACCTTGAATTGATCTCTGGCCACTGAGACCAGTCAGAACACTGCCATGCCATAAGCATTATAGTGACAAGTCTAAAAGTTGTTTGTTACAGGAAAATCATTACTAGTGAATAAGAAAGCAGTTACTTTTAAGGGCTGGGGGAAAAAAAACATTTCCGGGAGGCAGAATTCATACTACTTAAAAGCACAGAGCTGGGTTTAGTGTAGGCCCCCTTGGGAACATAAGTTGCTTAACCTCTATTTAGCCTCAGTTTCCTCAGCTGCATAAGAGCATAAATCTCTTAAGATTATCTTGAAGATTAAATGAAGTCTTCTGTCTCCCTCTCTCTGTCCCTCCCTACTCTCTCTCAAAAATAAACATTTAAGAAAAAAAAAAGTCTTGTAAACATAATTCAAACATTACATATATACTACGGTATATGTAAAATAAATTTAAAGTAAAAATAAATTTATTTCCTCTCCTTCAAATATTTGATACAATTAAAAAAATCAATGAAGTACAAGGATCTTTCTTGTTAACATTAAAAGCAGCTAAAAAGATAATTTTTTCAGACCATGTAATATCTGCCTTAATAGCCAAGAAATTCTAAAATGAAATCTGGAATTTCAAAAGTCTCAGAAAGTTAAATCCACTAATTAGAATGAACTAGCAGGCAATAAATTTGAAGGGGTGACAAAATTGAATTAAAAAAAAAAGTTTCATAAAACACAGTGATGGTAAGTGTTCTTAATTTGACTGTGACTAGAAATCTGAATCTATCAATAATTCCAAATAAAGATGTAGTGGGGGGGTAATACGTTTTTAGAAACTTAATGAAAGGTTACTTGAAATTGCGGTCATTAAGTCTCTGTTTACAAAATACAAGAACGATTCTGATAAGATGTTTTCTCCATGACCTTTTTTTGTGCTGTGACTAAACCCATTTTTTTCTCACAGAGAGAACTCAACCTGCAGCCCTTATGACCACAAATTTTGATTTAATGAAATGGGGCCCCATTAATTTTATAAGCAGTTCTCCATATGCCATAGATCAGAAAAAGTCTGAAGGCTAACTATACTCAGTGACATTTAATAAAGATAAAATGCAACTTGGTTGCATGCGAAGTTTGATGCAACTAACGTCAAACGTCCCAACGAATATCCAAGACAAATAGTATCATTTTAATCTTTTTCTGATCCCCAGATTGACAGCCACACAACGAAGCACCTCCATTCATCTCATTTATAAAATATTCTCTGAAGTTAGGATGAGCCTCTTATTGAATAGCGAGGCCAAACTTTCACAATGGACATTCGGTATCAGTGAGATTTATATTGGAGAATCTATTCAAATACACAATCGAGACCTAAGTTCTAAGTGTGGGTCAGGCAACTGTTACGATGGGAATTTAGGAACGCGGGGCCGGATTTATAGGACAAGACAGGGAAGCTGAAGGCTTCTTCTGAGTGTTGGAAGACAGGAAGCAGAGACGACAAATGCTAATGGTTTGTGAAAGAGGCCCGCCTAATAAAAGCGAAGGGTTATACGAGAGAGAAGTAGAAGATTACGATTATGGAGAGCCTTAAAACACAGGCAAAGGAATTTGGACTTGATTCAGTAGGCAATCTGCAACTGCTGGAGGATCTTGAGGAAGGGAATGAATGATCCTATCAATGTAGTCTTTTATAAAATCAATCTGGCAAGATGGAATTGGGAGCATAAAATGAATTTAAGAGATCTTTTAGTTGAAGAGGCAGCCACAGTAATTCTTCGCGATGAGGTCCCCGGACAAAATCGGAGCCGTGAGAGTAGCTCTCTTTCACTCATTCCTTCCACGCCAAGAGCCTGCTATATGTGGCGTTCTGTGCTACGCGTGAAGATTACAATGGTAAATAGGATCCCTGGTCTTTCGAGGACCTCACAATATGGTGGGAAGTAGACAGAAGAACAAATACAAATGCTACAAATAGTGTTAAGTGCTCTTACAAAAAAGACGAGGATGAAGACTAGTCCAAGGGGCAGAAAAGGAGACTCGTTTTAGGAAGGATGATCAAAAAGGCCTCTCTGAGTAGATGAGTTTTAAGTCAAGACCTAAACAACGTGAAGGAACAAAAGGCAAGACTAAGAATGTTTTCTGACAGGAAGGAGAGCATGTTGTGTGGATTAAATGAGTTAAGGTGTATAAAGCACTTAAAAGCAAATGCTCAATAAATGTTAGCCGCTGAGGTTACTTGGTAAAGATGTTTTATTTTGCTTAGTTCGATCCATATCTCTACCATCCCTCTTTCAAAACCATGTAATGGTTCTGAACGACCTAAATAATTTCCATTCTTGCATCTAGACCGTGGGAGGATAGTAAATATTTTTTACTTTTGGGCCAGAATCTATCACAACTACTCAATCTACTACAGCCTAAAAGTAGCCACAGGTATTACATAAAGTAATGAGCATGGTCATGTCCCACGAACTGGGCACCGAATTTTTAATTTCGTATTATTTTCATGTGACGCAAAATATTATTCTTTTGATTTTTTCAATCATTTAAAAATACAAAACCGCTCTGAACTTACTCTATAAAACAGACTATATAAAACAGGTGGCAAGCCATGGTTAGCCAACCTAGACACTTATAATATAAATATATGACCCTTTCAGTCATAATTTCCCCATATATAAAACCAAAGTGAATATAATCAGCTTTCCTAACTTCTAAATGTTCAAACAGCAAAATTTATTTTCACATAAGGAATAATATCTAGCTCATGGGCTCAATTTTTTCTCCAATTTGCTACAGTGCAACATACCAATAAAAAAATCATGGCTGAAACAGTGCAAAAGGCTATTATACTAAGTTTCCTTTGGGTCTGAAGCTGTACTGCTAAATTAAGGATATGGCTACACAACTGAAAGCTTACAGAGTTCATAACGATAACATAAAAATTTCTCTTGTGATATTAACGTTGTTTACCAATGCTTATTTAACAAGATAACTAGACCTGTTGCCAGTTTTCATTAACACAACCAAAGAAGATGTTTATCCAATCTCCCCAAATCCCTGCCAACAGACACACTTTTAATAAAAGGGGAAGACGGAAGCTTATCCCTCAGCAATTTACAATCAATACAAATGTGATACCAGACAGTCTGTCAAACAGTGTGTCTTACATAACATTAGCTCTGAACAGAGCAGGCCGCATCTAAAACCCGGAGGGGGGGGGGAACGTTTTGTGGGACTTTTCTCCAAGTAAAAAAAGATGAAGTCTTTCTGAAAAATATAAAGGCTCACTTTGCATATAATTACAATTCATAACAGTAAAATTCCATATATCTGTCAAAAGAAGATGGAACTGCATGTGCCAACCTGGATGCTACTGTTCCTGGCAGAGATATTTGCATATTCACCTGCTACTAAACCGTCAATGAATCAATTTTGCAACAAATCCTTAGTTCAAAAAGAGACACATTAATGGGGACCTTTGAAAAGGAAGTTAGGTATTATTTCTAGGCTTTGTGTGGCTGCCATTTTTAGTTCGTTTAAATACTGAGTCGATAATGACTCCTAAATAAAAACAAACGGCTTTAAATCAAAAGCTACGATTCAACTTTGCACACTTCCCTTTCTGCTCATCCGTCACCAAGTCTCGTGATTTGACTCCTTCGGGCTCTCCATCACTTCTGTCGTGGCTCCATCACTTCTCTGGATCGAGCTACCGTCCTCTCTCCCCCAGACTTTGGAAACAGGCCCTTAGCGGCTCCCACTCTTCTTTGGCCACTCTTCAAACCTCAGCCCAACCATTTCTTTCTCTGGGAAGCCTTCCTGACCTCTTTGACTAGGTCAGATTCCCCTGTGAGCACCACGTACCTCTCCTTTATGTCATGTGAATTTGTAAATAATACTCCTGTTACATGCTTCTATGCCTGTGGGATTAATGTTCACTTTCTCACTTGGCTTTACGCTTCATGGGGGCAGGGTTGATGTATTCCCAATATCTGGCTCAAACCTGGCACCTCGCAGGAGTTTGATGATTTTACTGACTACTATACCTGCTATAAGACATGGTATCATTTGTATACATGTTGAGGAATTTTTGTTGCAGGCACTGAAGAATCACCTTAACCTGGTAGTTAGGTAACTGATAATTAACAGAAGGGAGTGATTAGTCTCAATCAGCCAAAAAAGTCTGACTTGCCGGAACAAAGTCAGATGTAAAATCCCCATGCGGTAAATCGAATTATAATCAATAAATATTATCTTAGGCATCTGCTAAAGAGATTGGTTAAAGTTTGTCTTTGTCTTTACAAAATGAAAAGGTTAACTTGAAATAGATTATATTAAATAATGCATTTTAGAAACATGCGCAAAAAGGACACCATCAATGTACCAAGTTTTGTCTTCCTGAAATATATATATTACTATTCTAGATTGCTCTCCTGAGCTTCAGACCCACATCGAACGGCTGACGCCGCCACTTGTATGTCCACGAAGCAGCTCCAAATTAATATTTTTTAAATCTCCCAAACCATTCCTCCTCCCCGAACTGCCGTGGTGAAATACACCATTCCCCCTTCATTTGCCGAAGGCCTACGACTAGGGGATATCGTTGACTCTGTCCTCTCCAAGTCAGTCACCACATCTTATCTACTCATGTTCCTAAATATCTCTTGGTTTTTCTCTCTTCTCCATCCTTCCTGCCTTCCTTCTGGTCTTCTAATACATACTGTCACTAGGTTGATGCTGTGGGGCGGGGGGGAAATGCCACTGCCCTAACTTGGCATCCCCCAAATATTTCTCTCATGGCCTCTAAACTCCTTGGCGAGATGTACACAAGATCCTGTAGGATCCCAACAGACATGCGACTGACCCAGCATCACCCAGCCCATTCTCCCGCTCTTCATCATTTAACTCTTACTCATCCTTCAAGAGTCAGCTTAAGTACCAGCTCTTCCAGATGTCTCCCTCTAGATGGAAGATCCTGTCTACGGACTCCCCTCTGTTACAAAACTTCCGGTGGCCCGCTGGAGCGGCGGGAGCCAAATCGCAAGCCAGCTGTTACCATCTCTTCGTAACTCTGCAGTGGCATCACATTGAGTGCTTGAAACCAGCTAAAGGGACCAAAAATCCAACAGCAGATGCAGAGAGAAATCTTATCTAAACTTCCCTCGTCTGACTAAAACAGAGCTTTACAAGAGTCGGCGGCTACAACACAGCTCCCGAAGTCTGCCAGGGAGGCGACTATCCTCGGGCACCAGGACATTCCAAAAACATCGTGTAACCAAGCCTCACTAGAATGCTCCATCCTTAGGAGCCTAAATCTCCTCCTCTTGTCAAGTAGGTAAATAAACTTCTACCTCTGGCTAGTCGGGGAGTTACTTACTACTAAGTGCTCCCACACGAAGGGGAATAAACTTAGTCTTCTCCTCTTATTTTCAGTTAAGACACAACCCTCCGCCACCACCATTCAGACGTAAGTTGATAGAAGAACGGTTTTTTTTCCTCCCAACATGGTCATGTGGGAGTGTTCATACAATGGAATTCGGTAACTGTTACAAATGTTACAAATCTGAGTGTTTTCTCCCATAAGAGCCAGTGATGAAACATTTACCGGAAAATCAGTAGTTATCATTCTGCATTATAATCCTCCAAGTTGGTGTCTGCATACCCCCTGGAATTCTGAAGGGCACGAGTCCTTCACACTCACCTTCACGCTCTCAAAGTCAGAATCTCTTGAACGAAATCACACGTAAACCACCACGCACCACATGATAAGCTACAAGGAATAGTTTCCAACATAGGCGTCTGCTAACAAAGACTGGCACACGGTGGGAGCTCGAACTCACTGCTGATGACCAAACATAACAAAGTTTATCAAATTAAAGGAAAATTTATTCTAAAAACATTAAGTGTCTAGAGTGAGCTCTTTTACTTAGGTTCCTATTAAAAAATGAATTCCCAGGCTTAAGTATTCAGGCAGAAGTATGTTGGTGGCTGCAATTTACTTTGAAATGCATTAAAAAATAAGATGAGTTGAATGAATGGAAGGATGAAGCTGCTACGTAATAAAGCAAAAACAGATAAAATCCGTTAATGATAAAATCTAAATGGTGAATATATAGGTATTCACTGTAAAATTCTTTTAATTTTGTTTGAAATTTTTCATATTAAAATGTGAACGAAAAACGGAACGAAACCGAATTATCATTTTTTGCTCATAGGGTGTACAAGTATTTTTCACCTACATTTACAACGTGCTACACACTTTCAATAGTCTCAAGTTCTGCATAAAGGACCATGCCTTCGGGATCCTGAGGAAGCTAAGGGTTAGATACAACACTCGAACCTTCCCCTGATAACTGTGTGCCTGCAACAAATGGAGACCTATATAACTTATGTCTAATATTAAAGATTAAGAAGTTGTATGTCAAGATAACAAAACCATTCATTAAAATACAGTTTATCCTTCAAATTTGGTAAACGTACGATATCACGATAAGGTGGAAGACCAGGGTCATATTTAGAATCTCGTTTCCTAAGAGTTCTACATGTCTTTTCTTCCTTCCCCTGGCTCCGTCCCACACACTCAAGAAGCTTTGGACATATGCCCACCTTTCCATGATATGTCCACATCCCCCTGCTCAAAACCATGGCTATTCCCTATGCCTATGGGTATACACACCAGTAATACAGTCCACCTACCAGAGGACAGCCCCAGGGAAGAGGCCCACACTGACCCTGGGAGCTAGCTTGGGGCCATCTGGGCAGGGCTTTCAGGGACCCTGGGTACCAGAGCACGGTTCAGAAGGTAAGGTGAAATGAAGTTCAAACATGAGTTGCGCACCTCCCCTTGATTCCAGTGGCTATAGCTGTGCAAACGGGTACAACTAGAGAAGGGCCCAATTAAAGTTCCCTCTTGTCTGGGTCTAGAGGCTATACCGGCAATACCATACAAATGACTACTCAACATGACATGAAGGAGAAGGGGCGCCTGTGTGGCTCAGTCGGTTAAGTGTCCAACCTCGGTTCAGGTCATGATCTCATGGTTCATGGATTTGAGCCCCACATTGGGCTCTGTGCTGGAGTCTGCTACAGATTCTATGTCTCCCTCTCTCTCTCTGCCTCTCCCCTGCCAAATATAAAATAAATAAACATTTTTAAACATGTATAAAAAATGACAGGAGAAAATGTCCAAGAAAAAATTTTCTTTTTAACTAAGATAGCAATTCAACCCCTCCAAGAGAGAAACATAGCACAAAAACTACTAACTTAATTCCATGCCAGTTCCATTTATAAGTATAGATGTAAAATATATATATATTAAAAAGTTAAATTAATCTATTTAACCAATTTTTATTAAAGAGACACCATTCTAGAACTGGGGATATAATGTTGAATAAGACAAACAAGGTCTCCACCCTCACAGAAATTCCATTCTAGTGAGAAGAAACAAGTAAGTGAAGAAACACCTAAATTAGATAATTTCAGATCATAGACAGTGCCATGGAGAATGCAAAACAGACGAGTGGGATAGAGAGTGGTGGCAGAGGTTGGGGGACTACTTTAGAAAGCGTGGTCCGGGAAGAGTTTGCTGAGGAGACCACACCGAAGGATAAAAAGGAGCTAGTCACGTCTGGATGGAGGGATGTGGAAGGGAGTGGGGGGAGTACCAGGCAAAGTACTAGGCAGAGCATAGGACCCAAGGCAGAAGTGAGCCTGGCACCTTCAAAGGGTTTTTGTGTGTGTGTGTGTGTGCGTGTGTGTGCACGTGTGTGCACATGCTAAGTAAAGGGGAAGTCCTTAATATAATAAACATGTGCCTTAGCCAGAGTAGGGTTATGGCCTCTGGCGTACATCATTATTTGTCTGTATCTAAACAAATACTTTCTCCCCAGGGTGACACTTCTAGAATGCCTTGTTTCTCTCAGCATATAATTCTTTGACTTTATCCTAAACTATGGAGTTCTCCAAGTTTCTTTTAAGGTTAAGAAAATCTTATCTGGGGCGCCGGGATGGCTCCGTCGGTTAAGCGGCCAACTTCAGCATGATCATGATCTGTGAGGTCATGATCTTATGGTCTGTGAGTTCGAGCCCTGCATCAGGCTCTGTGCTGATGGCTCAGAGCCTGGAGCCTGCTTCGGATTCTGTGTCTGCGTCTCTCTCTGCCCTTCCCCTACTCATGCTCTGTCTCTCTGTCTCTCAAAAATTAATAAACGTTAAAAAAATTTTTAAAAAATAAAATAAAAAATAAAATCTTATCTCTCTTACTTCTGTATAGATCATTCTTTTTTAGAGAGCTACTATCTAATATGTAATTAACTCAACATTTTGCATCTGTTTTACCCATAAATAATTTTTTAAAATTAACTTTGAGAGAGAGAGAGAGAATTTGAGTTGGAGGTGAGGGTTGGGGAAGAGAGGGAAAGAGGAGAGAGAATCCCAAGCAGGCTGGCTGCTTTCAAGGCAGAGCCCGATGCAGGGCTTAATCCTGAGAATCGGGAGACCATGACCTGAGCTGAAATGAAGAACTGGACACTCAACCAACTGAACCACCCAAGTGCCCCTGCCCATAAATAATTTTGAATCATGTGAACACTTACTATATATCCACATGGGACAGGAAATGAAGCAAAAGTCGAAATCTAAGGGCTTCAAGTAACCAATTAAACTCATTCAGTTTTAATGTATTCAACATCCAGCTATCTCTGATTAGCACGTAAGTAAGAATAAAAGCGAAGTTCCTTGGCTTGGGATCAGAATTTTGCTCTAACTCACAGCCATAAATGACTTTTAATCACCTCTTTTCAAACTCCCACCAACTCAGAAATTGTTATTAACCACGAGAGAATAAATACCATGTGTGGATGGATAAGAACAGAGTCACCAGAGCTTCAAGAAACAAAACAAAACAAAACAAAAGAAAATGGATTTGAGATTTATAAAATCCTATTAAAAATGTTTTATTAGGGGCGCCTGGGTGGCTCAGTTGGTTAAGCGGCCGACTTCAGCTCAGGTCATGATCTCACGGTCTGTGAGTTCGAGCCCCGCGTCGGGCTCTGTGCTGACAGCTCAGGGCCTGGAGCCTGCTTCGGATTCTGTGTCTCCCTCTCTCTCTGCCCTTCCCCTGCTCACACTCTGTTTCTATGTCTCTCAAAAATAAAATAAAAACATTAAAAAAAATGTTTTATTAGATTTCATGAAATCTGACTTCATACTGTCACACAGTCATAGTAACAAAAGAGTAGGTAATTAGAAGCAAGTCCTGCTTTCTTATAATAGCTGGGTCACTGTCTGAGCTCTTGAGTAAACACTGAACTTTTGTATCCATCAGTCTTCCCAGTGGTTAAGAGAAAAAAGAAAAGAAAAGATGTTATAGGAGAAATCATAAAGCCCTTAAAATTCTTAAAAAAAAAAGCTAAAAAATTACTATATAAATAACAGGTAAAATTAGCATATCTTTCTTATGCTACAAACTAAGAAATGTAGACAGGTCATAAATCAAATGATGAACCCCAAACTGCCAGAATTCGAACTGGCTCTACATGTCTCTAACTATAAATAAAGGGACACATAAATACCAAACAGCATACTAGTCTTAGATGCCTTTTTAACGACTTAAAGAAAAATCGAGTATGAAAATTGACTTTTTGTTTCCGCGGGTACAAAATGCAACTCCAGCTCTAATCAGGTGTGGAAGCTGGAAAGCTGACATTCTACTCCTATAAGTTTCTTGGAGTTTCTTCCAGATCCTAAGTTCTCTCACACGCTTCAAAGCAAACGCTTATTATCATATATAAATACACACACACATATGCAAATATCTTGGAAATAATTTTCAACGTATATGGTACACACGAGAGACCTTGACAACTTTCTGAATGTAGCCAGCACTGCTGTCAGAAAGAACTATAAATGCCACTCCAGATGCAATGGGAACCACTATTGGCTAAGTATTATAATCAAACTCCAAGACCACACGATATATAGGTTCGACTCTCTTACAGAGACTTTAATTTATGAAAAAGCTGGGGAGTTGGGAAATAAACTTTTTCCCATTATGCGGACATAATTAACACAAGGGAGCTTCATTTACATACAAGATTTGAAGGTAAAGGTTTTATATTTAAAAAGTTTTTTAACTTAAACATTTTGGCTGCGTGGTAAAGTTTTAATGATATCTGATGCCCAATAAAAGTTCTCTTCTAGCGGGGTTTGTAAGTGGCAGTAAAAGTAAGCTAGACCCCAACATATGTCATAAAATAAGACCGTATCATATCAAAGTAACCCTCCTGTAACCAACTTTGTTCTAAGCAGGACGCACTTTAAACGGATGTGCGCCGCATTAATGGCCGGCATCGTTCACACGAAGATACTCAACTGTTTGTGTAACACACACTTACAGAGTTGTCACACTGAACATGTTACCATCCCGGTGTATTTCAGTGTGAACTTTGCATCCTATTACCCGCTCTTTTTTTTTTTTTTTTTTAGTAGCCACTGTTCAATTTCAAGCTTTTTCATTTTCTCAGCAAAATAATAACTCTTGGTCATCACACGCAGCCAAATATCAGGCCTTAACCATCTGTCAACTGGCTTGAATTCAGCAAGCATGCTCCTGTAGTTTTAGTTCTAATTGTGTTTAATGCCGCACTAATTATTTCAATGGGGAATAATTTTGTACAGTCAAAGTTGACTCATTTTATAAACTGGAAGCTCCTCGGCTATAAATTGGCAGGTCTCATCCTTCATCCCTCCTAAGCGTTGTGCCAAAGGGGAATAAGTATATGGTTGCTCTGTGACCAAATGTCATGTGCTGGGCAGAAACATTGATCCTGGCTATTAATCACTCTGCAAGCCCTCCCAGTAATCAAAGGGCACAGCTGCAATGATATATGACCAGTGTCAGAGCAGAAAGCCCTTTACAAGACTGCGTGCTTACCAGCTGATGGCCAGTACGTACTGCTGCCTGCACACTGGCCAGCCCAAAGTGCCCAGGCTAATTAATCATCACCTCTAACTGTTCATTCTATCATTAAACACCTTTATTGGCTGAATTATCGGAGGACTCTTACCCCCCTAATTACTTAGGTCTGGAAGCAAAGACCCTTCTCACCTGGATACAAAAAGCTGCCTATTACCTGTTTCAGACCAGAGTGTCCTTTCATTCTCTTCTCCATACAAGTTTGCTGACCTAGCACTGAACTAGAGACTAGCAGAAAATTGAATGTTGTTGCGACTGATTTGGGTGAGGTTCGCATCGAATGACGGTAGAAGAGCTGCATAACGTGAAATCACCTGAATTTAATAAGGTGAACTTTCAGAAATCGTACATGTGAGTTTTAGAACACGAGTTCTGAAACATTTTGATTCAGGAAAATATTAGGTACAGTTATTTAAGTGCTGTCAGCTTTCAGAGGACATACCGGGAAAAGGTTGTGCCAGCTATAATTCAATCACTGATGTGATTTCATCTACTGTTCTACTTGATGCTATCTCCTACCTCGGTAGGAGCCTTCACATGTTAGTTATTTTAATAAAATATTTTATGTTTTGATACTAATATCCTGCTAAGTGTTTTTAAAGTATCCAAGACAAAACAATTAATGCTTTGTAGACTGTAGAGAAAACCTAGGACGGCGCTGTATTCACTCGCCCATTATTTATATGTAAATAATTATCCCCCTTTCGAAACCATGCTAACCCAGTGGAAAAGCAGGAACTACAGGTCAGCAGGACCTTGAAATTACTAAACAGTCATATGACATAAAAGGCCTTGAGCATACCTATACTTCCTATTATGCTAAGACACCAGAGAACTTCAAAATAGAGAGCAAGAGCTTAGTAGCCAAATATGGTGAAATATCTTCCTTAAAGAAATACATTTAAACAGTAGAATGGTATAACTCTTGAACAACACGTCGAGACTTTAAAACTTATTGTCTTAATTTTTTCAAATTTCAGCATCTATACAGTTGCCAAGGAAATTCAATAAAATCTTTCTTAACAGGGCAAACTCCAAAAGGTGAAGAGTCATGTGTTGCTTCAACTGCATTATTATGTCACGTATTAAGGAATATGTCCGGTATACCTGATGATGATGGCTTTCGCCCTATAATAACAAAAGTGGTTAGAATGCACGGTGTTCAAGAGAAAAAAAAAATTTTTAACTGGGATGATCATAATCAGTTTTAGAATCATGAACCAAACCAATGTAGTATCTTTACAAGAGACTGCACTCTTTTAAAAGTGATTCATCAGGTAGATGCCATGTTTCTGATTTTAAATTCTTATGATTCAACGATTAAAATTAAGATAAGCAACTAGTAGAATTAAAAGGTAGTACAATCACTAACACACTTACTTGAAGGACTAAAATGAACAGACAATCCCAAGCACTGGTGAGGGTGCAAAGCAACCATTCTCATTGCTGGTGGGAATGCAAAATGGTATGCCAACTTTGAAAAACAATTTGGGAGTTTCTTATAAACTTAAACATGCATTTATCACATGACCCAACAATGCCACTCCGAAGAGAAATAAAACATATGCCCTCATAAAGACTTATCTCAAACATATTCATATTAGTCAACGTATCCATCATTAGTGAACAGATAAACAAGTTGTGGTATATCCATACAATGGAATAGTACTCAACAATAAAAAGAAGTGAAGTAACCATACAGAACAACATGGATAAGTCATAAGAGCATCAGGTTAAGTATCAGAAGCCAAACTTCTCTGTCTGTATATTGTTGTATCATTCCACCCATATGACCTTCTGGAAAAGGCAAAACTATAGGGTCAAAAATTAGATCAGTGGTTGCCAGGAGCTAGAAATGGGAACAAGGAATCGACTGCAAAGAGGCATGAGGGAACACTTTACAGCGATGGAGACGTTCTGTATCTCCTCTGGACTGTGACTGTGGCCAGCTGCACACATCTGTCAAAGCTCATCAAACTATACACATGAAAAGACGAATTCTGCTCTATGTAAATGATACCTCAATACATCTGACTTTAAAACGAAACAAAAAAGAGCCAAAGTGAAGAAAGATCTCAAGAGCAAAATCACTTGACTCATTTTTATAGAAGTCACAAACATTTATTTTGAAACCACTGACCTGTATAACTCAAATGCATAAATAATTTAGGCTAATGAACTAAAACACTTTTTATCCGAAACTAAGACTTTAGTCTACATTTTTAAGAACCATCAATCCTAACTCTGATATATAAATGGAAAACTATGAAACACCAAAATACCTTAAAAGAGAGATTACTTTTCTCAACATTTTATCATTCATAGAGTTGAAAAAATTATCTCATATAAATTATCTAATCTGAAGATAGGAGTGAGTGAGCTGCTCCCAGATCTACAGAAATAAGGCACTTTAGTTCAATTAAATGATTTCCCTGCAGGCAATGTCTTTTCAATCTGAGCTAATGACATCATTTAAGGAGGATGGTCCATTTAACTAAAAGGATCTTTTACAAGGCAGACAGACAGAAGGCAATCTACGAATATTTGCAAGGACCTTCCATATTTCAAAATCATAATGGTGAAATGCCTACATAAAATTCTTAAAGTTAGATATTAATCAATACGTTGCAGAAATAATTTCATGAAAAAGAATGGAATAAAGCTCTTAAGAAGTTTTCCCCATTATTTTTCCTTTTTAAGAAACCAATTCTTTCCTAATGGCAATTAGGCTACTCCAGACTAGCAGTGACATGGAGTTTGCTAGAAATGAGGACCTTATTTCTGAAATGCTAAACTTCTTTCCCTACCTGCTGTTTCTAAGCAGCCTTTCCCAGGTCCTGCAGGCTTCCTTCCCCTGACCTTCCCCTTCCCCTGTGAAATAGGCACACTTGCCAACTATCCTTAACGACACTAGTTTGACCAGAAATTAAACTCTGAATTCTCCAAGATGAGAAAAAGTTTCAGGAATCCTCCAGAGTGCCCTTTCCTTAACCCGGTGCCCTAGAATCAGAAATTGAAAGTCTTAAGTGAACTATCCCTGCATAAAAATTCCTTACAGCTCAGGATCCAGAAAAGAGAAGCCGTGTCACCACCACAGCCTGGGGAGAAGACGAACAGCTCTTAAATCATACGATACATGAAATCACGCCAAATTCTCTAGGAAAGGTTTCTTTTTCCTAATTCTGAGTTTAAAAAATTATTTTTCACTTAACAGTATAAACAGTAACAACTATTATGTATAAGACCTGGCCAAGAAGTCAGGCCAATAAGAAATGGCAAGAGACAGAAAGTTAACCCTAATGAGAGAGACACATCATTAAGTTATAGAAGCACTTCTGCTACTAATGGCTGTGTGACCTTGGATGAGTTATTAACACATCAGTTCTTCAGTTTCCTCATCTGTAAAATAATCTCTGAGCCCACTTTTAACTCTCAGAGTTGATGATTCTCACACATATCAAAATAAACATCCTTCATTTTGAAGAGCAGATGAATGAATTATAGAGCTATGATTAAATCAGTCAAGTTTTACACTTGCTAATATTGACAGACTTTTTAAAGCGGCAAGATCCAGGCTTTAAAAACAATTAATTTGCCTGGCTGTCAAGAAATATGCCTGGCCTAGGAAATTAGAGCTCAAAAGAAACCAAGACCAGAGTAAGAAAAGACTGGATAAGTATCTATGAAGAATTTGATATATTAGCTGAGGCTGCTTAATCCAATCCTTCTATTTGAAAATGGTCGTAATAAATTAAAAGCAAAGAAGAAAATTCCCTAAAGTCATCTGGTTTTATAATCAATTGAGCTGCTATCCCCAGCGGGAGCCCAGTTTTTTAAAGTTCACTCCCCCTTTTTTGGAAATGGTATAATTCATGGTCTTTTATAATTTTTAGTATAGGGATTAGTAAAACTTAAATTTTTATTTCTTGAAAGTACAAAGCCAATATATATCGTCTATAACAATCTGCCCCATATAATGAATGGGGGAGAAATGGGTAAAAGAATCGACAAAACAAGGTTGATCATAAGTAGATAAATGTGTGCGTCCAAATTAAAGATATTTGATCATATAAACAGAAAAAGTCCTAACGGTGTGTAAGATAAGAGCCACAGAAACTCAGGATTACTCTTGCTGTACAGTATTTCCTTCAGTTTACACAATCAAATTCCTCCATCTTTGAAACTTGGGCCAAGTTCCTTATCACTTGTGATAGATACACTTCAGTAATTATACACAGCCAAAGAAGAAGAATGTAAAAGATTCAGATGTTGGACCTTTCCAGTAAATAATTTATCCCTTTTGATGAATATCCTAATATTAAGTCATACCACTTTTCCCCACCAGAAATCACTAAGCTTTTTAATAAGATTGAATTATCTAAGTATTAAATATTTTAACCTTATCTTAGATCAAAGGATGGATAAACTCATAAGTAGATTTTTGAAATGTTCTTCTTACTAATAAGTACCTCCTTCTGATAACTTTAGGAAGAGGGTGAATTTAATCCAATCCACATTTATTAGCAAGGCACAATCCTCAGCACTGTGAGTAAAATAATAGAAGTTTAGTCACCTCAACTCCATTTTGGGAAGAAAGGAAATACAAACAATGGTGATGGATATCACTTAAGCCTCCATGTTGTTTAGAATTACTGAGCAAGTAATGCGTGACTGAAATACAGCCTTATGAAAAGATACAGGAAGCATCCAGAGAACCACTGAAGAAACTAGCAAGTCACTTAATTTAAAAAAAGGAAAGGGAGGTAGGGGGACGCCTGGGTGGCTTAGTCAGTTGAGCATCTGACTCTGACTCTTGATTTCAGCTCATGTCAGAATCCCAGGACCACGGGATGGGACCCTACATGGAGCTCCACCCTGAGCACAGAGTCTGCTTAAGACTTTCTCTCTTCTCTCTAAAACTTAAAAAAAAAAAAAGTTACTTAATTTTTTTTAAAGATTTTTTTTTAAGTCGTCTCAATGCCCATCATGGAGCTTGAACTTGCAACCCTGAGATCAAGAGTCATGTGCTCCACCAACTGACCCAGCTAGGCACTCCACAGGTTGCTTAACTCTTAAAAAGCCAAAATCTCTCCCACAACCTGGTGGTTCTTACTTAACACAACACATCACCAGTGGTTAACTGTTTGAGGTTATCAAGGAATGCTTCTTTGTTAAGTGCAACTAGCAACTAATCAATCCTATTATTTAACAAGTAGAGCACAGTATATATGGACAAGTGAGTATAACAGGTTAAGATTTGGTGGAACAAGGGTAGAAAGAGATCTGGAGAAAGAGAGAAAATAAGCCATCTTGATCTATAAGTCAGAAGTGCTGGACCACATATCCTGTATTATCTTAACTCCAGAATTCTACACTTCATTTTTCTTAATAATATAAATGATAAGCAAGGAAGAAATCTTTATAATGTACATGATAATGTTCTGGAATCCTTACCATTTAATGAATATCTGATAGAGAAAAATAATAAGCCAAATTTTTAAATGAGCGAATATAGGAAAAGACAATTCACAAAGAATACAAATAATTGATAACAGTATGAAATACTTCGCCATCGCTAGTAATAAAAGAAATTCAACAATGTTATATGTCAATTACATCTCAAAACTGATACAAAAAGAAATGCAGGTTAAAACAACAATGAAATGCCCTTTTCGGCAAGTATTTGAAAAATTAACAACCCGTGTATAATACAGAAAGACGTTTCTAGTATATAATATGGAAAAATCAGAATATAACACAGTATATGGAATATGTACATTAAAAATGCCTGTACACTGATATATATTTGCTTCTAATGAAAAGCATGTAACCCAACTGATGCTCTGGGACCTCTGAGGGTAGGTCATAAAGACAAAATAGCTTCCACCTGGCTGTTTCCTGGATCACTGGCTCCGGCGGAAGTGGGCCACCATGTCATGAGGACACCCTAGCAGCTACAGAAAGGCCCATGCGAGGAACGACAGTCAGCACCAACTTGTAGCCACGTGAGTGAGTCACTTTGACAGCGGATTTTCTAGCTCCAGTCAAACTCCCAGGTGAAAGCGGCCCCAGCTAACATTCTGACTACAACCTCATGAGGGACCCCAAGCCAGAACCACATTGCCAAGCTCTTCACAAACTCTTGGCCGGAAGAAGATGTGAGAATAATAAAATGTTTATTATTTACTAACAAACAGTAATGAAATAATATACATTACTAGGTAGCAATAAATAACTACACATCTGTAGAGGTTGTGGTTAGAAGTGCAGGCTCTTCATTATTCATAAATGGCCACAGGTGGAAACAACCCAAGTGTCCATCAACAAATGAGTGAGAAAAAAATCGTGGCATATACATACAGTGGAATATTATTCAGCCTTCAAAAGGAATGAAATTCTGATACCTGCTACGACATGGATAAACCTCAAAGACATTATGTCTAAGTGAAATAAACCAGCCACAAAAAGACAAATATTGTAGGATTCCATTTATATGAGGTCCCTAGAAGAGGCAAATTCATAGAGACAGACAGTAGAACAGAGGTCACCAGGGGATAAGGAGGGGGAGATGGGGAGTTCAAGTTAAATGGATACAGAGTTTCTATCTGGAACAATGAAAAAGTTCTGGAAATAGTTGCTGTTACTCAGCGTTGTGAACGTACTCAATACCAGTGAACTGTACACTTGAAAGTGGTAAAAAATGGTCAGTTTTATGTTATATGTATCCTATCACAATACGGAAAAAAAACAAAACAAAACAAAGGCAGGCAGTCCTGGAGTAAGATTGCTCAAGTCTAACTGCTCACGTTCCAATACTCACAAGCCATGTGACCTGGCCTCTTTAGATCCTAACTTCTTCGTGTGTAAATGCGCAGATCAGCAATTCCTACTGCATAAGCTTGTTACGAAGAATTAAACAAGATACCCCATATAAAGCAGTTAGCCCTGTGCCAAACACATAGCAAGTGTTCAAAAAATATTAACGATCATCATAATAAAATGAGCGTGTTTTGATAACTGAAAAAAAAGTGTTATTTTTTTATTACGACTAATGATGGCCAAGCATCATGTCATATACAGCAATAGAGCAAGCACTAAAGAAATGCGGAGTGACTGCAGCACGTAGAACAGGAGATTTGGGCCTACAGAAAAGGTACGAAAGAGCTAAGTCCTGAACAGAATTTTCAGAGAGACGTGGAACTTGATTTTTTAAAAACGGGGCGGCAAAAGGTATTTATGGCTTAAAGGTAAAACTGGGGAAATTATAGGTAAGCGTATTTAGAGAAAAATAATCATGAATTAAAAGCCCTGTGAAATAATGATGATAGTTAAGTATTAGTGTGACAGTTCAGAAGTCTGAAACACCTCACATCTGAAACAAGAAGGTTAGTGTAGATTTCTGAACACAGTCAAACGGCACACTTGAGGAAGGTAACTGCTGCTATAAAATATGGTACAAAGTAGACGAAGCAGAAAAAGGGGCAGGCAGGTTGGTTAGAGACTGAAAAACTAGTTTAAGGACAAGATAACTACAGCCCAGGCCAAGACTACAGGAAAAAGAGAGAGAGGGTATAATCCCAAATTTTATTCTAGAAAAAGAAATGACATTGTTGGCAACAGACCGGATATCCCCAGTATCATTCAGACATTTTTATGTTTGATTAAAGCCAGTCCAAAGCACATCTCAATGTCGCCTGAACTAAAAGAGGCAACATAACAGAGAAGACCGCCATAATGGAAGTCCCTAGAAACAGGTTCTCTTCCAGTGCTGGAACAGATAGGACAAGAGGTTCCCAAACTTGGCTGCATATTAGAATTTCCCAGGATGCTTTTAGAAGTTCCAATGCCAGGGCGCCTGGATGGCTCAGTTGGTTAGGCATCAGACTTTGGCTCAGTTATGATCTCAAGGTTCGTGAGGCCCATGTCGGGCTCTGTGCTGACAGCTCAGAGCCTAGAATCTGCTTCAGATTCTGTGTCTCCATCTCTCTCTCTGCCCCTTTCCCTTGTGCGCTCACGGTCTTTCTCTCTCTCTCTCAAAAATATATAAACATTAAAAAAAAGAAGTACCAATGCCAAGGTCGCAGCCATCCCACCTAAATCAAAATATCTGGGGGTAGGTGATACTAATGTAAGAACCAACCAATTAAATTGTAAACAGAGAGATTTTTACAAGTTCGCTGCAGTGTTTTGGGTAAAAAATGATGGTATCTTAGAGTAGGGCAGTACCAGTGGAGGAGGTAAAAAAGTATTACGAATATTCTGAAAAAGGTGAAACTAACCTATGGTAAAGAAAAATCAGAAAATCAGAAGGCACACCTTAGGGTAAGATGGGGCAAGGGCTGGGCACTCACTGGAAAAAAGCATGAAGAAATTTTCTGGGGCAATAAAAATATTCTGTATTTTGATAGCAGTATAGGTTACATGAAGTGTATGCATTTTCAAAAGTCACTGAAAAGTTATACTTGCAATTTATGCGTTTTGTTGTATATGGTATTTATCTAAAATACTGTAAACAAATGCTTGACTCTCATTATAAATTAACTTTTCATAGTGGGATAGGTTAGCAATTCTGAAGCTACTTTCTTTGAATTAATGAACACATGAGTTCAGTGGGTTTGAACGAATGAGTAAACCCATTGGGAATGACAGGAGTTGAGTTTCTCACTACTGAAGAAGGGAGTTACAAGTACGGAAAGGAAAAAAACAAAACAAAACAGATCGTAGCCTGTAATATGAGACTGGAATTGGGGTCAGAGTGAACTGATAGTTATTCAAAGGTAGGTAAGTGGATAGGTGGATAAGAAGATGGGCAGATAGATGTTTTAGATACTTATGGTGCGTAACAAACTATCCCCAAACTTAGTAGTAGCTTAAAACAACAACCATTTCGTTCTCTCTCATAGTTGTGTGAATCATGCCTTTTTATTTTATGTATTTTCTGATGTTCTGACACCAGGGACCTTTCTGATCCTGAGGATTGCCCCTTCAGGGCTCACCAATTCCACTTTGCCAGTGCGCCTTTCATACGCAAACCAACCAACCCAAAGCCCACCTCCCCCACCCGGCCCACAACCACCTCTTTATCACCTCTTCTCCTCCAGGCCACTAGCCGCCTGCCCTAATCCTTCCAGAGCCACCAGACAAATAGGGACTGCTCCGGTGCCCAAGAGCTTGCCGAAATCACTCAAACTAGCCAATCCTACGCCTGCTGATCCTTCCTCACAGAAACTACAATAAAGCCGACATCTTCCCCTCACTCCCTCTGCCTCCTGAAAATCCCTCATGCGTCCCCGCATGGCCCTGAATAGCCCAGGGTGCCTCCTCCTCTTAGGAACTGGAATGAACTATCTTTTCGATGGCGGTCATCTCCTGATCCGCTGGCCTCACCACACCTGAATAATAATAAAACCTCCATTTAAAAACAGGCTAGTGGGTCAACTGGCTAGGCTGATCACTATTCTGCCATAGGATACTGGCTGAGGTCCAGTCATCCCAAGACTCAATTGTGCTAGAACATCCAAGATGGCTTAATCACATGCTAAACAGGTGATGTGGACGACAGGCTAGGAACTCATCAGGAGTTATCAACCAGAGCACATGCCCACGGCCTTTTCACGTGGCCTGGCCTTCTCACAGCATCACGGCTGGGTTCTGAGAGAAAGCAGCCCAAGAGGGAGCATTCTAAGAGGCCCAGAACAAAGCTGCAAGGCTTCTCACGACCTAGCCCTAGAGTCACACGGCATCGCCTTCATCACACACTACTCAGGGCCAGCCCAGATTCAGGAGGAAAAGTGAAGGCTGCGGCTCACGGGTGGCCTCTTGGAAACTAGTTACCATAATAGATACAGAAATAGATACGGATACGTGAAAAGATGTTTAAAGATTTATATATCATACATACACATTATCTCCTAGCCCTCTCCACTATAAGAACTTAGCAGCAATGACTTACCAGTAACATGAGCACATGCAGCACCTAGATCTTGGTATCTAAATACCGTTCTCCACTAAAATGAACCAAGACTTCTTAAAGAAAAGGCTAATTCCAGGACTTGGGTCCAAACGAATCAGAAACATCTTGTTATATGAAGTATTCAAAACTAATAAAAATTTAAATAAGAAGAAGAAGAAGAATGGGAACCTATTACATGGACGCAAGAATCAACTTGAAAGGGTTCCCACTGGCCAGACGTGGGACAATAACGACAGTAAAGGACAGTAACAGACTATAAACACATTGAATAACATAAGCATCTGTAAGTCTATATTGATACAAATAAATACACTGAGAAGCGAAGCCATTTTCTTAATGGAATGCCAACTAATAAACGTACAATTAGAAAAGCATTGATGGAAACTGAAACCGGCATGTGAAAACTCAATGAAGAATAGCTACTTAGAGAGTCTTAAAATATACTCTTAATTATTAATTACAAGGGAAAAACAGGAAGTTTAGAGTGAAGAAACCTTAGAGACATCAGCTTAGCCCAGTGACCACAGTTTAATATCACCAATATCGGAACAAGCAGGTATCATCTGACTCCTGATAGAAAGTACTGAAAAGAACAGAGCATCACGTCTGTGGAAGTCCTACCAAAAATGCGCAACCCAAATCTTACCATAAGGATACATCAGGCAAACCCCAGAATGTAGGGCATTGAATAAAATAATTGGCCTGTACTCTGTCAAGGCCAAGAAAGACAAAGAAATGCTGAGGAACTGTCTCGGAGTAAAAGATACCAAAGAGGCATGATAACTAAATGCACCCTGTGATCCTGGGGGGGGGGGGGCGGGAATCATGAACTCAGAATTGAAAACAGCTATAGAGGATACTATTAGAATAAATAACAAAACTTGATTAAGGACTATGGATGCATAATATAGTAATAATCAATGTGAAATTTCCTGATGGTAATCATGCACCGGTTATGTAAGAGAATGTTCTTTTCTTAGCAAATACATACTTAACTATTTAGGAGTAAAAGCGTACGATGTCGCGAACTTGCTTTCAGATGGTTCAGAACAAAAGGAAAAAAATACATCTATATGGAGACAGAGATAAACACTTGGTGAATCTAAGTAGAGGGTATAAAGAAATTCCCTGTACTATTATTGTACACTTTCTGTAAGTGTAAACTATATCAAGTTCTAACAAGTCAAAAAATAAATTAAAATCGGGGAGAAAAGAATGACTTTACAGTGCAGAAAACTGACACATGCTACCTCGAAGATTAACGCCAACAGGGATTAAGTCATGGTGATAGCATACACCTTGATATGAATGACACTTAACTGACTGAGCCACCCAGGCACCCCATTGATAGGAATGACAAAAACAGGACTTAACTTCCCTGGTCTTCCTCCCAAAAATCCAGAACCCTAGTCTAATCATGAGGAAAATATGAGACAAATCCCAATTGAGGGATATTCTACAAAACAGAGGACTCATACTCCTCAAAACTGCCAAGACCATTAAAAACAGAGAAAGTCTGAGAAATTGTTCCAGCTAAGAGAAGCCTAACGAGACATGCTGACTCACTGTACTGTGGTATCCTGGATGGGATACTGGAACAGAAAAAGGACATTAGGTAAAAGCTAGGGGAATGTGAATTCGGTATGAACTTTAGTGAGTAACAATGTATCCAAGATAATTCAAATGGCTTTAGAAGCAACAATAACCTTCTCCTCGTCAAATGTAATCATGGTTTTTTTTTTCAGTTCTCACACCCAGTGACTTCTCCGTTGGAGAGTCTCTTTTTTCTCCATGACCTTCTGCCACACTAATTCCCCCTCAAACTACTCTTCATGTCTGTTGTGACTTTTTCTTTTCTTTCTCATTAAGCCCCTTATTCTTCTATTTCTACGTCTTTGATGAGTTCACAGTGTAACTTCGAATTTTATAGAGATGGCTTCATCTTTAATATCTCTACTTCTATCTTCTCATCTTCTCTGTAACTTCATACCAGAGTTCCAGGACTGCGATGGACATCTTGGACACTACCGATGTCTGCACTACCTTTCCCAGGCTCTGCTAATTCTAACCCCATCACTGCCAACAGCTGTCTATCCTTTCAGAGTTGTGTCTCCAGCACTTACAATGGGAATTATCGAGCAGAGTAGGTGCACCCTAAATATTTGTTGAATGAGTAAATGCCAAAATCAATTTCCTTGTCATTAGACTTACAAATTGAGTTCTCTCTGACCCCTCCTTTTTCTGTGTCGGTTACCTCATTCATTCAGCTTTCTCTATCTTGTTTCTAAGATTTGACATGCTGCCCTCCAAAATCAAAATGCAAAAACCAAGGTCTTTTCTATCTTGGTTCTTATTTCAAGAGCCAGTGGTGACCAGATCACTTTTATGTTTTCCCACAACAATCTTTTTTTTTCAATTTTTTTGATATACAATGGATAAACAGAACTGTATCAGTCTAAAGTGTACAGCACAATGACTTGGCATAAATACAATGTGAAATGACCACCACCATAAATTTAGTTAACATCCATCACCTCATAAGGTTACGGCAACAATAAAAAAAAATTTTTTTTTCCTTGTGAGTGAGAACTTTTAGGATCTACTCTCTTGGGAACTTCCACATATACCATAGAGCAGTGTTAATTACAGCCATCATGATATGTGTTATATTCCCAGTACTTATTTATCTTTTAACTGGAAGTTTGTAGCTTTTGACCTTCTTCAGCCAATATCCCCACCGCCTGCCCCCTTCCTTGCCACAAGTCTGATCTCTTTTTCAATAAGTTTGGTGGTGGTGTGGTGGTGGTTTTAAGATTCCAATATAAATGAGGTCATACAATATTTCTCTTTCTTTATCTAGCTTTTTTCACTTAGCCCTTCAAGTCCATCGATGTTCTTGCAAATGGCAGGATTTCTTTCTTTTTCATGGCTGAATGGTATTCCAGTGTACGTGTGCGCGCGCGCGTGTGTGTGTGTGTGTGAGAGAGAGAGAGAACCACATTTTCTTTATGACTCATCTGTCAATGGGCATTTGACATGGTTGTTTCCATGTCTTGACTATTACAAACAATGTTCTGATAAACATGCAGATTCAGATATCTTTTCAACATAGTGGTTTCATTTCCTAGCTAAATGCCCAGAAGTAGAATTCCAGTAGAATTACTAGATCATATGGTTTTAACTTTTTGAGCAGCCTCCAGACCGTTTTCCACAGCGCTGCACCAATTTATACCCCCACCGACCATGCACAAGGTTCCCTCTGCCCCACATCCTCGACAGCATCTGTTATTACTTGTCTTTTTCACCAATAGCCATTCTAACAGGCATAAGATGATAGCTCATTGTGGTTTTGATTTGCATTTCCCTAATGATCAGTGATCTTGAATACTTTTTAATGTACCTGTGAACTGTTGAGTATCTTGGGAAAATGTCTATTCGGGTCCTTTGCCCACTTTTAAATCGGACTGTGTTTTTTGGCTGAGTTGTAGGAGTTCTTTCTGTATTTTGGATACTAATCCCTTTTCAGGTATACGATTTGCAAATATTTTCTTCCATTCCATAGGGTGTCTTTGCATTTGGTCGATGGTTTCCTTTGCAGTACAGAAGCTTTGTAGTTTGATGGAGTCCCACTTTTTTAGTTTTTATTTTGTTGCTTGTGAACAGTCCACTTTTCACAAAAATACCAGACTATCTTCCCACACCACGATTTTTATCCCTCTCCTCTGCATGTGACCTAAACAGGTTCTAGAATTTGAAGCCATCCATTGATGACTGGCTAATCCACAGTGGTAGCACCGCATGTCTCAAGATCCACTGAAATCCTTTACTGCAGCCCGATCATACTCATGAATAATTAATTCCAAGCTTGTGCTCATGCTGTTGTATCTTCACACAAAATGTGCCAGTACCAGCACACTGAATTTTTATATTTCTAGATCTTACAGTGCCTCCAAGACCTGATTATGAATATAAACATTAAATTATGCTTTTATAAACATTAAATTATAAATGAATATAAACATTAAATCATGCTTTCAAGATAAAGGGTCTTAGCTCTTGAGCTAAGTGTATACAAATTCCAGGTTAGACCCACCAAGGAGCTTTTTTAAAAATGTACTTAAATAAATGTCTTTTCACCTAAAAGTAATATTAAAAAGAGAAACTGGATAATTGATTTGTAGTTAAACAATGTTTCACCACATATGTTACACTTTATATTACATCACCATTAGTTTTTGTTCTAGTTTTTAATGGATATGACCGTAAGCGGGGATTTTGTCTTCCTTTGTGTTTCCCTAACAGGATAATTACAAATTCTTATTAGTGTCTTTATTTATTCTGAGAGCATTTTCCTCAAAATATTCCCATATTGTAGGTTTCTTAGTATTTTTCTTAAATTACCTCAAAACTTTGTTACTTAAAAATTATATTATAAAATAATAAAATATCTATTATAAAAGCACTATTTTATATACCAATTACATAATACACTACTTTTATTAAAACATTATCGCTATAAAAGTCATTCATTAGAAGGCAGATGTTAGACATCAGAAGAAGAGCTTTAGTTACTAAAGTAATAGAAGAACATCCTTATAAAGTGATCTCACTAGAAAGCAGTCCCATGGTAGAGAACCCCAAAGATGCATGATCCCACTTTATTATTTTTGAAGAAGGAATTATGATGTCATTTTGGAAAAATAATTCAACCCACAATTAAGTGTTTATTGTCTTACCCATTTTTGGTATATTTTATTTTTTTACTTTTTTTAATGTTGATTTTACTTATTTTGAGAGAGAGAGAGAGAGAGAGAGAAAGAGAGAGAGAAAGAGAAGGCAGAGTAGGGGCAGAGAAAGAGGGACAGGGAGAATCCCGAGCAGGCTCTCTGCTGTGAGCGCAGAGCCTGACACAGGGCTCGATCTCACGAACCATGAGATCATGACCTGAGCCACAATCAAGAGTCGGATGCTTGATCAACAGAGCCACCCAGGTGCCCTCCAGTTTGGGTATATTTTATAGTGACCAGTTTCTCCCAGTGTATCAAATACCATGAGGTTGCCAACTACTCTCCACACATTTTGCACTTTTGATATACAAGCTCATTTCACTATTGACCCAAGAGAAATTATATTAAGAAGAAAAATCTTCCAGGGAGGAAAGAAAAATCATTTAATTCAAAAGCACATACTACAAGTTTCGGAATCGTCCACTGTAATTGCCACTAATTCCCTTCTTTAGGGAAAATAATAATTAGATGATTATACTTTAGAATGAAATTTATTTTACTAGTATCTATGTTGGCCAATATGTTTTCATACCTATCCTTGTAAAAAGAGTCTATCAGGGGCGCCTGGGTGGCTCAGTCGGTTAAGCATCTAACTTCAGCTCAGGTCATGATCTCACAGTTCATGGGTTCGAGCCCTGCGTCGGGCTCTGTGCTCACAGAGAGCCTGAAGCCTGCTTCGGATTCTGTGTCTGCCTCTCTCTCTGCTCCTCCCCTGCTCGAACTCTGTCTCTCTCTCTCAAAAATAAATAAACATTAAAAAAAATTTTTTTAAATGAAAGGAGTCCATCAAAAATAACCAACATGGAAATCCTACCATCTTGGAATTCTCTCATAGAACTAGAAAAAAAAGAAAAGATTCGTTTTTTAAAAAGCAGATGAATAAAAGGCCACTTAAATGATTCAAATTTTACGCTAGCTAATGCTGATGGATTCTTTAAGGAAAACATAGATGTGGTATGAGGAGATCATGTTTCCCCAACTGGAGTCTGGGTCCTGGTGTTTGGGAGGCAGTTTGCATTGTACTAGGAACACAGACGCTGCACTCAGAGAGATTCTGGTTCCAATCCTGGCTTTTCTCCTTCCTAGTAGTGTAATCTTGATCCTAAATTTCACTTTATCAGCAAAATGAGTAAAACACTTCCTATCTAAGGATATTATGAGGATTCAAAATAAGACATGGGAAATACCCAGCCCAGTGCCTGCTATGTCAAAGTCTAAGAAATGGTGCCAGTAGGGGTAGTGGTGCCATTATTTATTTGATATGAGACCTTGAGAAGCCAACTAACCATTATGAGTCGTCGACGTTCACCTGTGAGATGAGGAAATAGCAGGCTCAGTGACGTTCTAAGTCCCTTCTAGAAATAAAAAGCCTATGATTCCCATGGTTAGAAATCAAGAAACATGAATTCAACTTCTTTGAACCAACTGGAAGTTAGATGCACCATTCAATTAGGACAATAATCTCTTACTGTGAAGTACTTTCAGATTCACCAAGAAAATCTGCGTACATTATCTCGTTTGATCCTCAACCCCACGCAAACAGATATTATTACCCTATGTTAACCTAACTGGAAAGTGAACTTTAAAGAAGCCAAGTAGTTTGGCCAGGTCGCAAAGCTAGCAACAGAGGCTTTGTCTCCGCTTGTCGGCATCCAAAGCACACATTCCTAAACACTACAAGCTTATGGGGCGGGTATTAGTGCCCTACAAAAGAAAAATCTTAGGCTTTGGGAGAAAAAAAAAAATCTACATTTCTACCTCAGCTCTACCATAACTTGCTGTGTGGCTTTAGACAAATCACCTAATCTTTCTGGGTTATACCTTCTTCAGCAATAAAACAGTAATTCACCATGTATGCCATTAAAATTTATTCTGATATATTTCTCTGGAGATTTTACCTTAACTATCTAAGGAAGTCACCTGTGTACTGAAATTTCTCTATTTTTAAGTGTTTTTATCCAAGTATAGTTGATATACAATGTTGCATTCATCTCGGGTATACGACAGTGATTACACTTCTCCATACATTATGATATGCTCACCAAAAGAGTAGCTACTACCCGTCACCGGACACTGCTGTTACAATATCATTGACTGTATTCCCCATGCTGTGCTTTTATTCACACATGTATTCATTCCTTAACTGAGAGCCTTTATCTCCCACTCCCCTTTACCCATTTTGCCCAACCCCCAATCTCTGACAAACTTCAGCTTGCTCTCTGTATTTACGGGATGATTCTGCTTTGTGTTTGTTTATTTATTCGTTCATTTTGTTTTGTTAGATTCCACATATGAGTAAAATCATATGGTATCTGTCTTTTTCAGTCTGACTTATTTCACTTAGGATAATACCCTCTACATCCACCCACGTTATGCAAATGGCAGGATCTCATCCTTGTTTGTGGCTGCATAATATTCCACTGTGTGTGTATATGTGTGTGTGTGTGTGTTCACACGTGCACACGCACACACACATACCACATCTTCCTCATCCATTCATCTGACAATGGGCATTTAGGCTGCTTACATATCTTGGGGAAAAGACAGTCTCTTCAGTAAATGGTCCTGGGAAAACAGGCCATCTGCATGCAAAAGAATGAAACGGGACCACTTTCTAACACCATACACAAAGATAAACTCAAAATGGATGAAAGACCTAAATGTGAAACCTGAAACCATATAAATCCTAGAAGACAACGCAGGCGGTAATTTCTCTGACATCAGTCATAGCGACATTTTTCTAGGTGTGTCCCCTAAGGCAAGGAAAACAGAAGTAAAAATAAACTGCTGGGGTTACGACAAAATAAAAAGCTTTTGCACAGTCAAGGAAACCACCAACGAAACAAAAAGGCAACTTATTGAATGGGAGAAGGTATCTCCAAATGATACATTCAATTAAGGGTTCATATTCAAAACATATAAAGAACTTACACAACTCAATACCAATAAATAAATAATAAACAAGCCAATTAAAAAATGGACAGAGGACCTGAACAGAGATTCCTCCAAAGGAGACGTACAGATGGCCAGTTTATAAACGCATGAAAAAATGCTCGACATCGCTGTACACTGAAATCTCTGATGAACACTTCATAAAACACAATTGCCTCCCTCAACTCCACCAACCCTGCTCCTTTCCTATTCCTATATCCTCCTTACCTAGAAAAAGAGAGCTAGAACCCTCTATTCATCCGTATTTCTCTTGTCCCCCAACAAATGGACCTACGTATAAAAAGTGAAGTCCAAAGGACATCATTTTGTACCTTACTTAGTCGCAAGGGATGGTGGAGGGAAGAACATAGTTTATAATAAAAAAGATTCCCCTATCTTCAGATGACATTTGTTATAAAGTCCCACTAATAAAACTGCCTTTCACCATGTACCCCAAAATAAGAAATCGTTAATAGGGGGAAAGGACATTTAGCAATAAGTGCCACCTAATGATATAGACTAATAAATACAAGTAATTTTAATGTAGCAGATTAGAGTTTTTAAAATGTCATTTCTACAACTATTTGCAAGAGAGCTTGGTAATTTAAAGAACATTTTCCTGAATATATCAAATTCTCATAATTTACCTTATAAATAGAATGTTCGTAAAAGCTATAATCTTAATTTCTATACCATCAAACTCGCATCTTAACTTTGGCAATTGACTTGCAGGCATGCTAATTTTTAAACAATTCAAAACCCCATTCTTAAGAGTATTTTTCCACTTCCTCCTGGAGGTCCAATTTGTTTTTAAAGGCATCGTCTCAAAGACGTGAGCTAAAATTGCAAAGGGACAGCTGTTTGATAGGATGGGGCATGTCACCGCCTTGCAATGGCAAATCACTCAGCCTCACTCCTTTTCTCTTTTTTGGGCTCTAGGTTGCCACTAAAGTGGCTATTTATTAGAGAGTAAATACAGTGATGGTCATATTATGCATACTGATATGCCCTCAGGTCCTTTTATTGGGAATTGAGAGTATTTGCCCATACACACTTTATGTCTGTGTTAATGTCCGCACTTGCCTTAACTTTCCCTAAGTCCCAAAACACGTTTCAAGATCCGTTCACTGGAAAATTCACACCAGTGCAGTTTTTGTTGTTCATTTTAAATCATGGAAGCTCTCTTATCTGTCATGAAGCTCATGAGACAAAAATAGAAAAACCCTCCCTTAAGTTGGAAAAGTCATATATTCTAAATATAACATCAGAGAAGAATGAAAAATCTAAACTTATATTCATCTTACATGTACGATGCCATTTTACCAGGAATTATGTCAAAAATTTATGCAAAATAATGGATTTAAATTATAGATATCAAAATACATAGGCTCAAATTGTTTTTACGTTATTCCTCGAAGGTATAGGAGGTATTTTTTTATTAACAAAAAATAACACAAGAGTAAAATTAACATCATCTATACTCATATCACTTTTTATATCATCTTCCTTAAAATCTTGAAACTCAAGTCCTAACCATATAGTTTGAATAGGAAAAGCCATAAAACCATGAAAAAAACCCAGCCTGTTTTTTTTCTGGTCCTGGCTTCCCAGGATCATAAAACTCAGACTGTCCTTCCCAAATTTATCTTTTCTCACTAGTTTCTTAACGGCCGGGTTATAAATACCTTTGCCTTCTATTAAAGACACGTGTTCTTCTGCGGATTCATTTCCACAGAAATATGTTCCAAATTCTCTATCCACACTACATGAGAATTTAAAATTTGATATCCAGTCTTACATGAAGACTGGTTCCTAAATTTGACAAAGCCATGTCACAACTCCACTAACATTAATTTTCTCTTCGATATTATCAGTTACATTTTCTCTAGCATTAATTCTAGAGAGAAGATACAAACGCCCCAAGTAGGAATATATGTACAAACATACACTGGGGTCAGAATTGATTTCCTATCATTGAACCTGCTGGGCAAAAAAGTAACAGTATGCAATCGTATTCACGCTGTGCGAACCTTCCTGCTAATATGCATATTAAAATTCTAACCGTTGGGGTTTTCCATGCCTATTTACACTATACATATATTTATTCTATACTCTTTCAAAAAATGTTCTGTGCAGGTGAAAATTGTTAACGCCAACGACAACAGCAAAAATGGTTATAAGCTTGCCTTGTATTAGAACGTCTTTTGTCTATCAATCAACAATAAAGTATTATTCTACCATCACAAAAGGAAAACCTTTGGAGGCAGTAGAGGACTATGCGTTGTGCAAATGTGCAGTTGCTAAGAAGCAAATATGCCTCTCTTCTAATCAAATAGCCCAGCTCAGCAATGCCGCTGGCTTGGGGCAAGAAGCAAATTCCACCAGCCACAAACTTAGAAACAGTCTTGAATTATTTGTTGCTGACCGCTGGCTGAACCCTTCCTGATGAGCACCATCACCATTAGCCACTACTCAGTGTATTCCATCAACCAATGGCAATAGCAGCATGCTACAGCTCAGGCTACAAGAAATTGATCAAACAGGGTAATGAGACTATTTCTTCACGGAGGTTATTTTAAATGAATATAAATATTTTCTTTCTACATAATTTGCCACAGAAAGGTCACTGAACTCTCTGTGATTCCAAAGAAAAATGCTCGACTGTCCCCTTTACATATTTGAGTTAAGATAAAGACAACAAACAGTTCGGAGCGTTTTTTGATATTAGGGCAAATTCTAACGAGCTGGCATTTCAGACAACAGATTAGCTGCAATAGTTGAGCTTCACATTAAGTTATAGCTAAGAACTGATCGAATGATGCTCTTCTCTAAAGATAAAACTAATCATGATTTACCAATTAAAAACATTTGTAAGAGTACATTTTTGTTTAAAGAAAGCACAATTAATCTCTAATGTAGGTGATTGTGAAAACATGATTCATATGTGTGCCTTCTTAGCTGAAGTTATTAAAATTTGATATAATTGTTGTAAATTATTTAGCGAAGAATTCATTTTTCTATAGCCCACCTCCTCCTGCTAGACAGTAGAATAAAATGCATGTTAACTATTCCAGTTAGACATGAATCATTTCGCTGACATCTGAGTTAGCTCTTCTTACAAAGTGACATTTAGTGCTCCTTTTCTCTATATAATTAAACCAAAACAATTAAGCAACTAGCTTTAACATCACAACATGACTGAATTGTAGCAATTTAGCTGTCTATTTTATCTAACATAAAATGAAAATGTTCTACAGAGTCCAGTTTTCAGGAGGTTTTTAGTCTGCTTTTGGTTTTTTCAGTTTTTAGTAGCTTTCTAGAACAGTGGCAGAAAAATAATCCAAGCCAAGTCACTGTTTAAGAACTTCAAGCATCTACATACCAACAATAAATACATGAAATAAATGTTCCTAACATGTGAATGGCCTGTCGTTATTATAACCAATGTAGATTAATAACATCTAATTTAAACTCAGGAGAAACACTTTTATCTGAATGAGCGCCTCCAAAAACTTTCTAGAAGGTACATCTTGTTTAAAAAATGAATGTAATCTAACATGATAAATACCAGTCAAAATGAACTGCTTTGTACACAGCTTCTTTTAAGAGTTTCAGCAAGAATTTTGGTTCATAATCTTTACTTCAGAAACAAACAGGTCAAATCGAGTAATTCTTTGCCTTTGACAAAAACGTGTAGTTTACTACGTAATATGAGAAAACTGCTTGAGTGTAGAGAAACGTGTGCTTGGGCAATTTTTTTTTTTAATTACTGAAACTCAGATGTGTTTTTTCACAACTAGTCCTTTCAAATGTCTCTGGATGTATTAGGCATGACAATAAAACTACCTCATCTACAAAATAAAACACAAGGTATATGCGAATGGACATTTTTTCTTTTTTTATGAGACAAAGTATTGCTGGATGTTAAAAGCTTATCTTTGCCACTGATAGGGATTTCCAAATGTTCATTGTTGGGAAATGACAGCAGCCATAACGGGATTTTAAACACACACTGAAATCATTTTTAAACAGAGATACAAGGCTCTGAAACAGAAAACCCCCACGATTAAATTTAAATTAATCTCTCTTGAAAGGGAGGGCTCCTAAAGAACTCGCTAGAACACAACAAGGAGGAGAATCTCAAGGTTGACACATGGTATTTGTTTAGGCGTGTTCTATTCTTTTCACCATAAAATTCTGCCATGCTCTCATAAATGGCTAAGTTCTTCTAAACAAAAATCAATAATTAGTTAAAAGAGAGTTAGGATTACATAGCAAGAAGCATCCTATCAGCTGTCTAACAATATGACAAATTCAGCAGCAACCACAAAGAACCAATATAACTTCTGGTGCCAAGGAGCCAGATGGTACTGCTGGAAAAAATTAAGTCTACAGATTGGCAGCTCGACCCTGTGATTATTGCCCAAGGGAGGACAAAGTGGAAGAGGAGCGGGAGGTTCAGTATGATGGGGATAAATCAATTACCACCAACTCACTACATCCTTCCCATCATCCCCTAATAGCAGATTTTAAATACCATACCAGTGAACTGGTCAAGGTTTAAATAGGCCCAATATTAGTTAGGGATGATAAACTAATAGGTAGTGGAAATAAAAGTCAATCTCAGCCTTCCACCATGGGCCCTCGCAAAGGACATGGTGACCTGACACAGCTGCCTAAGAGCCACATGCAAGAAGTCCTACAGTCTTTCAGTCATGGCTTTGTTGTGAAAAATAAAGCCATCTTGTTTTTTTCTGGGTTTTGGTATTTTTTTTTTTTTTTTTTTTTTGCTTTTGCTTTTCATTCATTGATGGGATGTGTTAAAATTCTTTATCATTTTCTAAAAAGGGAATTATGGGTAGATAATGGTTACTATGATGGTCTCATGGCTAAACAACTGACTTAAATGTTTGATAAAATCATATTTCATTGACTGTTCATTTGCCTTTTTCCTAGCATGATTTGACTCCGAACACATCTTGAGATGTTGCTGTTTCTTTAGCATCTCGAGGTCTGTCCAAAGTCAAATCATGCTAAGAAAAAGGTACGTTGTTGATTTATACGATTATGAGAAATTTAGTATGAGTTTTAGTTCTACTTTTGAAGTGTAGGATAGTTCTACACGCAGCGGTAACTGGCAACGCTTATGCTAAGGGAGAGTTTTTGGGGTTTTTATGACCACCTTTCCTTTCTTTGGCCTACCGGCGCCTGTAAATGTAGACAGCTGTTTTGTATTACTCTAGCTTACGTAGGCTGAAAAATGAGATAAGAAAATTAAGAATATTAAGGTATTAAAAATTCCAAATATTAATTTTTTAACTCCTAGGATATATACTTTTATCATAGAAATATGTTTTGATTCACTTAATATATTAGCAATCACATTGACAGATGGCCATTGGCTTTAATCACAACAGATTAAGTAGATTTCATTAATAAATAAATTTGATAAGGCAAAAAAAGTTTTTTGGTTAATTAGTTTGGGAGTAGAAAGGCCAGGACTGAATTTACAAGGCTTCTAGGAAAGGATTAGTCAAATCAGGGGTACACACTAATTTGATCGATGTTCGCTGAAGCCTTTTCCAATACATTTTCTAGCATATTGCGGAGGAACAAGAAATGAATTGCTAACATGAGTTGCTCAATGCACTATCTGAATCCCTGTTGTGGGCACTGACAGCCACGGTGATGGAAAAATTAATCTCAGAGGGTATGCTTCATCTAAACTACACCTAACTCACTTTTCCCTATCTAACTAAAATCGTGTATCTATACTTCAAAGAGCTTGTTTGAAAGGCTGTTCTAAAACTTAAAATGGACATCGGCATTTCAACTTCTTAGGACACATTCCCTCACCATAATTTTGAAATAAACGGCTGTTCGACCTTCATATTTCTGGACTAAATAAGAGACTAGCAATGTTTTTATAGTCTCAGAGGAATACGGCTAGTTTACAGAAGTGTCTGTCTTCACAAACTGTATTAAAATCTATTTTAATGTTAGATGAAAATCATATAGGACAGAGAGTACTTCAGAGGGTTTAAAATAATGTCAACAGAGAAGAAATAGTTCTGAGAGCAGACACTTTATGAAAGCTCAATGGGTAGTAAAAGAAAGCAAGGAAAAAATATATTAAGGAACAATTTTAACTAAAGGAGCTACTATTAAATAAAATTCGAATATTGTGCACAGACAGAACAACACTAAATTATATTTCATATATTTCTACCATCCAAAGTGCAACTTTGCAACTATCAGTATCAGAATTCTAGCTGACTAAATTTAAGACAACAATAGTAAGGCTCTTTATTTAATTATGAAACATATAATCACATGATACAGGTTGATTTCTTTAGAAAAGAATCAAATATTTAAGAACTGATTTTAAAAACAGGGAATGATTATCAGAAAAAATAATTCTTCCTTTTACAAAATAGGATCCACTAGCAACTTTTCTTAAAACCTACCTCCCAGTACATTTTAAATGAGCTTGATTTATAAAATGTTGCCTTAATATAACTCTGCAGTCACTATATATCTTGGTTTTTTGGTCATCAAGTACGCAAATATCCCACCAAAGAACGGAGCCATTTAGAGTTTCAAAATTATACACATTTTGATTGAATTGCTATCTGTCAAAATAATCCTGTTAATGGTTCTCAGGGTTAAGGTTCATTTTGATCAAATTCGTATGCTGTTGTTTCATTACTTCCTATTATCTGACAGAGACAGGAAGCTAAATACAGTTCACCCAAACAAAAAAGAAACAGCTGAAATTTAACACAGGGTGTGACATGTGTGAACCACCACATTAAAATGCCTGCCATATTTATAGGAAAAAGTTGAATATTAAATCATAGAACAATCCTAGAGCTATCAACTTATCTTTCAGTTATTCAACGATATGACAAGATTAAATGAAATACTGTTGAACACAACATAAACAACCATAGGCTAATTCCAGATAATTCTGCAGTGGATACAAATACTGAACCATTACGTTTTACACTTGAAACTAATATAACGTTTTATGTCAACCATACTCAAGTTTTTAAAATTCCAGAGAAAAAATATATTAAAACCAAGTTAATCATGCAATAACCTTGGGTATCCTGTGACACTGTAATAGCCAAGAGCTAACAAGGGGCAAGTCCTATGTGTCGGGTACGCATTTATCCTTACAACAATCCCGAGAGATAATACAACTATCCCTGTTTTTATCAATTAAGCAACTAAGACTTAGAAGGAAAATAGCTTTTCCAAGTTACAATGCCAAACCAGGACTGACACCAGGTTTGGTGCCCTGGTTTGGTGCCCTTAACAACAACAAAACAATTTGACCCTTGATATAATAAAGTACAAACTTTAACCTCCAAAATTCAGGTTTCAGTTACTTGAAGTACCTCTGGTCTGCCCTGAATATTGCTTAATATTGTTTAAGCAGCTGAGGCAAAATACACTTAATAAACACAACGCCTGAATTATAAGAAAGAATGTAAGTAGACAATAAACACAAACAGAAGAGAAAAACCTAAGAACCTACCAGGGTTCAAATGAATGCCAAAGAAAATTATCAAGATAAAAACATATCCCCATATCTACATAATCATACCAAGGAATGAAAGGAATTAATGGCTCCTACAATTCTATAAATTAGGATCACAAATTTAGAAGCAGAAGCAGCAAGTCTCCTGGTTTACCCGTGAGGAGCAGATGTCTCTACTCGGAACCCCCTAATCTATCTTCGTCTACGATCTCTGGCAAGTCTTATCTTTCTCATGACACTCAACATGTTTAGGCAAATAAATCAATGATTCTCCCTATCTCTACCCCACATCTCAGACTCCCTCTGAAATATCTTTGACTGAATTTTTCAATACTCCTTCAAGTTCAACAGGCTTGATCTTTCTAATCCGCTTTCCCATTTTCTTTATAGATAGTATCATTTCCTCAAGAAAAGAATCTGAGAGTCAACAGTTCACCCTAAGTCTACTCGTGAAGTCTACCTTTGGTTCTTCGCTATGTCCCCTCTCGGTACTTCATTCCTTTGACCCCTGTCCTCACCCTCAAGGTGGCCACGAGCCTGCAGCCAGGCCCTTCCCAGGCCCCTATCCCTCAGAAGTGCACCGATCCCTGTCTCTCTCCTCTGCTTCCAGTTTCCCGTCCACGAAAACTAAATTTTTCCTTGTCTTATGGTACATTCCTCACAACCCTTATCTCTACTTGTTTAATCCACTATCTATTGCTTTACCCACTATTACCTTTTGTTAAATATGACAACTAATGAGCCAAAGTAGTAAATATAAGAGAGACACCATTCATCTTTGTATTGGGGTAACACTAGAATTAACTTCTAAGGAAAATTTAGTACACCTCTGGTCCAAATTCTTTAGCTCACTTCCACGTACGGGTGTGACAGTCACCTATGTAGGCACGTATCATTGACAAGCTCCTCATTTTCTTAAGAGAACATCAATCCTGCCTCTAATTCTGCTGGCTAAAAAGATGCGACTATAAGTAACACAGAATAACTACACTCCAAGTAGTAGTCAAAGAATATATCTTGGGGCACCTGGCCAGCTCGGTTGGTGGAGCATATGACTCTTGATCTCAGGGTTGTGAGTTCAAGCTCCACCTTGGGTGTAGAGATTACTTAAAAATAAAATCTTTTTTTTTAAAAAAAAAAAGGTGTTGAGGAGGGTGCTTGTTGGGATGAGCACTGGGTGTTGTATGGAAGCCAATTTGTAAGCCCCTCTGTGGCAGTAGCATTCTAAGAGCATGAGACTCTCAATCCCAGGGTTGTAAGTTCGAACCCCACAATGGGTGTGGAGATTACTCAAATAAATAAAAATTTAAAAAAACACATTGAACACACCTAAAGAATGCACAGCTTGGCTATTCTTCTAATTCAGGGACCAAAAATTAAATCTCTCCAGTCACCAAAAAGGTACGTGAAAGAGACTAGAACTGGGAGGTAACAGAGTAGTATGGAATGCAAACTGGAAAGATATGGTGCATCTGAAGGGAATAACAAACACAACTGAAGTCCAGTGTTGCCAGCTTATCCAATTTTTTCAGATGAGGCAAAAATCTGAATTTTTCTATGTTAGTGTAAGTTTTCAAAAAAACTGAATACCAATGAGTCCAAACAAAATACATCTAGAGGCCTAATTTGGAACTTAAGACCTCTGTTCTCGATTCTTTATATGCTATCTTAATCTCAAACTAATCTATCAGGGAGTGGTGTGTCTAAACCAGGGATCAAGACCTTTTCAGTAAAGGATCAGATAGGAACTATTCTAGCCTTTGAGGGACATTTAGTCTTCGTCACAACTACTTATTGCCACTGTTGTCACATAAAAACAGCCAGAGACAATATATAAACAAATAGGTGTGGCTGTGTTCCAACCAACAAAATATTATTTATAAAAATAACAGCAGGCCAGACTTGCCCCTCAAACTGCAGACTGCCAGCCCCTGACCTGGACAGTTTTTTTGGCTGCAGGTAAAATGACTTGTCCTAAACCGTGCTTTGGCCTTATGCTACCTACATACCTATGGTGATGGATCTTTTAAGGGAGAATCCCAGAGTATCACTGATGCATTATTGAAACTTTTATCACATCGTATGGCTTTTTTTTTTTTTTTTTAGCCTCTTTGATATTGCATAGGTTCTGGTACTAGTTAGACCTCTACTACTCTTAGGTACCTTATTTATTTTTATTGCGAAGATGGTATAAATCGCGTACCTAATCAGTCTTCCCTCTTTGCATGGTTCATAGAAAGCTAAAGGTCAAGTAAATGGGTGGTCTCCAGCAGAAGTCCAGAGTACACACAGCAGCCGTTTGAGATGTAAACACTGATCCTAATTTTCCTACCTATCCTTTTTCTCCCCATCTCTGATTTCCTAATTTGTTTTTTTAACCTTTGTGTAGCATATTTATCTTTGTTAGCTGCCTCAATAGTTTTGGTAAAATAATACATACTAAAAAAAATAATAAAAATAAAAGGCAGGTTTATTAAGGACAAATTAAATTCAAATAACCTAAAAATTCAATTTTTTTAGCTGTTTATACCATTCTACCTTTTTATATGTAAGCTAAAATGTAGGCGATTGTTTCATCTACTTAATTTCTTTATTGTAATATTTTATATTTTTCACATTTGTAAGCCTTTAGATTTTAATGTTTTTTTTCATTTATTTAATCCTTTCTATACCTACATTGTTATTTTTAATTTTTTTAATGCGTATTTATTTTTGAGAGAGAGAGAGAAAGAGAGAGAATAAGCAGGGGAGGGGCAGAGAGAGAGGGAGACACAGAATCCGAAGCAGACATGGGGCTCAAACTCACGAACTGTGAGAGCATGAACTGGCCCACAGTTAGACACTTAACCGACTGAGCCACCCAAGCGCCCCATACGTACGTTGTTAAAAAGAGATAAAGTATAGGACAGCCAGGGGCACCTGGATGGCTCAATCAGTTAAGTGTCTGACTTTGTCTCAGGTCATGATCACGTGGTTCGTGAGGTCGAGCCCTGTATTGGGCTCTCTGCTGTCAGCTCAGAGCCTGCTTCCGATCCTCTGGTTTTTTTGTTTTTGTTTTTGTTTTTTTTTGAGAGAGAGAGAACAAGCAGGGAGGGGCAGAGAAAAAAAAAAGAAAGAAAGAAAGAAAGAAAGAAATCAGGACAAGAATAAGACAGCCAACAGCCAACAGGTTAAAAGCAAAAGCCAAGGTGTGGGGGGCAGCGATGGGCATTGAGGAGGGCACTTGTGATGAGCACTGAGTGTGGTATATAAGTGCTGAATCACTGAAGTCTATTCCGGAAACCAATATTACACTATAAGTTAACTAAGGAATTTAAATAAAAACTTTTGGAAGATTTTAATTTAAAAAAATAGGAAAAAAAAAACAAACAAAAAAACTCACTAGACAGGAAAATCAGCCTTAAAGAAAGTTTGGAGGAAAAAAAAAAAGTTAATCAGTCTAGACAGCCTTCTTAACATTTCTTTTTGCCTCCAGCTCTTCTCTCTGTAATTCAAAATTTAGCAAGCTAAATAATACTTTTAACCTACCACTCTAATGACATCACTCTCTAACCAGCCACCTACTGCTGACTCTGTATCTAAGAATACTGTCCACCTCAGCCCTTCATTTGCCTACGTCCCTACATACGCATTTACAATGCTGAAGGTTAGAAATACTTTCATAATATTTTACCATATAATACGTACCTGGCTTTGCCTGCCCTGAATTGCTTCTCTCTTTCAGTATTAAGTTCCTCAATTTTCCTTTGGAGAATGACACCTCTCCCAATCTCTCTGTAGTCTGGGTGGGACCAACTGCACCCCTACCCCCCAGCTCCCTTTTTGGGCCTATGACCCAGTTCTGGCTAACTGCAGCACCACAACCCCCATATCGTCCACTTCTCACCCTCCACCACCACCCCACCCCATGGTGATTGATTTAGACTAAGCGTGACCCCAGCCAAGGACCTCTGCTTCAACAATTCAGAGATCTCTCTGTCCATTAGGGTTGCTAAGCTGACAGAAAATAACTAAGAAGCTGCCGGTGGCTGGTGGCCATCTTCAAGGGAGCAGGATGTGAGTGAGAATGCTCATTACGGTTTGAACACTCACCTGGATGCAGGTGGGCACCAACCAAGGCCCCAGCTCTGTCCTTCTCTCACAGGTAAACCAATAAATTCCCCTTCCTATTTTTTCCTTTAACCAGTGTGAGCTCGGTTTCTGTCCCAGGCGTGGCTTTTGAACCAACGCAGCCCTTTACCAAGCTGTTTCACAAATCTGATATGTTACTCCCTCCATGTTCCACAGATTTCCACAGAGAGAAGCCTTCTTCCTCTCCCAGACCTGGCTGAAACGCCACCACCACTACCATGACTGTTCTCATTCCAATCCTGATTATCACCTTCTTTCTTTCTCTATGTGTCTTGCAGCAGCACGTACACCAATCTTCCTTGATATTTACATCTCTCTTTCCTCTACAAATCTATAAGATCCTTAAGGGCAAAGACATGTCTTATCAATCATTTTATGCCCCCCAGTCTAACAGAACAAACAGTGAAATCTGTTGAATTAAACTTCTCTTCCATCTAGCACTCTGCCTAAAACGGACAACTTTCTTACACTTTCTTCCTACTTGTATTTTTTAAAAAATCAATTCTTTACCTCCTGTAAGACGTTTTCTTTCGGCAAAGAAATCCTATTCTAAGCACACTAGAGGCTTATGGCATGCATAGATCCCAGGATACCAATACCAAAACAAGTCCTATTCGATGAAAGAAATATGTACGTATTTCTTTGTCCCCATGGTAAGAATTTTACTATTTTTTATATAAAAATATTATTTTTATTAACTTCGATTGGTATTAAAGAAAGTGATAGGCATGTTCAAAATAGTAAAGCTTACGGCTGGTATTAAAAGGTGAGAAGCTTTTAAAAACATTTAAACAAAATGACGCAAAAGCACATCTTTGAGATGAAATTACTTTTCTGACAGGGTCTTTAAGATAATACTATCTGTTTCTGCTTTTTAGGCATGGAAAAGCACTAGATGGCATTCAAATTACATTAACCTTTTCTCTAGTTATTCCAAATGAAAAGCTTTGAGGCTGCACCGTTGGTTCATATGCCCAAGCTTGGACCCTGCTCTCAGGACTTTCGCACGGAAAAAATAAAATTAAATATCCGATGAGGACAGTGGAACCTGAAAGTATATTTGACAAGAAATGTGGAATTAGAATTCCTAAAATTTCTCCATCAGGAAAATGAATCTAATGTTTAAATGAAACATGACTATGACTATAGAGATAAAGATACAGAGAAAGATACAGGGCTCCTGAAAAAACAACCAAAAATCAGAAGTTAAGAGTCCTGTGGCCACTGTAATTCATTCTCACTCTGACTCTAGATCGATGATTCAAGCTGAGGTGAAGAGTTTTCCTCCCCAAAACATGATAAATTATATACATATATACAGGTATGTAAAACGTGAATTACTAGGAAATAATAATGTGTGCATATATACGTGTGTATATGCATATATATATTATGTATTATGTAATATGAATTACTAGGAAAAAATAATGGCCACGTATGTGGATAACGCAGAAGGTCAAAATACTAGAAACGTTTCTAAGTGCTCACTCTCGATTTCTGTACTTACACTGTTGCAGACCAGTAACAAATAGACCAGAGACCCAGACCAATCTGCAGGCCACACACTGAGCAGCAGCACTACTCAGATAATTCACATAGCTTCCTTGTGTCTCGGTTCCCTTATCTGGCAACACTGTCAGTTTGGTGACTGACGCGTGGCACAGAGAGGGGGCAGAATCCTTACAAAGGAGAAGAGAAATTCAAAGAAAGAAAACAACTTCTTTTTGAAAGCCCAAACTAGCAATCATTTTTCTAGCAATGATGCCAGCAGCGCCTATAACTATACATTGCAAAGCCTAGAAAATCAACAATAAGCCATAAAATGAACTAAATAATCTACGCTATCTGTTCCCTAAAATAATTTGCTAAAGTGAAACTGACATGAAAGACCCATGTGATCATACACTTATACATGGAATACAGTAAGTATACATGGCTAGAAACGAGAGGAGTGATATCATGTGCAACAATACAAAGCCAAGAATTCTTTTTTTAAAGGATGCAAAAGGCTATTCGAGAGTTCACTGAGCCGAAAAGTCACAGCAGGAAAATTACTTTTTGCTATTTGCACAATTTTTAAAATATGCACTAAGCAACAATAACATTATAGGTGAGCTAGAATATGGCCTTGTTTTAACTAGCACATTAATCTCATAACTCTTAGAGTAAAAGAACTCAGTATTTTAAGAAATGACTTAGCCGTGAGTTAGGAACACCTTAAGAATCTTTAGTTAGGTAAGGACTTCTTAAATATGACGCCAAAAGCACAGGCAACAAAAATAAAAACAGACAAATTAGACGTCATCAAAATCTAAGACTTTTGTGTTTCAGGGGCACCTGGGTGGCTCAGTCTGCTAAGCATCCAACTTCGGCTCAGGTCATTATCTCACGGTCTGTGGGTTCGAGCCCCGTGTCGGGCTCTGTGCTGATAGCTCAGAGCCTGGAGCCTGCTTCAGATTCTGTCTCCCTCTCTCTCTGCTCCTCCCCCACTCATGCTCTGTCTCTCAAAAATTAAATAAACATTTAAAAAAAAAAAAAAGACTTTTGTGCTTCAAAGGACACCATCCAGGAAGTGAAATCGACAACCCAAGGAACTGGAGAAAATATTCACAAGTCAGATATCTAAAAGAGACTGGTAGCTAGAATATATAAAGAACTCTTAGAACTTAAAAGACAGCCTCGTTGAGAAATGAAAAGAGGCTTTGAGTAGGCACTCTCTGAAGGAGATACAGAAAAGGCCGATATATACATGAAAAGATGACTGACGTCATTAGTCACGACAGAAAAGCAAATCAAAACCGTCATGAGACCCCACCTACGAGGATGACTAAAGGAAAGGCAGACAAAACAAGTGTTGAAAAGGATGTGGAGAGATGGAAACCTTCTCACACTGCTGGTGGGAACACAAGACGGCACAGCACCTTGGTATACGGTTTGACGATATCGCAAAAAGTGAAACTCAGGGTTAACATAGGACACAGCGACTCCACTCCAAGAGAAATAAAAGCATATTCGTTCACATAAAAACTTAGGCACATATGTTTATAGCAGCATTGTTAGTAAAAGCCAAGAGAAGAAACAACTCAAAAGTCTATCAACCGATGAATGGACAAACTAAATATGGCATATCCAGACAACTGAAGCATTATCAGGCTAAAAAACAGAATGAAATATTGATATATGCTACCACATGGATGAACTTCGAAGACATTATGCTAAGTAAAAGAAGCCAGACACAAAAGGCCACGTATTTTGTGGTTCCACTTAAATAAAACGTCCAGATTAGGCAAAGCTATAAAGATAGAAACTAGATTTGCAATTGTGTAGGCCCGTGGGTGTAGAAGCAGAGGGGGAATGGGAAATATCTGCTTAGAGAAATAGGGTTTCTTTTTCGTGAAACTAGAAATGTTCTAAAATTGATTGGTAGAGTGATGCTTCTTGCACAGCTCTGTGAATTTATTTCAAACTAGTGAATTGTGGGGGCGTCTAGGTGGCTCAGTTGGTCGGGCGTCCGACTCCAGCTCAGGTGAGTTCAAGCCCCGTGTCAGGCTCTGTGCTGACAGCTCACCTGGGTTCTGGGTGTCCCTCACTCTCTGCCCCTCCCCCTCTCACGCTCTGTCTTTCAACAATAAATAAACATTTAAAAAACTTTAAAAAAAAACTACCGAATTGTATACTTTAATGGGTAAATTCTATGGTTATGTTAATTATACCCCAGTAAGATTCTTTTTTTTTCTTTGCATTTATTTAAATGCAAGCGAGTTAACATACAGTGTAGTCTTGGCTTCAGGAGAAGAACCCAGTGATTCATCTCTTACATATGACACTCAGTGCTCATCCCAAAAAGAGCCCTCCTTAACGCCTGTCACCCATTTAACCCTCACCCCAACCCCTCCAGGAACCGTCAGTTTGTTCTCTGTATTCTTAAAAAAAGAACACTTTAAGAACCCTAGACTATCCCCAAACTGTTGATGGGCTGTATAAAATCCGAGTCATCCCTTTCAACCCCATACTGTACACACTCTCAAAAGCCATAATTTTAGGAGGATTAATAAAAGAACTGCTTCAGTCTTACTCCCAACTCTAAACTCCAAGGCACTACTCATATGTAGGAAAAAAGCTCCTCGAAAAATTAATTTCCTCAAGTTGATTCTTCCACCTTCCTTGCAGAGATCTTTTCTTTAATAGGTGCTATATTACTTTTAAATCTATAGCATGTGTATTCCATGGTCTCTGAAGTATTGAAGCAAGGACCCTGATAACTACTCTCAGTTTTGAAAAAAATATTTCGGTAAGCAGATCCCAAAGGCTGCATCCCACGTTTGAGCTTTGTAAAACTTTAAGAAACAATTTTTGCTTTAATCCAGTCTAGTTAGTACCAGAGCATTTATTTGCTCTCAGTGTCGTTCCAGCCCTGCACCTGAGTTGCGTGTCCTCCTCCTGCCGTTTGGATCTGTCACTGTCTTTAACATTATCCCATTTGACTCTCAAATGGGAATGAGACACTGGTTGGTAGCCTCATTTCCTAAAATCTTCGGACCACTTCCCCCGCCCCTTTCTTCCACATATAGTTTTACGAGTCTTCTAATATAGTTCAAATTCATTCAAATAGTTTCAAAAGTTGGCAAGCTTTCTAGTCACTGACTATTGAGTTCACATGTAAAATGAGGGACTCCTTCCGTGGGCTCATGATGCTTAGCCACGGAACTTTCCCAGGTACAAAATTCCTTTATTCCCACACTCTCATTATTTGCTTCATAGAGAAAAGTTAAGGCACCGAGAGGTAGAATGGTTCTGAACTAAGGCATGATCAGTTTATTACAGAAAACTTAATTAGTAACAGTTTTCAACACAGAGCGCCCCATTAAAAACATGATCACCTATTATGAATCTCTAAAACTCCCCACTGCAAATCCTACAGAATCCAGCTTAGCCCGTGAAACCTCTGAGTGAAACAGTACAAAAGATGGACAACGCCTCAGGCACACTGCTGTGTCAGACACAGAAAGGAACATTTATCTAAGGCAATCCTTAGATACATAGGCTGGGCAGCAATAACACCTTGCATTTAATATGTCTTCACTCTGGGCCAGGGGGTATTCTAAGCTCAGTATATGCTTATCCTATTTAATCCTCACAATGGCCGTAGGATATGGGTGGTGTTATTATTCTCAGTTTCTTTTGTATTTTTTTAATACATCCATAAAGGTTTTAGAGAATTTTTTAATGTTTATTTATTTTTTAGAGAGAGAGACACACAGAGCGCGAGCAGGGGAGGGGCAGAGAGAGAGGGAGACACAGAATCTGAAGCAGGCTCCAGGCTCCGAGCTGTCGGCACAGAGCCCGACGTGGGGTTCGAACCCACAAGGCACAGAGCCCGACGTGGGGTTCGAACCCACAAACTGCAAGGTCATAACCTGAGCGGAAGTCAGACGCCATTTACAGTCCTTGATAATTAAGTTCTCCCTTGCCTAAAATAATGGAAATCTTTGTAAAGAAGTAGAAACAAATTCACTAAGGTAGTGCCTTAGCCAGAGTAACTCGGTTAGTAGACAAATTAGAATCTAGAGAGAGAAGACAGCCAATGCTTGTGACACGCTGCCTTTGTCAGTCCTCATCTCCCAATCTTCTTCAGTCTCTCTGAGCCATGCTAGCCTTTGCACAGCGCCTCGAACTACACTGATTCCCAGCCCCATTTCCTATGGTCTCCGCTTCCTCAGCTTACCCGAAAAACATTCTTCCCTCCATTCTTGACTAACGAAAACTCTCCCTATCCTTGTTAAGTTCTGGTTCACACTGCAATTTTGTTCCATAAAACATGATTCGATCCATCGAGACCAGTGTCCTTTTCTTACCTCCCGGCGTTAGTATCGATGCCACACGTCACTGTGTTGGAACGAAGCTGCTGAAGTTGTTTCCAAATACGAGCTTTGTGCATACTGTACCCACAAGAAGCTTACAATTCTTTGAGGGAAAGGGACAGTTCTTCCCCAAGGCTTTCAGCATCTCGGTTCTTCTAGAAAGCTAGCACTCGCTCTAAGTAACTGTATCCAAGGTCTGACTGACACTTCCTGGACCGCCTTTGACCTGTCGCCAAGAAGCACACTTCTTCCCCAAGGACTGATTCCAGCAGGTCAACTGTGAAAATGTTTTAGGACGCAGCAGCCTCTTGATGTTATTAGACAAGCAACACAGACAGCACCCACCTTTCCTCCTAAAAGTCCCCCGTGAAATGATTTTTCGTTGGTCTTTAAAGAATAAAACCTTGGGGCACCTGGGCGGCTCAGTCAGTTAGGCGGCCGACTCTTGATTTCAGCTCAGGTCATGATCTCACAGTTCGTGGGTTCGAGCCCCACATCAGGCTCTGCACTGGCATTGAAGAGCCTGCTTGGGTTTCTCTCTCTCTCCCTCTCTCTCTGCCCTTCCCCTGGTCATGCATGCACGCTCTCTCAAAATAAACTTTGAAAAGATAATAAAAATTTTTAAAAACTTTAATAAAGGAATCAAACCTTAATAATATTGGCAGCCAAGAAAGAGTATCTTCAGAGGGTCAAAAATTGTGAGTAATCCCTGGCAAATGAAAGGCAGACGAGACGAGGGTAAGGGAGTCATGGCAGAGGATCCAGAGCCCAGGAGGGTGCGAAGGAGAGGAAGTGCTGGTTCCGCAAGGGAGCCTCAGAAACGCTACAAGCGGAGCCAAGTCACAGGATGGTGAAGAGGGCTGCTCGTTAAAGAACTGTAATCAAAGCAGGTAGGACCACTGGGTCTGTCCTCAAAAGCAGCCGGCCATCAAGGCATTTGTGTCCAGACTCTGAACTCCACTCTCTGAACAAAGCACACTAGCTCCCCAGGTGGGCTCCTGGGGAGGGTACTAAAGCTGAGTGAGCAGAACGTCAGACGGCTCCAGACTGCCCACACCCCAACATTAAACAAGAATGAAAGGGTTAAAAGCCTGTGACTAGGAATTAACTAAAAGCATTCCACTTCTCCCTGAGAATGTCCTCCTCATTTTGACAACTGTGGGACTCCTGGTCTCCCTGCCTGCTCCTAAGAGCCCGGTAGCAAGCTGCCGATAGTCAAGCCTTGCCCACTTTTACTTACAACCCCCCATTCGAAAGAGGGCCGCCTGGGTGGCTCCGTCGGTTAAGCGTCTGACTTCGGCTCAGATTATGATCTTGCAGTTTGGGGGTTCGAAACCCGAGTCGGGCTCTGTGCTGACAGCTCAGAGCCTGGAGCCTGCTTCAGATTCTGCATCTCCCTGTCTCTCTTCTCCTCCCCTGCTTTTCTCAAAAGAAAAGAAAAGCCTTACAGGATAATAGAAGCAAAAGAAGCCCCACACGAGCTACCTACACTATCTGACTGGGTCCTTCGCTCATAAACATGAGTCACTAACCAAGGCAGACGTTGGAGAAAAAGCATTAGCAGGGAGGAAAAGGACCAACGTTTAAAACCTAACTCGTAGACAAAGCGAGTCAACTTACAGTATCAAATATAAATGTTACGGGTTTTAACAATGCGAAAGTAATTTCATTATGAAAATTAGAATTGAAGAGTGAGAAGGGAGATGGGAGAAAGGCTGGGTGCACGGGTTTCCTCAGATTGTATAACAAAGAGCCAATGGGCACTGTCTGAGGTTGGCACATTACAAAATAAGAACATGATTTAAGTCAAAAGCAAACACGACAGGAACTAAAAATAAAACTAAAAAACCGGGAGGCAGAAGTAGGAGAGGAGGTTTGACGAAACATCCATCATAAAGGGAGTCGACAGATACCGTTTAAGTTGATCCAGTGAGTACACTTCCATATTATACTATGGAAGCAGAGCCTCCGGAGTTATTACGGTAACCACAGAAAGAACTGTAGCAAGTGGCTACCTCTGGAGAATAGACAGGTCGGGGTGGGGTGAGTAAGAAGGCTTTTACTTTTATTGAATATCCTTCTGTTATTATTTTTCAACCATCTGCATGTGTCTTGTAATTAGAAAACCAGTCTCATTCTTATTTAAGATTTACTTATTTTTTAAGAGAGAGAGAGTGCGCGCGCATGCGTTAAGTGGGGAAGAAAGAGAGGGAGACACAAAGCAGGCTCCAGGCTCTGAGCTGGCAGCACAGAGGCCAAGGAGGGGGCTCAACCTCACGAGCCATGAGATCATAACCTGAGCCAAAGTTGGTGCTCAACCAACTAAGCCACCCAGGCGCCCGAAACTAGTCTAATTATTTAAGCAGCATGGCACAGAAGGACCAAAGAAGTTGAAGTTGGCTACTTATGAGTTGAATGTTCTGGTCAAGAGACCTAAACCTTACTGAGCCTCAGTTTCCACAATAAAATAGGGGAAATGTCTCCCTCATAGGGTTGTTCCAAGTCAATTAAAGGAAGTAATATACCTGAAAGAATCTAGTTCAGAGTCAGACTGATTTCTTAATAAATATTAATTCATTCCTTCCTTGAAGATGCCACCCCAGCTGCCAGCACGGCCACCTCTAAGGTACTGCTTCAGGGGAAGGAAGGTCCCTGGGGATCCCGTGCCGGCTGGCATGCCTTCCTCTAAAATCAAATTGATCGGTCCACTGTCTTTTTTTGTTAAGATTTTACTTTACTGTTTTTATTTATTATTGAGAGACAGAGCATGAGCATGGGAGGGGCAGAGAGAGGGGGAGACACAGAATCCGAAGCAGGCTCCAGGCTCTGAGCTGTCAGCACAGAACCCGACGTGGGGCTCGAACTCACAAACCGTGAGATCATGACCTGAGCCGAAGTCTGATGCTTAACTGACTGAGCCACCCAGGTGCCCCTAAGATTTTGTTTTTAACTAATCTCCACACCCATTGTGGGGCTCGAACTTACAACCCTAAGACCAAGAGTCGCATGCTCTCCTGACTCAGTCGGCCAGGCACCCTTGTCAGTCCCCTGTCTTAAAGAACTTTTGCTTTTCAATTTCTCAACTCCAAATACACCGTTTAGTTCAGGTTACAAACAGCAGACACAACTGAAAACAGGAGGCCCCATATGGCAACTTCTCCGAACTCAAAGACTGCAGGCCAAATCCACAAAGACGCGGCAAGAAAGCAAAGCCTGTTATGCAACCAAGTCTTGTGAGACACAGGGTTCTGCAACAGCCAAAAACATCTTTACCACTGGCCCGGTGCTGACACCTAAAGACCTGTGGGTGGGGCTCAAGCTTCCTTGGGTTAAGGGACTGCCCCTTGAAACATGCGGTTACTGATGAAAACCTGGCTTTCAGACTTCTGCTTCGACTGTTCTTTTCAGCATCTTTTCCCACTTTCTCTCAGCAAACTTCGGGAACCACGCAAAACTCACTTAAACAAAAGGCCCTCCCCTCCACAATTTACTCCACGACCTCTCAAAATATCAGTATAAAGTTTATTTAAGCTCTGGTTTATTCAATATGATGTCAAAACATATGGCTGACTTAGTCAACAAATCAGAGAGGAAAAACAATGGGATCAGTTTTTTGCTTAGGTACAGACCAAATCAATTGAACAGTGTAACACATATTCGTTGCTATTTCTGGAATCTGCCTTACTAGAAACTTAGCTTGCCAGTTACCCCTTTATTTTAGGTGACCGTCTTCTCCTTTCATCTAGATTACACATCTTTTAAAAACAGGAACTTTTGTCTCATTCGTCTTTGAATTTCCCATTGCCTTGTCAAGGTATCTCGCACCCTTCTTCAAACACTGTGTAGATAACTGCTAATTCACTGCATTACAGGTGTGTTACTTTTCATTATGGTGCGTGTTCCTACCTTTCCCATCTTTCCGACCTAGTCCATTTTGTTACAGTCTTATCAGCCCCCTTTGTTTTATTTTGATGTATTTTCCCATTCCGCGGCATGAAACTTAGCAAGATGATCGTGTTTTTATTTACTCAGATGTGCCTTTGGATCACGAAAATATTTCACACCTGTGCTCTTTATATTTGCAATCATACAATATATATCCTGAGTCTTAAGTGTTTTCTACTTTTTATCATTTCACCAAACCATAATCCCTCACTTCTACCAAAGTACTTGAAACTATGCTATATACATGACAGAAGAACTAAAGTAGTCATCTTTCTTATATTGCCACAACACACACAAGCTAGCAATTGTTATATTGAAATAACAAAAAAGTAAAAAAAAAAAGGTGCAACGGTAATGTATATTATATACACAAAGATGTATGCAAATTGCAAAACTCGTCTAAATTCTCAGAACATAATTTAAAAATATGAATTTAAGTATCAAAGATCCCACGATACAGGGACATCTGAGTGGCTCAGTCATTTAAGCGTCCGACTCTTGGTTTCAGCTAAGGTCATGATCTAACAGTTTCATGGGTTCGAGATCCTGCATCAGGTTCCGCACTGACTCTCTCTCTTTCTGTCCTTCCCCTGCTCGTTCTCTGTCTCTCTCAAAATAAATAAATGAACTCCACTTTTTTTTTAAATCACATGATACTATGGTAGAAAAGCCCTTACCCTTGATGGTAACTTATTGAAAGAACCATTTTGGGGGGGCAGCTGGTTGGCTCGGTTGGTAGAGCATGTATGACTTTGGATCTCGGGGTTGTGAGTTTGAGCCCCATGTTGGGTGTAGAGATTACTAAAAAATAAAATGTTTTTTAAAAGGTGGGGAAAGAACCTTTTTTCCCCTGGTTTTAAATATTGTTTCACATTCTACTGACACCTAGAAAAAAGTAAAGCATCTATTGCTTGCTTTTACGAGAAGAGATTAATGCTAAACCTGATTTTATGCAAAAAGATATCTTCCTCAGAAGTTTGGTGTGCAATGTGTGGAAATTCGCACACTACATTTCGTGTGTGTGCACACAGATGGATTTCTATCTTGGCTTGTTTCAGATGCATGGTGAGAGCTCATTATTTCCGGGCATCCCAGAGATAATCTTTTTTAAAGCAATCCTTTGGAATAAGTGATTTATACGTCTTATAAATTCAAATTTTCATACATTAGATTTTCATAAAGAAAAGTACACCGAAAAAGGAAAAAAATCATTATTTACTCTTATGAATTATGATCAAGACAGGCTTGACCTTTCTTCTTAATCCCCAAGCTTTAAGAAAACAGTCCCACTCCTGAACCAAGATGTTTTCATATAAACCTATGTCCTTGCAATGCCCACGGTTTTCAGTAACCTATGTTACTGGGGAATTTTTAGTTAGGAAGATACCAGGGCAATAAATGACTGTTTTATACCTTTCCCTTCATTTTAGCCTTCCTATATTCACACCCTAGAGGTTCCAGAATCTTATCCACAAAGTGATTATGGTCTAGGACTGAATCAGATTTGTAACAAATGTCCACTGGGATTCTTCGACCTATCATCGATGGGTACAGCCGATATATGTCTTCTCGCTCATCGAATCCTTTCCCCTTACCTCAGGGACTTTCCACAATGCGACATGGTTAGAAGCCTTCTTTCACAGATGACGAAAATGAATGAAAAATGATTTCAGAATGGAAAAATGGAAACCCAAGTCATTACACAGTGTCTAAAGGCTAACCCTGCGTCTCCCACCTTCGTGCCCAAGAAAGCATTCTAACAGTGAGGGGGAGCTTCTTCTTTAAGGTTTTGAATTTCATTTTCTCTAATTTTATCTGATTACTGACATGCACCATTGACAGTAACACTTCCGTACATCCAGCCACACGAGAGTATAAAACTTCTAACAGCGATCTAGCTTAGAAACCAGTAGGACTGTTTTAATTTTCCAGAAGAAAAAAATCAGGCACAAAGTTGATAAAATGAAATTTCTACTCTGTTTTTTTTTTAACAAATATTACCACATCAAAATGAAACAGCAGTCATGCAATTGTGTATAAATAAAATACAGACTCTTACTGTTTTTCTTAAAAGATAATTTAGCATGTCACTGTCCCCTTCTTTGCTATTGTCTTAAAATGTATTTCCTCTCGAAAAAATAAAAATGAAAGTGTTTCCAGAGAGAGAGAAGAAAAAATTACAACCTACAGTATTTTGATGCTACAAGCTCTACAAAAATCTGTCACCATCTATGTTACAATTCTAGTCATCAATAAGTACTTTTTTTCGATGCACCACTCAAAAATCAATTATATCAACTCTTTTGTATAGAGAAGCGGCACACCTTCCAGGCAACTGGTATTAATGAGTAGACATGACTATAGAATCTCCATCTGTTTCTCTGACAAAGCTGTGGCTACTCTAGTCTCTCATTGAAATTCCATTAATCTGGTGTACCAAGGTCCAATGCGAAAATCAAAACTCCATCTAACCCTTTATCAGCTCACAATAACCTACAAGTGAACTCTGCCTGTTAGCATGCAGCAAGTTATGATTTTGCTATCAATCAGGCAGTTGGCCAATAAAAAAAAAAAAAGGCAGGCTGGAAACAGTGTCTGGCAGGGTTTGAAGACTTTGTTTTTGTTTTCTGTTTTCACCCCCTTTCAATTTCTATAGGGTGTCTGGACCTTGTGAGATTATGCATTATTCTCCTTGGCTGTGATTTAATTGCTACCAGCAATCAAGTCGAAGCATCACTGAAGTGTGCTTGAATTTCATTAGAAGATATAACTTATGCTACTTTCCTACAGTACCTAATAAACCATAAAGAAACCAAAACACATATGGCTTGAGGGAATAACTGGAAAATTAGGTAGCCATTTGGGAACTGAGTGAACTTTTGAACCAGAGTAACAGAGAAAAAAGAAATATTAAAGGAAAAGACAGACTTAGAATGCACACAAAGATGTGCAGGTTTGACCTTTTCAGTACCTTGAAAATTACATTAGCATTATGAAAAATACATATCATGTTTAGAGTTTATAATCCATCAAAGATCAGATACTTTGTTAGTGCCTACCATAAGGTAAAAGTCAAAAGGACAAAACAACAATCTGATTTGACAAAAGGCCTTTTGGTGACCTGTGCTAATTTAGTTACACTTATTGTTAAATGCATTATCTTTTTATAATTAATATATCATTAGACCGAGGTTCCATAATGAAGGAAAATTTATTCGGCAAGGAAAAGAGAACACATACCAAATCTATGTTGAAGGCAGAGAAACTGACATGACTAGATGATATTTCAGAGTGGAAATTACAAGTAGGAGGGGTAGTTTTAAATTAATTTATAATATTCTTAGAACAAAATATAAAACTACCATATGTGATATTTTTTATATACCAAAAATGAATAATACTAAAAGTTAAATATTCAGTCCTCTTAAGAACTGCTTATGCCAACACTAACGAAAATGCACCAATATGTAACAAAAAATTTAATGTCACATATAAATATGTTATTAAATAGTATTCAAATATTGATAACGTAATCTTTTAACAATAAATCTTTTTCATGCTAGTTATGTATTTCCCATATATTTGGTTATGAAAACAAACATATGATAAATTATTTACTCATAATAAAGAAAATACAATAATTATGTAAGTGCATTATAGTTTAATAACAATTCACTTTTCTAACAAAACACTGGCTCTCAGATATTTAATTGTTGGATTTCTTAGGTTACAAATTTTTTAAGAATGCACATAATGCTCCCTTGTACTTCAAAATATTTATGCTATTTTTTAAAACCCTGAGCGTATATATTCTATGAACATTCTGTGTGTATGTATGTATATTCTCTTGAGTAGAACTACTCTGTCTCTGTCTAGGTAAACATACACACGCATGCTCATTTCTATCCACCAACGCTTAACAGAAGCAAAACAAATCATTGTAACATGTCTGAAGAAGAGTTCAACTCAAATAATAATTCACTGTTGTACCTGAAAATATAATTTCCTCAATTATACAACATTTTCGAGTAGAAATGCTTTTGAAGATCAGGTTAGGAAGGGTTTCAGATCATAAGGGCGACTCGAGAGAAATGTGTCTCTTTTTCAAAAATAGGGAATAAAGGAGAAAAAAGTCTCTTCCTTTAAAAATAGAAATTAAATTTCTGCCGAAATGTAAAATTCAACATAAAATGGGTATGATTATTATTGCTACACATTGTACAAAGTTCTGAATATAAAAAGAAAAGATTGTGTTGTTCTGAATCAGTGGTTAGAATGTTTATCACTTATGCATGTACTTGACTTATCCCTGTTCTGCAATAGACATAATTTTATACCTCATAAAGGCAATTTATGTTTCCAAAGGGAATAATCTGGATAACATAAAATGTGGAGTGCTCTGTTGCAGGAAGCATATTTTCATTCAGCAATTGTATTTAGAGATGGAACGGCACAGTCTGACCATCATCCAGCGGCAGAAGGCATTATTCACTTCTGTGTCTATGTGAAACTTTGAGTGCTGCGGATTAATATGCATGGCTAATTTATCGATACACATTCTTAATTTATAACTATATATCACCCTTCTAAGGTCTCTCTAATGCAGATGCACTCAGTTGGCTGTAACAGAGAAAGCACCTGCTCTCCTGAAAGGGAGTTTCATAACTTTGGCAAGTTTTTAAAAAATTTCTAAGAGATACACTATCAACTTTATTACTAACTCAATTAATAAGGAAACATCATAATACTGCTATACAACGTGGACGATTTTATGCGACCATCAGAAAAATGAAAATGTGTTTGAAAAGAAGCATTTGATGAAAACCTGTCTTAATGTGAGAAGGCAATGTAGGAATAATTAATTTAATATTTTATGAACTCGTTTTATATGAAGTTTTCAAAAAAAAAAGACCAAAAACCTTTTTCATTATTTATAAAATAAATAATACAAGAAGCCATTAAGCAGCACAATAAAATTAAGCAAGAATCTGATAATATTAAATTAACCAACAAACTTACTAATAACTTTCATACGATGATGTAAACACGCTCTTAAAAATTCTAGTGAGGAAAATTTCTTAGGAAAAGGAGGAACTACATACTTAGGAAAACCACTAGAGAGAGCTCTTCTGTTCCTGAAAAGGTTCTGGGAAAGGTGAGTTAACTGAAGCCTCCGCATTTCGGGGCTTTCTGACGAGACCACCACCTCTGCACACTGCAGTGTCTTGTGTTGGAAGGTCAAGAGGTACATTCGATGGGAAAATATCGCCTACCTTCAGAATGGGCTTCATCGTCTTTATCATATCTTTCTGAGGCTAATGAAATAGTGTCGGGGGGCCCAGCAAAAGGGTCGTCATATTCTTCCCCGTCTTCTGCATTATCACCTACAGGAGAATCAGAGAAAAGTCTTTTATAAATTAGCCATCTTAAAAAAATGTTCCTCTATCAAAAGAGGTAAGTTTTTCTGTTAAACGTTGTCACTGTCATGGAAAAACAAAGTAAAAAACAGGTCCTATTTTAATGTCTCTCCGCCGTAATTTAGATAAAGTAAGAGTTTTTGAAAGTCAGCATACGACTGCTTATAACGGGGACGAAAGGGTACCAGTTCCAAAATTATGATGGTCTCTACAAAGATGTAGACAAAAAAGTAGAAGCCGGGTAAGACAGGGTGCGTATCCAAAACAATGAAAGGAGAAACAGAACCAAAATAATGTGAACAAGCAACAACAATAACAACAAAATGGAAAGCACAACAAGAGAGAATAATGCAAATTAATCCTATTTAGCGACTCAATAAATTGAAAAATTATGATGAGAAATTGATAATTCAAAGCCAGATGAACATTCTTGTTTTCATGAAAAAATAACAGGGTTACATTAGAGTAGAGTAGAAACGCTTAGTTGCATTTTCAAGAGCAGGTATCCTTTATGGGAAAAACTACCTTAAAACTCATATATCCTTTGTAAGTTCATGCAAAGTGATTTACGGCTTGGCACCTTCGATTCTCATTCAGTGATATGTTACCATTTTTTTAACGTTCTAGACATTTTCTGTATGATTTCCAAACCCTAGGTGGGTTGGTTGGCTTGAACCCCTCATTTAATCCCCACAATAAAATCTAGTGGTTTGGGTTTTTCCACAACCTCGTTTAGAATTTTTTTTTTCCAAGAGTGTATCAGATACTTACTAGCCTGGTTACATAGTTACATATAGGCACTCATTTTTCACCCATATTCAACCACATCCAAAGAAAAGTCAACAAAATTTAAAAAAAAAAAAAAAGTATGCTAATACTGTATCAATTACCAGCCAACAATTCAAGGGAAATCCGGCTGCCTCAGGGATTACCCAAAAAGCATAATGAAACTCTCCGTGGGAATCCCAGAGAACCTACGGCATTACTCTGAGACCATAGTCGCTAGGCAGACTCAGATTAAAGCTACTAGTCTCCCCCCCATCAAAATACCTGTATTCTCTGACACCCACTTCTTGGGTAGCACCCTACTTTTCACCATATCTTTGGAAGGGGAAATAGCCCTTTTCAAACACTGTCAAAGTAATTTTTTAAAAAAATCAATGTTCATCTCTATTTCTTTACAATTTTGCCATTTCGCCGGCATTCCTCATCCTTACCCTGAAGAAGAGAGAGCTCTCTGCCATCAGACGCTGAGGACGGAATGGAGGGGACTATCCTGCAGGTTGTGGCGGTTCCACCACCAGGCGCACCATCTGGTCATGTTCCTTCCCCGAATAAAATTCCAAGGAACACGTGTCAATACTACCCTCCCTTCAGATCTTAATTTCTTTTTCCTTCAAAATGTTCAAAGCACTTTTCAGAACATTCAGCGATCCTTTATTTCTCTTATGGAAAGAAGAATGCTCTGATTCTGAATATGAGGTCAGACAGAAGCTCATGAAGTGCCAGTAAAAATATGCGTGGACATGGAATGACAGCTCGGGGAACAAAAAGTAGTAAAGATCACAAAATTCTCAATTGCTGTTAGTTGCTGGAGGAGCCTTTCATCCTTACTAAAGTTAAGAATTGTTATGGTATGAGTTTTCTAATATTTCCTATCATGAACTATAAAATGGATCTTGCCGTGAAAAAAAACAGCATCGGGATACCTCAAACACATTACCCTAACTTGTACTTAGCTTATCACATTATTATGAATATAAAGATACAAGATGGAACCCACATGGAATACACATGGAAATGATTTTGAAAAAGACTCAAACGCTCAGGCTTAAATCTATTAAACTCTGGGTGGAAATACACAGAAAAAAAAAAATTAAAAGTCAAAAAGCTCCAAAAATCAGGACTCTTTTAAATAATATCCATTATATGCTTTTATGTGTGTATCCATGAATATACACATACACACATGCACACACACACATATATACATATGTATACACCCAGCAATGTATATCAGTGTGTGTGTGTGTGTATATATGTATATACATATATATACATATATACACACACAGCAAAAAGATCATTAAAGCTATAAATTAAATAATACTTAATATGAGGTCAGAACATTTATATAAATTGGTTCCTAACATGCTAAAGACATCGGTGGTTTTTGTTTTAAAACAAAAACTTTTTATATTCTATATTAACATGAAATTGTCTTCAGTGTACCCATTCCAAGAACTGCAGCTCACTCCAAATGTTTTTTGCAACCAATGTAATCATTTATATTTATCTAAGACAAAATAAATTAAATACTGCTATTGGCTTCATTTCTCCCCCCCCTTCCTTTTTTTCCCCCTTTTTAAGCTCCCTTGAATTAACTCAGAGAGTTTAAAACAAACAAACAAACAAAAAGAATCTCTGATATTCCCTTTCCAACCTGCATTAAGTTGAAAGGACACATCATTTTTCAAAATGGTCTTCTTCATTTTACTGTTGTTCCAGTGATGATCCTTCCCTTTTCCTCCTTCCTAATTGTTTTGTGTTATTTTTTTCAACCCAATAAAGAGCTCTATTACAAGGACCTTTAATTGAACACAGGGGTCGCTGTTGAGTAGTGCAAAGCTTTCTGTTTTCTCCCCAGGGGCCAAGTATTTGCAGCTATACCTGCAAAGTCTTCTATAAATTAAAAGGTAAATGTTCAACTTGTGTTTATGTAATAGAAAACTGAACTCCAAAGCAACAATGGGCATCAGGTAAACGTATCCAATACAATTTACAGACATAATTGAAAGCATTACGGCCTAATCAGACATCTAAAAGAAAAGCAGCCTCAAATGAAATGTCTACAGAATCATTAGTTGGCAGCCGTTCTATTACAATCACACATAATGTCAGTGGGGCCTTGAGCCTGTGCCAATGACAACAGCATAAATTTTGCATCTCATTTCTGTGGTCATAAAATTAATGATCAGTTTAAAAATACTTCTTTGTAAAAGTTATTGCGCAAAGAAAAGACATGAATGTGTCCCTGTTATGTACTCACAAGGATAATTATGGGGTTGTTGCTCATTAATACTGTTTCTTGTTTCCCTAGAAAACCATTTGATTTATCCCACAACTTTTAGAAGTTTAATTAACGATACAAAGTTAACAGTCTAAAAGACAATGATCCAAGACTTCCCTTCCTATCATTTCAGTGGCAACTTAAATATCACGGCAAAATCAAAGCTGAATCATACCCCAGCAACATATTTCTCTCATAAACATTTTTAAATTTATAATAGTTGAATTCAAATCACTATTATCCCTTCCTTTTTCTACGGCCCGTTATCAATTAACATTTTCCTAAATGCCTGGAGATGAACCCCAAATAGCAACTGAACAGTCGTGATCTCTACCACAACGGAGGCTGATTTAACCAATTTACTGCTTGTTTTGTCAAACGCAGTCTGATTTTAAACTCAACCAGGTAAACATTAAACTAAATAATTAATATACTTAAAACTCAGATGAAAGCCATTCCTTCTTAAGAGCATGAAAGACAAAACTTGAGGAGAAAAATTACTTGAGTGAAAACAAATTAATTTCTAATTCTCTACTTGGTCACTTGTCCAAATTAATTTCTCAAGTAATAATATACAACTACATTGACAGAAGTAAGCACTTAACTTGTCCTTTCTTAACGGGATCTGTAGTTCAAGTCTTGAGACTTTGAGAGATTTAGGTCACCACAAGTAAGAAGATTCTGTTCATAACTCTTCTATAATAAGAGGGCTTAATAGCATGCAAATATGAGGTGCACCTTTAAAACAAGCACGGCCTCTGAAATATACTTCTACTACTATAGACCCCATAATTTCAGACATATTTAACCGATTTATACAAGGCCAGAGATGGGGAGGGGGGGAGGGAAGAGCTCAAGTTATTTGCTCAGACTTCATCAGTGGGATAACCTTCAACCAAACATAAACTATGTTAGAAAGGGGAAAGGAAAGGAAATTAAACATCACCCAAACTTTTGACTTTTCTGCTGTTCTTAAGGATTCCATAACAACTAACTAAAATGAATTCCTTCTTACCTGATAGCCCTACTATTTAAGGAAGCACTTTAGTCCATTAATAAACTTAATACAAATGAGGTCGAAGGAAACAGCTAAGTAAATCTGTGCATATTTAACAATATCAATGAAGTCTCAAGGGCAAAATCTATTACATAATTTTTTTAATAGAGAAAAAATAAAGAAGAAAATGAGAGCTTTTTACCTATGGCATTTAAAGGGAACTGAAGGCAACATGTGCACATTTTTAAGCTACGGACACCAATAGTTTACAAATTTGAAAATATTCTCTTGAAGTATTTGTCTCATTAATATGCTTACCCTTCTTTTAATAATTTATAATTTTCTCAAAAATTATTTGAAAACTGAATTCTAAAACAAGATTCACTTAAATCTTCTTGATAAATTAAATTGAATCTGAGAATACACATTAGTATAATATTTGTTGACTGTCTATTACGTGGCACACATAGGTATCTTCACATTATCTTAATCATTCTATTAAGGAAGTTAATCATACCTACGTAATCACTGGAGTAAAAAAAATACTAATGTAAGGGCAAGCTACAAGTGAAACTTTTTTAAATCATATACGTAATATATATTAGAATATTTTGACTTAGGGACACCTGGGTGGCTCAGTTGGTTAAGCATCTGACTCTTGGTTTCCACTCAGGTCATGATCTCACAGTAGGTAAGGCAGAGCCCCATGTGGGGCTCCACGCTGGCAGTACAGAGCCTGCTTGGGATTCTCTCTCTCTCTTTCTCTCTCTGCCCCTCCTCCCCTCACTCTCTCGCTCTCAACATATATAAACAAACTTAAAAAAAAAAAGAAAGAAAGAAAATTCTGTCTTATACCCCTGTCAATAACAGCCTTTACTCAATTAGTAATGTATTTTCATTACAAAAATAATTACTTCCGGTCACATTTAAGAGATTTATGACCATGTTATATGACAGGAATAAATTCTAAAATAACTGTAATTCTATCCTAAAATAACTCTAAAAGTAGCATAATTTTAGTGTATGAAGCCTAAATTCAGGCATATACTCTATACTATCAGGCTATATTGCAACTAACAATAGGAAACTATGGATAGTTATTACCCCATCACGTATGATATTTGAAGGCTATAAGAAGCAGCTCTCTATTCTAGATAGAGTAGGCAAAATTTCAAAAAAAAATTTTAATGTTTATTTTTGAGAGAGAGAGACAGAGACAAGACAGAGACAAGAGTGCAAGTGGGGGAGGGGAGAGAGAGAGGGAGACAAATACAGAATTGGAAGCAGGCTCCAAGCTCCAAGCTGTCAGCACAAAGCCCGATGCGGGGTTCGAACCCATAATCTGTTAGATCGTGACCTGAGCTGGAGTCGGACGCTTAACCGACTGAGCCACCCAGGTGCCCCCAAAATTTCAAATAATAGGGGCCAGATTAAGCAAGATAGGTTCTGGTTGCTTAGATTCAAATTTTTCTTATGTGTAAGTAAAATAAATGAATTTAGAAAACCAACTGATAACTTACTCTAAAGTCGCAATTTATCAGACCTCCTCAAAAGAGAATCTAAGGACACCTGGGGGGCTCAGTCAGTTAAGCCTCCAACTCTTGATTTCAGCTCAGGTCATTATCTCACAGTTTCATGAGTTCAAGCCTTGGATCAGGCTCAGTGCTGACAGCACAGAGCCTGCTTGGGATTCTTTCTCTCTCCCTCTTTCTCTGCCCCTCCCCCACTTGCACTCCATCTCTTTCAAAATAAATGAACTTAAAAAAAGAGAGAGAGAGAATCTAGACGTGAGTACTTAAGTATATAAGGAGATAAAATAAAGAATCCTTAATAAATTAAAGAAATGAAAAGGGAAGTCTTCAGACAACAGCTTGCTTTGAAAATGAATATTAAACAGCAAATAGAAAATTAACCCAATGAACAAGCTTCAATATCTAGGAGCCATTACAATAAAATAAGTTTCTACAAGTACAAACTATTCTCCCCCCCACAAAAAAATGGAAATACTTTTTTAAAATCCTCTAAGATCGATGCAGCTCAATGTTTGAACAGTTGTATCAATTCAACTAGTTCTAAGAATTGAAAAACACTGAACTGTAAATTCGGCACTGTGAAATCTCAGGATGAGGGGTTAGCACCTACAGTGTAAGGGGAGGGCAGAGGAAGAGAGGGAGGAAGGAAGGGTGACAAACAGCTGTGTACACTAGACAAACTAATAATTCCCTAATTCACTTAATAGAAATGAAGAACTCTGAATTAATTCCTTTTATTTAAGAACTGTTCACCTGGTCCTTTTTTCTTCAATTAATGATATTAAAATGGTAGTTAACTCCCATTTTGAAAAGATAACATAGCTGAAATAAATAGGAATATAAAAGTGAAAAGGAGGAAAACAGCCTCTGTTTCTTCATTGTGACCCCATATTGACCTGAGAGAGAGAGAGCGCACACACGCGCAGGAAAAGAGCCAAAAGGAATTCTGCCCAGGTCTCCTTGGATGAAATTAACCCAAAACCCCAAAGGGAAATGTAAAATTAAAAAAGCAGCAATATCAAAATATACTTAGATGAATTTATGTAGAGATCTGATCATTACTAACTTTCTATTCTTTAAAAAAAAATGCATCTTGAATCATTACTTTGCAACTATTAAGTACTAACGTTGTTACTCCTAACTACAGGAATAGTTTGGGTTTTTTTTAGAACAAAGCTGAATATACTTTGAAGGTATAATGGCATAAAATTACGCAGCGTCTCATATTTCTCCAAGGTACACACCTAATTTATCCACAGGCTTACTTTTAAGCAGGCACTCTTGGTGATTAGTTAACTCAACATAGGAGTATGAAACTACAAATGACTTAGAGAAAAATGGTTATGTGGAATCTCTGAATTCTCTGTTATTTGAACTCTTATTCTAGGCTCATTTTTCACTCTCTATTGAATACTGTATAAATTTCCATTCTCTTCAGAAACAAAGACTATATCTCAGTAATATCTATGCATCTGAACGAGTCCTATACCAGAATAACAAACCCCCTGCCCTATTACTGAGTCATATACAGTTATACAGTGACTTCATTCTCATGCTTTCTTAGCTTAAAATTTGTTAATGTACAAATAATTAAGTCACAATGAGAGTTCAATAAATAATTACTGGAACAAAATATGTCTTTTAAGACAGAATCTGAAATCTAGTATTCCTCTATAAACAGTGCACTGTGTAAAAGTTATCATAAGAATGCATAAATTCATTACTTCTATATTCAGCTAAGCAAAATGCATATGATTAAACCCACAGTTGAGGATTGGTTATAGAGTATAAAGAAGTAGGTATTTGTGACGAAAAGGAGTTTCCTGCTCTTCTGTTTACTTAATAATGTTAAAGATTTCTGGGGCGCCTGGGTGGCTCAGTGGGTTAAGCGTCCAACTTCGGCTCAGGTCATGATCTCATGGTTCGTGAGTTCGAGCCTTGTGTCAGGCTCTGTGCTGACAGCTCAGAGCCTGGAGCCTGCTTCGGATTCTGTGTCTCCCTCTCTCTCTGTCCTACTCCCGCTTGCATGCATGCTCTCTGTCTCTCTCAAAAATAAATAAACATTTAAAAAAATTTTTAAAGACTTCCATATGAAAAAAAATCTCTCCTCATTCCCTCCGATCACAATGAATGATCTTGATGATTTCATGCGAAAAGAAACTATGGTTTCCTTTTAACTCTTTGAGTTTAGGGTTGTCTGGTTAATTCGTGGCTTACTGAAACTGTCATTACTCTCAGTTGGCAGAGGTATGAATTACTCTGTGGTATCTGTTACCCCTGGTTAGAAGACGCCATTCTGTTTTTCCCCCAGCCCCGGATCCTAACTCCACCTAGGCTAGCTGACCTCATGTTGTGACCCTCATACCAGCACCCCCAGGCTTCAGGTCGTGACCTAGGAATTAGCATCCTGGAAGTAAGGGCCATACCCAGCTTCCCTTATACAACTAAAGACATGAAATGGTAGTAACTTCCTAGGCCTTTCTTGTTTGGGTTTTCAATATGCTAAACAACCATCCCTCAAATCGGGAAGGAATCAGGTTACCAGCACTCTCACATATTTCAAAAAACTTAAACTGAGTTCTCTTCTTTGGAAATTTCTATAGCATACATGTATTCGCATCAAAAGGATCACAATGACAATCAAAAATCATGTGAGAAAGATTTTAGTCGTGTTTCCAGACATAAACTGACACTGTTTTTAAGGCAATTATCCTTTGAAAACATTACGTAGGAGCAGCAGCCACAGGTCCTCCTGCTCCCATCACTACTATAAAATAACCTCTCCTGGGGCAAATGGTGTTGGTTTGGTATTCCACCTGTGCTTTACCGAATCACTCCATGTGCAACTGCAAGTATATACTTTTCGTAACAAATTTCTGCACCGCCTGCTTTAAGAAACATTAACACCTAAGAACAGTAAATACATAAGATGTCTGCCGCAGGGTGTGCAGAGCAGATTCCGGATATGCTTTTTAATTTTTTTCTCAGCAGGGGGAGCTCGCACTCTCATCTTGAAAGTCTAAGTATACAATATGGAAATTTTAATTTTGATCCCAACCATCAAGTTTCAGTGGGCGTTAGATCATCCTACCGAACATCTCCACAAGCAAAAAAAAAAAAAATCGAGTCTGACAAACTTGAAAATTTACCTTTGTCTTGCAATTCCTGAAGATAGCTGGAAAATAAAGCAAGAACATTATATTTTAAAATGAGGGTTGGCAAATCAAAACAAGGTCTATTCGTTGGCAATCATTCAAATCTATCTTAAAATTTGTATTATAAACACACATCTAGAGAAACAAGTACTTCCCATCCTGAAATGACATTCCAAAAGACTTATGGATTTATAATAAAAGTAGTTTTAAGCACTGACGTTATGAGTAATAAAATCAGAATCTTTAAAACCCACAACATACATTTATTCATTTCTGTGTCTAGAGGTACTTATATTAAAATTTTACCTACCTTTGTCCTAGCACATAAACCCAATACATCCTCAAAAACTCAAAATGAACAGCTGGATTTTGCTAGAATGCTTAGGAAAAATATATAATCAAGAACCTCCACAAAAAAAAAAAAAAAACGGATAAAGGATAAGCATGTCAGCTTATAAAAACTATTATAGAGGACATGTATTTTGTCTTTACAGTATTCAACACTAATTAAAATTGGACATAAAAAAGTTAATCCTGTGATAATCAATTCTGTATTAAAATGTTAACTACAAAGTTGCTTCTAAGTAAGAAATAAGTAATAAATGGCAAGTAAGTGACTTACATAGACTTTACATCTTTTATCTTCTTAATAAGGGATTCTCTCTTTTCCTTTGCTTTCTTGGATAAATTTTCCCCTCTCAGTGTGTCTGCTACAAACGTTTCAACATCTAAACCATGAAATATAAGAAACAGGATACAAATTATTGGAAAGAATCATTTTTTGTGAAGACGGATAGGACAATGATTGTTTCTACCCAGAAGTGTTAATATCTGTACGATTTGTTACAGTTATTTATCAATCCAAAGCATAACAGTTGAAATATGTTTCAAATACTAAGTTGGACAAATCTGCTCACCACTTAGCTAATAAAATTTGTATGCTCTACTTATGCTTAGCACAGCAAATGCTATTTGGATGTTTGGCATCATTAAACCAGGGAGCAGCACACAAGTTTTAATAAACTATGGTGCCCCATAAAACAAATTCTCTCATATAAAAGCAAGCACAGAGCTTTTATGCATGTGTTACTATCATTTTATAATATTTTGGAAGTTCCTGTATGAACAGGTCATTCCCAGTATTAAATCAATGTAAGCTAATGTCTCTGGCTAGGACCTGTTTTTCCCAGTGTAATCCATTCTGAGGTGTGTGCAATATTTAATGTTTTAAAGGAAAAAATAAATCCCTTTTTCTAGCCAAGATTCCCAGGTCAAACCCTCCTCCTTCCTACCTGCCCCACCCATTCTGACCAGCCACCTTCAAAATAAAAAAATAATAAAATTAAATTAAATTAAATTAAAAACCCTCTGTTGTGTGGGTTTGTGTGTTCTTGCTTCCTGCCTTGATATTACCACCTGGAAATATTTTTTTAAATAAAGAAGTGGCAAAAATACATTCGTCCGCTATTTAAAAAGATAGCAACCTAGAAATAAGATTTCTATGGATTCATATAACATTTCCACAAAGCCTCTTTTTTTTTTAATTAAGTAAACTTGTAAATTATTCTGCTTTCTGGTTCTCTTTAGTACAAAATTCCAACTAAGCCTTACTGGTTTGATTTTATAATAGCCCCATTCTTATTATTCATGAAACATTGTACAACTTTAATTTTATATTCAGAAGTTCAAATCTTTGAGATATCTAATATAAAGGATACCATGAAAAAATTTAAAGTAGATATGACTGTAAAGCAACCATATTTCATATTGAAAAGACGTGTGTATATTCTACTTTCTTTTTATTTATTTAACTACTTTGTTTCCTAACTCACACTGACAGAAAGATAGTATCGAAGCATAGGATAATAGTATATATAATTCGAAACAGTAGGATAGTCTTTCGGCTGTACTTAAAATTAACAATTTAAAACCTAGTGTTTGAGATAGAATGTTGTCATCGATTTTAAATTCTTGATTACAAAAGTATCTTGATCCAATAAGCAAGTTGATTAAACTGTTATTACATATATTCATAATAAATGTAGAGAGGTAATTTTTCACTAAATCAATATGACAAGTGAAAGAATTAAAATTTAATCTTGGAATAATTTTTTTAAACTGCTTTCTGGTTTGCGGTCCATTAATGACTAATGTTACAAGGAAGCATCAAGATGAAATGTCACCGCTTCTCTTTACTTGAGCGGTCCATATTCTTTAGAAGGGGATATAAGGACATACTCCATAACCAGTGCAAATTAGACTCAGGCTTCTAAAGTGAGTTCAAAATAATGAAACTTTTTTTTTTTAAAGCACTCTCTCCTAAACTCTTTAATTTTTGTCCACAGAGAAACAAGCAACCTTTGGACATTCTGACAGTAGCTGAAATGGAAAAGATCACTGGCTTCTCTGAGATGGTTACAATAAATCTAGTAACAAAGTAGAATAAGGGATGGCACAGCATGTCAACTTCTGACTCTTTCTTCCACCCGGACTCAATACTTGGGAGACGCTCTGGCACAATGATTGGTGAATTGTCTGCTTAATGTTACTCTCACTCAGTGTTTGTCTTTAATTCCCTCATCCACAAGTATTTAATTGCCTATTTTACATTTTCATTACACAATCCAAATTTAAACAAACGGGATCTATTTTCAATCTCCGGAAGCAATAACAGAAGGAATTACAGCCCAAGAGTTATTTCTTAAAGAGGTCGTTTCAGTTCTGTAAAAACTCGGAAAACCTAAAAAGCTGCAATGCTCTCTATAGGGTTTCCTAACACTCGCCCCAAATATTTTTAAAATACTGACCCATGCTATCTTATGAGGAAATGCTTGCTGAAAGAGTATGTGACTGCTGGAAGAATCCGTGTTGTTTGTTTGTCGAGGGGGAGGACACCGGGCAAGGGAAAAGACCTATATTTTTAGAGTAGTCTTGATGTATTTATTCCTAAACTAATCCCAGAAAGGGGTTTGAAGGCAACTAAAAAGATTTAATAAACACCGATTTTTTAAATACATTATTTTCCAAGGAGATGTGAAAGTGTCAGAACTGTTTTTGCTGTTTTCTGGTGGGGGTTTTCTTCCCCTCTTGTTTTTTAAACAAATAAGTTAAGAACTGTAAAGTGGGGTTGATTCCTGAAATCCTAGTTTGTTGGTGCCCACGGATTCGGTCGTTTTGGAAGGTTTTGAAATCTGGGCTGTTTCTTAAAATCCACACTGTGCCCGTTTTTTTTCGAACTGAGCGAAACCAGCCCCTCCCGGGCCCCGGCCACCCCCTGGACGCGCGGGGACCTTCCGCCGGGGCCCCGCGTGAAGCCGGCGCCCCGCTCGCCCCCCGCCCGGGCGGGGCGCGGGCCACCGCCACGCGGGCTTTCCCGGGGACGCTCGGCGCCGCGGCGCTCCCGCACTCGCCCCTCCGCGCGCTAAGCCCCAGGGTCCGCGTCCCGGGCGCTGCGAGCGGGAGCACCGGGTTGTGGGGGCGCCCTCGCCAGACAAATGCTTCCGCACCCGCGGCTTTGCAGCTCGGAGCCAGGGTAACATTTCAAAAGCGGGCACTGAATGTCCTGGACAAATCAAGCGCTCCTCCGGCTGGTCGGAAAAGAGATTGGAAGCTTTTTATCGTGCGCCGAGTGGCCCTGCAAACGGTACACTAGCACGCGTGCTAGCCCTCGTCTACCTTCCTTTAGGGGTCGTGTCTCTCGGCTAATATGTAGATTTCGCTGTCTCCAGACTGCCTGGAATTCGGGGAACAGCCGTAATTCGATGGCGACAAAAGGTCAGCCCGCCTCCTCGCTCGCCTCCTGGCCTGGCGAGTTAGAATCCCTCTTCCTCAGAGGGAGGGGTCTCCGTTCACGCCCTCGCCAGAGCCTGGGGACCCGCCCGTGGCGCGGGGACAACGCGCAGCTCCCCGGAGCCCCACTGCCGCAGGTCCGACCCCCACCCCCACTCCTCCCGCAGCCACGCGCTCCGCAGGTCAGCGCCGCCGGCACTTAACCCCAGAATTAGCCCCATCTCCATCAGCCTCGGCCCGCGAGTCGAGTCGTCGCCGAGGAAAGAGTTATCCCAGAGACTGTAAATGTGGTAGTGATTTTTTTTACTCCTGTTACACCTTCACGCTGTCAAGAATAAACCTTATCTCCCGCTACAACTGTAAAGATCTGGGCGGAGAGGACCCCGAGAAGATCAGACTTACAACTGCTCTGTAGATAACTGTTAAGGTCTGAAAACAACATTAAAAGATGACATTATGTCTTGGCTCAGCAGTCCTCAAGCAGTTGAAGTTAAAAATCTCTCAAAAGTCATCCGAACCCCTAATAGCGAAACACTTAGCATACACCAAATCATTGAATGGTACTGCGGTCCCCCCCCTTTTTTTTTCTTTTTCTGTACATATATGGACTCCCAGAAAAACTGCCCACCCCTCACGTCTTCCCTTAGAGCCCAAGTGGCTAGGACAGGTATCTAACACACACACACACACACACACACACACACACACACACACACACACACACACACACACACACACACACAGCCTCTGTGCCGGCCTGAATTGTAGAGGAGAGGGGGACAAGAATCAGACTGAGTCCACTACCATTTGCTCAGCCCCAGATCAATAATATAAGTGTAACACCAATTACACCTCATCCCCAAATGGCTTTACTACTTAATTCCACGTCTTTCTCTATACTTTATGAATTGGCCCAGGTTTCACTATGAATTCGCGAAGATTCTATTACTAAACTTAACATAGTAAGAATGCCAGCGAAACTTTAAGCTGGCATCAGAACAAAAAAGTAAATAAATAAATAAATAAGTTTTCCTTCTCAGCTAAAGGGAGGTATGGTCCGACCAAACACCTACTGATAAAAACATAAAAATCAATCGAACGGGGCACTCGTGGATCAATGGAGCCAATGCCCAAAGTTGGAAAATGGCTAATTGAAAAGTTATTGATTCCCTAATCAATGTCTCTCTCCTGATGACCTAGCCCTTTACTGGGTGATGGTTATACTGTGAAATTTCCCAAACAGGGAAGAAGAGATGTGAACGAGCACAAGTTCTCATGGTACAAGAAGTAAAACATCCCTACGTCTTACAATCCGATCAGCTGACGAAATCTTCCAAATTGGCTTTGGAGGGTAAATGATTTATTCTGACAGAAAACTGGGCTGTTGAAGAATACAGATGAACAACTTTCACCTCTAAAAGATGACTCTTGATAAATAACACCTTATAATAATCAAAATCTTTTTGCCACGCATTTTCAAAGAAGCCACGCTGCATAGCACATTAGTCTGAGATTTACACTAGATTTGCTGTTAGGGAGCATCTATTGTAATGTGTTCAGCGCGTGATTGAAAAAGAAATGTAAACTCAGTGGCATGAAAAAGACAGACTTGGCTTTAATTGAAAAAGACAAACTAAGTGAATAATGAGTGTATAAAAACTAGCCTATGCCACTTTCATCACCCATATATGACACTTAATCTTAAATTTATGAGAGACAACTCAACTGTGTTTCAAATCACCAGAGGGGTTTCCAATGCTGTTGTTTCTGTCTTCCTTCTAGTAATATTTTAATGCTGATAATGTAGAGATAAACTCATTTGGAAATTTTTTATACACTTCTCATTTTTCAATATATTTAGATTCCTTATTTTTTTAAGAAATCCAGTGATAACTTGGGTTGAGTAACTATAAAAACCGTACATACTTATCAAGAGCCTTATTTAGTCATCTAAGATAAAAATACTTTCAATGGAAAGCGAGGTTGGAAAGCAAGCTAGCCAAAGGCCTCCTCCTAAGAAAAGCTAGGATATTATATGCTTAATAGAGGCAAATAATTTTTTTAGTGTCCCATCTTAATTCATCTATATTATTTGACCCATACAAGAAATTTTACATTTTTGATCCCTTGACTTACAAACACATATTCCTGCTTCTAGAAGAGAAAACCTTAGAGGTGTCATAGACTGATTTCATTTTGAGATCAAATGTCTTCATATCAGCTTTACGCTCATTAGCTAGTCCTACCAAAACAGGGCAGGCTTGTTCTTGCTCTGTAGGAAAATCCAGGTGCTTACGAAGTAGGTGACTATTGGTGACTCAGTAGGTGGCACTCTTCCCTTTACATACTCAGCCAGTGCCCCAGAAGAAAATTATGGGACACTAGGTGTACCATAAATAATTCTCATAGGAAAAATAAACCCAAAATGTTGACCATATTATAAACAGAACTTAGGAAAGGTGAAAATCAAACCATACTATTCTCAGCATTGAAAAAATTCTCCCTTTATTTAAACTGAATTGCATTCTTTATAGATTTTAATGTGCGAAGTTAAAAAAAAAAATATGTATGTTCTGGAAAGCCCCAGTAGGGGAAAACCCAGTATTTCTAACCAACGCTGCTGTGTGAAAAAAAGTCAAGGTCACATTGCAGAAACGATATAGCCACTTTGTTTACTGTTTGTTTGGTTTGGTTTGGTTTGGATTTTTCAGAGGACTGACAACCACTATTTTCTTCTTTTAACGTTGGTTTCATTTTCTAATTTAATTAAAAGGAACTTCCACCCTCTTACAGCTTTCCTTTTTAAACATGCTGTCCTAAAACAAATGTATGAGGAGGAATGGGACTGACGGCAAACCACGAAGGCTCCAGGATTCAAAGGGTGATTAAACAAATGAGGGGGGTTGGGGACCAGTGGTTCTAGTTCCTCTCACTTTCCTGCCTGCCTGGAAGAAAAACTCACATAAATCAAGATTATTCTTGCTGTTAGTCCTAGTCAAAATATTTGGATGTAGGAAAAGATTAAACGGACAAGATTTGGAATTATCCATTGCTTCCAATTATCCAGGCTAAACCTCTTCTTCCATTGTTGTGAAAAAAAAAATTAAAGGTTGCCTGTAGTGCGTATGACGGTTCGAAATTTACTTTTAACAAAAATCTGTAAACCTTTCTTCTATTCATGTAACGGAAGACTAATACAACACTTTTATAAGAAGCACAGGCTTTCAAGATTTAATATACTGATTCCACAGAAACAGAAATCACTAACAGTCAAAACTACACAGCCACTTTTTCAAGAGTATCATTAAATGCGAGTTCAGAATGATAGCATCTATAGGTTTTTGCATTTCTATAGAACGGTTTACAGGGGAAGGAATGAAGAAGAGAGGGGAACAAATATTGAAGCCTAAAACTGCTATCATCAAAAGAAAAATAAAGACAGAGAAAATAATATAAGCTGGTAAGAATACCTTTGAGCACCGAGCGCTATCGAGCAGTTGAAATGTCAAACATTTAACCCAGAGGACATACAAGGAAGGATTTGGATGATAGGTACAAGGAACACAAAGGGAACTGTCCAAAGCAATGTTATTTTGATAGGCATTATCTTTTGACTTGCTATCCTTTTTTTCTGTAGGCAAGGGATTTTAAGTGCCTGAAAAGTCTAGTTTCTTATCTTCCCTACCTTGGAATTCTAGCAGAGGATCATGCATTGGTAGAGTGCTCAACTGTTCATTAGAACCACCACTACCCCAATCTTCTTGGCGTCAAAGAAAGTACTAGGTAATCCAGCGATCTCTCAAACTGAAGCCAATGTTCTGCCTCTATAGTTTTAGGAATTTAAATCTAATCAAGTACTCTTACCCAGAACACTTGAATTATGCAAATAATCGTGTACAATCCCAACAGAATTTTTTTTGGATGGAAACTATGAACAGGCTGCCTCGCCTGCCTCCAAGGAGATTTTCATTACAGTCAAACCTAAAAGGTTAAGCAACTTTCTTCGAATGAGGAATGAAAAAAGAAAACTGAAGGACACTGCTTTGCTTGCTTCACTTCTTTAAAAAGTATAGTTGGTAGCTATTCTCTCATACCCATACCTCATAAAAATGTCCTCTGAAAATAAAGTACAAGCCAAATTTATAATCTCCAAGATGCTAATATTTTAATATTTGTTTTTAATACTTCATGTGTTTTCATATGTGACTTGCTTTCATATGAAAAAATGAAAACATGGGTAAGATGACTTTTGAAACACTCATTTCAGAAATTATGCAGGCATATTAACTGACGAAAAAGAGAGAGAGAGAGAGCTAAAGTATATAGGAAGTTAGCAATGGTAGATAATTTAAATACTCTGTAATTCTAAGCTTTCAACTGAATTACAAAAATAAGGGCCACATGAAATATTTGTAATCCATGGGGATCAGAGAATAGGCAGTCTCATAAGCTATATATCATGCTATCTGCTAACGTATGATTATGGACCCAAACAACAAATTGCCTACTATTGGGAGCTCTTAAGCTTTAAAGGGGTGCACCCAAAGGTCTGCACTTTAGTTCTGAAATTCAAAAATTCAGACCTAAAATATCCTGAAAGTGGTGCCACCTACTTTTGGAGTAATGATAAACACTTCTCTGGTCTGGTTATTAAAACAGTATTTTAAACATGCAATTCTGGCAGCGTAACAAAGTGTTAACTGTCGTAAAACTCTCACTTAATGGAATAAAAGCTGCTTTAAATCAGTCTTTACAGTTCTTTATATCTCCCTTAGTGGTCCCCATTAATGACAATAAACATTTCTTAGAGTAAAATACTATACTTCCACGAATGCATTTATCACACTGTAATCGTGTTCAGACAGACATACGTCTCCATTCACACACTATTGGTTTTATTCTCTTGATCATATTCATGATGCTAACCAGCAAAACAGCATATTAGGAGATTTGGTCTCACACTGCTATTACTATTTAAAAATGCCATATTTTAGATATTAAGGGTTAAAATAAGCAACTTGTAATACACATCTGAAAGAAACTCTTTTAATCCAGTTATCCATGACCAATACTTAAATACTTAACAGACGACTAAAGTAAAACAATCCAAATTCAGTTTCTAGAATTCTGATACATGCAGGACAAAGTGAATGATGGTAAGAATTCCAAGAGCATCAGGATAGGTAAGATTTGTGCTACCCTAAAAAGATGTATTTTCTACCTTGTGCAGAAATCTACATCTCCGTATCTAGTACAGTAATGGACTAGCAGTGGATTCGTCACAGCCTTGAAGAACCGCATCCTGAACTCCTAACGTAAGTTCCTATAAATGGTCATTTAAAACTTAAAAGGGGAAGATGAGGATGCAAAGATGTACTTTCATCGTGTGACAGGAAGTTGGACCTTAATACATACTTCCTTTTTTGTTTTAATACGTTACTCGGGCTGAAAACAAGTGGCTATTTGAGAATCAAGCCCTGTTTGAAAGTCTCAAACATGAGCACAATGAATGTTTAAGAAAAATGGGAGTTTTGGAAATGACAAAACCTTTTGCGTCCCACAATCCCTAACACCTGTAGCTCAGACATCTTTCTGCATTTTTATACCCTTCTCCTCCATTGGTCAGGCCACCAAAGAACTACTTCTTTGACTTCTGATCCCTTCCCAGTTCTCACACACGTATTCATGATCATCCCCTCTCCCTCCCTCGTCTCTCTCTTACACACGCACACGACGTCCTCACGATGCATACAGAAATATCCTGATCCAATTAGCGTAGCCCATCAAAAAGGGCTTCCTCAACATCCTCGGACCAAATTTGAACACACGCCCACCCCCTTCCTCAGAACCCTCTCTCCCCATCCCAGTCCCGCTCCCCCTGGCCAGGACACATGGGAAGCGTGGGGAGGGAGGGTTATAGACTCTGAATGCTTCTGTCCCCACCGGCTCGCCGTCCCCTCGCCCCCGCCCCCCCCCACCCCCGGCAGCGTTGCCCGCCCCCTTCCCGCTCTTTACCTGCCAACAGGTTCCTAATTTCCTCAGGGAGGGGGTAGGGAGAGGAGGTGCTGCCGGGGTTGGGCATGTTAGGGAGCGCGAGGCGTGCAGGGGGGAAAAAAAACCTGTGCTGAAAGGGGAACCGACGGGCTGGAGTTGCGGCTACGACCTAGACTCGGGCTAGCGGTCCCGGTAAGGGCAGCGGGGCTACAAGTCCGGACACTGCCGGGCCGGGGCTCACAACAAGGAAGTCACTAAAGCCCCAGCCAGCAGCTGCCGGACTCTCGGCCCAGCCCCTCCCAGCAGATCGGGGCGGGGCGAGGAGCTGGGAGGAGAACCAAAGGGCCTGAGGGGCCGAACTGCGCATGTGTATCCTTCGGTTTTCCTAGCCTCGGAAAAGAGCCTCGGCACAGGCCACACCCACCTCTACGTAAGGGAGCGGGAGGAGCCCCTGGTGGGAAGGGAGCGGACTCCGGCTGCATCAGCTGATCCGGAGCCTGAAGCGCCTTGCAGCCATTTTGGTTACTGGTACCTCCAGAACTGCTGACCGTGCCTCCAGGATCCCGAAAAATAAGGTATCCATAGTGCCTCTAAGTTTTCCGATTAAGGGACCTCTGGCCAACGGTAAGCCCGGCCGAGGTTTAACACCTCGCGTAGTAACCCACAAGGAGTTTTCAGCCTCCCTAAACTATTATGGCCTTCTTTGTCCGGTTGAATGAGGTAACCAAGACCCATCTTCCGCCAGTCTTCCCTGAGAAACCGATCTAGAGCTGATCCAAAGAGCAATCCTATTGGCTCTTAAAATTACTTTTCTAATTCTTATTTTGGAGGCGACTTCTCCCGGTACAAACGAAGAGTGAGGAGTTGTAGTCACTGTTCTTTTGAGTTAAAAAAAAAAAGCTACATAGACATCGATACTACTGTCCTATCTGTAAGTGTCAAAAAGAAAATTGCTAGTGATTAGAATTATAAAATGTGTTCACTCCAACGTGATCGTTTAATCAACACAATACTTATTGCATGTCTTCTATCTGTAGATCTTACAGATTTTTTCTAAAACCCAAAACACCTGTCTTTAAAGTGTGTGTGTTTTCTATATACTGTGTATATTCTCTATATATGTATACTCTAAATGCTACTATTTATTGCTACTATTGTTATTTTGAACGTTGTATTGTGGTTCCAATCACAGTGTAAATTGTTTATTCCTCCACCCTCCAACCTTCACTAAATCAATAGTCCTTAAATTTCCGTTTGCATTAGAATGACACAACTATTAACAATGCAGAGTCTCAAGTTCAACTCCCAGAGATTCTAATTCTGTCTACTTAGGGTAGGACCTGATTATTTGCATTTTAAATAAGCCCCAGGTAGTTCTGATTCTAGACATCCTGAGATTTGTTGGGGGGTTTTTGTTGTTGTTGTTTTGTTTTTAAACTTTAGTTAGCATACAGTGCAATATTGGTTTTAGGAGTAGAATTCAGTGATTCATCACTTACAGAAAACACCCAGTGCTCATCACAATAAATGTCCTCCTTAATACCCATCACCCATCTAGCCCATCTCCTACCCACCTCCCTCCAGCAACCCTTAGTTTGGTCTCTCTTTTAAGAGTCTCTTGTGGTTTTGTTTCACTCTCTTCTTTTCCTCCCTTCCCCTATGTTCCTCTGTTTTGTTAAGTTCTACATCTGAGTGAAGTCATATAGTATTTGTCTTTCCCTGATTGACTTATTTCACTTAGCACAATACATTCTAGGTCCATCCACATCATTGCATAAGGCAAGATTTCATTCTTTTAGGTGGCTGAGTAATATTCCATTGTGTGTGTGTGTGCGCCACATCTTTTTTTTTTTTTTTAATGCTTATTTTTGAGAGAGAGAGAGAGAGAGTGAGTGCAAGGGAGGGGCAGAGAAAGAGGGAGTCACAGAATCTGAAGCAGGCTCCAGGCTCTGAGCTGTCAGCACAGAGCCCATGCAGGGCTCGAACTCAGAGACCATGAGATCATTACCTGAGCTGAAGTCAGACGCCCAACCAACTGAACCACCCAGGCGCCCCATACCACATCTTCTTTACCCATTCATCCGTCGATGGACATTTAGGTTCTTTCCAAGTTTGGCTATTATTGACAATGCTGCAATAAACATTGGGGTGCGTTTACCCTTTTCAATCTGTATCTTTATATCCTTTGGGTAAATACCTACTAGTGTAATTGCTCATCATAGGGTAGTTCTAATTTTCATTTTTTGAGGAACCTCCATTCTGTTCTCCAGAGTGGCTGTACCAGTTTGCATTTCCAGCAACAGTGCAATAGGGTTCCTCTCTCCCCGCATCCTTGCCAACATCTGTTGTTTCTTATATTGTTAATGTTAGCCATTCCGAAGGCATGAGGTGGTACCTCATTGTGGTTTTGATTTGTATTTCCCTGATGATGAGTGATGTTGAGCATCTTTTCATGTGTCTGTTAGCCATCTAGATATCATTTGGAAAAGTGTTATTCATGTCTTCTCCCCATTTCTTAACTGGGTTTTTTTGTGTTTGGGTGTTGTTTGAAAAGTTCTTTATAGATTTAGGATACTAGCCCTTTATCAGATATGTCACTTGCAAATATCTTCTCCCATTCCGTAGGCTGCCTTTTAGTTTTGCTGATCATTTCCTTCTCGATGCAGAAGCTTTTTATCTTGATGAAGTCACAATAATTCATGTTTGCTTTGTTTCCCTGGTGGTGTATCTAGTAAGAAACTGCTCTGGCGGAGGTCAAAGAGGTTGTTGCCTGTGTTCTTCTCTAGTATTTTGATGGTTTCCTTTCTCACATTTAGGTCTTTCATCCATTTTGAATTTATCTTTGTGTATGGTATAAGAAAGTGGTCCAGGTGCCCTGGGGTGGCTCAGTCGATTGAGCGTCTGACTTCGGCTCAGATCATGATCTCACGGTTCATGGGTTCGAGACTCGCATTGGCTCTGTGCTAATGGTGTGGAGACTGCTTGGGATTCTCTCTCTCTCCCTCTCTGTCTGCCCCTCCCCAACTTTCATTTTCTCTCTCTCTCAAAATAAATAAACTTAAAAAAAATGGTCCAGTTTCATTCTGCATTTTGCCATCCAGTTTCCCCAATACCATTTGTTGAAGAGACTTTTTTTTCCATTATGTTCTTTCCTGCTTTGATGACATCCTGAGATTTGATGTTGAGAATCACTTTACTACTTTCCGGCTCAAAAGTTGCCATAACATATCTTTCATCCCCAGTTGGAACCTTAAATCTGACAGAGTAATGCCTCTATTAATATTTCATGCAAAAAAGTCTCAGTAATAGTAAAAAATTAAATAGTCATATGCAATGATATTTTTATATAATTCTGTAAGTGGTACAATGAACACTAATTGGAAAAGGAAAAATTAGAACATGTTGGAGTCCTCTCAAAACAAAACAAACAACAGGGGCGCCTGACTGGCTCAGTCAAAAGAGCATGTGACTTTTGATCTGGGGTCAGGAGTTTAAGCCCCACGTTGGGTGTGGAGATCAGCTAAATAAATAAATAAGTAAACTTTAAAAAAAAAAAACAGGACAAAAACTTTATAATGGAAGTAAAATGTATAAATAATAATAATAATAATAAGACACACCTAAAACGAACCCACTCCCTAGAATGGAATCTGAAATTCCTACTCAGATTTAGAAATGTGATGAATTATAGAAAGAGTACTGAAGGGGTGCCCCGGTGGCTCAGTCAGTTGAGCATCCAACTCTTGATATCAGCTCAGGTCATGATCTCACAGTTTCATGGGTTCAAACCCCGCGTCAGGCTCTGCACTGGCAGCGTGGAGCCTGCTTGGGATTCTCTCTCTCTCCCTTTCTCTGCCCTTCCCCCACTTGCACTCGCTCTAAATAAATAAACATAAATAAATAAAATGTAACTTATTTAAAAAAATGAATACTGAAAATTAGAATTCTTTTTGGTGGAGGTAAAAGTAAATAGTCTTTTCACCACATAGGCCCTCCCACTGTAAGAATTGAGAATTATTATTCTTAAACTACAAAATTGTCTTCCTTCCAAAAGAAGAAAGAAACTACTTCATAGACATTTTATATTAGTGAGGATTCTTTCCACCCTTTACAGTTATCACATATAATTCTTTGTCTTGTCACATTTTTTTTTATTAAACCAGGCCTCCAAATGTGCCTATCCTTTGTTTCCTTCTGATAGAACTGACCAGATTTTTTTCTTTATTCTTGTGTCTCATTTATTTATTTATGCTCCACTCATTCCACAAAGGAATTGAAGTGATTTACTCTCGTATCAAATAGACAGTTTTCTGGAGTGGATCAAATGGGCAGTGTCTACACTGCTCATTATGACGAGTCATTCTTGTTAGCGAGAGACAGGAAACTATTAAGATTGCCTTACAATATATAGCGTCAAGTAGCCCAAATAAAAAAGGCAATAACAGAAAATGGACTTTTTGTATGAAACACATTTCCCCTACTTAGGAACCCATTCCCAGACACAGGTTTGTGATGGATTCACTTGGGCAATGCTATGTATACTCTATCATTTTTACTGTTTATGGTTAAAGTTACTGAAATTGATTATAAGACAGAAAGAGAAAGAAAGAGAGGCCAGAAGAAATATTATTTCTCTTGTTTCTAAATGTTTCCTTAACAAAAACTAGGAAGGAAATCAAATCATACTTTACATTCTTTAAACTAGCCCAAAAAAAAAAAAAGAATAATAAATGAAATTTAAAATCTCAACTTGTTAGAGCAGTAACAGCTTCCCTACCAGTCCACAGAGAAGAAACTAGAAAATCTTATGATTTGTCTTCTCAAACTGAAATCCTCCAGTTTAAAGAAGATGTATATATGGATATGTAAAGAGAGAGCTATATATATCCCCATAACTAAAGCTAACCCCCTTCCTGATGTTTTTCCAATTTAGCTGAATAAGTATTTGCCAACAGGCCTAGGATTAAAAGAATCTAAAGGAGCACTGAAGAAAAACAATGAGCTAAAACACAATTTACTTTTTTTTCTCTACCCCTCTTCCTTTAGTGTCGTAGTCATAGGCATGTGGAAAAAAAAATATCCTATTTTATACTTAGGTACTCTATAGTTACTTGTTGCTGCGTAGCAAACACTTCGCTTAAACACGTAGTGTCTCACGTAGTGTCTGGTGGCCAGGAATCCGTGAACATTTTAGCTGGATGGCCCTGGCTCAGTCTCTCAGGAGGCCGCAGTCATCTGAAGACTTGACCATAGCTAGAGGAGCAGCTTTGAAGAAAGTTCACCCACAGGACTGTTGGCGGGAGTCCTCCATTCCTCTTTGGCTGTTGGCAGAAGGCCTCAGTTCCTCACTACATCGACTTCTCCCCAGGGCTGCTTAAATGTCCTCTTGACATGGCCCCTGGCTTTCCCCAGAGCAAGTGATCCAAGAGGCAGCGCAGTGAAGACGGAAGTCACAGTGTCTTTATTACTTAATCTCAGAAGTGGCATCACTTTGCTGCTGCCATATTGTATCGGTGACACAGACCAAGCCTGCTATATAGAGGGAAGGGACTGTACAAGGCTGTGAATACCAGGAGGGGAGAATCACCGGGCCTGTATTGAGAGCTAGCTACCATAGCCAGCCCTCTGGCCCCCAGTCATTCGCACTTCTCTCCCATGCAGGATACACCCATTCCCACCCAAAGCCCCCTATCAAGTCTCATCTTATTACCACAGCGGCTCAGAGTCCAGCATCTCATCATCTAAATCAAGTCGAGGTATGGATGCTGCTGCTTAAATACAGCTCTTTGAATACAATTCTCTCAGTTTGAAGACCTATGAAGTAAAAATATAAGCTACCTGCTCTCCATATAACATGCAATGGTGAGACAGACAGAAGATAACCATGGTAGACATTCCTATTCAGAAGGAGTAGGGACAATAAAAACTATACAGTGATTACTCATGCATAGCAATTCTAAAATCCAACCTGGAAAATGTAGAAAGTCCTTTGATTAAAAGCAATTCTATTCCCACCTGGAATAATTTCTCTATGGATCTTGGTTCTACCTTCTGAGTCGTCCTTCCTTGTCCATGAATGGTAACCCATGTTTTCAGTTGCACAGTTTGCTCAACCAGCTTTCTGTCAGTGGTCTTTGGGGAGTCAAAAGACCCCTTTTCATTTTGTACTCTCACTGTCTCAGTCTCTATCAGCATTCAAGCAGAGAAGCGAAACTACCAGAATGGAGATAGAGATATATAATATGAAGAAATTTGTTACAGAGGTTTGACCCTACAAAATTTTGGAGTGTGGTTAAACTGTCTCTCTAAGTCTGTTGCCTTTGGATCTATGGCTGGAGCCTGACGTCCACAAGGCAGGGAGTCAGGAAGGGAAGATAGAGGCGATTCACGACAACCTGGAATGCAGAAGCACAAGCCATGTTCACGGGGACCGCCCGAAACAAAAGCTAGGTTTTGCTGCCTCTGACCCTGAAGTCCAGCAGAAGCCGGAGTCCTTCGTTACAGAATTTAACACACATCTGACTCCGGAGTCAGCACTGAAAGGAGGACCCAGCAGAAGACGGAGCAATTTGCCCTATCTGGCTGTCTGGCCTGGCTGCTGCCACACGCCAGTGAGGTGAACCAGCAGATAAGCCACAATATACGTGAGCTACAAAGCGACTGCTGGGTCCTTTCTGTAAATCTCACACAAGAATCTCTTTTCTGACCTACCCCCGCCAGAAACACATAACAGGGAATTCCAGGAAAAGTAAGTCGACAAATTGCAACGCCACCAAGCACACACTTGTACTATTATAAGAATGGAAAGGTGCCTGGCTGGCTCAGTCAGTGGAGCGTGCAACTCTTGATCCCAGGGTTATGAGTTCGAGCCCCACTTATCAGGTGTAGAGATTACCTAAAAATAAATAAATAAATAAATAAATAAATAAATAAATAAATAAATAAATAAAGTGGATTAGACAAAACAAGCAATTGAAATCTTGCATTTTTAAAGTTCATTTGTTTTGAGAGAGAGAGAAAGAGCAGGGAAGAGGGAGAGGCAAAGAGACAGTCTCAAGCAGGTTCCATGCTGTTAGTGTGGAAATTAAGAGTTAGATGCTTAACCGACTGAGCCACCCAGGTGCCCCAAAATCTTGGATTTATTTTGTGGCCTAATACCTTTTTAAAACTTTTCAAACCTGTGTCTTTCAAGTCTTCTAGTATGGGCTTTGTAAAGAATTTTCGGATGCGAGGGCAGGGCACCTGGGTGGCTCGGTTGGGTGTCCCGCTCCTGAGTTTGGCTCAGGTCACGACCTCAGGGTTGTGGGATGGAGCCCCACATCAGGATCCACACAGCATGGAGCCTGCTTAAGATTCTCTCTCTCTCTCACTCTCTCTTACTCTCTCCCTCCCTCTGCCCTTCTTCCTTGCTCGCTCACTCTCTCTCTAAAATAAAAAAAATAAAAGACTTTTGAGACGTGAAGGTTTGTTTTCATTTTCTAAATTCTTATCCCTCTCTTCATTTGAATCATCCAGGGCTGGTAGGGATGAGTTTATCATCGGGTAGTGCCAGCAAGAAAAAAATGATAGTCTCCCTGGCATTCATGGGACTTCATTTACCCTTAAAAGATATGACACAGAACCCACCAGAGCAACAGGTTCTGATAGATGCAGCTCACTAACTTGTCTTTTCAGTTTTCAGGTCATAATTATCGTTAATCCTATTAATATAATTAACAAGATAAGGAAACACATTCATTCTCTTTTGCTCTCCATCTCATTGGCATATACACAAACGTGTGCTTAGGCACTTTGCTGCCCTAGCCAATCATTTTAATAGAATAATAAGCAACTTAATATAGACCGGATTTGAGCTCTTAACAAGGTGCTGCTGTATGTCTTTAGAATTCCACCAATTGGGAATAAGGCAAGAGAATGTCCATCCCATTCCAGACTTGTCCGTCGGGGGCTACCTGGTTCTCTCCCCAGGTAACAGCCCTCTTCTCCCTTTAACTGACATTCATTTCCCCTCTCCAGACTCTCAGTGCTTTGGAGACATCACCATTATAAGGTCAGCCCTGATGGTAACCTGGCTCTGACCTTCTGTCCTGGTTCTAGTATGAGTTTCTCTGGCCTGGGTTCTGAAACCAAGTCTCTTGCCTTGCCTACTTTCAGTAAAAGGAACAAATTTGTTTTGATTACTTTTAGCCTTCTTGGACTATGGCTGTCTTACTCTTACAGGCCTGATCATATCTGGTAGATTCTAGGTGGATCTCCAGAGAAGGGATGGACCCATATCCCTGTGTTGCCTTTTACTAATCAGGCTTGGTTAGTATGTGCACTAACAACATGCCAAGAAAATGCTCATTCTTTATATTATATAAAGTTGAATGCAGACCCCCTCTTCTCCATGTAAACTGTTTTACTCCTCCATGGTTTGGTGAAGTCACCTTGAACTGTGAACAGGTGCATAAAAAGACGAGAACTTTTGATTCTCTCCCTTAATTATTTTCCTCAAAATCTTTGTATCCTACCTCAGAGTCCCAACTTAGTAACCTCGAAGATTCCATTTTATTCTTGGCTCAGAAGAGACTTACAGAGAATTAACCTTGAGCTTAACCTAAGAGATAATGTACAAGGACACTGGTATAATTTAAGCCTTTCCAGGGGCGGCTGGCTCAGTTGGTAAAGCATGTGCCTCTTGATCTCAGGGTTGTTAGAGCCCCGTGTTGGGTGATTACATTACTTAAAAAAATATTCAGTATAATTTAAGCCTTTCCAGTCCACCACATTCCCAAGGACAGTCCTGACCTGCACTCCCTGAAGTTCTACCAATCAGAGACAAGGGAGCGGATGGGTAACTGTCTCCCTGTACACCTCAGGCTAGACTGCTTTGAACAGTTGGTCATTTTATACCTGGATCAAGCACCCTGTGGCTTTGGATGAAAGATAACTGAAAACAGTCTTTTGGAATTTAAAACATCCTGAGAGGGGCGCCTGGATGGCTCAGTCAAGTGTCCAACTCTTGATTTTGGCTCAGGTCATGATGTCATGGTTTGTGAGTCCCACATTGGCTTCTGTGCCGACAGTGCAGAGACTGCTCGGGAGTCTCTCCCTCTCTCTGCCCCTCCCCCACTTGCATGTGCATGCTCTTTCTCTCAAAATAAATAAGCATATATATATATACTTATATACATATATAAGATGTATATATACATACATGTGTGTGTATATATATATATATGTATATATATATATTTATATATTTTTTAAACCATGTAAAAAAAAAACATCCTGAGAGAAGGCAGGCTGCGTGGACCTTCCAAGGAATGGTTTCAAGACTAGCTGTGTAAACCAAGCAAGGTGTTCATGGGTATATTTTATGCTGTGTGCCCTGCTCTTTCTTTAGGATAGCTCTGGTCCCCACGACTTCCTTACCAACATTTAATGAGAAGACAGTCTTCTAGAAGAAAGAAACTGAAGAGCATGACTGCCTTATTAATTAAACTTTGGAAGACTCACACTTGGGCTCTGAGTTGTTTATTTTTTTTTTAATGTTTATTTTTAAAAGAGACAGAGAGTGAGCGGAGGAGGGACAGAGAGTGAGGGAGACACAGAATTCGAAGCAGGCTCCAGCCTCCGAGCTGTCAGCACAGAGCCCGACACCGGGCTCAAACTCATGAACCGCAAGATCATGACCTGAGCAGTAGTAGGCTTAACGACTGAGCCACCCAGGCACCCGCGGGCTCTGAGTCTTAATTGTCTCAATATGAACTATTTATTAAGTTTTAATTATTTTTCTTAATTATTTTTGCTACAGGAATTTTATTTTTGTTATTGTAGCTATTTTTTTTAAAAATCACAAATTTATGAGACATAATTTTCTAATACACTTCTAGAGTCATTTTATAGCTGAGTTAGCAGAGATTTTAGAACATTAAATAATTAGAAACAGGCCTAGGTTTCCTTCTGTATGCAAAGACAACACAGTAAACTGTGATCAGAGTCCTTGCTCTTATTACAGTACATCTATTCTCACTAGGCAATTTTAAAATACCAAGCTGTCTTTAGCAACAGTAATTCAGTGGGTTTGTGCCTAATATATTCATGAAGGGCTTTGATGGATTTGATAACCATAAGCAGCTGTTAACATTAAATTGCCATTTAATTTTTTTCAGTGACTTTCAAAGTTGTCAATATTAAACAGTAGTGTTTTACAAATGACTAAGACCAATAAGAATAAAATTAAATAAAGTTCAAAAGGCTCAACCAAATTCTACCTTTTTTCTGTGACATCCCACTACTAAGCAAACAGAAAGGAACATAAAAATTACAGGACTATAAGCCCTGCTTTGTATATTTGCCTATAATTTCCATTGTATATTACTACACTCAGTAATTCTCCCATCCCTTTCCCACCCCACCCCACCCCCATTTAATTTTTGTCCTTTTTTCATGTAGCTCAGTTCTGGTTAAAAAAAAAAGGAGTAAGGAAAACTACTGGGCAGGTCCACTTAAGTATAAACCTTAACTACAGTGACAAAAAAATTAAACATGTTTGTCCTCTTCCTCCTACAAATAGGTGAGGTATGTGCTTTTTTATTATTATTATTTCTTATTTCTCCAGCTTTATTGAGATACAATTGACATATAGGATTGTGTAGGTCTAAGGTATACAATGTTATGATTTGGTAGATGTATATAATCCACAGTGTTTACCATAATAAGATGATTAACGCATTGAGGCATGTGCTTCTTAATGATCTAGGTGTCCCCGAAAAAGCAGTGGACCACAATATCATCTTAGATTCTATGCTGATGCCTTACTTTTCAAGAATTAAGAATTTTAGCTCATATATTAAAAATTATTTAATTTTATTTCCTCACCTGAAATAAACTTGATCTATTATATATTATGTTTTAGAAAATATAAATCCAACACTGAAGCTATGGCATTTGTTTGGTGAAAATGGAAGTAAGCAGTTTCAAACCCTATCTAACAATAAATTCTTTTCAATACTGTAAACATGGGGCCTGTCAGCTATTGCTCAGAGAGTAGAACCAGTCCATCCAGGGCCAGAGGAAGAGCCCGGGCATGCAACAGCTCCATGCATGAGTAAGAAAAGGCAAATACTAACTCAAAAGATTAAATGGGTCAAAAGTAAAAACAAACAAAAAAAAAACCTCCTACAAATCAATAATAAAAACATAAACAACTCAAAATATCAAGAGAAAAAGATTAAATAGGAAAGAGATTGAGAAGATATGAGTATAATATAGAAACAAAATAATATTTATGTTTACTTATATAAAACCACATGGCATTATATAAATGTATAAATATATATATCCATCAAAACTGTGTTCAATCCCGTTTCATAATACAAAATTTCAAGGATAATTTTTTACCCTCATCCCCCCAACAATATAACTTTATGACATTTTACTTAATCTGGAGCTCAATTTTCACCCTTATACTTTTTCCTTGTTAGATGAGTAGGGTGATTTAATGGACTACATTTTGGTAAGCAAAGGAAGTCAGTACTGCTGGTATCCACCTAGTCTTCCCGTTTGTGGACAGCTGCAGGCATGTCTGTGGCACAGTGAGGGCGTCCAGAGCGATGCAGTGTTCCACACCGCGGGGCTTTACTGTCCCTCCGTCCGTTCAGCATTCTGAAGATACATCACTGTGCGTCAGGAACTTGCTTCCCCCTCGTTCTCGTTCTTTGCTTTGACCCTGAGACCGTACTATGGCTTCCTACATTGCATCTCCCCCAAGAACCATCTATAAGAGGCAAAAAGACGACAGAACAGACTCCTCTCCAGCCAGTTTGCTTTATATTGCCATGAACATTTAATTTTTATAATAGCCATTTTAGTTTTTTTCAGAGGTTAAAAAAATATTCTTAACATTGTTATGCAATGCTGTCAAACGGTAAGTTTTTTTAAATCTAGAAGAAATTAACTTGCAAGTGCACACACACAAAAAAGAATTCCTGAAGCCTCCTCAAATCGTATACTTTATTTTATTATGTCTTCTCATTTTTACATTTTCAAATAAAATATAGCCATCTACTGGTTGGGAAACAATGTTTGTATGGCCCATTTTCAGGGAAATATTTGTTTTTTTCTATATAGAAAAATAAATTCCACATCTGTGATAACTACTGTCATGCCATCAAGAACTATTTAGACCATACTTCAACATGGCAAGGTGAAATATTTTCTAAGTCATCCAAGTAACATGAAAAACATATTACTTGCCTAAAACAAAATACTATACTTTTAAAGCTAAAACTATGTTTTAATATATTTGTAAAAAAAAAATGCAGCACATTGATCGCAAAAGACAAACACTTATGTAAAATCAGTGTTAATTAGACAAATTTGATGAAACCGATTCGGCATATAATCTGCAAACAGGCCAACCTTAGATAATATCTGAAACGGTCTCCTCCGGCAGATAACGGAAACAAATACCTTCTGCTCCTCTAGACAGTCTCGTGGTTCACTTTGTTGTGGTTGTGTTTTTATTTTCCTTGGGTTTTTTTTTTTTCCCTCGGCTGAAAATGTCTGAAAACCATTATTGATATTTTAGAGTTTCAGTTACTTTGAAATTTTCAGTCTTTTCAGTCATTTTCGTTTCCGTCAAAAGACATGACGTGTAAATACAGGAAGACAGACTTCTGTGAATTACTAGAAAGCATATCCCATTTTCCTTTTCACATACCATTTCTTAATTCTAAAACTACTATAGAAAAACAATAAATTTGACACATGAATTATTAGTAAAAAAGATCTCACATTTGTTCATTCAAATAGATTCATGTTCTCGATCTGTCATAATGAAAGACAGTATCAGCGTTACTCAGGGTATAGTCTACCGACAGGTGCCAGCCCACAAACCGTTTGTTACCAGTGCGTGAAATGATAAGCATAAAATGTAAGTGTATTTAGAATCTTTTATAGCAATTTGACACTGCCTTATTACCTCTTATTGCATTTTATTAATGTATCAGTCAACATGGATCAGAAGTTTAATAACAAAAAATAAATGTTCCTTCACCGTAGATGGCTTGAGAAGCACTGGTATAAATAACCAAAATCAGTAGACATTATCCAAACTTAAACTAATAGTCTTAAACTTTTTTCCTATTAAATTATGTTTCTTAAAATCAGAGTTACAATGCATTGTGAATACACAATCAAACTGAAGAGAGCACAAAGATTTCATTAGCCTAGTATCATTTTTTAGAACACCATTATCAGTAATATAATTTCTAAATACTACTTAAAGAAAGTCTGTATCTTCTCCTTGTATGTATCCCTAACCTCTACCATACTCACAAACTAGCTACTAAATAAAAATGTGTGGGGCACCTGGGTGACTCAGTCGATTAAGTGTCTGACTTTGGCTCAGGTCATGATCTCACAGTCTGAGTTCGAGCCCCACATCGGGCTCTGTGCTGACAGCTCAGAGTCTGGAGCCTGCTTTGGATTCTGTGTCTCCCTCTCTCTCTGCCCCTCCCCCACTCACACTCTGTCTCTCTCTCTCAAAAATAAACATTAAAAAATTTTTTTTGAATAAAAATGTGTTTAATTAAGGGCACATCAGCATAGATTGGTCACAATGAATCAAGTCAATCAAATCTTTGCTAATCAACTAAATCGCAGAATCACCTCACGTTTCATCTCTGACTTAGGCCCTTTCTTTCCTTTAGGAATGTCTGTGAGCTCCACATGAATGGAGCATAGAGTTCTGTCTGTCCAGAACTTCGCATATGTGACTTTCCATGCCTAGTCACATAAGTACTTTTCAAGCCTTTGAGTGCATCACAGCTGCTAAAATTTCATCGGTCAAAGCAGGTCAAATGGTCGATCTCAGAACCACGAAGTAGGGAAATGTTCCTTAACCACAGTGGGCTCTGCAAAATCACTGCGAAGAATGTGGATGTATAATGCTATTTCGGGGAGGGAATGAAGAATTGGAATAACAATGCAGTCTGCCACACTGCAATAGGCAGAGTAATGACCTCACCCAAAGGTGTCCACATCCTAATCCCCAGAACCCGTGAATATGTAATATTACACGGCAGAAAGGACTTTGTAGAAGTGGTTAAATGACCTTGGGTCTAGCCCACTGAAAGCCCCTTCCGACTTCTGACCTCCAAATAATACAGTTGTATTGTTTTAAGCCGTTAAATTTGTAGTAATTTGTTACAGCAGCAATTAGAAACTAATATACACTCTTATAAAAAAAAATCTATAAACTGAGCAAGAGATTTCTAAATAATCAATAGAACCAGCACATGAATCATACTACCAGCTAAATATGACTTTAGTTAATAGGACTCTTGGTGGGAAACATAGTAATGCTTATGACATTAATTTCCCTAATGTATATAACTATTAAACCGTTTTCTTCATACCTCAAACACATTTCCTGTCAGAAAGTACTGAGACCATCATGTCTAAACTCCAGACCTGAATAAGGAATGTAGTTTGACGACATCGTATTTACAAAGGCAGTACCTATGTTAGTCCAACCCTGATGAACTTCCCTGAATTTCTTTCCATCTCTAAATTTGTGCCAGCCTGCCCTCCAGTCTGCTTTTCACATCTCACCATCCACTCACTAATAAACTTCGGCCAGTCTAGTTCTCATATTCATCCCTTTAATGGACTTCGCAGTCAGAGGGCACCATTTCATTATTTAATCATCTAGAAATCTCTGCAGTTCTTTCTGATTGCCAAAATGGTTTCATTTTTTCTTATTTTTGCTTAGAGTAAAATTTCTGTAGGTGGAACTAAGAAACATTCCAAGTATAAATATATAATTTTAAAAACTGAATTGCACAGTGCTTGTTTGAGAAACTTTCTAAAGTTTATTTATTTATTTTTGAGAGGGAGATAGAGAGAGTGAGCGGGGGAGGGAGAGAGAGAATGTCAAGCAGGCTCCGCATTGTCAGTATGGAGCCTGATGTGGGTGGGGGTCGAACTCACAAACTGTGAGATCATGACCTAAGCTAAAATCAAGAGTCAGACACTTAACAGACTGAGCCAGCCAGGCACCCCAGAGAAACTTTTTAAATTATATTGTGTTTCTATAAACTGCATAAAAGCAACCCAAGCTTCAATCTTTGAAAAGGCTTGACTTTTTTTAGAGTGAATTTTCATTGAAAATTGTTTTCAGTTGTTTATTTTTGATGATGAGAGCCTTTGAATGCAGTACCTATGTTGTGCTGATGCTCTGGAAAAAAATGCCACTTAAGAGTTAACACGTGTGGGTTAAATGAAAACCGTCCGGTTTAATCATAGTGACCCTTACTAACTCATCACACATTCATAGGACCATCTTCTATTAGTTCTACTCGTGAAGGTTTATCTGGCGGAAACTAACACCGGAATTTTTTAGTACTACATTTTTTGATGTTTTGGGGATTTGTTGTCCTTATGTGATTGCTGTAAGTAGCAACAAATCAGAAAGCCATCATAAAATTCAGATGAATCAGCCATTCTTCCGGCCTGGGTTCATCACTGGTATTTGGGAACGTGTAAATGAAAGTGTGCTCCTACAATACATAAATAATCTTCTGACTAGCTTAAATCAGAAAATATCTTCTTTTTCCTCACTGCTTTAGCGTGTTTTTCCATGTGGGTGAAACATTCTATTTCTTTTTACTGGTGCATATAATCCTTAAAAACTTCAATAAATATAAAGCATTTATTGTTTCTCTATAAATATTCATTCTGGTTTTATTATAAATGTATTGCTAACTGATTTTTTTAAGATTTTACTTTTAAGTAACCTCTGCACCCAATGTGGGGCTCAAACCTACAACCCCGAGATCAAGAGTCACATGCTCTACCGACTGAGCCAGCCAGGCGCCCTGTATTGTTCACTTCTGTGGCAACGGGTTCCACGTAAGTAGCTAAATTCTAATCTGTAAAATAGGAAATCTTGATAAACTTTTTAAGTTGTTTTTTAATGTTTATTTTATTTATTTTTGAGAGAGAGAGAGAGAGTGTGTGTGTGTGTGTGTGTGAGCAGGGGAGTTGCGGGGGGGTGGGGGGGGAACAGAGGATCCAAAGCAGGCTCTGTGCTGACAGTAGAGAGCCCCAACGTGAGGCCGCAACTCTCGAACCATGAGATTATTACCTGAACCGAAGCCGGACACTTAACTGACTGAACCACCCAGGCGCCCCCTTGATAAACTTTTGATGTAAATTCAAATTATTTCAATAAAGTGTGTTAGGAGTAACTTCATTTTTTTTCCATTGGAACTATTCAATTAACATTGCACTTCTTAGTTTTATATATGAAATTTGAAGACCATAATATCAAATTGTGTAGTGAAAGTATGTATATTGGTTTTGAGGAATTATTTACAAAAATACTGTGAAAACTAGCACTGTATATTCGTAGCCATGGGGTGATGAGGTACTCCCTAAGAATAAGGAAACTGGGAAAATAGATTGCCCTCTGAGAATTAAACCAAGAAATCAACACATAAAAGGGGCAGGAGCAGATATATGAGACCACTTAAAAGAAACAGAGTACCTGTTCTCCTCAGTCCGGAAGACTGAAATATGGAGACCTATATCTCAGCCTTGCGGTCGGCTATAAAAGTACGGAAAAGAGAATTCACAGAGGTGAATGGCATTATTCACCTAAACACTAGGGAAGACACAGCCTTTGCCAGGAAACTGATTTGATGGGTGAAACAAGCTTGTTTATAAGCAGATGGGAATAATCCAGTTGAGAAGACATTTAAAATATTTAAGAGCCATGAGAGAGAAGCGATAATCTATAGCATGTGTTTCCTGAGAAGGCAGGAGGTGTTGGGACTCAGAGCACAGGTAGAGAAACCGACGTTGGATGGGAAGAGAGACATCTCTTCTATTGTTACAAGAGGGAAGGAGGCAAGGATGATAGACAAAGGTGAGTTTGGAAATCTGGTATTAGAAAGGGACGTTCCATCTGAAGGCTTTTCTCTAAGAACAGGGTGAGTATCTACTGAGTGCGTGCATGTGTGTGTGTGTGTGTGTGTGTGTGTGGTGGGGCAGGGGATGGTGTGGCAGGGGTAGGAAAGAGGAGGAAATTCGGGTGTAATTTTTGTGTGTGTTTAATAAAGATTGGCAGCAATCCCTTCTTTAGCTAGCTTTTGGCTAATGTTCAATTTGACTTTAAAAACCTGAAATGGGAATATTTTTAGATCTCTATAAATAAAAGTCAATGTGCTCTCATGACATCACACAACAAAATGACTGATCACACACTCTTGAAAACAAATCATGCTAATTTGTATCTATTATGATTTATATATCTGTTTTATTTCATTATACAACCGTGGAGATGAGTGATGTGACTGGGATAAGAAGTCTGCCCCCACTTCCCATTTCAACTGACTTGTAGAAAATGTTTTCCACTGTGAGGTCTATTTTTGTTTGTTTTGCTTTTTTCTCTATGTTATCCAAAACAAAGACAGTTCAGTGTCTTTTTAATTGGATTTTAAATAGGTAGTGGTTTGCTCCCAACGTAGACTCAGTGAACCTGAGAGCTGGTGTATTCCTTAGAGTTAGATTTGACTGGGAATGACAGAAAGCCCCAAGTACGGTGGCATAATCGGAATAAATGTTTATTTCTCTGTCGTTTGAAAATCCAGCCAGACAGTCCAGGGCGGTATGGTGCTCGAGCTGACACAGGACAGTTCCACTCTTATTGGCCAGCACTTAGTTACATGGCGACACGAACTCTAAGGGGTCTGGGAAGTATTTATTTGGGAGCAGTCCCAGCCTCAGGTAAAAATTCTGTTAGTCCAGAAGAAGAGGAAAACAGATACTAGGGAATGACTAGCAGTCCGCCACAGATGTTGAATATGTTTCTTTTTACTGAATAACAGCAAAACCCAATCCGTGCCAGCCCCAAGCTCTGAAATCCTACAGAATTCGTTTAAAAAAAAAAAAAAACTTTTAGGAAATTGCTCTGCCTTCTGCTTGTCACAGGCACTATAGCACCTTACTCATCTCCCCTGGCTGAATGTTCCTGTGTGTCACAAAGTCCAAACTCCCTTGTTTCTCTGTTTTGGTTTGAGAAAACCTTTTTTCTTAATTCTGGCATTTTCTCAATTTGAAAGACTAGCAGTCTGTTTCTACCTCCAGGCAAAGTTAATCTACATCTGTTTTATTTCACCTATGCGAGAAACGGGTTTGCAGGATATAAAAAATGAAACAGTAAGTGTTATTAATACACTGCCTTGGGCTTAGCTATAGAATCCACTGCCTGTTAGCTCAAGCAGAGCGTTATCTGATCAACTAACTTACCAAAGAAAATGTATTCATCATACACTTAACTGAAATTGAATTGAACTTTCACATATTGTTAAGACGATCTGACTCTGCATTTTGAATATACTATCCAAAATAAGTGGATTAGAGTATTTATAAAAATATCTTATAAAATAGAAAAAAAGTTATAAAGCTTTTTTTTTTAAAGTTTATTTTAAGAGAGAGAGAGAGCACAGGGGAGGTGCGGAGAGAGGGAGAGAGAGAATCCTAACCTGCCAGCACCGAGCCTGACGTGGGGCTCCATCTCACAAATGGTGAGATCTTGACCTTAGCCAATATCAAGGGTCGGGCCCCTAACCGAATGCGCCACCCAGGCACCCCTATAAAGCTTTTTATATGAAAAATTAATACAGTGCTCATTAATACAGGATGATCTAAGCCATTAGTAAAGTCAAAGTTAAAGCAGAATTTTGTAGCATAAAGTATTTTCAGGGAACAAAATCGAAGCAGAGATTTAAAACATTTTATTGTTGCCCTATGGCTAAAGCTGGTCATTTTCTTCGGTTGCTTTTAATTTTTTTCTTTTCTTTTTCTCTTCCCTCAAGATTTTCCAGTACTTCCTCTAAAAGTAAACACTTGAGGAAGCTTCCTAACCACCTTATCGATGAAAATTTGGAAGCAGTTTTTGTTCTGGTTCTTCTTGTTGCTCTCCCTGACATTAGCTGTTAGAGGACAATTTGAAGAAATTTGAGATGGAAAGAGGGTTTCTCCTAAGTGCTTTCAGGCTGGCCAGGAGCATTTTTACTTGAGCTACTCTGTCCTCTGCTCAGAAAACAGCATGTGATAGCCTGTGAGGAAGCCGTTATCCTGGCACACTAAGCTGTTAATATGAATATGAATATGAATTCATATGAATATGAATATAATAATACGAATAATATGAATAAAAAATTCAACCTATGTAACCAATTGGTCTTCATCTCCTCTAAGAATAAAGATAAACATTAATGATTCCCTTTCCTTTCGAGCATTCCTACTTTCAAAATGCACAATAGTCTTTATTTTAAAGTATTTAATTAAAAGTGATAGGGTAGGGACGCCTGGGTGGCTCAGTCGGTTAAGGGTCCAATTTTGGCTCAGGTCATGATCTCAGGGTCCGTGAGTTTGAGCCCCGCATCAGGGTCTGCGCTGACAGCTCAGAGCCTGGAGCCTGCTTTGGATTCTGTGTATCCCCTTCTCTCTGCCCCTCCCCAACTCGCACACTGTATGTGTGTCTCTCTCTCAAAGATAAACATTAAAACAAAAAAGAAAAGTGATAGTGTAACACAGTCTCACGGGAAAAAAACAAATCAAACTGGTATGAAAAAATAAAGTAAAAGTACCTTTTCTCTTCCCCAATATTATTACCCTAAATTTTAATAGGTTTTTTCAAAATGCCTTCTAAAAGGTTTGTACTTACTTACATTCAGTTATTCTTGAAACATGCTTACAAATAAATGCACTTAATAACTTGTTATTCATTTGCTCAGAGCCTTTACACATAGATTTGTTCTTAATCTAACTTAGTTTCACAGCTTCCGTATGAGATGAAGATGTTAATCTCCCAATTTTATAGAACAAAAATAAGGAGACTTTAAGTTGCTCCACAGTACCTCGGTGGTGTGCTGGGAATTGAACTTTAACTTCCTACCTTGTGGTAACATTATCTAGTCACTGGCCTATACTGTCAGGCTAATTGGGAAAGACAAAAGGAAAGCTTGTAGAAAATTCTTCGAAAAGATGTAAATATTGAGAACCTGGTAAGCATAAAATATCAGCCTACTATTCTGGCCACCTAATTTTTTTCTCTGACTTAGAATAAAAGTCACATTTATGACCAAGTTGATATTGTTTCTATATAAGGGTCAGTTGGGACCCATTAGCCAACCGTTATAGAGACTAATACAGGTGCCCACTAATAAAAGGCATAGAACACTGCAAACAATGCAGTTCCTGTATTTTAGAGATTCTGGGAAATGCTTTATCTTTAGTTTCACATCTCATCACAGAATCTCTGTGGTACCCTGGGTAGCCACTGTGTCTAGTTGTGTATTATTACTTGAGAGACGAAAAAGCACCTCTGGTGTAGAGTGGTTCCGACTCTCGAAGGCTTAATCTCAACCTCATCTGTGACAGTCCGTCTATAGAGCATTCAGGAAGTGGATGAGGTTTATGTGAGGATTAAAGTTACAGCTCTCCTCTACAAAAAGTCTGATGGGCAAACCTGTCTTTCCTAATGTCCCTTAGGCTGTCGAATCAAATCGTGCCCATAGTTCTCACTCAGATGTTTTAAAAGAGGCTCTTTTCCTGCTGCTGTTACCTCTTAGGTTCACACTTGGCCTTCACATGAGTGACTTAGGATAGGAATTTGTAGCCCAGAGACACCTTTGAGTAAGAAAAATGGATGTCCTCCTCTCTGTTGAAATAAAAAATAACCCTGTTCCAGTAACAGCTTTAGAACTAGGTTGTCAAATTCCCATTAAATTTAATTCTCTAGGTCTAAACCTATAGGACTAGAATTGTATTTATTCAACTGATGTTCATAGTTTTATGGAAGGTTATCCCTGGATGAGAAGTGAAAATGTTAAGTAAACATCTTGAAGACTAAAAAGAAATCTCATTATTTTGAGAATATCCAGGTAACAAAGTCAAATTCAAACTCACTTTGAAAGTGTGAGGTCATGTGGGCACAACCCTTTATGTCCTATGAATATGTAAGAAGCAAGAGAGACACTGAATATATGGGCTGAGTTTTCATGCCAGTTGTGTCTACCCCATGAAATTTCATCTCTCATCAACAGCTCTATGTTTTCCCAGTTTGATGCCTCTCAATCCCTGTTATTGAATCCTAATGGTTTCTGATGGTTTCTGCAGGATTAGATTGGGCTAGATTCAAGGTATCTAATGCAGAATTGGCTCTTCTTTGTTTAATTGTGCATTTGGATGAGAAAGAAGTATCTTTTCTAGTAGAACTGGGAATGACAGAATAGACTTGATGTAGAAATGAGCAGATGGTAACTTGGCCTTGTGGATGCACCGAAAAAATAAAAACTCAGTAGCCTGATATGTAGCCGCCATCTCTGCTTTCTGCTCCAACCCTGTGCTGTACAGCTTCAGGGAAAAACAGAGCAAGTCTGGAGTTTCAGCTCCATCAATTTGTGCCAGAACTTGGGCAAGTTTCTTACTCTGAGTACCAGTTTACTCCTCTGAAAGATGAGAATCGGATGGTTGTTATAGGAATTATAGATACGTTTGTATGCCTGGCACACACACAATAGGCGTTCAGTAAATAGTAACCATAGAGGGGCGCCTGGCTGCCTCAGTCAGAAGACGTGTGACTCTTGATCTCAGGGTTGGAAGTTCGAGCCCCACATTGGGTATAGAGATTACTGAAATACATACATACAATACATATATACATACATACTTTTAAAAAACAGTAACTATAGATAGTAATAAACAGGGATGCCTGGGTGGTTCAGTTGGTTAAGCATCCAACTCTTTTTTTTATTATTATTTATTTTTGAGAGAAAGAGAGAGAGCATGAGTGAGGGAGGGGCAGAAAGAGAGAGAGGGGACACGGAATCTGAAGCAGGCTCCAGGCTCTGAGCTGTCAGCACAGAGCCCAATGCAGGGCTCGAACTCACAAGCTGTGAGATCATAACCTAAGCCAAAGTTCAATGCTTAACTGACCGAGCCACTCAGGTGCTGCAAACATCCAACTCTTGATTTTAGCTCAGGTCATGATTTCACATTTGTGAGTTTGAGCCCCATGTCAGGCTCTGTGCTGATAGTGCAGAAGCTGCTTGGGATCCTCTCTCTCTCTCTCTCCTTCTCTCCCTCTGCTCTGACCCCACTCATGCGCTCTCTCTCTCTCTCAAAAATAAATAACCTTAAAAGAAATAGTAAACATTACCAAGCTGCCAACCAAGACATGAGACATTTTTATCACCACTCTCTCCCATTAAACTCTTTCAAATAGTCCGGAAACCTAGAAACATGCAAAACTTAAGTTCATAAGGAGAAGAAACTGAAAGCTCATTCATCCATTCAACAAATATAAGCAAAAAGGACACAGAGATATCAGTCCGTAAGGTGGTAAGTCATGTACAGACATCACCATATTGTACAGTAGAACGAGACACGTGCCACAAGATAAAGTGAGTTAAAGTGTTATGGACCTTTGAGAAAGAAAATATTTCTTCCAATTGAATTACCAGACAATATTATATGGAAAGGGTAAGTTTAAGCAGGATGCGCTAGGCAGAGTGGGTAAATACAGTGACTAATTCGACCTGACTAAAGCAGGGAGTAAAGGAAGGGTGAAGTGTGAGACAAGAAAAAAAAGAGTAGAAGGGAAAAACACCAAATCCAGGGAGGAGAGTGCGCAGGGATACAGGGGAAAGATTGTGATGTGCTGATTTAAGGTGAGAGCAAATGGAAGGAGAGGGGAAGGAGTGGGGAGTGGATTAAGAGGTGAGGGAACTAGCAAATACGCTGTTAATTAGTTAAGAAAGGAGGGTAATGTGGTATTTCCAACTTCTTATTTTTGTTATCAACATAAAAATATATGTTCTGTTTGATCCTGCCTTTATTTTTATTAGAAAAATGGACTGTTTTGGCTATATGTTAATAAAGTGCTTAATAAATGTGGGATGTTTGACAACCAGTTTTATCATCTGCCAGTATTATTTCATTAGTATTAAAATAAAAGTTAACACTATGAAAAATAAATAAATAAAAATAAAATAAAACTTAATTCTATGTCTGACTTCGCTGTTTTATTCTTCCTAAGAACACTAGTCTCTCATTCTCAGAAGAGGGTTCTCATTCCTGGCTGCTCATTAGAATCCCCTAGAGAACATTTTTTTTTTTAACATTTATTTAGTTTTGAGAGACATAGAGACAGAGCATGAGCAGGGGAAGGGCAGAGAGAGTGGGAGACACAGAATCCGAAGCAGGCTCCAGGCTCCGAGCCATCAGCACAGAGCCCGACGCGGGGCTCGAACCCACAGACTGTGAGATCATGACCTGAGCTGAAGTCGGCCGCTCAACCAACTAAGCCACCCAGGCGCCCTGAGAACATTTTTTTAATGTTTATTTATTTTTGATACAGAGAGAGACAGAGCACGAGCAGGGGAGGGGCACAGAGACAGAGAGAGACAGAATCCGAAGCAGGCTCCAGGCTCTGAGCTGTCAGCACAGAGCCAACGCAGGGCTCCAACTTATGAACCACGAGATCATGACGTGGGCCAAAGTTGGATGCTTAACCAGCTGAGCCATCTAGGTGCCCCATCCCCTGGAGAACATTTTTAAAATTCTAATATCTGGGCTCCAGCCCTGGACCAATGAATCAAAATCTCTGCGAACTGGACTTGGGCATCAGTTATTCAATTTTAGTCTCCCCAGTAATTCCAGTGTACAGCCTCAGTTGAGAACAGCTGACCTCGAATAAGATACACTGTAGTCTCTAAATAAGCACACATGCTCACCTGCTCTTTATCCATTCATTGTTAAACTCACTGAGCACTCATGGTGGTTCATACTTATGTCTCAGCTGAGGGTGTTTCTCCAGAATTCCCTGACCTTCAGCATTCCTTGCTGGTCTCTCTCCACTCTACACCACTCCATCCTGGGACAATAAATAATCCCAATTCCTACTATAAGTACAGATATGAGAAAAAATAGCCTGAAAATAAAGTAGACACTATCTACTGATAGCAGAGAGCAAAGACAGAAAGAACACACGTCCTTGGTTAATTGAAGTACTATATCAATCAGTCCAGAAACCTAATCTACCACTGGACTTTAGGTTTATATGAACCAAGAAATTTATTTATCATTGAAGCCACTTTGGGTTCGAGTTTCTGTTACAGCCAAAAGAATATTATATTATCAGCCCTTTATGCTCTTAAAATAAATGGTTTTAGATCTTGTTGATATCAGACTTCAGAAATGACAACATGCAAACCTGACATGTACATCTTTTATGGGATACGCAGCCACAATACTGTTGTCCTAGTGACATAACACTTGGGCTGCAAGTGCTACACAGCTGTGAAAACCTGGACTTTGAAACCTGATGCGTTTTCCAGCTGCATCCTGACCATTTAACTGTGTTCTTTTGATTTGTTTTTAGCAGCATAAACCACATTACATGAAGTTTCCTTATAGTGGTAGTTCAGTGAATTTTCAAAGAAGAAAATAATTCTAAGTTCTAGGCTCTGAATATGCCCTTGAAATTTAATCAGACCTATAATATTACCAGAGACTACTATCTATTAAATTTTATGTATTGAAAATAAACTGAAAATCCATTTCTTCAAAAGATGCTTAAGATACAGAAGAATGTGAAAAGGGGGGGATACGTAGAACCTACATTTATATTTGATTTTACAGACATCAGAAAACTCTAAGAGGAAGAGGTTATGAACAATGGTTAATTTAAATTTACCATTGAGTGGGGAGAGTGGGGAACTAGGCAGATGAGAATGTTGGGGAAGACATATCCCTATATACTTTTTATACTTTATGGTCTTTGAAGTAATGTGATTATACTACCTATACACAATTTTAAGTATCACTTTAATAAAAATAAATATTTTAATTCTAAAATATACTTTTTACTAGAAGTACACCCAAATTAATTGATTACCATCAATTAATGGTAGTTACCACATGGTAACTGGGTGGCTCAGTTGGTTGAGTGTCCAACTCTTGATTTCAGCCCAGATCATGATCACAGAGTCATGGAATCGAGCCCTGCATTGGGATCTGCGCTGAGTGTGGAGCCTGCTTAAAATTCATTCCCTCTCTCTCTCTCTCTCTCTCTCTCTCTCTCTGCCTTTCTCCCCCGCTCATGCTCTATCTCTCTAAAACAAAAAAAATAAGACCCACATGAGAACCCTACCATCTCCACTCAATGCCATATTAGACTTTTAGCTATAACAATACTGAATTAGAGATTTCACAGCCTTTTTGTGGAATGCTCTTTTTAGTAATTCAATATTATCAGGACATTCAAAGCATTAAGGTCACAAGTGACCCTGAAACCACACAATGGAAACACCAGTTGTCTGAAATGGGTTCAAGCAGTCAGAGTAAAGGGAGAGAAGACATGGTTACGATGCAGAACAAAGGAGGCTGAGTCTGCCTTCCGGCCCTGAGTATCTGGAGATATGCATAACTCACAAATCTGATCTCTAACAACTAGACGTTCTAGTACAGGAGGAATGATTTGCTACAGCTCATTTAAGGCTGTTTGCGTCTTTGCCCTCCGACTTGCCCCAGCTGCCATTTCGAACCAGATCTTGTTCTCCACTTTCCCATCGCCAGGGACAGACAATGGAGTCCAATCCTGATAACAGAAATAACAATGCCAGCCTACATTAATTGATGATCTGATACTCACTTACCAAATATATATTTCAGACTCAAGCCAAACATTTAAGAGGCATTCATAGACAACCAGATTCATTAGAAAGTCAACAACCAAGAGAAGAATACAACTAGATCACTAATAAACCTGATTATTCTTAATTTTTAAGTAGGCTCCACACCCAAAGTGAGGCTTGAACTCACAACCCTGAGACTAAGAGTTTCATGCTTTACCAACCAAGTCAGCCAGGCACCCCAATAAACCTAATTTTTAAAAAATTATGAATTGAATAAATTCATAAATTATAGGACAGCAACACTATGATGATATAAAGCTGCTAAAAATAGCTGACGACTATATTAAAACATTGAATATGTAACATAAGATTTAACCTTAAGAAACAGAAAGTCAAATGGTATGTGAACTCATTATAATTGTGTAAAAAACGTGGATGAGACACAGAAGATGACATACAAATTTTAAGATAGTTGTATTAGGAAAGTGGGATTACAGGTGGTCTTTTTTTTTCCTTTCTCAAAATTGCTTTCAATCTTGCTGTTAGCCCATGTATTATTTTAACTTACGTTAGTCAGCGTATTGAGTCAGCTGCATAACAAGACCCGACATACTGGCAAATTAAGTAAGATTGCGGTTTATTTCTCTTTCCTATTACAGTCCAAATATAAGCCATGTGGTGCGGATTCAGTGGTTCCGGACTCTGTGTCTACCTAGAAATATTGTTACTAAGAGTGAAAGAAGGGACTTGGACATCAACCAGCACTTGTTTGCCTCCCTGCTCTCTTTTCCTAAGAGGATGAAAATCCATTTGCAGTTGTTCGGGCTTTTAAACCCATATTAACCTCAAGCTCTCTTCTCACCCTTATCTAGTAACTAGTTCCTTGCATCAATGACGCTGTGCCTCTTAACCAAGCACATAGTACTGGTCTTGTCACCAGAATAAGTTTTATGTTTCTCCAGGTCCCCATATGGCTGGCCCCTCCTCCTCATTCAGGTCTCTGCTCAGACGGTGCTTCCTCAAACATGGCATTCCTCAACTCTCCTATTTGGACCAGCCCCCCACGTAGTCATCCTGCCTTACCTTGTTTTGTTTTGTTTTGTTTCAGTCTATCATTACTTGAAATTAACTGTCTTTATGATTTGCCTTTCCCCAACAGAATGGAAGATCCTTAAGAGCAGAGACCTTGTTTACCTCTGTATCCTCGGCAGCTGGTATACAGCACCAAGCACAGTGCCTGACACACAGAAAGAAGACAAAAAATTTTGAATGAATGAATGAATGAATGATCAACCCCACAGTAACTAGAGTGCTGAGAAATAATAAAAGACATTTGACAATGGGGTGCCTGGCTGGCTCAACACCCACTGAATTCAAGGGTACATTCCAGTCGGGAAGAGCATGCAACTCTTGATCTTGGAGTTGTAACTTAACATTTTTTTTAATGTTTTTAATTTATTTTTTGAGAGAGAGTGCAAGCGGGAGAGGGACAGAGAGAGAAGGGGACAGAGGATCTGAAGTGGGCTCTGTGCTGACAGACTGACAATAGTGAGCGTGACATGGAGCTCGAATTCATAAACTGTGAGATTGTGACCGGAGCCGAAGTCCAACACTCAACCGACTGAGCCACCCAGGCACCCCGAATAAATAAAACTTAAAAAGAAAAAACCACTTGATAATGACTAGATAAAGTCCTCTGATGTTTTCTCATTGACCTTAAAAATATCCAGGGGAGGAAAAGGTGTTTTACAAGCTAGTGGGAAAATACCTGATTGTTCTCGAAACTCATTTAATCTTATAGGACTGATTCAAGGTACAGGCATATACTTCCCAACAAGAATGGTGTGCCATTCAGTCCTATTAAACCTGATCATCCAAACTCCTGACCAACTCACCTTCCTGTAACCTTCAGCGTTCGCTGTAACCGCTGATGGTGTTAACAGAAATCATCCTAACTGGGACTGTAATAATGAATATCAAAAAGAAGTTTAAGTAAATTGTTATTTCCCTTCCTTCCAATCTGAAATAGGCACAACACCCACTGAATTCAAGGGTACATTCCAGTGCGAATCTGTGGGTGAGGAGAATAAAAGCACTGCCTTCCAAAAGGGAGATCTTGTTCTAAATTCAGTTTGTGGACTTTTTGACCAAATTTAGCATTATAGGAATTTTAATAATAGCTCTTGAAGCATGCCTTCTAGAAGAGCCAATAACAAACCCTTTAAATATGCATAGGAGGTAACTGTAACAAATGCAAAGTTAAATACACACAAATGTGAACAGAAATTTCTTCTGCGAAATTATCAGTAATCATACGTTAGATACTAAGATCCTAAGACCTTACCTTAAATGCTAAGACCTCTCCAGGGTGTGAGAAGATGTTGAGGGATTATAGAGAGTGTCTGGCATAATAATATTGCTAATGGATTCTTACTCTCAATGCATATAATATATTACATATTATGTGACTTCCAAACATGACACATAGGAGGTCACTTGAAAATCAAATTATTCATATGTTATTGCCTCTGAAGCTACACAAAACTTGAGCTTTCATAGAATCATTGATTTAAGAAATCTTTTCCTGGGAAAATAATTTTTAATAAGCCTGAGAACTAAAACACTCACTAGTTTCCAAAGAGAAGTCATTATTTTCCTTGTAAACCAGACCTTCCTCTTGGGTTCCACACTTGTAAATAGTGACACAATCTTTCCAGGCACTTGGAGGCATCTACTGTTCTCCCCGCATTTCCAGTGTCTACAGAGAAGTTCACAGTGCCCCCCCTCACCTCCTCTCAACTAGGTAACAACTAATATCTTCTTCGCTCTTCCCTCGACCAACAGCAAAAAATTGGAATTCCCTTCGTATGACATTCCAGGTGCATCCCAATTTGGATTCCTTTTACCTTCCAAGATTACCTCTCGCCTCAAATCCCCTAAGCATACCTAGTCCCTAAATAAGTTAAAAACATCTCTCTGTGTCATCGTCCATACCATTTGTTGAGTCCGAAATGCCGAAATACTATCCCCTTCCTTCTCTTCCTTCTTCCTGTTCACCTTCTAGTGCTCAGCTCTAGTTAACTTTATCCCAATGCCATCAGTAGGGACTCCTTCCACCTTGCTCCCCATGACATTTTGCTTGTTTATAATAAAATTTAAAATAACATTATTATTATTAATATTATTATTAAGATTTACTATGTGCCAGACACTTTGCTAAGCAAGCACTAACTCATTCAATCATCACCATTATTATTCCATCTTATAGAGGCTTCTACAAGATTAACTCATTTAACCTTTTTTTTTTTTAATGTTTATTTATTGTTGAGAGCGAGAGAACACAGGTGGGGGAGAGGCAGAGAGAGGGAGACACAAAATCGGAAGCAGCCTCCAGGCTCTGAGCTGTCAGCACAGAGCCCAACACCGGGCTCGAACCCACAAGCTGTGAGATTGAGATCATGACCTGAGCCAAAGTTGGACACTTAACTGACTAAGCTACCCAGGTGCCCCGAGATTAACTCATTTAAAGCTATGCACTTAGGAACTGAAATTAAGATACTCTGACTCTAGAGACAATGTTCTTTTAGAGCATTTTGCCTGACACTGTAATTAGTATTCGTATCTCTGTTTCTCCATTGATACTGGAAGTTCCTTGACATGTGGAGTTGGGTCTTTGTAGCTCCGTATCCCCACAGTGTCTACCAATGTGTCTTGTGCATGATAGTTTTGTGCTCAGATTCTTTAATAAACAGAGAAGAGGATGTGGAAGTCTGCCAACTCCAATAAAGTATAGTTTTCTTACACCACCCCTTTCTTCCCTACCATCCACCTCTCCACTCATTAGTACAGATCACCAAAAGTGCACATAATCCATAGAGCAGAAGCTGTAGCTCTCACGGAGCTCTGGAACCCCGTATTAGCGGAACTGCCCTGCGAAGAGAAGCTGTACAAGTACCACGTGATGAGCAGCCTAACATAGGCTCCACGTCTGAGAGTCAGCTAGAAATATAACAGCAGGGCGAGCTAATTTCCACACAAGCGGCAACAGTTATGTCTAAGTTACAAGCATCCCAGCCCTCCAAGCATTACTACCATAATATTCGTTGAGCAATAACAGTTGTTAGATGCAGTTGAGAATGTCAAATCGGATGCCACTCTTTACCTAGGAGACCGGTAATTTAAATTCTAGACCTACAGAAACGTAAGAATGGCCATGGCCCTCTCTCCTCCTCCTTCCGCCCATACATGTATTCATGAAGCAATGTGGCCTTATTCCTCCAGTGAGTCAAAGTACCCGTGGATCCTGAATTGGCCATTCAGCAAAGATGCATTAACTTAATCAAGCTGAGGTGATAGCATTCAGTGTGCCGTCATACTGACTTGCCATATAGACCTTAGTGTCCTACACAAGTTAGTACAGTTTTTGAATGTGATTAATGTCCTCACACAGTTTACGATGTGAGATCAAAGACGTAGCCCAGGTTGGCCCTAGGAAAAAAATGAAAGAGAGGCAGAAATATAATTCTCACCTCTCCTAATAGCATCACCTTCTGCTCTGTGATAGGTGCCCCCTTTATTCCACTAGGCTCCATCCCCTTTCTAATTTCAACAAATCTCTGCTAACCACATTTCACTGGCAATGGGCCAATTAATACATTACATTGTTAATTGTAATTCTGATCAAAGTAGTACATGCACATCATTTAAAAACTAAAACCTGACGAAGAGCAGTCCTCTCACCCACCCTTTCCCAGTCCCTATTCCTGTTTCTCTGGAGCAACCGCTTTCAGTTCTTTTTAGCTGTGTCCTTCTATGCTTACATCTATTTTACAAACAATGTGCTTATGCTGTTATTTCTTGACTTTTGTATTTTAAACATTATTTGCTTCCCTCTATGGAAGACGAGGAATTACCTCTTTCAACACATCCCCCCACACGCCAAAAACACACACAGATTTCCCCTTCCCCGTCTTCCCAAAGTAACTACAGCATACTTTTAGGTTAAACCCATAATTGAAGATTACATAATTATGAATCTATTAATATTGTTTACAGTTCAGTCATCCAATATGTTATATCTCTTGTACAACTTTTTATTTCCTGAAAGTTTATACTCCCCTCTATTTTTTTTTTTTTGGTTGCTTGATTTTCTATATGCCTGTCATCAACTCATTCTCAAACTCTCCATTCGAACTGAACACTCCTCTCAATAGGGTCAAATCCCTCATGTAATCTACCAGCTTCATTTGTTTCCTGGAGACTTCCCTAAGGACTCCTCTGTTCTTCCCTTAAAATCTGGAGGTATTGTTTTCTAGGTTTCTGGATATCTACCACTGTGAGGCTTCTTTTGCGATCATCCTGGGAATTCCTTTTGCCTCCTTTCTGTGTGAGATCCCATATCTTTTTTATGTCATGCCTTCCTCTTTCTTATTCTACTTATTCATTTGCATGGAGTGTATTCCTCCATATTTTTTTGAAAGAGTATAAGGTCAGTAACTCTGTTGAGGCCTCATATATCTGAAAACATTTACTTTCATGTTTAGACAGGTATAGAATTTTTGTTGGGGGCAGCACCTGGGTAGCTCAGTCCGTTGAGCATCCAACTCTTGATTTTGGCTCAGGTCATGATCCCAGGTTTGTGGGATTGAGCCGTGTGCCGGGTTCTACGCTGGGCATGGAACCTGTTTGAGATTCTCTCTCTCTGCCCCTCTCCCCTACTCACATGCTCTCTCTCTAAAATTAAAACAACAAGAAAAAGAGTTTTGTTTGGTAAGCATTTTCTTTCAGAATTTTTATAGCATTTCTCCATTATTTTCTGGTTTTTGATGTTTAACGGAGAAGCTGAGGGCCAGTGTAGTCAGTAGCAAAACCAGGCCTCAAGATCATAGGTCTTTAATTCAAGGGTCAGGAGAGGTGCCTAGGTGGCTCAGTCCCTCAGGTCATGATCTCATGGTTTGGGAGTTCGGGCCCTGTATCCTCTGTCAGCTGTGCTGACAGCTCAGAGCCTGGAGCCTGCTTCAGATTCTGCGTCTCCATCACTCTCTGCCCCTCCCCCGGTCGCATTCTGTCTCTCTGTCTCTCTCAAAAGTAAATAAACATTTAAAAAAATTTTTTTAATTTAATTCAAGTATCAGAAATATTCTTCCTCTATGATACCCAGCCTCTATTTACCAAAGTAAATAAATGGGATAAAATGGAACTACTTCTAGTAGTATTTATAATTCAATAAAGGGCTCATTTGTAGACCTAAAGCTTGAGTCAAGGGGTTGAATTTATAATGGTAAAATAACCAATGATATACAGTTCATTTGAGGGCTAGGACTGCTCAAATCACAAAACGTAAGTTTTACTGCTACTCAATGTGTCAGCTGGTAGCATATCCTAAAGTTTTTTGGGACTCCAGAAATTGAGTGTGGAGAGAAAATTCTCCATGAGTTTCTCACATTTGTGCACATCTTACATGCAGAAGCACTGACCTGACTCTGTCCTGAACTGTCTTTTCTAGGATGTATGTGGAGCCGACAGCCATGGGAGAATCAGAGAATGTCTTGCACTGGAGCAAAGGGCAGGTTTGCTTTCAGCCCTGGAAGACAGAGATAGTGTTTCCCACTGGAGGAGAAGGCAGGCATGCTTACTGCCCATTGTAAACAACCTGGGTTCCCTTCCTCAGGGTTCTTCACCTGTAATGCTCCTCATTGCATGTGTGGGCATCACCTGATCCTCTTCACGTTGCCCAGCAGGAGTTGAGGCCCAGGGAACTGGCACAAATGCTGATACTCTGGCTACTGCTGATGCCATGAGTAACAAACTGTCCTGGGCTTCTGATCTAGGAGTCTCATGTCTTCTGCCAGCACCCATGAAACTATGGCAGGCTAACTTGTCGACTTGCAAGTAGGATAAAATTTCAGACTTTTTGCAGTTCTTACAAGAGGTATATCCAAAAATGGAAGAAATACCTTGGGGGATATTGCATTAAAAAAGAACTTCCCATCAAAATAATTTTTTTGGCTTAGAAATACAGAATCCGAACCCAACCACAGTCTAGAAGTCTAAAAATTAAATATACTTGAAATTTGGCTTCGACAAGTTAAATGTTTTTGCAAGGCATCTAAAGTACCTATGTTTCTTATCAGTATTCAATATTTCTATGATTAAGTGTTCTCTATTTATGCAAAGCTCTTCACACAACATTTATCCTCTAAGATCTGACTGCTTGGGAGGTAGCAGGAAGAAGGATATCTTAAAATTAACTAAAGTCTTCAAGGGCTATTTCAACTATTCCTATGCAGTTAAAATACAATAAAATCTTTCAAATGTCTCAGAAACCGTTAACTTAAACTAAGCCATTATACCAGGAACTATCTTGGAATACGTGGCCTGTGATTCATTCCTGCCTTTGGCATCATTTGCGACAACCATTGAATGCATTAAAGACTGTGAACTCTGACCTTGTAAAGTGCTTTATGTTCTGCAAGTAATCTTCATCATCGCACCACACTTTAAAGACCCAGAATAAAATATAGTGTCAAGAAGAAAACACCTGTTTGCCACCAGGCACCATGTCATTCCGAGCTGATGGAGAAAGAGCAGTTCAGGGCCTGGCATATATGTGAATAAATCTCTGGAACACTGTAATTCTAAAAAGTTCATTTATTGTGCTGTCACCTTCCAAAGTCCTCCTGGCATAGAGGTCACTCTGGAAAACTAGAGGAAGGCTCTGGAACAGACCGAAACAGCACACTGATGAACTCTTCTGCTACAGCTGAGGTAAAGAACACAGGTTCTGGATTCCAGAGAAGGGTATCCGAACTCCAGCTCCTCTCCGATCCGTCATGAAGCTTTGGGCAATAGATTTTTTACCTTTTCTAAGCTCAACTTCCTCATCTGGAACCTGGCTGTGGTAATACCCAACAAGACTGTCTTAAAGATCACAAGATAATGTTATGTACAAGTTTCTGGCACATAAAGGACTCCTAATAACTATTTGTTGAATCCAAACTGCAGAGTTGCCTGGAGCAGTGCTTGGCTTTTCCAGATTAAAATGACACCCAATCCTCACACCCATTAAAAACCTAAAGTCTCTGTTTAAAAGCAGAGACATATTTTTCCTTATGTAAAGTACTTCTTCCTAAAGTTAAGAAAAGTTAAGCTCTTCCCTGAGATGACTGTATTAAGACGAAGGTGGAAAACAGACGTGATGCCAGCTAACAGTCTTAAATGCCAAGTAGGGAATTTAGGCTTTATTCCATGAGGAAATGGTTAATGTTTCTAAACTAGGGAATGACACCTGAGGGGAAATTACTCTGAGAGCATTGAATAAAATGATTTGGTGGTGGTTAAAGAGTGTAGTAAGAAAGATTGGTAGGAGACAATTTAAATATTCCAGAGCAGTGTCATCAGACATTCAAATGATGATAGTATTGACAGACCTGACACGAGCTCAAAAAATCTCTTACTGGCTCCAAACTGCTCATGGAAAGGGAGTAGAGTTTACCCATCAGATGATAGTGTGTTTATCATACATTAGCAACCACTTCACGAAGTGACTCCTTAAGATGGTTGATATTCTCACATATCATTCACAATAACATGAATATCGAAAGGCATCATGGCCTAAAACACTTCAAGTAAAGTTTATTTATGTATTCCAACACAACTCTTCATTTTTGAGGGAGGAGGATAGAAAAATTATCCTGAAAAGACAAGACATGAATTTAAGAGCTCTGTGAAACAACGCCAAAACTTCGGCTTCAGCTTTTAGTTTATAAACATGTTAACAAGCTTGTTACACAAGGAGCCTAGGACATAAACTAATAGGAATACACTGGGTATTCCATTCCAAGCCCGTGTGAATGCAGGAGGTTCACCGGTTGCAGGGGAATTGTGGCTAGCATTTCAGGTTATGCAGGGCAGAAGAAATCATCCCATTATTTGTGTTCCTTTTATGACTGGAAACGCATCCTCTCAAATATTGCCATGGTTTTCAGCAAGCAAGATCATTTAGGTTTGCCATCTCAGGGGCTATTAAGAAATACTGGGTGGACATTACTAGGTTCATGGACTTGTTTACTTCTTTCATTTTTCTCTTCGCTGACCAAAGGAAATTACACACCATTATGTGCAACTGTGCCATCATTACGGATTTATGAGAGAAATAAATGGCTCCTTTGATGGATTTAAGAATGCAGAACGCTTTAGTAGATGCTTTCCTCGAAACATAATTCTATTTCCCACCGCCAAACCTGACCTCTCTCAGACTCGCTCCTTCTTTATAATACTAATCCTGATGCAGAGAAAACAGAATATTGAAGAAAAATAAGTTTCATATAACCCACCACTACAATTTATAATTCTCCAAATCAATTCATAATTGTATTCAATATCTGTCTACTTAAGGACAAGGTAAATTTCAGGGAAAATGTTAGTTCCCTAATAATAAAGAATGACATCTAAAGGCTCCTAAGTGGTAAACCATGCCCCTCAAAGTAGGACAGTTTTAGTCAACTACGTCTCAAATAGTGAGAAATAACTGAACATTTTTGAGTATGGGATTCTCACTTAGAAACTGGGAAGAGTTAAACTTCCCAAGAAGATGCAAAGAAACACAGTTCAATTAATTACTAAACCATTATTATGTTAAATGCTTGGTTCTAGGAAATCCTCACTCGGTCTTGATCGGGTAGCACTAAGAAAGCCAATGATTGGTAGGGCGACCAATCAAACTGCTAACAAAGCCAAGTCCTCTCAGTGCTAAGTAAAGAAATGAGGGAAATCATAGTGAAAGGAGAAGGAATGTGACAAGAGTGCCAGCGGGGCCCAGAATGTCTCCCATTCCCGTATGTGCGCCCCGGACACTGACTTCGTCTCCCGTGGAGGAGCTAGGAGAGCCTAGTGCTGATGACAGATATGCGGCTACCATTCAAGCAGACATGGAGCAATCACCAGACATATGTAGAGCCTCCCAACCCCAACCGAGCTAGTTTCAATGAGAAAAAAAACATCCAGCCAACCCACGAAACTGTAAGAAACATAGTTATTGTTGTTTTAATGCAAAGCTTTGGACGGTGTGTTATGTGGCAAAAGCTAATACAGAAAGTGGTGTGGGGTGGGGGTGCCTGGGTGGCTTGGTCGGTTGAGCATCTGACTTTGGTTCAGGTCATGATCTTACAGTTCATGAGTTTGAGCCCCACATCAGGCTCTGAGCTGAGAGCTCAGAGCCTGGAGCCTGCTTTGAATTCTCTCTCTCTCTCTCTCTCTCTGTCTCCCTCTCTCTCTCCACCTCCCCCACTCATGCTCTGTCTCTGTCTCCCCAAAATAAATAAACGTTTTAAAAACAAAATTTTTAAGTGGTATGAGAACTGGATAGCTGCTAATACAGCAACTTTGAATATGTAGCACTCACTTGGGACCAGGTGGGATACAGAGACTGGAAAGGTGGCAAAAATTAATGGTAGCCAAAATTGGGGAAATTGCAACTAAATTGTTAGCAGAGGCTAGAAAACCCATGCAGGAACTCCTACAGCACCCTGGAACAATGGAATCTGTGTCATATAGTAGTGAAACAATGGCAAAACTGTTGTCTGTGATAATTTGGAAGACAGAGAATTTACCTAATGATCTTGTAGATTTGGCTACGGAGCTTCCCAGGCAAAATATTAAAGAAGCGGTTTTATTCTGATTGTTTAGTAGCATATGATAAGGTACAAAAAAGAGAGATGGGCTAAAGAGAGAACTACAGTTTTGCTGCAGAATTCTACAGGCTTTATAAAGGAGCCAGGAGTTAAGAGCTTAGAAAATAAAACTATTTCATATCTCTGGGCTCTCAAAGTAAAAGATTAAAAGATTCTCAAAATAAGAACTGATATCTGGGTAAAGATCCGAATCAAGGGTATGGCTGAAAGACCCTTTGTTAAACCTCTGAATGGTACAGTGGTACGTAGAATCTTAAGGATGTTATATCACAGAAGCCTGACATGCAGCCCAAAGTTGAAAGTGGCCTTCTCAAAAGGAGTTGGTGTTATGGCTTGTAGGGCATAGAGTGGGCCCAAATCAGATTCCTAGAAAGCCCACAAGTATATAGATAGAGAGATAGATAGATAGATAGATAGATAGATAGATAGATAGATAGATAAAGTTTATTAATTTAATTTGAGAGAGAGTGTGCACGTGCACAAGCAGGGGAGGAGCAGAGAGAGACAGAGAGAGAGAATCCCAAGCAGGCTCCACACTGCCAGTGCAGAACCCAGTGCAGGGCTCGAACTCATGAACCATGAGATTATGACCTAGGCTGAAATCAAGTGTTGGATGCTTAACTGACTGAGCCACCCAGGTGCCCCAAGCCCACAAGTTTTTAAGAGAGTTGCACTAGCTAAATTCTGGCCAACTTGGACCGAAACAGAAACAATTCAAAATAAAAAGATTCCTCTGGGCCCCCAATTTTCTACGTGCAAGAAGCAAGCTGAGAAAGCAACCCAAATACAAACCTGAGCTGTTGTTTATTGAAGCGGAAGGGTGTTCCAGAAGGAGAGGAAAGAGCCCTGAAGGTCATAAGCCCCCTTCCTCTGAGAAGAGCCTGAAAGGACAATATGCAAGAGAGTCAATTTTAGGAAAAGCTACTGACCCTTATCAAAAACTGCTCCCTGCTTCTTGAGGAGAGGCGACCGGGCAACACATGCCCGGCTAAACTTCAGCACTGCTGTGGACAAGGTTTTTTTTAAGTGTTAGCAAAAGTTTATTATTCTGATGGTTACTTTTTTTTTCTTTTGAAGTAATCTTGGGGCGCCTGGGAGGCTCAGTCAGTTGGGCGTCCAATTTTGGCTCAGGTCATAATCTTGCCGGTTTGTGAGTTCAAGCCCTGCACTGGGCTCTGTGCTGATGGCTTAGAGCTGGGGTCGCATATACATGACCTGGCGGCGGGGGCAGTGTGTGAGTTAAGTCACGAGAGCCTAAACTAAGGAGCGCCGTCAAGTAGACCCAGTTCTTGGAATCTTTCTGCCGCCATGTAAAGGAGCCTGGGCCAGCCCGGGGGACGGTGAGAGGCACACGGCTGTCATGCCGGCTGACACAGAACACAGAACAGGCTCCAAGCTTGTCCCATCCTGTCAGGGAAGATTTCCCAGACCACAGCCAGCTTGGCCAAGCCAGCCCAGCCCAGAAGAGCTCCCAACCCCCACAGAACCATGAGAAATAATAGATGTTGTTTAAGCCACTAAATTTCGGTATGGTTTTTAGCCAGAAAAATTCCCTGGATAAAAGGGGTTCTTCCTAAAGAAGCTTGTTCTTTGAGATAATAACAAGAGCAGAAAAGATAAAGGAGCCTGTACGACAGACCAAGATTTTACAGAAAAGCTTCTAAAAGAAAATGGAAAGAGTAAAGCAAAGGGCAAATTACGGAGAGGAAAATAAAAGACAATATAACTGACACATCCAGAATTTGGTCTTTAAAATAAAAGCCAGCGGCGCCTGGGTGGCTCACTCGGTAAGCATCTGACTTCACCTCAGGTCATGATCTCACAGTTCATGAGTTCGAGCCCCACATCGGGCTCTGTGCTGACAGCTCAGAGCCTGGAGCCTGCTTCAGATTCTGTGTCTCCCTCTCTCTTTCTCAGCCCCTCCCCAACTCACACTCTGTCTCTCTCTCTCTCAAAAATAAACAAACATTTAAAAAATAAATGTTCACTCAGGAATCTACACATACTCAGTTCATGCATCGGTAGTCTTATATGCTACAGTAATGACAACTGGACAACCCCAGTTTAGGTGAGCAGATCATCAAATTGTGTGTGTCGTTCTATAATACTAAGGTAGGAATATTGTTTGATATTTCTGGAAAAATTTTCACCAAGAAGGGGAGAAATGAAAGGATTGTAGCATTTTACACAACAAAAATTAATCAGATTGTCTTATTTCCCTGAGTCTTCTAATTAATCAAGAATATATATTTTATTTATTTATTTATTTATTTATTTATTTATTTATTTATTTATTTATTTATTTATTTTGAGAGAGAGAGAGGGATTGAAAGCAAGCAGGAGGAGGGAAAGACAGAGAGAAAGACAGGAGAGAATTCCAAGCAGGCTCCGAATGCTGTTAGCTCAAAGCCTGATGCAGGGCTTAAACCCATGCACCGTGAGATCATGATCTGAGTTGAAATCAAATCTGAGTTGGACTCAGAACTGACTGAGCCACCCAGGTGCCCCCAAGAATATATTTTAATTAATAGACTACTTTCAACAGGTCTGAGGACCTTTCTACTTGCTCTTCTGTCTGTCACACTCTTCCTCTGTGCATTTCCATGTTTCAAATGTCACCTTCTGGTGATGCCTTTCCTGACCACCCTTTTTGAATTGTAAACTGTTTCCTATTTCCTTTCCCTGCTTTATTTTTCTTTGTACTTAAAAACCTCTCACGTACTATATAACTTACTTGTTTGGCTTAGACCTCTCCCCCACTAGAATGTAAATTTCACAAACACAGGGGACTTTTTTCTGTTTTTCTCATTGTTGTGTTCCAAACACCCAAAAAACTGACAGGCTCATGGTGGGCCCTCGATAAATATTCACTGAATGAAAGAATTGATTCTTTCATCATTGCATTGCTCTTTGATGTTGTATTAGCAGATACTTGTGGTTTTCATTGCCCAAACAAAACAAAACAAAACACAGTGCAACCTAGGTGTGGTATCCTGTTCACTGCAGTAGTCGATAGGTTCAAAAAGAGGTAAAATTTCAATAGGAATCGAGTCGCTTGCTCAGAGAATCATAAAGAAATAAGAGAACCGCAAGCTCCTATGATGATCTGTTTGTGCCCTGAAGCATAAGATTCTATTACCTTTATCTTAATATTCATAACTGCAGTATTATGACTAGTCATAAAATTATCTAGCCCTTTCTAATTCATCCGTTGACTAAATCTATGACCTTCCAGGGTAGTAAATTCCACAGGTTGGCCATACCCTGGGTGAAGAAATATTTTCCTTATGCTTTTTTCACCCTAAGTTTACATCAGCCATTAATTTTGCAAAATGAGTGACCCTTGTCTTACTAGTTAGAAGACACAAAATTATGCAAATTGAGCCTGCAATAAGGATGTCATCTTAGTCATTTCGTATGGTCGTGTTCCATGTATCTTGTGAACATGTGACTGTGTTCGAAGGGTAGGAATAGCTCATTGTTTTCCGTTAGGTTTTTACCTTCGTAGGCATACAGAAAGGACACATCAGAATAGAGATAAAGGGAAAAGGAGAAAAGGGAAACAAACAAGGGACAAGTAACACCGTCCACATTGCAGATCGCTGTCGTTCTACTTGCGTTCTTTAAAATTACTGTGGTCTAAGATGATAAGGAAAATTGATTCAATCAGTTTGAAAGCTGAGTTTTTCCAGGGTAACCATAAAAAGCACTTGACTACTTCTATCCCTTAGGTTAGAAGCAAATGAAAGAAGAAGAATTTGCTCTTGATAGAATCTTATTCTTAAGGCTAAGGTTGCCTTTACAACCTATTAACAAAGTATTTTCTAATATAATGACTGCATGGGATTTTGGGGGGGGTGTCGTTTTTCAAAGGCTGTAGTCCATTTCATTGAAATGCGTAAGGTCAGCTAATAAGGGGCAGTCTGCTGCCTGCCGCATGATTAATCAGGTTGGGGGCCCGCAGTGGGATTAAGCCTTGGAATAAACAGCGATGGTTTATTTGTTTGTTTATGTATTTATCCTTTAGCTTTGGCAATTCAGAAGAAAGTTAGTCACAGTACTCATTACAAATTTTTGTATTAACACAAGATTCTCCGTTGTGTAAGGTTAGACTTCCAATTAAGTCTTGTAGGGATTGCATACAGTTTTAACACAGAGCAAGAAATGGAAGCATCTTGGCACCTGGGGTTTTTAGGAGACGAAAAGTGTGCACACTGAAAACCAGTTAATATTGCAAATGATAATATACTGTTTATCAATATCTATGCGGGTTGGCACACGTGTATTAGAAAAAATCAGCATAGTCTCTCAAAAATCCACCTATGGGGGAGGGGAAGAGGGGAAAGGAAAAAAGAAACAGAGAGGGAGGGAGATAAAACATAAGAGACTCTCAAAGACTAAGAACAAACTGAGGGTGAGGGGAGTGTGGGAGGGGGGAGAGGGGGTGACGGGCATTAAAGAGGGCACATGTTGGGGTAAACCAATTTGAAAATAAACTATTAAAAAAAAAAAAGAAAAGCTGGAAAGGATTTCACAATCATCCGGTACAGCGTGAACATTTTGCAAAAGAAGAAATGAGAGCTTGAGAAGAGATGTATTCATGATAACAGAGCTATTTAGTGGAAAGCACGAAGGTCAGGCACTTGTGCTGACTTTCCTCACTGGCCAACAGTTGGGCCTCCATCATATCTTCAAGAGGAGGACCTTTTGACATGTGACCAAAGTGGTCACTTTAAGATTTCATTCCAGGCCAGAGAAATCTGCTCCTCCTTCTCAAGATCTAGAACCCCAGAAGGCCGACTTCACTTTGGGCATAATCAGTTGGAAAAGCAACTTCTAAATGTACAAGGCAAGGGTTGCACTCAGACCCCTTCCTCTGTGACCCCCTGTCCCAACTGCGGCTGAAAGATGAGCAGAGTAACTATGGTCTTTTCAATAGTGCACCTTCCATGCATAGGACAACACCGATGAGGATGCGGATCAAACACGCACTAAAATATTACTTCCAAATCCACAGGATCCCAGTTTTCTTTACACGTTGGCACATAATTATAACTTTAGGTCACATATTATGGGTCTGGCCAGAGGCTTGGAATCATGCCATTGTTGCTTCTACTCTTACTAATTCTCTATTCTTTAGAGATATTTTTATGCTTTGTGTGTCATTCTGTCACATGGAGTATGTTGTAATGAGTATATTTATGAGGCCAGCCATTGGGAGTGGGAACTGATGTATTAGGTAGCCTTGCACCTCGTGTGCAGCTGAATTATAACGCAGACCTTAACAGCCAAGAAGTCTGTGTTCAGAGGAAAAAAAAAAGAATTTCCAAACATAAACCATGTTCTTGGCACTAGCCGCGAATACTGGACATTCATAACCCACAAATGCCCAGACTATAAATTTGCAAGTTGCATTAATATGGCAGTAAAAGTCACTCTTCTGAAAGCTGCACTTGTAAAATATTTATAAATTCACATGGTTGTTCCTGGCAAATAACTACATCTGTCAGCTCTGTCTTTTTGCTCCCAAAGCAGCGGAGTTGTGTCCTGTGTAATTCACAATACGTTCATAAAAAATTATTTTGGAAAAATCAAGATGGAAGCTATTTTGTTCTAGGGGGAAATACAGCTGCTCCTTCAATGGTTTGGTGTGACTGTCTGATCTCCTGAGATTTTTTTCTCATCAAGACTTTTTCTCTGAACAAGTTTTCATTTTATTGGCTTATCTAGTTTCCAAATTAGCAAGCTAACTCCAACGGAGTTGTCTTAAAAATCCCATATTAATATGTACAACACAGTGGACTTTTTCAGTCCCAAGGTCAATATGTATCAATGCCATATGGTGAAGAAATTTTCTATATATATTATTTTCCCCCTACAGTATTTAGGAGACATTTACATACGGAGCTGTCTGTATAGATGTGTCCAAATAGTTGTTTGCTTACGAATCTTTAAGATAGGAGAAAAATAAAAAGAGAAGAGATGCCAGATTACATTTTCATACAGATGTATGCCACCTAGGGTTATCCTTTTCAGCCCCCTGTTTCTGAAAAACACAGACAAACAAAAATGTCCTCTGAAATCATACCCACCAACAGGCTGAGTACTTGACAACAAAATGGGCTGCTGTATTTATGTTTATATAATTTTTACAGACATTTAGCTTTTCCTCCCCTCTCCTCCAACAAAAAAAGGATTTAGATTGTTTATAATTGAAACAGATGTGTTATAGAGACAGAAGAGTTAAAGGTGAGATCAAAAATATAAAACATCATATAATCCAATGGTCCTCAACTTTTTCTGGCTAATGCATCCCCTTAAGAATCTGGTGAAAACTTTGGGCTCTTTCTCCAGAAAAGTACATACACACACAACACACACCTTTGCATACAAATTTAGGCGTTCAGAGACCACCAATACCATTTCACAGACTTCCACAGAGGAAGGAGAAAGAAACTGTGTATCAGAAAATTAGAATAAAATTATCAGTACAACTAAGCCTAGAATTTAACTCTACTCTTTGTAACACAGCAAAAAGGAAAATTCAATGGTTTGTGTAGATCCCAATGTTCAATAGAGGAATACACACCAGGTTTTCAGGAGACATATTGTAAGAGGAATTTGTCAGGTAGATGGATCTTTGATTAATAATTAAAGATTCAATGAACAATGTCTTTAAGAGCGGTTTTACAAAGGTGTAAACCTATTTTTCACATGGCCATTTTTACATTGTTCCCTTAATAAATCCTGAGGATATCCTTATTAAATAGTAATTTTTATGAGTGGTTACACCAACTGAGCCTAGGTAATCTGGCTTCTATATCTGGCCTGACAGAGCAGCAAATGATTTTCCTCTAGAGAAAGCTCCAGTATTCATAAGGCACAATGTGTCCGCCATGGCCTTCCCTGAACTACACCCAGAAGCTGCAGCCTCAGCGGGGCCTCTGGAAAACTGTCCAGATTCACCGACCCACACGCCTGGGGGGGCCTCAGTGGGAAGAAGGTGACTCTAAGCAAGGCGCCAACAGATATGTGAGTTTAAGACGTAGAACTAAGAACTATAAATAGGTCAGAACGGGACTGAAGTCTTGTCTGCCATGATTTCTGCACGTTGTGGAGAATTGTATGGTTTATGTGTTGATCTTTTTTCAGCCTGAAAGCTGTCCCAGTCAGGCATATCGCCTGGGAACGGGAGAGAACAGATTTTGGACCAACTCATCCATCACCGAGGAAAAGAGATACTGGTCAGGGAAACGCAAAGCTAAGGAAGCAAGAGTATTATTAGATCACTAGATAGAAATGGATTGCCTGATTACATTGATCCATCAAACGCTATTCTGGTGATTAGCAGCCCAAATCATATACATATACGTATAATTATTTTCAAAGAGATTGTCACATAAGCTTCTTTAAAGCACTATGGCATGATGTCTTACCAAGTCAGAAGAGCACAATTTCTTGATCAGATACTTAAGACAGAAAGACCTGGTATCATGTGTGTAAATAAGGTCAGAACAGCCGTTGTTTCTCTCCACAAATGGAGGGTGGGGTTGGAGATTTATTTTGTGGCATTCAGTCAGTTTTGTACGTAACCTAGTATATGAAAAGAGGTGCCAACATTTGGGCCAGGAGGGCCTGGGCTGCATCTTCACACCAGTGCTTGGGGCATATTCAAGGGCTAGAAAATTCTAAGAACAGCAGCCTTCTCCAGAACTTTCTTTTGAGTGACATCTGGGGTAAATTAAGTTTCTTTTCAGTCTTGGCTCTGGCTACAGATGTGGAGGTGTAAATGTGCTTTCCAGGAACAGTAGATTATATGGTCATGATGCAGACCACTTTTATTAGGAGCTCAAGTACCACATTTCCAGAAATATGAAGAATGACAGCAAGGAAAAAAGCCTTTAGAGCTTAAATTACAGCCACATCTAATGAACTCGGAGGTGTTTTTCACTTACCAGGGTATTGCTTTTCAACTCCTGTAGCTTAAATGAATCTAGTGATCATAACAGTAAATATGGGTTCCAAAAGTATCCCAAGAGGTATCATTAGTCACACATTACATCCTTTTCTAATTTGTACACTTTCCGTGTTTCAGGGTTTCACAGGACTGCTGAAACCTCCAGAATTTCATGTTTCCCTCAGCAGTCTACAATAACCCTTAGTCTGAATGACATGTATTATTTCCTCAGCAAACATGTGATGTGGGAAGCTTAGTAAAAGATTTATTATAAGAAATGGCTCGATGTTTTATTTCCTCCCTTAATTGAATACATTATTGCTCTGTGTTTAGAAATGCTGTGTTGATGTATTACACCTTGGAACAACCATGCGCATGCCATCTGTGGCAGAAGGTTTATTAGACTACAAATCAGGATACAGATGTTGGCGGGAAAGCCATGTATGCTAAGTCATGACACATTACAGCACGTTTTAAATCTGTAAACCGTGGTGGTCCAGCAGGTTTTTCCTTAAAAAAAAAATTAGATATTGGTACTTATGAAAACGAAGCAACTAGAAATCCTCTCTTTCATCACACAGATGATAAGTAAAGTGATAAGCCGCTGGGGTGGTTGCTATGTCCCTGTAGATGGGAAAAAGGGACTAAGTAACTCCAAAAGAAAAATCTCACCTTCTTATCCCTTAATACTAGCTTTAAGATCCATATTTAAAGTCAGCACTCAGAAGCAAATGAGCAGATACATCTTGCGGGAGTGTAAATGATCACATATTTATTGATCCATTTCACAAATTTAAATTTTCATCCATTTATTCAAAAAGCATTTATTGAGTACCTGTTACTTGCTAGGTGATACTGTGCTCCGGGGTTTTATTAAAGCGAGACTCACTCATATTATTTTGATGCAAGAGGAGCTGTTGCTCCACCTAGTTCAAGTTCAGGCCTAATAATGGACAAACAGCCTCCAGAAAGTTTACAGGAATATACCAACTACTCCACTGGTCAAAAGGATTAACAGGCTAGAGCATGGCCGGTGCAGCCGAGAGAATTGGTTTCCTGAGAGATGATGCGATTCTCTTCCATTAGATTCTCAAAACTATAACTCAATTGTATCAATCTTAAATAAATAAAATCCAGGATGCTCACACTTTCAAGAGGGATTAGTGTTTTGTAGATCAATTGATCTTCCGCACTCTTCTTAAAGTATCTGGGGGAATCATTAACAACGCTTCGTTCTGATCTACTTGCCTGTCATCCGAGGCCCTTCCAGCTCTCTACAAATACATTTGTGTTTTATTCATCATGTTTATTCTACAATAAAGACCTAACATTACTGGCATTTACAACTGGGAGGCTGAAGACTTTTAAAAATTAGATTGTAGGGGCGCCTGGGTGGCTCAGTCGGTTAAGGGTCTGACTTCAGCTTCGGTCATGAATCCACGGCTCATGAATTTGAGCACCATGTCGGGCTCTCTGCAGACGCCTCAGAGCCTGGAGCCAGCTTCAGATTCTGTGTCTCCCTCGCTCTCTGCCCCTCCCCTGCTCATACTCCATCTCTCTCTCAAAAATAAATAAACATTAAAAAAAATTTTAATGAGATAACATATGCCCTTTAAGTAGGGTGTAGATTTTCAAACCAAAGTGGTCCTCTCTTTCCCTGAAATACTCAGAAGACAGTCTGCTTTTGGTTGGGCAGCACAGGCAAATGCGACAATTCAAAAGACCACTATAAAAACGCACATGTCACCACAAAAGGGGAACATCTTACTTTCTCTTAAGCAGAGTCAAGCAAGTGTTAACACATTTGTTTAACAGTTAAGTTTCATGGCACTGTTGCATACAGCGTCTCATTTGCCATACAAAGGACAGTATGTATTCATTCATTCCTCAAATTTCCCAGACATCCGACTCTGTACTAGGGACACTATGGTGAATAAGAAACATTCTCAGCAAGCTTACTTTCTAGTTGAAGAGTAAGGTATAAGCCTTAGATCATTGTAACATGTTATAAAGTAGATACGATGAAGTACTGAAGAAACATGGGGCTACTGGTATCATAGCTTCATTTTACAGAAGAACAAACTGTGCAGTACTAATGTTGATAGCACAGGATAGTTTTAAAACTTAAATGAGAAACTGTCTTAAAGCACCTAACACAATGTCAGCCCATAGTAAGAACTCCATAAATGTTATTGCTAAAGAGGTAGCATGAGTAATAGGAGCGTGGGCTCTGTCAAACATTTTGTCTTGAATCCTAACACTTCTTAGTTGTGTGGCCTTGGGAAAGTAAGAGAATCAATCTAGATCTCAGTTTTCCCAGGGCGAAGATGGGAATACCAATTGCACCATCTCCTAGGGTTGTTATTGTGAGGATTAATTTGACATACATGCTCAAAAAATGTTATCCATAGTAAAGACCAAAGCTGGGAGGAGGTCTGAAAACTCAATCACACCAAACTCCCAGTTGACTTCTCACAAAATAAGGATATTATGAACATAAAGAGCGACATGCTCGTGAGTTTTACTATGGCAGAGGAGAGCCCCCTGCAGAGAGTTCAAGGTGGGAGAAGGCAGCAAAGGATATTTGGCATCTTGGGGATTTAAGGAAAAACTGGCCCAAAAGAGAAAGAGCATGAAACTAGTAGGGGCTGGGTAACAGGGCTTGGGCGGGAGTTAGAGTAGACACAACAGAGAGAAATGGCTTTCAGAAGAGAGGAGAGATATGGCATCCACACATCTTGTGTTCTTTTAGCATTAGGTGAGAAATAATTTTTCCAATATGCCTGATCCATATTTTGTAAGTGAGGGCATTATTTTTTATTAAATAACCCCTAAAATGTTATGAATGGAACTTAACTAAGTAAGAATATCCAAAACATACCAATAATGGCCTTTGAAGGTGTCTGAGAGAAAAAAGTGCTCCTTGGGGCGCCTGGGTGCTCTGTTGGTTAAGTGTCCGACTCTTCATCTGGGCTCAGGTCATGATCTCACCTTCACGAGATTGAGCTCCGTATTGGACTCTGCACTGACAGCACAGAGCCAGCTTGGGATTCTCTGTCTCCCTGTCTCTCTGCCCCGCTCCCTGCCTTCCCCCAAAATAAATAAATAAACATTAAAAAAAAGAAATAAAGGGGTGCCTGGGTAGCTCAGTTGGTTAACTCTCTGACTTTGATTTCAGCTCAAGTCCTGATCTCACGGTTTGGGAGTTTGAGCCCCATATGGGGCTCTCTGCTGTCAGTGCAGAGTCTGCTTTGGGTCATCTGTCCCCTTCTCTCTCTGCCCCTCCTACGCTCGTTTGCTCTCTCTCAAAAATAAACATTAGGTAGATAGATAGATAGATAGATAGATAGATAGATAGATAGATAGATTCTTCTTTCTCATTTGGAATCCCACAAGAAAATTGTTGGACACAAAATAGAAGCAAATATTACTCCATAATATGTGTCATGATACTGGGACGGCTTTCATATTTGTTGCTTTTCTTTTCTTTTCTTTTTTTGGATGAGTAATTTAAATTTCTTTCTGTACATAATGGAAAAGGAGTGGCTGAGAACAAAGTCCATATACGGCCCTGAAAGTGAACATGCCCCAAAAACAGTAATAGCAAGAGCAACAGTAACATAACTAAGAGAGTCCCATTGTCTCCTATGGTAAACACCTCCAAAGAATCTTATTATGTTATTTTTCAAATATATCTTCTCTTGGTCACTGAGCAACAAAGAATCATGGAGTTTGGGGGAAGAAAGGGAAGTTCAAATAATTTAATCAAATCCCCTATTTTAGAGTTGACAAAACTAAGGCCTTTAAGCAATCACTGACTTGACAGTATTTCACAGCCCGATAGAGTAAGGGCATTCCTGTCTTAACTCACAAACAAGAAGACAATGATAACTTCAAACTTGTATTGAACATTTATAACGGGTCAAGCACTGGTTGTTCTACATGTACTATTTCTGTCTTCCCTTGAAATAACCCTATTAAAAAAAGTCCTGTTGTAAGAAAAGTCCCCATTTTGCCAAGGAAATACAAGCCTTAGAGAGGTTATTTAACTCACCCTAGGCCATTGAGCTAAAAGAGCCAGAAATTAATAAAAGCTCTAGGTCTGCATGAAATCAAAATTCAAGTCCTAAATTATTAAGATTGTCTGTGGTGACTCTGTGGAAAGGATGCTTGGGCTCTAGTGCCCACTTTATTACTAACCTGAAACGTGGCGTTAGAAAGCCACCAGCTCGCTCTGGCTCTCAGTTTCCTGATACTAAAGAGGAATCATTTTCATCCTGTTTCTCCCACAGGATAATTGTGCGGGCAAGATGAGACGATACATATTATAGTTCTTTTTTTAATTTGCTTGTTTTTGTTTTTTAGCAACCTCTACCCCCAACATGGGACTTGAACTCATGACCCCAAGATCAAAACCTGCATCTCTACCAACGGCGCCAGCCAGGCACCCCCATATTACAGTTATTTTTAATGTATCTTATAAAGGTAAGGAGCTACCTAAAGCTGGAGAATAAAACAGCGGGGTACAAAGGGCCACTTCTTTCCACACGAGCAAGAAGGTATATGCTGGGTTCAAGTAGAGAATCGATCCATTTGCTTGTTAACATTTTTACACACCCGTTGGCACGGAAATGTCAGCCGTGCCCCCAATATAAAAGCTGTTGTCGAGTGTGCACAGGGATCCTGGGTTTCTGGATAACGAAGCTACTTCACAACAGAGGTCAGAATTAGGCCTCGGTTTCTGCGCAAGGCAAACAGCACACATTCACACATGTCACCCAGTTTCCCTAGGGTCCCGTTTCTCAGCCTCGGCACTATGGATATTGGGGCGAGCTCCCTTCTCAGCGTGGGGAGCTGTCCAGCGCACGGCAGGATGGTTAGCAGCAGCCCTGACATATCCCCCACTCAATGCAATACACCCCCACTAATAAATTGTGACAATCAAAAATACTTTCCATATTGCCAGGTGCCCCTCCCTGTCTCACTAGAATCCTGGGTGTGAACCACTGCACTAGAATATGGTTTTAAAGTAACTAATGAATGTGAACTGAGGAAATGAAGAAACTAAGCACATTGTTTTAAATGCTAAGAAATAATAAAGGGAAAAATATGCCCCAAATAGCTATTACCATTTCCAAATAGCACATTATCAACTTGCAAGGTGAAACCAGCCAGTACGAAATTACACGGCAGCAAAATTAATAAACAGATCTGAGGAGAAAAAGGGAAAAGGGGGCCCCAACAAAAAAAGTAGTGACTTCCACTAGATGAAAATGAATGTGGGTTTTTAAACAAATTTATTGAGATGTGATTAACACACCATACAACTTACCCATTTAAAATATGCACTTCAGGCACACCTGAGTGGTTCAGTTGGTTAAGCATCAACTCTTAATGTCAGCTCAGGTCATGATCTCCCAGTGGTGCAATCCAGCCCCACTTCGGGCTCCATGCTGGGCATCGTGCCTGCTTGAGATTCTCGCTCTCCCTCTCTCTCTCTGCCCCTCCCCTACTCACACGTGCATGCACATACACACTCTCTCAAAAATTATATATATATATATATGTATATATATATACAATTCAGTGGGGCATGCCTGGCTGGCAGTTGGAAGACCATGGGACTCTTGATCTTGGGTATCATGGGTTCGAACCCCATGTTGGGTATAGAGATTACTCGAATAAACAGATAAAAGCTATAAAATATACAATGCAATGATTTTTAGTATATTCATAGACCTGTAAAACCATCACCACAACCCAATTTTAGAACACTTTCAGGGAACGAAGAGATTTAACCTGTGATTAAAATGCTACCAGTTTAAGGGGTCTCTGTTCTTGCACTAGAGATCACTGGAGGCCTCTTCTCCAGAAGTAAACATCCTAACGAGCAATCACCAATGGCTGAGTAAAACATGCCTATATTTTACTCTTTAAGTGGCCAGATTCCTGTCAGAGAATATGTACACCTTCTCTCCTCTTTCAGGCCCTTTCTAATAATATTGGTTACGTTGTAGGCCAATTTATTATATTTGGGAACATTTGAAACAAAAAGTACCTCAAATTAAAACTCTTTATCTATAATAATGAATCTCTGCTGTACATCACTATCACTCAGATGACTCATAACTACGTAGCATGCCTGGGCCAGTTCAGATCCTTGTCAGTACTGGTACAATTCGTTTAATGGCCAAGCTCCAATAGGTAACCCTTTGACAAAGGCATTTATTGTTTGCTCTGCTGGCTACCGAACCAGTTTGCACATGTGGATGCATAAGCATGCAAAATGGAAATTTTTATTCTAAGTTATGTGCTATACTTTGCATATAGAACAAAAGTTGTTTAAACTATATGTGGGAGGGGCACCTGGGTGGCTCAGGCAGTTAAGCGTCCAACTTCGGCTCAGGTCATGATCTCACGGCTTGTGGGTTTGAGCCCTGTGTCAGGCTCTGTGCTGACAGCTCAGAGCCTGGAGCCTGCTTCAAATTCTGTGTCTCCCTCTCTCTCTGCTCCTCCCCTACTTGTGCTCTGTCTCTCTCTCTCAAAAATAAATAAACATTAAATATAAATATATATGTGTGTGTGTACGTAGGTATACACACACACATAGGAACAGTGTTTTCTCCATAAACAAATGTGTTTTCTCCATAAACAAAATTAACCTGTGAACAAAGGTCTAATTTAAAATTGTATAGAAAAGGAAATACATACCCTGTGACATGCTGTTGACGCCTGTTTCCCAACCCAACGCTATCCCAATCCCCTCATTAACAGAAAGATGTCACAGTTCTTTAACATGATGGAATAAGAATGGTATTTCAACAAAAGATGAAATGCTAAGAAATCTCCTCCAAAAAACCAGGTTATTCGTTTATTCCTGAATCAATAAGCCAGCAAAAACAGGACCATATTTGATCTGGCAAAACCTCCTATGCTTTTAGATTCTGTGAAAATGGAAAAGGGAAAAAGATTTTCTCCCATATTCCTTATGCATAACAAGAGCACTTATTAAATGATGTTTAGATATGATGATGACAGAATGTTTAGATTTGTCCACTGCTTGGCATTGGAAGGGCAGTGCCCTGGAACCTTCCCTCAGTTCAATCTTAAATAAACAACAATCCTTTTAGTTTTCAATGTACCGACTTGGCTCAAACCATGCCATGAATTACTTTTGTATGAAGACTGCCACAAAAAATTGCTACAGAATGCTCCGCTGGCAGCTGGGGCCAGTACAAGCTAATGCAAGCAAGTTATGCAAGTTAAAATAAACAGCAGAGAATTGGGTGTGAAAAAAATATTAATCAGGTATGTCCATCTGACCGCTTTAACTTTTAAAACATCTGTGGCATGAAGCCAGTTTTTGTCAAGGTCACTTACTGTTCCAAAAAAGCTTTTCGGCTTCAACAAAAATATCCAAGAAACAAAATGAGGACAAAAAATAACATTCAAATACTGTAGGTGTATTTCATTTTATGTCACTTTTGAGAGGTGGGGTTTTCAGCCTAACGTGAGACCCCAGATCTTTATTCCTTCTAGAGGCACTGTTCTGATAAGTTCAAGGGCTTCAGACAAAGAAGACATTTAGAAAATGAATGATCACCCATACCATCAACATGTCTTTGAGAGCTGAGGGGACCATTGTTGGAGCAAGTCATAAGAACATGTTTGTCCCCCCCCAGACAGTTGCCCCACCAGCATTCCCCAGAATGGAAAGATTCTATTAGCTTTAAACTGGGGAATTCTGTCTTCAGAAATCCCTTGTTAAGTATATCAGCCCTTTTGATCTCCATTTTACTCACCTTCTACTTGGAGAGATTAGATAAGCTAGTTGCATTTACTTAGAGCACAGATGCGGGATCAAAACATGGCCCCATCACTTGCTAGTTACGTGACCCTAGTCAGTGTACACTTATATAGTAGCCTTTTCCAGGACATTGTGAAAAATACTGTAAAAGCGACAGACACAAAAACTGAGCCTACTGGAATTGGAAAAACGAGATAGTAGGCTGGTAGACCCTAACCAGGGAATTGGAGCAGTCCACAGTTTCTGGGTAGTTGTGGCCCCAGCTAGGAAGGTCAACTCATAGTTTCTCAACTACAGAAGAAGACTGATACTAATAGTGCCTACTACAAAGGAGGGCTTTTAGGGGGATTAGATGAGGTAAAGAAGATAAAGTGTGCGGCCCGTGCCTGGCACTCAAAAAAAGCCTGACAGATGTTAGCTTTTTTTTTTCCCTTAGGTCCTTAAGAGGCTCTGGCAGCAGAGAAAAAGAATGAAAAAAGAGGTAGGAGACCACCCAAGGCACAAGTGGAGTGTGTACTCGCTGAAGAATCCTTTATCTTTAATTTACAGTGAGAGTGAGAAGAGCCAAGTAGGACCCTGCAGCTGAAGCACTAGAGCACACAATCAGCCGGGACACACTTCTAGCATAACGTGCAATGTTCTGCGGATCTCGTGGCACTAAGTGTCCAGGAGCTCCCCACCCCCGATCTGGGTGTGTGGCCACTTTTGTTTTTTAGGGATTTTTAAAGTTTATTTATTTGTGTGTGTGAGAGAGAGAGTGGGGGGGGGGGGGCGGGCAAAGAGAGGAGAGAGACAGTGGTGCTGTTAGTGCAGAGCCAGACATGGGACTCAATCCCACGACCTTCTCATGAACCGAACCATGAGATGGTAACCCGAGCCGAAAGCGAGAGTCAGATGCTCAACTGACCTCACCACTCAGGCACCTCCAGCCACTTTTGGACCCATCGGCATATGGGCCAGAGACTGAGCCTGTGTCTAAGCTGCAACTGTTTCTCTCTTCTCTGGTAACAAAACTCTTGTGTTCAGGTTTTTGGCAGAGATCCCTTGATTTCAGGAAGGTGAGGCCCCTATCTCGGCCACAAGGAATGAACTAAAATTGTCTATATCAGTCATAGTAACCTCTCTCCCTCTTTCGGGATTGGCCAGAGAGTGGGCACATGACATCTTGGCCAAAGAGACATACGGTAAGTCCACAAGGGACGGCTCTTTTCCTAAAGAAAAAGGTAAGACTTCACAGGAGAATCTCCATCTGTCCTCTTTCTTTCCATCCTGAACGTGGGTGTGGTGGCTAGAGACACAGAGGCATACTCTGGCCAGGAAAATCACAAAGAATTTGACCCTATAGTCATTAGATCAACACACACAAGTGCCTACCTCCAGACTTCCTGTTGTAGAAGAAACAGGAAATCCCATCTACAGATGAGTTTTCTATTTCATATAGTCAAATGCATTCCCATACAGTGCTTATTTCTTACCCCTGCCTGAACCATCTAAAAGATAGTTTTTCTTACCTGGCTTTATTTGAACAAAGATTTTAATAATCACCCGGAAGAAACCAGTCTGTTGATCCACTGCTCTATATAAAACGAAACAATCATGTCCTGTAATAAGAACTTTGCATCCAACTTGTTTATAATTTGAAAACACAGGTTAAGCAGAAAGACGAAAAGCAAATAGTCTCTTACCTACTTGCTTCTCATCTCTCCGTGTTTAACATTTAGCTTCAAAGAGACACGAAGGGATGCTACTTCATTATTTTTGACAGAACCAAATATGTAATGCAAAAAGCATGCTAAAATTTGACAACCATTTGGGTTCCTTGAGCAGGAGTGGAATGAGCCACTTGGGTAAAGGTCTCTTCTCCGTGTCACCTGCCACCACCTTAACCTGATGCTTTCTCTGACATCAATTGCCAGAAGCAATGATTGCCATTATTATCCTAATGATTTACAGACGGATGCGCTTTGACAATATTTCTGAGTGCTTTTGCATATATTCTGTCCCTGGAGGCTCACAATCCAGCCCTTTGCCAGCTATCTCATCCCCATAAAAGATACTATAAAAACTCTGAGGAAGGGGATCCTCATTTTAGACGAGAGATGTCATTTTCTTGCTCCCCTAAGTCTATCTTTGCTACAGGCACTAATGATCTGCTATCTACTCAGCACCCCCGCACTCCTGAACCAATCATACAAAATATGATGTGAAAATTACATGCTCACATATGGGCCTCTGGTCTTTCATTCTTGTGTGGGTTTCCTTTTCCTGTGATCAGATAGGATATCTGAATCTCATGCTGGAGCAAGAATCCTCTTCGAACCTCGGGCCTCTTCCACTACCTGGCTTCACCAATCTCCTAGGCCCAAAAGACTGAATTTCTGTTCTAAACTGGATTGAGCCTCTATTAGAACATAAATGATATAAAGCCAGGGAAGTTATTGCTGCTTTATTGAGCTATCCTTAGCACATAAAACAAATTCTGTTCAATTCACAGCAACTGCTTCATAAATATTTGTTGAGCGAACGAATGACTCTGAGAATTGTCTCTAACTCGAGATTTCTGCTACTGTGCCCTAATCACCAGATCAGACCTTTGTGGGGGTACTAACATCCACCTAGGCCCATTTTTCGTTTCCTTATCTCTTTAAATGATACAGTATGGGCTGCTGGACACCCCGTCACCACTGGCCTCCTATTTCTACCTTCTTGCCTCTTCTATGCAGTTGAGGTATCAGGATACAGAGCTCTCAGCTGAGCCTGCCTAAAACACACCTTGATAAAAGAGACCTTAGAGAAATGATCACAGCATAAAAAGGCAGAAGGTCTCAAAAAAATAAAACACTGAAAGTAAACCTTGTCCCTTCCATTTCCCCAAGTGGTCAAAAAGTAGTCCCATGGAAAGATGATCGACATCACTAGCTATCAAGAAAATGCAAATCAGAACCACAATGAGATACCACTTCACACCCACTAGAATGGCAACAATCAAAAAGGCCAAAAACATCAAGTGTTGATGAGGAAGTGGAGAAATCGGAACCTTAAACAATGCTGATAGGAATGGTAGCCCTTTAAACAATGATTTGGCAGTTCTTGAAATGTTAAACATAGACTTAGCATATGACCCAGCAACTCCATTCCTAGATATACACTCAAGAGAAATGAAAACATATGTCCATATAAACTACACAAATGTGTGTAGCACCATTATTCACAATTGCCGTAAAGTAAAAACAACACAAATCCCCATCAACCGATGAATGGATACACAAAATGTGGTTAACCCATACATAGAATGTTATTCAGCAATAAAAAGGAATGAAGGAGGATTCTAGGAACATGACAGAGTAGGAAACACCAGAAATCTGTCTTCCCACCTAGACAACAGTCACATTGGCAGAATCTGTCTGATGTAACTATTTTGGAATGCTGGAGTCTATTGAAGGCTTGCAGCTTCCCCAATTGAGGAAGATTGGAATTGCTTGGATGGTAAATTGCAGTTAATTTCAGTCAATTGCAGCTCTTATCACAATAGTACCTCATCACCCAGTGGCAGGTATCTGTGCATATATTACTGGAGCAGCTTGCCCATAGCCTGTAGAATTCAGGGATCCGTGCTCTAATCACAGAGGTGCAGACCAAAAGGTGGTGACCATTGTTGTTGTTCCTCTCCCAACTGTTGCAAGCCCCTCCCCTCTTTGGCTGAAGTGACTTCCCAGGGGATTTAAAGGGCCAAGGCCTCTACCCCCTTCATTTTTCTCTTTTCTCATTTTGGAAACCAAACATCAAAGAGTAGGACATTCAACAGCAACTTTATATATGAGGGAAATTTAAAAATCACCATGCATGCCCAAAGGTGGGCATAGACTCAGAAATGATGTAAGCAGACTGTAAGCTTACACTTCAGGTGGCTCCTTGGCACAGAGACAGTCTATAACAATTAAAATACAACAAAACAATAATAACAATTTTTTTAAAAAACAGCAAACTCTGAAAAAGGGGGAGAATCTGATTTCTAGAATTATCACCTTATTAGATTTAAATGTCCAGTTTTCAACAAAAAATCACAAGGCATACAAAGAAACAAGAAAGTATGGGCCATTCAAAGGAAAAAAAACCCTAAAATAATAGAAACTATCCTTGAAAAAAGGCTTGATAGTGGATCTACTAGACAAAGACTTGAAAACGACTATTTTAAAGATGCTCACAGAACTAAAGGAAGACGTGGAGAAAATCGAGAAAATAATATATGAACAAAATGGAAACATCAATAAAAATGTAGAAAACCTAAAAGAAACCAAAAAGAAATTTTGATGCTGAAGAGTAGAATAACTGAAATGAAAATTTCTCTAGAGGGATTCAACATCAGATTTGAGTAGACAGAAGAATCAGGACACTTGAAGACAGAATAATGGGAATTATAAAATATGAAGAACAGGAAGAAAAAAGACGGGAGAAAAGTGAAGAGAGTTTAAGACGCCTGTGAGGCACAGATGTGTTGTAAGAGTTCCAGAAGAAGAGAGAAAGTGACAGAGAGGATATCTGAAGAAATAATGACTAAAAACTTCCCAGATTTGGTGAAAGACATAAATTAAACTTCTGAGAATCTCAAAAAAACTCCAAGCAGGATGAACTCAATAAGACCCACACTGAGACACATGATAATCAAACTATCCAAAGACAAAGAATTTTAAAAGCAGCAAGAGAGAAGCAATTCATCACATACAAGGGATTCTCAGTAAGATTATAAGATTTTTCATCAGAAACTCTGGAAGCCAGAAGGCAGTGACCTAATATGTTCAAAGAGCTAAAAGAATAAAACTGTCAACCAAGAATCCTATATCTGGCAAAACTGTCCTTCAATAGTGAGGGAGAAATTAAGGACATTTCCCGATAAACTTCCTGAGGAAGTTCGTTACCACCACACCTGCCCTGAAGGAAATGCTGAAGAGAGTTCTGCAGGTGGAAATGAAAAGACACTAGACAATAATCAGAGCTGCATGAAGAAATGAAGATCTCAGTAAAAATAAACACGCGGGCAATTGTACAAAAGCTAGTTTTATTCTAACAATGGTGTGTAACTCCACTTTTTGCTTTCTACACAATTTAAGAAACTTGTACATTAAAAAAAACAATTAGTCTAAAAGCTACTATTATTTTAACTTTAATTGGTAATTCCACATTTCTTTTTCTACATAACTTAGGAAAGTAGTGCATTTAAAAGTTATGAGTTTATAGTTTGGGTCACAAAATGTACAAAGATATGATTTTGTGAGATCGACAACTGAAAGGAGTGGGGACAGACCTGTTAAAGGAGCAGAGATTTCGTAAATTATTTGTATTTTTTTTGTTGTTTTTACGTTTATTTATTTTGAGAGAGACAGAGGGAGCGCAAGCAGGGGAGGGGCAGAGAGGGAGGAGAGGGAGAATCCCAAGCAGGCTCCACAGGTGCACAGAGTCCGACGTAGGGCTTGCACCCACGAAACTAAGAGATCATGACCTGAGCCAAAGTCAAGAGTCAGATGGTTAACTGACTGAGCCACCTAGATGCTCCGAGATTTTGTAAATTATTGAAGTGAAGCTGGTATTGGTTCAAATGAGAATGTTATAAATTTCAGACATTAAATGTAATCCCTATGGTTACCACAAAGAAAAGAGCAAAAGAATAGGCACAAAAGGAAATGAAAAGGAGATTTAAACATTTTGCTACAAAAAAATCAACTAAACACAAAAGAAGAGAGTAATACAGGAAATGAGGGATAAAAAGGCTATAAGTTATGTAGAAAATAAACAGCAAAATGACAGAAGTCCCTCAATTTCAGTAATTACTTTAAATATAAATAAATTCTCGAATCGAAAGACAGAAATTGACAGAATAGATTAAAATTTTTTTTTGATGTTTTATTTATTCTTGAGAGAGAGAGAGAGAACATGAGCAGGGGAGGGGCAGAGCAGAGAGGAACACAGAATCGGAAGCAGGCTCCAGGTTCTGAGCTGTCAGCACAGAGCCCAACGCAGGGCTCGAACTCACAAGCTGTGAGATCATGACCTGAGCTGAAGTCAGACACCTGACCAACTGAGCCACCCAGACGTCCCTGGCAGAATAGATTAAAAAAAAAAAAGACATGGTCTAAACTATAAGCTGTCTACAAGACACGATGGAATTATCGTTTCATGAGTATAGTGTTCCAGTTTTGCAAAATGAAAAGAGTTCTGGAGATGGATGGTGGTGATGGTTTCTCAACAATATGAGAGTACCTAACACCATTGAAATGTACGCTTAAAAATGGTTAGTATATTAAATTTTATGTTATGTGTATTTTACCACATAAAGTAATTGGGGGGGGGGAAAAAGCAATGAAGGAATGACATATAATAATGCAACATGAATAAACCCTAAAAACGCTATACTGAGTGAAAAAAGTCAGACACAAAAGACCACAGCTTATGTGATTCTATTCATATGAAATGTCCAGGATGGGCAAATCTATAGTGACAGAAAATACATTAGTGGCTGCCAGGGGACAGAAGGAGGAGGAACAGCAAATGACTAATGGGCACAAGGTTTCTTTTGGGGATAACAAAAATGTTCTAAAAGTAGATAGTGGTGATACTTGCACAACTCTGTGAATAAACCAAACACCACTAATTGTACATTGTAATGAATCTTATGGCATGTGAATTCTATCTCAACAAAGCTGTTACATTAAAGCAAACTAACGAAAAAACTAACAACAGCAAACCTTCTCCCTTTACAATGTTTTTAGGGCTAGAAGGCTAATTTACAATGGGACTGTGATGAAAACCCCCTATAGGGTCTCCCACTGTGCAATCCCTCTGTCGCTGCTGCCCCCGGGGCCCTTACCTGCTTCATCAGCACACAGAAACGGTAACAGGTAGAAGCAGGAGAAAACCACTGTATCAAGTCCCCACTACTGGAGCCCAAAAAAAGTGAGAGACAAACTCTGCCCCCCAGAACTGCCGCCTCTGCCTTAGCTTGTCCAGGACAGCATTCTGCTCACAAATTATGAGAATGCGAATAGGAAAGGTAAAAATTTGTATCTTCTCTATGAACTAAACAAAAAATTTTTCATTTGACCTTTAATATATTCTTACAGATAATGGCAATCTGAATTAGGAATATTTAACTTTCTCCCCATTTAAACCATACCGCTTCCATTTTTTTCCTCTTCTTGCTACACAGTGAAAATTCCTTTCTGACAAAATATAAATAAGTATCCTTGCAATGTTCCCTGGATACTCTTTCGGAGCCACTATGTACTCTATCTTTGCTTTTCACCAACTAATCCTCAGTCTAAAAGGGGAAAACAAGATAATCTCTTATTTAAATGATCAATGGAAGGGAATTAGTACCGCGAAGCAGACAACTCTCACAACTCCATCACTCAGAACCTACAGAATGTTTTTTTCTCTCTTTTTTTGTAATGTTTATTTATTTTTGAGCGAGAGAGACAGGGCTTGAGTGGGGGAGGGGCAGAGAGCGAGAGAGAGAGAGGGAGACAGAATCCGAAGCAGGCTCCAGGCTCCAAGCTGTCATCACAGAGCCCGACGCGGGGCTCGAGCCCATGAACGGCAAGAACATTAACTGAGTCAAAGTCAGTTTCTCTGACTCAACCGATTGAGCCACGCCAGCACCCCAGAATTTACAGAATTTTTAAAACAGTACTTCGGAGGTAGAACTGTGTTAATGTTTTAACAGCAAGTTTTCCAGCCTCTCCTCGGCTTCTGGCACCTACATGCCCGTTGTCGGGCCTTACTGCGTGCCCGGTCCTGTGCAGACACGTCACCATTATCTTCTTTCATTCCCATTACAATTCTTAGCTCTGTCAACTTAGGAGACTTCCAGCTTGATACAACGACCAAGAATGGAAAAAGAGGGTTGGTCAACTGGGGAACTGAGTCAAGGGTGCCTGCTCCAAAGTCCCTTCCTTTCGGTTTGTTACACTCCCTGAAATTCCATAATTAGGTTTTGTAAGCTTTTCTGTCTGGTTTTACAAAGTGGAGCCACCCTTAAGCCAAAATCAAGCATGACCTCAGGGTCAGAGGTTCTGGGAGCTCAGACTTAAAACAGGTGGACCAAGGACAAGAAGGAGAGACCAGAGAACACAATGCCAAATCTAGCAGTTTGGCCCCGGAGGCTGTCCCCACGTGAGGATCATTGGTCACAACTCCTATTTCTTAAGAGACCCTAGCAGGTCTGCGTTCTCCAATGATGCAGGCTGGTTTTCAGAGTCCCTGTCTTCTTAGTTAGTTCATCTACCTGCTATTTTACTACTTCTGGAAAAAAGACTGGTTTCTTTTAATATTTATTTATTTTGGGGAGAGTGCAACCGAGGGAGGGGCGGGGAGAGCGGGGCACAGAATCTGAAGTGGGCTCTGCGCTGACAGGCTGACCGGCGAGCCAGATGTGGGGCTCAAATTCACAAACCACCACCCACGAGACCTTGATCTGAGCTGAAGTCAGGACGCTCAACTGGCTCAGTCACCCAGGTGCCCTCCAATAGATTGTTTTTTAAAATTTCGTCCACTCCTACTAAGGCTCAGAATGTTTAAGTGATTTGCCCAATACCACAGAGTAAGTAGTTAGAACCAGGATTTGAACCATCACAAAGCTGGTGTTTTGGGGGTGCCTGGGTGGCTCAGTTGGTTAAGCATCTGACTTCGGCTCAGGTCATGATCTCACAGTTCATGGGTTCGAGCCCCGTGTCAGGCTCTGTGCTGACAGCTCAGAGCCTGGAGCCTGCTTCGGATTCTGTGTTTCCCTCTCTCTCTGCCCCTCCCCTGCTCACACTCTATCTGTCTCTGTCTCTCAAGAATAAATAAACTTAAAAAAAAAAAAAGTTGGTGTTCTTAATTACTACCCACTACTTTTTTCCCACTATGCTAACAAAATTCCAAGCAGAGTTAGGAAGTAACCCCAAAACATTTTGTTTTGGGTATCCCCAACTACTTACTTTACTTTCCAAATACTATTTCCCTAATGTCTTCTCAAGCCCGACTTTCAGATTTTTTATTTATACGAAAATGAAAAATGGCTAAATTGCTGGCTTTCCCAGGACAGCTTCGGTTTTACAGAAACCAATAAGTGAAACTAAAACAATGAAGATTTAACCTTAGATTTACAGGTAATATTGAGGATGGCGGCTAGTCCCAAGACTAATGGATTTAGAAGAAATATCTTCAGCTTGGAAAATATGAAAGGCCCTTTAGCGCACAGAAACACATTTTCAGCCTTATATTACTATAAATAGGACTGTAGTTCAAAGAGGATGTTTCCCGAGATCCTAATTTAAATCAGCAAATGAATGGTTTCAAGCCCCCATAACACCAGACCATTTGATGGAATATTTTCTCAGCAAATATGAAAAACAACATTGCTATGGTGCTTCAAAGGGGGAGATAAAAAGAATGGTTGCTGGCGGATGTCCTTTATTCTTGATTTAAAGAAGGGGGGGTGGTGGAAAGCTCAGCTTTTTAAATTCTTCTCAGTCTAGTGTCCCTGACAAACCTGTTTGATGGGCATCAGGGACCTGAAGCAGAGCTGCCAGGGAAAAAGTAGCCATCATTCACGCTTCATTGGATTTCCATGACAGAATGATCACATGCCGTAGAACCTGGCATAAGCACATCATTATTAAGCCTTGCTTTAGCATTTCTTAACTGATCACGGAGGCTGTGGTCCTTGGTGGCTCCTCTCTGCTGGCACTGTTTGTAGTTATTTGACCTTTTCTCAGTGGATAATCCACACAAAAAGCCCTAATTACTTCCCCAGCTTTGACCAGCCAGCAGTGTGAATAATCAATGACACTCATTTAGGTATTGCACAATCAGATGCTTATGGTGTTTAAAGAACATTTTTCCATTGACCTGCCGCAGCTGTAGGACAATTACACGCAGTAAAGCTGCTGTTGTAATCACAAGATGACCAAGTGACCTTGTGGGTTTAAAGTTGATGACTGGGGCCTTGATTGGGGCATCCTCATGATACACAACGTATTTTGGGAGAGAAAGGAGGCTTCATTGTATGCTAATGTGACATGCTGAGCCCCGAGAGCAATGCTCTGAAATATTGACAAATCAGGAGACTCATATTGGCAGGTAAAATTCAGTATTTGTATCCATGGTTGCAGCTACTTACTTCTTCCTATTGTACATAAAATCGTAAATAAATAAGATCAGGGAAAAAATTTCAACTCTAGTTGAACACTAGTTCAGCACTTCTTTCTACACCTTTTCTTAAGGTAAACATGAAAATAAAATTGAAGCAAGGTTTCCTATCTAAATAGATATTGAAAGACTCCTAGGAGGTTAAAATATTGTAACCTTCAAATCACGATAAATCCTTATCCATTCTCAGGCAAAGTTCACTGTTAGGAGATATGAAGTCTGTGGTTCTTGGAAATTATTAGTTACCAAATTACATATAAAGCGGAATTATAAAGCAAGTTGTAAGAAATGGAATATGTCAACATTTCTAAGAGTGTAACCTAGGAACACTAACCTGTTGAAAATCCTTTGGAAGCCAGGACTTAGCATCTAGTAAGTTTGGGAAATGCAGCATAGACATCCTCCTCGTAGAGATTTACAATGTTTATTAGCGTATCAAAGGTTCTGGACCGGGTTTCTCAAAAACACTTGGGGTAATACTATAGATACGTCTTTTTTCACTTGTTACCCTCTTAAATGAAAACCGAATTTGTAAATATTGGTTCTTGACTCAGAATGTCAATGGACAGACTTTCAAATTTACTTTTGAACTCCCGTAAAATTTTTATAAAGTTGTATACTTACTTATTAAAAGAAACACAAGGTAAAATCAATAGAAACAGTAAGAAAACTGGAAAGAAGACACACTGGTCAGACAGACACAGTTATGCTCCTGGTAGAAAAGATGGAGGAAAGGAAGGATCCTAAATCGAGAACATAACAGAGGAGTTTGGGAGCTGAAAAAGTCCCAGATAAAAGAAAAGGAAGGAAAGGTCGGAAGTAATGGCACAGACCGTCCTCTGCTTTTCCAAACTCCGAAGGCTGTCCTGATTTAATCTGGCAAAAGAAGGCAAATCAGCTCATCAGCATGCACTTGATGACTTACCCAGCCTGTCAGAGACAGCACTGTCTGAAGACACAGTAGAGAATGAGGAAAAACAGGCAAAACCCAGTGGGTAAGCCAAGAAGCCAAATCATGGGAAAAAACATATGCAGTTAAAAGACTGCACATTTGATGGTGTGGTCTCGATTAATCCCCAAACAGTTGAAGCCTTCAAGTTGGGGGGCCCCCGGGATGTGAAACCCAAGTTTTCCCTGATACTGGCAAAATCCAGTGCATAACATTTATAGCAAATGAGCTGTTCTTGAAATGTTATTTCTAGTTTCAGGAGGCATCCCTGTATTTTCCTTTAGTGGAAGGTATGCTCGGCTGATATTCGTTACTCCTTCCTTACACGTGTTTATTGCTTTGTTAGAAACCGAGACCCGTCTTCTTTGGGGTTCAGAGGTACCTGGGGATTACAGTAGATCTAGCTCCTCACAGCCCCTTTGCAGCACTCTCTTTCGAAGTCCCAGTGACTCTGTACAACTGGCTCTAGCTTGTAATACATCTGGGAATTTTTCAGGCTTTTGGAATCCAATGATTCCCTCCCAAAATATTAATTCTTACATGTTGCTGAACTGTCAAGGGTATGAGGTTATTACCAAGGTCAGTAGTGACAGGGGTTAGAAACGTTAAGGGGGAGGGGGTTTGGAAGCAGGGGTAGCAGCGTCAGGAACTTTTACCCATGCAAACTGCTGAGTAAGGAATTTCTTTTGCAATTGCTGAAAAACTCAGCCTTGTAATGAAAAGCAGTGAGTGCGGTAAGGCAGGGTGGAGGATGTATTCAGAAGGGTTGCTCCCTGGGGTCACCTATTTCATCTTCTTCACCCCATCAGGCATGTATACGGCCTTTATATAATAGGAGCGTTCTAGATCCCATCCTAAATCTAAGCAAGAAATCTCTAGGAGAATAAACTAAGAAGAAAAAAGGATTGAGAACGCATACACCCAGGAAATTCCAGGAAATAAAATATCTGAATATCTGGCTTCATATTGAGTCCTTGAGTACTAGGAATGTGAGATTTTGAGACCTGGAAGATAAGATATGTACTACATGCAGCCAATGTTTAGTGTTTTGTGGATGAGGAATCTGAGACACGGAGAAGTTAAATTCTTGACAAAGATCATAGCTAGTATGCAGCAGGGTAAACCATAAAGGGCTCACTTTCTTTTAGTGCTTTTCATTTTCACTGTAACATATTTCTCCTAAAAAAAAAAAAAAAAGGTCTATTCAATACAGAGTATATAAACCTGTTGCATGAGTAACAAGATATTTGCAGATATATCAACTAAACTTTCCTGAATCATTCTCTTTGTATAAGAAAATACCAGGGGGGACGCCTGAGTGGTTCAGTCAGTTAAGCATTCAACTTCAGTTCAGGTCATGCTCTCACAGTCTGTGGGTTCGAGCCCCGTGTCAGGATCTCTGCTGTCAGCTCAGAGCCTGCTTCAGGTCCTGTTTCTCCCTCTCTTTCTGTCCCTCCCGTGCTCATTCTCTCTCTCTCTCTCTGTGTCTCTCTCTGTCTGCGCCTGTCCTGCTCACACACACTCTCTCTCTCTTCCTCTCTCTCTCTCAAAAATAAAATAAAACATTAAAAAATTTTTAATTAAAAAAAAAGAAAATTCCAGGCTTACTATAAGTATCAGAATGACATACACATCTCAGGAAAATACTAAAATAGTTAGAAGTGAGAAATATCATCTGAACCCTATTTGTGAATACCAGAAATTACTTTCAGCCCCACTGATTCAGTTGAGAAAAGATGCTTCTTTTACAACACGCAAAATTCCAACCCAGAATCAAAAACAGCACGCTGGTGGTGTTGAAAGCATCTGCCCTGAGTTTGTGTCTCCTTAGCTTTGCACCATCCCGATCTGCCAGGAATTATTTCGCTAATCTGGACAAGGACACCTAATTTTCTTATTCTTGTTTGATTAAACTGCTGTATACAAAACAGCAGCTTCTCCATTCAGGATGAGTCCCTGCATGATTGAGAAACCAATCCAAACGAATGCTTCTTAAACTTGCAGCAACTTAGCAACTCATTATTACTAAGATTGTCATTAAACCATTCAAAGCTTTCTTTACATAAACAAAATTTCCTTTTTCTAATCAGTCAGCATATCTGAACATTAAAGCTTGTTTGATTTTCCCAGAGTTTTGATTGGTTGTTTGCTCTCGGGTATTTGGCCACTTTTATAAAGTTAGAGGGGTTGAGAAAGGTGCCTTAAGAAAGCTTCCGATGATGCAATGGGTTTGTTTACTAAGTATTTCCAAGAAAAGATTTTGGTCAGTCACTTGGGTATTTTATCTACAGAATGCCAGAACTCTGAATGTCACAAATATATTCTTGCACATTGGCTAAATGCTAAAACTTGGACTGGTTAAACAATACCAGAGTACTCAGGACATTGTTTCTTATGAAAATGTACTCCAAATTCCAGTTTAGCTTGCCAGGAAAAAAATCTCTGCTCAGTCCCTTGGCTGACAATTTATCTCATGACCCAGTAAGACAGCTCCCTCAGCAAGAAGTAGATACCCTTTCGTTTTTTTAAGTAATCTCTACACCCAACACGGGGCTCAAACTCATGACCCTGAGGCCAAGTCTCGTGCCCTTCCAACTGAGCCAGCCAGGCACCCCCAAGAGGTAGATATTCTTACCAGCCAGTAACCCAACTCTAAATTTGAAAATGGGAAGGAAAATGTTTAGGGCACATACTCCCCTAAAGTAATACAATTTGTGACCCAAGAGGGGTCTGGAGACAGACTTCTCATACGCTCCTACAGAAGAGCCGTGAGAACCAGGCTGTCTTTACTCTTTAGAGTACAGGGCAGTCCTGCCTACTTCTCTGAGTCACACCCTCTAGCCTTCTCATCTCTACAACATTCAAGTCCTAGGACATCCGCCTAGTAACCACACGTTAGGGATGGTTCTAACATATGGACTGGAACGTGTCATAGAAGCAGGCAATTGATTAACATCTTAAAGATTATCTGGAGCCAGAGGTGCCGAAACTTTCCTGGTTCGCAGCTCTATGAGTGTGTTAGTAACTTTTGCTCATAGTATCCCTAGGCCAAAAGCAATAAGGAATAGCCCCATTTATTAAGTAGTTAGGCACAAATACCTAATAAGCTTATACTCTTTTCCCTTTCCTTCTATCTGTTGTTAAACTAAGAACATGATGCCTAGAGTTCAAGCTGCCACCTTAGGCCATAGGAGGCAGCCACATATGGAGGCTGATGGAGCAACAGTACCGAAGCATCTAGGTTCCTGTTGATCCTGGGGCTCCTTACAAACCCTGGTCTGTTTACCTCTGGATTGCATATATGTAAGAAATAAATACATTAAAAAACATGCAAGCCACCGTTATTTGAGAGGTTTTGTCAATACCAGCTAAACCTGTGCTAATAGACTAACAGACTAATCTTCATAACAATATAATAACACATAATGTACTTTAGAACAACTATAGATTTCCACTATTACACATTTAAAATATGTAAAAACTTAGCAGAAGTCATGCAACCACTCACTATCACCTTCTTGAGACTTAACCTATTACTTCATGCCCTATGTTTCACATGGAGATATAGTTAATAAACCAAATGATGGGGCGCCTGGGTGGCTCAGTTAAGCGTCCGACTTCAGCTCATGTCATGATCTCTCAGTCCGTGAGTTCAAGCCCCGTGTTGGGACTCTGTGCTGACAGCTCGGAGCCTGGAGCCTGCTTCAAATTCTGTGTCTCCCTCTCTCTCTGCCCCTCCCCTGCTCACACTCTGTGTCTCAAAAATAAATAAACATTTAAAAAAATAAATAAATAAACCAAATGATATCTGACTGAAATATATAAAGAAGTTAATATATTTTCATAAGGGGAGAAATTGTCACATAAAGTTGGTCTAGTCTAAAATGACAAATTGAACACTTCATCTATCTCCAGTCCCTCCCCCAAACCCATGAATGGTGGTAGAGAGTTCTTAAGGCAAACCCCCAAGAAGATTTCAGCTCAGGTTCATGATCATGAACAACGAAAGAAGGGATGAAGTCACAAATCTGCAGAAACTAGAAGGCAGTTGAGCAAACAATGAGACTCCAAAGAACTGAATCCTAACCTGGCAGTGGGAATAGCTAAGAAGCAACCTAATTTGCTTCTAAGAACTCCCAAAAGGCCAGGGGTCGACATCACAAATTGCTAGGGAAGTGAAGAGTTTCCAATTCCACGTAGCTGGACAACAGCCCCTTCCCAATCTCAGTAGACGACAGGAAATTTATTCTCTGAAGAGGGTAAAGGAGAGGGATTCTGGACTGGAGGAATCCTGGCGCAGTGAGATAGAAGTGTCATACTAAAAATAGGGAGATTAAATGAAAGTTTATAAACAGAACTTCAAAACCTCCAGTCCTCTGCCCTATTCTACTCCTAGAATTTGGCAGCCACATTTATATCTTCGAAGAAGAAAATGCATGATTCTTTTTTGGGGAATATGACGAGCCCAAGACAACAGACCTAATGATTCCGAGACTGGTGTAGTCCCCTACAAACAGCCCATAGAGAGCAACCCACAGCAAAGCTCAAAGACAACAAACTCTCTCACATGCTCACAGCTTTCGAGTGGCTTTTTAATCTCACTACACTTAATCACCAAACAGATAGACAAGACATACCAAAGAAAGCTCTAATGTTAGAGTGAACTACCAAAACAAAGAGAAAAAAAAAAAAAACAAGTTGGAGGAAACAGAGACTATGCATAGAGAAGAAAATTTCCAAAATACAAAAAAGCTACCTACTCTTATTACACCTCAGAAAGATATGAGAAGTTATCACATTCATGAAAAAAGAATAGAATGCTTTTTTTTTTAAATATAATGAATAAGAATGAGAGCTTGGGAATTAAAAATCACACATCCACGGAGGAGCTAAGATCATCTCCAAGAAAGGAGAGGAAAAAAAAGAGATTTTCTTTAAGCGAGGTAAGATGAAAAAGTTCCAAATAGGAGTTCCAAAAAGAGACTGGAGGAAATTGTTGAAGAAATAATTCAAGAAACTTCTCGGCACTGAAATATAAAAGCTTTCATAATGAAAAGATCCATGAAGTATCGACCACAATAGATAAAAATGGTCCCATACCTTTATACACACACACACACACACACACACACACACACACACACACACATATATATATAAATCATTATCAAAGTTCAGAACTCTAGCACAAAGAAAATATTTTAAAAGATTTCGGGTTGGTGGCTCAGTTGGTTAAGTGTCCAACTCTTGATTTCAGCTCATGATCTTACAACTGTGGGATCAAGCCCCATGTTGGGCTCCATACTGGGCATGGAGCCTGCTTGAGATTTCCTCTCTCCCTCTTCCTCTGCCCCTACCCCATGCCCCTCCCTTTTTCACTCCCTTTCAAACAAAAAAAAAAAATCAGATTTAAAAAGAAAACCACAAACATACAAAATTAAAACTCAAAATGGTGGGGCACCTGGGTGGCTCAGTCAGTTAAGTGTCCAACTCTTGATTTCAATTCACGTCATGATCTCACAGTTGGTGAGTTTGAGCCCCATATCAGGCTTTGTGCTGACAGCGCAGAGCCTGCTTGGAATTCTGTCTCTCTCTCCTCTCTCTCTCTCTGCCTCACTTATGCTTGTGTGCTCTCTCTTTATCAAAATAAACAAATAAATTTAAAATAAAAGAATCAAAATGGTATCAGACTTCTCAGTATCAATAATGGAAGCTGGCAGACAATGGAGAAATGTCTTCAAAAATTTTAATTTTAGACACTTGAATGTGAAGGTAGAATAATGGATTTCAGGATGTTAAGACCTCAAAAACTTCTCAGGAAGCTGTTGGAAGATATGCACTATCAAAATAAGAATGTGAAAGAGGAAGAAGAAAGACATAAAATCCAAGAAACCAGGGGCCCAACATAAAAGCAAAGCAAAGAGAGTTCCCTGAATTGGGTCAGCAAACCATAGCACAAAGGCTATATCCGTCCGACCCTTGTTTTTATATGGCCCATGAGCTAAGAATGGTTTTTCATTTTTAAAGTGGTTTTTAAAAGTCAAAACAAGAACACTTCATGATACATGAATATTACATGAAATGCAAGTTTTAGCGTCTGTAAACAAAGTCTTATTGGAAAAAGACACACTCATTCATGCATTGTCTATGGTCACGTTAGTGTTATAACGGCAAAGGTGAGTAAGTGTGCCCAAGACCACATGGCCTCAGAAACCCAAAGTAATTTTTATATACATCTGGTCCTCTACAGAAAATGTTTGCCTTGTCATAGAGGAGAGTGAAGGAGGACCCCAAAATAACAGCTATGCAGCAAGTATTGACAGCAAATGGTCCAAGTTAGAACAAATCAGGAGAGGAGGTCTCCAAAGAAATTAAATTAATAGAATTGCTGAAAAGTTTAAATGTACTGAAAGTAAATTTGTGCAATTTGGTTGGGACTAGGGGATAAACTGGTTATAAGTGCACAGAAAATTAAATGAAAAACAAGAGCATTATTAAAATAAACTATTTTTAAAATAGTGGTACAGGAAGAATAATTATGATAGTATACTACATGGTCCAGCTGTGAATAGCATTTATGTGGTCATAAGAATATAAGCACCGAATATTAAAATAAATTGCAATATAGTTATATGAGGAAAATGAGGAAACTAGAAATATGCCAGGCCAGAATAAGAATCCGGGTGGCAACAAGAGAGAAAGAAAGATAAGTTCTTATTTTCCAAAGTGGGATGTCAATAGATAGTGCCTAAAAATAAAAAATCATCAAGTATCAATATAAGAACATTTAGTGACAGAGAGGTAAATACCACAAGAAACAGCCCAACGAGTTAAAAGTGGTTTCCTATAGTAATTGGGAGATGGCATTACGATGATGGAGAGGAAGAGACAGACCTGTATTTTATCAAAGTAAGGATGGTAGAACTATTTAACTTTTTTTTAAGGTTTATTTATTTTGAGTGAGAGAGAGAACATGAGCTGGAGTGGGCCAGAAAGAGAGGGAGAGAGAGAATCCCAAGCAGGCTTCACACTGTCAGCACAGAGCCAGATGTGGGGCCTCGATCCCACGAATCATGAGATCATGACCTGAGCCAAAATCAAGAGTTGGATGCTCAATCAACTGAGTCACTCAGGCACCTCAGAACTATTTATTTTTTAAACTATGCACATGCATAACCTTGGTTTAAATAAAAAATTTGATATATAAGCCAAAAAAGAAAATTACATAGATTTCTGATTGTATGGTATGCTTCACTAGGTAAGCTTTTCAACTAATGTTTAAAAACACTTGATTTGAGAATTTTAAATTTTTTTTAACGTTTATTTATTTTTGAGAGACATAGAGACAGTATGAGCAAGGGAAGGGCAGAGAGAGAGGGAGACACAGAATCTGAAGCAGGCTCCAGGCTCCGAGCCACCATCACAGAGCCCGATGCGGGGCTCGAACTCACAGACCATGAGATCATGACCTGAGCCGTAGTCGGCCGCCCAACCAACTGAGCCACCCAGGGGCCCCTGATTTGAGAATTTTAAACTGTTTAAGAAATAGAGATTTTACTTTACTTCCCAAAATAGGGTTTATTTATTTTACTTACCAAAACAAAGGTATTTTTAAAAAACTGTTTTTATTATTTTATTTTCTTTTACTTTACTTTATTTCATTTCATGTCATTTCATTTCATTTTTGAAAGAGAGAGAGAATGCGAGCAGGGGAGGAGCAGCGAGAGAGGGAGAGAGGGAATCTTAAGCAGGCTCCATGCCCAGCACAGAGCCCGACACAGGGGTTGATCTCACAACTGTGAGATCATGACCTGAGCCAAAACTAAGCGTCAGACCCTCAACCAACTGAGTCACACAGGTGCCCAAAAACTAACTTATTTTTAAAGTACTGAAAAATCCCTCCATGCGCTACAACTCTGCTTAGGTCATTACTATGGAGAACTTTAATCTAAATACTAACCCTTTCACTTGATCACATAAAACTACTTAAAAGATCTAATGGAAGGATGTTTATATTATGAAAGATAATATGGTAAGAGAGTTAATGTAAGAATAAACTATCTTATTAAATAGGTCTTCCAAGGAAGACTTCTGGTTTCTTGCTTAAAAATATAAACAAATAGGGGCACCTGCATGGCTCGGCTGGTTAAGTGTCTGACTCTTGATTTCACCTCAGGTCATGATCTCACGGTTTGTGGATTCAAGTCCCTCACGGGACTCCAAGCTGACAGTGAGCCTGCTTGGGATTCTCTCTCTCCCTCTCTCTCTGCCCATCCCTTGCTCACTCACTCTCTCTCTCTCAAAATAAATAAACTTTTAAAAATATACACAAACATACTAAATGAACACACTAATGCTATAATTATAAATAAATAAAACAATGAAAACATTGCTAGTAATTAGATATTCAGTACACCCTAAAATTGTGTTTCAGTGTTAGCTTTCGAAGTCACTTAAACCTGGCACCTATTTTTTAAATGTCCTAGATTTTAATGATTTGTACACAGGGCTTTTATTTGAGGATTGATACTGATATTTGACAACCAATTTAAAGCTGGCTTAATTTGCAATTTTATTCCCTAACACATCTGCCTTGGTATTCTCTGTTTTTTCATTTTATCATTCTTCATCTAAATGCTGATCGGTCTGTAGCAACTAGCTTTTAGTCAGGGAAATGGCTGGCAAACTATTCCTTTCAACATCCATTTTCTAAAGAGGAAAAAAAATGCTATTTAGTTTAATACTAACAGTATTTTAAAATTGTGCCTTGAAATTCTTTTAGAAAATAACTTTGAAAAATCAGAATGGCTAGGAGTATTTACCTGCATCCCTAATTAGACTAGAATGGCTTTGTCTAAGAAAACTGTAGGCACTCTCCCCGTTCTAAATGAAATGTAGCCACTGCTTCTCAAATCACCATCATGAGAGCATTACGCAATTTTATCTGTCTATATTCTATTTCTGCTTTATGTTGTTATATGGGAGCTGTACGGGAGTGTGTTTTCTATCGCTGCAAAGGCCAGATAAAGTAGTTTAACTACTACATCAAATTGGGAATTATACATATAAATTGTCTGCTGCTGTCTATAGATTATGTCTGTAAAAGATAAAAGCATTTTTCTCCTTTTAGAGAGAACACTCCCATGCCTTCTTTGCTTCGCATATAAATTATCTTTTAAGGGACCAGGTGCAATAGGCAAAGAATTGGCTGTCTTCCCAACCCAGCTTTGAGTTTTGATTTCTAAATGTACTTGTCGAGTTAGGAATCACAGAAATGCAGACCGTAGAGTTTAAAGACACCAACAAGAACTGTCTTCCTGCACCTTTTGCCTTAAGGGAGAGAAAAAAATGGGGGGTGGCACATTGGGAGAAGTCATCAGAATTGAAATGAACTTAATTGCTTTTCCTGTGGCTCTCCCTCTGCCTGGACAGGTGGCTGTGAGAGTCCTAGTGTCCTCACTGATCCATGTCAATGTAAACATAAGAGGGACCTAGAATTTGGAGAGCAGGTTAGACATCCAGGCAGCTCTCCAGCTTTGGTCCAGATGAAGAAGGAACATGATTCCGTTGGAAGCATTTCTGTGGCATGATTAAGTTACTGATATTTAACAGGACACCAATACAATAGTGGCCCATTCCTCTCAGACCGATTCGAAGCCAAACCCTGGAGGTATAGATCTGCACTGGGCATGGGACCTTCGGGTACTGTTGGCACTCTGCAAGTATTGCTTCACTGATACAATTTTGAAATCTGGGAGGACTGTTCCAGAGTGCTGTTGGGAGGACGAGAATTTTCTAACTAACTAGGAAATGGCTAGCAAAGAGGCTGGTTAGAGTGGTGTGCAGAGAAAGTAAAACCACCCTTTACTCTGGCTTGTGCATTTGCCACCATTATCCCTTCTACAGTCCTATGTCCATCATGATATAACCAATCAGAAGATGCTTTTTAGATTCTGCTCTACATTTCTGATGGATCACACTCAGGTCTAACTCCCATGCAGCACAATCTCTCAGAGGACTATTATTATCTGTTAGACACTGATCAAGCTGGAAGTTGAAGAAAGACACAGAGCTTTTGCATCCGTTGTTCCCTGGCCCAGAATGCTCTTCAGGTGGCCACCTTCTTATGCTGCAAGTCTTCGTTTGAATGTCACCTTCTTAAAGCTATCTATTGTTAACCTTCTTTATACATTATGTCAACTTCCATCCCTAGTTATTATGGATCACAGCGCTCTGTTTCTTTCCTTCATGAAATTATCACAGCCACAATTATTTAATTGTGCACTTTTCTTCATCTCTTATCTATCTCTCCCACTGAAAGCTTCCCCGCTTGAAGCTTCATGAAGTATTGCATTTCCAGGATGTAGCAAATATCTGGAACATGGAAGATATTCAACAATATTTATGAATGAATGAGTACTGAAGATTACAAAGGGACTCTACTTAAACATTGAAAACATTTTATTTTTGATAAGCCTACTCGTCGGCTTTTAACTATATTATTCAGCAATAACAAACAACTGCCCAAAAAATCTCAGAACTTAAAAAAAATTGTTTCTTGCTCACTTTTTACATGAACTGCAGATTAGTTGTGGCTTTGCGCCAATGATCTTCATTCGGAGGCCCAGGCCGAGGCAGCGTCTCCTCTCTAATACATGCCCTGGGTCGTCTCATTCTCAGAGGGAAAAGAGCAAGAGTTGTTGGAAACACATAGTGTTAAACCGACATCTGGCACATAACATTTCTGCTTACAGGAAGATGTTCTCTTATAAGTAGAAGTTACTGAGGAAAATAATACAATCGACCACAATTCTGCTCAGAAACAGTTACTTACTAATAATTTATAAACTAACTTTGTTTATATTGCTGTCTGCCATGTAATCTTTATTCACTGGGTTTCTTGAACTATGGTCTTATCAGAAATTCTTTCTATGGTAAAAATTAAGATTGTGAGTGGTGAGTGTTACTTTAATTCTGTTCCTTTGCCCAATTATACGTTTACAATTCCATGGTTGTGGCCTGAGTATTTCCTGGGTATGACATGTTTTCATCCTTGAGCCAAGGGCCTCCAATTCCTGTACGACTACAGTTCCTCCAGGATCAGAGGAAGCGGCATGAGAAGTTCTTGTCCCAGAGAAAAGTTCTTCCCTAGTCAAAGTAAATGACTGAACTGAACAGGGAGAGGCCATATCTGGCCTCAATTCTTAGGTGACGTTTATGTAAGTCTCATCTTACAGACAATGTATTAACATGAGGCTCATTATTTAGTCATATGCTACTATGTGTTCGATTTCAACTGCTCACTTAGGCATACATCTACCTTTATTCTCTAATTTCAATATTTACAACAGATTCCTTTGAAAGTTTTCAGCACTACGCCAGTGAATTGTTGGGAATTCTTATGTAAGATAGAAGTTTTGAACTATGGTCTTAGCCAAGGTTAAAAAGAACATTAAGCCAAAAACGAATCTCGACTGAGAGCTTCTATATTGAGTTTTTTTGATTTGCGACCTTTCTCTAATCTAGTATCATGTGGAATTACACCCTGTGGTATACCGCAGATGGTACTCCTTGTAATTTACAAGAAATCTTCTTTTAGAAGCTACTTACAATGTAAATCACCATTGCAAGGCTTTATATGTACATTTTTGAAAACTGAAGATACATGTGTGGATGTGCAAAAAGAAGTTTTTCAAATGTGAATTCTACTTTTCCCTGTATTGTCAGCCATGTCACCAAGAAGAGTGGGTACAGAACTCGAGAGAATTCTCTCTGTTCTACAGACATCTCCCACAGCCCAAGTCAAAGAGCATGAATACCATCTCGTTAAGAATTTCCATTTATGTTTCAGAATGCTTCCTAGATATTATTATCAGTTGCCTTATTATTTCCTTATAAATCCAATCTTCCACATTTTGGGACTTTTTTTTTTTTTTTTTTTTTTTTTTACCCACGACTGAGCCTAGGCAAGTCTTCACTTCAGTTTAGGCATCAAGGCTTAAGGCTGACAGAAGACAACAAAAGTATGCATCCAGCATATGAACAAAATATGCTCCTTTTTACAAGGTTTTTATATTGAAATTTAAAAAATTCCTCAAGTTTCACATATGCAGATTTGTATAAATTCCATGGGGAACTCCAAAGAGAAACTACCACTTCACCAAGTTTCATTTTCCTCTGTATTTAAAGCATGCAAGGGAAGGAAGCAAGGACATGCCCTTGCATAAAAGAAATAGGGCCACATTCATTTTCTGTTCCTCTTCTTTAGAGACAACTGCAACGATTTCTGAACCTTTTAGCACCTGCTATGGTTCAATCAGCCTCTCTAATGTTGTGGAATGTGAAATGTCTACATAAGATTGTGAGAGACCTTTTTTTCTTCCTAGACTTGCTACCAGATGCAAACACGGTGATATGTCCCTGCATGCTACTGTTGCTAAAGTGAGAGCAAAGTAAAGGAAAAAGAAAGACTGATTTAGATAATACATCTAAGATGCTTGTTGAGGGAAATGTCAAGTAGATTCATGTCTTGCCTTGTCCATCATCAGCCAATCAATGACACTTGAACCTGGGATGACCAGGTCAACTTGCTACCACTGCTACCAAGTAGGAGAGGGAATGCATAGATCACCTCTCCGAATGACAATTACTATGTGGAGCTATGGTAATTCCACAAGCCCCGGTCATTGTCCTGCCTAGCAAGAGGCTTCCTATGCTCCCACAGCTAAATACCAGCTCCCTCAGATCTTGACACAAGAGAAACAAAAAGGCCTTTAGGATATCTACTCCCTGGTGACCCAGGTCTGCTCAGAATTGAATTTCACTCTGCTTAGAACACGTTTGGGGAAAAAAAAGAAAGAAAAAGGATTAAAGGAAAGGAAACCTTTGAGCGAGCTGTGTTCTTTCTTTTGCATATAAATGAATATGAATACGGTCAATTGACAGACTTTTGCCATCTTCCTCCCACTCCCACCCATCCCCGTGACATTTATTTTTTTTTAGTGACTCAGACTAGAATGTCGTCATAAGAAATAAATCCATCATATTCCTGTTTGGGATCAATACTACATAGTTACTGTTAATTTGTCATGCTTTCGTATGTGTACTTGTTGTAGCCTGTAATCCTTAAATTTGCTCTGGAGATTTGGAGATTTCATCAAATCCCCAAGATCAAAAGTCTTAAAATTTTTGTTTGCATTTACATGCAAAGCTTACAAAGTTCTCCAGGGGAAATGGTGGTAAGAGCATTCTTCAAACCCTTGTTAATTGTTAACTGTCAAAGCCTGAGGGTGAAATCTCAGAGGTTTGTTTTAACAGGGGGAGAAGCCATGACATTAATTTTAAGTTTTCTTCAAACTCGATGGTGAACATGAACAATATTTTTGCTCATCAGCTCTCTTAAAATATAAATGTAATTGTTAGTCAAAGCTAAAAGGGCATATAAAAACATCAACTTGTTTTTTCTCTCTGGAAGACGGATGTGGAGCCTGCCTGGAGGATCGTAACTGAGGCAAACTAAGTGGGAAAGCTGGTATTTTAGGTACATTATTTTAAATCACTCAAGTCCCCAAAGAAACTTTCAGTAACAGCTGTTACTTTGATCATCGCAATACTGTTGAAAAATAATATGTAAAATTAGACTACTGTCTATTTATCCCTAAAATTAGCAATGAGCTGAAAGACAGAGATATAAATTGCATTTTAAATCTGCCTGTCTTGCTACAGAATGACTCAATTACCAGTGATCTGAAAAGACAATGCTAAATCAACTCCGTAGAGACCTACTATTTTGGCATTCAAGATGACAAGTTCAAGTATACCATATATACTGCCTGTGTTTATTAAAATATTCTATATATTATTATTGTATTTCTATAAAATAAAACCAGTCCTTTACAAAAAGAATCCCAATTCACTTTAACTGGCTGACTTTCTAAACCATTTTTTTAGGGGCACCTGGGTAGCTCAGTCGGTTAAAGGTCAGACCAGCTTAGGTCATGACCTCACGGCTTGTGGGTTCCAGTCCCGCATCAGGCTCTGTGCTGACAGCTCAGGGCCTGGAGCCTGCTTCAGATTCTGTGTCTCTCTCTCTCTCTCTCTCTCTACCTCTCCCCTGCTCACGCTCCGTCTCTCTCCCTCAAGACTAAATAAACGTTAAAATAAATATTTTTAAAACTTCATTCAAATGACCAAAGATGAGAATTATAGGAGACTGGTACTTGAACACCTCTCAAAAATACTCTGACTTTTTAATGAGTCTGATGGCAGAGGTCACATCCAGTCTGTACCTCCCAAAATGAACCTACATATGGCTAACATTTTCTAGCACATCGGTTTCAGAACTGGCAGGATTGTCACGGCAACTGACCATGTTCAGGTGGCCTTAAGATATCCAGTGATAATGACAGCTACCTCATTTTTTATCTCCAGATCAAGCTACTTAAAAAATTAACACTATCAAAGAAGGAAAGCACAGAGATGGTTTTTTTTAAGTGCAAGTCTTGTTTTGTTTTGGCTAAATAGTATACCTAGAAATATTCACTTCCGTTCAGGAGATGATAAAAAGTGACAGAGAATTTTGCCTAGTTTACTTTCTAATATTTCCGCTATATAATATGTACTACTTATTCTCACGTCTCCCATTTTATATTTCCTGGAGAGATTGAATCAGCGCAATTTCATGCCTGCAGATTTGTAGTTTCCAACACTCAATGACTAAACGGTTGGTGGCTGCACAGCACTAAATTATGCTTTTAGGAGGAATAACTGTCCAAAAGAAACTCATTTAGCAGTTCACTTTCTTCGCGAGCATTTGTCATTCACTTTCCTTATGTTTTCTTTAACTGTTGATTGCAATTACTAGACATACTTTTACCATTTCCGTTTGTTTTTCTCTGATTGGCCAGAGCTCTAACATTATTCCTGGAAATGCCAGCCAGGGGAATGAGAGCACTTCCAGGAATATAACCACAATGAAGTGATTTGGCCTAAATACAGGCATTTTAATTGAGTATGTGAAGGCACGGAACATTTCTTAAAAGCAGAGTGAATATTAGTCTTCTCGAACTGCAATTTCAAATTAAGATGCTATTGAAAATTTACAAGCCTATTTCCTTAGCTCAACTACACCATTTCAACCCTCTGTGGGGAATGGAGTGTGGGGAGAAGTCATACACAAACTCTGAAAAGGCTAATAATTTTACTCCGACTGCTCTTTTCTTCCGGAATTTGCTGTAACTCACATACACCTTTCTCTGAGGAAAGGTAACCACATTGATTTAAATTTATAACAATGACAATTAGGAAAATACTTTTCACTATTTTGGATTCTTCAGGGCCAATAAGGCACTAAATTTGCTACTAGTGGTGGTGAGGGGTTGAAATGTAAAGAAAGACCCTATTCTATGTATCTCTACAGGTTCGGTGATATTTTAGGTGCATCACATAATCCTGTATAAAATCCCAATCACTGGAGTTTGAATCAATTATATAGAATTTAGCTTCAGCGTTAACTGAATTTTAATATATTATATTCTTTGAAAAATCACTTGTTTATGTAGAGCTACTCTACATATGAGCATTGAGTCACGTGAATATTTTAACCACCAGAACATTCTATTTCCAAACTACCTATTACAGTTAATATTAGCAAAAAAATGCTTCTTAAAACTTTGGTAGTGGACATTCCACTAAAATGCCTCTCTGTCCTCTATCATTTTAAGGCATTTCTTGAGATGTTGCTTCTAGTTGAGGGGCACCTGGCTGGCTCAGTCGGTAGAGCATGCAACTCTTGATCTCAGGCTCATGGGTTCAAGCCCCATGGTGGGGATAGAGGTCACTTTAAAAAATAAAAATAAAGTAAAAATTGTTTAAATAAAATCCAATTGAGATCATCACTCTCATTGTACCACACTGCCTGGGATCCTTCTTTGATTAACCATGGAATTTACCACAGCTCCTGATTGCAAAGATTGCAAATAGTATTAAATATCAAGCACTCCAGAGTTTTACTCATAAAAATGCACCAAGGGGTAATCAAATTAACTGCTTTGACTATCCTAAGCTCACAAAGGACAAAACAAATAGAGCTTTCTTTCTGCTTACCCTTGGCCCCCCAGCTCTCTACTTTGAATGAATCCCTCAGAACACCACAAGTGAAGACAGCTGGCTATAAGAGCCATTGATATTCTACGGCCATTAAGATATTTTTTCTCAGGGAGAAAAAACAAATGTCAAATAATTCTTGTTCTGAGAATGAAAACTAACTAACCACCCAGAGAAAAGCTGTTTCGTTCCTGTGTGTGTGCGTCAATGAGGACTGGGAAGTGCCAGGAGCGGTAAGGGGGATAGGACCAGAGGTCCCATAGCGGGGTGCCACCCCAGCCAGCCACATCTAATCTCGAGAACCTAGAAGTGTGCTGTCCTCCACTCTGCACCGTGTGCACATCAATCTCTACAGACTCTCCATGTAAGTGTTGTCTCACAGCCCTGAACTGTATGCTAACCACATGTATTAGTTTCCTATCCCTGCCATAACGAACTACCGCAAATTAAGTCACTTAAAACAATACAAATTTAGGGGCGCCTGGGTGGCGAAGTTGGTTAAGCATCAGACCCTTGATTTCGGCTCGGGTCATGATCTCATGGTCGTAAGATTGAGCCACATTGGGCTCTGTACTGACATCATGGATCTTGCTTGGGATTCTCCCTCTCTGTCTATCTGTCCCCCTCAAGTGCTCTCTTCTCTCTCTCAAAAATAAATAAACATTACAAAAAAACAATGCAAGCTTATTCTCATATAGGTCTGGAGATCATAAATCTTAAATCAATTTCACTGGGCTAAAGTCAAGGTGCTGGTCAGGCTGGCTCCTTCCTGAGGCTCTAAGGAAGAATCCATTTCCTTGATTTTTCAGCATTTAGAGGTCACTTATACTCCTTAGGTTGTGTCCCTTCGTCCATTTTCAGAGCACATCACTCCAGCCTCTGCTTCTGTCATCACCGCATGGCCTTTTCCCTGCCCCCCACCTTCTAACTCTTTTTCCTGCATCCCTCTGAAGGACCACTGTGGTCAGTGTGGGCCCACCCTGACAATCCAGGATAATTTCCTCATCCCAAAACCCTTAATTTAATCACACCTACGAAGTACCTTTTGCCGTATACAATAAGAGTCACAAGTTCCCTGAGTTAGGGCATGGACATACACGGGGACCGTTTTTCCAGCTTCAGCACTAAGGTTAGGGGTGTCTAGACTAACGACAAGGCTATGGAAGTGAGCTGGACTCTGTATGTGCAGCTCTGAAGCCCTATCGACTACACACACACACAGTTCCCAGTGTGTGAGAGACAGAGATTGGAATAGGCATTTTCCACCTTCATAATTCATGATAATAAACAATGGGGCAAGAAGAAATGTGCAGAAAAGCAAGGCATATTTAAGCTTAAATGAAACAACTCAGAGATAGTATATTTTAAAATGCAGTGCAATTATTATATAGATCACAAAAATGTAACTTTAAATAAGTGGTGTTTTAATCGCAGTGTCTACTAACAGAAAAAGCTAATCTTGGGAGAAAAATGGGGTGTAGTTCTGATTATTTTAAGAATTAAATGAGACAACTGATGTAAGACACTAAGCATAGTTTACAACCATAAACGCTCAAACATGTCAATTATTATGCTTTCTTCCAATACTCTGAGATAAAAACTATTTTCTTTCTCTTAGCTCTCGATGATAAATCCACATGTAGTTCATTCCTTGTCAGATAAGCACTTGCGTTACTCCCCACGAAGAGGGTGCTGACAGTGGACTGAAGGCGGTCTCAGAAGACGGCCATCCCACAGTCCGCCATCTTCCACAGCGGACCACCAGCACGATCTCTGACGTGCTTTTCTTTCCTTCGTTGACCTCCTTTCCCCGGGTTAAAGTTGAGTAGCCGGGCATCGACTGCTACTTGGAAAAGTGCTGAGTGGCTGATGTGTGCTGTCAGCATTGTCCACGGCCAGCCGGAGAATGTCCGCGTGGCTCCTTCCCTTCCGCCTGCATCTGGCAAGGACTTACACTGTGGTGCTTAGGAAGGTGGGAAGTGATGAAAATGCATAGCTCTTTCCAGCCATATCATCCACCCACTTAAAGTGCCGTCTTCCCAACAGTTTGCTGAGCTGGTAGGAGCAATAATGAAAATGACAACAGGAAACCATCAACTGAAGGGAAGTCTGGTCATTGCAGACAAATTTAAGAATCAGTCTGTCGGCTCCCTAGTCTCCCAGTAACTGACCTATAAAAGGCTAAATAGCACTTATTCCCTATCTGGGGAAAAAAAAAAAGGAGGGTATTCATAATTATTAAATAAAAACTGCATTAAAATGCCCCTATCTCAACAAGCAGGGTAAATAAGGAGTAGTCTGCTTTCAGGAATCCTCCCTTTGTCCTCCTGACGTGACACAGTTTAAATTCATCCCTGGGCTTGGTGGACCTGACTTTCTCCTTCTCACCTTACAACTTTGAACCCCAAAAAGTCTTCTGGCCTAACTATTCACTTTTCATTTTTTTAAACTTCGTGACATTTTCCAGCAAAGGAAGGAAGAGGCAACTGTCCCTCAAGCTGGAATCATCCATCACTCTTGTTCTTTTTTTTTTTTTAATTTTTTAATTTACCTCCGAGTTAGTTAGCATATAGTGCAATAATGATTTCAGGAGTAGATTCCAGTGATTCATCCCCTATGTATAACACCCAGGGCTCATCCCAACAAGTGTCCTTCTTAATGCTCTTTGCCCATTAGCCCATCCCTCTCCCACAACCCCTCCAGCAACCTTCGGGTTGTTCTCTGTATTTAAGAGTCTCTTATGTTTTCCCCCCTCCCTGTTTTTATATAAGTTTTGCTTCCCTTCCCTCATGTTCATCTGTTTTGTATCTTAAATTCCACATATGAGTGAAGTCATATGATATTTGTCTTTCTCTCTACTTTCGCTTAGCATAATACACTCTAGTTCCATCCACGTTGTTGCAAATGGCAAGATTTCATTCTTCTTGATTGCTGAGTAATACTCCATTGTATATATCTACTATATCTTTATCCATTCATTCATTGATGGACATTTGGGCTCTTTCCATATCTTGGCTATTGTCAATAGTGATGCTATAAACATTGGGGTGCGTGTGCCCCTTTGAATCAGCACACCTTTATCCGGATACCCAGCAATTGCTGGGTTGTAATGTAGTTCTATTTTTAACTTTTTGAGGAACCTCCATCCTGTTTTCCAGAGTGGCTGCACCAGTTTGTATTTCCACTAGCAGTACAAAAGGGTTCCTCTTTCTCTGCATCCTCACCAACATCTGTTGTTGCCTGAGCTGTTAATGTTGCCATTCTGACAAGTGTGAGGTGGTATCTCATTGTGGTTTTAACTTGTATTTCTCTGATGGTGAGCATCACTCTTGTTCTTCCAAAATCTTTTTTTCTTCCCTCGAAGTCACCTCTGTTTCCCTATAATTCTGGCAGCCAAGTCCCTTGGTGCCCTGGTTTGCCTCCAGGCCATTACTTCTCTCCCTTGGTTTTAATCCGATTTGTTTTTATGTGAGACACAACACAGGCAGAATGAGGTGCTTTTAGTGGCTTTTTTAACCCCTCTGTGACATGCTCCTAAAATATTTGATAAATGAGACTAGCATTGTTAAAGTTTTTGTCCTCTAAATGGTACTAAGGGAAACACTGTCTCAATAAGCAAGAATTACAGAGTGGATCAAAAACCTAAGACTTGGTCCTCTTAGTGAAAATAATTACCCCCTGGTATTTGAACAACTATCACTTGCAGAAGGTCATTACAAATATTCAGATGAAGGGTTAGACAAAAGTAGTTAATTACAGAGTTAAGAAAAGAAAGGAAAGATGAGGATTAGTGTTCCCTCTTCAAGGTTATCAATTCAGTGTAGGTTTGGGGCAAGGTAAACTGCCTCTATATAAATTATTATCCTTCCAAAGAGTGACTACCCTATTAAATAGGTTAACTACCTAACCCAAACTTAAATGAATGAAGGATGAATATATATGTATATATGAATATATATATATATATATGAAAATATCAAAGTTCAGAGTACAAGGGGTTGGGGAAATAAATAAATAACACAAACTCAGGAGGAAAAGGTAAGTGGGACAATATTTATTATGTCAGTTTGAAGACTAAGGCCTATTAATATTTCCTGCCCAAGGCTTCTAAATTGTTCTCACTCTCCTATAATCTTCTAACCTCAGACAATGAGATTATATGTACACATACAATCATCCAGTGAGACAATTGGGTTACATATACCATTTTCCTACTCCTCTAGGGCTTCCTAGCATTGCTTGAAATCTAATAGGAACAGAAGGTTATGAAAGAAAATGAGTCTGTATAGTCCATTTCAGACTTACTTTCATACAATATATTTAAATGCTCCCACAATTTACTTGAATATCTATGTCCACTAGGTAATAAAGGGAAGGATTAATACGTGATGACTAAGGAACAGAAAAGGAACTGGCACACCCAGCCATGAGTCCTAGTAGTTTGCATGGCAAATCATTAATACCTCCCTGCCCCCGTGGGGCCCACCTCACACTGAACAAGCTTTATCTTATGTATATTACAGGTCATCGTACATATAGATCTAGTTTCTTAAATAAAGCGACCACCTCAGCTTACAGAATGTAGCCTGGTATTCAAGTAGCAGGCCCCCTGTACGCAGTGCCAATCTTCTTTTCCAACAACATCTCTCAGCACTTGCTTATAAAAGCTCTCCACTCCAGACAGGCCAGCATATTCCCTGTTCCCGTGCACATTCCCATCTCCCTTATCTTGGGCCACCTGGAAAATCAACAGAATGTCCTCCTACATCAAACCATTAGAGTAAGATACCTTAGAGCCTTGCCATTAAATGTGATTGACTTTTCAGATCATTTGATTTAATCTCCTAATTTACGAAGTATCCAAAAGCGACCCAACCTAGACCTGAACACCTATTTTTTCTGCTCTTTCATCCTGAGCTCTATTGCTGCGCGAATTATCTTCAGGAGTAAAGAAAGCAAAGGAAACTCAGAGCCTTGTGTTGAAGAATTACTGGTTAACTATGCAAACAGTGGAAGTAAGAGGAGTGGAGACACCCGGGTTGCAAGGAGCACATCTAGGGCCCAGATCTTGGTCTCTAATACGACTCTCCAGTAAAAGGAAGCAGGGCCCCTTGGAGAAATGCCTAATTCTAGGACTCGTATGCAAGATGCGCATGGAGCATCTTGTAGTGCTGGCCAGTGAGAAATGCTCCAGAAGCCCACAATGATCGGGCTTGTCAAAGAGCCACAGGAGCCAACTAAGAGACACCCCAAGAGTCGAAGCTGGAACAATTTGAGCAACAAAGTAAAATAGTGTAGTATTGGATCATAACCCTCAAAATAAAATAAATATCAATGAGTCCATGCTAATATAAATTGATGATTAAATAAATAAGGGAGAACAGACAAAATTTTTGATTAGAAGAATTCCCAATAGTTTATATAAATACTCCATTCTCCAAGAAGGATAATTCCCCTCTCCTTAAGTGTGGACTGCACACAGTGACTCACTGCCAGGAAATACACTATAGAGAGCGGAAAAAGAGTAAGTTTACAGTGGACAAACCTGACAAACACTACCTCTGCCGGGACACAAAGGCTACCATCAACAGTGATAAGCCATGCTGACAGTATATTCCTTTGACGCAATTTGATGAAAATAGTACTTTATCACTATGGTCTTCTCCTGAAAAACACATAACCCCAGTCTAACATGAGAAAAATATCAGACTAATCTCCATTGAGGGACAGTCTACAAAATACCTCACCAGTATTCCTCAAAACTGTCAAGATCATCAGAAGCAAAGAAAAACAAGAGAAGTCTGAGAAACTGTCACAGCCAAGAAGAGTCTAAGGAGGAGACATGACGAAACATAATATGGTATCCTGGATGGAATCCTGTAACAGCAAAAGGATATTATGGAAAAAACTAAGGAAATCTGAAAAAAGTATGGACATTAGTTAGTACTAATCTGTCAATATCCATTCATTAACTGTGACAAATGTACCATATTAATGTCAGAGGCTAATAACAGGGGAAGCTGGGTGTGGAGTATATAAGAGCTCCATTCTACCTTGCAATTTTTCTATAAACCTGAACTATTCTCAAATTAAAACTCTATTTAAAAAAGCATAGCAGGGGTAGTCAGGTGAGCATCTGACTTCAGTTCAGCTCATGATCTCACAGTTTGTGGGTTCAGGCCCCATGTCGGGCTCTGGGCTGACAGCTCAGAGCCTGGAGCTTGCTTTGTATCCTGTGTCTTCCTCTCTCTCTCTCTCTCTCTCAAAAATAAATAAATAAATAAATAAATAAATAAATAAATAAATACTTTAAAAAGAAAAGAAAGAAGAAGATGAAAATATGGGGCCATCAGGGAGGAGCCTGAATCTAGCTGGAAGTCAGAGTGTTCCCAGTTCCAGAGTAACCTGGGTTCAGCTGGGATGCTTCTATTTGTGCTTCTTGTACTTCTCCCCATTCCACCCCCACCCCCAGCCTACTTACCTCTCAGTCATGGTCTCAATCCTGAAACGATACACCCACAAATGGGCCACCCTATGGTTTTAAGTAGAGACAAAGCAAGATGGGGGCAAAGGGAAATGCTTAAGAAGGACTCTCCCTCCTTCATTCTTTCCCTCCCTCCCTCCCTCTTTCCTTCCTTTCCACATCCTGTCTAATTCCTTATCTCCCCTCGGGGAAGGATAAGGTAGAATTCTTATTCTTAATATTATAGGTATCTGAATTAGAGTAAAATCAGGTCAACAAGCCACTAAGAGTGTTTGAAACAAAGGAAATTGGTAACACAAGTGATAGAAGAGATAAAACACAAACTGGAGACCATGAGGCAGTTGCCGGGGCCGGGGGATGGGGTCACCTAATAGCAGCTAAAACTGCAGCTGAAGAGAACTGCTGCCCAAGGAAGGGGGGCAGAGGGCAATATGGTGGCTTCTTCCTTCCTCTTGCCCTTGAGACCCCCACTTCCATTCAGAAGCCAGGGGAAGGCAGCCTGCAGAGGTAACACAGGCCAAGCAGGGAAAGACGGGGGCTTCATCTGGGGCAATCAGGCGGCAGTAAGCTGCCTCTTTAGAACTAGTTCTAGTTTGGCGCGCAATGACATCTGGGCGAAACCCGGCAAGTCGTTGAGGCGTTTATACTTGGAGTTTTTAAAACCCTTTTTTATTTTAAAATTTAATTTATTTATTTTAAAACCTTCTGCAATGAACATGAATAATCATTCCCGTGTTCTAACTGGAAGGTTGAACCAGAGAGAGCCGTCTGTAGGAGATCCCAGAGAAGGTCAGCCACGGGGCCGAGGGAAGCCTGGGGATCTGTTCCACCTGTCGCGCTGGTGTCTGTCGTTTCACCTTCTCCCCCACTTTAATTATGCACGGGGGTCCTGACGGAGTTGCAGCTAAAACCGGGAGCCTAGCGCCTTGTCCAAAAAAACTGTTCTTCTGCCAAACTTAGCTTAGGAAAAAAGTGATTCGATTGTTTCCTTTAAAGCCGGGATTTTCTCTGAACAAAGTTATAGGTCCACGCATTTGAAGAAAACAAACAAAAATTAGAAGCAAGGGAGCCAATATTTTGTAGCTTCTGCTAGTGTTCAGTCGCTTTGGAGGCAGGTGGCCAAGACTGAAGTGGGAAGATGCCACAAATATGCAGGTAGAAAAACAGAAACCTGTAGCAGCTTTTGAAACTCTGCCTTGTCTTTCTAAGAGTCTTGTAGCATCCTGAAAGGTATTTTTATTGCAAAGGTCCTCTTGAAGTTCAGTGGACCCCAGGGTAAGCCACAGCCTCTCATTCTATGTCTTTCTTGTGTTACTGGGTCAACTAGATCCTCTCTGTCTTAGCAACACTCTGACAACCAGGAAACGTTTGGAAGTTCCTTTAGTTTGGGTTGAAATAACAGGTCTTAGATTATTGCTCTTGTCTGCAGCCACCCTGAAGGGTTCCTATGGGACATTCCTTCACTTACCTGGGGATCTTGGGGAGCTGGACAAAAGGGGACTTGATTGTTCCAAGGACACTGAGACATGTAAACTCATCATGCAGGTCTAAAGTGTTCTTGGATTCCTGGGGTATGAAACTAGGGGGTGAGGAGTGATGATGGTGGTGGTGGTAAGAACAGAACCTCCGGGAAGACAGGGAGCACGTTTTACAGTTCCTAAGGTCTCCCTGAGGTGATAAACGCCTATGTCCGACAGAATTTAAAGTGAAATTAACAGCAATGTGGCAACCCCAAACCATGAGGCGATCTAGTATCACTAAAGTTTTACTACCCCAAATTTAGTCTTCTCAATTCACTTTCTCAGAACATAAAGGTAGGGGGAAAATAATGATGAAAACTTTATAAGAGGGTATGAATGAGCTTTATGCCTCTCAAGATACCTTTCAGTTTAACTTCAGAATCACTAAACACCAGTGCAGGTTCCAGAGGACTTGAGCTCCATGGATGCAAATAGCAATCGCGCTGAGTACAAGCATTCATTTGAATTAAACTGGAGTAGAGCATACATATTTTCCATCTCACCACATACAGTTGGTGGATTAATTTTATTTCATCTAGGCAAAGGCAACTGATTACATTTATCAGTGTTATTATTATTGTTATAAAATTCATCCAACGGCACATCAATCACTTCAACAAGCAGTTTCTTTTGTAAACTTAAACCAAAAGCGAAGCTGCCTTTGAAATCAAAATAAAAGCTGTATTAATAAAACTCCTTTGAAGTGATACAGAAATCACCACTACTTCATTATCTTCTTTTCCTGGGAACTTCCTAAAATGAGTAACAGCCTCATTTGCATTTGCAAACAGGAAACTCTGCAAGCTATACCCAAAGCAAAGCTTAGTTATCAGGTCAGCTCCTTACGAATATTTTAGAGCAAGCATTACTTCGGCATTTCAATATTGGCTAAAACAGCTTTAATATGCAAGACAGGATGTAAGATGCTTAGCTGATCCAAATGCCAGTCTATGGATTTGAAAGACTAAAGATCACATCACTAGAAGGTTGACAGAAGTGACACTTTGCAAAGTGCCAATGATTTATGCCAATGTCGTGCTTGATGATACTGTTATAGACAGCACTGTCATTAAAAAGTCCCTGCTGACTGCCTTCTACATTTATGGTGCACAAATTATAGGTGAGCCCAAAGATCGAAACCTCCCTGCCTTTTAGATTTCAATGACCATGTATTTCTCAGTTAGGTTAGTTATTGCCTGTACCCTCCTTTCTACCTGATTCTTTATTTCATCTGGACACACAACACTGAGAAGGTGAGAGATGAAATTTATCCTGCTAAGAAATGTGAGAGTTACAGAATGCGTTTCCTTCAAGCTCCCACAACCGTTAACTGGAAAGGGATATTTTTCAAGTACCAAAAGTCTGTCACAATGTGCTCTTATTATGGAAAAAGACACCAAACACAGAGCTGTGGCGTAAACTGTCAGGATGACTATGGCTTGACCTTTAGGAATGTTTATGATATTCCGTCACTGTTTGATGAGTTGGGCGTTTCTTAAACAATTTCTAAAACACCAAGGAGCCACTGAGATTATTCTCTTAAATATTTAATTAAAAAAACCTTCTGCTAAAAAGAATTTCTGCTAAACTTCTGCCTCAAATATACACATATTTATTGTGTACACAGAACTGAGTTTTTAGGAACACTCTCAAGGCAATTTTTATTTTTCATTTCATAGTTAAATTCCAGTTAGCGAACACATAGTATAACAGTAGTTTCAGGTGTATAATATAGTGATTGACCGCCACTGTACAACACTCGGGGCTCATCACGATCTGAAGTCAACTTTTAAATGGCAAATCCTAAAATCCCATTTATAGAACCAATCATTTTATCATGTACTTGGAAAAAGCAGTCCAAATTTTATTAGCTGATCTCAATTTACTAAAGTGAAGTTGAGATGAAAGGAATTGGCTGTTGTTTCTTTTTAACAAAGATTACAAGACACAGGTTTGTTCGTTGTTGCTTTTTTTTTTTTTCTGAAAAATTGCAAACATGGAAACATTTATATGTGCTCGATTTGTTTGAATGACTACTTTCATTTTCCTTATGCCTTTACCTCACAAGAAAATAGATGACTTTGAAAATACAGTGTGAGAAGAAACCAGCCCAGAAGATTTAGTTGCAATTCTAATATTTAGAATTTACAGTGTTAGTAGTGTTCTTTCCCTAGTAATCCTATTAAACGTAAACTTATACTAAATAGAGTTCATAGGACAGTTTATTTACATATGTACATATTTTTTTAAGATTTTATTTTTAAGTAATCTCTACACCCAATGTGGGGCTCAAACCCACAACCTGACATCGGCAGTCAGATGGTCCACCAACTGAGCCTGCCAGGCGCCCCCAGAGAATACTTTAAAGGCAAAATTTTTCAAAATGAAACCATCGAAGATAAAGTTTATGTTGAAAACTAAAAAATTCATAAAACAAGAACTGCCTTTTAGAGTTGTTTTTTTTCTAAAGGAGATGAAATAGACAGCTCAACCTAAAATAAACATATGACTAGGGCACATGGGTGGCTCGGTTGGTTAAGCCTCTGACTCTTGATTTCCTATCAGGTCTTGATCTCACGGTCATGATCTCACCGTCATGAGATCAAGCCCTGTGCTAGAAGTGGAGCCTACTTAAGATTCTCTCTCTGCCTCTCTCTCTCTCTCAAAAACATAATTAAAAAATAACCATATGACAGTATTAAATTAAGATTTGCTTCTCAGAAAATCAGCCACACTGAAAATTAAAATACATAGTACCTTCTGTTTGCTGGAGGCAGCCGAGGCTGACAGCAAGGAGGCATGGCAACCAAAGCTTCAGTCAAAAGGACTAGATTTAGGGACAATGGATACCAGTGCCCAGCTGAAAACTGAGACATCTGTCCAAGCTGGCTGATTGGCTATCCATATCAGACACAGGGCAGGTAGACCAGCATGCATAGGGATGATGGGTGTGGGGGGGCAAATATTAAATGGTTGCCCCAAGATAAGTGTTATTAAAAGTTTTAAATTTTAATTACACAAATAGTGTATCGATATGTCCTCCTTATTTAAAAAAATTAAACATAACAAATAAAGCTAAAATTCATTTCCACCTGCTGAATGCTCCAGATCTTTTCAAGTTCATTTACATTTTAGAAATGACCTAAATGTCAACCAACATGGAAGGATAGCTAAACAGACTATGGCATATACACACCCAGAAGTACTATGCAACTTCGGATTAACATCAATTTTTTATGCACCAACATGGGAAGCTCTCTAAGACATGCTGTTGAGTCAACAAACAAATTCCAGAGTGACACATACCTTTTGATATCATTTATGTAATTAAAATATGTCACTTAGTAAATAATATTAACACTCGCCTCTGGGAATCTTCATGTGGATCCTGGCACCTACGTCTGCCCCCGGCTTTGGTACATCATCGTGGATCACCTTGTGACTTGTTTTCCAGTGTTTTACACTCTAGTGTAAAAACTTGTGTTGTAGTGTTTTACTTGTTTGAGTATGGTTTGAGGAACCCTCCACAGCACCAGTACACCCAGAATAAGCACTCAAGCATACTATTTAGACAAATACTTTCATGCCTAACGAGACTGGTGATAAAAGGTGACAGTTATAATTCTTGTGAACTTATTTGAATAAGCTTAAGGATAATGTGAAGTTTAGTGTAAATGTTTATTTTCTTTTAGTAAGAAAAAAGCAATGACATTTTTGTTTTACAATTTTCTGAGTTTTCACAAATACAGAAAGGCTACGGGTCCATTTCCCACTTGCAGCACTTCATAAAAGCTACTTTAGTGTCTTTTACTTATTTTACTCTCTATGTTGGATGTTCACTATGCAGCTTGGGAGAAAACAGAGCCAGTTTAAGAATTCTCAGACTGGTAATTTATACCTACTTATAAGTATTTGTCTTATTTAAAAAAAAAACACTTTGTCTAAGCAAAAGTACAATTTCACTTTAGAATGGTTAAGTGGCATCCATTCTATTCTAATAGAGAACTTGAAGATGAGGTTTTCACCTTAAAAAAATCTTACAGCCTTTTCAAAACACCTCAGCTTGCTCCTTCTTGCTGCAAAAATTGTACTTATAATTATTCTTCTCACCTAAAGGAAGCCATGAAAATGCCAGGTCTTATATCTTGGGACTATGAAGGCTATAGTCAATACATTGCATATTGTAATAACGGCAGATAATCTGAAAGTATGCAATGAAATTACTTGTTTTAATCCAAAAGCATCATGCAAATGTTACATTGTTTAAGTGACCAAATTTTAGGGGTGCCTGGGTGGCTCAGTAGTTAAGCACCCGACTTCGGTTGAGGTCATGATCTCACAGTCCATGAGTTTGAGCCCCGTATCAGGCTCTGTGCTGACAGCTCGGAGCCTGGACCTGCTTCGGATTCTGTGTCTCCCTCTCTATCTACCCTTCCTCTGCTTGCACTATGTCTCTCTCTCTCTTTCAAAAATAAATAAATATTTAAAAAATATTTTAAAAAATGACTAAATTTTAGTTCTGTGGATGAGAACTTAATGGATCATCTGCAAACAAATCTTTAAAAATAATCCTCAGGGTGCCTGGGCGGCTCAGTCAGTTAAGTGACCAACTCTTGGTTTCAGCTGGGGTCATGATCTCATGGTTTATGAGCTTGAGCCCAGCACAGGGCTTGCTGCTGTCCGCGTGGAGCACACTTGGGATCCTCTGTCCCCCTCTCTCTCTGCCCCTCCCCAGTTCTCTCTCTCTTCCTTTCAAAAATAAACAAACATTAAAAATAATAATAACAATCTTCAAGTTTATATCTTCTCTTCCTTTCACGCTGTATTATTTCACACAGAATGATATCAAACCTTCTTAGTTAGAGTCAGTGCCAGTCTAACTTCCCAGTTGTATCTCCAACTATTCCCCCTGAATCATGCTTCTGTCATACCACACTTCTCACTTTCTGGGGCACTTCTCCAAAAAAGGGGTCTTAACACATGGTCTTCCTCCTTACCTATTGTTTTTGCAAACTCCCATGGATCCTTGCAGACCCACTTCCGACGACACCACCTCAGTTTCCCTTCTGCCACCAGGCAAGGAAAGTTATTACATGCTTTGCACTTTTCTCCTCAATAGGGTTTATCTTATAACACTGTGTTTATCTGTGTATTAGATGCTAAGTTTCCTGATGGCAGAGACTGTATTCTTCATATTTGCATTTCTTGATACTAATTATAGCACCTACCTCAAATAAATGTTCACCCAATGTTTATGGAATTGAAGAATTTCTTTCCATTTCTTTTCAATGTAACTGTCCCAGATGACTTCACGTAAGTCATTCGATGGCTACAGACAGAAGGGTACAGACAGCCCTACAAGCCAAAGGGGACTAGATGGATACTAGTGGGAAGCCTGTCTTGGTCAGTGAGCAGGAAAGTTCACAAAAATAATTTGTTTCTTTCAAAATGCAACATTTCTTCACAACACAAAGGGTCTCAGTTAGTTGACAGCCTTAAAGACAGAAGTTCTTTATTCCATGTTACATAAATGGCATTGAAAGAAAAGTGACCTTAGAATCTTAACCTAAAAAGTGTAAGTTTTCTTTTGTTTAAAAACAAAATAATAAAGAAAGAAAAACTGAGGAAGGGAGCCAAGAAAAAGAATCTCAAGTTATCCGAGAATGAAACAAGTTATTTCAACTTTTCAGATCATCTAAGAACAAACAAAATGCAACAGAAATAGCAGAAACAGTACCTCCCTTTTTTCTTACATTCTTAATAAGAATATGAATAACAGAACACCGGGGTGGCTCAGTTGATTAAGCCTCTAACTTCAGCTCAGATCATGATGTCATGGTTCATGAGTTCAAGCCCCACATGGGGCTCTCTGCTGTCAGCACAGAGCCCGCTTCGGATCTCCTATCTCCCTCTGCCTCTGCCCCTCCCCGACTTGCTCATGCTCTCTGTCTCTCAACACTAATAAGTAAACATTTTTTTAAAAAGAATATAAATAAGTAGTGTTCTACACTGGTTCAAACTGAACCTTTTAGTAGCTTGAGTACAAACAGAGAGCCAAGAGTTACTGCCTACTTTATTCATACATCGTCACCTACAGGCTCAGATGCTTTTGTTTCCAAGTGTGCTCTAAGACCTTCAGAAGCATTTGGGAAATCTGTTCTAACTTATTAGCAGGTGTTTAAAGAGCACTTCTGGAAAAGTACTGCATGAATTTATAGAAAGGGAATTAGCATCAGAGTCATGAGCAAGTTAATTTACCATAACATTAATGAAGCTTAAGTTTCTAGCAATGTGTTTTCGCAGTCATATGTTTTTGTAAAATTTGCAAAAATGAAATACATTTGTCCTCAGTAAGGTGACACCACTATCTCTTTGGCTCTGACTTTTCCTTCCATCACACTTTCTCGCTAACGCAGGTGTCTTAAAGTGGCCACAAACATTTTGAGATCCAAGGGGATCCAAGCTAAGTTGGTATACATTTAGATCTGGCTTGGTGAGATAGTTATGTGGTTTGCAGTTACTTCCACGTATGAGTAAGCTATGACCCACTGTTCCCAACACAAGAATGACTTTCAGGGATATATCTACCACCCATTGTGCAAACTAACCCACTGTCAGGATTTGAAGGTGCAGAGACAGATACTGTTTAGCCATATGTCTGGCGAGTGTGATGGAAGGCACTACTCACTGCTGTCCTGTTACGCTTGCACTATGTCCTTTGTGCCTTTGCTCTTCCTATTTTTCCCACCTAGCCCTGCCTTTCCGCTTCCTCCGGTGAAAACCCAACACAAGATCCGATCAACTGTCATTTCCTCAGTGAAGCTTCCCCGAGTATAGAATAAATCTCTCCATCTGTTTTCCATTCTGTTGCTTTTGTTTGTGTCTCTATCTAAAAATAAACACTAAGTTGTATTTTAGTTATTCGTGAACATGACTGTTTCTTCCACTACACTGCAAACTCTTTAAGGACCAGAAAATGTCTCACTTAACTTTGTACTTGACACAATGTAGACCACGGTGTCAAATAGTGGTGCTTAGAAAATGTTGATGTGAACTTAATTTTCTAAATTGGTCTGTTCTTTTGTTAACATGAAGCTGAACATATTTATTTGCCTCACACACTGTTTCTGCTGTTAGAACAGGGCTCCTGCACAAAGATATAAAGATTGAGACACACATATACACACATATCATTGATATGTAAACAATTAAAAACCTAGTAATCTAAGTCCTCGTGGCTTCATAAAATGAAGTTCTAGGTAGTAAATTAATCTTTGCAAGACTAAGGGCTTAAAAGAAGACAGAAAAGACCATTGAAGGTCGCAATTTGCATATTGATCTAACTGTATGCTTATTCTCTTACAAACACATAATTAACTTTGCTTTTATTGAATTTTGGTTCTAAACCAATTTTATGGTCATAGTTTCACTAGTAATTTCGGTGAAGGATGAGAGACAGGTGTTAGTTAAGAAGATCACATTATACTAAGTATCTGCATATTAGATTTAACACATACCAAATGTATTGCTTTGTAGGTATCGGATTTGATCAATAGTTGTGTTCCATTCTTATAATATTTCTTAGGGCCTGAAACATTTCACAGTTAAGATTACATTGGGTCTTAAGGTTGTAATGCAAAGGAGATATACAAGTAAGCCGTAATTAGAAGCACCAATTACCTGGTATGAAAGGAGAAGAATTAATTGTGGTAATATGATCTCTCCTTAAGTACTGTAATTTTATAAAATGTCTTTCCTGTGATCAGAGATAGTAGTAGAAAGTGTGGTGATTTGGGAATTAGAAGATTGAGGCTGAGTCCTGGCTGTGCCATTTATTAGTTGTATGACTCTGAACAAGAAGATGGTTTAACTCAAAAGCTCTCAGTTTTCTCATGTGCAAAATAGGAATAATTATATTTAATATTAACACTTGTTCTGCCTACCTTAAAGGTCTCTTTTGAGGAGTCGATGAAATTCATTTGTTGATTCATCAGCCAGAATTTAGTACCTATGCCAAATAATGGATATTTAAAAGATTTGTAAATTTCAAAGCCCTATAGAAGTAAAGGGGGGTATTTAACACAGAAAATATTTGATTTGGGTACTGAATATTAGAGTAAGAAACATAAATACAGAACTTCTGAGATATCTTACTGAACAGAAAAATGGCATTTTAATTGGCGCAAAGCCCTGACCCTGTAGCTTAGGCAAAAGACAAACATTTCAGCATTTTCTCCATAACCTAACACCAATGCTGAACTCATCCCACATATGTAGGAAATTCTAAGTATGTGTGTATGTACATCTATACATACATTCATGAACACAATATATATAATACAGAGTATTATGTATACACATATATATGTATGTACGATATGTATGTATATTTATGTATGTGTATATGTATGTGTGTATATACATCCATATATATGTATACACACAAACAAACATCCAAATGCCATACTCCAAAGTTTCAGGACTTGCACATGGTTGAATTCTAGGGCAGCTGATGCAATAGATTAAATCTGGACCAGGATGGCTCCAGTAGGAAAGCAAAGGTCAGAGTCACATTCAGGATGCCCTGGCAAGTCCAGGATATCGGCTATCAAAAATATGTGTATGGCTCACTCCTTTGTACAGTCAGTCCTAACTGCTCTAGAGAGAAAACAAACAGAAGAAAAAACAGTCCCTAATCTCAAACTGCTCGCAGTTCAGCTGAATATCAGAAAAGACATAAGCGTCTTCAGAAACATTCACAGAACAGCTCATGTGAAAATGAATACCATATTGTGCAGTCTATCTGTTTCTTCAGTATCTCACTTGGCCCCTATAAGAATAGTCCAGAAAAGCCACTTGCCTGAGAGCAAGAGGAAAAAAAGGGCGAGGGCGGGGAGGTTTATAATATGCTGGTCGCCCAGCTGAAAGCTTTACTTGAAGAAACAAACTCATAGCTTTTAAGTAAGTATTCCAAACAGTAAGTTCTAGTAAGTAACATAACCAGGTTGCAAACCAAAGTCTGATTCCAATGCTCTTAATCACTATACCATATGATAACTCGTCGGACAACACTGAAAAATGTAAATGTTACTGGGCTTTTTTTTTTTTTTAGAATTCTTAGTAAGTGTTAATAAAATTCTATTTAGACTACTTCCATGCCCTACCTCATAATACATGAAAACCACTGTGGTAGATTGAGTACAAAGGGACTGGACAGTGAAAATGGATTTGAACACATTCCAACTGACTTAGGCTGAAGGAATATCAAGATGCTTGTTAGTTGAGAGTTAACCCAAGATCCCCATCTGCTCTTTTAGAGAACCAAGCAGGAAGTGTCAGAAAGAGTACTGAGGGCAGGCTGTCATGATGAGGAAGGGGAGTCTTAGTGATAGCTAGACACTATTCCGTCTAGAGCAGATCCAAACTTTAAGAGTGCCCCCAAACCAACTGATGTTCTTAGGGGCAAAGGATTCCCTCTTTTCGGAACAAAATATGTCTTGGCACATGCTGTGTGCTCTCCCTGGAATACTCTTCTCCCCATATCTCTGGAAAAATACTTCTTTTAAGACTCAGCTCAAATGTCAGGTCCATGGCACTGCCTTCCCTGACTCTCCCAGACACCCAGGATTATCAGTAGTTAACTCTTGTATTATAGAGCTTGCTCTCTCGCTGTGTGTGTGTGTGTGTGTGTGTGTGTGTGTGTGTGTGTGTGTTTGCCCCACCATTCCGTCTCACTTATATATTGCTTGGTCCATGCAAAAGTGTTGCACAAAAGTGCAGGTTGTGTAAACCATTCTTACAGTAAAACAAGTCAGGCTGCCTCCCTAAAACATCTGAAATTGTATGCACATTTATAAAGTAAAGACATCGGTACTGCAAGTGAACGGCATCATTACCTGAAATGATGGAATGTTCTGTCCCTTACATTAGGCCTGGTGGAGTGTTCACTCTGCTCGTGTTGAAGTGATGGTCTAGAAAAACCTTTATACATTTGAGGCACCAGAGGGTAATCTCACTTACCTGAAGACTATACTTCTGAATATGAAACTATATGGAGAGGCTACATGGTGAAGTAGAAAATCAGAATACCTGGATTACAGTCCTAACTCTGTAGGCTTGCAAGTCATTGAAACTTGGGCCTCCGTATTCTTTCTCTAAAACAAGGGAGTTGGTGAGACCAGATTTTTCTCAGGTCCTTTTCTGCCTGAAAATATATTATAGGATTCTGTCATACAATGAGGGCCTTGAGGGGTGCTTGGCTGGCTCAGTTGGTGGAACATCGACTCTTGATCTCAGGGTTGGAAGTTCAAGCCCCACATTGGGTGTAGAGATTACTTAAAAATAAAATCTTTTAAAAAATGAGGGACTAGAACTCAAGGAGCAATGCAAACTCAGAAACAGGCTTTGCATGCAAGCATGGCAGTGCAGTGAGCCCATCCATGAGCCTGTCCCACATGACGGAAGCACATCCGAGGATGGGCAGACAGGGTCTTCTTCTTCTCCCTCTACCCTTAAACAACACCTAACTGAGTTGAACCTTGCTTGAGTCTCTGCTTCGTTGTCTTTTCTTGACTGCCTGCAATCAAAGCATTCTGGATTTTATTTCAGGATCGTAAGTTCATCATAAAGTGATAAATTGTATAGGAATTCTGCATTATTATTATTCCTAGACTTTACAGAAAACAATATGTAACTGAAAGACCTACAGAATCTTTCCCCATTGCATCTATGTATGTGTGTCTTAAATTTAATGTGCTATTCCTTTCCCGCACATACACACACACAAATATTCTCACATAAAATGATAACCTACTACTATTTAAAATAATATATTGATGAATACTGTGTAACCCAAATTCTATAGAAATATCTATTATTTACATTTCATCATTTGATACTTCCGGTAAACATATAATACTTTTCCAAACTATTCAACTTTGTTATGGACCAAATACCTTTATTAAATGAATATAGGTCAATGATAAAGTACTAACGGCAGGGTTTGAATCTTTTATTTCTTTTTTTTAAGATTTTATTTTTAAATAATCTCTATACCCAATGTGGGGCTCAAATTTATAACCCTGAGATCAAGAGTCGCACACCCGACCAAATGAGCCAGTCAGGTACCCCGGGTTTGAATCTTTTAAAATTACTACGTCTCTAGTCAAAATGTTCTAGAAATCCAAACTTCATAGTCTTCATAAAACTTCACAGTCTAATTCATAAATAAAGAAGGACTTATATATGAATTTCATGATATCTGGGACTTGTTTTAAAATACTTTATCACCACCCCTCCCAAATAGTGAAAAGAATAGGTGAATGGAGATTGGCAAAATATTATGACTTAGTGAAGCTGAAAGAGGGATACACAGGAATCCATTATACTGTTCTATTTTTATGTATGTTTGAATTTTCCCATATAAAAAGGTTTTTTTAAGTTTATTTATTTTTGAGAGAGAAAGAGAACACAAACGAGGAGGGGCAGAGAGAGGAGGAGAAAGAGAATCCCAAACAGGCTCCACATTTCCAGTGCAGAAGGTGATGCAGGGCTTGAATTCACGAACCAAAGAGATCATGATCTGAGCCAAAATCAAAAGTCGGATACTTAACTGACAGAGCCACTCAGGCACTCCTGAAAGTGTTTTGCCTCTACACAGAGCTTAGCACATCAAAAATTCTCAACGAACATACAATGAATAGAATATATTAATACATGAAAATGTTTTTGTTTTTATTATTTTCAGAGAGAGAGAGCACAGCGTGAGCAGGAGAGGAGCAGAGAGAGAGGGAGACACAGAATCTGAAGCAGGCTCCAGGCTCTGAGCTGTCAGCACAAAGCCCAACACAGGGCTCAAACCCACACACCATGAGATCATGACCTGAGCGGAATTCAGACGCTTAACCAACTGAGTCACACACGCGCCCCAATAAATGCAAATGTTTTTGAATTCCAGTGTGAATTATTGTAACCACTGAAAAATTATATTATCTTCTCAAGTGTCTTTAGTGTTTGCTTCTCTTGTAGATTATATAATTCTTCAACCCTATTACCTTCTTTGGGATCTAGAAATTATATCTAAAGGTGAAAGGAAGCTTGTATATCATCAACAATTAACATTTACAGAATACTCCCTATGTAAACATGGACTCTTTTTAAAATATAACACAAGAGCATTGAATGTTATCTACTGAGAAACATCTTTATGAAACCACAGAAAAACCACAGATGAAAAACAAAGGCCATTCCCATATACAGAAAAATGCATTTCATCACATTTGTGTTAATTACTACCTGTCCTAATTCTAATATACTTGTCATCACTTCCTTACTATATTAATCCAAATGAGCCTATTGCCACTACATGCAAAACCAAACCACACTGACAAAACTCACTATGTATCAGGACACCTAGCAGGCTCAGTTGATGGAGTTGTGAGTTCGAGCCCCAGGTTGGCTATCAAGATTACTTAAAAAAATAAAATCTTAAAATAAAATAAACTCCCCATGTATCAACTTTAGTACTATATACTACTTTTGAGATGCTCTGTCACTCACAACTATGACTTTTTACCACATTCATGTTAGCATTGCACCAATGTGGCCATTCAAGTTTCCCTGACACTTGAGATCTAATCTCTTAGCAGATTTCAAGCATACAATGCATTATTGTTAACTGTAGTCATCGTGTATGTTAGGTCTCCAGATATTATTCATCTCATAACTGACGGGGGTATTGTAAACTTGAAATTTGCTAAGAGAGTAGAACTCAATGTTCTCATCAAAAAAAAAAAAAAAAAGATAACTATGGGAGGCTACAGATATATTAGTTTGATTATAGTAATCACTCCACCACGCATATATATATCGAAACATCATGTTATAGACCTTAACTATCTATAATTTTTATTTGTCAAAAATATATTTTTAAAAACCCATGTAAAGTCAGCCTTTTAAGAATAACTTCTTGTCGCCATGCACGGATTTTAAAAAAGCCTTAGCCCAAAAAGAAAAATCATTCTGTCCTGAAAGAGTGGTCACAGAACCTTACTCCCACATTTAAGCTTGGTAAGAATTTCACCAGCTAGAATCTAAACTGCTTTAGGCTTTAGGAGGTAGAGTGTGTGTGAACAAAACACTTTCATTATCTATTTCTACCTGTAATAGAATCTGAGACCAGCATTTCTCTTTTCACTTTCACCATACTTTTTGAACTTTAAAAAAGGAGTTCTTTTGAACTTAAGAAATAGACATAATACATTAACCATAAATGAATCCTACTTTGAAAAAACATTATGGGTATTTGGGGGACAAATGGAGAAATTTGAATATGGATAGATTTTTAGATGATATTTGGGAATTACTATTGATTTTCTTACGTATAATATTGATACTGTGAATAGGTGGGAAATTTTCCTTACTTTTAGGAAGTATTTTAGTAAGTCTTTAGGGTCGAACTGTCATGACGTCTGAAACTTTATATTTTTAAAGATTTTAAGTAATCTCTACGTGCAATGTGGGGCTCAAACCCAGAGCCCTGAGATCAAGGGTCGCAAGCTCCACTGACTGAGCCAGCCAGGCGCCCCTCTGAAACTTTATTTGAAATGCTTTAGACAGATAAAAAGATAAAGGCAATAAGGCAAATTGCTAAAAATTTGTGAGTCCAGGTGGAGGGTGTACATTCTGGTATGCTTTTAAATTTTGCAAAATAAAAACTTAAAAAGAAGCTCTTTCTTGTACTTTACTGAGACATGCTGAAGGGTGACCTAGGAGAATAATGTATGAACACCAATGTGCCCTTTTGACCTACAAGAGTACTTTTAAAACCAGGTTACTCACTGCCCAAGGGTTCCATGGCTGGGAAACACACAATGAGGAGCCAAGCCCATCACAAAGGTATCAGTGATGGCTATCACCTCCTCAGCAAACTGCTACCTCCTCAGTACACAGTGCCCTCAGCCACCATCTCCAGATCAATACGGCTATCAATGACAGATGGTCAAAGCATCCCTATCCACTCAGGTCATTCTTAGTTCACATGGTCCGGCAGGATTTAGGAGTCTTGTGTCATTAGACCGTCTTTAGAAAACAATCTAGCCATTAAAGGCGGAAGCAGGGTAACGTAATATGTCAGACAGCACATTGTTGACAGTTTAAATATACTCAGAAAGCTTAACATGTGTTGATTTTCTGCGTGTTATCATTACGTTTTTACTGGAGGAGAATGTGTCATGAAAACATAAATGCATGCTGGAAGCAAAGCTACAAAAAGACTTCTGTCACAAACCATTTCTAGACACACTATAGGTAGGAAGAGAAAGTAATATTTTTCAGCATTGATTTGATCAAAATTGTAATTTCTGTAGAAAGAAGAAGGAACTTCGGGTCCAAATATAATTTTTAATGTGGTTTAGAGTTCACAGAATCTGATTTGAGATCCATTCAGTTTGGAGACAGAACATAAACAGGTCGCCGACCTCAAAAGAATCTGTGCGGTAACATTTCACAAGAACGCCAACAATTTTCTAGTCAATGCGATATTGCCATCCCTTTACTACATAACCCCGTATTTTCACTGTTAATCACTCAGCCTGTCTCTTGAGTTCCCCAAGGTAAGGTATCACCACTTCTGCCCCATCAGGCATAAACGCACAAACAACACAAGGAAATACTGATGAGGCCCTACATTTACAACAAATAAATATCCCTTCCCTATTTTAGTATTTAAATAAAGTATACTCACCAGTAATTAGGATTAAAGTAAAAATAGCTCTATAAATAGTCACTAAGTGAGTTATAGATGCATCAGAAAATCCATTTTGCTAATTTCAAGCAAGACCTGGGAACGCATTTAGGCATTTATGTTTATGACATACAAATACCAGATTTATTACTATCAGGAGACAAATTACTTCTTGCACAAGTACTACTGACTTTGTTATCTGAGGCCTGGACTTGGCCCAAAGTGTGTTGACTCACAATATTTTCCTTCATGGCAGAATTTCCATCAACAGTCGCTTCAAATTTAAAAACAGACCCAGATTGTTCAGAGCGGCAGAGGAGGAAGACGGTTCAGCATTGGTGAGCGATGTGGTCACTGAACACAATGACCTAGTTCTGGTCAAGGAAAAGTCACAAACACTCCATTTAGAAAGAGAACTTAAAGATTTTTTCGGGAGAAAAAAAATAATTTCTTTAGGGAGCAACTTCCTTCAGGCAAATCTCAAAAATAAATGGTAACATTTATATAGGAGTTGCTATAATGCTTCCTCACTGACAAGAGAGAATTAGAAAACAAGAGAATCTTGGCCTCTAGAAAAGCAATGGGAAACCTCTGGCCCCGGGTTTAATTTCTTCTAGCCAGACCATGAAAAGTTTTCTAAAACCAAGTGTCTTTTGAGCCTCCCTTCTCCACCATTAAGAGCAACAAATACAGCTGTGCAAACAGCAGGAATGTGTGCTCCTGTGGTTAGATGCATGCCCTGGCTCTTCCAGAATTCTCTTCCAGACGGGTGCGTGCGAACCTCTGAGTCAGCAGCCCCAGAGGGAGGAGGAGACGTCGGCAAAGGTGAACTCCAGCCTGAGCCAGTAAGAGAAGACACAAGACAGGTGGGTGGGGATTCTTGGACAACAAAAAGGGAAGATTCTGACAGCTGACAAGAAGGAAGGTAAAGGTTGAAAACCCCACAATTGGAGCTGCAGGGAACACACGTGGGGAGGGCGAGAAATACTGCTTTTTCTTTCTTAGCCATTTTTAGATCTTTCTTATTAGTTCTTTTGCCACCTTCTTTTTTTTTTTTTTTTTTTTTTTGCTGGTGAGAACATGGGCTTGGGAGCCGTTGTCAGGGTTTGAATCTCGGCCCATCGTGTATTTGCTGTGTGGTTCTGATAATTTAAGTTACGTCTCTCCACTCTGACTTCCTCATCTGTAAAATGGAGAGAATGGTACTTACCTCATGGAGTTGCTGTAAGGAAGGAACAGGATAATATAAAATACACAGCAGGCGTCATAAGTTGGTGCCTAAAAACGCGTTAGCACCTTTCTTTTCCTCCTCCTTTTATTCTTCTAGTCTATATGCCTTCTTCTTAACTTTCTTCCACATCTGCTAGAACTTTGGGCCCCTCACTTCATTATTCATTTTCTAGGGGTCGGTGACCACGGATGGAAAGATTTCCCAATCCCTGGAGTGAATGGGATGTTCAGTTGCAAGGGCTGATAACCTTCATGGTTGTCTGAATCTCAAAAGACTGAGTTTCCTGCTGATCTGATGATGAGCAATTTTCATAACAAGAAGTTTCAAGGAATCTGGGAACTAGAAGAGAAGAATGCCTGGCTCCTCTTAATCAGAGAATGTTATACTTGGATTCTCTCTCTCCAAGACTGATCCAGCAGTTAGAGACTCCAAGACACCGAACAGCCTAGCCTTGGTGCAATCCTGTGTCCCCATCCTATGCAACAGCGAGACCTGAGCTCCGGGGGACTGCTTTATTAAAAGCAAATTTCAAGAGAAGAATAGTAAGTCTGAACTGCATCCATAGAGAAGAATAAATTCCGTGTTCAAAGTAAAATGAGTCATAGCTCAAATTCCAACATTTGTCGGTTCTGCGCTAGCAATGCAAGTACTGGGAACTGTTTTGGGGGAGGTGCATGAAAGGAACCCCAAATTCGTTTCAGGAAGCAACCATGATTTTTAAAATATTAAATGTTTATTCATTTTTGAGAGAGAGAGAGAGACAAAGCACAAGTAGGGGAGGGGCGGAGAGGGAGAAACAGAGTCAGAAGCAGGCTCCAGTCTCTAAGATGCCAGCACAGAGCCCAACACGGGGCTCAAACTCACAAACTGAGAGATCATGACCTGAGCTAAAGTTGGACACTTAACCAGTGAGCCACCCAGGCGCCCCAACCAAGATTTTTTTTAATAAGGAGTAAAGGGGTAGGAGAGAGCAAGTATGAAGAAGGAGGAGAGAGAAGGAAACATCTAGAGAAGCAGTTTCCCCTTCTTCCTAGCTTCCAAGAAGAGTGCCCCTTCAATGGGCAGACTGGAGAAAGGCACTTCCAGGTGGTGTGCCTACACTGGGCAGCACTGAGGGCTGCTCCGTCCTTCTCAGAGCTCCTCAGTCCCCTAGCCTTCCGGACACATCTCTATTCCATTCCTCCTCCCCTGTGCCCTCCCTGATTAGTCCTCAGAGTTCGCTCCTTGGGGACTCTAGAAGCTCTAGCTGAACAATTTTATTTATTTCTATGGTTTTTCCTACCCCTTAAATAGTGACAACTCCCAACCATACACCTCGTAACCCGTTGTCTCTTCTAAAACCCAGAAGCCATACTGGTCATAGTCAGCAGGCTGGCGATTGTGTCTAAAATCAAAGTTCTTATCTCCATGCTTCCTAAACCTCTTGCCACTGTCTACATGGTATCTACGAGTTCTCAAAGTAAAACCAGCTCTGAAGTCGTTCTTAATGTTTCTTCTACTTTGACTCCCAAATCCGATCTCTTACCAAGTGCTCTTGATTGCACCTCCCGAATCTCTCCCCAGTCTACTCTACTCTTCCAATCGTCTGAATGGAACTCCCATAATCTCCCACCTGGACTTCTAACTAACTTCTATGTTGCTGGTATCTTTTCTGGACAGCCTTGTATCAAAGCGATCTTTCTTAAATGCGTTGGAGCCCCACAACAGACTCTGTGCTGACAGCTCAAAGCCTGGAGCCTGTTGCAGATTCTGTGTCTCCCTCCCTCATTCTGGCCCTCCCCCACTCACACTGTCTCTCTCTCTCTCAAAAACAAACATTAAAAAAATTTTTTTAACTCCAAATCCAAAGAAGTTTCTTTATAACTTCCTTCAGACTTCTTTAACATCCTCACGTCTTGCAATTCTCCCCACTGCATTCCACAACCCTATTTCAAGCCCTACATGGAATTCAGTCATACCAAACTGCTTGCCACTACCCCAACCCATGATCCTTACATTTTGCTTTTGCGTGTTCCGTTCCCTGCATATGAAATGCTTTTTCCTGCCTGGTGAGCTCCTCCACGTTTTTTTAAGATGAAGCTCAAATGTCATTACTCTGTAACATTTTCGCTCATTGCCCAATAAATTACTTACATCCACCTATAGGATACTTGGTCTTTTATTAGGGTACTTTTCTTCCTTTTTTTAATTGTTCATTATTTTAATTTCAGTAGAGTTAACATACAGTGTGATATCAGTTGCAGGTGTATGACACAGTGATTCGACAATTCTGTACATTACTCAGGGCTCAGCATGGTAAGTGTACTCTTAATCCCCTTCACCTATTTCACCCATTCCTCCACCCACCTCCCGACAGTTGTCAGTTTATTCTCTATAGTTGAGAGTCTGTTTCTTGGTTTGTCTCTCTCTTTTTTCCCCCTTTACTCGGGTGTTTTGTTTCTTAAATTCCACGTCATATGGTATTTGCCTTTCTCTAACTTATTTCACTTAGCATAATATGCTCTAGCTCCATCATTGTTGTTGCAAATGGCAAGATCTCATTCTTTCACATAGCTGAATAGTTTTCAGTGTGTATTTATACCACTTCTTCTTTATTCATTCACGTATCGACAGACACTTCGGCTGCTTCCATAATTTGGCCACTTTAAATAATGTTACAAGAAACAGGGGTACGTGTATCCCTTTGAGTTAATGTTTTTGCATTTTGGGGGTAAATATCCTGTGGTGCAATTCCTGGGCTGTAGGGTAGTTCTATTTTTAACTTTCTGAGGACCCTCCATACTGGTTTCCACACTGGCTGCACCAGTTCGCATCCCCACCAACCATGCATGGGGGTTCCTTTTTCTACACATTCTCACCAAAACATGTTGTTCTTGTGTTCTTGATTAGTCGTTCTGACAGGTGTCGTGGTTTTGATGTGCATGTCCCTGGCGATGTGTGATATCGAGCATCTTTTCATGATGCTTTGGCCATCCGTACGTCTGCTTTGGAGAAATGTCTATTCATTTCTTCTGCCGATTTTTTAATTGGATTATTCATTTCTGGGGTGTTGCATAAGTTCTTTATAGATTTTGGATATGTCATTTGCAAAGATCTTCTCTATCAGGGTACTCTTCAAGATACGCTGCAAGTAATGGTCTACATATTTGTCTCCCTGAACAAATGAGACCAAGATTGTAAGCTTCCAAAAGACAGGCATCAGCTCTGATTCCTTTTGGTGTCCCCAAATGTTCACTAAACACTCAATAAATGCTAATGGATATCAAGAGATTCAGCTCTCCACACAAAAACGGAACCCTGGGACTCCCCAGAAAGTGTTCCTCTTTCCCAGAGAAAGTTCTTCAGGCCCGTGGAGTCTTTTCTATGTATCAACCCATAGCTGGGTTAAGCTCATAGCTGGAATAAGATCAGAATATTTTCCTTCAGTTTAAAAGAGGACTTGAGAAGGGCGTCTGGGTGGCTCAGGGGGTTAAGCGTCTGACTTAGGCTTAGGTTGTGATCTCATAGTTTGTGGGTTCAAATCCTGAGTCACTGGCTCTGTGCTGACGGGCTCAGAGCCTGGAGCCTGCTTCGGATTCTGTGTCTCCCTCTCTCTCTGCCCCTCCCCCATTCATGCTGTCTCTCTCTCTCTCTCAAAAGTAAACATCTAAAAATTTTTTAAAAATAAAAATAAAAGAGGAATTGAGAGGAGACAGGCGAGCTAGAGAGGGAGGGAGGAAAAGAGGGATGGACGGCCTCTCCTTTAAGAATCCAGTGTGCTTTTCCTATATAGAGAGACCTTATTCCTTGTTTACAAAGTTGGGGACTCAATAGAACCTTCCCACAGTGCTCTGTATTTAGTAGACACTTAAAAAGCACTTGAATAAATTAATCCGCAGGCAAATGGTATCTAGTTGGCAGGCAGGTTGCACTGGAAATAAAAAACAGCTTCTCACTCACTTTAGCTTTGCTTTCTCCTGTGTCTTTTTCTCTCTCTCTTTATGCACCTCTGTCTCCCTTTCTTTCTCTTTCTTTATTTAACTGAGTTCATTTCTGACAAGCAGAGAAAAGTTAAAGTGGCCACTAGGAAATTTTTCCAGCCTCTATACTCAAATACCCTCTGGAAAAATACACTTGACATACAGCCGCAGCACATACAACTGGGTATCTTAACTGTAAATCTAATGTAATGATTGTTCCTTTAGATATTTCCTTAATTTTATGAGAGTAATAAATACACCCTTTAACGACTATAGGTTCAAATCATTTCCAAATGACGGATTTTCACTGTATGGCTACCGTTTGTTTCCCTTATGTAAATAACTAAATATTTCTAAATTGCCCCATTAACATATAGAAAAACATTTGCTATTTATTTTTAAATGGCTAAGGGGCAGGTTATAAGCATAGTGCCAAAAAATGAGCTCTATAACAATTCTCTAAGCATATTAGGTAGGAAATGCAATATTTATGCAGTAGAAACTGTAATACTAAAACCCAACAAGCTTGTAGAAATGTGTCCTTTTAAAATATAAACTATTAAAACATTTTGCAAAAATAGGAAGAGAAATCTTTTAATGCCGCTTCCATATCAAAGTTCTCAGGACTTTGCATTTATACAGAGCAGAGTTCATGAACTCCTGCTAGCCATGTTAACAATCTACCAGGCTTCTAAAGACTCGGCAGGGGTTCGAATTAGAAGGCTCTGCCTTCAACATCAATAACAGGGGCAGTGACACTCAGGGGAGTTTTCCACTGTGCTCTCCAAGGAGGGCTCAGCATATTCAGGGACCGTAGCCCATAAAGGAAAGAGGTCTATAGTTAGTAATTCCAAATAAAATCTAGAGGGACACATTATTTCAGAGTTTGTTTTTAAGCAGTGAGAGTGTTTTATAAATTACATATATGTCTGTATATGTGTTATAGGCACATATTTTGTGTATTAGGATATATATTATGCTAACAGCGATACTTCTTATTTTATTATTTTTTTATTAAAGTCTTTTTTTTTTTTAGTTTATTTATTATTGAGAGCCAGAGAGAGAGAGAAAGAGAGAGAGAGAGAGAGAGACAGAGAGAGAGAGAGAGAGAGAGGGAGAGAGAACAAGCTGGGGAGAGGCAGAGAGAGAGGGAGACACAGAATCCGAAGCAGGTTCCAGGCTCCAAGCTGTCAGCACAGAGCCTGATGGCGGGCTCGAACGCACAGACCGTGAGATCGTGACCTGAGCTGAAGTCCAGCGCTTAACGGACCGAACCAGCCAGGCGCCGCGATACTTCTTATTTTAAAGAGCCTTACGACTTAAAAGGAATTTTGGGGGGCGCCTGGGTGGCTCGGTCCGTTAAGCGTCCAGCTTCGGCTCAGGTCATGATCTCACTGTTCATGGGTTCAAGCCCCATGTCGGGCTCTGTGCTGACAGCTCAGAGCCTGGAGCCTGCTTCAGATTCTGTGTCTCCCTCTCTCTCTGTCCCTCCTCCGATTGTGTTCTGTGTCTCAAAAATAATAGATGTAAAGAAGTTATAAAAAAACAAATAAAAATAAAACAGTTCTCATCCAATTCCCTTTCTTTAATCCCTTCTCCATAAAAGCCTGTTTTGTTTTTGTTTTTGTTTTTGTTTTAACTCAGCGATGGGGGCTTGGTAAAAAATACAGCTCAGGAAAAGGACAATATTCAAATCTTAAGGCCGAGTTACCAATTAATCTTTTGGTATTTTCTCTTCTTTGTGGAGGCCCAAACGGTATAAACTGTCTAAACTACCTGTATGTCCTGTTGCTGCCTGTGGCAGGAAGACCGTGTATCACATTCTGTCCATTTGCTTGAAGCCGAAGCTGCACATGGCTGCGATCTCTGAAGCAGTGTCTGTTCTGTGGTGCAGGCAACACTAAGAGTATCTATACACGTGATCTGCATTCTGGTCTCCTGGATCTTTGATTTTTAGAAAGCTCAAACATCACAAATCCATATATTTAAAATGCCCAAATTTGTTTTCCTTTCAGCTCATCACTAGCGTGGCAGTTAGTGCGCGAGAACAAAGACTTCTGTGAGATTGCATGGGGTTGTTGTTAACTGGTCTCCAGTTAGGCTGAATAATACACTAAATTTTGGATCCTTTCTGATAAAGTTAATTCAGTAGGGCCAAAACTAGTGATTTCGTAATAATCTCAATCTTACCTGTCCCTAACGCCAGGAAGCACATCCATGGTAGTCACAGCAATTTACGCTAGGGAGCTAAATCTTGTCTCTTTTTTGTCTCTCCACATTACCACATGCACAAATTCTGCCTTTGGGGAAAGTGCTCTGTTATCTGCATCCACGGACAAGCTATTTATATTTGAATGCATTCGAATTGACAAAAAAAGAAAGTAAAAAAAGGGGGGGATAAGTTAATGGGAATATATAGGAAAATTTTATCAGAGTCAGCAATTTTTCCTCATTACTTTCTTTCTATATTCATTTCACCATAGCAAATGGTCACAGATTAAACCAAACTGTTGTCTGACTCAGTTATTTGACAATTCCATTTCTGGTGCAATGTCTTCCCCGAGAGGAAGCAATAAATTTTTTCCTTTTAATTTGCTTTAAAACTTGAGTCTTAAGACTAAGAACAAACCGAGGGGAGAGGGGGGTGTGAGAGGGGGGAGAGTGGGCGATGGGGCACAGAGGAGGGCACTTGCTGGGATGAGCACTGGGTGTCGTATGGAAAGCAATTTGACAATAAATTATTTTTAAAAATTGAGTCTTTCCCCTTCTTTTACTTTATTATTTTTTAAGTAATCTCTATAGCCAGCATAGGGCTCAAGTTTACAACCCCCGAGATCAAGAACCTCATCCTCTCACTACTGACCCTGCCAGGCACCCCTCCCCTTCTTTTTATTTTAACAATTTCACTTTCCTCAATATGAACGTTTGTTCACCCAATCCATCCAGCCCCTGGCAACCACCAATCTAGCTGCTGTCTCTACGAAGCGAAAACTATATGGACCTCATATAAATGGAATCACACAGTATTTGTTCTTTTGTGATGTGACTGGCTTAGTTCAGTCAGCATGACCTTTCCAAAGTTCACCCATGTTGTGTAGCATTTGCGAGAACGTCCTTCCTCTTTAAGGCTGAATAATATTCCATCATGTATAAACACCACTCTTTGTTTTTCCATTCATCTGTCAGTGGACACTTGAGTTGCTACCACCTTTTGGCTATTGTGAATAACTGCTGTGAATACCGCATTGTGTACAAATAGCCATCTGAATCTCAGCTTTCACTTCTTCTGGGCAAACACCCAATAGTGGAATTGCTGAATCATATGGAAATTCTCTGTTTAATATTTTTGGAAATGCCACACTGTTGTCCACAGTGGCCACACCATTTTACGTTTCTACCAGCAATGCACAAGGGTTCCAATTTTTCCACAACCTTATGAACATTTGTTATTTTGGGGGGCTTTGTCTTTTGTCATTATAATAGCCATCTAAATAAGTGTGAAGTGGGCTCTCATTGTGGTTTTGATTTGCATTTCCCTAATGATTCACGATGTGAAGCATCTCTTCGTGAGCTTATTGGCCATTTGTATAACTTCTTTAGAGAAATATCCAGGTCCTTGGCCCATTTTTTCGGTTTTTGTTGTGGTGGTTGTTGAGTTGTAGAAATTCTCATGTGTTCTATATGCAGATGTATGATTTGCAGGTATGTTCTCCCCATTCCATGTGTTGCCTTTTCACTCTGTTGATAGTGTCTTTACTGCAGTTTCAAGCTTTAATAATTTTCTTCAAGCTTTAATAATTTAATGCTACAAATTTTTATCATTTGAGACTTTAATTATGCAAATTTTTTGACTTATTTAGTTTTATAAATTTTGATTTATAAACTTTTAATTTTAATTTTTTCTTCCGGTGCCCCTGAAGATGCAAAAGAAGAAACAAAATTAAAATATTAAAATTCATAAAATTAAATATAAAATCAAATAAATAATTACATGATATTTTAATAAGTTTTAGGCATTTATACTTCTGAAATTATTAAAGCTTAAAACTTCCCTGAGACTTTTTTGACACCCTGTTTTAATTATGGAATCCACGTGGTAGATATATGGCTATGCTGTATAATTCATTTGACTCTTTTGTATATGTGAAATTTTTCACAAAAAAATTGGGGTCAAGAGGTAAAATTTAATTATGGTAAATTAAGAAGTACGTATGCAAAAAAAAGCTAAGCACAGTGATTATAAATATTATTGTATCCAAGAGAAAAATTTGTGGTGCAATCTTTGTTTCCTTCTGGAGAACTTTTTTTTCAAGATCTGTATTTATGGCCAAGGGGTGCTTTCCAGAGAGGTTTTCTTCCTCAAGGAACAATTGTAATACTTCCCAAGATTCTTTGGCATGTTAGAAAACAGTACCAAGATATTTTTTGACTCATTCAGTTGTTCCAAACATTTGTTCAGTAAGTGTTTCCCACACACCCGGCACAGTCCTCAGCAGTGCAACACAAATCATAAACAAAACACAATCCTTAACCATAGAAATGCATAGCCTAGTGGAGGACAGAGAAGAGGGCAGGGAACAACAGCCTCATGACAAAGTGTAAAAGCATCATGACAGTGCGTTCGGCATTATAGTATTACAGCAGACTGTGGAACAAAGGAAGAGTTCCCTAGTCTCCCTTACACATACAACTAAGGCTTCCCTGTGTAGGAGACAAGCTTGGCAGTGGGGTGAGGTAAATGGGTAGAAATTAAGAGAGGATTAAGGAATGTTTCAATCGAAGAGAACTCCATATGTAAAGTCTTAGCGGTCCCAGGTAACATGGTACATGTGAGAAAAAGCAAGGAACTACTGTGAAGAGCAAGTAGATGTCTGGAACAGGATGTTAATGCCCTGGTAAGAGAAGGAGTTTAAGACATTCCCAAAAACAATCCATTCTCAGCTGAAAGTGAACAACAGCTAACCTATTTGCCTAAAAATTTATTTCAGTTCAACGCAGATGTATTTTGGTTTTATTTTGTTTCACTTTACAAATCCTTTGAAACTATTTTAAAGTCTGAATTATCCAAATACAGTAATTGCTTTCATTTGGGATTATACTCTGTGAACTGAAATGGGCTGATGTGTAGAAAACAGGAAATACACGCATGGATGGCATGAAGACACTGAATCAGATCACACAATAACCTTGTATCAGCAGTCCTCAAACTTCAGAGAACACAAGTGGGCTACGTAAAATGCCAGTTGTATTGTCTCACCCCTGAGACTCTGACTCAGGAGATCTTGGGTGAAGAATCTAAATTTTTTTAAATAAATTCTATTATCTACACAGAATCCTGAGAGCCTTTGCACAAAAGCAGGAGGAGGGGCAGAGAGAGCAGAAGAAAGAGAAATCCAAGAAGGCTCTGCACTGTCACTGAAGAGCCCTACATGGGGCTCGAACTCACCAACCATGAGATCATGAGCTGAGCTGAAACCAAGAGTCAGACGCTTAACCAACTGAGCCACCCAGTGCCCTGGGAATCTGAACTTTTAACAAGACCACAAGAGACTCTTGTTTTAACTGTCTGCAATGGAAATTTTAAATCATATAAAATTAGAGACAACAGTGTAAGATTACCCACATCTCCAACACCTGGCTTCAATGAACAACACAGAACCAGTCTTATTTCATCTATCTCCCACCACTTATCTTTCGCCATTAATTTATTTTAAAGATAACCCGAGATCTTAATATTTTATCCATTAGTACTTGAATTTGTAGGGGCGCCTGGGTGGCTTCGTTGGTTGAACATCCAACATCAGCTCAGGTCATGATCTCACAGTTTGGGAGTCCGAGCCCTGTATCAGGCTTGCTGATGGTAACACAGAGACCGCTTCGGATCTTCTGATCCCTTCTCTTTCTGTCCCTCTCCCCCTCGCACTTGTACTCTCTCAAGAATAAATAAAACATTAAAAAAAATTTTAAATCCTTCAACTTGTGTCTCTGAAAAATACGACTTTTTTTTTTAACATGACTACCATACAATAATCGAACCTAAAGACCCAAAGCGATCCTAATACAGCAGCTTTACAGCTTCAGAAACACTGAACTGGTAGACTGTGGATGAGGGTAAGAAGTCAGTGACTGAGTGGACTGCTTAGGAAGACATAACTTGATTTATTCCATCCTGGATTCAAAATTTTTTGGTTCAAGAATAAGCAACTTAGGGGTACCTGGGTGGTGCTCTCTCTCTCTCTCTCTCTCTCTCTCTCTCTCAAAATAAGTAAATAAACATTAAAAAAAGAAAAAGAATAAGCAACTTAGAGGCACCTGGTTGGCTCGGTCAGTAAGGCATGCCGCTCTCAATCTTAGGGTCATGAGTTTGAGGCCCACACTGAATGCAGAGATTACTTAAATTTAAAAAAAAAAGAATAAGCAACTTAGGATTCATGCTGGAAAATCCACTGATTCTTTTTTCTTTTTCTTTTTTAATTTTTAATGTTTATTTATTTTTGAAAGAGAGAGATACACGGTGTGAGTGGAGGATGGGTAGAGAGAGGGAGACACAGAATCTGAAGCAGGCTTCAGGCTCTGAGCTGTCAGCACAGAGCCTGATGCAGGGCTCGAAACCACAAACTGTGAGATCATGACCTAAGCCGAAGTCAGACACTTAACCGACTGAGCCACCCTCTTCTTTCTTTTTAAATATGTCCAGTTCTTACTCAGTTAACATAAATAAATCACTGTCTCTCTAGAAGAAAGCTTGTTTTGTGTTATTAGTGAATCTCGCAATAAATAGCTTAAGTATAAATACCTAAGTTATAAGTTAGCAGATTTTAAATAGTTTTTCTAACCCTTTTGAAAAATAATTACATAAATGTTTCTTATTGCTGGGTGAGAAATACTACTTTACATACAGTTTTGGTTTCCTTTTATTTGTTATTTATTTATATTGAGAGAGAGGGAGCAGGGGGAAGGGTAGAGAGAGAAGAGAGAGAATCCCAAGCAGGCTCCGTGATGTCAGCTCAGAGCCCAGCTTGGGGCTCGATTCCACGAACCATGAGATCATGACCTGAGCTGAAACCAAGAGTCGGACGCTTAATCAAATGAGCCATCCAAGTGTCCCTACAGTTTTCGTTTTCCATTTATAGATATGATGGATGTATTATACCAAAAGAAGTATTTTCATGTTTATAAAATGTAATTTTTAGGTTTATTTATATTTTATTTAATAAGTTAAAATTCTTTTGGCACAGTATTAAATGCAGAAGCTACTTTAAAAAAAAAAAAAGAACTCCCTTATATTCAATGGTTAATGTTCCTGGTTGCTGCTCTCAAACCCATGCGATACTCAGTGTACAGTGTGGTGCCCAAGATTGCCCTGTGTAAGTAGACATTTAGATTCTTTGCAGGAGTGGGACTGATTCCCAATTACAGACGCCTATTGTTAGGCTTCTGAGTTTGCAATCATACTGAAGGTATGAAGAATGAAATCAAATCAAAACCTTATTTTGGTACAGTTTTGAAGTTTATACTTAAAACTGACTACCCCCTGGCCACGCGGAGAGCTGTTCAGTACGTAAGTCTGCCTTTACCTTAGGTTGGTTAGTGCAGTATTTTTGCATCTGTGGGACCTACTTGTTTGTTCAGTAGTTTGAACTATATATGATGAAATATATAATCTGTTAAGTGTTTATACAATAAATATTCAGCTGTGAAACTGGTTAAATAAAATTAATATATCTTAACACACACACACACACACAAAGAATAAGTAAGATATTCGGTTATATTTCTGAAATTGTCACCTTCCAATCTTCAAAAAACTTTTTCAAAAGTGTAGTTATTAAACTGATTTGAATTTTAAATGAAACTTTTCCAGGGCTATTGGTCAAATTTTTAAAAGAAAAAAAATTTGCTTTGGTTAAATTATATTTTTATACTTTATCAGTCTTCACAAAGGGGAAAACAAGTTACTCAGTTGGCTTTTCCTCCAGAATTACTTGGATTTCACAGTTATTTAGAATTTAAAAATGTTTTTCTCAATGAACCTCAGAAAAGTTCCCCAAAATAAGTAACAACATAGGTCCTGATAAGTTCCTTATAATTTAATTAACCCCAAATGTTAAAGAACCTTGCTATTTCTAATACAGTAATTACAGCCATAGAATGTACCTCTTGAAAATATGACTACAGAAAATTTTAGAGAAATCGGACTGCATGGCTTGGTCATACTAATACTTCTCTTTTTTTTTTGTATCTGCCTTATTATTATCCTCACTCGGGACAAATATTTATAAAAATGAAACCAATTATTTAACATTTCTGTCTTCTTTCATCTGGCTTCTTAAAAAAAAAAGAATAAACCTAAGAAGGGAAGTTAGGAAGGAAAAAGGAAGGAAGGAAGGAAAGAAGGAAGGAAGAAAGGAAGGGAGGAAGAAGGAAGGAAGGAACTGGAAGGGAAGGAAGGAGAGAAAGAAAACACAAACTCTAGGCTTACATGTGAATATCGGTAGTAATATTAAGTTTTCTTCCTTAACCATGCAAATTATGATATTTCTTTGCAATAATAATAAGTTAGAAGTATCTTCCATTTCACCATCAATCCATAAAAGAGTGTGTAACATTGATATAAATTATATATTTGCATATTTCAGGTATATTTCATTTTTTTAAGTACAGGGATAATCTGTTATGTCAGCTTGCAACCATTCCTTATTTATTAACAGAGGGAAAACCACGGATCCACGTGAAAACTATGACATAAGGGCACCCGGGTGGCTCAGTCGGTTGGGCAGCCGACTTCGGCTCGGGTCATGATCTCACGGTCTGTGAGTTCGAGCCCCTCGTCGGCTCTGTGCTGACGGCTCAGAGCCTGGAGCCTGCTTCAGATTCTGTATCTCCCTCTCTCTCTGCCCTTCCCTTGCTCATGCTCTGTCTCTATGTCTCTCAAAAATAAAATAAATTTTTAAAAAACTATGACATAAAACCCCACATATATAATTATTAAGCTTAGAAAGCTTATGATTAAACTACCTCTTGATCTTGTCATTCCAATAAGCCTTTAATAAACTGCTTAATATTATATGTTTAAGATATGTCATTTGTACTTGAAATGCTTTACACTTTACTGAGGTTTTTTATTTGACATGCGTCCAAGATACAAAGATAAATCTTCTCTCTTGCTCTTTGATAAGGTGTCAGAGCTCACTTAAAGGTTTAAGAATAGAGCTGTTGAATCATTTTTTTTTTCTATTGCAAGTTACATATGAGAATTGGTAGCAGCCTGCTGAAAGAACTGTACCTGTGCATAATAGTCCTTATCTCACCTCTATCTATCATGCTATCAATTTCTTTATTACAGCAGTTTACCTTTGGGCAGCTCATACACCAGCTGTCAATCTGTCCTCACCTTGAGACTTTGCAGCAAACCAAACTCAGGTGTACTGAAGCCTCTCAAGAATTGATTGTTTTCCTTCTTTCTCCAACTAGGACAGGTGCAGTCGGAACGCAAGCCTCTGGCACTCCAGATGTGCTTCGTCACAGTGCAGAGACGGGACTTTTTTATTTCTGCCTCCCAGGTCACAGCGTCTTATCCAGAAAATTCTAGATTTTCTTGTCCTCATTTTCCCTTTGCCCCCTACCCCCACATTCCCTCACTAAAGCATTTAAAATGGTAGCTTTTAAAAAGACTGAAACGACTCAAAAGCCCATCAAATGAATTATGGTGCTCCGTAAAATGCATTAGTATGCATTGTTGAAAAAAATAAAAAGGACGGAAATGAGGATGTTCTCTAAGTACTAACATGGAGAGACTTCCAAGATAAATCAAAAAGGAAGATACAGATTAATATTACCTTTTGCATTAAAAACGTTAAAAAAACATTCACAATTGTTTCTATATTCATAAAGAAACTCTGAAAAGATACACTGAACGTTAAACACTGGTTCCTGGCTGGAGTTGAGGTGTGTGCAAAGCAGGCATGATGAAGGACAGGAGAGTGGGAAGGACAATTTTCATGATATAGCATCTTATATCTTTTCATTTCTTTTCAAACTATATGATTATATTGCCAATTCAAAAATTTTAAATGTTTTTAATGCTTATTTATTTTTCAGAGAGAGAGAGAGAGAGAGAGAGCGCGCACGCGAGCGAGCATGAGTGGGGGAGGGGCAGAGATTGGGAGACAGAATCGGAAGCAGGCTCCAGGCTCCGAGCTGTCAGCGCAGAGCTGACAAACCCACAAACCGTGAGATCATGACCTGAGCCCAAGTCAGATGCTTAACCGACTGAGCCGCCCAGGCGCCCCGCCTAAAAAATTAAATTTTTTAAGAAGAAATAGTAGCTTCATTCAGTGCAAGGAAACCAAAAGAAAGAAAGAAAATACTGAGGAAGTCTCATTGTAAGACTACTGGCCCCTTTGAAAAGCATCAGTGATAGAAGCTACAAATGGTTCTGATTGAAGAGCAGTCTAAAAGATCTCTAAAATATTATTTACTAATCTTATGTCTTTAGTGATTTGCATCTGTGTTTTATTTTTTTTATTTTTTTTTTTAAAGGTTTATTTTATTTTTGAGAGACACAGACTAAGCAGGGGAAGGGCAGAGAGTAGGAGACACAGAGTCAGAAGCAGGCTCCAGGCTCCGAGCCATCAGCACAGAGCCCGACGCGGGGATCGAACTCACAGACGGTGAGATCATGACCTGAGCCGAAGTCGGCCGCTTAACCAACTGAGCCACCCAGGCGCCCCTGCATCTGTGTTTTAAAAGTGAGCAAAAAGAGGGGTGCCTGGATGGCTCAGTCGGTTAAGCCACTGACTCTTGATTTCAGCTCAGGTCACGATCTCACAGTTTGTGAGTTCAAGCCCCACTGGCAGCACAAAGCCTCCTTGGAATTCTCTCCCTCTCTCTCTCTCTGCCCCTCCCCCGCTCACATGCATGCATACACACTCTCTCTCTCTCAAAATAAATAAACTTAAAAAAAAATAAAAAGAAAAGTGAGCAAAAAAGTCTTTTGAAGAGGAATTACATTATAGCAAGTTCAAATGCTGCCTCCTTAAGCGCTTGCCTCAACTGACTAAGAGACACCCAGTGTGCTGTCTCCTGCAAACCTCCGATCCCAAAGGCAGAAGGGGAACCGCGATGGCCTGAGCCCTGCAGCAAAACTGAGTGGCCATTTAGTGGCTGTACGGTCTGTGGACATTACTTAACTCCTTATTTCATCATCTGGACTGCGAGGATAAGAATGGTGTCTACTTTGGAAGGTCACTGGGAGGATTAATTAACACCCGAGATGCATGTGGAGCGGCACCTGGCTTCGCACTAAGAAGAGCATAATGTTTGCTACTTTACCTGCTCTTCAGATGTCTTGCTGTTTATCTTTCTTTGAAAAGTGCTGTCTCCCTGGGCTAATACTTACCTTTCTCATTAAGGCTTATTCTTTTTTTTTCCCCTATCCTTCCTTTCCTCCTTTCTTTTTAAAAGAAGAATGCAATCAGTCACTAAAATACTCCCGCAGTTTCTGAGACAAGATCATCCCAAAGAAAGATATTCATAAAGGAAACAGAAAGTACGGAGTTTACCAGAGAAATTCGGATTAAAAATAGTTGCATAAAGTTAGTTCCTTACGTTTCTAAATCACTCTGCAAAACTAAACATTCATCTCACTTGATGCTCACAAGAACCCTCTGAGACCATCGGGGCAGATAGAGAATAAAGGGCAAAGGAGGTTAAAGGGTTGCCTGAGGCTACACTCACACTACAAGTTAGTGACAATGTATGACTAGCTCAGTTCACCAATTTATTGAACACCTGCTAAGGCCTAGGCACTGCGCTGACCTCCACATTCCAAAATGCTCTTCACTACAAAGATTTTCCATGGTACGAAGCATCTCTCAGAGGTTCAGTCAACTTGATGATCACACTACTTAAAAGCTATTGCGACATCATTATAGTAGAAAGGACCGGGGATTTCCTAGCAAAAGATCTTGGGCAAACAACTTAATCTCTTTAAGTCAGTTTTCTTATCCCTCAATGTGTGAATAATACCACCAGGTGGTTGTAAAGGTTAAATGAGATTGAGTAAAAAAGAAGTTTGTAAACTGTAAAGTTCCTTGGTAGATATTAGTTATTGTTGTTATCTGATTTAGCAGTGGAATGCAAGATCGAACCTAGGTGGGAGGAAAAACAGCCCTAGGTCCCCAGCCCTTAAAAGACCTCCCAGGGAGAGTAGCAAGATTACAAAAACTCACACTGTCTCCCCTGCAGAGGGTACCCACTGAGCCAACAGGGTTAGGCCGCTGGGTCAGTCCCATTTTAGCAAATGTGTTCCTTTCCATTTGCTCCAACTGGTGGTAGGAGGTGAAAGGGGGCAAACCAGACAGCTGGTGCGACATGAAACAGAAAGATCTATGTTTTACCTTTGGAAAAAAAAAAAAAACTGTGGGAAATAGTAGGAGAACGTGAGAAGCAGGCAAGTGCTTGGGGCATTTCAGCTGGTAGGAGAGAGAGAACGAGAGAGAGACAAGCTGCCCAAGACAGATGCAATCCACGCCCTCCATCTGCAATCAGAGAGAGGTTCACATGTCAGAAAAAAGTTTGTCCTCCCTCAGGGGAATTGTGAAGGCTGTCAATGTTCTAGCCATGAGAAAACAAAAAATCCATATAGAACATTCCAGCATGTGGAGGCCTGATACAGCTCAGAGTGATGTTCTATGGGACTCTGCCTCTTGCAGACTTCTCACTTGGACCCGGAATGGCAGCAGGAGGCATGGGGGAGGGGAAGGGGTGTCTGAACCTGCTCGGAGACAGGCCCGCCGCGTGGGATTTAGGAAAGCAGTAGAGAGAGGCAGTTAAGTAAGCCAATTGTTGGTCAAACTACCTGAGTTCAAATCCCACTCCTTTGCCTCTGTAATTAATACGTGTGATTTTGAGTTGCTCACCGTTGGTAATTTACTTAACTTTGGCAGCAAAGGTTCTTAACTTTGCTAAGCTTCAGTGTCCTGATCTATAAAATGAAGGCTAATAATAGTACCTTCCTTACGATGCTGCAATGAGGGGCGCCTGGGTGGCTCAGTCAGTTAAGCACCCGACTCTTGATTTTGGCTCAGGTCATGATCTCATGGTTCGTGAGTTCAAGCCCCACATCAGGCTCTGCGCTGACAGAGCAGAGCCTGTTTGGGATTCTCTGTCTCTCTCTTTCTCTGCCCCTTCCCCACTTCTGCTCTCTCTCACGCTCTCTAAAAATAAACAAACATCTTTTTAAAAGGTGTTTCCTTTTAAAAGAAAAAAAGATGCTGCAATGATTAAATAAGATAATATTTATACAGCAATTAGAAAGTGTCTGGCACACAGTAAGCAGCCAATAAACGCTGGCTATTACAGCATTGTTTCAAAAGGCAAGATTACTAGCTTACCTCGGTTCCTAAGGCTTAGAGAACAGGAAGACAGGATGAAAGGTGAAAATTTTCCTGTAGCATCAAACTTAAGAACAGACCTCGCACGCTTATTGGCAACTGAGAAAATGTTCAAGTGTCTCTGTTTCACGAATTACTGTGGATAACAGGTGGAACATCTGTACAGAAAGGCAGCACGTCCCAGTTACTAAATACCTGGAATCGGAGCTGGATTTGATCCCGGCTTCACCTCTCACCGGCTCTGTGGCCTTGTACAAGTCACCTAAACTGTAAAATGAGGATAATGATGATAGGACTAGCATCTGCCTCACGACGTGGGAGTGAGGATAAAATGAGACCGCGCATGTCTTAGTACAGCCCTCTAAGTACAGTCCCTGGCCCGTGAGAAGTGCTTAATAATCGATAACTATTATTGTTCTCTTCCCTGCAGAAAAAAGAAACAGAGGGTTGTTTGTTAATTAAATTTAAAGCCCATGTCTGAGGGGCACCTGGGTGGTTCAGTCGGTTAAGTGTCAGACTTCAGCTCAGGTCATGATCTCATGGTTCGTGAATTCAAGCCCCATATCGGGCTCTGCGCTGACAGCTCAGAGCCTGGAGCCTACTTCGGAGTCTGTGTCTCCTTCTCTCTCTGCCCCTCCCCTGCCTATGCTCTGTCTCTCTCTCTATCTCTCAAAAATAAATATTAAAAATTTTTTAAATAATAATAAAAAATTAAAAATAAAGCCCACCTCTGAGTAGAGAAAGCAAAATATACTATTGGAAATCAGTTCTTGCTCTCATCAGAAATAACTTTCTCTTTTAAGACAATTTATTAATATTTCCTAAGAAGTAATTTACCCAGGCAATCAGAATACTTTTATTTTTTAATCATTCTGTTTTTAAAAGTTTATTTATTTATCATTTGAGAAAGAGTGCATGCATACATGCACATGAGCAAGGGGTAGAGAGAGAGGGACATTGAGAATCCCAAGCAGGCTCCGCACCGTCAACACGGAGCCCGACCCGGAGTGGGATCCCACAAACCCCAAGATCATGACCTGAGCCGAAAGCAACCGTGGGATGCCTAACCGACTGAGCCACTCAAGTGCCCCCAGAATACTTTAAGATTGTCTACCATATGATCTGGTCTCATTATTGTGGGGTTTTTTTAATGTTTATTTATTCGTTTTGAGAGAGAGAGGGAGAATAAGCAGGGGAGGGCAGAGAGAAAAGGAGAGAGAATCTCAATGCAGGGCTCCATCTTGCTACTATGAGATCATGACCTGAGTCAAAATCAAGAGTAGGACGTTTAACTGACTGAGCCACCCAGGCACCCCTCTGATTATTATGGTTTGACTACATTAAGCAGAAAATTTATCTGACGTAATTGAAAAATCTGAATTGAGGCTATGAAAAATATTCTGCCTATATTTATGTATTCGATTGCATTTTATAATTAAGTCATAGTCATAAAAGCAATCAGGCAAATGTCTCAAAAATTCTAGCAAAAATAAAGCAAAACATTCACTTTTAGGTGTATCAGCTTTACAATAACTCATTCTGGGTATTTTTAAAGTTTGCCAGTTCGGTAAAATTCAGTAGCAGCAAAATCATAGAATTTATATTAAGCTGTTGTGATGAGCACAGGACAATATATGGAAGTGTTGAATTAGTGTGTTGTATAACAGAAACTAATAAAACGTTGTATGCTAACTGGAATTTTAAAAAGTAAGTAAAAATAAAAATTAAAAATGTATATTAAGCACATCAAAAGATATAAATACGCCCATTCATTTACTAAGTCAATAAACATTTCTGAAAAATAAAAAATAAATAAATAAATAATAAAAAAATAAAAATAAACATTTCTGAACGCCCACTATGTGGCAAACACGGCCCTGTTTTAAATCCAATATACTGTATTCCTTCACTCTTACAAAGTTCTTTCATCTATCTTTACCTACGTTTCATTCAAATTTTCACATTAGCTGATAATATTGCAACCTGATTAAATCAGTTAAATATTTAAAACTCTGTCACTTTAAGAATTCGTAACATTTTCCATTAACATTCCTCTCTGGCTTTATGCACTTGATGTGTGCTGTGGGATGTAGCATAAATTATCTGCCTTCAGCAAAACGAACAGCTGAAATGCACGGCTGCCTGACAGCGCTTGTTAGGCCGTGAGCTGCTGCAAGCACATACTGTACTAGCGACTGTCTGCCTTTCAGTTGCCTCAGGAAAAGTAGTGAGGTGGTTCGAAACATAGGAGTTGGTCATCCACTAGCCAAAAGAGCCCTGTATTTTAGCACAATGCTTAGGTGTCAATTAAGAAACATGATGAAAACAATCCTGGAATGTTTATTTTTAAAGAAAAGTATCATCTCCCAGAAATACACCCGCACCTACATGATCAATTATTCTACAACAAAGGAGGCAAAAATATACAGTGAAGATTGTTTTTTTTCAATAAATAGTGTGGGAGGAACTAGATAGCTACATGCAAAAGAATGAAACAGCACCACTTTCTTACACTGTATACAGCAATACACTCGAAATAGACTAGAGACCTAAATGTGTCTTTAATCCATGAAACCATAAAACTCCTAAAAGAAAATATAGGCAGTAATCTCTTGGACATTGGCGTCAGCAATGTATTTATAGATATGTCTCCTCAGGCAAGGAAAACAAAAGCAAAAATAAACTACTGGGACTTACACCAAAATAAAAAGCTTTTGCACAACAAAGGAAACCATCAACAAAATGAAAAGGCTAGCTAATGACTGGGAGAAGGTATTTGCAAATGATATAGCCAATAAGGGGTTAAGATCCAAAATTTATAAAGAACTCCTACAACTCAGGGTGCCTGGGTGGGTCAGTCAATTAAGCATCCGACTTCAGCTCAGGTCATGATCTCACAGGTTCGGGCCCCACATCAGGCTCTGTGCTAACAGCTTGGAGCCTGGAGCCCGCTTCAGATTCTGTGTCTCCCTCTCTCTCTACCCTCCCCTGCTCACACTCTGTCTCTCTCAAAAATAAATAAATATTAAAAAGAACTCAGACAACTCAAAACCAAAAAAAATCACAGACAATCCAATTAAAAATGGGCGGGACGCCTAGCTGGCTCAATTAGTAGAGCATGCAACTCTTGATCTTGGGGTAGTGAGTTGGAGCCCCAAGTTGGGCATAGAGATTACCTAAATAAATAAATAAATAAATAATTTAAAAATGGGCAAAGGACCTGAATAGACATTTTTTTCCAAAGAAGACATACACATGGCCAGCAGACACATGAAAAGGTGCTCAGGATCATTCATCATCAGGGAAACGCAAATCAAAACCACAATGAGCTATCACCTCGTACCAGTCAGAATGACTAATATCAAAAGGAAAAGAAATAAATGTTGGCAAGAATATAAAGAAAAGAGAACCCTTATGCGCTGTCGGTGAGAATATAAATTGGTACAGCCACTATGGCAAACAGTATGGAGGGTCCTCAAAAACTTAAAAATAGAAATATCGTATGATCCAGAAATTACACTACTGGGTCTTTACCCAAAGAAAACAAAAACACTAATTTGAAAAGACATATGCACCTTTATTTACTGCAGCACAATTTACAAGAGCCAAGATACAGAAACAACCCAGGTGTCCATTGATGGATGAATGGACAAAGAAGATGTAGTGTATATACACAATAGAATATTACTCAGCCATAAAAAAGCGCAATATCTGGCCATTTGCAACAACTTGGATGGACCAAGAGGGTACTATGCCAAGTGAAATAAGCCAGACAGAGAAAGAAATATACCACATGATTTCACTAATACGTGGAATCTAAGAGAGAGAACAAATGAACAAACAAAGAAACAAATGAAAAACAAACCCTTAAACACAGAGAACGAGATCATAGTTGTCAGGGGGAGGTTGGCAGGAGAAGGAGAAGGAGATGAAGCAGCACGAACTTCCAGTTATGAAATAAATGTCACAGAGATGAAGGGTGCAGCACAGGGAATATGTCAATAATACTGTAATGGCATTGTATGGTGACAGATGGTGACTGCACTTACTGTGGTGAGTCCTGAGTAATGTACAGAATTGTCAAATCAACATGCTGCACACCTGAAAAAGATATGCTGTATACCTGAAACTAAAATAGCACTGTATGCCAATTATACTTCAATAATAAATGATTTTTAGAAATAAAGTATCACCACATACTAATGCTTTATGCTGACAACAGGATAAAAGCCAACAGGGTAACAGCCAACAACAGGATAGGATGAAACAATATTTTTAGCAAAATCCTTCGAAGAGAGCTTAGGAAAAGAATAAGTATATATTTAAAACACAAAAGTCATTGTTTATTTAGCTAAAAATTACTCTTCAAATATCACCTCTTGCAGACTCTCCTCAATCATTTGCTTGCCCTGTCTGGAATACCCTGCCGCACCCTTCCATCTCCTGCCCTAGCTCTATACCGTGCCGCACGAAAATTCTTTCCGGCCTTGCACAGCCAGGTGCAAGGCCGCACTCGGGGCACTCATTCATTGCTCTTCTAACCTCTTCTGCAGCTGCTTCCGGGTCACGTTGCCTTACAGCTATTGGGTTCTATTACTATCTCTTCAACTTAATTTTAAGTTCGTTCAGTTTGTATTTCCCACAGCACCTAGTTCAAACTCAGTTAATGATCAAGTGACTGAGCTTGGGTGAGACATTCACACTTTATGCACCCAATTTCTTCATGTACTCAATGGGCATGACAATATCTGTCCTGCCTAACTGGAGTTTTCCAGGCCATCAAGTTAATAATAAATATAAATACATTTTTTTAAAGTGCTACATACCCTTTGGAAAGCAATTTGGCAATATTTATCAAGAGCCTTAAATGTTTTCATTTAATCCTATTCACTAGTTATACTTCTAGTTATCAATCCCAAGGAAAAATTATAAACATAGAGTAATTTTTAAAACATTGCTCAGATATTATTTGTAAAAAAAATGAAATAATTTAAACAATCAATGAAATTAAGCAGCTGAGTAAATTACTGCATAGAAATTCAATAAAACATTAATATACCATTTTTAAATCATGAAAATTATTTTAAAAGATGATGTAATAGCCAACACCACGAGAAATGTTTAAGATATAGTATTAAAAGAAAAACACGAAGGGCACCTGGCTGGCTCAGTCAGTAGAGCATGTGACTCTTGACCTTGGAGTCATGAGTTCAAGCCTCACACTGGGGTAGGGGTTACTTTAAAAAAAATAAAATATATAAAGCATTTTTAAAAAATGAATATCAAATTTGTACATCTAATTTCACAAGTATGTAAAAACAAAAAATCTACTCATAAAAAATTTGATTAGAAGGAAGTATACCAAAATACTAATTATGGTTATTTGGGAGTGAATATTTAATGAGTATTTTTCCTTCTTATTTTGTATTTTCCAAATATTGTATAAGAAGAACATATTACTTTTAAAAAGAGAGAGAAAAAAATCAACTCTGAACAGCAGTTAAAAAGCTACATAAATTGGGGTGCCTGGGTGGCTCAGTAGGTTAAGAATTCGACTCCTGAGTTCAGCTCAGGTCATGATCATGGTCACAGTTCGTGGGATCAAGCCCTGTGTTGGGCTCTGTGCTGACAGCACACAGCCTGCTTGGGATTCTCTCTCTCTCTCTCTCTCTCTGCCCTTCCACTGCTTGCACACACTCTCTCCCTCTCTCTGTCTCTCTCTCAAAATAAACAAACTTATAAAAAATAAAGCACATCTCTAAGGGAAGGTTGTAATTTCCATTCTCTTTCTAGTAACATATATGCTGATTTAACTTACATAGAGAACAGCTTTTACCGAGGAAAAAAAAGGAATCTAAGTCTTGAATTTATTCCAAGCCTAAATCTTCCTTTTGGAGCACTTAAGTAAGAAAATTTTTATTTGACCATTGTCATTGTTCTTTCCCAAGTTAATCTTACTCATATGCTTTTTCACTGAAATTGTCTACTCACACCTAACTGCCCCAAATCTTTATCACGTGCCCAAATCAGGTCAAGGAGAAGAGCTGCTAGCGATGCTATTTTAAGAGGAAACAAAATGCCAGGAAGCTAGACCAGCTCCTATTCTGTCAAAAAGCACCATTTTTTGGCACATACATGTTACAGTTCACTAACAGGAGAAACAGTGACAAGCTGACGAGGTAGCTCATTCCTAGAGAAGAGTTTGGCTATTTTTGTCCATGGATTTGCACTGAAACCTTTCACACAAAAGTATGGTTAATATATGAAGTTTTATATTATGGTTCCCAACTAGGGAATTTTGGAAATACTTCCTAACTATAGAGAATCACCTAGTTCTTTCAAGAACCAAAAGTATGTTTACCTCCTATATTCAGTATCTAGCATATTGCCTGCACTCAGTACATACTCAATCAACATTTGCTAAGCCACTGACACAATAACACAATCGACTTTTTGAGAAGCGATTGCCAAGTTGTACCATACTGCAGTAGGCACTATAGCTCATTAGCTCGGCCTGTTTCTATAAGGAGCTGAGGCCAAGGGCTCACTCCCTAAAAAGGTCTTTTGGCCTCGTTCTAGTCATAATTTCACATCTTGTTCCAAGAAGCCATCTCTCTCATGGAGGCAAGGAGAATCAGACAAAGTAGGTTAGCACAATTCATCACCACTCGTAAACAGACCATTCCGAAATTCCTTATTTAAAAATCAAACTGATAATAAATGAGCTTTGCATCATTTTGATATGGAAAGTTCCAATATTTTAGTACATTAAAATCAGTTATAAGAGTAAAATAGTAACATTAATTACTAATTCATAAACTAATATAAACTAATATTTGACCCTGTCTCATTTTATTATAACTAAAATAGTTTGTCACACAGGTCTATTTCTTAGGACAATAATCTTGTGACTGCTAGGAAAGATCATTTAACTCAAAGCACTTTGTGAATCAAAGGACTTCTATTTTTTGGATAAAGGAATTTCAATAACATGCTTTGCAAAATAAATATATAATATGAATGTATGCAAGACATACAGCCTAAAAAAATATACCTTTTCCAAGGACCCTCAAATAAACTATCATGAATGGAGCCAGTTTCAGAAGTTTGAATACAGGAGAATTCTAATTCGTATTAAGATCTCACTAGCTTTAATGGCTCAGGAAAGTCAACCAGCTTCTGTCTGTACATTTTCTGACTGTGAAAGTAGAGATACTGCTGCTTACTGCTTCACAGGGGGTGCTGTGCAAATCAATTGGTTAATGTGCTTAAAGCACTGCCTAAGTGCTAAATGTTATCACTAGGGTGCATTGTATATCTCTTTGCAATTATCTGCCACCTTAAAATTCTATGGCTTATAAGGGTGTCTCACTCCTGAAATACTTTAAGAAAGGTTAAGGAAAGTTCAAGAAGTTTAAAAAAAAAAGCACATGAGCTACGTTAGAGTAGAAGAAAGAGAAATTTGGAATTTGGCATGTTCTATTACATGCTTTCCGTTGCACCAAGTTACATGCTTCCTAGACTAAAAACCAATGGACTTTACATTTTAAACGGGCGAATTACATGGTATGTGAATTATATCTCAATAAAATTATTATAAAAATAATAACATCCAACCTCATTATTATACCAGAAAAAAACTTATATATACTCCTTTGAAGTGTGGATCATTATGCTAGGAAAAATAATTCTATCCATACACATTCTGAGTTCAAAATATGCTACATAGTTTTAAGAAATGAATTTACAGTAGAACTAAACAATTATATGGTACATTGAATACAGCTATAATTCACTTTTAACAATTTAATTATTAATTATAGTAACTACATATTTAAACTCATTGAGTAAAACAGTCTATCTTGAAATCACTAACACCAGATCTAGTAATGCCTATCTTTGCTTTTGCTGATGCTGATGTCTTAGAATATTCTTTAGGAGAGAAATACTTAAATGCGCAGAATGAAATTTCAGTTGAATTCGTAATAGTAGTAGTAGTAGTAGAAGGGACATGTTTGCATAGCGTTTATAATTGTATCAGATGGAAATAAATGTGAAGGGCTTAAGACTTACCCTATTTGCAAGCGAACAAGTCAGCATGCCACAATTTCACAGATGTTAGTAGAAGACACAAAACTCCTGGATCAGAGAGATAAAGGACAGTTTATTACCTATGGAATAGCAATAGCAAGAGCATCATTTTTTTGTGCCAGTTCTCCAAGACTCAATTCCCCCAGGGTGACACGGAAAGGACCAGGGGACACCTGCACACATACAGTGGGTCGTGTTAAAGAAGAGGAACTCTAAGCTTAGAAAATTTCAATCCTGGGGCACCTGGTGGCTTGGTTGGTTAAGCGTCCGACTTTTGGTTTCGGCTCAGGTCGTGACCTCATGATTCATGAGTTAGAGCCTGTGTAGGGCTCTATGCTGACAGCACGGAGCCTGCTTGGGACTCTCATTCTCTACCTCTCTCTCTGCCCCTCCCCTCACTGGTGCTGTCTCTGTCTCTCTCAAAATAAACTTTAAAAAAAAAGATAAAGAAAAGTTCACTCTTTTCTTTCTGCTCCAGAGAGACAACCCTCTTCCGAGGCTGTTTGCTATACCAACATTCTTGAAAAAATAGCCCTGAACAAAAGGCTGGCAAGGGCAATGCTCATAAGACATGCAGAAATTTAGAGAACCAAGGAGAATTACGTTCTCGCACTAGTGATATGTAGTGACTATATATATCTTGGTTTGCTTGGGACAGCCCAAGCTATCATCTATCGTCCAAGCTTAATTATCAATAGCACCCCCTTTTGCTCACAAATATCGTAGTTTGGACAATAAATTATATGGTCACTACATTTAAAATTCCTCTACATAGCGCAGTAATAATCTCAACAGTTAAGGTTTAGGTCAACCAAACAAGAATGAAGGTCAATACCAGACACAAAAGTTATCTCAAAACAGACTAAAGATTTTAATGTAAGACCTGAAACCATAAAACTGGAAGAAAACATAGGTGGCAAGCTCCTTAACACTGGTCTTAGAGATGATTTTTTGGGTATGACACCAAAAGTAAAGGCAACAAAAAGAAAAATAAACAAGTGGTACTATATCAACCTAAAAAGCTGCTGCACCACAAAGGAAACCATCCACAAAATGAAAAGGAAATCTAATGAATGGGAGAAGATATTTATAAACCATATACCTGATCAGGGATTAATATCCAAAAAATAGAAGGAACTCATACAACTCAATAGCAGAAAAACAATCCAATTAAAAATGGGCAAAGGATCTGAATAGACATTTTTCTTTTAAGTTTCTTTATTCATTTTAAGAGAGAAAGACAGACAGAGTGGGTGGGGGCAGGGCAGAGAGAGAGGGAGAGAGAGAATTCCAAGCAGGCTCTGTGCTGTCAGCGCAGATCCTGAGGGAAGGCTCGATGTCAGGAACCATGAGATCATGACCCGAGCAGAAATCAAGAGGTGGATGCTTAACTGACTGAGCCATCAGGCGACCCTGAATGGACATTTTTCCTAAGAAGACACACTAATCACTAATAGGTAGATGAAAAGGTGGTCAGCCTCATTAACCATCATGGAAATGCAAATCAAAACCATGATAAAATATCACCTCGCATTTGTTAGAATGGCTAGTATCAAAAAGATAAGAAATAGTAAGTGTCGGTGAGGATGTGGAGAGCAAAGGGAACCCCTGTGCACTGTTGCTGAGGGTATAAACAGATGCTGTCAATGTAGAAAAAAGTATGAAGCTTCCTCAAAAAAATTAAAAACATTCAATATCATTCATCATCAGGGAAATGCAAATCAAAACTACAATGAGATATCATCTCACACCAGTCAGAATGGCTAAAATCCAAAACACAAGAAACAACAAACATTGGGGAGGGCGTGGGGGAAAAGGAACTCTGTGCACTGCTGGTGGGAATGCAAATGACTGCAGCCACTCTCGAAGAGAGTATGGAGGTTCCTCAAAAAGTTAAAAATAGGGAACTCTACAGTCTAGCAATTGTGCTACTGGGTATTTACCCAAAAAATACAAAAACACTAATTCAAAAGGATACATGCACCCTTATGTTTAGAGCGGCATTATTCCAATAGCCAAATTACACAAAGCAGCCCAAATGTCCATGGATAGATGTATGGATGAAGAATATGGAATATTAGCCATAAAATATCAGTCATAAAAAAGAAAATCTTACTATATGTGACAACATGGATGGACCTTGAGGGCATCAGGCTAAACAAAACAAGGCAAACAGAGGAAGGCAAATACTGTATGATGTCACTTACAGTGGAATCTTAAAAAAAAAAAAAAATTGGTAGATGATCACTATGGATCATCTTGCAACATATACAAATCATTACATTGTACACTTGAAACTAATGTAATATGTCAATCATAGATCAGTTAAAAAAATAATGGAAGACAAAAAAGGAGAAAGTCAAATCATGGACATCATTAATAACCACTAAATAAAAGGGACATCAGGTACTTATCTAGAAAGAAAGACATTATTTCAGGAAAAATTAAAACCTGTTTTGATCATTAAGACAAGCCATTGAGGGGCGCCTGGGTGGCTCAGTCGATTGAGCATCTGACTCTTGATTTTGGCTCAGGCCATGATCTCATGGTTTGTGGGTTCAAGCCCTGCATCAGGCTCTGTGGTGACAGTCCGGAGCCTGCTTGGAATTCTCTCTCTCTGCCCCTGCCCTGCCTACACACTCACTCTCTCTAAAAAATAAAATAAAATAAAAATAAAATAAAACAAAGCAAACAAACTGCAAAAGCCAAGCCACTGAAAGGGATGCCTGGCTGGCTCATTCAGAACATGCGACTCTTGGTCTTGGGGTCATGAGTTTGAGCCTTGCTTTGGGTGTAGAGACAAGTCATTAAAAATGGCAACCGCAGGAGCACCTGGGTGGCTCGGTCACTTGGGCATTCAATTCTTGATTTCAGTTCAGGTCATAATTCCAGAGTTGTGGGATCGAGTCCCGTGTCAGGCTCTGTGCTAAGCGTGGAGCCTGCTTAAGATTCTCTCTCTCCCCCTGTCCCTCTCACCTGATCGTACGATCTCTCTCTCTCTCTCTAAAATAAAAAAAATAAAAAATAAAAAATAAATGGCAACTGCAGCTTTCAACAGCTGGTTTGATAATTATATTATTTTGTCCAAATACTGTGCATCTTTATGGAAAAATCTCAGGTAAATTTTATCCCAAGTATCTCCAAAACTAAGAAATAATTTTCTGACTTCTCTTTCTGAGTCGTAAGGAATATTAAAAACATCCAGTGCATTTCAGCCATATCCACTCCATCCACACCTGCTGGGATCCCATCCTCTCTCACCCTTCCAGAAGGTTCAAACTGACTTCAACCACATTCCACTCTCATCCTCCTCCCCTTCCCCTACTCTCCCACTCTTGTGCTCAATTCTGACCCTTGTCTCTACAATCAACCCTGTCCTTAGACAATAATGATTTAATGAGTTTTAACTCAATACCATAGAGCCAAGTTCAATTTACCCCCTTTGACTGGCCCAACTGGCCCAGTTTTTTGCCATATGCACTTTGGTCTAATTCCATAGGTCCATGTCTATCCAGATCTCATTTTTGGTAAGAGGGCCTCTTGTCAGGCCCCCCTCAGGGAAGAGGATCTTGCAGCACCTCCTGAATCCTGAGGCACGGGGTTTTTTCAAATGCCACAGCTCCTGGATTCTCTGTACCTACGCCTTGCATGGCTGTTGAAGAACAATAGCCCCACTTGGGAATTTCAAGACACATATAATTTTACTGTCGTGTCTTCAGCCTCATTCACCAGCCCGGACTTCCTCGCCGGACCCATCCAAAGTCTCACGATAATGACCATTTCAAAAACCTCAGTTTGATTAGTCTTACTCCTTCTCCCCCTGCCATTTCTGCCGTACGTGGCCCGTTCACGCCTGACTCTGAATCACCATTGGGAATTTCTGTATTGCTTTTCTCCTTTCACAACTATACCTAAAGAATTAATTACATGATTCCAGCAGATTATCAGTACGAAGTCAAAAAAGTTTAACAAGGGGTGCTGGGTGGCTCACTCGGTTAAGCGTCTGACTTTGGCTGAGATCATAATCTCATGATTCACGAGTTCGAGCCCTGCATTGGGCTCTTTGCTGACAGCTCAGAGCCTGGAGCCTTCGTTGGATTCTGTGTCTCCTTCTCTCTCTCTCTGCCCCTCTCCCCTCATACTCTGTCTCTCAAAAATAAATAAAAACTTTAAAAAAATTGTGTTAAGTTTAACAAAACAGTAGTTTCAGTATCCACGATTATTAGAATGTCTAGATTTGTTTGTGAGTTCATGAATTTTCTATTTATATGGGTCCTTAGGAAATCTCCTAAACCTCAATGCAAAATCAAATTTTGAAAAGAGTAAAACTTCTATGTCGATTTTTGCAATTATGTTTTAAAAAATCATGGATGTGAGGGGCACCTGGGTGGCTCAGTCAGTTAAGTGTCCAACTTCAGCTCAGGTCATGATCTCACAGTTCATGGGTTCGAGCCCTGTGTCAGGCTCTGTGCTGACAGCTCAGAGCCTGGAGCCTGCATCAGATACTGTGTCTCCATCTTTCTCTGCCCTTCCACTGCTCGCATTCTCTCTCTCTTAAAAATAAGTAAACATTTTTAATTTTTTTAATTATTTAAATAAATAAATAAATAAAATCATGGATGTGAGCAAAGCTGGAAAATCCACAAACATCAATGTACTTTATACATGAGTGAGAGTAATGTAATGTAGTAGTAATAGAATTATGGAGTTTTTTTAAAACATATCCATTCTTAGGGCTGCCTGGGTGGCTCAGTCAGTTAAGCTTCTGACTTCGGCTCAGGTCATAATCTCACAGTTTGTGAGTGCAAGTCCCGCGTCTGGCTCTGTGCTTGACTGCTCAGAGCCTGGAGCCTGCTTCGGGTTCTGTGTCTCCCTCTCTCTCTGCCCCTCCCCTGCCCATGCTCTCTCTCTCAAAAATAAACATTAAAAAAAATCTTTAAAAAAATTAAATTAAAACAAAAGAAAATAAAAACCATATCCATTCTTGCATTTTGATATGGAAAAGGAAATTGTAGTATTTAGTTATCATAATGCTGAGATAAGTCAATGAAAAATACTGTAGTTATATCAACACTTCCTTTTTAATGAGCTCTTCCTCAATCAAATCTTGGTTTAGCTGCGTATTGATTCAGAACACGCCTCCTTTCATACACACATGTGTGTCTTCCAGAGGCCCCGAAAGGTTAACAACTGTTATACATCATTATATACTAACAGTCCGGTCTAATGGATAAGGACTGAATCAGCAATCTTCAAACCTCCCTCTTAGCTCCATGACCCTGCAAAGCCACTTAACATCTATCACCTCGGTTTCTCTTTCAAAACGAATAATAATAACTGTTGAATTAGGAAAATACCTATAAAACATATTAAGAGACTTCAGTGAAAAATGAGAAATGAATGTAAACTAATATATTATAAAGACCCAGTTCAGCTAGCCCACTTTTCTAATACATGAAATTTTAATTTGATAGAAATGTGTTCTTGGATTATAACTAAATTATTGGCCATGGACTATAAATTAGACTATTAGTATATTGAAGCACTTTACTAAATATCAGAACAATTTTGACATACATTTTCAATGAGAAACATAGTGTGGACATATAAAGACATGTAATTCTGTCTATAGCCCAAAATCAGGACTTAGAAAGAAAAAAATTGTTAACTGGTAAAATGGCTCTGTCAATCTGTAAATGATACTCCAATTAAAAATTTTAAAGTTCCTTTAAAATGTATAGTAGTAATTCCATAGGTTCACCAATTGTAATGCTACTCAGAGAAAAACGCTGCTTGTTCAACAGTCACTGAAGAAATATTGCAGCAAAGATTAATTAGCGTTCTGCTGTCTAAAAAGTGTAACTTCAAGCTGTTAAATGAGTGAAGAGAGATCTATTATGACTTTAACAAGAACGTTATTCTCCGTGGGAATTACTGCTATTAACAGTAGGAAATGTATCATTTAAAGACATTAAAATTAAATGGAAATGTTTCGCCCATTTAAATAAAACTCTGGTTCTTTACTTCACAATAAAACTTGCTTTTGCTAGCTTCCTAACTGTAGGAGTTTATGCGAAATTTCCCTGGTTGTGCCATTTCAGATTTATTGTCTATGGAGATAGTAGTAGAGGGGTATTAGTGTGATTTAACAATGTTTGCAATCTGATACACGGGGACTCTGTTCCAGCTACAAACATCATTGCTCCTAATATAGCACTATGAGTCAGCCACTTACTTCCCGTTTCAACAGATTATTTACATTCAAGGATCTTAGATCCTAAATTTGTTAGCTTTCTCCCCCTACGTACTAGATTCTATGTAGGGAATTTGACAAAACATAAAATGTATGTGCCAATATAAAAAGAACAAGTGGGGAGAAGAGAATAACCTCTATATTTTAAAATATTGGAAATGATGAAACACCATCTCCAAAAACAAATAGGAAAATATTGTAATTTATTTTCATTCCCCCTACTGGCCAGAGTGCAATGAAATGGACATTTATGTTCACTTCATTTTGGGAAATAAATTGGCCCTTTCTGAAAATCAATTTGGTTATATGAATCAAAAGCCTTATAAATCATCTCACTCTTTGACCCAGTATTAATACTTCTGGGAGTCCAACCTTATGAAGTAATACAAAATGTTGACTATCCCCAAAGATGTGCCAGAATTGTTTATAATAGCGAAATTCTGGAAACAATCTAAAAGCCCAACAAAGGGAATGTTTCCAACCAATTATGGTAATAGAAATAATGGCATATTTTACAGCTATTAAGAATTATGCATACAAATATTTTTAGGTGAAAAACCAAGTGTTTATGATACAATGTTAAGTGAAAAGGGCAGAATACAACATTGTACTTGTTCTATGATCTCAATGGAAATGGAAAGAGGAAAGTGGATTTAAAAAGACCAAAAGGAATTATGCCAAAATAACAATTATGGTAGCTTCTAGGTTGGGGAGACCATAGGTAAATTTTTTCTGGTTCTTACTCCTTTTCAGTACTTTCAAAACATTGTGTAATAAGAATGTAGTATTTTTATAAATGTAAATTAATGGTTTATGAACTGAAAGCAAATAACTTTTACTTTTAAAAAAATGTTTACTTATTTATTTTTGAGAGAGAGGGGGAGGGAAGGGCAAAGAGAAGAGAGAGAGAATCCCAAGCAGGCTTCGCACAGTCAGCACAGAGCCCGAGGCAGGGCTTGAACTCACGAACTGTGAGATCATGACCTGAGCCTAAATCAAGAGTCAGACACTTAACTGACTGAGCCACCTAGGCACCCCAAATTCTACATTTTTAAAAAATGGGGATATGGGTCAAAATTCTTCATACATAGTCAAATTTTAAAAAGCAAATTACTTAATAAGCAGATACAGATTGATCCTATTTTTGTTTTTGTTTTTTAAGTGTATGAAGTAGTCAAGTACATAGACATAAAAAGTAGAATGGTAATTATAAGGGGCGGAGGGGAGGGAGAAATGAGTTGTTTAATGGGTAGAGTTTCTGTTTTGCAAGACGAAAATGTCAGGGGATCTGTTGCATATCAGTGTGAACATACTTAACAGTACAGAGCCAAAATGGTAAGCTTTATGTTATGTTTTTTATGACAATTTAAAAATATATATAATTATCTAAAAATGTGTATGTATGTAGGTTTGTAGTAAAATAAAATACCATATTGTTAGCAAGAGTTTTCTTAGAAGTAGGGAAAGGGGATGGTCAGGAGGGGGCTTTTTTTTACTTTAAATACTTCCAAAGGGGATGCCTGGGTGGCTCAGTGGGTTAAGTATCCAACTTCAGCTCAGGTCATGATCTCGAAGTTTGTGAGTTCAAGGCCCCCATCAGACTCTGTGCTGGCGCACCTGGGTGGCTCAGTCGGTCAGGCCTCCGGCTTCAGCTCAGGTCATGATCTCACAGTCTGTGAGTTCGAGCCTTGCATCGGGCTCTGTGCTGACGGCTCAGAGCCTGGAGCCTGCTTCCGATTCTGTGTCTCCCTCTCTCTCTGCCTTTCCCCAGCTCATGCTCTGTCTCTGTCTCTCAAAAATAAATAAACATTTAAAAAAAAACATTAAAAAAAAAAAAAAAGACTCTGTGCTGACAGCTCAGAGCCCGGAGCCTGCTTCAGATTCTGTGTCTTCCTCGCTCTTTTCCCCTCTGCCACTCATGCTCTGTCTCTCTTTGTCTCTCAAAAATAAACATTAAAAATAAACATTAAATTTCTCTCAAAATTTAAATACTTCTGTATATTTTGAATATTTTCAGTGAGCCAATACTACTTTTACATCTTTTTGTTTGTTTCATTTTATGGTAGAACCTAGATCCATTTGTGGTTTCTTGATCCTAATTGCTATAACTTTCAATGAAAGAGTAATGGGCTAAGTCACTTGTATCCAATTCGGCAGTCAATAGAAGCATGCAACCTGCAGATCAAAGCAGGATTGAAAAACATTTAGATACATGTATCACTTCCACATCAACTTTTCAATGTCGATGTGTTAGGTAGTTAAAGAAAAGATTATTGTACTTAGACCATAGAATGGAATAGATGAAAATATCAAACTGCGTACAAAGTTACTGATCAGTTCACATTCAAGTATAAGAATAAAAATTAAATTGGAAAAATGCTAAGTACTTGTCAAAATTATCTACATAATTTTGTAAGTTCATAAAATGAACTAATTAATCAAGAGTGGAAATACATTTGTAATCAAAATGTATATTTCCATTGAGTACGGCTGTTTCGTTTATAGCAGCAAGCAGCACAGTGACAGATACAGAGAAGAATCCATGCATCGAGCTTGGTGACCATATCTCACCTGTTCAAAATAAGGAGAATCACTGTCTGAACTCTCTGGATATACTAACAAAGGATATTCACTCATTTATTCACTTGCTCATTCAACAAAACTTTACTGAGCAGCTACTGCTGTGACGGATATCATGGGAGTCTAAAAGAACAAGAACATCAGTTTTTAAATATTGAACGAGGATGCTTGGCTGGCTTAGTCAGTAAAGAATGTGACTCTCTATCTTGGGGTTATAAGTTTGAGCCCCATGTTGGGTGTAGAGATTACTTAAAAAATAAAATCTTTAGGGGCGCCTGGGTGGCTCAGTTGGTAAGTGTCCGACTTCGGCTCAGGTCATGATCTCGAGGTCCACGGGGCCCTGCATTGGGCACTATGCTGACAGTTCAGAATCTGGAGGGTGCTTCAGATTCTGTCCTTGTCTCTCTCTGCCCCTCCCCTGCTCGTGCTCTGTCTCTCTCTCAAAAATAAATAAACATTAAAAAAATATCTTTAATAAAATAAAATCTTTTTAAAAATAAAATAAAAAATTTCCTGGAAAAAAAAGTATTTCCTAGGTACCACGTACATATTTAGCACTGTGCTAAGTATGTGTCTATTATTATAAAGGAATGTGGACAGGTAATTATCATCTCTAAACAATCGGCATTTATGTTTTTAAGAGAATTTTATTTGTTTGTTTGTTATAGAGAGAGAGCACAAGCAGAGAAGAGGGGCAGAGGGAGAGGGAGAATCTCAAGGAGGCTCCATGCTCAGTGCAGAGCCCTACACAGGGCTTGATCCCACAACACCAAGATCACGACCTGAGCCGAAATCAGGAGTCGGACACTCAACTGACTGAGTTGAGCAGTCAGCAGTTCAAACAGAACTTTGTGGGCACGCAGGTGGCTCAGACAGTTAAGTGTGCAACTTCAGCTCAGGTCATGATCTCATGGTTCCTGAGTTTGAGCCCCACATCAGGCTCCGCGCTAACAGCTCAGAGCCTGGAGCCTGCTTCAGATTCTGTGTCTCCCTCTCTCTCTGCCCCTCCCTGCCTTGCACTTTGTCTCTCTCCCTCTCAAAAATAAACATGAAAAAAAAATTTTTTAAGAACTTTAGAATTAGGAAGAATATTATAACAGTCATTCTTACTTTTTTGGAGTTAATGTTTTTTAATGAACTGATAAATTTACTAGACAGTATTCCAAGAATTCCTCACTTGGGGGGAAAAAACCATTTGCAACCACATATGAGTTTCCCTATTTTATTTTAAAATGTTACAAGTTTATGAAATCTGAAAGTCTGGAAATCATTGTCCTAGAGGTCAGCTAGGAAAAAAGTATATTTTTAACCCCATAAGCAATTGCATGGTCTCTAAGTAATAGGATGATAAGATTGGGGCAATTTAATGATAATAGATTAGAGGCTTATCATTTGACATCTATTTGATAGACTTTAGCAAAAGTAATTTAATAAAATGTATAAAATTCAAAATATACAAAAAGGAGAAACTATTGCACAGAGTAATTTAATACAGAAACTATCAAAAACAAATTGTCCCAACTATTTCCAAACACACACACATCCGTACAACTCCGCCATGATAAGGTTAGCGTGCGCGCCAAACTGAGATATCAGGATCAACTCAACAAACATTATGCACATCTGTTTAATTCCATTTTTCACAAAACTTAAGGAAAAGAGTAAGATTGGAAGTGTTGCCTCTAATTTTTCCAAGCCATTAAGATGCATTACTTTTATTTATTTAACATTTTTGTAAATGGAGTTCATAATGCCTCAATTTTAAATCTGGATCATGACACCGACCCGAATATAATTTGTCACTGCCTTGGCTTTCTTAGAGTATGCGACAAGAGAAAAAGTAAAGACTGACAAACGCTGTAATGTGTTGTGTGTGTGTACCAAGAACAGTTCTACAAATCATGGGATGAATCACTGGATTGCAGGAGACAGCCTCTGCCAAGCGCTCTTAAAGCCAGCATTTCTGTGGCTCCCTTTGTTCCTCCCTTGCTGTAGGGCAGATGTCTCACACGGTTCAGAACATCAAATGGTGGCTAACCATCAAGACTCAATAATTTGACTGTCAAATTGATAGCTTCATTTTTATTTCTCTTCTAAAATATGTAGGTTACCTCTGATTTTCTTCTTATATCATTTTTCTTCTGTGAAGCTGCTCTTTTAATGATTTTTCTTTATACAAGACTCATCAAGCTACCTGCTCTGGGCTTTGTGATTATCTCTTAAACACATTTCTTTGCAATATGAATTTCTGGACATGATATAAGTTATTTGATTCCAGCCTTGATCTTCAAGGAAACTTTCCAGCAAGCTGTACTTGTGGTTTCTTGAGGGAACCTGCCTGGAAACTACCCACATCTGCCCATTAGAATCAAGCCTTCATCCTTACCAGTAGCTCAGAAGCCAGATGACATTAGAATCACCTTCACCTCCTCCTCCTCTATTTCCTCCTCCTCCTCCTCTTCTTCTTCCTCTTCTTCCTCTTCTTCATCTTCTTCTTCTTCACCTTCACCTCCTCTTCTTCTTCCTTCTTCTTCTTCTTCTCCTTCTCTGTTTATTTTTTTTTATTTTGAGAGAGAGAGAAAGAGAGAACAAGCAGGGGAGGGGCAGAGAGAGAAGGAGAAAGAAAGAATCCTAAGAAGGCTCCATGTTGTCAGCAAGAGCCTAATTCAGGGCTGGATCCTACAAGCCATGAGATCATGACATGAGCCAAAGTTGGACACTTAACTGACTGAGTCACCCAGGCACCCCTAGAATCACCTTCTTAATAAGCTTCTTAAACATGTGGAAGTCCAATCTCAGCCCAGTTCAATTAAAATCAGAAATGTGGGGGATGGCACCCAAGTATATCCTAACTTTCTCTGCTTTGCTGCCAGATCTGTGAGCCACTTACAGGAGGTGGAAATCAACCATTTCTTGTTGACTCATTATTTCTTTTTATGTCTGTCGCTGCTAAGAGACTATGAACTCCCTGAAGACAACATTTGGCGAAACCAGGTTTTCAATAATTTCATTAAAAATGAAAATCCGAACTCCCTTCCATGTCTTTCAAGGCCTGGTGTGATCTTTCCCCTGAGTGTCCACCTCACATCTCCTCTTGCTCCCGAGTTTCTTGCAAACACGCCAAATTTATTACTACCTACAGGCCTTTGCATATTCACTGTGCCCTCAACTAGAAACACTCTTCTCCCAGTCCTTTATTCCTCTGGCTCTTTCTCATCATAGATATATCTTTTCTGTTCTTAGAAAGTTCTTTCCAGGGACACCTAGGTGGTTCAATTGGTTAAGGGTCCGACTTCAGCTCAGATCATGATCTTGCGGTTCGTGAGTTGAAGCCCCACATGAGGCTCTGTGCTGACCACTCAGAGCCTGAAACCTGCTTCAGATTCTGTGTCTCCCTTTCTCTCTACACTCCTCTGCTCATGCTCTCTCTCTCTCTCTCTCTCTCTCTCAAATAAACAAATACTTCAAAAAAATTTTTTTTAAAGAAAAGTTCTTTCCAGCCTACAAAATGACTACTCCCTCTGCAATTTCTATCACCTCCCACTGTCTTATTTCCTTCACGGAACTTACCTCTATCAAAAGTTAACCTTCTAATTTATCATGTACTTATTTATTATCTGTTTCCACCCAACCATTCCCCACACCTCACACTAGATTGAAAATCCTAAGGGAGTCAGAATGTTGACTTTGCCATTACATTGCTAGAGCTTACTTACTGTGCCTTATAATTTTGAATGAACATTGAATAAGCATATGAATGAATGAATGAATGAATGAATGAATGAAAGCATCACCCCAACAGACTGTTCAAAAGTTCAAACCTCTTGGCCTATAATTTAGTAACATCTTTTTGATGTTACTTTCTTATCACTGGATTACGCTTTAAGTAAGTGTCAATAAATGCACTGCCCCATTTTTAAAGTTAATTTAATGTTGCTTCTAATTCACTGCACTGGCTTCTTTTCTGTAACTTACACCTTCTTTTGCCCAGATCAACTGGTATTTCCTTATGTCAACAATTTTTAAAAGTACCAAGAAACATCGGCACCAGGGTGGCTCAGTTTGTTCAGCGTCCAACTTTGGCCCAGGTCATGATCTCATGGTTCATGGGTTTGAGCCCCCTGATTCAGATCCTCTGTCTCCCTCTCTCTCTGCCCCTCACCCAATTTCTCTCTCTCTCTCAAAAATGAACATTTAAAAAAAGCACCAAGAAACAGAATATGAAAATCATACACCACCTTGCTGTAGCTTATTAAGATTTGGAGGCTGATAAATTATGACTATTCAGTCTGTTGTATTATATTCAATCAAGTCATTGGCATCCTTCTAGAATGACCTTACTTCATTGTCTTAAAACTGGAAAAAATCCTAACTGCTGTAAATTTATGTAATATATGATATATAACTATACATTTATAATTTATATATTTTATACACAAATATACGTAATATATTTATTATGTAAAATAATACATATTAAAATGCATCAAAAGAAATAAGTTTTTATATATTAAAACTTGAATTGGGGCACCTGAGTGTCTCAGTTAAGTATACGACTTCAGCTCAGGTCATAATCTCAGTTTTTGAGTTCGAGCCTTACGTGGGGCTCTGCACGGACAGCTCAGAGCCTGGAGCCTGCCTCAGATTCTGTGTCTCCCTCTCTCTCTGCCTCTCCCCCACTTGTGTTCTCTCCCTCTCTCTCTCCTCTCAAAAATAAATAAATTAACATTTTTCAAAAAATAAGTAAACTTTTTTTAACTTGAATAAAGTTATATTTTCAGGGCGCCTGGGTGGTTCAGTCAATTGAGAGACTGACTCTTGATTTTGGCTCAGGTCATGGTCACAGGGTCAGGGGATCACGCCCCATGTGGAACCTTGCACTGACCCCTGCATCAAGCCCTGCATTGTGCTCCAGGCGGAATGTGGAGCCTGCTTAAGATTCTCTCTCTCTCCCTCTGCCCCTCTCCCCTGCTCACATGCATGCTCTCTCGCTCTCTCTCTCTGTCTGAAAAAAATAAAAATAAAAAGACTTTTGAAAAAGCTAATATATTTTCATTTCCTTTCAACATGTTTGAAGGTTTAATTTTTTTTAATTTTAAGGTCAATAGACTTTATGAAAGGATCAATTTCTAATTCTGTTAAAGAAATTTAGTGTGAAAAAGAGTTAAAATTCAGATATTAATTTTATAGAGAAAAGAATCTACCTATTCGATAAAGTCAAGGTCAGCTAAACGGCTCATATAAGAAACAGGATAAGAAAAATACCAGGGGTGCATAGGTGGCTCGGTTGGTTGAGCATCCGACTTTGGCTTAGGTCATGATCTCACAGTCCGTGAGTTCGAACCCCACATCAGGCTCGCTGCTGTCAACACAGAGATCCTCTTCAGATCCTCTGTCCCCCTCTCTCTGCCCCTGCCTCGCTTGCACACACACTCCCTCCCTCAAAAATAAACAAACATTTAAAAAAAAAGAAAAATACCAAACAAGAGATAATCAAGAGTAAATGTATTATATCATGTGATATCTACTACTGTTTACTACCCTGTAATCTAATATTCAACTATTTTTTTAAGTTGCTTATATTACATCTAGATACTCCTGGATCACACACATTTTCCCTGGTCAAAAGATCATGGAGGGCCTTGCCTGAAATAATGGAATTCAAATTTTACCTTAGGAGCAATGCAGTGCCGCTGAAGGGGTCCTACGCAAGAAGAAACACTGTCATTTCTGTGGATTGGAGCTATGGAAGTTTCACTCTGCGGGATGGAGACTGGAATGGAAAGGAACAGAACTAAAGGCAGGGAACCCTAAGTAGGAACTATCAACCTAGAACTGGATAGTGAACTTGAGAAAGAAACAGATTCAAGAGACACCTAAGGAGGTAAAACCGAAAGCTATCATTGCTATCTATTACATGTTATCTCCTTTTATTTACACTTTCTATGCATTTTACATATGTGGATTGGGGTCATAGTTTAGGAATTACAGTTATTTCACATGAAGGACTGGTGGAGGCAATAACTTGCTTCCTATTCTCCCCCAAATCCTAGAGGAGCTACAGAAACAAAGCTACAATGGATTCACAGAACACTGGTAAGGACAGCACTAGAATATCTGACAAGTAATTTCTCTTGTCCCTTTTACAATCATAATATATAACTTGTACACAATACAAAAGTAATACATAAAATTGGCAAGCAGCAATACCGTCTGTTGGTCTGCACACCTGAAGGACTATGGCAGCAGCCTCCTAAGGCTGTGCTGCGAAAGATACAATGATCTGGAATAGTCTGCGGAGCCCTCATTCTCCTTCCTGACCATGTCTGCATATTCAAATTCAGAATACACTCCCCAGCTCATTTCGTCTGTGGTCTCTCCATGCAGCTGTCTCAGATCCCAGAATCGAAAAGGAACAAATCTTTTCCTCTTCAGAATTCCCATATTCATTTGATGACACTTCTCGTTCTACTCTGGGTAAAGGGCTTACCTCTACTCCAGTAGACTATAAGCTCCTTGTAACCAAGGTCCTTGTCATTTCTTCTCTAATTTGCCCATGGTACTTAGCACAGTGCCCAGCACACAACAGAAATTCCATAAGTATTTGTCAAATAAATAAATCAATAGCTCTTTCCAACCGCTCTTCCCACCCCTGCCTTGTTTCACCTGGATCAGTAGCAATGGCAATGCCACCAGAGATCAAAGGCTCATGAGACTTTCTGAATTATAGGTTCAGGGAACAAGGTTCACTGGAAACTTTGCAGAAACTAGACCAGATATTTTACTTAAACCACATATTTAAACTTTGATTTATAATCTCTGATAACAATCCCAATTGAATTTTTTCAATAAAAATTCTAGCCCCAAGTTTCTTTTAGAATTTGATTATCCCTGCATATCAAACTGTATATCAGAAAATATCTCTGGGGCGCCTGAGTGGCTCAGTCGGTTGAGCGTCCGACTTCGGCTCAGGTCATGTGAGTTCGAGCCCCGCATCGGGCTCTGTGCTGACAGCTCGGAGCCTGCTTCGATTCCGTGTCTCCTCCTCTCTCTGCCCCTCCCCCACTTGTGCTCTGCCTCTCTCTGTCTCAAAAATAAATAAACATTAAAAAAAAAGAAAGAAAATATCTCAAGCTAGCCAGATTGGGGTGCCTGTATTGAAACCCAAGACAGTATTAATAATATTAAACTTTGAGCTTCACACTCATGTTATAAGTAGTTTGCTGGAGAGATCAGTTTCCAGAAAAGAAAAAAGTCATGTTGAAATCTCCAAGGAGAAAACCTTAAGCCCCTTTAAAAACACAAAAACAAAAACAAAAAAAGGCAAATGTTAAAGACGATCAGATCCACCCACTTGGCGGCCATGGTACCTTTCAAATGTCTGAATTGCTTCAGTAGGAAGCCAGCCCAAGTTCTGTCCACGTAGGCATAGGACACACCTATCTTTTTAATTCCTTTCAGATTGTTCGGAATGCTGCGACCTTTTCGGTATTGTGAATACTCTGTAGGCCTAGTACCGGGTCAGAGGTGTATTTGGCTTCTGTGGTTTTAGGAGAAAGGAGTTGAAGCTCCCAATGCCCCAGAATGTTTGGATTTCTGGCTAAATCATCCCCAGTTGTAGTAAATGACAGTAATAAAATAAGGCTACTTAAAAAAAATTTTTTTTTCATAATGAGAAATGTACAGGTAGAATGGCATGATATCTGGGATACACTTTAGAATATTTCAGCAAAGGGGGAAAAGGAGATACAGGTGAAGAAAATGACAAAATCTATGTAGCAGTTTAATTTGGATAGTGAGTAGATGGGGGGTTCATTATACTACCTCTCTACATTTGTGTATACTTGAGGGTTTTTTCTTTTTTAAGTGTTACATTATTGCAAAAACAATTTCAGATTAAAAACAGTAATCCAGACAAACAGTAATAGTGCCCAAAGTTCTGAATCGTTCTTGAAAACTACAGGGTGTATACCACTTTGGTCTCATCCATCTCACTTTAACTCTAGACTCATGTCCTTAAAGCTGGCATCTCAGTTTTTATTTCATTTGTTTCATGAAAAAAAAAAATGCTTTCTAGAGTCAAATGGATCTGTGGCCCAGAACACTGAAAAACACCCAGAAATCTCAGGATGTCTCTTCATCTCTCTCAAGCCTCGGGGCACACAGTATCTTCTTTGCACAGGTAGTCTGCCTTCTGCCTGTGGTGGCCTTGTGTTACTTTTGCTATCTGACATCTCCTTCTGCTTCCTGTGATAACAACTCCTTAATTCCCATTTAGGGATCCACTCCAGCCCCATTCTGGAGAAGTAGATTCTATCTCTGGATTTGAGGATAGAGTTTAAGCCCAAGACTAAATTGATCAGAGCATCCCATTCTCCCAGCCACGGACTGGTTTCTAAATAGGCACATGACCTAAATCAGGCCAATCCTTGCTAAGGGGTTTAGGTCTTAGACTCCTGTTTGTGCTTTCGGACAGTGAACTCTCTTTGTTACTGGGGGTGATGTGCTCTTGTAGTTGCTTGAAGCCATCTTATATAGCTTGGCAACGAACTGAATACAGCAGAAGGTAGCCATATATCCACTGGAGGTGAAAAGAAGACACATTCTAATGATACCACGTGAGCCTGGACCAGCTGCCCTTGCAGACTGTTTCTGGCCTTTCAGTTGTGAGTCAAGAAGTTACCTGAAGAGCTCTGACTAACACACAGCGTAATCGCTCTCTTTGTAATGAAGCCACACTGTATAGTCAGATGGCTCGACAGCATAGCACTTTGTAAGTCTCCACTCCAAAGGAAGACGCATAAACCTAAAGCATAATTTTTACTTACCAAAATACCTAAATGAGTTCTGAAAATGTGGCATCAGCGCCACTGAATTCCATGATTATTCAACCAATATAGCATGCCTATTCTGTGACTGCTAGGTGTCAGTTCCAGCAAGGTCAGGACAGCTCAGTAACGGAAAATAAATGCAGTTGTTGAATGTTTCCATTTACTCAATGACATATCTAGCTCTGTTTGAGATTTTAAGTGTATTTATTTTGACTGAGAGAGAGAGATAGAAAGAGCAGGGGAGGGGCATTTAGAGAGGGAGAGAGAAAATCCCAAGCAGGCTCTGTGCTGTCAGTGCTGAGCCCAACACAGGGCTTGAAATCAGGAACTGTGAGATCATGCCCTGAGCCGAAATCAAGAGTGGGACACTTAATCGACTGAGCCGCCCACACACCCCTGTTCGAGATTTTTATAACAAATTTAAGAGCATTTCAATAACATAACTGTTACTGGCCCAACTCCCTCCTGGATGATTGGGGGTCCAAATGACACACCCAGACTAGAGTTAGAAGAACAGAGGTAGGCATTTGCTTAAGGCTTCCTCTAGCCCCTGAGCCTAGAACAAGGAAGATCCCAAAGATAGCTTCCAGAAAGAAAGCCGAGTCCAAAAACCCCAATCCCACCTAAGCAATAATATGAGGGGAATGGGCACATAGTGACACAAAAACAAATGGGAGCCAATGGACAGATCAGGAGCAACTGGCTGGAACACGAGGTGGAAGAAGTTGAAGAGTCTCTGAGACTCTAGTTAGTACATCTTCTGTCAATGCCTGAGAAAGGACTAGGAAGTTGCCAATCTATTTTATTACTTTTGTGGGAAAAATTCACTTGTCTAAATGAAAGCCGCAGGGCACTGGGAAGAGAAGGAGAACCCACGGATTTCCTGTCCTGGTACACATTTTTGCTTGTTTAGGCTACGAGGTGGAAATGGTAAAACAGCAATCAACACCCACTGCAACTCCCCTTGAGCGAGCCCTCCAGTACTGCAGAGACGAGAAAGCTTTAAAAAAAAAAAAAAAAAGAAAAAAGCATATTTCCCAACATTCCCTTGCAGCAGGATTTCTGAAATCAGGACCCACCAAGAAGATACAATCACATGAGATCTTGAGATCTGGAAGGTGGGAAAGAGGTGGGACCAATCACCCTTCTGTTCTTTCTCTTGCTGCTGGCAAGTAGGGCTGGGGAGGGGACACAGTGGATTTTTCTGCAGCATAGTTCCAGCATCCTGTCACTAGTTTGGCTGAGGCGACTGTGGGGAGCTTTTGGATTCCACAGCTCTGCGATAGCCTCCTGATTCTCCGCCTTCCTGATCAAGTAGCAGCTAACGTTTTAGGCTAGGTCAGCAGTGCTGTTCTGAGAGTCGCTCCTGCAGAGAACACTGAGCTCACAACTCCAGTTGTATAAAGACAAAATTCCCTGTATTTAAATCCCTTTTTTCAAGAGCTAGAATGGAACAGTCTCTCCATCCTGAAACTGAACCATGAAACATGCTACTTCCTAAAGCATTAAAGATTTGTGATGATAAACAAGTCAAGCCAAAGATGAATCCCTTTTACAGGGAGGTGTCATTCGGGCACAAAAGATAGAACCTACAAAATAAAAGGCATTGGGGGTGTATGCAAATGAGCAGAGCAGCTGAACATATAAATCTCGGGAGCAGCTGATGGCAAGACTGTATCTCACTACCTTTGTCCTCAGGTAGAAGGGTTTCCATGGGGCAAACTTCCATAATGTCAAGCCATCCGTTTACCAGTATTAGCCAAGTTAATGAGGTCACCAGTACTCACTTGTTGTCATTTCCCCATTGTAGGCACTTCGGCCCAATGTGAAACATTCATAAATTGAATAGGTCACCAAATACAGTGCTCTGGTCAAGATGGAGCTGTTTGTAAAAGGTTATGAATCAGATTAAAATCCTCATTTGTCACAGAGCCAGGGAAGTAATCCTCTTCCCCGAGCCCCAGATACCTCCACACCTTCCACAGAACTATGATACAAACCCAGATTACGATATTATTAGAAAGTGTCACCAATTAGAGTATGCACATCACTACCTGTTTCTCTCATTAAAAGCACAGCAAAGAACAAGGAGCATGGAATGCCATCCTGAGAAAAGCACGGGTTTGGGAGTGGATGCGGCAGTTGAACTTGGCATCCTGCAATGGCCCTGGAGGGGAGGCGGTTCAGCTAAAATGTGGTATTTGTGAAGATCTGATTCAAAACCTTGGCTATTTTTCAGCACTGCTATTAGGGGCAGGGCTTCTCCTTGTCCCCTTCCCCGCCCCCATGGAGTCAGAGAGGAGCTCCCAATCTACTGTGTTCAGTACGGCCTCAGGGTCACAGACCCCACAAAGACCCAGGAGTGCAGCGTCTGTGGTGCTGCCTGTAGAACTTTCAAAGCGACTCTAGCAAATTCCAGATGCAGGATTTACTTGCAAGCTGCAGTGTTCTTTGAAAAACTGAAAACCAGAGAAAGTTCAGAGAAACAGAGGATTATTATGATTATTGTTTGTGAATAATTTTTTAAACGCATTTTGCACTTGGAGGAAACTGTATAGATATCATCCCAGTTGCATTTTCCTTGATTGATAAAGAAACATTTTAGTCATTACGTGTATGCTAATAATACAAATAATGTAACTTGTATCTTTTGTTAAGGTGAATGTATCTACTTTTCATGCATGAGAATCCTAGGAACACTTCTGTGTTTCGAAAGAGAAACTCTCCACTTCAGTCACTGAATGCTAATGAGGTAGCCTGCATTTCTACTCCTTAGCTCCTCCGAATGTCTATCCCATTATTAACAACTCTGCTTTATGACAGTAACTGTTGCACATAGCATTTGCATAATAAGGCAGCATGGCAACTGAGCCTAAATCCATATTCTACAGCCCTGTATATGTGTTTCCCAAAAACTATCATTACTAACCAAGTTATAAAGATTTAAGCAAGAAATTTAAAATGTAAGCAAGACTTAAGGATAAAGAGCTACCAAAATCAAAACAAAGGGTACATTTTATCATAAAATGTCATGGACGATTTTAAGCACTTTAAAATATATTGTTCCATTGCTATAAAATTAATTCTTGATGAGTGTATGTGCAAACTGTGTACACACACAGTACCAATATTTGCAGATATGGTCAAATTAGAGTATTTTAAACAATATAAAAACTTGATAAGTGTCCTTTTATGAATCTTAACAAGTTTACAAAGGAGGGAACAGCCGTAATAAACATTAAACATTTACAATTCTATTTTGAAATTAAAAAAAAAAAAAAAGCACGGAGTTGACATTACTGTTTGTCACCTATCTGTGTATCAGACTTTGCAAGTGGTTCTGCAGTTGCCACACAGTGGGGCCCTCCAGGCCTGTTAGATATCTGATTCCCGTGCTCTGCAATGTATCTAACTCCTGCACTCAGCAGAGCTCCGGGTCATCCTTAGGTCATGGTGGTTAAAGATGGCTGTCAATTCACTGCTTGGGCTAGGTTTCAAAACTCCTTTATCTCTGTTGTATTGATGATTCCTAGTGATAGCTTAGGAAATTAACCACGCCATCCATATGCATCTTAATGGTGTGTTTTGTAGCACCAAAGTGACTGTATTAAAAGCTCAGTGTGCTGTATTTGAAACAGTCTGTCACCCTCTGAAAGCTAAGAACTGGAACAAATATACTTTTATCTGGATAAACAGTGATGGCTCTATGCTGCCTTGCAAATTTTAAAAAGGAGGGTTGTAATAAAACAAGTTCAAACTAGCTGATCCTGCCTTTTCTCAGTGCAAAAGTAATTATTATTCAGTCAAAAAATATGCAGTGAAAAAGAGTAATTGCACAAGAAGATATTATAATCCTGAGACTATCCACCTGGTGTTTTTATTTTGATGAATACCCTTTTGGATCCCTATGCCTGTGCAACTTAATGTTTGTCACAATTCTCTATGGCTAAGGAGAAAGACAAGCCTTAATTGTAAATTTGCACATGCTTTATTGCCGATGCAACGGCATGAACACATTTAACAGGACTGCCATTCCATTTAATTACTCTGATTTTGACATGGACCTACCACGGATAAAATTGATGGCATGAATTACGAGCACCATAAAAAATCACTGCTTTCTCTTCAAGGGGTGAATGTTAAGGTATTCTTCCATATTCTCTACAGCTATCCGCATTAGGTGAAGAAAAAATAAAGCATGGTAATAGGAGAGCCATCCTCAAATTGCTTCCTTCGAAGCTGAGTTATGCTTGTGACATGACAATGATGCACGGTCTTTTTTTTTTTTTTTTTTTTAGCTTATCTGGGTAAGATCTATGACATCTCAAGAAAAGTAAACAAATAAATAAGTAAGGCAAGTGGTCAAAAACAGAGAAAAGCCTTCTGCCAAATTAATCCTGTGTTTCATCTCTATTATAGTTCCTATTTTCTTAGCTTTTTCTCAGTGACATTTGATGGTACTCATTACACTTTTGCCTGAGACAAATGAAAAAAAATCTCAGGAACTGGATGCTACACTTCAGATCTGTGCAGACGGAGATGGGGTATGGTAGGGCTACAGTAATAGTCATTGCCAGAAATCTAACTGGCAGTAAGAGGAAGTCGGCAGCCAATTCTGTTCAAGGGAGAGAGTGGTGGTGTGGCACCTGGCAGCCTGGCATGTATAGCCAAAGGGAAGGGTGCCAGTTATTGGCTGGGGGAGCACAAAGAGCTGGCCTTCTCTTCCATGAGTTGAGGGAAGAGCATTAGCAGCACAACATCAATGTTTTATGTAGTCACATTAAACTGTCTGCTACTTGAGTTCATTTTCTACATTCTTGTTTATGACTCACTAAAAAAAGAAGCTAGTGTCTTCTTAAAATGTTTCCACAAGCCTCCCGCCCCTGCCCATGGAAAAAATCTAAATTTCTAAATCCATCTATAAATTGATTACCCACATAGATGATGAATCAAAGCATTTCCTTCTTTTTTTTTTTTTTTTTTTTTTGGTCTTTTAAACTTGAAACTGTCATTGAAAATAAGTTCATATTTATTTGGCTATTGATCAAGTAGAAATCTTCAATAAAAATATTCTGCCATGCGGTTTCATCCAAGCTTCCTTTGTCTTTCAATTAAGAAATGGCTTTATGCTCTACAAATAGGGTGAGATAGTCAGAGAATTAAATCAATAGACTATAAATTATGAGTAAAAGAAAACATCAGGTCACTGCCCTGACACAACAGATTTATTATTAAAGTAGGTAACTCCATGGCAATTCACTACATTAGTTTTTATAAAGTAAGAGACAGGGAGAGATCAATGATAACTTTGGCTTACTGTTGCTTTTAATGGTTCATTTATAATAGCTACTTATCTCCTATTATTTTAGCTTGCTATAATAATGTCAAGCCAAGAAAAAAAGATAATAACCATTATGGGAATATATATTTAATTCAAGTCTGACTGACTATTCTTTAATCTGATTCATGTATTTGTAGAGTGGCCAGAAATACTCTAAAATGCACAGTGATTCTTAGGTACACATAAAAACTCCATTATACAGTCTACATTATGTGTAGAGTATAAAAAATTTGACACTTTTTAGCTGTTCTTTCATAGGCATATTTTCAAATGAATGACCACATTGCAAGGCCCACCCATAGCCCACCAACTCAAATCTGCTTGGTGCTATTAACATCAAGAATAACAGCTGAGGGGGCACCTGGGTGGCTCAGTCAGTTAAGCATTGGACTTTGGCTCGGGGCATGATCTCGCGGTTCATGAGTTCAAGCCCCACATTGGGCTCTGTGCTGATAGCTCAGGGCCTCGAGCCCGTTTTGAATTCCGTGTCTCCCTCTCTCTCTGCCTCTCCCCTGCTCATGTTGTCTCTCTCCCCTTCAAAAATAAATTAACATTTAAACAATTTAAAAAATAAAATAAAAAAAGAATAACAGCTGAATTGAAAGAGGTGCCTGGGTGGCTCAGTTGGTTAAGCGTCCAACTTCAGCTCAGGTCATGATCCTATGGTTCATGGGTTCGAGCTCCACGTTGGGCTCTTGTGCTGACAGCTTTGGAGCCTGCTTTGGATTCTGTGTCTTTGTCTTTCTGCCCATCCCCCAATCATGCTTTCTCTCTCTCTCTCTCTCTCTCTCTCTCTCTCAAAAATAAATAAAACATTAAAACTTAAAAAAAAAAAAAAGAATAACAGCTGAATTCTAAATGGACGCTTTGACCTCACTATGTTTCCTGGAAACCACTATCTTTGCAAATATGAAGCATATTTTTGCTCCAGACACATACATGGACCCGCAGGATTCTCGGCAACCTCCTTGCAATTCTTGAATATTTATTACTCTGATTTCAGTGGAGATTTGATATAGGCCTCCAAAGGCCATCTCAAATGAGGAAGAATAAACTCATCTATTTCTTTTGATAAGGCCAAAGTAAGGAGGTCCTCACCAACCAATCCCCTAGGTATTTCCTTCCAGGGAAACTGGAATTAAATAAATATTAAAGTGGAGGTGGGGTCTTTGACTCAGGAAGAGAAGGTTCCCTACCACCACCACCACCATTTCTTAGTGATACAGATATGACAAATTTTTAAAACTTGGGCCCTTTTGGTAACAAAAGGTGTCTCTACCACTGCTTGCCCCTGTTGATTGTCTTGTCAGTAATCACTCCTGATTCTCCACATCTCTGAATTGTATTATTGGTGTTACACATGCAATTTCACTCCATTTAAAAGTAGTGTTTACTAATATCCAGAATATAAAGAGAACTCCTAACACTCAACAACAACAACAACAACAAAGCCCAGTTTAAAAATGAGCAAAGAACTTGAAGAGACATTTCTCCAAAGAAGATATACAAATGGCCAATAAGCACATGGAAAGATTCTCAATAGCATCAATCATCAGGGAAATGCCAATCAAACTACAATAAGATACCACCTCACACCCAACAGGTGTTGACAGGAGATGGAGAAACCGGAACACTTGTGTGCTGTTGGTAGGAATGTAAAATGGTACAGACATCATGCAAAACAGTATGGTGGTTCCTCAAAGAGTTAAAAATATAATTACCATATGATCCAGAAAATCCACTTCTGAGTATATATACCCAAAAGAAATGAAAGTAGGGTCTCAAAGAGATAGTTGTACACCCATGTGCACAGCAGCCCTGTTCATAAAAGCTAAGACACGGAAGGAACCCAAGTGTCTACTACTGAATGAGTGGATAAGCAAAATATGAATATTATTTAGCCTTAAATAATATACAGTGGATGCTATTTAGCTTTAAAAAGGAAAGAAATTCTGCAACCTTGCTACAACATGAGAGTTTTTAGAGGAAGCCTGAAGATGTGATGCTAAGTGAAATAAGCCAGTCACAAAAAGACAAATACTGTATGATTCCACTTACATGAGGTACTTAGGATAGTCAAATTCATAGAGACAGAAATAATGGGGGTTACCAGGGGCTGGAAGAAAGAGAGAAGTGGGGAGTTTTTGCATAATGGGTATAGAGTTTCAGTTTTGTAAGAAGAGGAATTCTGGATGGTGGTGATGGTTGCACAACATTATGAATGTATTTAATACCACTGAACTGTCCGCTTAAAAATTGTTATGATAGTAAATTTGTGTATGTATAGCTTATCACAATTTTAAAAATGGGGGAAAAATAGCCGTAACTCTATAACTCTAAAGAAAGGCTAAACTATGACTGGCAGTACCAAGCATTGAAAAGGCTGTGGGGTATCTGGAATTCTCGTACACTGACAGCGAGGATAAATTGGTATGACCACTTCAGAAAACTGTTTGGTGGCATGTGCGAAAGCTAAACATACACCTCACCTATGATCCAGCAATTCCACTTTTAGGAATATATCTAAGAGATGGGAGTGCATGTTCTCAAAAGAATATTGTCAAAAGACATCAGTAAGGATGTTCATAACAGCTTTACTCAAAATAGCCAAATATTAGAAGTAACCCAAATGCTATCAGAAGAACGGATACATGAAATGTGGTATATTTATACAATAGAATGCCATAGTGATATTTATTGATTTATGTACTAAATCAATTATTAAAATTTTTATTTTTATTTATTTTCACACAGTGTTTTTTTAAAAGAATAAACTATTATTACTAGCTATTAGATGAATGAATCTTACAGATATTACATTTAAAAAGAGCCATACATTACCTACTATATGATTCTATTTATCTGAATCACAAAATACATAAGACTAACATAATGGTAGAAATCAGAAAAGTGGGAGGAGGTTATTGACTGGGAAAGGACATGAGAGAACATTTCAGGTGCCAGAGAAGTACTATATCTTGATCTAGATGGCAATTATATGGGTATGTGATGAATCTTAAAAAGATTATAGGGGCGCCTGGGTGGCTTAGTCAGTTGAGCATCCAACTCTTGATTTCGGATCACCATTTGTGAGCTTGAGCCCCATGTCAGGCTCAGTGCTGGGCATGAAGCCTGCTTAAGAATCTCTCTCTCCCTTTCCCTCTGCTCCTCCCCCACTTGTGCACACAAGAGAAAAAACAAAGGATTATTAAAAAAAAAATCAAACATAAAAGTCTACATACAGTATGATTTCATTTATATGATACTTTGGTAAAGGCAAAGCTACAGGGATAGAAAACAGAGCAGTGGTTGCCAGGAACGTGGGGTAGGAGGGGACTGACTGCACAGGCCACAAGGGAATCTTTTGGGATGATGGAAATCATCTACATTTTGACTTTGGTAGTATTACATAATAGTATATAATTATCAAAACTCATCAAACCATACATCTAAAAAGACCAAATCTTAGGGCACCTCAGTGGCTCAGTCAGTTAAGCATCCAACTCTTGATTTCGGCTCAGGTCATGATATCATGGTTCGTAGCTTCAAGCCCCGCATCGGGCTCTGCACTGACAGCGTGGAGCCTGCGTGGGATTCTCTCTCTCTCTCTCTCTCTCCCTCTCTCTCTGCCCTTCCTCGACTCATGCTTTCTCTTTCTCTCTCTCTCAAAATTAAACTAAAAAAAATAATAAAATAAAATAATAAAATGGCCAAATTATTATAGCTAAATCACAACTCAATACCTACTTCAAAAATATTCAGCAAATCGTACACTTAAGATTAGTGCACTGTATGTACTTACCACACTATGTGTATGCTATACCTCAACAAAAAAGTTTACAAAGTATAGGTTAAATGGGTTTTAAGACATGTGTTCCAGTCCAAACTCTGCTACTGGTTTGCTGTGTCGAGTGCTCACTCTAGCTGTTGCAATGGAGTACTAACACGGAGAGCCTTAGGTCTGGAATGAGCCCTAAGGGTTCATAGAGTCTCACCTCCACCCAGAGAGAAGTGGTCTGTGAAATGTTACATAGCTACTCAGGGTGAAGCCAAAACAAACCTAGGACACTGACTCTTAACTAATACTCTAGCTCAACTGCAGCTCCGGGAGGGTTAAAAAAAAAAAAAGGCAAACTGATAATTCGGCATTGCATAAGCAGCAAATTTTAAACCAATTGTGTAGCACTGGGCCTCTTCATATAGTTGCTCTCTATTTCCAAAGGTATTGAGAGAACTAACTGGAAGTTTGCGAAGTGCCTTCAGCTGTTTAAGCAGCTCTATCTGTAAAATCTGAGGTTATCAGAGATCCTCTGATAACATAAAACATAGATTATAGCAGTCCTCCGATCCAGAGGCTCCAACTCAAAATCAAATCTTGGCATACCTTCTACCCTTTCGGGTCCAGGCCCATCTCCAATATCATCTAGTCAGCCATGCAAAGGACCCCGACTCTTCTACTACCAGCAGAGATATCTTAGGGTACAATCGAGGTAATATGACCCTCAATTAACTCTTCTGAAAATGCAGATCCCCTGCAACAAAGTCAACCTTTTTTTAAGTGCACACATGCACAAAACTTAAGTCAAATCTGTGTGCCACTCAGTTCCCAACATTGTCCTCACGAAACCACAAACATGAGCACAGTGGGCCTTACTGCTCCCCCTAAAATCGAGACTCTAAGGAAATGCTAAATCAGAGGCTCCTAGCTCCCGTTTCTATTCTGCCTCTACCTAGATGACCCTGTGACCTCCCACCCTCTTCCACCCCCACGAAGACCCAGGCACTAACTCTTCTCTGACCTCCACCCCCTGTCAAGACAGAAAAGACTCTAAGTATCAGTTATTTACACTGTTTGATTGACTGATTGGTTACACTTCAGTTTCACTGAGTTTCAGTCAGTATGTTAATTCAAACGACATTTACATTTAAACCATTTTTACACCTCCTTGCATAATGAAAGTTCCATTAAAGAATTTTGAACTTCAATTTAACTTCAGTAAGCTAATTAAATTTTTTTTTTATTTTGGAAACAAGGAAGGACTTGGAATCACACTTTGTGTTCCTAAGCCTCGGGAACAATGAGCACATTAGAATAGCTGAGAGGCTACAGAAAGAACCCAAAGAATTGTCCCCTCATTCGCTCACTCATTCCCTGATTCATGCATTCCACAAACATTTATTTACCAAGTGCCTAGCAAGTGCCAGATATTGTACAAGGCGGAGACAACCGAGGATTAGTAAGATAGGGTGTCTATCCTGGAGAAGTTTACAAAGAAAAGGCACAAACAGAAGAATTTCAATTCCAAAAGAATAAGTACTCCGAAAAGTGGAAAATGCTAAGGGAAAACAGCAGACCAGGGATTCACTCTCACGGAGCATATTTCACAGACGACCGACCCATGAGTTCAGCTCCAAGGAGCTTGATGGCGCAAAAGGCACAGAGAGAGGGGCAAAATAAGTTTCCTAGTCTTCAGGCCGAATATAAGGAGGGATGGGAGGGGAATGGTCACTTCTTTTGTGCGGAGGGAATTTAAGGCAGGAGAGGCTAATAATGCCAAGCTCAGTGTCTCCTGCAGCCACAGACATGAAGACAAGTTGGCCTGTGGCGGCAAGTGGGCCACTTCCTCTGTCTGCACTGATGTGGTGAGGCCAGCTGCTGATAAGCCTTGCCCACAGGCCCTTAGCCTCCGCGGGGAGGGCAAGCGCAAGCACTGTCGCACAACTCCAGGCTCAGCCTGTGCTCCTTAAAATGTTAGTTTTGCATCAGGATACATCAGAGAAAAATTAATTTTATCCATGCCTTTTAAATAGTTACTATTTTACTGCTTACTGTTTTTGGCCTTAGAATTGTAAAGCCTTTGTTAGTGTCAAATTTAGGAAAACGAAGAGGAAAAGTCTGTAGTCAAGTAATGTCTTTGCCTCAAAATAGCACTCTTCTGGCAGGGGAAGGATTGGAGGGAAGCTAATCTTATTAGCTAAAGGCTTATTTCTGGAAGCTTGCTGAAGGCGGAGATTTTATATCCAAACTGTAACAAAACCAGGTGTGTAGTCACAATACCCAGAGCTGCCCGGCACCTGTTTTGCTCAGTTTCTTGATTTTTTAACCCTTCTTTGCCCCCAAAATTGCAGGTGAACAGGTTGCATCACGGAACATATTTGATGTTATCTTAGTATCAAATAGTTTTGTACCGCATCCCTATTTTCTGGAGTTCTAAAACACAGTCCTCAAACCCCTGTGTTATTCCAACCTCTGATAACATAAGAATGAGTATTCAGGGGCGCCTGGGTGGCTCAGTCAGTTCAGCGACCAACTCTTGATTTGAGCCCAGATCACGATCTCAGGGTTTGTGAGCTCAGAGCCCTGAGTTGGCTCTGCGCTGACATCGTGGACGCTGCTTAGGATTCTCTCTCTCTCTCCCACTCTCTCCGTCCCTCCCATGCTCATGCACTCTCTCTCTGTCTCTCTCTGTCTCTCACAAAATAAATAAACTTCAAAAAAAAGAATATTCATTCTTTCAACAAGCCTTTATCCAACAATGGGACAGATGGCTAGTTAATCCCCAATTCTCATTCTCGCCTTCTTCCATTTTATTTTTTTCTCTAAAGTTTATTTACTTATTAAAGTAACCTCTACAACCGAGTGGAGCTCCAACTTATGACCCCGAGATCAAGAGTTGCAAGCTCTTCTCACTGAGCCAGCCACACACCCCTCCCTCTTCCATTTTAGATGGCTCGTGGCTACGCCACCCAGAGAGAGCATTTCCTAGTATTCTTCGCAGCTAGGTGTGGCCATATAACTAAGTTTATCACAGTAAAATGTGAATGGAAGTGAGGTGTGCCACTTCCCAGTCACTTGCTTTATAGGAAATTGCTTGCCTTCCACTTTCACTCTATCCCTGTTCCTACAGACAGAATGGGAATGGGAATTCACTGCACAGATTTACTGTGCAGACAAGACCTGAGGAATACTGGAGCAGCACAGTGGAAGAAACTCAGACTGCGAACGAGCTCACGGTGCTGAGGCACCCCACCGGTCCGGGCTCCTACCGTCCTCTGAAAGTTTACATGCAAGAGAATTAAACTTCAGCCATACTGAAGCCACTGTATTTTTAGATTCCTTTGTTACAGCAGCCTAGTCAGACCCTTGTTAATATAAACATTCATCTAATGTCTATTTAGTAGAGACTAACAGGAACCTGTCTGTGGGGAAAAACAAAAAGTGGTGAATAGACAGAAAAGCTCTCAGGATATAGGTTGCTTATGGTCAAGAAGGAAAGACAAAAAAAATATAAAACTACGTTTGCAAACTATGATAAAGTGTGTAAAGGAAACGAAGAGGGTTCTAGGTGAAGGCCTCTGTGAGGAAGCATCATTTAGCTAGGGCCTCAAGGTCTCAGGAAAAAAATGGGGAGTGGGGGCTTCGTCCCAGGTTGCAAAGTCCCTGGGGAAGAAAGAGTATGGCTCCTTGGAGGGGATTCGAGAAGGCAGGTGAAAACGTGAGCGGTGTGGCATTAGGAGGAAAGACTCTTCCTAAAGAGACGAATGTGCATAAACATGTATAATTGCACAGACACATTAAATTATGGGTAAGTTATGTTTGCTTTTACAGTTGTTCCTAATTCTGGGGGTTTTTCTTTCTTTTTTTTTAATGTTTATTTATTTTTGAGAGAGAGAGAGAGAGAGAAAGAGCATGAGCAGGGGAGGGCAGAGAGGGAGGGAGAGACACAGAATCCAAAGCAGGCTCCAGGCTCTGAGCTGTCAGCACAGAGCCCGGCGCGGGGCTCAAACTCATGACCATGAGATCATGACCTGAGCTGAAGTCGGACACTTAACCAACCGAGCCACCCAGGCACTCCTGTTTTTCCTTTTAAAACTAAACCACAGTTGGGTTTCTTTTTGTTTTGTTTTGTTTTTAATTTCTTCACCTCACGTATTCCAGCTCTGGATCTAGAAAAACAGATCACCTCGAAACCGGAAAAGCTTTGTCTGACTTGGAATCCTTAGATTCCACCTACAGAATTTTCCCAAAATTAGATCTCCTTTATCCTAAACACACAATCTCCCAGGGTCATTTCCGTCTATCAAATCCTCCCTTTTCATCCTTTCTGACTCAACAAGTACTTGAAAAGCCCCAAGTTTCTAGAATTCTTACTCTCTTCTCTTTCCATTCCCTCACCTTTCACAGTCAAACTGGGGCATGCAGTTGATGTTAACATTTACCAGACACCTTGTCTGGACACGTTGTCCAGCAAATGTCATCATAAAACCTTAGCATTCAACCCAATCACATGTTGATCACTGCCCCAACCAGAATTAGAGGCTTATTCTCAAGTTGCACATTCTGGAGAGAAAGGAGTGTCACCTCCAACTGTTCTATAGGACTTGTTTTAAAATTTTTATTTATTTATTTAAAGTAATCCCTACACTCCATGTAAGGTTCAAACTCATGACCCCAAGGTCAAGAGTCATGTCCCCTTCCTACTGAGCCAGCAGGTACCCCCATTCTATAGGATTTTTATAATGAAATCCTAAAAGCTCAAATGCCTAACCAAATTCTAATAAAAATATTAATAAATAATGCAATACAACATAAAGTAGGTAGTAGATTAAATGCTTCATAATGATTTATAAACTCCTTGAAAAAAGATGGTACCTTCTCTCTGTAAAATTTTACATCATCTCTGAATAAGTGTTTCGATTAATGAAGGAGCAAAGTCTTGAGACAGGATTCAAATATAAGGCAGCAAGAGAAACCAGAGTGAGGAGATGAGAACAGAAGTTCCAAGTGGGTGGGGAGAGAGAGAGATAGTGGAGGTCAGGAAAAGGTGAAGCCAGAAGGAATTCCTAGGGCCAGAAGAGCAAACGGATAGGTGCTCCTCAAGGGCACCTGCAACCGATAGACACCCAACCAGTCACCTCATACGATTACAGATGCTCAATTAGGGACTGGACTGGATGCTTTCATGTCATTCTCAACTAAGAAAGAAAAAACTAGGGGCGCCTGGCTGGCTCAGTCAGTTAAGCATCCATCCGACTTTGGCTCAGGGCACGATCTCACAGTTCATGGATTCAAGCCCTCTGTCGGGCTCTGTGCTGGCAGCTCAGAGCCTGGAGCCTGCTTTGGATTCTGTGTCTCCCTCTTGCTCTGCCCCTCCCTTGCTCATGCTCTGTCTCTCTTTCTCTCTCTCCGTCAAAAATCAATTAGCATTAAAAAATGTTTTTAATAAAAAAAGAAAGAAAAAAACTAGAAATAGAGAGAAAAATGAGAAAGAGGAAAGGTAAGAAAGAAGAAGTCGGATCAGTCAAGTCACTTAGGGGGAGAGCATATACAGTGTCTTGAGGAATAGGTGCTCAAGAGTCACGATGCTAAGAATGAGCTTCGCCATTTTCTAAGTGGGTGATGTCTCCTCTTAGTTTCCTCTTCTTTATTTTTTCCCCTCTTCTTTAAAATAGGAATAATAATAGCACCTACCTACACCTTACAGTTGAGAGGATTTAAAGAAGCCAGTCCAGGGAAAGTGCTCAGCATAGTGCCTCGTACAATGTAAGCTAACAGCAAATACCAGCTACTGTTATTCATAAAGGATCGGCTTCAGAAGAATAATTACTCAAGATGATAAGAAAACTGTAAAATAAAATAGAAAATAAGCTATGTTCTTCAACTCAATTAGATAAATTTGTGTTTTCTTGGTGAGCACAGGGTCATCTTTAGCTTTTTCAATATATTTTTTAGGTTTAACAAGGCAAAAAGGGTGTGCGGTAAGAGAGTTCAGGGGCAACTGGCTGGCTTAGTCAAAGGAATGTGTGACCCTTCATCTGGGGGTCATGAGTTCCAGCCCACAGTGGGTGAAGAGATTACTCAAATAAATAAAACTTAAAAAAAGAAAAGAGCCCAAAGGTGGGGAAAAAGAGAAAATAGAATTTGAAGAAGCTGTCATCTGCCCATCTTATGGAGATACTTTCTACATTACAGACTCCAACTTCCCTCTCATAATTCCTAGCCACAGCCCACTGGTCTTAAAAAATTTCAAAGCACCTTGGGGCACCTGGCTGGTTCAGTCAGTAGAGCATGCGACTCCTGATCTCAGGGTTGTGAATTTTACTTAAAAATAAAATCTTAAAAAAAAAAAAAAAAAGGAAATTTCAAAGCACCATCATTTGGTATATCACATGGTACATGAATCAGGATTCTTAGTTGTAAGCAACAGAAACGGACTAATGGTGATTTAATTGAAAATGGAACCACGGGTAGCTCAGAAAATTGCTAAGAAGACTGAAAACCAAGCTAGATAAATGGAAAGCTTAGCAGCCAGCGCCAGAGCTGAATGTCACTAGGGAGCCAGTCTGATGAGACAACTGCCCCTTCCCCGAACACTGACACTGCCACCTACCCAGCTAAACCACTAGACCTGGTACCGCCATCCCCAGTACCTTCACTATGGCTGTGCTAAAACACACGGGGCTACCTTTTCTGACTCCCAGTGAGAAGTTCCCTAACACCTAAAATACAAACATTTTAAAGCCAAAGTTAAGTTTTAAGGCTAGTCTTAATTACATTATTCTCACATTCTTAAGATATGAGGCTTCAACACATGAGGATTTAACTGTAATGGGCTGCAAATTTAACTTCACTAACCACTCATTATGTTCTGATGAGAAACTTATAAAACTTCCCCAAGCCCCAGTTTCTCCATCTGTAAATGGGGACCATAAAACCCACATAATAAGGCTACGCTGAAGAATAACTGAGATAACGTGTAGAAGACTCTTAGCTCAGCATCTGACACAAAGAAGGCCTTCGATAAATGTTAACGTAAAAAAAATAAGTTGTCACAGCTTGCTAAAGTCTGGATCTCTCTAGTGGAGGGATTCATTTTTATATAACATAATGAGTTGCAAATTTAGTCCTTGTGGTCCAGAGGGAGTACATCAGTGTTCCAGAACGCCCTCAAGTTCATGGTGCCTGAAATCAAGCAGCAACCGGGGAGCTAACATGCTGCCTGAGTGGGTTGGGCAAAACCATCAAGAAGCTTGGCTTTCTTGGGGCGCCTGGGTGGCTCAGTCGGTTGGGCGGCCGACTTCGGCTCAGGTCATGATCTCGCGGTCTGTGAGTTTGAGCCCCGCATCGGGCTCTGTGCTGACAGCTCAGAGCCTGGAGCCTGCTTCAGATTCTGTGTCTCCCTCTCTCTCTGCCCTTCCCCTGTTCACGCTGTGCCTCTATGTCTCTCAAAAATAAATAAACATTAAAAAAAAATTTAAAAAAAAAAAAAAAAGAAGCTTGGCTTTCTTCTTGATTTTGTCTCATTTGTCAAACCATAAAAGGATTTTTGAAGTGGAAGGAATAAAATGGATCCTCTGGTTTCTCCTTACCTATGGGATTAGAAGGATCTGAGCAGCCACCCTTTCCATAGGATTCACGGAGGGAAGCAGGAAGGAAGAAACCCTCTGGCCATATATCTAGTTATCCGAATCTGCCTATTCTTAATAACATTTAGATCTTCAATATTTAATTATTAGTGTAATTAATTACTATAATTACTATATGTAATATGGTCATTAATTATTGATGTTATTAATATATCTATCCTGAGATTAATTTTGCCTGCCATTTTTAATATCCACTTAAGTACATATTAAAGATATAAGCAAATATTTTGTCTTACCACTATTGCTGCTAGCACCTTTCTGGGCTTCAGTTTCTTCACCTGTTAAACAGAAAGACCAGGTTAGGTGATCTGTGATTCTATAACTAAATAATATCAGTAATATCATAATGCTTGTAATTATGCCAAGTCCTTGTTCACTTACAGAAGTTAGAAAAGTAAGAAGAAGCAAAGTACGTTCCTCTACAGACATCTCTTAATCTGACTTTGCGTAAACGGAGTACTGGGAATAATTGGCTTTTAAAAACTGGCTCTCTTTAGGCCTCGTAATTTCCTCAAGTTCTCGTTCAGCCTGGTTCCTCTGGTTATTCTCAGTCAAGAAGTACAAAGTTGGTTGTGGTTGTTTTTTTTTTTTTAAGTTTTATTTATTTACGTTATCTCTACACCCAACGTGAGGCTCGAACTCACTACCCTGAGATCAAGAGTCACATGATCCTCTGACTAGCCAGCCGGGCCCCCAAGAAGTGCTAAGTTGTAAACTATGAAGCCTAGTGCTTTTCAGTGAAGATAAATTCTTCTCTTCTTTTTCTTCAAATGTGAGTTGTGACCGGATTTCAGTGTATAAAATAACCAAATGAAACCTCGAAGATGGAATATCGTGCAAATGTTTCCAAACGTACGGATGCTTGCTTTCATGGAGACAAGACACCTGTATTTCATATTGAAGATTTCCATTTTTATCCACATGCGAGGCATATCACAGACAGAACTTGTGCATATAAAAGGTATCTTTCTCCTCCTTGCAAATTATTCCCTTTATCAATTAGTGCCAGATATGAAAAAAAGTCTTCAGGGGCGCCTGGGTGGCTCAGTTGGTTAAGCAGCCGACTTCGGCTCAGGTCATGACCTTGTGGTCTGTGAGTTCGAGCCCCGCATCGGGCTCTGTGCTGACGGCTCAGAGCCTGGAGCCTGCTTCGGATTCTGTATCTCACTCTCTCTCTGCCCTTCCCTTGCTCATACTCTGTCTCTATGTCTCTCAAAAATAAATAAACGTTAAAAAAATTTTTTTAAGTCTTCTATTGTTAAATGAGTCCTCTCGTTGTCTTTATTGTTAACTTTGATCTGTCTCTTTGGCTTTGTGTTCATTCAAGTATTTGTCATTTGCTTATTTCCCCAAGAATGTGTAGCTACAGTTTGCATATATGTCTGATATTAAAATCATTTTCTCTTGCTCTCTAACGCTTTACCTATGAGCAATTAACCACTATCGTACCTGTATTGAACAAAGAGGGCCTGATAACTCTTTGTAGAGGACTCGTGTGATTGGCCCTGCGGAGAAGCACTGCTGTTCAGTGGATGAGAGTTTGGTCTCTGGATTCAGGGGACAAATTACTTAACATCTTGGACCCTCCCATTTCCTTAGCTGTAAAATCAAAATAATAAAAATACCTCCTTCTTGAGGCTGAGTAAGGATTAAACGAAGTAATGTACGTGTAGTATTTAACATAGGGGTTGGCACAGAGTCATCCAAAATAAGTACCAAATTTTCAGAATACTGAGAAGCCGTATGCACTTTAGAGAAATACTTAAAAGTCAACAAGAACAGTCACCTTATTTTATAACTTCAGGATCTGAAAGTATAGAAAAGTTGAGAGTCCTGCCCAAGCACCTACTCTGAATGAGAAAAGACTAAACACAAGTGTCCTGAATTCCTAGGAGTCCAGAGCTCTTTCTATAGGGACCATCTCTTCAGGTTACTGGAAGTCAAGGGCCCTGCCCTCAAGAAGCTTGAGATCCAGTTGGGGGAGCCAAGACTAACACCAACGGAGAGTCTAGTTCACAGACCCACAGTCGCAGTTAGGTGTTGTAGAGCAAAGCTTCCCGTGTAAAAGGTGAAGTTTTGAGGAGGGGCTCAGCTGAGAGAGTGGGCAGTAGTACAGGAAACTTTCTAGAAAGAAGTGAGACTTGAGGCAAGGCAGGGTTTGACTCTGCAACTGAAATGGGGAGAGGACATTAGAGAAGCAAGGAGTTTCTCCGCCCCCCCCCCCCCACTAGAGAAGCACTAGTCTCTCTAGGAACACCCACTGTTTAGAAACTTCTACTCATCACTCCTGCAACCCCCACCTCTACCCTTCAGAACACCTAAGGAGAATGAGGATGTTACTCAATTAAATATATTTTGGAAATAGCTGGAAGGAGGAAGCGAGCAGGAAGGAAAATCTCCCTCCCCGCTTCGCATCTTAAAAGATGAACCAGGGGGCTCGGCTTCTGCCCTGGGGTTCTGAGTGGAGGGAATGGAAGCCCCGAGTCCTCACCAGGAGGAGTCGGGCTCCGGTCTGAGGCAGTTGAGGCCGCAGGTCTCTGCTCAGGCCACTTCCTGGAGCACCTGGAAGCAAGGCGAGGCGGGCGGGGAAAGAAGGAGGCCACGCGAGGCCCAGGGGTCCCCGGAGACAAGGCGAGGCTCTGGGCAGCCTCCGGGGATGTGCCCGGACCCACGCTCGGTTCACCGCCAGCCGGGGCCGGAAGCGCCGCGCCGCCAGCACACCCGCGAAGGGCCCGGATGGTGCTTCCGCCCCGCTCCGCGTGGGGGCCGCGCGGGACGTGAAGGGAGACGGGAGAGAGAAGGCGGGAAAGCCAAGCACGGAAAGACGTCTTCACCTCGGTGGCGGGGCTCTGCTCCGCCGCTGCGGGGCGCCGAGGACCCGGCGGCCTCTCCCCACGGCAGGAGGCCCCGCGAGCGGCCCCGAGGCCGGCACGGCGCTGGCGGAGCGCGAGCTCGCGCGGCCGCCGCTGCCCCGCGAGCCGACGGCCCGAGCCGAGCGCTGCCCCTGCGCGTCCTAAGGGAAGGACCTCATTTGTTCCTCCGAATGAGAAGATTCCCGGAACCTTATTACTGATGGGAGGGGGGGGCGGTGGTTACTTGTTTAAATCCTTGCTTTCTGCATTCTCGCTATGGTTCTGTGGCGACTTTTCTTGTTAAGAGGAAGCAGGCTAAAATGCCCAGGGCAGGCTAAAAAGTATCCCAGTTTAAAAAGGGGAAAAAAAAAAAATCGTTCCTTTTTCCCCCTTTATTTTCACTCGCAAGCCCTCGCGTCTTTTCCCCCTAAAAGCCCAAGCGTCAAATGAAAACGCAAAACAATCTTGATTCCTGTCGATTAGGCTCGTGGCTAGACGCTTGCCACCACATTTTTAAATAGGAAAACATTTACTAGGGCTGTTTAAAAAATGGAGACACAACATTTGTGTCTGGAAATGTCGAGGAAAAGTTTTTTCAGTTGTTTCCAATAAACCCAAAAAGCAGTCTTTCCAGAATATTTTACAGGACATAATTGGGGGTTGATATGGTGGGGGGGATTCATAGGCTAGCTTCCACCAGCAGAGTTGCTTGATTGATAATTGCCTTGCAGGTCTGCAGTTGAAGGTCAGCTATATTTGATGGCTGGTGTTAGAAACGAGGCTCTCAAGCGCTGGGGATTCCAGTTCAGATCTTCAGACCCTGACAGCCCTAGGATTCCCCTTGGGCAGCAGGTTCTGCTGAGGTCAGTAGGACCCCACCAAGGAAGAAAAACGTGGAGAGTTGTGTTGCAAGGAAATTTTATGTTTAAGCTGTATGTGCATTTGGTACGTGAGTGAGTCGTTTAGAAAATTAAGAAATATAGACAGAACCGTGTTCAGGAGGCTGTGCTATGTCACAAACCAAACAGAAACAAACACAGAAAATGATTCAGGGTTAAGACACCTCCTGGAATGTTCCTTGAATTTCTAAGCCCTTTCTAGCTGATGCCTCTTGACAACTTAATGGAAGTTGAACTTGGGCACAGGCAACTCCTCTCTCATTTATTCTTCCCTAGTCTAGGGAAGAATTCCCACAAAAATATGTGGGGGTTGAATTTTACCTGTTCTATTTTTATATTTTAAGAACATATAAGTTCAACAGCGAGTAGCCCAACATTGTATTTTTCGAACAAGATGGCAGAAACATTCAACTGGGAGGTTGTTTCAAAGATTCTAGTAATCTTGGTGGCTTCAAAATCAAGGACTTGGCTGAGTGGATGGCTAGTAAATCAGAAGTGGAAAAACATGACCTATATCCAGCCTGAAATAAATCATATAGAATAAATGAGAAGGGGCAAAATCGAATCAGGAATTTAGAATCAAGGAGTGCACTGGCCTCAGATTCTAAGCTATGCTGGTTTTTATTTAGGAAGATACTACGTCAAATCAGTCCACCTCTGGGTGCCTTATCTTTCCAGTGCATAAAGCAAGAGGTTGGGTAAATGGGTCCCTATCAGTTCTGATCATCTACTCCCCAGAAGTCCTAAGGCAGGACTTTTGTGTGCTCTCAGAAATGCAGGCAAAACGTAGGCTTGTCTACAGCAGAGAGTCCCCAAAGTTAGCCATCTAGTGAGTAGGCTCTCTGATAAGGAAGGGCATGCTAACTTGTGTTCTTGTGTGTATTGAAAAAAAATCATAGCCTCTCTAAGAGTGAGAGAGTTATTTTATGGTCCCATCCAAAATAAAGAAAGCAGTTGTCCATGCATTGATTTCAAAATTTTAAAACAGAAGGGTAGCCTGTCACTCAAAACAGTAAATTAAAGACTCAGGCTGCAAGAGCTTCTACTGCTAGAATGATTATTCTTCGGGAAGAAACACAAACATCGGTGACCGTTTTTTTTTTTTCCACAGACGTGCTCAGCCATCAGAAAAGCTTAATAAATCCCTATTTAGTATGCATTTATGCAGTGATTACATGAACTTTGACCTCTGAAGAGCTGTAGCAATTAGCTTCAGTGACCAGCATCTTCTCCCTCCATTCCCCACTGGCTTCCTCGCGTCTCCTTTCTCATCTCAATGGTCTATGCACTAGGAGAGCATAACATTTTAAAGTTGACTTTCTTCCTGAGGTACTTGCTTTTGCGCAAGTGAATTACCCCTTCCTCTCCTCCCCTCCTGTCTAAAAAGTCATCTCAGATGGATATTGGGGCTCTGATTGTCGATATTACTCAAACGCAAATGGACTTCAATTCAATCTTGCCCTGTACTTTCGCAAAGAAGATAAGCTCTAACGGCCCAGAGAGCCTCATTTCATAGCTCCTGGCATCTGAAATAAATTGGATCTCTTCTGTCAGGCTAATTTAGCATCTTAAAAATATTCGGTGTAATTTATTTTAAGCCAAAGGAAACCTAGTGGACGGGCAGAAAGCTGAAGGAGGGGAGAGGAGAAGGGCAACTGGAAACTCCTCTCCCCACCTACCAAAAAAAAAAAAAAAAAAAAAGGCCAGGAAGGGAGAGGAAAGTGTTTTAAGTTTCTAGTAAACACTGTTTAGCAAAAGAATAATAGGAAAGTTGCCCCTTTCCCAAAGAGGGATGGCACTATAATTGTTGCCTTTAGCGGAAAGCTCAGATAAACCGCTGGGATTCATTCTAAAGTGACCCATCGCTGCATTCATCTCTTCTTGAACTTTCGGTGAACCTGAGATTAAACAGGGGTGAGCAGCTAAGCAGTTTGTTGTTAGCAGCCTTTTCAACAACCCTTTCAGACTGAGTAAATATTGATCGGTTTGAATCTGATTGCCCCAGAGGAAAACACCACGGCATCTGAATAGCCTCCAAAAGTAAACTTTCAAAGGTGAAGCCGAGAGCAGACTTGAGAGCCAGCTCTCAACTCAGCCGAGGTTGGGGACACCCTGAATTTTGGGAATTTTGAATGAGTGTGAAGGAAGTGAGGAGAACACATTTGAAAACTGGAATTTTGGTCTTGCAATTATCCCAAGTCCCTAATAGAGACTCTTGTCCTTTTTAAATTTATCAATAAAATGCTATTTTTCTGTGTTCCCTCTTTGGTTGTTTCAGTCACCATTGCTGTCATTTTTCAAGGAGCTAACCATGCTCCTCAGAGACCGAGACAGCAAAAGAGAGACCTAGAAATAGGATGTGGTAAGCGCCTTTGATTTAATCGATGGGGACAACTAAAAAGATACAAATGTTGTCCTTGTTGAAAGGTATATTAATGTTTCCTAAATGCATTGCTTGTTAACTGATTTATTCCATGACCTAGAGAAGGCTTGGGATGTTTAGCCGTAATTTATCGTTCTCCTCTCTCTCGGCTACATTAAAACCAGCACCTTCAAGATTGGAATCTCCCGGATTCCAGCGGGTCGGGCCCTGCTTTTAGATATTGAAATTGCGGCAGTGGCATGCAAATGACACTTTAGCACATTAAAGAATTTGGAAACCAGCCATCTGTTTTGCTGTGTGGCCTTACACTAATAAACAAAAGATACTGTATAAGGCCAGGGTGGGAAATGAAAGAAAGAGTGGGCCGACTTTGAAGTTCTCCTCCATCCACTTGAGTCTTTTAGAGGCCAGCCCAGAGCCCAGGAGCCAAGAGGGGAGGGCAGCGGGTGCCCTTGATATGGCCGCAGCATCCGCGCCTGCAAAGTCCAGGCTTGCCCCTTTGACGGGGAAGTACAGGAAGTCTCATGGGTGCTCGAGGAGGCCTGCGAATTCCAAGTTTTGTGGGATTTCTCCTCCCACCCCCAGCCCATCCTTTGTAAAACACCCTTCGGAGAGGAAGGAAGTCTGATGCCTGTATCCGTGATGCTGTAAAATTTCTGCTCTACTCTTGGGGGTAAATGAAAGCTTCTGAAAATGTGTGAAAGTAAAGGAAAAGTGGTAAGAGGACTAGGAGGAGAGCCTTTGATTTGCTGGCTTCCTCTGTTGGGGAGCAGACACTTGCCCCAGTTTGGAAGCAACTTGAATACGGGAAGACCTCAGAGAGGCTCCCGCAAGTTCGCCTGGAAGTCCCTGCTGAGCCCACAGAAGAAAATAACCACTCTTTTTCTGGGTTATGGAATTAGAACTGGGTTATGGATTTAGAATGAGAGCAGACCCATGAGAGCCCTGATGGCTATGAAATCGAAGCTGAATCTAACGGGAACGTGATGCGTAACCCAGAGGGAGCGGGCAGGGGGACGTGTAGAGAAGGGCGGGAAGGGATGGATATTGACAGGAGGGATGGAAGGAGAGACACAAGGGTTTCTTGAAAACAGACCACACTCGATTTAAGGGGTGGAATATATTGGAACGCTGTCTATCAAGCCAAAAAAAACGAAGAAGAAGAAGAAGAAAGAGGGATGAGATGGAGGCCTCATCCTCAAAACAGCTTTATACCGGAGCTAATTAAATGCGAATCTCTTAGCTCTTGGTTCACTGATGTGAGGAAAGACTGACTGAAGAGTTTGGGCTTTGGGAGGGGGTTCTGTTTATAGATACGTCAACATTCGGTTGGAGGTGAAAAGGTTAGCACTTGACCCAGGAAGTCTCCGTGTTTGTTTCCAAAATAGATCTGCTTCATAAATTTCTTCACCATTCATTTTTTCCAGTATGAACTTGGATTACAGTAAAGGAACTATCGTTATTTTTAAAGAAAATCAACCTATTAAGTAGATATCAGCGAGGTGCAATGACACTCATAGGGGAACTTTCAGCTACACAATGGAAAGCATTGACTTTTTTTTGTTGGTTTTTTTTTTTTTTCCAAGGAAAGGCCCACCTCTGAAAATTCACAGCCCCCTCCTCCCCTTCCCCCCATGAAATGAGCCAACGCTGTTGGAACCAGTAAACTGTAGCCAAGCCAAATTCAGGGCTGCTTAAGCATATGTGAAACTTGAATATATTTATTACAGACATCTTAAGACCCGTAACCTCTGCTCTAGATCACATCACTCCAGGACCTCAGAGCTGTTCGTGATTGTACAGGAAATGGGGACTAGCATAGACTCACAAAGAATAACTGATATAACTCAGTGTGGTACTTCAGGGACATCCAAACATTGTGCGACATGCAAAAGACTATTCACGAATCACACAAAATCTACATTCATTGTGCCATCCATCACATTAACAACTGAGCTGAAAATACGTCATATCCAGCTAAGATAACTGTGGAAGGAAGAAGCTGGTTGGAAAAATACCTTTAGGTTCTGAATGATCCAACACGAATTTTCAATAGAGTGTGGCCAGAGAAACAATAAATGGGTGGGGAGAGGGGGAGACCTAGCACAGGAAGCCAGGTTTTCGAACCCTGTACTCCACAGGCCTTCTTAACTCACTGGAACAAGTGCAGGCTACCCTCTGAGGCATCTGATTGAGTTTAAGCGGGCGATTTTATTCTTTAGCCCATAACATACAAAACTGTACCCGCTCTGGGAGTTGCCCACCCCGTTTTAGTCACTTAATCTAAACATTTCTAGAAAATCTGTATAAAGATAAATCTCTCAGGACAAAGTATTTACAACCAGCAAACTCACACACATGAAACTGAATTAAATTAAGGGGTGAACTAATTGTGTAAACCAGCTCAGAGTGGATCTCTTCTTCTTGAGCTCCTAGACTCCCCTTTCTCTCTATCCTATTTTAAGGGCAAAGTAGGGGAGGCTGCAAATACACAGACAGGTAAAAGATAGACCTCCCTCTAACATGTTTCTGCTGGCAAAGAAGACTATACTCCAAAGGACATCTGAAAGGAACAGACTGTGGAAATCTCCAAAGTCGGGGGGGGGGGTATTGGGGGCCATCAGAGAATTGATTATGGCACCCAATCTGCATCAAGGAGTTAGCATACACACCCCACAAATCAAGCCTCTACTCCAGAATTCTCTGGAAACACACTGTCCTGGCCAGGAGCTCCCCAGATAGGATCAGAAAGGAAGAGAGAGACTGTAAATGGAAAGGAAGATAAGCTAAGGATGTGCTTTGCGTCAGGAGCCCCAGCCAGCGGAATAGCCTGGGCTGCGGAGTCTGGGGCTTGGTCGGCCTCAGTGAGAGGTAGTCAGAGTGTCTGAGGTAGAGGACCCCGGGGAAGGAACGCAGGGCGAGGAGCTGGACTTCTCTGAAGATTCTTCGGCCTTCTCCTCACTTCCCGGCGGGGTGGCAGGAGAGATGGGCAAGAGACCCTCCTTCTCTCGTTTCTTCTGCTTCATCCGGCGGTTCTGGAACCAGATCTTCACTTGGGTCTCATTGAGCTGCAGGGACGCAGCAATCTCCACCCTGCGGGCACGCGTCAGGTACTTATTGAAGTGGAACTCCTTTTCCAACTCAGTGAGCTGCTTCGTGGTGAAGTTGGTGCGCACTGCATTGGGTTGACCCACGTAGCCATACTCTCCAACTTTCCCTGGGGGCACGGTGGGAGCGATGAGAGAACAAGGTAAAAATTTTTACAATCGATAGGAGATCCCCTACAAGCTTTAGAGCAACATGATTCAGATAAAGGGGAGATCAAGAATTTCTCAACACAAACTCGGCTGGGAAAGGTGACTGATGAGGTGTAAAGTGTTCATCTGAAGTCAACCATTAGCAAGGTCAGACCAGTGATTAATGGAGCCCGGAGATATTAACAGAATCACCCCCCCACACACTCCCCTACCCACTTCCTATTCCAGAAACTCTAAAACTCCGCTCCTTTGGAAACACAACAGCCTCAGATGCTCCTTTGCCCCAACACATCTGAGCAATCTGTCCACACCGTACAACACCAGTGTGAAGCAAGAACTTTAAAAAAAAAGAAAAGTATTAATTTTCCTTGGCAACTAAACATACTAGCTCCTTCCAGAACCATCAAGGAGCATCCAAGGAATGGCAAGACTGACCTGTTTTGGGAGGGTTTCTTTTGACTTTCATCCAGTCAAAGGTCTGTGCTGGAGAAGATGTCTCTGATGTAGGGGAGCGACAGGCTTCTTGGTGGCTGGCGTGGAGAGGGGACAAGGAGTTATTATACGTGGCCAGGGCCAGGCTCTGGTGCTCTTGTCCATATGAGTGGTGAATGTACTGAGGCGAGCCCACCGCGCCCCCGGCATAACCCTGGTGGTGGTGGTGATGCTGGACCATGGGAGATGAGAGATTTCCAGAGTAAACAGCGGGAGCGCACGAGGGGTACCCACCACTTACTTCTGCTTCCTGATTTAACGCGTAGGGGCTGTAAGGCGCGCCGAAGTTCTGCGCGCCATAGCTTGGACCACAACTCGAATGGGAGTAGGACACCCCCAGGTTCCCGGGAGTCTGGTAGGTGGCCGGTTGGGGGTGGTGGTGGTGGTGGTGGTGGTGGGGCGGGCTGATCTGCACCCCCCTGCCCACTAGGAAGCGGTCGTCGCCGCCACAGCTGTTAGCACTGACCGCGCACGACTGGAAAGTTGTAATTCCATGGTCGGAAGGGTAGGCTCGCGCTGAGCAGGTCCCCGAGTCGCCACCGCTGAGGATGGGGTATTCCAGGAAGGAGCTCATTCTTGCATTGTCCATCTGTCACTGAGGGACCGGGTCCTGCGAAGCCCTGGGTGACCGTGCCAACTTTCTCACTTCCTCCATGGGGCCAGAGAAGAAAAATGATATGAATGTACAGTGCGCAAGAGGGGGGGCTCGAGGGCGGAGGGCGCAGGGGGAGGGGCACGTGACTATGTCAGCCAATGGCTGGGCCTCCTGCGAAAGTTTGCTGGCTCCCGCGGTGATGGATCACCGTTTCAGTGGCATTTAAATCCCCGGCGCTCCTCCGGTCTAGGTGACGCGCAGTCGCCCCCCCAGGCGGCCCAGGCGGCGGCAGCTGCTGCGGCGGCTGCAAGGGCAGATTCGGAGCGCTGGGCCGAAGGCGAACAGAAGCCACCTTCTGCGCGCGCCGACTCCGCTCTCCCCCCCCCCTCCGGGCGGTGGGGGCTGGGAGGCATCCCCGTCTCCGCCCCCTCCCCACCGTGCACAGAAAGATGAACTGGCAAGAGGTGAGAAGGGAAGAGGGCTCCGTCTCTCTTGGGTCGGGAATCAGTGGGCCGGAGCTCGCTGGCCTGCCACTAGCTCAGGGGCCGGGGCCGCAGAGCGCGGAGCAGGAAGGGTCGCCCCGCGGGCGCTTTCACTACGCAGTCCCTGCCGCGGTGCCGGGGCAGTGAGGAGCGCGGAGGACCGTGGCGTAGGACGAGGCTAGGCCACCAGTTCTCCGAGCTTCGAAAGGAGAGGGAAGCGCGCAGAGGGATGGCAGGGAGGAACCCGGCTGGGCGTGGAGGGGACGTGAGCAAGAAAAAACAAAAAAAAACAAAAACAAAAAACCTTCCCTTCCCCGAGGAGGGTCTCCGAACCCTATTCCCCCACCGCAACTGATTATTAACGAGGCAATGAGGAGCTTCTGTAATTCGACGCCCCGGAACGGGCGATTGGTAGTAGTTAAGGTTGCCGGAAAAGGCCGAGGGTGGCCGGCTCTCCGCCCCTTTCTCCTCCCCACTCAGCTTTGCTCCGGGAGCCCTATGGGATCCCGAGCAGCTCGGCCGCTGGATTTTGAAGGGTAGGAGGCGGGGGAGAAAGATGACGCTAGCGGACGTGGCCAGCGTGGGGGCCGGGCGGTGCGCTGCAGGCCATCTGCCGGCTCCCCGGGACCCAGGAGTCTGCGCGCTCCAGCGGGGGCCTCAAAGGGCGAGACCACGGCTCCGACTAAATACGCTGAGCTCCCCCTCACCCGCCCGGCAGTGGTGCTCGTTTTCCGGAGGGGGATGTTAGGAGTGGTAGGGCTTCCTTTATCCACTAACCGCCTCCCCCCATTCTACTGCACGTCCGAAGTGGGGGGTTAGGGGCTGGCAGGTGGGAGGGGCGGTGGACAGATGGCGGATGGTGGACGGGACATTTTCTTCTTCCCCAACACCACCTCCTCCCCTTTGTATCTGACTGTGTAGTTCCCTGTGTGAACCTTCAAGCCTTTCTCTAGAGAGACACGTGCAAATCTGAGCGTCATCCCAGGCCAGGGGTCCTGTTCTCCATCACCCTCATCCTACCCTGATGCTGACGGGGTCGTTAATTGCTGTTTACTATTAGGTTTCGTGTCAACCTTTAGCTTGTAGAGAGAAAATGCCACACTGAGACCGAGAATTGATGCATTCTTAGGTAAAAGAAATCCAGAGATCACCCAAGAAGCTTTGCGGCCAATGCAGTATAGATTTTTCTCTGACCCTGTTTAGCACATCGGAACTGGGACAGATAAAATTTATCCGAGGATGGGGTTCCCATTCCCGTCTGAGGATGGGGTTTTCCTTCCCCAGTTATTAGAAGAAGGAACTTTTGCTTGAGGGAGGTACATTATAAATGTGTTAGCCAACCTTTTCGGCTTCCGCATTCTGTTCTTCACATATAGAAGTCCCCCCCCCAAACCTGTCCCCCCAAGAGGAGGACTCTTGCAGACATTTGACTACGGATTCCCTCAGTAGCAAAGAAACCGTTTCCCTAAACATTTCCTTTTGCAACAGTATTTTTTCTGTGACCTCTGACCCATCCCCAACCACGGTTAAGAGAGAGCACAGACAGGAAAGGTCACTCCTACCCCAATTCCAGCACCTGGGTACACTCATTTTCGAGAAGGAAAAAGTAAAGGAGGCCCTCCTGGAGGCGGCTTCCTCGGGAGCGCCAGGCCTCCTGAGATGGAGAGAGACGCGGCTCCTATCGGGGAGGAGGGTCGGTGTTGGCACTGCGGACGATCTGCTTTCCGAACCAAAGTACATTCGCTCCTCTCTGGCCTCATTCCTGCCCCTCTGTTGGCTTCTTCGGCCTGGGTTTGCGCAACCCCCGCGGCCGCAGGGCTCGCGCCACAAAGCCGCCCGGGACCGCAACCGCTCTCCTTCCTCTGCTAGTTCTCCGCCTTTGCGCCGCTCTCCTTCCACGTCTCTTCCGCCCTCCAGGCCTCCTTCAGAGCCGGCATGGGTGGGGGTGTTTTTCTTGGGACCACTTTCCTGCACTTGCATGGAGGCCCGCAATCTCTCGGGCGGCGACCGACCTGCCTCGGCGCACTGTTCCCGGCTCGCGGCTCCCAGAAGGCCGGACTCCCGCGGCCGAGCCTGCTCCGCCCCGGCTGGCGGCCCAGAGCGCTGCTCTCCCGGTGTTACTTACAAAGGCGGTCTCCTCTGGCCTCGAGCCCGCAAGGCTTCCGTAGCTCAGTTCTTCCCCCACCCCCACGAAATCCTGAGGCTCATCCCGCCTTGCCGGAGACCCTCGATTCTCCGAGCTTGTAGGCCAGCGCCCCACGACTGGTGCTAAAGTCTCTTTAAATGCCCTGGGAGAGTGGGCGAAAGGAGACCTTGGTCACTATTTAAATGATGGCCTGCAAGCGGCTTGCCGGGCTCAAAGCGCCTCTTTCAGGGCTCTTCTACTAGAAAGGGAAGGAGCGAGGAGGAGACAAAACGCCGCCGAGGCCCCGAGCTGCTCACGGCATCCGCGGCTCAGCCAAGCTGTTGTTTTAAAAGAGCAATAAAAATGAATTATGACTAAACGCCTTCTAACTTAATGCTTTCGGACGGGGATCCCCGGCAAATACGTAAGAGGATTTTTATTTGTGCATGTGTTCCTGCAATTGATCTCTTTGATGACATTCTCATTCATAGAAAGCGTTTGATTTATGAGCGTAGGACGAATAGCAAACAGCAGCGGCTCAGCCCTGGCTGCGGCCGGGCTGCCCTGCTCAGCTCCGCGCCTGGGGCTGGAGACCCGCCGGGGTGCTGACACGCCTCCGCCGCTGCCAGGATGTAGGGGGCGAAAGGGTGGAGGAAGATAGGGTGCAAACCTTTGGAGAAAGCTCGCGATTTCATTGTAACTTCCAAGCCTTAGCTATTAAGAGCCGGGGGCCTAAATCAACCCGCCCCCCGCACATGTTGCTTACACACTGCGTTTTCTCACGGTAAGTAGCCATCACAACAGAGCTCAGTAAGGGAAAAATCAGCATGGGGCGATATAAGAAGGGAGGTGGGGGGACAGGACAACCCAGGAAAGTGCCCTTGATTACATGTTATTGATATTTCATTTAAAGTGCTTTTTTTCTCTTTCTCTCTCTAGAAACTGGGTTAATTTATAACCTAGGGCGCAGAAACTCTCCATTTTAAATCTCGACTTGGTAACCTGGCTTCAAAGCTTTAATGATCCATCATTTGCCATGTAAACAGATTTAAGAATGAAATATTGATTTTTCTGACCCTGAAAAAAGAATCCTAGAATGACTGAACCAGAGGATTGGAAAGAACCCTTTCTGAAGTGCATTTTCCAACTAGTAACCATGTTCTGTTTTATTTTTGTTTTTCTCTACCTTTTAGGTCTGTTTGCCTGGACCCATCAACAGCTGGGAGACTAATCAACCACACTGAAAATGTTTCCGGGATTGTGGGGGAGGGGGTCGGAATGTAGATGTTTGAAACAAATGTGTATAAATAAATGAATTGTTGATAACTTAGTTATTGACCTGGAGACTGGTAGCTTGTTGAAGAAGCTCTATGTTCCTTCTTCCTGGAGTTGAGGGGTTTCTGTAGGCACTTTATTTCTCCACTTTCAAAGGCTTGGGCTTGGCCCAACTGTGAGGCTGGCTGCCCAATCCTGTTTCTATTACCAATTTAAATCCGTGGCTTGAATCTCTACACTGAAAAACCAAATCCATTCCCTTTAAAAAGAAAAAAAAAAAGACATTTCTCAGAAGTCCTAACCATGTTCTGGCTTTCTTTTTTGTTATTGTCTACTGAAGACTTTGAACATGCCCCCTTAATAAATATATTAAAATGGAAAAAGAAGATGAATTGTGACCAGAATTTTATTTACCAAGTTAGACTAAAAGAAGAAAAAGAAACCGTTATGAGCCTTGAGAAAGAGGGGGGAGAAAAAATAAGAAAGCTACGTATAGCAAAGGAGAATTTATTCTACCAAAAATACTCATGACAATGCATCCTAATGTAATACAAAAATAAAAAGAAAGTGAAGATACAATTATATGCTCACTTTCTTGCAGGCCTCATATATTGCTTTCAGGAAATCACAGAGAGGGGTGTTGGATCAGATTGAGAACAACTAAAACTCCAAAATCAGCTGTAAAAGATGGCTCTGAAACTGGACCAGGAGAATCACTAAACAGAAAAATCTTCCACATTTAGAGGAGAGAGAGGGTAGGTCAGGAAGAGAAGAAAATAAAAATCAAACTCTCAGAATAAAAGAAGGCAAAACCACCTGGTCAAAGGGGTTTTTGTTTTGTGATGCTTTGTTTTGCTTTAATGTTTTTAGTAATTCAGATGCTGCAAGTCGATTGTGGTGAGTGTGTCTGTAAAAAAGTCAAAGCTGTCAGCTGAAATATCTACGGGACTGTCGAGGGAACCTGGCAAACTGGGCGAGACTGCATCTGAAAGCTGCAGGCAGGAATCTGTGGAAAAAACGTTAAAGTCCTGCAAAGAGGGGACCTCGAGGGCCTCGGGACTGTCATTGTTTAGGCCTGAGCCACAGTTCTGGCCCATTGTTGACAAGCAGTTAGAAACAGTGGGTGACTGGTGCTGAAAATGTTTCAGATTTTTCTCATTGCTGGTTAAAGGCGAAACTGGGAAACTTTGGGAGTCGCCATTGTGTCCATTGGGAGCCTGCTGCTGAGAGAGGGCATTTTGCTGAAAAGTGTAACCTTCCCTCTCCAGAAGGGCCCCGGAGACGCTCAGGGCTTGCTCGAAGAGCGACTTCTCTTCCTCGTCCTCCTCCACTTTCTCCGAGTCCTCGAGGCTTTTAAATTTCCCTTCGCTGTTGTGGTTCTCCTTGCACTGGGTCTGCCTCTTGTGCTTCATCCTCCGGTTCTGAAACCACACTTTCACTTGTCGCTCAGTCAGATCCAGCAGCGCCGCAATTTCCACCCTTCGGGGTCTGCAGAGGTACTTGTTGAAATGAAATTCTTTCTCCAGCTCTAAAAGCTGCGTGTTGGTGTAAGCAGTTCTCAGGCGTCGGGAGCCCCCGCCGCTGCCATCGGCGATTTCCAGGGATTCTGCGGAAAGGGAAACCAACAAGAGACACGCGCGCGGTTGGAGGCGGAGGGGTCCGAGCGGGGTGATTCCACTGGAGAATAAATCGAGCCGAAAAGATCAACTGCAACAAAATGGCCGCCCCTGGATGCAGTAGAGCCATTGTGCTGCCTTTCCTGGGAGCCCAGCCCGGGGAGACCCCCGTCTCTTCCACCTCCGTCCGACTCCTGCCCGTGGCTCCCCCCAACCTCTCCATCCGGGAGCAAACTTTATATTAGCCACACCACAATTTATAATTAATGCATCAGCTGCTTAGCTGAGCAAGAGCGATCTATCACTCTTCATTACTGTCAAAAAGCCAAACTCTAGGACAACTAGACAAGAGGAGGTCAGTTCCAACTCAAATAAATCATCCCACATTACACAAGTTAGGGAAAGTTTTCCCCCCCTCTTCTTAAAAATATATATGTGTCTCATTGTGCAGCGCGGGATCCCTTTTCTCTCCATCAAACCCACTCCTGAGCCCACAGGGGAAGGGAAGGCAGCCAAGCATCGCTCCCTCTCTCTCCCCCTTCTCTCCCAGCCCGCGCTCCCCTCCCCCATAACCGCTCCCCGGGCGGCCCCGAAGGAGAAGAGGGTCCCGGGACCTGGGGCCAAGTCTTTGGACTGACCTTTGTGGCTGAGGCAGGCAGGGCCGGTGGCGGCGGCGGCGGCGGCGGCGGCGGCGGCGGCCGAGGCGGGCGGCAGCGCGGTTTTCTTGGCCGCCTTCTTCTCCTTCATCCAGGGGTATTCGGGCGGCTGCAGGGCGCCGGCGGGCACCGGGCTGCCGCGGCTGCCCGCGGGGCTCGGCTTGGGGCGGCCGCCAGCGCCGTGGCGAGGGTGACTGCCCGGGTTCAGGCTGGGAATGGTCTGCTCAAAAGGAGGAGGAATCAGTGTCGAGTGTGAAAGCGTCGAGGTCTTGATTGATGAACTTTGAAATGTATCAGCGACAGGGGGAAAAGATGTCAGGCACTCAGCGAGCGACGGCTGGCTATTGATAAAACCAATCTCTCGCTCAAATTCGTAATTCATGGCCTTCTCCTTGGAGCCCCCTCGGAGAAAAAGTTCCCTCTTCTGGAGGGGCTTTGGGGGGGCAAGGCCCGGGAAGAAGGCGAGAGCAGAGGAAAAAAAAAATCTATCATAGAAGATCGCTGCTGGGGTGTTTTTTTTCTAATTCACTGATTACAGCCGTATGGGGACCGCGCTACTATTAAACTATTGAATTCATGGAGACAAGGTTGAAATTGGACCGAATTGGCTGTCACATGATTGCTTCTGCCCAATGACAATTTGGGCTTTAATCAAAAGAAGCCACTGTCTGTTTGATTGATCCAAAAAAGTCGGGAAGGAACGCCTCATTGGGGGCCAGCGAGGCTTTATTTACACTTTTTTCAGGGCAAAAATACATAGATGTGGGTGTGGGTGAGGATGCCCGGGAGTGCGTGGGGGCGAGGGTGCCTGCCTGCCTCCTGATCGGCACAGAACTGGTGTGCGCGCCTGGGAGTGTGTGCGAGTGTGTGAGTGTGCGCGAGTGTGAGCCCTGCTGCCGGGCCCGCCGGCGCTGCCCTCTGCCTCCCCCGCACACTCCGCGCATTGTTTGGGACTGTCGGGAAGACGCCTCGCACCTCACAAATCATTTAAGCACCTCAGTCTGACGCCTGCAGTCATTAACAAAGTAATCCATTAATCTTCAAAGTTTTGACACCCGAGAGCCCCGCATCCCAGCCACAGAAGTTCTGCTAAGGCAGGAGGAAGGAGCAGAGGGAGAGAACAGATGAGACTGGGAGAAGAAAGAGAGAGGAAAGGAGGGAGGGAGGGAGACGGAGAGAGAGAGAGACAGAGAGAGACAGAGAGAGAGAGAAGCCACAGAAAAGAGAGGATTCATTTTGGGGTCTCCCCTCTTTTATTTCCATTTTCCTCTGCCTTTTCTAAAACCAGTTCCTGGATCTCAGAAGTGATCCTGTTTTCCTTCCTCTCTGTCCTTCCCTCTTTTCCTCTTCCCCCCCTGTCCCCTTCCCTCTCTCCTCTGTCCACCTCTCCTTCCCCAAACCCCTCCTGCATGCCCTCGCCCCCCTCCCAAAGCCCAGCTGGGAGTCTGCACCCCCTCACCGCCCCCCCCCCACCGCCGGACCCGGACCCGGCCCATTGTTAGCCGGCTTTTCCAAAGCAGCTATGCATCTGGCTCCAGAGGGAAGCGGAAGACGGGGAGGCGGCTCTCGAAGCTTCCCAACCTTCCGGTGCCATCAACTTTTCAGGAGTGGCTCAAGAAAGATAGATGCATGTGCCAAGCAAGACAACAACCCCAGGTCCTTGTGTCCAAATCCCTGTAGCCAGGGCGGCGACCAACCAAAGCAATGCCACCCAGAGCAGGCTCCTGCGGCTCCTGGCATTCTGGGTTTCATACCCGTAGGGCTCGGGTGCGGTGAGTATTTCTGATTTCCAGGAAGTCTGTTGGAAGTTAGCAGCAGGGAGGGAGAAGGCGCTTATTCCTCTCTCTCTTTCTCTCTCTCTTTTTCTTTTTCTTTTCCTCTCCTTCTTCTCATGGTCCTTGTGGCTCTGATTGGGGGCTGGCTGGTTCAGATACAATGCGCGTTCCCTGGCAGCCCAAATGGTCCCCCGCACCTTTCCGCTCCTTGGCCACCAGGGATGTTTGCACTCAGGTTCTGTGGTGGGAAACAGCATCGCAGGTGAGACAAGGCAACCTCAGGAGGAATTATAAAGGTTCTCTTTTCTCTGCTCACTCTCTCTTTTTTTTTCCAATTCGGAGACTTGAGACCGAGGGCATCGTGGACTGTGCTGAAGGGCTCAAAAGATAACACCTTTAGGTACCAAACAAGAACTTTTTAAAAATCCACCAAGCCAGAAAGAGGGGAGGAGGCTGAGAAAGAAAGCTGAAGGTATCTCTGTCCCCTCAAACCCTGAGGATGATGATTCGCTTTTGCTTCCTTTGAAATGGACCAAGTGATCAGACTCCCCCAGGCCGGCAGGCATCCAGGCATCTGGTGGCAGGAAAATAAATCATTCTGATGGCCAGGGAGAGAGAGGTTGGCGGGGGAGAAAAATCTACGGAGAAAACAAGAAAGGCCGACCGCGGCACAAGGCTAGGACTCCATCTCTGAGGCCGGCATCAAAAGGGGCTTGGGTGGGAAATTACATATAAAGTGGCCTCCGTCAGTGAGTGGCCCACGGCAGTGCCTTACAGATAGAGATGCTATTTTGGAAAATGTGAGGTTTTTCAGTTTTCTTGCTTTTATTCCAAACAAAGCTCTGAAGGAAGTCGGGGCGCGATCAATCTTGCTCACCAAAAGCCTTGACAGCTTCTGGCCCTTAAGAACACATTTCAGCTTCGAGCTCTTTCCAAGATCAAATGTGGCCGAGCAAAGAGGAGAGCAGGAAACGCAAGTAAACAAGGAAAACTAGTCTTTTAAAATGTATCTTTCTGGCAGCAGAAAGAGATATAAGGCTGCTTTTAGGGAAGGTGCTTGGCAGATTCCGGGATAGTGGCTTTTGCCATTTGCTTTTTACCAGAAATAATATTGAGGGGTTAAGGGGAGGGGGAGCTACCGAGAGCGAGCAGCGCTGCCCCCATATCGCTGAGGCTTTGTCAAGGGCTGCGTGGGTGAGAGCTCTCTGCTCGCCTCAGCGGCCTTAATTCAAACACCATCTGGAAGCAAACCCTTTTCTTTGACCATTCGACACTGAAATCTTCCCCAAATCTACTGCTTTAACTCAGGAATATTTTAATAAGGATTTATTTTTAAGAGCTTGGAAGCTGGAGGTGAGATCAATATTTTTTCTTTGAAACCCAAATCGAATGTTTTGACTGCCAATGTATGGGAAATCATATTTGGGATTTCATTTAAAAATCTGTGTCCTCAGGGAAGAAGGATGCCTCCCAACCAGTTGCCTCTCAGCAAAATAGCAGATTTTAGAAACGGGTTCAAAGAGTGATATCCCTGAAAGATTTCCCTCTCTGAATGGATAGCGCTCCCTGGCTTGCTCTCCCTCTCTCTCTCCCTCTCTCTCTGTCTCTCTCTCTCATTCTCCACTGTTCTTATTTTACCAGGTAATTTTATACACTTCTCTAAAGTTATTACTCCTAAGAAGACTTCTGTGTTGCTTAGCCTGCTCAGTTCAGATCGGAACGACTAAAAGAGCAGACGCTCCAGCCCTGACAAAGCCTGGTTTTCCAGACTCTGCATTTCTGAGGTGCGCCATATTCTGGCAGGGAGGTTGGGGTGGGGTGGAGAGCAAACCTACTCCTTCCGTAACCCGAACTCTTTAAAAGTGGGAAAAAAATATGTGTATCAGGAGCCCCCCCCCCCCCGAACAGATATGGGAGAAGCATCTCTGGCTGTGAGAGAAACACCCAGATCTCTACAGCTACCTGGCTTTATCCCTTCAGAGCCTTTTTCTTTTTCTTAAAATGTGAGAAGTTTCCCTAAAAGCAGCTCCTGTGGACCCAGGAGATACCCAAAAATGGCTCCAGTGCCTGTTTCTAAAGATCAGCTGAGGGAGCTTCTGGGGCGGGGGGGCGGTGGAGATAGAGGCCATGATGATGGATATTTTGGATTGCAAACAAAATGGCGACATTTTTCACCTCCGTCTCTGAAAGATACAATCCAGGGAGAAGGAGGATTTATTTTTCACATCAGATGCTTCTGATCCCCAGACGCAGGTGGTTCCTCACTTCCAATTTAGAAAGGGGATGTTGATGGGGATACAGTTCTAAGGCTTGCGCTTTCTGAATTTGGTTCCTTCTCCAAGCCAATTCTTTAATCTGAAGATAAAAATATTTCCCTTTCCTGTGCCTGCTTTTGCCTCTGCCAGCCGGGCAGTAGGTAGCCCTATCTTAAATTCAGGAGTAGAAATGTAATGTTTAGCTCCTGTAGCATCAAATGAAAGAAATACTTATAAAATTGCATTTTTATTAGAAAGATACCAATTCTCCTTTTTCTCTCCTCCTCCCCATGAGGCCATAAAAGGAGAGCGAGGAGGGATGAAGGAGAGGAAATAAATCCAGAGAATGCCAAATCCCAAATTCCGGGAGGAAGCCAAAGCTGGGACTCAAACAGTCCAGAGAAGGGCTCGGGAGGCTCCTGGGAGTTCAGCCTTTCTTTTCTTCGGCCGGCCGGAGACTTGGGTGAGGCTCTGTCTGGTTCGAGCCTCCTAGCTCCCCGGGGCGATTTTAGGAGTGATTCTTTCCTCCTAGTGCGATAAAGGACCGAAAAGCATCCACAGAGTCCGGTTGCTCCAGGAAATGCTCGCCATCCTGGCGATTCCCAGGGTTAAGGCATTGACTGGTCCGCTTTGACCTGGAGGAAAATCGTGGAGAAGACGGCCCTGCCTTCCTCCCCAGCGGGGCCTCCGGGCACCTGTGCGTCCCCGCCGCGCTTCGGGCCGGCGGCCTTTTGTTCCTCCCGCACCCGGCACTCACGCAGCTTCGGCGCCTGCGGCTGGTGCCTCCGTGGCAGCTGGGAATCAGGCTGCCCAGCGGGCTGGCGCTCGGCTGTTTCCAGAGCTGCCCGCCTCCAGGAGCTCCTGCAGCCTTCCCGAGAAGTCGCTGTGCTCCCAGGCGAGCCGCCTGGCCAGGCCCACTCCGGAGCTAGGGGGCTTGCCGCGCGGCCTGCTCCGCCGGTTCGCCTCTGCCTGAATTCCACGCAGACCCCCGTCTTCGGCCAAAGAACCTCTTCTGAACACGGATATTATTCAGAATAAAAACTTTATTTATTTATTTATTTTTTGTTTAGTTTCTCAGAATGTGAGCAGCAAGGAATGTAGAACTCTGGAAACAAATCTAGCATTTTTCACGTTTACAGATTGTTTTGTTTTGTTTTGTTTTCAGTTTCGCCGGATGTTACAAACCTAAATCACTGTTTTCAAAAGCTGGATCCTCTCTGGTATTATTGCATCATTACCGTTTTTATAAAGGAATTATATTTTCCTTTCAAATAAAAAATTTTTCTATGTACGCCAATACACTATTGAACAAAAGGCCCAAGAAACCTTCTGAACAACCAGGGTACAGAATTTCTTTAATATAAATACGAACGGATGGGGATAAATAATATTTAAAACTTAGACTATTCAATGCTTGCAAAAAAAATATAAATAAATCTGACTGTTCACCAGCATACACACACGGAAAGACGTACACTTAGTCATCCTTGCACAGGGAGCCCCTGTTTCAAAGCGCCTTTGATTTTTTTTTTTCTCGCTCTTTACAAGAAGTGCAATTTAAACAAAAAATCTAAAAATTAAAAAAAAAGTAATTGCTTCCCCTCGGGAGCCATAATGTACGAACAAATTCACATTGAAGAACTCGGCTAGAAAATTTGTTCATATACCCTGTTTCTGATCAAAGAGTAGAGAAAGTAAAGGGTGCAGGGCCAGCGGCCGAGCGAGGGGTAGGAGGAGATAAACATCGCTACTGATACTGACAGCCATTCCAGCAACCAAGATTGCTACGTCACATAAACTATAAAAACGCGTTACCAAAGAAAACAAAACGAGGGGGGAGGGGGAGGTAGAGGGGGTGGAGAACAGAAAAGAGAGGACGGGAAGAATCTTAAAACAAAACAAAACAGGGAAACATCGAAGAAAGGTGGGGGTGGGGGAAGGGGGGACTCTCCTGGCGCGCAGCCCCGAGCCCACCATCACAGGTGGGTGAGCTTGGGGGCTTCCTGAATTCTTCCCTGAGAAGGATGGTGGGCGGTAAGGTCCGTGTAGGTGGGGTGCGGCTCCCCTGGCCCGGGCCCGTGATGGTGGCCGCTGCCCAGCGGCCCGGCACCCCCGTAGTCCATGGCTGCCGAGGCGGCGTGGGGGAGGTGAGTTAGGCCAAAGAGGGCAGGCCCAGAGTTGCTCATGGGCTCCACATAGCTGCCCCCCACGAAGACGGGGCTTCCCTGTAAGTGTGGGGTCCCATAGCTGCCGTTGCCCTGCAGGCCATGCGCGTGCGGGTCATAGTCGGGTGTGCCCCCTGCCCCCGCCGCGGTGTAGCGCTTCTGTGGAGGCGGCGGGGGCGCGCAGCTTGGCAGGGGTGCGGGGTAGGAGGCGGGGGGCAGCCCATAGGCACCCTGGGGAGGCTTGGAGAAAGGCGGGGGCGACTGGGGCTCGTATGGAACGCTGTTGACCAGCGAATGCATAGAGTTCAGATAGCCGCCCGCGCCGGGGGGCACGGGGCTGCGACTTGGGGACTGGCCCCCTGATGACGTCAGCATGCCCTTGCCCTTCTGATCCTTCTTGTACTTCATGCGGCGATTCTGGAACCAGATCTTGATCTGGCGCTCTGTGAGGTTCAGCAGGTTGGCCATCTCCACCCGGCGTGGCCGGCACAGGTAGCGGTTGAAGTGGAATTCCTTCTCCAGCTCCACCAGCTGCGCGCTCGTGTAGGCGGTGCGCGCCCGTTTGGACGACGCCTGCCCAGGCGGACTCTTGTCGCCAGCGCAGCTCTCCCCTGCGAGGAGAGAGGAAGAGTGGCGTCAGGGGCTGCCCAAGGCCCCACCTAGCCTCTGAACCCTCCAGGCCCCTCCTTGCTCCAGGGCCCCAAATCCCTCCATCTATCAGGGCCCAGAAAAGGGGAGGAGGAACTAGGTGCTGTCCTCTGTCCTGGAGGGGAAATAGTGGCAGCAGCTGGATAACTAGCCCCTCCGGTTCAGTCAAGTTGCAAATCACAGCCCTCCCTAAGGGGAGGAGGTAAGAAAGTAGAACCCCCAGTTTGCCTTCCTGATCTGTATTTCCTTCCTGGAGCTAGTCACTCTCTGAATCATGTAGTGATTCAGGCCTATCAGACTAACAAGCTCCCTGTGGGCAGGTCTCCCAGCCTCATTTCCTGCACAGTAACTGGAATGTGGGGCACCTAATATACACTCAATAAAACTTTCTCTCTTTCACTGTCTGATGGACTCAACTGGCCACTTATTTGGTCTACCCAGTGGACATGGGTGGAGTGGAAGTCCCAATCTGGAAGGACTTGAGTGCCCAAAGGAAGAGATCACATTGAAAGTACCAATTTCTGGTGGGGAGGCCCAGGTCTCTGGCTGGGTCCTATTATTTAGGGTTCTTCATGTTATCAAGCAGTCTGCCCAGTTTAATCCACTAATCTTGTACCCTCCTATCCTCCCCTTCCCCCTACCCCCACCTTGGCTCTGCAGGGTGCCAGATGCTCTGGCTCAGAGCAGAGTTCTGGCAACTGGAGAAGGCAGGGGGAAAGGTAACCAAGATGCTGGGAAGCCCAAGACCCAGGTCCTGTCCTCCAGTCTAGTTCCTAGAGGCCCATGTGGTTCCTATTAGCAGGGCAAGTCCAAATCCCCTCCCCCAGGAGACCCCTGGCTGCCTTCATTGTACTAAATCTGAGTAGGGCCTTCCCAGAGGTAAGGCAGCCACTCCATCTACTGGAGCAAAAATTAAAAATGGGCTCTGTTTATAGGCAAAGCATTGATTCTGACTTGGATGGTACCTAGGCCGGCTTTTATTCGGCCACATTTCGGTTTGGGGTGGATGTCACTGTTCCACTAGAAAGGAGGCGCTGTGCTGAAAAGAGTGTGGAGCTCAGGTTTGCTGTGCCCAAGGTCCTAACTCCCATTGTGGAACAGTTGTGGAAGGGGTTCTGAACTCGCTGGGCCCCACTTGCTCTTGGGGAAGTCAAGAGAGACTCCCATCAGGTCTGTCTCTGGAAGTTTCCTGGACACAGAGTCCTGTCACCCCGGCCCCCAGTTGAAGGAGGAGCTGTTAGTTCTTGAAAATGTTCCAGGGCTCCCAGACTGTGCTGGCTGTGGCTGGAGGGAGCTTGGGGGGCCGGGAGCCAGGCCAGAGGACCCCTCCTCTAGAAGGTACGGCTTTACCTGAGCTGGAGCCGCTGGTTTTCTGCTTTGTGTTTTGCCGAGACTCTTTCATCCAGGGGAAGATTTGTTTGGCCACGGTGGGTGAGTTGAGTAGGGGGCTCTTGGCTGCGCTGGCGGGGGTGGGGTTGCTGCTGGCATTCTGAGGTGGGGAGACTGAAGAGGGGGGCGGGGGCGCGGCGGGAGCGGGTGCTGGGGGCTGCGGCGGGGGTTGAGGCTGCTGTGGAGCAGGGGGCGCGGCCTGGGGTGGCGGCGGGGCCAGGGGTGGCTCGCCGAGGCCTGGGGGTTGGCTGGGCGGGCCACTCAGGGTGCGCAGACACGCCTCACTCAGCTCGTGCGCCTTGGGGTGGCCCCCGGCGCTGGCGGGCGACTGGAGTGAACACGCAGGTCGGTGGTACTCGCCATCAGTGCCCAGTGCCGCGGACGCCGGGTACGGCTGCTGACTGGCATTATAAGCGAACCCGTTGGCTGCCTGGTAGGGGTAGCCACCATAGATCGCCGAGCTGTCGTAGTAGGTCGCTTTTTGCATCGCGTTGTCTCACAATCTTGATCGCACACTCTGACAGGGGCTTGACACCCTTGAGGGCGCACATTGGCACGCCCCCGCGGTCACGTGATACTCCGCCGCCAATGGCCGCCCCGCGCAGACCTGGGGGGCGAGAATCGCAGCGCGGTGAGGACTCCGCGCAAATCCATCTTACTCTCAATAGCTAAGTGACATGAAAGCCATAAAAGAAAAAGTGGTCAGCAATATTTAGCAGCACGACTTGGCCCCGGGCGCAGAGAGCCGCGCTATAAAAAGCCGCTGGAATTTACTGGCAGCTACAAATATTTGCTTAACTTGCGTCTGGAGTTAGGGGGTTTTCCGGGAAGAGAGGAGGAGAGTAAGCGAGGGCTGGAAGCCGGGTCTCCAGAGCTGGAGTCCTAAGGAAGAAAGGTTGATGGGCTAGAAAGGAACAGGGCTGGGATCCTTCTTTTTCAGGGAAGAAGAAACTTGAGGTGTCCCTTCATCGCTGCTCTTTGGCGTCGTCCAGCGAGCCCCGCGACTCCTTCCCTCTCGGGATCACGGGGAAGGGGCAAGGAGGCAAAGGGGAGCTTAGGTTGCCAATCTGTTCTCCTCCTCGCTTTAGGACTCATATTTGGCAAAAGAGTCCTGATGCGGGCGACTTCCCGTCGAGCCCCTTCTTGGATCTTTCAGCACCCAAGAGAGGTATGCATAAAAAATTTTCAGGCAATCGCCCTCCTATCCCGCTGGATTTCAGAAGCTGAGCTTGGTGGGCAGTTAATCTACCCTTGGGCAGGGGATATGACCTACCTCCTCCAAATGAGCCCCTTGTGACCAAGAAGGGGAGAGAAAAAAAAAAAAAAAAACTTTGGATGGAACATCCTGTGTGGGAAAGGACCAACAACACTTGCTCCAGCAAGTCAAACGCAAATCCTGGACAGTTCTTTACTCCTTTCTTCTCCCTGTTTCTCAGGCTTGACCCGGCAAGCCACTCCCACCTCTTCTCCCCCTTTACAGAAGGTCCCCAGACTCTCCTGCCTTGGACTTTCTGAGATGCTGTTATTCAGGATAACTATCAAATTCTACCTGTTAAAACATGATGGATTAGAGAAAAAAACAACCCACCAGGAACCTGAAAAACCAGCGTTCATCTCCATGACCACGGCTTGAACTCTCCCTCCAACTTAACGATAATAGGTTCTGTCTTAGAAACTGCTATGTAATTTGATGTATGGGGGTCATTTGGCTCCGGACGAGGCATGGAAGCACAAGCCATAAAATCCTGCCAGAGTGCCCTGATCTTTGTGTGCTCCTGTTGTTGATGTTTGTTACTTGGCCTATTTACCTGCTTCAGAAACACCAAGTAAAGGTCAACCCTGGAAATCTTAAAAGCAATTGAAAGCCGTTTCAACCCTTTTTAAAAAATTATTATTTAGAAAGCAGTTTGCAGAAGTGAAATCTGTTTTGTTTTTGTTTTCAACCTTTGCATGTCAAGCCATGGTTCTCAGCTGAGAAAAGTTTCCTGTGAGTTAATTTGTGTATACATATACACACACATGCACATACACATACACTCAGAATGTTAGTCTGACCATTTAAGAAAAATACAATGACAAATTCCAGAAGAAAATGGTTTAGTTCATCCCCCAACTATGTATATTTGAGTCCTGGAGTCATTCGAGTTCTCTAGGAATAGCAGACACTTTGTTAACTAGAAAAAAAACTGTCCACCAGCAGATGACTATAATTTTGTTTTTAATAATGGGCTCCTTTGGATTTCATTATTAAACCAACAATCTGACCAACATATGGAAAACAAGCACAATTAATTTTCCAGAACCTCAATTAAAAATTACAGCTTCCCTCATCCGAAGTTAGTGTGCAGGATCCTGAGCCCTGGAGGATTGCTTCTATTTTGGAAACAGATAAGAAGCTACAGATACCATGATCGAAAATAAAAAAAGAATAAAATAGATTTTAACACTGAATGGCAATTGAATGTCTCAGTTTCCTGTTCTTTCACTGAAAATGGTTCCTATTACATTTGGCAGTGTTAATGTCTGCCATTATAAATTTTTAAGATACCAGGCTTGTGTAAAATAAAATGTCAGGTTAGGAAAATTACTCCAGACACCTGAACAGCAAGATATTAGATAAAACAAAATAAAGGTGATTTTGAATGTGCGACATTTCAAGTGCCTTTCCAGTCCATTATCACAAAGCTACACTGGCCTGCTGCTTACTTAAGTCTTTTCATCAAGTTGCGCATTGTCTCGTAAATAACAAAAATACCATTAAAAAACCAAAGAGTACACAACAACCCCCATAAACTAAAACTATGAATTCACCTTGGAGATCCCACCAGAGTCCTTCCTATTGTTTGAGGTCAGCAGACAACCACCTGGGGACGCACACAATTCTCCCCTCCCACCCCACCTTGGCCCCCAAAGTTTGCAATCTAGTAAAAAAGTTGGAGATCTGCCAGTCAGGAAACTTGCTTTGCACCCCCTCAAGTAAGGGCTGGGGGTGGGAGGAGATTCCTCCTAAAAGATCTGTTTCTGGACAATAACCCCCAGGTGCAAGAGCTGAAAGAGAGTCGAGGAGGCTAAACTGAGTGCAGAAAGCAAGCCCTATTGTCTTTCTGGAAGATCTGCCCAAATTCAACCTCCTTCCTTCAGACACCGCTCCCTCTTTCCACTCCCGCCCCTTCCTCAGCCTGCCCTCACCCCGAGTTTAAGCGGGAATATTGGGTAAGAGCCCCCGCGTTCCCTTGCCCACCCCCTCCCTCCCCAACCCAGAAAAGTTGGGGCTGGGCTAGGGGAGAGAGAAGAGGTGGGGGCGGGGATGGGAAAGCGGCCTGAACTCGAAGTGTAAGGGTATCAGTCACTGCCGGGAAGGAAGCTCCGGCTTGTGAACTCTTCTTGAACCGAGATTTAAGTCTGCAGCCATAAATCACCGAGACGTAAACTCCGCCATTCAGCGCGGAGAGCGGCCGGTTGTGGCCCTGCTTACCTTAACTTCTGATGAGCGCCGCAAGCGCCGGCTCGGGCTCGGGCTCCGGCTCGGGCTCCTGCCCCCGGCCCGGCTTAGCGGCCCGGCCGGGTCCCCTAGGCGCGGGATGGGCACCGACCCTCAGCATCAGCCGAGACGGCTCGCGGGAGGGAGACCCCGAGGCCCGGACGCCGCGGCGCAGAGCGTGGCCGCCTCGCTGCTCCGGAACGGCTCGCCCAGGGCGGACTGGGGCGGCTTGGACCCCCCCCTCCCACCCACCCCACCCACCCACCCCTCCCCCACACCCCCCGCCCCCTGCCCTTCCCGAGGGCAGCAGCCGCGGCCCGGAGATAAGCGCTAGCGCGGCGCAGGGCTCTGCCTGGGCTAGTGGCACCGACTTGGGTATGTTTCTTATGAATATTACACGCGGAGCAGCGTCTGGCCGGGAGGTGCGGTGGGGGGTGCTGGGGGCGGGCGGGAGGGGAGGCCGAGGCGGCTGGGGAAGCGCGGGGCGGCGTGGGGGATGGGACTGAGGCGAGGGGAGGGACAGGAGCGAGAGGGGGAGCTCCGCGGCGGCGGGAGGAGGGCAGCCTCCCCCCAACCCCCAACGCCCTCCCTCTCCTCGCTTCTAGGCGTCACTAAAGTCCAGGAAAATTATGCTAATGAGGACAAACGGCTCTCACAAAGGGGCTCTCTTGCGGGGCTCTATTTCTTGGGAATCCATTTGAGAAATCACGTAACCCTCTGCCCGAAACACTTCCAGTTGGGGTGCAAGGGGAAAGAGGACCAACCACTTATGGTGGTTCCCCAGACTTTGAGCACTTTACCAAATCTGCCACCCCCAACCTGAGAACCTCAAAGCCAACCCCTGGGGGCGGGGAGAGGGCCTCCTTTCTCAAGAGACCTCCCCAAGAGCGGGGCTGTCTTTCATTATATTTTTATATATAAAGCAGAAACCCTTAAAATCCTGGCGGCCAGAAGTAACCTGGGGGAAATGCACACAAGTCCAGGCAGGGAAATGGGATGCGCTGGGCTCAGGTACACACTAGGCTGCCTGGAAACCCGGGTCTCCGGCTTTTCTATGCCTACTTCATAGTGTAGACGGGAAGCTCACTCACAGGGAAAGACAGATAAAACTCTGACCCCGACACACATCGGCATCTACAATGTTTTCTCCTCTAATTAGTGGTATACAAGGGACGCTGAGCAAAGGAAAGGCCCGGGCGTGCCCCACAATATTGCCACAACTTTAAGGAGGATAGTCTTTCTTTCTCCTTTCTAATGCCTCCCTCGACTCTCCAGCAAACTCTGCAAGGGTATGTGTGTGGCAGAAAGAGAAATGGAGCTTTCGTGCAATTCCAAGGTGTCAACGGCCAGTCCTTCTCAAAGGAAGGTGTTAAAAATATAAGTAGTATGTTTAAACTGTCAGGGAGCCAAAGTGTCACCTTAAAGCAAAAACAAAGCCAAGGGAAAAGGGAGAAATCAAAAAGCGCTCCTGGCCAGGGTGGCCTCATGCATACCAATGGTTTTTGTCATTTATGGCTGGGCAAGATTTATGACTCGGCGCCCCAAAGCTGTAAACAGAGCACAAAACAGCAAACACTTGCTCCTTATGGCATATTGCGGCAGCACAACTTAAAAGGGGGAGCCGGGCAGCGTAGGAGGTGAGAGCCGCCGCAAAAAATCCGCTCGGCTGCATTTTCTCTTCAAACTGGCCGGGTCGGATGTGGCATTTGAAGAAAGAAGGCGTGGGTCAATAATCAACCCGCACTTTCTCCTCCAAACTGCTGACACGACTCTCACCGCCTTCTCAGCTAAGCCAGCTGCAGGGAAGGCCAGCTTTCCGTGAGAACCTGCCAGGGGAGGGGACCGCCTGGGCCAAGAGGGCCGAGGGTGCCGAGGTGAGGGCTGGGGCATCTGGGGCGCAGACCTTTTCACCGGCGCCAGGACCGTACCGGGCGAAACGCCGGGACTGGCCTTGGAGAGCCATGGGAGTTGAGGGAGAGGTGGGGCGGGAGCTTGAGACGGGGTCTCTGCTGGATGGTCCCAGACTAGATGGCTTCTGGGCAGCTGGCTGCAGCGGGCACAGATCAGGCTCTGACCTCAAGACTAGGGTCTGACGCCCTGGCATGCAGACCTCCGGGTACGGGCCTCTCTGCTGAAATCCACAGGACTGGCTTTTGGAGCAAGCTAAGGCGATGTGATTAAAGGGAATAATTTATGATTGCCGAAGGTTCTCTGTTATTGTTTTTTAAGAGAAAAATACCGCCTGCCGATTTCCACTGCCAGAAATTGCCCACTGCTGCTGCTGCGGAGCCTTTTCTAGGCAAACCCCGAAGCCATTCACCCTGCTCGGCCCAAACCACTTGAGGTTTTTGCGGAGAGGACCCCTTGGCGCCCCCAAACCCCCCTCTCCTCAGTCCCTGCGCTCCCTTCTGTCTTGCCCACGGGGACTAGGAGAAACCATTTTCCCAGCACTAGAAAAATATCTGCAACAGCGAAGGTGTGCTTGTGCCTCTCTGCCCTTCGCAGGGCCTCCTTGAGAACAGGTCTCGGAGGGCCTGGGGTCGCCGCAAGGCTGTGTGTGCAGCCAGGGAGGAAGGTGAGGCAGCGAGAGGCACTGAAATCTGGGAATGGGGAGGAAAATTCATGAGGAAATACACTTGCTTTGAGGATGAGGTTGGCGTTTGGAGGGTAAAAGGGGACTAGCCTGTTTTTTATAGCTGTGTATTTTTAGCTATTATGGAATGGCTTTAGCTCCTTCCATGAAGGAAAAACTGGTGCTCTATAAACTGAACTACTGGTCTCTTTCCACCGTGCACACTTTAATACAGAACCAGTTTGAGAGTCCATCCCTAGATATTTATTCTGCTTGCTGGCATTGAAGTGACAATAAAAAGATGCCTTTACCAAACCTCTATTCCCTCTCTCATTCTTTCTAGCGAAACTATATTATTTATGAGTCTTTAACTGGGTCAAAAATGCGCCAGAACTGGGTCATAAATCATATGAAATGCTGACAAGTAATTGAACAGCAATTAAAGCTTACATTTTATTTCCAAGGGGTGTTTTAGAGCACTTGAAACCGCCTCAGTTAAACACGGTTAGCGAGCGCGGAGGACGGCAGCGGGGGAGGGTAGAAGCAGCCTTTCCCTTCCGGGGATGTAAATCCCCACTCAAGTAGGGGAAGCCTGATTTGATTTTCTTTTCCAAGTACAGAGAGAAATAAGATATTTTTTTAAGTCACGGGGAAAATCTGATTCCCGACTCCTTGTAGACACTCCTTTCCTCCACCCCAAGATCTCCGAAAGCAGAGAAAAGTGAACTTTTCCTTCACCTTTTCAGGGAGTTTTCATCCTTCCCAGGAGTGCTGGGTCCCCCAAGTGCAATTAGCACAGGCTTTTCCAGTCATAGGCAAGCACGGTTTAGCTCTCATCTACTTCTATCCTGGCTACGGCCCCGTTTCGGGGGTCTGAAGCCAGAGAAATACCTGCCTCTGCTTCCTGCGGACTCTGCCTCTGGAATTCTCTCCAGCCCAGGGTGCAGCAGCCAGTCCTTGAAACTCCGCTAGCTAGCCGGCTGGGTGCATTACAATGGGACATCCTGGCCAGGCACGTTATGAAGCCCAAACCCAGTTCTGGCTCCCGAAATTTAGACTAACAGAGCTTCTGGGCGTCAGGCACACTTACCCCTACCCTAAGCCTCTCCTAGATCTGAACTGTCTTTCTTCACTCCTACCCGGGCAGATAGAGTACTGGGGAAACAATGGCGCGTCCTCCGTCCTCCGGGTCTGGCACCTTCGGTCCCGCGCGTGGGAAAGCGCGTCCCACAACCAACCCAGCACCGAACAAAGTGGCCTGAAGCATCATCGATAAAATGGCAGCGCGTCTGCACACTCATTGACTTCCCTCTCCCAGCTGCTCTGGCTGCCTAGGGTCAGCCCTACCTCTCCATCTCTGGCCGCCGGCACACGCGGCCAACCCGGGAGAGATTCCCCAGCCCATCCACCCAGCCCCCACCCGCTCCAGGCCGGCTCGCCGAGCGAGCGCCCCGCGGGCCACCTCGGCCCGGCCGGCGCTTCGGGACCCTCCCTCCCTCCGCCTGCGGCTCAGCTCCTGGGAGTCAAGCCCGCCGCAGTGGACAAAGCCGGCAGAGCGCTGGAGGCCACCGGGCTCACCTCGCGGCCCCCAAGTGCCCTTTCCTCTACACCCCCCTACACTTTCCAGAGAATTAAACTCAGTCTGAGGTGCTCCTGGAGATCTTTCAGATGGTTTCGGTTCTACAAGAGAAACAAAGGAAGAGAGGGGCTGAGGGTCCTGTCCGTGAACCAGGGTCTCCTCGCCTGACCTTTGTCTCTCACAGCCGTAAGTCACTCTAGATATGAACAATCAGCGGAAATACCTTAAAATAAATTCCATCCTCCCGGTGTGGCCTCGAGTCCCATCGGCTAGCTCGCCCAGAACCGCTCCATGAGCGCTGAAAACTGCAACCCGCTAGGAGAGCGCTCTCCGGAGAAGGGGAAGGAGAAGGAGGAGGTGGGTGCGTGGGGGTGGGGGAAAAAAGCTCTCGCTCTGTAGAGAATCTAGAAAACGTAATCACAGGCGAAGCCCGCCCGGGTCTCCGCTCCAAATGCCACAATAATGCGCTGTATTATGTGCTCACGTGGTCATACGTCAACTTAAATCCTTTTATTTGAAATAGGAAATCACTGAAGGGACTAGGTTTCCAAGCAGAACATTCAGCTTTGGGGGAGGGGAAGTGGGGAACCTTGCCCGGCAGTGGGGAAGAGTTTCATCTAGGGCAGTAGGACGTTGGGGGCACCCCCCCCCAACATGTGCCGCACCAGGCCACTTATCTCCACTTATATTTCTTTACAAATGCTCCAAAGAGAAGGGAACAGCAGTGCTGTCCCCATTCTCGGAGTCCGTGTAACTTTCTGCACAGTCTTCCACACACAGGCAAGCTGAAGCCTGCACACCCAAGCTCTCCAGTCTCCTCTGGCCTGCTAGCCAGTACATCCAAAGGCAAGGCCCAGGCCCTGTTTCCAGAAGAAAACCCAGTAATGACTGGCTTAGTCAGGGGACTCCCTCACGGCCTGCCATTGTATGGAGTTTGCTACCACCCACGCCATACACCACATCACTGGAGAAACCCAAAAGGCCCCAAATTACCTGACAAAAGGCTAACGCACCTCCTCCGAGTCCAGTTGATTTTGTTCAGTGGGAGCCCTCTAGGGAAGAGGTGCTCAGCTCTAAAGTGGTGGGTCAGAGTTTTGCAAAACCTGGAGAGACTCAGTGCCCTGGCTAAACCTACACTTACGCACTTCCTCAGTGCATGGCTGAGTGATACGCGAAATTATAGGCTTATAACAATGGCAAGTGTAAGGGGAAATGATCTAATGGACTCCGTAAGAGAAAAACTATATATACAACCAACCTGTGCTGGCACCCCTTGAATTAACCTACAAGATAACCTGGGACCCTCTTTGCAAATGGGTCTGTCCGCCCTCCCCTAAGACAAGTCTGTCCACCAGCAGAAAATGAACTGGACCAACTCTGCTCCGGAGGAACCCAGCTGAACCAACCCCCACCCCCCGCCCCCATTTCTACTCCTGACTTCTGCTCAGTGACACTGTCCTCCGATCTTAACGCTCCACCCTCTCAGGAGCTGCCTTAAAAGTTTCTCTTTTCAAGGTCTTAGTTTCTGGACTTCCTAGTTTCTGAAGTGGTGCGCTCCTGGTGCCTCATTCTTTTCTTTCTTGAGAGTGGAGCTTCAGCCGGCTAGGCCTCTCTAAGTGTGAGGACTCACTTATAGCAGCTGCAGGATTCCTCCCCCTCCTCCCCTGCCCTGCAGGGGCCTAGTGAGAATGTAAGGCCCTCAGTAAGGGGGCCTGGTCATGGGGGTGTCCAAATCAGAAGGGCAATAAAAGAGGAGGAGACCTAATCCTTTGGAAGTGAGCCCTGGCCTACGCTGGTGGCAGTATTCCAGCAAAGTTCTGTCTGTGGTAGAGCTGGGAGAGAACCTCTCTGTGAGCTGACCCAACTCTGACCTAAGCCACAAGCTGGAAAGCGAGAACCCAAAGTGAAAACCTACTTCTCTCAGGTATGGGGTGTGGGCGATAGGACCAAAGGCCAGTTTCCCAAAAAGCACTCTCCAGTCCCCCAAGGACTCACACACTAACACACTGTCCTCTGTTCCTCTTATGCGGTACCCCCACCCTGCCCCTGTGCCAAGTATCTCACACCGAACTCTCCAGATAGCCTAGAAAGGACCTGGAAGTATTGCCAAATTGCTGGCAAACACCCATCTCCCCCAACCAAAGTTTCTGCAGAGACTTCAACTCAAAGATGAGAAGGGGCCCCCTTCAGAACTCTCAGAACAGTCTGGAGCAAAGCGTAGCTCTGAGGCCATAAATCAATGGGGGAAGTATTTGGTACTGCTTCAGAGAAATGCCTTAACGCCAGGAAGGCCCAGCGGCATCTCGGCTCTAGCCAGGAGCCTCCGTTGCCGCTATTAACAGCCCAGTTAATGTTCCAACTGCTGTTTAACAATTAACATTAACGACTTGGGTTGGAATGGGGTGATTTGGTGGGATGTGAAGGAAAAAATCTGAGGAAGTCAGAAGAAATTTAACTTTTGAGGTGAAAATGGCTTCCCTAAGAGAGACCTTGGTCTGGGCAGGCCACCAGGGAACCAGCAGCTGAGAGTCCTCCCTCACCACTCTGAAATCCACTCTCTTGGAACCAGGCTATGGACCTTTTAAAGTTCATTTCGAGAGAACAAGGATAGAGATCCTCAAGTGTTGAGGCCGGGCCGGGGAAATCTAGCTGCCAGTCCCCTTCCACTCTGGCCCCCAACCTGGCCGGGGCGGAGGACACATGCGCTGGATCCATTTCACCAGAGCCAAAAGTTGTCATGGAAGGAGCAGGTGAGCAAGGATACAGGACTTTCGTCAATATTTGCAAGGCTGTTGGCAGATTAGATATATCTGTATCCAAACACTGCAATCTGATTTCTCTGTCAAAAATACACTTAACATTTTTCTCCCTTTAGTTAGCTCTAGTGGTTTTTCTTAGTGTCTGGTAAGGCCCGCTTAGCCCACTTTTGTGCGTGTAGGTTATAGATCATTATTTAACACGAGATATCTCCTGTGGGTGCAACTGCAGTACAAATGGGCTCCAAGATCTCTGGACACATATGGATGTGTATATCCTTTTATACACATGGTCTCAAACTCCTGCGACTATGTACACATGCGATGATTCTGTTGTGTGCAGAGATTCAAATCATGTGTACACAGTGAGTTGCAAATTCCTAAAATACTCAACCTATACTGGCTGTAAAGAGACATACAGTAGCCGAGAAAGTAACCCAAGTTTGCTATTCCCCTGTTTACGTTCTATCTGATAAGATAGTAATTGTATCCAGAACCACATATCAGCCTTCCAGCACCGCTGAATAACATGTTGCAATTAATTAACAACCTGATATCTATTTGGGGAGCAGATTTTAGGGAAGACCGAGGCCCACGGAACAGAAAACAAAAACTCAGAAAACTTTTTAAAATAAAGAACTCCGGACAGAACAAAGCAAACCCGTTCCTTCCTACCAAGCTCCTGAAAGCAATCCCAACGGCCCCTCCCCCAAACAGGCACGAAATTTATGGATCTTTTACAAGGTAATAAACCACAGTAATTACCTCCCTGCATCCCAAACTAAGAGAACAAATTAAGCCAGAACTTGGAAAGAATTTTAAAGAGTTTTCCCTTGTTTCCAGTAGGCAAAGAAAACGCAGGGACCTGGAAAACGCGTGCTTTTCCCGTCGCAAGAAGAGCAGTTCCGCCCGCCTAAAGGGACGGAGAAGACCCGCCGCCCGCGACGGTCCACACATTAGGAAGGCAGCCACTTCCCGCGTGCCGGGGAAGGGCCAAAGGAAAGGAGACACAGCCAGGCAGCCAGACAAGTTTCCTGAACGCGGGTCTGCGACGGACGACCATCCCCGAACTCCCAGTCCCCGCGGGCGCCGCAGACAACCGACAGGGAGCGCGGCCCACGCGGCGGCCGCCGCACCCGTGGCCTCGACTTGCTTTTGCCCCGCTGCTCCGTGTAGCGGTTTGTTTGGAGCTCGCCAGAAGAAACAAACACGCTCCTCCGACACCCCCGGCCGCCCCCGCACGCACATCTCGGGTCTCTGCAGCCGCCCCTCCTGCACAGCGCCGGCCGTTTTTTCGGGGCGGACTCTTTGTCTGCCTGAGACCCCGCATTCCCCGGGCGTGCAGCTGCAGAGAACCCAGCTCCGAGACGTCTCCGAGGTTAAATATTGACCAGAACCTCTTTCAAAGGGCGGCGGCTGCCTGGACGAGTAAACTCCTTCCAAAGGCCCGTGCAAAGCCCTGAGGAGGGAAGAGTTGGCGCAGCGCTTACCTCGAAAGATGTTTAAGACTGAACCAGTGACTGTCTCCAACTCCGGGCACTCAGGGAATCGCCTTTTCCGGTGTCCTGGCGCTCTGCGGACAAATAAACAGCAGAGGGTGAACGGTGGCTGCGAGGGAAGGGAGTTGGAGAACCGGAGTTGGAAGTGCGGCCCTGCGCGCGGGCGCCAGGGTGGCCCCGGGGGTGACGCGGACACGGAGGAGTCGCCAGGGCACTGGTCCATGAGGCGCACCCCTTGCTCGAAAGGGTCCAGTCTAAGAATGGCCTGAAGATGATGATTTATTTTTGTAAAATAAATACATACTCCATCTCGGCACCCACATTCTCCTCTTTCTTTCTTTTTATGGGGGCTGGGATGGGGGAAGGGGGTAGGGAGAAGAAAATGGATAGGCGAAGGAGGATGGGAAGGTGGAAGAAGCTTTGCCGTTCGCTGGTGCCAGCTGCGCTCCAAGAGCTCCTCACGCACCTCAACTTGGGGAACGTGAATGCACGCTTTATTTTCTTTCCCTAACAAAGGGAAGCCCTGTCTGGGAGCATTCAATCACAGACTCGCTTGAAACCTCACTAATAGTGTTCATTTCTGTTTGGCGCGAAATTAGACCCCGGCTCAGTCTTCGGGCTGGGGGGGGGCAGTCTTGAGAGGTTTTGTCTTCTGGTTCATTCAAGCCCTGGGTGCCTCACTTCTCCACTTCTCCGTCCCAGGGGGCTGGTGAGACTACCGCAGCGCCCAGTCCCTGAGAGCAGGCCAACTATGGCTGGTTGGAAATAAGGGAAAACTAGGAAGGATGCAGACATCTGACAACACTCGATGGGGGGGGGGGGGCGCCCTAACCAGCCTGGCCTTGCACAGCAGCGCCAAGCCAACCGATGCCCTAATTCTGCTGCCAACTTGTCTCTCAAGATATCTGCAACCCTCTCTTGCTCTCTAACTAGCAACTGGTCAGCCAACTTTCCGCAGATGGAGAGAAGACGCTGGGGAAGGTGGAAAAGAATCATCCCGAATGCTGAGCCCGGCTAGGAGAGGTGCCCCACCGTCTGGGACTGTGCTGGGCCGGTTGCTTCCACAAACCTCTTCCCCACCACCCCTTCCCACCCAGGCCGGGTAGCCTCCACCCCCCACATGCCAGCCTGCCCCCCAACCAGCCCTTGATGCCTGTTCCCAGTCCATGCAATCCTGCCGATAGCCTGAGAGGCTACCAAATAGCTGACAAGCCCCCTGACCCTCAGGCTTCAGGGCCCCCCAGCACACTGAACAAATGGCGGAAAACCAGCAACTAGTTGCCCTCTGCCACCATCTCGACCTGCAGCCCTCACCCTCCATCAGGCCCTTAGGACTCAAAATCCACGCTGGGCCCCTTTCTCTTGTTCAAATTCGCCCTCTGTGTCCCCACAGGGAGTGCCTCCGGCCTTGGGACTCCTGGAGTGACCCTGGCGTGGCCGGACTTAGCTACCCTGCACGATGCCACTCAACTTCACCCCAGAAAGAACCGCTATGCCACCATCCGCCACCCCTCCCCACCAACGACGCTTAGGAGTATTGTAATTATTATGGTTATTATTGTTGTTGCTATTTCCTTATCCCCAAGTCAAATATTCATGGCTGCTGTCCCCCATAAATCGTTCAGACTAATGAGTCACTAAGAGATGGTGCCCGGGTCTCTCGCTCTGCAATGGCCGCCGCCGCCGCCGCCGCCGCCGCCGCCGTGGCCTCTCTCTCGGCGTTTTTGGCGCTCGCTTGCTCCCTCGCTCGCCCGGCGCGGGTGATTTATGAACACCGGGAAAATTGAACAAAGCCGCGCGCTGGTCCTGTGGTATCTCTGAAGCCTTCCCCCGTGTGAATCAGAACATTATCAACTGTCTGCGCATCCGCCCCACTTCATCACGAAAGCCGGGATGTGACCGCGGAAAACCCAGCCCGAACTCACGTTTCCCCGGACGCGGCGCGCTCCCCGGACTTGCCGAAACCCTGAAGAAAAAGCCCCCAAACCCAGCGTGGGCCCGCCAGCTCCGGTGCTCCCCGCCGAAGGGCTCTCTCTTCCAACCTCCTGAAGGAGTTAAAAGCCTTTGGAGATAAATCTGAGGGTGTGTGTTTTTAAAAATCAAATAGGAAGTTGGGGGTCTCACTTCTGAGAGATTCATTCCTAGTGCGGCCCTGACGACTCCGATCCATTCCTGACGATCCGCATTAATTATTTAATGAGTCACGTGACCTCAAAAGATTACAATTTCAATATCTCCCTCGAACTGGCGCTACACCTTTATCTGCCTACTCCCTGCTGCAACCACGGTCCTTGTTTGGTTTCTCTAGTTCCCAGGCCTCCAGACCGCAGTCGCTCTTTGCTCTTTGCTCCATGCCAGGGCAAGCAACTGCCGTGGAAATCCCAGGGCCAGCATAGAATTAGTCATTCTGGAACTATGAGCACTGTGGACAGTGGGGTGCCCACCGCTCTCCCGGGCACCCTGGCATCTGTCCCCTCCTGGGCCCAGAGGTCAGCCCACCTGTGTCAGTTCCCTGGCTGAGGCGCTTTGGTTACCTAATCTCCTGGGGCCTCTTTGATGGCGCTTGGGACAAACACCCACCCTGCTTCCCTGGCCTCAGCAGCACACCTGTGGCCATCCTTGTCAAGTGTAAGCCCACACGCAGGTCCATTCCAGGTAGAATAGGCTTCTCCAGAGAAAGATGCCTGTGCACTTACCCCTCTCCAAGGGGAGACCAAAGCCTCTATTCAACCTGCACATTCATTAACAGGAACATGGGGGAACACTCAGCTCCCTTAGTTTCCTCTTCGGTAAACTGAGAAGATTGAACCAAAATGGCCTCCAAGTCTCTTTCACCTCAGACATTCTTTCAAAGGAGGATCTCTTTTAGCCCCAGAAATTAAGCCCAGAGAGAGGGGAGCTGGCCTGAGGGGGTGGTGGGAGTTTACTCCATGAGTGTGGGGCCTTGAGAAGAAGGGATGCCAGAATCCCAAGAGAGAAGTTTCAGACTAGAATGTTTCGTAACAGCCCCAGCAGCCTCCCTGATTCCAACAAGAAGTGAGAAGCCACATCCTTTCCTCCTCCTCTTTTTCCTAGCCCTTAGCCTTTGCGAGAGGAAGCAGAGTTCTTCTTGGGCCTGTGGTGTATAATATAGAAGAGGGGCAAAGGAACAGCCCTTGGGAAGGGTGAGCCTATGTTCTTCAATACAGGACTGCGGCCAGCCTAGGGATGCAGACCAAGGGAGTGCAAAGAACAGCCTACTCCCTGCACAGAACCCACCCATTCAGACAGGAAGTCCCCCCCCCATTTCTGTTTGCTACATCGATTCTTTGGGGTCTTTTTTCCCTTTCATTCTAAAGAGTCCTTGATCAGTTTCTACGTTGCAACTGCTGGAAAGAAGGTCGTGGTGAGAAGAGTAGCCCAATATGGAAGCTTAGAAGAGCAGGGGGACAGAGCAGAGATGGAGATACCCGCCCCTCCGGGAGGAAGCACAGAGGTGGGGGTGGGGTGGGGGAGGATGTAGGCACCCCCGAATAGCTGGGTATGAAGTCGGAGATTCTGTGCAGAGGGCCCACTCCCCATATATCTAGGTAATCTTCCCATGAGCCCCATCCTGGGTATTAAGTACTCTACTATGCCTGTCACAGTTGAATTCCCGCTGTAATAAAACACCGGGTATATCGTACATTTCAGCAGAACTAGGAAAGAGAGCCTGCAAAGTGCCATTTTTCTTCAGGGGGGAGAGTGTTAAGTACTTAATTCAAACTGTGACCATTAAAGTGTCTCCTCTCCGATTTAGGTTGATTTCAGATGTTGACAAAACTTTTATCTCCAGAGTCATGCACAGCTTGGCTCTGTGACTAAAGCAAAAGAGTGTGTGTTCGAGGGAAGGAGGGAGAAAGAGAAAAAGAAGGGGAGAGCATGTGTAAGGGTCATTTTGGTAGGAGAATTATAGAGCTTACACAAAATACTGTCTTTAAAGGTCAAGGGTTTGAGGGGCCACTAGGGTTCGCTAAAAAAAAAAAAAAAAAAACAATTAATGAGATAGAAAATTTGTCCTCTGGGTGAACTCTTATGGTTGCCCTAGCAAAGGGAAGACAATGCATGATTTTAAAGCACAAAGTGGGATTTTCTAAGCTGTTCTAACAAGCTCCCTTAAAGACCAAATCTTAAACAGGAAAAACGCTAAAGAAATGACACAACCTTCTGGGCCATTTTGGATCATTCTGGCTTTGTAACACTTACCAATACCTTAATACCTAAGACAGCTTAGACAAAAATGCCATTTTGTCCTGGTATATTAGAAAAACAATCTGTCCGTCCTTTCTCTTCCTTTCCTGGATAGACTATAAGAGTAAGTGAAAGAAAGTTAGCCCTTTTATCCCTGCACAACTGCCTCAGTACGAAGCTGGAATGAACGCCTCTGTACCCCTCCTTCCCTACAAAGGAGAAATATAAGAATTTACCTTAAATGATGACAATTTGCCATTTGAGGTCTTGCAGCTCGACACTCAGTTGCCACCAAGAGTCTAGGCATTTTTTGAGCAGACAGCCAAGACACTGCGTCTTTGCCCGAGACCATATTATTCGCAAGAAGATCCCTCGCTTCTCCACAGACTTTTCCCAGAGAATGCCTTTCAGAATTGCTGTTGAATTACAAAGAAGTATTTATTGTATGAGGTGATTAATGATTCCTGGGAAAATTGCTATTTTCAGCGTGATTTAATTTCGGTTTACAAGTGCGTGTAGTAGGGGGAGGGTTAGTAAGTTTCAGCAGCAGTTGCAGCGTCTCCAGAAACCCCTGGCACCCGTTCACACCGTATAAGATGCACTTTATGCCAGGTTTGGCCTGACTTGGGAAGGCATGTATTTGTTTGCTCCTGAATTTTCCTGGGAGAGGCGGAGGCCCTTCGGAGGCCTGCGTCCATCACTCTCCTCTCAGATATGGTTTGTTCATAGGTAGAGAAGTGATTACCCTCGCCTGCATCACACACGGGGCAGCAGCGGCAAGAGAAGGAAAAGCACTGCCCGCTGGCTAAGGGTTTGCCATTGACGGGAAAATGTGCTTAAAATTCCTCTGATATCCCAAAGGTAGGTGAGCGCCCCCTCCCATCTCTGCTACAATTATAACATGAACCTAACATTGCACTCATTTAAGGCCAGGTGACAGGTATATTCTAGGGCTGGCGTGTGTGGGTTTTCTGCATCTTGTTGCAGAATACTCCTTCGGTTACAACCAAGTCTAAACCCTCTTTACTGATTTGTTAAGTCAGTAAATAAACACTAGGGTTATAGAGACTGAGACCTGGGTTTTGATTTTCAGCCTTTGAATCTAGATCTTTAGGCTGGGCAGAAAGATCCAGGAGCAGTCTAGAAAAGTGACCCTAGCTCAGAGTTGAGCTTTCTTCCAGCACTGAACACTCCCAGGTCTACCTTGCTTGGGGTATATTTTGAGGGTGGCGTCATGCTTTTCCTTTCCTCAGAAGAAATTCTGGAGGGTTTCTTAGGAAAATTCGGTTTGTTTTGAAAGCTCTTGCTTCAGAAAGAAAGAGGTAAAGAGAGAGAGAAAGACAAAACCCCCCAAGCTGTAGTGAAGAGAACCTTAAAGCCAGCCAAGAAACAAAAAAAAGCAATTTCAACTCTTTGCACAAACTGTCTTTTTTTTAATCTCCAGGGAAACAGGCAGATTAAGTGTGAAGGTGCAATAAATACCAAAGGGACCACTTCTTTCCAAGTATGCTCAGAGTTCAGCCTGTAGAACAGCTGCAGAAACTCCTGGGCCCGAAGCACTGCGTGGTTTCACCTTTCATTGCAGGGAAGGACACGTTTCTATGCCTTACAGAGACTTGAAGCCTGAAAGCCTGGCCAAGTTTGGGAAGAAGAGGAGCCCTCTCAGAGCTCAAGAGCCTTCCTGCTCTTTGGAACTTTTCCCACAGTGGGTCAGACTTGACAAGAGTTCAGCTCAAGTTGAACACGCTCACACAAATTATGTGAGCGGTCAGAATCCAAGTGAACATGACTTGAGCCATCTACAAGATTTTTACACACAAGCTCAAACATCTCAACCCGGAGAACTTTTCTTTTTTAATTAAAAGTAGGAAACACACAAATGTGTCTTAGAACTTTAATGGTTTTTAAAACAGAGTTTATTCTTAGCACATGGCTTTTTATATAGCCACACCACAATTTGTACAGTTGCACACGGGTCAAAATGCCCTCCCCTCTCCCCCCCCCACCCCCGAGACTGTGCCTCAGAATAAGACAACGATATCTCTACAACAATATTTTAAATAAATGCGAGGAAAGGAAGCTAACATGTGTCACATCTACCATCAAGGTCTATACATTTTGAGAATTAAATAATCTTGTGAGGTCCACAATGTCTACTCATTTATTCAGTTCAATACAAGCTTGTATGAGCTGCCTTGATGTGGAGGGGGGAGGTAGGGAAGGGGAGGAAAGGGTCTGTTTTCTGCTGCTTGCAACAAACATACACGTAGATGTCCCCAGTCAGTATGCCTGGGGCTGTCCAGCTGACTTTAGCCATCTCAAAAGTATTAGTTGCCAAGCAGTCCTCCTCAGGTACCCAAACCCGGCCGCCTTATGCAGGCCTGCCAGCATCCCGGCTATTGTCTGCTCTTAGGTGGCAACCAGCACACGCTCGTTTTGGGATAATGTCTCCTGTTTTACTCTCCTTTCCACCAAGTTGGGTTTTGTTTGGGGGTCTGTTATAGTCCAGACAGGCAGGAGTACGGGGAAAGGGGCAGAAGAGAGGAGAAAAACAGGTGGGGGGATGAAACTGGTTCTAGATCTCTGAAGATTATATGGAGGAGGGAATGGGCGTTGAGGCGCCCTGGTGGGGGTGGGGATGCAGGTGCGGGCTCTGAGTTTGTGCTTTCCCTGGCGGGCCTGCTGAGGCCGAGGCCGAGCTGGAGGATCGCATCTTAGTGTTGGGCAATTTGTGATCTTTCTTCCACTTCATCCTCCGGTTCTGAAACCAGATCTTGACCTGGCGCTCGGACAAGCAGAGCGTGTGGGCGATCTCGATGCGGCGCCGCCGGGTCAGGTAGCGGTTAAAGTGGAACTCCTTCTCCAGCTCCAAGACCTGCTGTCGGGTGTATGCGGTTCGAGAGCGCTTGGGCTCCCCTCCGTTATAACTGGGGTTGACTGCAAGCCCATAACCCCGAAGGAGAATGCCAAGGAGGAGGGAGTGGAAGAGAGGGAAAGGAGGAGGAGAGAGAAGGTGGGGTGGGGAAGAGCAATTGGACATCATCATTATATAATAACCTGACACCAAGTTCACGCAAGATACATAAAACGGCAAAGAAAATGTTTCACAGGCTATTGACAACGGGAAACACCCGAGAGCCATAAAGAATGGTGCTGGGCATTGGGGCTGAAGAAAAGCTTCAAAGACACATGGCCTGAAGCCTCTGCCAGGGCAATTAAATTTATGGGGGCTATAATTACTGCCCTAACAGTTTGGCGTCTCGTAAATCTCTCGATAAAGGGACCCCGGGTACAAAAGGGTTCTCACGTTAGGATCAGGCGGCTGGCTGGCGCGCACACACCCACATCCCACCGTAGCTTGGGCCAGATGGGGGCTCCCCTCCAGAGGCCCCCTTCCCCTCGGCCTCTCCTCCTGACCCTCACCCCGACCCCCGAACCCCGACCCGGCCCCAGCCCACCCTCCCGCGCCTCCCCGGCGGCGCCACATACCGGCGCTGACATGGATCTTCTTCATCCAGGGGTACACCACGGGCTCCTTGCCTTTCAGGCCCGGCGGGCTCTTGTCGGCCAGGAGCAGCGGGCACGCGGGGGCGCTGCCCCCTGCCGGGACGCCCGGGGTGGCTGGAGCCGCCTCGCAACGCCGCGGGGGTGCGGGGGGCGCCGCGCGATGCTGCGGGGGAGGCGGCGGCGGGGGCTGCCGCCCGGGCGGCAGGACGTGGCTCGCGTGCAGGCCGTGCGCAGGACCCTTGGCTCGCGCCGGGGGCTGCTCGGGCTGCGGCTGCCGCCCGGGGCTGGCGCCACCGCGGTAGCCATAGGGGTAGGCGGCTTCGGCGGCACCATGCGCGGGGTAGAGCGCGGCCGCGGGGTAGGAGGGCTCGCGGGCGGCCCGTGGTGCGTAGTAGGAGGCGGGGGGCTCGCGGCTGTTGCCCGCGTGGGGGAGCTGGGGCTGCTGCGCCGGCAGGTGCTGGGCCGCGGGCGCTGGGGGCTGCTGGTAGCTGGGGCCCCCGCCTGGGCCGCCGTCTCCGCCGCCCGGGCCGCTGTGCTGCGCGTACTCCTCAAAGGGAGGGAACTTGGGCTCGATGTAGTTGGAGTTTATCAAAAACGAGCTCATGGTCATTAATTTGTGAAGTGCAAAAATACTAATTTTTCTCGCGTTGTCGTTTTTCTGGGCTCGCCGAGGCCCCTCCCCCTCTTGCCTCGCTTCCCATCCCCCCCCTTTCCTCGGCTCCCTTCCCCTCCCCCGCTGTCAAGCGCCCACCCCTCCCCTCCCCCTCCCGCCGCCGCCAACGCCACCAAAGTTCGCGCCGCTCCTCCCCCCCCGCGCGCGCACGCGCGCGCGCGCTCGGCTCGGCCCCACGCGCGCCCCGCCTAGTCTCCCCCCACGTGACCCGCCCCCGCCAATGAGCGCGCCGCGCGCGCGGACCCGGATAAGGAAGCGCGCGGGCGGGTGATGGATGCAGCTGTCCGGCCTCGGGAGGAGGGAGGGAGCTGGAGCTTTGGTGTCCCCAACCCCCCAACTTTGGGTCCTGCCTACAATTCGGGGCCCGCCAGGGCTTCTGGTCCTCTCGGACGCCCAAGCGGGGCCCTTTTCGTGCTGTACTCCTGGTCTAGGCCTCGGGGCAGACGAGTGGCCGCGGCCCATCGCTGACCTCGGGCCCAGCCTAGCCTGCCCTGGCGTCTTCTAGGGTTCGAGGCCGGCGGGGGAAGGAATGGCGTCAGGACCAAGGCGATATCCTGATTTTAACCGTGGCCCCGGAATAAAACGAATAAGGCTAACAGATCCATATTTTCACCGCATGATCCCCTTCCCCACATCGTGCTCGCCGAGTCCGCCCGAGATCTCCTGCTTTGAGAAGCCCGGCAGGAGCCGCAAAGGGTGGGTGGGTGAACAGCTGAGAGAAATCGGCCAGAGGAGCAAGGCCGTTGCAATATAACCGGGTGGGCATTTTTCATTTTTCCTTCCTTTTAGAGACAGAACATGCTTGATTATTTTTCCCAAGAAAAACCTAAATCTTTCTAATAGCGTCTCATTTTGATGGAGGTATTGGTATGAGACTCAAACATGTTTGCATTTGCTAGGTGCGACCGTGAGAGAGAAGGTAGCCCAAGGGTGGGACTAGATAGCAGCGACGCCTCCACAAAATCGAGCTTCGAAACCAACAACTTCCTATTTCAGAACACTCCCCAAACAAAAACAAGCTAAGGACAGAATAGACAGAGTGCCCAGTCTAATCGCTGACGGGTCTTTTCCCGCTAAGAATTTTATATTTTGTCTTTTGTGCTGCTTTCTTAGGCTGTATCTGAGCCTAAAGTTCTATCTACAGGACAGTCTATAATTTCTGCATTGCTGAAAATTAGCATATTAACGATATCAGTAGCTCTGGAAGGGGGGAGCGGAGAGGACTGTTGCCTGCCATTTGGTAATTGAAATTTGATGGGTAAACTAATTACGCCATTATTAAGATATAAATTACTTATTAATTCCACCTAATGTTGATCTTTGAAGTAAATACTGATGCCTTACTCATAGTGCGTACTTTCCCTTTCTTTTCCTGAGTACAGACACACCTGAATCCTCTACTTTTCAGCCTCGACTAAAGCAGTGCAAACTAGCATAGTCACCATTCTAAAAATACTTTCATATTGGCATGCAAAGCAAGGATTTTTCAGCTGGTGCACTTCAGTTGGTTTTTCAAAGAGCAGTATAAACAGCCTTCTCACAACTGAGCCTCAACCGCAGACAAGGAAAGTTATAGCCTAAGCCTGGAGATACTTCAAAAGGAATGTCAATTCTATCTTCATTTATATCAGTTACTCATATGAGTTACTAAATGCTGGAATATATCCATTTGATGGATAGTCATTTAATGCTTAGCCACATAAAGCCTATTATATGGGACTAATCTTTAAACTAATTTAGGAGAAGAGGTTAAAAAAGGGATCATGTTAGCTTTCCAATGGGAATCACCCTGAAGCGGTACAAAGAGGTTTTCAACATTGGATGTGTGTCTCTGAAGAGTGCTGTCCATCTACATGGGGAACCCTGAAATTTTTTTAAATGAAATCTCAGCCACAGACAAATCAATTTTTAGACATCCTCTCTGGAGTCGAGGCGAAATCTAGCCTGTGACACAGCTGCCTAAATCTGTATTTCTCTACAGCAAGAAAAAATAATATATACATATATGCTATTTTATATGAGCAGTATATACATACATAATATAATTTACAGAACATGGCTTTCTAAGCTTCAGGGGGGAAAAATGACAAGGAGATTCTGCCCTCCTCCTTATGTCGTCAGCCTCGAGTACTAGGGTCTTCACTATGTCTGTTTAGTATTATTTACAGACACTAAAACACAAAATTCATGTTGTTTAGCCTCAGAACCTTCTACCGAGTTTCTATTTTAAAGTATTAATGAGGCACAGGCACGGTTTTGTATATGGTTAACCTAAACGAGTTAACTGTGCCTGTGTTTTATGTGGTTCTATTACTTTAGGAAGATGGGCTTACACAGAATCCCCCAAGGCCTGTAACTTGTCTTTGTGGTTCCTATCATAAACACAAACGGAGCCAGGACCACCAAGTGTTATCTCACACACCGACATTTTGACATTTTACTGCAAGATTTATGGCTGTAATAAACAATCTCAGTACCTTTTCTGATCCTTCCACAATCTCTCTTTGCAAGCCATAGCATCGTTCCATTGAATCAAATAATCTTTTGAAAAAACACTTTAAAAAGCACACACACAAAAACCTCTTGCCTTTACATAAGATCCACCACACCATAGTAAAGCCAGGAAGAGACTAGCTCATTTAATAAATAAGCTGAAGTTTACCAGCAGCATCTCGCCCGCCCGAGAAAAGATGGGATGCCCCGAAACGAGCAGAGAGAGAGAGAGCATGCTAATCTTCGCACACCAACTGGCTCCAGTCCCTAGCCGGGTGAAAGCGTTATCCTTTTCTTGGGAAACTGGTGAGCGCATTTGCTCATTTCCACGTGCAGAGACAACATATATTCCCAACCGAAGCTTTCTTAAAATCCCATTAAGTGAAATAACTTTTCATCATGTCCTCGAATCCCAGATGGAAGAGGAGAGTGAAGGGAGTCTAAGAGAGAGGGAGGGCGAAAGGGAGGCAGCGTTTGCAGCCTAGTTTGAATCTGATTTGAATCATTTTGAATATATTTGAAACAGCCTTCCCTCTTGAATGCAACCCTGTCCCAAGTTTCAAAGTGACCGAACAGTGACACCGTGCGCATTTTGTTTCTTATTAATCTTACACATTGACAGTCTTTGTTAAATCACAAGGCGCGCCCTTCACCAGCCGACATTTTCATATTTGTTAGACGCGCTGACCTGAAGTTCACCTCGGCCTTGGACTTTGCGCTTCTAAAAGGTCTATACAGTGCCTTTTAGAGAGCAGGGTGCTTTGCCCAGGTCACTCCTTCTCAGGGAAAACCAAGGGGGAAAAGCAAAGGAAATGTAAACGTTATGGAATGTATTGACTGTATTTGTCCTTTGTTCTTTAGAGCGAGAGTTCTCCAGACTGTTCTGTGTCTGAAGCTTGTCTCTGGAGCGCATACGGGAATAGCTGAATTTCAAAACGCCTGATGGTGGTATTTGAGGGCTTCCCTGATACCTACACTAGGCATACGATTTTAGAGACGCAGTACTTAATCAGCCATTTGACCAAGCAATCGTCGAAGGGCGGTTTCCGTGTAGTAGTTTACAACAGTGAACACAGCCCACACATCAGGATTGAAATTCGCAGCCAGATTAAACATGAATTTCAACCTGGTTGTGTGAGAGGCCTAAAGATAAAAATCCTCCAAATAAAAAAGTAGGTACTCTAAAAGCAGTAACTTCTGCAGGCACTTTTTTTTTTTCTTTAAAAACTGGCCAAGAGGTGTCTATGCTTCTTGAAGCTGACATGTTTCTAAGGTGTGGCACGCTTTTAACCAATAATACAATAACAAGGTTTTCTTGAAGAGACACAGAATTGTCTTGGTGAGTAATAGAGGGGGTTTCAGTTTTCTTCATTTCGCTCGCCCAGATGTGGTGAAGTGTTCATTGCTGTAACAGCAATCACCACAGTTGTTTCCTTTCTTCTATTTTCATCTGGCACACCCCCATTTGGCTTCGAGCTCTTGGCCAGAGTAAAAACTTTACACATTGCACAGTGGAAGCAATCTGATTACTTCCATGAAGTCAGAGCTTGGGAAATATTTACTTTGCCACTGAACGTACCTGGCACCAGCAAATCCAGCCAACCAGAGTGTACTGGGAGGATCTTAAAACCCCCTGCAAGAGTCCACATTCTGGGTCGTTGAATTAACTTATCTCTAAAGTTACAAAGAAAACCGTAGGAAAAATTTTCATTTTTCTCCTCTGTTTTCCTCCACTGATTACTTGATGATCAGCAGATGGAAAAGGAAAATATATCCCCACCTCCCGAAAACAGATTCTAATGGCACCAACGTTCACAGCTAATGGAGGTGCATGAAAAATAAAATATTGTTTAGTTTCCCAGTTGCAACTCACACATGAGGCACGGTTCCAGTTGGCTTCCTTAACACACTATTCCCTTTCTTTGCTACTCTCCCACCCTTCCTCCCGAGCTTGCCTCCCCTCTCCTGAGCTTTTATTCCAAATGTATTTTTAAAGAGTCTTTCCTGGAGAATAGAAGTCCCTCACGGTGGTCTTAACGAAGTGGTCTGGCATTTATGGGATTCCATTTTCCTGTTCCAATGGAATCTTCTCTACAGTTTAGTTATTCACCTACAGGCTGTGGCATTTCTCTTACATTTCGTTCGGGGTTACCAACACACGTAATGAAAAATTGCCAACCCCAGGAACATTTTCACGGCACCAATAAGCATCTCCTCACTGGTGGAAGGTAGAAGAATCCCGCCCTTTGGGGAGCACTTCCACTTCTTTCCCTCCCTTCCCTTCCCAGCTCTGAGAACTCTTTGCCTTTAGTGGGGGGCGGTTTCAGAAAAACCATTCTGTGTTGGAGAACTGCAAAGAATACATTTTTCCAGGCGTGCCCGTGCTAGCCCTCCTTCTCACACACTTCGGGACCATTGCATGTATGAAAAGGAAAAAGAGACTGCCCAATCGGAATCACAATTTTCAAATAAAGGAAGTTTCCCCGCGCAGTGCTCTTGCCTTTGAAGGGATGGCGAAACATTGGAAACTTTGCTACGTTAATTTCTTCAAGGTCCACTGATGAGTTTTGAGCTTTTTGATTTTGTGGCAAACCCACAAACAGACTCCCGGTTCTCCAGCATCTAAGGTGTTGGAGCTTCAGTCATCTCTGCCTATTTACCTGCTGCTGTTCCCTCCGAATGGGAGCGATAATTCAAGATGAAATACAGCACGTATTACTCTTGAAAAGAGGAATTTTCTATCCTTTCCTCCGTAATTGAGGTCATTCAACCACTAGGGTTCACCTGGAGTCCATACCATGATACACGCGTCACTCCAAGCCATTTTATCTTTTGTGCTGATAGTCAAGATCGCGCTCTAACATTGACATCAAACTCTGTCTGGGCAGATGACTAAGAGTGCTGCACAACATAAACTTTTGACCCTCAACTTTTTGACCCGCAGTGGCAACGCACTAACCACAAAGATACACAAAGCTGTGCCTCTTCTTTCAGGAGGCAGGGTTCCCCCCTCCCAGGACACCCTGCTTCTGCCACTACCTTTTGGATTCAGAGGGCGGAATGGATATTTTTTGTGTTTGTGACTGTATTTCCTGTCGAATCAGCCTCCTACCTCTTCTTGTCAGCACTTACAGAGGAGTGAGATTATTTTTTAAATCACTCATCATCGCATTTACAGGGAAAATGCGGACGAGGACGGTGCCACCTGGGAAAAAAGTGAAAGAAAATAGAGGATGGGGAGAAAGCAGGCAGTGGGAGCTGGAAACCTTTTTCCCCCTTTATTTAAAAATAAAGACGCAGCCCTAATTGTTGGGAGAGCTGGGCCAGGCAGGCGAGTTGACTGTGAACTTGTACTAAAGCGTGCTCTGCTGGCGATTCCTAGGGTGTGCAGATTTATCTTCTCTGCATTTACTTAACCCGGCAGTGAACTGCACGGGCGTCATTTGTTAGGCGATGACAGACTTCACCTCCAGCAAGGGCTGCTTCACAAAATCGCAATAATTACCCAATAACCTTCATAACAAATATTATTATTGAAAAGACCGGTTTGTGGGGAGGGGACCTGGTGGAAGGACAGCTTGCTTTGTGGAAAAAAAACACCGAACAAAACAGACCTGGGCTCTTCTTCCACTTCTGGGGTTTAGAATGGCCAGCCCTGTGGTTCCCCTCTCCTATGTGGGTGGGAACCCAGGCCGACCCCCCCCCCAGCCCTGTCTGGAAGCCCCCGTTTCTAGTTTTGTCATTGACTAGAAAGAAATTCTGCCTTAGAAGCCAAAAGGATGGAGCCCACAACATTCTGCACTCTCCATGGTAGGCAAACCTCCTCGGAACAGACTCTCAAGCTCAGGCAGGGGAGAGGCTTCGAAGGGCATCTTTTAAGCGAAAAGGATTGTTTTCCTCTTTACTAGCCCATCTTTCAGGATGTGATTTGCTCCCCCCTCACTAATTGTTTGGTTATAATACTCTTCACATCTCAACAAATGAACACGACTCTGTTTCTGGTAGAAAATTCTGTCTTGCTCTCCCAGAGCCGCCAACAATGAAGCAGGGGGTAAGAGCTGGAGAAAAGGAGTCTCGGCATAATGTTGTGAAATTAGACCATGGAAACCCTTACAAACCCCTAAGTAAGTGTGACCGGAAGCTTCCTATTATATTTATAGTTCAGGAAATATTGTCTCTTCAGCTTGTAGAAACAAACGAGCCTCTGCACATACTGGACACCTCCTTTTACAAGATGAGGAGCACAGACAGACACTTCTGCCACCGGCTGAGGCTGGCTGGCTTCATAAAGCCCTTAATGACAGAGATTTTTTTTTTCTTCTAAGTAAGTTCTTCTGCAAAAACAACCCCAAAGAATGCACAAGAAGAAATGCCTTACCTACAAAGCGAGCAAGTAACAAACCATCCTCTTTACTATGCTTCCTATGGAAATAGGAAGGAAAAAAAATTCTCCAATAACACTTACATAGGTCTGACTGGATGCTGTATTTTTTAAAAGTCATTTAAATGCATGTGAGTTAACCTGCTCTCTTAGAAACTCTGAAGTTTCCTGAAGATTACAACAGACGGAAGCAAGCTGATCATGTTTATAAGTTGTATTTTTTTTTTCATTCATGGGCAAGATTCTCTATTTTGGGTAATGCTGGATATTGGTCCAACAGCCTTTCTGCCCATCCCCACACCCCAGGGTGGGACGTGGCCACAGAGGTGGTGTGGATGCTTCCTCCAGGCAAGTTACTCAAATGAACCTGCCAGAAGCCCTATCACTCTTTTCTGCTACTAATTTTAGTCACCAAGAAATCACTCAACCAAGATCACCAAATGAGTAACTAAAATAAAACCTTAACCCAATATGCTCCAGTAAAGAACCCAAAACTCAGAGTGGCAAAACAAAGACTCCAGAATTCTCGCAGCCACGCAAAATAACAAAAGAGAACCCAAACAGAGTTTATATTCTAGTTCCCACTAAGAGGCAGACACATCTTCCTGAGCGCTGAAATGCCAGCCCTTTCACAGGTCATGCAAGAGGACTTCGGGGGGTTTGCCTGGCCACTACTTCAGAGAAGCGAGACTTGTGGGAGGGTTTTGATTTTTCAAAAAACTTCCCGGGTTTGTTTTTGGGGCCTCCGACTTTGGGGACAACTGTTGGACTGATATGGAGCGTCTGCACAATAAAGTTTGTTGAAATTCCAAAACTGTCCTTGGAATCTTTTCACTTTCGGCCCTTAGCAAATATCTTTTACCAATTAGCACTCAAGAAAACTATCCAGCTCCTAAAGAGACAGAAGGTCCTATTTTTTTCTAGTTTGTTTGTTGCATTTCCGAGTTGGAGAATTTGGCTTAATTCTTCCAGGGAATGGGGGCAATCTGCAAGATCCCTTGTGGGTATCCATCCAGAGAAAGACCCCAGGACAGGCCGCAGCATCCCCAGTCACTTTGTCACTGAAGAATGTGAGGGTTTGGGGCCAGAGGGGGTGGTGGCTGAGGCCAAGTTGGAATTGTACCCAGGAAAAATTTATTTCACCTTACTTCGCCGTTGGTGCAATATTGGGAACTGTTTTGGAAATCATAGATTATGTAAATTTCCTGGGATCAAACAGAAAGAGCAGCTAACAAAAGAAAGGCGGAAATCTCCTACTGACAAACGACCAATTTCTTCCCTAAACTACCCTTTATGATGTGTCAGGAAAAACAACCTAATGGCTCTGGGGACTTTTAAGTTGGGCATTGAAGACACCTCGACTTCCCCTCAAACTTTAGGGCACAGTTTGGAAGAGAGAATTTGTCTGTATGTTGAGGGGAAGTAAATTTCTCTAATCTTTAGTGTTATCTAGGGGGGTCTCTAAGTTGCCTTTTGAGCGCCCTGTGCCTGCATGTTTTAATTCTACAAAGGAGGAGAGGAAAAGGAAAGAAGAGAGGGAGAAGAAAGGGAAGGCGGAAGAAAAGAAAGCGCTTCAACTCCTTTCATTAAGCCTGAGGATTCAAAGCCTAAAGTTAAATCCGGCCATAAAGTTTATTGCTTTAGACTCACAGGCGGGTGAGAACAGTCCCACCGAAATAAAAAGAACGTGCAGGCAAACAAGGTTCAGGGCCTGGTCCCGGGTGCGGGGGAGGGGGGGGTGAGCCCTCTCCCCTCACCCACCCCCCTCCCCCAGGTGGGGACCCGCGGTCCCCGGCGTCCTGGGCTCGGCCTGGCAGCCCAGGGGCCCAGCGTGAAGGTGCGGCCCGCGCCTCGCCGGCCTCTGCCACCCTCCGGCTCTCGCGAGCCAGCCAGAAACTCGGCCCCGAAGGCGGCCGCCTCGATTCAGTGCTGCCAAATGACCCCGGCCCGCGAAGACATATTGCCACAGCCCCGTAAGGAATCCCGCCAGAGTCCGCCTCGGCCCAGCCCGGGCCTTTTCTTTCAAACTCCGAGCACTCCCGAGCGCAGCGCGGCCCTCGGCGCCCGCGACCGGCGCCCCCCGGTCTCCCAGCCCCCCACCCTAGGGCGCCGCTACCCCGCGAAGAGGCAGCCCCGCCAACCCCGGAACCGGGGGGCGGCCCTGCCAAGTCCCCCCACGCAGGCCCATTCGCACACACAAAAAATCATCTTTTGCGCCGGCGAGAGCAGCGGAAGTCATTAACATTCGCGGTGGTGCAGCAATTAAAGTTAGGCCTGGGGACGCGGCGGCCACAGGCGCTTTTCACCGGGGTGCCTCCGCAGAGCTGGCTCCTGGCGCCGCTCATGTGGGCAGAGGAAGAGTTGGCTCTGCCCTTTTGAATTCAGAGGCAACCTCGGCGTTACTGAACCAGAGAGAGAGAGAGAGAGAGGGAGAGAGGGAGAGAGAGCTCGAGGAAGAAAGTTTTCAGAGCACAAATAAACTTGAAAGCGCTCAGGAGGCAAGCTTACCTTAACTCGGAGGGAGCCATTTTTCAGAGAGTTTTGAGAACTTGTGGTTTGGACACTTCTGGACCTAAAATTGACAATTTGAATGACCAGGCGGCACACGTAGCCTGCAAAAGAGTCAAATGGAGTCCAGCGTCAGTGAGATTATATGTTATGTGGTATATAATGTTGGATGTCAACTCCCCAAAACCATAAAACTTACTTTAATGGCCCCACGTGACGTTTTATAGCCAGTGAGCCGATCTGTCTGTGCTATGGATGATTTTACGATCTAATTCATAGACAAAACCCTATTCATTTGGCACCCAAATGTCATATAGCCGGAACTGGGGCTTATAAAGTTTACTGTTTTATAACTTTTAAAAGGAAAGACGGCATCAGTGTACGCAGTCGGTAAATGTGCAAATCTCTAGTTGCGCTTTAGCTGCTCTGAGGAGTTTCCCAATCGAGCTAGGATGGGGTAAGTACCTTCCATTTGTAGCAAACTAATTGTAGCTAAAGAAGTCAACTGGGCTCAGGGTGAGGGACGCGGGAAGGGGTGCCTGGGTGGGTTAGGGGCAGAGGGTTTGGGGGCCACAACGTGGCACAGCAGCCTCTTCAGCCAGTGGAGGCCTAGGATGACCTCAGGGAAGAGGCAGCATCAGTGTGGGCCCTGAGGGCTGCTAACAAAGCCCTGTGCTCTGCTCCTTTCTCTCTCCTCCTCTTTTTTGTACCCAGCAAGTTAACTTGGCTTCCTCAGAGATGGGCAGGTTGGACTCAGGCTTTGGAACCACCTACAGCTTTTCCACCTTCTGCCCTGAACTCTGATGGGTCAGAGTTAGGGAGGTCGCGGGTCAGGGTGTTGGTCTGAGGTCTCCTTGCACAGGCAGGCTGCTCAGGTAGCCTCAGACTCACTGCCTTCCAGCACTGGACAGACAGACAGAAGAGCAGAAAGAGCCGCTTGCTATTCGGCACAAACCAGACCAAGAGAACTTACAATAGAAAGTTTATTTTTTGTTTCCAGTCAGTATTTTTTCCTTAAAAACAAATACAAAAAAAAAAAAAAAAAAAAAGCTGATCACAGTTTGCTTCAACAGCCAGACTCGGACAATATTTGTAACTTTGTTCACAAAAACATACATCACTGAAGCTGCGCTTATAAGAGCCACTTCCAGAGTTCGTGCAAAGGGTCCTACAAAGGCACGCAGGGACACACCGCTCGGAGTCACAGTTTTCGTCACAGAGTCACTAGTCACTACACGTCAAACAAGTTAAGTTGTGTCTCATCAAGTCACCTCTACAACAGCATTAATTACACAAGGAATATAGGTAGTTTGAATAAAAATATCTTTAACAGCTTGGAGCTATTGAGACAGGAACACTTCCACTCACATGCACAGTTAAACAACTGGAGTGCAACACACAACATTGGCACTAAACGAGGTTGGAGGGGGACTTTTTTGTGTGTTTTTTTTTCTCTCTTTTTTTTGTTATAGTTACTTCAAGTAACACAGCTTGCTTCATATAAATAAGTTAAAACATCTATTTTTTTTTCAAGACAAAGCCATTCAGGACAAAGAGATGAACAGAAAGCAGATCTACTTATACAGGCGCTATAATGGCAATAAACAGGCTCATGATTAAAAGATGAATTAGGGCAACAAGAACAGGGCTTCTTCACAGAAGGAACACAAGGGAGTTTCAGAAAGTCACCTTAGTACTGACACTACGCGGGATCCGCTAATACTGCTCAGTACTTTAAACGCTCAAATACTCAGGGGCGGAAGGCCCCTCCCGCCGCCGCCATGCTCATGCTTTTCAGCTTATTATCTTTTTTCCACTTCATTCTCCGGTTTTGGAACCAGATTTTAATTTGTCTCTCGGAGAGGCAAAGAGCATGTGCTATTTCAATCCTTCTTCGGCGGGTCAGGTAGCGGTTGAAGTGGAACTCCTTCTCCAGCTCCAGCGTCTGGTAGCGCGTGTAGGCCGTCCGGGCCCTTTTGCCTTCCGGGCCGCCTATGTTGTCTGCAACAGAAAAGTCAGCGGTTTAGCCACCAACTCCTCAGCCCCTGGTTACCCAAGTCAGCTGGACGAGCCAGGGTTCCTGAGCGAGGAACAGGGGAGAAAAAGCTCAACAAGTCCTCTCTCCTCACCCGCCCACCCCTCCCGAATTTCCTTCCCTCTTCCTTTCTAGAGAGAAAACAATACAATTTGGACTCTGGGAACAATCGGCCCATCTGAGGCTGGAGGCGCGTCCCGGAGGCTCGCCCGGCTTTCCTTCACCCCTCTCCTGCCCTCTGGCCCTGCCCCTGGCACCCCGAGGCGGGTCACAGCCCTCCCAGGCAGCCCACCTCTCAGAAACCCACGGAAGCAAGGCCCTTTCCTGAGCGTCCAAGTGGCCTCCAGGTCACCCTCCCTTAAAGTTCCAGCCCCGCGAGCCGCCTTCTGTTCTAGCCTGCACGCTTGGGGCGCCTGCTTTCTTTTTCTTCCCTTTCCTGCTGTCCCTTCTGCTCCCAAACTTCAGAATCCCGCCGGCTCTCGCCTCGATTATTCCCCCCCAAGCCCCTTTTCGGGGACTCTAATTAGTAACGCTGTTTCCCCAGCGTAGCCCTCCTCATAAATTATCCGCCCTGACAAGCCCGATTCACGGCCCCTACTGCCATCCTCTACCTCTCTGCGCCCGGCTCGGCTGACTTGACCCGGGAGCGCGTTCCGAGGCGCTGGGGTTCGATATGGGATTTTTCCTTTCCTCCCCGTTGCAACGTCTAAACTTGCTTGGCCAGCGGCCCTTCTCCACCACCCCCCTCCCCATTTGCGAGCGCTGGGCGCTGCAGAGAAGAGAAGGTGAAAGGAGGAAAGCAGGGGAAGGAGAACGGCGGGGAGAGACTCCACAGGGCTGGGAGAGGCGAGAACAGGAGAGAGATGGGGAGAGAGGGCGGTAAAGGAGAGAGGGGGGAACGAGAGCCGCGCCCCCGCGGCCGCGTGGATTTAGAAAAAGGCTGGCTTTACCATGACTTATGTGCAGCTTGCGCATCCAGGGGTAGATCTGGGGCTGGGCGGGCGGCGCCGGGCTCGGCTCGCTCTGCGCGCTCGCCTGCTCGCTGCTGGCGGGGGCGTCCTCCTCGGCTCCGGACGCCGTGCCAACCCCCTCTCTGCTGCTGATGTGGGTGCTGCCGGCGTTGGCCGAGGCGCCGCTGGAGTTGCCCAGGGAGTTTTTCCCGCCGTGGTGGCTGTCGCTGCCGGGCGAGGGGGCCACGGCGGAGCAGGGCAGCGGGTCGGGCGGAGGCGAGTGCGTGGACGTGGCCGGCTGGCTGTACCTGGGCTCGGCGGGCGCCGCGCTGGCGCCGGCCGCGTAGCTGCGGGCGCGCTCCCCGGAGCCAAAGTGGCCGGAGCCGGAGCGGCCGACGCTGAGATCCATGCCATTGTAGCCGTAGCCGTACCTGCCGGAGTGCATGCTCGCCGAGTCCCTGAATTGCTCGCTCACGGAACTATGATCTCCATAATTATGCAACTGGTAGTCCGGGCCATTTGGATAGCGACCGCAAAATGAGTTTACAAAATAAGAGCTCATTTGTTTTTTGATATGTGTGCTTGATTTGTGGCTCGCGGTCGTTTGTGCGTCTATAGCACCCTTGCACAATTTATGATGAATTATGGAAATGACTGGGACATGTACTTGGTTCCCTCCTACGTAGGCACCCAAATATGGGGTACGACTTCGAATCACGTGCTTTTGTTGTCCAGTCGTAAATCCTGCCTGATGACCTCTAGAGGTAAACTCGTGCACTAATGGGGGAGTTGGGTGGAGGCAAGAGGGGTGGCGCGCGCGCCCCAGGCGCGTGCCCGCCGCCCGCCGCCGCCGTTCAGTCGGACTCGAGCGCCACCCGCTGGAGGCAGGGCGCATCGCTCCGCTTCCGACCGAGGGCTGCAAGGGCCGGGGTCGAATTGAGGTTACAGCCCATTATGGCAAAATTATTGCATTTCCCTCGCAGTTCCATTAGGATGTACCAATTGTGAGGCCGTCAGCTGCCGATCGCGCGCCCGGCGAGGATGCAGAGGATTGGGGGGAGACGGTGACTTGGATTTTATTTACAACAACTTTATTCCCCCGCTGTGCAGCCCCTCTTATTTTTGTGTTGAGGCTGGGGTCGGTTCTGCCCGTCGTGCCGGCAGCTCTGAAATTTGAAAATACAGATATCACCTTCGGGGAAGGGGGGAGGCCATTTAGCCAATTGGAGAAATAAATCCTGCCCGCAGCAGCAGCTACAATTACGGCTCTGTTTTTTCGTGAGTGCATGAGGGACAGTGTCCCTGCCGCTCTTAAATGACAGGCGTCTATTAAAGATAGCTTTTGTGTAGTGTTTCTCCGAGGCGAGGTCAAATTCCACACACTTTTATAACCGGAGTCGATTTTTCTTTCGTGCAAATACGGTTTTCGTGTCATTAGTTCGCTATTTGATTTGCTTTAAGTATCCAGCCTGGAGAATCTTCACCACCAGGTCCCTTTCCTCGAGCCAGCCGGGCCCCAATTCGGAGGGTTCTCGGTGAACCCAGCGAGTGGGCCCAGGCTCCCCGCAGCCACAGAAGCTCTTTGGGGGCTGGGAATCCGTGGGCCGAGTTATTAGGGTCTTGCTTAGATCTCCAGGAGTGAAATGAGGGCGCTAATGGAAGCATTTCGCGTTAGTGCCTAGTATCTTCGTAGTTGTTTTCCTGGGTCCTGAAAGACGAAAGTAAATCACGAATATAGCCGGAAGGCATGGAGGGTACTTCCCGCTGGAGGCTGAGAGTCGCGGGCACCCCTGGCACGTTTGGAAACCAGGACTCTTGCCGTTCCCATGGCCCTGGGCCCCTTCCTTAGGTCCTGAAAGCTACTCTGGTGGCAGCGCAGGCACTGTCGGAGGCGGAGATCCGGGCTTCGGAGCCGGAGACTTCGGGAGCCCAGTCTCTCCCGGGGCTGTGAAGTTCCACCCGCGCTCAGGTTGGGTCGGCTCAGCTGAGGCTGCTTCTCTTCCACGGACGGTTGCGCGCGGGGCCGAGAGACAAGGCTGTCTCAGGGCCCCCTTTGTTCCTCACGCTTCTTCCTGTTTAGGGGCGGCCTGGGATGCCACCGAAGTGCTGGGGCCCCAGCCTTTACGCCCCGTCTTTCCAGTGGCCGGAGTCGATTTGGTGGTGCCCTCCGGGACTTGGTGGCGAGGGACCGAGGCGAAAACGCCCAGACACCAAAAGGGGCTCGGCCCAGGTTCTTTCCTCTCCAGCAACCCCGCGTCCCGAGCCCAGGGGCGCGCCAAGGCGCTAGCGCAAGAGCCGGGGACGGATTCGGGGCGCGCCCTGGGATCCGAAGCCGGCTAGGGCAGCCTTGGAGAGCGGGGCTGTGTGTGCAGTGCGCCCCGCTCCACCGCTGGGATTGGCTGTGTGTGGGATTTTGTGTGTGTGTAGGAAATAAATGCTCAGGCGTTTGCAAAGCTCCCGGCTCCCCTGAAACTGCAGAAGCGCCCCGGATGGGAGCAGGCTGGGGGGGAGAGAAGTTGGGGAGCAGGCGAAGGCAAGGGGGCAAAGCCGAGGGAGGTTGCGGTGCCGGCCTGGTCCCCGCCCAGGCGTCTACTCGCCCGCCTTTGCCTCAGCGTCCTCCCCGCTGGGCTGTGTGGAATTGATGAGTTTATTTTCCTTTTTCCACTTCATGCGGCGGTTCTGGAACCAGATCTTGATCTGGCGCTCGGTGAGGCAGAGCGCGTTGGCGATCTCGATGCGGCGGCGCCGCGTCAGGTAGCGGTTGAAGTGGAACTCCTTCTCCAGCTCCAGCGTCTGGTAGCGCGTGTAGGTCTGGCGGCCTCGGCGCCCGTGACTCCCGTACACAGCACCTGCGGGCAGAAATGGCCGCGCGCCGGTGAGCCCGGAGGATCAGGCGGCCGAACCGGTCGCACCCACGCCCCGCGCCCCGCGCCCCTAGCCTCTAAGCTGGAAGCCACCCGCCTCCACTCCAGCCTCTTTCGCTAGGTCTAAGGCCGAAAGCCGGTAGGACGGGAGAGGATTATTTCATACCAAGCGAGATGTTTTCCACCTAACACAACCTGAAGGGAGAAGTGACTGTTTTTGTTTTTGTTTTTGTTTTTGTTTTTTGAAAAATCAAAACCATTACAAGCGAAAGAATAGAATGAGCGTTCTTAATTCAGGGTCCCTGGGTCCTGTTTTTGTGGGAGTGTAGTGTGCGTGTCTGGAAGTGATGGGCGTGGGACCCTGTGAGTAAGGTAGACACCCGGAATTCACACACGGGTCTCTGTGAAGGTGTTACTGTGGTCAGACACCTCAGGACTCGCCATGTTTTTTGGAACGTGAAAAATGGTCAGCCCTCTCAAATCTTTGCAAACTGCCCCAAATCGTATGGCCCTTCTGAGGACTGCAGAGCTCCCTTGAAAAAAAAAAAAACAAGTGGATTTTAAAGCAAAAACACTCTAAGTTTTAAAATCTGCATTGGGTTCTGTCCTAGGATTCTCTGTTGAGTTTTTGGAAACCAGAGGCAGAGGGATGGAGCTATGGGCCGTCTGGGGTTTCTGGAAATGTAGGACTGTGATGGGCTATCTGTTCTGGTGCCAAAGGAACCCATGGTTGGGGGGCTCCCCCCACCGCTGGGTGTGTGAGACTCAGGCAGGGCCTCAAAAGGAGCCAGAAGTTGGCTAAGAGCAAGCAGTTGAGTGGATGGGGGAGGAGGGAAGGGAGGAGAAAGAGAAAAAAATCCTGAGGCTGGGGATGTGGCCCTCCAAGGCTTTGGGGAGACCCTAGAAGAGGCCAAGTGAGAGCCTCTAACTACATGGGTTTTTGAAGGGCAGAAAGGAAGAGGGGTTGGGGGGTGAAGGGGAGTTATCAGTGATGGGCGCAGAAGGCCATGTCGGCTTGGGGGATCTGTGCAGGGTGTTTCCAGGGGGAAGTGTGGGCAGGCACTCCCTCCCATCCAGTCTCGCTCCCTGTTCAGGTTGCCCCTGTTGCAGGGTCTCACATAGGGTGGCAGTGACCCCCCTAGAGCCCCTAGGGTGTCACCTTACACTAGTGCCGTGCCTTCACTCTGCCACAGCTTGATTGCCTCACTGGGATTGGGTTGGTTGTCTTTTTTCTTTTTTCTTTTTTTTTTTAATCTCTTAAAAAAAGCCAAGGAAACTTTGTTCATTCTTCCCTCCTCTCTGTCCATTTCCTCTTTCTAGTTTCTCTGCCTCTTCCTTCCTTCCTTCCTTCTTTCCCTGCCCCCTTCCCCTCTCCCTCCACTCTCTTGGGGGGGCTGCGGGGAAATGCCTTACCCGCGCAGGAGTTCATCCGCTGCATCCAGGGGTAAACAGGGCTCGTGTACTTCCGGTCGGTGCCTTCGTCATGGAGGGCTTTGCCCGGCACGCTGCTGCTGTCGGGTTTGTACTGCTGCTCGGGAGAAAAGTGCAGGTAGTCCCCGGGGCCCCTCTGCTTGCCACTGCCCGAGGGCGAGGCGCCACTGAGGTCCTTATCAGAATAGAAACACGAGGCCCCGTACTCGTAGGACGCCCGGTTGCAGGCCAGGACCGAGTTGGACTGTTGGTAGAAACAAGGTGAGGTGTACGTCTTGTCCGGGAGGCTCGACGCCCCGTACGAGGCCGGGAAGGGCCTCAGCGCGTCATAGCCAGCCGGGTAGAGGGGCAGCTGGCCCAAGAAGGAGTCCTGGCCGCTGGGCAGGCTCCCGGGGAAAGTGGGATTCACAAAATAGGAACTCATTTGCGCGCCCCTCTGCAGGACTGTGATTTGTTGTGTATTAGTACATCTGGCTATAACTATTAGTAGTCATCGAACTGGTTTGTTTCTGGATGGCCGAACGCCAAAAGCGACAGCAGCAAATCGCACCAGCTGACGCGGCGGCGGCCAATGGGAGCGAGCGCTGGAGCCCGCTCCCCGGGGACCGCGGCGACCGAGGCAGCAAAGTTACAAACAGCCCCCAGCCCGCCCGCCCGCCGCCCGCCCGGCAGATTAATGGGCGCGCACAGCCGGCCGGCCCGGCTCTCTTCCCGAACGCCAGCGGCGGGCACGGCCCCCGGGCAGGGGCGTGCGAACCAGGCCGGGGTAGGGGCGCTAGAGTCCGGGCCGCCGCAAAGGCCCCGCCAGGCCCGCTCCTTCCTCCTTCCCTTCTTGCCTTTTCGGATTTCGCTGGGTTTTCTTTCCAGACAGGAAACCTGACAGCCCCGCGGCCGGGAGGGGCGGTGACCACGACGGCCTAGCGCCCCGGCCGGCTCGCCCTCCCGGCGGCAGGGTCCTGAGTGTGCCCCTCCCTCGGCACTCCCCCGCCCGTGGGTGCGGGTGCCGGGGCTGAAGAAGGGGGCCTGAGAAACCAGGCCTTCACGCCCGGCTCCTCACTCCTGCGTCTTGGGACTCGGTGCATCCCTCCCCTCTCTCCTTCCCCACTCCCACCAAGGGCCTGGGCCTCGCTGCCGCCTGGAGGCGAAGGCTCACCTCGAGCTGACCGGAACACGGCCAAAACCCTTCCCCTCCCAGGCCCATCCTCCCACATACCTCTCCTTTGAGTCCAGATGGGCTCCCCTCCAATGGCCAGCGACTGCCCGGCCTCAAAGCACCCCACAAGCTGTGCTTCCCCGTCCCACCTTTGAACCCAGAAACTGAGAGGCCAGAAACCACTAGTTTCAACAAGAAAAGGACCTACAGAGGAGTGGCCTTGAGACCGAGCTTCGCAGCCAAATGGGGGTGGGGTGGGGGGACCTGCTCCCCTCACCCAGCCCTTGGGATGTGCCCTCCCAACACCCGGACTGCTCAGAGCTGAGACAGATCCAGGTGTGGAATCTCTGTCCTCTCTCCCATGAGGCAAGGCGTCCCAAGGTCCCTGCCCAGCCGGGCACAGAAGGCAGCTAGGATGTCCCAAGGCTGTGGGATAATTGATGTGCTTGGTTTCCGGGGCACCCGACAGCCCGCACTTTCCTGGGGTGTACCCTCTTCCCGGGACTGCTGGGGGCCTGCCGGCTGCACTTGCCCCAGTACCGGGAATGGTCGCCTCACCGGCTCCAGGAATCGGCTGCATTGCTTTTGCCCGTTGTCACAGGCCTGGCCTTTCCCAGACAGGAGGTGAAAAGCACGTCCCGGGCTGCCCTTGGTTGATAGGTGTGCCTCGGAGATAGTTGACTTTTACAGCACATGGATCAATCTCATTTCGTAAAATGTGATATCTTTCCAATGGCGTTTTTACAGCTGTATTTGTTGGGCTTGTAAAACCCTTGAATTAGCTTTAAAATCCTCAATTCTGTGGAGGCTGAAGAAAGACTGTTTATACAATTTGGTTGAATTTCCGGAAGACGTTTCTAAGATCTGTAAAGCTCTGGCGAATGCAGGCTGATGGGGTTCAGGACTTGGGGCGGCGGCAGTGCCCTCCTAGGAATCTGACAACGACTTCCTTAATCTCTTCCTTGCTTTTTGATCCTTTCCCCCCGCCCTGCCCTCACTTCCCTCAAAGGGAGAAAACTGGGAAAGGACTGGGCTAAGGGCGGCCTCCACAGAATCCAGCGAGCACCCTAGAAAGTGGCTGCTGCCCACCCAGTGGGGTCTACACCCAGAAGCCTCCTCCCTGTGCCCTAGGCAATCCAAGCTGGGCAAGTTCCTCCTCTGCATATATAAAAAGGGCCTGGCAGGAGAAGACAGAATGTAACATTTCCCTCGAATTTCTTCAGGGAATGGACCCAATAGGTGAAAATAAAAAACTTCAGTCAAAAATTTTAAAGGGCACTCTTTTTTTAAGGCTATGTCCAAAGAAAATCATGTTTGAGTTATTGTCCCTTAAACAAGACCATCAGATGACCGAGATGTCAAGCAAATGATTATCATGTAAGACAAAATTAACTGTTGGGAGACGTTGAGAAATGTTTACATTTATAATTTCTGCTTCATACCTCCAGGTCTCACCCGACATGGGGAGAGATGGCCATTCACTACATATACTGCTATTCTTATTATTTGTTATGGTTTGACTTAGATTCTTGATCTAAGAATTACCCCCAGACAATGACAGAATTTGATTTCTCACTAAGAGCCAAAAACCATTGTGTTTCTAGCTTCTATAGGCAGTGACATAGAAATAAATAAATTAAATTGAAATCTCTAAGTGTTAGCCAAGGCTGGTACATATCATGTTGGCAACGGCCCAATTTATTTCTCCAACCAGCTTTAGGTGCCTATATATATATATGGGGGGAGAGAGAGAGAGAGAGAGAAACAGAGCGAGACACACACACACACTCAGGCAAGAATAGGAATCCCAGACGCTGGAGGGAGCCTCTCCTGGGATAGTGAGAATGGCTATCAGGACTCTCTCTTCTAGGTCAAAGCCACAGAGAAAGTCTACTTACCTTTCAGCTGCTCTTCAAGGGGGACTGGATGGTGAGCAGGGCCCCACAGTCTGCCCTTTCTCTGGGCTGCCCACTCGACCTCCGCCAGCCTGGAGGGCGGCCTGCCGGTGTGTCGGGGGGACCTTGAGGGCCCCCCGGGCCGCCTGGATCTGTAGCCCAGGCCAGAGCCCATAGCATACAGGTGCGGCCTCTGCCTGCCACGGGCCCTCGCCTGACGCCAAAGCCCGCCTTCCTTGCCATAGTCAATCCTCCTCAGGGCCAGCCAGGCCTGCAGGCCTCGGCACCAGGAATGGTCTCTCCGATTTGAAAATCCCAAAGCGGAAGCCTTGCCCGAACCAGCGTGGGCTCCGGGGACGCCTTGGGACGCGCAGTTTGGACAGAAGCAGCCATAACGTGCCAGGCCGCCTGTGCAACCAGTCTCCATGGCGCTGGGGGTGAGGGGAGGACCCGAGTCTAGTCGGGCGTCCAGCTCCTATCAGGGGTGGCCAAGGCGGGGGAGGTTCCCGACAGGCCCTGGGAGGCCGCCCCTCGGGTCCTCCCTTGCCCCCCTCTGCTCGGCCTGCCTGGGAATCTCTGAGGGGCCCGCGCAGCAGTCGCGCCAGGCTGCACGACGCGGGGCTGCGGCTGGCGTCGGTCCCAGCGACGGCCACAGCGTGGCAGCAGCGAGCGCCCAGCGCGGTCGCAATAAATAATCTGCCCGCGGCAGCCGCAGTCAGGCAGCCAGCGGCCCTGCGACGCAAATGCGCAGCTTTATCCGCCCTGAGGGCACCCGCAGCGCCGGTGGACGTCCCAAACATCCACAGCCTCGCCTCGATTTTCTAATGCATACCAAGGTATTATCTTAAGGTGGAAAAACAACAACAACCAGAACCACAGAACAAACAAAAAGAACTCAAGCCCGAAACCTCAGGATCGTTTCTGGTCTCAGTCCCAGGAAGCTCCCGGGGCAAATCTGGCCGACGCGCACCCAGACCGAGCCACACGGTCTGTGCCACCGCGCCACATAAAGGCAACGCCCACGGTACCCTCCGTGCCTCCCCGGCGGCTTCACAGTCCCCTCCCGGCTCGCGGAAAGTGGGGCGCGCGGTCGCCAGCCCGCTGCGCCGAGGCGGAGGGGGGGGTCCCCTGTCGCCCAGACTCGGTTTGCGTCCTTCTTTCAACCTCAGCCGCGGGGCCCCTGCCACTCTCAATAACACCACTACATTCTCTGCACCGAAACTTCCCGCCAAGCAACACCCAGCCAATTAACCCCATCCTCTCCTCCAACGCAGAGTTCCACCCACGCACCTAGTCGCCCTCCCCGCGCTTCAGACACATCTGTCATCGGAAAACCGTGTGAAGGGAAGCAGGCAATCGACAGAGGAACCTGGCTGAATTAGTAAGTTTTTGTTTGTTTTTTTTCCCCCTCATTCCACCTTTCTCTCCAGAAACCGATTCCCTCAGAATAGAAGGTGCTGTGTTGACACTAATAAAACGCAAGTCCAGTAATTCACTTTGCCCTCACCTCTTCCCACCTCCCCAGGGCAGGAACTGTCTGCAGTTGATGGGGAATTCAACCGAGCCAATTGGGTCATGAATGAAAAAAACAAACAAACAAGCAAACAAACAAATCCAAACCCGAGAGGCTGGCAAGGAACGCGGAGTGCAGGGTCACTTCTTTTTGGGATCGGCAGGGTCGCTAGGGAAGAGGGGAGAGACCTCAGGGCTCCTGCCCCATGCAGGGCGCTGTGCCCTCAGAGGAGGCTGGCATTCACTGCCACGGTGAGCATGGGAGAGGAGAGGGGGAGCGTGTGTGTATGTGTGTGTGTGTGTGTGTGTGTGCGCGCGCGCGCGCACACGTGTGATGGGGGGCAAGTGTGAGCGGTGAGTGTGGGCAGGGTGAGTGTGCCCCTCTTCGAAGCCGCCCGAGTGCCCTCTCCCAACGCCGCCGGCGCCGGCTACCATCTCACCACCTTTGCTCCTGTCTCCCCACATGTCTCACCTTCAGATGGCCGCTCCCAGAAGCTCCTGCCCCTCTGACAGCTGTCGCTCGGGCAGCCGGGGAGACGAATCGTCCTCCTTCCTGGTGCCAGAGGACGCAGGAAATTAGCCAGGTTGCGAGTTGCGAAGCGGCCGCCACGGCGCCGGGAGCTGGACGCGCCCCACCTCCAGCGGGAGCGGCCGGGCCGGGCCGGGCCGGGGCCTCGTCTCTCTCGCCATCGCCGGACAAAGCGCAGCCAACCCCGGCTGGAAGGCAGAGCTCCGAAGCAGGCAGGACGGAGCGGAGCAAAAGAATGCGGCTCTATTCTCGCAAGGGAAATTATAAAAAAGTTCATGTTCACGGTTCCCATCCACATGACCGACAGCGGCCAATGGAAGGGCCGAACAACTCATAAAGTTGTATTGCAAAGTTGTAAATTTTCATAAACAACAACGGATTTATGACCCTTTCCCCATCACTAAGAGGAGGCAGCTCTTACACCGGCGCCATCTTACCACCGAGGCCGCCCCGACTTGGGGCTGCAGGGTTCACAAACCCAGTTGGGCCGGGTTTTATTAAAAGAGCGATAAGAAGCGGGCCCAACCTAGGCAGGAGGCTGGAGTCGAGGTCTTCGCCGGCCGAGCTCAGGCTATTCTGCGCCGTCCCCATCGCCCTTCGCCCCTTACGCGGACCCTCTTCCTTCCCCGCTCCCGGACACCCCCGCCAAGGCTCCGCAGCCTGGGTCTGCGGCCCCCACCCCGTCCCCTACCCCTCAGTTGCAGTGCGGTGCCCGGAGCCCTTGCTTTGCCTGAATGCAGGGTGGGTGGGAGGGGGGCTGCGTCAAAGGGCCTGAATCCCACCTCCTAGCATGGGGCTGGGTTCATGGAAAATTCAGAATCATTGGCAGGATAATTCCCCTTTCCAAGCCCACCCCACAGCCTTAGAGGAAAGGTTGGATTTTGGATTCACCCATGGAATTTATAGGTTTTTAGGGAGATTCATAGAATATAATGTATCTACCGAAGATTTCGTTTTCCAGAGATCTGGAAGATGCTTGTGCACACACACAAAACGAAGACAAAAATCTCCAGAGAAATGCACATATACAATTATAGACACACAGAAATTCACACACTCAATTATGGACACAGAAATACACAAAATTATGGATTCCTGTAGTAATACACACATACCTAAAAATACACATACAAAAGAGGCACACACATACCTATACAAATCCACACGTTAGAATCCACACTAAAAGGGACCTGACACACATATAAACCAATACATGGACACCCAACACCCGGACACTAGTCATCCTTCCACTTTTGCTTCCCCAAAGCCCCTCTGAGCACACCACGCAGTCCTACCTAGGGCTTGCTCTCCAGCCATGCCCACCTCTCTTTCCCAGGCCCCCCAGATAAAGCAGTGCGCGTTTCTTTGTCACCAAGCATCTTTATTTTTCTGTTACATAAAACATGGGTAGCTGGGCAAGACAGGAAGCATGCCTTCCCATTCCTGGAACCCCAAGCTAGAGCCTAAAGGGACAAGGGGCGACGCAGGACAACACAAGAGATGAAGGGCATCTAGAAGGGCATTGGCCCTCCCCACCAGCTATAAAGTTAGCTCAAGACAACACACCATGCTACAAAGTCACCCCATTAACACATCCTTCCCAAGTCAAGACATTGCCTTACAAATGACCTCCAAGACTATATAAATGACCAAAAAAAAAATCTTGTTCAAATATACAATATTTGCTATTGTAGGAAAAGTCAGGGTGTACATATTCAACATGGCTGGACAGTAGGACATAGGGGGCCAGGGGAGGTGCAGGAGGCTGGGCGCATCTCTGCGGTCCTACTAAGCAGAAGCTAACCCAGAGGTCTGCAGCTAGCTTGGGAATGTTCCCCTCCAGAAGCGGGAGTAAAGGGCCTGAACTTGGGGTGCCCAGGCCAGAGATGGAGGGATTCTACGTTGAAGCACTTAGAATGCTTTGGAATAAATATATTATTTTTCAATTTAAATAGAAGCCAATACCCTGGTCCCCGGACCCCAGCACCTTCTCAGTGCAGCCCCAGGGACCCCAAAGGCTGCTGGGCAGAAGCAAGAGGGGCCTGGCCGGGGGGAAGGGGCCGGCACTAGGTAGCGGGCGAGCCAGTGAGCACAAAATAGGTAGTTTGGGGCGAGTAGGTAGTACTGAGAAAAATCAGGTCCTTGCCGGTATGGGGGAGGTGCTGGGTGTCTGCCAGTGTTGGGACACGGTCTGGGCTTCCTGGGAGTGGAGGCCTACTGGGACTGGGCCCATAGGTAGTTTGGGGTTGCCTCTGGCCGAGGCCTGTGCTAGGTAGTATTTTAGCCGTGCCAGCGCAGAACTGGTCGGCCTGGGGTAGGGAGAGTGTCTGCTGGGAATCCTTGGGACAGAGGGATCCCCAAGGGGACCCAGTCTAGGCAGCTGCTTAGTCCGGAAAAGGTGGGAGCTGGAGTGGGTAATGGGGTAGATGGGTGCAGGTTGGGGACTGTTTTTGTTTTTTGTTTTTTTTTTTTTGTTGTTTTTTTTTTTTGTTTTGTTTTTACGGTTTCTTTTTATTTTTTTCCACTTTTGTAAATAAATTCAGCGAGTCTCTACAGACGCGTTCCCGACTGTCTGGTGCAGCCAGGGCCCCTAGTCGGCCCCTCATTCCTCTTCCTCGTCTTCCTCGTCGTCGTCGTCGTCCTCGTCGTCGGCCTTGTCCGTGGCGGCGGCGGCGGCGGCAGCGGCGGCGGCGGGCACTGCGCCCTCGGGGGCGGCGGCGGCCGGACCCTCATCTTTATGCTCTTTCTTCCACTTCATGCGGCGGTTCTGGAACCAGATCTTGATCTGGCGCTCGGTGAGGCACAGCGCGTGGGCGATCTCGATGCGGCGGCGCCGCGTCAGGTAGCGGTTGAAGTGGAACTCCTTCTCCAGCTCCAGCGTCTGGTAGCGCGTGTAGGTCTGGCGGCCCCGCTTCCTGTCGGGCCCTGGGAGCAGACATGTGGACACACGGACGCGCGGACAGTTTAGACAACAGAGACACAGGACGGTGCGTTAGCCAGGCCGCGGTCCCGGAGCCCGCACCTTTCTCCCCGCGCCAGCCCGGGCGCGCGCGTCCCCCTCCGCCCGCGCCCCGGGACGGAGCCGGGGGAGGAGCGGGAGCGTCCGCGGAAGACCCCAACTGCGGTGCCAGACGCGCAGGCAGCTCTGCGAGGAGGGAAGGCGCAGAATCCCAACTTTACAACCGCCCTTTCCAGCCGGCTAGGCTTCCACAATGTCCTGCTTCCCCCTGACAAAGGGAAATTGTAAATATAGAGTGTGGGCAAGTGGGAGACGCTGCGCTTTTGCCATTCAAAGACGAGCTAGACCGCTTCCCCCCACCCCCGCCCCTTGGTAAGCAAGTGGGTGACCATCCTCCGGCGGTCCGCACTCCAGGGGCGCCTTTCCTCCCTAGAAGACCGCGCCCCCATTCCCGGAACTTCCTAGGGCACTCCGACCCCCTGTCCCCGCTCGGGTTCCCCACCCTTCCTTTAAATGGCCCCTGGTACAAGGGCGTCCGAGGGGCCCAGATGAAGGGTTTGGCTCTTCCTGCTTTTGAGAAAGAAAAGCCTGGCAGAAAGGAAAAGGAGGAGGGAGGGAGAGAAGAAAGGGAGCGAGAAAGAGAGAGAAAGAGAGAATAGCGAGCAAAATGTTAAAATTCCAAGGCAAATGGAGTTAAATAAATTTACGAGGATCGAACCCATTAATTGGGTCATAAAAAGTTTTATGAGCCTCATTTACATACAATGCTACGGGCTCTCCACGCTATGGCGCCTCGACTCTAATTAAAACCAGAAAGGCAGCGCCGCCAGGAGTCACGGGGCCGCCGGCTCCCAGTCGCCTCTCTCGGCTCGCCGCGCTCCCCGGCCCCGCGCTCCCTCCTGCCTGCCCGTGCGCCCACCCGCCCGGCCCGCCTCGCTCGCCTCGCCGCTGCGCCTACCTGAAGACCGCATCCAGGGGTAGATGCGAAAATTGGCCTCGGCCGGGCCGTGCAGCGCGCCTTCGTCCGCCTTGTCGCAAGCGCCTTTGGCGAGGTCACTGCAGAGCCCGGGGATGTTTTGGTCGTAGGAGGCGCAGGGCAGGTTGCCGTAGGCGTCGGCGCCCAGGCCGTAGCCGGACGCGAAGGGGCTCTGATAGAGGGGGCTGTTGACATTGTACAAGCCCGGTACGGTCGAAGCGAAGGCGCCGGCGCCGGCCCCGTAGCCGCTTCTCTGCGAGTTGGGCGCAAAGGAGCAAGAAGTCGGCTCGGCATTTTGGAACAGAGAAGCCCCCGCCGTATATTTGCTAAAAAGCGCGTTCACATAATACGAAGAACTCATAATTTTGACCTGTGATTTGTTGTCCGGCAGCTTTCAGTGTCGGTTTTACGAGGTAGCGTGATATATGATAACATTACACCCCCAGATTTACACCAAACCCCATTTTCTTTTGGACCGAGCTCGCCGCAGCACGTGACCGCCCACATGACCGCCTCCGCCAATCTCAGCAGCCCTCACAGGTGGTCTCGCTCCGCGGGGCCGGCGGCCGCCTAGAATGGAAGGGGAAGAGGCTCAAATATGTGGTCAACGAATCTGCCCGCGCCTGGCCCGCCTGGCGCGTCCCGCGGGAAAAGGACCCCGCGCCTCTGCGCCAGCGCTCAGCCCTCCACAACCTGGACGCCGGGTCTGCGGAGGCCGCGCGGGGCCGGCCCAGCACAGCCTCCTTTTTGCCTAGTACTGAACTCTGGACCAAGCCCTCGGGCCCTCCCTACCCCTGTCCCGTCCACCGACCCAGCCTAGGGAGGGTCTCTGCGCAGTGCGCACCCGCCCGCCCTACGGCGGCCCACGGGCAAGTCTCAGCTCTGGGCAAATCGGTCCTTTGCTCGCGTCCACCGCCCCCCCCCCGCCCGCCCGCCCGCCCCCACGCCCAGGTCCACTGGACGATAGGCCGACTTAGACTCTGATCCAGATGGGGCCAGCGCAGTGTCCCTTCCAGCTGCAGTGAGAACGCCACCGCAAACTGGAACCATGTGGTTCGAATAAAGTCAAGTCTCCCAGCTTCCTTTCCTTAATCGGCGGCACACTGTTTATCCGCCTTAAGGAAAGCGGTGAAATATTTATCTATTAATGAGCCTCATTTGCCAACAGATTTATTAACATGGGGTTCGCCTCCCTCCTCCTGGACACCGCTGTCCTGGCAGGATATGTGCAGCCTGGGCACCTGGCTGGTCTCTGGCAGCCTAAGAAACAGCTGGTCACTCTTTTGTCCTCCCTACAACCTCTGGTTCCTCCTGGCTCAAGGGGAACTAAGTCTCTTTCCCCAAGGTTGGAGGAACCTCAGGCCCCACATCTTTCCAGGTACCCCTAGCGCCGGGACTGTTCTGGAAGATGTCACCGGGGCCATCCATGGGCCTCTGCCAGTTCCTTAAGGACCTGAGTGCCTGGGAACAAGGAATGCATACTTTAGAGCCAGTTTGGAGAGGAGAGAAGGGGCCCAGGTGCCTGGGGACTTCAGCCTACTATGGATCTCCATTTCTTTCGGAGGAGACCACCAAAACAAATAAGGGGACCCCTCTCAGCTGGCCACCCAGCTCTGGCAGCCTCAGGTTTTCGAGACTAGCTCATAGAGAGTGGAGCACACAATAGTCTCCCTCCCTCCCGTCAGGCCCCCAACGCGTGGAGCTTACCTTTCCAAGCCTCCAACCGCTGCGCCAGGGTTGGACCAGCTGAAATCCCTGTCGCCCACCCTTCGGTGGAGTGTGGTGGGGCAAACCCTTCCCCTAAACGCCTCATAAACTGCTCAGGCCTCGCTGGAAGCCCAGCCGTCAAGTCAGTATGCCTTTTACTGCTCAGCTCGATTGCACACCATAAACCCGACCTCACAATGGAATTGCCCCGGAAATTCTCCTCTAAATTATAGAGTTTGGTTCCTTGTGTACAAAGCACTTCCCATCACTTTCAGAGAGTCCAGGCCGCCCCCGTTCACTGCACCCTCTCAGGGGGTCCCAGGTGCACAAAAGGCAACAAGAGGGTTCAGACCCGGATGCAACGGAGCCCCAGCTCCTGCCTAATGGACTGCCCAGGGGAGTGGGTGGGGAGGCAGGGGCTGTCCGGGCAGGTGGGCGCCTGCTGGTTTTCCCTGGGGGTACAGGGGCCGTAAGGGGAGGGGAGCAATATCCGGGGATGCCCTTTTTGAAGCATCAAGATGATGCTTCAGGAGGATGTAACATGGGAAGGGAAGAAACACCAAATATTCCAAAGCATTGCTTTTGGGCAGGAAATAAAAACGTAAGAAAGTTAAAGGGAGACGAAGCAAGCAAGAAATCTAAGAGATCAAAGAGGCGGAATTAGACAGCTTTAGACCAATAAATTGTTCCCCGGGTGACACAGAGCAAGATGCAAAGAGAAAGACCCGGCCCCGCCGCCGCCGCCGCCACCGCCGCCGCCGCCGCCGTCTGTCTAGACTCGGGCCGGCTGGAGCGGCAGACAGCGATGGCGTTTCGAGTGAAACCTGCCCTGAAGTGAGCCGACCCACACCAAGTGGGGGTAGATTTTGGGGAGCGCTGGAAGGAATGCAATCCCAGCCAGGAGGGCCGGGAGCCCAGGCTACAGGCTCATGACTGCCTAGGTTTTGTCCGGCGCAGGTCCAAACGGTCCCGGCAGGACGCGCAGCCCCTCCGCTTGGGCCAAGGAGAATTCAGATACTGCCGGCGAGGTCTTGGCCTTGCTGGGCCCACGTCAGCCAACTGGGCCGGGTCCCGCGGGTGCCGAATTTTTTCTTTCGTTTCTGGGCTTCTCTCTCTCCTCCCGCCTTCTGGGGGCAGGGTTTTAAAACGAAAAGGCCAAAGTCAGGCTTTCAGTAAGCGCCCCTTCATCACGTCTTCTCGAGCCATTGGTTTCCTACTTATTTGGCTGAAAAGACACAATTGCGCTGGGTTCGATGTGATAATATACTCAGAAATGCTCGTTGACGCTTGGCCTGGAGCAGGCACGTGTAGGTGGGTTTCTCATCGGCTGGCCGAGCTGTCTTTACAAAAAGGCTTTTTTTTCCCCCCTTCACCGCTCTCCTGGAGCCCGGCTCCTTTCCTACCAGACACAATGTATCTCCCTTGCTTCTTGTTGCCAAATAGTCCTCAATATTTAAATCCAGCTAAGAATGGAAGGCCAGCCGTGGGGTTGCGGAGGGAGCCTGTCTCAGGGCTGGTGGCTGGCGATCTGCGTCTCTGAACGTTTCCACCCGCGCCCCCAGCGTGAGCTGCGCATGGGTTCTTCATCCCGCGAGCAGTCCCCGGTCGCAGCGCGGGGACGAAGCCATCCCCCACGAGTGCAAAGGAGCTGGGGCTGACGCAGGGTTTTGTTTGCGCGGCTAACAGGGAAGCACTTCCCAGGCAGCCGAGCGGGAGAGCCGCCTCCAGCCACCGGGCGGCCAAGGGCAAGAAAGGCCCCGCGTGGCGGTCCCTGAGGCCTCTGAGATCTCCACCGGCCGGCACCTACCTGGGGCCTCCACACTCGGTGGAGAGAAGCGGTCGCCACCGATCTGCTCCTTCGCCATTTATTTGTAGTTACATACATCGAGCTTGGTATCTGCAGCTTGGATACATGACCCCCGGCGGCTCTCGGGGAAGCTATAAAACCCTCCTTACAATCGGACGCTGTGAAATATTGTGTATTATATGAGGAAATATAATGAGGGCGTGTGTCTGCAATACCAACGTGTGTATATAAATGAAGAAAAAGGGAGGAGAGGGACAGAAGGGAAGGAGGGAGGGAGGGAGGAAGAGAGAGAGAAGGAGAGAGGGAACCGCTCAGATCTGTCCGCCAAAATCCAGTCCCTAGTTTTACAGCGTGTACAGAGCGGAGATGCAGGTTGTAAACATTTTGTGGGCTTGGCGGAGACTGTTACAACCCAAATAAATACACCGCGGGGCGTGTTCACAGGGCTCCGGGGTGCTTCGAAGTGTTCTCTGTTTGCTTTGCGTTTTCCCTCTGAAACCACTCTGCACCAGGGGCTGATCCTCGCACCGGCACTCGTGGCCGCCTCCTGGAAGGTTCCGGGGCGTGTTCCCCGCCCAGGGCCCGGGATAGGCTGGGCCTAGATTGGGGTCCCCTCCCTCCGTCTCCTGAGTAGGGGAAACCAGAGTAGCCTAAGCAGCGGCGCTGCCAAGAAAACCCGGTGGCGAGAGAAAGCAAGGGCAGCTTTCACGACGTGAGCTCCCATTCTGGAGCTAGGATATGTTATTAGAATTATTTTAATAATATATTTTAGAATAATCCAAACAGTTCCTGGTGTGTTTGATCCCAGGGATTCCCCATCCCGCGCAACTCAGCCACCAAACCCACATTAGAAAGTCGTCAAGAGTGCCTCCCTCCCCCCCATATTCAGCCGCCTAATTTTATTGTCACTTATGCAAGGCGGCCGGGTCCTGGGTTCCTGGCTCTCCTGCGGGTGCTGGTTCACAGGGCTTTGTACCGGGACGCAGCGTTAGGGGGCCTCCCTGACCGCCACAGGGCCCTTGGGCAAGGTGTGCGCCCTCCGCACACCCTCTGGGGGGGGTCACCGAGTCTCGGGGCTGTAGGCCTTAGTCCTTGTGTCTGTCCGCTGGCCAGCCGGGTTCTCTTGCGCTGCCCCAAGGCTTCTCCCGGAAAGGGGGCGATGACCCTAGAACCACCCCCGCGCCTGGAGCGACAGCCCCTTCGCTGCGGGACAGCTGCAGCCCCGCAGCAATAGGCCTCCGGAATCCGGGAAAGGGACGGGGGAGCGAACGGTGCAGGTCCGGCGAGCCCCACCGCTTGCTTGTTTCCCAGCGAGGTTTCCGGCCCGGCGTGAGCAGCATAGAAAATATACGACCGCAGTTCATTCAAGGCCTCATTCTGAGGCTCCCATTCGAGAAAGGCTAGCGTCAAGTCGACATCTTAGGAACTTCCCAGGGCTGCGGCAGCGGGAGATGGCGGCGCGGGCGCCTCTTGCGTGGAGCCACACTGCCATCTGCTGGCGGCATCTGGGCAGTGCAGCTTCGTCAGCCGGCGCCGCGGGTCGGGCACCCCATCCCGAAGCTGGGCAAGGGCCCTGTCCCTGGGGAGTGTGCGCGGAGCCCGGAATCTACGCTGCCGAGAGGGCAGTGCCCATAAAAAAGCTGTTTCCGCAGCCGCTTTATCGGCTGCAGACAGAGCAAACAAATGAAAGGGCTTTGGTGGAAAATCTTAATTGGGGCTGGACAGTTGTAAACTCATTAAGGGCCGAATTCCAGACAGTTCGCAGACCCGGCCTTTATGGCACACCCTTAACTGCCCATTCTTTGAAGTTCCTTCTGTCTGCGACAACAGAGGGCGTCCCAACCTGGCGGCGGGGTGGGGGTGGGGGTGTGAGGGGAAGCCCCATCCCCCGGCGCCCTGGTTCCCCCTTTCCGCGTCAGAACACAGATAACTTTCCAGAAGTCCCGGGGTGGTGGGGGGAGGGCGGGAGAGTGAGAAAAGAAAAGGGGGGAGACCGGGCTGAATCCTCTGGCCACATCTGTAAGGTGCTTGGGCCTCCGAAGTTGTAGCCGTTCCCCCTCGCAGCCCTTTACACCCCATAAACGGTAACAGCCCTCATTTTCTTTTATGGCGCTTCAGGCTCGTCGGCTGCCTAGGCCCTGCCTCTGTCAGGACTTGTGCTCGGGAGGGGGGCGCAGTAGAGGGCCCAGAATCCCCTGGGCCGGCTTGACGGGGCGCGGGGGGTGCGGGGGCGCAAGGCTTCGGGCCCCCGAGAGACCCCAAATGTCTGTCGCGGCGGCCGCTTCGGGGCAGTCGGGCTCCTGTGTGTCCCTCCTCGGAGACCCCGCAGGAGTCGGGCCCTTCAGCTCTGGGTGCTGCCCTCGCGTTCCCCCCAATGGCAGGAGAAGGCCCCGGAGTCTCGGGGGACCGCGGCTGGGGAAACTTGTTGGGGCGCCCGGAGCGGAAGAGTGGCCTTCCACGGCTACTGGACGACACCTGGGACTGCAGCCCAGCTCCTCGGGGGCCTCGGGGCCTCCCGGCAAATGGGACAGGGCAAAGCCGGGAGCTGGGGCCTCGCCTCCCCTCCTTTCCCGGCCTTCCTCGGTGGCTCGGCCGCCCGGCGGGAGCGCCGCCCGGCAGGCAGGTTCCCGCTGCAAAAGCCCGCCGGAGGTACCACTGGGGTTCCGTCCTCTCCCACCCCGGGCCGGCCCCCACCCGGAGCCTCTACCCACGCTCCCCCCGCCCCGGAGAAGAAGGTGCAAAGAGCTGACCCGCAATAAATAGGAAAGAATCAATATATTTTATTTGGCAAAAAGTTAAATATCTCGACACAACGATTTGGTCAGTAGGCCTTGAGGTAACTATTGCAAAATATACAGTGTATGTTCAGCCCGAAGGAGACCCCAGATTCATCAACGATACAAATCTACAGCAGCCCGATGGCGGTTTCATGGTGTATAATTTATTATCAATAAAATTAACGCCATTACAATAAGCATTCATTTCCCCCCCCCATTAAAATTAAATGTAAACCATAGGTAGTAAGCTTCCGCACATACGTATAGCTCCGAATTTCCTCCATGTTCCTCCGGTGCACAAAACAATATTCGAGCTTGTCCGATTAATTTCTCTTTCACATGTGGATTATATATACAATGGCTACGACAGGCCTATAGAGAATGTAGAGACAACAATGCCCACATTTCCGAAGAGGAGAAAAGCCGTGAATCTACGCATCCTGGAGAACACTTTGCTTTCTCTTAAACTTTTATTTCACCGGGAAATCCTTACCGCCGGCTTACAATTGAAGGTTAACAGCCTAGTTAGTTACACAGAAGACATATTCCACTACTGAGAGCTATACTCTATGCAACGTTTTTTCCTCCCTCATCAACAACCTGAGTTGAAATAGAATCTTCTAGCTTCCACAATCACAACGGGCGCGGCACCCAGCACAGAAGTTTGAGTCACAAAACAGAATTACCACAATAAAACACAGTGTTCAAGTATCCGGGCAGAGCAAGCTGCCGCACAAAGAGCGAATTAAATTAACTACACAGGGCTAAAAACTATACAGCTCGCGGTCAACAGTTGTGCATTACGAAAAGGTAGTTTTTCTTTTTTCTTTTTCTTTTTTTTTTTTTTGTTCTTTTGTTTGAAGTCAGGAACAGGTAGGTTTTTAAAAAGATATATACAAGCCAGCGCGCGCAGCCATCAGCACGAATGTCCCCCGCATCGCTTTTTCGTCTTACAGAAAACGGAAAGCTTACTATACCTCCTCCATCAGAGCGGCAGGCCGAGGAGCCGGCCCGAGCAGGGTGGGGGCGACGAGGCCTGGAGTTTAGGGCCGCTCTGTGCGGGGGCAGCGGAGGCTGGGGGTGGAATGGGGGTGGGAGAAGGGGACGGGCAGTCCTTTCTCTTTCTCTCTAGCTCGCTCGCTCTTTTCTAAGCGAACTCCAGTGGAATCACTCGTCTTTTGCTCGGTCCTTGTTAATCTTCTTCATTTTCATCCTGCGGTTCTGGAACCAGATCTTGACCTGCCTCTCAGTGAGGTTGAGCAGCCGGGCCACCTCGTACCTGCGGTCCCTGGTGAGGTACATGTTGAACAGAAACTCCTTCTCCAGCTCCAGCGTCTGGTGTTTCGTGTAGGGGCAGCGCTTCTTGCGCGTGGAGCGCGCGTGGAGCCAGTTGGCAGCCGGGTTGCCTGCGAGGGAGAGAGGGGATTTAGGAGGAGGAGAAGCACCTACCCCCCTCTCCGCTGGGGGCCAGGGAACCGCCTAGGCTCTCCCGCCAACGTGCAGAGAGCTGCTGAATTGGCTAGGGAAGGCTGCTGGCCCTTGGACACAATGGAACGGTGGCAGACAGACAGAGGACCGGTCACTTACAATTGCACGCAGTAAAACCTCCGCTTCCCCCTCCCTTCGGAGGCCCTCTTTTCTCCTCCTCTGTCCTCCTGTGTTTTTCCTCTCCTTCTTCCCACCCTCTGCACTGAGGGCAAAGAGCGAAATTTGGAAATCCATCTTCCTCTCGCCAGGCAGAGGGAAACCACGCTGCCCTGTGTTCTGCAGCATCAATATTCTCTTCTCCCTCTCACTAACACAGGCTCGCTCGCTCTCCCCTCCCTTCCCCACCTTCCCTTCTCCTCTCCTCACTCCTCCTTTGACTCCCTAGAAGGCCGTGGGAGCGGGGCAGCCAGCGTGGCGCCCCTAGGCGCCCCAAGGGCGTTGATCACTTCTCCACTTTATTTGAATAATCTGGCATGGGGACCCTCGTGGCCCGGTCGCCTACAGCCTCATCTTGGGCAGGATTTACGCCGCCACTGGCTGAAGACAAGAAGTGGAAGGAATCGGCCGTCTTCTCCAGTGTCTGGGCGGCAGTCGCTGCCGCCGCGCCAGGACATCTAGCCGCACAAAAGATTCTCTCTGCCGAGCTGCTTTCGAAGAACGGCCCAAAGTATTGCTGTCCTGGTACCCGGCAGCCAGGAAGAGGGGCGGCTGGTCTTGGCTCGGCCGGCAGCGCCCGCCCCGCCCCCTCTCTCAGCGGCAGCCGCCTCCCCTCCCCCCTGAACCCGGCGACCAGCTTGTCACTGCTCCCTTGGACTCGGGGGCCCCAGCCGAGGCATCCTAAACAGCAACTTCTGGTTCGCGGCCCCTGCTCAAGAGGCTCCCAGCGCAGGCGAAGGCAGGCTCAAGAGAAAGCTGCAGGGCTGGCAGATCCTGGTGGCCGGCGTGGAGGCGGCGGCCGGTCTGAAGGGAGGAGACACTTACTGGGATCGATGGGGGGCTTGTCTCCGCCGCTCTCATTCTCAGCATTGTTTTCGGAGAAGGCGCCTTCACTGGGCTGTTTTTCTCTATCAACTGGAGGAGAACCACAAGCATAGTCAGTCAGGGACAAAGTGTGAGTGTCAAGCGTGGGACAGTCACCCCTTCTGGCGGACAGTGGTTCAGGTTTAATGCCGTAAGGCCGGCTGGAGGGCAAGCCCGCGAAGGAGAGCGCGCCGGGCGTGGGCTCCAGCCAGGAGCGCATGTACCTGCCGTCTGGCGCCGCCGCCGCCACGGGCGCCTGGGGGTGCACGTAGGGGTGGTGGTGATGGTGGTGATACACCGCAGCGGGCACCGCGTTGGCGCCCGCCGCGTGCACCGGGTTCCACGAGGCGCCGAACACCGCCGCCTTGGACTGGAAGCTGCAGGGGCTGAAGTCGGGGTGCTCCGCCAGCGTGGTGGCCTGCCGGGGAGGCTGACCCAGGGCCCCCGGCGCGTAGCGGCCCGCGCCCAGCTCGTCCGCAGCGTCGGCGCCCAGCAGGAACGAGTCCACGTAGTAGTTGCCCAGGGCCCCGGTGGTGGCCATCGCCGTGTCCCGCGCCTGGCCGGTCGGCCCGACCCGCGGAAATTATGAAACTGCAGATTTCATGTAACAACTTGGTGGCACCAGGGGGGGTGGGAAGTACAGTCACCTAATAAGTTGCCGGCGCCCGCGCCCCCATTGGCCGCGCGCGTCACGTGCCCGCCCAGCAGAACAATAACGCGTAAATCACTCCGCACGCTATTAATGGCCCGGTGTTTTGCAGTCATAATTTTTATAGCAAAAGCCATATGTTTTTATGCAAAGGGATCGCGGCGCTCCGCGATCGGGTTTGTTTTAATTGTGGCCAACGAAGATTAAAAGATCAAATCTGGCTTTGCCGCTGTACTCTCCTCCCCTCCCACCGCCACCACCAGACACACACTTCTTAAGCGGACTATTTTATATCACAATTAATCACGCCATCAGCAAGGCGCGGGTCCCGCGCGCGAGTGCGGCCAGTGGAGCCCCTCACATAAAATTAGACAATAATTGAAGCCATAAAAAAGCAGCCAAATCGCATTCTCGCTCTACTGTATTTAAATCTATATTTATGATATTTCATAAGGAGTTATTGTTTCAGAAGCCACACAGGCTGGTGGGAAGTTGGGAACGACCAACAGATTCGTTCGCTTCGCCGTGGCTCCCAGCTGTAAAAATTTACGAGGACTTGGAAAGGTTAAATTAGACTGTTGTGTTTGGTTGGCGAGCTCCCTGTAAATAATTCCTGCAGTCCCCCGAGATGCGAGTTTACCCCGGGCCGGCCGCGAAAAGTCAAATTCAACGCAGTATCCGTCCCGAATGAGCCGCCGCCGCCCCGGCCCCGAGCGCGCTGGGCAGGGACGGGCCTCTGAGGGGGCACCGCCTATTGTGGGGCCCCGAAATCTGCCCGATTGGATCACGGGGCGCTCGGGCGGCTCCCAAATTCGCCGCTGCGCCTCCAGCGAGCGCCCCACCAAGTAGGGGCCAGCTGTCCCTGAGGCGGCGGGTTGGAGGGCCTGGTTGTGCCGCGGGGTTCGCTCCCAACCCCGCGCCCCCGCGCCCCGCTTGTCGTCCGCTTGGAATCACGATCCCCAGGCGGACGCAGCAGGCGACCCCAACACTGTGCCCAGACCTCCAAGGCCCTCACGCTGAGCTCTTCAGGCTTTGTCGCACTCCCCAAACCCGAGCTGCGGAAAAAAACACGAGGCAGCCTCAGTGGAAGGAGAGAGCCGCTTTTGAGAAGGTAGTGCCGCCGATGAGACCGCGCGGCTCCAGTAGCTGGGAGGCCCGCACCAGAGCGGCTGGCCTCGGGCCCAGTGTGAATTCTTCAGGGCTCCTTCCTTCCTTCCTACCTTCCTTTCTTCCTAGCTTCCTTTTTCCTTCCTGGCCACTGCCCGGGTCCACCCCCACCTCGCTTTCCACCAGGCCAGGCGAACCGATTCTGCGGAGTTACAAGGCCCAGAGCTAGGCAGGCGACCGCAGCTCAAGTCCAGGGCTAGAAATTAAAACGGGGAGGGGCACGGGGCATTGACTTTAATCCCATCCCTTAGCTTGGCCAAACTGAGGAAGGTATTTCTCACCCTTTAGAGTCTTTAAGGGGTAAATTAAGAGGCCTCAGCCTCTGTTAGTTGGAAGAAAATACCCCCCCCCCAAATCCGAACGGAAAGCAGCGACTCCTAAAAAACGGGGTAATTAAATTCACGTGTGAACACTGTGCCTGCAAGAGTGTGTTTCTCATTAGCCCACTTCCCTGGCGGCGAGGGCGGGCGGCCAGGGCGCTCCCAATCTCCTTTCCTGCCTTCCTTCTCCGCAACGGTTCCAGTAATCCCCCCCCAACCCTGATACATCCCTGTCCCTAACGGGGACCTTCGAATGCCAGGCTCTGCCCCAGGGAGAGGCTGCGACGCCAGGCGGAGAGCAACGAGGTGCCCCTTTATCCGCCCGCGCCGGAAGAGGGAAGTGGCCGACGCGGTGAACTCCGCCGTGGCTAGTCCTGGTCGCCTCAGCCTCCTCCCCCCTAATATTTTCCTTTCCCTGTAAATTCCTCCGCGCTATCCCCACCCCCACCGCGGCCCTGTGTGTCCCAAATATCGGGGAGCTCGCGGTGCCTCTGAGATTTTCATTAAGAAATATGAACCCTGGAGGAAACATCGCTCCTAACTGTAATTGTCTGCGAACACAACAAGGACTCGCCTTGTTGTTTTTCGACTTTTTGGGCCCAGAGAAGACACGAATTATTAGTATTTTTTTTAAATAAAAAGGCAGTTCCTTCAAATGGCTTGAGCCCCCAGAATAGGACAGTTACTACATAATTAGCAGGCGCTGCTAATACCCAGTCCTTACTTGTGCCTAAAAGGGGAGAGAAATTACCCAGTCCTTACTTGTGCCTAGAAGGGGAGAGAATTTACCCCCAAAAATCCCCCTAATGTTATCCCTTTTCAGCCCAGAGATTTGGGGAGAAAATATTCAGGCGTTTGAGTCTTTTATTTTGGAAATGAAAGGGACCGCGTGTGAATATAAAAAAAATAATAAATGGGTATAATTACAAACCGTCTCTTTTCGCCTGAGAGTTCTAAAACCTTGGCCTCCAAAACAAATCCAATACTCTGGCCCGGAAAATGGCACAGAGGAGTTGAGAGGAAAGCGGTGTGCCGGCCTTTCAGATAACCGGACCGCAGGCAGAGCGATGGAAACTGCTCCCGCAGCTGGAGCCGGGAAGGGAAGCTCAGCTCGGTGGGCATGAGCCTGAAGGCCTGCGGGAGTCTGAAGGCCCGTGTGTGTGTGTGTGTGTGTGTGTGTGTGTTTGGGGGGCAGGGAGGGCTGAAAGTTGTTTTCAGTTCGGAACAAGAATGGTTCGACTGGCTTCCAATGGTGGACTACAACTTGGAACAAGGGCTCAAGTTTGTATTACAATGGTTCTGGAATTTAGGATTTCTTTCCTCTATTATGTGAAACAGACTGGAGCTGGAAGGGTCCCTGTCTCTAGCACCCTTCCGCACAAGGATGCCATATCTAACAGACTCTGAACCTGATAGAAGCTACTGGCAAACAAGCAACCAATCTTTGCCCCACCGGGGTTCCCTTACCGCGCGCGCCTGAAGCCTGGGCTGGGACCTGCAGGCCCAGGACAGCAGAGGAAGCTTCCAGGCGGAATTCCCTGCATAGCCAGGCTCCACAGAGCTCGTCTGGGCCTCAGCACAGGTCCCAGCCTCGGGTGCCCAGTTAGGGTGCCGAGGGCCTCCTTGCCCTCGGTGTGGGCACACAAAAACGCCGCAAATGCCCTCTGATCGGATCTGGTAGGCTGCGGTTGCCAGTCCGCGGAGTAAGAACGCAAGGCCGCCGCCATCCGGTCGTGATCATAACCGAGGCCTTGTCTGTGCAGCGGCACACCAGGCCCAGATCCACAGCCCTGGACGGCTGTCCCACGCAAGCCCTTCCTTGGCAGATTCCGACCGCAACTTGAGCGCGCAGAGAAAAATAAGACCCGCCGTCCTAGGCTTTCTCCCCAGGCCAGTCCTGGGTCCCTCCTGAAAGGAGAGATAGGGAGGAGAGGTGGCAGAGATAGCAAACTGGGCACAGAGAGACTGAAGATGAAAGAAAAATAAAGGGAAGGAAAGAAAGAAGGAAGAATTAAAGGAAAAGATAAAACAAAAAAGCAAAAAGAGGAAGGAAGCGGGGAAGCAAAGAAGGAAGAAAAGAGTCAAAGGCGACTCCTGGGGGCCCAGGCGGCTTACAGAAAGAAGGGTAAGTGACAAGGCCAGGATCCCAGCCCTTTTCCGCCCTGTCCCTCCTAGTCTCGCCTAAGTCTCTCTAAAAGGGATCTTTCCTGATCTCTACCCTGGATTGGGACTGGTAGTGTCCCAGCCTTGCAGGAGAATGGCAGGATCCATGCAGGCAACAGGCCTGGAGTGGGGGGAGGCCCAGGACGGAAGCGTGCGCCCCTGACCTTGAATGGCTCCGGGCCCAGAATTCCTACCACGCCCCCGGCCTCCGCCTAGGAGCAGCTAACCTGACCATACCTGCTCGGAGCCAGGTGGGCATGGGGTGGGAGGTGAAGCCAACAGCCTGGCAAAGCGCTGAGAAGGAGGCAAGGACGAAGCTCCTGCACGGGGAAAAGCCGAGGTTGCCACCGCAGGCCTGGCACGACCAGGGCCTGGATGCCCCGCCCGGCTCGGCCCCCGCGCGCACAGGTACCTGGAGACGATTTCAACTGAAGTAATGAAGGCAGTGTCGTGCTGTCGAGAGAAAGGTGGATCCCAACAACAGGAAACTACCTAAATCACCGACCAGTTCTGGTGCTGACCGCGCGGGGCTGCCTCGCCCGCCGCCGCCGCCGCCGCCGCCGCCGCCGCCACTGCCGCCGCCACCGCCGCCGCCACGGGAGAACCCTGCGATCGCGCCCGGCCAACCCCCCCTTGCCAACCTGCGCCTGCGCTGCCACCGTGTGTGCCGCGCCGCCGCTAAGGCATCACGGAGGCAGAAGCCACCGGCCCGGAAAGGTAAACCTGGGAGAGGGAAGAGAGGAAGGTAAAGGAGAGAGAGGAAAAGGGAAGGAGGGGAGAAAGCGGGAAGAGAGGAGAGCGAGCAGAGTGCGTGCTGGTTTCCCAAATCTTGCTTTCCAGCCGAGCACGCGCCGAGCTGCGGCGGCCCCCGGGCAACTCGAAAGCGCCGGGGTCGGCACACAGCCCGGCTCCCAGTCTGGTCTCGGCCTCCGGCGCTCGCTCCCCGCCGCTCGCTCTCCCCCTCTCTCCCTCCCCGCCAGCCAGCCAGCCGGGGCGCGCGCTCCCGCGCCCCCTCCCCCTGCCGTCGCCCCCCCCCCACCTCCCGCGAGCAGGAAACGCGTGGCCCTGCGGAGGGCGACCAGGTGGGGGAGGCCGTGCTGGGGGAGGGGGCCATGCAGCCGGCAGCAGTCTACCTAACTGCTGCCGCGGACGCTAGTGACGCGCTCTTGGCCCAGCCTGCTCCCCGGATTCTTAGGCTGGGGGTCATCTAAGAGCAGGGGACCCACAAAACAACCGGCGTCTGCGAGCCTCCCGGGGGCTCCCGAAAGAAATCCTGTTTGGCTTCCTCTGTCTATGCAGCTCCCCTCTCAACTGAAACCACTGGTCCAAGACAGCCACAATCCAGATATACTAGCAAGTCATAAAACTGAACAAAAGCCGACAAACCTTACGGCACCAGGGCTATAGGGCCCAGACAAATTACGACCGTCTAGGTAATATTTAAATAGATGCCTAAAGTAATTGCAGGGGGCGCGGGCTAGTCCTCCTGTTGTAAAAGTGGTGGCCGGGATAAAGTGGAAGGTGAAGATAAGTCAAAAAAAGAGGTAAAATTAAAAAGCTTCATTCCACGGCTTTTATTCTTCTATAAGAACATAAACATCGTCTTTTTTCCACGCACAGCAGCAATACAATATTAATTTATTCTGATTTAAGATTAGAAGTAAATAGAGCTAGAACTAACATTTATAATAACGATAGAATGCATTTGCATAAAACAAGATTGGCAATTTTTCATAATAATAGACATTTATACAGATTTGTATTTATAATTTTTCTTTCTCTGCACCTACAGGTTTGACCCTTTTATGCATGTAACTTCACAGTATAAAGGAAACCCAAACAAAGTCTCCCTTCTCTAGTCTATTCTGCTTGCCCCAGCCCTCCTCGGATTCTGTGAATTGTGGAAAGGCAAAAGAAAGAGGAAGAAGAAAAAAGAAAATGAGAAAGAAAACTCTCCACAAGATAGGGAGAATTGTGGTGTGCTTGTCGTGTGTTACCAGTGGTAACAATTATTTAATGACAACCCCCCCACACTAAATCCGCACGCATAAACAAAACTAGGTTAGTTATCTACAGCCGGAAGTATATGGAAATTCAGAGGTAAGTGAAATAATTTAGTCCCACAATGCAAGACTAACACAAACTGGAAGAGAAGTTTCCTTCTCCTGGTTGTTCTTCTTTTCTTTCCCTCCCCTTTCTTTCTTTCTTTTTTTTTTTTTTTCCTTTTAAAGCTGGGATATCTTACAGAAGGAAGGAAAGATTAATCTTTCTTACTCTCAATTTTCTAATCAGCCAAAGTCAAGCCCTTTTGCCAGCCTGCATGTCCATGCCTGTAAGCCCTTCTCTTTGCCAAGGAAGAAAGAAAGAAAAAAGAAACCCAGGGGCCTGTGTCCCCTGATTAAACACAGCCCAGCGCTCCAGGCCGGCGAGCCTGGTGGCGGCTCCTTGCACCATTGACCTCAGGCCAGACACCTCAGCGCCTACAATGGGACCTCGGCCTTCCGGCTAGGTTTGCCCGCCCCCGCAGGAAACCAGCTCCACCGGGAGGACAGGAGCCATTTCCAGCAGAGGAACCCCGAGACGGCAAACCAGCCCAGTCACCACTCGACACTGTAGGATAACACTTCTCTCTATAGAAATTTAGCACGATATGGCTTTTTTCCCCCAGAAAACGAGTAAACCAGCACCAAGCAAACAGACAAAGAAACAAAAAGTCAGAACAAACCAGCCCTGCACAGATGTAACGGCCAGCGAGATGGCGAGTGTGGGAGGGAGGAATTGGGGCTCCGGCACAGGTGCGAGTTCCTGGGCAGAGGCCGAAGACAGAGGGAGGAGAACGGCTCTCTGGCAGCGAAAACACGGCGTTGCCTGGAGCTTCATCAGGAAAAATTAAAATTGGCTGTGAGCTCCCGGATCCGGTTTTCTCGGTTCATTTTCTTCAGTTTCATCCTGCGGTTCTGAAACCAGATTTTAACTTGTCTGTCCGTGAGGTGGACGCTGCGGCTGATCTCTAGGCGCCGCTCTCGAGTAAGGTACATGTTGAACAGAAACTCCTTCTCCAGCTCCAGGGTCTGGTGCTTGGTGTAGGGGCAGCGCTTCTTCCTGCCGCTCTTTGCCGTGAGCCAGTTGGCTGCGTTTTCGCCTTTGGAATTGCCTGGCATTCAAGAGAATAAAGAGGGGAAGGTTATATCCCGGCCACGCTAGGCTGTGCGCAGGGGTGAATTTGGGACTGCTCTGCCATGAGAGGGATGCCCTAAGTCACACAGAGTTTTGCGGCCCCCACGCCCTTCTTTGCGGCTTGCTCAAGAAGAGCATTCCTCCAAAGGGCATGTGCAATATATACAGGGTCTTCAATCTACACTTACCCTCCCAACTTACATTTTCCTCCGCTTTCCCTCCAAACACCTGTTTTAGCACAAAGCTGCCAGGCGCCCGCAGACCCAAAGAGCGGCTTGAGAAGGCAGGCTGTATGTCTTGAACTTAAAGCCTTTCTCTGCTTCTCGCCCCAAGGCATACAAGCATTCCCTGCAGCCCCCAGGAAAGGGGCATGGGTGCTTACTTAGAAGGGAGGGGGGCCGTTTGTGTCCCACTCCAGTCCCCTGATTGCCTAAGGCCCAATGAGGAGAGGGACAGGGACACAGTTGGGACCTGGAGAAGGCACGAAAAACTGACTCGGGGTCAAGGGCCGTCTCTCACGTCTTTCCAGGAGCCAGGGACATGCAGTCTGGGCGATTCTGAGTTTCAGGGGAAGTGAAATGGCCCCTTTCGGACTCTCAGCTCAGGGTCCCGGCGTCCGGGCCCGGATTTGCCTTTTCTTCTCCCCGCAAGGAGGATTCCCGCCCCTCAGCAACTTTGAAAAAAGCATGGGGGATCGTAAACTCGAACTTCGCCGGTTAATGGGCTTATTTATTGGTGCTGGCGGCTGCTTATTTTGGATGCCTTACAAACATCCGCGCTATCTGCGGGCGAGCCACTTTCCTCCCTCCCCCTCCCCCCCGCGTGGGCCGCGCCTCGCAGGCTGGGCCCAGACCACGGCTTAGGGTGCTCCGGGCCACGGAGAAGGGCACGCACGAGAGGAGGGCCGCTTGTCCCTGTCCTCGCCCCCAGCTGGGGTGAGCCGAGGCCAGCGCGGAGGACGTCTTGGTGTGGGGCGCTAAGCCGGACATGAATTTTTACTGCGTCCCCACGCCCAAATATTAAAAAGCAAGTTCAGAAGGTCAGCCTGCCTGCAGCTTGGGCCAAGGCCGGCCGGCTGCTGCGCGGACTCCTGGCTCTCTGCTCCTTCCCTTCTCTGGGTCTGTCTGCCTGTCCGCCCGCCTGACTGCGGCCCTTCAGCGCGCCCTGCTTACCCAGGGAGTCCTTCTCGGGCGAGGCCTTGCTGCTCTCGGAAGGGGCTGGGGAGAGCTCCTCCGCGGCCGAGGACGACGCGTGCGCCTCCTCGTCGCCCTGCGAGCCCCCGCCGCCGCCACCGCAAGTCAGCGTAGGCGGCGGGGGTGAATCGAGGGCTCGCTCTTTCCGGGCTGCATCCGCCGAGCCGGAGGCGAGTGCGGGTGGCGGGTCGAAGCCGCGCCCGGGGGGCTGAGCGGGGAACGGGCCGGCGCCGAGCTGCTGCGCGCCGCCGCCGCCGCTGCCGTAACCCTTGGCCGTGCCATAGGCCTGGGAGAGGCGGAAGTAGCCGGGCACTGGCACCCCGCTGGAGGTGCTCAGGGCGCAGCCGTCGGGCGGCGGGCCTCGCGGGAAGGGAGCCAGCTCGGCTGCGGCGGTGGAGCCTTTGGGGCATTTGTCCGCCGAGTCGTAGAGGCAGTAGGAGCTCTCCTCTTTGATGTTCTGCGCGAAAGAGCACGAGGTGGCCTGCGGCGGGGGTTGGGGCGGTTGCGGCGGGGGCGGCGGCGGCTGCTGCTGGGGCGGCGGCGGCGGCGGCGGCGGCGGCGGCCCCTCGGGCTGCTCCATCCGGCACGACCGGGGCGCGTCCAGCCACAGGTCTATAGGCGCGGGCGCGTAGCTGTGCGCCCCGGGACCCAGGCCCCCGCCGCCGCCGCCGCCGCCGCCCGGCGACGCCGCCTCATTGCGCTTGCCTCCCAGAGCCGGGAAGAGCCCGCAGCTCTGCAGCCCGTAGGGCAGGTCGGCCGCCGGTGGCAGGTAGACCCCGCCGTGGGCGTAGTAGCCGCCGCCACCGCCGCCCCCCGCGCCGCTGCCACCACCGCCAGCCTCGCCTCTGCCGGAGCTGATGAGCGAGTCGACCAAAAAAGAGTTCGCGGCGGGGCTCTCCGAGCATGACATTGTTGTGGGATAATTTGGCGAAGGGAGCAGATAGCCCTTTCTGGCTGACATTTCTTGTGCAAAACATGCTGAATACGATTAGCAATCCCCCCGCACCGCGGCGGGCGCCCGCAGCCAATCCTGAGCCAGAGTTTCCGCGCGACCACTCCCAGTTTGGTTTCGTATGCGCGGGGCCGCTCTCCGAGGGCGCCCTCTGAGCCCACGATTGATATAAATATGTAATCTGTATTGATGGGCCAGGAGACGCACACCCAATACCTCAGCCCAAAGGCCAGGAGCTGTGGGGGCTGCCCCAACGTGGCTAGTGGGGGGCCTGGTTCCCGGGCTAGCCCCGCCCACGCTCAGACGCGAGCCCTCCTCCGAGGTCTGTTTGAAGGGCCCTTGGGCCCCCACGCAGTTAACAAGTGGGGTGTTTATGGTGCGCACCCCGGCCCGCCTTGGGTGCTCCCCACTCTTATTTCGGAATCAGCCCCTAGCCCTCCATATACACTTAACCACTAAGGGGGCCTATTGTAGGGCCTCAGACTCTTCCCATTCGGCTCCGGACCTAGAGCTGTCTCCTAAAAGTGGCCGACCTGGCCCTAAGGCCACCAAGAACCTCAGAGTGTCCGAGGTCCAGGGCGCACTGGAAGCCGGCTATTGTCACTGCTTGATTTCTTGATTCCCACACATAATTTCCCCCAAATCGTATTGCCAATACATTCCCCCAAAATGTGTTGCCCCACACTCTCCTCGGCCAGTCGTGGATCCAGCTAGGATCTTTGCCTCCGGTGTGCTCACCTGGCTTGCTTTCTCTGAGGCTGCTGTCGGTGGACCCTGGGCAGCTGGAACGAGTTGGAGGGGGTGCTGGTGGTGCTGGTGGTGGTAGGAGCACCGGCAACCTTGGCTGAAAGACTCCCCTACCCCTATTCGAGGTCAGAGCCGGGTCCAGGCACCCCACAGCCCCATCACCCCGGTAGCTTCCAAGCTCTTTCGCCGTTTCGGGGAAGTGAAAGAAACATTGCTCTTCTGGGTCTTGGGTTTGACTGGAGGCGAAGACCTGGAGGGGGAAACTTGGAGAAGGGGCTGCGGATGGACCCCTCTGCCATGCTATTCTCAAGCTCTCCCTTTAGCCTTGGCATTCGCACGCGCTCTCGGAGGTTATGACTAGAACCAGTGTCACCACACTCCTGCCTGTTCGTCCCCTCCCCTCCTCCCCCCTCCCCTCCAAACCCGCGGCTGGGGCAGCCCTCGCTCCCGCGGTGTGCGCATTTTAACGAGGCCCGCGGTGAGGAAATCCGTTCCCGGCAAGCCCAGGCTGGGCTCGGGGCCCAGTTATAGCAGCGTTTGGAGGCCAGGCCCTTTGCTCAGCAGACACCGGGGCCTCCTTTTTCCCTGGCCGGAGGAACGCTCTCTCAGTCAATGGAAACTGCTGTCCCAGGGCGCTAGCCCCTCTGTGGGCCTCTTACGTATCTCAGGAAATGCGACCTTTTCCGGCCAGATCCAGTAGAGTCCAGGAGGTCTCTGCCTTGCCCCTTGCCTGTGGGCTACAGCTCTCCAGGATGCCCCAGGCCTGCCTGCGGCACCAGCTCCCGCCCCTGCAGAAGCCTCCACTGGGGCTGCTCAACGCTCGGATCCCAGGAAGCAGACCGCTCAGGCCTCTGCCTGCAGCGGAGAACGACCCTTGCATCCCAGGCACTTGGCCTTGTTCCTCCCAGCGTGAACCCAGACCGAGAAGGAAGCCGAGCCTGAGAAGACCCAGAGAGAGCGCACGGGAGGGCTGGCGGAAGAGCCGTGACGCTGGCTTCTGAGATGCGAGCAGTTGCGGACTCCGCCTGTTGTGGCTGCTGGGCGCCCGGCGAGGGCGGCCGCGCCACGGTTTGCGCTGCGCTCTAGTCACTTCCACCCAACTGGCCTGCGCCTGGCGGCGACCGGCTGGCAGACTGGGCGTCAGGGGTATAGAGGAGGAGGATAGGAAAAGACAGAGAGACACAGAAGGAGAGAAGGGCAGAGGGAGAGAAAAGAGAGGGGATGAGAAGGACAGAGAGTCTGAGAAGGAATTCTCTCCAATCTCTTGAGGCCGACAAGCTCTTGAGGCCGAAGTAGCAGCCGCAGCCGAATCAAGTCTGTGGAGAGATCAGAAGCTGTTCTTCACTCTCCACCTCCTTCCCAGAAAAAGGCCAAGGCTAATTCTAACCTGGCCAGGCCCACGAGGTCAACAAATTTACATAGGAAAAGCTTCACAGCTCGGAAACCTAGACCCTTCTCTGGATGGGCTTGGCCCTTATCCCGGGTCACCAGGAGGGTGTAATGCGTTGGGACCGAGGCGCTCAACAGTGCTACTGGGGAATGCCACAAAACTGAGGACTGCCTGAGAAGGGGGCTTTGCCTCTTAGCACTGTTCGTGCCAATGGAGAAGGCTCTGCAGAGTGCGAAGTAGGTCCCAAGAACGGGAGAGAGTTCCTTGAAAAGAACGAGTACCCAGCAGGCCGGTGGGCCAGGACTTGGTTCCTCTCCCCACTAAATGCACAAAGCAACCTCCGAAGGCTGTAGGTTGGGAAGGGTCAGTGGCCATGGGAGAGAATGGTTGAGATGGTAGAGGTGAAGAAAATAAAGTGAAAGTCAATGATCTGAACCTGTCTTTCTCTTTGAAAGTTAAGGCCCCTTTGGAGAAGCTAAGGCCGAGCTCTGATTCTTATCCTTTGAAAAATGCACATCTGGGCAGTCCCACAATTTGGCTCATCATTCTCAAGGAGTTCACAGACTCCTCACAGTTTTCTCCTTGGGCCCTCCAGAATGTTCCAGGACCCTCTGGAATTCAGCAGCCCTGCCAGTTTGACTGGTAAGACAAGTCGGGTGCTCCGGCCCTAGGCAGCTCAGGCTTAGTCTGGTCAGGGCCCTGTAGGGTGACCAAATGGGCTTCTGGGCTGGATGAGATCCAAGAGCGTGCAGGTGGCAACCAAGGTTACCAAAGTCAGCTTGGTGCTGCATCTGCCATATGAAGGGCCCCTCGGCTGCTGCCGACTTAGAGGAGGTGGAAGGCCCACGGCAGCCTCTCAGACCATGGCATTGGCACTTGGGTCTTCACTGACCTTTGGGAGAGCCGGATGTTTTTCTCCAGCGTCTTTTCTCCCCTTGTAATAAACCAAATGGGATGCTGAGTTTGTGCTGTTTCTTGCTGTTTTTAAAAAAAAAAAGGATGACGATGACGATGATGAAGAGTGTGTAAGCCCATGTGAAAGTTCTTCTCTGGCCCAGGACCGCCGCCCCACCCCCACTGGGGCTTGCCCAGCCGCCTGCCCGCCGAGCGGAGCGGAATGGACAGCCTGCCTACGCGCCCCAGGGCGCAGACTGGCCTGCTGCCGCTGTTTCGGAGGAGAAGACATCCACGCAGCAGAAGCTCAAGTTAGCCGCGCCATTGCCCTTTCAGCAGGTCTTGGAGCTCCCAGTATCCCCGACCGTCCCCCAAGGCTCCGCACTCCCCGGACTGTAACACCGAGGTGTTAACTTTCTCAATAGAATCTTCCATTTATCGATTGCCTGGGCTTTCCCGAGGTTCCCCATTCCCGAGAGAGATTAAGAAAAGCGATTTAGTTGCAGCATGGGTAGGCTTCTGGACACTCTTTTCCCTCTAGCCCATTTGCCTTCTTTTCCTCTCTCCTCTTCTACCTCCTTCCCAGCTGCTTAATTTCTCTCTCGCGCGCTCTCAGGATGCCTTTGACCTAAAACTCTTGGTGCCTGCTTCCTTCAGCCAGGCCTGTGTCGCAGTTATATGGCAGCCCCTAAAGCCTCCATTTTATTTAGGAGTAAATACCGTCCGTTTCTACCTGGGTAATAACACTCCCCTCCCCGTGGCTATGGAGCCAAAGTAATCGCCAGGCCGGTGGAATAAGCCCTTTGGCGAGGATTAGAATGCATTTCACCGGATAGCGGATTCCTCCTCCTGAATAGGCCCTTGCAAACGATGAGAAATAACAAACTGTTATTACAAAAAAAAAAAAAAAAAACAAACCAAACCAAACCAAAAAAACCTCTTTTTAAAAATACTGGGTACTGAGATTGAGACAGCCAGCAAACAATTTGTATCTGTAAATTGTTCTCAGTGCTTTCTGGGGTCAGAATTATCTGGCCTGTTGTGGAGCTGGGCTGCAGCCCCACAGAGGAAAAATAAACGCTCCTTTCACGCATCTCCTTCAACGAAAATTATGGACTTCTCCGATTCTCGCATTTACTGTTAGAATATATAGAGTTAGAATATTTTTCTCCGATTCTCGCATTTACTGTTAGAATGCATAGAGTTAGAATTTTTTTTTTGTAAGCGATGACGTTCTTTTCTCGTTCATCTTTAAGAAGGTCAACCTTTCCAGGGATATTTGCTGTGTCTGCTCTGAATTAATCAGGTGCAATCCATCCCTAAACAACGCACTGGAAATTTTCCTCTAGACCCAACCATTAAACTGGCCCTTCTCTCCTGATGGGAGAGCGTTGGGGCCTTTGCCCATGGTCCCTAAGTTACAATATCCTTAATTCTGTCCATAATAAACTGCCTCTGGCCTTGAAACTAGAGGCGATTCTGGGATTGTAGGGAAGGCACAGGCTGCAGATCACACGGTGTGGGTCGCCCACTCGGCGCGGTTCCTGTAGTTGCCTTATTCTGGCGGAATTCGAGAGCCCGCGCTCAACAAAGACTAGTGACTTTAGATAGGCGAATTTACGCATACATGCACATGCACACAGGCGGCACTCATTTTCTCTGAGATTCCCGCCCCACTCACCCGTGCACTGTCTACTTGCAAAAATAAAATAAACCACTTCAAGCAACTAATGAAAACCTCGGAAGAAAAACTTACATAGAAGAAAAGAGGACATTTGAATCTGGCCTCCGAAATGTTCAGCGCAATGATTATTTGAAAACTGGTTCTATGACAACCCTGGTGGAGAGATTGTGATCAGAGTTGGTCCTAGTGCGAGCTTTTGAAAACACATAGGCACTTACCAACACGGTTTTTGCACGTTTCGCAAAATGTGCCAAAGATCTCATTTTTACATCTAAGAAATCGCTGCAAAACCCCAGCCAGGTTTATAATGGTACATTCCAAATAAGCACATAGAGACTTTTCCGGACGCTTCAAATCGTAGGTGACTTTTTGAATTGGCCTTCTTCAGAACAAAGGTTTTCCCCAGGCTGCTAGGCAGACTTAGAGACCGCACCTAGTAGGAAACCAGCGGCCTCCCGGATGTCTGCCCCAGGGAATTAAATGGCCACGGTGCTGACCACCTCATTGTTTGGAGTAGAAACTTTCTTTTTCGCAGCCCCTGCGTCTGTCTGACTCTCTCTCCCTTTTTCTCTCTGTCTCTCTCTCTTTTCCCCACTCTCTGTCCCTCTCTCTCTTTTTGTTGCCACCACAACCCCGATCCTGGTACAGCCAGAACTCTTTCGCTTGGATGCCCCCCATCCTTGGCTCGTCCCATTCTGAATATTTCTAGAAAACTGAAAGATCGCCTTGGGTGAATTGCTGGCGCAGGGAGCTTAAATCGTCAACTTTTCCACTTAGGCCTCCCCCTGCTTTCCGACCTTAGGGAGTGATGGGAGAGAGGGGAGTGGGCCGAGCCCCTACAGCGTCACCCAGAGCGCACAAACCCAGCCACTTTTCCCGGTCCTGCTCCGACATCGGTCACCACCCCACTCCCGCCTCCGCCAGATTGAAATTGCTAAACTTGTGGCCTCTTACCTTGACACATTTCCGAAATCACTGCCAAGGGACAGCAGGCTTCTCCGTGCCGCGACGCCTGCGAGGCCTAAAGAAGGCGCGTTGCTTTAAATTACAACGCCAATTACTTCTCGAAGGTGAGCCCCCCTTTTTTTTGATACTAAAGGGAGCGGGACAAGTGAAATAATGTAACGTGCTGCTCTTAGTATCAGAAGCGAACAAAGGCCAAGAATCGCGCTGGGGTTCCCGGCTCCCCGGCGGCTTTGACATTGATCGGACGTGCGCCATCTCGTGGCGGCTGAGCGACTAGGCCTAGCTCGAACTTCAGCCCGGAGCCGGGAGAGGGAAGCAGGCTGCTGTAGGCATAGACTGAGGGAAAGAATGTGCCCAGCCCGCTGCTAAAGAGATCTCATTTTTACATCTAAGAAATTGCTGCAAAACCCCAGCCGGGTTTATAGCGGCGCATTCCAAATATGCAAATTGGCCGGCCCCGGACGGGTTTACGACCACATTGTCACAGCCATCGGAGGATGGGCTTTTATAGGGCTCAGAAATCAAACCAGCGCCCGTTCGCCGCCCGCCGGCGAACAGTCCTCCTGGCTAGACTCTCTCGAGCAACTTGTAAGACTTTGGTTAATCTTTAACTGTCCCAAAGGAAGTCTCTCCTTAAACCCTGGGCTTCCCTGCCCACCCCTCGCTGCCCCCCAAGAGAGCCGTTGTTCGCTTCGGTGTGTCTGTTCATCAACCTAGACATTCATCTCAGGGGTCTGTCCCATTCCCTTTTGAGCTCCGTTTCCCCAGTCTCGCCAGTTAGACAAACACACAAACAAATAAACAAAGCGGGAGTCTGGGGCCTGAGGCCTCTCTCCAAATTCCATCTTCTCTGCAGCTCTGGCCCTGCCTGGGTGGCTAGGGAGAGGGTGGGGGTAGAGGTGGGGGGTGGGCAACAAAAGGCTCTGGCCTTTCCGCTCTGCCCCTCAAGGTTATGGGTGATGTCCAAATTTAAGGCAGAAGTTCAAAGGCAGGAAACAAAGAGGAAACCGGCATCTTTCTTTCCCCAAAGGGAAAAGGCAGCCTCAGCTGGGAGCTTGGGACAAAGTGCCCATAGAGGCTCCCGGGAGTCTACTCTTTGTACCCAGACCAGTCTCTGTCTTCCTAAGGAGATCCCCAGAGCACCCTAGACTGGCTCCCCTTCAGGCCTCCTAGTCCTGAGGTGAGCAAGCCCAGCCTGGGATCAAACTCATCACCCACTTCAAATCCCAGGGCTTTCTCCCAAGCCTGTCTCCTCCAGTCTGAAACCCCCAATTCCAGGTCCTGATATACCCCATTCCTGGGACCTGCCCCCCCACCCCCTCCACCCCCCCCACCCCCCCCCCCCGTTCCCAAAAGGACCTGGCCAGCCATCTTGGCTTCCCAGGCCTGGCTTCTGGTGGAGTTAAATCCTGACTAAGTCACCACCCCACCCTTTCAGGGCCTGGTAACTCACCCCTTTGGGGGGGGGGGATGTTGGAGGGGCAAACATTTGGCAGTAAAAGGCAAACAGGAAGAGGAATGTCACACCAGGACCCAATACTCAAGTTTCCACAGTCTTTATTTTCCTTGTGCCCTGTCGCCTGTATACATGCTGCGACATACTTGGTGGGTGAGAAAGGAGGACAGGCCAACACTCCCATTACAAACAGAGCCACCAGACATTTCTTAACACAGGGAGGCAGAGAAGAGTCAATGAGAGGGTGCCTGGCTTTCTCAGCTGAGGTCCCCAGAGCCTGGAGGGCCAGACTACCTCAGAGCTTACCCCTATGCTTTCCAAACATTCCAAGAAATTAAAAAGATCATTCCCAAAACCCTTCCTGCCCCTCCAACCCCCCCCCCAAGGAAATCAGCTAATGGCAAAATTTAAAAAGGATTCAAACAAAATAGGTTATGGTTCTTTTATTTACAAGTCTTTTGAACACCATCCCTGTATGAAGCGTACATTCAAACATTTTTAGCAGTGAGTGAGTTTAACCGTGGAACACTGTAAACAGATAGAGCCTTTAAATATTCTCTTCATCACCTTCCCCCCCCCCTACGTTGCATCTTTTAAAATTCGCTTTGGTTCCTGCAGGGAAATATATATATATAATATAATATTTATTTTTTTAAAATAATTCCAAACGCTCTTGAGCTCTTGGAAGGTCGCCGGAAGCTTCCAAGCTCGGTTCTGGGGCGGCGAAGGGCAGAGTGCGGTGCCAGAACTGGGTATTTTGGGGACTCAAGCCCCTCATAGCTGGGGACCGCTGGCCAGGCCCGCTGTGTCGCTGAGCAAATCCAAGCCTCAATTAAGTGTGGTGGAAACTTTGCCAGGCTGCCGCACTCCACAGGCATTTCCTGCAAAGATCTTGGGGCCAGCGGCCTGGACGCAGCCTCTTAGTTTTTTGATGTCTTCCACCTCGGGAAAGGTCTGCTCTGTGATCAGGCTTTAGGCCTGCGTGGCAGGCCAGGAAGAAGACCCTCATCGGTAGGAAAAACTGGGTGGGCCGCCGGAGACAACTGCTAGAAGCACAGGCCCCTCAGACAGTGCGGCGAGTGCCTAGGAGGGGTGGAGAGCCGCTAATGCCACCTGTAATAGATTTTTTTTCCCTCCAGGCTCAGCACCCCTCTCCCAACTCATAGTCACCTTTTCGTCCAGCCGCCGTCTTTCACATTGGTTTTGGAAAGCAGCCCCACTCCGCACATCTAGGGATCCTCCCCCCTTCCTCCTGTTCCTGTCCCCACGCTGAACTGGGTTTAAAGACAGAATAGCTTCTTGACGCAGGGGTCCTGGGGGTGGGCAGGCACCATGTGGAGGGTCCTGGGCCCGGGTCGGTCTCCAGGGCGCTTGGCAGGGGGCCCAGTCCTGATGGAGACCACACCCAGCCCAAAGCCCCACAGTCTCCAAGAATGAACCACCAGGGGTCCCAAACCGGTTATTCTAGTCGATGCACAACTCTCCACATCCAATTTCTGTTAGGAATCTGAACCACAGATGCCCAGGAGAGTCCCGGGCCGCCTCCTTGGAGGCTGTCTCCGTGTAGCCTCCTCTCTTTTGCACGTCTCTTTTCTTCAAAAGTCACCACGTGCCTTGACCTTGTCAAGGGCAAAATCCGCATGTAATCTCGCGTGTATGAAGCCCCCCCCCACCCAATTCCAGCTGGCTGGAGCCTTAGAGGAGCGGGTTGGCCGAGTAGTACTGTAACCGGTCTCTGTTAATTTTTTTTTCCTTCATTCTCCTGTTCTGAAACCAGATTTTGACTTGACGGTCAGTGAGGTTGAGCATACGAGACAGCTGCAGGCGCTTCTCTTTGTTGATGTACACGCTGAAGAAGAACTCCCGCTCCAGCTCCCGGATCTGGTACTTGGTATAGGGGCAGCGCTTTTTTCGGGTGCGTTGGCCACCTGTGGAGGGAGAAAGAAGCAGGGAGTGAGCCAGGTGTGGGGGCTGCAATCCATCCCCGAGCCCCGAGTGGAGGCAAAGGGCTGGCCCAAGGGACTGGAGGCCCTGTGCGAGCCCCCCGTCAAGGTCTCCTCAGTCCCCTGCCTTCAGGCTCCTACTGCCAGCTGGGGACAGGCTGCAGGCGGAGACTCAGCCCCAGATAAAAGCCAGCTTCCCAGATAGGCCCCCAGGGAAGCTGCTCCCGCTGCCCCCAGAGCAGAAAGGAGGGCTCCTAACAGCAACAGGCTGGTTTGTGCCGCAGAAGCGGCTTTCAAAGCCGAGTGGGGGTTGCCGGCTGCCTCCAGCCCCGCCAGACTAAACAAACAGCCGCCCGAGGACATTTCACCTTCCAGCACCTGGGCTGCGGGTTTCCGAGGCAGTAAAGTCGGCCCCAGCCCCAGTCTTTCCCCGGCTGCGGCCGTGACTCGGCCCTCCTTAGCATCTGAGGCAGCTGCCCGGGCTTTTGTCAGCCTGCGTCCTGGCCACCAGCTCCTGCCTCCTGGACCAGCCTCCTGGCTTCCGCGAGGTGAGGAGGTGGCAGCGGAAGCCCCCTACCCCGGGCCTTCCCTGAGCACCAAGGCCACAGAGCCATCCAGGTCCCCAGCAGGGCAGGGGTGCTGTTTTAGGTAGGGCGGAGGGAAGAGGGGTTTCCCAAAGCTGCGGGCAGGCTCGACTTGCTCCCTGTTTCCATAAAACTTCACCGGACGGAAAGAAAAAAACCCGCTTTTGACAGATTGAATAACAATTGTGAGTAACATGCAGCTGGACAGAAGGCGGCACGTAATTGCCACCGCGCCTGAGGAAAATGGCTTCCTTTTGGATAAAAAGGCCAACTTTGGCTTAATTTGTTCCTTTTAATGTTTTACTCAAGCCAACGCGGGCTATTTTATCTGTTAAACACGCTCCTAGCGCCTTCGTTAAACAGGGATGCCTTTGAATCCCGGCTGGGACTGGAGTCCCAGCGCAACACATGGCTTTTATAAAAATCTCCGGATTACCTCGCTATCAAAGGCTCCCGGAGCCTTTGCAGGGGGAATTTACAGGCGCCCACCTCCGGCTCCCTAGTCCGATCTGGCCCTGAGCGGGGTCGAGCTGCCGGGCTTGGGGCTGAGAAGGGAAAAAAGGGAAAAAAAGGAGCCGTGTGTGTGTGTGTGTGTGTGTGTGTGTGTGTGTGCGTGTGTGTTGTGTTTTTCTTTCTTTCTTTCTTTCTTTCTTTCTTCTTCTTCTTCTTCTTTTTTTTTTTTTTTTTGCAGGCATGCCTTGGCCGGTGGGTATTTCACGGCCAATTTCAGCACTCGCCACGTGATCCCGCCTTTTATAACAAAGTTTTGTTGGGGGAAACCTAAAGGCCCTTCATAAACCTTATATGCTTATAAAACAGCATATAAAAATTTAACAGCGGTGCTGCGCTAGATTTCCAACTCCCCTTTCATAAAGCGCAGGGCGCTTGCCTTTATACGTACTGGAGCCGCTGGCCTTGTCCTCAGTGTGGCCGGAAGACGACTCGGGGCTGCTGCTGCTGTCAGGGCGCCGTCGCCGCTCCTTCTCCTCCGCCGCCGCCGCCGCCTCCCGGCAGCCGCCGCCGCCGCCGCCGCCGCCGCCGCCGTCCGAACTTGAAGTTGCCGGCGTGCCCGTGCCCGTGGCCGCTGCCGCTGCCGCTGCCGCCGCCGCCGCCGCCGCCGCCGCGGAGGTCGCTGCGGCCGCCGGGGGCCCCTTCTCGGCGCTCTTGTCCCCGGGGTAGTCGGAGGAGGCGAGGTTTTCCGGGGTGCCGTAGGCCGTCTCGAAAAACTGGTCGAAAGCCTGTGGCAGAACGCCGTTCCTGCCCACGGTGCTATAGAAATTGGACGAGACGGCGGGGGTGGGGTGGTGGTAGACGTTGGCCGAGCTCTTGGCCAGCACGTCGCCAGGCACGCCGGCCGCGCTGGGCGCCTGCAGGCAGTCTCTGTGCACGAGCTCCTCCGCGGAGTAGCAGTGAGCCAGATTGCCGCGGGGGTGCCATTTAGTGGCGGGCTCAATGGCGTACTCTCTGAAGGTCACTTCGCGTACGGGTTGGACCTGGGGCAGGTTGGAAGAGTAGGAGTATGTCATTGGGCGCGAAGACGGGGTCTGGGGCAGAAAAGAAGGGAGGCTGGAGAAATCTGGACCCGAGACGTAGTAAGTACAACTTGGCAAATACATGTTAGAGGAGCAGGGACCACGCTCATCAAAATCCATCATTGGGCTACCTTGGGCTCTCCGCAGTAGCCGAGCTTAACATGATTCTCCACTGCAGCTGCCTCTTTGAAGCGGATCCGTGAAGTAGAAATTTGGAGACGTAAGCTGACGTGGAAATCTATCCCCATCCTTAGCAGGGAGGTGCTGGTCATGTGACCCGATGTTGAAATTGACAAGCTGCGAGCTGGTCCGGGCCTTTTTTTTTTTTCTTCCCCTTTCCTTCCCCCCCTCCCTCCCCTCCCTCCCCGGCTTCCTTTCTTTGTAGCCACCTCAGGGGAAGCAACAGATCGTCACTCGGTGTTCTCACCGAAAGCACGTAATCGCCGGTGTAACTCATGTTGGCTGGGGGGCCTCCCGGCGCGCGGCGAGGCTGGGGTGCGCCCCACGCCACTCGCTTGTGCTCAGCTGCACGGTCCTGGCCCTCAAGTGCGCCGAGGGCGGTGAGAGAGCTCAACCAACTCCTGCCGCCCATCACTCCCCGGGTGAGGGCTGCCCCAGGCTGGGGGTGGCCGGGTGGGAGCTCGTGGCTGCGTGGCCCGTGCGCGGTCCTGGAATCTATTCCCCGGGAGCCTCGCGTTCGCACCTCCTCCTTCGCTCTCCCCCTCCCACAGGCTTGCTCTGGAAACCACCTCTGCCTCCGACTCTGGCCGGACCCCCTTCGGGGCCAGGGTTCGCAGCCGTGGATGTGCCTGCCTCGCGGCTTGCCCGATTTGCACGGTGACTTGATTACACGCTCGCATTCATGGTCACTTCCGAAGCGCTTTAGTGCCTTCCGTCCCTAAACCGCCAACGACCAGGGCGGCTTCCCCCGCGGTTTGTCAGGCATCTGCAGGTCCCGGAAGGGCCTTCGTCTCACCCGGGATCCACCTCCACTTCATTCTCCGTGCCGGCCTCCTCACTCCACCCTCTTGCCCTTGAAGCACCCCGCCCCCCTCCTCCTCGCTGCCTGCCGGGGTTCGGAGTCGCTCGGCAGAGCCGGGGCTGCGGGGGCTGCGCCACGGTGCACGGGTCCGCCCGCCTGCCTGGTCTTCTGGAGCTCAGGACTCGGGAAGCCATGCAGTTGAGGCGAGCCGTGGGCTGCTTTAGGGGCGCTGACAGCCGAGGAGCGTTTTCCTGGGTATGCTGCACCTTCCGCGGGCCCACCAGGCTGCCAGCGGAGCTTCAGGGCTGAGTGGGGGCAGTGAGGAGGCGCCTAGGGACAGGGAGCCGAGGCTGAGAGAGGGGTAACACGCTTCCTCTCCTTCCCTGCAAAGCGTGAGAGCCAGGGATGTGCAGGGAGAAGGCTCGGCGCCTTTTCTGCTGCTCAGCCCACAGAAGAAACACAACGCCAGAGAAAAGAGCAATGCCTCCCAAACTTGCGGCACCGCGGGTGACCAGAACGCTCGAAAAGGCTAGACTTGAGCCAGAGGTAGAGACAGGAGCCATAGCTGCGAGTAGGAGTCTTAGCCTTCTTGGGAAAAGGAAAGAGAAAAATTGAGATGGTGCAAAATGCTTGCCATCCCGCAGGACGGAATGATCGACGTTTGGGAGAGGTGGAAGAAAAGGGCACAGAGCTGCCAGGCAGGACCCTGCCGCTGGGAGGGGCCCAGCCCTGGGGCTTCCCCACACCTATCTTCTTGGAAGGAGCTGGATGTCGCTGAAGAAAAGTCGAAAAATGAAAACGGATAACCTTTTCCCTTTTCCCATCCAGGAAATAGCCGAAGGTATTTATATATCTTGGGGAGATTTAGAGTATAAACTCTAAGATCTTTGGTATTTAAGTGTCAACATCGATTTATTTATTTATTGCTGAGCTGACTGTAACTGACTCAATAACAAATCTAATCATGTATCGCACTGGAAAAGAACTATTCTCATTATGTATTTTCTCCAAATGATGGCCCACCATTGCATTTGAATGCCCGCTGTAAATATCAATAATATCGAGTAATTACTCTGCAGTGGAGTAAACTAATTTATTAGCATTAATGTTTCTGTGGCTCCTACCCCCTTCCTTTACGAGGGTTGCTTGTCACAAATCAAACTAGTCGGACACATTGGTTTAATGAACTCTTTATTCAGGATTTGCTGCAAGAACTTTCATACCCCTTGAATCCCTGAGAGTTGAACTTGAAATTATTTGTGCATCTTCAGCTTGACATATTTGCCCACTGTGGCTTGTCCACCGTGCAGAGGGCGGCAGTGGTGTGAGTGAGGTCTGGTGGGAAGGAAGGTTGTCGGGGAAGGGCAGCTTGAGACCTCCTCACGCTGGGAATCACGGTTACGGGATTGCCCTGCAGCGAAAAAACTTCGATTTCCAGCAGTGACCAACAAGGCAAAATATTTATTTCTCCCCAGCATCTCTTTCTTGGAGACAGAATACGAAAGGGAGAAGGGGAGGTTGGCGAATAGTAGTATTCGGCGCCATTCCCGGACTTGATTTTGGCTCTCCCAAACTATCTTCCAGTAGCCCACCCAGTCCCCGCCACCCCGACCCTCGAACAAAAGGAATGCTGGAGGGGTTTCAGTGACTTTGCCATAACAAAGGCGCCACCATTTCAGGGCTCGCCCCGCCCCTGGGTGAAGGCAAACAAATTCTTGCACTTGTATTAGGGCTTTTAAGACTATAATTGAACCCGGGGGCGTCTAGGAGAACCGAAAACAGTTCTAGACAGACCTGGGGTTTTATAGCAGTTTTGGCAGTCAACTTCAGCTTGTGCCTTTGCAGACCGGCTGCAGTGGCCCGCCAGCCGGGGACGCCGGGCTGCCTCCCCCAGCTGCATGCAGCCCCTCTCCTAATAAGATCGGTTTTCCCCTTAGTGCCAGGGAGTGGGGGGTACTGGCCGAAAGGTCAGTATGGGGATATACGCTGTTCTGCATAATCAGTGCCCCCCGCCATGTTCTTGAGAGCCTAGCCGAGAGGGTGCCAGTAGGTCTGGATCCCATGGGTATCTGTGGGAGACAAAGGCAAGTTTCCGAGGAAAGGCTGGGGTGGAGGAAGGCGCTCCCGAAGCAGTTGGCAGGGTAATTCAAGAAGGCTGTACCAATGCGGGGTGCCGGGAGGGACACACCGCCCGGAAAAGGGTTCGTGGGGGGTGCCACAGTAAAGATGGATGAAGGGAAAGGCTTCAGATGCCAGGAGAAGAGAAAACGCCCGGAGCGGCGAATGTTTCACTTCCCCAACGGAGACAGGAGGGGGTGCTCAGATCCCCAAGGCTGCGGGCTTTTCCCAGCTTTGCCCGCTTCCGCCCCTCTTGCCCCTCTTGCCCAGAACATACTGGTGGTGTGAATGTTTGGGGGGGGAAGTGGGGGTAGTTGGGGTGGGCACAGATTGGAGCATCAGACCAAATCTGGGCAAGCACGGGAGGCACCGCTGCAGGTACTTGGTTTTGACTTTGCGCTGAGCCTGACTGACTCTTCCGCTTTGCAGGAGGCCCCACCGCCGAACTGAGCCCACCCAGCTCAGGGGAAGACCCGACGGGTGCTGAGGCCCCCCTGGAATGCCAAGTCCGAGTTGTATTTCGTAAAGAGGTCGAGCGGATGAGGCTGTGGCATTGACCCTGGCGACCGGTTTCCCACGAGCGAGCTGTTCTTCCTCAGGAGCTCCACGGAGCGGAGCCATCTCCAGAAAGCAGTCCTCGGCATGTATTTCCTTTTATCCTCAACCCAGAGCCCCACGGCAGCTAATGCAAGAGGCCAAAAATGTTTTGGAGGAAGAAAAACAAAGGCAGGAAGTGGCGGCGGCCTGACGGTGCGTGTGTGTCTGCAGAGAAGGGAGGGAGCCGTTTCAATCTCTTCTGGTTGTTTTTCCAAACTTCAAGGTCTAGGCAGCCCTCGCAAGAGCTGGGCCCTTTCGTTCCCCAAGCAGCGTTTGGAGATGGCCACCCGGAGAGGAGAAGGCAGGCGCCCGCACCAGCCTTGTCAGGCGGAAACGGCTAACGAGGCGATTTGCTCAGCAAAGCAGACCAAGCCTTTGCAAGGCTCCGTTTGATTTGGCCCTAAATGCGATGGTGGGGGGGGGTGGTGGCGGGGGGTGGTTTGGGGGGTTCGGCAGCACCTCCCGGATCCTCCTGCTGGGGCCGAATGCGCCTTGGTGGAGATGATTCCTGCGTCCTACACGCCGCCCACCTTCTCAGGCAAGATACTGGAATAAATTGTGTCCAGCTGCCTCTGCCCAGCACTGCCGCCTCCATTTCTTTCTGCAGCCGAAGGGTGCCTGCTGGCGGTGCCCAGGCCGCGTAGCTTTGGTGCAGTCGGTGTGCACCAGGGCCCTTCACCGGGGGGTTGTCATGCTGGGGATGCTTCCAGGGCAGTCATTTGAGGGGCATGAGCTGAAAGGACTGTCACTTAATAGGCAGCTTAACACCTGCTCGCTCAAAGGAAGAATAGCGCAGTGGGCAGGGAGCAACTGGGGTTCCCAACCCCAAGTGCTGCGGCTGCTAGGCTGCCCTCTTTTCCCCTTAGGGCTAGCTTGGCACTGGGGCCAACCCATTGACCCCCAAATCTGAGAATCTGAAGTCCCCAGTGCCTGCCCTTGCAGCCCCTTGACGCAAGTCAAGCCCTGGACTTATCGGCACGTAGCCGAGAGTGTGAATGCCAATACCAGGCTGTCCGCTCACCATATTCCCTCCCTAGCTGGTCCCGTCTCCCTGCAGCCCCTGTTCGCCTGTCTCCCCATCCTCTTTCCAGCGGAGTCTCCGCTTCTGCAGCCTCCGGCCTTTTCTGATGCCCCTCCTAGGCTGAGCAAAAACTGAGGTGCCACGGAGAGGGCACCCGATACTCACGCACCCACACCCAGTACTCCTGACTGCCCCCCACCTCCAAGTTTAGGCCTCCACCAGGAATCTGAACTAGCTCTCTTACCTCGTTCTTCTGAACACTCCATTCCAAGGCTCTACGGTGTTCTTTTTCTCTCCTTCTCTCATCAATATTTCCTTCTCTTCTTGGGACCTAGGTCCTGGGTGGCAGCTAGCTTGGGAGGGGTCAGGCCCCCTTGACAAACCAAAACTCACTCGCAAAGATCTACAGTCATTTACCTATGGATCGCTTGGGGCACCAACATTTTTTGCCTTTTCCTGTTGTACTGAGCCCCTAGCTACCTCGGTGCCTAAAATGCCACACTTATTTCTAGAAAAGCTACACAAAAGACTCTTTCAACCCCAGTGGCCATACTTCATACAGGTGCAAAACCCGACTAGTGGCCCAGCATAGAAATAGCCACTCAGCCCTTCTTAGGATTGGAGGCCGGGCTTTTATTTGAGGGCTGTCTCCTTCTAAGGAGGAGGTGTCTGGAGGTGCATTGTCCTCCAGGGTGATTCTGGATAAGGGGTTGTTTGGGAAAGCCCAAAAGATCCCAGGATTTGTTCTCAGGAAACAGTCTATCGGCAGATTATGGCCAGTCTATCACATTTCGGGGCGCTGTCCAGAGGCGGCACTGAGGCTGCAGTGAAATATTTAGAGACCCTCTCGATCACTACTAGGTGGAGGCAGGGGTTAATTTATCTCCTTGGCTTGGCGAGGCACCCGCCTGTCCACAAGCTCTTTACCCTTCCCTATAGCACAAGAACAGGTAATACCTTGAACTTGACCTTATGGTTGGTTCGCATCTGACTCACAGCTTCAATCTTCCAAGGTCCCTAAAACATCAGAAGAAGTCCACATCCTTCCTCTAGTGAGGCATAGGGCTCAGCTGAGGGTTCCAGACATCCAAGCAATCTGGTTATATTTAGTGTAGTGGGTCCCGAATTGATGGGAGAGAGTTACTTCCTTCGAGAACTATTTTTATGTTTATTGTTGTGGATTCACTATTTAAAAAAAAAATCGCCCCCCTCATCTTATCAAGTGGGAACAAATGGAGTAGGGGAAACTTTCAAGGACAAAGCCCTGGTTCCCAGCATCTGCTTTCCATTCTCCCTGAAACTTCGGCCCAAACGGGTTTCTCCAGCAGAGGGTATCTGTCATACAGAGGACAAAAGAGGGCAGCCCAACCAGAAGGCCAGCCTGGCCCTCAGGGTCTTGGTGCCTGCAGCTGTGGCTCATAGGAAGCTTCCATGCCCCAAGCTCCAGCTGCCCCCTAGGGCAATTCCCCAGGCTCCTTCATGTCTACTCGGGCAGCAATCCATGGCTCACATTCCAGACTTAAAAAGAGCAAGCCCGGTGCCCAGTCCAACGCTGCCCTAGGAGTCTCCCCGACATGCCCTTCCAGGCAGTTCTGGGACCATACCCATCCATGGACAATTCCTCCAGCTAGTGTCCCTTCAAAGGCCCTACTCCACCCGTTGCGGCTCTAGGGACGAAGCCCAGCTTTTCTGTCCTCTGTGAAAAATAAAGATGAAATTCTTTACAAGGGCCTCTTGGAGCCTAAGCTCAGGGCTGACTCTACATAAGCTGTGTGTTTACCGCTGTGCCTGATGGGTGACCTGGTGCCGGCAGGCTATGGGCAGAGGGCAGAGGCTCCCAACCCTCCAGAGCACAGTGAGTGGGGTTGGGGGCCCGGGGAGTCAGGGATTTTTACCTTTGGCAGAGTGCACCTCACTTCTTGGCACAGATTTTAGGCAGGAGGAGAAGAGCATCAAAGTGCACAAAGCATCAGCATGCACTCGAAGGAGCAGACCTGAACTCAAGGACCTTAAGAGAGGCTCCCAGCAAGGTCTTGCTCCCCTATCCTGTTCCTGGCTCTGCTGGCCCACAGGCCCTGCGGGTTCTGTCGGAGCCCAGAACTCTGATCCAGCCACGTTCGCTCTCCCGAGCTTGCAGGCGCTGCCTCTCACCGGAGCTAGGCCTCCGTAGGCTCTGAAGTGTCCTGGACCCGCTCTTCCAGGACTCGACGGGGACAGAGCCTGGGCCACCCCTGGCTGCGGGAATTCCTTTTCAGTAGGGAAGCCAGGAAAGAACCCCCACCTCCAGTCCGCGCGTCCAGGCCGTCAGAACCTGCTTGCAGCCGGCCAAGTCTGGGTCCCGGGCCTTCCTGAGTCCAGCGCGCGCGGCCCTGACCGTGGAGGCGGCCATCGTGCCGAGGACTTGACCTTTGCGGCGCGGCGAGGGGAGGGCGCTCTCTGAGCTGCCGGGAGGGGGATTCTGCCCTCTCCAGCTTCTCCCACCCAATAGCAGCCCGGACAGCCCACGCATGCTGCGCCGCTCACCTCCATTCCCCCCTCCATTTTGTGCAGTGTCTGCAGACCCGCAGCCGAAACAAAGCCCCCAGCAGCGCTCTCACCACCTCCTTTGCGAGCTCTTGTCCCCAAGTCCCCTTGGCTAAAAGGCTCAGAGCTAAAGCCAAGCGGTCCGAGGCCCTCCCCAGCGCCCTCTTCTCTCGCTTGACCCCAGCCGCCCGCAGCCAATGCCAGGGTACTACTGTGGGTGCCAACCGGGCCCCTGCCGGTGCCAACTTCCCGTGAGAGGGGTCCTGGCCTCGGGCTGCGGGCGGCGCCGGCCTACGGCCGGCCGGCCGAGCGGAGCCACAGAGGCGCTGGGCGCAGCGACGCCGGAGGCTGCTTCCCGGCCCAGGCCCAGGCCCAGGCCCAGGCCCAGGCGGAGACCCGGGGCTGCCCGGAGCGTCCGGATTCGGGTCCACGGCGTGGTCCTGCGTGCCCATCTCTCTCTCTGCTCCCTCGGATGTCACCCCACCCCTCGGCCGGGGGCTCAGAAAGCGGAAGTATTTGGTAGAGAAAAAAACACGGTTTCTTTTCAGCCCGTCTCAGAACCCCTTTTAGAGAAAATGCTCCTGTCAAGTTTTATTTCCCGTGCAAACCACCTTCCACGCTGCCAAGAATTAAGACCGGGAGAGATTAAATACCCGATTATTCTCTTGGGGAGGGCGGGGCGGGGCGGAGAAGCGGGCACCCGCACAAAACATTCGTTTCAATCGGCTCGTCCTCATCAAATCACGCCTGGAGAGGCCCGCCAAGGCCCCGCGCTCGGGCGACCGTGACGTCAGCCTGCAGCTGCGGGGCGACTCCCCGGCGCGGGTGCCGGGCCTGCCCTCCGGAGTCCGCAGGCGCGGGCCTCGGGGGGTCCAGCGCCTTGACCTCGGCCAGACGTTCTGCGGCGTGCCTCCTTCGACACACGGGCCTCCCAAGCAAGGCCGGCTCTGGGAGGCTTTGAGCCGCCTCCATTTTGAGCAGAGGGTTCACTTAGAAGCAGGGGGGGCTCCGGGCCTCGCCTCTGCCCCCGGGGCGCCACGTCAGGGCGCGCGCGGCTCGGAGTCCGCGGCCGGCGCCTCCCCGGCTCGCCCGCACGCCCGCACCTGGGCCGAGCCCCGCGCCGCCGCCCGCCGCCCGCCGAGCTTCCAGCGTCTCCGGGAGGCCGTGCTAATGCTTTCTGCCGGGGGTTCCAACTCTTCAGCGGCGCGCCGGAGCCGGGCAGAAATGAAATCAACTGTGGCAAGGCCGTAGCTGCTTTCATGGAGGGATTTTCCTGTGCCGGCTTTTTTTTTTTTTCCCCTTCTTCCCTTTGAAATCAAATTAAAAATAGCAGCCAGACACCTCTCAGGCATTCGGCGGCGCTAGGCGCTAGGTAGAGGTTCGAGGATCGAAGCAGCCGATCAGAAAGTGGGGTGTTTTCATAAAGAATGAGGCCGGCTGTTTTTTACCCGGCGGCCTCGCAGATGAAAACTTAATTATTGTGTGCGGTTCCTAAAACCTAGGCATAAATCTCCCCGGGCCGCTTGGATAACGCCACATCGTTGTTTATGAAAAATGGGATGTGAGCTACTCGCTGCACGTTTCTCTGATTCGCCAGGTCTTGGGCCGCTGACACGCATTCGATCGAGTTTAAAGGAATGCGCATAAATCAGGAAGCCCCTAGCGTCTCCTCCGTTGTGGTCCGCAAATCCGGAAGGGCGCCTCGGAACCCACCGGGTCGTGGGGCTTAGCAGTCCCGGACAGCCTCCGACTCCGCTTCGAAACTCCAACTCCGGGATCCGGCTCCGTAGAGAGAAAGCGAGAAGCCGCATCTTCACCAAACCCTCCAAACACACGCAGCAGGGTGTAATCTGCACATACACGACACGGTGAAGTCTGTGTCATTAAGTACCTGCGCGCATGTGTATCACCCTCAGCGGAATTTCACCGACTTGGGAATTTTTAAGAAAGCACTTCAATTAGGTCGAGTTTTAAAAAAGAATAATTTCCGTGTCCCCTTTCTTTAAAAACTATTGCTTGTCTTGTTTTGTTTTTTAACAATTTAAACGAATAGCTTCAGTTCTGCATCAGGCATAAATAGTAGTTAAATGCAAAGTGACATTTTACAATCATCCACTTAAAATACCTTAATAAATTTGACAGTATTAAGAGCATATGGAAAAAGTGGGTTTTTTTTTAAGTCCCATATTTACAATTTTTTAAATGGCAGGCCATGACAGGATTCAAAATGTTTGCTAATTTAATAGATGAAAACAGTGTCTAGCTGTTTTCATAGTTACATTTTCTTGTTCAGAAGAGGTTTCCCTTTTAGGAAAAAAAGAAAACACATTCGAATCAGCTACTAGGCAGCACCATCCTGGGGTCTGCTGTTATTATCGCTGTATGGTGGCTGGAGTCCTTCTGGATGTCTTTTCCTAAAGGTTTAGACTAAGTGCTACTTGGGCATTAGGGAGCCATCGTAATCCATGGTTGCTTTAGGTTATCTGGTAGATCCATGGGAATTTTAAATAAGAGCGGGGCTAGGTAGGGTCGACCCTACTAACAACCATTTTAGAACTGGGGGAAAAGACCCTGAAATACCTTCTGTCATTCGTTTCAAAAATCGAAAAGAGAGCAAGAGAGAGAAAAAGAAAACCACTACTTTACCCAGAGGTCCTGCGATGGGTTGTGAAAGGGGCGGTATTCGGGCTTCAGAACCGCTGTTGGCCTCCTTCCTAGGCCTGAGGCTCAGAATATTTCTTACATCTAAAGAAAAATATCCCCCGTCAACCGAAGAGTCCCCTTTGGAGCTGTGTGTCAACACACAGTCTGATCCAGCTTTGAGGGGATTTTCCACCACTTTAAACATTTGGGGGAGAAAGTTATTCCTTTGGCTTGATGGCAGCTCGTTTCGGCGAGGGAGAGCTGTGCAGCACGTGTGGGGCGCTTGAGCCGAAGCATCATTTTCATTTGTTTCCGCAAGTGGGGTAAAAATCCACGTTCAGGGCCGCAGAACTGGATTGCACGTCCCAAGACCATTCCACATGTATGCTTCCAGACCCTGCTGTTTCTGAGACAGCTTTAAAGATTCTAGAATTCTCTGTCTATAAAGAAGCTCTAAGTCTTCAGGTTGGAGAGGTTTCCGTCAACTAGGTTCCTAACCAACCAATATTGTTTTCCATAAAACGATGAATATGGTGTTTTTGATTCACAATGACTTTCCTCTAACATCAAGATAAAATTGACTTCATCTGAAAATTCTGCACGCTAAGGCCGCTGGTTCCACCAACCCTGCAATATATACATATATACATGCATAGCATGGATTTGACAAAAACACATTACCTCCTGTGTATATTAAATAGAAAACATACATATGTATTATCTATGACTCTAAACACAGCACCTGATGTGTTGTTGGGGTCAGTCGGTAGTAGATCTAATACTTGTTGTTATTGTTATTGTTTTGATGGTGCTCGTTAGTATTAAATGTATATATTTCTTCCACAAATCAAATGGCAGCTTTGCAAGCGTGGGTATAAGGCTGCACACCACCCACGAGCGGTACTCGGCTCTGAGCTATCCAGGATAATTCTCCTTCTGCATCCGTACTATGGTCATTTTGTCGATATGAGATCTTTAAGCTCTCCATACTGACCTCCTAAGAGGTTTCTTCGAATTTCTGAAACGTAACTCTAGAACTCTAGAGTTAGCAAGGCATCTGAAACTTTTTATTTGCCGTATAGACTCCCCTATAGCCCTAATTAGGATGGTAGACCACCTTGGAGGGTGAGGGCCAGGAAAGAATGGTTATTTAAGAACACCTTCCAGACTGTAACAAAAATGTACAGCTTTGAAGCAGGTCTGCGGAAATCTGAGGCAGGGCAAGCACTGGGAAGACAAATCAAACTTGGCCATTAAAGAAAAGGAGCAAAACTTCATCACGTAAAGTACATTTTGTACCTCAACTCTAGAAATCACCTTAAGTTACAACATCTTGGGTCATCAGTAATTAGTGATACCGTATCTGTACAGACTCTACAAATATATATACAAGCACACACAAGCACTGATATGCAAATGTATACATGTATACACACATATAATATATATTCACATATATACAGGCACACGTATAACTTACATATATTCAAATTTGTTCCATCTGGAGCCAAAGACATGAGTACTAAATCTCTAAAACAAGGAGTCAAGGAGGTAAGACCTTTTGATTCTCTTGAAGCTGAAGAATTACAAGGAAGCTTGTCAACGCGAGGTGGCGCCCTTGATCTACTAATCCAGCCGAGGCCAATTCATGAGCTGTCAAAAGTCAAGGTCACAAATTGTCTTTTTTCGTCAAGGTCAAGGTTTAAGGCCTTTCCTAGTCCTGTCATTTCATCAAATATCAAAACCTGCCCTTTCAGACACATGCAGACCCAACAGTAGATTTGAAAGTACGGTGGAGCCTGGGCATCACTGATACTAAACAACTGAGTTTCATTCTGCACAGTGAGCCTGGGCATTTCTACTCTCTCTTCCTCCTTTCTTTTCTCTCCTTTTCAGAATGTCTAACGCTGTAACTTTCTTGAAGCACTTATCTAAATTTTCAGGATTTTAGTTATGAGGGATTTTTTTTCCTTTGGCTTAAAAAATTTGTAGTAAAAAAAACAAAAAAAGGCTGAATAGTAGTAGAAAAGAATGGTGCTTGGTTTGTATAGGACAAACCCGCTCCTTTTTCCTTTCTGTGCAGTGCACGTTTAGCATAGGAAAAGAATGAGTGTTTCCTTTAGATTTTAATGGCAGTGACTATTTTATTACCGTAATTAATAGCACTCTATCATTATCTACAGGTCTAAGGTTTTTTTTTTTAATTATTATTTTTAGTAGAAATGTTTGAAAAGCAGGTGCACAAATACATTTTCACAGTGTGCTGAATGTCTTTATTTACAAGAGAGCATTTGAGAGTGAATGTGAACAAAATTAATGTGCTGGTCGAAATAACTGCTTGATTAAAAGTGCGCTGTAAAGATGAATCCCTAAGCCTCCTCGTGCAGTCTTACAACACAATAAACAAGGAAAAAAAACGAATCCCTTAACAGATCAAAATATAGAATTGTAAACATCTAAATGTTTCCGGGGAATGGATTTCCGTTCTGAGTTTTCTAAAAAAAAAAAAAAAAAAAAAAGTAAAAAAGCAAAATTATTCTCCAGCAAAATGTTTGGTAAATTCTGGGGGGAAATACCAGTTTAAATGAAATATGGATTCTGTTCAAACCGAAGCCCACCATGTCCCGATGGACCTCTCAGGATATCTGATAAAGTGAATTCTACGGAACCTCTGATGCTTGAAATATTTTTTTTTTTTTGAAACGTTGTCAAATCCTTCGGAAAGTAAATGATACCAGGCCGAAAATATAATCCAAATGCCACAAAGTATGCTCGTTAGAAGCAATTTAAAATTATTGTCAGGAGGACATTCCCAACCTGGGTTTCCCTTGTAGCCTCAAAGGCTCAGCTGGTTGTATTTACTACCAAGACAAATGATCTTCAGAAAAGCTTTCTCTCCCTTTCTTCCTTCATAACCCAAGATCACTATTTCAGTACCTTCTTCTCTCTCCCCCCTCTCAATCTATACATGTTCTGCAGAATATACAGCAATGGTAGTCATTTCACTGAGATTTACCTGAGCAGTCACTTAACATGCAAAGGGGATGGCAATGGCGACCCAAGGACAAGCAGATGTCGACATCAGCCTCTTGCTTTTGTAACCAAGTTTTGGATTATTACCACATAACACAATATCCTGAAATATTATGGTCACATAAATACTTACAAGATTTCAGTAAATGCGTAACTTATCTGAAATTGCATATTTGGGGGTTGACGTTCGACTCTAGAGTTTGTCATTTAACGGTCCCGTGGGGTTGGCGGGAGAACTGGAAGTCTTTACCTTTTCTCAGAGTAAAGTTTTAAGAGTTGTAGATTCCACCAAGGAGAAAGAGATCCCCCTTAGGAAAGCAAAATGCCAGTGTCTTTCTCTTTCTCTTTCCCATTCTTCAGTTAATATTATTAAGCATTGTGTTCATTATCTGGGCAAAGCAACGAGTTCTGAAGCATTTCTTCAAGTTGCCCTCTGGCTCCCCTTTTTAATCCATTAACTAGTGGTCTTCAGTTTGTTGATGACTTTTTTCTCTTTGACCCTCCTGTTCTGGAACCAGATTGTAACCTGCCGCTCCGAGAGATTTGTCGTGGCTGATATCCTCCTCCGTTTGTCCTTGGTAATGAATTTGTTTGTAGCATATTCCCGTTCGAGTTCTTTTAATTGCACCTTGGTGTAAGGGACGCGCTTCTTCCTCCCCCGCCTGTAGGAGCTGGCGTCTGAGGGATGAGAAACCACGTCTGGAAGACAGGGAAGAAGGCAAGTTACACAAGGAGCAGACCCAGGCCAGGACGGGCGACAGCTCCGTCTAAGCCACCCGCCTTGCATCGCCCAGCTGCCTTTTGCCATGCATCGTACAATCCGGCCTTCCGCTAAGACCTGAAGGGTCGGTGGGGAGGGCGGTTAGTTCTGCACTGAAATGAAATAGCCCACGGCTCCAATGACCACCCCAGACGAACCATCCTGTCCACACAGCGCACTGTGTGTTCGCTTGATCGCCTGGCCCAGCGGCCCACACCTTAGCGCCAGGCTCAGGGGATAACACTTCTCTATGCCTGGCTCCTCTCTGTACACCCCGATCCCCAACACTTGATGCTTCTACACTGAAGTCATTTTTTTGAGAGAACGAATAAGGGCAATTTTGTAAACCGTTTCCAGGTCAATTTTCCATCCTGAAGTCGATGTCAAGGGCTGGGGAGGGCGGGGCACAGAGGGAGAAGGGAGCCAGCCAGGGTCCGCACAAGCGTCTTCCCAGCCATTCCTCACCCAGGGAGAGCCAGGAGTCGGCCCAACTCAAGGGCAGGGCGGGCCGCGCCAGCTAGCCGGGGTCGGGCTCCCAGGGGTGCAGCGCCCTCAGGGCAGGCCAAGGAGAGAGCAGAGGGGCACGAGGGTGACCCGGGAGCGAGCGGCAGAGAAGCTGGAGCATAGCCGGAGGACCGGGGTTGAGAAGGGGGCGCCATTTACCGGGCAGTGTGGACTTCCAGAGGTGGGGAGGCTGCGCCTGCTCTTTGGGGCAGTACATTTGGCCGTTCCAGCCGTTGGGCAGCGCCCAGGGCTGGTAGCTTTCCATGGGGAGACCCAGGGGCTCGTGGCGCGACTCGCCGGGGCCCCCGAGGCCGGGGACCACCGGCATATCCAGGTAGCCAGGCACGGGCTGATGGTGGTGGTAAGGCCCGGGCGCGTAGCCCTGGTGGTAGAAGGCGAACTCCTTGGCGCGGGAGCTGAACTCCTCGGCCGCCGGGCCGGCGGTATCCATGTACTTGTCCGCGAAGGCGGCGGCAGCTGCGGCGGCCGAGGCTGGCTGCGCGCACGACTTGATGGCGTTGGGGTGCGGGCCCATGCGGGCACACGGGTAGTAGCCGCTGCCGAAATAGCCGTAGGGCAGCGCCGCGGGCCCCGACGAGCTCTGCGCCGCCGCCGAGCAGGGACTGCACTGCTTGGCGGCCTCGGCGCCCGCCGGGCCCGCCGGGCCGGGGCCTCCAGAGGACGACGCAGCCGCGGCCGCTGCAGCCGCGGCGGCGGCGGCGGCGGCGGCGGCGGCGGCCGACGGGGGCGCCTCCCCCGGCGCGCTGTTGTAGGCAGCCGCGGCGCCGGGCGCCAGGGGCGCCGGATGCGCCATCAGGTTGCGGCACTGGTTGGCCGCGGCCGCGGCGGCCGCGGCGGCCGCCGCCGCCACCGAGAAGTTGCCCCCCGCGGCCGCGGCGGCCGGGTGGGGGAAGCCCCCGCCCCCGGCCCCGGCCGCCGCCGCCGCTGCCGCCGCCGCCGCCGCCGCCGCCGCCCCTTCCATGTTCTTGTTGAGTTCGTCGGCCACCAAGCCACCGCCGTTGTCGTAGAGAAACATGACGGTGGGCTCGATCCAGCGGGGGTGGAGGAGCACGGAGGCTGTCATAGCCCGAGCCGCATGGAGAAGACCCCAGTGGCGCTGTTTTAAAAAGCCCCCAAGAAGTGAAGAGCGCGCGGCGCGGGGCCGGGGCCCGAGCGAGGGGGGCGGATCGCGCCCCGCGGGGTCGCGCCAGGCGGCCGCCCATTGGCCCGCCCTCTCCCCCGCTCCGCCCACGGCGTATGCAAAGCGGGCGGCTCCAACCCCGGCTCTGCGCTGTGCACCCGCGGTCCCCGCCGCCACCCGCGCCGTCCCCAGCGCCAGCGCCCGCCGCGCGGCCACGCACCATTCACCCAGAAGAGAGGCGGGGGAGCCGGGCGGGTGGGGGCGGAGGACCCGGCGGGTGGGGTAGGGAAGGAAGGGCGGCCTCCTCGCAGCTCCCCTTCCCTTCCCCTATCCCAGAGGGGCCCAGAGCAGCGTAAAGCGGGGAGGGGACAGAGGCGCGCGGTTGGGTTGAGACGTGAAGCGGTGGGAATAGGTCAGGTAAATCTGCGGAAGGTTGGGGACGGGATGGTAGCGAAAACCGGGCGTCGTCCTGGCTGGGAGTTTCTTGGGGCCTCCGACGCTGTCTTCTTTCCAGGTATCCGGGAGTCTTTCTGCAGGGGGACCCCAGCGTGGACACTAGCGTTTTCTCGGCTTCGACAGCGTCACGATTTGGCTCTTTCCAGGGGGAACAGTGGCGGGGCATTTGCGGATGCGCCTGGCTCATGGGCCCCAGGACATTCCGCTGGAAAGCTTGGACTGTACCTAGGGAATCCCTCCCCTTTGCTGTCTGGAGTGTTGGTGGGCAATTTCATACACTCGTACTTAGGCCCCTAGGGTCAGAAGGACCCCCTCACACCCACACTGACACATGCACACAAGTGTACCCTCTGACATCCACGCACTTAGGCATAGAGACTGCTCCTCGGTCTGCCCCAGTGACCACTCTTCCTCCTCCAGAGACTTTGGAACAGTCTGTGCACTATTCTCTGGTGCTCCCATATCTCCAGCCCGGCTGGCCTGTCTTGGGAATTTAAAAGGAACAGCCCCAAGTGCTGGTCGGGAGCTCCCTTTCTGGCACCTAATGAGGCTACCTAGATCTTGGACGTGAGCTCATTCTTCAGGCACCTGGGCGCTCCCCTTTCCGCTCCATTTTTCCACAGGAGAAAGGGGCTCCGTAGTGCCACTTCAAGTAGGATTGGGGAGAGCATTGTCTCCAGCCTGCAGAGGGTGCCCAGTCGTCCTCTGTCCAAGAACCAGCCCGAGAAGCCTTTCCTCTGTGTCGGAACAGACCCTTTCCTGAGAGCATGGTGGGGTGTTGGTGCTGGAAAAGCCAAGCAGCCCCCCTTTTTTGGCGAGGGATTCCGGAGGTCCTGTTGCTTTTGGGTTACACACTTCCATTTCCAATGGTGGAGGCTGTGAGCTGGTCAGATGGCCAGAGGGGAGCATGCGTTCAAAATGAAAGTAGGTGTATACTATGGGAACATCAGGTTTGGGGCGCGCCGGGCTCCCCTTTCACACCAGGTGGATTGGTCAGCACCCAAGCGTGGACCTGCCCTCGGGTCCCAGCTTGCAGACTCAGCCAGAAGCTCAGGGCACTGCAAATATCCCCAGTCCATGTTCTGATCTGCTCGTCAAAGCTCCTGGTCTTCCCGCAGAGTCCGGACCAATGACCCTGGGCTCTGGCTTTTATCCGCCTTGATCCCCAGGTTTGCTCAGACCAGTGTAAGTGTTGTTCCATGACACCTTCTATGACACCCTCCTCCCAACATGCTCACACCCAGTGTGCCCTTTCCCTCCTGCCTTTTTAGTAGCTCCGGGTAAATATCGATTTGCCTCCAGTTTACCTCCTCCCTGAAAGGCCATTTGCAGACTAAGGAACTAGCCTCTGTAGGGACTCGATTTTTGTGTTGCTTTCCGGCCCGTTCACCCCCCTTCCTTCCTCCAAGTGGCATTGTAAAACTCACAGTGACAAAGAAACAGGGTAGGGTTCGAGGCCCCAGTTCCTGAGGACTTGAGGGCTGTTTTACATACAGGTCAGACACGGCTAGAGGCCAAGGTCAAGTTGAAAGTTGCAGTCTAGCCAGCAGGAGAACTGCCATGGAAGCCTGGAGACCCAGGCAGCTGCCTATAGGCCCACTGCTCACCTCCCTTCTCTCGCTCTTGACTCTTTTTTCCTTCGGAATTACTCTTTCTCGCTCTGTTTGGTTACCGGCATTTTTTTTTCTTTTTCTTTTTTCCTCTTTCTTTCTTTCTTTCTTTCTTTCTTTCTTTCTTTCTTTCTTTCTTTCTTTCTTTCTTTCTTTCTTTTCTGCCTTCGTGGAGATTTTGGGGCGGTGTTTACAGACTCTTCTTCTCTGCCTCCACCCCACTCTCTTGGCCCGGGCTTCGAGCCTCTTATGTTTTCCAGTCAGACCCAGAAAAACGAAAACACAGCTCGGGGAGCCCCCACCAACCGGCGCCTGTGCCAGCTCACCTCTGGCCATGGCGCAGCTGCCGGTGCACACAGCGGCCAAGGCCGGCTCCACGTTCCGCCCTCCCTCTCCCCACTTCACCGGAGACCGAGCCCAGCATGCAGAGGAAGGGCCCCAGCTCCACGGACTGCCAAGGTCGACTAGGTCCCTCCTCACCAAAAAACGGTGAGGCAAGATTTCATCTTGTCTGCAGAAAAGCCACGAGCAGGTTTGTCTGGGAGGGAAGGCGAGCAGGTTTGTCTGGGAGGGAAGGCGCTGGGGGAAGACTTTGGGTTGCATCTCGAGTTAGGTTTTGCTTCCTAAACTTGGCGGCTCCGCCAAGGAAGGGCTTCCAGCCTGAATTATTTATGGAGCTTTGTGGCGGATCTTTAGTGACCAACTAAGTTGAATATTTTCTTAGTTCCCCATACTTTCTATCAACTTTTAAACACTCTCAAGACATCATTACTTGGAGAGGGGCAGACTGCTTGTGCCCTTTTTTTGTCTTGGATCTCGATATATATGAAATGATTTTTTTTTTAACCAGGCAAGTCAGTGGCGTCCTGGTGTGCCTTCACTGTTTTTTTGTTTTTTTTTAAAGTCCGCAAGTCCTATTAGATATTGAGTTGCAGCCACCAACCAGTGAGGATAGTTTCTAGAATCTGAATGAGCTCTGTGAATCATTTTGGGTTTCCGTGTCCAGAATCCCTACTCAACTTTGAAGCAAGAAAAATCTCTCCCCCTTCTTGTTTTTCGGCCAAGGACATAAGAGACTCATTAATGGTTCCTAATATGATTTCTTAGCGTCTTACCCCGTCGGGCAGCTACCAAACTGACTTTCTGTGGGAAAAGAAAGGATGGGGGACTGTGAAGAACTGGGGTATGCCCTGGGAAGCAAGCAAAGCCTCTCTTTGCCTAAAGACAAGATCAAGATTCACTCGCCAGCCCAGCTAGTGGCATCTGACCCTCTGAGCCATTGCCCTGCTCTTTTGTCTGCCAGGCTCAGGAACTCCTATGGGACTGCAGGGAGGCACCATCAACCTGAACCCTGGAGATGACGGTTTTACCCTCAGACCCTTTGTGGGCGAGGCTGGGGAAGCTAGAGTCCCCACCGGGACCTGCAGGCAGCAGCGGCCCTTCAGCAAGAGGGCAGCAGGGGCAGAGGTGGGCTCTGTCTGGTGCTCCCTGATTTCCCCTGGAGGAGCCCTGAGTGGGCAGCGTGGGCAAGATCAGAAGGCGGCAGCTTAGTGGCTTGGCCTTTGTTCCAGGAGCTGCCAGACCCTTTCTCTTGCCAGATTCTTGGCAGGCGTGGCTTCTTACCTCCCGGTGGAGACCAGGGTGCCCTGCGGGGCTTTGGCTGCCCTGGAACCTCCTGCTGAAGAGAGAGACCTCTGCTGGGTGTTTTTTTTGGGGGGGGTGGTGGTGGTGCGGGGTATTTGCTGCCAGCCTGGGTCATGGGGCCCTGGGCTTTTGGGATTGGAAGAGAAAAGGACAAAAGGAAACCAGGTTTTAATCGGGTTTGATTTTCACTAGCAAATGAAATTTACCTGCTCTCACTTTAACTTGAGGAGGCTGTCAGCACTGCCCCTTGGCACTGTTTCTCTGCATCCATCCAGCATTAGGATAAACATTCCTCAGTTGGTTTAAAGACACTTTGTATTTCAGGATATTCATGTGTTTCTAATGTATCCAAGCAGCTTTACGAGCTGCGTTTGCAGAACATCTTAACCCTCTCTCTCCCACCGCAGGAGGGGTAGGGGGGCACAGAGATAATGGCGAAGGAAGAAAGATCCAAAGGCGGGGGCGGGGGGTGGTGGTGGAAGGGGGGAATGGCTGAGGAGCAGAGGCTAGCTAAGACAGAAAGAGAAAGAGAGAAAAGGAAAAACACCCAGATAACATCTCAGAATCTGCAGTCAACCAGACCGTTTAGGGAAGAGACAAGTGAGCACTGCTCTGTTTATCCTGGGCTTGGAGCCTTCCCCACCCTCATCCCCACCAAGGCAGGAGCTTAAGGAGAAAGGGTAGCTTCTGAAGAAATCTGGGTTGAAGCTGGCCGGTAGGCAAAGAAATGGCGCATCCCGAGTCCCTTCTGGTCAAGCTCTTGCTCTAGATTTTTGTGCATTTTGAAGCATCGATGAGGCAGCAAAAGACCCAAGACTGTAGGGGCCGTTTTGGACCGTGGGAAGCCACTTGGCACTGTGACGACCAAATGCTAACACGGTGAAAATGGGAGGAAGCAAAAGCTCCAGAAAAACCCACAGGACACCCCACCTTGCCTTTAAGATCTCCTCACCCCATGTACTGCGAGGAAGGCAAGGTTTTGGAGGAGGCCTGTCCCGCTGCCCCGTGGGTTCCTTCCAGTACCAGGCCGCCAAGGCCACCGGTGCACAGCGCCTGGGAAAAGCGGACGCCCAGGGAGGACCCCAGTTCCAACGCTGTCCTATATAGTGTTTTCCCCCTAGAAAGTCCTGAGGTGGGGGGAGGGAGCCTTCTTCCCCTTTTAGAACAACCGACCCCAGGTCCCAGGCTCCCTGGGAGAGCAATTCCCTCTGCACGGTGCCTGTCACGGGAGCCCGGGTTCCCCAGGGTTGGCGCAAACTTGGAGCGAAGGGCGCGTGGCCGCCCTGGCCCTGGGGGAGGTCGGGGTGATCCGCCGGTGGTGGTGGTGGTGGTGGTGACGGTGGCGGTGGCGAGGGGAATGCAGCCTGGCCCTACGGGGGCGGGTGCCGATGGTCTGCTCTTGACCGGACCTGGAAACGCAGCATTCGCTTAAAAGAGGTAGCACGCGTTAAAAGCAGGGAGAACTCAGAGCAGCGCTCGGCCGGAAGAAGGAAACGCCTTCTCGCAGTTGGCGGCGGGGGTACCGGCCCGCTGGACTGCGGGGGCCCAAGCCACCCAGAGAGTGAGCTCCCCGTCGCTCGGCCCCGCGCGCAGGGCGAGCGCAGCGCGGCCCCGGCGATCCTGGGCGGCTGCGTCGTGAAAAGGGCGTGAGGTCGCCGGCCCCGCCGCCGTCTGCCCCTGCCAATGCCCCGAAAAGAGTCCCACCCGCCGGCCTCCACCCGCGTCGCAGCCGGATGCTCGCGGCCCGCCGCAGAACCGGAAACCAGCGCCGGGCTGCCGATTCGCGCTGTCGACAAACAAATACACCGAAGACGTCCGAGCGTCCGAAGGAAACAGGGGTTGGGGACGCCAGCCTGGCCCCCGCGGAGCCCCGGCTTTCTCGCGGGGCGCCCGGAGCAGGCCGCCCGGCGGCCACGCGGCCTGGGCCCGCGGGAGCCCGTCGCTGCTCGCAACCCCGAAGACTCCCGCGTCTGCGACCCGGGTTGCGAATTCTCAGCGCGCAGAGCAAGCGAGGGAAGGAAACTCACCAGCGCAGCCACAAGCAGGGGGGACAGAGCCGAGGATGCGACGTGTGACCAGCCCCTTGCGGCGCGCTGAAAGCCGCGATCATCATAACGACGCGTGTGCCTCCATACGCGCACACAGATTCGCACATCAGATGCGCGCACACACGCCGTAAACGGGGACATCCAACGTCATGTGGGTGGAATACGGGCATCACACGGAGCCCCGAGGAAAAAGATCTCACCCAGTCGGACCAGCCCGGTGACATACTTTGGGGCGGCTGGCAGCTCCCTACCCGTTCTGAGTTTTCCGGCCACTCTCCATTCCGCCCCTCGTGGCTTTGTAAATACACCTGTCCCCAGTGGGAGGCGAGCCCCTGGCCGGCGTTCACCTGGTTCGGGCGTTCTCCCCAGAAACTCTGGCTGGCCCTGGGAACCCGCGCCGAGCCCGGCAGGAGCACCGACCCTGCTCGTGGCGCCCCAGCCGCTCCTTTGTCCCGCCGCTCCAACCCCACTCAGCCCAACGCCCAGGGAAAACGAAGCAGCTCAATAAAAACTTTTGATATTAGTTTTTATGGGTATTTACACTCTAGTCAGGGGAGCTGAGTACGGAAGCTCCATTAATCAGCCCCCAACCTCGGGTTTGGATGCTCGGTTTATGGGTTGGGAAAGGGAGCCTGCCGGAAAGAACGCCTAGGAATGGCCGGCTGATTCCGGAGAAATGAAAAGGGAGTCAGGTCATTTTCCGTTCTTGGAAAAAGACTAAATGGGTACCTCCAGGTGCTACCCAACTGAGTTTTTGTTCGAAACCCCAGGCTGGGATAATTTTTTCACCTTTGCCTAACACAACCTTTCAAAAAATCTTTTTGTTATGGAATTTTCCAAACACACACAAAAGTATCATGAACCGTTGGATACCCAATTCCTAGTTTCAACCACAATTATCATTTTATCTTTTATGTTCCATCGTCCACTTCTACTGTTTTTTTCTTTTTCTTTTTCTTTTTTTTTTCTGGAGCATTTTAAAGTAAATCCCAGACATCGAATCATTCCACTCCCAACAGGATTTTGAGGATAAATTTCAAGGTTGAGCAATACGACTCAATAAAATGGAACTCTTCCTATGTCTGAGGGTAAGCAGTCAGTGTGTTTGAACTTGAATTGTTCCAATGACAATCTAGAAAGAACTTGGGGGTCCACCCAAGAGAAATCTGGGCAAAAAAGGGGTTTGGGAGTGTGAATGTATTTTGCCTGAAATTTTATATGTCTCTTCTTAATCGAAAATATCTATGCATGAGGGAGACTTATGTTACCTTTTCCCATGAGTTTGTTATCCTTTAATGGAAGATTTGTTCAGCTGCTTTAGGGTCTGGAGAGAGATGGTAGCCATGCCTCAGTCCTTTCTATGATCCAAGTTAACTTATATCCCCTTCTGATTGGACAAATGACCTTATCCCATATCAACACACCTCTTTCCCTGGTAGGAATCATGAAGGGGTTTCTCCTGATTGAGCTAGTAAGGAAATGTGTGTACTGGACCGGGAGCTTATCCCAGCAGCCAAAGTTTTCAGGAAGAAATGCCGTTCTATGCATTTTTAAACTCTCCTCAGCAGTGAAAGATTTTTTTTAAATTAATAAAGGCATTGGGGTGTGTGTTGCTTTGTTTTAATTGAGTGGTCTAATTGACAATCAGCGTGATCCCCCCCTGGGAACTATGAGGGTGATCTAACTAAAAGCCTTGGCGACTTTAGAAAGCAAAGAAGCAAAAATAGAAAACAGTAAGCTGTTGAATTTGACAAGTCCTACACCAGGCAGCTGCTTAAATTCTAAGGCCACTCATCTGCGTGAATACCGGTCGTCCTTTCTGTGGCAGAGCGTGGGTTATTTTACATTTACGTTGTTTGTGGTTCCTTAATTATCTTTTGTTTTGTTTTGTTTTTGAGGAGTTTTAAATCCCTGGATGCTTTTACTCTGGAATGCTTCTACGCTAGTCATATATGCTGAGATAACTGCTTACTGTATTATAAAAGAGCTATTTGTCTAAACTTACAAGGGGTGTGTAATTTAAACAAGAGGAGAAATTATATGCACAGATTTTGTATAATTCTCTGATAGTTCCAACTGTACCCAGCAAAAGTCCTTGGGGACATTGGTCGCGCGCGAGTCGCTTCCTTGCAGGTTGTGGGGCATTAGAGCAAGATCGAATCCTGCTGGTGCTCTGGGAACAGCCCCTCCTTTGTCGAGGATCCCTGGCCTCCTGGCTGTAGGATGGAGTTCACCACAGGGTTAGGGTTGGGGTCAGGGTCAGGTTGGGGACTGCAGAAGTGAGAAGATCCTGAGGAAGAGGGAGACAGAAGAGAGATGCCCCCCAACAGCTGGGAGACCAGGAGGAAGGGAGAGAAGGGAAGGCAAAAAAAAAAACAAGAAGCAACGAAACCAGAATTTCCAACAAAAAGTCAAGCTACGTCAACCCAAAGCAGGCCTGTGTTTTTAAAGATTGCAGAAACCTGTTCTCTCGGGAAGCCTATTCTCTGAAGCCTGGCCGGGGAGGCCCCCACTGGTGGTGAGGAGGGGACCCTTAGGCTGCAAACGTCCTTGCGATTTCTTTAGCTGCACAAAAATAATCTTGAGATTATTGATTGGGGTTCAGAGTTAAATATGGGCATGCCCTTCTGTCCACAGGAGAGCCCAAGCAAGGAATTCTGGCTGGTGTCAGCTGCCCCAGGATAGGTCGTGAGCCAGACTTGGGACAATCCCTCAAGCCTGCTAGCAATTACATGCTCTCAACCACTTTTAAAAAGGCCATATTTCTTTACATTTCTAGGACCTAATGTGGGGTTATGTCAGGTCATGGGACCCTTGGCTAGTGCAAAGTAATTTGATGTCACCGAGAGCAAGCATACTCGTTTGTCACCCCGAGGAATAGACTTCGCCACGGGACGGGGCTGAGAGCAGAGCAAAGCAAGGTTGGCTGGGACTGTGGGACCCAGCCAGAGGGGGGGGGGGGCGGTGCTGGCTTGGGTGGGCTGGGAAGGAGCTTTCAGGGTCATGTGAGTCAGTGCAGGGGACTGAGGGGACAGCTCTATGCCAAGCACACGTATCCATACTGGCCCATTGAACTCATGTGGAACCTTGACTGCTCTGGGCTCTTGGATCCCAGATTCGTTTGCTACAGGATCCAAGTCTTAGTTTTTTCAATTCCCTGAAAGTAAAGCTGGTTAATCCAGCTGCAGTCCTTCCTCCCACCTCCCACCCACCGCTGCCCCAATGCTCTGTACCAGATTCAAAAACACCCAAGGGAGACTCTGAGGAACAAGATTCATCCACCTGAGAGGTGATGAAGAGGGGAGGGCCAAAGGGGCCATAACCCTGACGATCCTTTGGAGATGCACTTCGGTGTATGCTGGGGCTGGCTGACATCTTGGCAAAGGGCTTTAAGGCATTTGCCTAGAAACATCTCATTCACTATTTCCAGTTAGTTTCAGATTATGAGGGGGTGGGAGGAGAACACGAAGCCAAAGAAATGGGTTTCCTGAGCCTTCCTTTGAGAATCAGGGGGGATCCAAGCCCTGAGTATGGGCAGGTGTGGGGAAGGCACCTAGATGGGGAAGAGGAGGAGGAGGAGGAGGAGGAGGAGGAGGAGGAGGAGGAGGAGGCGGCGGCCACTTCAGACAACTGTGGATCGAGCAGAAGATGGGGTCCTCTGACAGAGGGCAACTCTTGGCAATCATCACTGTCCCCTGTAGTCCCCACTTCAGGGTCTGGAAAGCTTCAGCGGAGCCCCCCTGCAGGGTGCCTCATCATGGCTCCATAAAATCCTGGGATCCGCACAGTGAAATGTGGTGCTTACATATCCCTTGGTGATACAGAAGGCATCCTGGCTATGCTTCTCCTCCCTGACGATTGTAAGATGATGTAACGCCACCATAAATAGAACCAGAGGGGAGAGCTTAGATCCAGCCCAAACGGTCAGCCAGGAGGCCCCGAGGAGGGATGCCCTGCTTTAAATAGGTGACGTGGGCCAACAGAGGGGCTTCAGTTGGCATCTGTGAGGCAGATGGCACAGAGTACATCTATCATTCTGCCTGCCTTCAGGTTACACAGAGGCGTTGGTGAGGTGGCGAGAGCTACGGTAGGAGACACACGTGGGGCTCATTCCCAAAAGGCTGTGAGAGAGCCCCCAGCCCCCACCTCCCGAAGTCAGTCTGGCAAGAGGAAGCAGTCAGGCCAAGTCCAATGGCCTCATGAAAGAGGTGGGGGGAAAATACTGCCTGCTCACCCAGGAAGCTGGGCTCCTATAGCTCTGCAGTGTGTCTGGCCATCAGCAGCCTGCAGGTGGCTAGGTGTCAAAGGCAACTGCTGGGTGGGATGGCCTCCAGCCTCACCTGGATTCTGTGATGATCCCTCAGTCCCCAGAGTCACTCAGGACCCTCGAGGAGATGGGATCTATGGTCGCTCCAGGACTCCACCCTCCCTGGGTTCTGGAGCCCCAGGAAGAGTTCAGTGGGAATCCAGGTATCCTGGGCCCCATGAGCCCTCGCCTGGCTGACCAGGACCTCAACCCGGAGAGAGGAAACGCAATGAGAGCTGGACCTTTCCTGGCCAAGTTGGACAAAGCGGCTCGGGCCCTGACTAGGGATCTTGAAGACAGTTGCCTGCTTCAAAAGGAGACCGAGGAGAGAGGGTTGTCTCTTCGCTGCCCTCCCACCACCTAATCCAGGGGCAGTCGAGTAGCTAGGGCTGAGGCAGAGGATGCGCGCAAGGCTGGCTGTAGTTGCGACCTCTTCCCACTAGATGTCTTCCCAGTTAATCGGAATTGAAGGGCGCTCTCTGCTCCCGGTGCCCGAGACTCGGTCCCCCCCACCCCCGCCCGCACCCCCGCCACTTTTTGAAGTCGCGTTCCATTGGGAAAGCAAAGCTTTTTCTTTCTTCTTAAGGCGCCCTCCCTGCCTCGCGCCCCAAATCCTGGCTCTGGAAATCCACCAGAATCAAATGCTGGCTCCCCGCGGGCTCGGGCTCCCGTCGGGACCTGCTCACGCCTTTGGAATCTTTATGACCTTTGATGTGTTTAAATAACATGGCCAGGCTGAGTACACACCTCAGATTAAACTTTAATCGGCTACAGTCAAGGTCGCCCAGGTGGTAAACGCCATTTCCTCCGACATCTCCTGGCTTCCACTGTGGGGTGCAAGGTCTGGGGCTAAGGCCCCCGCTGTGCTCTTCCCCCCTCTGCCCAGGCCTGGATGGGAGTCAGGATGAAGGCCATCCCATCGGGCTCCAAAGAGGACTGAGGAAATAGGATCGGAGGCAGACACCCAGGGTGGGCTAATGACCCCAGTGCAATTTTTTATAGCTACTAGACAGAAGGGTTAAAAATTCTAAGAAGCACTCCAATTTCCCCCCAAGTGCAGAGAAGTGCAGGCCCAAAGTCGTATTCAGTGCCTGGATTATTTCCCGCCCCCCTCCCCCGCACAGTTCTGGTTACCCAAGAAAGGTTGGGGGGTTGCGAGTAATAATGGTGCAGCTAAATTAGCTGATCATTTTGAAGGTTGCCAACCCAGGTGGAGGCAGGTCAGAATCTACCCAGGCCACCATGGCCCTTCTCCTTGTCAGGCTTCACAAAGTTAACTTGACTTTGAGCTAAGCTGGGTCACCAGGTCTGAATATATATATATAATTAATATATATAAAATATATAATATAAATATATATATATATTATATATATATTAGGTAACCCCTACACCCAACATGGGGCTTGAACTCATGACCCTGACATCAAGAGTTGCATACTGTTCCCACTGAGCCAGCTAGGTGCCCCTGAACATAACTTTCTGAACCAATACACTCATCATGGAGAGTTGTCTCGGGCAGTTATTTAGGAAGAAAATTCAAAGCCGGAACAGTATGTACAGCAAGGGCTACCGTGGTGCTTTAAAAAGTGGGGTGTGAGGGAGCCTGGGTGACTCAGTGAAGTGTCCAACTTCGGCTCTGACCTTGTACTGTTAGCGAGTTGGGACCCCACGTGGGGCTCTGTGCTGACAGCTCGGAGCCTGGAGCCTGCTTTGGATTCTGTCTCCGTCTCTCAAAAGTAAATAAACATTCAAACATTTTTTAAATAAATAAAATAGATAAGAAGGGGAGTGTGTACATAAGGGGTAGGAGGATAGACAAGAAATCTCGGTAGCCGTGGCTTCCTCTGGGGAGAACTTGGGTGAGAGGGTCTGGTAGAGAATTCACTTCTTGCTGTACGGAGTTTTTTCTATTAGTTGTAACGCGGCCCAATTTTATGTGTTATCCACGGGGGTAATGCTCGTCAGAAAACAGAGTGCCCCAATTGATTGTGTCGTGGCCAAACATTCCTCTGGGGGATCCCCTCCACACATCAAACCAGACTTGGATTGGGGGGAGAGACACTGAAACAAGTTATCTCAGAGCTTAGACCTTAGCCTCCCAGACATCTGCTCAGACTTCCACCCTCTGGGAAGACGCTAGTTTCACCCTGACCTGGATATGAATACGCCAGCCCAGTCTATAAAGTCCAACCATTCATAGGAAGAGAACTCCATTGTCTCAAAATGAATTAAAGCCTGATCATAAATTTTTCCCCCGACCCCCGGGTGTCTGAGTCCAAGGGCCCTAGGTGCTCCTTCGGGCTAGAGATTCATTCCCACAGCTGCTGGTCAGAGTGTGAATCCCAAATACCCCGCACGTGTGTATTTGGCTGGTCACTGCCCCTCCTCTAGTATCAGGAAGCTCCACATACTTGACCGGGGTGTCGACTTCTTGAGTTAGGGATAGTAATATTATCACTAACTAAAGTTACTCTTCAAAGGACTTCTTCGCGGAGCCTTTTGGGGGCTAGTAATCCTCCGTATCTTGATCTGGGTAGTAGTTACACAAGTGTATACACACATAAAAAGTCAGCGAGCTAGGTGCTTAAGATTTTTATGCTTTGCTATATGTAAGTTATATGGTAATAAAAAAAATTTTTTTTAAAGTGCTTCCTCATAACGACCTGCGAAGTAGGTCCCGGGGTTATTATAATCTCTCCATTTTACGGACAAGGCAAGTAAGACTCCAGGGAAGTTAGAAGGTCGGCGGCCTCCACGGGAGAACCTAACTGGCTCCCAGTTTCCTCCTCCGGGTCTTGCTGCTTGCGAAGAAAACATTTTCTTTTCCAGCCCGTTTCTCAGGTATCAGTCTAGAGACGCGCTTCCCAGGGTGGTGAGGCCGGAATGCCGGCAAACAGCGCCTTTCTTCAAATTCTTTAGTTTTTGAGTAGGGAGAAGACGGGGAAGGCACTGTGCCCAAAGGCTGTGAGGCCTGCTCCCGTCCCTCTAATGAGAAAGGCGGCCTCCGGGGCTCGAAACATATTTTCCCCTTATTCCAGTCATCCCTGCCCAGGCGCACCCCGCAGGAGACCCCAGGCCCGGGAGACTTCTCCAGGTGGCCGCATCGTCCCGCCTGGCCCCCTTCTCCCCTCCCCCCCACTCCAAAAATCTCAAAAACCCAGGCAGGGGGTGGGTGGAGCAGGGGTGTTCTGAAATAACGGTGGCTGGAGTTAGATGGCCGAGGACATAGAAAGCGATTATTTATTCCAGGCCCAGTCGCAAAAGGCTTCCAAAAATATCGAGCCGAGATATTTTATTGTCCCGCCTGTCTGCAGCCTGTAATTATGCGTTCAAGATGTTTAATGTGTGCAAATGCATTAGCCGCTCTCGCTGGTGAAAAGCGTGGCTGCGAGCGGGGGAGAGGCGAATCTGGAGATGATTATGTCGCCCAGTCAACAAACATTATTCTGCTCTTACTGTAAACGGCCCCGGCCACCTTTACGGGGCACCTTTACGAGAAACCAGGAAAAGTTTGAGTCCCTCGTAGAGCTTAGGCGGACAACCCGGCTTCTTGCTTTCTTCCCCTCTCTCTCTCTCTCTCTCTTTGATTTCCCTCCCGTATTGTTCGAAGTGTCTCTGCCGCTGTGCCAAGTTCAGGGGCGCGCCGGGGAGAAGGCGCCCGCGGAGGCGCGCAGGGGGCTGCCTGCGCGGGTCCGCAGAGCCCGCGGCCCCCGCAGGCCAGGCCTGGCATTGGGAGGCGGCGGGGGCTGGTGGCCTGGGGCCCTCGCGGCTGCGGGCAGCCCCCACCTCGCGCAGAGTCCGGCCTTCGGGTCTCTTCGGCACCCTCCTCCCCACCTACCCATCAGGGCGCCGGGCCGCGCACCCGCACCCCCCGCTCCGAGTGTGCTCCGGGTTGAAGGGCGACCGCCAGGCCGAGGCCCTGGGCCTTGGAGCGGTTCTCGAAAAGCGCAGGCCCAGCCTTTAACTGGGGCGGGGTGCAGGGTCGGCTCTCACCGGGCTGACCCGGGGTGAACTTGCTATTTTGAGTCCCGTGTGCTAAGGGGCCGGGAGAACAGCTGGGGCGGGGGACCCCCGCCTCCACCGCCGGGCCGGCACGTCCGAGCCCAGGGGCAGGTCCGAGCTCCCCACCCCCGCCGGGCCAAGGCCTGCGACAGGGGCTCTCTGCTAACCTTGTAAGGGCTTGCGCTGGCACCTCCCACTCCCACCCTGCGGCACATACACCTCGGTCCCGTCCGTATTCGGGCGGCGGCTCCGCCCGCCGAGAGAGAGTGACCAGTGCAGGGACAGCAGTCCCAGGCCGCGGCCGGCCTCCTTCGGGACAAAGGCGTACGTGTGCCCCAAAGTAACTCTCGCCTTCCCAAATTTCCGTTTCGGCTCTGGCTTTTAGGACAACAACAACAAGGACCCGGGGCAGGGGCAGCGCTCAGTCGGGGTAGCAGGCGGGGTGCGCCTCTGGCTCGGCGGTCCCCGACCCCCCGGAAGCGAGAACCCCCTCGCGAGGCTGGTCCGGGGCTGCCGCGGGTGCCCCGCCGGAACCTGGGCTCCCCTGCTGGAGGCCCGCAGGCTCCCGTACGGAAATCAGTGGGCCTAGGCTCCCGTTAGCGCAGTATTCCGAGGTGGGCCTCTGCGCGCTCATTTCTCCTTAGGAAACGACCGCATTTTGAAACTCATTTTAGGCCACTGATTAACAAAACAAAACAATCTGGCGGTCACTTCGCGCTGAGGGGCACTTAAGAATATCTGTGTGGGATCCAGGGTGACTATTCTGAAGTCCCGCGGTGCTGTGGCCGGCTCCAGGGTAGGGAGAAGAGGCGGGTGTCGAAGGATCTGGGTGGATGACATAATCCCAGGGAGGGAAATACCGAGAAGACAAACAAAACCTAACAGACGTGATTGTTCCTGCGCCCAGTACATCATCCAAGGAGAATCCCTCTGGGGTACAGTTATCTACCAATGGCGGGAGGCGGTCCCAGAAATGGGTGCTCCCAACCTCCCCCTTGAGGCTGTAGGCTCTGGCTGCAGGAAATGAAGCGGAGAGGGAAAGCCTGGTGGGGGTCTTGGGTGGCTTCGGCCCCAAATTAAACTCCAAGCCTTGGATGCCAAGGCTCCCAGACCTGGAGGAGCGAGTTGGTTCGCTGACAGCCGCCAGAAAGTGGGGGACAGCAAGACCCTGGCAGGACGTGCGGACTAAAGCTCTCAGACTCCCTCCCACAGTTCTTCCTCTCTCCTGGTGTGTGTCTTCCTTACTGTCCTCTCATCCCCTGCCCCAGGGGGTTAGGCCTCCAGGTACAAGTGGCTTTGCTCCCAGGCCCTGCTTGGATGGGAAAGAGACACTGGGAAGTTTGAGGAAGGGTCTCAGTAGTGGCTTAGATTTCAGAGACCCCGGGAAGTGACTACCGGCCAAAGACCCCAAAAGAAATTTTAGCCGCATTCAGTGTCCCACACGCTTGTGGCCGGGAGGACCTAAAACAAACAAACAAAAAAAGGCCATTTTCTAACCCAGAGATTCCTGGTTGCCTGAGAGGCTAAGCAGAATTTTGTCAGCTGAAGGGGATATGTGGGGAAAAGCCACTGTTTCCGCAGATGTCCCGGCTCTGTTCAAATTCATTGCTCACAGAAGGAGGGCATGTGTGCTGTTACTGCTCTCCTGAATATAATTTTCCCGTCTTTCTCTCATGTAGTATCAAGGGTTCTAAATGTCCTCCAAACAGTCCTGTGTTTGATCATCCCTATGGGAAGTGAATCTGATGAGGGCCTTCCTCCTCCTCCTCCTCCTCCTCCTCTGTCCTCCAGGCCCCTCAAAAGAGCCCGCAGAAACTCCGAAAGGCCCAGGGGGAGTCTCTTGCCGCTGGAAATGACTCTGCCTGGGATGCAGAATCCAGAAATAGTGAGTGGTTTCTCTTCAAAGTCCTGTGGCTGCCAGGGGAACTCCCTTGCAGCTGCACCCAGCCGGGGAAAGGGGCGGGCTCTCAGGAAAATGGGTGAATAGGGCCACCTGGAAAATTTCGCTTTCTCAGCTCTCTGGATTCCCTGGAGGAGGAATTCTCTGCTTGGGAGTGATCGCTGCCAATTCCAGTTTCCAGATTTGGTTTTCCGGCCCAGGAAAATTGGGGCCTTGTTTAATTCTTTTCCTAGAAGTTATATGCTCCTTCTTCGACTTTCTGTTTTCTATTAGCCAAAGGGAGACTTCACGTAAGATAATCTCGGTTTCTCCCTCCGACCTCTGAAACATGTAATTTGGGGGAGATATTGTATTTAAAATGCCAATCCCCCGTAATGAGCCCGGCGCAGCAGTGCGAGCTCCCACCCTCCCCTTAATGAACAGAGCTGTCGAGAAATAATTTCACTTTGATCTAGTTTGTGACCTGATTTTTTGGCTTAAAGAAGACTGGGCGGCTAATTGGATTCTTCAGTTGCCTTTAATCTCCACCTCAACACTTGGAACCTGACCAAGCTGAATTAAAACGAGTCTGATAAACAAGATGTAGCTGGTTCCCAGGTTAACAGCAACGAGAAAATCCCCCCCACCACTGTGGGGTTTAATGATCACAGTGTGGTTGGCACCTCACAAAAAACATGAGGCTGTAGGCCCCCAGAACCTGCAGCACGGAAGTCTTCGGGTCCTTCCCCCTTCCCTCCCGACACCCTGGATGTGGTTTAATTAGAAAGAGAAGGCCGGGTCGAGGGAGGTGGGGAAGAGCAACTTACAGTTGGTGAAAGAGGCAGGGTTGGGGGGTTCATCTCAAAGGGAGGCAGGATGTTGAGATTTTTGTCCCTGGGAGAGGAAGCAGGCCGAGCCTTTGAGGGCTGGACAGTAAAGATTGCAATTTGAATTTCCAACTGTGTTCCAAGAGTGAGGGGGTGCGGGAGGGAAATAGGATATGAGGGGCAGGGTTATACAGCCTGAGGGGCTGGGAATCACGGGTTTTATTTAATCTTTTCAGATGCCAGGGTTTTGTGTTCTGGAGGCAAAGCCGAAGGAGGAAGGAGTTGGCTGGGACCTCCCCGTTCTTAGCGTGGGGCCTGACAAAGGGTTCTCTGAGCTCCCCTCCTGATGCTCTCACTGGCTCTCTGCTGAAGAAGCTGGAGGAATTCGGAGACATTATTTCCTCTGAGGCAGTGGGAGTTTGGTTTACGTCGGGATCTCTCGCCCTAGACACTGTTGACATTTGGGGCTAGATAATTCTTTGCCGTGGGGGCTGTCCCGTACACTGGAGGACGCTTAGCGGCGTCTCTGGTCTCTATCCACTAGATGCCAGTAGTGCCCACCCCAGTTGTTGACAATCCAAAATGTCTCCGGGCACTGGCGAAGGCCCCCTGGAGGGGCCGGGGCCACAACTGCCCCCAGTTGAGAACTACCAGCTTGGATCTCCTTGACGCAGGCATTTCTGAGGGAAAAGGGGAGTGCTTTGCTTGAAAGGATCTTTGTGGGGTTTCAGAGAGCTGGGGGAGCAGGATGGGAGAGTCCTTCTTCTTCTTTGACCTCTCGGGGCCATTTGGATCGTGGACGCCTTTTCAAGGGCTGTCTTAAACCTCCATTGCAAAACCTGCATGAAGCACTTAGACAGACATGTAGTTTCCAAGGCACATAATCCAGACCTTTAGACTCACTGACTCGAGGGTGTGTGTGTGTGTGTGTGTGTATTTAGCATAGATGCTGGGAGGGGGGATCCAGGACACTCACTTTTTCCCGTAGCCTTGAGTAGAAGAAAGCTCTTTCCTTAGCACACCTGGTCTTGGAGTGGGAAATGGCTAAGCTTTTTTTGTACAACCTGAGCTGTTGAGATTTTCAGGGAAGAGAGAGCCTATTGCCAAGGCTGGGTGAGAGGTGGCCTCCAGGATACTCAGGCAGATTCTGATCCAGTAAGTGGCCACATACCTCTGAAGCCGTCTCTTTCCTCCAGCTCTGAGACCGCCAATCTGACTCTGAGCAACCTCTTCTCGCCTAGATTTTCTGGGAAGTGTCAGGCCCAGGCAAGTATGCATTTGGCATAATTTATTGAACATTAGGTGTTATTATTATCACGCTGATGGAAAAATAATAAAAGAAGAATCTGACCACAATCCAGCCATCTCAACCAAATCCTCCTTCCCCCCCTTTTTCCTCCTCTCTTTCCTTCTTCCTTCCCTTCCTTCCTTTCTCTTTCCTTTGAACTTTCCTTCCAGAATGTGTCTACATACATACAACACAAATGAAGAAAAGTAAAGATTGAGAGCAGTTGGTTAATTCTCGGGATAATTCTGTCAGGCTTGAAAATCGATACATGAATAGGGTTAAATTGGGTGATCCTTAGTCTCTCCTGTAGAACAGATTATAACCACCTAGAAGGAGCTAGGCATCTTTAGGAGTCAGGGTCTCAGATGTACTGAGCTTTAGGTACTTGACAAAAATCACCGATTGCGTGCTTACAGAGTGCTAATCACTTTACAAACAGTACCTCACTTAATCTGCTTGTCAACTCTAGGAACTATTATTACCATCGCTTCCAACTCACAGATGGGGAAACAGAGGCACAGTCAGGTTTGGTAACTTGCCCAAGCTCGTCCAGCTAGTAAGGGGTGACACTAGGATTGAACCCAGGCATCGGGTCCAGGGGCCATATTTTCAACTGTTAGTCTCTGCTGCCTCATATGAATGCGTTGGGGAGAGACAGTGGCCCAGAGGACAGAAGTTGGCGAGGTGGGCATCTCTGTGCTTCAGCAGATAGACGCTGCTCTGGAAGCCTCCCTCTGAGCTTCAGAGCTACAGTCTCCATGGACGGTGGGTCTATTAATAGAAGCTTTTTCCGATGATCCAAAGTAAGTTATGGGTCGTGTAATGCATAGCCCCGGTATTTACTACCTCAGGAACACAGGAGACGTAATGAAGGAGGGAAGGTTGTAATTGTAGAAAAACATCAATTCTAGTAACAGAAATCGGTGGCAGCCAGAGACGTTCTCCCCAGGTTTCCGGCCCTGCTGGTGGCCCCTCCACCAGACTCCATGCAGGCAGGAACCCCCCAGGGGAGGAAAGGGGCCTGTTATAGGAGTCATCAACCTGTCACCACGCCTAGGGTGAATATGGCTTCTGAGTTGGGGGGGGGAGGGGGTGGAGGCTTAGTCTTTAGCACCGGCAGCTGCAGGAATGGGGGGAGGGGCGGCGTGGGGAGGGGGTTGGGAGGGGAGGCAGGAGGTGGAGAGACCTTCTGTACCTACTGCGGGGGAACAGACATTTATTGAGTCCACGAGGCCCCGTGCTAGGCAGCACTTGGCGTTTAACAGGAGCGAGGAAGGTGATACTTTCCCCCGGCGGCGTAGAGTCCATAATTGCGTGCTTGTCTGGGTCTGTGTGTGAGAAAGATGGGGCAACACAACTGCCTAAATGATGGCACCGGGGGCTGAGATAAGAACCCAGGGAATATCAGTACGAACCACGTGCTGAACTGCGGGGGGTCTGGTGGGGGCAGACGCAAGGAGGCTGAGGCACCTTCCTGGTCCCACAGGGTGTCCCTGACCCCAGGCAGGCAGAGAGAGGGACTCTCTCCGCTGGAGATGCAAGAGGAATGTTGGGAACGTACTTTGGCTAAAGGGGAGGGGCAGGGAAGGGAAGTATTTGTCCAGCACCCACTATGTGCTTTGCCAAGATTCTCTCGTTTCACCCTCACCGCACCCCCCAGCAGTTGGGCATTGTTGGTGTTCCAGTTTTGCCGATGAGGAAGCCGGGGCACAGAATGAGTGACTTCTGCAAGGTCCCACGGCTGGGTGGCAGAGGCCAGGATCTGTGCGACTCGCTCAGTCACTCTGCGCCAGGTCCACGGGCGAACTTGGGCATTCAGTCCAGTCCAGGTAAAGGGGAGCCCAGGTGGGAGGCTTTCTTTGCGGTCCGCGAGAGAAAAGGCTGTATCGTTCCTACAGTTCTGTGCTTCCGCCTCGCTGCTGTCTCCTGCTGAGGACGATATCAGGAGTGACGGTACGCTGGGTGCTTTTTCCAGGGCAGGTCTCACGGCGCCGTTACTCAGGGTAGGGGACCGTGAAGACATCGGTGGACAGATGGACGGACGCCGCCGGGAGGACAGGCGGGGCCGGGCAAGCGACCGCGAGAAGGAGCCCGAAGTCACCGGGACCCGGGGCTCCGGAGCCGGCGGGGACCCCGCGAGCCGGGCGGAGGCGGGGCGAGGCCTCCTCCGGCCCCGCCCGCGTCCCCGCGTCCCCGCGTCCCCGCAGCTCGCTCGTGGCTGCAGGCTGCAGCGGTGTCGCCTCCGCCCGGCCTCCTCGGCCTCCTCGCCCAGGGCCGCGGCAGCCTGCGCAGCGGCCAAGTCGAAATGGGGCAGTGATCCCCCCTCTTCCTGTTCGGCTCCAGAGAGGCACGGAGGCTCCCGGCTCTGCGACTTAACCAACTGCGGGGCTGGGGCAGAGGCGTGGACTTCTAAGAAAGGTTCTTAGTGACAACAGTAACAATACGAGTTTGCTTACCCCACATAATAGGATCAAATGAGATCATTTTTTCCATAAACACGCATGTGACACCCACCTAGGAACCGCACAAGGCTCTTTCATTGTAAAATATTTCTCTTTATTTGTGTCTTTTGGGATAAGTTTTTTTTTTTAATTTTTTTACCGTTTATTCATTTTTGATTTGAGAGACAGAGTGTGAGCAGGGAAAGGGCAGAGACAGAGGGAGACACAGAATTAATACCAGGCTCCAGACTCTGAGCTGTCAGCCCAGAGCCCAATGCGGGGCTCGAACTCATGAGTGGTAAGATCATGACCCCAGCGAAAGTCGGCCGCTCAACCGACTGAGCCACTCAGGCGTCCCTTTTTGGATAAGTTTTATTGTGATATTATATTTTTTAAAAAGTGCCAAAAATCAACAAAATATCACAACGTGAATACAGCTGTGTAATCAGCAACAGATCAAGAAACGACATACCCAGCATCTCACTACCCACCAAGGGGAGCCACTGCCCTGACATCTAACGCCCACAAATAGTTCTTTGCATTCAACAAACAAATAATGCAGAAAGAGCATTGTACACACCAATGGAGTGCTATTAATAAGAGGCTCCTTTACCTACGTTAGTTGCTCTTGAGCCAGGATGGGATTTGTGGGAGCACTTGCTTTTCTCGGATCTTTTCAAGGGACTGAAGACCCGGGTTCTCACATCCACCCCTTCACAGAACCCCTAAGCACCCCCTGTGATCCCCGGGGTTCCTCGGTGGAATGAGACCTTTCCCTCTGAGGACCCTTCCTTCTCTGATTAATGAAAGTGGTTAGCTATTATTCAGAAATACGAGGACAGATTGGAAGCATGGCTTGTCGCGGTGTTTATTATTCCTACAACCATTATTATTAATGAATTTATAATAATAACAACACATGTTTGGAGGTGAATGCCTCCCGCCTGAGGCTTCTCATAAATGTGGGGCCTGGGATTCATCATAAAACCTCAAAGACATTCTACGACTTTAAATAAGAACTGGAGACTTCTTCAGAAGTCTTCAGAGGAGAATGTCTCCGCCTGTAGCAGCAGAATCTTCTTCCTACTGAACAGAAAAGTCCCACGGGATGGTAGATTAGAATGGCCCACCTTTGTCGTTACTCCTGCACGGCCATGAGTTCCAACCTAAAAATTGTTAACAGTGGGAGGCGTGGATCCTAAGGAGTTTTTTCCCCCTGCATGCTCATTAACCGTTAGACAGGGCGATGGGTGAGGGTCCAGCCTCTTTTCATAGGCTGCCTGGCCCGGGGTTGCATCAGGACAGTGCCCAGGAAAATCTTTTCGAACATCAGAAATCTTTATCTATAGAACGGAGCCTTTCATGACACCAGCTCTTTCACAAAAGGAGTTAGATGTCCCCCAAACAGGAGCAGCATCCGGTATGAGAAGAAGATGGAGAAACAACTCCTTCCCTACAAGTGGGGGGTTTACAGTTGACAAAGCACTGACCATTTCTCCATCTATTTGGTGGACTCAGCGTGAATACTTTCCTGGGTTTTGTTTCTGTGATGATGGAAGGGTGTGGAATACAAAGACCCCTTGTTCATTTTGAACGTGACCTTGGCTTTCGCTCTAGAGTCACACAGACTTCGATTTGAGTCCCCCTCTGCCACGAACTTGCTTTGTGACCTTGGGCAACTCTGTTCACCTTTCTAAACTTGTGTCCTCAACTTAAAAATGTATACGATAGATAGTATCACCTAGTTAGCCCATAGGCTGTGGTGAAGTTTAAATCACTATGATGCAAAGAAAGCACTTAGCCAGTGCTTAGAGCATTGTAGGTATAATAAAAGTTAGGTTTAATTATACATTATCAATATGGTGATGTAATATTCTTAAAGACATGGCAGAAATCATTCTGATTTGGCAGGTGATAGAAAGTATTGAACTTGTATCCATGATACATGCTGTATCACGGATAAATGTAAACCATTATGCTAAGTGAAAGAAGTTAGACACAAGAGACCACCTATTTATGATTCCATATATCTAAAATGTCCAGAAAGGGCAAATTTATAACAACAGAAAGCAGATTTATGGTTGCCTCAAGCTGGAGGTGGGAAGGGAGGTTAACTGTAAAAGGGCTTAAGAGATCTTATGGGGGGGGCGGGGATGAAAATGATCTAAAACTGATTTATTTTGCGCTCGCTTCGGCAGCACATATACTAAAACCGGAATGGTACAGAGAAGATTAGCATGGCCCCTGTGCAAGGATGACGTGCAAATTTGTGACGTGTTCCGTATTAAAAAAAATGGGTTTATTTTGATGATTGCACCGCTGGGTAAAGTAACTAAAAATCACTGCTTTGTACACCTGGAATGAGTGAGTTTTATGATAAATAAAATCTTTGTGAATAAAGTTATTTTAAAAACTCAGAAACTATCAAGGATAAGGGGAATAACAGACTCCAGGTTTTCGATTAGGTGTTCTTTAGACTATGGCCCAGTCACGTGGCCCCCATTGGATAGAAGAGAGAAGGCAAACAGCTGGGTGGGGTGGGGGGAGCTACCGTTAGAATCTTCATTAGATAAAGGATGGAACAAAGACAATTTGAAGAATGTAGAGATGGCAATATCTTAAGGAGGGGAGAATGAGGAAGATTAAGCTTTTTTCGGGGGGATGTAATAAAAAGTAGTAATTGTCACTGTTATTCAATTTTTAGTATTATAAAAGGCTTTATATTCTTGGGGCACCTGGCAGCCTCAGTAGAGCGTGTAACTCTTGATGTCAGGGTGGTGAGTTCAAGTCCCACGTTGGGCATGGAGCCAACTTAGGGTAATAAATAAATAAAAAGAAAAAGCTTTATATTCTACAGCTTTCTTAGTATTCTAAAAAGCTTAATGTTCTAAAAGCTTTATATGCATCATCTTGTTTAAATTGCATGACGTATTATAAAATGAGTGTTATTATCCCCATTTCAGAGGCCATGAACTTGAAGCACAGCAGAAGAGTTAAATAAGTTGACGAAAGTCACAAGCTAATATATGGTAGTCAAGATTGGAACGCAGGGAGTTTGTTCCAGAACACCTGCATTTTACGATGATGCTTTTAGTGCATAGGAAAAGGAGGAGAAGGACATGAGAGTTCTGAGCTAAAGTTGAGTTGTGTGTGTGTGTGTGTGTGTGTGTGAGAGAGAGAGAGAGAGAGAGAGAGAGAGAGAGAGATCCTGGAATATTCTGAGACTTTGCCTAAGGAAATATGATGTCGATTTATGTAAATAAATCTTATGTAAATAAGAACCACGTCAGACATGTTGGTGGGAGTGTCCCTCAGTTTATTGCTGCTGGGCGCCATTTTTTTATACGGATATTTAAAAAGGCCAGACCGCTCCTTCATTTCTGCATGTTTGAAGTGTGGCTGTACTTATTTCCCTGAGTATGAATTGAGCTCGTGTTTCTGAGACAACATTCAGACTAATTTAAACAATCCCAGAATCTAGCCCATGGTCCAAGTCACATTCCCCTCTCCCAGCCTCTTTCACGGCGTCCCCCCTTCAGCCAACAGTGCCCTTCCCGCTCCAATTCCTGTCCCTGGAAATCCTGCTCCCCTTTTCAATGGTATTTCCTCCACGAAGGATAACGCTTCTCTGGATTGAATAGAAACAAGAACTGTGTTTTAAAGATCTCTCATGGTTGGCTGCATTGAGAAAGAATACATCACACTATATCCACACAGAACTTAAGAAGTAAACTGCCATCCTTTCAAGGGCAAATAAAAAAATAATAAATAAAAATAAAAATAAAGCAAAAAAACCTGCACCTAATCTTTTTGTTTGAATAGTACAAGTAGATAAAGTGGAAGCACTAGTCTCACTTTCATTCTTTTGGTTTAAAAGATTTTTAAAAACTGCACACAGGAAACAGGCAATTCGGAAGTTGAAATGAAAGGAATTCAAGTCTCTCGGATGCTGTACAGGGATGGGAGGAGGTTGAAGGGAAAGTTACCACGGTAATGAAAAGATCAGAGAGAACTGGTAGTTGTCACTGGAAGTGACAACAATCTGGTAGTCTGGGCGTGGGAAGGGGTATGATTTTTTAGAAATCTTTATTCTTTTCAGGGTGTGGGAGATACAAAATGAACGCGTGCTTATTTTAAGGGAAATCAAGCTTTCTCTTAAATATATAATGTGGGAAGTTAATGGTCTACATACCTCCCTCTCAGGATCACCCCGAAGATAAGCCAAAGCAGTTGGGTATATATTTCTCCAGATATACATACATTAAAATATACATATATCTCCTGTATAACCCTCTATGAAATAAGAAGTCATTAATCATAACCAAGTGAGCTGTAGACTTTTACTTACAATTTCTTTCTGCATTTCAATGAATGTGGAATCATACCTTATCTACTTTTATAAATTATTTTTTTCCATCTAATGGAAGCTGAGACTCCTTTGCCTGTGAACACATCTCTTCTATAGAGTATTTCCTGGGAAAAAAACCCAGAGTATTTCTTGGTATGTAAACTCACCATACATTCAACCATTTTATCTGTATATTGATGAACAGTTGGGTTATTTCCACTTTTTTGTCACCACGAAAATGACGTAGTAAATATTTTTGAATGCCTCGTGTAGGGAAAAATTCAAAGCGTGAGATCGAGGGGACGAACACCTGTAAATTCATAAATGTCAAAATTGCCTCTGAAGAGGTTTTATGTTTTTTTTTTGTTTGTTTGTTTGTTTTTCCATCTTCAAAGTTCTTCCGGACAAACAGACCTCTGGATTATACAGAAAATAGGCTTCTTTGTTTGAACTTGACAGAGCATCACCTCCTTCGGGGCTGGGCTGGAATAGGTGAGGGGGCTTTGAAAGGAACACCGACGTCAGCGAGCGCTAACGTGTGTCAGAGCCGAGTGGCAGGCGGAGCAAGAGCCCCCGGGGGTTGGTGGGTCGGTCGACAGGGCTTCCGGGACTCCCAGGAGCCGAGCCCGAGGCTTTCGCAGGAGATGGAGAATCCATTTTTAAGCCCGGGCAGGAAAGGGCTCAAGGATCGAATTTCCTCCCAACAAATACGCACCGATCGTTGCGGGGCATTCCCCGGCGGCAGCGCGGGCCCCGGGCCCCGCCATCGTCACGCCCGCGACGCGAGCTGCCCGCCCGCCGCCCGGCAGCCGCGCGCCCCGGGGTTTCCCGGCAGGTTGGGCCATGCGCGTAGCCGGAGCCGCCGGAGCCTCCCCGCTCGCGCGCGCGGCGCCACCCCGCACCTGCGCGTGCTGGGTGTTTGCAAAGTGCATCCCCGCTCGGCTCGGGGTCTCGGGTTTGGCTGTACCCACGAGGCAGGGGACCTACAGCCGACGCCAGAGCACCGCGACTGTTCAGTCCCTGCCCACAACACATTCTTTTTCTGCCTGCGACGGGCAGGCCCCTCTTTGGGTGGAGACTAGGCCCCGCCTCGGGTAGAGGAAAACAGGCCCCCCGCTGTCCTAAACCGGTTCAGGTGCGCTGGGGAAACTGCCGCTGGGACAGCCAGCCCGCCCTTGGCCGGAATTGCCTGTGTTCTCCGAGTAGGGGGCACTGCATCCACCCCTCCTCCCTGCCAGGTCCCCAGCCGGGTCAGGGGGCGCCAGAAGACTCCACAGTTGGCCTAGGAGGCCACTTCTGGACTAGAGCCATTGGCCAATACAGAATTTTAAAACAATTCAGATTAGTTGCCAACATGTAAAAACATTTGAAAACGAAGTATCTGGCAACACAACCAGCTCTGGAGCTGAGAATCTGCCATCCAGTCTTCTCGACTTCCTAACAGGCCCAAGGACATCTCTCTCATTGCTACTACCAGGCTGCCCCTATAGGCGTTAGTGTGTGTCCCGGGTGGGGTCACGGAATGCCATTCTAGGGGCACCCTAGAAAACAAATCCCTTGGGGCGCCTGGGTGGCTCAGTTGGTTAGGTATCCGACTTCAGCTCAGGTCATGATCTCAGGGTTCATGAGTTCAAGTCCCACATCAGGCTCTGTGCTGATAGCTTGGAGCCTGCTTCAGATTCTCTGTCTCCCTCTCTCTTTCTGCACCTCCCCTGCTTATACTGTGTCTCTCTTTCTCTCAAAAATAAATAAAACAATAAAAAAAAAAAAGAAAAGAAAACAAGGCCCTTTAGCTTCCCCTGATACTCCACGCTGTGAGTTGGCCAAGGTCCCCCAGTGGGTGGTACAGCTGGGATTGGTACTCTGTTCACTGATGAGGGCCCATAGAGTGAAGCGTCTTATCCAAGGTCACCCAGCCAGGGGACGGCAAAAGGCAGGTCTAGAGCCCATCTTCCGGAACCACTGGCCAATCTCTGGGCTGCCCGGGGCCTCAATACAGCACAGCCATCGGCCACGGATGTCGCACATGACTCTTACCTGGGCTTTTAACCTAGTAGTCAGACCAGCCAAACCTCCCTTGCCTCCATCTATACCTACAGAATGGAGAGAGCCGTCCACAGGGGCCGGCATGGGTCTTAGTTTCAGTTTTCAGGTGCTGGGTTCTGGTGTACAAAACGTTACAGACCTGTGGGTAGCCGTTCCTCATCCTCACGCAGAGCCCGAAAATAGACGTGGCCGGTACCAGAGCAATGATACTTGAACGTGCTAACCTGATCCCATTGGAAACCGGTGCCTCTACCCATCAGGGAATTTCCCCAAACCTTCAAACCTGCCACCCGCAGGGTGGTTGGAAACCGGAAAAGTAACCGCCACATCCCATGGCCTGCCCGGTCATAATTTTGAGTTTTGTCCCCCACTTTTCACTGGGGAGCCAGAAAGAATTGGCTGGACTAGCAGAGGGTCCGCAGTGGTGGAGCCTCCCCTACCATAAAACCAGTACAGGCACACACGGTGGATGGAAAACGAGTTGTTAGAGATAATAAGTGGTGTGGGAAAGGAGAAACACTTCTGAACTGGCTTCCTATTTTACTTAGGGGCATTCCCCACCCAAGGCTAACGCGTGTAAAACAGGCCAGAGAGCCTGATGTTTCTCCATCAAGGAAATAAAAGTTTGAGGCCTTCCTGTTAAGTTAGCATATGGAATATCTATCTATAACCGCGTTAGCTCTTCACACATAGCCTTTTACTTCCCCAGCAGTAAGTGAAGAGCTTACAAAAGCTACATTTGTGTGTGTGTGAGAGAGAGGCTCAGTTTGGATTTAAAATCAAGAAGGCTTAACAATACCCACTCTATATGAAATTACCACCCCATCTTAATAAGGTCCAAGATGTTTAATAGCTTACTTAAAGTCTCACAGCAAATTGAGAACGGAGTAGAATCAGAAGAGTTGGGTGTTTTTTTTGCAAGTAGTCTTCCGAGAAAGGCTTGTTCATGGTCATTCTATCTCCCGAGAAACTTCTCATTGGCCTTCTTCACCACCCCTCGACAACATCTCACGGAGACGTCATCACTGTGCAGGTAAAATAAATTCTTATAAGTGGCATAATGAATACATAAAATAATTAGTTCGCTGGTGGTGCTTTAGCAACTTTTTCGTTGATTCGCCGCTGCCTGGAAGAAAAGTTTAGTGTAACCTGAAGTTCTGTGAAGATGTTACATAATTCGTCATACAGATTTCTGTTTTGCACGGAAGCTTCTGGAAGCTGCAATTTGACATTCTTGCTGACGTTTTAGTCTGCTGAATTCAGTCCTGAGTTTACTAGTTGCAAGAGAGGTAGAGGAATGTGGTGGTTAGACCTGAGAGCCACGTGGACAGCCGAAGTTTGGATGTTCTTTCATCGTGAAAGAAGGGGAGATGGCTGTCTCTGTCACAGTAACTGTTACCAAGTGACAAGCTCAGTACAGGGCACACAGTAGGATCACAGGAAGTATTATTTAGATTGAGTTAGGCCGAAGTGCCCTTTGGCGATTCCTGGAACTTTCACCAGGAAGATTAAGGACATCAGAATCTTCTGCTGGGCATAGGAATAAGAAGCTGGGAGAAGCTGGTAAGGAGGATTCAGGTAATTTCCAAAGTTGCTGTGCCTTTAAGTCAGCCCTCTGGAGAAAGGAGAACTCTTTGTGAGGGATTCCCTCTATCTCCCAAAGACCCATTAACAACTGCCCAACATGGCGTCCTCCTTGCATTGCTTATACTATTCGCGTCCCGTAGATGCTGAGGAAAGTCTCGCGCACCACCGTAACTTCCTCTCTTCCCTCAAGATAGAAAGGAGAGCAGCAGGAACCATTCTCGTTTGGCACTTTACAAGACTTGTGGGCTTAAACCGGTGACATTACTGTAAGGCACTGGGCAGGACGCTTTTCGGTTAACCATGTGAAGGGAGTGAGAGGTCTTGGAAATCTTCTCAACTCCCGCTCTCCTTTCCTGAATCCTGTCTCCAGCCCTCCTCTCACCCACTCCTCTGATAGTGGTGAAGTGCTGTGTCGCCAAGGGCTGAGCAGGTAATGGCTTAAAATGTGGCTCCTCTCAGAGGGCGTACTCCTTAATGAGCAGAAGAAAACCTTTATGAGTTCAAAGATTACAAGCTCCACTGACAGGCATGTGGGCTCCATTTGGGGCAATAACTACGTGAAGAGGGTAAGGCAGCTGTTAATCACGCCCATTTTACACGAGAGCAAACGGGCCCTCCTGGAGGCTCAGTGACTCGTCCACGCCCACTCGTGGTGGAGCCAGTAGTGAACCCCCAAACGCAGGTTGCAATCACTGGTGTTCTTGTTCCCGGCACAGGGCCCTTGCTTCACTCCTCTTCCCTTCATTCCCCGAATTCACAGAACCCCCTTAGGCTCACGTTCCCGAAGGAACACACCAGCATAATAACAGTAGTGTTTATTGAGGCTTACTAAGCCAGAGTCTGTATTAACTCGTACTCCTTTCATCGTCACATGGCCCCATTTTACGGAGGAGGAAACTGAGGCTTAGAGAAGCCGAGGAACTCAACATCACACAGCTAGCGTAAGGAGCGGCACAGCTGGAATTAGAACCCAAGCGACCTAACCTCAGTCTGTGCACTTGACTATTATATATTATACGACATTGCCACTACATTGGTTCTTATTCAGGGATCACCTGCCTATACCTTTAAACTGCCATCAAGGGACGATTCCATTAGCATGCGAGCAATGTCTTGATTTTCTTCTGACCATCCCGGATGCCAGTGGATGGAGTTACAGAAAGACCACAGGGTCCTGGATGCCATGAACGACGGCACTGCAAAGACGCCAGCCAGATGATTCTTTGCATCATTATGCACTTAGCACCTCCATGTTGGCGGAACTCCAGCAAATGCACGAATGCACGAATGCCATGTAGTTATCGATTCCTGCGAAATGTCGGTCACCATGCGGGGAGAGGGGCGCAAGCATGATATTGGTTCCCTGGGCACCATTCCCCTTCCCTCCGTATTCTCCGCTGGTTCTCACTCGCCAAGGATACAATATTGAGAAGGGAGACTCACAGACACAAGAGGTGAAGGAAGGGCACTGCCAAGGCGGGACGAGAGGGAATTTACTTTCATCGAGGCCCCACTGAGGGGCAGGCACTGTACTAGGGCCTCTTGCGCTCTGTCTCTCGTTAAATCTGCTCTGAGAAGCAGGCAGCTTGTTTCTTAGATCCGACACCTTGCGGCTTTGCTCTGCTCAAGGTCACTGGCCAGTGAAGGCCAGAGTAGGGGTTCGAGCTCAGGTCTGTCTAGCTTCCGAGCGCATCCTCCTACCTTGTCACCCGCTGTCTTCGAAGTATCAGAAGTCTTGGCTGGGCCGATGTGACGGCAGTCCTCCACCCCGAATTCGGTTCTCATGGCAGCTGCGGATTGCCGTCTGCCTTCCCAAAGGTCCCTGGGATCTGTCTCTCTCCCTCCTGGACTCAAAATCCAGGCCTCACTGCCCCGTAGACCAGCTCCTCGAGGCTCCTTTCCTGCCAGATCAGAGGATCACAGAATCTTCGTCCCTAGGGAAAGTGGATTTATAGCCACTGGAAGTGAAACTCCATATCTGCGAGCCTGTTTCCCTTTGGCTCTCGCTGACCTCAGGCCCGTGGGACCGCAGGCCAGTTGCTTCACCTCTTTCGGCCTCAGTTTCCTCACCTACAAAGTGGGGAGACCCGTGCTCCCCTCCGAGGATTGCCGTGACACATGCCTGTCATGATCTTACCTTAGAGCCTGGGCACGTGAGCTCTTTCCTTTCTTCCACGGTCTGTCCTGGGAAAAACCGAGGGCTGGAAGGGATGGAAGGAAGGAATCCAAAGAAAACTGGTCCATTTTGGGAGGTCATCTGGTTCTTCGGTTGCTGACGGACTGTATTTAAGATGAAAATCACGGCCTGGCTGCTGCCGCTGGAGAAAGCACGGACCCCTTCCTCAGGGCCGGGACCGGGGCAGAGTGACATCCTAGATCCGGGTTCCTTCGGCCCCTTTCCGTGCCTATTTTTAAAACAGTGACCTTTCTTTCCTCTTCTAATTCTTTCCAAGAACAGTAAGGCTGACTCTAGAATAATTAGGAAAACATTCCAAAGTCGACATACTGCCAAATAACGGAAGTTCTGAAACAACAACTTTAGGCCCATTATAATAAAAAGTCGCAGGGGCGCCTGGGTGGCTCAGTCCCTTGAGCATCCGACTTCGACTGGGGTCACAATCTCACGGTTTGTGAGTTCAAGCCCTGCATCAGGCTCTGTGCTACAGTTTGGAGCCTGGAGCCGGCTTCGGATTCTGTGTGTGTGTGTCTCTCTCTCTGCCCCTCCCCCACTCTCTCTCCTTCTCAAAAATAAACATTAAAAAAAAATTTTTTTTAAGTTGCATGGAGAGCACATTAGGTTTTGCATACTTGTCAACTGTTGCTAGTTTTTCACAACTGTCAGCCTCTCCTTTGGGCATCCGTTAATATTGTCAGGCTTTAAGGATGGGACAGGGGAGTAAGAACGATTCATGCCTTCTGTAGGATTCGCTACAAAATTCTCTCTTGTCCATGCAAAGTCTGAGACTTTGATTCCTTTTGTGGCTCCGTGACCTTGCTCAAGTCCTCTGAACTCTCCAATCTTGGCTTCCTCGACTGGAAACTGGAAAGAACAACCCTGGCCTCTTCTACCTCATTAGGGCTCTGCGGAGGAGCAAACAAAACACTAGACAGAGAAGCCTTTGGAGCAGCCGAAACTAAGGGAGACGTGGCAGGGATGAATATGATGATATGTGAGTGTGTCTGAAGTTAGCTGAGAGAAAAAAATAAGAAACGAAGACAAAGATGTCCAAAGGAGTGACGGTGTTCCTTGCTTTGCCATTCATTAGCTGAGTGATTTGGGGGGAGGAACTTAACCCCTCTGGATCTTGCTTTCCTCGTCTGTAAATTGGGGATTATATGAATAACTGCTATTCCTATTAGATGGGCCTATTTTATCAAATGAGACAGTGGGTGCCAAAATGGTACCTGAATAGGAAAAGACCAACTGTTAATTATTATCAATATTACTAGTTGTGATGCCTGGTGAAGTCGTAGTATTATTCTAGAGCTTTGACTAGTCTAGCCACATTTGGAAATTCAATCAGTTCCTTTGAGATTACAGGTCATGACCTGTTGGCTTCCACAGGTGGGGGCGGAATCCAGTGAGTAGGAGCCTGGCAACTGGCATCCCACTACTGGGATTCAAATATCACCTCTGGGACTCCTGGGTGGCTCAGTCGGTTAAGCGTCTGGCTTCAGCTCAGGTCATGATCTTGCAGTCTGTGAGTTCGAGGCCCGCATTGGGCTCTGTGCTGACAGCTCAGACCCCGGAGCCTGCTTCGGATTCTGTGTTTCCTTCTCTCTCTGCCCTCCCCCCCACCCCCACTCATGCTCTGCCTCTGTCTCTCAAAAATGAATAAATGTTACGAATTTAAATATCACCTCTGCCACTAACAGGCTGTGTGACCTTGAGTTAGCATTTAACCCACCCTTGACTTGGTTTCCCCAGCTTCCTTCATGGAGCTGTAAGGATTAAATGAGTGATATAATGTATCTAAAGCATTTAGTACTTCAAACACAGAAGATATTTATAGCTACCTTCATTGGGTAATTTTGGTAGCACCTTGGCCTCATGCTGCCTAACTTATAACATTAGCTATAAGTTTGACTTACCAAATAGCATCCCAGAATATGTCTGATACTCCAGAAGTCTGACTGAATGAAACAGCATCTATACCCATAGCTACAAGGCTGAGGCCTTTTTGGCTCCGACTAAAACTGCTTGCTTTTAACCAGCCACCAATATTTGTGAATATCTCCCCATCTTGAGATATCCACAAAGAAAAATACTTGTGTCTCGCAAGCTGGGGCTGGGTCTCTGCCCATAGACTTTGAGGGAACCCACAGAAAATCTACTTCTCTGCCTCACCTTTCCTCATCCCCCGTTACTACCAAGGCCCTTCTTTCCATTCTCTAGTAGGATGGGTACGCACGCATGGAAGCCGTGCTCTTCTCCACTCTGCAGCCAGGAAACCAACGGCATCTCAAGGCCTCTGACTCCCTTTTGTGAGAGAAATCTCTGTGTCGGGAGCGGCTGTGGTTACCGAGCAGCAGTTTCTGGTCTGCCACCAAGCACCAAGCGAGGCGTGTCCTCGGGCAGTGGATGAACCCGGAAGATGAGCGAGAAGCTAAATTAGATAATGACATCGTTAGGTGAGAAGTTAGCACACAAAGAGATCCACGGAAGTGATAAAGTGGAAAGAACAAATGTGAATGGATAGAGGCATAAAGTTCTGTGCCAGAGGCAAACGAACAAACAAAAACAGGGAACACTTTAAAAAAAAAAAAGCAAAAGCCTCTCCAGGCCCAATGGAGAATCATGGGAACTTAGAAACCAGGGGGGTGGAATCCACAGGGCAGCGGGTCTTAAACCCGAGTGTACACCAAAGCGCTGGGAGGGCTTGTTAAAACAGACTGCTGGTTCCCTGCTCCCGAGTGTCTGATTCGGGAAGACTGCAGGGGGCCTGAGAATGGACATTTCTAACAAGTTCCCAGGTGGTGCAAGAACGGCACTTCAAGAAACACTGCGGAAGGGAATGGGGAAGAGTTGCTAGGGGGCTACCCTGTCTATAAATGAGCCTCTGGAACTAAGTGAGACTCAAAAAAAGGAATCGTTTGAGGACTGTGGAGATGGGGTGGTCCAAGGGGCTCCCCAGTGCATGGGCTTTATGGCCACGACAAATAGAGTCGACGCAGGTGTTGGGAGTGTGACTGATCATCCTGGCTGACCAGGGGAATCTATAAGGCACCCCACCCACACGGCCTGCCTTCTACAAGCCTAGACAGGTTGGGGGTGGGTTTCCACGCCCTCTCTCAAAGGAAGAAGGAAGATAGCGTCTTAAGAGAACTGTTCGCCCCCTCCAGCCCCTAACCCCCCCGCAAGGTGGATTACCTGTCCCTAGAAGCCCAGGCTACGGGGCTCGAACCGCCACGCATTCTTCCCGGGGTCAATATAAGAAGGCGGGCGCTTGCGGGGGTGGTAGTGGTGAGGCTCCCTAAGGAGCGAAAGTCTGCTGCGGGGGTTGGGGGGGTGAGGAGCTGGGAGGGTCTCTGCTCCTGGTGGAGTCCCGGGATCCCAGCCAGCGAGGACGCACCGCGACTTCCGCCTCTGGCGGTCGGCAGTGGGGGGCGCACCAAGACAGCAATTCGGGAGCTGCGCTTTGTCACCGCGGAGCAAGGGGAGGGAGGGGAGGACGCAGAAAGGGACAAGGGGACAGGACTGGGCGGCCGACCGGCTTCGAGGCCGGAAAGGGACTCTCTGGGGGCTCCAGGCCGCACCTGGTACGGCCATGTGGGGGAGCAGAAAGGACAGGGATTCTACCGGACCCAGCCTGTGCGCGCAATCCAGTCCTGGGCGGGTGACACCCTGTCCTCTGGGCTGACATCCGTCCTGCTCTCCCTTCACTGCAACGAGTCCCCTAATAACCAGTACCCTACCCTCCGAAACTCACTGCCTCGGGCGCGTGCGCACCCTCACTCACTCAAGGTCAGACTTCTGAGCCGGGAACGCAGTCCTTCCACGTCGCGGCGCCCTCCGGCCCTTCCTGTTCTCAGTTACCTTTCCCGTTGTGCCCCGCTCCTCTGAGACTTACGGTAACAGCCCAAGCGGCTCCCGCCGACTCTCAGCCACTACCGCAGGGGCTGCAGGCGCAGCCACCCATCAACCGGAGATGGGTAGCCCCCGTCCGCGTCTTTCAATCACACCCAAGGCACCTCAGTCGTGTCTGCGGTGTTAGGGAACGTAGTCTTCGGCCTTGGGGGTGCGGCTCTAGCGTCAGAGAGAATCCGGCTTTTGGAGGCCGGACGACTCGGGTTAAAATCCTAGCTCGACCACTCCCCCGCTGTGTGACCCCGGGCAGGTTCCTCAACCTTCCTAAGAGTCGGTTTCGCCGCTGCACAACGCGAGGAACTGTACCCCATCAGGGCTCTGTGAAGCTCAGTAGGAGGAATGGAACTAGTCCGGGTCAGGAGAGGGCTCTGTAAAAATCAAGTCCCCAGAACTCTTCTCACACGAGGGTTTTTCCATTTCGCTGGAGGGCGAGGCTTAGCCCGCCCCACCGGTTGGATCTCCTCGCCGGGGGGCGGTTCTCCTAACCCCCCACGCTGGGAGACTAACTACTCCGTTTGCAGGCTGGCGCCACCGCGTCTCCTGGCCGGGCTAGGCCGAGTGGAGAGAGAGGAAGGGGGTGCTGCCTCCTCGGGCTGGGAAACAGGAGAGACAGACACAGGGTCAGGGAGCACACAGAAACACTCACGCAAAGAAATCTGCACCCTGGAAGGAGCATCAAAGCCGTTTAGGGCTAAGTGAGGGTAGAAGAGCGATTCCATTGGGTAATGACTCTACCCAGGTAGGGGGACCATCCTGACCTGACCGCCATGGGCCGCTTCCCTCTTCCTGAGCCTGGGTGAGGGTGGGAAGCCCACTACTGGGGAAGGGGCAGGGTTTCCAGGCTTTTCCGGCCTTTGGGCAGTCCAGGGCTTGGAAAGGGTTTGTGCCCAGACGAAATCTATTAAAAAAAAAAAAAAAAAACCCAAAAACTGAAAACCTGCTCACTCCCTGGCCCTCCCCATGGGAAAAGGAACCCTTTTTGTATAGGACTCCCTGATGATAAGAATTGGCCAGTTCCCTGCACTGCGGGTCCCCCTGATCCTTAGGCCAAAACCAAGCCCCAGCCTGGCCATTCTCTCTCCCAGCATGCACCTCCAGCGACTAGGTTTTGAATAGAAGCGTGTGCAAAAGGCCAGGCCAAGATGCAGTGTGGAGAGGCCTGGACATACCCTCAGGTTTTGTCTCTTGGGCCAATCAATCCTGGAGGACAGCGCGAGGGAGGCAGCTGCCTTATCAGGGAAAACACCCTGGTAAAACCACAGCCCCTGTCAAAGGGCTTTGGTGATTGTGCCTGGAGTTTGGCGGTAGGGGCGGGACTGTTGTGGGTACAGGAATCTTAGAAGATGAAGGCTCACTTTAATGCTTCCGTGCATTTTTCTGTGGAGAGGTTTGCCAGATATATGAAGGGGCCATGACTCCCAAGAGGCTAAAGCAGGCAAAGATAACTCTGGTGATTTTGCCCGTGTCCGGATAGATGCTTAGGGCCTTGGTGGCTTGCTATGGTCAAAGAGCGACTGGATTTTGTCTCTTAAGGTCTCCAGAATCACTCTACTGTAATCTTCCTAATATTTTGGAACTCGCGCCCTGTGAACAAGTACCCCCTGCTTGGGCTGAGCAGTTAGGCTCTCCTCCCCCAAATCCCTAAGGATGGCTCCAGCCTCCCTGCCACCTCACCTCGCCTCCGCTCCCTGTCTTAAAAGAGGGCAAGATCTGGTGGCCTTCTCCAGGATACGTTTCTAAAGATTCTGTACCACTTTTTTGCTTGACTGTTCTTCAAGCTAAAATCGGGTGGCCGCGGGCTAGTTGTACCCCCTGACCCCCACTTCTCCCAACCCTGGCGAATTCATCTGGGAGTGAGGTGGAGGAGAGGCCTTGGTGAAGGAACACAAGGGGAGCTCTGGAAAGGCAAGGCTCCGAATGCAATGCTCGGGATTTCCTAAAAGCTCCAGTTGCTGTGAGTGTGGACTTGAACCTAGTCAGGTTCAGTCCTGACTCTGTCACTTATACGCGGGCCTTCTCTCTGGGCTTCAGAATACTCAGCTGCGAAATAGGAATGATTTATACTATCTTCCTCAGGCCTATGGTGAGGAGGCAAAGAGCCAATACAGCTGAAATGCTTAAAGCAGTGATTACTTTTAGCATGTGGGGTTCCCAGATTTCCAGAGAGGGTTTCTCTTTGCCCTCCTGGGGACTCACTGGTGAGACATTGTGAGGAGAGCCCAGGTATGTGGGCCCCGAGCCTTGTGCTTCTGAGAGGGCAGGCAGGCGACCTCTCTGAGGGGCCCCTGGACCCACCTAGATCCCAGAAGGGGCAGGAGGTTTGTGGAGGGTGGCCTCGTGGAGAGTTAAGGCACTGTTGGGCGTTGAGGTATCCCCGCAGGCCAGGGAGGGACAGAGCCTTGCAAGGAGCACTGGTCTAGTGTCTGGCTGTTTGGGTCAAGACCACTGGCTATCCTACCACTGTGGGAGAAAAGGAACTGTGGCCTGTTGAGGACTTTTAAAGGAGTGTTGTGTAGATTAAATGAAAAACGGACGTGTAAAGAAAGCAAAATCTCAGAATAGTAACGGTGAAGGAAAAACCCATACCATCCCTGGTAGGGTGGAGGAAGGGTATGTCTGGGCTTCGGTTGCTTGGTTGTTGGGGAACTGCTCCTCCATGGAAAAATGGACCCTTCCAGTGAGTGGCTTGAGGCAGAAGCAAGCCTTGAGCTTGAGGAGGTCCTCAGGCCTGCAGTACGGCCCTGGGTCCTCCAGCTCTGGGATGGGCAAGCAGGGGGTGTAGGAATATGGGCTGCTCAGGCGCTTGTCTGAAGCTCAGGGTGGGAAAGCCACCGGGCTTGGGCCTAAAGGAACCTGGGGCTGACAGGTGCAGATGCAAGAGCCGCTCTAGGTCTGGCTGGCCCCCGGATCTAAGGAGCAGGAGGAAGTGTCAGGGTCAGAAAGCATCCAGTTTCCTGTCCCAGGCTCCTGGCTGTCTTGCCTCTGGGAGGCACAGGGAGAAGGGGAGCTTATCCAAACCAGAATTCCAGAACCTGCAGGTTCTCCCGGTTCTGTGGTACCCACTGCAGGTGAGTGTGCCAGGGACGCCCTCTACGGGGCGGGTGGGTGAGGGTTTGGTGGAAGTGGAAGTAGAGGAGGCATGATCTCCTGGCACAGGGAAGCCGGACCTCTGGGCGTCCCCGATGGGCATTGGCAGCTGCTGGGGACAAGACAGAGACCAACCCCAGAAGTCCCCTCACACCCCCATGATCCCCGCCTCGGAGGCCCAGCCTGACGGAAACTTCGAGGTCCGCGCCACCCGGGCTTGGAAGACGACCAAGGGCCCAAGACCAATATCCAAGACAGCTGGGCAACGCTTATTGTTTAAAGGGAAGCTCCTTTGTTCTTGCGGTTTACCAAAGTGAGAAACAAAAACAATTTTTTTACCTGATCAAAATTTTGCTGGCACCGAAGCAGCCAAACCAGCTCCGGGAAACCTATGCCCCTGCCTGTCAGCCGGGAAGTGTCCTCTGGGGGTCCCCTCACCTGGCTGGAGGAGGTGGTACCCAGGGCCGCAGACCATCTCACCCAGGCAGGGTCCAAAGGCCACTGAGGCATTCCCTCCCCCGCTGCCGTCGCGCTCCAGAGCCGGGTTTTCTTGGGAAGCGTAGCGGCTCCGGCGGATCCACGCGTCTGGTGGCCCAAGCTCGGCTTCCGATTCCATTTAACACAAGCCGCGCATCTTATCTCCGCGTCGCCTCCCCGGGGCTTCCCACCCACCCCCGGCCGGGCCCAGCCCGGGCGGAAGCGGAGCCTCAAGCTTTTGAAGTCCCGGAGAATTTCAATCGGAGAGGAGCGGCTGGACCTAAACCCGTCGCGCCAGCGGGGGAGGGGACAGCAGGCCGACGGCGGGGGTGGGGGCGGGGCGGGGGGACGGGGATCGTCCTTGCCGAAGGGAGAGGAGAAGCAGTAGGGGCCCAAGGCGGACCCCACTTAGGTTGCTATCACCCCGTCTCCGCTTTTATGGGGTTTTCCCAGGCCTCTGCGGCCGCGGACTTCACTCCTGCGAATTTACCTTGCTTCTCGAGCACTGTCGTCGGCAATAACCTTCATGATACAGTAATAACCACGGTGTTAAAAAAATTCCCCCCTAAAAAAAAAAAAGGCTAAACTGAAATAGTGTTCTTATTCAGTCCCCTCCTGTTTGCTTCCTCTTGTGAAAACTCCGACCTCTCTTCATCTGATGTTGACGAATGGATGCTTTTGGAAGAAGTGACATTTGGTTACAAGTTTTTTGTTTTTTCCCCCTGCGCCCGAGGGTGCAATAAGCCCCCCCCCCGAGACCGGGGGCGGCGGGGGTGGGGGGTGGGGTGGGAGAATTGAGGATGCTTTGAAAGGGCGGAGGCAGAAGTCCAGAGAGGGATGGGGCGGAGGGGGCGTCCCTGAAGCTTCAGATCCGAACCCGGAGGCGGCATGCCCCCCTCCAGGAGAGGCTGAGCCCTTGGCTGGAGCCTCTTTCCTCCCCCGGGATGGCAGGGGAAGCCCCGCTTGGGTGGGCCGGACCCAGGAAGGAGACGCAAGTGGTACCTCTTGATCTTTCAATCCTACCCGGCTTTCATCTGGCAGGAAAAACCCAGAGAAAAGAGGATCAAACGCAGAGCACTCCCATTGAATGCAAAGCTGGGGGCGGGGCGGGGAGACTGGAGTCCCTCGGAGGACTTGGCCCCAAGGAGGTGCGCGCAGCGGGAGCGGCGGTGAGAAGGCGGCAGGCTCACGGGGGGTGGGGGAGGGGGCAGAGGGTGGGCGAGACCCAGGCCCGACGCCGGAAGGGCCCAGCGGAGGCAGCTCGAACACCGGCGCCGCGGGCTCGACTTGGACAGGAAGGAGAGAGCAAGCCAGGTGCTCCGTCAGGCTCTGGCTGCGGGCTGGGAAAGGCAGGGCGCGACAGAATCCTGGGACAACTCTGCAGCGCGGCAAAAGGCTCTAGGATCGGATCTTCTCCACTCCCAGTCGCTCCCAGTTACCTTTATAACATCCCCTAGGAGTTTCCATCCGGCGGTGCCCAGCAGATGGTGGCTTTCGGGAGTCCCAGGGAGTGGAGATGTTTACGCCAACATTAGCTTCCAGATCCCCCTGCCCTTCCCCCCTCCCCCCAACCCCAGGCGAGCTTCCTGATCATCTTCTTCTTGAACAGGAGAAGGAGAGAGCAGGAGGGAGAAGGGAACTTTGTCTTGCATGGACGGTCGGCGTCCTCCACCACCTCCACAAGCCCACAGAGAGGAAGACCCAGGCAGCGGCAAGAGGGAGAAGAGTCCAGGAAGAGAACGGAGGAGAGCAAAGTGGGAGATAAAGGACAAAAAGGATAGCGCTACACTCTTCTTTAGAATTTCAGAAATTGGGGCTTGGTCTTGGGACACCGAGAAGAAGGGGGGCTGCAGGGGCAGCTCCGGCCGCTTAAAGCTAGAAGCTTTAAGGAGGGGCAGAGAAAGGAGAGTTGCAGGGATAGGACTGTGGAGAAGAGGCCTACCTTCTGCCCTCAGCAGAGTGGGGAGAGCCCTAGCCCACCTGCCTGGCCCCCAAACACTTGCTCAGAGCTGGTGAGGGGTCAGTTCATCGTGGGTTCTAGTAGACCTTCCCTGGAAGAAGACCGAGAGGAAGCCTGGGGCTGCTTCCAAAGACAACAAGCGCTACAAACTCCCCCCCCCCCCGGCCCTGCCTTGGAGGGTCCCCTTCTGTCCTCAAAGATTTAGGAGCACCCCTAGTCCCTTGATATTTCAGGGCAGTTTCGGGGACGTCTCTTTCTTCTGTCCCCAGCGCCACTGAAGCCTGTAGGCAGGACCTGCGGGAGAACCCTGGGAGTCCACGCTCTGTGAACCTCAATGCCGTGTGCTGGGGTACGCTCAACCCCCGCCTCCCCCAGAGTCGGCTGGAAAACAGCACCTTCTCCCAGCTAGGAGCTCTCTGGCTGCCGCTGTAGGGGCCGCATTTCTTAGTGTGTCTTCACTCGCAAAACCTGTTTCCAGAGGAATTCGTTGACTCTGAACGAATACCTTAAAAATATGGGCAAGAAAAGAAAAAAAAAAGGCTACCCTTAGAACCTCTCCCCACCCTACATACCTGAAGTGCAGGCGAGGCCCAAGCAAATGGGAAAACGACTTCTTCTGTGAATAGCCACCTGGAGGTCACGCGGAGCTGTGGGAAGCTCAAGGCCACCTAGATGGGGAAGGGGAATTAAAAAAAAAATCAGCAAGCATTCGGAGCCAGCAGCCAAGGCGGGTCCTTAAAGAAAAACCGTGAACGCATTTATCTCCTACCCCTTGGGGAAGAAAAATAGCAAAGTTCTCCTTTGGTTTCCAAGAGGAAGGAGACATCTGGGGGGTGGGGGTGGGGTGGGAGGAGGAAGAGAGAGGAGAGGATACCCCAGGCTCAAGCTCTCCAGACAACCGGTGGGAGGAGGAAATATGTTTTTCGGGAGCTTGTAAAAAGACTTTGGAGCCCCTGCGAGGTTAGCCCGCCAGGACAGGCGGTTGTAATGAGGGGAGAAGGGAGGCTGGGGAGTCGGCCTCCGCACTTTTAAAATGCAGGTACGGATTCTCTCATCAAGGCACCAAGTTAAGAAAACAAAAGCCCAAACAACAACAACAATAAAAAGAAAAAAAACCCACCAACACACACACACACAAAAACCAGAAGCTTATTCAATTACCGAGCCCCGCAGCTCCTGCGGAACTCGCTGCGCGCCTTAAGCTCTCTTTTTCTTTCTGCGGAATTCCATTTGCATCCCCTCTGCTTGGGTGTCTCCCTCTCTCAGTGTGTGTGTCTCTCTGTCTGCTTTCACACTCTCCTCCCCATTCGAGCGAGGCCCACACCTGGCGCATCACTGCCGAGCCATTAGCTGCGGGTCTCCTTTCATCTTCGCTGTGGCAGACGTTTCTTTTTATCCACTCGCGCTCGCCGAGTGGCGTCACCAGCGGTACTGTAATGACGATTGCAGCAGGAGGATGACAGCTTAGAAAGAAGAGGGCAATGGGGCTTCCTCCCAGAGGCGGTGCGGCACAGAGGAGCGCTCGCATCACAAGGTGACCCCAGCTCCCCACCGCCACCGCCGCCGTCACCGTCCACCTCGCGCTCCGGCCGCTCGGCGCCCGCCCAGTCGCCCCGGCCTCTCTTTCTCCCTCCGGAAGCCAAGATCTGTCGGACCGCTGGGGAACCCAGGGAGCCGAGGGCTAGGAGCTCACTTGGGGCTGACCCCCTCCTCCCCCCCTCCCCCTCCGGCGAGCCCCGGGATGGAGAGCCGAAAGGACATGGTTATGTTTCTGGATGCGGGTCAGCTTGGTACTCTGGTGGGCAAGAGAGTCTCCAATTTGTCCGAAGCCGTGGGCAGCCCGCTGCCCGAGCCGCCCGAGAAGATGGTGCCCCGTGGCTGCCTGAGCCCGCGGGCCGGTCCTCCGGCCGCCCGGGAGCGCGGCGGGGGAGGCCTGGAGGAGGAGCCGGGCGACGGACTAGCGGGCAGCGCTGCGGGGCCCGGCGCCGAGCCGCGGGCGGCCGGGGCTGCGGTGCTTGGCCCCGGCCCTCCGGCCCCTTCCGCCGACAGCCTCTCGGGCCAGGGGCAACCTAGCAGCTCGGACACGGAGTCGGATTTCTATGAAGAAATCGAGGTGAGCTGCACCCCGGACTGCGCCACGGCGAACGCCGAGTACCAGCACAGCAAAGGTAGCCATCGCGCCCCCCTTCTCTTCCCGGGCCTCCCACCGCGCCCACCTTCCACTTCAGCTCCAGAGGGGAGGAAGACACTCCTTTCCCCCAGGGCAGGGTGGCCGGGGGGACCCACCTGAGCAACTCTCCCCAGATATCTGCGCCCTGGCCGGGGTCTCCTTCTGTGCTCTGGCTTTGGCGGGACTGAGGGTGACAGCTGTGCTTTTCGGGAGGAGGGAGACGCAAGCCCTGGGCTTGAGGGGGGTTCAAAGTGCACCCCAACCCCCCAGAGTTTTGTGGCACTGCTTCAACTGCTCCGGGAAGACACCTTCCCCCGGCGTGGGCGAGATCAAACGCGGGTTGGGGCAGTTTGTGGCTGGCGGGGTGTAAGGCGCATCCAGGCGCGGAAGCCCGGAGTCCATAAAGGACCGTAAAACCGCGGCCGACTCGGGCTGCCTGGGTGCTGCGGCCCTCCGACCAGTTTGCACGTCGGTCAGAGGTCCAAATTACCTTGTCACTTCCCGGGCTCGGTGGCGCCAGGTCGGAAATGGTCCCAATGATCTAATTGCCTTTGGTCTCCGGTTGCATTTGAAAAGGCAGAGCTCGGGCCCTCCCCCCATTCCCCTTTCCTTCCTAGCTCCACTTCTCCACCCAAAGGAAAAGGAGCTGCAGGGGGGCAGGAGCCCCACCCTTCCTTGGGTTAGGCCCCAAAGGCGGGGTGCCGTCGGGCTGCTCTAACTGGAGAACCCCTCCCTGACCAGGGGCTCGTTTGTGGGGGAGGTGGCCAAGAAGGGAGGCTCCCAGAGAGGGGTGGAAAGCTAGTGGGAGGGAGAGCCCACCAGCAGACACTCCTCCACAAAGCTGTGGGGGTGGATGGGAAGACCTTGGCGAGAAAGAAGACCACCCCCTGGCCTTGGCAGCCAACACCTGGTTGAACACCCGCATCCGTTCATTTCCATCTTATCCATTCAACCCAGACTCCCTGACCATAGCATGTCCTCGGAACAAGCCACAGGCCACCCAGATCTACCAAGGCCATAGGATACTCATGCACACGCTCCTCTGCCATCCCTCCAACACATGCCACCGAGTGTACATTCCCACACCCACACTGGCAGCCCGGCACACACAAAAGCACGGAAACTCAGCTCGTGCGCAGCAGCCTACGATGCACGAAGACCCCAGAGTGCACACCACTCTAGCACAAAGGTGCGTCTCCACCTGCCCGTCTGACATGCACACCCTTGCCCACTCCTGCCAGTGGTGGGCACAAAGCTCAGAGGACCTGCCTCTAGTCTGTGCCCCGAGGCAAGGGGCCAGGGTGGCTGAGGCTTCTGGACCCAGCAGGCCTTAAGACAGAGGTCTCCCAAAACAGCAGCGCAGCGGGGCCTAAGGGCGGCTTTGTGCTCCTCTGAATGATAAGCCCCTGTACTTCCTCTCTCTTCCTGTGTTCTCAAAGTCCCCCAAGCCCCCACAGAGGCAGAAACTGAGGCTATGTCCCTTTCTACCCAACCTTCCATACATGCCCTGGGCGTATGGCCCCGCATCAGCAGTGTTCTGTGTGTCTGTTGTGTGTTCTGTGTGTGCATGTGCCCTGGGCTCCCTCCGCAGGGCCCAGCTCGGAGGCACTGGCCAGCAGTCCCAACGGCGGCGGCGAGGCCCCCAAAAGCAACAGCAGCGGCAGCTCGCAGGGCGCCCTGGCCTGCAGCGCCAGTGACCAGATGCGCCGATACCGCACCGCCTTCACCCGGGAGCAGATTGCCCGGCTGGAGAAGGAATTCTACAGGGAGAACTATGTATCCAGGCCGCGGAGGTGCGAGCTGGCCGCCGCCCTAAACCTGCCGGAAACCACCATCAAGGTATGATGAGCTCGGAGACAGGGAGAAGGGGGGCTGCGCCCACTCAGCAGGAAGCAAATACCAACTGTCCACTCCCTAAATCCTGAGCCGAGAATCACGGGCCTGGGGTCTCCCTGCCCACGTGGCGGCTAAGGCTGGGGGCGTCCAGGCCCAGTGCGGGGCCGATTTACCTTCCCGACAGACCCTAGGCGGGACCTGCCGGCTTGCGGTGGACTCACTGCCTTTTCTAGCCAAATAAACAGCGGGGATGGGGTGCCTTTGCCGCGAGGGAGAGAGGCTGGAAAGGGAGGTGTTTCTGGGCAAGCGCTGCCCGCCGCCTCGCACCGGCGGAGTCCTTAGTCCAGCGGGCTACTTGCGCGTCCCCTACCGGTCTGGCCCTCCAGGGAGTCCTGGCCGCGTGGCAGAGGGAAGGAGGGACAGATCCCGCAGCCACTCCCCGAACCTCTCCACGAGGGATTGCGAGCCAGGTGGTGGTGGTGGGATCTGCCCCCGCCCGGAGGGGGGGGATCTCTGCCCGCCGCGGCTCTTCCCAGCGCCACCGGCGTCGTCCCCCGCGGCGGGGGCAGGACTCCTGGGGTTCCGGGCGCCGCGCCCGGGTGCCGCCGCCGAACACGCCCCCTCTCCTCCCCAGGTGTGGTTCCAGAACCGGCGCATGAAGGACAAGCGGCAGCGGCTGGCCATGACGTGGCCGCACCCGGCCGACCCCGCCTTCTACACGTACATGATGAGCCACGCGGCGGCCGCGGGCGGCCTGCCCTACCCCTTCCCGTCGCACCTGCCCCTGCCCTACTACTCGCCCGTGGGCCTGGGCGCCGCGTCCGCCGCGTCGGCCGCCGCCTCGCCCTTCAGCGGCCCGCTGCGCCCGCTCGACACCTTCCGCGTGCTCTCGCAGCCCTACCCGCGGCCCGAACTGCTGTGCGCCTTCCGCCACCCGCCGCTCTACCCCGGCCCGGCGCACGGACTGGGCGCGGCGGCCGGCGGCCCCTGCTCCTGCCTCGCCTGCCACAGCGGCCCGGCCAACGGGCTGGCGCCCCGCGCCGCCGCCGCCGCCGCCGCCGCCGCCGCCTCGGACTTCACCTGTGCCTCCACCTCCCGCTCGGACTCCTTCCTCACCTTCGCTCCCTCCGTGCTCAGCAAGGCCTCCTCCGTCGCGCTGGACCAGAGGGAAGAGGTGCCCCTCACCAGATAAGGGGCTGCCCGCGGGCTGCCGGCTCCAGGACGCCCGTGGGCCCCCGGCCCCCCGCGGGGACGCCGCCAGCGCCCCTCCCTGCCCCCCGCCCCCCAGGGCGCCGAGGGGAAAGAAGGGGGCCGAAAAGGACCAGAGGGACTCAGCCTCCAGGATCCCAGGATCGGCGCGATAGCTGGCGCGTTTGGGGACAAGGAGTGGGGATGGGGAGGCAGAGGCCGAGAGCCCTTCCTCTGGGGCGGGGCCCCCTGCCGTTTTCCGCTGGACCCATTGCCCCGGACAGGGCTTGAGGCAATGGTTCCAGAGCCAAATTTAGTAGCAACCGCCACCGGTATCCAGCCTCTCAGTCCCTCCTCGCACCCCCAACCTCACACCCTTTCCTCACCACAACCCCCCCTCCAAGGCCAAGCCCAAGCACTGGAGAGGAAATTGCCGTCTCTCTGAACAATATGCTGTGTACGCAGAGCAGGTAGAGATTAATCTTTGCCAGCTTTTCCAAGGCATGGCGAGGGGCTTGCGGATGGCCACGCACCAGCCATCGAGGGGAGAGGGCGGGAGGGGTGATTTACTACCACGGAAGATCCTGGCCCTCCTCCCGTGCAACCTAGGGGCTCTCTTTGCCTTCCTGGGGCCTCAGTGACAACATTTTCTGTTTGTGGCATCTACCAGCACCTGACTCCTTTCTCTCTCCTCGCTTCCGGCCACCTCTCCACTTGCAGCGCCAGGCTCTACTCCTACTTCCTTCCTACCCCCACTTTTTGTTTAACACTGGCAGAGACGGCTACAGGAGCCTCAGGGCCTCTTGGCAGCCTCTACCAAGTCTCCCTTCTCCCCGGGCCCCATCCACGCCCTGATTAGCAAGTGATATGTGTGAGGAGGGTTTTTGAATGTTGAATGTATAATCACGCTCACCGCGCGGTGGGCCACGGAGGAGGCCGGAGTTGAGCTGTTAACAAGGCGCCTAGGGAAGAGCTTAGGGAGCAGGGACCTCTCTCTCTCTCCTTAAGTATCTGCCAGCAAATTAGAGGCGATTTCAAGCCTTTGCCTGTTCACCTTCCCTTCACCAAGGGCTTTCCGGCTCTTCCCCGTTGCAGTTAGCAGTTTTCATCCTTCTTCTCTCCTTTTCCTCCCAAGCTGCCCCTGGGGCTTGGCTTTCAGATACTGGCAGGAGCCTTCCACCCCTTCTGGGGGCCTTGGCTCTCCCCTCACCAGGTTGTTCAGGGGCTGCTCCCAAACCCTCACTCTCACGCTCATTCCTGCAGCCAGTTTTTGAGGGATAGGAGAACGTGTACCCCTCACTGACAAGCTTCCCCCTGACTGGGAGGGAGTGGTTCTTCCTGTAGGGAATGAATGCGGGTTGGTTTTCCTTCGAAGCCTAAAGAATTTGCTGTTACAATTTGTTAACCATACTGCAATAAAAGCTGGACATAATTCTCACTTTAATATTTTAATGTTTGGGGCAGCAGGCAGCGCACCGACTTTTTTGAATCGCTAGTTCGGCCGCCATAAGCTTGGGTGTAGAAGGAACCAAGAGACGCACCTGCAGACAGTCTCCCAAACTTCTGCCGGCCCTGGCAGGCTCCAAATGGATATTCCTAGATGTGGAGAAGGCAGGCTCTGGCTGCCCCGAGGTGCATGTTTTCTTAATTCTGTGCACACCAGGGGCCTTTCATGACAAAGTGGCCCACCTGGGGCTCACCCTGTGACGGTTTCTCCTCCAGTTGCTCTGACCTTTTGAGGAAAGGGGACCCTGGACTCTGGTCTCTGTGGATTCTGCTTCCACCCCAACCCAAGGTAGAGGTGAATAAGGCTGTGGGGGCGGAGCTTGAGAATTACCCAGAGCTAGGTTTGCTGGGTCAAGCCGAGGCTGCTCCTTAGGGTTCAGGGAGAGGGGGGAGGTGGATTCTTGGGTTGGGAAGGAAGGATGGATGATTCCTGAATCATCCTCAAACTGAACATCTCCCAGCAGCCACCTCACCCCCATCCTCCATCCTCAGAGGAGAGCCACCGTGGCTGCCTGAGTCCTGCCCACGCAGGGGAGAGGTGGGTCATGGGTGGGCTGGGAGCTCAGATCGCATGAACCTCAAGGGCCCCCTGCCAGTGTGTCAGGGGGCAGATGGGGAATCCTCGATGGGCCTCCGTCTCTCTTTGGGTTCCAGAGAAACTCTCCTGCACCGGGTGCCCCTGCCCTCCCAAGCCGAGCCTTGAGTTGAGGTTTCCAGCATCCTCCCCATGCGCTCCTCCACGCGGGGCTTTTCGCAGCTACCTCCGCAGCCCGGAAGCTCCCCGCGCCAAATCCAGGCAAATTTCGCGGTGACTTCGCGGCGGGCCCAGATTGCTTGCGACAGGTAAATGGGCTGCGGGCTGCCGGAATGCCAGGCGTATTTTCAGTTAATAGGGAGGGAAAATGAGGTGTCTGCAGCGATATTGGAAAGTACAAGATCGATGATCCGGCCTCGTGTCCAATCAGCAGCCTTTAATTGACTGTATTTTCTGGGTAATTGAGCCTCTCTTCCTCCAAATTGAAGTGGAAGATATAACAATACATCTTGCCAGGAGGAATTACTCATTACTTCATAATGAAATTTCCCTTTTGCCAAGGTTTGCGGTTTGGCGCTAGGCGCCACTTCTCACTCTCCCTTCTCCACCCCTGCACCTAAAAAACGGGTTTTGTCCGCCTGCACCCAGCAACCGCACCTGACCGGATACCTACATTTTGGCGGAAGTGGGGGAGGGTGGGAGACGACGGAGAAAAAGGCACCGCCCCTCCACGGCCTCATTCTCCTTATCTGTAAGAAGACTAAACCAAACAATAGGGTTGACATGGTATTATTTTTTTTTTTTCCAACTGTCTAAAAGCCTCTGCTTAGCTTTGCCCCATCTTGGTCCCATTTTGCAGGTGGGAAAACGGAGGCTCTGGGTCTCACGCAGCTACTGGGTCCCACGCGGCTAGGAGCTTCAAGTTCCGGCTTCCTCTCCCTTCCCCTACGCCCCTTTGGGGCCCAGCCCTCCCTCACCGTCACCCCTGGCAAAGTCTGACACCTCACTCCCGACACACGCTTCCCCTGGGCTCCTCAACCCCATGGCGACCGGGCCGCGTCGGGATCTGGGAGGGCAGAGCGGCGCTCCGCCACAGCCCTCCCGGCCCGGCAAGACCTGCCGCCCCGCAGCCGGAGTGCACGCGCAGCGCCGGCCCGTCGCCGGCTTGTTAGCGTGTGATTGATTGCCTTATTAAAGCGTGTTCTTGTAAGTGTGACCAAACTGATTGCATTGCATATGTTTGGGATAATGCTCATTTTAAACAACAGGATAAAGACGATGAGCTCCGCAGAGCCTCCGAAGACAAAATGATCCCGGCCAGCAGCTCCCTAACTCTGGCATTAAATTGCCCAGTTACATAGCAAATCACTTGGTTCCTCCACCCTTGTCCCCAGTTTTTTTTTTTTTCCTGGCCTGCAGTTTGATCGCACCCCCTCCCCCCCACCGTGTGGTCTGCCCCGCGAATGGTTTCTCTAGTGACAATACTGGCTCTGCCTTCCCAGCCGCTAACCGTGCACCCTCACCCCTCAGATGCCGAGTCCTCCTGCGCCCTGCGAGGCGGACAGAGAAGTGATTCAGAATGCACCCTCTCTCACCCGAGGCTGCCCAAAGGGACATGGTCCTAGACGGATCGCCACAAATGGGAGCTTGGGTCTCCACGACAAGTCGCGTGTCCCCCGCACCCCACCCCCCCCCCCCAGCCGTTTGGCCAAAGTTTAAAACATTCTTTTGTTCCCCAGGCTTCTCGCGCTCGGTTGCCTCCATTATTCCCCAAGTGAGGAAACACCCGCCGCCATATGTCGATGGATGAGCGTGGGTGCCCCGGCCAAGGGTTGTCGAGGATGGCATGCTCAGGGTGGGAAGAGGTGTTCCTTCTTAGCATCTTCTTCAGGCACCATCACCCCAGAGTGAGAGAGGGAGTAAGAGTCCGTGAGCAGGGGGAGGAAAAGGAGGTTGGGGCAAAAAAAAAGGGGGGCTATTTCTTTTAATTACTCCACCCCCAACCAACCATTGTAGCCGTGTTCTCTCTCCATGCCTATCCCCTAAACAAAGAAATCCTTAGCCTTCCTCCACCCACCCCAGTCGACTTGCGGGGGAGCCAAACTGTTGGCAGATTGAACTTCCTAAGGGCTACCTTTGGGACCCGCCGGAATTCTGATTTGTTCGAGACGATGACGGTCATCAGAACAAGTCAGAAGCCACGCCACTCTTTGGGGTGTCATTTGTAAGTGCAGTCGCCCGGATTCGTTTGCAAGACCCAGCTCAACCCGTTTGGATAAGTGACTTGGTCCGAAGGGCAAATTTCTTCCATCACTTAGCTTCTCCCAGGCTCTGCACATCCGGCTGCGTTAGAGGAGAACCGAGGTGCGGTTCCTCACTTGTACCAGCTGGTGGGACCCCGAAATGTGGACCCTGAGTGGAAAAAAAAAAAAAAGGCCAACCACAAAAGGCATCCTACTGGCTACAAAGCAAACAGAGACATAAAGTCCTTTTGAAAACCGCCTTCTCAGCAAATAAGTGTGTGATACTGTGGGCGGGAGCAGGAGAGAGAGAAAGATTGCCACTTAAAAATAACATGAAAGCATTAAGTAATTATTTAAAACAAGGCTGTTTAGAAAAATATTTGTATTTATTGCAGCTGCTCAATTGGCCTCGTTAAAGTCGGCAAGCATTTAAATTGTGTTACAATCTCATTTAAATCCCGCTCCGTTCCAGCAGGCTGAAGAGCTTGAATAGACCAATCACTTCATAATGATGATGAATGAGAAATTAATTCAGATACAAGCAAGACAATTTAGGCCTTCATCTGTTTAAATAGCCTTCCAATATTATTCGCGATCGCGGGTCACAGATTGAATCAATTGTCCAATCTTGTGAAAGTCATATCCTTGCATCTTCATCGAGGTTATTTATAGCGCAGCGAGGGCCGCTGAAAGGTATACGCTGTTAACAGGGACAATTACTTAAAGAGAAGCGTTTATAAAATGGAAAACAAATGCCGGGGTTGGTAGCAAATGGCATCAAAAGCGGCCATTCCGATCCGGCCCCTCGAGGGAAGGGAGCAGGCGCGGCCCGCGCGGGATGCGGGGCGCTCGGGGCTCGGCGTCCGGCCTCCCCGCGGTCCAGGTGAGGCCGGGTCCCGTCGCTCCATCCTGCGCCCCGGCCGCCCCACCCACCCGCGCCGGCCTAGCCTTCGCCCTCGCCGGCTTCGGGTCGGGCGCGAAACCACAGCATGGCCCTCCGGGCCCCGGCCCTGGGCGAGGTCCCCGCCTCCCTGGCCCGGGCGGCCGCCGGGTGCGACCCGGGTCAGGCAGGCCGAGTCCCTGCGCCCCGCGGACGACGCCCCCGGGGCACGCCCCTTTGTGCTGGGGGCTCGGCCTCGCCGGGGTCAGACCGGGTCTGCCTTCGTGCGCGCCCGGGTCCGACGGCCTTGCGGGGCTGGGCGGGGGGGCGCGGGGGTAGCCGCGGACTCTGGAAGCTCGGCCTCCTTCCGAGCGGACGGCGGGGCCGGGCCCCTCATCGTTGCGGTCCCGAGACGGGAAGAGCACCTGGGGTCACTTCGCGTCCTTCGGGGACCTGTGCCCCTCCCCTGTCGGCTCCTCTGGGTGCCCTCGGGCATGTGAGCAGCGTCTGAGTTCTCCGAAGAACCCTTTCCTTCCCTCATTGAAGCGCCCCTCCCCGCATCCTGATGCAACCCCTCCCGGCGAGCCCCGTCCCCCTGCGTCGTCCCCCTCCCGCACGCGTCCCGGCGCCTCGTGAGAGCCCAGCGCAGCCGACTTCGAGGCGACATGTGCCTCCCCGAGGTGTCTACCTCCCCTTCCTCAGCAGGGTTAGGCAAAGACCCAGAACAAGGTGCGCGGGGAGGTGAGTTTGTTCTTCCCGAATGGGCACAGGGGCGCTTAGGTGTAACGGTGCAGCGTCTACACCGACCCAGTTTGTGTGCGGGTCCCGGGAAGAGAGAACCTTTCTAGGCGGCGCTCTTTGGGGATGGAAGTGAGGCGGGTCGGAACAGAGAGGCGGGAAAGATCATTTGATGGACCGAGGCTGGAGGAAGAGAGGAGAGAGAGGCTTCCAGAGAACACAGAGCGGAGTCTATGCGGTACAGCACGCGCGCCGCTCCCGTCCGCGTCGACGTGGCTTTTTTTTTTTCCCCCCCCTCTTCCTCTGTATTTCTCTGTTTTGAAACAAAAGCCCAACTAATGGATTCCTGGCGCTCTGAGGACCCACTCCCGGGAGCGACTTTGATGTATTGCTGTCCAATTAGTGCCTTTAATTGGTGTCCTCGGGGACAGGCCGGCCCGGAGCTGGGACACAGCCTCTTCTCGCCTCTCCTGCACACTGGAAAGGTAAAATTTATAACGCACTGTAGCAGTCCCTTGGGAGAGAGAGCGAGCGAGCGAGCGAGGGAGGCAGGGAAGGAAGGGAGAGGCACGGTTCCCTCTTGCAGACCCCGGACACTGCAGGCGCAGGGGGTCGTGGATAAGGGTCCCGATCACCCGCTTTCTACTATTTCCTGACTCCCTCTCGGGCCTGGCAGGAGGGCTGCGGCGGCCGAGTCGCTGAGGATTATGAATTTGCTTGCAGAAAGGCCAAGGGAGCGCGCATTGTCTGTAGAAGCCCACCCCATGTGGTCTCTCATCTCGTTAATAATGGCTGTTTGTTAACAAGGATGCGGAGGTTAAATAATCCGGGTGGAAGATTAAACACGCCTCATCGAGGCGCTGGGAGCCAGTTGCACAGAGACCTGTGCAGGAGCCGCTGGGCTAGCTGGAGCCTGGAGGACGGTGGGAATAGTAGCCTGCGAGTAGCCCAGTAGCCTTCGGGTGGAGGAGAAGGGAAGGTCTAGGCCCCCTTTTCAGGACGTTTCCACAGAAAGTCAGCGCCGGCCCACACCCTTGACGCGCTGAATAGAAAATCCATATAGGAGCCCGCCCTAATGAAGAGTGGACCGCAAACCCTGCCAGGAGTCTCCCGGAGGTCAGAAATGCAGGCCCGGGGCTGAATCCCTGGTCCCCCTTTGAGGCCTGACAAAGTCATACCCTTGGGAAGTGAGGGGCATTTGTACCCACATGTGACTAGCACTGGATTGGATGACAGATGACGAGGCTCCTAGCTTGGGCTCTGTTCGTATAGAGCCGCGGCATCTGGGTTCCAGTATTTCCCCAGGTTCATTTTCCTCCCGTGTAGGATAGTCGGCGGACAGGGCTTGAGAGAGATGATGTCTAATATTTCCTTTTCTTTCCTGTAGCTCTCGCCAGTGTTAGGGAGCTGAACGCCTTGTCGGATACTGTCTCCATCCAGCCTGGGGGGATTTGGTCCAGGAGGATTTTATTCAGCAAATATTTGAGGCTGTGCTCTGTGCCGCTGTGCGGTATGCGTTTTTAAACTGTGAACGCAGAATGTCCGTTCGTAGAGTCACGTGTGTGTCATTCCCAAAGATACTATTTTGTAAAGGAAGACAAGGAAGAAAGGACTCGGGGGCGAGCGTAAAATAGAATGTTGTGTGTGTGTGGAGGGTAGAGAGACTGTAGAGTGGAGGGAAGACAAATCAGGAAAAGAAGTATAGATCCCGTTGAGACGGCCAGAAGGTCAGTGAGGAGAAGTAAATACGGACGTAGTTCCTTTTTTAAAAATGAAAAAGGAATTTTTAAATGTTTATTATTTTTGAGAGAGAGAGAAACAGTGTGTGAGTGGGGGAGGGGCAGAAAGAGAGAGGGAGACACAGAATCCGAAGCAGGCTCCAGGCTCTGAGCTGGCAGCACAGAGTGCAACCCAGGGCTCGAACTCACGAACCACGAGATCATGACCTGAGCTGAAGTTGGACGCTTAACCGACTGAACCATCCAGGCGCCCCTGGAAATAGTTTCCTGATAGAGAGCAGGTCCTCTCCTGGAGTCCTTGGTGATTTGACAGTGAACAAAAGTTGGAGGGTCCCTGAGGTTGAGTAGGAGACCTATGACTTATGCATCTAATAGTCCCAAATTTCTATTTATATGTTGTTTCAAAAGTTAGAGCTCTACTCTTGAGCTAATTCCCCAAACACCTCACTTTTTGAATCCACCAAACAGGGAACTCGGCTGCTAGGTTGGAACTCTTCATGCCCCCAGGTGACGGGGGTCTGGGCTCAAGGAAGGCAGGGGGTGAATATTTCACTGAGATTTCTCTTCAGACCAGCAGCAATTGTGGCTCCTCCATTTCTCTGCCTACTCTTGGGAAGTCCAGAGAGCAGACTTGTGGTGCTAGGCAGCAAGGTTGAAGAGCTAACACTTACTGAATACTTGTCACATGCCATACACCATCCTATGGTTTCCATGCATTAGCTAAGGGTAGTTAGTATAGGAGGCAGGATGCACCTGTATGTCAGTTTTTATAGACTGCAACTCCACTCTGCTTTCCAAAAATATAATCTCCAATTTCTTCAGTGGACATTCAATGAGCAGTTTAGCCCAATAAATGAATCAATAAATATTTATTAAACACCCACTCTATGGCCAATACCAGACTTAGGTTTGTACAATATCTTTGTTCTCCTCCAGTTTGGTACTGATGTGGCTTCGATTGTGTTTGTAACCTATGATGACTAATTTGTACTTTGCTTGAGAAGAACTCATTGGTGATGCCAACTGTGGCCGGGGTGATTTTATGGTAGGAAATACACTTGCTTTGGAGAGACCCCGGCAAAAGCGAACTCATATATTACTTGATTCAGAGCCTGTACATTGTCAGCATCAGTAGCTTCACACTGTGCAAAATATAAAATATAAGCATTTTGACATTTATTAAAACATAAACAATTCAAGCAACTCAAAAGCAAAGATTCTGGAACCAGGGTCTCTGGCTTTGCATCCCCAATCTGCCACTGACAGGCTCATACCATTTACGTTTCTTAATCTCTCTGACACAGTTCCTTCATCTTCAAAATTGAGATGACGACTCTAGGCCTGTCGTAGTTATCTATTGCTGTTACCCAAAAGTTTAGCAGCTTAATTAAAAAAACATCATCTCAATTTCTGTGGGCGGGAGTCTTTTTACAATTTTAACTGGGCGTCTCTGGCTCAAAGTCAGTCCCCTGGGGCTGTGGTCTCATTGAAGGGCTCAACTGGGGTGGGTGGGAGCACCTGCTTCCAACTTCACTCGTGTGGTTGTGGCCAGAATTCCACTTCTTGCTGGTGGGTTGTTTGACTGAAGGCCTCAGTTCTTCACTGACTGTTGGTTGGGAGCTTATTTCAGCTCCTTGCAGTGTGGACCTCTCCATAGGGCAGCTCAAACATGGCCTCAGGCTTTTCTCAGAATGAATAAACCAGGTAGCACACACACACTTGAGAGAAAGAGAGAGAGAGAGATCACACAAGCCCAAGACAGAAACTATAGTCTTTTTGTTACCTAATCTTAGAAGTGACATTCCACCGGGGCTCCTGGGTGGCTCAGTCGGTTGAGTGTCTGACTTCTGCTCAGGTCATGATCTCACAGTTTGCGAGTTTGAGCCCCACGTCAGGCTCTGCGCTGACGACTCAGAGCCTGGAGCCTGCTTCAGATTCTGTGTCTCATTCTCTCTCTGTCCCTCCCTGACTTGTGCCTCTCTCTGCCTCTCAAAAATAAATAAAATGTCAAAAGAAAAAAGAAAAAAGAAAAAAGAGGAGTGACATTCCACCATCGCTTTTGCCATACTGTATTTGTTTGAAGTGAGTCACTAGATCCAGCCCACGCTCAAAGGGAGGGGATTACACAGGCATCCAAACCAGAAGACAGGGGTCACTGGGGACTTTCTAAGAGACTACTTCCCACACACTCTATCTCATAGGGTTGTTGTGAGGTTTATATGACTTTATACACATAAAGAGCTTAGGACCACACCTGCTTTGTTTGCCCAGTATGGGGCTTGAACTCACAACTCTGAGATCAAGAGTCACATGCCCTACCAGCTGAGCCAGCCAGGCGCAGGATAGCATCTGTTTGCTCTGATCATTCTTCTGATACAACTTACACTCATTTGTTCATCTAGACTCTCCTGTTTCAATTTCTCTCTCTCTCTTTCTCTTGCAAAGCTGTATAAAAGACCATAGGAAGGGCAGGGCAGAGTAACTGCCACTAGGAAAAGGGAAAGAGGAAGAAGAGTAGAAAGAAAATAGAATGGAAGCTTTGGAAAAACTCCAGGGGAGGGCACCTAGAGATAGGAGGTAACTAGGAGATTCTTGTTAGTTGACTTGTTCCTTACTTTTAAAAGATATTCTTTTCTGCATCAAGTGAATACTACTTGTATTCTTCTATTTGTAATCATACTCGCTGACATTTGTATAGTGGGCTCACCCTTGCTGAAACCAAGAGTTGGACGCTTAACTGATTGAGCCACCCAGGCGCCGCTGGGCTCACACTTTTTAATTAAAAGGTTCCAGGGGTGCCTGGGTATCTCAGTTGGTTGAGTATCTGACTCTTGATTTTGGCTCAGATCATGATCTCAAGATTTGTGGACTCGTGCCCTGGATAGGGCTCTGTGCTGATAGCACAGAGTCTGCTTAGGATTCTCTCTTTTCTCTTTCTCTGCCCCTCCCCTCCTCACATGCATGCACTCTCTGTCTCTTAAAATAAATAAATAAACTTAAAAAAATTTTTTTTAATTCCACATTTGCTGTCATCCTTAATTCTTACCACCGCTACATGAGACAAAAATTATTGTTATTGTCACTTTAGAAATGAGGGGAAAAGCCCACCATGATGGTTAATTTTACATGTCAACTTGACTGGGCCACAAGGTGCCGAGCTATTTGGTTAAACATTGTTCTGGGTGTATCCGCAAATCACCCCTCCCACTGTTGGGAGGGTTGCATCTAATGTGTTGAAGTCCTGAGTGAATAAATGGCTGAGAAGGAAGAATTCTTTCTCTCTGCCTGTCTTCTCCTGCTTTCAGATCTGGGCTGGGACTGGGACTTAACACCATTGGTGCTCCTGGGTCTGCGCTTCTTAACCCCCATAATTATGTGAATATGTATATTTGGTCTGTGTCTCTCGAAAACCCTGACCCACCGCTAGTCACACAGGAGTAAGGTCACACAGTTAGGAAATGGGGGTGGGGGGGAATCCAGGACTTAAATTCAGATGATCTTTACTCCAGCCCTTGGTTCTTTGTGCTACAACCAGCTGCCTCAGCTGCCCAACTTTGTTTTATCATGAAGTTATGGCTTCAGCTGGAGCTATGGAAGATGGTATGGCTTGGACATAGTGCTGGAGGTAGGGAGGCAATATGTCAAATACTAGGTTCGAGCTCTTGGCCCTTCCTGACCTAGTTAGTGAAATCAGCCGGCCTCAAAGCTGACTTAACAATGGGAGACAAAGAAGTCAAGTTGCAGCATCTAAACGGGCTCAGTCCTGATTCTATAAGCGGTCAATACTGGGCTACTCAGTTAGGAAGGTGGACCTCAGTAGCAAAAGGACAGCAGATGAAGATGCCTTATTATTCAGCAGTCCGAGGTAAAAGATAAAAGCTGTGGGACCGGCAAGAGAAATTGGTGCAAGGAAAGCAAGACAGCTAAGGCTCCCAGACTGGCCACAGTGGCTTTGGCCATGGAAGGTTTCGATGTTGGAAATGGAATCACCTTCGGACTTTTCTGAATCTGAATCTTGGAAGCAATCGTCTGGACATCTGTAGTTATCAAAGCTCCTCTGGGTGATCCTAATACACCCCCAAAATCGAGACCACTGGGGAAGGGAAAGCATAAGTGTGTCCTAGCACTACTAGGCACTCAGTAAATGCTATTAATTGTAATTGAACTGAGATCGGGATTAGTAGGAAAAGATCTGGGTCTCTTTATTATCTTTGGATATGGATAATCCACTCAGATTATCTCTTGACAACCCAACTTTTAGTAGTTTGGATATACTAACTACATAACAGGAGGCACCCTGCCATTTAGAACCAGGAATGACCCTCCAGGTCTCGTGTAGTCAACTACTTCCCTTTATAGGTCTTTCGGTTTTCTCTAGGCAAAACGAGTCTTGTATGGCTACCGTGGATTTAGAGCCGACGCAGGATGTTGCATAGGAAGCATACCACCTCTGTTCTCATTTCATTTTGGCGCCAAGAGGGGTGTGATGGCACATTCCTTTGGTGTTTCACTTGGACAACGCTAACACATCCAGATCCAAAGGTCAAAGCTGCGTTTCTTAATGATGGTCTAGGAACTTCATTGGAAGTTGACATTCCAGTTGGACATCTCTGGGATCCGTGACTGAAATGAGTGAAAGGCAAGGTGCTGAGACAGGCAGGGCAATTGGGTGCAGTCTCACCTAGGTGTTACCCCCACTAAACTACAAGGAAAGATGTGTCAAGAAAGAGTTATAAGTTCTGTTTGCAGGCTCCAAAAGGTAAGCTTGCAGGTTGACTTCAGTGTTCCTCGGGGGTGGGGGAGAACTTGTGGAGAGCTCTGCCAGTTTCTGTTATCTTGATGACCAGAACTGGTCAGGTGGCTTTGGGAATCATGGTTGTTTAAGATCAGAGATAAGGTCTGGGGGTACCGGCGACCCTGGAAGAAATATGTACAAAAACAGTCCCCCACCTCCAAAGAGAATGTCTAGAATTCCAGGAAACTATAGCACTGCCTCAACGGGGTCTACTTCTGAACTACCATGATATCCCTGAAAAGGAGTCATTAATTCTTCTTTCTGCAGGGGAAAAGTTATTGATTTTTTTTTAAAGAAATAGATTTAATTCAATATATACATGGTAGTTCTTGAAGTACCAGAGACAAGGTAAGGATGTCTTTTCTCTGTTGCCATAGCCAGACGCTTACATTTGCTAGGATGCCTGGATCAGATCAGAGGGGATAGAAAAGAAAGAAAGGGAGGGATGAGTATAACTGCAAATCCCAGCACACTACTCAGGTCATAAAGCAGACGGGGGGACCCAGGAAACGCCAGTTGGGTCTGGGGACCCACACTTGATTTGGGTTCATCGTATAAAATATGCATGCTCTTGATCACTTAAAGGTACCCAGAGGAAAGTCAATGATTGCACTCTTAGAATAGACTGCCCACCCTACCCCGGGTCAGATACTCTTGATAAACTAGAATTACCATTTGGGTCTGGTGAAAATCTCACTCTTCCTTTATCCACAATAGGGTTTTCGGGAGATGTGACCAAAGGCCCTTTGCTGGTTTTGTCGTGTCTCCCCATCTGTGGAGGAATCGGGCTTGTGGACAACACAGTGGTAGCACCGCAGGAACTTAGATGGCTTCACATGCCTATTTGAGGGTGGCCATCTAACGACTATTCTGTTTGTATATCACAGGATTGCCTCTCTCTTGGAGAGAATGGAGTGAGAGGTTTATTCAGTCTCTGAGAAGAAGCAGAGGGGAATGCAGGGTTTTATTTGTGGCATGTACTGGTTTCCGGGACTATTAGTGGGGACGTCTGTGTTGGACTCCTAATTTCTTTTTTTTTTTTAATGTTTATTTATTTATTTAGAGAGAGTGCACATGAGCGAGGGGAGGGGTAGAGAGTGTGGGAAAGAGAGAGAATCCCAAGCAGTCTCCGTGCTGACAAGGGCGTGGGGCTCGATCTCATGAACTGCGAGATCACGACCTGAGCCGAAATCAAGACTTGGTCGCTTAACCGACTGAGTCACCCTGGGCACTCCCTAGTTTCTTGAACTCTTTTTTTCTTTTTTCAGGTAAAATTGGTAGTTAACATTAAGCAAGTTTCAAGTGTACAAACTTTGCATTTCTTATAATGTTCCTACAGTGAACTGAGGTTTGGATCTGCTTCCCATGACCCCTCTACCCACGGTACTACTCAGGAATACTCTTCAAATCGGACTCTTCACCTTATTAGGATGGGATCCACCAAACTTTTTAAGGGTTATTAGAAATCTTTCGAGAGGCAGTTTCTGCTGAAGGATAGTTGCGAATTTAACTGATTGTTATTTTAACACAGTCTGTGCATTTCTGGATGTGTGGTATATTTAGGTTTGCCTAGTGGTGGGATGGTACTTGGCATTAGCGATGGTTCTGAGATGGTTCCTATCTTCAGCGATCAACTGTGGGCCCCTTAATTTTTCTCCTGATCTGTGAAGTTAAGTCTCAATGACATAAAGATTTCGTCTGGTCCTTTTTCTACAATGTAATTTTTAGACATTTTGCCTGAGAGAGTGCCTTGACTTAGAAGTGTTGGAATGCTTTGTTGATGGACAATCTTGTTGGTTAAAGAAAGTTACCTTGGTTATTGGCTAATATACACGGTTTAGAACAAATTCGGCACCTTATTCCTTTCTCCCTTCAAAGTCAATTATTCCAGTTTCAGGACAAAGTAACACATTGTTGGGAGAAGGGATTGTGAAATAGCCTCAATTGGGGCTTCCTGTAGGCACTCTGCCTTTAATCCCATTCTTTAGGCCATGTCTCCTTTCCATCACACCGAGTCATGAAATCCACAGCGAACGGCACAGGGACCTAACAGTGCAGTGTGGATGGGGTGAGGATAATTGATTTCCAAAATTGTGTTTACCGGTTACTTGGTACAGTAAAGTAGGTCAGTATATATGTTGGTTTTGTGAAAGGTGAAAAATTAACCTTCTTCAGCTGGTTTATTCAGAGGAAAAGGTTTTATCTCAGGAGTTAAAAATGAGCCAAATGAAAATGAATATTCACGTAAGATCATCAAATGGCTTTCGAAGAGTTCAGTCTTTTTTTTTTTTTTTTAAGATTTCATTTTTTCTTAAGTTATCTCTACACCGAACGTGGGGATTGAACTTGCCATCCTGATCCAGAGTCGCGTGCCCCACCATCTTAGACAGCCTGGTGCCCCTCAGACAGTTAAATCTTAATAGAGCAACTTCTCACTTCAAGGATTTTATAAGCACTAGTTGTAAATATATGAAAGTTTGATATAAGTTGACTTAATCAACTTATATGCTTGGAGGGGACACAAAAAAAACCAAATTAAAAGGAAGTGTGTGTTTTTATGTAAGCTCTACGCCCAGTGCTCTATAACTGAGCCAGCGAGGCAACACAGGAATTGTGTATTTTCAATAATGCTTTGCTAATGATTTGCATTCTGATTTTGGGGATATGTTTTTATATAAATAATTTTGCCCTAACACGTACTGGAAATCCATCTTCAGACTTCCAGTAGTCACGGCAAGTAGTATTCTCTATTCAGTACAATTAATTTTCCTACTCTCTCTCTCTCTCTTTAAAAATTTTTAATGTTTATTTATTTTGAGAGGGGAGGGAGGGGCAGAGAGAGGGAGACACAAAGAGAGCAGGCTTCAGGCTCCAAGCTGTCATCACAGAGCCCAATGCGGGGCTCGAACTCACGGAGTGCAAGACCATGACCTGAGCTGAAGTTGGATGCTTAACCAACTGAGCCATTCAGGTGCTGGTCAAGCAAATCAATCAACCTATGTGAATTTCAATTTCCATGGAACACAACATCAGTGATCTGTGTTTTAAATTCTGTGAAGGGGCGCCTGGGTGGCTCAGTCAGTTAAGTGTCTTAACTGACAGTCAGTTAAGCGTCTGACTTTGGCTCATGATTTTGCGGTCTGTGGGTTCAAGCCCTACGTCAGGGCTCTGTGCTGACAGCTCAGAGCCTGGAGCCTGCTTCGGATCCCGTGTCTCCCTTTCTCTCTGTCCCTCCTCCACTCTTTCTCTGTCTCTCTCTCTCTTTAAAATAAATAAATATTTAAAAAATAAAATAAATTCTGTGGAAGCTGCAACATTGGGTTTTGCTATTGCTTGAGAGAAATTTCAACTCTTCATCTGGGAGAGCAGTATGAATACTTTCTAAAACAGCTCAGGGGTGCCTGGGTGGCTCACTCGATTAAGCGTCTGACTTTGGCTCAGGTTATGATCTCATTCTTTGTGAGTTCGAGCCCTGCATCGGGCTCTGTGCTGTTGTCACAGAACCCGCTTTGGATCCTCTGCACCCTCCCCTCTCTGCCCGGTACCCGTGTGCATGCTTTCTCTCTCTGTCTCTCAAAAATAAAAATAAACATAAAAAAAAATAACAAAACAGCTCAAATGAGAGTAGATCCAGATTCATAAAAAACACGATTGCTTGCTCAGCAACAGAAAGGTTAACCTGACGATGTAGTGGATAAGGTGTAGCCTTCGAAACCGGAAAAGCCTGAGTTCAAATCCCCCTTCTACCACTTACTATCAGTGTGTGAAGATTAACCTCCTAAACCTCAGATCCTCTTGGAGGAAGAATGCCTACCCAGCTCCTGTGAAGAAAGGAATGTAAAACCGATTGGGACACCACTCCCTCCCTGCCCCCCACTCCCTGAAGACTGAGTAATTAGTAACACACATCCTTCTAACAATTCCTGTCCCCGCAGATAAGGTAGGAAGCTTTGAAGTGCAGACTGTATCAGCAGGGATAGTCTTCCCTGGAGGAGGTGTGTACCTAAAATCTTCTTGGAGCGAGAATGGCAAATTGTATCACTAAATAGATGGGTGAAAAATCCCTTGTGGACCATTCTGAAATTTGGAAATTATCAAGGTGATGCGAGGCACAGTAGCTGGTGCAAAGCCGTTAGAAGCCCTGGTTGGTTCCGCATAGCGGGTCGTTGGGTGAAAAATACCCAAGAAAGCCAAGCCGCTGGCATAGACCCAGTGCCCAGGGAGCTCAGCGAACAGGCCGGGCTCACTTTTTGAACATGCGAGGCCTTCCTCTCTTCCCTTTTCTCAAGGATCTGGAGATAATTTTCAGAGAATCAGTTTTAAGGTTCGGGCCGTGGGATGAATTCCCATCTCTCTCTGTTCCCCACCCCTCTCCCAGGCCTAGTCCTGGCCTGGAAAGACACTTCTTCTACCCGCCTCCCTCCACACACAGCTAGATCCGTGCTTTCCAAACACTTGAATGATTCTCACAGTAAAGACATATTAGGAGGGGCGCCTGGGTGGCTCAGTCGGTTAAAGCATCTGACTTTGGCTCAGGTCATGATCTCACGGTTTTGTGAGCGTGAGCCCCGCAAGTGGGTTCCTCACTCTCTGTCCCTCTCTTTCTCTCTCTCTCTCTGTCTGTACCTCGTGGGATTCTCTCTCTCTCCCTCTTCCTCTGCCTTTCACTCACTCATGCTTTCTGTCTCTCAAAAATAAATGATGAAAAAAAAAAGTTTTGTAAAAAAACCAAAAAGAAATATCATGACCCAGCACACACACACACACACACTCACACACACACACATACACACCCGAAAGAAAAGTTTGCTAAAACAATATGTATACTTACTCATACACTCTGATTCCATTCCATTCCAAAACATGCTGGTAATCCACTAAATTTCTAGACTCATTAGAGGGTCGTGACCCACAGTGTGAAAAGCACTAGCTTTAGATGACTTCTTCTCCTCACTGATACTGGCACGTTAGAGATGTATAAACTAGCGAGTAGCCTTAGATTCACCTACCCTGCCCACGCTACCTCCAACCTTACCCCAAATCATGTCCAGGCTGTAACAGGACCACAGAGGCTGGCCTGAAATTAATTAGCTATTTGGGGGTCATTCATATACTTTCTATAGTTTCGAGAGCCCCAGAAGGTTCCAGACTGGACTTCTGGCTCCATTCTCAGGGTCCAGCTGATTTGGACCAGAAAGCTATGGACACATAACCAGAAGGGCCTTCCTTAAGGCTTGAATTTTTATAGAGGAGGAAACTGAGGCCAGGAAGGGTAAGTTAATGACATTAAGTCAGAAAAAGAGAGGGGTGGGGTGCCTCGTGGCTCAATCGGTTAAGCATCTGACTTTGGGTCAGGTCATGATCTCATGGTTGGTGATTTCAAGCCCTGTATCGGGCTCTGCACCAACAGGAGCCTGCTTGGAATTTTCTCTGTCTCCTTCTCTCTCTCTGCCCCTCCCCTGCTTGCACGCACTCCCTCTCTCTCTCAAAATAAATAAATAAAAACTTAAAAAAAAAAAAGAGGGGTGGCATGGCTGGCTCATTTGTTAGAGCATGCAACTCTCGATGTCAGTTGTAAGTTCAAGCCCTGCATTGATCACGTTTGAATTAATGTTAAATGTTGGTCCTCATATCCTTGTCTTAATACTTTATAAAAAGTTCTAAAATTTACCTTGTTGGGGGCTCTCTCAGCTCCTTTTGGCTGTTGGCATAACTGGCCTGGCTAGATCTGAAAGTTTAGACCTATAGGGAGTCTATTTTCTACTTTTTGATGTTTGCAATACAGTGCTTCAAAGGTCTCACTTAGGTTTCGTTTCTTATTTTTTCATCTTTAGTATTTTGCCTCTGGGGCTTGGTGCTGGATTTTAAATACTCAACATATAGATTCTTTCATCTTTTTTTTTTTCTTTTTTTCTTTTTAAGTTTTGTTTATTTTGAGACAACGAGAGGGAGGAGCAGAGAGGGAGAGAATCCCAAGTAGGCTCCACACTGTCAGTGAGGAGTCTGATGTGGGGCTCGAACTCGCGAACTGTGAGATCATGACTTGAGCCAAAATCAAGCGTTGGATGCTTAACCAGCTGAGCCACTCAGGTGTCCAGATTCTTTTTTCTTAAATAAGTATTATAGGACAGTGCCTAGGGGTGTCTGGCTGGCTCAGTTGGCAGAGCATGTGACTTTTGATGTTGAGTTGTGAGTTCAAGCCCCGTGGTGGGTGTAGAGATTACTTTTTAAAAAATCTAAAAAATCCACAAACAGTGCCTAGAACATGAATGTCCTTAATAAATATTTGATGACCAAATGGCTAAGGAAACATCATACATGTGAAATAAATTATTTTTATTTTATTTTATTATTATTTTTTAAAGCAGAGTAGGGACTTGAACTCAAGCCATTTGGCCCCAGAGTCTGTGCTCTTTTTTTTCTAAGTTTATTTATTTATTTTTGAGAGAGAGATAGAGCACGAGCAAGGGAGGGGCAGAGAGAGAAGGAAGAGAGAATCCCAAGTAGGCCCCATGCTGTTAGTGTAGGTGCTGATGCAGGGCTCGGTCCCATCAACCATGAGATCATGACCTAAGCTGAACTCGAGAGTCAGATGCTTAACTGACTGAAAAAAAAATTAAAGAAACCTTATTTTATTTTTTTAATTAAAAAAATTTTTTCCTAATGTTTATTTTTGAGAGAGAGAGAGACAGACAGACAGAGAGAAAGAGTGCAAGTGGGATAGGGAAAGAGAGAGAAGGAGACACAGAATCCAAAGCAGGCTCCAGGCTCTGAGCTGTCAGCACGGAGCCCGATGCGGGGCTTGAACTCACAAACCATGAGATCATGACCTGACCTGAAGTCACCCAGGCGCTTGGAAAAGAATTATTATTATTATTATTTTTATAAATTATTATTTTTTTAATGTTTATTTACTTTTGAGAGACAGAGCGTGAGCGGGGGAAGGGACAGAGAGAGAGGTAGACACAGAATCTGAAGCAGGCTCCAGACTCTGAGCCATCAGCACAGAGCCCAACTCGGGGCTCGAACTCACAGACCGTGAGATCATGACCTGAGCTGAAGTCGGCCGCTTAACCGACTGAGCCACCCAGGCACCCCAAGAATTATTTTTAAAACGAGATGTAGGGGTACCTGGGTGGCTCAGCTGGTTAAGTGTCTGACTCTTGATTTCAGCTCAGGTCATGATCTCGCAGTTCATGAGATGCAGCCCCACATCGGTCTCTGCCCTGACAGTTCAGAGCCTGCTTGGGATTCTCTCTTCCTTGCTCTGTGCCCCTCCCCCACTTGCAAGCGCACTCTCTCTCTCTCTCTCAAAATAAATAAATAAATATTTTAAAAAATGAGATGTAAAAAAAACCTTGACAATTGGAAGGGATATAATTGGTAAATGGTCACATTTGAATTTTAGAAATTCATTTTCACCTTTCGTGGTTTAATTTTGGTGCGACCACAGGTTTTCTGACTCTGCTTTCTTTTTTTGTAAAACAGGGATTAACCGCCACCACATCCCACCCACTGTTCTGAACTTCTTTGTTAGAAAATTTATTGACATTAGAGATTTACTTGTATAGATGCGTTCTTTGAAAACACAAATACAACCTGGTAGGGCCAACCGAGTCTTTTCATCAAGAGAAATAACCTTCCCACTTAAACTTGAAACTTGTTCAAACGCAGATTCCAAGACTAACCTCTAGAGATTCTCCTCCAGATCGCCAGTGGGGCCTAAAAATCTGTTTTTCGTTTGTACCTTTGTTTTTTACTTTGAATTGCGGTAAAAAAAAAAAAAAAAAAAAAAGACATCTAATCTAAAATTTACCCTCTCGACCATTTTTAAGTGTGTAGTGCAGGAGTGTTGACTATATTCACGCTGCTGGGCGACAGACCTCTAAGAACTGTTTTCATCTTGCAAAACCGAAACTCCATACCCATGGAACAACGGCTTCTCATTTCTGCCTCCCCACAGGCCCCTGGCGACTACTATTCTACAGTTTCCATTATTTTGAGTACGCTAGATGCCTAAGTGGAACACGCGGCCATATTTGCTTTTTTGTGACTGGCTTCTTTCACTCAGCATAATGGCCTCTAGTCTCATCCAGTTGCAGCACGTGACAAGATTTCCTTTCTTTTTATTTTGAGGCCGAATAAGACTCCACTGTGTATATATGCCATGTTTGCTTCCTCTGTGGACAATCTGGGGCGTGTCCACTTCTCGGCTACTTTGATGAGCATCTTTTCATTGTGTCCAATGATCCCCCTTATCTTTTTTTAAGTTTTACTTTCTTTTTAGAGTTGGGTAATGCCTGCACCCAAAGCGGGGCTCCAAATCACAACCCCAAGATCAAGAGTTGCAAGCTCTTCTGACTGAGCCAGCCAGGTGCCCCAATTCCCTTGATCTTTTGAGAAAAATTCGACATACAGTAGTCACCGTGTCCTGACATCAGTCGCCATGTTTCATTTATACACATGGTGTCATTTAGGCACGTGAACTCAGAGTTACTTTTGGACTGACTGCCCTCTTCCGCTCAAGACCTCGCTTTCTTCTTCATTCCACCCCAACCTAAAATTTCTTTGACAAGCCTATGATTAAAGAGTTAACAAATACTGAACAACTCCTACCCCAAGAGCATCTTTTGGGCAGGTGCACAGGTCACTCAAGAGGAAATCGGATATAGATCTTCAAAGAGGTAATAGCTGTTGGGGTGCAAGCCTTATTTATTTATTTATTTATTTATTTATTTATTTATTTATTCATTCATTCATTCATTCATTCATTCATTCATTCATTTATTTATTTATTTTAGAGAGAGAAAGAAAGCATGAGCCAGGATGAGGGGCAGAGGGAGAGAAAGAGAATCTTAAGCAGACTCCACACTCAGCGTGGAGCCTGACATGGGGCTCAATCCCATGACCCTGGGATCATGACCTGAGTTGAAATCAAGAGTTGGATGCTCAACTGACTGAGCCATCCTCCCCCTCCCCTGGGTGCGAGTCTTCATGTCTCAGCATTTGTCCTGGACTGTATTTTCAAAGCTATTTGTTTGGTAAGCAGTCTGGGAGGATAGAGATAGTACCTTACTCTTTGGCAGAGGCCAGTATACTAAAGATAATATCTCTCTCTGGGGCAAAAACTAGGCAGGTTTGCTAGCAGTCTTCTTATAAGATTGGGGGTTTCCTAAGCTCACGGAACCTCAGCTGTGACACAGACCCACTGTGCACACAGCATCTTCTAGGAATCTGATCTGCCTGCTACGCCGTGAGTAATAAAGTCCTTAGTCTCCGACCCGAGAGTCTCATGTCTTCTGCCAGCATCCATGAAACAGTAGCGGGCTAATTAATTAGTTTGTGAACAGGAGAAACTCTCAGACCCTTGCTAGTTCTTGACTATAGCCTGGTCGAAGCAGTAAGGTAGAGTAGAGAACCATGATACTAGGGAGAAACTGGCAAGTGGCGTACAAGAGGTCCAGACAGAATAATTTGACTATTTGCAAGAAAAAAGGAATTTAACTTCAGCTAGCGAGGGTAGAATGAGTTAGTAAGGCATCAAAACAAGGTAGTTTTAAACTTGGGGCTCGAAAGATGTAGAATTTGAACAGGATGAGATACCAGAATGGAACGAAAAATATCTTCCAGGAGAAGGGAAACTCATGAACCCAATACTGACGTAGGAATGGGGCAGGAGTGGGAGTGGGGTGGTTAGGGGAAAGAAATTTCAGTGACAAGTAACTGGGATTTATAAAGGACAGGTTTAATATCTTTTATGGCAGGACTACAGTCCGGGCCTTTGGATTTTCTTTTCGGATCATTTCTATACTTTTTTTTTTAAAAATAATTGCCTTAAAATTGTTTAATATGTTAATTAAATCAGTAAAATTAATTTTTTGCCAATGTTTTATGAATATTATAGATTCATATAATCACTACCACAATCAGAAAAAACTCATCACCCCCTGAAACTCTCTTAGCTATCCCTTTATAGTCAAACTAACTCCTAGCCCTGGCAACCACGGATCTGTTCTCCTTGTTTCTCCTGTCCATTCTGCTTTATGTATTTTGCTTTATGTATTTTGAAGCTTTGTTAAGTGGATACACACTTAGAATTATGTTTTCTGGTGAACTGACCCTTTTATCATTATGTAATGTCTCTGTTTATCCCTGGTGATTTTTTCTGCTCCGAAGTCTACTTTTTCTGATATTTACATTTCCAGTCCAGCTTTCTCTTGGTTAGTGTTTTTGTTTTGTTTCTTTTTATTTTCAATATGCCTGTATCATTATGTCTAAAGTGAGTTTCTTATATACTGTGCATAATTTGGTAAAAATTTTTAAAAATGTTTTGATAATCTCTGTCTTTTGTCATGTTTAGAATTTATATTTAATGTAATCATTGATATGCTTGGATTTATGTCCACCATGTTTTATGTATTTTCTGCTTTTCCCCTCTTCTTTTCATTCCTTTATTTCCCCTTTCCTACTTTCTTTTGGGATATTTGAAAAATATTTTATATTGCATTTTAATTTATCTAGTTTGTTTTTTACTATCTCACATACCTCTTTGTAGAGGTATTTTGGTGATTGCTCTAGTGATTACAATATACACAATTCTTCACAATCAACTTTTACATTTTATAACTCTTTTATCACTTTAATATTTTATCATTTTAAGCAGAATGTAGAAATTTTACCAGCTAGTTCCCCCCTTTGTATTGTTTTATGTATTTCACCTATACAAATTGAAAAACTCATCATAAATACTTATATTTATAATTTACACTTATGTTTAAATACAAGTTATATTTATAATTTTTGCTTTCAGTCATCAGATTATATTGTAAAAAACTAAAGAGAATAATCTATTAGTTACCCAGATAATTAAAATTTCCATTGCCCTTTCTTCATTTTTGATATTCTGAATTTCTTTTTACTATCATTTCCCTTATGTGTGAATAATTGACTTTAGCAATTCTACCTGATCTGCCAGCAACAAATTCTCTTAATTTTCTTTCGTCTTAGAATGTAGTTTACCTTCATTCCTGAAGGATATTTTTGCTGGATATAGTATTCTTGATTGATGAAAAGATTGAAGAAAAGAATTTTCTTTCAGTACTTAAAAAAAATGTGCCACTTGTGCCTTGCCTTCATAGCTTCTGATGTGAAATCTGCAATAATTCGAATTATTATTCCCCTATAAGTGGTATGCCATTTTGTTTCTGGCTATTTTCAAGATATTTTCGTTGCCTTTAGTTTTCTGTGGTTTTATTATGTTGGACATGAGTATGGATTTCTTTGGTTTTATTCTATTTGGAGTTTACTGTACTTTTTGAATCTGTAGGTGTATGTCTTTCACTTTATTCAGGACATTTTTAGCCACTATTTCTTCAAATGTGTTTTTTTCACTGTACTCTTTTCCCTCTCCTTCTGGGACTCTGATGACATGAATGTTAGACCTTTTGGTATTGTTCCACAAATTCCTAAAGCTCTGTTAATTTTTTTCCAGTCTTTTTTCTTTCTGTTTATATTGGATATTTCTTGATCTGTTTTCAAGTTTGCTGGCTTTCTTCTGCTATCAAGTTCTTGTCTTGAGTTTTAAATTTGATATTATATTTTTAAGTTCTAAAATTTCCATTTGTTTCACCTTTATATTTTCTATGTCCTTGCTGAAATTTTCTATGTTTCCTTTTGGTTCAAACTGTTTATTTCTTTGAGCATCTGTACTTTAAATTCTGTACTTTAAATTCTTTTTCAATAATTCCAACAGTTGTTTAATCTTAGGGTCCATATTGCCTTTTCTTATGTGAGTTGAGATTTTTTCTAGTTCTTCAGATTTCAAGCAGTTTTGGATTGTTTCCTGGATATTATTTTTTTGTATCAATCAATCCAGTTGTACTTAGGTCCCGAGTCCCGACTGGTCTTATGTGGGTTGTGGTTTCAATGTCAGTTCCATTCTCAGAGCCTCTGTAGGGCTATTTAGATCTGTCTCACATGTGTGCCACCCAGTGGCCAGTCTAGCACCTGGGCAGTGGACTATATACTTAGTTCAGTTCTCAGTTTTTCATAAACTGTGTAGGATCAAATCCACACATACACACTGTAGAGGTGAGCCCCAGGAGTTCTAAAAAGCTTTAGGGTATCACTTTCCCAAGCTTGACTCTCTCTGCAATCTCTCTGGAAATTTCCCTGAAGGTCACCTTTTTAGTCCTCTGACCAGAAAGCTGGAGTTTATTTATCCTGCTCTGCCATACACTTTTTATGGTTGCGCTAGTGTCTAGAGTCAAGCAGGAAGAGAGAGAGAGACAGAAATAAGATATTGGGAGTTCACACCATCCCATTTAGACCTTAGTTTCTTGGATCTGAAAGCATCTTTATCAGGTTTTTAGATGTCTGTAGGCTTCTGCTGTTACCACAGGGGCTGACACAACTATTACCACTATGGATTTGATTGGGGTGGCTGGGACATGAGAACGTGGAGAAAAGAAAAAGAAAAATGGGGGAATTTCTCCATTTTCTCTGGGGGTTATGAGTCCCCTTTTCTGTTTCTCAAGCCACATGATTATGCTTGTCCTGGAGTTCTCTTTCTAAGTGCCCTGGTACCACTTTGGGTTCAGGCTGTCTTGAATCCAGCCTCAGGAATACCAGAGGAAAAATGGGAAACTTACCACCAGTTCAGTAATACTTCGAATTATGTTATTTTTCTCTTCTTTGCCTCCTACTATTTACTTTTCAGAATCCTCAAATAGATGCTCCATGAATTATGTCTAGGGTTGATAGGTGCATTCGGTGGGAGAAGTTGAATGGGGTGTGCTCACTCCTACTTGTCCTGAATTGGGACCTTTCTTCTACTACTCTTGAAACATGAGAGGAATTTTACTTCTACGACTGGGGATAAAAAGAGGGAAATCGGCTGAATGAATTTCAAGTTTTCATCCAGCTCTGTCTGTCATGCTCTGATGTGAACCAATTTCACCTATGGGCATTAATGTCCATTTTAGCATGAATTTCCCTTCATCTCTAGGAGGTTGTTCTTGAGAAAACCTGATAAACAGGGAATTGCTACCTGGGGCCAAGTATTAAGCACGTCCTAGCTAGCTTAATAAATATTTCTATAATTGGTAAATGAAGGAAAGTCTTTGGCACAGACCTGCCATTTCCTTAAAAGTAGAACATCTACGGTCTTGGGTTCCTTTCTCTTCTTATTGTACACAATTCAACTTCTTATCCCATTGTAGCCTGGGCTAATGTCATGTACCTCTAACGGCCATGCTCTCCAGTGTTTCTGGAATTTTCTTGTTAAAAGGGGGACCCTAAGTGGAAATAAATACTCCTACTGTGTTTGCGCCGTATAGAAGCTGACCTAGAATAGTGGGATCAAAGTGGAAATATTACATCCTAAAGTCTAACAAAGGACGTTTGTTAAACAGACTGCCCCAACCCAGTATTTTTCCCACTGGGAAGATACCAAGCAGAGACCCTCTTTCCTAGCACAACTTGTGGATGTCATTTAAAAATATCTTTTTTTAAAAGTCCCTGGATGGCTCAGTCAATTCAGCGGCTGACTTGATTTCAGCTCAGGTCTTGATCTCAGGGTTTGTGAGTTTGAGCCCCGCCTTGGGCTCTGTGCTGGGTGTGAAGAAAAACAAACCTTTGCCGCAGGCTCTATTCACTGAGGCAGACTTTCTGAGTCCAAAGCAACAGAATTATTCCACGTCCTTGCTCTCCTTTGCAGGGAAACGTGACGGCATGTTCCCTTCCCACACTATTTTAGAGAGCCCTGGTTCGTGGAAAAGTTTGTAAAAATCATTCCTATTGAGCACAAATAATGTCTTTCTCCATGTCATCCGTAAATTATATTGTTGGTAGGATCTATTCTTTTGACAAACATTTTGCCATTTTGATGTTGTCAACCATGAGCCAGCAAGCACGAGGATAGGTGAAGGGGATACTGAGGAGAAGTGGTGGAGGAGGAGGAGAAGGAGGAAGAAGAAGAAGAAGAGGAAGAGGAAGGAGAGGGAAACAAGAAAGAAAAAAAGAGACACACCGTTTTCCAGATGCTTCAACAGCACAGTCTGGTATAAATACTTCTATTTCAGTGTGATAAATGCCAAGATACAAGTAAGGGTTAGGGATGTGGAGAAGACGAACTTCAGAAAATATCAACTAAATATTTTGCACACGCCAGACACTATGCTAGTTGGTGGGAATACAACGATCTGGCCTAAGGTGGAGGGTCTAGGAAGTCTTCCAGAAATAGTCATGTTTTAGCTGAGTTCTGAGGGATGAGTAAGCTTTAACCGGCAAAGGAGAAGGAGGCACATAATCCAATACCTTGCTGTATGAGCGAGATTGATGTGTTTGCGGAACTGGAAGAAGACCCGTGTTGTTGGATCCCAGAGAATTAGAATTAGAATATGTCTATGGAGGTGGGTTGTGCGAATCTAGTAGGGATTTGGGGCTTAATACTGGAAGCCATTTAAGCAGGGGAGAGAAGCCGACATAGGACTGATTTGCATTTGAAAAGAACACTCTGCAGAACAGATTGGAATAGGTTAGACGCAAAGGTGGGGAGACCAGATAGGAGATGATTTTGATGAGGGGAGAAGTGTTTAAGGGTTGGGAAAACTTCTCAAAAGTCTTGAATATGTAGATGAGTTTCCTTTATTAACAGACATTCACCTTTTTAAACAAAAGTGTAAGAATGTAAAACTCCTCAAAGAATTGACATTTTATTTATTTAGAGAGAAAGAAGAGAACCAGCGGCAGAGGGGCAGTGAGAGAGAGAAAGACAAAGGATCTGAAGCAGGCTCTGCGCTGACAGCAGAGAGCGGGCCTTGAATTGGTGAACCACGAGATCATGACCCGAGCCGAAGTCGGTCCACTCAACCGACTGAGCCACCCAGGCGCCCTCATGCATAAGTATATTTGTAGCTGAGGTTAATTATGGGTGGACTTCAGGGAACACCTGAACTCCCTGAAAGTATACGTGAAATTGCACACATAGGCATATACATTTTTTTTTTCTGGGAAGAGAGCATACTTTTTTATTAGATACTCAAAAGAATCCATGACCCCAAACATCTTTTTTTTAATGTTTATTCATTTTTGAGAGACAGAAAGAGAGAGACAGAATGCGAGTGTGGGGGAAGGGCAGAGAGAGAAGGAGACACAGAATCAGAAGCAGGCTCCAGGCTCTGAGCCATCAGCACAGAGCCCGACGCGGGGCTCGAACTCACAGACCGTGAGATCATGACCTGAGTTGAAGTTGGCCGCTTAACCGACTGAGCCACCCAGGCGCCCCTAGATACTGTTCTAAATGTTTGCACGCATTATTTTACTTAATCCTCCACATAGCTTATGAGATAAGAAAAGTAATTATCTCCATTTTAACAGGTGAAGCTTGGAGAGTTTAAGTTAGAGGTGAAGCCAGAATTGGAATTGAGGCAATTTGGTGCTGGGGCTGGCAAGCCTAACCGCTGTATTTGGTTGCCTCTGTTGGCAGTCATGGCACAAACACGTTACGTTTGTACAGCATGTGTTATCTGCCACATGTTTGCAAGTTCGTTATTTCATCTGTTTTTACATGTAATCTTGCTTCTGTGGAACCAACAAATAGTTATTGCATGTTTTTGACGGCAGAGAGGCGTAATTATCCTTTCTCTTTGACAGACTAGGAAAGGGATGCTCAGAAAAAAAAAAAAAGATCCCTGTGGTTTTCTAAAGCACCTGGTGACAGAAAACGAGAAACCTGAAATTTGCACGTAGGTCACATGACTCCAATCCAGCAAGCTTGCCCCTGAATCGTAGTTCATTATCGACCATCTTGTTCTGTGTTTTGGGGAGGAGTTTCCAAATATTTGGAAAGCTTTCTGAATGGTCAGTGGATTTCGGCAGGCACTTGGCGGTGTCCAATAATAACAAATAAACTAGATGCTAGCTTTGGTTTGATTGTTGTCTCCTCACTCACAAAAACGAGAAGCAAGTGCGTAAGTGAAAAGAAAAAAGAACGTTTATTTACTTGCTCTCTACTTGTGATATCATAAAAAGACCCCTAGAAACTAACTAGACGAAAGAACCTAATTTTCTAAAGATTTATCTCTATTCGGAGCATTGAGCACTACGCCATTAGAGGACCCTTCCACTTCCGTGCTTAAGACATTTTCTAACAGTATTAATGACATTTATCTTTCATCACTGAAGAGAAGCGTCCCATTGGAGAATGACAAGAGCAAGAGTTATGGGATCTCACAGACTGCGAAAGAGATATGTGACAAATATTTTCTATTCGAAAGCTACTAAGAAAGAAAATTCTCGAACGGGCAGATAAGGTTGCTTTCTTAACAGGCATTCACATTTTTAAACAAAAGTGTGCTTACAACAGACCTGGTGAGATTTTTGTAATTATCCTTATTACTAGAGGGTTTGATTTATGTCGATACAGTTGGTGATGGAACGGCTCAGCCAAACGTTTTCAAGACGCTGTACTTCACACATCACATGTGACATTGATTTTCTCATTTCTAGATATTACAATTTAAATGTGTCTCAAATCCTGTGCAGAGTAGTGAAGGTTTCAGAAGACGAGGATTTTATCCAGTATGGTAGGTGTGCCCTGCAACTGGGCTTCCCAGCGGGGCAACGCATTTCCGAGAGAAACAATTAGTGTTGAGTAATTAGTTACAGAAGGTGCAAAAAGGGATCCCCAAATGCCAAGATCAAAACGCTTGACAATTAAGTGCAAATTATTTAACAAAGATGCCGTGTTGTAATATGGTATTTTTGTAATCAGCATTTTGGTGTTTTACACCATTTGATATTTATAATGCCGTACTAGGCACAGTTTCAGATAGGTGTGTGTATGCGTATACATTGACAGATACACACACATATCATTTATTGCACTTTAAAGATGTTAACTGATATTTTAAATTATAAAAGTAATACACGCTCATGGAAAAAATTAAAGCTATATAAAAGTCGGAAGTATATGGGGAAAACCAAGTCTACCTGTCTAGTTCTCAAGCCTCATTTCCACCACCCAGAGGAAAACAAGGGTGAAATTTCCTGCCATAAATGTTTACTGTTATATGTACGTACATCCTGAAAAATACTCTGTCTGCAGATGTGATCGTACTACTGTTCAGCAACTTGCTTTGTTTGGGGAACAATGTCTTAAACTTCATCTTTCTACTTCTGTACGTATGGGTCACTTTCATTCTTTTTGATGGTTACATTACAAACCATTGTAAGAATGTGCCCATATTTATCAACCAGTTCCCTGTTGGTGGATACGTTGGTCATTCCTAGTTTTCCCCCCCCACTTCTTTTCTATTGCAAACCTATGCATAGGAATGCTCCTTATACCATTATCTACCCACACATGTGCAGGCATAGTGTTGGACGGTTGAGTAACTTCTCCAGAAATGGAATCTCTGGGTACAGGATGAGTACATTTTCGATGAACTGGTTTTGTATGTTCAAGAAAACATGTGCTTAAGATTAAAAAAATCCATGTGTACACAACGTGAAAAGCACAAGATCCCTTCTCTAGCTCTGACCTTCCCCTCTAACCATGGCTAAGAGTTTCTTAGTATCCTCTTAACTTTAAAACAATGTATTTTACATATGTGCATTTAAAAAATACACAAGGAGTGATTCAGTATGGGATCTGTTCACTTTACACTTGCTAGGTAATGCGAAATTGGCCTTCAAAAAGATTACATCTGTTACGTTCCCATCAGAAGTATGTATAGGTACCTCTCTGCCCCCACTATCCTTGGTAGGCACCCTGGATAGTATCATACTTTTCATGTTTTGCCAATCTCATAGATGGAAATGGCATTAAAAAAATTATTTAAATTCGCATCTATCCATGGATAAGTAAGGTGGAACCACATTTGACTGACTTTTTCTTACTGGTTTCTGTCCTTTCTTCGCATTCATAATCACACACAAGTATCTACTTACTTGCTTACTTGAAGCAAGATAACTACTCTGTCCCTTGACAAGATTCGATATCCTTCATCTTGATATCCTTCAGTCCCAGATTAGACCTTCAGAGTCCTTGTGTATCCCCCTTTCTCTGTCTCCTTCCTCTCCCACATGCGATCTCTGGAGTCTCACACTTTGTGCTTCCCTCCCCACTCTCTTCTCCTTTCACCCCCTCGGTTAGGCTGAGGTGTCTAGTCATTTTACTTCTAGACTATGTTCCTTCAGAGGATATACATGAGTGACATAGTCTTTGTATCCTCTTGTACATGTACATATCTTCCTTTCACCTCTCTGGGTGAGGGGTATCTAGAAAGACTTGGGCATTTTTTAAAAATATTGTTTTTTAATTTTTATTTGTTTTTGAGACAGAGAGAAAGAGAGAGCATGAGATGGGGAGGGGCAGAGAGAGCGGGAGACACAGAATCTGAAGCCGGCTCCAGGCTCTGAGCTCCTGAGCTATCAGCACAGAGTCCGATGTGGGGCTCGAACTCGTCAACCGCGAGACCATGACCTGAGCCAAAGTCGAATGCTTAACCGCCTGAGCCACCCAGGTGCCCTGAGACTTGAGTATTCCTAAGTCGTAGCTTCCCTCTTGTCAAGCACCTGTGATGTTAGTTCCGCTTCCTCTCTGGAGGATAAGACGATCAGTGCCAGTAGAGGTCCTTTTTGAGTTACTCATTCTGTCTTGACGCTGTTAAGCTTCTCTTTTCATACTTGGGAGTTCAGGAATTTTACAGTGATATTCCAGGAGTGTGTCTTCTAACACTGAACTTGCTACAAATCTGATATGTCCTTTCAAGCTGCAGATTAAGGAACATTTCTTCGATTTGTTCATCACCATCTCTTCATTTGTCTCTCTTTAGAACTTATATTATTCACATAGTTTCTTTCTTTCTTTTTTTTTTTTAAGAAGGCTTTAGTCCCAGTGAGGAGCCCAACATGGGGCTTGAACTCATGACCTCGAGATGAAGACCTGGGCTGAGATCGAGAGTCGGATGCTTAACCCACTGGGCCACCCAGACGCCCCAGAACTTCTATTATTCACATAATAGATATCCTCTAAGATTCTAAGCCTTTTCCCTTGAAATTATTTCTTCTTTTTGCCTCTGACTCACACCTCTACAGTGACCAACCATCCTCTTCTTTAGTTCATTTGCTAAGTTTAAAAAAGAAAATCGGTTTTATTTCCAGCAGGTCATTTCGTGCCGTCTCCGTAAGTGTGCTTATTAATTTTTAGATAGAAGGAAGTAAGAGACCATCTAGATAGATCCATACTTTTACTGAGACCCAGAGGGGGTTCCTAGGTTTTCTCACAGTTGCCCTGTAGATAAAATCTTGGCCACCTAACCTCTGATCCGCTTTCTTCCTCTCTTTACTGGGCTATTCACAAGAAACAATTTTGGTGATGTCCAAATAAATTCTACCCTGAAGAAGACCAGAACGTTAGATACTTATGTATGTGTTCACTTTGGCAGCACATATGCAGGAGGTAGGGTGTTCATTTCTACAAATATTTCTAAAAGTACGTAGGATAATGCTTTTAAGCTCATGGGCATACAATGGAAAGAGTCACATGGATTTGTGCCATGAGAATAATTCTGGGAGGACTCCACCAGGAAGTTTCTGCTTTCCTTTAGATATTCCTTGCTAAATGTCACCAAGTTTCATCTCATCTGATTCATAGGCTGTGAGTCAGAATTGTCTCCGCTCCCTCTAGTAATGACTTGAACCATATCACATGGCAGTTAAATGAAAAAGATAGAAGTTGACGGGACAATTACTCTCAAAGTCTCCTTGCTCAAAGCTAGTTTGTGTGGTGGCTTTTATGCCAGCTTACTACTACTAATCATGTACGAAAGTTACATACGGCAGAGTGGATTTCGGGTGTGGTGAAGATTATCGAAAGGTATAGAGGCACTGGTCATTCCAGTGGAGAAGACTGAACAGGCTTGTTTGGGTCCTTTTACAAATACACATCTGTCTCCTGGATTGTCATTAATATATTTTGTTTTATAGCGTCCTGGCTGCTTGATTTATTCTATTTCTGTAATTTGATGTATCCCACCGAGGTGGGGAGGAAGATTTAAGATATTCCTTTTGCTGTTTCATCACTGGAGAACTGAAGCATAAAAAGCATTATCATATAGTGGTTTTGGAGCCAAGAAGGAAAGCCAACCATTTGTTTTCAGGGCCATGTGTCCTCTCTTTGATTCCGAAGCACTTTAGACAAGAGATAGAATGTGTACTCCTTATATAACCTCTAAACCCAAATTACCACAGGCCCTCTCCTACTTGAATCCACTGGTATTTTCAACTCTTCCTCTTGTTATTTTTATGACATCAGAATGTGATGAATCCTTCCTCTCCCCCTACCTCCACACCAAGCTCTTTGGCCTAAAGTATACACACTCCTTTGATTTTTCCCTTAACTCTCTGGTCGTGCTTTTTCTCTCTATCACTGGTTCTTCCTCCTCTCATTGTCTAAGACCCAGTTCTTGATGATGTACTCAGTATCCATCTATTTAGCAAATATTTATTGAGCACCTATTATGTGCCAGGTTCTGTGCCAAGAGGTGGTCATGCAAGAGTAAACATGACGAGGGTATCCACCTTCCTAGAGCTCACATTTTACAGGGGGGAGAGAGACAGTAAGGAATCAGGGCAAAATAAGTGAAAATACAGATTGTGAATAAGTACAATTAAGGAAACAAATAAGGCTTGGTAAAAGAGAACAATGGGGCTTCAGTCCATGGGACCTGCTCTCCGTCTCATAGTCTGAGACTTCTCTGAGGAAGAGAGAAAGCAGAATGAGAAGGGGCTTCTGGGTGAGACGTGGGAGGAGAATTGATCTCCAAACTGGGAACAGGTGCAGAGTCCCTGAGGAGGAACTAAGAGTCATGGTGGCCATGAAATAGTGATTTAGGAGGAGAGGGACCATGAGAAGTATAGTTAGAAGGATAGGTGGGACCCACGTAGCGCAGGGCATTGGAGCCTAGTAAGGAGCTCAGATTCAACCTAAGTAAGTAGGAAAAAAATTTTTAATGTTTACTTATTTATTTATTTTTGAGACAGAGAGAGAGAGTGAGAGAGAGCACATAGCAGAGTAGGGGCAGAGAAAGAAAAAGAGAGAATCTCAAGCAAGGCTCTGCATTGTCAGTGTAGAGCTTGATGTGGGGTTCAAACTCACGAACTGTGAGATCTTGACCTGAGCTGAAATCGAGAGTTGGATGCTTAACCGACTGAGCCAGCCAGGGGCCCCTTATTTTGTTTATTTATCTATCTATCTATCTATCTATCTATTTATTTATTTACTTATTTTCAGGAAATCTTTGAATAGCGTTCAGTGGGGGATAATAAAATCAGAGTTAAACATTTAAAAGAACGTTTTGGCTGATGTGTAGAGAATGAACTCCAGGGAACGATTCTGGCAGCAAGGAACTAGTTAAGAATCCATGGCAGTTACTGTTGCTTTTAATCTCTTTGCTCCTTTCGCCACACTGTCTGGGAGCCCAGTTTTTACTTACCCAATTTCCCTTGCAGCCAGAGGCAGCCATGTGATCCAGCTCTGAGCTTTGTGCCATAAAAGCAAGTCTGCCAGAAGGCTTCTGGAACAGATACTGTGTTTCTTGATAAAAGGAACAGATCTGAGGGTTGGCTGGTGCCGCCTTCCCCCCAATGCCATGTGCCCTGGCTTTCTGCCTTTGATCTAATGATATCTGGAGTTGTTTTGCAGCCATTTTGTGACCATGAGGGAAAGGCCAAGAAAGTTACAGAGACACAGACATGGAACCACTGAAAAAGTCGTGGAGCCACCTTGTCCAGACTTTTTGATTTGGAAACAACTAAAAGCCTTTATTCTTTAAGCCCCTAATAGTAGCTAAATTGCTACCTGCAGCCGAAAGCATTTCTAACTAACCCAGAGGATCTTGCAGGATGTAGGCGAGAGCCGGTGATTTGGACCGGGGTGATAGTGCTAAGTACCAACTTTATGCCAATTACTGTGTGTTCAACTCTGATCTCTTCCTTCTTCCTCTTTCTTTTGATTGGTAGCTGCATGTGCTTGTGTTTTATCTCCCTGTGTTTAAATGCTCCAACAGCCTTTTAGTTTCCAATCTCCAGCTGGCCCTTTCTCCATCCAATCTCCCCATAATTGTTGGGACGATATCAAGGTCACCTTCCCACAAACCCTTTCAAGAGTGGACAGTGGGTCCTGATAGTCGCTGTGAACAAACCTAAAGTGGCTCAGCCTTGTATTCGGTGGGCTACCAGATGAACCAACTCTACTCGTACAACCTCATGGATCGGTTATTCCCTGCACATATCGCTGCTTCGACGTCTGGTTACAACTTTGTTTTCATTCATTTAAAGAGCATCTACATGCCTTCTATGTCAAACGCTTTGTGGGACATCATGCTTGACAAATGCTCCCTCATTTCATCTTCACAACCAACCCATGGGCTAGGTTGTATTTTCCTCATTTCGCTGATGTAAAAACTCAGAGTTATGGGAGTTGTCTTGTTTAAGGCCAAAATGCTGGCAAGGAGCAGAACCAGGATTTTAACCCGAGTTTTCTGATTGCTAAGCCCGGTGTCCTTTCTTGAGTGTTTAGCCTGCAGTCTCATTCATCTCGATCTATAACATTCTTTTCTCGGTGTTCTGTCAGTATATACCTACCTCTATCTTCCTCCCCTTTTAAGAATTTTCTTGCAATTTGTCTCATGCATGGGTCTTTGTCATTTTTCCTTCAATGCTTGGTATGTAGTTGGATTTTTTTTCCCTTTAAGTCGGCTCCACGCCCAACATGGGGTTTGAACTCATGACTCTGAGATTAAGAGTCACCTGCTCTACCAATTGAGCCAGCCAGGTGCCCCAGAGTTGTTTTTTTTTTAATGATGGTAATACTTATCATAATTGTTTAATAGATCTCTGGTAATTTCATATTTCTGTGGTCTGTCTCTTGAACCAGGTTTCAGACTTTCCAAGGGCATGAGCGAGCACCATATTCTTCTTAACTTTTTTGGTATTAGCTTTTCACAGGCAGGAAAATGCAGTAGCTGATTAACTGATGCTTTTCGAATAAATGGGCAAATAAAAGAATAAGAATCTTGCATGAAATGTATGTATCTGGCTCCAGATAATTCTCCATATCCTTTGATTTTATTCTTACTTACATTCCTAAACTCTAAGTACCAATAAACACTAATTTCTTGTTTTTTACCACAAAAAGTCCAACATGTTCCCTATTATGGTAAGTATCGTATTTGATAACCTTTCTAATTAGCATCACATTTTAAATGCCTTTAAAATGCCCCATTACATATTTGTCCAATAGTCCATGACAGTTCAGATATTTAATTGCTATTATGGATTACCTGGTGACCGTCATTAAGTAATTAGAGAGACTTAAACATGTGTAATGCTAATTAGGAAAGTTATCAACTATGGGCAGTTAAGATAATAGGGAGCATGATGATTTTGTTTTGGAACTGCCGTGAAAACATGGCGACAGGGATGTGGGACTGTCTTTTGTGAATTTAGTGCTCGAGGAAGCAAGTAGCCATTTTACCATGGGGAATTTGGCCCGGCAGAGAGTGACTTGCGAATCGTGCCCCCTTTTTTGTCACTCCGTTAATAACTGACGGTGACTGCCAAAACACTTCTCCTGGGTGGTACTAGGGAGCAAAAGGGGTCAAGCCCTGAGACAATATAGCTGGAGAGGGCCCTTTATCTGCCCCCTTGAAGCACTCCTCAATCAATATCACTCTATTTCTAGCCTTGCTTTTGTGGCCCTACGACCTATTAGGCGTCAGCTCAACGTGTTCTATTAAGTGGCGTGTTGTTTTTGTGTCCTCCCTGCAAAAGTGATGATTGCCTGCCTAAGAAATACCCGGGATTACTCCCCATTCTCACAACGGCCACTTGACCCCGATCGTTGTTTCGAGCCGTTCCTGGAATGTTGGAGAACTGTTACCGCATAAGAGCAAGGTAGCTTTTCTGAAAGAACCTGACATGGTTGGGGAACATTTCATTTTTTAAAGAAATAGTATTTCACTATTCCCAAGGGGAAAGAAGGAGGTTTGGCGGAAGCGATGAGGGAATGATACGCCAGTTGTTTAAATGTCATTTAGAGGGCGTCTGGGTGGCTCAGTCGGTTAAGTGCCCAACTCTTCATTTCAGCTCAGGTCACGATCTCTCGATTCGTGGGACCTAGTCCCACATGGGGCTCCTCGCTGACAGCCACGGGTTCTCTCTCTCCCTCTCTCTCCGCCCCTCCCCCGCACTCGCTCTGTCTGTCTCTCTCTCAAAATAAATAAACTTAAAACCAATAAATGTCATTTTAGAAACACATACGAGCCGATATGCACAATTTTGCACACATCTGTGCCTTTTTCTCAGGAGAAGAACTACAGCCCGCGTCAGGTTCTGCCTTCGAGCCTTTTGGTAAAGTGTGAGACAGGTGCACGGAACATGCCAGGCACCAAGGAGCAGTGCCACGTAAGAGGCTCAGAAGGCTCTCTGAGTATTAATAGTATTAATTTAATAGTATTGATTAGACAGAATAGCTGGAGTGCAGCGGTGAAGCAAACATTCCCATTTCACAGAGCTCTCTTTCATAATGCAAAGAGCTAGGAGAAGTTCAGGCTCCGCTTGAGGTCCTCACTGTCCATCCAGGAGTCCACTGGCTGCCTGGAGGCCTCTCTGGGGTCTTGGGAGAAAAGAGAAGAGGGTGAATTCTTTGCTCCTCAAACACAGAATGTTCCAGAGTCACTCTGCCACCTTATGACTCAGCAAGTCATGAGCCTTTTATAGAGACAACTTCCAGGTAGGTTTGAAGTACCTCTCGCTGAAACAAGAGTAGCTGATCTCTGAAATGACTGTGGGGCTGAGGTCATACCAGTAGGTCATACGGACCTGTGTCTGTGCTTTAATTGCCCTTTTCCCTCTCCGCCTCGTCATAATTGGGGACACAGCGTGTGTGTTCAGATGCTGGGGCTTGGCATTTGGTTTTATCCAGGCTTGCCCACGATGGCAGGGATATCGGGACCCAGAAAATTTCTTGACGTCTCCATACGTGGAAGTCAGAATGAGATAAGCAAAGTAAGGATGACACATTTGGTGGATATTTTCTCGTTCAGATGAAAGGAAAGCATCTTCCATTCCATCCTTTCCCGGATTTGGGCGTCTGCTTAAGTGTGACCGGGCACGTTTGTCCTCCTCTATTCAAGTCGGAAGCTATTTCCTGGTCCGTCGTTTCGTTCTCCTCATTTGGCAGACATTTGTGGCATGCCACCATGAGCGTGGTGCTGGACTGTGTGCTGCGAAAGAGGCAGGGAAGGCTGGCGTCCTCCCCACGCCCTGCGTGTTAAGGGAGGCCTCACAGGCTGTCTGTGATCACATTAATCCCCTGCAGGAGGTGAGACTTGACCTGAGTCTTGGAGGACGACAGAGGGGAGGCCAGGAAGACAGGTCAAAGTGGGACAACCGGAGGAAGCAACGGGTTGGAGTTAAGGAATGCAGTGTGTGCGTGCATGTGCACACAGGACTGCGTGTGTTTAAAGTAGAGGAAGGAGATAAAACTAGAAAGATAGACTAGGAATAGATCCTGGAAGACCTGCTTTTAATTATTATTTATAGTAATAATATAATAATATATAGAGAGAACACGAGTAGGGGAGAGAGGCAGAAGAGGAGAGAGAGAGAGAGAGAGAGAGAGAGAGAGAGAGAGAGAGAGAATCCCAAGCAGGTTCCACACACAGCATGGAGTCCGATACTGGGCTCAATCCATGACCTTGGGATCATGACCTGAGCTGAAATCAAGAGTCAGATGCTCAACCGACTGAGCCGCCTAGGTGTCCCTGGAAGGCCTAGAATTTTAAGGGCACTTAAAACTTGATCCAGTAGTAGATAATGGAAATTATTAGAGAGGTTATCAAAAGGTTGGAAAACATGTGACATTTGTGAAGCACCCATCATGTGTTTGTTCTTTACAAATATAAACAGTTTAATCTCAACATGGCCCTCCAGGAAGCATCCCTATTTTTCAGTTGGGAAAAGCAATTGAAAAATATTTTTTTTTGTTTATTTATTTTAGAGAGAGAGAGAGAGACAGAGACAGAGTATGAGCAGGGGAGGGGTAGAGAGAAAAGGAAACACAGAATCTGGAGCAGGCTCTAGGCGCTGAGTTGTCAGCACAGAGCCCGATGTGGAACTTGAACTCATGAACCATGAGATCATGACCTGAGCCGAAGTTGGATGCTTAACCGACTGAGCCACCCAGGTGCCCCCAAAATATTTTTATTATGGACAATAAGTGCTTCCTGGTAAGAGTACAAAAATCACCAATGACATGTTCTTACCAAAAATAGAATTTCTTTTTTTTTTTTTTTTTAAGATTCTATTTGTAAGTAATCTCTACACCCAATGCGGGGCTCGAACTTACAACCCCAAGATCAAGAGTCGCAGGCTGCACTGACTGAGCCAGCCAGGTACCCCGCTCCCCCCCTCCCAAATAGAATTTCTGTGTGATCCAGTCTCTCAGCGTTTCTAATAGTTTACAGGACATACAGAGAACGGAGCTGCATGTTGATGGCCACGGAGCGATGCAAACAATGTGAGAAACTGCAGGATTAAAATAAGAGTCATCCTGTGCTGATAGTGTGGGGCCAGCTCTCCCCCCCCCCCCCCGCCCCTCCCCGAGTCATGCGCGCATGCACACAATTGAGCTCTTTCGCCCTCTCTCCAAAATAAAATAAACATTGACAAATAAATAACGAAACAAATGAGCTTAAGAAAATTTCAAAAGAAGAAAAACTAGTATAATGAACCCTCTGTGTGTTTATCACCCAGCTTTAGCAATTATCAGTTATGGTCAACCTTGGTTCATCCACACCCCTCACTTCCTACCCGCCGCTCATTATCGTGAAGGAAATCCCAGTTGTCATATTACTTCATAAATATTTCAGTGTATGTCTTTCAAAGATAAGGACTCTTCAAAAAAAAAAAAAAACTAACCACAATACTACTATCGTATCTAAATTAATAACAATTCCTTACTATCATCAAATAGGCATTAGTCACATTTTCTTGATTGTAATTTCTTTCGTTTCAACCAGAAACCAAGTAAGATGTATACACTGAAATTGGTGGCTGTGTCTCTTAAGTCCCTGGTACTTGAAAAAGTCCAGAGCCTTCTCCTTTTTTTTTTTTTTTTCCCTTGGAATTCATTTGTTGAAGAAACCAGGTTTTGTCCTTGGAGTATTCCACATTCTGAATTTTGCTGCTCCGTCCCCTTGACCCACGTAGCATGTTCCTCTGTCCCCCGATTTCCTATAAACGGGCAGCCATAGCCTGCTCAATGAGACTTCAAGTCCGTTATTCTGGCAAGGATACTCACAGGTGGTGGTGTGTATTTTCTCACTTAAGCAAGTCTCTAGCCAGTGAGTCGAGAGGCCCTGGAATTTTCACCAAGGTCTCTCTGGTTCCCAGACTGCGCTCCAGTCATCTCTTCCCATTGTCCGCGAAGGTTAATCTGGCAGCAAAGAAAGGGAAGAATCCACAGGGCTGGAGGCTGGGAACAGGGAGACTAATTCATGTCAACATTTATGTATAGACCCTGCACTGGGCAGAAAGACAGCGGGTGGCTGCTGTAATGACCCAGGAATGCAGTGATGCAGAATGTGACCGCAGGGACGCTGGTCCCTCTGGGGAGGAAGGTGCAAGCCGCGGGATCCGGTAACACTCTGGTTCCTGTAGCTACGTTCCCAGGAGTCACAGGTGCCTGGCTATGCAGCAATCATAGTTAGTTTCTGTGATTTTTGAAAACCCTGCTGAACTCTTGGGGCTAATAGAGGGATCGGAATTACCCACATGGTTAATAAATAATTTCGATGACTTAAAAACATATTGTAATTTCTTTGTCCCGTTGCTTTTTCCAAAAAGAGGGTTTCAGATGAAAAATTTTTCCTTTTTAAAGGGCATACTTCTTGTTGAATCACTGTATTGTTCACCTGAAACTAATACGACACTGTACGTTCACTAGCTGGAATTTAAAAATGGTTATAAATAAAAGAATAAAATAAATAAGTTGCATACATTTTTTTCCAGATAACAGCTTTACATGTCCGTTAAAGCACACGCGTGCGCGCGCACACACACGCACACATACAACCCTTCCATCTCAGAAACCCTTACCATAGAAATTGCACATGACAGAGCTCTGGTTGTGCTGGAGAGAAGGGATTACTCAGAGCTGATATTTAGTGCTAACTCGTTCTGTGTTTGAATATGCGTGGCATGAGTTCTATTTTGTGATTAAAAAAAAAACACAATAATACAGACCTGATTAAAAATGATTCTAAGAAAATGACATTCTTTTACAAATTCCTTTTTCATTCAGAATAGTTAGTATACAGGCATAAGTAGATAGTTATAATAGTCATACAAATTACTATTTATAATAGAAAACATCTAATGTAAACGCACACAATATATTTCTAATAACAGAAAATAATAATTATACAAAATACTATTGTATTATTATATAATTATCATACAATGTCTAAGCAATGCCTGTATATAATATGTAGGCATTGCTTAGAAATTGTAATCGCCGAGGTAAAAAAATCAAAAATCATACTTCCTATTAATTGATTGGCAGTAGGCTTATGAAATTCATTAGGACAAATAATTGGTATGCTGTTTCATTCTGAGAACTCAGAGGCACTGTCTGAATCCTGCTGGTAGGTGGTCCTGCCTCTAGCCGCTGCTTAGATATTTGGCCAAACACACAGCTATCCAGGAAGTATGGCATCACATAGACCGTTTCTGGACACATATTTCTATTACGGGCAGAGTGCTGGGCAGTGGTTTTCTTTTCTTTCTTTTTTTTTTTCCATCTCTTGCTTCTATAAATTAGGAGATAGGACCTTCTTGCTAAAAACTAATTTCCCCATACGGTACGTCAAGGGGACACTTGGTGACAAGCGTACTTGTCTATTAAGTACCTGCGTGCCCAGGACTTGAAGGGAGCTTGAGCCCTGAGTGCCCGCCCCAAAGTTCCAACATATAGATTTTCCTCCATAGCCCGGTGCTGAAATGAAGGTCTCTTGACCTTGACAGTATTTCTGGTGGCTGCGAGTCCGTGTCCCCTCTCTGAACTGCCAGGTTGTGGCATGGCTTTGGAGGTAATGCTGCAATCAGGGACCGACTATTGGGTTTCTGCATTCATCCGCGGTTGCCTCAACTGTGGTGTCCAGGCCACAAGGCAATTAAACGCCCCAACTGCCAAGTTCAGTTTCTGAACGTGCATCTCCCTCGGCCTGACTCGCATATTAAAGACATCCGCTAAACACGCAATTTCGATGTATAATCTGTTTGTCTGTCATTTGCACCCATCCCAATATACCTTCTTTTTCAGTAATTATTTTAAAGATTGGACAGCGGAGTTGGGAAGCTTAGAATATAATTATCCCAAACTGTACTAAAAATTAGCAAAACAAAAGCCATCTTGGAAACTGAGTTTAGGCAAGCATATTTCTGCCAGCTTGGATTTTACATGAACACATTATCTGCAATAGTTTTCTCAAATGGAGTGTTATTGACATGTCTCTGCCAAGCCTCATCAAAACAAACAAGCCCCTATAATAAGAGTTAGCATATAAAGGAGGGTGGACAGCGCAACAATCTTTTCCCCAGGGCTCTCTTGTATCAAACGACCCTGCCCAAAGAATAGAGGCCAGTGTTTTATGTTTCAAGTGTACCATATGGCATGATAGGAGTGCACTTTAATGACTTATTAGCATATTCTTCCAACTAGGCTTTCCTAGTTAAACCAGCTTGACAAAATCTGAATTTTAAAATATTTGCATGAAACCTCCTGGAATAAACAAGGCTTGGTGATTTGTTTGCTCCTTGCTAGCAGGCGAAAGAGGAGCCCATTGATCCTTCGAGACGGTGCTCGCGGAAAACCTCAGGTTGGCCACCTCCGCCGTAGCCCTTAGGACCAGGAGATTTTTGGAATGTCTGCTGCGTCGTTTAGACATTTTGTCCCCCCGTGACGTGAAGACGAAGTTAGCTTCTCTGTCGGTACGGCACGTGCTGCAGCATTTTTTTCTTTTCAGACTTGTCTGAGAGGAAATGTCTCCTTTTCTCTCTTTCCCGCGTCAGTGCTTAGTACAAGTTGGGGATCGGGATGCTCTGGGTGGAGGTTGCCAATGACCACACACGACAAAGGTGACAGTCCTTGCTGACCCCACTGGAAGGGCTGCCTTGTTGTCGGTAGTACAATCGCAATGACTTGGGTATATGAATATTGATTTCTCTCTAGAAAACCTTTCTACTTGCTGGCAAACACTAACACAAACTCCGACTCCCTAGCGATTTTGCAGCTAGAGGTAGTCGTGTGGCAGTTATGGCCGGTGAGACATAAATACAGGTTCTTGGAAAGCGTTTGCTTTTATGTTAACAGGGGGTATTAGCTAGCCGGCCTGTGCCTTGCTTTTAAAAAGATTTCTTCTTTTGTGGAGTGTAGGTGAAATTGCTGGAGGTGCTGCAACCATCTTGCAATCACGAGATGACAGGCAGTAGGAAAGAAGCCAATACGCTAAATATACGAAATACATAAACTGGTCAGAAAACAGAAGCCAGAGTGGCTGAGTGACTCGGCTGAAATCAAACGAACAAGTCTTCTGACTTCACGTATTATATTTTGAAAAAAATATTTTGTTAACAGGTCAAAAGGCAATACTTGTTACTGTTATTGCACGTTGACTGTAAGTCGGACCCTCAGCTAATCTTTTAATATGTATGACTTTATTTAAGCTTTGCAGAAACCTGGGGAAGGGCTATGGGCTGAGTTGGGTTCTCCAAAATTCATACGTTGGAACTCTACTACCCAGTGTGACAATATTTGGAGATAGAGTAATTAAGGTGAAAGGAAGTCATAAGAGTGGGGCCCAAACCCAGGAGGATTAGTGTCTTTGTTAGAAGAGGCATCAGGGAGTTTTTGCTCTCTCTCTCATTCTCTGCCATGTGTCTCTCTCTCTGCACAGAGAGAGGAGGCAGCTATCTATAAGCCAGGAAGACCATTGTCCCCAAAAACCAAGTCAACTGGCACTTGGTATTTGGGCTTCCCAGCCTCTAAAACTGTGAAAATAAATTGTTTAGTTTTCTGTTTAAGCCATCCAGTTTGAGATATTTTATGATAGGAGCCAGAGCAGGCAAATAGGGACTATTATTATACCCCTTTTGCTGATGAGGAAACTGAAGCTCAGACGGATGAAGTATCAGGGAGCCTGGATGGCTCAGTGGGTTAAGCATCCGACTCTTGAGCTCAGCTCCGGTCTTGATCTCAGGGGTCGTGAGTTTGAGCCCCTCATTGAGTGCCATGCTGGGTGTGGAGTATACTTAAAAAAAAAAAAAAAAGATTAAGTGTCTTCAAGACCACAGAGCTAGCAAATGGCACTTTTCTTCAAGACATAGTATCCTGTGACCAGTATATGGTCAGTCTCATTAATGAGTTTATATCTGATGAGTCCAATTTCTAAAGGCAAAACAGTAACAGGGGTTGACAAACTCTTTCTGAAAAGAGCTCGAGAGTAGTAAATAGTTTAGGCTGAGTGGACCATATGGTCTCTGTTGGAATTACCCAGCTCTGCCGCTGTAGGTGAAAACAGCCATAGACACCACAGGAACGAATAGGCATGGCTGTGTTTAGGTGAAGCTTTATTTATAACATCAGGGGGTGAGCCAGATTTGGCCCTGGCCCTGGCCCTGGCCGTTGTTTGCCAACCATTGCCTGAGAATGGTGTTAAAATGACAATGCTTTCTGAATTAGATATTCTGGGTTTGAGTTCCGCTCTAGGATTTTAAGTAATTCCTATAATCTGGGCCCCCAGCTAAAATGGTAATACTCACCCTGCCAGCCTACCAGGGTTGTTGTCAGGATCGAGAAGACAGTAGATGTGGAAGGGTTCTAAATAAGAGCAAGTGCTTCTGCAGATACAATTTGACACCAGTATAACTTGATACCTACTGGAGTGCTTCTGGAACTCCACCCCAGACGGAACATCTTGGGTTTAAAGACTGGAGTCAGCAGAGGCTGATGGGGGAGGGCCCTCCTCCTCTTACCAGGGGTCTTTGGGGGTCCATCGGGCCACAACCTCGCATTAGATCTGGGGTGCAATGGGCTCTTGGGCAGATTCCAAGCTCCCTGCATGGAGAGCTCTCTTTGGCTTTGGCTCCGTGTTGTTTATTTGAAGTACGGTTGGGTAGGGAGGGGTGCTGCAGGGGGCATGATGTACCTGGTGAGGCAGATAGGCCAGCCGGCATGTCTGCAGAACACGGGTTTAAAAATGAGCATGGACTCTGCCTCCTTGCCCATGGCTGAAGAGACAGGCCGAGGGTGCCAACCAGAAACCAGGTAAACTCTTTCTTCCATTCTTGTTGTTTTTGCTTTCTGAGAGTATTATTCATTTCTTACTGTGAGATAGCACATGCGACCTCCGCCTTCTGAGAAATGGTGTAGGTCTCTGAGAATTTTGGAAGCCAATTTCTTTAAAAAAAAAAAAACGGAGAAGAAAAGGGCAGAAGAAAATTCTTAAAATTATGTTTCAGGGTTCCAGAGAGGGCTTCTTTTAAGTGTTGTTGAAATTTTTTAGCACCCCCTTCAAAGGCATTTGGATTTGGGTCTCGACGGCTCCTTCGAGCTTCCTCTCCAACCACATTCCTTACCTGCTGGAGGAATGGTCATACCCAGGCGTCATGGGCATGTCGGCGCTCCGGTTCCGCGTCCTGGACTGCTCTCCCATTTTCACCTTCCCTCCTTGTACATATACTCTTCCTTCCTGCCAGCTCTCCATTTTGGATAGTTCTTTGCCTTCGAGGAAGCCTCAAAATCGAAGCCTTCTTGGGGTCCTTCCCCCCTACCCCCCACCCAGATCAGCAGGACCACTCCCTCCCTCTCCTCTGTCTCTTCAATGCTTCCTGGGGTCTTCAGTTCAACCCTGAGGTTGTATGATTTTATTTATCTTTGTATTCCTCAGAGTTTCTGACACATAGTAGGTACTCAGCAAATACCAACTGAGTACAGAAAGACAGCCGCCGGGAGCACTGGAAAGCAAGCGCCTGGGAATAAAGAGGCTCCAGTTCTCATCTCTCCACTGACGGCTGAGCACGCCACTTTATGCGTTGAGAAAGTGCTTTTTGTAAACTGGAAGGCGCCATGCGTATTCAAAGTCACACTTTTAAGGAATCGGTTGTATTTGTTGCGCCGCTCGCCTTTAATTCCTTCTGTGTATTTCCGAAGGCAAGATCTCAATCAATGAATTAGTGATTTGAGAATAAATCGGGGGCAGTTCTGCTCTTGTATCTCCACATAGAACTGAATCTTCTCCAAGATTCAGAGGATTTAATTTCTGGCCGTGTCCTCGTGTATCTCTATTTTCATGTTCTAACCTAAGACCTGGGGCTCTTTGAGCACGTCGGAGTAGAGAGCCCGGTCTCTGAAATCTAATCCTGGCCCGCCATGTCTCTAGCGACCTCTCTAGACGGCATTTTCTGGAACCCTCCTCCCCACGATTGCCCTATTAGGACTTCAGTCTGCCGCATGTCATCGTCTCCTTAGCCTCATTCTCTATGGTCAGAAAGTCAAGGGACAGCAATGCCGGCAAATCTCCGAAGCCTAATGTGCCTAATTAGCTAGCATATGCCACAGACAGGAGCCTGCACTATTTAGGGCGCCGAGAAGTGAGAAAATGTCCCCTACCCTGGGTATCGGGTAACTAACACGGTTCTGCCAAAGCTTGGTTGTGAAACACGAGGCCTCTGAAACCCGTGGGTGTTAAGTGCACACCAAATATTCAATCCAGACATGTCGTGCTTGAACTATTCTGGGGCTCATAAACCTTTCATCAGAATCAGAGGTGAAATATTTGGCCTTATTTGTAAGTCCCATATTTCTAAAGACCTTAGGGGCTCATTTAGTATTCCCAGCAGAAAGGTCACGAGGTTGGTTTTCAGGGGTCCTGGTTTTAGTGGGACTGATGACTTCAAGCAGGAGATACTTTCCTGATTTTCCAGAAACCAGCACCTCACTCCACCTGCATGTTGCCTGCTCCATCGCCTTACCCCTCCCCTGCCGCCCCTCCCCCCCATATCCCTAAACACAAGTATTGTTGAGTAGGGCTCTTCGGAGCCCTTAGGTTTTCCCACTCAAACACCGAAAACTTTATTTTAATAGTAATATTAGGGAAGGAGGCTCGTCCTTTTCAGGCAAACTGCATCACAAAAGGCTTTGAAAGCTGTAGTCTCATCGGCAGAGTGGAGGTTACTTGATTTCACAGAAGACTGATATCTTTTGAGATCATTTAGACTTTTAGACTTAGTCTTTTACAGGTGGAAGGACCGAGATCCAGAGAGGCGAGGTGACCAGTCGCCCAGCTGACATGCGGTCTGCCTGCCCCCTACCGCATGCTAGCTCTCAGACCCCTGGCAAGTCACCCAACCACTCCTGGCCTCAGTTTCCTCACGGAGATTCTGAGGCTCGAGTGAGATAACTCAGCCACAGTAATTAGCACAGTGCCTGGCGGCCAAGTATTAGCCACTGATGTTACTGTTAACAGCGACTGTTTCCCAGATGACTTCTTTCTGAGTTTTCCTGGCATCTAGCTCTGTCCTTACGTGACCAGCAGTAGACCCAAGGCTGGGGGTCTCAGAAGCTGCCTTATAATGAGATGCCGTGATATACTTCTAGAGAAGCAATTTTCTTCTTTTCGGAGATATTCGAAGCCTCTAGAGTTTTAAAAACCTCATGAACAGAAGATCCCAACAGGCCGCTCCTCGATTCCTATTATCATGTAAGTTAACAGCTGAAGTTTTCAAACAGAGGCGAACACGTCTCCCTTGTAAACAGGCTGTGTACTTAAAGTCACTGAAAGTCATTCCGATGCTCTTGTTTCGCTTGGAGTGGTTAATTTCGCATTTGGTGATTTGTTAGAGACGCATGGAAAACTTGGGCCTGTTACCCACAAACATTATCTTCTCCCTTGCTCACTTCACTGTCTGGAATGTCCTCTCCTCAAACAGGCTCCCTTGGAGGTGGTGGCACTCAGTTGGGCCTCTGGGGGTGTCTGAGATTTTTCTCTGGGAAGGTCCTCTCCCAACAGCCTTCCTTCTGGGAGCCTTTCTTAGAAATCGTGTGGTAGATCTCTTCTCCAGGAGGGAGGAGGGCAAGAAGGGATCCATGGCGTGGTCCAAGGTTAACCAACAATTGCTAATGTTTAATGAGCCCATATTACGGGCCAGCTTGTCTTTAAGCATTTTATATTATTTTCTCTTTGAATCTACACAGCAATCCTATGAATTGGGTACTATTTCTAGTTCATCTTGCAGGTGGAGAAATTAAGGCATCCAGAGGTTAGATAACTTACTTAAAGTGACATCTGCCTTCCCAAGTGTCCAAGCCAGGATCGTACTCCCAGTGCGCTGTCTCAACAGCAGGTGACTCCATCTGCTGCTGGGCAAGTCACCTAGGTGCTCATCCAAAACAGTGTTCAAATGTATTAACGCTCTTTCTGCCTGACCTCACAGATCCTGGCTGAGACTGGATTATAGACTTTAGAGACACAGTTAACTCCCACTGCCCACCTCCCTACAATGTATTCTGGTCCTGCCCCCCCTTATCCCTAACCCTAACCTTAACCCTAACTCTAACCCTAACCCTAATATATATATATTACATACATAATACCTATGTTATGTAGAATGTTTCTATACTCTAACTAATATGTGTGTGTATGTGTGAATATATATATATTCTATAGAATTCTATAGAATTATTTCATGTTTTCGTGTGTTTTATGGTACACAAGTGGTATTATACTCAATGCGTTGTTTTACAATTAAAATATATATATATATACAGGGCACCTGGATGGCTCAGTCAGTTCGGCATCTGACTCTTGGTCTCTGCTCAGATTATAATCTCACGGTTCATGAGTTCAAGCCCTGCATCAGGCTTTGTGCTGATGGTGCAGAGCCTGCTTGGGATCCTCTCTCTCCTCCTCTTTCTGCCCCTCCTCCACTCACATACATTCTCTCTCTCAAAAATAAGAAATTAAACATTAAAAAATATAGCATATGTTTTTATTCACATTGATATATGTAAGGCTAGGTCACTCATTTAACTGCTATACATTACTCCAGTCTGTGATTATACTATAGGTTATTTTCCCATTTCTCTTATTGATAAACGATATTGCTATGAACATTTGTTCATATCCTCTTGGATACACAGGTGAGAATTTTTTTAGATATATGTCTAAGATTAGAATGGCTAGTTTGTAAGGTATGTACATTATCAACCTTTACCAGATATTACTTAATTGCTTCTCAAAATGAGTGTGCCAGGAAAAGAGAGTAAGAATTTGTATTTCTGCCAATCCTTGCCAACCCTTGGTATTCTCAGACTTTAAAATTTGTATTTTAACAATAAAGCATCGAGCAAATTTTTTCTCCATGCAATTTACGGCCACTATTGGTTTAGAATTTTTAAGATTATTTTTTATAGAACTAATATAATACATGATTTAAAAAAAATCCAGAGCAGGGGTGCCTGGGTGGCTCAGTCAGTTAAGTGTCTTATTCTTGATTTTATCTCAGGTCTTGAACCAGGCTCGTGGGATCGAGCCCCGTGTCAGTCTCCATACTGAGTGTGGAGTCTGCTTAAGATTTTCTCTCTCTCTCTCCCTCTACCCTGCTTGTTAGCTCTCTCTCTCTAAAAAAAAAAAAAAAAAAAAAAAAATCTGAGTGCAAAAGCATACAATGAAAAGAGAATCCATTCACCATTTCTGACTCCATCTGTTTTAACTTCCCAGAGGGCAAGGAAATGATTTCTTACATATCCTTCCTGAGACAGCTCATGCATTTACAAACGTGTATGCATGGTGTGTGTATACACATATATGTATATGCATATATATTATAAACATAGGTGTAACTATCTTATCTGTGCTGTTCTGTACTTTGATCTTTTCCATTCAACACATGATCTTAAAGATTGTTTCCACTGAGTATTATTAACATTTACTTCATTTTTACTTTTATTTTTCTTTTTTAAAATTGTTTATTTACTTTTTGAGATGAGAGAGAGACAGAGTGTGAGCAGAGGAGGGGCAGAGAGAAAGAGGGACACCGAATCAGAAGCAGGCTCCAGGCTCCGAGCTGTCAGCATAGAGCCTGTCGTGTGGCCGGAACTCACGAACCACGAGATCATAACCTGAGCCAAAGTCGAACACCTACCCAACTGAGCCACCTACGTGCCCCTACTTCATTTTTAACATAGCTAATTAAAAATATTTCCATTTATTTCTTTGTATGAAAACAGAGCACTTCCATTAGTCAGCATTTCGTCTGAGCTGGACACTCACTTCTAACACTTCTACCTTGAGATGCCCCCCGGTGAGGTGCCTCTTGACTTCTCTTTTCAACCAGGCCTTTCTAGCCAAAGTCAGTTACCCAGATAATTCAGACAGAAAGACCTTATCTAGGTAACAGCTGTAAAGGCAAATATTGGTAATGACAATGACATAGGAAATAACCGAGAGGTTTATCGTCTTGTGGGCATCAACAAATGCAAAAGAATTATTTTTGTATTATGTTATGTATTACGTGTTACTAATATCTGCAATTATTGAGTTCTTACTGTTGCCAGGCCTTGCATTTTACATAAGTTTAATTTTTAATCCTCAGCATTTCTATGAGGTTGATCTTATCATCACCCTCATTTTATAGCTACAGCAGCGAGGACTCCGGGCACTTTAATAACTGGTCGAGGGTCTCAAGAGTAATAAAAATTGGTGGAGCCAGGATTCAAACCCAGGCTGAGGTGACGCCAAAACCTGTTTTCTAGCAACTGCCAAAAGGCCTCCACACACACATGTATCATTTAGTTTATTTAGCGATTGTAAGAGGATATATTTTAAGTGGCTAAAATATATTGATTTATATATTAATTTTTATAGCCACACCAGTTACTAAATATTTTAAGATCACGCTGGCTTCCAACTTTATTAGTCATTGCTCCCCCAAACCTGACCGATGGTGTACTTAAACCGGCCCAGTCACTCTCCTTAATATACCTGGTGTTTTTCTGCCTGCCGGTATATACTTTGGCTCTAGAAATGCTGAGAAAAGTCCTCATGTCAGCCAGTTCTGTTTTGCAACAGTTCAGCTCAACAAACATTTATAGAGCAATTACTGGGCAGCTTCCAAAGAGAAAACAGTAACAGGGAGACTGCAAACGATTGGAAATGCCAGGACTGGCCTTGCGTCCGGGGTCTCTGCTCATTGGCTGTCAGCCACCTGAAGGGCTCCCTTCATTGTATTCCCTGCAGGACACCCCAGCGCCTCCTTCTCTTTGAAAAAAAGAAAAAAACCATCTCCCTCCCCATTTATTTTTATTTACTTCCGTCTTCCCCTCGTTTCTCTTCCCCCTCACTAACCCGAGGTGTTAGTCTTATCTCCCAAGGCAATATTCTCGTGGTGAATTTTTCTCCATCCTAAACTAAGACCAGAACAGAGTCCAAGGAGTCGCAGTTTCTGTGGTCTTTGGGCAAAGAGCTGTGTTTTGTGATGGGGGGAGTCGGGGAAAGAAGGAAGAACCAATGCTGCTCTGCATGATAACATGAAGGGAGAACACTCTTGCAAAGAGGTGACCTCACGAATATCGGACCGTTAGGAAAACAGCGCTCTTCGTTCTTAAGGGTTTGCAGGCATCGCGATAGTGAGGATTCATGATGTCTGCTATGGGAAACTGTGTGTGTGTGTGATTGGACTGCAGCTTGCCCGACAGCCTTAAGACAGAAGCAGAACAGCTTACTTCTCTACAGCCACGTCAGCCTATGCACCTGGCATTCTCCAGCTCAAGGTTTCTTTACAGTGGCACTTATTGACATGTTGGGCTGCATATTGTGGAGTGCCGTCCTGTTTGTCCTAAGATGCTTAGCATGGTCTCTGGGCTCTACCCACCGGATGTCAGCAGCACCCCCCAGCCCACATCATGACAAGCCAACACGGCTCCAGACTTTGCCAGATGTCCCCTGGGGGCAAAATGGCCCCCAGTTGAGAACCACTGCCGTAGCTGGTCCCTTTGCCTGTCACGCTCTTTCCCCCAAATCCATCTTTCTACCCCCTTAGCTTCTTCAAATCTTAGTGCAGGTCTTACCCACTGAGCCGGTTCTGACCACCCCTTCTCTAACAGTACAGACTACCTCCCTAGTAGCCCTTACCCTTCTCTACTTTTTAATTTTCATGACCATCAAAGGCAGCATACGATGTGTTTATATTTGTTTCTCTCCCTAGAATATAAGCTCCTTGAGGGAGCAGTCTGTCCCTGTTTCTTCCCAAGCACCTGGAGCGGTTCCTCACGTATGGCAAAAAAAAATCCCCAAAACAAAACAAACAAAAAACTAAAGCCAAACCAAAACCAAAAATGAATGCAAGGATATATAATGGAAATTCTGGCTCTCCACCCCCCAAAGCCAATAACCATCGTTACTGGTTTATCCTTCTAGAATTTCTTTATGCAGACTCAAGCAAATAGGAATGTATATTTCTTATCCAAGCTTTAATTGAACTTTCTCTTTGTGTATCCAAAATTGTCATACATGCACACCTTCCTTTTTTTGTTTAACCTGATGTATGTTTTGATAATAGGTGTTTTTTTTTTTTTGGTCTAGGAAGACTTTTGATTTCTTGTTTGAACTGTTCCTCTCTGTGGTTGAAACTTGAGACCCACAGCCTAGCAAATACCAGCACGGCTTCCCTGCCCTTTAACAAACAAAAAACTTTAAGTTGATTTGCCCTTTAAATTTGAACTCAGATTTCCGCCAGACCCTACCTCGCCAGGTCGCAGCCAGTCAGAGGTCTGCCTTCCTTGTTTCCTGCACGAGAGCTGTTCATTGACTCGAGTCCATATGTCATTTGATTATTTTGGATTATGTGACAAGCCTTTTTTTTTTTTTTTTAATAGATTAAATTGGTTCCCTCTAGGACAAGGCCAAACATTGGTACTTCTTGGAAATGAGCCAGCCTGCGAGCCGGGATGCAGACAGTGTTGATCTGGACCTTTGGGCAAGAATCCTTTGGGGTGTTTCTAGGCAGCGTTTCCAGCAGCCGCTGCAGGAGGGGCCCCGGGCGCTCATTTAGAACTGGCTTCGAGTGCAGGGGGAAAATGTGTCCCTCTGTCCCCTTTACACATATGACAGGCCCTCGGCAACTCTGAAAGGCAGACGCTGGGAGGCCCAGAGAGATAACTAGCTGCCTAGGAATCCAAATGTTCCAACAGCCCAGGAACTCTGAGATGGGCACTTCATCCCCTGGAAGCAAATGAGTAGCGTGTGTTTTGAAATGAAACACTTAGTGATTATGACTTTAAAGGCCTTCAAACATTTAACTTTCAACTTCTCAGGCACCAATGGATGACATTTCACGTTAGCCAAACTGGCTTTATTTTTAAAGACCCAAAAGATAAAATACATACCGGCCCTCGAAATTGTAAACAAAGAATGAGAATGGCAGACCACCACTGGTGAAAAGAAGCTATTATCTGGGGCGCACAGACCCAAGAACCTCTTCTCCTGCCGGAGGGCCATTCTCAGGTCACGACAATTAAACATCGCTTTTCTCTCCTTCGTTCCAGAAAGGTGGGTAAGGAGTTGCAGCAGGCAAAAAGAACAGCTGGATCATGCATCTTTCAAATGGGGGAAAACTTGTGCCCTTAAGTCACGGACGAAACCGTGAGGAGATGCTTTAGAGAAGACTGAACTCATCCGTGCTTTCCTAGCGGCGCACTCTAATCAGCGCGCTGAGAAAAGCAGAAGGGAAGGATTAGAAAGAAGAGTCTCTGTTTATTTTTGTCTGGGATCTATGGAAATGTAAGTTTATGACTTGATTCGAACCCTCACAGTTAAAATACATGGTGTATATCATAGCTCTTGCTGCCAGGACCGGGCCTCATTGGATTTCACAAGGTAAGTGGTGGGCCATGGGCGCGCGGCAGCCACAGACGGTTACCTTTTTTGTCTCAAGATGGAAACCCCATGCGCCAAGCCTGCAGGGGGGCTCCTGACTGTCATTGCCCCTGCCGCCTCCTGCCTTCCACGTTCACTGTCACTGACTCCTAGGGCAAAGTCACGGTCAGGTCTCTAACAACTGTATTTAGTTATGGTTTGCTGGGAAGAAAGATAGCCATGGGTTTAGGTCTTTTTTTTACCTTTTTTTATTTTTATTTTTTTCACCCTCCCTTTAAACTTTTTTTTTTTTTAAACATTTATTTATTTTTGAGAGACATAGAGACAGAGTATGAGCAGGGGAGGGGCAGAGAGAGAGGGAGACACAGAATCTGAAGCAGGCTCCAGGTTCTGAGCCGTCAGCACAGAGCCCGACACGGGGATCGAACTCACAGACCGTGAGATCATGACCTGAGCCGAAGTTGGCCGCCCAACCGACTGAGCCACCCAGGCGCCCCCCTTTAAACTTTTTAATGTACACATTAATATGGTTTATTTCAAGCTTGAAAACAGTATTCTGTTTCTTCTTTGCAATATGATCCCAGAGCTTTGATTCGTAGTGTGTTTTTTGGGGGGGCAGCAATGTAGGTGTTCTTTTTTCTAGGTATTCTTTTTTTAAAAACAGCTCCATTGAGAGATATACCATATGGTTTGCCCACATAAAGCGTACGGTTCAGTGGTGTTCGGTCTATTCACAAAGTTGTGCAATCATTCCCAAAATGTAAATTTGGAACATTTTCATCATTCCGAAAAGAAAATCCAAGCCTATTAGCAATTACTCCCCATTGCCTCCACTCCCCCAGTGCCGGACAACCACGAATCCAACTTTTGTCTCTGGAGATGTGCGTATGAAATCATTCAAGATGTGGTCTTTTGTGATTGGCTCTTTTCACTCGTCATAGGGCTTCCCCGGCCCATCCATGCTGTAACACGTGCCAGTCCTTCATCCCCTTATATTACTGAGGAACATTCCATTGTGAACTACATTTCATTCATCCGTTTATCAGTTGCTGGGCATCTGGATTATTTCCAGTTTTCGACTATGGTGAATAATGCCGTAACGATCCTTCATCTACAAGTTGTCTTCATTTAAAACAATTTTGTTATCGAAGTATAGTGGACCTACAATGTTATATTAGTTTCAGGTGTAGAATATAGGTGATGTGACAATTGTAGACATTACTTAACGCTCGTCATGGTAAGTACAGTCACCATTCGTCACCGTACAACACTTACTACAATATTGTTGACTATATTCTTCGTGCTGTACTCTTCATCCCTGTGACTTGCTTATTCTACAGCTGGAAGTTTGTACCTCTTAATCCCCGTCACCTGCTTTGCCCATCCCCCCACTCTCCTCCCCTCTGGCAATCATCGAATCATCAGTTTTTCTCTGTGTTTGAGTCTGTTTCCATTTTCTGTTTGTTTGTTCATTTGTTTTGTTTTTTCAGAGTCCACATGTGAGTGAAATTATATGCTAATTGTCTCTCTCTGTATGACTTATTTAATTTAGTTTAATAATATCCTCTAGGTCAATCCATGTTCTTGCAAATGGCAAGAAGTTAGTCTTCTTTTATGGCCAAGTAATATTCCATTATATATATATATGATATGTACATATATACATATATATGCATCACATCTTCTTTATCCATTCATCTATGGATCGATGCTTGGGTTGCTTCTATATCTTGGCTATTGTAAATGCTGCAATAATCATTGAGGTGAACAGCTATTTTTGAATTGGTGTTTTCATTTTCTTCGGGTAAATACCCAGTAGTGGAATTACTGGATTATATGCCATTTCCAGTTTTAATTTTTTGAGGAAACTCCATACTGTTTTCCAGAGTGGTGGCACCAATTTCCATTTCCACCAACAGTGCATGAGGGCTCCCTTTTATCCACATCCTCACCAACACTGGTTATTTCTTGACCAGCCATTCTGACTGGTGTGAGGTGATACATCACTGTGTTTTTTTTCAACGTTTATTTTTGAGAGAGAGAAAGAGAAAGAGAGAGAGAGAGTGAGTAGGGGAGGGGCAGAGAGAGGAAGACACAGAATCCGAAGCAGGCTCCAGGCTCTGAGCTGTCGGCACAGAGCCCAGTGCGGGGTTCGAACCCACGAACTGTGAGATCATGACCTGAGCCAAAGTCAGCCCCTTAACCGGCTGAGTCACCCAGGCACCCCTCTCATTGTGTTTTTAAAATTTTAATTTAATTTTAATTTCAGTATAGTGAGCATATAGCGTTATATTAGTCTGAGGCGTATAATGTAATGATTCAAGAATTCCATACATCACCCACTGCTCATCATGACAAGTGCACTCCTTAATCTCCACCACCAGTTTCACTTGTCCCCCCCCCCATCTCCCCCCCAGTAACCATCAGTCTGTTCTCTATAGTTTCATTGTGGTTTCGATTTGCATTTCCCTGATGGTGAGTGATGGTGAACATCTTTTCGTGCGTTTGTTGGCCACTGTATGTCTTCTCTGGAAAAATGTCTATTCAGGTCCTTTGCTTATTCTTTAATCAGATTTTTAATTTTTGTTGTTGTTTTGTTGTTGTTGCTTTTTGGTGTTATATAAGTTTTAATATATTTTGGATATTAACTCCTTATCAGATATCATTTATCTGATTTACCTTATCATTTGCAAATATTTTCTCCCATTCAGTAGGTTACCTTTTTGTTTTGCTGATGGTTTCCTCCACTGTGCCCAAGTCTTTTATTTTGGCGTAGTCCCAATAGTTTGTTTTTGGTTGTTTCCCTTGCCTCGGGAGACGTACCTATAAAATATGTTGGAAAGGCTAACGTCCAAAGAATTACTGCCTATGTTTTCTTTTAGAAGTTTAATGTTTCGGGGGCACCTGGGTGGCTCAGTTGGTTAAGCGGCCGACTTTGGCTCAGGTCATGATCTCATGGTTTGTGAGTTCGAGCCCCGCATCGGGCTCTGTGCTGATGGCTCAGAGCCTGGGGCCTGCTTCAGATTCTGTGTCTGCCTCTCTCTCTGCCCTTCCCATGCTCATGCTCTGTCTCTCTGTCTTTCAAACATAAATAAATGTTAAAAAAAAAAAGAAGTTTAATGTTTCAGGTCTCACATTTGGGTCTTTAATCCATTTTGAGTTTATTTGTGTGTTTGGTGTAAGACTTTTGCGTGTAGCTCTCCAGTTTTCCCAGCACCTTTTATTAGAGACTATCTTTTCTCCATTGTATATTCTTGCCTCTTTTGTCATATGAATTGACCACATAAGTGTGGGTATTTTTCTGGCCTCCCTATCCTATTCTATCAATCTATGTGTCTATTTTTGTGCCAATGCCATACTGTTTTGATTACTATAGCTTTGTAGTATATCTTGAAATGTGGAATTGTAATATCTCCAGCTTTGTTCTTTTTTTTTAAAGCTTACTTATTTATTTTGAGAGAGAGAGAGAGAGAAGAGAGAGAGAGAGAGAGAGAGAGAGAGAATGTGAGTGGAGGAGGGGCAGAGAGAGAGGGAGAGAAAAAAATCCCAAGTAGGCTCCTTGTTGTCAGCTCGGAGCCTGAAACGGAGCTGGAACTCACAAACTGTGAGATCATGACCTGAGCCGAAACCAAGAGTCCAAGGCTTAACTGACTGAGCTCTCCAGGCACCCCAGCTTTGTTCTTCTTTCTCAAGATTGTCTTAGCTATTTGGGTGGGGTCTTTTGTGGTTCCATACAATCATGTACAAATTTTAGTGTGGGTGTGCATTTTCATGTTTTTTGGGTGTACACCTGGGAGTGGAATTGCTGGGTCATATAATAACTTCTATTTAACATTTTGAGGAACCGAAAGACTATTCTCTGCTTCTTTGCAATTGTATTTGCATAAAACAAATAAACCCTCTCAGGCAACTGGAAAACGTTCTCTTGCAATTTAAGAGTTTCTTCTTTTGACCCACTTTCCTTCTTCCTTGCCCCTATTCTCAGTTGTTTTATTTCCCTCATCAATGTTTCTTGTGCCAGGTTACCAGAATCGAAGCATTAAAATAAGAGGAAAACCAGAGGTGCCAGGATAGCTTAGTTGGTTAAGGCTTCAACTGTTGATCTCAGCTCAGGTCATGATCGCACGATTTGTGAGACTGAGCCCCACATCAGGCTCTGCACTGATGGTGTGGAGCCTGCTTGGGATTCTCTCTCTCTTTCTCTCTCTCTGCCCTTCTCCCACTTGTGTTCATGCATGCATGTGCTCGATCTCTCTCTTCCTCTCTGTCTCTCTCAAAATAAATGAATAAACTTAAAAAAAAAAAGAAGAAGAAAATGAGATAAATGGTTATAGGGCACCATGGAACATGGAAACTCACACTGGGCCTTATTGGCCAATGCCTCAGCCTATATTCTCTTGGTGATAAAACTGAAATTTGAAACAAACATTCTTAACTTTGTTGTGGTAACAAAGTCTAAAGATTAGTAATATATTTTTTGATGTTTATTTATTTTGAGAGAGAGAGTGAGAGCACAAGAGGGGGAGAGGAACAGAGGGAGGGAGAGACAGACAGAAAGAGGGAGAGAGAATATTAAGCAGGCTCCACGTTTAGCATGGAGCCTGCTATATAGGACGCGATCTCACGAACCGTGAGCCAAAATCAAGTCGGATGCTTAACTGACTGAGCCGCCCAGCCTTCCCAGATTAGTAATATTTTTATCTCCCTCCTGAGCAACACCAGTAACTAGGCATACTTAAAGTTCCTTCTGTGTTGCCCTCTTCGATTTTCGATATTTTAATCAAGTATTTTATTTCTCCCTGTTCTGTATTTTCAGTCAGTATTTATTTAGATTTACTAACATTTACAACTGATGTCTTTGCTCACTGTTGCTACTGGCTTCCCATTCCTTTCTTCTGGGTTCATTTCCTTTTTCCTGAAATACATCCATTAGTAATTCTTTCAGAAAAGAATTACTGGCCATATTTTACCTGCATCCGTGAAGACTGCCATACCTGCTATATTAGGCCGGATGAATTACGCTCTCTAGCTGCCGTCTCACGATTCAGATTGTTCTGCACGGGGGTCAGCTATGTCCCTGCCTTTTCTTCGTCACCACCTTCATTGTTCAATCTCTGCGGCTTGACACAGTTCAAGTGGAACTCTCATTCGTTCCTCAGTCTAATTATGGGTCAGGTGAATATCCTGCATGGTTTTCTCTAACCAGAGATCCTTGCTCTGTCTGTTTTATGGTTCTGCCACACTTGAGTCCTTTCCAGGGAGAGCATGGGCTTCTGAGCATGGTTATTAGGTTTTGTTTTTTATTCTTCCAGACAAACCTAGGAGTAGTGCCTGACGCTTCTACTACATCGTGTTATCCGGATATCCATCTGCATGGCCTCAAGGGGAGTGGGAAACATAACCATCCCGTGCGCCCAGGATGAAATGAAGAAGGTTTAATGAATCCACGGCACAATCTCTGCCACACTAGGACATAGAATTCTTGGTTGGCGGTTATTTTCCCTCAGCATTTTAAAAGACGATTATTTTTTATCTTTTTATTTTTAATATTTTTGGCATCTGTTCTTACTAGTGAGCAGTCCATGGTCTGCGTGATTGTTTTTGTCGATAATCTGTCTTTTCTTTCTGGCATTATTTAAGGTGTTTCCATTTGTTCTTGACGGTCTCCAGTTCTCATCTGCATTGATCTCTTTACAGATTTCTTTTTATTTATTTGGATCAGAAGTTCATGTGCTTTTTAATTCTGAGGAAACTTTTTTTAATAATCTGGTGAATTCTGAGTCAGGGTATTTTTTTTAACATTCACTTTCTGCCATTCTCTGTTCTTTCTTTCAGAGGAAATTTATTTCCTTCTAAATAAATGTTTTCTATATTTATTGGAAATAGAAAATAGAAATCTGTTTTCCCAGTCTCTTAACTTCTCTCTTACATATTCCATATCTTTAGCGTTTTGTCTCATATTCTGAGTGACTTACTAAAATTGTTTTTTAATTCTCTAATTCTCTCTTTAGCTATGTTTAGTCTATTGAGTTTTTTTTTTAAATTTCAGTAATAATTTTTCCTCTGTGATATCTACTTTTTCCTTTTGCTTTTTTCCCAAATCATTCTGTTCTGGTGTCCTGGTTTTATGAACTATATCCCTTCATCTCTTCTAACATTTAAAATATTTCTTTTGAAGGCCTTTCAGATTAATTTTCAGATGAAATTACTCTACTATCTGGTATTTGTTGGGTACGAATTCTCCTATTTCTTAGGTATGTGGGCTGGCTTTTTTTTTCAATCTCTTTTTCCATGGAAGCCACGTGTATGCTTTTGAGTTGTTTCATAGCTTTCTCTGCTCTGGCCCTATAGAATTTGCCAGTTCTGAACCAGTTTTTACGTTCCTTTTTGCCTTGGGATTGCTTTATGGCAAAGATAGTACATGATTTGGTTTCTGTTCTCAGAAAGGCTCGGAGTTCTGGTTCTTTGAGGATGACCTATCTACACATTCTAATTAGAGAGTATTTATTTAGCCGGAGGAAGTAGATCATGGCAGGAAAGAAAGCGTTCTAGAATCAGACTGCCTGAGCTCAAGTTCTGACTATCAGTCTGCAGCTATATGACTTCATTAAAATTATTTGTCTTCTTTTAGCCTGTTTCCTAATCATAAAGTGAAGATGATAATAATATTTACTTCCTAACTCATAGATGTTAACCCATGGCCAGCTATGATTTCTAGCTTCAGATCATGGATAAAGGAAAATCTCTTTTACCAAGTATTCTGGCCCAAGGAGGCCCTACGGTTCTGCAGGGAGACCTACTGAATGCGTTGGTTAAAACAAATATCTGTAGAAGTTGGAGAAATGCCCCCCGGTTGTTGGCATCAAGCAAATGCCCAGGGTGAAAAGTGGAGACACTTAAGACAGGGATGTCTCCCCAGCTGTGCCTGTGCTATTCCTTACCATCTTCCCCTGGCCCCTCCATCAACGAGAAGTATATACATCGATGGTAACAGCATCTAAGATATTCATCTTCACAATGTCCAATGCAATCTGCTTAAAGGCAGAGAAAAGCCTTCTTTCCAGACTTTCAAAAAAGTGCTAAATGAATACTATAATTAATTAAGTATAACTTGAGATGGTTATCGCACTGAAAAATGTGAAGCATAAGTGACGTTAATCAAACATTCTCATTATTTAGCCTTAAGGTTTTTATTTAATTGGCTTTTAGCTCATTTATGCAAACCTTACAGTGACTTCAGTATCTAAATCTAAAATTGGCTTCATTTTTTCCCCCTTCTATTTTACTTTTCAACTGTGTTCCTACCTCCCTTTTAGCGCAACTTCCCCTAAGTATCTTTATGCTGTGTCTGTCAAAATAGGGGAAGGTCTGGCCAATTTGAAGAAGAAGAAAAAGAAGGACAGAACAAGGACTAGGAGAGAGAGAGGGGGAAGAAAAGAAAAACCACTTCTGCAACAGTAGGTGTCCATAAGTCTTACCATATGTCTCACATGCTGGTACGGTACTGCACTAATCTAGTTGTGTCTCGTCTCGGTCATCCTCCATCTGGTCTGTACCGTGAGTTAGGCTTGAATTCCAGTTTACCATGGGTGACCCATCGAACTTCCCCATAAGGTTAAAATACAGATATGGAAAGCCTCACTCCTACTCAGCTTGTCAAAGAAAGCTGATTTCCATCAGGGTCGCATCTTTCTGATGGGTAATCTGGGAAATAGCCAAGCACTTTCATGTAATACTGTGAGCTAAAGACTCCCAAACCATTAACCAGCGTTGCTTCATAACCCCCAGGGTATGAAGAAAGCAAAAGTCTGACAAATTAAGCCCCAACTTTCAAGGCTTTGAAAAGGCCTGTTGAAATAATTTTCTGTCCTATTTTACTGCTTCATAACCCTGATTATAATCATAAATAATGCTTACTTCATGTCTAATGGGGCTAACATCATGTATGATAGTACTTTATCTGAGGAGGCATAAAAATAGAGCACGAAATCATTACCAAGAATGCAAAGCAAATTTGAAAAATCAGCAAAGTTTCAAATGAAATGCTCCTAGTTGATGTCACGTGCTACTTGCCTAATGATACTGTAACATATGATTATAACTAAATCTAGAGCTGCTGGAGGAACAGTGGGGAGGGTCACTTTTTCAACTCCCTGTGTTGTACTACAAGACTCGTGCCTATACCTGGGCACGTCTGCAGCTCTGGAAATTCTTGCTTCCCAGTATGTAATGGGCGCCTACTCTTTTTGTCGGCCCAGCATCCATTCCTCTCTTTGTTTGGTAACCAGATTCTCTTTTGGGAAGCCCACTCTCCTGTGTGCGGTTTTGTGAGACTACCTTGTCATCCTCTGGTTAAGGGATGGTCACGCGGCCTCAGCCTGGCCAATAAGCTCTTCTTTCTTGGGAATCTGAATCTTCAGCGGAGCCTGTAGGATAAAGACGGTGGTTATTAATTCCTTCCATCAGAGGTGCCCGGAGGAGACTATCCTTGGTTAGAGCCTCCAGTCCTACTCTTTCAGCTTTTCTAGATTTTTCCATAAAGTTCCCTTATCCCCTTGTTAATTTTGTTAATTCGCTTCTGTTTCTTGCAACACCAGTCCAAAATGATACACAGCTGCCCTGTCCCAGAGGCTTCCGGGGTGGCAGTGTGTGAACACGTGCGCCAAACTCCCCTTCAGAAGGAAAGGTCATGATTATGCTTTCTTAGAGCAGAACTTCTGAAGGGAAAGCACTGACTTGGAAAAACAGTGTTAGAAAAGATAGAGTTACTTCTCTGACAACATGACTTTTTTTTTTTTTTAATAAATCGCAGAGGAATTTCCCTCACTGAGCACCTACCTATGTTTTGGATTTCAATTGTCATGCATTTTTCCCCCCTAGAAGATGGTAAAATGTGCTGGGAAGACAATCTACACTTGGGAATCAAATTGCCCGTGTACAAATCCTGCCTTTGTGTCTTAACTAAACCTCGATTTCCTAGTCTGTTAAAAGAGAACTGTAGCAACTATTTCATAGGGTATTTGAAAACATTAAATAAGGGAATTTACATAAAGTGTGTATTACAGCGCTTGGTACGCGGTAGACCCTCAACAACATTGACCACAGGGACAATAAGCTCTAATACACTTCTTTGGATTTCCCTGTATTTGAGCCATATTCTATCTCTCTTGGGGTAACAGGATCAAGCAAATATGATTTTCCTTAGACACAAAGATACAGCGTGATTGGTCTACCACCAGTTGAACATGTGTTTAGAGTTTTTTAGCAAGTCGTGATTTTTAAAAGCCTTGAGTCAGAGACTTTGAGTCTTGAGATAGAGCTCTCTATATTTAATTATTACCATTACATTTTCCCTCTGTCTCTTTCTCTCTCTTTTTCACATGATCTCTTTGGATTCCTCTTTCTGTTTCACCACTGTACTGTTAAATCTTGTAGGTGAATAACTTCTCTAGTTCAAGAAATAGTTGTTGAGTGCAGGCTCTGAATGTAAAAGATGAGTTAAAATGCTTTCTTCCCTCAAGACTTCACGCTCTTCCCCTCATCTTCATTTCCATTGCTTCCATTGACATTTGGGCTCTTGGGAAACTCTTTCCCGAATGGTCGAAAGGACGTCCTAACCCATCTTTCACCTCTTATCTTTACTTTCACCCAACCCCTCAAATCTCTCTGCTCGATTAACCTTCCTAAAATTTAGCTCTGACTACATATATCGGCAAAACCCTCTATTGCTTTTCATTACCTACCAAATGAAGCCATCAATCTTCTTTCTGGTGTGATGGGTTCTCCATAACATGGTGTCACATTTTCACCTCTGTCTCCTCCCTCCCTTTCCCCATTGCCCTGACCATCATCTGCTCCTCCCCAGCAGGTTCCACATTTCCCTATCCAGTCTTTGATTCGTTTCCAATACTCTTCCAATGTGGTTCAAAACCCTGCCCATTCTTTAAGGCCAAGAATAAATGACACTTGTTTAAGTTTTTCCTGGTGTCCCGAAGCATAGAAAGGCTCTCCCTCCTCTGAGGGCCTATAGCACATTGTAACTATAGCACTGTCTTGTGTTTCAACATTAATTAAGGAATATGGTAAGACAGGAAGGACTCCCTGATTATAAGAAAGAAGATTCTAAAATGCACTTCCAAGAAAGGAGGGGGGAATTGAGCCTTGTCTAGAGATTTTGAAGAAAAGGATACAACTTCCAGAGAAATTTTATATAGAGGCCCTGTTCTGCCTGGAAGCCAGTCAGTGAACTGGTGGCTGCCAAAAAGCCTAGGTAATTAAAATTTTAGTAAATTTCTTGAGACACTTTTAATTCCTTGAGGTAGCATATGCCTGTAGACAGGAAGGGAGATGACTAGCACATCTCTTATGACAGAGACTAAAGACTAGCATGGAACTATTTTCACTTTATCAAAGGAAATAGCACCCAAGACACGTTCCTAGAGGCTAGGTTGTTTTGAAGTTTTCTGTCCCTTTGAACGGGTAAATTATTCTTCTTTCTTCCATATTGATTTGGATCCTGGGATCCTTGTCCAGTTCATTTCCTTGTTCTTTGCAATCCTTGAATATAAGAGTCACTATCAGGAAACTTTGATAAAGGAAAGATACTGTTTTGCAGCACTTATCACATGTATGTTTAACTCCACATTAAACATAGGCAGTATTATTTTCTTCATTTTTATAGGTGTCAGAATATTAGAGAGATTTATAAACTTGTCCAGGATTACTCAATAAGTGTTGAAATAATGTTCAAACAGAGATCCTACTTTTTCTGGTTCCAGTCATATTTTCCTACCACTCCTTCCTTGTAATCTTTCACCTTTTTTACTTTCTATCCTATAGACCCTAGAACTATCCTGTTGCTCCAACTCCCCACCAATCTTTCCTACTGCCGTATCAATCTAAAGCCTGTTCTTTACCTTTTCCCAGAATCAAAGGGAGCTTTCCCTGTGACCCACTTCTTGAGGGCTAGGTTATAAGCCATCTCAGAAATGATTCTGAGCTAAACAGTGATATATTTATGACTCAAAGACTAAAATTATTCCTTTATGATTTTGTATTATTTTATTTTTCCCTTTAATTATATCAATTTTGCTTTCTGTATTTTGAATTTATGTTAATAAGTGCATACAAATTTAGGATGCCACATCTTTCTAATGAATTGACTCTTATCATTATGAAACGTTTCTCTTTATCTCTAGTAATATTCCTTGTCTTGAAGTCTACTTTGTCTGATTTTACAGCCACATCACTCTCTTTTGGCTAGCATTTGCATTATAATATCTTTTTCCATCCTTTTACTTTCAATTTCTTTGGGTCCTTATATTTAAACTGTGTCTTCTATAAGCAATATATAGTTGAGTCATTGAGTCATTTTTTTAAAAAAATCAAGTCTGCTAGTCTCTATCTTTTAATTGGAATATTTAGTTAACATTTAATGTAATTATTGATTTAGCTGGATTTATGTTTCTCCTCTTGCTATTTGTTTTCTGTTTGTTTTTATAAAGAACTGCATTTGAATAGGAAACTCATTTTCCTATTATTAGGGATCTATTTTCCTCATAGATTAAAAGCTTCTAATCTTATTTGATAATGTTTTAGACTATCTTAGCTGATGAAGTAAGGGGTCTTTCTGGTAACTCTCAAGTGTTGCCAGGTAAGCCATCTGAAGTTTCTCCTGTGCCTTAATTATTTACACTTAGGCCACTTTCAGTTTTGACCTCCACGAATGATATCTCAGCGACCATCTTCACCTATGCTCTGTTTTGGACTGATGTAATAAAATTGACTTCCGGAGGAAGATCATTGAGTCAAAGAGTAGTACACATTTGTACAGTTAATGATACACATTATTGTGTTGTTTTCCATATGGGTGGTACCATGCGACCAGCAATGCATGAGAGTACCAATTTTTCCACACCTCCTCCAGCCTTGGATGTTATTATTTATTTAAAAAATTATTTAATTTCCAAATTTAATTACACTGTAACTTCTGAGATTATATTTAGTATATCTTAAATTTTTGTTGTTCTGTAAGAACTTCCAGAACAGTAAGTATAAAACATATTGTTTATTATGCAAAGAGTTTTAAAGAATGTTCTTATGCAGGCAGAGTAAAAAATTGTGGAGAAGATCCAGGGAGACTAAAGAATTCCCTGGTTGACTTCTGAGGAACACAATTGTCACTTAATTGATCCCTGTACCCTCTCTTCTTCAAAACCTCATACCAAATCTATATTCTATTTCATTCTAAGGCCTTGTCTCAAAAGGAACTTGCAAGATGCAAATTTTGATGCACCTAAGGGGCAGTTTATGTGCTTAGAATAGTGATTGTCCCCCTCCTCCCCCCATCAGGGGAAAATGAAAATCTTTGCTAATTAGGTACGTTTGTAATATGGAAACAATGATTTCTATTACGCAATCAAGTATGAGCATTTCTTTCATTACAAACTGCAATTCTTCTTTGTTCTATGAAAGCAAGAACTGATTTTATTTTCAGATCAATAGTTGTTGTGCTGAGTTAATAGATTTGAAATGTTAATATAGTATAAAATAGCAAATTAGGCTGCTTGAGTTTGGGAATATCTTTCTAATCAGACCACATGGCTTGGACCAGGCATGCATCACAGCAGTATGCTGCTCTGGAATTTTCTGGATTGTAGAGGCCTTCTTTGTTGAGATAGGCCTTCTGAAAAATCACAATGGGACTTTGAATAAATGCTTTTCATCTCTTAGGCCTTTCTCATAAAATTGGTGTGGTTCTGAAATGTGTTTTCTTAGAGGGTGTAATGCATGTTTGCTTTTTGCTGGGCAGGCTGAGACAATAATGATTGCAATCAATAAGAAACTCTTTCATCAGTAGAGTTTTATGACAGCAGCTTTAAGAGTCTCCCAACGTGAGATGAACTCAGTTAAGTTTTATTGGTAATTCACCAGATATACTTCATGAAATCTACTTGGAGAAGTTCAGAAGTCATTTTCATCTGCAACCATTGAAAGCCTCCAAAGATTATAGAAATCCAAACCCATTTCCAATCTGGCCAGCACCTCAGGGGGCTAGCCCATGCAGTCAGCCCCCAACTGTCTATACCTCAGGTCTTACAGGGACACTGGCTGACACATATTTTCAATCCCAGTTTTATTCCTCTTCTTTATCTTCTTTCCTCTAAAACTTATATGTGTGCAGATGCACGTGCGTGCGCACACACACACACACACACACACACACACACACACACACACCCTATCTAGTTGCGCCCTGTAAGTAGGAGATACTGTGGTTTTGACAGTATCCTAAGTTCTAGCCCTCTTCATGAAGCTTTAAAAAATGGTCATAAAACATTCCTAAACTATTTTTGAGTTGTAGTGATGCCTTAGGTCTCTTATTTCATGTAAGCCCTACAATGATATTTTGAGGTGACTGTTATACTCTTAATTAAGTGGAGGAAATTGAGGCTCAGCAAGGTTAAACAACTTGCTCAAGGTCATACAACTATGACTTGGTAGATGAGGAATACTAAAGCTGGATCTAACTTGACTTCAGAGCTCATGGTACTGCCAGATACCACTTTGACATCCAGGGAGATGTAGGTAACTAACCACTTGCTCTAACCTTGACTGGCCCAGTGAGTAGATGAAGAATCCACACCCTGGGTTATGAAATGAAAGGTTGAGTGAAGACATGCTTTCCAAATGCAAAAAGCACTATAGAAGTATAAGTGGATTTCACTAATATGTGATAAGATTATTTGTTATTTGTCAAATGAAGGTCAAATGAAACTTCGAAGAACCTCCAAGTATCTCCCAACATCCTTGAAGAGTTTCTAGAAATTTCATTACATTTACTCCCTTGGGTCGATGGGTCAGGCCCATCTTGTTTCTTTTACCTCCACCTTTCTTAGCCTGAACCAATTTATTCAATAAGTACAGTAGGCACAGTACCTAGGGCCCATGGTACTTTTAGAGGCCCACAAAAATGTCTTAATTTTTTTAAGAAATTTTTGAAATTGTTTCAATTTTTTAAAGAATGAATATATTCCAGCATGGATTATATTCATCTTTATGCTAATCAGTCATAAAATATAATTTTTAATATATATTTTTAAGGGAAGGACAGCCAACAAAGTAAAAGTGCATGGGGTCCACAAAAGTCGTAATGTGCCTCTGATCTCTGCTCCTCATGGCTGGGGCCATTAATGTAACCAGGCTGAAGTCTACCCTTCAGGTCATAGCCCCTCTCTCCAGTGGTGTTTGGCGCTAACTCTGGTTTCTGTGAGCCAGGATTGGGTGCCAGGTATAACCAACCTTAGCTGGCTCGGGGGCTTTTGTGTGTGTTCTTGCTTACTATGCATGTCCTAAGACTTCTCACCCAAACTGCTTTTTCTGTGTGGCATGCTTTTCCTTCCAATCTTTACTTGCCTGACTCCTGCTCAACCTTTGAGTCTTAGGTTAAATATCACTTCCTAAGAAAGTATTTCTTGGTGACCCCTTTCTAATCTAAAATTTATACCCTTGAAAGACTCTAGAGCATCCTGATTCACCTTTGAAGGAATTGCTGTGCTCTGTTGCTTCTTTATACCTATGCATGTTCATTGTGTCTCCTTGACACCTAGCACAGAGACTGATACTTATTAGAAGCTCAATAAATACTCTTTGGATGAATTAATGATTGGGTAATTGTCTTCATAGCCAACCAAGTCCTGTATCCAGTGGTCCAGGGCAAGCTCTGGGTACCAATGTAACCTACACACCACTCCCAGGCCTTCCCAACCTGTGTGGTGGTTTTCTTATTCATTGTGCTGTGGTCCACTTGGTTATTTTGTATGGAACTCCAGATTCCCTGGAAATGGGGCTCATTCTGTCCTCTAGTCAGAGATTGGAATCCTGCCACAGCAACCTGGACGAGGCAGCCATGTTTGAAGTTTTGCCTAATTTATTTCAGTAGTAGAGGGTAACATTTTTGGCAAGCATGACCAGCACTCATCCTGGTACCTGAGAGTTCAAGTCTCATCTCAATTCACTCCATGCAAGCTCTGCTCCAAGACTGGCCTGCACCAGTGTGGTTTCTGGGGTCTTAGGCCCTACTTGACCCCAGATTTCTCTTTCTCCACTGCGGCTTATGTGTCTCTGTAGTCTTCATGCTATTGCCTATCCTAGGATGAAATAGAAGTTACAGAAAGCCTCAGCTGAAATGGGAGGGGTTTTCCTACAAAGCTGTTTTCAGCCATTAACACCAAGTGATTTCCTTTGCTGAAAACCTGTGATTCAGGTGAAGCTGAGGAAAGATGAGAGGCATGATCAATCCTTTTTTTTCATTATGAAGCAATGTATATTCATTATTGAAAATGTATAGTATAAAGATAAAAGAAAAAAATAAAAAACATTCAATAAATGTTTTCCTTTCTGCTCATCTGTATTTTCAGTGTTCAACACTGAATATGTTTTTTTTTTTTTTTTGATGTCTGATTCTTATTTGTTAGTCTTAAAAAATCTCATTTTTGATTGGACTCAACTTAGAGATAGAAGCTCTCAGAGAGGACAGCCCCTGTCTCTTGGCAGTCTGTTCCTGACTTTTTTTCTTTGGCCTCCTTCCTTCTCTTGGCCAAAAGATTAGCATATTCTGCAACCTCTTCCTTATTTTTCTTAGTACGCTGTTCCTCCAGAGCAGTACACTCATGTTTATGTTGCAAGGCACATGGAGTAACAAGATACTGAATCTTGGGTCTTTCGTTCTAGATTTCTTACTTTCCTCGGTTAGGGGTTTTCTTGCAACATACTGGCAGACATCATCTCCTTTAGAGAGACTGAAAGTGTATGGATTCTGGACCGCAGGCGACAAGGCACAGTAACATCGGCGAGTCCAGGAATGGCCTTATTTCCTTTCTTTTCACAATGACCAAGCTGAGAACATGCAGATTGGCATCCACAGTGTAACCCCAAACAGATTTGTGTTTTCTTTTTCAAGTTCTCATTAGTCGGTAAGAGGAATGCCCTTTACTCAGCAGCAGGCAGACGTGGCCATGGGTCAAGACGCCTGCTTCATAGGGAAGCCTTGGTTGTCGTTCCTTCCGCTGATTTGGACCATATCACCCTTCCGTTCTTCACCCAGAGCATCAACAGCCACTTCGGTGGCTATACACTTCTCATAAAGGGTATGAAGTTTACGGTCATGGTCTACTTCAGCGAGTTCCTGGCAGCCAGTAGCCCAGAAAGAGATGTCCAAGATCATCCTGAAGCAGGTGACCTCCTCCAAAGCGCCACAAAAAAGAGAGACTACATATCATCTTATAATGAGAAAAAAGTTATTTTCAATTTTAAAAGAGCTCAGAAAGATAGACTTCAAAATATTAATAGTTATTTTTTCTGGATTTTAGGATTAGAAGTAAATAAAATATTTTTCTTTGGGCTTCTCTTTTCTTCCTATCTTTGTACAAGGAGAACTATGTTACTTTTGTAATTGGGAAAAAACAACTTCACAATAAATGTTATTAAAATTAATTGTGCCACTCGGAATGCGTTTACATTTTCGCGTATATTGTTCAAGCCTTTTTTCTTAAGCTTAGATAGAGTTTTTTAAAAATGGTTACAGTCATACTGTATTGTAATCTTATTTTTAAACTCGTTCTCACATCGTAAGCATCTTTCTACATCATTAAGATTTTTTTCCCACAAAATCGCTTTACTTTATTTTCAAGGTTTTATTTTTAAGTCATCTCTACACTCAACGTGAGGCTCGAGCTCGCAACCCTGAGATCAAGGGTTGCATGCTCTTTCACCTGAGCTAGCCAGATGTCCCTTACAAAATAATTTTAAATGACTGCCTAGTACTCTACTGTACAACAATAACCTAACTTATTTAAATTATTTGCTGTTGTTGGACATTTATGTTGTTTTAGACTGTCATCGTTATTAATAATACTATTGACTATTTCCTTTAAGAACATTCCTAGAAGCAGAATTGTTGGACTTTTTTTTTTTTTTTTTGCATGCCCACCTGTGAAGTTTTACATTCATACTGGAGTCCCAAAGGATGGGGTTCTGTTGGCAGAGTCAGCACAGTGGGGAGCGGAAAGAAGAGAGGACGTGAGAGGGAACAAGAGGAAAATAGTATGGTCACGGAGGACCACAGCTCTGGGTTGGGTAACGAGGAACATGGAAACTGTGCTGAGGTAAATACGCATAAAGCCATGACAGACTAGGATGAGGCAAAGACTTATGCTTCTGTTGTGGATGTCTGCATCCATCATCCAAATCCAAAATTTATTCTTGGCTTTGATTCTAGTTCCTAATTCTATGTGCGGTCTCATTGCTGTGTTGTAAATTTCTGTTTCGCTCTTGCTTAGGGCAGTCACATAATTTGTTCAGGTTGTATATTGTCCATCCTAGGGGACATCAGGCATTGTAGTTTGCTATTTATGCAGTGCACAGCCTGCACAACTCTTTGCAGTGGTCATATGCTTGCCGGTCATTATGTTGCAATCCTCTTCTTTTGTTACTTGGGAGAGCCCTTGATTCTCCACAGATTCGGCATTATCTTTTCACATAAACCCCAAATACTATCGCCGTTCTTGAGAAGGTTGGTGTTATTAGGAGTGCAATGGAGTAGACGTATATTCTGGATGGAAGTTTGGGCTAAACAATTCCTTCAAACTCAAACTATCCAGGTTTCCTACAAGTCTCTTTTTCACTTGGCCTGGCAACGAGCTAGAACCAGAAACATTAAATATAACTAATCATAAAATACATTAAAGGTAGGGGGAAAAAAAAAGGATCCAACTACCTGGTGTGCCATCCAACCATCCCAAGTACTAAAACTTTATGTTTGTCCATAATATTTTCCTCCTAGAAGAAAAATGTCTGACTGTAATAGTAAAGCAACAGGGACTCACCAAAGAGTGAAACTGTCACCTGCCTGCAGGAGAGGAGATGTTTAAAAGCACTCTATTCCTTGTGGCCCTCTCTCTTATAAAAGTTTCATGATAAATCCATCCCCAGCTAACGCCTAGGGTGATTTAAATATAGGGCGGAAGAGTCTCCAGTGGTCAAGTTGAAGGGTATGAGCTGTAGAACAGCCAAAGAGAACAGAAAATCTCCTTGGGTTCACGCTTTTTGTTCTTCTTTCTTTTTTGTAATTGCAAAGGAAAGGAACAGGTGGAAAGGAAAGAGAGATGGAGAGGCTAAGGGAAAAGATGGAGTCTAGGCTTTGTACGGACATCATCCAAATACATCCCGAAAAGCATGCTAAAAATCGTCGACAACATGCAGCATGTTCTATGCTGAGCGTCCAAATGGAACATTTCTGTGTTCATAAATAAGTTTATTTGGCCTAAAGAAATCTCTGGATATATTTTGTGAAGTGGACGATAACAGAAGATTCACCTCTAAAATCTGCCTGCCCTCCCCCGCACAGGCTGACTCACAACTGTCAGATTTTATACTTTTAAAAATGTCAAAAGCCTTGAGGTTGGGAACCTTCCTTCTCCTCTCTCTCACTCCTCCCTTCTCTTTCTCTCGGTGAGTACAGTCACCGAATGTAGTCAGCTTCAGAGTTTCTTTCCCTTCAGATCGTGTTTCCAATGACGGAAAATTTATTTTTCATTTGCGACATTTTATCTGTATATGACTTTAAGTGCTCATTGTTGTCATTTATTTAGGAGTACTTGGCAATAGGCGTCCTCAAGAAAAATAAAGTGGAAGTCTGAAAGCTTGAACCTGGAGTATTTTATACAGATTTCTAGACTATAAGTTCTGTCAAGGTAAAGAGAGGGTCCGATTTATGAAAAAAAAAAAATCTCTATCATGTGTCCTTGGAATCCAAAGAACCAGAGATTCAAAGTGAAAATATATGTCACTTCTCTTAGACTTATATTCTCAAAAGAAGAAAGAAAGAAATGGGGGTGGGGGAGGAGAGGAAGAGGGAGAGGGAGAAAGGAAGGAAGGAAGGATGCCTTAAGCACTGGAACATAGTGTGTTCTTTTTCTTTTCTTTCCTTTTTTATTTTTATATTTATTTATTTTTGAGAGACAGAGAGAGACAGAGCACAAGTCGGGGAGGGGCAGAAAGAGAGTGAGACACAGAATCCAAAGCAGGTTCCAGGGTCTAAGCTGTCAGCACAGCTTGTGGGGCTTGAACTCACAAACCCTGAGATCATGACCTGAGCGGCAGTTGGACGCTTAACCGACTGATTCACCCAGGCACCCCCATAGTCTGTTCTTAATAAAAATCTTTTCTATTTACCACATTCTCCGAATGATTTTAAGATTTTTCTCTTTATCACTGTTTTAAAGCAATGTGATTATGACATGCCAACAGAATCCATCCTTTGGGACTCCAATATGAATAGAAAACTTCACAGATGGGCATGCAATAAAAAAAAAAAAGGCCTTTTATGTTTATATGTTTTTAAATCTAAATGATTCTAACAGGAGAAGGGTAAATGATATGTATTTTGCTCTAAGATTTCAAAAGATTTCTGTTTTCATGACTTGTGCTTCTACTTCAGAGTAGAGGCTATTATGAAACATGCTATGTGTAATCTAGGTAAATTCTTTGAGATCCAATCTGAGAGCAACAATGAAGTTTCCATAGCTTTTAGCAGGGTTATACTTAATTAAATGTACTTTGAATATAGTATCTTACCATTTTAGAGCTAAAAATGACCTTGAAAATAATATAAGATAACCACCCACCACCTCATACAGATGGGGAAGCTGACACAGAGAACTGGGAAATCACCCCACTGAAAGATCTGGGGCTTTTCACACTGTCCCCTCTTTAGCGACTCTGGGTGGATTGGACCATTGTCCTTCAGAGCTTGTCAGTGTATTGACCTCTAATTTACAGATCCTTGGTAAGGAAATGACTGACATCTGAGGGTCATCTCATTTACCTCCACATTTGAGGTTATTCTAACACATTCCAATAGTTTCTCTTTCAATGTTCATAACATACATTTAACAATTCATCCAACTGAAATGTACTCGATGAGCTAGATTTAAGCCCTGCCTTCAGGGAGAGAATAGTCAAGAGGAGGAGACAACAATCACAGAGGACAGTTCTGAAGGGACCCCAACCCAGACTTGAGCAGGGGGTGAAGAAAGACGGGAGATGAGAATAGCACTTCGAGCAACGGGGAGAGCACGCCATGTCCAAGAGTCATGCCTGTGATGCTATAAGGAAAAGTGTTTTTTGATTTACAATGGAGGAAACCAAAAAGGAAAACAATAAACTCTGGAAGAATTTTGCTTTGAATGCAGAACTTAATCTAAGGGCAAGAAAACCAAAAGCTGTGGTGGGAAGAACATTGGATGGGAAGTCTGGAAACCAACCCAGGCTGACGTCCTAATTGTGCTGCTAGTCGGCTGTTTGACCTGGACACATCACACTAGGTCCTGGATTCTTCACCCAAAAAATGAGAAGTGGAGAACGACATCTGAATTTCTTCTGATTCTACCATCCAGGGATTCTATGAGTCTAGGTAGCTTTATGCACTTATGTCTACTACACTAGGAAATGTAATAAATAAAATTTCTGAATTCTATCCCGTCCTGATCCTGAATACATTCCAAGTTTATAAATCAGATTTAGAGAGACACAGACAATGCAGACTTCCCAGTGACTTCCTTTCCTTTTCTAAGGGGAAGGGAGAATAAATATTTATAACCTACTGTGTCTCAGGTATTTTATTTGACCATTAAAATAATCCTGCAGACTAGGTGTTAGCTACTTTTATTTTACAAATGAGGGAGCTGGGGCCCACGGATTTTAAGTAATTTGTTTTATCCAGGGACACCTGGGGGACTCAGTCAGTTGAGCGTTCGACTTCGGCTCAGGTCATGATCTCACCGCTCATGATTTCGAGCTTTCAGCTCAGAGCCTGGAGCCTGCTTTGGATTCTATGTCTTCCTCTCTCTCCACACCCCCACCCCCCATCCCCGCTTATGTTCTATTTCTCTCTCCTTCAAAAATAAACAAACATTAAAAAAATTTTTTTAAAAAGAGGAAGAAACAGTTTATTTAGGGATTAGCATGGCTCTTCATGGAATTACAAGAATGAAGCTAAAACAAGGCCAGACATGACAAAGTCCAGAACTTGAGGACTCTTCTGGATCCAAGGTGCCCCTGATGGCCCAAGGGCCAGGAGTCTATGGAGCCTTACTCTGGTGTTGCACCATAGTGTGCCTCCACAGTCTGGGTATCTGTTCTTCTTTGTCTCCGATTACAACAGAAGCACTTACTCTTTCCATTTACTTTATCCTTTAAAAAAATTCATCGTTTTTGCTTTCTCATGGCTCTGTCTTAATTACAACTTCAGCTTGCCAAGACCCCACACAGCCCCTACTCTGCCTCCCTGTCATAATTCCAACACACTTCGTGGCTACTCTTTCTTTATACACCCTTTAAGTCTCCTCTGCTGCTAATTGCCTATATTTCTCCGCGTTTCCCAAATAAAATCCCCAAGGAGCTGTTCCAGCTGATCTTTCACAAGAGCAACGTAAACCTTCCCAACCTCCTAGCGCACAAGATCAAGGGTGGCCACCCGACTCAGAGTGGACAATTCATTGCCTAGCCAATGACTTATGACAGAGCCTGAAATGAAAATATGAGTTGGGTCTGTAATTCTTTGCCTGAAGGCTTTTTTTTCTTCTTCTTTGAACAAGCAAGCTGAAAGAACAAGAGAATTAATGTCCCCCAAAGCAGTGCTCAACCAAAGATGGATGGGGAGTTGGCAGATATGCTACTCAGCTGTGCCTCGTTTAGGAAATTGAGGCATGGTCCATGATACTCCCAGAGTTCTCCAGGAAGGCTGAGTTCCAGTTGCTGGGAGTGGTACCTGACCTGACAAAGCATTCCATGTTGACTTCCTTCTCTTCCCCACCCACTATTAGTGTTTCCTGGGACCACCTCCTAAGTAAACTTTGTCTTTTAATCTTTGACTCAGGCCCTATTTCTGAGGAAACCCAAGCCAAGACCCTCCTTCTTGAGGAGGGAGGGGTAACACATCAATTAATATCTAACAGGCCCTGAGAAATATTGATCTAGGGTCCACAGGAGCTAGGAAAATGACCTCTATCTGAAATAAATTGAATTTCCTGAGATTTGTTGATAGTGAAATGAATAGCTCAAGTATTTTTGATTTAAGGTGTTCTTCATAGGCAGTAATTTGACATATTTGAGGATACTTGGATCTTAGATGTGAGACCATCCCATTTTTATTTTACCTCTTTGTTAACTCTCCCCCTGAAGAACAGTTTACATTGTATTCTTTTATATTACCACATCTCACAAGGAAGACATAGTAGAGCATTTTTCTCAGCATGGCTATAAATCTTCACTCTGTTTTTGAGCCTGGCTCACTTTAGGTATTATTTTGGGGACTCTGTGAGTTACCACAAACGTCTTTGTGATGTTAACAGAGGCGGTGATACAATTTGCCCTGTCAGTATACGAATTCTCTCCATTGTAAGATTTAGAATCATAATGGTTTTTCAAGACAACGTACATTATCCAAAGCTTTTAACTAATAGATATCTAATATATCCATTATTCTAACTCCAGATTTTTAACCACATATTATTAAGATGATTTTATATTGGGCCCTTCAGGTGATTTCTGATCTAGATAGAAGAGGATTTTCATTTGAGAAAATAAAATATATTTTCAGGGGAACTGGAGCACTTCAAAACATAGTAGTACCTTATACTCGTTAGACAACATAAGACACATTCAACTAGTTGTAGTATAACTTTAAATGCCCTTGAATTAGGAGATGTATTCAACACATTCACCTGTACAGATTTTGTTAGATGCTTGGCTGCAAGTAATGGAAAAACTCCAAGTCAACTGTCTGGAACAATAAGGGCGTTTCATTTTCTGATTTAACAAAAAGTCCTGAGGCATCGTAGCTCTAGAGCTGGTGAAACCATCAACTCATTATCAAGGACCCCAACTTCCTATCATCTGCCATTCTCAGCATTTTGGCTTCTTCCTTAAGCTAGCCCACTTCATGGTCATGTGACAAGGTAAAGGAAGAGGAGTGCTTCTTAGTGCTTATTCTTCTTTTTCATCAAGAAAACTTTCCCAAGAGACCTCTGGTAGATTTTTTCATGGATTTCATTGGCCATGGCCTTTCTTAAACCAATTACTGGAAAAAGACGGTATTACCTTGATTGGCTTGGTCTAATCAGGCTTTCCCTGTGAAATGTATAGAGAAGCAGTGGTCCCCAGGCAAAATCAAAGTTCTTTCAGCGAGGAAAGGCAGAGAAAATAATTGTGGGGTGAAAAAACAGTCAAGCCTGTTATCACCTCTCATACTATTTGTCTTGGGTTGGCCAGAGTAAGAGCAGCAATTCTCTTATTTTTCTTTTAAAAATTGTGTGTTTATTTATTTATTTGTTTGTTTTTATTTTTATTTTAGAAAGAGAGAGAGCACGAGAGCCAAGGAGAGGGGCAGAAGGAGAGAGAGAATCTTAAACAGGCTCCATGCTCAGCACAGAGCCCAGTGCAAGGCTCAATCCCATGACTCTGGGATCATGACCTGAGCCAAAATCAAGAGTTGGCCGCTCAACCTACTGAGCCACCCAGGCGCCCCAAGAACAGCAGTTCTTAAACACCATCTTCTGTGATATTTTATGGGTAAAGAACATAACCTATAAAACAATTAGCAACGATAAACTATCACGTTGTGACATAGGGATGGCTACTGAGTACCAAGTGGTGTTCAAAACTCCCAACATAAAGTCTGGTGTGGTAGGGAATGGAATGGGTTTGGAGACAGAAGGCCTAAATTTATTCTCTAACTTTGGCAATAACTAGGTTGCCCTTTGGTAATGAATTCGCTCTTCTTAGCCTTATTTTCAACATCTGTAATATAGAGATATTGTCTACCTCGCAGTACCTCCAACTTTGCCGTGAGGATTAAATAAAATTTGACGCAGGGGAGAGTGCTTTGTAAACTATTAAGTGGCCCATACATGAGAGAGGTTTTTAAAGAGGAGCCACATATGCTGTTTAAAGAAGCGAAAATATCCCCAGTGTCTTGGCAGTAGACTCCAGGAGACTCAAGGGAACACACTTGGAAGGATTACAGTGAGTGGTCGGTTTTTCAATGAAACAAAGCTGATTTCTGAGCAACCCAAACAAAATTAGTCTCATCTACCTTTTTTTTTTTTTCTTAAGTTAATAAGTTCAGGAGGGGGTTTAGATGTACAAATGTGTCGCCCACCCTCCAGCATCCTGGCCGAAACAGAGTATATTGATCTGAAATAGAGTAAGGAACACGACGGCTTGTGTTTTAACCTAGTTAAAGCTGGAAACCAAAGGTCACCCGTACGAGTTCTAACTAACTCAAACCTGTTCACATTTCCAAATGGCCGACCAGAAAAATATTTTTTTCTCCTAACTGATAAGTCATTGTGATCTCAGTTCTCTCTCCACACCCTCATCACTCGAGAGCCTGAATCATTCCGCTCCAGCTTGAGAGCTGGACTCCAGCTGCTCATATTGAAGGAGGCCCCATGACCTTGAGCTTGAAAATTTGTATGTGTTGTAATACGGATGGCGTTAAAATATAACATTTACCCGCTGAGAACAACATTATACTATTTATGAAACCATATAATTTCAATAACTAAACTCAGCAAGATTTTATTGCTCTCTCCACCTGTAATCATAGAAGTGCTGACTCATCATTCTAGAACCACCGCTTACGGAGATGCAGCTTCACCAAAATCTGCAACGAGTCTTGTTTTTTCATCATTTCTGTGCAACCTTTTTTTTGGCAGTTAAACAACCCCCTTCTAAAAGGTTATAATTAATTAAAGGCTCAAATTAACACTAGGAAAACTTTCATGTCACAAAATTCTCAGGGCTTCCATGGCTAGAAAGGGCTATATTTCTAATACCACGATGATAAATTAAAATTCATGAATGTTAAAAATTTTATAGGTATTTTAACAGTCAATTTCACTTTCTCTGAAGACGCACTAAAAGAAACCTTCTTTGATGTATTGAAGTGATTTCTTCCTTATTTCCTTATCCCTTACTCTGGGTTATTTATTTTACTTTATGTTACACACACAGACACACAGACACACACACACACACACACACACACACACACACAGTTTTCTTCTATATATCAGTCCCTTTTTATTGGAAAGTTTAAATGATTTTGTATTTCTCTTAAGGCCTTTAGACATGATCAAATGAACATTTATACAGCATTATGTTTTGATCCACCCCAAAAAGGAAGCAGAAGAAAGATTTGCCACACGGAAATGGACAAACAGTCCCATGTGCACTTTGAACTATAGTTGACATGAATATGGTTAGGGGTGAGAGGAAGGCTTGAGAACAGCAGAGAAAGCTAATTGTCTGTGCCCTGGATACTGCTCCGTTTATGGCTGGCAGACGTATTGTTAGTATGTTGAGGACAAGTGAAATGTCTCCCCGACTTCCACTGAGACGAGTGTAGGTACAGAAATGTGGGGATTGACAGAGCTACCGGGTGCTAATGCCATTTTGATCTGTCGATGTTTTACATCATTTAAAAATTTTTACTAAGCTGTTAGCCTCAATCATGCCCCGAAGCAGTTATTTCCACAGGTTAATGATGTGTTATATAAAGAATGATTTCCCTTTTATTCTCGGCGAATTTGCCTTTTAATTTCATTTAGCAACCATTTTGTCTTCCATGATGGAGTGGTGTAGATTTAAATGAACTCTCCAAAGATTGACCAAGATCGATGTCTGCTCGCCATGCTTTGAACTATGCTTCAACCTTAGAAATGGAATTTGTTGTTTTCTTTTCAAAGGGACGATCATAAAGAACACTTGATTATTTTAGTAAAGTCGGGCTTCCCTTAGTAAAAGAGATGGTATGTGAAGGAATGATGTTTACAACCTAATTTAGATAAAGTGAAGAAAAACAAAAAACCCACAACAACCCAGCAGGATTTCAATGAGGGAAGCAAATCTGGAAAACGAGGAAATCTGATAAAACATAAAGCGACCATTTTCCTCTAGTTTGGTGGGACCTTGTCATCGCCTGCTGGGGAAGCCTGGCGAGTCTGTTCAGACAGAGGCTGGCAAACAGATTTCTTAATCATCTCCGGAAAAATGAAGAACGCCTTCAAAGACCATACCCTCCCCTTGGCTTCACAGAATCTTTTTAGGTTTGACTGTTAACACGATTAAATAAGAGATGGGCAGTAAAGATATTGGAGCAGGGTTTATTGTGAGAGATAGTATACATTAAGGATAGGGCTCCCCCACCACTTAGCTCAGCCCTCTGTACACGTTCTTCCATTCAGATTTTTTTTTTTTTATTGCTGTTTGCTTAGAGAAAAAAAGGCCTGGGCAAAAGAATGTGGGCAGGCATACGTTCGTTGCCTCTCCCGTGCTCTTTCTGCCGAGCAGGGCCATGTACCCCTCCCAACTTCCTAGCTCCCCGCGGATCAGAGTTGTAGGCGGCTGCTGGCCAAGACCCAATCTTCTCCTTGCAAATAAAGGAGTCTGCTGGCGTTGTATGTGTTGGGTTGCTTCTGAGCCAATCAGAGACCGCCCTTGATGGAGGGACGAGGAGAAGTTTATAATAGGATCAGTTTTGTTTGCAATTTGTTTCTAATAGATGCCAATAAGCCAGTTAACTAGGCTCCAGTTAATGGACATTTTATTGTTTCTCCCCCCCTCTGCGCACATGACCTTTCCTTAGAAGCATCTGCAATGCCTGAAAACATGTATCTGCCGCCTGGTAGCTGGAGGGCTCTCTCCGCTCTAGAAAACTTGTTTGCTGGCCCCGGGCTGCACACCAGGCCAAAATACTTTGATCATCCTGTCAGTGGGAAATTTACAGCAACATTCGGGCTTTTGTTCCATGTGTATTTCTCCAAATATAATATCTCCCTCAAGAAATCAATGATAAGCTGTTAAACTAAAGAGCATGGTAACATCCACAGAGCAGTAAATTAATGGTCTTTTGTGGATAGATGGTTACAGATTTCATCATAAAAAATGGATAAAAGATTACATATCACGCAGAGCGAAACTTTTAATAACTCAACATGACTTTTCTTAATGGGTTTTATTCATTTTAATCATTATAGTGTCAATGATGATTATAGCCTTATTAGATTGTAGTGATTGAGGGGCCTGTTTATGAGATATTGAAAATCTCAGGCTGCTCAGAATAGCCCAGCAGCCCATGTGGGTTTGATGTGTAACTTTATCTGGAGGAGCAGGGCTTGTCAGGAGAGTTTCAATTAATACTTTTACGAAATTGCTCCTGTCTTGAGTGACCTAGGTCACAGATGACTTAAGGATTCCACAACATCAGCTTTTCAAAACAGTTGAGTGGCAGCCGGGTAAATCAAAGGAGGTTGTAAGGGAGCATGTGTGTTTAAAGAAGGGAGGGCCAGGAAAGGCCTCAGGCAAAAGTGGCAGAAGTCTCTCCGCCTTATTTTGCAGCCAGTAGAGTCCTCTTTCTGCTTGCACGGTACCTCCCCAGAAAGGAGTTATTTTAATAACAGGATATAAAGTTGGAAGAATCTGGAAGCTTACATTTGCAGCTTTCCTCTCGATGTCTGGACACATGATTAAAATGAAAGCCAGGAGTCTATTAGTGATTAATAAGGTGCTATTCCAGAGAAACGCCCCCAAGACATCGCCATCCTGAGAATACGATTGTAACGAAGGTGTCAGAGCTGTTGCTAAAAAACACACAAAAAGAACCCTGCCAATGAACGCCTTCAGTGGAACCAGGATCATAACGCCATCCAACTGATACCCTCTTGATTTAATATTGATTCTTCAGGGTGTCTATTTCCGTTATAAACAATTCTGTCACCTAAAAATTATTCCAGATGTTTCACTATAATGGAAGTCATATATAATGGGCCCAGGAGAAGTGGTGTATCATCGTGTCATAGCGGGAGACCAGGGTTTGCACTTGGGACGCCTCCTTCGGTAGCAGTGTTTCCTGTGGCAAGCAACTTGAACTATCTCAGCCTCCCTGTCTTCATCAGTAGACATAGGAATAACATTAATACCTGTTTTGCTTATCTCTTTCACGAGGTTACTAAGAGAATCAAACAAGCCCGCATTTGTACTTAAGAAACTCTGTTTTCAAGTAAAGCTTTAAATCTCTACTGAGATCAAGGGGCAGTTGACCTGGCTTTTATACGGGGTTCAGAAGTAGGTAGGATATATCAAGTGACTTGATGACGATCTGGAAGAATTTAATTCCATCTGAGGGTAAGTGATTTCGCCCCAATCATTTGAAAACAAGACAATAAAAGTCAAGAGGAGTCTAGAAAAGCTTCTCTTTCCTTTTCTGGAGGGAGGAGAGGTAGACACCTGAATTAAAAAGGATAGGACAAGCCAGGGGGAAGTAGTCTGCCTCCATCTGTCAGATGGGCAGAGCTGAGAATCAGTCTTCGTTGAGACCTTGGCAAAAAAGAAAGGAGCCAAGGGTGGAGGAGGTGGGCAGCTGACAAGCCTGTTGAATGTTCCGATGAAAGGGAACAGGTAGCAAGGAGGGAGGTGATCTAGTGGGGGGAAGAGCATGGGCTTCGGGATCAGACAGACCCGGGCAATTCCACCCCACCATCATCATGATAAGCTCCCCAGTCGCCAGCCCTACTCGATATCCACTCACTTACCAAGGAACTCCTGTGAAGCCCATCAATATTTACTTCTGTTTGGGATAGATATAGTCTACTTAGTGGTTGGGGACACTCAAATGGCCTCAAAATGCAAATTCCTTCATCTATAAACTTTTATTCTTTTTTTAAAGTAATCTCTACACCTCCAGCTTGGGGCTTGAGCCCACAACCCCGACATCAAGAGTTGCACGCTCACCAACTGAGTCAGCCAGGTGCCCCTATAGACTTTTATGCTAGATCTATACATTCTCCCTGGAAAATTCCATTCAAGTCTGTGACCTTCCTATATACCAGTCACTTTCAGATTCTGTCTCTTGCTCCAACTTTTTCCAGGGGTCCAGAAAAATCTTTCTAACTGCACTGTTGGTCATCTTTGCTTAGACATGTCTATCCTAAATCTACTGTTCTCTCATTAAACCTGTTCTTTTTCCTAAATTCCATACCTTGGTTGGTAACATTCCCACTGCCCCAGGCATTATGAATGTTTGTGTCCCCCTCCCCCAAATTCTTATGCTGAAATCCTACCCCACAATGTGATGATATTAGGAGGCGAGGCCTTTGAGAGGTGTTGAGGTCATGAGAGTGGAGTTCTCATGATTGGGATTAGTGTCCTTCTAAAAGAATCCCAGAGAGCTTTCTCTTTCTGCCACGTGAGGGCACAGTGAGAAGATGGCCATCTATGAACCAAGAACCCAGTCCTCTTCAGACATTGAATCTGCCCATACTTGATCTTGGGTTTCCCAGACTCCAAAACTCTGAGATGTAAATGCTTGTTGTTCAAACCTCCGAGCCTATGGTGTTTTTGTGAGAGCCACCAGAAGAGACTAAGATATCAGATGATTAATTTTTGAGTCAATTTCCACTCCCCATCCCTTCCCCACATCGTTGCATTCGCTAAGCCCCGTCAATTCTAATTTCTTACCGTGTGGTTTTAAAACACATTTACAAATTCTTTGACATTCCTCCCACTGAGGGGTGGATGTATATCTCTTTCCCTTGAAAGTAGACTTCCGTGACTATTTTCACCAACAGGATGACTCCGTGTGACTTTCCGGGCTAACCCATAAAGATGATTCAGCTTCCACCTTGCCCCTTGGAACATACGAGCAAAAAAGACCTTCATGTTATGGGGAATCCAAACTAGCACACGTGGAGGAACCACATAGTGAGGCCCCGAGACTAGAGGAAGAGACAGATGCTTGGCTAGCTCCCAGCGGCTCCAGCCCTCTGCTTTTCAGATTTCCACCGCCACGTGACTACAGCTGGGATAGTCCCTACCTAGAGAGACTGCCTAGCTGAGCTCTCCCAAATTCTGACCCACAGAAACCATGAGAGGTTACAAAATGACTGTTGCTCTTAGACACTAAGTTCTGGGGTAAACTGAACATAGCGATAGAAACTGGAATGCGTACCATGCATCTCTCTCTCCTTTGCTGCTACTAGCGCCCTGGGTTGGTCCCTCGTCACCTGCCTGGCCCAGCGACTGGTACGCAGGAGGCCCAATCAGCATTTTTGGTTGAATAAAAGCCAACTCCATGAGCACAGGCTTTGTGGGCGGGATTAGGATCTTAAATGTAGTTAGGCCAGAATTTTGTGACAAGAGGTTTCTCCTTTCTTGCAAAACCATGGATCTAGGACTCTGATGAATCCGAGAGCTAGGATGAGATACATACCTCTTTCATAAATGAAACAAAGACAAGGAAGAGAAATGGTAAGAGAAATAAGCATTATTGAGTCCTATGAGAAGGATTTGTTTAGCTCGTATAGAGATCTTTTCCTCCCAAAATGTATATTTCCGTTGTCTTATACGTAGAAATCAGCCCAATTACTTAATCTTTTTTTCCAAAAAGGCAAAACAAAGACCGTCTTACATTTTTCTTTTCATCTAGGTGATGCTCAGTTTCTGTGGGAAACATTTAGGTTTTAACTTCTTTTAATCCTTAGACAATACTAAAAGGATTCAGACCTCCTGACTTACACGTTCAGTGAGAAATAGCCTTCCAATTCTTACAGCTTTTACATGTTCCATTTTTCAATTTTATCTATTGGAATGTAAAATTTCAGTCCTTTTATAAATTGCCTATTAATATTTAATTTCTTATATCATTGTATGGTTCCTCGATAACCACAATCGCTACATGGAACAATAACAGAAGATGCATTAACTATCAATAGGCGAGGACATAAATAGATAGCAAAGGTAATATACATGAAAAATAGTCTGTCAAGCAACGTCAGCCTCAATGAGCATGAATTTACAGTCGTGTACAGTAGCCACAATGGTTCTCATTGTTGGTTCATCCTCTGATTACTCTGTTTGCACTGTAGACAAAATGGTCTCAATGAAGACCAAGATAATAAGTGAACTATCTATCATCTCTTTTATTTTCATTCCAAGCTAGTAGAATTGGCACAAAGAGAACGGTAAATGGAGATTCCTGCTGGTTCTGTGTCATAGGACTCTTTTAAAACACTGAAGGCGCCGTGAATTATTTAAGACAGAGAAGAGAAAGTAGGACTTTGCAATTTTGCTGAAGCTTTCTGTCAAGTTCCTTCCCCATACTCCAACTACAGTAATCTCTGGCTATGAATTCGTTTGTTTTTGTTGTTGTTGTTGTTCAGAAACTATCAGTACAAGGATGTTTGCTTTCAGGAAAAGGTAGAAATGGCCGAGTCAGGAATTAATCAAAGGATCGGGACTGGAAACGAATATTCCAGGTGCAGGTTGAGAAATCAAAGGAATATTTTCTGTTAATCAGAGAATCTCTGATTATTAAACCCTGTTTAAGTAATTTTACCTGCTTAACACCTCTACTTGGGATTCCACAGGCATCTTAAACTTACCACAGTGAAGATATGACTTACTATGATATTTGTCCCTATTTTATAACCCGACAAAACTAATCCAGTTCCTTTTCATCTTGATTTCTTTGTTGGCTTCACGGCACCATGATTCTCCCCCTTACTGGAAGCCTACCCGCTGTTGCTCTGTGTACCTGCTACATTCGATCATTGCTAAAAGAGACACACTTAGCAAGAAGCAGATGAAACTGCAGACCAGGGCCCCTTCTGTACACGCATCTCCTCCAGGGCGCTGGCAGGGGCCCCGGCAATGTGTTTTTGTAAAAGTCACATGTTTTTGGAAAACTTGGAAAAATAAGATATTTCAGCTGATGTCTGTTTCCCCTCTAACTTCTCCTCAGCTACAATTTTCCTTATCAAGTGGCAGTTTGCACACTGGGCCACAGGGATGTTGAACTGAGTCTGAAGATACATTTATTTGCATTCAGTGGGATATACTTATGTGTTTTGGAGACAATCCTGTTTATAGTTAGTTATTGCTACTTGTCCCAATGGAGCAAGGGCTCTCAGTATACCCCTACTGCCCACTGTGCTGAATCGCCTGGTTCGTATGACAAAGAAGCAAGGTCAGAGTGTACCATGCTGTGCAGGTGTGAGGAGAAACACGATGTGAATGTGTGGGACCAGAAGCTGGTCTGCGGAAATTTCTTCATTCTCTCTGACAGGTAAAACTGGAAGCAGAGGATCCACTTCTCATTAACACTTGGTCAACATACCAGTTGTCTCCTATCAGGAATATGCTGTAACAGGCAGGGTATACAATTATGAACCTACCATCCATTTTCTTTTCTTTTATAACGGGAAAAATGAAAACTAGAATTTATCAGCCTCCGTTTGTCTGGCACAAACCTGTAGCAGGACTATGAATAGTAAGTGTGTCTATTACAACTCACGAATTAAAGAAACTTAGAAATGTTTCTTTGGGGGAGGAGCGGGCCTGGGTGGCTCAGTAGGTTAAGCATCTGACTTCAGCTCAGGTCATGATCTCATGGTTCGTGGGTCCGAGCCCCGCGTCAGGCTCTGTGCTGACGAGCCTGCTTCTGATTCTGTGTCTCCCTCTCTCTCTGCCCCTCCCCTGCTCGCGCTCCATCTCTCTCTCTCTCTAAAAAAATAAATAAATATTAAAAAAAATGTTTCTTGGGGAGTCTGGCTGGCTCAGTCAGTAGAGCATGAGTCTCTTGATCTTGGCGTTGTAAGTTTGAGCCCCACGTTGGGTGTAGAGGTTCCATAAAAATAAAATCTTTAAAAAAAAGAAAAATGTTTCTCAATTTGAAAACAATCCTAAAAATCTACATGACTTCGCCAATAATGAGTTGTGAGCCAAAAGAAACTTTGCTAAACTATCAATAGAAAAAAACCTTTGTTAGTCAACCACGCTAGAGGAAAGACTGAGTTATCTTCCTGTTCTCTCTATGGAAAGCGGTATTATAAAATATTGGCCATATGAAGAGGTAATCAAGCAGTATATAGCCAAAAATGTACAAAAAACAAGATTTGTAGAGGTTTGTCAGGTAGTTTATTCTTTATTTTTAAAAGATATTTATTTATTTAAGTAATCTCCACACCCGACGGTGGGGCTCAGATTCACGACCTGAAGATCAAGAGTTGCGTATTCTTCCAACTGAGCCAACCAGGTGTGCTCAGGCAGTTTTATTATTATTATTTTATTTTTTAATGTCTTATTTATTTTTGAGAGAGAGCTAGAGAGACAGAGCACAAGCAGGGTAAGGGCAGAGAGGGACACACAGAATCCAAAGCAGACTCCAGGCTCTGAGCTGTCGGCACAGAGCCTGGCTCGAACTCACGAGCCATGGGATCATGACCTGGGCTGAAGTTGTACGTTTAACCGACTCAAGCAAGCCACCCAGGAGTGTGGGCAGTGCATTTAAAAAAATATGGTTTTGTGTGTGTGTGACGCTAGTGATATCAGTCAGGTTTCTCAATTTTAATTTAATGATACTACTTGATTTTCTGTTTTTGCTACTAGTAGGTTGTGCTCTTTGATTTTTTTTTTTTTGAAATTGAGTATTTTTTGAAGTTGGGGCCTGGGGCGCTTGGGTGGCTTAGAAATTGGGGCCAGAGGAAACAAGGGAAACCAGATGAATCATGTGAATAAAATTACCTTAAAGTTTTTAAATGTTAAGATGAATGGGGGAGAAAAGATACGTTGGGATAAAAATTTGTGAATAATTTGATACGCATTGTAACAATAAATATACAAATACATCGAAGTCTTCAAACTCACTCAATAATTACCTGGCAACCAGGCTCAGTTGGCTGATTGGCTGAAGATTTACAGATGCAAATATGACTGCTATGCCAGATGCGTAATTGGACAGCCCCTGCCAATTAAGCAAGGCAGCAAATTGAAGGGGTCCAGGAGATAATTGATTCTCCAAATTAGTAACTCAATTGGTCAAAATTATAATACCTGTTGAAGTTACTTTAAATTATGCTCTAATAGTAATTAGAGGCTTTGCCTCATGTTCTATGAAATATTTCCCTTTGCCGATGAAGTACTCAGGGACTGGTAATTTAGGCAAATAAATGATGATTGCCTGATCAAAGTCATTAAATTAATATAAAATGTAATGGTAGTAAATTCTCCAATAAAAGAAAATGGTTTAATATCTCTATAGGGAGGTGGCCAAAAATACATTTTGCAAATATTTGGGTACATTTTTCATAAGGTCCGGCAGCCTATTCCATTTTGCAGGTTTTCTTGATAGGTTCATAGACCCATCTTTTTTCTTTTACTATGGCAATAAGTAATTGTGTCTATTCCATGCCTTTGTCATACCTAATTGCCACTTTATTGTTCCCGAAGGGCAATTGGACTAAGACTTTTAAAAAGCTGAATTTAAAATGACTAATAAGGGTGGAAAGAAGGAACCCAGAGATTGCAGAGACATCAAAGCCTGACACCGTTTCCTGCGGTTATGTTTTAAAGTAATTAACAAAAGCCACGCATTGTTGAGAGAGCAACTGTAAACAAGACCTAAACCCGAAGAACCACATATTCGCTCTCGTTTATGGCATAGCATGTTCTGACTCCCTCAGAGATCTTTGGCCAACTTTCCCTTCCAACACTGTCATTTATCTGAAAAATAAAATTATCCCGAAGTCGAGCAGGATCCGCAAAGGCAAATGAGTCTGAAATAGAAACAGTTGCTTTTCCATATACTGGGAATTCCATGTAACATGCAGAACTTGGAGTGTGACAGGATCTTTGGCCTAATTGTGGCTCCTGGTTGCTTTGTAGAAAAGATTATGGCCCAGTCTACACTTGCCAGAACGGAGGTTCCAGAGAGTACTCTCTTTTTCACTAAAAGGAAAAATTTAAGTACCTACTAAATTGCAAGACTGAGTTCTGCACCACTGATGCTTTCGTATGATGCATTTTGTGTTCAGCTGCCTTGAACAAAAGTTAAAGTCAAAAGTGTTCCCGGGACTTTTGAATATGTAAATATCACCTAGAAGTATAACCCTCTACTGCTGCAGAAGCGATGTAAAAATTGAACATAATTTTTGGAGTATCTCCAAAGTTTCTCTTGGATCCTGGGTGAGCGCATTAGGAAGGAGGCTGTACTTTCTGTGTTTAGAACTTACTAAGAGTTCGTGAATCTGAACCTTAATCATCACAATTCCAGTTGGTCTGCCCCAAGTGAAACACAAAATCGTATTTTAAAGGGGTGAGTAGCTGCTTTAAAAATGTTTTCAAAATAAATGTTCTGATGTCAGTTTGATTTCGGGGTTAAATGGCCTCTAAATTACCAGTTCTAAAATCACATTTCAAAGCTTTGGGAAAGCCTGTCTGGGGCCTGTCTAGACCTCAGAACTGGCCTGGTTTGTTTTAAGGTTTCAACAAGGCCCCGGCCTGCTGTGTTTGCCTAATGCCAGGGGAGAGACATGTGTGAGACGTGATGCTGATTGCTAAGGTACTGGTGTGTGTGTGTGTGTGTGTGTGTGTTCCATTATACTCTGTATGGAAAAATAATTTGAAAGATGGTATCATGGTATATTTCTGGAATTGCATCATCCCTTGGTTTCGTCGCTTCTTAAGTGAAGAAGGACCAAGTGGTGGATCACGACCAATGAAGAGGGCTTAGAGACCTGGCTTCTCGTCTGACACCATGGCTAACCCACTGTGGCACTCCAGTGAAGTCGCTCAACCTTTCTGTGCTTCATTTCTAAAATGAGAACATTGGGAATATAAACTCTCCACAGTCCCTTCGGTTCTATGTTCCTATGATATTACAAAAAGTGCTGACAGGTTTTCCAAGTTTTATCGTATGCTATGTGTTTTTACCGGAAAACAAACCAACGATTCAGCACTCACTATATACCAGGCAGATCTAAAACTCTGTATGGACTAAGCAGGTGGGTAGTCATGAGTTTGTAAATAAGGGCTTGTGGACACTCCAAAGCCCATGCAATTAGGGCACCGAGCCAGTTGGGGCTATACATCTGTCGCAACTGGTGTGACGAAAGACTCAAACTCCATATACACTTGTAAAACATAGACCCGCTTTGGCTATTTTTTTAAAAATAAAGTCTTGGAGAAAACCAGAAACATTGATCAAATCAATTAGCTCATACCTTAGCCGTTCTGCTTTGCATGCAGTTGACAGGGTGGAACATTCATAAGTAGGTATATTTAAGCCCCCGTCAGGGCTGGATTGTGTAATGGTCCGGTATGGGTGGCTTCTACATTTCTCTAATTACTGCTTCAGGCAGCACCTGTACCACAAGTCAAGCTCTGTGGGTCTCATGAGCCTACCTCACCCCGAAGGGATGGAGGGAATCGCTCATACCTTTTATTGATCCTTTCAAGTTGGACAAAGCAAGTGGCTCAGTCACCGGGGGCTGGCACACTGGGCATCATACTGGACCCTGTCATCCCAGCTAGCTGAGGCGTTCCCTCAACAGCCAAAGCCATTCACCCATGAGCTTTGAGCAGGGAGGCCCGTGGCACGGCACAGGGCTACTCCGTCTGGCATCTCCACCTGGCTTTAAGTGATTCTCGCTATGTGAGAAAGCCACCACAAACTACAGGGAGACACATTTTCAGTCTTTGCTCAGGAAGGATGAGATGAAGTCCTTTTAGGTAAACTGAGAAAAAGTTTTATTTCAAATAGTGCCCCTTAGACAGACTCCTTGGCTAATCGGTAAACTCTCTTCCTACAGATCCTTTCGCTGCTTTGAATTTTCTCTGAATATGTGTCCCTGAGACTCTGTTCCTTTTAATTTTTTCAATGTTTATTTATTTCTGAGAGAGAGACAGAGCGTGTGTGGGGAGAGAGAGAGGGAGACACAGAATCCGGAGCAGGCTCCAGGCTCTGAGTTGTCAGCACAGAGCCCGATGCGGGCTCGAACTCACAGACCTCGAGATCATGACCTGAGCCGAAGTTGGATGCTTTACCGACTGAGCCACCTAGGCGCCCTCGAGACTCTGTTTCATAACAGAATTGATCACAGAACGAAAAGAGAATGAAATCTGTGAGAAGAGTGTTGTACTTTTTTAAGAAATAGAGGTGAGATTCCTACAACATACAACTAGCCATTTTAAAGTGTGCCGTCTGGTGGCATTTAGCGCATTCGCAATGTCACGCAACCAGCACCTCTCTCTGGTTTCAAAACTTTTCCAACACCCCCAAAGAACACCCCACACCCATTAAGTAGTAGCCCCTCATTTCCGCTCCCCTGGTCCCCCCGTCTCCTGGCAACCTCGAAGCTACTTTCTGTCTCTATGGATTTGCCTATCCTGGATGTGTTTTAAGTTTTTGAAGAGCTACTTTAACTTCGAAGTACTCGGCCCCAAAGGACGTGAAGGAAAAGAGCCTGGATCTGAAGAGAAAGGGTTCCTGGGATTATGAAATATTTACCCGTCGGGGCCTCCAGCTTCCTTCCTCCTGAATTACAACCACCTTTGGAGCACAACAGACTGCCGAGCAGCCAGGAGGGAAGAATGATGCCCATTTAGAGTTCCAGGAAAGGCATAAGTGGGACCGAATCGAATGATTTTAGTTGGAATTTGGCCACGGTAGAGGGCTAATTAATGGGGATCACGAACAAAGTGAGGAGTGTGCTCCTGGCGGCCGTGGGAGTTATCAGTGTAACGTAGAGCCTGCGAGTTGCCTCACTCCTGTAGAAGGGCTCTCTTGTGCTCCGTCCGACACATTGAATCCGGCAAGTGCTGAAGAAACTGGACTCTTGGAAAAGGATGTGTAGCCTTTTATTCGTTTGCCGCGAGCTTGGTGCTTCCGTCTGTGGGAACCTGGATCCTTGAGTCTTTTGATCTTAAATCTTGAGGGGAAGTGGTTTGGTTGGAAGGCTCTGTAGCGACACCGCTCCAAAGCTTCAAAAAGCAAACGAAGAGACCAGTTACTTTTCCCGCTTCTTTCTCAGACAGTTACTGCTTCCTACAGCTGAATGGAAGATATGTCTACACAGGTGCAACAAGAGAAAAACAAATCCGTGGATTAGTGGGAGCAGCTCCGCGGTCTTGTTTCTTCATGAAGCATTTTACAAACTGGGACCCCTGGGAATGCTAGGCTGGGAAGTGAATGGGAAAATGAGGAAAATGACCAAAAAAATGGAAAAAGGTCTTTTCCCTCAGGCATCATCCTTCGGAGAGTGAAAAAAGTTTCCAAATACCTGCTTGTGTTTCAGGATTATTTAAGGAATCTTAATAAACTCTTAGTTTCCTTATTATTCCACTACCTCGTCATTTTTTCCCCTCGAGAGTTGAGTACCAAGTTGCGTTGCACATGGAAATGCGTGGGTTTCATCCAAAGCCTGTGATTTTTCTTAGGCGAGCTCTTTCTTTACTCACATAAAGCATCATTGTCCATAAAAAATTTTAAATATCCCTGGGGTGCCTGGGTGGCTCAGTCGGTTAAGGGTCCGACTTCAGCTCGGGTCTTGATCTCATACTCCGTGAGTTCGAGCTCCACGTTGGGCTCTGTGCTGACAGCTCAGAGCCTGGAGCCTGCTTCAGATTCTGTGTCTCCCTCTCTCTCCAGCTCTCCCCTGCTCATGCTCCGTGTGTGTGTGTGTGTGTGTCTCTCTCTCTCTCAGAAATAAATTAAAAAATTTTTTTAATTTCCAGCCCATGATGTTTTAGCAGTGATTTGCCTTCGCCCCTAAATTTTGGTACACGAAAACTCAATACGTGAAAATTCTATTCTTTGCCATCTAGCGTTTCAGTGTTGACCACAAGAAGCATTCGCTGAAATTTGCTGTATTGCCTGGAGTCTACACACTGTTTTAGGAGAAAAGGGAAAGGTGCAGGCAAACGGAATGCTCTTTTGAAGAAAAGAAGAGCAGCTATTTTGCATATCCTCAAAGTCAAGAAACCAGTGGGGCAGGCTGGGATGGGTATGTGTCAGGCAAGAGGGTGAGGAAGATGAGAAGGCAGGGGAGCAGGGGAAGGGGGTCTACGGCTAGGCTAGGGCAGGGGAGGTGATGGTGATGAGCATCTGGATAGAGGGGAGCTTATTGGAGGTTGTGACTCTCTCTCCTCCTGGGACTCCCAGAAAACCCCGGGTAGAGATCTGGTGGAAGGCAGAGTGGCTTCACAGGTGCGTGACTTGGGTAATAGCACAGGTCTGGTGCGCAGGGGTCTGCCTTTGGTTTAAAGCCCTGCTGTCAACATCTTGAAATGATTTCTCTCTCTCTTGCTCTTTTTGTTTTTAAATCATTCACAAGAATTATACGCAATTATGCGTACCTATATTCCAAAGAGCACAGCACACCCTTAATAAAGCAGAAACTACCAGATGCGCCAAGCCCTGCGGACATCATGACACTAGTCGTAGATTTTAACCTATACTTCTCAGTCTAAAGAGAAATAAAGTGGATACAAAAATAAGTTGGTATAGAGAGGACCTAAACAGCTTTAATCACATTAATAACGTTAATCTTCTGGCTCTGTATCAGACTTTGTTTTCCCAACATAGGGAATGATATTCCTTTCCTTTCTTATTTAAAAAAAAGATTTTGTTTCCAATTTTATTTGCCACTCTGTGTCTGGCACCTAGTATCTGGTCCCTATTTAGCATTAATAAATACCGTTTGAGTAAATGAGTGACTAACAGGACCTGCAACAGTAACAAACCCGCAAGGTTTTTTTTTTTTACGTTCTGAAATCTTAATAATTTTGGTTTTGAACTTGTGTTTTGGATCTAAAGGCTGATGGGCCATGGATCACGTGCACGAGCATTCCTGCGGTGTTCGCGTTCACTGGGCCTTATACCCGGTCCTCCTGAGCCCAAAATTCTGGTGGATGCCCCGACGCGTGGGGCTTCAACATGACTCGAAGTGAGTACAGAGGCAAGCGTCTTATGCCTCTACTGAGTAAATACCCAAGAGACCAGGCTTTCCATTCGAAAACCTGCTTTCCAGAATTTGCTTCGAACGCAGAAAGAAGAGGAGTTCTAGCACACACAGATGCCCAAGAATCCTATCGTGTCCTTTCTTACCTGTCCCCTTCCCCATCAGCCTGGCACAGAAATGATGACGTAAAAGCGAGAGGAGAGAAGAGGCAACTATAGTCCCTCTTCCTTTCGGTCCCCCCCCCCCCATCTCATCTGTCAGCCAAGGTCAAGGGAGAGTGCTGGCAGAATATGTGCTTATCAAGAAGTAAAAAAATAAAAACACGAAAACCAGTGGAAGTCATTTTGTGTAGCGTTTTCACTGTTCTAGTAAGAACAAGACCCCTATGCACGGATGAAGTACGAAATCCGAATTGTGAAATTTTGGTGATTCCACACACAGGTTCAACTGCAAACTGGCATTGCACAATATAAAGAAAAGTAGAACGCCTGCTAATTCTTTACATTTTTAATTTTTGTTGATTTAGGAGAGCATGCGGTAAATAAAAACATACCAAGTGGAGAGACCGAGAAAGGGAAAAGCTTTATAATTTAGTACCTTTAGTTCTCCCTGCTTTTTGACCAGGGGGCCCCGCATTTTCGTGTTGCGTGGGCAACATGGCTCTGGGGTTCTTGATTAAGATTCCTTCTTTTAACAATTTCTCTTCATACCAAATAGCGTATTTCTCCTCCAAAGCACTTTGTCCCTCCTCTATTTCCACGAGATAGGCCCAATTTAAAAATGAGAACAGTTAGGGGAGGCGGGGGCTCAGATGGACTTCGGCTCAGGTCATGATCTCACGTTTGTGAGTTCAAGCAACACATGGGGCTCTCTGCTGTCAGAGTGGAGGCCGCTTTGGATCCTCTGTCCCCTCTCTCCGGCTTTCCCCCACTCATTCTCTCTCTCTCAGGTATAAACATTAGAAAAAAAAGAGAGAGAGAGAGAGCAGTTAAGCTCTAAGGAGTGATTTGCCCTTGAGAGCTCCTCCCAGGGCTGGTTCAAGGACTGAGAGCTCCTATCTCCCTCTATTCTTCCCACTGAGCCTGGCTGGTTCCTACGATGATTCTCAAGCTCCAATTTGTCACTTTATGACCCATTAAAACACTTTTAGTAAAAATCTTCAAAAGAACAATAACAACGCACATTTTGTAAGAAGGTCATAGAAAAAGGTCAAAAAAAATCACATTGGCGATTTTTTCCCCAAGGGCCTCAAACCGTAATCAGATCTTATAATTGCGAGTGTTGTGAATCACCTCTTGCATTTGTTTTCGTGTTTGTAACTGCGGGGTTTACTAGTCTCAGAGCTATAACGCTTTTTCTAGCTGCAAGTGGAGGCTGCCCCCGGCTTTGACTTGTGAGTCTTCTATTCTGCCGTTAATTTATTGGTTTGCTCTACATATTTTAGAAAACCCAACCCTCGAAAAACAAGCCTTGGCAATTTAGCTCCATATACACTTTAAAACTTAAGAAATGGCTGATGCGTTTCATTTATATTCTTTATTGTTCATTTGACTCACAAAGTATATAGGCATGGAAATTGCCTGTCAGTTTTACTACCGAAAGCTCTAGCTACTCTTACCTAAGATTAAAGTCATTCTTTTTATAATCGCTCACTTTCCTCTAAGAAGATTCTCTGTGTGGGGGGAAATCGTCAGCGGAGAGGGAGTCTGTGTGGACCTCCAGCCCTTTAACCTACATTATGGTAGGATGTTAAGTCAGGAAATGACATATCGGGGCAGGAATCAGTTGTTCTACCCCTCAAGTCTATTTTAAAGCACTTTCCATTTTAAATATAGCAATAAAATATCAGCCTCGAAATGTCTGATAAGTATAAAAGCAATAGATCCAAATCCAATCTAAATCTGACACCGCCAGGAACAAGAATTCACATTGGTAAGTCAGGACTCATTTATGGGGCCATAAATGGGTGGGCCAGCTATAATTTGGGTATTAAACTTGTAAAATATATTGATAGTATGTAAGAGCTAAATAAATAATTTACTACAAGAAAATTGGAAATCTTTACATGGCACTTAATTGACCGGTGGGTCTCCCAGATTCTCGCTGGCTCCTTGCTTTGCATTTGTGTGTTTTTCACAAGCTAGCTTTTTCTTTTCCTTCCTTCAGTTTAATTTCCCTCACCAGTGAATGATCACAAGGTAGTGTGTTTCTGAAAACACACACCCGTTTCCATTTAAAATTCTGCCAATCTATTACACGCCTTTGACAATGTCATCTGCCTTTTAAGGCGATAAACGTACCACGTACTCTGTCTGTTTGGGGAGTAGACAAATTTCTTTCTGGCCCAAAAAGCCTCTTTAGTACCACATCCCGGATTCCTGTTCCGAGCACGGAACAGAATGGGTTTCAATGAGATGCTTTAAAGTGGTTACTGTATCCTTTTGTTTGGAATTTGGGGAATCTGCTGAATAGGGAGAAAAATGATGTTGGAAAACTCTGTCACCGCCTTCCATACATCGATGAGATACTAAGGACGGTTGGGGAAAAGAAAGGAGAAAGAAAACAGGGAACCACAAACTACGGCATTGTTATTTATGCACATGTGCCCAGAAAAATCAGCAGGTTCCTTGGACACTACACTACTACAAACTTATTTACACTAAGGTAATTGTATCTTATATGTCCATAACAATGACCTGTTTCAAAGGGTTTATGTATGTTTTATCTCAACTCTAGTGCTATTCCTCAGAAGCGAGCAGGACTGGTATTAAGATACTCAGTTTTACTAGATGAGAAAACTGGTTTGGGGAAGTTGGGACTTGCACAAAGGAATTTGTACAGCAAACAATTAGGCTGCAACCTGGAGACCAGTTCCCCCAAATCCCAGATTGGCTCTCGTACGGACAGTAATTTTGTGCTTTCAGGGACAAGCAATAGAAGAGTCAACTAAAACATGCTTAAACAAGAAAGAGTGGCTTTGGCTCATATAGGGGAAAGACTAGAGAGGGTGGGCTTCAGGCTTGGTTCCACTCAAGTTTTAACTCTATTTCAGGCTTGGTTCCACTCAAGTTTTAACTCTATTTCAGTGCAATTCTCTCTCCTCTGTGCTCTTCAGGGTACTGACTTTGATTCCCAGCGGACTTTCCTCATGGCTGCAAAATGGCGGTCAGTAGCCATTACGGCAGCATGCTTCCGAGTTCACCCCTAGCCAGAAAGAGAGGCTGATTTCCCCAGTGTTGTTTCTTAAAAGTAAGGGCGGACTTTCCTAGGCACTTCCAGAGACCTTTTTTCCTTCTCCAGACGTGGAACACATGACGTCCTTCATCCATGATGGAGCAAAGGCCACGGCTTGATCTAATTAAAGCCAATCCTGAGTCACATGGAATATTCAGGGGAAGGGAAGGTACTTGAACAAAATCAGGATTTTTGTAGGAAGGAAGAAGTGGAAATGGATCGACAGAATCCTGTGACATTGGCAGCCAGCGAATTTGAAAAAGTCTGTGTGTTTGCTGTGAAACAAAGCAGCCAAAAATCCCCACGATTTTGTTTGGCCAGAGGGATCCACCAAAAACTGAACTCTGTTGTTTCACTGTCTTGTGTCTATTTCCTTATCCGATTTCCGTAGCAACATTCCTGTTATCCCACGTGGCTTCTGCTTACCCATGGCAAGGCCTGGGGCTTTTCACAGGCACAATTACTGTGCGTCCCCCTTGGGAACCCAGCGGTTTGGCAGAAGCATTCACTTCCCCAGGGGCCCTAACTTAATTCTATCCTATAGCCCGTATTAAAAGGGAAAACACGCAGGGAAGTTAGTCAGATAGATTCCTATGCAGTTCCAAGAAGGCAAACAGATGAGAGTTCATTGTTTTTCCTGAAGGTGAGGCCTGGCAGTCTAAAATATTCACAAATGTGCTGAGAGGTATTTTATCAGCAATGCGTTTTCTTATATCCAACTACTGTCTCAAGTACTACTCCCTTCAAGAGCAGGGCCCGAGAGCCAGCAAGACCTTATCCCTCCTCCTCGACAATGACCTTATTTAACCGTACATACCACGCGTGGAGCTTTTCTTTTCTTGTCTGGAAGAATCTCTGGAGTTCCAAATATGTAAAGCCTTCTTCTCTCAGTGAGCCTGCCTCTCACGCTGAAGGTGGGCAAACACTGGTTAGCTGCAGAACCAGGTGGGGCCCCACACACCGGGACCCAAAAGACCAGACCCTGACGTATAGGGAATGCACGAGGTTTAAAACTATGCTCCTTGGAGGTGGTGAGGACGAGAAACCAAGTAAGCTTTGATAATATCATGTGTTTCCAGGAGAGGATTCACTGAAGCAACGGAAAGCACTTTCTGTGAAAGCTTTGGGTCCACGTAGGTAATAAAAGCAAAGAATATAACTCTAAACCCCAAACACTGTGTTTTTACTTATTTATCTATTTTTAATGTTTATTTTTGAGAGAGAGACCGAGTGCAAACAGGGGAGAGGCAGAGAGGGGGAGACATCGAATCCAAAGCAGGCTCTAGGCTCTGAGCTGTCAGCACAAAGCTGGACGTGGGGCTTGAACCCACGAGCTGTGAGATGACGACCTGAGCCGAAGTCGGACGCTTAACCAACGGAGCCACCCAGGCGCCCCTAAACACTGTGTTTTTTTTAAATGAGGCTTTAGGCTTAGTTACTCACATGTGACTAGCAGGGCTAGTGAGATAATTTGCAGGGCCCGGTGCAAAAGGAAGCTGTGGGCCTTTCATTGAAAAATTATTAAGAATTATAAGACAGGGGTAGCAGAGCATTAAATCAAGCACGGGAGCCTTTGAAGCATGGGGCTCTACGTGGCAGTGCAGGTCTCAAGCCCACGAGTGGCCGTGGTGACCATACTCTTTAAAGTGACAGAACACATTTTCTATCATTATTTACTGTCTATAATTCTTGGGTCTAGTGATTTTCTTCCAAGGAGCTCAGAATATGGAAAAACAAATTGTTTGGGTATTAAGAATTGTTTTAATTGAAGAGACTGAGCTTAGAAGGAGGTTTAAGAGAAAGTGAGATTACATAAATAAAATTATTTGTAATTTTGAGGCACCTGGGTGGCTCAGTCGGTTGAGCGTCCAACTTCAGCTCAGGTCACGATCTCACGGTCTGTGGGTTTGGAGCCCCACGTCAGACTCCGTGCAGACAGCTCAGAGCCTGGAGTCTGCTTCGGATTCTGTGTCTCCCTCTCTCTCTGCCTCTCCTCTGCTCACACTTTCTCTCAAAAATAAACATTTAAACATTTTTTTTAAACTTAAAAAATATTGTTGGTTTTGCTCTGGAGTCAGTCTTGGCTTGCTAGAGTCAAGCCTGGTGTGATTCCGCTTTCATCCCTGAGTGGGCTTAGGTGGATCGCCTACATCTCAAAGCGTTAGTCTCACTACAAAACGGGGAGAATTCTGGTCCCTAACTTATTGGGCTGCTATGGGGATTAAAGGCAATATGGAATGTACAAGCCCTTAGCATAGTGCCCGGTTCCCAGTAATTGCTCAATAAATATTAGCAATTGCCATAATTATTCCCATTCCCAAGGAGAAGGGACGGCTCAGGGCTGGGAATATTCCACGGATTGTCTTAGGGTTAGCAGGCTCAAGGTGTGTTGTCTTCACCTGAGCTTAGTTACCATTAGAAATTATTTAAGTGCCTGTTGTTTTTTTCTGATAATATGCTCTTTGATTGTATACAGTTTTAGAAAATATTTTTTAAATAACATTTACTCATGGATCGATCACTCAGGGATATCAGTCTTTCTTTTACATATTTTCTATTGCATATATAGGTATCGAAATTGAATCCTAGCGTATCTTCAGTTCTCTATCCTGCTTTTCACCTTTACTCACTCTGAATATCACCTCATGTTGTCAGATGATCTTCAAAAATTTCTCTAAAAAAATTTTTTTTAAATGTTTATTTATTTTTGAAAGAGAGAGAGAGAGACAGAGCGCGAACTGGGGAGGAGCAGAGACAGAGAGGGAAACACAGAATCTGAATCAGCCTCCAGGCTCTGAACTGTCAGCAGAGCCCGACGTGGGGATAGAACTCACGAACTGTGAGACCATGACCTGAGCTGAACTCAGATGCTCAACTGACTGAGCCACCCAGGCGCCCTTCTTATGACAGCTTAATTTTATACTGGGCAGATGTTCCATAATTTGTCTCCCTATCTCTTGAATTTTCAGTGGCTTCCAGTTCTTCACACTTAGAAATGACATTTCTGTGAGTGACCGTGTGCACATAGCCCTGGTCACTTCTCTGAGATTCTTCCTTAGAGAAGAGTTCTTCTTTAGAGAAGGAGGTAGGAAGCAGGAGCAAATTTAAGCCTCTCGATACGTACTTCCAAAAAGACAGTGCTAATTTCTCTCCCATCGACTATGAATGGGGGAGGGGCCTATCCCCTGAAGCCTTTACCAGTGTCGAGTATTCTCATATCCGCAAATGTCTGACCATATGGTAGGCAAAACATTGTCATGTTATGATAATTTGTTTGCTTCGATCAATAGGGAGGTTGGGTAGGTTTTAATGTTTGTGAAGTATTTGAATCACTTTTTGTAAAATTTAAGTTCATGGCTTTGTCAATTTTTCTGCTGGGGAGTTACAGTTGTGCCCTATATTATTTTTTAAAATGTACACCTAGGAGCACCTTGCTCAGTCAGTTAAGCATCTGACTTTGGCTCCCGTCATGATCTCCCAGTTCATGAGTTCAAGCCCTGCTTCGGGCTCTGTGCTGACAGCTCAGAGCCTGGAGCCTGCTTTGGATTCTGTGTCTTCCTCTCTCTCTGTCCCCTTCCCTGCTCCTGCTCTATGTGTGTGTGTGTGTGTGTCTGTCTGTCTGTCTGTCTGTCTCTCTCAAAAATAAATAAACATAGGTGCACCTGGGTGGCTCAGTCAGTTAAGCGGCCCACTTTGGCTCAGGTCTTGATTTTGCGGTTTTTGAGTTCAAGCCCCACCTCAGGCTCTGTACTGACAGCTCAGAGCCTGAAGTCTCCTTCAGATTTTGTGTCTGCCTCTCTCTCTCTGTCCCTCTCCTGCTCACACTCTGTCTCTCAAAAATAAACATTAAAAAAATAAATTAAAAATAAATAAATAAATAAACATAAAAGACATTTTTTTTAAATGTACCCCTAATAATGCATCTCATACACCTCAGGTAGTTTTCTGTAGCAATGTCTTATTTTTACTTCCAAAAACATACAGGACCAGAGCAGAGTAGGAAGCTGGAATGGTAAGACGGTGAGGTAACTGACAAAGGTAGCCACAGACAGCAAAGTAACCATCATAATCACGTTAGCTGAAACTTGTCTTTCTAGAAAATTACAACAATCCTAATAGAGAGCAATTACTCCATACTTTACATGATTTTGAGAAGCCAAGGGAAGCATCATCAACATGTTCCTAATAATGTTTTTCTGTGTGTTGGGGTAACAGGTGCTGATTTTATTTTATTCTTTGTACTTTCCAACATTTCTATCCTGAACACACTACTTTTTATGATCTCTTTTAGAGTAAGAGTAAACAATACAAACAAATCCAAAGACACTAGTGATAATCAGAAGAAACCTGTAATGTTTTTGTTCCATATGATTTATTAGAACTGAAATTTCGTGTCGAGTAATTATTTGACCAATTGCAAATGCGCTTTGTAGGCAAACTGCCTTTTTAGTGTTTATCTACTCAGACCTTGTCCTCTAGCAAAGCACTCTCGGGGAGGGGTGCAATGCCACTGCAAACTCTTGTGTCACCTAATCGGACGTCAGATCCACGTGGCTTCATACTGGTTGTACGGTCCTTGACATTAATGTTCTTGTGCCTCAATACTGTGGGTTTTTTATACAGGGACACTAATATCTTTCTAATAAGGCTGTTGTGAAAAGTAAATTAGACCGAAGAAGTGGTGCCACGCCTACTTGAAAGAATACATCGGATTCGGCTACAGCACCGAAAGCCAAGTCTACAGAGCCCTACTTTATACCTCTTATGCCTTCATCCTGAGTAATGTCGGGGGACAAAGTTCACTCTGATCACACCTTCCTGCTTAATGGGGTCTCACGGAGAGAGGTCTGATGAGGCTGTGTACATCTCTCTCTCTGTCTCCCCCCCGCCCAAGTTTCTCCCTGGCTCACCCTCTCTCTGTCTAGGTCTCTCTCACATATGATACCCTCGCCTACTCTTTAATCTCAACAAGTTCAGCATGACGGAGGGATACCTTTCAAGTGCTTTTCATTTTACGACACATGGTGGTGACCACAAATATGGTTAAAACAGCTAATTGGAAGAAGATTGGTGGCAATCAATGAAACGCTTAAATTAAAGAATGTGTGCCTTTTAAATGCAAATATATGACTTTTCAGCATACTTTACGGCTGGATTTAAGCATTAGAAAGCAGAGGTCCTGCTGGGCCTGCCGAATCTACAGTCTCCCTGGGATAGAGGCAGAGGCCAAGGACTGCAGCGAGGAGGCGGAAGTCCTCAAAACAGCTCTTTCTCCCAAATACACGGGCAGGCCCGATCCATCTTAAACCAAATGCTGCCTGTCGCAGCGGCAAAGAATTACAAGCGTTAATGCTGGTGAGGGGAAGCAAGCATTCTCATATTCTATCAGTAGAGTGTAAATTGAGGCTGTCATCTCGAGGGCATGGAACCCATTGTGTATTATCAGTGAAGACACTGTCAGATGCAAGTAATAGAAAACCTAAACAACAATGCCTTCGATAAGACAGAAATTTATTATCTCGCATAACAAAATGTCCAGAGGAGAGAGAGTTCCAGGGATGGTTAGTTGAGTGGCTCAATGGTCATCAGGGCCCTGTGGCTTTTGTGTCTTTTCTGCCTTCCCTGGCATGTGGGGGCTGTCCTCATGATTAATTCCTCATGGTTGCAGGATGGATGCAGGAGCTCCAAGTATCACGGACTCATTCAGCAATGTACAAAGACTAGGAGTCATGGGTGGCTCAGTCAGTTAAGGGTCCAACTTCAGCTCAGGTGATCTCACAGTTTATGAGTTCGAGCCTCGCATCAGGCTCTGCGCTGACAGTGCAGATCCTGCTTCGGATCCTCTGTCCCCCTCTCTCTTGCTTGCTCTCTCTCTCAAAAATAAATAAACATAAAAAAAAAAAGAATGTCCCTTTCTAGTGTCTTAAGAGAAAAAAACACTTTCCAGAAGCCCCTCTGTCTACCCCACTCTGAAATTCTTTCTCACACGACTCACCGGCTAGAATCATATTACATTCCTATTTCTAATCTATCACTGGCACGGAGAATGAAATTACATGATTGGCTTGGGGCTAGGAAGAGATTCGTCTTCCTCTGAAGCAGACCCCCTAAATATCTGAATGAGATGGGAGTTTGATTAACAAGGAAAAAGTTTGTGAAGTCTTGCTGTCCAGGCACCGCTGGGGTCTGTCATCTTCCCTAAGGCAGTGCTTTCCGGTGATTTTTACTGCATAGCACATAGAACATTCTAACATTTATAAGGCACACGGGAGTAAATTGGAGGGGACTGGGGAGCTTCTATGGGGCTTGGTGAAAATAACCACTACTTTTTCTCTATGCTATATAATCAGAATAAGAAAAAGAAAAGAAAAAGTACTAAGAAAGATATTAAACATTCAATTTGTATAAAACTTCCAAATAAAACCTTTTCAAGTGTTAAGAAACTTGAGCTCGCTTCGATACATTTTTTTTCTATTTCATATTTTATGTTGGAAATGGCTATATTCAACTCCTATTCCAGACTTTTCTTTTAATGATGACCTCGTCAAACTCCTTATAGTCCCCAGAGAAAAACTTTAGTCTCAAAGTAGGTGATAAAAGAAATTTAAAACCATTTTTACAACCGTTCGGAAATTTTCTACAGTTGCAAATCTACTAAAAAATGTAATAGGTCTTCCTTTTCTTTCACTGACAAATATAATTTTGAAATTTCTTGTATTAATGTGATTGAGTTTCAAATTCATTTGAACACTTTCATGGCCAGTCTTTCAAAATAATGACAAAGGTCTCGTGTGCACATTCATTGTGAGAACAGACGTCAGTACCTAGCCTAGGGGCTGTTGCAAGGACACGTAGCTGCAGACACATAGAGGTCTATGGAGTGTGTGAAGAAAATGGTCCCCACTTGTACAGTGTTGGTACAGCCATTGTGGAAAACAGTACGGATTTGATTTGTGGTTGTCAAAAACAAAGTTCAACTGAGCACATTTTAAAGTTTATTCACTTATTGCGGGGTGGGGGCGGGGAAGAGACAGAGAGAGAGGGAGAAGAGAGAATCCCAAGCAGGTTCCATGCTGTCAGTCCAGAGCTGGATGCGAGGCTTGATCTCAGGAACTGTGAGATCATGACCTGAGCCTAAATCAAGAGTTGCACACTTAATTGACCGAGCCACCCAAGCGCCACTCAACTGAGTACATTTTAAAGATCTTATTGGCTTTATTCAGTATTCATGAATCAGGCAACATCCAATCTTGCAGAGAAGAAGGAGCTTCTAGAAGGGCTCCAAGGCAAGAGATGGGATAGGCAGAAAGGCTCAGGAACATGGAAGTTGTACTGGGCAAAAAAAGTGGATTGGTTGTGTCAAGGTTGCTTTCTTATAGGGGATACCAGGGATCTATCAAGCAGATTACCTAGTACCGATTGGATGTCTCATGGTTAACTAGGATTCATGCCAGATTCATCTCAGATGCAATTTCTGGGAGAGCTAAGCTCTAAGTCTTGGTTTGGTGATACGGGACTTATTATATTAATGATGCCACCTTGGGCCCGTTGGGTCTTGTTTTAAACATGATGAAGCTGAGACTTATCCTCAAGTATTCTGGCTCTAAACACTGTCCTCTTCACATCCTCACACACGACCTCCGGGTCTTTCATGTTATTCATCCTCAGCTGCTCAGGGTCAATCTCATTCCTACCGACTAGTGACAGAACTTTCTGTGACTTGCTCTGTCTAAGAAAACTACTGTGATGTTGAAAAGCATCATTGCTCTTGGAAAATTTTCTCATTTAGACTAACATTCTTTCTTTGTAATTAAGCCCATGTTTTTCCTTGTTCTTTTCTGATAAAAAGTGTGTGTGTGGAGGGGGGATAGTAATAACAAGAACTAAATTTATTAAGTATTACTATGTTCCAGGCATGCTTACTTGTCTGTCATTATTAAATCCTTACCCTTTGCGAGGTTAGTCCTCATATGCCCCCATTTTATAGAAAAGGAAAATTGAGGCACAAGGGTATTAAGTAAACTGGCCCAATGACTAATAATTGAGCAGGGATTTGGGCCCAGGTGGGTGGACTCCTAATCCATGTGGCTAAGTCCAATGCCATGTTGACCTTAAGGACAGAGATTCTTGATTATCTACTTTCTTTTTGTACCTGGTAGAATTCCTTTATTCACTCCAAGTAAATCTGAATGATTTTGTAGTATTTCCAAGATCTTACCATTCAGTTCATCTTTCTCTCTCTTTTTCTTTTTTCTTTTTTTCTCAGCTGCATTTCAGCAGTAAACACATTCGGGAACCTGTTTCTGCATTGTTTGACTCCTGGGTTATTACTTCCATGGTGGCGGATCTCTTATGCCTAATTTGAGCATAGACCTCCCCAGTAAGTATTCCCAGGTCCTGCCTCTTTAAGCCCAGCAAGAATTTGCCTCCTATCCTCAGTTCCTTTCCCTCCAGACAACACACTTCTTCTCAGATATTCATATTATATAAAGACTCAGCCAAACATAATTCTTGAGGCTGCTATCAAATTGCCCAATATGAGAGAGCCAAAGATTTTCTATTATTTTGAATAATTTTCAGGTTAATTTAATGAAGTAATCAAAATAAGAGAACTAAAGGGGTGTCTGGGTGGCTCAGTCGGTTAAGCGTCCGACTTCAGCTCAGGTCATGGTCTCACGGTTCGTGAGAGGTCAAGCCCCGCGTCGAGCTCTGGGCTGACAGCTTGGAGCCTGGAGCCTGCTTCAGATTCGGTGTGTGTGTGTCTCTCTCTGCCCCTTCCCATTCATGATCTCTTTCACTCTCAAAAATAAATAAACGTTAAAAAAAATAACAATAATAAAATAAGATAACTGAAGTCAAAACAGTCAACTGAACCTGATTTAAAAGCTTGGAATTCAGGGACAGGGAAATTAATGGAAGTAAGCCCAGCCTATAAAGGCTAAGAAAAAATGCTTTCATCATTAGTTCTAAAAATCCCAGAGCAGTTCTGGGCACAAAGACTAGAGAACGGAGACAGAGATTACCCCTTCCAACACAACGGCTTCTTCCTAATTTGTCACTGTCAGATGTCCACCTCAGACACCCACTTCTCCTCACTGGGGAGCCCTCTCTCATGCCCCCAGTTGGGTCAGGTGTCCCCCTCATGCCTCTCCCAGTCTCTCTGGCTTGCCCATCTTGCTAAAGGACATGGCCTTCATCCTCCTCCAGGCTGCCGGTCCTTGTGGGCAATGACCTAGCCTTGTCCTTCAGTGGATCCTAGTCTTACTTAGTAAAGGGACTCATTCATAGATGCGCAACAAATATTCAGTAAATGAATTGCGTGAGAACTTACTAGCAAATAAATTTTTTAAATTCATTTTTTCATTTCTGTAAAAGAGACACCCCGACCTTCCTATGCTGGTTCACATGATTAGAGCATTTCCCCCTTCCCCCCCACTTCTGTCCTTTAATTAGGTGGATCATGAAAAGTTACAAAGTACGATTTGAACTGAACTGGTTTGGGATATCGGTCCCAATTATGAGCAGCTAGCTCTTAAGGATTCTACAAAGTGTTTTCATGGTGCTCCCTTTTTCTCACTGATGTTTCCAGAGCCTGGGCTGAGAGGGGGGAAATAAGTGATGGGCTGCCTGGCAGATTTTTCAACCCAGGTTCCCAGCCAGGCCTTTTTCTTCTACACTTTCCCAGAGATCAAGCCGGTGACTGCTTCCTGCCCCCCTGCTAGGCTGGACCGGGGGGTTGATGGTTTTACTATTCTTCGGTAATCACGCAGATTAACAGCTGCGTTCGGTAGCTTGAGGCCTCCCTTAAATTGAGAGGGCTGGCGTCACACATTCCGGGAGCAGTTGGAAACGTCTCTGCCTTTGGTTCCTTATTATGAGAATGTTACCGCGGCTCTGGGCTAGACAGACAGGGAATAAAGCAATGGTTTTGATGTCTTTTGTTTCATGCAGCCCATAAAAAAGGCAGCCTCGCATCCCTGTCCGCACTTGGTTTGGGCAGATAGATCCTTACCACAACAGCCCCTAACTCTGTTGCTCTCACCTGCAGCGGGATACCTTGCATATCGTGTTTCACTTTAGAGTGGTGCGTAGCCCCCTCCGGATGTCCACCCCCACTCACCCGCTATGAGACCCGGATTCAGGCAGCTGAAGAGTCTTGTCTGCATTGGGTGTTTTTCGGAATCGTACATAGTTCCCTGCCCTGCTGTGGCTTTTCCTCCATTTGGTAGCTGCCGCTGAATTTGATGACGTCCTTTTCTGCCTCTGAGATGATTTGGGGGAATATATGGAAACCTAAATCTCCTGCGGTCGCCTGGCAAGAGCTGGGTAGCAGAGGCCCAGCGGTTGATGGGGGTACTTGATTCTTTTTCATTCTGATTAAGCCTCTGGAGACTCATAGTCCAAACATGAAGGACAAATGGATTTTAAATTAGTTCTTAGGATCCAAAAAGTCGGGCCGCAAGTACAAAGAGTTTAATGGCCTCGTAGGCATTTTTACTCGCGGCCTGGTTTTACAGCGTGGGGTCCTTATGTGAGACTATCTGGGCTTCTCTCTGGCCGGAGATGTTAGAGAACTAAGCCCAAGAATAATAGAAAGAGTTTGAGGAAAGACTGTAAGGCGGTTTTGACTTCTCTCAATCTGTGCAAGCCTGCCCTCGAGAGAGCAGGGGAAGGTAGGGACACGTCCCTACCTCAGTCTGTGTCTGGGGTGAGCATAGAATTAGGGGCAGAGTGTCAAAGGCCTTCCTCCCCGTGCTGAGGTGCCCACCCGGATGGAATGGCCCTGTTGCTTTTTTTTTTTTTTTTTTTAATTTTCTGAACAGTGGACATTTATTAAATGAGGGGAAAGTCTTTTTACCGGTCTTTGGGCAGAATGCAAGTTATTCACTCAATGTCAAGAAAGGCGGGAAGTCACATGTAAACGACGTATGCTAACAGAAAAGCACAAGATGTATGGGTTCCTCAACTAGTACCCGAGAAAGTGATAAAGTAACAGGTACTTGATTGGGAGAAATTCAGATGAAGGAGACACATGACCACAGGTGAAGTCGTAACAGGCTTCTCCTCTATACGTCATCAGCCCTGCAGCTCAAATGAAGGTGTGAACATGCAACTTCCAGAAGTACCTTCTGATTCCAAAATTGAAAGCCGAATTTTAAGTGCTGGGGTGAAATCTGCAACAATATAAAACATACTAGCTCTCTTTACTATTACAGAGATCATCGAAGGTCTGTTGCTTTCGATCATGGTGTGATTCTGTCTGTTTGTTTGTTTTAAAGTTTACTGATTTATTTTGAGAGTAAGAGAGTGAAAGAGTAGGGGAGGGCGAGAGAAGTGAGAGAGAGAATCCCAAGCAGGATCCGCACTGTCGGCACAAAGCCTGACACAGGACTTGAACTCACGAGTCAGATGCTTAACAACTGAGTCACCCAGGTGCCCCCAATTACGGTATATTAATATTTTAATGTTAAGCAGTGTGTTTTGTTTCTCTGACGGAAAAAAGGTTGTGATCCAGTAGCCTAAAATAGCCCTACTGAGCCCATTTCACGCCTCTGCACAAGGCTCTTGGGATCTCTACGGGAAGAGTCTGTTGGCTCTGGTTGAAAGGTACTTGACTTGTGGGGGCGCCTGGGTGGCTCAGCTGGTGGAGTGTCGGACTTCGGCTCAGGTCCTGCGCTCCCGTTTGGTGGGTTCAAGCCCCATATCGAACTCTGCGATCTGACAGTTCAGATCCTGGAGCCTGCTTCTGATTCTGTGTCTCCCTCTCTCTCTTCCCCTCCCTCACTCACACTCTGTCTCAAAAATAAGTAAATGTTGAAAACAATTGAAAAGAAAGTACTTGATTTGGGAAGTGAAGGGGCCTGTGAAAGCAGGAGATGGTTCATCGACTTAGGCCATAGGTACCATTGTCCCTGTGCCACCTTCCTCTGGGCCGCGGACGCAGCGGTGGGCAAAAAGTGTGGGTGACTTGGTAGAAACAAAGAAAAAATAAAGTCTATGAAGTCAAGGATCGAGCGCTCAGTGGCAAAGCTGTAGAGCCAGTCAGGGAACCGAGTGCTGGTGGCGTGTGAGCCCAAGTTGGGCAGCTGCTTAGACGGGGCCCCTCACCTGGGCTACGGTAGCAGGGAATCTGGCGTCCGGCTGTTCCTGGACAGCTTTGCACGTGACACCAGGTCAGATTGGTGCGGTCCCGTCGGCTCTGCACCCATGCCTACAGGCTCATGGCCAGGTCCGGATTTACCAGTGGCCAAAGGGGTGGGAGATGAAGAAAGAGTCCTTCCCACATGTCCCTTCTGTCTGTGATGCAGCCTTGGCCAGTTCTACATTTAGTCACATCGCAGTGAGGAGCAAGCTGTTGAATCTGGGCAACTTACTCAGCCTCTCTGAACCTCTGGTTGCTCACTGCTAACGACCTTCACGCCCCACCTCCTCATCCCCAACCTGCACCCTCACCGTGTGACTTCTTACTCTCGCCTCGCTTCCCTTGATCTGCCCACCTCTCCAAACGCTGAGTTCCTTATTCAACTAGACATATGTATCTAATTTAAAAAATGATCAACTGAAAAGTTAAGGGCGTGGATTAAGGAGCAAGGCCCACCAGGCAGCCCCCAAAGTTGTCACTGTTTTCTCATTGGAAAACAAGCCAATCGATCCCTTTCAGTGAAAGAAAAAAAAAAAAGTATCGAATTCTGTGACTGAGACTCTGTATGATGCATTTATCCCCAAACTGCAAAGCCCATTGAAAACAGCATTTAGATCTCACGACAACCGGACATTCAGCCAACAGCAATGGGGAACAAAGCTAAGAGACTGGGTTTCATCTCTGAACTGAGGTTTTCTGTCTTTTAAATATGGTCTTGATAAATGATTTCCCACACACCTTCCTCCTTTGCCCGTTGTCTATAACCTTGAAACTTGATTTGCTGTCCACCAAGCAATACTGATTTGCAACTTGGCTAGGCGGGATGGGGGAGGAGGGGTTTGCAGGCTCCGATCTACCCCGTTTTTTTTCATGGGGCAGGGGCCGGAGAGAGGGGAGCTCTGCGTGGGGTTTTCTGGGTGCCACTCAAGGGCACGGCTTTTGCGGTTGGTATTCCCAGTCCCTATTTGGGGGAATTATTCGAGTGTACCTACACGGCACCTTTCTGACCCAGAAAGGCCAAGTCTGCTCTGCAGAGCTGGGTGCTAACACTCGCTGGGCTCTGCAGCAGCGGTGTTGAGTCACTGGGTGAGCAAGCTTGACACACTGGCCTCCGGTGCTTCCGGGCCGAACACAGAGCGTTTCTCTCTGAACCCACCAGTAAGCTAACAGAATGCCTTTAAAGAGGCAAGTCAGGGACTTGTTAACTTTTTCACGGAGGCTAGAATCTTGCCCTGGTGCTAAAAAAACACATTGTATTTTTTTAAACAGCCGTGTTTCTGTAATAACTATCATTTCCCTTCTCCGGCATTTCTCCTTCCTTGTATTCCTACCTCCGGTCCCCACACCTGGGCGCCCCGAGACGACACGACACGACACCGCGGCGTAGACAAAGTTTGCCCGTGGCAGCTCAGACACCCTGCTGGTGCCGCTCTTCTCCCTGTTCCCCGCCCCTGGGGCCCAGGAAACACCCTCCCAGACAAGCGACTTGCTCCCCAGTGGGCAGCAGAACATGAACTTCCCACCCGTTGACTGCAAAGTCACATGCACACAAAAGAAAAACCACCTCCGGGCCTCCGTTTCCCCGTATATGTAAACGGATAATAATCCTCATTCTATCCGTTGGATGTTTTCAGCAATAAGTAACAGAAAATCCGAGTCAAACTATCTGCAACCATCAGGATACTTCCTGGGTCCTGGAGTGGGACCTTCAGTGGCAGGGAGGGGCTGGCACAGTGGCTCTGGCTTCCTTTCCCGGCATCTCCTGTGTCAACCACAGCCTCGGGTTAATAGAGACTCAGGGGCAGCGGTTCTCAACCCGACATGGGGGCAGAGAGCCCCGAAGAGAGACAAGAAGGGGTGGTCTCTGGAAACTTTCCTAGAAGAGTAAGATGAGCAAGAAATGATCGGAAAACATTTTTCTTGAATCTCAGTGGCCTGAATTGAGCCGCAGAGGGGCAAGATGGACTAGACTCACCGCTGGAGCTGGGGAGGCAGCGTGGAGGGGAAGGGCTGCGAGGGGAAGGGGAGAGTGCTGGGACAAAAACCAAACTCCTACTAGAAAGAGGAGAGGTAAAGGACCCTGGAGCGACATCTGACATTGTCCCCTTCGTGGGCTTCTCTGGATGGTCTGGGGCCCAAAATCAAAAGAAGTAAAAGGATAAAAACATACTTTGGAGCCTGCCAAACATTAAACTAACAGAAGGGACAGTTACAAAGCTAATCCTGCTGGGCTTTGGATGATTTCATTTAAGGCATCGGCATCCTACTAGAAGATTTTGATCTACAAAGGTTCCAGTCTTTAAAGGTGAGGTTTAGTGCCCAACGCTGATTGGCATATATTTACTTGGGGTACGAGGTGGACTTCCACTATCTGGCCGTCATGCTCGCATAAGAACATAGGGCCAGCCTTACCTCCCTCGGCATTCAGGAATGTGTCTACACCAGGGTACAGGGGCTGGAGAGTCCAGGCCTTCTGTGGGATGACCAGCATTATCAGATGATGCTCCTCTGATGGGAGGTGTGCTCAGTCAATACCCAGAGCTGGAGAGGCACTGAGAGACTGAAATTTAAAAACTTGCCCAGAGACACCAAGTTGTGTCATCCTGGGTTCCCTTGGAAGGAAGGATGCAGAGTGAGCCAGGGGTTCTAGGGCAAGGGGTTCTCAAACTCCAGCCCATCGGAATCCCTTTGAGAGCTTGGCAAAGGACAGACAGCCTGGCCGCACCCTGGGAGGCTCTGGTCCAGGAGGTCTGGGATAATTTGCATCTCAAGCACGCTTCTGGGTGATGTGGACACTCCTGGTTCAGGGACCACACTTTGAGAACCACTGACCTAGGAGATAAACGATGGGGTGCGTTTTGCAACCAAGAGAAAAGAGCAGCTGTCCAAACTCAGTTCGCTTTCTCCCCACTCTGGTTTGGGTCATTTATTCTCAACATGCTCCCCCATTTATTGAAGTGTCCTGGGTCGGTCATTCATGGAAGGAAGCTCATTGTCACCCTACAGGCTAGAGCTTCTTGGGGGAAACCGGTAGGGTTGGTGGTTTGTCAACTGTGAGGAGCCTCAAGATTTTGCCACCCTGGCTGTTTGTAATGTTTCAGAGGAGAACCAAATTTCCAGAGGCCCTGCCCTCTCTGCACTGGATATTCAACACTCGGAAGCGCAAGGAAGTCCCCAACAGAAACCTTATACGGTGGCTCTGGAGAAGTTTTAACTAATGGGTTCTTGTAAATCTAACAGGATTTCCTATCCGTGTGAATGCCTTGGGTAAAATGCTCATTAAACTGTCAGCTAGCCGAGAGGTGTTGCTCCTGGGAAGAGGGTCATAGCATCCTGGGGTGGAAAGAAGCCTCCCCAGTCCACCAGGGCCCTCCCCTCCCCCAGTCCCTCACCACCCACGCCAGGCTCAAACCTTCTTTCCAAAGCCCTTCGGAGGATTTTTATAGCTCTCCTCCAACTCCATCAGGAAATCATTCTTTTTCTCCATTCCAAAATAGATATCTCTTTTAAATCTGCTATTTTCCTTTGTTGGAGAAAATCTCTTCTGTGGAGGTGGAGAATGGCTAGCCACTGTCGGTAGTAAAGCCAACAGTCATGCACGTACTTAAAGTCCCTTATAAAATCACTCCTGAGTCTTTATATTGTCTTTTTGTTTCAACATGAGAAGAGTTAACAATAATTTGAGTTATAGTTACTCAAATAACACTTGCACATGGCAAATGGTATACAGTGGAAAGTGAGTTTCCTTCCCACCTTTGACTCCTGGGCTGATTCCCTAGAATTAACTTCCAACAACACTTTCATATGTACCCACTAGAGCTGTCCGAACATATATTTGTGTACACACCATACACAGACACACGCATTTTTTCTAACTTAATGACACATCTTGGGGTCTCCTCACAATATTACATACACTTCTTTGTAAGAATAACCATAAATTTTAAAGCCAGTTCCCTATTTATGATTTTTTGGCTGTTTCCAGTTTTGTACTTCCAGACAGGGCTGTAGACATACGTAGGATTACATTGGCAAGTACAAGATTTCCTAAAACAGAGTTGCCATGTCAAAAGTTGTGTGTATTTTTAGGGGCATCTGGGTGGCTCAGTGGGTTAAGCGTCCAACTTTTGATCTCGGCTCAGGTTATGATCTCATAGTTTGTGAGTTTGAGCCCCGCGTGGGGCTCTGATGGTGAGAACCTGCTTGGGGTTCTGTCTTTTCTCTCTGCCCCTCCCCTGCTTGTGTGCATGTGCACAAGGACACGCTCCCTCTCTCTCTAAATAAATAAATAAATAAACTTAAAAACAAAGTTTTATGTATTTGTAACTTTGGCAGATTACATTCAGTGGTGGTGACACCAATTTCCATTCCTTTCAACCATATTCAAAAGTGCCAGTGTTTTGCCGTGTGCTACAGTCTGTTGACAACTTAAACATTTTTGACTGGTAACCAAATGTATGCTATTTTAAACCTGTGATTCACACCTCTCTTATTATGAGTACTGTTGAGCAACTTTTTAGAAAAAAATACTTTATTTTATTTCAGTTTTTAAAGTAATCTCTACACCCAATGTGGGGCTCGAACTCACAGCCCAAAATCAAGAGTTGCATGCTCCTCTGACTGAGCCAGCCAGGGCCCCTCATTGAACAAGTTTTCATATGTGTATTTGTATTTTTCTTTGAAGTTTGTTTATAATCTTTTATCTATTTTTCTATAGGTCGTTGAACTTTTCTATAGTTTTACATGCTTTTAATATAGATCATGAATTAGCCTTTGTCTGTTATACGTGTTGTAAATTTTAAGTATTATTCCCCAGTTTGTCATGTCTCTTTTGCTTTAGTTTGATTTTGATTTAGTTTAAGGTATTTTATGTCATGGAGGATTTTTAATTTTTATGTCATTAAATGTAATCATGTTTTTTATTAATAACTTTTGGGTTTTAGTCATGCCTAAAAAAGAAAAGGCTTCCTCAATCCAGGATTTTTTTTTTAAGTTCTTCTTTGTTTTCTTCTAGTAATTTTGTGGTTTATGGTTTTGTGGGGTTTTTTAATATTTATTTTGGTACAAGGAGAGAGGTACGGATCCAATTTCATTTTGCTTCCCACTGACTCCCCACTTATTCTGACCCTACTTATTGAACAACCCATTTTTCTTCTATACCGATATGCAAGATATGCAATGTCACTATAATAATAACCTAAATTCCCGTTTGAACTTGAGCAGGTTATTTGTGTGATCTATATTCGTTTCATTGGCCAGTATATTCGCCAGAATCTCATTATAAGACATAGTACAACTTTATAGTGCATTTTAATATCTGGTAAGACTAGTATCCTCCATTACTTTTCTTTTTCAGAACTTTCTAGAGATACTTGCATATTAACTTTTCCATAGAAACTTGAAAATTAGTCTGTCTGGAATTGAAAATTATCCTGGTGGTATTTCTACTGAGACTGTGTTAAATTTATAGATTAATTTAAAGAGAATTGAACTTCTTTACGGTTATTGTCTTCTTGGATCCAATAAAAGGATAGCATTTCCATTTATTCAACTTTCCTTTTGTGTCCCTTAGCAGCATTTTGAAGTTTTCTTCACATATAACTTGAACACATTTCGTTAAGTTCATTCCTAGGTATTTTTCGGTTTTTTATTGTGAATGGATATTTTTCCCATTTTGTTTTCTGTCTTGTGTACATTTTTGTATCCTATTTTCATATCTGTCCATGTTCTGAATTCTTTTGGTTTATAATAACTTTACATTTGAGTGCCTTTTTGTGTATTCTGCAAATAATAATTTAACCTACTCTTTTCCTGTATTTTGACTTTTTCTTTCTTTCTCCTATTCTATTGGCAATGATAGTAGGACATCTAGAACACTGTCAAACATCAGTGGGGCTAGTAGACACCTTGGGGTTCTGCCTTGACTGGGAAGGCTCCCATAGTTTCCCCATTCAATATGATTCAGGCTTTAGTTAATGATCATGCTATTTTATTGACTTGAGATATTAGGGAAGTCTCCATCTTTAATATTTTGTTACAAGTTGTATAAAAATAAAAAATGGATATAAGATGGCTTCGTGACTTCTCAACACTAATGGAAGTGATCACGATTTTTCTCTTTTGATCTATTAATATGGCGAATGGTAGCAATAGGTTTTTCCAATATTGAATTAAAAAAACCTAATATTTATGCAGCGTTTACTATATGCCAGGCACTATCCTAAGTACTTTACAGGCATTAATTCACTGAATCCTTTCAATACACTATTATTAACTTTATTTTATAAATGAGGAAGCTGAGGCCAAGGGAAGTTAAACAATTATGGGTTCAAGGTCCTATACCTGCTGAGTGACAGAGCTGGGAATGGAACATAGATGGTTTGGTTCTGGAATCTATGCTTTCAACAGAATCTATGCTCATCAATTGTCTTTGAAGTTTTTAAGCAGCCCTGGAATTATTTTTTCTGTAATGATTTGGTAGAAGACATTCTTCAAACCTGTGAGGGTGTCTGATTCTGGTGCTTTGGGAGGGGTGATTTTTGATAATTTATTCTTTTTCTCCACAATAATTAGTAACTTAGATTGTCTACAACTTTTAGCCAATTATATTTTTCTAGAAAAACATCCATTTCACCCAGATTTTCAGCTCCATTTTAGTAGAGCTGAGCAAAGAGTTCTCTCAGAATTCTTTTAATGTTTATATGTATTTATTAGTTTGCCACTTACTGTTTTCATTTTGTATTGTTTGTTCACTTTTTTGTTAATCGTATTAACTAGTAAATTTATTGTTTTATTTTCAGAAAACTAGTTCTTGGATTTATTTATTATTTCTCCATTTTATTATACCTTTTCTTGCTTTATCTGTGTTACTTCTAATTTTGTATATTTTTGTTCTACCTTTTAATGGACTAACTTGGCTAATGATTTATTTTTCCCTTTTATTGTTTTCTTCACTTTACTTTTATTCCTTCTAAGAACTATTACTTGGATCTATTTATTAGCTATTTTTTAATTAGTTCTTTTTACCTTATTGGCTCTATTTTATTATTATTTTCTAAATTGCCCACCCTGCCTTTATTTTCATTCTCTCCTTTCCAGTAATCCTCGTAAGTCAAATTATGCAATGAAAGGCACAGTCTCCAAGGTTCTGGCACATACTTCTTACATTATTAATATTTTCTAGATATTGTGTTGTTGATTTCCTGGACTAAAAATTGAGAGCTTTTTAATTTCTAAGTGATTAATATTTTTTTTTGTCTTTGATTTAAAATTAATTTCCAGGAGGTCCTGGGGATGGGTCAGTCAGCTGGTTAAGTGTTTGACTCTTGATTTCAGTTCAGGTCATGATCTCATGGCTTGTGAGTTCCACACACCGTCAGTGTGGAGCCTGCTTGGGCTTCTCTTTCCCCTTTTCTCTACCTGTCCCCCAGTCTCTCTCTCTCTCAAAAATAACTCACTAACTAACTAACTAAATTTCCAGTTTGGTTGCACTGAGATGAGAGATTCTAATATGTAGTATTTCTGTTTTTTTGAAATAGGTTGAGATTTTTCTTTGTGGTTCAACTTTTGCAAATATGGTCATTTTTATCAATATCTCGAGAATTATTGACTAATAGGCATGGTCTCTGTATTCAGCATTTAGAGGTACAGATAGATACAGATGTAGACAGATCAGAGATACTCATGCATGCACACATGCATGGGCTCCACCTCACTATGGGATTTAGATTTTCAATAGATTTCCTTACTTTTTTGTCTACTTGATCTGTCACACGCTGAGAAGAGTGATCTAAACTTTCCCACAGTTACCTTTTTGTCTATTTCTTTTTGTATTTACTGCAGTTTTCTTTCATACATTTCTGAAGACATTCTATTCGCTGCATGAAAATCTGCTTAATTATATGTTTATCATTACAAAGTGTCTATCTTTGTTTTGTGTGATGCTGCTTGAATTTACCTTTGGCTGATATTATGATCCTTGCTATTTTTTCCGTGCCCTTAATTTGCATGTCTTTGCCTACCCTTTTACGTTCAACCTTTCCAAGTAAGTTTTTACAGATGCATTTTTTTGAATGTTATATGTGGCCATTCTAATTCCTTATCCAATTTGAGTCTTTTTCCTTTAAATAGAAAAGTTTTCCCATTTACATTTACTGATGAATTCTCTTTGATCTTAGTTCTAACATCTTACTACATGATTTATCATTTTATCCTCTGTTTTTGTCTTTTGCTTTATGGCAAAAGGTTATCTTGCTTTGTGCTCTGTGCTGAGCGATGTACTTATCTTCTAGTAATTTTGAAGATTGACATTCTTATTCTAATGATACCCCAGTAACTTTTAATAATAGGTTGAAAACTCTTCTTGATTTGTCAACTTCCAATAATATATTTTGACACCCTGCCGTAAAAAATGAGGAAATCAAAGAACACTTCCTCTTCCCCTCCATACTTTCTTGCCCTTCAGAATCGGCTCCCCTCCACCACTGTACTCAGTCACTACCATTAATTTACTTCTCCTTGGCAGTTAGCACAGCGAGTAATTATCCTCTTTATTTGTTCGTTTACTTGTTTGTTCTTCAACTTCCTCAGTGGACTATAAAATACTTGAGGCCAAAAGCGTTGTATGCTTTTGGGTGACCCGGAAGAGGTGGTACAATTACGGAATAAGAGCAAGCATTATGAGATTACCTTACCCAACTCTCTCTTTACAAGTGAAGAAACCTGGCCCCAGGGGATGGAGACATTTGCCCTACATCATAGAGTTAGTGGGTGAAGGAGATTGGCTGGAACTCAGATCTGCTCACCTAAGCTTGTTCCAAAACTCTAGCCCCCTTCGAAACGCATCACCACAATGCTTACATCCTAACCCCAAGGGAATGTTAACACTTAATACCAATGTCAAAAGTATGTTTTTCATTATTTCAATTACTATCACTCAGTGCCTTCTAAATGACATATTTCAAAACGGCTTTATTATAATGTACAATTTAAAGGGATTGTCATTTCAAACATCACAACCCCATAACTCTTTACGGATACATTCTGACTCTTGACATTTCTAGATTGAGGAAACCCAAGAGAGAGAATACTCCCATTGTAAATCGGGCACCAAGATTTTAAGTGACACACTCAAAGACACTTAGAATGGCAAGAATTGATTCTAGAAAAGAATCTCTGTTTCCTGGCAACCAGCTCAGTAATCCCTAAAGGGCACTTTGAAGGAAAGTTCAATCAATGGAAGGGTCAAATGTTTTCTTTTTCAAACGTCCATTTTGCATGTAATGGCTGCTCTGCGCAGACTTTATAGAGCGTTCTTCTCTTGTTCATGAGATCTAGGGTCCTTCTGTGCAAATGCAGTGTGCTGTGGGTAAGAAATTACTTCAACTGAGTTTATTGACATTTCTTAGAGCATATGAGTTCAAAGAAAATTATTACAGGTAAGAGCTCTGTCTGTTAAAACACCACTGTATAGATTACATTAGTGATGTATGTGGTCAGAGAGACATCCAAGAAAAGCTCAGTGCAGATCCCACCATTCTAAAGAACCCGCCTTTACAACAGGTCGGTAAATCTTTCTCCTGACCCCCAAGCCACCTGCTTGGCCCTGATTAGTTTTTCAATCTGACTGAAATCTCACTAGTTGAAATGAATGGAGTGTAGAAAGGGTGCTGTAGTCAGATAGTCCTTGGTTTGAGCCTGGGCTTTTGCATGGCCTTGAGAAAGATCTTTAACTTTGCTAAGCCTCGATTTCTCTAGATGTGGACACAGTGAAATAATCCTATTTTAGCGGGTTGATGTGATACTTCAGTATGTTTCTACGCAGGAACCTGATGCTCGGTATGTACTTCACTCGACCACAACACCTTACTGGTTGTCAAAGATTGGCACGGAGGTCTGGACTAAATGGAAAACCGAGGACTAACTAATGCTATCCATCATTCGCGATCAATTAGAAATTATGTCAATTTCTCTGTCAGTTCTCAAAACTCTATATTAATAACTCCTTATATAAATAACTCCTTAGGGCTTGGAAAAACGGATTTCCACTTAACAAAAAGACAAACGGAGCCTTCAAGAAGTCAAGTTCTAAACCTAAAGCTACACATGTCATTAGTCCGCTCTGTGGGTGAGCAGCTTTCACAGGGGCCACCTGGGGGCCACCTCTGCGAGTGTGGAGGACGTGCCACAGATCCCCCAGAGCCTTGGTGCTCCGGAGAGCTCTTCGTTTCTGACCGATATATTTCCTTAAATTCTGAGTTTCACACTACAGACATTCATTTCACTATCCATAGCCATTATTACTTTGTGTGCTAGCAATGAGTTAGAGAATAAGGCAGCCTTTCAGAAGACAGGCCCATGAGGAATAACCCCACATAGAAATGGGAGTTGTCATTTCTCACTCAAGAAACATTATGGAGCACTTACAGAAGACTGGACTCTGTGAGGACTAGATGGGAAGGATATCATAGGTGAGTCAGACCCAACCTGTCCAGTGTTGAGCTGCAAATAACTAGATAAGACTGTTGTCTTAACATGGACCAAGTTAACTTGAACTTCAGTTTCCTAATGTATAGAAAAAGGAAGCCTGGGCCAGGTAATTCACCAAGATCCACTGTACTTCTCTGATTCATGTTTTTATGAAACTTTACCCTAAGTTCTTTAAAAAGCACACCCCTGGGACACCTGGGTGGCTCAGTTGGTTAAGCATCCAACCTCACCTCAGGTCAGGAACTCACAGTTTGTGAGTTCAAGCCCCACGTAGGGTGCTTTGCTGACAGCTCAGAGCCTGGAGCCTGCTTCAAATTCTGTGTCTCCCTCTCTCTCTGCCCCTCCTCCACTCATGCTCTCTCTCTCTCTCCCCCTCTGTCTCTTTCTCTTTCTCTCTGTCAGAAATAAACATTAAAGGGGTGCCTGGGTGGCTCAGTTGGTTAAGCATGCGACTTCGGCTCAGGTTATGATCTCACAGTTAGCGAGTTCGAGCCCCACGTCGGGCTCTGTGCTGACAGCTCAGAGCCTGGAGCCTGCTTCAAATTCTGTGTCTCTCTCTCTCTCTGCCCCTCCCCTGCTCATGCTCTGTGTGTCTCTCTCTCAAAAAAAGTAAAAAGAAACATAAAAAAAAATTAAAAAAAGAAAAAAAGAAATAAATATTAAAAAATAATAATAAATAAAATAAAAAGCACACCCCGGGGTGCCTGGGGCTCAGTCAGTTAAGTGTCTGACTTCAGCTCAGGTCATGATCTCGTGGTCTGTGGGTTCAAACCCCACATAAGGCTCTGTGCTGACAGCTCAGAACCTGGAGCTTGCTTCAGATTCTCTGTCTCCCTCTCTCTGCCCCTCTGCCATTCATGCTCTCTCTCTCTCTCTCTCTCAAGAATAAATAAACATTAAAAAAAATTTTTTTAAAGCAAACCTCAAAGGATAGAGGAATAAATACGAGACAAAGGTTTTAATATTTTACAACATCTTAATGTCCTCTCTAAAAAGATCTACCCTGGGGGGCGCCTGGATGGCTCAGCTGACTGAGCATCAGACTCTTGATTTCGGCTCAGGTCATGATCTCACATTTAGTGGGTTCGAGCCCCACATCAGGCTCTGTGCTGGCAGTGCAGAGCCTGCTTGGGATTCTCTCTCTTTCCCTGTGTCTCTGCCCTTCCCCTTCTCTCACACTCTCTCTCAAAAATGAATAAACTCACAAAAAAATAATTTAAAAAAAATAAAATAACAATAAAAAGATTTACACTGCCCTGGAAATGATGGCTCTATCCAAGAAGCCAGTTTTAGCTCAATATTTAGGAGTCATTATGGGAGAGTCCCAAAAGCCTATAGAGTTGCTTCTTTTTCTGGCTCCGTCTGGTCTGGGGCAGCTAAGTTTTCCATGTCGATTTTTTTCCTTCTCTCACTACCTGCTGGTTCCTCCGTATTCTGTACCACCTGTGTTCATTTGCTTTTATTTGACCCCTAGCTTCATCCACCAAATTCCCACGTGGCCAGGAGCATATCATCGTTTTAGCAGCGGGCCCATCTGCATCTGGCCAGAATTCCTGTAACACTCGGTGCTCCTGTCTTCCTCCTTCCTTCTCTGGCTCTCGCTCTTTACAGGTGACATTAGCCTTTAGAGGTCTAGCCCAACCACCCTATCTTCCCCCCGCCCCCAAATCTCAACTTTCAAAAATCAACAATGCGGTAATGCAGTAGCCCACTATTATGCCAAGAAAATTGAGATTTTGCTTATTAAAGAAGCGGGATTTGAAATCGTAATGGATTTGAATTTTTCTTTTGAAGCCATTACATTCAATGAAGTTGTATGTGAGCTAGGCTGCCAGTGATACGTTCCGAACTCTAAATAAGCTCATGGCCGTCCTCTCTCCTTCATTTATCATTCAACAAACACCTTCTATGGATGGATATTCCGAGCCGAAGACATCTTATTTCAAGATGAGCTAGGCTCACATACAGTCTATGGCTTATATTGTTATCATTGCTGTAACTGCTATTTAAGGATGGCCTTAAATTTTTTTTTCTGTAAAATATCATCATCTTTCATGACATATATTTTATTAATTGCTTATTGTCCAGCCCTCCTTCCACTACAATATAGGTTTAATGAGGGCAGGGAATTTTGTCGGCTTGGTGTAGTGTTGTATCCCCAAGGCCAAGAATCCTGCCTGGTACATGGTAGGTGCTCTTTCTTTATTTGTTAAGTAAATGAAAGAATAAATAAATAGTCATAGCTGCATACTAAATCCCTAGTGTTATAACAGAAAACTATTATACTTCAGGCTAAATACGGCACATGGAATACACGTGTTTATCTCTGCCCCCTCCAGAAGCCTCTCTAAAAGAACATAAAAGCGCAAACTCACAAAGGCTAAGGAACAAGAAAAGACAGCAGCAGAAAAGAGATTTCAACAAAACTTTGATGGTTGATAGTCTCAGCTATTTTGCCAGGCTGGGAAAAGCCAAAATGCAAACCTGCGGGGAGAAGCCAATTACAAACAAGCTCTTTGTGCCATCACTCCTCCTTAGAATCCTCCTCCAGGCTTTGGAGACATCTCGTACCTCCCATGCACCTTTCTCAGGAAGCTCCTAGAGGATGTCCCCCAGCAAAACAGAGCAGAACTTAGGAAATCACAAGACCTAGGATTGAGGAAAGAAGAATCTAACGCAGGAGAGACATAAAGGACGTTTCCAGGATGAGCGCAAAGGGAGGTCCCAGCCCAAGAGACAGTGAGCAGGCATAGGGAGTAACCAGTCCAGACTGCAGCAGGGCCAAAGACTCCAAGGTTGATGTCTGAGAAAAAAAGAAGAAACTGATGGACAATGTGGTGTATTTGAATGTACAGAGAGGGGATTTTACAGTTCTACCAGAGGATTTAGAGTTCCGTTAGTTACAGGAATATGGAAAGTAAACAAATGAGAAAAGCAATTATTAACCCCAGGGTAAACAAAGAGTTATACAAAAGTGGAACTGGAATTATACCTTACTACTATGATTCAATTGTGAATAATACTTATTCATCATAATACGGACATTGACAGGCTGAAAGAAAGGGCGAGTGGTTGATGTGTGTGGGCAGGTGATAGTATTTGAAGAAAAGAACGCAGTATCTTTTGTAGTTGGGAGTCGACGGATATTAGCTAAAAGTGAAAAATAAGATAATAGCAGTAGAAACATATTATTTAGACCTCTGGAGATAAAAGCCCAGAAGGAATGGCTAAAAATTAAAAGCAGTGACTTCTGAAAAGCAGGATTGTAGGGAAGCCTTCTAAGCTACGTGCATAGGTTATATTTTGATATAAACAAAAATTAAATGAACAAGAGAAAATTACATTTGCTTATTAATCTCCAGAGAAAGCTCTTGAAATAAGATGTCTTCGGCTCGGAATATCATCCATAGAAGGTGTATGTTGAATGATAAATGAAGGAGAGAGGACGGCCGTGTGCTTATTTAGAGTTCGGAATGTAGCACTGGCAGCAGGTGGAATGACGAGAGGTCCCGCACTGGGAAATGATTTAAGGAAGCCCAGAAAAGATGTGCAATTGTGTACCCCACCACAAAGGAGCCCTGGGGTTTCTGCTCAGTTTAACCTATAACACAGTGGAAGGCTGGCAAAAATTGCTCATTTCCATAGAGCTGACTCCACAGATTTAAAAAGTCCTGAATGGGAAATAAATACGCTGCTCTTAATAAATGTCTAGTTAAGGTATAGTTAATATACTTAAATGTGAAAGTGTATAAATGATATATTTTAATAGCATTCAGAGCACATTTCAGCCCTGAGATAAATGCAAACTTAAAAAAAACATTCTAACATCCTCTAAACACATTGCCTTATCATAGCAAATGATAAATTACTGAAGAAAAATGTTATTCTGCAATGTTTTGAAGATTAAGTGGACTATGAGTGAAATTAACATTGTGTGTAAGGGAAGCTGTGACTATATCATGTCAGGGTGGTAATAAAATTGCAAAGGGGAGAGAATTAGAGTTTTATGCCACAGAAATGGAAGTAGTTTTCATTTTAATTGTTTTTCTTTAAATGGATTGTTTCTGTAATATACTATATTCTTTCCAGTTCACAGATGTTCAGGAAGGATAAAAGAGTTATAAAATATTCTAATGTGAGCTTTTAAAATAGCTTTTTTGGAACAGGAAAAGAACAGCCTAAAGAATTCAGAATTTTTAAAGTACAATAAAGCATTCATATTGCAAAGTTAGTGATTTGCATTTTGTGATATGGAAAAACAAATGGCCTTTTAACATTTATGCCATGGCTGGTCTCTCAGTCAAATAAATCTGTTTCATTTATGATATTCATTCTTAAAGTCAGGTGTCTCTTCAGGTACCTTTATTTTTAAAATATTTATTTTTGAGAGAGAGAGAGAGAGAAAGATGGGGGGTATGAGAGGGGGAGAGGCAGAGAGAGAGAGGAAGACGGAGGGTCCCAAGCGGGCTCTGTGTTGTCAGCAGTGAGCCTGATGTGGAGCTCGAACTCTTGAACCATGAGATCACGACCTGAGCCAAAGTCAGACATTTAACCGACTGAGCCACCTAGGTGCCCCCAGGTATCTCTATTCTTTCCTCTTTTTCTCATCTCCTGCAAGCAGTTCTTTATTCCTGGCATTAGGAACAAAGAACATTTCTCTAGCATACAAACATGGTTCCGGGCTTCACCTGAGCTAACCCAGATGGATGAATTTTTTGTACCAATGGTAGAGGCTCCCAAGGGCCCCTCTGCCGCCTCACAGCTCCCTTCTCCCTTGGCTTATCCTGCCAGGGGCTGCTCAGACGCTCAGCTACGTCAACGGAACCAGTCAATTTGTGGTCCTCACAAATTCCACACTTAGTATTTCTCTTCTCAAGGAGCTAGGAGTCTCGTGGGAGGGAAAGACACAGACCACAGAAGGAATCTGTGGCAGTGAATAAAGAAGGTACTCTAACACAGGGACGCTGGCAGGGATGTAGAGAGGAAGGAAGAGTTAATTCTGGTTGAGTCTGAGGTTCAAATATGGGAACTCAATGCTTAGCCGCGAGACAAGGTCATGAAATATGAGACTGTAATGTCTGTTACACAACAATGTCTGTTAATTCTTCACGTCAAAGAAGCCTAATGTATGAAAATTTAATCTTAGAAAAACCAGGTGAGATGGTTACATTGTAAATAGGTGCTTTGTTTTATAAAAAAGATTCTTTAAATAACAAGTGTATCTTATGTTACAATACTAACTAACAGAGGGCATAGATTTAGATAAAAGACTTTTGAAATGCTAACGTAACTCTGTGAAAATAGGGTTCAAGCTACAAACATGTTGCACATTACTTTTCATAATATTTCTGTTTCATAAGCCAAACTATACCTGTAATTGTGATCGCAAATTACGACCAATATTTGTTAAGTGCAAACATGTTAATATGGATATACTAAACAAATTCCATTGGCCGAGAGGCTCCCACTATGGGTTACTTGGCAAAAGGCCATTGGCATAGATTCTGAAAAAGGTCTTCCTTTAGTTCTCCTTCCTGGCTACACATTAAAATCATATAGGGAGTTTAAAAAAAAAATCCCAGTGCCCGGGCTCCACCATCAGAATCTCTAGGAATAGGACCCAGGCATCAGTAGTTGTTAAAGCCCCCTAGATGATTCTGGTATGCGGCCCAAACTAAGAGCCGCAGCTCTGGGGAAGTGCTTCTCCAGTGTTATTGTGCAAGGAGTCTTGTGAAATGCAGGTTCTGATTCAGTGGGTCTAGAGTGGAGCCTGAGATTCGGAACTTCTAACAAGCTTCCAGGTGGTGTTGATGCTGCCAGCCCAAAGGCTACATGGTGGCCATGACATTGGATTTAAACCATGTGCACTGGTGCATCCGGGGAAGCACCTGTTTGATTTCTCCGGATCTCACCCTGGAGGACAAATGGGAGGACACAACAACAACAACTCAAGTTCTACTAGCTCTTGGCTCTTGTTTAAATGAGTTCTCACAGGTGTACAGCACCCCTTAAATATGCCCAATGGTCCTGTGATAGTCCTTATGGGGGGTCCTGGAGAGGGTCTCCAGTGGGGTGCCCCCTCAGTTAGCTCTGTTTTTACTGAAACCCTACCCCCTGCTCCTTACCACAAGATACACAGTGATTCCAATGGGGAATCCAGCTGGCTGACAATTCTAGGTAAAAGGCACCATTCTGTCTTTGGAATCATTGGTCCCAAACTACTCTGTACAGCTCTAGTTGTCAGAGCTGGACTTCCCTTAGAGGGACTTCTCTCTCAGGAGGGTCCTTATTACCTACGACAAAAAGGCATCCAGGAGGCCCATCCCCCCCAGGGCAACTGCCCTGTCTGAACTCCTGCTCATTTTCAAGTAAGAACCATGTGTCATACCAAGCTTTGCTTTGTTGCTTGAAAGAACAGAACAGGTCCAATAGAAAAAGGAGTGTGGGACAGGAGGAAAGGGTTCTTGGGAGGAGTTAATGCTAAGAAGCATTACAGCCCCCGTCTCTATAGCAATGGGACACTTCCTGCGATCCCAGGCCTGTAGGCTATGCTTGTAAGGGCAGGGCTGGATTCCTTGGCCATGTGTTAGTGCTGGGACTTTTGGCATTCCACAGACTGGCTGTCTCCTCCTAGAGACCTAATGTGACCGGGCTTGGGTGAGTGGCTTTCTCATCGGTGAAAAGTTCTGTGCTTGGGGAAGCACCTCTCCCTCCCGTTGTTGTACCAACCTCTCTGCGACCCTTTCTCACCATTTTTCCAAGTTCTACTTTCTCTCTCCATTTGATCCATTCCTATCTTATAGGTGTGGGCTATGATATATGTCTATGTCCTAGGTTACTATTTTTTTTAATGTTTTTTATTTTTGAGAAAGAGAGAGAGAGAGAGAGAGGGCACCAGTAGGGGAGGGGCAGAGAGGGAGACACAGAATGTGAAGCAGGCTCCAGGCTCCGAGCTGTCAGCACAGAGCCTGACGCCGGGCTTGAACTTACGAACCAGGAGATCTCATGATCTGAGCTGAAGTCGAACATTTACCAACGGAGCCACCCAGGTGCCCCTCTCCTGTGTTACTGTGTTACTGTGTTACTGTTAAACACAAAATTATCTTTTCCTTTGCCAAAATGTGCTTTTTTTTTTTTTTTTGTGATTTGAAGGGTTACTAGCCAGTTGAAGTAGCTCTCATAATGATTTTAAATGCGCTCTTGCGGTAATTTATAGCCTTTGGGAAATACTGGCACAGTGTCTATTAACACTGCAGTATGAAATAGAGAATTCTTGGAAAATTAAATGAGGCATGGATATCCAAACCACTCTCCCGACATTTATGCCAAATGGGCCTAAAACATTATGCACTTCACTCTTTTGCGCAATTTCTATTGTTTCACAATTCAAGCTCTCTTGAATAAGCATCATCCACTTTCTAAGTGGACTGGAGATGCCGAGATGGTCACAGCCTCCAAAGTTTTGTCTTCTGGAGGCAAGTAGCTTGAGTGGCACGATGTTCGATTATGTTAGCATGATGTAGCTGTAGGGAAGCAAATCCCCGCCTCCACCACCACTCATGTACGAGAGCCATAATATTCCAAACATACAAATTAAATGAATACTGTACCCTTCCTTTTACAAAATTTCCCTCGAGTATGGGTTTCTAGAATGCATTCACATCCGGGCAGCGTTTCAGAAGTGAACCTCCTGCACAATATGGAGTATGCATACGTTTCATTCTGCCTGAGGCCTTCCCACTAATTTCAATCGTGTACTCTGGATTTAAATGCTTTTCAAGGAGGCAAAGACCCCACGTCTTTACATTTGTAATCAGAGGACAGAACGAGATCAAAACTCATGTTCGAAGCCAAGAATATCTAGTCCCGGACAGCAAAGGAAAACGTGCAGTGACTGCCAGTGTTCCAGAAGCCCTGGCCAGAGCTGCAATGACAAGCAGCCCTGGCTGCAGGCTTAGAGCTGGGGGCCCGGTCAAGCACACTGGCGGCTTCCTGTAGGACGGCAAGGGGATTGCTGGCTCTGGCACACGATCGTGTCCGCCGTCTGGGCAGACATGACTAGGCAGTGGCTCACTGCCAACTAGGATCTTCCCAGACCTGGTGGACTCGTCCAATCGGGCCTCACTGGGTGATTGTCAAGGCACTTCTGGACTGGAAGGGTCTTAGGAAGCCATGAGTTCCGTCCCTTTATTTATGAGATGACAAGACAAATAACTTGCTCAGGGTCGTAACACAAATGAAGGCTGGGGTTGAAACTATAATTTAGTGCTCTTGGCTTCTCGTCTAAGGTTCTTTCTCTACCTGTTACCATAACTAACTCTTCATCTCTTTACTTCCATAATGGGGGTACTCCATAGAGTTAACCTGCCAGTCAACCTATTCACTGATAAAGAGTGACCATGAAAAACCTTGGGGCCTAAGCTCCTACAGCCATAGCTTAAGTTCAACAGGTTGAGCTAACAAACCCCAGGCTTCTACATACTCACCTGCTCCCAAGCCCAGCTTCTAGTGCTCTTAACAAGGATCTCAGCCCTCTCTACATCTCTCCCGATAGAAACCTTAGGATCCGACACCTTCAGCTCCCGTATACACGGCCACGATGGGGCATTCAGGCTGCCTTGATTTCCTCCAGGAATGAGCAATAGTTCATGGAGTGTTTTCTATCGGCTCCACACGGCTCCAAATCACAGCCTGTGGCCAGGAGAGCTGCCAGCTCCCTCAACAAAATTGGGAACTTTGTGGACCCCACGAGAGGCCTATTTTATTACATCTCCCAGAGAAAGCGGACCGGGGCAATAATCGTCAAAGTAATATTTACCCCTTAATAACTGCCCATTTTTATACCGGTGTTAGAGGTTAATAGCAGTGTTATTTACTCCTCTGCCAAAAAGAACTGAAGGATGTGAAATGCAGCAGTCAATAAAGCTGAACAGTCAGATAAATAACATTCATATTATTTCCTGACAAATCCTTCTGCAACCCAGGGATATAAATAACTCTAAGAAAGCAGTTCCTGCATTACAAGTTTACTGATGTGTAAAATGTAATTTTAAAAGGAGCTTCAAACCCTAGAAGCATTGGATTCTATAACTATATACACCGGCAGGCGGCCCCGCCATGTGTGCGCATGTGTGCGTGCAACCTCTGGTGCACACACACGTTCTCCGACGTGCTTAGTGGCTCGTGCACGGGAGTGTGGGGTCAGCGTGCGTGGAGCTATCGGCTCTCACTTCCTCCTCGTTTCTGTGCTACGCCTTTCTCAGCTTTTCTTTTCTGATCTCACTGCGGGCCCTTTCTTAGTCCCCTTGTCTTATGCTCTTAACGTTGGAGCGCACGAGGGCTCTGTCCTAGTCCCGGGCTTTCTGCCCTAGCATCTTCCTGGGCGATCCCACCCATCCCCCCCCCCAGCTGACTCACAAATGTGTGTCTCTGGTCCTCGATCTCCCGGAGCTATAATTCCGAGATGGTATTAGCAGGCTCCTTGATTTCCACTTGGATATATAATAGGCATCCCAGTCGTGGTCTGGCCAGGAGGTAGCTCTAAATTCCACCCCAAGCCCCGCTGCCCTCCACAGATTGGCAAATGGTACCACTTTCCATGCAGTTGTTAAACTAAAAACCTAGTATCTTTTTAATCTCTCTCTAACATTCATCTAACCCCCACCTTGTATCCAGTCCATGAGCAAGTCCTATAAACTTTTCCTTCAAAATATGTCTGGAATCCATTCATCCATCCATATCCATCTCCTTTTTTGCTGCCTCCACGTGCCTCCCTAAGTTCAAGTGCACCATCTTTCTGACTGCTTTCCAAGCTTCCACTCCAGCCTCCTCATTCATCCTCCTCCCAGCAGAGCAAGCTTTAAAATATACGAACTCAAATGTCTTTCTCTGGTCTGCCAGCCCTGTGACCTGGCCCTGTTCTTCCCTGACCTCCTCTCCTGCCGGCATCCCCTCCTTCACTTCCTCTTTGTCTACCTCTTTGATCCCCAAATGGCTCAAACACATTCCTTCTGCCCAGAATGCTCTGGAGCTGGAGTTCCCATGCTGGCTCCCCCTTGTCCATCCGTGAGCAGGCTCTCCCTGGGTGTTCAACCGTCTGGTCTAAGTAGGCACACCACCGCCTCGTGTCACATCCTTCATATTGTCCTCGCTATTTTCTCCAAAGCACCAACCGCTGCTTAAAATGATGGTGTTCATAGATTTGCTTATGTGTTTACCATCTGTGCTAGGATGTAACCTCCCGACATGCAGGGCCTTTGTCATCTTTCCTGCCAGGTCTAGGAAACTACCAGGCACATACTAGGCATCTGTATACATGTCCTAGGACCGCCATAACAAAGAACCACAGATCTGGTGACTTACACAAGAGCTTACTATCAAGGTCCTAGAGGTCTTGAGATCAAGGTGTTAGCAGGATCGGTTCCTTCTAAGGCCCCTTCCTCGGCTTGTAGGCGGCCATCTTCTCCGTGTGTTTTCACATGGTCTTCCCTTCACACGTGTTAATGCCCAAACTTCCTCCTCTGCTAAGGACACTGATCATATTGGGTTAGGGGCCACCCTAAAGACTTCATTTTAATTTACTTACCATTTTAAAGACCCTATCCCCAACTACAGTCACATCTGAGGTATGGAGGGTTAAAGTTTCAACATAAAAGTTTGGGGAAAGACACAATTCAGTCCATAACAGCATCTAATAAAAACTAATAGTGATGATCATGAAAGCTAATATTATTGAGATATTACATCCCGGACATTGCTTCAAGTGCTTTTCCTGTATTACCTTAATCTTCACTATTAAGATTAAGAATGAAGAATGTCACCATTTTCCAGATGTGGAAACTGAGACACAGAGAAAATAGGTGACTTGCTGGAGGTCGCGGGTTACAAGTAGTGGAGACTGTTTGATTCTGGGACCTGTGTCCTTTCCCACTACCTTACCCTGCTCCCCTTGTGTTTATAAACCTCTGTTGAATGAATGGACAAAGGGGAAACATGCATGGTATTTGGCTTGCTATAAGTGCTTGGACACCAAAGCCAGCACATAGTAGCCAAGAAAACCTCATTTATATCTTGGGCTCCCTTCTAAAAATGATTTGAAGCAAAATATATTAAAGGGCATCTATACAACATCATTAGCAAAATAGAAATTAAAATAGAGAGTCGAGGGAAAGAAAATGAAGAAGGAAGACACTTACAAATGATGAACATTAATAGAGCTGCTGAGATTAAACACCAGTCTTCGCTCTGAGCTTCCTAGTTTTTTACTCAGAAAGAAAGCATACCGGTTCCTCGGAAAGATAAATATTATTCTAGAGCTGAATTCTAGATACATGCCTCATGCACTCGCATTATCCTGAGAGGGGTCCCATCCTTTTCTCTGCCCATTAGTGACATTCCGCGATTTCACTCTTTCTCAGTTTGCTAATCCATTTGGAGTTAGGCCCTCACTGACTTTCCTCCTTCGTACCAATTAGGTGGAAGAATGGCTGCTTCTCCGGCAGAAAGCCTCCGGAAGTGCTGAAATGTTAACCACAAGCGAAAAAGCGCCTCTTTCAAAGAGGGGGGCTGGGTGTATGCAAAGGAATGAACTCCTCGTTTTCTTTTCTTTTTGAAATGAGAGTGGGAGTGGCCAGTTGGAAGGGCCACAGAGATCAGCTTCCCCTTTAAGAATCGGTCCCCCCTTCCCGCCCTCCCAACCCTCCTCCCACCCGTGTCCCCCCAACCCCCGCTCCCAAAGCAGTAACTAAGACACAACCTCCAGCAGAGAGTCAGAATTTGGCAGTGGCCATTGCCTGTAAAACAGGCCTGGGCGTATAGTAGCACTCAGTAAGTATTACTATACCTTAAGAAAAGTGCTCAGAACTCCATGGGAATTCTGATAAGGTGTTCTCTCTAGTATTTTCAGTAATGTGGACACAGAATAGGTGCTTATTAAATTGTGGGATTCCTGGTTAAAAAAAAATTAGGAGAACATTTCTAGAAGCATTTAAAAAATATGTGTCTATAGCCTTAATAACGGTCATAAGCCCCAGTTCTACGCATCTATAATTTTACTCTAAAATAAGAGAGATGTGCGAAAAGACTATGAACAAAGACGTTCATTATGGAATTATTTGTGAAAATGAAACCAAGAAATTAGGGGATTTAATTTGGGTAAATCCATACATGATATATCAAAGATTGGGAAAATCTGAATAAGACTATATACATTGTTCTGCAATTTATTTTTTTCCACTTAATGTCTCTTGGTTTCCATGACGCCATCTGTAAGTCTATTATATTTTTACCCAACGGCCCAACTTTTTATCTTGAAAATTTTCTAATAAACAGAAAAGTTTAAAGACTCATACAATGAGGGGTGCCTGGCTGGTTTAGTCAATCAAGCATGTGACTCTTGAACTTGGGGTTGTGAGTTCAAGCCCCATGTTTACTTAAAAAAATGTTTTTAAAGAATCATATGATGAACGTCTCTGTGTTCACCTTTTCAATTCTATAATTACCACATTCTTTTTTTATTAATATTTTTATTGTCAAACTGGCTTACATAAAACACCCAGTGCTCATCCCAACCACATTCTTTTTAAAAAACTGTAGAGTAGCCCATCCAAGGACAGACTATTTAACTTATTCCTTAATGATGTACATTTATGCCTCTTCCAGTTTTTGGAGTTACACGGCACATCAGTAACCATCTTTGTACACATGTTGTTGTGTACATACACAAGCAGATCTGCAGTATAAACTCTTGGCGATGGGGGCTGCTGAACCAAAAGATCTATGGATTCTAGAAGTTGGGATATACTGCCATGTGTCTTACCAAACGGGTTGAAAAGAGGGTAAGAGAGTGCTTACTTCACTTCACCTTTGCCAACATTGGGTATCAACAAACATCTAAAATAGCTTCCAGTTTCACAGATGAAAATGGTGTCTCTCTTAGTCTGCTCGGGTTGCCGTAACAAAATATCACACTGGGTGACTTAAACAACAGACATGTATTTCTCCCAGTCTCGGAGGGTGGAAGACTAGATCAGGGTGCCAGCATGGTTGAATTCTGGTGAGGGACCTCTCTCTGGCTTGCAGACGGCCACCTTGTCCCCTGCGTCCTCATGTGGCAAAGAGAAAGAGCAAGCATTCTGGTGTGTCTTCCTGGAAGGGCACTCGTCCCCTTATGAAGGCCCCACTCATATGAGCTCATCTAAACCTAATCACCTCCCCTGACCCCTCTCCAAATACCATCACACTGGGGCTTAGGGTTTCAACATAGGAATTTTGGGAAGATACAAACATTCTGTCCATAACAGTATCTCACTGAGGTTTTGTTTGTTTGTATTTGTGAAACTTTTATGTGTTTAGTTGCCATTTGTACTTATGTTTCCATTAACTGGGTAATTGCCTTCTTTATCCATTTTCCTACCCTATTGATTAAAAAGAACTTTTGAATTTTAGAGAAAATAGCTCTTTGCCATATATGTTGCAGACTTTTTTAAAGGATTAGTCATTTGTCTTCTGATTTAGTTTATATGACTTTTTGTGCAGAAATTCTAAACTTTTATATATTTAGGTTTATCAAACTTTTTCTTTATGGCTTCTTGTCTCACTTAGAAAAGTCTTTCCTTCTTCAAGATTTACAAATTCGGGGACAGATCTTTCTCCCTAATCTTGAGGCATGGACTGTTACTTAAGTAGGTCATGAGAGTCATCTTTTTGGTATGAATTAAGCAATGCTTTTCTTAATTCACAACCACCAGGAGCTTTTGACCTTGAATACAGTAATGGTGGTGGAGACCTGAAAAATTTGTTGTTTCCAAACCTTCACCAGGACTTCTTCCCACAAACCCTTCTCATGCTGTGTTAGACATTTGGTAAGTATCCTGACACTCATATTCTTCTAAGCCAGAGGTCCCCAAATCTTTTCCTGATGGTAGCTACTTTTGATTTCTCAGAAGTCTTCAGAGAAGGCAGGGAAGCAAATCCGTGTCGTGTGTGTGTGTGTGTGTGTGTGTGTGTATGTGTGTGTGAGAGAGAGAGAGAGAGAGAGAGAGAGAAAGAGAGAGAGAAAGAGAGAGAGAAATAGACAGAGACAGAGACAGACAGACAAGACAGACAGGAGTGGGGGCAGGGTAGTTATGAAGATCTGATGACTACTCCCCCTTCTGCCTGAAGTCCCTAAAAATCATGGCAGATAAAATGATGGAACAGGTTAGGGAGAGAAGGGAGGAAACCACACAAAGGCTATGAGGGATTGGCATGAGTGGGCTGGCTTGGACGTGGACCCAGGAAGGCTCAGAACCCTATTAGCTGCAAACATCAGAGCTTTTAAAATCAAATTCTGCTGAAGTGTTCTTGGTGTAGCATGTCTCATTCTGGAGAGTTCAGGCAGGTACAATCAGGGATCATGTAGCACCTCATCACTGTCTCTTCTGCAAATTTCTGAGAATAAAAAGAATTGGCTGAAAAAACTAACATCTCCATCGGTTTGTAATCAGTGAATACAGTAAGCACAGGGGGGTTGATGACTGTTTGCAGACTACGTTATTTTATATATCTTGTGGGAGAGGTTGAGAGGATTCTGTTTAAAAAGGCTGCCCTAATAAATGATTTACCAGGGCAGCCAGAGATCAAAGAAATTGCTCAGAAATTGCATCTCAGGGCACCTAAAATGGTAAGTTTATGGAAGTCCCCAGAACCCCAAACCTTTTACGACTTTTATATTAGCTAACCACTAAATTTTCAAAGCAGTGTGACTGCTGTGGGTTTTAATAAGAGCTGCATGTTTGACCCCTCCTCCTTTTAATACTGCTGAGACATTTTGAAAATATGGCAAATGTCACGGAAGACCTAGCGTGAGCAAGGCTCAGACTGGATGGTGGAAATTTTAAATTCTGATGAGAAAAAAATTGATCAGAGACAAGTCCCACATACCTTGTAACAAAATGATAGGAATATTGCCACGGACATAGGGTGTTAGCTGGAGTCTACGTGTAACAGCTGGAGTCTACGTGTCAGCTAAGAAGTTCCGGAGATTGGAAACTGAATTTAGAGATGTCAGACGGTCTGGGCATTGATTACTCTTGCTTACAATTCAACAATTAGACAAATTTCCCAGCACCCTCAGGACTTGAGAGAGTTTCTCTGGAGTTAACTGGTGCATCCCACACAAGCCAGGTCTCGTCTGAAATGGAGACTGAAAATGGAGAGCCAAAAACAGGTAGGAGATGGTTTTCAAAGTGTATTCCGAGGACCCCGAGAACCCTCCAGATGGTATGTAAGGCCCAAACTATTTTCATAATAATACCAAGGCCTGTTTGTCTTTCTTATCCTCATTCTCAAATGAGTGGCCACTAACAGGACTGAGGGAAGAATCACCGAGCTGAACACTGTTTGAATTACAGAATCATGAGCAAATGTGGTTGTTGTTTTAGGCCACTGAGTTTCAGGGTGGTTTGTTCAGCCACAGATAATTGGAGTAGACATGTCAAGGATGCACGATTCTGCTGCTATTGGTGATCTGGGATTTTCAACCATCTGGGGACCTAGTCCAGGCACCACTGTGGAGGACACATAAAGGGATTACTTACTCACAGGGACAGAGATCAGAATGACTGGTTTCCTGACATGCTGATAGCTCAAATCGGAAAGTGAGGCCACAAGCCCAGTCTTGGTTCCCCGGTCATAGACAGAGCCAAAGATAATTCCTGACACTTGAAGGAAATTTCTTCTGATGAATAACTTTGACGAAACTCATAGCAATGATGACGATGAGGAGGAGGAGGATAAAGGCGATGATGGTGGCGATGGTGTAGAGAAGATGGAACTTGGTCCAGGGACTCTAGGGTCTGAACCAGGAGGAATGACTGCTGGGGACAACAGAGTGTAATGGAGACAGTACAGGCTTTGGTATCAGAAACCTTGGTCCAAGTCCTGGCTTCATAATCTTGGACAAGACAAACCTCTCATCTGAAGTTCAACTTCCTAATTGCCGAAGTGGGAATAACTGTACTCCCCACCCTTCCTCCTGACAGAATTTTCATGAGGGCCATGTGAAAGTGCTCTATAAACTGTAAAGTACTATGCAAGAGGGAAGGATACGAAGATAAGAGATAGGGGATTGTTGCTAAAAGGAATCTTTCTTCTACTTAAGCAGTTCTGAGAAAACACAGAGCAGATGATTAAAGACCTTTGTGCAAGAGGTTTTTGAGTTTGCTCGTGGAAGTTACTTAATTTGCTGTCCCGTATAGCTGCTAGCCAGGCACAGCAAATAAATACAGGTTCCTGCCATCTGCAGCATGTGGCATTTTCTGTTCTGTTTACCAGCATCATAGATAAGCCAGCAATATTTCCTAGACATTCAATTCTGTGTGAGGAATTGGGGATAGGGATGAAGAAGAAAAAGTAGCTCCATCCTTTCTAACCTGTCAGTGGTCGGCAGAATAACGGTGTCCCAAAGATGTCCGTGTCCAAATCCCTGGAACCTACAATGATGTTAGGCTATATGACAAAGGGGAATTAAGATTGCCAATGGAATTACGGTTGCTAGTCAGCTGCCCTTGTGATGGGGAGATTACCCTGGGTTATCCGGGTAGGGCTAGTGTAATTACAAAGTCCTTAAAAGTGGAAGAGAGAGGCAGAAGAGGGAGAAGTAGAGAGATGGCAGTGTGAGAAGCCCAATATTGCTGGCATGGCAGATGGAGGAAAGGGCCATGAGGCAAGGAATATGAGCAGCCTCTAGAAGCTAGAAAAGACAAGGGAATGGATTCTCCCCTAGAGCTTCTAGAAGGGATGCCATCCTACCAACATCTTGCTTTTAGTCCAGTGAAACCCATTTCATATTTCTGATGTCCAAAACTGTAAGATAATACATTTGTATTGTTTAAGCCACTACCTTTGTGGTAATTTGTTATGGCAGCAATGGAAAACTAACATATTGCCCGAGAGCCTCCTAGGCAAGCTACCTTTGTGGGAGGACTGAGCAAAAGAATGGAAGGTCCGACCGAATGCCATACATGATGTCAATGGAATTTTAGTTCCATTTGTCATGATAAATTCAAAGACCTAAACCAGCAGGCAACAAGTAAGGTCTGCAAATTTTCCCATTTGGGAAGCTATAGTTGCATGTGCAGGAAGTATATCGGTACCAATGGCCAAGCTGTATACAACTTATCCTCTGACATTGATATATTGGCTCATCTAGTGTATGTCTATCTTCTCCTCACTAGAATAGAAGCTTTGTCAGGGTCACTACTATAGCTGCTGTGCTTAAAATAATGCCTGGGTCCTAGTAAGTGCTCAATAATTTTTTATTAACAAATTCACTCATTGAACAATTTTAAGACTATGCATCAAGATTAGAAAAAAAGTTAATTGTAGGCAGAGAAATGTATCTGTTTTGTTAGCTGCTGGACTTCTGTGTGTAGAACACAGTGTACCTGGCACTCAATAAGCATTTGTTAAATGAATGGATGAATGACTTAAATGAATGAATGATCTAAAGAATGAAACACAAATGCTCCTTGTTCTTTGGGGAGTCTGTGGTCTATGGACTTTGATTTCAGATTTGTCTATATAGACACTCGGACCAAAATTGAATTTTATTTCCTCCTCAAAATTTTCAATAATTGGCAATGATTTGTTAAGTCAATGTGTGTTGTGGGGAAAGAGAAGTGAAGGCAGGGAGAGGAGGTGGGGAAATGGAATGTGGTTCTTTTCTTTGTTTTTAATTTTTTTTAACGTTTACTTTATTTTTGATAGAGAGAGAGAGCATGAGTGGGGAGGAAGACAGAGACAGAACCTGAAACAGGCTTCCGGCTCTGAGCTGTCAGCACAGAGCCTGACATGGGGCTCAAACCCACGAACCGTGAGATCATGACCTGAGCTGAAGTCGAATGGTTAACTGACTGAGCCACCCACTCTAAGTTGATATTTTTTGCCAAGCAATGTGGGGACTCATTAATAATGTAGAGGATTTTCTGAGACAATTTCTATTTTTATCACTTTTGTCCATTATTTGTCATTTACCACGTTACATGCTTAGTGTAACCGAACTGAGAAGCAACAGATGCCCCCGTCTCTCGGCTCTGCTCCAGCACCTCAGAGGAAGCCGCTAGTGGTTGAGAGCTTGGTCTATAATCCCCCCTCTTCAACTACCTTAGTAAATGACTCATTTTCAGAACTGCTTTAAGTAAGTACAGGCCTAGGCCTTGATATACTACAAAACTGCTGAGAAAAATAATTTAAAAACATTACTAAAAATAATATGAGAGACAGACATGTAACAGAAATCTCTAGATGGGAAAAATCTTTTTAAAATTGCTGTGATTTGTACAATAACTGGTTTTCCCCATGCTCTGTATTTTTGTCCCTTCAACATTTTTAATATCTTGAAATTGGAGCCCTAAATCTATTTGCCTGAGAGAATTAAAAAATGAGACTCGATTACTATATTAAAAAAAAAGAACATTTCCTGACATAGGAATGATATTTTTGTGAAAGGTTGTATAAAGCCCTTTGAAAAACTTTGTGTTTTTTTCAAAGGGAGGCGAGGTTATCAGTCACTATAGAGCAGCCTAACGTTCTTCACGCATGATTGACATTGGCTGAAACCCAGAAGAAAGACAAGTCAGCAAACCAGGACTGAACCAGTCAGTGCTCTCAGGGCTGTCCTTGAACTTCTCTGTCACTTATATTCCCTCCTAACCCTGTTTTGCCCTAATGTTTTAGCATTTGTGCACCACTCAGTTTACAAAGTGATTTCCTACCTATTTTCTTATTTGATCCTTGAACTTCCCAAGAGATACGTGCTATTGTTCTTGTGGTGACTGTTAACTTTCATTTCTCAGATGAAGAAGCTGAAGCTCAATGAGCTTAAATGTGACTTGTCTGAGGTCATATGGTCAGTTAGCAAAAGGACTTCTGCCTTCACATCTCTTGCCTTTTCCTCAAAGCAATGTTGACTCCAGATAAGAAACCCCACATCCTAACCTCTTGACATTGTCATTAAAACCCTCAACAACCTGTAAGGAAAAATTAGACAAGGTAATTTGTAATTTTCTCATGCAGCTAATGCAAAGTGTCCAGTGTGTCTAAGGTGTCTTCAGAGATGTGGAATGGCCTCGCCTGAGGGAGAAGCATATGCCTGCGGCCTACATCTGACTCTGCACCGTCCTGGTGCCAAGCCCTGACTGGGGCCCTGGATGCCGTGTTCTGCATGAGCCCAGTGCCTCGAGAAGGCACAGAGGTTTCCCACAGCTGGTTTGCTAACACCACTCACCCCACTGTCTCTCTTCCCTTGGTCTACTCCTTGTTCACACCACCCTGTAGCCAGCCGGAAAGATGGATGAGGGCAGTGACGCTCTAGGAACTTTCCAAGGCTTTATTGAATTTAATGCAGGTCTGGATAGAGGGGAGGCCAAAAGTTAAGACCCCCCCAGGCCATCTTGGAAGGTATGGCAGGTTTAAGCGTTCAAGTGGTCTGGCTCATTAGCTCTATTTGTGCACACGGCTGGGAGCAAAGCATTATGGGAAAGACAGTGAAAAAATACAAGACGGGGTCAGAGAGAGTTGAGTTTGAATCCTGCTTTTGCCACCAAATAGCTAGAAACATCCTAAGCTTTGAGATTCCCTTTTATCAGGAAGGTGAAATGGAAGTAGTATTACCTGCCATTCCTGATGTTTAAGGTTGTAATGACTCAAGGAAAAAAGGTTTGTGAAAGCACTTTAAAACCTCTAAAGTACCAAAATAACATCTGTTTGAGTTTTTGGTGTTAGGGGTGGTTTGTCTTCCAGATAGCAATCTCTGCTCATAAAAATCTTCCGCAGCATGGAGACACTGATACAAGCACAGGGCTCCTCTCCATTCCCTCATCATCTGTGTGCGCCTTTAGACAGCTCCCCAGGGAATTCCTTCCTCCTGTACTTACTTGAGTCCTTTCCCTGATGACTTACCTTAGCACCAAGCTTTGCTCCTCCTTCCCAAGTAGTCTGAAAGCACCCTGACAGAGACCCACTTGAAGGATGAGAAAGTAACTGCAGGGTGAAAATGAGTCTGCCTTCTGTTCCTCCTAATTTTAGTAACACTGTTCAGACTGCCAATCTGACAGTTACTAAAGTTGAGGTCTGTGTCAAGGACTGGATTTTTGCTCCCCACTGTGTATTTTCTTTTCTGTAACGATAGGGCTTTCAGCTGGGAACATGGCTGCCGAATTAAAGAGCACAGCTCACAGCCTCCTTTAGGTGTGGCCACGTGACTAAGTTCTGGCCAATGGGAGGTAAGCAAAAGCGATGTGTGCAAATTCTGGGACATAGGCTTGAAGGCAAGGAACACAAATTCTCCCCTCCTTTGCCCCTCCTACTGGGTGGAATGCTGATGTGGTGGTCGTCATACCACAAGATGGAAGCCATGCGTTAAGGATGGTCAATAAGACATTGGAAGCAGCCTGGATCTCTGACCCTGCTAAGCCACTCTGCCTTTGGTATAAGAGAGAGAAACGCATTTTTCTCTGGTTTAAGCCACTATATTTGTGAGTCTCTTGTGATGGCAGCCTGGCAAATATCATAACAGAGATTATAAGACAAATAGTTTGAAGTCTACAGCCTTATACATTTTGAGCTTGGGAAGTTCCACAGCTGCTCTAGATCTAAAATAGGAAAAACTCACAGGTGTTCTCCTATGGCTTCCTCCATCTGTGTCAGTGTTCGCTATTATTACTACCATTGTTGTTGTTGTTATCACCATTAACATTGCCTTAAATAAACCAGGGGATATAAGCAGGAGCAACAATAAACAGATAGGTTGGGTCTCATCAAAATTTAAAACTTTTGATCATCAAAGGACATTATCACGAAAGTGTGAAGACAACCAACAGAAAAGGAGAAAATATTTGTAAGTCATATATCTGATAAGAGTCTAGCATCCAGAATATATAAGAAATCCTTACAACACAACAACAGAAATATAAACAACCCAATTAAAAAGTGGGTAGAGAACCTGAATAAACATTTATTCCTCCAAAGAAGATATACCAATCAATGGCAACCAGTCCCACCATCATTAGTCATTAGGGAAGTGCAATCAAAATCGCAGTGAGATTTGCACCCACGCAAAGAGCTATAATTTTTTAAAAAGGGGAAAGAGCAAAGTGTTGGCTAGGATGTGGAGAAATTGGGAGTCCTGTACACTGATGGCGGGAATGAAAGGGATTTAGCTCCTGTGGGAAACAGGTGGGCGGGTCCTCAAAAAGTTAAACTATAGTTCTCAGCTCTCCTACTCCTAGAACTGAAAACAGGCACTCAACAAATACATGTACACGCATGTTCATACCAGCATTATTCACAATAGCCCAAAGGGGGAAAAATGCAAATGTCCATCAGTGGATGCGTGGATGAACGCACAGTGGCATACCCATTCAATTCATTCAGCTGCAAAAAGGAACGAAGTACCAACACATGGATGAATCTCAAAAGCATCATGCTAAATGAAAGCAGACACATAAAGATCTCATATTGTATGATTCCATTTATAGGCAATATCTAGAATGGGTAAGTTCATGGAGACAGAAAGTAGACTGGTGATTGCCAGGGGCAGGGGGAAGAGGACTAGGGAGTCACTGCACAATGGGGTTTCATTTGTGGGTGACTGGAAATGTTTTGGAACTAGACAGACATGATAGCCGCACAACATTCTAAGTGTACTAACTGCCACTGAGTGGTTCACTTTAACATTAAAATAGCTAATTTGGTTACATGACTCTCACTTCAGTTAAAAAAAAAAAAAGCCATAGGGCCCCAAAGCAATAGTAGTGTTGCTTGTTTCCAGAAAGGCCCCTGACCATGCAGGGGTCTGCTTGAAACAAGAATGTGAACCATCTTCGCAACTGGGCTGCTAGGAGCACCTCTCCTCCCCCCACCCCCAGAAGAAGTGCTCCTCCTCCCCCCAGCCGTTCATTAGGCTCTAACCTGCTCCTTGTCAGGTAGCATTACTGGTACATGTATCCAGGGACCGGGCATGCCCTTGCTCTTCCTGATTCCTTATTTATTATGCTAATGAGAACAAGCCCCAGCTCTGAGGCAGAAACTCCAAGATGGATATTCAGGCTGTATCCAGGGGCAGGTGGTTGGCATGGGGTGCTACGGAGGAACTCAAACCGACAGGTCTGGCTTCAAACCCAACTTTGTCACACGCTTGCTCCATATTCTTGAGAAAGTTGGTTATTCTGAGACTGAGTTTTCTCACTTTAAAATGGGACTAGTGGCGCCTGGGTGGCTCAGTCGGTTAAGCGTCCAACTCTTGATTAGGCTCAGGTCATGATCTCACGGTTTGTGGAATCAAGCCCTGAATAGGGTTGTGTACCGACGGCACAGAGCCTGCTTGGGATTCTCTCTTTCTCTCACTCTCCCTCTGCCCCTCTGTTCTCTCCCTCTCTCTCTCTTCCTCTCTCTCAAAATAAACAAACCTTAAAACATATAAAAAGGGACTAAATAATATTCTCCTTACTTCATTTCAATATCTAGAAACTGATTGCTTCTCAGCACCTCCCTTGCTATCACCCCAGTTCAACCCACATTTCTCTTTTCCTTGGTTAATGCGATGGTCTCCTAACTAGTCTCCCTCCTGCCTTTGCCTTCTTTCCAACCTATTGTGATGCTGACATAAGACTGGTCCTTTCAAGCATAAGTCAGACTATGTCGCTCCTCTGCTCAAAACCCTCCAGGGCCCTCATCTCATCAGGGGAAAAGCCAAGTCATCACATTGACCTTCAGGGTCCTCCATGAGGAGATTCTTGCTTCCACTCTTGCCATCATCCCTCCTGGCTCACTCTGCTCTACACCCAGTGCTCCTTTCTGTTCTTGGTTCGAGGCTTTTTTACTTGCTATTCTCTCTGCCTGCAAGGCTGTTCCTGCCCGAGGCAACTCCAGATCTCTGTCAAATGTCATCTGACCAGCAAAGTCTTTCCACTCTGCCATTCCCTATTCCCCTATGCTGCTTAGTTTCTATTTAATATTACAATTACAGTTAGCACCATTCAACATTTAACACCAAACATATTTTTGTTTATTCATTTGTTCTTTTTTACATTTTTTAATGTTTATATATTCTTGAGAGAGAGAGACAGAATATAAGCAGGGGAGGGGCAGAGAGAAAGGGAGACATAGAATCTGAAGCAGGCTCCATTCTCTGAGCTGTCAGTACAGGGCCCAATGCAGAGCTCGAACTCACGGATCACAAGATCATGACTTGAGCTGAATCCGATGCTTAACCCATTGAGCCACCAAGATGCCCCATCATTCATTTGTTTTTTATTTGTTTCCCCCTAAAATGTAAGTTCCATGAACTGTTGTTTTGTTCACTGCTATATCCAGAGTGCCTAGAATAGTGCCTGGAACATAGTAAATGGTCTATAAATGTTTACTGAATGAATGAATGAATGAATGAATGAGTTCTTTGAAGATAAAATAAGGTGTATTATACAAATACTTTCACAAGCATTTTCTTATTTGTATCAAAATGAAATTCATTTCAACAAGGTCTACATCAATAGGACTTGTGATAGAGAAAATAAATAACGAAAATGAAAATTTTCACCATTCAGAAAACTTTCATGAACCCCAAAGGATATTTTAAGATCTGACACAGCCTCCGTTTTTGGCCCCTCATCATTAATAATATTCCCAGAACTCATTTTATCAACCCTAGCGGAATGAACTTCAGAGGAACAGCTTCCTGATAGGAGCGAGTTGAAGGAGCCTGTGTATTTCATAGCCTGTGTGGGATTTTACGGACATATCAAATTGGCTTTTTATTTGCTACCGCGAAATTAAATTAGGAATGAAAGTAATTTGGTTCGATGAAAATAAAAAACTAAACTCAAAGTAGGGGGAAAAAGGCCAAATCACACAGAGGTCGGGACTGCCAGGAAGGTTCCTCTTAAAGTCTTATAAATAGAAGGTAATTTCTAAAATGTCAAGGGTTTCTCGGCTCAATTAAAATTATTTGTGGCACAAACGGTTGAGACCAGGGAGTGCTTTACACCATGGAAATGCAGTAACAAGAATAAAAAGCAACTAGGCTATTGTTGTTCAGGAGAAGTCTTATTTAAATGTTGAAGAATTTCAATCATGTCGGATGCCAGAAAGGGCCAGTGATAAAGGGAAGTGGAGCTGTTTGCCCTCACATTCCTTTCCTCCTGCTCCCACTTAGAAATAGGAAACAGCCAAGAGCCATTTTGCAATCGAAACAACTTCATTTCCCATGTCCATTCGGAGGAAAGAGCCATAACTCAACGCATACACATTTAGGACAGGTTGGGGAGGGCTGTGATGCCGCAGCCCTGAGCTAAGAGCATATAACTTCTTTCTAAATGTGTTTTGGACTCGGTGGCTGTCATCTACTAAAGGATGAATTTTGCAAATATTATGAACTTATCCATTTGGGAAGCAAAAACAAATATTGGACAGACCCAGCTTTTGTCATAGATAAATAGTTCTTTACATAGCAAGCCCAGGAGTGTTCAGAGCAACCTTGCAAAGTCCAATGAAGTGTCAATTGAAGCCAGAGGCGTTATCATTTATTGTCAGCATGGACTGTCACCACTTACGACCATAATCGGAAAAATTACTGATGATTGATACCGACGGCAATGATGATTACTCTTGCAATAAGCTTAATTAAAATAATGAAGTGTTATTGCATGTGACTGAATTGTGGCACGGGCGAGATAATGTGTACGTGCCACGAAGAAGCCACCAGCCAGCGTGGCGTTCGTATTGCAATCCTGACACAACGGGGAAGGATTGTATGTGACTCCCGTGGTCCCCTCCCTTCTCACTTAGGCCCAAAGTTGCTCATCCCTCCCCCCCACACACACACATAATTGCTGGAAGAAATGCAGTGATAAGATATCATTTCAGCAGATGGTTGGGACTGTCTCCTCCTGACTGGCCTTCTCACAGAGCTGCTTACAAACTCACCGAGGTGGCAGGTTAAGCCATATACTTTCCCACCGCGGGCCACCTACCCACTCAAAGGTGCGAGGAACGCTGCTGGCCTCCTGGCACGCGCGCTCAGAAAGTTCATTTTCCTTCCAGAGCTTCTTGCTGCTTCCTTTTCCTCGGAAAAGTCTCCTCCAGCACCGGGGATGTGGGGGAGACAGGAGGAGAAAGAATAAAAACCGTCGAGGGACTTTGGAGCCGCCCAGAAGGCCAGCCTCAGACCCAGTTCTGTGTCCATTTCATATAATTGGCGAGGGCCTTAAAAACCCAAACAGCTCTCATCCAGTGTGGGAAGATCAAAGGGACATTTACTTACTCACTTAGCTTAGAAAAAATAAAACACCCAGCGCGAATTGTGGGCTTTTAACTATCTTGTGAGACCAAAAACCTAATCAGAGTGCCGAGGACTATAAACATGTAGGAAGGGAAGCAGACAGTCATTAAAATCTGATTATGAGCCCAGCAGCACCGATAGGGCCTGATGGCCCACCTTCCTGCAGAGGAATCCGGTGAGAGAGCAGGGCGAGTGAGCAAAATTGGCCTTGAATGTCTTTCCGATACATATGGAAGACTGTGGAGCCATACAGACCACGACAACTCGCCTCCTTTCGAGAGAAAAACTGGCCTCTGTTCTTCATGGAATGTTTTTCCTTCTTCTTACTCACAAAACACTCATTGTGTATCAATCATAGAAAAAAGCAACCCCTCTCATAGCGTATTAGAGCAACCTGATCTGGCTGTTGGGAACTGGGATTTGTTTCATTTATCCAGCAAATATTGATCGAGCATTTGCCATACGGCAGGATCTGTTCTGAGGGCTGAGACACGACAATACCAAGACAGACAGAGACCCTTGCCCTACTAGAGCTTACGTTCTAGGGGCGCCTGGGTGGCTCAGTCGGTTGAGCGGCCGACTTTAGCTCAGGTCATGATCTCGCGGTCTGTGGGCTCGAGCCCTGCGTTGGGTTCTGTGCTGATGGCTCGGAGCCTGGAGCCTGCTTCGGATTCTGCGTCTGCCTCTCTGCTCATGTTCTGTCTCTCTGTCTCTCAAAAAGAAATAAACATTAAAAAAAATAGAGCTTACGTTCTAGTAGAGAGAGATATACACGACAAACACATATGCAAAATATGTGTATATCAGACAGGGAAACAAATGGTAGAGAGTAAGGATAGAAAGTGTGTGTGGGTTGGGCTTCAGTTTTGGACAGCACAGCCAGGAAAGACTACACACAGAGGAGGCACTTGAGCAGACACATGGGGAAGTGCTTCTTGGAACAACCAGGATTGGAATCAAGAAGAAATATCAGGGCAAGTTATCGAAAGCAGGGGCAGGACTGGCGTTTCTGGAACGCCACCCCGTGACAGGCATGATGTCAGCTGGCCTCTTATGTTATCTCTTTAATGTGCCTTCTGTTGGCACCCATTGAATTGCAGTCACTAATGCATTCTTGTGAAAAGAGGTCAAATGTACATAGGCCAGTGGCTCTGTGTCTGTCACCCCAGCTCTGAAGTCCTCTGGGCACCTAAATGAATCAAAGGAGTCATTCTTGGATTAAGGTCTTGCCTGCAGCAGAGCAAAAACACACATTTCCGGGACCCACTACCTCCAATCTATTAACTTTTTTATCGATTGTATTATCCTTGTCACTGGTAACATTGCGGACGGGATAAGTCTTTGTCGTGGGGGCAGTTGTGCATTGTAGGATGTTTAGCAGCACCCTGGCCTCTACTCAGTAAATGTGAGCAGCACCCCCCAAGCTATAAGATGTCCCCAGACTTTGCCCAGCGGGCAAAATCACCCAGTTAAGAAACTGTGACCTAATGTAAACTGAATTAAGTTTGAAAATACATGTTTTTAAGATAAACTCCAGAAACCTGAGCACCGATTCAGTGGCACTCCTTCGGCCACCGTTTGGCAAGCCCTTCCAATGATCCAGAGGTAACTGGTGGATCTCTTCATTGCCTCCCACCCATCTCCTGCCACCTGCCCATACATGGAAAGTCCCTCTTCTTTGGCCTGCCTGTCACCAGTGTGTCCTTGCCACACCCTGTCCATCCTCTACACAGTTTCTACAATGAGACCTGCTGCTATTACTCTTCTTTTGAAAAGTCTTCCACAGGGGCGCCTGGGTGGCTCAGTCGGTTGAGTGTCCGACTTCGGCTCAGGTCATGATCTCTTGGTCTGTGAGTCGAGCCCCACATCGGGCTCTGTGCTGATAGCTCAGAGCCTGGAGCCTGCTTCGGATTCTGTGTCTCCCTCTCTCTCTGCCCCTCCCCCACTTATACTCTGTCTCTCTCTGTCTCAAAATTAAGTAAACATTCGAAAAAAATTTTTTTAATAAAAAAAAAAAAAAAAGAAAAGCCTTCCACAGTCTTATAGAATAAGATCCTGATGCCCGTCATGATAGGCGGATCTCTCACAGTCTGGCCTCACCCTCTTGGCTAGTCTCATCTCCATGGTTCACTGCCTCCAACTCAGGCTCCAGCCTTCCCGTTTAGTCTGTGTGTCCCAAAGGAAGTCATGCCTCCTTGCCCTGACCACACTCTCCTCTCTGCCTCTGCTCCATCTCCTCACTGTAAGTAGCAAAGACTTACTTGTCCCTTAAAGGCCAGCTCCGATTGCATCTTTTCAGCTAAGTCTTTCCCAACATTCTTCTCAACTCTTTCAGTACATTGTTTTGAGACATACATTCCCATAGCACTTTGATCATGCTTCTGCTACTGCATTGTCTCAGCTCATCTTTCCATCCATCCATCCATCCATCCATCCATCCATCTATCCATCCGTCCATCCATCCATCCAGCCAGCCAGCCAGCCAGCCATCTATCCATCCATCCATTATTCCAACTAACAAATGTCTTCTGAGTACCAACTATGTGACAGGCACTCTTCTCGATCTAGATGTAAACAAATCTGACAAAAGGTTCTGCATTCACTGAGCTTATGCTCTAGATGGGGAGCTCGAAAATAAATAACTAAATATATGTCAGATGGTCACGGTGCCAGGTGCTACACGAGGTTCTGGGAATAGGAATGAACTAGGCCCAATCTCTGCTTTCAAGGGGTTCGTGGCCAGGGGGCCAGGTTGGGGGAGGAGTGGGGTAAGAGTCGAGACAGGAGCAGTGGGGGCTTTCGGGCAAAGCAGGAAAGAGCACACTTACTGTGCCCAAGTATAAGGGGTCCCCAAGGCCACAGAGGGGTCAGTGAGACATGCCGAAAAGCTTGGAGAACATTTTGAGAGGTTTAGGTTAAGACATTTACAGGGTGGAATGTATCTCAGGGAGGCCCAGCCTCCAAGGTAAGAAAAAGAGTCCTAGAAATGGTTAGATGGAATCCACATCCAAATTTACCTCAGGTGGGGATGCCTGGGTGGCTCAGTCAGTTGAGCACCAACTCCGGCTCAGGTCAAGCCCCACGTTGGGTTCTGTGCTGACAGCTCGGAGCTTGGAGCCTGCTTCTGATTCTGTGTCTCCCTCTCTCTCTCCCCCTCCCCTGCTTGTGCTGTTTCTCTCTCTCCCCAAAATAAATAAACATTAAAATAAATTCAAATTTACATCAGGCTAGAATTTTTTCCTTTGCTTCACAGTCACTTGAAGATAGGACTGGAAACCCCGAAGGCCACGCCCCTGGTTCACCCCTTGCTCTTGAACCCCTGTGCTCTTTCGGTGGGACTTCCTGCTGACAAACCGACAAACACCTCAGTCCTTCCTAGGATAGACCTCTTGTGCACATAAGGTCAGACAAATTTTCATAATGCTACCCTCGGGGGGATATCCAGGGATAATAAAGGTTGTCTCCCAGGCCTCCTGCAAAGCCAGAGGTAAACCAGAATACACAAAATAAAAAGCCCAAAGTCATTTCAAGAAGTTGACATGAAATCAACAAAAAGATCTCGAAGGTTCTCACTTGCGCTGTTTTACACAGCTTGTCTGCCAGGGCTTCAGGGATTCGTTGACTTTCCTTCCCTTGAAATAGTTAATCTTTGCAACCAACGTTCCAATTGGGAGGCTTAAACTGGGGATCAGCTCACTCTGTGTGTAGGTCATTTAAGAGCTCAGTCTCATCTTTGAAATATAGATTAGCCAGAGAGTATGAGTTCAGCATTTCTATGTAATGTTGTTTCATTGATCCTACAGGCCAACTGGACATGGCTTCAGATGGATACCTAAAAATTAGTTTTAAAACTTTCCCATCTTTTAATATTTTATAACCTGTCAGAAAATCAATTATGGACTCTGCCCCCTTTCAGTGCTTGGTTTCATAGGAGCCGATGTTTAACCAAAGTGAGTTTCTTTCCTTTCCTTTACAAAAAGCAATGGACAAGTTCAGAGTGAATGATGACTTGAAGGAAATTCTTGGATTTGTAAAGATTTAGAGATGAATTGAAGAGCTTTGACCTGCCAACTCCAGGGCTTGAGTTTCTCTCCCATGCAATAGCCAGAGATGTGCTTCCCCAGCCACTGGGAAAGATCAGGGATCCAGCGGTTAGTGCTGGATCCAGCCGTAACTTGAACTTGTCAAATATCTTCAAGCCCAGGGAATCACCAAGGGCTTTCTCTAAAACCTATCCCTCCTCTTATGTACATGCATATACATGGAGCATCATGGTTCAGGTTTAAAAATATTTTTAAACCTCGGTGGCTCAGTCAGTTAAGCATCTGACTTTGGCTCAAGTCATGATCTCACAGTTCATGAGTTCAAGCCCTGCGTCAGGCTCTGTGCTGACAGCTCAGAGCCTGGAACCTGCTTTCAATTCTGTGTCTCCCTCCCTCTCTCTCTCTCTCTCTCTCTCTCTGCCCCTCCCCTGCTTATACTCTGTCTCTCTCTCTCTCTCAAAAATAAGTAAAAACATTAAAAAATATTTTTCCACTTTTTTTGGAATAGAGGAGGATTTAAAGGAAATAAAAACATTAGGAGACATGCCAGAGTGATTTTTTTTCTTTGTCTTTTCAGTATTCTATAAAATTTCTAATATCAAAATGTATTAATGTTATATGAAGAAAATTTAGAAAAATAACAAAGTCACACCAACATAACACCAAGAACCAATATGGTGAAAGAAAGTAGAATTAATTCCAGCATCAGGTCAACAATAAACATTGCAACTTCCACATCATGGGAGTTCTTGAAGAAAATATACATGCACCAATCACTAGTGAATGGCCATATCCATCACAATGAAGTATAATTTGTCCCGTGAAAAGAGGTGCGTGAAGTATCTGTGTTCAAGATACTTGGGGCAAGGACTGAAATGGAGAGGCAGATGCTTAACCAACTGAGCCACCCAGGTGCAAAAAAAAAAAAAAAAAAAAAAAAAGAATTGGGGCAAGGAATGGGAGAAAGGAGTGAGGAAGAGAGAGGAGAAAAGAATAAAGGGCTAGGAGGTGCCTGGGTGACTCTGTAGGTTGGGTGTCCGACTTCGACTCACTGTTCGTAGGTTCAAGTCCCATGTCAGGACAGCTCAGAGCCTGGAGCCTGCTTCAGAGTCTATGTCTTCCTTTCTCTCTGCCCTCCCCCACTCATGCTCTGTTTTTCTCTGTCTTTCTCAAAAATAAATAAGCATTAAAAAAAAAGAATAAAGGGCTAGGAAGAATGGGGACAAAAAGAAGAGAGGAAGAGTCAAAAGAAGAAAGTGAAGGGAGTCAGACAGCTGTAGAACTGGTAACGAGTGGGATTCCTTGAGGAGATTCCAGCTTGCCTCACGCCCAGCCCACGTTCATGGCCGTAAAGTAGCAGCAGTACAATACCCTTCGTCCCTAGTAGTATCTATGGCACAACTGAATGTTATTCTTTAAACGGAAGTAAAACACTCGTTCTCTTTGTTATGCTGATGTTAATAACCAGAAGAGGCCTGGGAGAAAAACACCCACAAGAGGCTGCCTTTGGAATGTTAGCTGCAGCTCACACAATAGGGACACCAATTACCTGCCTCTCTTTTCCACTTTTAGTAAACTGTAGTCGGAAAACCAGCAGCCAGCATGCCAGACACCAGCAGAATCTTTTGGATCTCCCAGTGGCTAAAAGCCTGGGCAGTCTTGGGAGGAAGGGGATGTGTTCGGCTTAGGCACAGGGAGACTCCCGTGGCTGCTGGAGGAAGGCACATGGGGTGGAGGTTGGGGTGGGGAATATGCCGAATCACAGTGAACCTGAGTTTACCTAACAGATTAACCAAAGAGTATGTTCAGTTTCTGCTTTGTATCCTTCCCCTGCTTGGCTCTTGGGAACTCATTATTTCTTGTTCACCACATTTACCAAATTTGTCAAGTCTCCAAAATGTGTCACCAGGCAAATGAACCCAATCTGTGTCTCTCCACCGAGTGGAAGGAACCGTATTATTTTCTTATTCCCATTTGGCAATGGCATTTTAACTTGGCTGGGGAAATGTCTAACCAACCTCCTACTTGTTAGTTACAGAGGTACCTTGACATCAGATGGACCAGGTAGGACCTTGAGCAAGTTAATTTACCTCTCTCTACTTGAGTTTCCTCACCTCCAAAATACGGAAGATGATAGTAGTACCTGTCTCAGGGAGTGGTTGCAAGGATAACCCATGTTCCTTAGAAAAGTACCCAGTGCGAGCTCGGGGGTCTGTGTACAATATTATTATTTCAATCGTTAAACATACTCTTGGCCCCTGTTGTGTGCCAGGTACCATGCTGAACACCAGATATGGAAAAATGAGGGTGTCTTTGGAGATTATATCCCAGAGGAGTCATAATAAAATCATAACAAAAATAACAATAACAGCTAAGATTTATTGGGAGTATCTAATTTGTTCTTCCTAATAGCCTTACAAGGCCGGTAAGAATATTATTTATAGGAGAAGACTCCACAGGCTTAAAAAGTTCACACAGCACAGCTGGTAAGTGGCAGAGCCTGGGCTGGAACCAGCCTGACTTGGCTCCTGAGTCCTAAGTTTTAACCACGTCTTTCTGTCATTTTAGGGGAACGTGGGCCACTTTCAGATAACGGTCATGGTTCTAGGGAGCAATATATCCACCTTGTCCCTTCAAAGAATCATTGCCCTGTCTCCCACTTCTTTTATGCCAGGCACTGAGTTTTTGGGTAGCCGCTCATTTAACATGATAAAATTCAACTACCCAGCGTAAAACATTCTCCCCCCGCTGGTCAGAGGAACAAGTCAGCGTCTGAAAGAACATTTAACATTGTTCAGCTTGGCCTTCACGCTGAGAGATGGCACACATCTCGAGGCCTACCCTGAGCCAATCACTGGAGAATGGCTTAATTGGTTAATCATATAAATTACAATCACTTAATCATTTTAATCACCATCAGCCAATTAGCTCAGAGTTATGGGCTCTGAGGTAACAGTTATGCAAATGTTTGTTCCACTGTAGGCTATTAACAGCCATATTTTCTCGATCAAGCTGACAGAGACTGATAGGTGGGGGAAGAAAAGGAAAGTGAACATTTGTTTAGTTTAAACTTCTTTCCTGTTGGGTTGTAACGAGGCATTCAGTGAGAAGCACCACGCATGCGCATGCGAGGTGATTTCTTTATCTCATTCAATGTGAGTGTGCCCAGTGGATATGAGGGTCCCCCCCACCCCCACCTCAAGGGAAGTGCAGGTGGTGGAGACAGGAGGAAGGACCCACTGAGAAACTGTTGAATCTGGACTGAGTTTAGCATGCCGCTACTGAAAGTGGTGGCTTTACTGATGGCCCAGTGTGCTGTCCTGTCACAGCTGAGGAAATTAAGAACCAACATGGGGACATACTTTGCTGCTGCCTTTCCTCCACTAGGCAACAGGGAATGTCCACTAATAATGCAAGAGGGCTAGGTCAAGTTCGAACGGAGCATCTGTCTGTACTTAGTCATTATCATCTGTAATAAAACTACGTAATAACCATCAAGAATACATAACAGCCCTGGAACGAGAAGTCATTATCACTGGACCAGACACTGCGAAGACTACCTGAGACGCTGGTGATGTGGACGTAAACGAGTTGTGTATATCCAGTTCCTGGTTTAGTGCCTGGCGCATGATAGCTGTTCAAGAAATACTTGTGAAGGAACGAATTAATGGTGGCCAAATGCAAATCTCAGAGTCGAGGAAATCAAGGAGTTCTAATCTGTTTAACGTGACTGAGCAGTGCAAACACGTACATGCATGCATGCGTAGGACAGCTGGCCTCCGTAGGGCCGCCTTCTGCTTGCTTTGACCTCGCACAGCCCCCAGTGTAATAGAGCTCTCCACCTGATGGTCAAAGGAGCGGACCGGCTCATTTGCCAGCCTTCGGTCGTAATATTTTCCAGTGCCATGACAGCAAAGAACAATCAGAATCTCAAAGATAAGAACTAAGCTTGTCAGGAATGCACAGGAATTAACATGATTTTGTGGTCCCCAGATGATAACTTTGTGCTTATGGCAGTCTAGTCTTTCTTCAAGGAAGATTTTAACTGTCCCCAAGACTTTGTCTGCCCTTGCTGGTCAGTTGAGCCTAGGGTTGGGGTTGGATCCTCCCCACCATTTCTCAGACAAACACACACACACACACACACGCATATTCGTCACAAAAATGGATTAATTCATTTAATGATACATATTGAACTTCTATTGGGCGCCAGAGATCATGCAAGGAACTAGGTAAACAGCATTGCACAGCAAAACACTTGTGATATGATGGCAAAGTGTTGTCAGACGCAGACAGGAAAGGCCAACTATTGAAGGCTGACAATAAGCCTATTGAAGGAGAACTTCCTGAAGAAGGTGGGGTTTGATCTGAGGAGAAACTGGATGGACAGAGAGATGAAAGTAGGGAATTTCAAGGAGAAAATTAGTTTGGCATCCCAAAAGAAGTCTAAGGAATATTCATGTCACTAATGTAGTGACAGTTTTTTTTTTAAAGGCTTTCTATTTTCCAAGTTAGTAGTTTTTAACTGCCTGAAAGGAGTGACTGGCCTTGTTTGGACTTGTTTGCAGAGGGAGTGCCCAGTCCTTACCCACAGGCCGATGGGTCAGTAAGTGTTTCTTGGCGGTCGCCGCCTGTTTGACCTGAGCCAATGCCATTTCCCCTCTTGCTTGCCTTGCTTTTCTCTTCCTCCCACAGGAAAAATGGTATTGACCTAACCTACCACTGTTGTGAGGAAAAACTGATAAAAAAAACATGGAAACACACTTCAGAGAGTGAAGAACTGCTGTAAAAAATGCCTAACAATGAGTACGCTTAGCCTACTGCGACACAGAAAACAATGAGGAGAAATGGAAAATTGGACAAAAATCATATAAAGAGGTTTTAAAGATTTTTCTTCCTTCTGCATTTACAACATTCTATTATTGACTTTAGATTTTTTTCTTGCACTTAATTCGTCAAAATCCCGGGGAACACTGTCTAAAATCTTTCTATCGGTCAGACACAAGCCAGACAGAGTCCATGTTCCTAGAGATATTGAACCACTCCCAACTTCTGTTTTTAGTTTTCATACATACTAAGTTTGCACGACATTCATTTGCCCTTGTAAACATGAGGTCATCTTATTTGTCTCTGGGGATCCCCCCACCTTTTCTCCAAAATAAAATATAGGTCCCTGGCTCCCTGGCGGGCTTGTTTAATGAGGGCTTGTTTAATGAGGACACTTCGGTAGGACCGATCTCTTCAAAGAGATCTTATAAAGTTAGAACAGCAAGTTCAAAACTAATTCCGACTCCAGCACCTATGAGATGTGGTCAGGCCATATGCCCAGTTTGGTTCAAATTCCTCTTACCTTTCATGTTTCAGGATGGAGTTGAAACTTAACTAGGCATTTCCTAGACTCTAAGCCCAACTTGATTTATGTCATATAGGATAGTTTGTGTCTTAGTTTGAGTTTTCCCAGAAGTAGACACAGAGACAAGGGTTCAAATGCAAGTAATTTCTTTGGGAGGGGCAGGGAACACTAGGAGGGGAGAGGGGAAGCAATACAGGGAAGGTGGCCAATAAAAGGTGAGTAATGAAACCAACTGTGTCCCAGTGAGTGACTGGAGCTGAATCTAGGACACATGCCTCAGAACTAGCCTACCAGGCCCTTGAGACACCAACTCCAGTTGGTCATTGGTTGAAGGTGGCCGGAGGAAGCGTCGTTAATTTGGGCCAGAGAGCTTTGCTTAATTCCAGAAAGAGCTCTCAGGCTTGGAGACACAGGAACTGGCGGTGGGACCTCATGCTTGTTCTTGGAGTACACTAACACAGTGAGGTCGGAAGGATGTGGATGGGGCAGGGAGAGTAGCTGCTATGGTTTGAACCGTAACATTTGTACTTTCTTGCTCGAGGGTGCAAGTTGGAGGATGAAGATGCTTCACGGACAGATTAGCGGGCCCTGACCAGGAGACTGCCTCCTTCCTCTAGCAGCTATAAAAAGGGCAAGGTCATGCGGACTCACTGTTGGCAATGTGCCACTATAGTCATTGCTCAAGCATCTGTAAGGGTCCGAAGTGCAGACTTACTACAACACAATTACAAGTTTATCATAGCATGATAATAAATATACGCCAGAATCCAGAGGAAGCTACAAAATGGCCCTTTATTTTTTTCTTTTGGATCATCCACCAGAGAAGGTTGGACCCACTCTAGACCCTGAGAGGGGAGTCATGTTTGGTGGTTTCAGGCCCCTGCCAACGACTGGCACGGTCCTGGTCTATGACACCTAAGTAGAAGTTAGGATTGTGGCTGTGGGGAATACGGAAAAGGTTTTTCTTGCTCTTAGAAGAGATGCCTGGATAAGAACATCATTTTTTTTTTTTTTACTGGAGATCTTAGAGTCTGCTTCTGATACCTGGTACTTCAGCGCCCACTTTGCCGCCACATGGGGTAATCGCTGACAGGATGAAGCAGTGTGGTGCAAAGATGGAGAATCCTTGGGTCCGTGAGCCTCTGAGTTATCAATCCAGAAAACATCCCACCTTCAGACTCTTGTTTTTTCAGTTAAAGATACTTTTGGTTGAGATTCCTTTGGTTTAAGACACTTTTCTGTTACTTATGACTGGAAGAATCCTAAGTGCTATAGTGTCAGCTCACCCAGTAGATTCATTAGAAGTTCTACTTTGTATTAAAGCAATTGAGTGTGGGTCCATACGGACAGATTGGGTTGGAAGCCCATTCCACGATGACTACCAGCTCTTGTGTTTAACTGTCTTAGCTCAGGCTGCCATAACAGAACACCGCAAACTGCGTAGCTTAAACCACAGAAATTAATTTTCTCAAGTTCTGAATCCTAGAAGTCCAAGATCAAGGTGCTGGCAAGATTCCGTGGTTTCTCACGGAAACTTTCTTCCTGGCTTACAGACAGCTGCTTTCTCACCATGTCCTCACATGACCTTTCTTCAGTGCACATGCGCTCCTGGTGTCCCTTCCTCCACTGATAAGGACATCAATCCTTTCGGATTAGGGCCCCATCCTTATGATGTCATTGAACCTTAATTACCTTTCTTTAAAAGATCCCTCTCAAAATACAGTCACATGAAGGACTAGGGCTTTAACATATGAATTTTGGGGGGATACCACTGAGTCTCTGACATGGATCATCTATATGTAAAGGTAGGGAGAAGGACATTCTCCTCGAATGCTCTTGGCTTTTTTGTGTTCATTCTCCATTTACAAGGTAATAACAGTTATTTATTAAGTTATTTATTAAGCTCCTACTACATCACAACTTTGTGTTAAGCATTTTGTACAGATCAGCAGTTTTCAAAATGTAACTCCTGGGGGTCCCCAAGCCCTTTTTGTCCCCCAAGGGATCTGCAAGGTCAAAATTAGTCCCCTAATAATATTAAGATCTTATTTGCCTTTTGCACCGTGTTGACATCTGCATTGATGATACAAAAGCAATAATAGGTATTATTGTGATTGTCAGACATCCAACTGTTACAGAAGAAACATCTCGAGATGGTACCAGTGATTTTTGTCATATGCTTATATTCTGCAGGGTACCAAACTGGGGCAAGCGATGGACCTTAAATACAGCCATACAACTGAGAAGCATTGGAAGTAGGGAAGAACTATTATAAACTCCTGAATTAGACTTTTTAAAAAAATTTTTTTTTAACGTTTATTTATTTTTGAGACACAGAGACAGAGCATGAGCAGGGGAAGGGCAGAGAGAGAGGGAGATACAGAATCCGAAACAGGCTCCAGGCTCTGAGCTGTCAGCACAGAGCCCAACGCGGGACTTGAACTCACAGACCATGAGATCATGACCTGAGCCGAAGTCGGCCACTTAACCAACTGAGCCACCCAAGCGCCCCCTGAATTAGACTTTTAATACACCTGAAAAGTAGCACTGCTGCCGATAAGGGTAATGACTAAAATTCATGCCTATTTCCATTCTTATATATGAAGAGAGAACAAAGTGAGGAAGAACAAATGAAAAATAAGGTGCCTATCTTGATTTTAAGCAAAGAACAGGTTAATCCAGTATCCAACAACCGAAGAGAACGTATGCACGTTTGGTTTCATAACTGCCCATGTATTGTGTACCTGGTAAGGTAAGCTCTGTGACGGCAGGCACTGGTGTGTCTTGCTCATCATGTACCCCAAGTGCCTAGAACAGTCCTTGGCACGTGGCCAGGCCTCAGTAAGCACCCACCAAAAGAAGTGAACAAAAGAGACTTCCTTGCTTTTCTTTTTTACTGCAGTTACTCTGCATCTTTCCGGAAGCCCCAGTACTTTTGTAAATGTGTGCCTTTGCATTCAAAAGCCACCCGATTCAATACAACAAACAACTCCACTCCCACTACTGTACTGGGCCCAGGAGGTATGTGAACAAAAGGCACAGAATGTGCCCTTTAGGAACACTCGGACTCCTGAGCTATTCTGTCCGTGCCTCTCAGACTTTAATGTGCGAACGCCTGGCGACTCTGTTAAAATGCAGACTTTGCTTCCGCGGGTCTGGACCGGGGCCTGAGACCCTGCATTTCTAACACACTCTCAGGGATGCTCACACTGTTGATCGCAGCACTTTGAGGAACAACGCATGCTGGCACACCTGACTGTGGCATTGCATATCGGAAGACGGCTCTGTCAACAGACCAAGTCATAGCCTGATTCCCTTGGCATGTGTCAGCTTAGCTCTGGTCTTGTTACCCCCAGATGTGTTCGAGTCCCAGAGCGCACACTTCCCAGCACCGGCAACCTCAGGGCAGTCGGGATTACCTTCCGGTTCTGCTGAGGTGTGGAAGAGACGAAAGGGCGGTGCCGTCTGGGTGCCGACGGGAGGTACGGCATTCACCTACCTCGCACAGGTGATGGAGCCAGGGCCTCCGAGGATCCCAGGTTCTTTCCCGCTGCTGGAGCCCGCTGCACATAATCTCATCGTGACGTCCAGTGGAGAGATTTCGTAAATCTGCAGGGTAATCATTTAGAATGTAAGTCGTTTAGAATTTAAGTTCTTTCTCACTAAAGAGTGCTCACAGAGGATATGAAACTTAGCAAAATGCAAAGGCTTTTATTTTTCCCCGCATCGCAAATGTGCTTCCTCAGCAGCTAACAACTTTCAAAGGATCTGTCACATTTTGCATAATTAAATCGTAGTCTCAGTGGCAGCAAATCACTGCAGGAACAGCTGGACAGCACAAATAGAACCTGAAGCATGGAGGGGAGAATTCCTTGGTTAGTAGATATCTCTTACATCGGGCTAACTATTCCACACCAGCGAAAGGAAATGGAAAGGAAATAAACTCTCAATTCAGAGCTACCAAAGCAATGTGTCTGGAGCACCAACGGGGGTGATCCCTGCCCTCAGGGAGCCTACGATCTTACGAAGCACAAACCGTCAACAACAAAACAGAGTTCACCCATGGTACGTCGAGAGCGCCACCCAGATGACGATATGATAATTACAGGATGGCTATAAGAAGGGTCATGTGATGGAGTCATTTTGTTTTATTTATTTTCTGACAGAGTCATTTTAAATGAATATTTTCATTAAAAACATTTTTTTTATTTACTTATTTATTTCGAGAGAGACCAAGACAGCGTGAGTGGAGGGGGACAGAGAGAGAGAAGAGAAGAGAGAGAATCCCAAGCAGGCTCCATGCTGCCAGTGCAGAGCCCGACATGGGGCTCGAACCCATGAACTGTGAGATCCTGACCTGAGCGGAAACCGAGAGTCGGATTAACTGACTGAGCCACGCAGGTGCCCTTCATGTCCACTTTCTTAACACTTTGGTCACCCAGCAACACAGGTTCTTCATCCCTTAGGACCGTTCTCCCTCCGAGACTTTGAATTCAGATTCGGTTCCCCATCATATCATCCTTACTCTGCGTTTCCCGAGTTGCACTCTCAATAAGCATCACCAGGACTTCCTCACTTTTCAGACAAGTGTGGCGATTCCTAACATGTAAGAACATTAGACTCTGACTTTCTGGGTTTGTGTGACCTTGGCTAAGCCACCTAATTACACCGAGCTACAGTTTCTTCACCTGAAAAGTGCGGGTAATAATGGTAGCATTTAAGACGGTTGTTGTGAGAATGAAATGAGTCTAGGTGCGTGAGCAGCACTGGCAGAGAAGCATTATGTGGGGGTTTGCTCCATTTGCAATCGCTGCTCCTTATTCTCACACTTCGTCTCTGATTATATGGCTTCCCTTGCTCCCAACAGATGACAGTCAGTCTTCCCTGCCTGCCTTCACGAGGTACAGCCCGGGAGAGCCCTGGAGTCGGTCTTCTCCATTCCCACTGCTAAGATGTCAAGTGTGGTTAGAGGAAGAAGGAGTCGGGAACCCTCTTGCCACGTCTGCCAGGCTCACTCTGATCCCCATTCTTGGGGACACAGGGGTGGGCTGCCAGCCATTGTAAGCCCTTGTGCCCTGGCCATAGCTGATTGGTCTAGGAACAGATTAGCGGCCCATAATGGCCCATTTTTCTGTCTCCCAGAAAGTTGAAATGGAGCCCTTGCTTTGAGCCTGTAGCGGCAGAACTTTGGAGACAGGGCCCCTGACTCCTGCTGCTGAGGCTCAGCTTCCTCACTTCTCTGGGCCCCTGATGAGACATCCCCACTTCTTTCCAATAAATTCTTGTTTTTTTAACACTCTTGCCAGAGGGCGTTTCTACCTTTCACACACCAAAGGAAACTCAACTGAGGGGCCGAGAAACAATGACACCAAAGTCTTCTCCAAAGTCCTGCTACCTAATCTCAGATGGTCCTTCATTGTGGCTTGGCACTTACTTATTCATCTCTTTATGAATTCCCTGGGGAATTCCCCACAGGAGCAACAGTAGTTCGACTCACACGCCATGCCGCCTCTTCCTCTCCCTCATTCTTCAGCTCAATGGGTTCTCAACCCTGGCTGCACACTGGGGCTCCCCGGGGGTGCCTGGGTCCCAGCCCGAGTGATTTGGATGTGATGAGTTGGAGAGCACCCCGGGTGATTCTGATGGGCACCCATGGTTGAGAACCGCTCTGAGACAGACCAAGAATGTCCCACACAAAGTCCTTCAGCATATCTCCACTTACTCATGTTTTCATTTTTTCTAGTCCTTTTCTGCTTCTTCCGGGCTTATGTATCCCTGTCCTAGACAAAGGCCCCCAGTGGTGAAAGGTGGCAGGTCCCCACAGCACCTTAGTTACCCCACTCCTCTTCCTTCCTGCTTCTCCGGACCAGCTCCGCAGAGGAACAGTGGGCAGTCTACAGGCTCCATTGCGCGCTAACCCAAATTAGGGAGACTAAAGAATACATTTATCCTCCTGGGCATCACATGACTCAATGGTCGCCATTAAGAGTTTTTCACGAGTAGAAATGTGCGATCATAATAATAGCAAATACGGGCAAGAGAGCGTACTATAGTAACACCGGGCAGTGTACTGTGCACCCTCCCTAGTATAAACATCGTCTAATTCCTACAGCCCTTCCGTGAGACAAGAACTAGAAGCGCCGCCGCTTTACAAGTGAAGAGACAGCTATGGCGAGGCTAAAGAGCTTGGCCCAGGGCATAGAGCTGGAAAACGGTGCAGCTGGGGTTCAAGGGGATTAATAACAAACATGTAGCAACAGCTCACTGTTTGTTATTTAAGAAACACATACGCGCACGTTTTGTTCTAACTTAAATAGTTCTCTACATATGGTTAATTCTGAGTCCGATTTTTGAAATGGCAGTCTGACCAGAATTTTAAGATTAAGACAAAAATTAAACAGCTGCTGTCCCTTAGCTTAGAACCACTTATTCTGTAGTAATAGCTTTTTTTTTTAATGAGAAAGAGAATGTAGGAGGGTAATTGACAGCATTTTATAGTCTGTGTGAAGGCCAACAATTGTCTAATCTAGCCATGTCATATGCTAATATCGATTAAATTTAATGCTGAGATTTTTCAGCAAGTGGAAAAAAAAATCAATCTATTCGTATCAGCCTAAGAGGGACCATTTATGGAATTCTTGCTGTTTGTAATTGACTGCTGTTAGAACAGACACTGTGTGATGCAGTTGTGCCTGGTGATTATTTTCTCTTTTCCTTAAGAAATTACAAGTTACAGTAGTGCTCGCTAGGAGCACTATTTGCCGAATCAGTCCGTACAGAGGGCAGAATTACCCAATGAGCACCAGCAGGTCGAGGGAGGCTACTGCCGCTTCTACCCTCATAAGTAGTTCACCCAAGTGACAAACAAGCCCTCGCTACCACCTCGCTTAAAAAAGCAATTGACTGCTGCTCAATTAGGCAGAAATGAGACTGTCACTCACTGAGGTGGAGACGTGAGAATTGCCTTATCTGGTTCTCAATAGCAATTTGGGTTTTTGGAAGTTATTTTACAGTTGTAATTACAAAGGGAAATGAAGTCTGCTTTTGCGATGTTACCAGGTGCTCTTCCTTCCATTATAACCCTGATGAATAGCCCCCCAGAGCAAACTCGCTGGCTGCTCTACTAACTGGTTTTATTACGCAAATACCAGATCGAAAAAACATCATTTGATTGCAGTATCTTAAAACCTCGGGAGGTAGCTGGCTGGCCTCATTCAAATCTTTAGGCAAATGATATAAACCATATTTAAAGTCAACAAAATCCTTTTAGGCCAAGAAAACCATTCTAATCTAGACTTTTTATTTAAAAAATAGGTTTTGTGACATAGGTTTCGCCAAGGGCTGAACTCCTCTATGGACTTGGTTCTGGTCCCAGAGAGTCACTGGAGACCAAAGCCATCACATGGCCAACTCCAGGTCCTGAGCTGGCATCAGAGAGAGCAGAACTTCTCCAGGGTTTTGCTACTGGTTTCTTATGGTCAGGCCTCAGGGTAAGTCCCCTCATTTTCCTGGGCCCCACTTCTCCCTTAATGGAGTTTTCTAAAATGGGATAAATTCTAAGGAGGGCTATTGAGAAAATGCTTATAGAAACCGGACAGAGCAGAGTTCGGGGTTCCTAGAATGTTGGAGAGGCCTTGAACCGCCATGCTATCCAATGCTCTTTTTTTTTATGTTAATTTTCGAGAGAGAGAGAGAGAGAGAGAGAGAGAGACAGAGATGAGTGGGAGAGGGGCAGAGAGAGAGGGAGACACAGAATCTGAAGCAGGTTCCAGGCTCTGAGCTGTCAGTACAGAGCCCAACATAGGGCTCAAACTCATGAATCATGAGATCATGACCTGAGCCGAAGTTGGACGCTTAACTGACTGAGCCACCCAGGCGCCCCTATCTAGTTCTCTTTTTGACAGTGGAAGGGACTGAAGGCCGGGGGGGCAGAGTGGCCACTCTAGGCCACTGGATCAGTTAAGTGCAGAGCCAGAAAGAGTCTCTGAGTCCCAGGCCAAGGGCCTCTCTGGGAAGTCCTTAAGAGCTGTATGGAATCCAATGCAAAAATCAAAATTTACTCCTGAAATTCAACACACGATGGGTTGCACGGCATTAACTGCCTCTTTCTCAGAAAAGCATTAGCTGACAGTCAAGTGGTCAGGCCGTCCCCTCTTGAAATGGGCATTATTGCCATGTCTATATTAAAGAGAACACCGATGATACAACATTCATGAAGCGTATGCCATTTGTCAGATGCTGTTCTGATCAGTAAGCTTTTCTGGTGGGATTCCCGACCTGCCCCCCCCAATAAATGAGGAGAGTGGGATCCTTTCATACCCTTCTGCCTAAAAAGTTTCCTCTAAAGCTCAGACATAACAATGGCACTAACCAATGAATTTTTATCTCCCAAGTATTTTGGAAATTCTACACCTCTGTTGGCCTTAGCAAGAAACCACTTGCAAAGAGTTGGGCTGGTGGGCTAAGAGCTACCCTTCTGACCTTGGTGGTAAACAAATAGTAAAGTTGTCTTTTGCTAGTCAGTACAAAACTCCCTCTCGCTGCTCTAAAAACCATTTGGAATTGGTCCAGCTTACATATCTGTTGGATGTTTAAGAAATAGATTAAGAGGTCAGCAGGGAAAATGAGACATCTCCAGATGGTTGTCTAAATGGACAATGGCAGGAAGAAAGGGGTCGGGAGGGGTTCGTTGTAGTGAAACAAATAGGGGCTAATCAAGACCATAGAACTAGAGAAGCTCAGAGTCACCAGGTGAGGGAGCCTGTGACAGAATTTGTTCAACTCCGAGTAGCAGAAAACCCAAGTCGATGGTATTAAAGTATATTCAGCAGTATTTTTTTAAGTTTATATATTTGTTGAGAGAGAGAGAGGGTGTGCACACGCATATATGGTGGAGGGGCAGACAGAGAGGGAGAAGAGAGAATCTCAAGCAGGCTTTGCACTGTCAGCACAGAGCCCGACGTGGGGTTTCGAGGCCACAAACTGTGAGATCATGACCTGAGCTGAAACCAAGAGCCGGATGCTTAACAGGCTAAGTCACTGAGATGCCCCTTGGGCAGTACTTCTTAAACCCTAAAATGCACATTAATTACCTGGAAATCTTATACAAATGCAGGTTCTGCCTCAGTAAGTCTAGGGGGATATCTGAGGCTCTGAATTTCTAGCAAGCTGCCAGGAAATGCTGACACTTGCTCGTCTTCAGACCACACTTGTTAGGGTGTTTAATAGGCCATGTCCCTGATAAGACAACTGTTAGAAGAGCAAACTTCAGGATTCCTTATCCAGAGGTTCTACCTTGTCCTTAAGAATCAGTTTCTGTTTGTTTCTCTGCACTGCTGGCTACAGCTTTCTTTGAAGTCAAAAGATACTTCTAGTTCTCATATAGTGGCTTCCAATGCTTGCCTCTTTATTCTCATCCAGTGAGTGATTACCTGGCCAACCTCTGGGAATTCACCCCGATTGGACCAGCTCAGGTCACAAGGCCACCCATGAGTCAGGGGCCAGTCAGAGGAAAGAGTTATGTGACATCTGTCAAAGCCCATCAGGCCCCACCTCTCTAGTTGGGTGAGAGAGGACGGTCCCCTAAAGAACAAGGCCTTCATGGGCAAGAAGTGGCTAACAGATTTTTTAAAAGTTGGGTACTGTAAGAAAAGGTATGGAAGAATTGACACTGCGTAGCCAATTAACAGAGCCTTTGTTACCAGAGTTGTGGAAGAATGTGCTGGGCCACACTCTTAGCCAATCTTGGATCCTTCGATGCCCTGAAGCTTTCACTCTGTGTTTATAAGGCCACATTGACAACCCCGCACTCACAAAGATCTTCTGCCAAGATCAACCCCTCCCCCTGCCACGCATACCCTTATAATCCCCTCAGCAAAGTAGGTGAGACAGACATAGGGACGTTCATGTTTCATGAATGAATGGAAGTATGTTTTCCAGTCTCTGTCTCGTACATCATGGAGTTCCTTCCTTGCCCCTACCATTTGTACTACACCGCTACTAGATCCGAATGTTTTCTTGAGAGAACCCGGTAAAGTGTATCTACTCTGTGATTCACTTACCAAGGTGACAACCAGCTGACCTGATAAACTACTTGATGCATCACGTGTGCCTAACAGTGAAACGCATTACCTCTCCCAGAGGGACCATGCTTACCTCTTTGACTGGTGTCCTCTGGACTCTCACCATCTTGAGTTAAATTACTGAGCCCCATAATGGGATTTTGGGCAACATGACTGGCCTCTGGGAGAAGGCAATTTTGGGGAAAGGAGCTTTTGGAGCCTTATAGCATGTTGGTAACCATGTATTCTTACCCGGAGAGAATGTTAGCCCAACATGGATGGGAAAATGAACTTTCAGTTTAAATGTTACTTCCCACATGGGAGTTCTCTTTCATTGCAGTCTCATCCCATAATATAAAAAAGCATACTGTTTACACCTCTGTTTAGAGCTTATTTCATTCTAACTTGCTGCCAGTCTTGTTTCTCTCCACCATGTTCTAAGTTCCTTGCAAATGGAGCCCTCATGGTGCCAAGCATGGTACCTGATATAGCCCAGATATTAAATATGTGTGTAGCAAATGCAACTGAAGCAGCGAGCACAGCCACACAATCACACTAAGAATCTCGTAAAGGCTACTCCCTCTTTAATAGAGGTGCCCTCACAACAAGCGCTAACTAGTAATACTACCAACAATTCACTTCAATCGTATTCGAAATTGAAAGACGCCGTGAGAGAGTGATCATTCCCAGCCATCAAGAAATATACGCCAAAGGGGGAAGCAGTAATAGAATCATGGATTGAGAACCAATAAAACCTAAATATGGCGTGTCATCACATTGATAACACCCTGCTCATAAGAAGGAGGAAGAGAGAGCGAGAGCAAGAAAAAGAGGAAAGAAGAGAGGGAGTAAAGTGAGGATGGAGAGGGGAAAGAAATTTCCTGGCAAGATGAATACTTTGGCTACTGAGCAACAGGGCTGTGTGCTGAGTGTAGAGGCCACTTTTAGGCAATGGACTTGAGCAATGGAAACTTGAGCCAAGCAAAAGGGTTCACCAGGCTGATACAAACAAGCTCAGTAAGCAACCCACCTTGAAATAGCCAGAGGCCCTAACTGACCAAAGGGCTGCTTACAACCAGGCACAGTTCCTACGATCACCAAGAAGCAGAAAATGGCACTCGTTCCCGTGCTTCTTCACCCCGCCCCGTAACTACAGCCCCTCACCACCATCTCGTGGCAGCCTCTCCTCCGCTGTCGCGCCTGCCGCTCCCTTGTAGGGTGTACAATAAACTTCTATCTCTCTGTTCTGCCTTGGGTGAACTCTCTCACCACCCGCAGCGGGCCCCAATCGGAATGTGCCCCACTACCTTATCTTCTCCTTCTGCACAGATCCTCATAAGATAATGTCGAAATTAAACATTAAAAGAAGAGTCTTTTGAGGATACGCAATATTGCCTGTATATTCTATTAAATCTATTGAATTCGGAAAATAGCCAAGGCAGCCAGCCACACGAAAAGCAGAGCACTGCCAGGCCTCCTTATAGAGGCCAGGAATGCCGTCGCCTCGGATTTCCCGTGTGTTCACGATCACCGCCTCGGACACGGGATTACTATGCTCTGCACCCAGAGGAACGCTGCACCAAGGAGGAGCTAGAATGGTCTTTGCACTTTTCATTTCCCTCCCCAGACTGACAGGAAAATGAATTCGATTTCCATTTGGTAAATGTGCCAAGTGACGCTTCACACTGCTTAGACTCATTGGATGTTGGACTAATAAGGTATAAGCTGAGAATGTAAAATTTTTCTAGAATCTGCTTCCACACTAAGTTATAGTAAGGCCTTTGTTTTGCTCTAAGAGCCACTGGAAGTAGTCTTTAGTGCCTTAGATCTGGCTGAAGAAGTAAAAAGAGTGGAGGAAGGAGATATTTTTAGTTCTTCAAAATGGGCAGTATTACATTGGGGGAAAACAACAACATAAGAGATCACATGAGTTTGTAGAGCTCCATTGTGAGTGTAAGTTCTCTTTCCGCGTCCGCGCTGGAAAACAGAGGAAGGCTTGGAGAAGGGAGACAAGGGGGAGTTTCTTTTCTCACTTGGAAAAAGCTTATCCTCACCTGCGTGTGTGAAGGAAGCTGTGAAGATGAGGGCTTTATCTTCAAGGGATGCTTAGAACTTTCCAGCTATGGACACAACCGTACCCAAGACAAAAGAGTCAAGTGCAACTCTCTCTGAAAACCTAAAAGAGAAAGAAAAAAAACCTTAAACATAAGAACTAGGAAATGGACACCAAATGACTCTTGGATGCATATTTTTAACTCTTGCTGTCATAAAACTGCATTCTAAAATGACATTTAATAAGACAAGAGTGTTGCCTTACAGGGCCAGACGCTTAGGCTCTGGTGCTGTTTCTGTCATTTACCGCTGTATAACTTTAGGAAAATCACTTAACCCAGTAGGTGACCAGCTAATCCTGATGTCGGCCCTGAAGGTCCCTTATTTCTGGAGATTTGTCAGTCCCAGGAGAATTAGGATGATTGTCTGCCCCCCTTAACAATGCTGAGTCTCCCTTTACTCATTCGTAAAGTAAGGGAGTTGGATTAGATCAGCTCTTAAATCCCAGTTAGTTCCAGATAAAGCTGGTTACCTCAAGTTGTTATAATATTTTATTTGTTCATTTACACACACTTGGAGTACTTTTACCAAGGATTTGAAGAAGCTTGTAAGGATCAGCAGTATAAAATTAAAAAACAGATATAGGTTTTAAAACAAAGGGGCACCTGGGTGGCTCAGTCGGTTGGGCGGCTGACTTCGGCTCAGGTCATGATCTCACAGTCTGTGAGTTCCAGCCCTGCGTCAGGCTCTGTGCTGACAGCTCAGAGCCTGGAGCCTGCTTCAGATTCTGTGTCTCCCTCTCTCTCTGCCCTTCTCCTGCTCATGCTCTGTCTCTATGTCTCGAAAATAAATAAACGTTAAAAAAAAAAACACATCTAGAATAGAAGGACAAGACCAAGATTAAGCTGAAACAGAGATATACTGCCCATTTGACCGAATAATTATGAAAATTGAGTAGCAAATTAGAGAAAGAGAGTAATCTGTTTAATGTCCTTGACACTGGCCTCACCTCTTAACTTTATGGGTCCTTTTGAAGAATCAAGACAGGTACAGCAGGGATGTTTTTTTCTCTTTCTCAATGTTGGTGGCTTCAGTTGGAAGACTGGAGGCCTGAAAACTGGAATCATCTAAAGGCTCTTCACTCGTATGTCTGGCTTCTCCACATGGCCTGTTTCCTCAAAACATGGCAGGTGGGTTCCAAGGGCCAGTGTCTGGAGAGAAGGAACCAGGTAGAAGTTATTTCCTCTCTCTGACCTGGCGTCAGAAGTCATATAGCATCACTGCCACCATACTCCATTGGTCAGGGCAATCACTCCAAGATTCTAGGGACAGAATATAGATCTCCATCTCTTGGTAGAGACATGTCAGCTATACTGTAAAAGGAGTGTATGGAATAGGATAAATATGTAGATGTGGCCATGTCTGGAAAATATAATCCACCATACTGTCCAAAAGGCAGAGTTTATTGTTCGCAATAACATAAATGCTAGGAAGGTCTACTAGCCATGGTTAGTGGCATGCCTCTTTTGTCGGATCCTGGGCTAGCCCCATGCGAAATCATGGAAATAGGTAGGGCTCATCTTCAAAGATGTGTCCTTGCCCCTAGCCTTCTACCTCCATCTTCTATATTTGTTTCCTTCTCTCCCAAGCCCATAATGCCTCTAGACTTTTCCATTCCCCTACCTCTCATGAAAACTTATCCTTAGGTGTTTCGCTCCAGCAGGGCCCCAAGAGATTTCACTCTCAAACTCACTTGCTAAAGTGAAAATGGCTTTACTTATTAGCCACTTCAGAGAATGGCCATATTTCTATAATATCAGGGCCTTGTGAAAACAAGGTCGTATGCGAAGGCATGACTTGGGGTAACTAGTAAAGCCAGTAAAGTTCTTGAGAGTTTGTACTGCTCAGGAATTTGTTCCTTTCTTTACAAGAGCGAAAGAATGTCCTTGATACACCCCAGAAAGCTACCTCTTGTTATCTGTGGAATTACGGTTGACTTTTATTTTATTCTTTTGTATTTTCAATCTTTTATAAGTTTTCCACAAAGAATGTGTATTGATTTTGTAATCTGGAAACAAAGCCATTTTTTAACAGCTTTATTGAGATATAATTCACATACTATACAACTCACCTATTTAAAGTGTACAATTCAGTGACTTTAGTATATTCACAGAATTGTGCATCCATCACCACAATCAACTTTAGAACATTTTTATTACCTCCAGAAAACTCCGTACTCCTTACCTGTCATGCCCCAAAACCACCCCCCTCCCTCATTCCCTATTTTCCATCACTACAAATTTACTTATCCTGGGGCTTTCACAGAAATGAAATCATATAACATGTGATCTTTTGTCACTGGTTTCTTTTATGTAGCATAATGTTTTTCAAGGTTTATACAAGTTATAACATGTATCAGTATTTCTTTTTATTACTGAATAATATTCCATAGTATGGACATATCACGTTTTATTTATCCATTCATCAATTGAGGCACATTTGCATTGCTTCTACTTTTTGGCTCGTATGAATAATGTTACTACAAACATTCATTTACAAATCTGTGAGTGAACATATGTTTTCATTTCTCTTGGTAATATATTTATGAGTGGAATTGCTAGATCACATGGTAACTCGGTTTAACCATGTGATGACTGTTTTCCAAAGCTGGGTGAACCATTTAACATTCCCACCAGCAATGTGTAAGGGTTCTAAGTTTGCTACATCCTCGCCAACACAAATTATTATCTGCCTTTTTGTTTTAAACTCTAGCCATCCTATATGATATAAAGTGGTATTTCATTGCAGTTTTGATTTGCATTTCCTGAGTAGTCAATGATGTCGAACATTTTTTTATGTGCTTGTTGGAGCTTGCACATCTTCTTTGGAGGATTGTCTATTCAAATTCCTTGCCTATTTTTCCATTGGGTGGTCTTTTTTTTTTAATAGAATGGTAACAGATCTTTATATTTTCTAGATACAAGTGCCTTATCAGATATACGATGCACCAATTTTTTCTCTCATTCTGTGGGTTGTCTTTTGACTTCTTTGTGGGAAGCTTTCTGATCCTAATTCAGTCTCTTTACTTATTTTAGGTTTATTCAGATTTTCTATTTCTTCTTGAGTAAATTTGGTAGGTTTCTTTTCTCTCCAAAAATTTGTCTATTTCATCTACATCAGCTAATTTGTTAATCTTTTGAAGAATCAACTTATGGCTTCATTGATTTTCTCTATTGTTTTTCTATCTCTACTTCATTGATTTCTGCTCTAATCCTTGTTATTTCCTTCCTTCTGTTTGCTTACTTTTGACTTATTGGAAGGAAGAAAAAAATATTTACCTAATATACTATTGATGGCCATTTGGATTGTTTCCAGACTGGAGCTATTATGTATAAAGTTGTATAAACATTTTTACATGTACTTATAGAACATATATTTTCATTTCTCTTGGGTAAATATCTAGGAATGGAATAGTAAGGAGATATGTGTATGTTTGACTTTACAAGTGTTATAAGATAAACTGAGGCATATTAAATATATTAAGAATGTATTTGAATGAAAATTAATTCAAATCAGGCAGCAGCCACTCTGGCAGATGGAAAGAAACTCCAGAGAGCTGTACAAAATGAATGACTTTTATAGGTGAGGGGAGCAGGAAGCAGGAAGTTATACTAGGCAAAATACGAGTTGGTTATTGCAAAGCCCTCTCTTTTAGAGGTTGGCGGGGGTCTATCAGGCAGCTTACCTAACTAGTGCTTATCAGGCGATTCCTAATTGACTGGTTAAGACTCCATTTCTGGGAGAGCTGAAACTGTATTAAGTCAAGCCTCAGTTTGGGCATGTGAGGCTTAGCATGAGTGACTCCACTTGGGGCCTGTTGTCTGCTTCTTGAATATAAAAAACTCAAACAGTTTTGCAATGGAGTTGTACCATTCTACACTCCAACCAGAAATCTATGAAACTCCCCCCGTACATACCTCACCCCACATTTGGTATTGTCAGCCTTTTTCCATTTAGCCCTTTTGCTAAGGAGAATATTGGTTATTCTGTGGTCTCAGTTTGCATTTCCCTGATAATTAAGGAGATCGATCACCTTTTCACTTCTGTCCAAGTGACTATTCACATTTTTGTCCCCTTTTCTATTGGTTGCCTGCTTTTGCCTTACGGACTCTAGCTCCTTATATATGCTATGTATATGTTCTTTGTCAAATAAATTATAGTGTTGATGGGGTTTAGGACACACTACCCCAAAATCTCGCACCTTGGCCTACTGAATGTTCCAAGCTGAAGAAATTGGAGAAATGGCATGAGCAGGAAGGATTTTTTGACTTTCCATTGAAGCAGGTCATAGAACCCTCATGGGAAAAGTGCCCTCCCTACCGAGGAGCACCCTTATCTTCAAAACTAGAGAGACACAGAGAAAAATCTGAATGAAAGGCCCTGCTGAGTTTCCCCCAGCTTACCACACTTACTTCTACATTTTGTCCTATCATATTTTCCCACAACCGTCCACTCTTCATCAAACCTACTATAAAAATACTCAGATTTAACTGGTTTTTGGATCTTCATTTCCTAATGAAGTCTTCGGTGTCACATGAAACTTATATTAAGTAAGTTTGTATGCTTTTTTCTGGTTAATTTTCCTTTTCTTACAGGGATCCCAGCAGAGAACTTAAGGGGCTGGAGGAAAAATATATTTTCCCTCCCCTACCGTACATTCCTATGTGGACTACGATACAGCAATCAAAGTAAATGTACCACTGCTATGTGGATAACGACACAATAATGAGCACAAGAAGCCATCATAAAAGATGCATCATGTTTAAAAATTGACAAAACTAACCTACTGTGTTAAAAGCCAGGGGAGTAGTCCCCTTTAGGATATTGGGTAGTAACTAGGAGGAAGTGTATGGGGAGCTCTTGGGTCCTGGCAACATTCAGTTTCTCCATCAGGACACTGGTTGTCCAGGCGAGCTTCCTTTTTGAAAATCCACTGAGTTGTCACTTTGTGGTTTATGCACTGTTCTAAATCTTATACTTCAACAAACTCTTCATAAGAAGGAAAATTGCGCTCTTGAGCAAATGTGTTAATTATCAAACATTTGGTTCTCTGCCTATGATGTATTTTTCACTTATTGGATTAAAGTGTTTTTTTTCCTTTGCATTAAGTATATTCTTGTGCATATTTTATATTGTAAGACTAAAATTTCATCTGATAATAGGTCAATAGCAGAGTTCGGTTTTTCCTTTGCTCTGGACTGTAGACACCTTGGCAGATAACACAGTCTGAGTTCCCAAGGGCTGTAAGATTTTAAAATCTACCCCTTCCCCATCAATGCCATAATGCTGAATACAACGCTCATACAATGAAATGCCGCAGCGAACACTGCTATAGCTGTCCCCTTAGGAATTCATTGTAAAAGGTTTCACTGTACTTTGTAAAGCAATTTGGAATCCTTCATGATGAAAGGTTCTATATAAAGAAGGTAATATAATGGACTTGGCTTTCAACTTCTTTCATTTAAGTCTTAACAGAAACATGAATCTAGTATATTAGCATCATAAACCAATAGGTGCTATATAAATGCTGAATAGAAATATTCTGGATGAATAAATTGCAAATATAGCTATGTATTAGCTAAGTGCTTTACCAAGTACTATGCAAATGAGGATTAATAAGGCAATTACACTTAATTAAAACAATAATAATAACGCTACATTCTTCCACATTTTTCCAATCCTCGCAGCACCCATTGACTTAGTTATTCGGTGGGTGTCTGCCACTTAAATCCCAAGCCTAAATGCAAACTCACATGAGAGGCCTCTTTGGAAGGAAACGGTCTTCCTCTGCGTTGGGACTGAACAAAAAATCCAGCAAGCTAGGGAGGAGAGGAGCAGAGGAAGCCCTTCTCATGCATGACACTGACTTGATGCTTTTAAAGAGGCCATGATGCTTCACCCAGTATTCCCAGGCCCTAGAACACGTGTAATACTGCCAGACTCACTTTATGCTTCTCAGCATTTCTTTTGGAGATTAGACTCCTGACGCCCTGATCACCAGGCATGAATCATTGAACAGTTGTTGCATTCACCCCAAGACAGGGACGACTGGAAATATCCCACGTAATCCCCACATGGAGTCTAAAAAGTTATTAAAATGCTTTTGATGAAAGGTGTGTTAACGCGAATCATTATCATCATTATTGTTCTTTTTTTAATACCCTTTTTGGGTACTGAGAAGTGATTCCCACTGCTTGAGGAGCTGCAGTCCAAAAAACATTTTTTTTTTGTAATTTCAGTCCAGATTTACAGAGAAATGCATTTATGAAGAAATGTATTAAATCGACAACTATTAGTTTTGTGTGTAGGTCAAATGAACCAATCCACTTTATGGGTGAGAAATGGCATTTCTATTTTGACCTCTCATGTCTGAGCCTTACTTACAATGATAGGATAGAGCACAGGAAGGCCATCACTAGAAGCCAATTTTCTTGCTTCAGCTCTCCGTACAAAATGATATAAACCACCAATCTTTCTGCAGAAAGTTTCAAATTTCACTTTCGAGGGGCACAAATTTGCAAACGTGGGGAGGAGGGACTGCACAGACCGGAGAGAGCGCCGATCAGAGAACCTCGAGCAGCTGTTCCCTGTCTCACTGAAGAGGACGCTGGGCTTACTTGAAATGGGAAGGGTGGAGTTTCGGGTCTCTGAAAGGAGCCGTGGGGGAAAAATGTGCAAGTCCTCACCTCAAGGAAAGCATAGAATGAACCCCATTCTTTGTCTCTACTCCTTTTGGTTGCAACGTCACAGGTATTTTGCAAGAAATAGCATATTCTATGCAAGAAGATTCTTGTCTTAAGTGTAGTCTGGTGGGTCCAAGCTGGTTTCGATATGGAACACTTTGTTCAAGAATATCTTCACATGAAACCCCGACTAGAAGACAAATGAAAGCCCTCCAAAGCGTCCCTCAGCACTCTGCCAGCACTGGTCTAATCTAGCGGGATCCAGGATGCTAGGTCATTGTTAGTTAGATCCACATAACCTTCAGTGAAGCCTTCGTGACAAAGATAGGACCTGAACTAGGCTTTGCAAATCTGGTAGACTTTGCCTGAGTGATGTGTCTGTCGGGTTCAGTGCAGGAAAAACAAACCACTCCAGGCATGTCAAGCAGAAAGGGATGAAACACAGGGAATTAGGTGCCTACAAAATCACGTGAGCAGGTGGAGGAATAAGTGAGGTGGTCTTTAGGCTGGACACTGGGCTTCAAGGCCACACACAGCAGCTGGGACATAAAGGGTTGGACCCTGCCAGGAACTGTACTGCCCCCACTCTGGCTTCTCCACAGCCACCCCACATGCTGGGGGAGCCAGGTTGCTACAACCACATTTGTCAGCATCTGCTTGCCAAGCAGCACCAGGAAGAAAGCCTCTGCCTCCTTCTGTCTTCTGATCATCATGCAAGAGCATCTCACTGTAGAACTTAAGTCACTTCTAGAACCACAACCCAAAAGGAGGCTAGGAGTAGAGCGTTTGGCCTTTCCACATCTGTGACATGGAAGGGCACCTAGAAGGAGCCACTGGATCATGACCACAAGAACTGGAGGAGAGGCAACAGATGAAATACTTTATTTAAAGACCCTCTTTGCTGGACATTCTGATATTTTAGATTATTAGTGATGGAATGAAGAGAGAATGCGATATTACAGGGAGGACTGGATTGGGAGATGCTAAACTCAAAAACATAATGAGATGGAAGGACACAGCAAAGCTCATAACATGCTTACGTTGAAGAAATTTAGAGGTCCTCCTCGTCCATCTTCCTCATTTAACAGGTGGGAGCAATCGAGACCACATTTCACTCTCTTTATCCCAAGCTCTCTAGTCCTCATTCTCTATCTTTCTTTAATCTGTACACTCACTTTCTGAGGTCTCAGCTGGATGTATTTGAAGCCGTTGGGGGATAACGCATTCTAAGCATGGTTTAAGATCTGGTCATTTTGCCCTGTTCCCGTATTCCCTCTGTTTGACAATTTGTAGCTTTCCTTTCCTTTTCTTTTTTTGGTCAGAGTAATGGCTCTTTAGCAGATGGTTGTAATCTGCCCCCAGGGGTGAGTCATGGAGGAAAGTTGGACAGGAGACTCAGCAAGGATAGAGGATTCTGTAACTCACTTGGCTCGAACCCAGGCCAGGAGTGAGGGTGCCGATTGCTTTCAACCTGTTCTTTGGTGAGTAATAAATATCAGCTGATCTTTCTTCATACGGTAGAGATAATCAGCTCAGATCTAAACAGCAACTAACAAAAAATATGACTTACAGAACAATGTCAACAAAAACCCAAGCTATTACAATTCAGTTCAATTCAATTCAATTCAATTCACCTAGGGTTTACTGAGAGAGCCTTTTTTGTGTGTGCAGTGTTTGGGGGAGGGGAGGGGAGGAGCAGTGTTAAAAAAAAATCAGATACAGACCCTACCCTCAAAGCAACTACTGTCTTACAGAGGAGATGAGAAAAAACTTGCAGTCATGTTGAAGCATCTGCTTATGTTTTATGTGGGAATGGCCCCGAGTCCCAGACAATTTCTTCCACAATTTCCTTGCCTCTTGGGTTTTGGTTGCGAAAAAGCAGGAACGTGAGAAAGAACTGTGTATGGTTTTGTATTTTTCAGTACGAGAACATTTAAGACATGATCTCTAATAATTTTTTTGCCTACATATCCTCAACTCTTTACTTTTTAATAAAGCAATAGGCTTTATTAAATCACTGGTGCTTTGTAGCTACAGTTCATTATCGGAGGAACGCTTGCCTTTTAAGTGGTGTTAACACTGAAATCCTCTTCTCTTGTCTCTTTCTGGGTAAGATTTCCTCGTCTTGATCCCCTCTCTCCACATATTGATCGCACATTGCAGGCTTCAAAGTGTTCACTTAATCATTCCACTTTTTCCAAGAGAGTAGCTAACTCTTAATATGCTGTACGTTTCCTATTACACTTCCTTTGCCTCCAAAGTATCTTGAAAGAGTAAGTCTGCCAGTAAAGAAACTACCCACACCAAAAAGCCTTTCCACCTATTTTCTCAAATGGAGCTGGAGCATAAGCAGACAATGTAGGGATAACGTTCCCGCGCCGTCTCGGAGCTCACGGACCCCTATATCGACTGGTCCAACCCCAGTGGAAACAAAGCCCTGGCTTGTCACCCCCCTGGCACTTGACCCACACCGTCTGAGGTCTCAGCTGGACGCATCCGAAGCAGTGTGGAGATTATGCATTCCGAGCCAGGCTGAAGATCTGGTCGTTTCGCCCTGTTCTTGTATTCCCTCTGTTTGACAATTTGTAGCTTTTAATTTTTTCGATCAGGGTAATAGCTCTTAAGCAGATGGTTGTAATCAGTCCCCGGGGGGTGAGCCATGGAGGGAAGAAGCTGAACAAGACACTCTGCAAGGAATGAGGGTTCTGTGACTCACTCGGCTCAACCCCAGGCCAGAATTGAGGGTGCTGATTGCTTCCAACCTGTTCTTTGGTGAGTAATAAATGTCAATTGATCTTTCTTCATATGGTTGGGATGATATCCATGCAAGAGAGCATGAAGAATAGTATGTGGTAAAGAACGATTCACAGGAGCCAAACTCGTGCGTGCTTAGAATTAAGTTGTTGAGTCCAGTCCGTTTGTCATTCTTTTCATGTCCAAGTTTTAGTAACAGGATGTTTTCAAATAGTTTACATTTCTCCCGGGACATCTTCCCTAACCAAATGTCATACTCGTGTTTGCCAGGAGTTATTTGGATTTGCTCAGTTCTTGTTGTTTGCAGACGCATGATTTCGGCCATTCCTGCAAGCAGAATCCTGCACTGAAGATAATGGGCTTTTCTTGCCTGTCCGTACAGAGAAAAATTATTAGATCAGTGGGAATTTTACAGAGCACATTATGAAATCCTTGGACACTAAAAATCTCAGTTACTTGGAATGCTCACAACAGAAGCCAATGGCAAATGACATTCGAGAGATTATCTGATGAAAATGTTAATGCTAATATTTATTTTTATTAATGTTATTTTATGTAATGGTATTCTCTAAGGAAATTATATTTATTAGGTCTTTCTTTTTTTTCCTCTGACCCTTTGTGTTGTACTCCGAAAATCTCTCCGCGTCCCTCCTACCCCGGTTACAGAGTAGCAGATCTTCATTGTAGAATATTTGGAAAACACAGAAAAGTATTAAAAAATTCAAAGTACCTCTGATTCTCGAATCCTGGGGTCTTCATTTTTTAAAAGACAGTCAACAGTGAACATCATTTGAGATCTTGTAAAGCCTTCAAAATTTTTTCTGAACTATTTTCCAGTTTAAACCCTGATTCTTTCTTCCAACGGAACTCTTCGCCTAGCGTCAGGGCTCCTTGCTGCCACATGTCAAAGAAGCTTGGTTCTGGAACAACTCCTTTTCAGACACGTGGACAAGAAGGTACGGGCAAGAGGTAGGTTAGTCTAGTTCATTTCACGGCAGTCTTGGTAAAACCAAGATTTGCTTTTTAACAGAACAGTGAATGCAATTTAGAACCATGTGTGCAATTAAGGGGCTCGCTCAGCAGTAAGAAATGTATTCAATAGATTAGAAAATGAAGTATCAACCCTGGCTGCGAGGGAATCATGAGAAGTCAATACGTTGAGGTGGATATATTGGTGTTCTCGGCAAAATGATGTTTCCAAAGTGAGGGGCAAAGAGACAATGAATATCTGGTAGGCAGCTACCCGTGTCTGCCAGGGAGATGTTACCCCCAGAGCTAGGCGGGGCAAATCCGGAACACTAACCGAGAGTCCTAGCCCTACCTCCCCTGAGGGGAGAGCTACTGATGCCCATTTTTCCATATAAACCTAAAGCCAGATCAACAAGACGGTTATGTGTTCGAATTATTCAACATGAGTAGTGAAAGATAAAGCATCAATCTTTTCACAGGGCACATGGAGTGTTTACCGAGCCAAATCATCTAAGATCCATTTATGACTAAATTCACCTCCTATCTCCAGCAGGCTTTTTAAAGCTTGGTCTCTGGAAGCTAATTCTTTCCAGATACGGCTATCCCAAGATTGATGTCGAGAAATGTTTATTCTAGAACCAGTATTTTTCAACCTAGCAATTTCTTTAATTATTATTATTATTATTATTAACTTTAGAGAGAGAGAACACGTGACGAGAGGAGAGGGACAGAGGAAGAGAGAGAAAGAAACCCACGCTGAGCATGGAGCCTGATGTGGGGCTCAACCCCACGAACCTTGGATCACGACCTGAGCCAAAATCAAGAGTCAGACACTCAACCAACTGAGCCACCCAGGTGCCCCAACCCTAGCAATTTCTACACTGACAAATATTCCCTAGCTAATAAGCACAGATAGGAAAAAAAAACCCTACTTATTTAATTCAACAGATTTTAATATTCGTACAACTTAATTCTATAGGCTTGTATATAATATGACCTTAATCTGGTAGGACATCACTTATTTAATGTGCTTCAGATAAACCTTGATTGTAAAATTCTCTCTAAAGCAACATTCTACGACTTTTTCTTAGGCTTACATCTCCTGATCCCAGTTTGAAAATAAAGGCATTTTTCAATTAATACCCACCACCTTGAACCACCTCTAAACCCGAGAACTTGCTAATTATTCTTCACCTTCCCTTTCCTCCTATTTATCACCTCAATTCACTCACGCTGGCCTGCAGATTGGGAGAAGTGTCTAGAACTATAAAAGAGATATTATTTAGAACAACAGCTGTCACAACAAGGTTTTGTTTTACTACAGCTTTGCCCTTCTTTGCTCTTTTCTGCAAGTGAGTGGCTAATTGCCCAGAATTTCTAAGATCTGGGGTTTCAAACTGCACCGTCTCTAGGCTGTTCTTATTATCGGGTGAGATAACCACATTTGGCAGAGGTGCGTAGTGCTGTTTTGATGGCAGAGGGCATTAATTTGCAACCACGGCTGCACAGAAAGAAGGAAATGCAACTGCTGTCCTCCTGGGAGAAGCCACTTAGGCAAGAAAATAAATAAGAGGATTTTGATTATATTAGGAACTCTTATGCCTGTGCCCAGGGAGGCTCCAGCTCTAAACTCTTGTCATTTCATGTTTACAGAGAAGTCGGAACGGAAGAAAAAAGGCTCACAGCTCTCTGTATGAGCATTTCACGTTTAAAAACTCTACCCATGTCCTATTGGGGTAACGCATGCCACAGTTTGCATTTGTTTCTTACTTCACCTCACTAAATGAGATAGCGAGGGCAAAGGGCCCAGCACAGTTGATGGCACACAGTAAGCCACCAGAAAATGTCTTTTTTTCCGACCTTCTTCCTCTCTCGCTTCTATCTGTGTCGCCCCTCTTCCTTGTCAGAAATCGTATCTGAAGAAAATCCGGAATTCCACATATCTGTGCTAGCATCAGTCGGGACCAGTGAACGGAACACTCTACTGTTGGGCGTCAAGCTCTCCCAGCCCCACTACTTCCTGTGTGCCTCATGGCTTTTCGTTGTTGGCGGCGAGGAATCCGTGTTCCTGCGCTTTTTTCCTCTCCCACCTACTAGGATTTATTCAGCAAATGGAGTGTTGGCCCAGTTGAAGGAGAGATAGGCTCATAAGAACTTTGTTTTTAGAGAATTGTTTTAAAATTTATTGTTGAGAGGGGGGAGGGGCTGAGGGGGAGGGAGATAGAGGATCCAAAGCAGGGGCTCTACGAGGACCAATGTGGGGCTTGAACCCATGAACTGGAAGATCCTGACCTGAGCCGCAGTCAGACGCCTAACCGAGTGAGTCACCCAGGCGCCCCTGCACACGATAACTTTAATAATAATATGTTTTAATCTAGAAATGTCTTTGTCTCCTTCAGAGACAGTCTGTCAGACATTGGACAATGCCAGATCTCTCTCCTGGCCAGGTTTCATTGAGAAAACGAACCCAATTTCAGGTAGGACATCATCCGGTCTAGACTAAAGCAACACTTCAGACTCAGATAAGGTTAAACCCGCCTGGGTCCCTAATGGCTTCCCCGTTCCCATCTGTAATCCCCATGAAGACCAGCTGTGCCTGACTTCATGAGCTGCCCCCTTAATTGTTCAATATCCTCCTCTCTTTATTTGAGCAAGCTGGCAAACTGACAGCCAACCTTCCCCGACTAGGAGAAGATGGGCAATAAATTCTCAGCAGAGCTTTTGAGTAACAAGACACTTTGGCTGCAACCACATTGGCCCCCGCCCAATTGCTCTGGCGGTAACTGGCTGCCTTCGCTACCTTTCTTCCTCAGAGAGCTCACGTGTGGTGGTGTCGTGACATTTTAACTAAATCTTTGTTTGTGGAAAGGGATGTTGAGGCTGAATATTCAACTAGACACTGAGAAAGAGGGCAAGGGAGTTGGTTTTGTTTTTTTTTTTTTTTGAGGAGGGTAATTTGGGGGGAAAGCCTCACCCTCGATCGTGAGAGAGGTTCTGCCCTCTCACCTCCAGAGAGATGGGTTACTGGGCAAATTTAGTGGGTAAGGCCCCAAGAAGTTCTGTCAATCTCTGGCCTTCTCTGGCATAGTCTGCTGGGGCCATGATTGCTGGCTCTCTTAGGCCCCTCTTTGTAAGTCCTTGGGGATGCATCCTGTTCCACTCTTCTAATGTGGGGTTCCTTATCACCCAAGGTCTCCACCTTGGGGATTCTGTTGGGAGCTGACATGACAGGGTAAGTCCCCTCCCACCTTCTGTTGCACAGACACTCTGACTTAATCCTCACAAGAGCCCTCTGAGGGAAACAGTAAGAGAGTCCTACGTTCCAAATAAGGAACTGCAGGGAGATTGAATATCTTACCCTAGATCGTATCCTCAGTAATGCCATTACAGGATTAAAACCCACACTGGCCTAATCCCCAAACCGAGTCTTCCCACGACAGCCTGGCAGAGAAGGCCAAAAATAACACCACCTAAACCAGGCTGTGAGGGGCGATCCTGAGATGTCCGTGCCTCTCTGATGGCAAAGTACTCCCAAAGAGCTACGGGGTGGGGGGAGGAAGCACACAGGAGATGGCGGGATCCGGTCCCCAGAGGCCAGATTGCGTGACATGCATGGAAAAATGGCAGGAAATGTGGAGTCCGCCAGAGAGCATCGGAGTCATTCGAGTTTTGAGCAGGCAAGTGACTCTCTCCTATCTTTGCTCTGGAGATTGCCCAGGTGGCAGGGGGGAGACCAGCTGGAGGGGAGCAGGGCCGCAGTCAGAAGCATACTGCAACCATCTGAGGGAGAGGGGGTAAGAGTCCAGGAGGCAGTATCGGTTGGGGATGGAGGAGGAGGAGGAGGAGGAGGAGGAGGAGAAGGGACGGGTGTGGGGGAAAAAGTAGTGACCGGCAGAGGCACAGACAGAACCCAGACAGATACAGAAAAAAAGTAGTGCGGGTGCGATCCAAGGTGCCCTGGATAAAAGCAGATCTACAGCCTTCTCCTCGCGAGAGCCCAGCCCAACTGGCACACAAGACAGAGAGATGCTGAGCTCTGCAAAGATAAGGTAAGTGCTCAGCAAAACATGTTCCGGCAGCACTCGACAGGGCAGGCCCGGACATGTGTTTGTACTGGATTCCCAGGCTGCTAACCGTTTAACGCTGTGAGGTGACCCTGTGGAGAGTTCAGGTCTGTGGATGGGCCTACCTACCAATCCCAGTTCTTACTCGTAAAGTATGCAAAGTGAGCCGGGGCTGGTCCTTTGCTCTTCTTCTTCTTTCGAAAGTGCAGATACTGGAGACTTATGGGTGCGTGCGCGTGTGCACACGTGTATGCACGTGTGTGTGAGCAGGATCACATCTGATTCGCCTTCCCTCTGCATTCAGCAGACCACTTCCCCCCGCCCGAATCAGGTCTTCTTGCCACGGCCAGGAAACTCCGTATCAGGCATGAAGCTTTTCATTCTACATCAGCTTTTGCTTCTAACGTAGCTGCACCCAAAACATGAACCCACATCTTGTTCAGCGAGGGTCCTTTCGGGCTCAGGTAAGGTGGTGTGTGAGGGTCTGACTCGGGCTTCTAGATGGAGTCCGCGTGGCTGATGCCTCCAGCTCCTCATCATCTCCCCCTTCTTGCCCTTCCAGCCTCATCTGTTACTGCTCAAGGGCTCCCTGCTTCTCGGCCCTTCTGAACTTGCTTTTCACCCAGCATGCCTCTTCACCCCCAGGGCCAGGGGCGAATTTTGTTCTTTCTGCTTGAGATGCCAGCACCAGGCACACCCCTCCCATCTTCATCCCGCGCCGACTCCCCTTCACTGCTCAGTGCAGGTGAATCCTCTTCCCAGGAGCCCTCCCCAGCTCACTGCTCCGAGTTTCCTTCTTCTGTGTTCACATGGCTTTGTCACAACATGTCCACCGTGTATTTTCAAAGATTTTCCCCCTCACTATAAAAGTCACTCAGACTTATAGTAGACAATTTGGATAATAAAATACTTTGGACAAAAAGGCTTCCAGGAGAAAAAAACTGCATGTAAGGCAACAACTTGGAGTTATAAGCACTGTTAACATTTTGGTGAATTTCTTTCCAGTATTTTTTTTCTATGCATATACTCATATACTTTCACATACTCGGAAAAGGAAGAGAATCAAATGCTGCAGAAAAAGGGAATATTGACTGACAACAGTGAATGCAGTGTTTCTAGGTGACTGTAACTTTAATAAATCATTCAGGAAGCTTAAAACGCAGACTGCAAGGGATGTTTTTTAGCATCAGTTTAACAAAAATACGTGCTGGAAAATGAGTGCTTAAGCGAATCTGTGGAAATGGTTTCTATGCTCTTTTTGTATCTGGCATTTTATCATGTCCTAAAACTTCTTCGAAAATGCATTGTTAGTCTATAATCCTCTGTTTTATTATTCTCACTGTATCATACTGTTTGCTTACTTTTTGGTACCCCCTATCGGACTGCAAGCTTACTTAAGGCAGTGCCTGCGAATTTTATCACTTTTTATCCAGTGCCTAACACAGTCTGACTGTTTGGTTAGCATGTAATAAAATGAAAGAGTGAAAGATTACCTCACTCTTCCTGAATTCTTTTACTCAGTCAACCAACCCCTGACTATTTGTTATTTTTCGCTGTTCATGACTATGCTTGAGTCCATGGATCTGGAGGATGCCAGGAGGCTCCGCTAGACACAGGCCCCTTCAAGGATAAAGGCCTGACCCTTCCAAATGCTGGGAGGGCCACTGGCAGGAAGCCCTTGGGGATTGCTTGTCTGAAAGGGAGCTGCTTTGTCCAAGGTCACCCCCTTTCTAGCTCTAACTCAAGGACAGCTCTGAAGAGTTGTGGTCCCAGCTTCGGAATGCCCCTTAGTGTCTGATGAGGCTGCCACAAAGACCACATAGTGGGTCAACTTCTCCCTTTGCCCAGTCCTGTTTCCTTTTCCTCTCCTCGGGTGCTGACTGCAAGAGCACCCCCATCACAACGCACAAACTTCCTGTGCATTAATCTCCACGTCAGAGTCTACTTCCTGGAGAGCCCAATCTGTGAGGCAGGGATCTAGAAGATGCATAGACACACCTGTAACTTGGGTTTTATACACCTCCAGATGCCAGATTGTAAACTCCTTGAACAGAGACCACATCTTATATCTGTCATGGCACGGGGCCTCACCATGGACACAGAACACTCTCAGATCCGCCTCCCCTCCTGTGGAGGGACGATCGTGAATGGAGAGGGAGTGCGAAGGTGAGGAATTCTGAGCTAGCATCAGCTGAGTGTTGATGGCTATTGGGATTAAAGGCAAGAATAGCCGATAGGCGGTCTTCGAGTCTGAGAGGCTGAGAGAAGGAAATACTGCTGGGGGCAGAGTTAATTCTGTGGGAACTTGGTTTGAAATTAATTTGGGGTAAACGTGTCAAACCTGAAATGTGTCAGAATCTTCCAGAGGAAATGTCTGGTAGGCGGTAGTGGCTACAGAACCCGCTCTTGTGCATGAGACAATTTGGAAATATGGACGGAAGCACTAGAGGGTTTCGCACTCAGGGAAGAGTGGAAGCCGTGAGAATAAAGAAAGTCTTAGAGGTTTTTGTTTGTTTGTTTGTTTTTTTAAGTTTAGAGACAGAAGAGTAGCAGAGCCATCAGGTGACTGCCTCTCAATTAAAGAAGGAAAGAGCAGAGAGGAGAAGTCACATACTTTAGGAAGAGACTCTGTACGGTGCAGTAATCAAAAAGATGAAAATTTCAATAGCGATTTCCTTCTGTTACTTTGGCTCAAGCCATGCCAGAGCTCCACCCGGAGTGATCTGTGCCAGGGTGCAAGGACAGTTCAGGACACAGAAGCAATGGAGGCAGCAGGGCCGAACTGCGGGGGCAGGAGGAGGAATGATTAGTATCCTCAGAGAGGAAGCAAAATAGCAAGACCTGGATTAGAGGAATAGCCAGTGAGCAACACAAGGCTCCTGGAACTTAAAAACATGATAATAGACACTTTAAATGGGATAGAACTGGAGGAAATTGGTGAACTCTTCTAACAGCATAAATAGGTAAAAAAAGTGGAGAAGAGAAAGCGGGGAATTAATTCAGGAAGTCTAATTTCTGAAAGATAGGACAGATAAAACAGACCAGGGAATTAGCCAAAAAAAACTAAACAAGAAAATTTTCCTGAAGGATGTGAGTTTTCGGTGTGAATGGGTTCAACAAAAGCCCAGCACGATGATGAAAATTACCCACAGCAAAGCAGGTCCTGATGTTGTAGAGTTCTGAGAAAAGAATAAAAGCTCTGAGAGAGAGAGAGAGAGAGAGAGAGAGAGAGAGGAGAAGAGAACAAGTCACATGCAGAACTAGAATGGTATCAGATTCAGGTGCAGTACTAGAAGTTACAAGACAGTGGGATAATGTCTTGACGTCCTAAGGAAAATAATTTCCAAACTAGAATCTTATACCCAGCTAAGCTTTCAATCAGATATGAAGGGGAAAGAAAGATAAGATCTCAGGTATTACTTCCAGGTGTTACTTTTCAGAAAGTTACTGGAGAATAGGCTCCATCAAAACCAGGGAGTTAAGAAAGAGCAAGATGTGAGAGTCACAACAACCGTAACGACCGACACACAAAAAGTAGAGGATCCAACAAAGAGAAGAATTTCAGTGATGATTAAGGTAGAGGAATCTGAGAGCACTGAATTCTAATCTACCACAGCAGCAAGTTAATGAGTAATAACTAGTGCTGAAGAATAAAGAAATAGCAGTGTAATATTTTTATTTAGAAATAGGAAGGAGGGGTGCCTGGGTGGCTCAGTCGGTTGAGCGTCCGACTTTGGCTCAGGTCACGATCTCGCAGTTCGTGGGATCGAGTCCCGCATCGGGCTCTGTGCTGATGACTCGGAGCCTGGAGCCTGCTTTGGATTCTGTGTCTCCCTCTGTCTCTGCCCCTCCCCCACTCATGCTCTGTCTTCTCTCTCAAAAATGAAAAAAATGTAAAAAAAACTTTTGTTAAAGAAATATGAAGGAAATAATAGAAAGAACAGCCAAAGAGATAAAAAGGAATTTCCTGGAATCTCATGGAAGCAGGAATTAGGGGAGGGGATTGGGTGGGAAAAGGATTGCTGTTTTTCTTTAGAAGCCTTGTAGCAGGATTTGACGTTTAAACAAAGCACATTTCGTCCAAATTAAATTTAAACAGCAAAAATCCATCAATATGCCAGAAATCATTTGTAAATTGTGTGTAGAAATAGCCCCCTTACCAACATTATTAGAAGCAGTATTTCAGGGGGAAAAGTAAGCCCCTCTGACTTGTCTTTCTTCTTCTGCAAACGGTTTTTGAGCAAATTCTTGGGAGCCCATCAATCTGCCAATTAGAAGAAAATGTAAGAGTAACAGCAGGAATCATGACTGCAAGGAAACAGTTACCATCCCATAAAATTATGGCCTTTACCAAATTAGAATAAACCTGTCAAGACAATGTTTAACTATCTTTATGTAAAAATCAAAACGGTCTGACTTCGACTGTCAAACAGACTCTTTCAACTTGTCCGTAACAAAGTGCTCTCTCAGTAAGTCATATACCTCATGCTGCATTTGCCGTGTGGGGAGAATCCATGATTCCAGAGAGCCCGCCTTCTCCATGGCCGCCTCCAGCGGGTCGCAGATTGGCCGGCTTATTTAGTTGGCCTGGCAGCTTCGGTGGACTGGGTGGATGCCACTCCTGCAGAAAAACTATGAAGTAAAATATCATTGCACCTACCTCACTGATCAATAAAACAAAATAAAAAATCTAGCTCTTCCATTTGGAAGAGAGTCAATTTTCTGAGGCTCTTCACATTTGCTAGAATTTTACAAATACGTATTCCCCCAAACCACCAGGCGAGACAAATCTGTACAATACTAGTTATTTTTATGTGCTGCCTCATCCTTTATACAAAGTATCTCAGATCACTTTACAGTGAGAGGGCAGAATGGAGAGTGTGATTTACAGAGCCTGAGGGACTGAGGCTAATGCTGCAGAAATGGGGAATGGCCCACTAAGGATTCTGGGAAAGGAAGGAAGGCTAAGAGGGGGGTGCTAACCACGCAGGCAGCCCCTTGCAGGGAGAAGGAGAGAATTGTAGCAGGAGCCACACGTTCAGGCTTGGGGCTGAGGAACTCATCATGAAGGGCTGATCAGAACTAGAAGACAGGGGCACCTGGGTGGCTCAGTCTGTTAAGTGTCCGACTTCGGCTCAGGTCATGATCTCACAGTTTCTTAAGGTCGAGCTCAGAGCCTGGAGCCTGCTTCGGATTCTGTGTCTCCCTCTCTCTCTGCCCCTCCCCTGCTCACACACACACACACACTCTCTCTCTCAAAAGTAAATAAACATTAAAAATAAAAAGAGAACTAGAAGACAGATGGAAACCAACAAAAGTTGAAATGCTTATAAATCTCTCTTCACAATATTTTCTTCTTTAAAAGAGCTTTATTGAGAATAAAGCTCTTTTCACATATAATTCACATGCCATATAATTCACGCTTAAAATGTAAAATTCAATGGTTTTCAGTATATTTACAGAGTTATATAACCATCAATCGATTGTAGAACACATCATCACCTCCCAATAAAATCTATAGCCCTTAGCAGTCACCCCCCTATCGTCTCCTCACCTGATACACAGTCCCAGGCAAACACTATTCCTACCTTCTGTCTCTACGGATTTGCCTTTTCTAAATGTTTCATTTAAACAAAATCATACAATATGTGGTCTTCCATGACTGCCTTCTTTCATGTAGCATAATGCTTCAAGGTGCATTTATGTCGTGGTATGTATCATTGCTTCATTCCTTTTAAGGCAGAATAGTATTCCATTGCATGTATATACCACATTTGGCTTATCCACTCATCAGTTTGGATTGTTTCCACTTTTTGCTCATTACCATTAGTACTTCTGTGAACAAGTTTTAATGTGATCATATGTTTTCAATTCTCTTGGACACGCATCTAGGAGAACATTTTCTGGGTCACATGATAACTCCACGTTAAACATTTTGACAACCTGCCAAACTTTTCAAAAGCGCCATTTTACATTTCCATCAGCAACGTATGAAGTTTCCAATTTTCCACATCCTCGCCAACACTTGTTATTATCTGTCTTTTTTATTATACTCACCCTAGTGGGTATGAGGTGGGGTCTCATTGTCCCATTAATGTTTCATCTTTAATTTCAACCCTACATTCTCATAATATGTGGCCTTTAATGGCCAGTGGCTGTTGTATTAAGATTCCAAGATGGAAAGGACAAAATCAACAAAGAACTCTTGAACTTCGGTGTACCTTTTAAAATTGTCCACAGACCCTGAGGCTTGGAGGGAAAATTATCCCAGTGCTTCGAAGGAGTGAACAGAGATATTAAATAAACTATACATTATTACTATTTGTTACATGTTATTACTTACTGAGGACATATATCTAACTAAAGACTGTGCCAAGTGCCTTAGAGGAAATTAAAAACACACAGGCTCCTTACCACCAAGGACTTACAGAATTCTAGACCTCACTGTAATGGCAATAATACTGTTAGCACACGACTTTACAGACTATAAAAGACTTTGAAATCTTAATTCTGTTTTGTTCCATAGGAGCCAAGAGTTACAGCAGCCAGGGGCTCTGTGACCCCTCTACCCCAACAAGAGGTTGTTTCCTGGGCATACACCTGGAATGGCCTTGTGGGTCACCACTGGCTTTCCTGGGCCACTTCTGCTTCTCTAGCAATATTGACCCATTTGTGAGTTTTTCAAATATGCCTCCTATTCTCATATCTTTGTGCTTTTTCTATAAGATGTTTTCTGAAACACCCTCCTCCAGTTCCCACACCATACTGCCAAAAGTGTTCCCACACCATACTTCAAGACAGTGCCACTTGCTTGTTAGAAACCTATGTCCTCTCACTACTGCTTATAAGTAGGCAGCCAAATGGTGGCATTCAGTGCTCTTCCTAATCTGCCCAAACCCGTCTTTCTCAGCTCTGCTGCTGCCCCTTCCCCGTGGCATTTGCCATTCTCCCCCACATACTCTGCAAGGCCCTCCCTGACTCTCTTAGGCAGAAGTGACTGCCCTTTGGCCTGTGTTCCCCCACCCCTTGCTTTATACCATCACTGCCCTCATCACTGTTCAGCATGTTACATACAAAGCCGTGTACATTTCGGTTCCTCAGCTCGAGAGGTCACTGCAGGCTGGGGCTCTGTCTCATTCGTCTTTGTATCAATAGTGCCAGACTGGGTTATCCCAAATGGAAATGTCCAAAAGGTGATGGATAGGTGGGTGAATTAATGAATAAGTGAATTTACACAAAATGCCTCACCAATATGGCAATATTTAGGAAAATATTGCCTTGGAGAAATGTTAGAGCTAGGAGTTCATCTACATCAGATCAGAACAATTGGCAAACTGTGTTTCCACCTCTGTTCTCAAGGAAACCTATTTAAACCTGCTTTGGTTAGAGTTCTGTTTGACTACGGGTCATAAAAAATGACTCAAAAGCATTATTCAACAAACAATGCAATTATGACAAAATATAAGTGAAAAAGTGAAATGCGAGCATGCTTTTATTTGCCAATGGACATCGACAGCAGTGCGCCAGACATGCAAACAGAAACCTAATTCCGGAACCTAATTATTCCGGAACCATGGTAGTAAGAGATATTTTTTTAAAAGGAAGGGGTAGTGCTGGCCTTTCAGTTGACTTCTAAGAAATGCAGTAGATGTGTGCATTTGTGAAACAACTGTGGGACGTCAGAGCTACGTTTCATGGTACACTGTGTCAAGTAGATTGACGTCTACAGGGGAATACGCCTGTAGTGAGTTAAAGATGGCTGCCAATGCTTTGCTAGGCTTCTCATCGACAGGTGGAGTCTATACACTTTGACCCTGAGTCTGGGCTGGCCCCGTGACTTTCCTCCCCCAAGAGGACTGCAAAAGTGACAGTGTAATGTCCAAGGCAGAGCCTTGACAGATCTGCAGGGTCTGCTCTTGAGTGCTAGCTATGCTCCTTCCTGGAGCCCAGAGCGTGCTACGAGAAGCTCAAGCCATGTGGAGAAACCAACTGGAGAACACAGGTGCCCTGGTCGACAGCCCCAGCTGAGCTTCCGGGCAACAGCCAGCGCCCACTGCCAGCCAGGCTGGTTGAGCCCACTTAGAAGTTTCCTCCTAGTGAAGCCCCCGGACGACTGCAGCCCCGTCGAACACCACACGGAGCAGAAGAGCCATCTAGGTGAGCCCAGTCCACCCGCAAAATCGTGAAATACAATAAATCGTGATTGTTCTTTGAAGCCACAGAATTGTGGTGTGGTTTGTTACACGGCAGTAGATAACTGAATAACCCCTGATTTGGAATGAGCCAGGCTGTATGTATTTACTAGAAAGTGAAACCAATTCAGAATTCTGCTCATCCCTAGGAATACCAAAGTGGACAGAAATAAGACTTTCTGCCTCCCAGGCAATTCCCAAGAGAAACAGCTTAGCTGGCTGTGGAAGAATTAATAAGAACAATGCAGTAAAGTGAGACAGAGGGTGCTATGTCAGCAGTGCCACTGGCCAAGTGTGCAAAAACTCTCGTGCCATTAAAGTAAGCAATCCAATTACTACAATATGTACAAAGCGAAATAATCAACTTGCAGTTTGATGAGAAGAGTATATAAAATCAGTAGCTGTAAAGAACACGGTGGAATCAATAAAGTTTATGAAAATGGAATTAGTTGTGTGTGAATGTGGGTAACAAATGCACAACACGATCTGGACTTAGGAAATGAAGAGAGCGGGCCCTCTGTGGTCTGACGCCACGCTCCAACTAAAGGGTTAACAAATACCTACCTACTGCTTGATTTATTTTGATTGCCTCCAAGATGGTTGTATTTATTATTCTACTTTTTTAGGTTCTGCTCATGCATTTGTCGCTTGCCCACTTTCTCCAATCATGTGGAGTCCTACTTATCAGTGTCTAGTTTATGCCACCACTGTGAAGCCTTCCTTAATGTCTCTGACCATTATTGAATCATTTTTCTCACTGTGTCCCTAAGACACCTTTTTAGAAGTTGTCAAAACAGTACCACCCAGTTTCGAGTTCTGGTTCCATGCGCTTCCTGGGGGCAGGACTATGCCGGTTCAGCTTGATGTGCCTTCTCATGGCGAAGACATGGTCCTGGGCTTGTAGAAAGGCTACACAGTGGGTATTCTATTCAAATGGATAAGTGGGTGGATGGATAGAAAGAATGGATGGGGGTGTAGATTCCCTTTAAATTGTGACTTATGGAAAACTCCAAGAGCTGGAAAGGTAAGAAAGGAAAGATGAAAGATTAAATAATGGCTTGAGAGTTTCTCTCCAGGAAGGACCTAAGCATAGGAGGACTGTCAGAAGGAGAGGTTGGAGAGTCTGCTTTGAAGCACACACCCTATTAATGTATATTTCACATTTATTTGGGGTAGATTTGGGGGCAGTGTTTGAGTCTATGAATAGGCCACTTCTTGGTACAGTTGCTTGCAAGGTAAGTTTGACTGGTTCTCAAAAGCTTACCGTTGGTGGCAATATTTGATGTTCCCAAAGGCGGCTACTGGGACTGAGAACAAAACTACCTGATCATCATTTGAAACTATACCACTAAGGCAACAGCAAAAAAGCATCAAGATATCACACTGTAGGCTTGGGGCCTCCGCCCTCCTCAACCCTGCCTCAGCTCCATTCCTTTGAGACACTGATTTGAGTGAGGCGAGGAAAGACGCCTCAGTATTTTCTAAAATCTTCCTGAGTGTTTCTTTTCTTTCTTTCTTTCTTTCTTTTTTTTTAAAAAAATTTTAAGTAGGCTCCATGGTGGGCATGGTGTAAACTCACAACCCTGAGATCAAGAGTCACGTGCTCCAGCAACTGAGCCATCTCAGCACTCTTTCCCTGTTGTTTTTAACAGGTGATCAGGATTAGGAACCATCCATTGCTCTAGAAGCTGACATTCAGATACAGATAGAATGGCAAGGACCACTGTGTATGGGACACTCTGGCAACAGAATAAAAACATTGTCTGCATATGAAAAGAGCCACATTGTATATCCATTAATTCAGCTGACATTTATTGAGTGCCTATGATATGCCAGGCCTCCCGCCAGGGGCTGGGATACAGTGATGTACAGAGCTCATGGAGTTTATGAAAGTCTAGTTAGAGTATCAGACATTAAATAATAAACACATATATAATTACAAATTGTGATAAGTGCTGTGGAGGAAAGGACGAGATGCTATGGTACAGAATAATCCAATTTAGATGGATTGGGAGAGGAAAGGAAAGCAGAGAGCACATCCCGTTTAGATTGAGACTTAAGAATACAATTCAGTGGTGCTTTATTTGAGGAGTTGGAGGTTAGCATTAGGTTGAACCACATGAAATTGCTGAGACTTAACCATTTATGACCTACAAAGTGGCGATTCCATACGGTTCAACCTGATGCTGAGTCTGAGCCAGGACCAGGGAGAGAAGGCATGGGGTATTCTATTTCTTTCTGAGCAGGGACTGATGGCTGAAAGATTGGAGGCAACAGCGGCAAAGAGAAGAAAAAACTTGCAACTCTATGTTATACAAGTAGCACTGAAATCTGAGCAGCCTATTTAATGTTTAGAGAAACTTTTTTTTTTTTTTTTTAATACCCACGCTTGTTCTCAAATCATCAAATTGGTGTTTGGAGAAAAATCCGAACTTCCATTATCTTCTCCAACTCTGCCCCGCCCCCCCCCCCCCACTTCTAAAATAGAGGTGGAGAGGCTGTTGTTTAGAGTTTAGTTCCTGAGGGCTGTGCATTTCCGAATGAACCAGCCTGTCTTGTCACCATGGGACCACACAGCACTGGATATGACGTGTGCACATGTGCCGGTTACCTTGCATAACAAGCTACCCCACACTTAGTGGTGTGAAACAACCATTTGCTATGCTCGTGGATGCCCGGAATCACGCACTGGAGAGGGCACAGTGGAGGTGGTTCTCTGTGATGTCCGGGGCCCCCCTGCTGGGGAGGCCTGGACTGTGAGGGGCTGGCATAGCTGGAGTTGGAGGTTATACCTCCCACATGGGTTCTTCATTAGCTGGTCTGGGGCCTGCGCTGGGATAAACAGAAGGGTGGCTCAGCCAGAGCTGAGGGCGGGACTGCCCCTCACGGCTTGTGCTTCTCACAGCTGGTGGCGAGGTTCTGTGAGGAAGGGTCTCAAGAGGGGGTCTTTGGAGAGTAAGCATTCCAAGAAGACTAGGCGGGAGCTGCATGGCCTTCTCTGACCCTGTTTCTGAAGTCACATGGCATCCCTGCTGCCATACTCTATTGAAAGAAGCAGTCACGAGCTCACCAAGATCCAGGTAGGGGGAGGGGGACAAAAACGCTATTTCTCACTGGGAAGAGTGTCAAGGTCACATTGCAGAAGAGCATGGGGGATGGGAGACATTACTACACTCATCTTTGAAAGTACATGGGGCGCCTGGGTGGCTCAGTCGGTTGAGCGTCCGACTTCAGCTCAGGTCATGATCTCGTGGTTCATGAATTCGAGCCCCGCGTCTGGCTCTGTGCTGACAGCTCAGAGCCTAGAACTTGCTTCAGATTCTGTTGTGTCTGTACAAAGTGAAGGTGAGGGCAAGTGTACCCCTGTTAGTTAAAGAAGGTACTTTGCCAAAAGGAGTTTTCCAAAAGCAACTTCTCTTGCCATAGTGTGCAGAAAAGTGTAGGGTCTTCCCAAGAGGACAGAGATGCGCACGCTGTTTGGAGACACAGAGGCCCTTCTGCTGGCAAAGCCAGAATTTTACAGAGCATAGCAGGGGGAGACAGAGGGTTCTAAAGAAATTTATTCCTAGAGCAAACCGTAAGAGCAATATCTGAAATTGAGTCACCTGGAGCGAGAAGCAGATGTCAAGATTTAAGGCCTCTTAGAAACAGAAGCAAAATTAAATGACTAGGACCACATCAAACTAAAAGGGTTCACACAGTAAAGGAAGCCGTCAACAAAAAGATAAGGCAACCTACTGAGTGGGAGAAGATATTTGCAAATGATATAACCAATAAGAGGTCAATATCCAAAATATATAAAGAACTCATACAACTCAACACTCCCAAAAAATCCAATTAAAAATCCAATCCAATTAAAAAAGTCAGGGCAGAGGACCTGAATAGGCATTCTTCATAAGACATCCAGATGGCCAACGGACGCATGAAAAGATGCTCAACATCACTTATCATCAGGGAAAAGCAAATCAAAACCACAAGGAAAGATCACCTTATACTTGTCAGAATTCAGAATGGCTTAAAACAAAAGAGACAAGCAATAACAAGTGTTGGCAAGGATTTGGAGGGAAAAAAACCCTCGTGCACTATTGGTGGGAATATAAATTGGGGCAGTCACTGTGGAAAACAGCACGGAAAATAGAAAAATTTTCTACTAAAAATAGAAAATTAAAAATAGAAATAGCATATGATTCAGGGCACCTGGGTGACTCAGTTGGTTAAGTGTCTGACTCTTGGTTTCAGCTCAGTTCACAATCTCAGTTTGTGGGTTCCAGCTTCAGGTCAGACTCCAGGCTGGTAGTGCAGACCCTGCTTAGGATTCTCTCCCTCTCTCTTCCCCTCCTCTGCTCTCTCTCTCTCTCTCTCTCAAAATAAATAAATGAACTTAAAAAAAAGAAATAACATATAATTCAGTAATTCCACTGCTGGTTATTTATCCAATGAAAATGAAAACACTAATTCAAAAAGATACATGAACCCCTGTGTTTATTGCAGTATTATTTACAATAGAGAAGATATGGGAGCAACTCAAGTGTCCACTGATAGACAAATGGATAAAGCAGATAGAATACTATGACGCCAATAAAAAGGTTCAGATCTTGCCATTTGTGACAACATGAATGGACCTAGAGGATATTGTGCTAAGTGAAATAAGTCAGACTGAGAAAGACAAATACCATACGATTTCACTTGTGTAGATTCTAAAAAAACAAAACAAATGAAAAAAAAAAAAAAGAAACAGCAGAATCAGACCTATAAATACAGAGGAAAAACTGATAGTTGCCATAGGGAAGAGGGGGATGGGTGAAATAGGGGAAAGGGATTAAAAGATACAAACTTCCAGTTGATGGGGATGAAAACACAGCATAGGGGATATAGTCAATAATACTGTAATACCTTTGTATGACGACAGATGGTGACGACACTTACTGTGGTGAGTGCTGCAAAGCGCACAGAAGTGCCAAATTGCCATGCTGTACGCTTGAAACTAATGTAAAATCGTATGTCACTATACTTCAGTAAGAAGGAAGGAGGGAAGGAAGGAAGGAAGGAAGGAGGGAGGGAGGGAGGGAGGAAGGGAGGAAGGAAGGGAGGGAGGGAGGAAGGAGGTAAGGAAGGAAAGAAGGAGGGAAAGGAGGAAGGAAGGAGGGAGGGAAGGAAGGAAAGGAAGGAGGAAAGGGAGGAAAGGGAGGAAAGGGAGGAAAGGGAGGAAAGGGAGGAAAGAAAGGAAGAACGGAAGGCAGAAGGGAAGGGAGGGAGGAAGAGAGAACACATATGTCTTTTGATCCAGCAGTGTAAAACTAGGATTTTAACCCACAAGTACGATCACAGTACATGTATTACACCCAGGGAAATCTACACAAGGATAATCTCTGCAGTTTGTTTACAATTTCAAAAGATTAGGAACAACACAACTGTTCATCAGTAGGGAACCAGGTAAATTACGGCACACAGAATGAGGTGGACTATTTTGACACTGAGCAAGCTCCGAGATGTAGTGTTGAGTGAAAAAAAATCTGTATGCACAAAGTTTACAGCGTGCCGCCTGTTCCGGATTGGGAGGGACACTACCCACACATACACGTGCCCACACGCAGACATACATACACACATGCCGGTACGTACGTAGACCACCTCTGAAAGGATGCAGAAAAACTGGTAACTGTGGTTGCTCCTTGCGCGGGGGAAGCAAAGGGCTCAGGGGAGGTGGCGGGGGCCGGAAGAAGGGAGCCTACTCTCTAGGGACACTCCCTTGGACGTTTTTAGCTTCTAACTCTATGCATGTATTACTCAGTAAAATTCATTAATTAAGCACTCAATACAATAAACACACAGCAAAGGAAACATGCTATATACAATTCGATGATACACTTGGGGGCTGAAGGAATACTGTGAGCACAGTATTAAAAATTGAATATATAGGGGGGTCACATTTCTAACGAGTGTATAGTTAAGATTTCTGGGCATGTGGAAGAAATTGGAGGGGAGGGATAACCTACATGAAGGAGGGGTTACAGGGTGGACATTTCCTTGGCTTCCCTCAGCCAGGCCTCTCTCTGGGCGCCTTGGCCAACTGCCCACATCGAAGAGCATTCTCGCCCCCTGGCACCTGGCAAACCGGGTGTGAAATTTAAGATGCAGAGCATCAAAGTATGACTTGTCCCGTTCATTCTTTTCCAGGATGTCGGTTACTAACATATTTTTAGCAAAATAGGACTATCTTAAGAATGCAGAAGGAAAAAGGGGACAGTAAGGGGGGTTGGGGAGAAGACTGGCCTTGACTGGAGAGCAGGAGAGGTTTCTGCGTGACTCTCAGAAGCGCAGATTACTCTCCACGCACCCCCAAACATTCCCCGTTTCCCTTGAGGGGGAAGGCTGGCCAGGCAGAAGCAACCTCTGCACCGCAGGGGGCGGGGGACAGGCTCTGTGAGCTCCCCCATCGGGCTGTGCCCAGTGCAGTTTAAGCTGAGCCTGGGTCCCGGAGCCAGACAGAGATGGCCAGCCTTCCCGTGAGCCTCCACGGCCTCCAAGACCACACTGCATCCTCGGCGATGGCCCATGTGCCTGAGACCAGGGCTCCTGGTGATGCCCTTGATGAAGCCACAACCCGGCACCCCCTTCCATTTCCACTCACTCTGATGGTTGGAATCGGCCTCCCCTCGGCACAGGGGCAGTACCCATGCTGAAGGCCGGTCACCTAAAGGACAGTGATTAGATCCTGTGAAAGCCCAGGCTTGCCTGTGCCTGGGGGAAGGAAGAGTTCTCTTGACTGAAATCCTGTGGAAATGTATTCTATCTCAACGCCTACACCACTATGTTCAGGCTTCCCACCCAGGTCAAGATTACCGTCAAAGCACACGTTTGAGCCAGAGAAAATCAGGGAAACAAAGACCAGAACAGAGCAGCAGGGCACTAAATAGGTGATAAAATCCAGCTCCCAGGTTTCTTTCGGGACTGGTTTCATCTGATACGCACGTGGCCAGAGGCCTCTAGATGACTGCATGCCTTTCTTACCTCTGACCCCCACTTCACACTTGGACTCAGACATGGCCCACTGGCCCAGAAGGAACGCATCTGCCCAAAAGGTAGTTTTAAAGGAAGAGTTTTTCTTTTAATAAGAAGCTTGTAATTTTTGCCTGACCCCTGACTACCACGGAGGTCCATCCAGGCAACGGATCCCCTGGACTCAGAAGTGTGAATGAGACCTAACTTGCCAGCACTTTCTGTGCGCCAGGCCCCTGCCTGGTGAAGGGCGTCATGTCACCTAATACAACCTCCTTTGAAGTGTACTCTATTCTTAGCCCCATTTTACAGAGGAGACAGGTTTGAGGAGGAAAAGCAAATCACCTAGAGTCACTTGGGCAGTGTGACCCTGTCACTCATAAACCTCAGGTTCTTTTAGTAATTAAAAAGAAAACCAGCCAAGTCAAAAGTTAAAAATCCAAGGTTCCATTTCTTGACCTCCCCCCTTCCCCCCCCCCCCCACAAAGTCCTGGCAGCAGGCATCCGGCGGCGGCAGCGTCTGCTCTGGCTTGAGACACCCCCCTCCTCCCAGTCCCCGGTTCCCCGGGGCGCTGGGCAGAGCATCCCCTCCCCGGCACGGCCCGCGCACCGCACCGCACCAGGGACAGTCCTGGAACACGCGGGTCTCCGGCTCCACTGCACCTTCGCTTGGCAGGGAGACTGCCTGCTTCCACCAGTGTCTAATGAGGCCCCTTTCTGCTTTAACAAGAGCCAGGGCTGGCCCGGTATTCCTGGAGTCTTTACAAATCTCTGCTTTGAAATCCCCGAGAGAAAGAAAGGCTCCCTAAACGCCTTTCTCCCTCACCTTTAAAGGGGGTTCCCGTCTAACATCTCCATTCCTGCCCCCCACCGCTTGCCTGAACCAAAGGAAAGGCCTGCTTTGCAATCCCTTTAATTAACAGTTTGTTTTTATTTTTCAATATTTGGTGGTCGATTTAGTTTAAGGTCCTCGGGGAATTTACACGGATTTAAATAAGAGCAGCTGGAAAGTGGAGAACGTTCCAGCAGAGTTCCTTTTCTCTCTCTTTTTAATTGGTAGCAGCACAATCTGTAACAAGGTGAGTCTAATTCCATTCTGCTGAGAGAGGAAGAAAGTTTTATCTTTATTATCCTTCCAAGAATATCTAGCAAATTGGCAGGGTTGGCGTTTTTTTTTTTTTTTTCCTTAATAAAACGAAAAGGAGAAAAACCCCAATTTCTGTCTGTTTCTGAGGAATCACCAAGTGTGGGCATCAAATGAGGACATTTGATGACTGTGACGTGTCTCTTTCATTCGAGCCTTTACCTTGCTGCAGAGCGGATGCTGCTACCTGTTCTACCCAGTCCAGCACGGATGGGTTGGCTGTCCCGTCTCCCTCCAGCCCAAACTAGCTTGGTCCTACTCCACTTGGCAGTGGGTAACACCTTCTCCCCCTCCGGCCACTCCGAGACACCTCCAGCCTCTGCCTCCCATCACCTCCTCCATAAAAAGTTTCCTTGACCTCTGGACCAGTCAATTACCTGCTTTTGAGGCCTCACCTCCTCCATGAAGCTCTCCCTGACTAACACAAACTCGTAAGATTACTTCTTTTATGTGAATTCCACACAATCCTGTACCGTCGGGTATAATTCTCCAGGTTTGACCACGGCAGCATGGACACCAGCTTCAAGCTGTCATAGACATGGACTGTGTGCACACTGTTAAAACTATCTTTATATATCCCCAATACTCTTATACTGGTCAGTTAAAAAGCAGCTAGATATAGCCTTAACAGAAGGCAATTTGGTAATATGAATCAAAAAACTTAATATTTTGTCAGCCCTTTGACCCACTAATTATACCTCTAGGAAAATATCCTCAGGAAGAAATCACATATGAAGGACTGCTCGTAAGAATTATTTAATACTTCTAATACTTGGAAACAATCCAAATGTCCAACAATAGGAAAATGGCTAAATAAATTATAGAGCAGTTATACAGTGGACTATTCTACAGCCATTACAGATACTATATAATAATATTTAATGACAGGGAAAGTTATTCAGGTTGTATTGTTAAATTAAAAAAAAACTGGCTTCGAATTAATGGCAAATTTACGTTTAATCATCTAGCTGCAGTTTAGAAGACCTGGAAAGGTAAATAGACAAGTCATCAAATTAAAAGGCAGAGCTTCCTTGATGCTCCCTTCTCCACACGTGACGATAAGTTTTAAAGCTACAGATAAGCAAAGGAAAGTAAAAATTAACCAGATCGCTTCCGCCCACATGCAGCCACAATGAACATTTTGATGGACACTCCCTATCTTTTCCTGTGTGTGCATGTACACACGGGGATGATTGTGTATGTGATTGCATGGATGTATTCTACGCTATACATCTTTGCGACTATACCGTACATCTTTGATTGACCAAAGTCTAATGTTGGTTTGTATTTTACCCTGTTTTGATAATATGAAAACCTTAGTATGTTAATTTACCCCTCTTCCCCCTTTCCTGAATTTATATGACATTGTTGCCATGCATTTTAATTCTATTCATATTATAAATTCCACAAAGTATTTTCACAATCAGTATTTATGTTCCCTATATATGTATACTTCCGTTGCTCTAATTTCCTCATTTCCACTGCTCTTTTCCTTATTTCTTGTTTCCACTGCTCTTTATTCCTTTCTTCGTCTCGTATTTCCATGTGATCGTTTTCCTTCTCTGTAAAGAACACTCTTTAGTATTTCCTTTTGTATGTGTCTGCTGGTGACATATCCATCAATTTTTGGCTGACAAGTTTTTATTTCACCTTCATTCTTGAAGGATATTTTCATTGAGAATAGGATTCTTAGGTGGCAGTGATTTGCTTTTTAAATCAATTCTTTAAAAGTGTTTTAAATAGTTTTACTCTGATGTGCCTAGGTCCGGGTTTTGTTTTGTTTATTATTCCTGCTTGGAGTCTGTAGTGATTCTTGAATCTGTGGCTTGATAATCTTCCATCAGTTTTTCCAAGTTCCCAGCTACTACCCTTTTAATATTGTTTCTGCCCAGTTTTTCTCCTCTACTTTCGGGATTCTTTTTTTTTTTTAATTTTTTAAAAACATTTTATCTATTATTGAGAGAGACAGAGCATGGGAGGGGCAGAGAGAGAGGGAGACACAGAATCCGAAGCAGGCTCCAGGCTCTCAACTGTCAACACAGAGCCTGACGTGGGGCTCGAACTCACGAACTGTGAGATCATGACCTGAGCCAAAGTTGGGTGCTCAACCAACTGAGCCACCCAGGCACCCCTCTACTTTTGGGATTCTAATTCGGCATTATGTTAGACCTTCTCACAGAATATTCATGTCTCTTATTCTTTCTTCTGGTTTACTTGTTTGTTTAAATTCAAAATATCATTTCAAATATTTTTTTTGTGATCTGTCAGTTCACTAATTTTCTATTCAGCTCTGTCTAATCTTCTATTAAGCCCGCCCAATGAGTTCTTCATTTGGGTTGCTGAAATGTTCAGCTCTAGTTTTCTTTTGATTTTTCTCTGGCAAAAATCTCACTTTTATCTTTTATATCTTTGAACGTATCAAACATGGTTATTTTAAAGTCTTTGTTAATATCTCTATGGTCTGGATTCCCTGGAGGTATGTTGTTTCTTTTAATATGTATTTGTATATTTTCTTCACTCGAGTGCCTGGTAATTTTTGATTGAGTGCCTGAAACTGGGTAAGAAAAATTGTAGAAAAATTTGAAGTTCAAGATGACGTTATTCCGGGGTGCCTGGGTGGCTCAGTTAGTTGAATGTCGGAGTCTTGATTTCAGCTCAGGTCATGATCCCAGGGTCATGGGCTCAAGCCCCACATAGGGCTCTGCACTGATTGTGAAGTCTGCCTAAGATTCTCTCTCTCTCTCTCTCTCTCCCTCTGGCCCTCCCCCGACTTGTCCACGTGTGCTCTCTCTCTAAAAAATAAAAATAAAATAAAAAAGATGCTGTTCTTCCTTCAGAAAGGATTTATATTTGCTTCTGGATGATAACCAGGAACATTAGAAATCTGTAATCCTCTTAATCCAAATCCAGGGATGAGAGGGTTTGGAGCTGGGTTTCGGACCATTTGAGACTTAGTTTACTTCCGGTCATCTTTACTTCCAGGATACAGATATTTAAGGGTGTCCAAATTATTGAAGGCTTACAGGTCTCCCTTACCTGGGGAAGCATTAGACTCCGATTTTTGCCTCCCCGTGTCTTGCAAGCCTAGCAGAGCCCTGCATAGCTTCTCGACCTCTCATCCATTACTTCTGCAGTTGGCAGAAGTGACCCTAAGACCACTGGGTTTCCATTGCTTTGGGTTCTATCTTCTCCCAAGTCTTAACCCGCTCATTCTTTCCTGCCTTATTAGCTCTCTAATGCCTTCAAGTAGATTTCTACAAATGATTTTGCCCTGCTTTTCTAATTGTTCTCAACAAGTGTGGCGAGCCACGTTTCCTAGCGTGCCACCACTGAACGCAGAAATCTGCAGCCCGTTATGAAACTCGGTTTATAGAGGGCTCCTCTGTTTTTTTCCCATGTTATTGGATCGATGGTCACTGTCTGTTTCTTCTTCTTATTATTAAATTGGTTGTTCTTTGTTTCTATGAATTTCAAAAAAAACTACCAACAAAAAGTGCAGAAAAGGACTTGTGCCTGGGAAGGATGGAGTGGTAGATAAATGTTCGAGGTTCACCTACTTTCCCCCACTCTGCTGGTCAGAAAGTGACCCGCGCTACTGCCTGGCAAGCCAAGGCCCCAGAACTGTCACTGTCTCTTCCTCCCTGAGGTCTAATTCTGGCTAACGGACGAAAGCCTGTAGCGATCCAGGTCTCCCGTTCCAATTCTAATGCACTGGGGCTGCGGAGAAGAAGGAAAGCACAGTCCACAATTCCACACAGTAGATCCCTGGGAAGTGAAGCTGAAGCGTCCGCAAGATAATATTTTAATTTGCCTCTGCCTGCCTCTCATTTGTATTGCTGAGAGTTGCAGCTCCCAGCCCCTTTGCTGTCAGTGACTTACACAATTTTGTTGCTAGTGTGGAATTTCTCAGCTACCAGAAAGAGGATCTAAGGTTTCTTTTTCAAAGGTCAAGTCTATCACACTTATTATTTTCCTGTTTGGGCTCATTTTAAGAACAGCCTGTGGAAGCAGTGAGGGCGAGGTGGCATTCTATAGCAGTACGTCCCTCTCCAGGGCCCCTGATGAACTGATGTGGACGCTGGGAGGAGGTCTTTCAAGAGGCGGCAATGCCAAGGACGTCGGGGTCCTGCTCCTCAGAGCACAGAGCTTCAAAGTACCAGAAGCAAGGGCTACTGATACCTCGGCCCCATAAAGCCTGCATGAGCTAGTGACATTTGGACACCGACTGACGGGTACGGGCCACAGAACACGGGGGTTTTGAGTTTCATAGAAGTGGGGGTTTCCAAGTCTGGAGGAGAGGGCTCCATTCTAATCCGGTAACGTCCCCCCCCCCATCTTTCTATCTTTCTAGAGGAAGACCCACCAGACTCCAAGCGCACATGAACACACCGTCTCCCCACCTTGGCTCACGCAGTATTTTAAACACACTACTACCCTCTCTCCCTCAGGCAAGCTCTTGGTAGCTCTTTCTCCACCCTGACTCGCCTTCCAAACCCAGGAGATCTAAAGTAAAGGATCCGGGAGAGTGAACTTTAGAAATTGAATTCCATTTATACCACCTTTAATGAATTCTTAGGCCTGACATTATAGGATATGTCTAGGGCAATTTCTGAAATGCCAACAGTCTTTGATATAGCAACCTCGAGATGTCTGTCATATGCTTTTTGGGGGAAAAATGATCTGTGTTTATGAATCCATTTTAGACAAATAAACAACACATTTACATATAATTAAATGATGGCATATACATTTAAAAATCTAAAAGGACATACAACTTGCTGTTAATAAAATTAGGAAGGGAGGACTTAGTTTTTTACTTTATGCACTTTGTTTTTTGTGGTTCTTTTTTTTATATTTTATGTTTCTTAAGTAATGTTTACACCCAATGTGGGGCTTGAACTTACAACCCCAAGATCAAGAGTCACACGCTCTACTGACTGAAGCAGACAGGCACCCCTGAATACTTCGTTTTCTTTTTTCTTAGAAGTAAGAATTAGTTTTTAATAACAACTAAAAACTCAGGCTTTAGAAGAACTTCATGAAAAATAAAATTTTCTGGAATGTTCAGAATTTTAAGTTAGATTTAAGTTAGATTTCTGCCCTTTTGCACTGCTGGTGGGAATGCAAATTGATACAGCCACTCTGGAAAACAGTGTGAAGGTTCTTCAAAAAATAAAAAATAGAACTACCCTATGACCCAGCAATTACAGTACTAGGAATTTATCCAAAGAATAGAAAATGCTGATACGAAGGGGAACATGCACCCCAATTTTTATAGGAGCGCTATCAATAATAGTCAAAGTATGGAAAGAGCCCAAACGTCCATCGATGGATGAATGGATAAAGATGTGGTTTATATATGCAATGGAGTATTACTCGGTGATCAAAAAGAATGAAATCTTGCCATTTGCAACAACATGGATGGAACTAGAGGGTATTACGCTAAGCAAAATATGTCAGAGAAAGACAAATATATGATTTCACTCATATGTGGAATTTAAGATACAAAACAGATGAACATAAGGGAAGGGAAGCAAAAATAACATAAAAACAAAGAGGGAGATCAACCATAAGAGACTCTTAAATACAGAGAACAAACTGAGGGTTGGAGGCGGGATGTTTAGCGGGGGAATGGGCTAAAGGGGTGAGGGACATTACGCAGGACACTGGTTGGTATGAGCACTGGGTGTTATATGTAAGTGATGAATCGCTAAGTTCTATTCCTGAAATTATTATTACATGATATGTTAAATAATTTGGATTTAAATTTAAAAAAATAAATAAAATTCTGTTCTGTAATGAATTCATTTTTGATTCATTGCACACAGATTTTTGAACATCGCTGTTCTTAGCATTTTATCACTAGGTGATTTTTAGAGTTAAAACAGATTGGGATGGAGGAGAGAATTGAGAGCAGGAAAGCCAAAACACTAGAAGACAAGGTCCTGTGCTTTAATTTACACAATTTATTCATCCCATTTGTCCATCCATCCGTCCATCCGTCCGTCAATCCATCCATCCAACCATTAATCCTCTTATTGAATATATACTCACTAGCTACTACTTGTAGGAGCCTATGTATTTCAGGGGATAAGGAGATTTTAAAAATCACTCCTACTGGTAAGAAGTTTATAACCTTCTTGGCCCTGTCATGGCCCTAAATATTTGTACTGAGTTGTGGACACAGTAATGCACTTCCCAGGTGCCCTTTCAACAAAAGACCTGTTGTCCCAGCTGCTGGGAGCACTGGGCAGACAGCCTTCAGTTGTCAGCCCGCCTAGGGATTGCCTCCGCTCCAGAGACCCACCTCGCCCAAAGTCTGGCCCCTTCCCAGGTGGCCAACATCCAATAACCAACTGATGCACGAGTATAAAGGGCCAGAAATCTTAGCCCAGCTCAGGAACACTCCGGGCACATGCTGGTCCCAGAGCTCCCTGTGGAACTGGCTGATCCATTCCTGGGCCTGCATCACAGCTTGGTTTTTCCCTCTGTCCACCAGACCACCCCCCCATCTTCCACAGACGTTGATACGAAAGGCATCCCTAAATGAATAGTCTACACATTAAACTCATCTCGGTGTCTGCCTCCTAGGAAATCCAACCTGCGACACACTAGACCTGGAAAATCTAATGTTTACAAAAATGTTAGAATAAGTCAGGTTCATCTACTTCTTGGCATTAGTCCAGCCAGGACTATAGAAGTGCTAGACTTGGCACTAGTGACAGCACAGGGGTTGGCCTTGTTAAAAGGCCAGTGAAGGGCCGGATAGTAGGGCTTTGCAGGCCACATAAACTTCCTGTTACACATTCTTCCCTGTGTGTGTGTGTGTGTGTGTGTGTTCACAGCACTTTAAAACGTAAAAATCATTCTTTTTTTTTTTTTAAGTTGATTTATTTTGAGAGAGAGAGCACACAGGGTGGGGCAGAGAGAGAGGCAGACAGAGAGAATCCCAGGCAGGCTCTGCTGCAAGCACAGAGTCTGACATGAGGCCCGAATGCACAAAACAGTGAGATCATGACCTGAGCTGATGCTGAGCAAGAGTTGGATGCTTAACCGACTGAGCCACCCAGGCGCCCCTGTAAAGATCATTCTTAGCTCACTGGCAGTAGAAAAATAGGATGCAGGCCGATAGGCTGTAGTTTACTGAGCCTGGTGTACAGTATTAAGAGTGCAGACTTGTTAAGAGACAATTCTCCATGGGTCTTTCATATTTCTGCACATCTAGCAAAGCAGAGGTGCTGAATGACAATGTTTCATATTATCTTTTTAAGGATAATAGCATTATAGCCTCCAAATACAGAGCATCTTTTTCTGTAGAAGAGCTTAGGCATGCTCTCTCTCTGCCCACTGCAATAGATTCAGGTCCCCGAATCTTAGGGTTCCTTTCCTGTAACTCAACCCACTACATGTGCAAGTGTCAACTGGGCCTCTTCATATTGCCCTCTAGGGATTAAAGTTCGGGAAACTGGTACCAGAAAATGTTGATGCTCTGGCTACTGCTATTCTATAAGCAATAAACCAACAAACCTTTCTCTCTGACCCAGGAGTACCGTGTCTATGGCCAGGATCCATGAAATTGTAGTAGGCTCATTTGTCAGCGTGCAAGTAGAATAAAACTCCAGACCCTTCACAGTTCTTGATATCTTGGGTTCAGATTCTGGCTCCACCACTTACAGGCTGTGTGATGCTGAGCAAGTTAGACGACTTCTCTGAGCTTCAGTTTTCTCATCTATAGAACAGGTGTGGTGACGCCAATAACAGCCTCTGTCTCATAGGGTGTCTGTGAAGATCACATTTGGTAAAAGAGCCCATCCACGATACATTATAAGAGCTTGATAAAAAGGAGCTCTCTTGATTATTATTGAGGATTATTAGGTGGCCTAATTCCCAGGAAGGCTCAGAGATAGGGATGGGGACCACACCTGGGCACTGACTACTCAAAAACTCCAACAGCTGCCTGCACGCTGGGCCTGCCCCCTTGCCCTGGGGCGCAGACTCTGCAAGGCTTTCCAAGCAAGCTCCCCTAGTCCCTGCATTTCCTCCCCAGTTCACGCGACAGCAAGTGGGCCTCAAAGTGTGGCCGCCAGACCTGCAGCTTAAGCATCGCCAGAGAATGAATTAGAAATGCAAATCCGTGGCCTCAACCCGGGACCTCTCCACTGGAAGTTTAGGGTGGGATCCTGCGATCCGTTTTAACGAACCCTCCAGGTGCTAGGGATGCAGCTAAAACCTGAGCACAACTGAGCCACCCAGGAGCCCCTCCAATGACATATTCTAAGCACAAAATTAAAGAATTGTACATGCCTCAAGGTCAAGGGCTCCTGGGAGTAGACAACAAATTCAAGCTCAAAGGTGTGTAAACCTCCAGGCACACATTTTTCCCCACTTGAAAGCTCATTACCAAACTTTCCTAGGTGTTATTACGAGAGATAGCCCATGCCCCTTTGGTAAATATAAAAATCTCAAAATTTTTCTGAAAACTTTTGAATTATAAGTATCTTGACTTAAAACAAATCAAAAATTAAAAAAACAAACAAACACGTGTTGTTCGTAAAACGTAGGGCTAACCAAATACACAGAAGAGAAATGCTTTACCTGACGTGCCAAGCACCTCTCCGCTGCCAATTAAAGAAATGGAGGATCTGGGAGGTTGGCCCACTGCCTGAGAGACCAGCAGCTCATCAGTGGCATGGGGGGTTCCCACCCTGGCCTGCTGGGCCCTGAGGCCTGTGTCCTCCTTTCCGCCATGGAGGGTCCTAGCTGTTCATTTGTTAACGGGTCTCGGGTCAGGCTGAACTAGAATCACCTGGGGAAGCTTTAACAAATATGGCCACCCAGGCCCCACCCCAGACCAATTTGATAAGAAACCCGAGTGATGGGTCTGGGCATACACAGTTTTTTGAAAAACTCTTCCTGTGGTTCTCACGTGCCGCAGAGTGCCCTTGCCCCTGGGGTGAGGGTTATTGGCAAATGACGGCTAGTGCACACGGGGGCCCGGCCAGCCTGTTCCTTTAGGCCTCCTTCTCGTCCTGCGCCCCTCGGCCAACGGGGGCGCCCATGGCGGGGGCTCACATGAGACAGTGTCTGCTTCTGCTCTTCCCCACCCTCAGAGCCAGCTCGCTGGCTTCCTAGGTGTCTGGGAAACTGCCAGTCCTGGGCCTGCCTGCTCTGGCCGCTGGCCCTGGAACAGAAGACTCGCATCCCTCCATGGTCGATGGCACTCTTAGACCGGCACTTGCCGGGAACACTGTGTGGCTTAATATGTCTGCCAGGAAGGTGATCTGTAAAAACAGAACCTGCCCAGGAAGAGAAAGGGCAGCTATTAAAACTCCGGGATGCCCATGGTGGACACTGGGGGCTGGAAGCTTATGGTCAGAGAGAGGCCCCGTCTGGGCTTCTTTCCAGAGCTCTTCCGGAACCAGACCTGCCATCCTTGGCCCCCACACAGTTATTCTCCTCTTGGCGCCAAGTGGGGCTGAGCGGTGGGCTCCTGGCCGACTGTGGGGCCCACTTACTCCAGCGCTGGTTTTCTAGCAGAGCTCCTGGGCTGGTCCCTCCTCCACCTGCCTTACAGCCGCACATTAGCACCTCCTCCAGAAGGTGACTTGGTTAGGGGGGAGGAGGTGAAACTCAAACCCAGCAATTCTCTGGCCTGTTAGCAGCTCTTATAAAAACCTTGATGAATGAGCAGGTTAATGCAGTTGGCTAAAATGGGAGCCTCGGCATCCCTGTCTGGGCTCGGCATTTCCTGAGCAACTACTGTAATCACCAGAGCAGCAACTGAAGTTTGGCAAGGCGCTCGGAGTTTGAGAAGCGCCATAGAAGATGTGAAGCCGGGAGGTCCTCCAACAAGGCTCTGAGGTGGGCACAATTCGTGTTTTATTTTACAGATGTGGAAGGCGAGGCTGAGTCTGATGAGCGACCAGGTCAAGAGCACACAAACCACAGCAAGTCTACCAGGAATGGGAATTATGACAGAAGTCAGATTTCGCCCTCTGATTTTCTATCTGACAAACTTGGAGGCTTTCAAGTCTCCACTCTCAAGGGCCTTCTGACCCAAGCTGAAAGGAATGGCATTTTTTTTTTCTAGAGAGACAGAGAGAGCTGGGGAGAGGGGCAGAGGAAGAAAGAGAGAGAATCCCAAGCAAGCTCCATGCTCACCACAGAGCCCAACTAGGGGTTCAGTCCCATGACTCTGGGCTCATGACCTGACCCGAAATCAAGAATCAGACGCTTAACCAACGGAGCCACCCAGGCGGCCCTGGAATGGCATCTTTGAGTTAAAAAGAAAAGAAAACCACAAAAACAAAAGGGGAAGTGGCACGTGAGAGTCACAGAGAGGAGGAGAGCCCCCACCAGGTGGGAGAATGAAGAGGGGTCCCATGGGGGCAGATCTGGGGTGCACTTGGAAGGGAGTAGGTGACTGTCAGCAGACACAGGAAGCAGGGGTGGGAGAGGTGGGGCCTGGGGCAGGATGCCTTCGGGCTGGGAAGCAGGGTCAGGGAGGGGCGGCGGGACCTGGGCTGGGCTGCACCGCGGCAGTACAGCGCAGTGTAAATGCCTGAGCTCGTGGCTGTGCTCCAGGAAGGCCAAAGTGGAAACCTGTGTGGGGTAGGCCTGAGGAGAGGGGGTGGAGGAAGCCAGCGTAAGCCAGGCTGAGCCAGGAGGGAGAAAGTGGCAGGGAAAGAGGGGCCTGGCTGGGAGAGAGAAGTCACACACACCAAATCATCTCCGTTTCTAGAGCTGGAATGGACCCTAGGCCGTGCCTGTAACACAAGGCCATGGGGCTCCCATAATGTTAGGGGACCTTGTTGCGGCAGCAGATGGTTAGTTTTTGGTTCCTAGATGGCTGAGATACCTGCTCTGGCATTTATAAGGGTTCTTAGAAATACTCGGACTCTTAGAATACTTAAAGATTTTAAATGCTTCGATAATAATGTGTAAACGCGAAAATTTTCCCTAGCAGTTTCTTCCAGGTCATAAACTCTGAGATGCTATTGGGCTCTTCGAAGAGAAGTAAGGGGGTGTCTTCTGAATAATCCCCTAGCAAATGCCAGCCAGTGGGACCGTGTCGCCCCAGCCTCCCACGTACATAGTTCTGTGTCTTAACATGGTTGAGTCTCTAAATTGGCCCATGGAATGTCTTACAATGAATGTTCAGTTCCCCACACTCACCCATCCTTGTTTCCTACCCTGGAAGAGGTCTGGCCGTAAGTGAATTTGGAAACACTTTCTATTTCCTTGGCTCAAACTGACATTGGCTTTGGGAAGTGCTTTTTCCCAAGTGCACTGAGAGTTTCATGCTGTGGTTCTTTGAAGCTGTGATGAGATTTACGTGTGGCCAGGAACCTGTCTCAGCGCTCTCTCCCTGCCTGCCGGTTCGGGGGCAGGCTTCATGCAGACCACTTGCCTGTCCCTGCCCCCAGCTGACCCAAGAGCCCAGTCCATAGGCTGGCCAGTGACTTATGGGTGCCTGGGGGAAAACACCGTACCGGGCCAGATTCTAGTTCTTGGACATGACGGGGGAGCCATGATGGGCCGAGTAGAAGCCAAGGTTATGAGGCAGCAGAAGCAGGGGGTGGCTTGTGCCTGGCGCTGCCTCTGATCTTGCTTTCAGATTCCAGCTCAGGGCTGTGTACATCCCTTCAGGAAACCCTCTGCTTCTTGAGGTGCTCTGAGTCTTTCCTTTTTTGCTCCCAAAGAACACCTGTTCAAACGAAAAACCTGCCAATGATACCTTCCACAGCATGAGCCATGCTCAGCTCTCGGCTCGTCCCACATCTGAACATGAGACGGAATCCTCTGGCAAACCTGCGATACTGCAGATCCTGATTCAGCAGGTCTGCGCTGGGGCTGAAAGTCCGAATTTCTGTCCTGCTCCAGGGTGACAATGCCACTCCTGTTGGTCCCCAGCCCACAAGAGCGAGAGGATGGGTGATCGCTGTTACTTATGTGCAAAGGAAGAAAAACCTAAACGAAACAAAGTCAACCAAAACCAGGTTTCCAACCTGTCCCAAAGACAGGCAGCAGAGAAGCCAAACTAGCGATCCTTTCTAGCTCTTTTCCTTTCTATGGCATTTAACACGGAGACGGAGGCGGTCAAAACTGAAAAACTAGAGGGGTCACGTGGGTGGCTCAGTCAGTTAAGCGTCTGACTTTGGCTCAGGTCATGATCTCACAGTTTGTGAGTTCAAGCCTCCCGTCGGGCTCTGTGCTGACAGCTCAGAGCCTGGAGCCTGCTTTGGATTCTGCGTCTCCCTCTCTCTCTGCCCCTCCCCTGCTTGCACTCTCTCTTTCTCAAAAAAATAAATAAAAATTAAAAAGATCGATTGGCTTAAAAATTTTTTAAATTAAAAAAACCCCAAAGAACTAAAAATACATACATGTATGCATACATACATACATATATAAATGCAAAAACCTGAGGCCAAAACCAACAAAACAACCCAAACAAAAAACCTGACATGACCCGGGGGCCTCTGAAGTTTCAGGATACTGTGACATCTTGAGGCAATCTCCCTTCCTTGAATGTCTCTGAGAGCAGGACTCTTGGGTGTATAAATAAGTCTGTCCTCTGGCATCAATAAACCCACTCGTTTTGCTAACCAGATTGGTTCTGAATAATTCCTATGACTGACACAAAACTTAGATTTCAGTAGAAGGCAGCATGATGGAATTCGGCAGTCATTCTCAAGCCGGCAGCTACGTTGCGGTTTCCAGCGACGCTGCTTTGTGTTGCTGCGGACGGATGTCCGCTGGAGGCAGAAGCCTGCCTCTTGACTGAATGCAAGTGTCATCACATCATCTCCCTTCCCGTTCCACCTGCAGGATCAGCCAAACCGCACGCCCTCTTCAAACACCAGAAAAGCCCCACCTGGAGAGAGGTTGTCCTGAGAAGGGAGGTACAGGGAAGACGAGGGGGAAACCTTACTACGGATCTGAAAGCCAATCCTGGATCTGGTTTAATGAAATTAAAAAGCATAAAGTAAAAAGATGAGCTCTAAAAATATCCAGGAGGCTACACACTCACTCATCTTGAAAAAAGAACCAACCAAAAAAAAAAAAAGGCTTTGCCTCAGCGGTGGTGTTATCATGTGGGTCAAAATCTTGGGCAACGGCTCGTTTAGTCCATTACAACCTGTGAGCATTTACTGCCTGTGATAAACTGGAACCATGACCATGAGCTTTTAGTGCTTCAGGTAGGGCGGTCACAGCTTTCCAAACTGTAAATTATTTTAGCAACTACTCTGGATAGAAGGAAGTGAATGCAACAGAAGACCCAAGGCTTAGAGGACTGCACTTTACCCTTTCTCTACCCTGGGGCTTATCTGCAGGGGACAGTGAGGAAAAAGCAGGCTTTGTACCGTCCCCCGTCCCTTCCCTGACCAGCCTTTTTAGTTGTGTCTTGGGTAAACCTCAAAGCCCCCTGCCAGTCACGCAATAGGTATGAACCCAACCACCATGATGATAGACACAGGTGCTGTTGGAGGACTAACTGCCTCATTTCATGTAATCACATTTTAAAAATGTTTCTCTTGGGAGCGCCTGGGTGGCTCAGTCAGTTGAGTATCTGACTTTGGTTCAGGTCATGATCTTATGGTTCATGGGTTCGAGCTCCGTGTCAGGCTCAGTGCTGACAGCTTGGAGCCTGGAGCCTGCTTCAGAGTCTGTGTGTCCTTCTCTCCCTGCTCCTAACCCCACTCATGCTCTCTCTCTCTCTCTCAAAAAAAATAAACGTTACAAAAATTTTCTAAATGTTTCTCTCGGTCTTACTAATCTACCTCTTCATTATTCAACCAACTTGCTGGATCGGTCCACAACAGTGTCTTTAATCAAAAAGGTTAATACAAGGGTAAGTGCTTTAAAACCCCATTAGGGCCACGAAAATGATGCCAACTATACAAATCGGACCGTTCATATATGGGACATAGGATAATTTTAAAAATATCATGTTAATCACTTCCTCTGAATCCAAAATCAACACACATTGTATATAGCACACAGGTTTCTTAAAGAGGCACCAGGACAAAATACTTGAAAGCAGAACTCACTTTTTTTCTTAAAAATTTTATTTTTATGTGATCTCTACATCCAATGTGGGGCTCAAACTTACAACCCTGAGATCAAGAGTCACATGTTGTACCAACAGAGCCAGCCAGGCGCCCCAGAACTCATGCTTCCCGTACACTCTCTCATCTCATTTAATTCTCACTATAGCTCTCTGGGCTGCTTTTCCATTTTAGAGATAAGAAAACTAAACTTTGTGAAGAGTTTGCTAACGCTTGGCAAGGCTGGCATGCAAATACCAATATTCCAAAGCCCCTCCCCTTTGCCCCGTCTCCCCGGACACCAGCCAGGTAACGGCAGTCCTCTATCACCTCTCCTCCCGCACTGCCGACCCCTGTCTTCTCCTGGCGCGCACAGTGGCTCCATTTACCTCCCATGGCTCGATTATGCTAGCATCAGGTTTGGTTGCCTGTAAACAGCCATTTGCATTCCCTCCATAACAGCGAAGAGGGCTACTGGTGGCTAGAAGCAAGGATGGATCGATAACTTTCACTGGCCATGCGATGCCTCCATTGACAATTTAACTCAGGGAACATTCTGGGGTTCGAAGCGTTTGGGTAGCTCTTCCTGCCTTTCTTCCACTTCCAAGGCCAAACCTCGTCGCCAGCGGACTCTGGGCTTGGCAAAGAGCTGGAAAGAGCCTGAGAAGGAGACCAAGGCCTGGCAAAGGAACTGAGCCACTTGTTAATACACGAAAACAAACTAAGACGAATGAGTACACTTGTAAATGCATCTCTGTGTGCTCAGTTATAAATAGATGTTGTTATTTCCTTACGACGCATTCCTAGGAATGAAACGCTGGGTCAAAGCGTTTACTATGCGGCCGACACTGTACCATGCACAGCACATCGACTGTCCTTTTTAAGGCTTTCAACTCCCCTGTGATGTAGGTACTGTTATCATCCCCGTTTTAGAATGCAAAAACAGGCGCCACCCGGGTGGCTCGGTAGGTTAAGCATCCAACTCTTGATTTTGGCTCAGGTCGTGATCTCAGGGTTGTGAGATGGAGCCTCATGTTGGGTTCTGTGCTGACAGCACAGAGCCTACTTGAGATTCTCTCTCTCTCTCTCTCTCTCTCTCTCTCTCTCTCCCTCCCCCCTTCTTGTGCTCGCTCTAAATAAATAAAGAAATAAGAGAAAATAGCCTGAAAGAGGCTGTTACCTGCCCAAGGCCGCACACTAAGAAATGGCAATGGTGGGATGGCCACTCAGGCCTAACCCCTTCACGGCCCAACTTTATTGTCTCAGTGTCGCCGTGTTAAACATGCAGCAAGTGTGGGGCACCTGGGTGGCTCGTTCCGTGCAGAGCCTGCTTGGAATTCTCTCTCTCTCTGTCCTTCCCCCCGACCCGAAGTAAATAAAACTTAAAATAAAGAAATAAAGAAATAAAGACACAGCAGCTGGGGGTGGGGGTGCAGGGAGAAGGATGGCTTTCATCGTTATTTTCGAAAGTTTGATTGTGAGTTTGTAAAATAAAGGACGGTTTTAAAACCCATCTCACTCATTGGACACGTGGGTGGCTCAGTTGGTTAAACATCCAACTCTTGATTTTGGCTCAGGTTATGATCTCACGGTTCGTGAGATCAAGCCCCGAGTCAGGCTGTGCACTGACAGCTCAGAGCCTGCTTGGGATTTCTCCCCCCTCTCTCTTTCTTTCTCTCCCTCTGCCCCTCCCCCACTCAAGTTCACTCTCTCTCTTTCTCAAAATAAATCAATAAACTTAAAGAAAACCCTAGGTCACTCATACACAAAAACTCAAGACACCAAGATCAAGCAAAGCTTCTGGCTTCCCGCTACAATGGTTTTCTGTGTTCTCTAAGCTTGGTTAGTAGGATAAGCAAAATTTCACTGCAATGGGCTTGGGACTCCAGTCACAGATCTAAGCTGCCAGCGTTCAGCCACGGCCACTAAGATGGGAACATTTACTGAGTATATACTATAGGTCAGAGCCTGTGCTCATAGCTTCACAGGTGTAACTGGGACTTTTTGGGATGCCTTGGAATTGGCCTTGGGGCCCATAACAACAGGGTCAAAGCGTTCTTCGTTTCTAGCTCAAGAAAGAAAGCTTCCAACTGCTGGGGCTGGACGCCATCCACGGAGCCCCACCCCAGGCTGCCTAAGAACTGGCAAGCCTGCCTCACCACAACCAGACCCATTCCTCCCCAGTGTCCCCTGCCCTGGAGCCCTTGGAAGCAGAGTCCTTGGGAGCTCTGGCTTTGGCTCTGTTCCCTGTAAGCCAAAGGAGGAGGAGTGTCAAATACTACTAATGAAAACTGGGGATGCTCGTAAGAGAAAACTGGAGTTTATTCATTCGTTTCCCCAACAAACGCAGTATTTAGTGAGTCCATGCTATGTGTCAGGCACCATACTAGGTGCCATGAATACATCAGTGACAAAACAGCGGTCCAGGCCCTCAGGGAGCTCATATTTGGACATCTGCTCAGGCAGTGGTCTTGCTGATCTGCCTCATGCCAACCTGAGCTGGGAAGAAGTGAATTCGAGGGAGATGTCTGAAGAAAGAGGGGGAGTAAGTGAAACAGCCCGGATTCCCACTCTTGTGTGTCAATGACGCAGGCGCCATCATTCTTCTCAATGCCCACCTAGGGGGCTCCCCCAAGCAAGTATGCCTGCCTGGAAGAGGTCTTGAGGTACATTCCCATAGGGGAGCTATAAGAGGAGTGGAAAAGGACAAGCCGGAGGGAGATCTCCCCATTAAGAAAGAGTGGAATGGGGGAGTTAGGAAGGGGAATTCCAAGGCCCTCCAAGGCCTCACCCTTGAGAGATACAGGATTCATGCAACTCAGCTTTCCTAAGGAGTACGAGTGTCTTGGTCACAAATGGATTTTACTAGAACTCTTTCCCAAGTAGTCTTCACAAGCAGGCAACCCAACATGGCCTCCTCTTCTTCCTCAGCCTAATCAAATCCATCTGGAGAAACAAAGGGCATGGCCTCCCTTTACACCCCCTATCCATCTGAATTACCTGGACAGGACCTGGAGTCCTGCCCAAGGCAGCATGAAATCATCCCCAGCCTCTCTTCTAACACTTACCAGAAAGAGCTGGCCTGTTGTTTTTTTTCTGAGTGGAATGTATCCAAGGTGACATTTATAGGCGTGTGCTGATTGGATCGCGCTTCTAGGAAGCAGTGCGAGGCTGAGGTCCTTGGCCTTGACAAGGCAGGACACGAAGACTGAAGGTTGTTATTCAAACCCAAGTTCCCAACCGAGCAACTTAGTGTCACCAACGCTTACGATGCTTACGAACGTCTCTTACAAGCACAATGATATGGCTGCAACCCAAAGAAATAGACCACTGTCTACTCTCAACTCCCTGCACTCTGGGAAGGTCAGAGTTGAAAACTTCCTATGTCACCTCCTTTTATTTAGAAACTGCTTCTTTTCAAAGTTACCCTTTGTCTCTACTGAGCTGCTCCTCCTTTATCTGTTGAGTCATCGGAGTAAGCCGAGGTTTTGAGATTTCCTTCCCTCCAAAATTTACAGAAAAGGAGATATTCCTGATCACTGACATCCAATCCGATCACGGACTGTTCTGAAAATCAAAAATAAAAGTGGAAGTCTATTGATCAGAGGTTTTTTTTTTTTTTTCTCCCTGGAAATACTGATCTTGCCATCTCTTGAGCACACAGATGCTAACTAGTGAAAATTTCAGCACATGTGCTTATCCTGGCCCATTTCCTTTCCTCTACTGCTCCCACATCTCCACACCGGCAGCTCTGGAAGGTAGGCTCCTAGAAGGCAGGGCCTTAGTCTGCCTTGAGCACCAAGGGAGGCCCGGCCCAACGAACATGGCCCAGCTCCAAGGAGGTCTCTCCATAAACATCAGTAGCTGTGTAAATATTTGTGGTCTGAGCCTGCAGTTGCGTGTGACGCCTTCTATTATAATTCGGATTAATCCTCCTTTCGCTCTCAAAGAACAGAGAAAGGGAAGAAACGAATTTGAAACTCATTTTTCCTTCATTGTATCTTTCAGCACTCAGAGCGAGCAAAACAAGTCTTGGGTCATCATTTTCCCATTAGCCGAGGACAGCGAGGATTCACTTGATATGAATATTCTTTCCCTTTCCCACAAAATAATTACCTAAGATTTCTAGCTAGGAGAAAGAAAAAAAAAAACAACCAAAAAAAAAAAAAAACAAACCACGGTGTCATTTCCAACCTGGAACCGGCATTGCTCATTAAGGTTGAAAAAGTGACTGGGGTTTGCTGAATCCTATGCAAATCAGTCCTGATGAGCCCTTCACTAATCTGTTTACAAACCAGACCTGCTGGACAGGCCTCAGTGATTTTCTATCAAAGCCAAGCACTGCTCTTTACGGGCATCTGGCTGTCCCTGAATGGGTAGTTTAAACATAGACTCTTTCCTTCAAAGTAAGATCAAAGGCTTTATGGCTCCTAAATGAGTGCATTATTCCCACTTACTACCTTCTTGTTTGCAATTTGTGTTTATTAACGGCCCTGTCTCAGGTTTACTTTGTGAATTACTAGTTTCTGAAAACGGCATGGCAGTTTTATGGACAACAGTATACATTCGGGGAGATTATGTAGCATATAATACACAGAATGGCCCATCAGATAGGACGTTAGGCAAAGAAAATTCTCTGCAAAGATGACAATCCCTGACCATGCAGAATTCATTTATGATTTTTTTTTTCTAAGAAGAGGAAGCCATCTGGCATCACGGGGCTAACGCAAGAAAAGATTCCCCAACTCTGAAGGGGTGGAGATGAGAGAACTCTTTGCCTGCCTTGAGGAGACTTTTCTTTGAAGTTTTATTTCTTCTGAAGAGAGCAGGTCAGTAAAGCTGTACGGTGGGCAGCCGTTCCAGGAGGAGCACAATGAGACGTTTTCAGAAAAGGCTCAGCAGGTTGTTTGCAAAAACGAAAGTTCCAGCATGTGACTGGAGTCCCGAAACGAATCCCCCTCTTGGAGCCCTGCAGCCGGCAGCCTCCTGGGGGGCCCGAGGGAGGGAGGACAGGGCTGCCTGCCCTCCCTGGTCCTCACATGAGAGCCCCGTCCTTCACTCCCACCCTCCTGTTCAGCTGAGGGGGATGAAGCTGCCAAGAAAATTGCATCTGTTAAGATTTGTGGTGACACAGGTGTATACAGGCTTGAGGGTGTCGCCGACCTATAGAAGGAGCCAGACTGAACTGCTTTGAGTGCAGGGCAATGCAGGGAACACCCAACCTCGGAAGGGGCAGCTTTTAATGTCCCTAGTGGGGCCAGCCAGAAATTAAATGGGATGGCCAGGAAGGGCCATAATCGGGATCGAGCCGCTGCTCAAAGTCATATCACTTTTTAATAGTTTTTTTTTTTTTTTTGACACCGAGGCAAGCATAAATTCACAATGATAAAAACACATTTGTCAGAACCCCATGGTCAGACCCTACCGACCCAAAATGAGTTGGGCTGGAAGCGGTAAGCCCGACGACAAGGAAACTAACCCTATCATAAATCTCGTTTTAAAAGTCTCTTCCTGCTTATCACCTTCTACGCGTCCTTGATGGCCCGGTTCTACCACCGCAACATGGGGGGGATAAAATCAGAGACTATGAGGTATTAAACACGAAGGCAAAAATGCATTCCTGCACAAACAGTTATCAGAAGTGTTACAAGAGGCTGGAGAAACAAGACACTCGAACTGCAAAGACACAAGCACAAAAATTTGTAACTTGCAGACATTCCAAATCCTAGAACTCCGGAGGGGAGGAGTTGTTAGCAGTAGCTCATAAAATCTGTGCTCAGGGAACACGTATCCTGTGTCCGTGTTATGGCGGTTGAGGCGAAGAATATAAAGTCTCTCTTGTTCTCGAGCAGTGTGCTTTCTCTTTCCTTCCAGGATAGTGTCTTGTCTCCTGATGTGTTTGTTAACGTTCACCGCTCAACTCGCCTTTGTCTAAAACACGGACCTGACATCTCTGAGACAAAGGGTCAGTTCTCGGCAGAAGTAAGAGCCAAATAAATGAGTTAGGCATTAACTAGTAGAGCATACTTATATTAGCACAAATAAGCTATCGGGTCTCCGTGGTCATCTTGGCTCATTAAAGGGACAAAACTAAATCAAGCAAGGAGAATGAATCATGTTTGGCACTTATAGAGAGCAGACCTGGGGTCAGGGTTAAGGTCATGAAGAGGAGGAGAGAGACAGGGATTAAAGCTACAGTTGCTCTTTAGAGTCTCTGAGACTGGGACTCTACGGTGAAATTTCTGGGAAAGGCCTCAAATAGTCTAAAATTACCATATTTCAAGTTCGATCCATAAATGGAATGAAAATTGAGTTCAACAGGCCCGAAACGAATGTAAAAGAAGAGTGAACTTGATATCATCGGAACTCTGCTCGGAGGGGCTGAAAAGCTGCGTCTGGCGGTGGATTAACTCTTTCAGGGCACAAGGCTATCTCTTAATGACGGCAGGAAGAGTAATTCACTTCCAAAGGCCCAGACCATTCATTTTTATAAGGAGTACTGGCAACAATTACGCCCAATTTCATATGATTTAAAGGGAAAATAATGAAGGATTTTTTTTTTTTTTTTTTAATTTTCTGGCGTGACAACGTCAGCAGGAAGTTTTCGACTCTTAAGATCCTGTTTGGTCCTGAAGCAATATTTGTCCTAACCTACGATAATCCCAACTCTGAAGCATTTTAGGCATTTATCATTTTTAATGACTCCGGCAAATGCCAAATTTTGTCCTTTTGAAGATAAAATGCTACACTCAAAAAGTCATGGGATTTGCATATACAGCCAAGGCTGGGCAACACACCCCAAACCTGCCCTTTGATTTTATGAGTCTGGCTGTGAGGAAGGTTTCCATCGTCTTTCCCTCTGCCAATGTCATTATTTCACGGAGAGGCCTGCCAAAATGCAGCTCGTAGCTAAGCTTGTGTGTCAGGTTTATTCAAGTGGCTCATTCTAGATGAGCTCTCTTGCCGTCTCTTTACCAGGCATGACGGACTATCATTAATAAAAATGTATTGATCTCTGAATCTATTCCGGCTATAAAAAAAAAACCCCTAATAGATGAGATGGCTAGATGAGCCATAAATAATACCTAACCAGAGAGAGTCCAAAACCTGTCAGAAGCATATGCCTCATATTCTCCTAAACCCTTAACCAAGAGGAACCAGAATTTCAGACCTAAAACAAACTTTGGAGATCAGCGTGCTGCTCTCATTTTAAAAAGAAGGAAGCCAGGGGTGCCTGGGGGGCTCAGTTGGTTAAGCGTCCGACTTCGACTCAGGTCACGATCTCTCGGTTCGTGGGTTTAAGCCCCGCATTGGGCTCTGGGCTGACAGCTCAGAGCCTGGAGCCTGCCTCGGATTCTGTATCTCCTCTCTCTCTGCCCTTCCATTGCTCACGCTCTGCCTCTCTCAAGAAGAAATAAACATTAAAAATAATAATAATAAAAGAAGGAAACCATTCGCAATATTGCACAGGTTAGTGTTGACCTAGGGCATAGGTCTCCTGACTTCTAGCCAGGGACAGGTCCGGTAACCAAGACACTCAAAAGCACTCCTCACCAGCTGGTTCCAAGGTGCTTCTGCTCTACTGGATTTTCCTTTTCATGTCCTCAAAGAGTCTAACTCCACTCTGAACGAAGAAGCCTTCATCCCTTTTAGGTATTCCTGAATTATTAAATGGTGACCACAATCAAACAGGAAAAGGTCATCTTCAATCTCTCAGCCACCAACAAGAGACGATGCTGTGTGCGCGCTGACGCGATGGACACGCTAGTTTATGGGTCTGACACCTTGCACGGAACATTACAAATCCCTATGATGTCCTTAAGCTTCGTCTTCAGTTGAACTGGAAGATGGCTAAGAAGCCCTCTCAGGCAGACGACTCCCCATTGGCCAGCCGCTTGAGAATGCTCGAGGGTGCAGCTACCCGCAGCTGAGGCCGGTAGGAACTTGGGCCGTCTTCCTGAGCAGGAGCAGGCTCCTGACAGCAGCCTGGGTAGGCTTGATGCACACGGGTAACGCTGCCCTGTTCTCTGCTCAGGTGTGCCTCTCTCCCTGGCCTCCCGCTCCCCACAGGACGTGGACAGGTCACACACATCTCTGCCTGCCTGCAAGGAGAGTCAAGATCAAAATTCGTGCAACGAGAAAAGTGGCCGAGGGGCAGGCCCACGTCCACTTGGGAGTTCGCTTAAAGTTGGACTCAGCTGTGGCCGGGCATACGCTTCGTCACCATGCTATCAGATCAACAGGGTAGCAAAAGATTCTCCCAAACATCTAACTGTTCACGGAATCCCTTGAATACGTCAAATCCGCATTATTAGGAAATTCGCTGTACACCTCACGGATGCCTCAGGATCTGTGTAGCATGTTATAAAAGATGACGTTTGGAACTGCTGTGCTTCGTGAAGGGGAATGTGTGCATGCTTTATGTGCAAGCATGTTGGTGTTTAAAGTACATAAACAAAGACGGGGGCCTGGGTGGCTCAGTTGGTTAAGCATCTGACTTCTGCTCAGGTCATGACCTCACAGTTCATGAGTTTGACTCCTGCATCGGGTAAGCTTGAGCCTCGCTTCCAGTGAGCCCCGCTCTCTCTCTTTCTCCCTGCCCCTCATGGGATTCTCTCTCTCTCTCTCTCTCTCTCTCTCTCTCCCTCTCCCCCCCCCCGCCCCTCACTCACTTATGCCCTCTCAAAAAAAAAAAAAAAATAGTACATAAACAAAGAGACAACAATTGTTACCAAAAATGCGTATTTTTCCCCAGAAGTTTCTTTGGTGTAAGCTAATCTTTCGACGAAGAAACTTTATCAAAGTTTCACATTCTGCAAGACATCTTGGGGCAACCATGTGTAACAAACTGCATCATTGATAACACCAAGTAAAACAAACCTAACCTGCTGAGGAAGAATCTTTAAAAAAAATTTTTTTTGAAGTTTATTTTGAGAAAGGCAGGGGAGGGACAGGGGGAGGTGGGGAGAGAGGGAGAGAGAGAGAAACCGCAGCAGACTCCATGCTGTCAGCACACAGCCCAATTCAGGGATCGATCTTACAAACCACAAGATCATGACCTGAGCTGAAATCAAGAGTCAGATGCTTAACCAACTGAGCCACCCAGGTGCCCCTGCCGAGGAAGAATCTTTAAGAAAAAAGTTTACACGGTTCACAAATACAATGCCATAGCTCCCGTGACTCAGTCATTCACACAGTCACACATTTTACTCGGCTTTTATTCGACGCAAGGCACTGAACTCAACACAGGGACTCGAAGCTGAATATGACACGTTCTGTGCCCTCAAAGAGGTCATGGGCTGGTATGGAAGACAGTCAAACCAGCAAATAGTGTAATAGAATAAATCCTATGATATGAGAGATATCATCAAACAGCTATCTATGCATACAGAGGGGAAGTGACTTGGACTCAGGTGGCTGAGGAAGATATGGAAGGTATCTAAAGGATTTTATGCAGGGGAATGACTAGATTGGATTTCAGTCTTAGAAAGATCTCTCTCACAATGTCGTGAAGGATGAATTGAACCAAACTGGTGGCCCCAAAACAGCTGGGATCTATTGAGACAGAAAAATTAGTGGTTGCGTCTGGCTGGAGGGTGCGGGGTGAGAACAGCCAATGACAGTAAACGGGCACAAGAGATTGGGCGGGGCGGCGATAGAAATGTCCTAAAATTGGGTTGTGGTGATGACTGTACAACTCTGTAAACTTACTCAAAGTCATTGAAGTGTACATTTAAAATGGGCAGGTTTTATGGCATATAAAGTATACCTCAGGAAAGCTGTTAGGAAAAACATAAAAAAAAAAAAGGAACGATTGCAAAGATACTCAAGTATCCTAGATGAGAACCAGTGAGCACCTGCCATCGGCACCGGTGATACAGACCTCACTGTGGGGAGCGGGTGGAGGGGACAGGGGAGTCAGAGATGGTTCCTGGGAACCTGGATGGGACAGGGGCACGTAGGAGGAGCAGGTCTGCTGGGTGGGAGAAGAGGGAGCTCAGGTTTTGATACACCAAGTTGAGGTACCTGTGGAACACACATCGGAGCAGAGTTTCTCGAACTCTGCATTACGGACATTTGGGACAGGGTAATTCCTGTTACGGGGGCTATCCTGTGCATTGTAGGATGTTTAGCAGTGTCCCTGACGTATGCCGGCCCACTCAATGCCAGGAGCACCCCGCAGCCTCCACACGACAACCACAAATATGCCCAGACATTGCCATACGTCCCCTCGGAGCAAAACTGCCCAACCACTTACGAAGAGGGGCTGTAACTCATGAGTTTTTTCCTTAGTTTTTCTTTTGCATAGAGATACAATTCACACACCATAAAATTCACCATTTAAAAGTGTACGATTCAGTGGTTTTTAATACATTCACAAAGTCATGCAACCATCACGATCTAATTCCAGAACGTTTTCATCACCCTAAGAAAGTGACTCCATATGGAACCGCAGTCACTCCCTATTTCCCCCTCGCCATTAGTCCCTGGAAACCACTCACCTACTTTGGGTCTGAGGATTCACCTAGCCCTGCCATTCCAGGCAGAATCGTACGGTACGTGGCCTTTGTGTCTTGCTTCTTTTACCTGGCAGGGTGTTTCCGAGGTTCATCTGTGTTGTAGCCTGTGTCAGTACTTCGTTCCTTTTTATGGCCACTCTTCTGTGGTATGGAAATGCCACTTTGTTCATGCAGTCATCAGTCAGGGGACCTTTGGGCTGTTTCTACGTTTTGGGTCTTAAGAATAATGCTGCTCTGTGTAGACGTGTTAACTTCATTTCACTCAAGTATGTATCTATACTCCAGGATTGAGTGGAATTGCTGGATCCTGTGGAAACTCTGTGTTTAATTTTTCGAGGAACTGTCACTCTGTTGTCCACCACTGTTCAGTCCGACAGTAATGTATGAGGGTTTTCACTTCTCCATGTGCTCGTCAACACTTGTGACGGTCCTTCACTCAGATTATTTTGTTTCAAGTTTCCAAGCATTTACCATACAGCTACATTGTTTATAACAATTTTATTTATTTTTACATTTATTTGTTTTGAGAGAGAAAGAGAGAGAGAGAGAGAGAGAGAGAGAGAGAGAATATCCCAAACAAGCTCCGTGCTGACAGCACAGAGCCCCACCCAAGGCTCAAACTCACGAACCTTGAGATCATGACCTGAGTCAAAATCAAGAGTTGGTTGCTTAATTGACAAAGCCACCCGAGTGCCCCTGTTTATGACTTTATAGATGAGAAAACTTATGGTTAGAGGAGGGGGGCTTCAACGTGCTGAGAGGCCAGTAAAATCCTTTCCAGCACTAATATTATTTTATGCGGAAACTGCATAGGAGCGCCTGGGTAGCTAAGGTGGTTGAGCATCCGACTTTGGCTCAGGTCGTGATCTCACAGTTTGTGAGTTCGAGCCCTTCATCGGGCTCGTGCTGACAGCTCACAGCCTGAAGCCTGCTTCAGATTCTGTGTTTCCCTCTCTCTCTGCCCTGCCCTGCTCACGCTCAGTCCCTCTCTCTCAAAAATGAATAAATATTTAAAAAAAAAAAAACTGCATAGTTAATTTCAACATGCCTCTGTCCTTCATGCTTGCAGCCTGATGGGTGATCTGTTTGTGCTGGTTTTTTGTTTTTAGAGATCCATCCGTCTGCTTCCCTCTCCACTAAAGGTATCACTTGGCAGGACGCCTGGGTGGGTGGCTCAGTCGGTTGAGTGTCTGACTTCAGCTCAGGTCATGATCTTGGCGGTTCATGAGTTTGAGCCCCACATTGGGCTCTGTGCTGACAGCGTGGAGTCTGCTTCGGATTCTGCGTCTCCTTCTCTCTCCGCCCCTCCCCTACTCACTCACGCGCACTCTCTCTCTCTGTCTCCTTTCTCAAAAATAAACATCAATCCATCAATCAATCAAAAGATAGCACTTGGCAAGCATCCTTTCTCCCAGGCACTACTCCTTCTCCTTTATTGGACCATTCCACTTCCATCAGCATAACCCCATAGTATCTCCAATCTTAAAAAAAATCAATAAAATTTCCCTTGACGCCATAGCCCTGCCAGTATCTAACCTACATTTTTCCTCTTACAGCAAAACTTCTTAAGAGCTGTCTCTATTCGACACTTCCAATTTCTCTTCCATTCCCTCATGCTCCACGTCATTTCCAACATGCCCCAGAACACCTGTCAGAGTCACCGGTGACTTTAATTTTGCCAAGTCCAAATCATCGATTCTCAGCTGTTACATTTGTTCCTCAACTTATCAGTAGCTTTTGATACAAATAATCATTCCTCCTCAAGACACAATCATCTGGCCGCCAGGCCACGACTCCCATGGTTTTCTCACCTTACCGTCACCCCTCCTCATTTCATTTGCTGGCTCTGTCTCATTTTCCCAACCCCTGAAAGTGAGAGTAACACAGAGTGGGGTCTTGGACCTTTGCTTCCCCGCCCCCCCCACCCCGGGTGGCTTCCAGGCCAACTAGGAGTTTTTTTTCTCCTAAACTTCCCACATCTTCCCCAGAGTAAATGCTAACTCCTTTCCTCCACTTGCCCCACCAACCTTGGATTCTTCCCTGACTCCTCCCTTTCTTTTTCACCGTATCTGTCAGTTAATGGGTCTGTCTTTTATGTTCAAATCTGACCATTTTGTCTGAGGAGGCAGAAACCTCTTCATTAACATTCTGGTTAATGAGAAGCCCCCACCGCTTCTCATCTGGATTATTACGATCCCCCCCAACTGGTCTCCTTGCTTCCATCCTCTCTACATTCTATTCTCCATGCAGCAGCCACAGTGGTCCCTTTTAAGGGTAGGTCAGACCACATCAACCCGCTTAACAAAACCCTTAATGGGCTGGCTGCGACAGGATGTTGGCAAAATGGCCACCCTAATGCCTTTCTTTGTGTCCACACTCTTATGTCACCTCCTCCTACATGGACTCTGGGCTGGGCTATGTGACTTGCCTCAGCCGAGGGGGTTCTGCATGAAGCAGGCAGAACTCAGCAAAGTGTTTGCTGACTGGTCTTGTCCTATGTTGCCGCCACCATGTGAATGAAGAAACTCGGATTAGCCTCCTGGACCCTTCGGAGAGAAGCCCCTACCATTCCAGCTGGCCAGCTGAGTGAGGCCAAACTAGACCCTCCAGCTCCAGAGGAGCTGGCCCAGGGGAGAAGGAGAATATAACCGACCTATAGAATCTTGAAAAATAATAAACATTTGTTATTTTAAGTCACTGAATTTCGAGGTGGCAATGTATCAGTTAGCTTTCACTCCGGCTAACTGACGTACAACCAATCTTGCTTAGAATGAAAGCCAATGTCCTAACGTAGCCTACATGGCCCCACAAGATCTACCCTCTCCCCCATCTTGTGACTTCACTTATAGCTTCCTTGTTTTTTTCCTCGTATCTAGCATTACTCTATCTCTGGGCCTTTGTACTTTCTGTTCTCTGTTTCTAGAATGTTTCCTCAGATATCTGCATGGCTCGTTCCCTCACTTCCTTCTTATCTCTGCTCAAATGCCACCTGACCACCATAACAAAATGCCCTGGGCACCTCCCATCCATCCCCCTCACCCTTCTTTTTCCCCTTATTATCTGACATATGCATTAAACATTTATTTTTTGTCTGTCACATCCCCTCACACGCACACGCGCACGCACACACACACACAGACACCGGAATCCAGAGACTACAAGGACAAGACTTTGTTCTGTTCATCACCGTAGCCCCAGCACTTATGACAGTGCCTGGAATTTTTTATCACCAGGAAACTGATGGAAGTAGTAATACTTCTGTCAGATTTGGTGTCTAGGTCTATCACCAAGAATATTTCTAGGGGCTGTGGTAGGGAAAGTCTATACCAGGGTATATTCCACTCAGTGCAGGCTGAATTCCTACTGCACCCACAACTGAAAACATTCAAATGAATGCCCATTAAGGATTCAGACCGGGCAGCAGGAAGCTGGCTTGCCACTGGCCAGTTCAGACTTGGTTCCTTTTGACCTCCCCTCCCCCTTCCTTTTCTTCCCACCCTTTCCCCATCAGTCTGGAACACCAGTTTGTCAGATCATTTAATTGTTCACCGAATGGCTGGGGAGACATGGAAACGCCAAGAAAGTATTATCAGCATAGAAATTTATTTGAATTCAAAATAATATGGTTATATTCAGAATAATGTAATAATTATCTAAAGCAAATATCATCATTGGCTCTGAAACAGTTCTAAAGATGTCATTCTTTTAAAGTCAAAAAATATGTAGTAAGAATGTACAAGGAAGCGAAAATATAAAAAACAAGTTGGCTGAGTACTGGGAGTTGTAACAAGAAGGACACAATAAGGTAATGTAACAGAGTCCAAATTATAAAACATGCAGCAAGGAGTTCGTTAGCTTTACCGACTCCCGGGAACAAAGATCAGTAACCTCGGCAATGCAGGAATACCACCACTTGGTCATCAGGACAACCTTCCCAAGCGACACAGGTAGGAATTCACTATGCTTCCCCTTTTTCTAACTCCTTTCCCCACGCCAACTTCTCTTCTTTAAGATAGGTTTCATCCTGTTGAAAAACTATTTGGTTTTATTTGTCAAGTGGACTAAATAATATCCCGATGGCAGTATGCGACGACTCAGCTGAAGATGCTCAGGGATCAAGCTTTTGAAAAAGGTCAGTGAGCCAGTTAGCAGAGACCATCGGTGGCTTGCAGGAAAAAAAGTGGAGATAACACAGGTTTGCTAAGTAGATAAAAAGAATATGCAGTTAAAAATGGGTGAAAAATCCTAGGGTTTGCTGGGACCTAGACGATCAAAAGCAGACATGTGACCTTTGATTAAGCCCATTTACTTGTGGAGTGAGCTCTAAGGAGGCTCCAAGATGGAGGTTGGTTTCTAACAGTGTCCACGGCCAAAGGGCAGACTCAGAAGGTCTCCTCTTCTCGTAGAAACTGGAAGACAGACGAGAAGTCTTTCTTTGAGTAACCCTTTGCGCACATCATCCTGTAGACCTGATGGGCCTGGCTGCCCAGAAGGATCGGGGTCTTTGTGCTGGTGGCGGAGTCTTGTGCTAGCCCCAGATCCTAGATCAGACAAAGGCGGGAAGGAACACATTGAGACTGGTAGTGAAGGCTCACCTTGGAAATGCGGCTGCTAAAGCTTTGGTTTCAAAGCAGGAGAAATGAAGTCGGGAAAAATAAGATCCTTACAAACACTGTGGCAGGTTAGATATACATTTATAAGTACTTTCACATAGGGCGAAACTGCTCCGGACAGAAATCTCAATTTCTGAGTGCCCTCCCCACTCCTCCACCCAGGCCTGCCTGTTTTGTTTTGACTTTGGACAGGGGTTACCACAGAAATGAGATCACATAGGGAAATGCTTTTTCAAATCTGCAGAAGCCTGTAAGCTTAGACAAACCCCATTATGGAATTACTGAATTCCACGCAATCTCTTTATTCAACACGTATTTTGCACTGTCCCAAGTGCTACTGATACAGGCATGATAAAATCAAGTCACTGTTCTTGTGAAGCTCGGAGAAGACAGACAACAAATACTGAAATTTCAGACAATGACAAGCACTATGAAGAAAAATAAAGCTGGGGACGGGCTTGGGAAGTGGTGGACAGCAAGGGTGGAGTGGGAGGAAGAGAGTTCTGATAGATGTAATGTTTAGGGAAGGCTTCTCTGAGGCGAAGACCCTTGACCTATGATCTGAACGTTAGGGAGCAGTGAGGTCTTTGGAGAGCTGGGGGAACAGAGCCGCAGGCAGATGGAAGAGCAAGGTGACGACACTGTGCGGGGACACGGCTTGGATAGTCAAGCGATAGCAGGCAGGGCAGTGAGGTTGAATGGGAGTGAGCCAGGGGGCTGGGGGATTTAACACACGCGTAAAATACAAAATCTTTAATAGGTTTAGTAAGGAGTTTGGATTTTATTTTAAGTGTGATGGGACATCCACCATCATGACAACACTTTAACTTCTCAGCAAGCTGATGCTTCATTCTGAGAGTTTCAGAAAACTTACGGCTGTTTAAAAATAGACAAAGGTTAACGTTATAAATCTTTTATAGTTAAACTATGGTTAATGAATGTCCACTACCATAAAAATGGAATCTTGTCCAAACCTGAAATATCTGGGGTTGATGGAAGACTGGGAAGCCTTGGATAAGTGAAACAAATATTCCCCATATTTCATTTTATTTGTGATTTTATAAGAGCTGCAAACTAGTGGCAAAACCAATCAGACTCTCTTCTTAACATTATCATCCTCACTTTCCCCAGCAATGCAAAAGTCACCAATGTTCCCAACAATGAAAGGGGAAAACAAGAAGCAAGACAAAAAGTATTTCTAATCTCTGAGGAACACCCTTGATAACGGAGCAGTTATTGATACCATGCGCTCAGAGGAGAAAATGATTCAAAGAAAAAATAAAGCAAAGTTTAAGGAGTGAATTAAATCTCCAGCCTCTTAAATATGTATGTTGTTACAGGTACAAACATTATTTTGTGCTTATTTGTATAATTTTCACATGTAGACAACAGATCTGAAAAATCTCCTTAACCTTAAATTCTTCCATAGTTTCCCAAAAATAAAAAGTTGAATTGTTACCTACACAGTTAACGAACATACAGCTACATTATTGCTTATACCCAGACAAACCTCTCTTGTTGACATTATTTTGCAGCGAATCTGCAAGATATATTTATTTTCAAATGACAGAGAGAAAAATCTACATAGACTGCATTTAACTTTCAACCTAGTTAACTGGAACAGAAAAACCAGAGTTCACATAACACATTGAAGAGAACACAATACTATTGAGAAGAAAGGTACAGAGATTTTCAAAGTGGCAAGTACACACCCAAATAAAATCTGCCAAACCAAAAAACAGAAAGCAAAATAGCTTTGGTGAGTGCTACCTTAAAGGATGGACATTCTAAAAATAGAAAAGTGCGTAGTCTCTGAAAACCGGAGAGGCTTTTGTATCTTGAAATGTTAGAAAAAGAAGGTATTCCTTGAAGCTGATAATGTATAAATTAAAATAAATAGATTTTCCACTTCACTAATCAAATAAACTATTTATGAATCCGTGAGCTAAGTGGGTAGTTCAGGAAAAAAACATACAGCAATTGCAATAAGGTTTCAACAAGTTAATGGAGGACCGAGTTGTTACGTCTTACAAGGAAGTAAGTATACTGAGGGAGTACCAAGAATCGTGGTGACTGTTCCGTAGCGGCCATCACAAACAGGTTGGAGAGTTCAGAAGAATGATCTAGTTTTCATATTGACTATGTTGTGATTATATGCATACAACATGTTGGAATTTTATGATGTTAAGACCTAGAAATAAATGCACAAGCCTCTACTTCAACGACAACCCCTACCACAATAAAATTTGACGGCAATTGAACAAAACCTCTCTTAGCAAGGAAAGCCTTGATCTGTCCAAGCAGAATCACAATGGTACAACTGCTTTAATCAACGTAACATCGATGGGGAGTTCTTTAATCTCCATCAATTTCTCTCGATAAACCTAATTAGCTATGGTGTGTTTTTGTTAACAGCAATCTGAGGTGATGAAAGATTTTTTAAGTTCCTTTCTAAGTACTCTCATTCCAAGTAAAATTAAGAAGTCTCCCTCTTTATAAGGGAGATCACAACTGCATTTCATAGAGGGAAGGACAACAGTAACATCCATATGTTTGACTCCGGCATCATCTCATGCTATGAGTTGAAAACACTATTGTTTATGATCAAGAAAAGCATTTTATTTATTTTTAAAGTTCATTTATTTTTGAGAGAGAGAGAAAGAGAGAAAGCATGGGGGAGGGCAGAGAGAGAGGCGAGAGAGAAAATCCCAATCCCACTATCAGTGCAGAGCCTGACACGGGGCTCGAACGCACGAACTGTGAGATCACGACCTGAGCCAAAGTTGGATGCTCAACCGACTGAGCCACCCGGGCGCCCCCAAGAAAAACATCTTAAAGGAAGGACTTTAACAGTGGCGGATTCTTCCTGGGCAGGGCCACTGCAGAGAACGGCTAAAGCACAGGTGTACCGCACAGTGAAGGACAGCTAGGGTGGAGTCCTCCGGCAAAGCCTGCACCACAAAAAGACCAGGAGGCCAGACAAATTCATCTCATCCTTCGGATTAGAAACCTCCTACTTCTTATTACACTCTACTTGTTAGCCACTTCCTCTGTCTGAGCCATTAGCAATATACTACTGGAACCAAATAAGCCAACAGCCCACAACACACTTCACACAGACACAGAATGGAAACTGAGCATAGATGCGATTCTTTCATTCTTCCTTGCGCCCTAATAAATCACCTGCACCTTCGGCGAAAACAATACACTTAAGGAGCTACTTCCTGTTTCTAGCAAAAGCGACACAGCACAATCACAAAAGCCTGTGTGGAGGATATGCAAACTTAAATACAGGATACAGATTGGAATAAAAATAAATATTTTCTTAAATGAAACATGAGGAGAAATCACACCGCAAAATAATAAACGTAGTTTCAAACACTACTTTATCCAATAAATATTTAAAGTGTGCTGGCGATTCGCCAGGTACTGTGCCGGAAGCTGGGACAGAGGGGGGCAAGGACAAACAACACGGGCAGAGGGAATAGCACGCGGGGAGGTTCGCAAGCCAGAGACGATGACAGGCAGAAATGAGTTCAGTATGGCAGAAGCATAGAGACGGGCTGGGAAGGCAGAAACAGGCTGTTAGGATTGGCAAGACAACTCGCAGAGATGGGACTTTCATCTACAAGTAGTTGGAAACTGCGAAAGAGACTTAGTGGGGGGAAATGGTACACTCAGGTTTTTACGCTTCTGGAAGCCCACTTGCTCCCACAGTGTGGAAAATGAACCGGAGAGGATTATGAAGGGCAAGGGCACCAGTGAAGGGCTGACTTGGTATGATCTGGGGAAGGCTCAGCCAAAGTACTGGTGGTGGCGGAGAAGGGAGCCGCACGAACTCAAGGCATCGTCAAGAAGTAGAATGGACAGAACGCCATGGGGACTGAAGGAGAGTAAACCGAGTACGGTGTCCGGGTGTACGTGTTTATCACTTTTGTAATCAGGAAAAAAGTCAGTTGGGGGGCGGGGGGGGATGGGAAATAGCTGCAAGTCTGTTCCTCTGCACGGTGTTTTCTCAAGTTGAGATCACAAATAGGAGGCCAACAATTTGCTTTTCAAATGACTTGACACACACATACATACTTATTCGTAAAGCAGGAAGGTGTATTTAGAAACCCAGTACCACGAGACAGACATTCTCTTCTTCCGTGATAGGTGTATCCAATGTCAGCGCAGTAACAGAAAATTCTTACTGCCTCCATTCTAAGGACTTGGTAAATTAATGAAAATTTCTCATGAAGAACCAAATTTTGCCCATCTCATAGTACAAACAAACCCAAGCACAAAATAAAACTCCCAGGCTGTTCTTCTCATCTGAAAGGGCAGGAATATATACGAACAAGATAAGGATTTTTATCCAAATTAAGTTTCAATTTCCATTGAGTAAGTGAACCACTATTTTCGTAATCCTGCCGTCGAGGGTAGACAGATGCTTTGTTAAAGGGGAGTGGGGGATTAGACCATTAAACACCTCTTCCCCTCTGTCTTGGGGAGTCACTGCATTTACCATACCTTAGCCATGAGTGTTGTTCCAAATCCACCCTGATAGTTATTAGCTGACGGAACTCCATCCATCACCCCAGGTACAGGATTGTAAGTGTCACTTGACCAACACCGTCCTGAGCTCATGTTTAGGATTTTAGCCAATAGCTTTGGGTCAAGCCCTAACCTGTCAAAGGTCAAAGAAAAGCAGTGTTAAATGTCAAAATGTACAAGTCAAGCGTGACTTATTTACGTATGAGGATGCTCTATCTTCTTTCTCCATTTACTATATGTCTTCAAAAATCAAAGCAGATTGATGAGAGCAAAGAACCCAATCTTAAATTATAGGGTATTAAAAGCTCGTGATTAAACACTTCTGAGCCAGGACATCTGCACTGGGAGAAAACCCTCTGCACTGTATTCTTCTTTTAAGAAAGAACACATAACTGCGTAGTTGTTGCTTCAGCACACACACGGGCTTTCTAGTCTTTTGGATATTATTGCATTTATGTGTCACATAAGCGCCTTAAACCAATATGATAATCTCAATTCTACATTTTTTACTCACAAATGATATATTTCAGAAAGAAATATTGACAGATAGACTATGTATCACGGGAGCCCGTGTGGATGCATTTATATGTATGTTTATCCTTCTAGCTTTTATGAGAATGAATACAAGAGATGAGCCATGAGCAGTTAAACGAGCTTAAGAGAAGCTATCATTATAAAAGAAGACATTTCTTGCTGCAAAACTTTTCCTTATTTATTAAATCTTCATTAGACGATCTTGCTTATGAAGCAAGTCTGCACAGAGCTGTGACATATGCTATCTATTCAGAGACATGCATTATAGTTCTGGGTCAACTGCTGATAAGGTTACTGATCCTGATAAAACAAAGCTTGCCCAAGCGGAAACATCATTTGTTCTATCGCTGAGCTGATGGCATCGACGGCTGTTCGGTGTGGACCCAGAAAAAAACCAGAATCGAAATGCTGTATTACTTTGATTCTGAGAATCTGAATGCGGTTTGGGAAGCACACTTTTGCTAAGTACCACCGAATCAAGTTCAAATACAACTTTCTACCCAGTGATTTACTGGTTTCTTTCATATGAAGAGACATTATAAAACAACCGTCATAAAAACCTTCTGTTTTTCCTTAGAACCAATCTCTTCTAGAGGAAAAAAAAAAAAAAAAAGACCGAAAAGGGACACGTATCAATGTGAAGCAAATGGCGCGTTTTGGCTTTTGCTTGAGTTCTCGTTTCCTCTGTGTGTTTGAAACCTACATCTGTCTATTTCCCAATATCAGTACCATGGCCAGTGAACATTTTCCCAGCGCTAGAGTGTGGGGCTACGGCTGACAGCCAGGATATGTAGGGACACGGCACGCAGTGCGGCTGTTACGTAGTCAGGTTTTCAGGGAGGAGCTGTGGTGCAAGGAATAGATGCAGCACACCACATCTGTGAATTCATATGGTGGACCATGTTCTTAAGGACTGTAACAGAGAAGATTCACTCTACTCGGCTGTCACACATTCCGTTCAAGGGCAGACTGCCAGGAGGGAACCCAACAGTTCATTCGTTCCTTTACAAAATTCCAAGTTCGTTACAGGCGTAGTTTGTTATGGATGCTTTCTTCCCACTTTTAAATAAAAAGAGGCTATCGGTATGCTGTTAGAGCAGATGACTTGGGAGAGAGAAAGCCAATGTGCATACTATGAAAAGTAAAAATCACATATTAACAATTAATCTGCTATAGCTGCAAATATATTCTCTAAGCACAAATGTTCCAGAATGTCTATGTCTAGTGTGTTCCATGAGTAGGGATATTTTTAAGACCCCCGAACGTCGTTCTTCCCTTCCATTTGAAGTATAATTCAAGGGCTTCTGAATTCAGGTTTTCTTTTAAAACGGTTCATCACATTTAAAGCAGCAGAGTTACTGTCCTCTTTATAACCCGCCCGGTTATACTCCAGAGAACCTCACCACAGCCTTTACTGCTAAAGTGGTTCATGCTCTGTGTTCGGTACTCACCAAAATGGCGAGCAAAGCTCATTATCCTTTGTAAAATGCTACATTTCATTTTTCTTGAGTGTTCAAGGAAAAATACCGGCACTGATTTATGGAACCCTGTTTGGTGAACATATTACTATTTAGAAGCATCCTGAGGGGCATGCGGAAAAGCGAGGTGGCAGTTGTTACATGCTCACTTTTCAAATCCGATGCTTCCCTGCTGTGCTGACTCCCCTTTAGGAGAGAGCTACTCCCTCTCTGCTTTTCCTCCCCCGACTCCCCACCCTGCAGCAAAGTGTATCATTAAAAAGAGCAAGTTAGAAGTGTTTTGCATTTCATCTTTCTGAGGATTCTTTCACTGGCACATATATAACTGACAGTTAAAATTAGACATAATATTAAAATCAGTTACTGAAGTCCTCTGTCTTCCACTGTGCCTAAGGCTTGTAATGGTCTGAAACCAGCTAGAATACACAGTAATTGTCATTCAGAGAGTCTATCCTAGAACGTCATGCTTCACTGGAGAAGACTGAGTTTCCATTTGAAATCAACAAATTAATCCAAGACAGGTATCTGAAAGGGCAAGTTTAATAGGAAGCAGCTACTGGGCTCTCAACCATGATAAAATGTTATTGCTGTTTCCCTGTAAATTGGCTGGGAACATACGATACTTTCTGCATAAGCGCCCACTGCTGCTCAGGAGATATACAGCTCAAGCCATCAAAAGGATGACAGTCTGTCAGTCCCCATAATAACTTGCCACTGGATGTGGTTCGAGAGTGTGCGCGTGCATGCATGTGGCTTTACAATTGCTGGAATGTTCTCTGATATAAACAGAGAATGAATTCATTGCTCTGACCGCATATATAATGCAACTCAAATAAACGTCACTGTGTCAAATCGACTCACCTTTAAAACATAAGAATTTTAAATGAACTTTTGAGAGAAGTAAAAATGATGCATACACCGTAAAAAAAAATGAAAGAGAATCCAAATGTTTGCCTTCGCTGTAACCAAGGCTTTTAAGGACCAAAAAAGTTTGTTCACTTTAGGTTCTACAGAAGTATCTTTACTGTCTAGTTTTATGTAACAACAAAGCAAATTATGTCACTAAACTGATATGTTTGATCACAGGAATGGATGTGGAAATATAACACCTAAGACTATGTCATTTTTTTTTTTAATTTATTTTTGAGAGAGAGCGCGCACGCGAGAGCGCGTGCAAGTGCGCACAGGAGCAGGTGAGGGGCAGAGAGAGGGAGAGAAAGAATACTGAGCAGGCCCCACATTGCCAGCACAGAGCCCGACACAGGGCTTGAACTCATTAACCTATTCGTGAGTCAAGATCAAGAGTTGGATGCTTAACGGAATGAGTTACCCAGGCGCCCTAAGACTATGTCAGTTTTAATAGACCATTCGCTTATTCATCAATGTTTAACAGATGTGCCATGTGCAGGTGCTGTGCCTGGAGCCAAGGAGACATAGTAAAGAAGCTAAGGAGAGGCTGTGCCTGCCATCTAGGAATGAGCCAGTTAAGACACACACACACACACACACACACACACACACACACACACACACAGGTTAACTTTTACACAGGGAGGCAAGGAAAGTGCCTCTCTCCCCCCTCTCCCCCCTCTCCCCCCTTTATCCATTTGACAAATCTTCACTGAGCACCTATGATGTGCTAGGTATGTTCTTAAGACACAGCAATGAGCAGACAAAGCCAATCCCCTTCATGGAGCTTGCATTCTAGTCGGGGAGACAGGCAACGAACAAACACATAAATACACACACCAGTTGGTGAGAAGCGTTAGGAAGAAACCACTTTTAAAGTTACGATTCAATTCAAACACCAACCATCACCACCATCAATCGCGTCAGTAACTGCCATGTTGAGCACATCCAATGTGCCAGGAACTGTTTTAAAAGATTTCCACAGATTAACTCATTTCGTCTTCACGAAAACTCTGTGGACAGATACTATTACTTTTGCCATTTTATAGACGAGAAAAGCTTAAGTCTATGGCAGAGCTATGACACAAGCATTGACAGACGCCCAAACTCCCACCATCCTGAGTCTCACTGGGTCACGTGGGTGGTGAACTTAACAGCCAATAAGTGAGTATGATAGTGTTTTATCAACTTATTAAGAAATTTAGTCGGGGCACCTGGGTAAGCACCCGGCTCTTAATTTTTGGCTCAGGTCATGATCTCATGGGCTGTGGGTTCAAACCCTGCACTGGGCTCTGGACTGACAGCTAGGAGCCTTTGTGGAATTCTCTTTCTCCTCTCTGTCCCTCTCCCTGACTCACGCGAGTATGCTCTCTCTCTCTCAAAATAAATAAATAAGCCTAAGAAAAAAAAGAAATGTGCTCAAATTTTTATTATAAACCTTCTGCCACTCGGTATCTATTACACATGTATTAGGGTATACAACTAAGAGGCTTCAAGTCATCACCTAAATGAAAACGCACCACCATTGAAGGGCAAGAGCCAAGAAACTAAAATGATACTTGTGGGAAAGGTCTCATCTTGAACAGCCTTCCAGAAGTTCAACTGTCTGAAGTTTCTTTTAAGGTGGAAGAAGACAATATGGTTGTTGCTAGGGGCCTAGGTCCTGATTGATGATGCAAATGACCTGTTAAGCCACCAATACTGAAAAAAAGAAAACCAAAAATGACAATTCCCAGTGGAACAAAATTTTATGAAAACAAAACAACAAAGCTTCCATTATCAACACTGTTCCTTTGTGACGCACGGGAGCAAAACGTCTCTAATGTAAGCCGGACACCTTCGGTGCCAATAAAACTATGTTCTAAGTCCTAATTAGACCCCAATTAGAAGGCAGAAAGATCCAATAAAAAAAAGAATTTTAAAATTATGTTGTATACTTGTATTTTCTATGCTTTACTTTTTTTTTTAATAGCATTTAAAATTTCCCTTATATCCATAAAGACTCACGGTAAAAGATCACAGGGTCAGTAAGAGTTTTAGACCGTATGATTTTATTCTTCTATTTTTAAAAAAATGGCAAACGGTGTGCTAGAAAAAACACTGACTTGTGAGAATGAAATTAATCAGAAATGATCACTTCATAGGAATAGGTGACTCAATTTGTAAATGTTGACATTAATGCTCTAAAAAAAAATTCAGTTCAGAGTGAACAGAATATAAATGTGGCTGAGCCACTTTGATGCTGTACTACTTTGTGGGAATTTACTACTTGGGAATTTATGCTTGCTGATGCCAATTTTCTCTTTCACCTTGCAAAGCTCAATAAATCGTGGCCGCTTTCTATACTCTATTAGAGAACAATCCTGTCACTTTAAACCACGTCTGTAAACCATGGAGAAAAGACAATAGCAAAAGCAATCATTTTTAGGACTTTCAAACCACTGAGAATCTTTGTAAGATAAACTGATAAAATCCTAACGTTCTGAAAATAAGCCATTCATTAGTATAATCCAAAGCGCCCAGAAAGTTATAAATTATTTTAACAGGTCAAATTAGGGAGTTCCTACGTTGTGCTCATTTTTTATATATGATATATGCAAATATTATATATAGGTATATAATAGTAATACATGGATGTAGAGCTTCAGAAAAAGTAAACATTTACAGTCTCATCTTTCTAAACATTATTTTCATCATAGTGGATCAAGACCAATAATATGGGAAAACTTAGCTACTGTTTTTGCTCTTAACGTTTCTATTTGGAATTTTATCACTTTTCACCTTCTCTTTGATAACAAACCCACCGTAGTGGCCAATGTATGTATTTCATTGTATACACTTTATTCAATTGACTTGATCAAAGTGACTTTCATACTATTCTTTATTAGCTGGTGTTTGGAGTTAGACTTCTATCAGCACTAACCACGCAAAAAGTTCATTTTACAATAGCGAATGAGCATCTGGTAAGAATTTTGCCAGGGAAATTATCTGAGGAAGACCAGAGGACACATCACCATGCCTGAGGAATACCCTCAGTGATGCTGGGAGTAAGAAGCAGGATACGAAACAAACTAGCAAAGATACAGAGGGAAATTTCAGTAGAACATCGCCTAGGTTATCTAGGCTTTTGCTTTTTTTTTTTATTCATTTATATCCAGAAGAAAGAAGATAAAATTCTAAAGATGCATATGCATCCTAATGCTCTAATCCTATTGTCAACACCAATGAGTTTTGTGTGCAATTTTGGTTCCCAAAATTTACATCTTCCTCTTGCATGAAATTAGTCTGGAGGATGGACATGAAAACAAGTCACCAGTAACAAGGTTTTCATTTATGATTAAGTGACCCACAGCCTAAAACTGGCTACGATACAAATACACCACTCTGAACGGCGCCCTGTATACTACTAGTTTTAGTAAGGCTTTGTACAGATATGCCTTAGCATCTTACAGACATTCAATTTTAAAATGTAAATGGTACAGGATATTGATAAACCAATTAGCACTGATGCAAAGCAAATTCCTCTTTTATCTCAATTACAACATGACAACTTAATAGGTCAAGATAGTTTAACATCTGAGACAAGGGCAATTCAATAAACAACAGCATCTTGATATGGTAATTAAGAGGAAATGCGAATCCATTACTGTGTTTTAAAAAACATCTCCAGCACTTTGGCTCTTTTATCGCTTTTATCAAAAGCCGTGAGATGAAACACTACTTTGATGTGCGATACCTCTGGTAAGCAGTTTGGGGAAATGGGAAGAAAACACCTGAATGCAGCATCTTGCTAATTAAGCATTTTCTAAAGTAAGGGATGTATATTTATTATATTCATGGAATACAAAACATTCAAAAATTTAATTAGGTGATTAATCACAGGTAACATCCCTAACCCGAAAGATTAAAGGCTAAAATTAAGACATTAACCTTAAGCGTTCTAAAAGATGATCCTCATCATAGGAGAAACAAAACTCCTGCATCACTTTAAGCAAAGTATGGAGGCCATTTTATTTGAATGGAAAGACGCATCCTTAATGTAAAGTAACAAAACCACAAGCCAGTTACAACGAAAGAGTCAGGTACGTGAGTTGCAGCTTTATGAGGGCCATCCAGTCTATCCCGAGACTAAACAACCAAGGGCCCTTTTAGCGAACAGATACATAAAACTAGTCACATGGCAGCGTAACACCTGAATTCGCCACACATTAAAACGGTGTGTTACAAAAATTTGTCCTACACCGCCAAAGTATGTTTAAATTCTATGGTAAAAGTGTTTCCTGCATTTCATTACAACAGAAGAAATGGAGCTCCCATAAAAAAAGGATAATGTAACTTCGAATATACAGCACAATACATTTTATGGCTATGGCAAAGAATACTCATGCTCTCCAGGGCCCAGTGGTCATCAAATCAGCAAAGTCTATTAAAGTGCAATAATGAAGTCCTTTCCAAATATTCCTGGATCAACTCATTCATCTCTCATGAACACTTTTTTTTTTTTTTCGACATCAGAAAATCAAATAGAAAAGCTCATAAAAATTGTTAGTACACGAAAATACATATTCAACCAACCGGATTCCAAGGTTCATCGTTTCGGCAGTCCCAATCATACTAATGGCTAACAGCATGTTGTTGCAGATCTTTGCGGCCTGAAAACAAATGAAGTACAGACTAAATACCTTTATTTTCAAGTTGTATCTCACAGGAAGTTGTTCTTCACCCGCCCCACGGGCTTCTTTCTAGAAGCAGGAGTGTGGAACTGTCGATTCTCTCAAATGGGGAAAGGAACACGGGCTGCATGCCTCCCCCTGAGCCTGCCAGGCTACCTGGGAGCAGAATGGGGAGTCTCTTCCACTGGGTAAGGAACCCACGGTGGTGCCCGAGCTCCTCCTGTGGGCGCGGTCTACAGGGAATACCGATCTATGTGGTATGACTGCTCTTTTTCTTCCCCAGTTTCACTGAGATATAGTTGGCCTACAGCACTGTATGACTTTAGACCGTACATCACAATGATCTGACTTACACACATCATGCAGTAATTACTCTAAGTTTAGTTAAAATCCATCATTTCATATAGATACAAAAAATAGATCTATTTTTAGAATTGATCTATACCTCCTTGTGATGAGAATTCTTAGGATTTACTCTCTTCACAACTTTCACATACACCATACGGCAGTGTTAGCTCTGGTCATCACATGGCACGTAACATCCCTAGCACGCCTGCTCTTTGTGGAATGCCACTTACATTCTAACTAGGGCGATGAAGCAACACGCTGGAGAGAAAGGGAACAAACAAACAAAAACAAGTGGAAAACTGTACGGCTGTAAGAAAGAGACAGCGGGAATTCAGAGAAACGAGATCACTGAGGGCAGGCGCGGAAAGGAAGTAGACCCTGAAATCATCTCTTGGAAGGCCAGGCAGGAGTTTAAATAGGCAAGAGGGAGAAAGGAGGAGAGCATAGGAAATGGTAAATATGCAAGAGGGATTAAGTGTATCAGAGCATGGGAGAACAGTAAGACAACTGACTCACGTGCATATGTTTTAAGGAATGGCAAGAAATGTGGTAAGCCTGGGGCAGGAGCTATGAAAGCTGGGGTGGAGAGTTCAAATTTTACACGGCAGGAAACAGGCAACTATTCGAAGTTTCAGAATGGGGAAGTCTATGACGATATGAACATCTTGATGGAGTTGGCTCTGGTTACAGTGTTGGCACAGTGGTAAACCCGGCATCCAGGCTTTCTGAGCAGCACACAAGGTATGAGACAAAGGGAGAAAGACTGGATCAGGTAAGGTGAGGAATGGACAGGACCGTCAACGAGAGACACTGAAGCAAAAGTCAGCAGAACTTGGAGACTGGACGAGAGAATGGAGACAAGAGGTATACCTAAGATAATACCAAAGTCTTGAATTAGATAAAGAGGGTGCCAACGACCAGGACCAAGCATTAAGAGGAGAGAAGACTGAATGAGAGCATGTGTCTTGGTGGGAGGGGGGTAACTAGTTTGATTTCAGAGTTCAGTGCTGCCATTCACCTCTATCTGAGTAGAGAATTGATATATTTCAAATGAAAATTATTTGCTTTTCTTTAAAAAAAAAATTTAATGTTTATTCAGTTTTGAGAGACAGAGAGAGACAAGACTGTGAGCAGGTGAGGGGCAAAGAGAGAGGGAGACACAGAATCTCAAGCAGGCTTCAGGCTCCAAGCTGTCAGCACAGAGCCTGACACGGGGTTCAAACTCACGAACTGTGAGATCATGACCTGAGCCAAAGTCGGCCGCTTAACCGACTGAGCCACCCGGGCGCCCTAAAAATTATTTTCTTTTTAAGAAAAAGATAAAAGTGCACAGATTACTTCTTCCTGGCTATATTAAAACAGAGCTGCAGCACATAATTAGATGGAGGATAACAGCAACTCAGACACCACGCGCCCCTCCTGCGGAAGCAGTTTTAAGGATGATTTCAGCGGTCACTAGGAGGATATATCTGAATATGAATGATGGCATTTTCAGTGTCTTTTTTAATAAGTTAATTGGCTGACATCTGCTTAATTCCAACAGGAATGATGGAAAACTAACAAATAAAATTAATTTATTCCAAATTAATTTAAGAAAATCTGAGCAAACAAAGATCCATATATTGAGCAGAGTAGAGAGGAATAATAGTGTGGTCAGGAAAGACAAAGAACCTTAGCCAATTTTATATCATCAAGTCAGGGTCATTAATGTGAAAACGTTACCTGCCCGGTCCCGACGGCTCCACAGTACACCACATTGGAGCCCATGCACCCCAGCAACTCCTGGGCGGCAGCAAATTCATCTTCGACTCCTCCCACCATAAATGTGAGGTTCCCAGACCGAGCAGCTCCTACACCTGAAGAGGTTGGGGGCAAAGGGACAGAACAAAAGGATACACTTCTTCAAGTGTTTAGGTAGATAGTAAAATCCGAAAAGTCCCAAAACAAATGAAAACATCTTGCCTCCAAACTGTATTTATGTCGGGCATGTGTCAGATACCCTAAATCTCTCTGAAGAGATTTTTGTTTTTTAAAGTAAGCTCTATTCCCAATGTGGGGCTTCAACTCATGACCCCGAGATCAAGAGTTGCCTACTCTACCGGCCGAGCTAGCCCCTCTCCTGGGATATTCTAAAAATCAAGTACCATGGAGTTTAATAATAACCCAAAAGGACATACAGATTCAAACCTTTATCCTCAATTCATCTCAAATATCTGGCATAATCATGGCATGAGACATATGGGGATTTGAAGTGTGCATTTTATTACTCACATGCATCTTTTATTCTAAGAAACCTATTCAAGCAATAGAAAGTACGTGAAGAAGGTAACTTGTGCCCTGACCGGCACAAGAATAGCCAGAGGGGTCTGCTGTCTGAGTTGGATCTGGGGGTCTCTGGCCCATTTGCTTGCTCTCCACATGCTATCTACGGAGATCTACAAAGAGGAAGACCTGGTTCTTTCTCCCACAAACAAGCAGCATTTCCGATGGTAAGAGTCTTTTTTTAAGTTATAGAAAACAGTTGCGCATTTAAACTGATTATTCTGATTTTCACTTTCCAGTATTTTTTTATTTTATTTTCCCTCCTGCTCTACACCGTCTGGGAAATTCATTCCTCGTGATATGAGCAGCAGGAAGACATGAGCTTTGGCCTGGCTACTCCTTCAGAGCTCTTTAGAAAGGTCCAATACACGGTCATTGATTGAAATGACGGGTTAGCACACAAAACGTGCCCTAGACTTGTCCTAAAAGAGGAGGGGAAAGCTTCGTTCATCGAACTTTTCATTATCTATAAAATAAAACCAAGAGTATTATTGCTGCTTTCAGTATTACTGAAATTTTAATTCATAATTTTCAAGTTGGGTTTTGTTGATCAAAACCAGGAAAGCATGTAGAAGAGCTAGTACAGTTTGTGCCTTTACACTTTATAGTACAGGTATAGGAATAAAGAAACCATCATTGTCTATTTATCGAACCTGGCCAGTAGAATAGGTAACTGCAAATAATGGCCTACTTTTTAATTTAATTTAGTCAATGAAATACACAGTTTTTATATATAAAAACCCCAAGGGAGGAGACGCCTATTTCATTGAAATTGTGAATATTTTGCTATTGCCAAATCAAGTAGCCTTTCTATTATAGTGTATGCTATTTTAACTAATTATTAAAAGCAAAAAGCCCAATAATTGTGGAAGAGGAAGTACCCACATGTTATGAAAGCCCGAGATACTCACACATAAGGTTAAATTACATTAGTTCACGATATTTTCAGATGCACTTCGGAAATGATTATGTACAAAAACCCAATTATAACAAATGCTTTTAATTAGCCAGTCTGTGTCCTTTGAACATTCTGGTAATGTTGACGTTTAAGTGACTGTCACTTTGTTATTTCTAATTTACTTCACCAAGACGGTAGGTCATTACTCTGTTACAATTATTTTGCTCAATTTCTGTAGCCATTTTTATTCAAACCACATAACCATCTTTACTCCTATCATCCTGTTGATCTGACCTAGGAAAATTAAGTAGACGATTTAAGTCAAAGCTTACAAACAAATCCGGCACTATCCATCATAGGTCAATAGCTTTGTATCTAGATTACAGATTGCTAAATAGCTTCAGAGAGTCATTTATTAAAGGAAAATTAATGCTGACAATGGTTCTCAGCTGGTTAATCTTTTGACAGGTGTACTTTCTCACTTGTTCAAACACATATTTCAAAAAGAAGAAATAAGTTACTTAAGCACGAGAAGATCACACACAGAAAGAATAATTCATCCTTTAATTCAGATGTCTGTGGTATTTCTACTCTCCTCTCAATGTGGTGGCATAATTAGGACTTTCGCATAACCTATGCGCCAATGTAAGGGTCTGACTAACCTGGGTAATTCTAAAGCTTTGGCATTCCTTGGGACCAAACCCTGTCTTTCCATACATATTCCCTTAAGTCTGTTACACTATGAAGGATAGTCCTATCGCGAAGGCAAAATTAAGACTTAAGTAATCCTAAAATAAACATAACCATTTTAAGCTTAGGAAATAATACCTACTAGGAAGATGGAAGTCTAAAGTATGTAAGACATCCTACAGACTTCAGGAGACATTGTATAGATTTTGAGGTCTATCAATAATAAACAATAAATTTATTATAGTGCCATGCCATTTTAATTCAAATCCGCTTCCCCAAACAGGAAAACGTAGACCACACATTTGGGCAATTGCTAGAATACTGGGAGAGGGATTTCTTTTAACCTTATATTTTAGTAATTGTATGTACAAAATCAAAATATATCCTATGCTTAATTCTATTACAGCATTTATGACACCTTATTACAATGTTTGATTTTCTTGCCTGATTCCTCCATTACAATCCATTTCCTACAAGATCAGCACTGAGTTCTCGTTTTTGTCAGCATTCCCATTACCTAGCACAGTGCATGATACATACAACAGATGGTTGTTTGATAAATAAATCCATAAGAAATTCATACAAATTCATAGAAAGAAGAATTCATAAGTTCACAGAATGAGTAAAAATCTGGAGATGGAGTATCTGGTTTAGGGGATGTACCATTCACTGGCTGTGTGATTCTCGGTGTATAAAATGGGGAAAAGCATTAGTAACTTCTTCATAGGATGGCTATGAGTATATGATCGGATATACGCTGTGAAATATGACACGCTATTTAAATGTCAGGCCTTACTACTTTATGCCTTGGGTTTGTGGAGTGGGAGCTTTACCTTTACTTACATAAGGCCTTGAGTCCTTTCCTACCTGGCTATCTCAGTCATTGTCTTCTCTAGGAGAATTTTAGCCTTCTCTGGCTAAACCTGAGAGGGTTTGGACTACACCGATGAACGGTGGAAGGAGGCTGGCCCAGGTTGGGAAGTACTAAAGTGTAAAGTGGGCCATGGACAGTGATGTTAACATGGCGGTGCAGACCTCTAGTAAAACCTTTCAGCGACAGCAGAGCATACGGGAAGGTAACAAGAATGCTGCATTCGTTTCACTCATTCCACAAAATGAGAACATATTAAGAATCAGGTCTTGCGGTTAGTCCCAGAGTTACGTATGAGTAACATATGACTCTCCTCCTAAGAATTTACACACTTTTGCTCCAGCCACTTCTGTCCTCACCCATCACTCCCACTCTTGACTGAGCCATCACCTTCTCTCAAAGTGGCTACAGGGAACCATTTTTTTTAATGTTTATTTATTTATTTTGAGAGAGAGAAACAGTACATGCACATACAAGTGGGGAAGGGGCAGAGAGAGAGAGAGAGAGGGAGAGAGAGTGAGAATCCCAAGCAGGCTCTGTGCTGTCAGTGCACAGCCCGACACAGGGCTCGATCTCACGAACTGTGAGATCATGACCTGAGCCAAAATCTGGAGCTGGACACTTAACCGACTGAACCACCCAGGTGCCCCCAGAGGGAACCTTTTAAAACATAAATCTAGTTCACATTTCTTTCCTACTCTCAAGCCTCCTAATGTTTCCCACCACTCTCAGTATAAAATTCAAAGTCCTACAAAGCCCTACAAAGCCCTCTCTGACGCAGCCCTTGGCTCCCTCTGCCATCTCATCTCATACCATTCTCTTCATCGCTCAGTGCTTTCCCACCATCCTGGACTCTTACTGTTCCTGAAACAAGTCAAATGCATTCCCGTCTCAAAGCCTCACACTTGCACTTTGCCTAAAATGCTCTTCCCCTGGATATTCATGATTTGTTTCCTTCACCGCATTCAGATTTTTTTCCCAAAATTTACGTCTTCAGAGAGGCCTTCCCTGACCTCTCAATCTGACAATCCAAAAAGGCACCCCACCATTCTTTATCCCCTTTTCTGCTTTAATTTTATTCATACTATTTATTACCACCTATTTAGTTTAACTCTTCTATTTATCTGTTTTTTGGTCCATATTCCGCACACGAACAATTGGCTCCACGCGGCAGTAGCTCTACTGGCTTATTCACCCCACATGCGTGGTGTCTGGTACATCTGATGCTCAGTAAATACAGCATTCGTTCAAAAAGAGAGAGAGAGAGAGACGGAGGCAATGATGGAGGGAAGAGCAAGGAAACAAATGAGTGCAGTGCCGGGTGCTAGCTGTTTTCGTAGACACAGAAGAGGCTAAGGATTACAGACAAAGCATCTGCCATTCTAGCAAGTCATTGAACGCTCCTTGTCCTAAGTTGTTTCATCTAGAAAGTAAGATGATGAGATAAAATTATCACTGAACTTAAAAAAGCTTTTGAAATTCCATAATCTGAACTTTTCAAGTTCACAATATATCTATCTTCCCACCGCATTTATCATAGTAACACACAAAACCAGGGCATGTTTCATTTTATACGATACATGAACGGTTCCAAATTAGAGAAAAGAAGTGAAAATGAATTTTCTCGTGTAACTACATTAATTAAATCTAACAAGCCTAAGTATCTGTGGTTGTCTTTAATGCTTTTATCTAATACTTTCCTGGGATGAAGCCTCTTTCCCATGATGATGCCTCTAGGACTTCTCTCCCGTGACCCCAGAATCAGAAAAACTGAACTCATTTGTATAAATGAAAAGGCAAAGGCCCAAACCATTCAAAATAGGTGCCCGGACCACCCTGTTTTTAAAGGGACAGGCGTCTACCACTTCTCTTGGAATCTGCCTCAATTTCAACCAACCTTAGAGAAACACTTTAAATCTAATCAAAGTCTCAAAGTCAGCCTCTCTTTCTCTCTCTCTCAAAGGTATCACGGGAAGTCTTCCTTCTTTCTTTCCTCCCACTCCTACTTATGGTTAACATAAAAAATCTGACCACTGGAGGTCCATTTGTCCGTGGTCCTTAACCCTGGGGAATAAGAAGAAACAGCCCTTGTCCTCAAGGGGTTTGAAACCCAGCATTTGCGGTGGTGGAGATGAGTGTGTACATGTATATGGAGATGGGAGAAGAGAGAAGGCAGACAATTATTAATAGTAAGAGACAGATGCATGCTATGGGAGAGGTCTACATACAGACACACTGAGGTGTAAAGAATAAAAATATCACCAGCAATTATCTGTTCAGTGCCTTTAACAATTTGCTCGATCCCTTGTGCTTAGGAGAATATTTGAAATACAACTATTTCAGAAAGTCCAAAATGTAAGGTCACAGTAGGTATAAAACACTGTCTTTGCCCTCAAAAGGTCTAAACTATAATTAGGGAAAAGAGACATATACTCAGAAGTAAATGCCAAGAGGTAGCATCATATACCAAGTGTCATGGATGAGGACAATCGCCACCAAATCCTGATTCCCTCTTTCTTTCCATTTTTTGACCTCCGTCATTGAAAGGATAATGAGTTCTCAGAATCAGAAAGGGTTTAAAAGGAAACAAATTGTTCTCGAAGAGTAATGGTCTTGCCATCAACTGTAGGTAGGCTTTGAAAGCTTTGATGAGAACAGAGGTATTCTGAATCTGTTTGCAAATCGTGTTCAGAGCAGTTTAAAACATGAACTGAGCGAGTAATTTTGTATGTTTTACATATGGACATTGAGTCCTGCCTACGATCTAAATACATACATGTAAAAGCCTATCTCTCTTTACAACCCATGTGAGTTTGCTTCTTAGAAGAAAGCAATCAGAAAACAGAATCAGAATGAAGAACAGATACAAAAATGAAACTGTAAGATTTCACAATAAATTTCAAATATGGGTCTGAGTATCTTCGAGGTCTTGCAAACACTATTTGGGAGCGGAATAAAGGAGCCTCAAGGAAAATGTCATTCTTCCTTGCATCGAGTTACCTGTTTTAAAAAAAATTCTTGTTTGGAACTTCAATCAGGAGACAGTAAAGGAAATAATAGACGACGTTCGTCACATTTTTACGACAAAAGCAGTAGTAATTTTTTCAAGGTAATTCTTGTTTTATATCTCTTTCTAATCTTAGCCCACCTGCAACAGAGCTCAACATTAACAACAATCACCTCAGTCTAATATTTATGTTTATTTGTGTCCCCAAGTCTGGCAGTTTTGTCATGAGATTCAGAACAGGCTTAAGTCTCGAATTATGCATCAACACGAACCTAACGAGCAGCCGAAGACACTCTGCACTATCACTCAGCATTTCTATATGGTGCCTCACTGTTGTTTTCTACTAAGTAAAAGTTATTCTTTCTGAAATACTTGCATGTTCGTGTTCACCAAAAAGAAGAACTACATAACTCACTGTATCTGCCCTTTCGTCTGGAGTCGTAGGAAGCAATGAACTTTTTCTGTTTTGTCCTTAAATGGTTTCTGATTTTTTTTTTTTTTTTTTTACTTTTCTTGTCAATGGGCTCTAAACACTTCTCTGGTTTTCTATCCACTCCCTGCAAAGAAAACCATCATGCTATGCATACTGAACTATTTACAGTAGCTGGAACGTGCAATGATTTTTTTCTTTTATGCATGCATGTCTTTCCTAGGCAACTCCCTTGTATGAAATTCCCTTGACTTCCTTTGCCTGGCTAACTCCTGTTTGCCTTTCAAGACTCAACTCATGTGAACTCTAAGAAGCAATGCATGACCGTAATCCCCTTTTGTAAGAAAGCACACATACTACTCTAAGTGATGATTTTCTTGGTATGTCTTGTAAGGATTCTTATGGGCAAGAGCTGTTTGAATCTTAGCACCCAGCATATATCATACGTGATAAATGTTCATTGTCTGTTTAGGAGGTAGGCAGAGAAGAAATCAATGGCTTCTAAAATAACCAAGAATACTAATTAAGACTAAGTAAGACAATGTTTTTTAGCTTATCGAAAAAGGCCAACTTTGGAGTGGGGCTGTTGTCCACGTGTGGTAATGGTATGTTCTCTGACTGCCACACAAACCTGCAGAAGCACAAGTGCACAGGTAGAGAGGGAGTATTAGGAAGACACAAAAAACAAAGAACATGTATTCTGAGTTAAGAGACCTGGAGCGAGGTCACAATTCAAGGTTGCCCCACTTACACAAGTTAGAACACCTCTCGATCTCGGTTCCTCCCCCTGAAAAATGGTGATAAAACCACCTGCCATATTTACTTTGAAGCTCAAATGGAAGAATACTTAGGAAAGGTATTTTACACAGTTATCCCACGAATGCTACAAAAAATTTAAATATAACAACAAGTAAATCTACTCAGCTTGAATACCTCATGGTCTTTGGCTTAAGGGCAGGAAAGAAGTGAAATTTGGAATTTAGCCTTACCGAGAAGCTGAACCAAGGGTTATGACAGCAAGTCCATCACTCAAGTGCTAATAACTTAGAATAACCATTTACAAGTCACAAACAAGGAGATCATTTTCAATTCTAGAACTATCAGAAAGAGGCCTTCAAATCTAGAGAGGGAAGAAATTTAAAAAGGACAATCGAATTATATTTGTTTGTGATACTGTAAAAATTCCGCCACCAAAGCACTCCCATTGATATATAGCAAAACGTAGTAAATCACTTAATTTACTCAAAAGAACTTAAATGTTTTAACCAGTCTGCCATCAAAAGAGATCAAGAAGAGGACCAATGGGACTTGGGCTGCAATGTGAGCCGTCTTTAAAATGCAATTGTTCTAATCATTTTCTACAGATGCAGCCTCACAAGGGGCTGCTGTCACAGGGACCATTTACGACTTGTTATGGTGTCTCTATTGTTTACCAGCGACATTCGCTGAAAAAGGCGACAGCTGGGACAGAAAGCTGCTACTCAACGAACAATATAATCCCGTGAAAGTAATCAACAAATTTAAGGGTGTTAATTAACTTTACACTTTATCATGTTCAATTAGTTGTCCTTTCTAGAAAAGATTGCCGTGCACAATCAGTTTAGAGCGTGCCATGTTTGATTTGTAAGTGATCACTGTTTCTGTTTCAGAGTCCAGGTCAGATGTTCTCTTGGGCTTTGGTGACACAGATGAATGGCTCTGCACATGTTAGGGGGTGATCTGGTTTAACATAAGCCAGCATAACATAACCCCTTGTTAACACTATTTCTGGCACCATCCACGCTGGAAACAGAAAAGCAAGAACACTCTCAACACCATTCTGGAGTCAGATAAACAAAGTTTAGTTAGTTCCTCCTGAAATAAACACAGACACAAATACATGGGAGAAATAAGCAATTTTTCATCATTATTTTTCAAAGTAGGACTTGTCTTTCAGCGGCATGTTTGGGATCATTTCCTCCCAGCAAGATCTCGAAGCTCTGCTGCCTTATGCACAAAGCGCCACCGTAGCCCCGTGCTTTACATAATGCAGATAGCCTTTTCCGTGGCAGGTGAACAAATGCTACGGAGGTGTCGTTAAGTACTGGCTGGTGTGAAATTCTAGAATGTGACTTCTGAATCCTGAAGCCATATCTTAGAAGTGCGGGAAATCTGCAGTCAAATGTATTAATCCATGAAGACAAGGTGCCTTTTCTCTTACTTTTAATGCACCTGTCCCTACTTGCTAACGGGACGCGGAGACGCTCATGACGGAGTGACAATGGATTCAGTATCACATTGTGATGAAAGTCACTGAAGTTGCTCCCCATTGAAAGAGCTTTGCACCAAAATATTTCAGAAGTCACTGGTGAGGTGAATGAAACGCAAAACTTAGGTGTGGCAGCAGGTATCTTTCTTTAAGAAAATAAAGCAAGGGACATGTGTCTGACCTCCTAAAAACAAAAAAACAAAAACAAAACATCTACATAGGATTTTGAAACATCTTCACAAAGCTATACCTAGTTCTTCTAAGACTAGCTGTTTCCTGCATAATAGAAATGAAACACGTATAAATAAACCACAGCTGGTTAGCTAGTTATAGCATGCATAAGGACAAAGCTGAACTTCTTCAAAATAAAAAGTTGTTAACTCTGAAAGCTAATAATGTCCTAAGTTAAATATTAAAGAAGGAAATTATAGGCTATATCTGAAACAGCTGAAACCACAATACACAGCAGCAGAAAACATTAGTTTTCTGCAGAAGATCTGCAGGGAGAAGGGAAGCGGTCGATAGATCCTTAAATTGGAAGCAATAGCCGTTCTTCTAGCCCAAGTTGGCAGCTGCTACATTTGCAGGCCTGGTTCATTATTTACCCATAATGACCATCAAGCTGCAGTCAAAGTCAGATCACAACAACTGTCAGCAGCTCTTTTAATTAGCCTTGTTTGAATTCAGATAAATATCACAATAGACCTGCTTATGCTGAAAGAGCAACAGAACGTTCCGCATGGAGCTGGGCCGGCTTGAGAAGCACCAGTGAGTGTGGTATGGAAGCCATCAGACAGAAACAGTGGGGTTTTTAAAGGGTGGGGTAAACCAGAACGAAATGGATTGCTTTTATTTTGAAAGTCACTGTGAAACCCAGCTCCCTGACGTTCACTCCAGATGAAGATGGTGCGCCGTGCTGGAGTGCAGTCAAACTCTGGGCTTCTGAAAGCTTAATGTCTGGAGTCCAAGGAGAAAGTTAACTTAACGCCTTTGGAGAATGTGATTTTAAAAACTCCACTTTGTAGACAACGTATCTTTCAGCTTTAAAATTCATTTCTAAAAACCAACTAAAAAAAATCTTTCATCATCCTCACAACTTTAATGTCCTTCTATTTTACCTTCTTTAGGAGTTGCATAATTTGCAACATTTTTCTGTGACAGGAATCTGCTATTTTCTATACACTCCTTGCATTCAGCAATAACAATCACAAAGTAAACCAAGGCCAATGACCAAACTCTGAGTACTTCGACGGCTGCCATATTCCACACCACTACTCTGGGGTTGTCCCCCTCCAGCCTGCTTGAGAAGAAAAACAGGCACCAAGATCAGCTGCCCTCTATTTACAGAGGACTGACCGTTCACATAGACTGTACTGTTACAATTACAATTTTGGGGTTAGGTAAAAAGAAGTGACGGATGACAGAGAAGGGAGGGTAGAGAGTAAGAAGGAGTAAGAAAAGGCAAAACGATAACCTCACAGCAAACTGGAGTAAACTGAGGATAGCAAGAAACTAAAGAGAAGCTAAAAAGCTCCACTCCGCTAACAAGGAATTATCGTCTCTGGGAACCACTCGGGAGTCCCAGCGAGAATCTGGACTCCTGAATTTTGGCGTGGGCACGGTTGAAGAAGTGACACTTCCAAATGTACGCTGGGCTTAGTCCACTCTCATTCTTCCCAAGCCCTCGGCTATGACATATCTCTGTGCAACCATTTCAGATGTTGCACAGCAGAACGTTAAGGAAGAGTAACTTAACCAGATTTGCATGAGGATCAAGGACATGTTGCTATTTGCACAGCGTTTGGACCTCGCCATTTCCTTATTGAGTAGAAAAACACTCCTATAGGAAGTAATAAAAAATCATCATATTTGTGGTCGACTTCAAGTACTAAAACCTGTGTAATAAAACTTTTACAAAGTGTTGTGAGACCAAATATGTGATAAAGGCAACTACTGAATGCTGAAAATAAAAGCAGGGAGAACACTTCATCTGGTTTCATGAGAATGAATCATAGCAAACAGGAATCTTGTGCTCTTTTTTTTAAATAAAAAAATAAGCCATGTGCACCACCCTATCATAGATGACAGCCTTCTCTCCTTACCCTTTAATACATCCTATCTCCGTCAACATGAACAGCCAATAGTTGTAACTTCTTCAGTGTGTCAAGTACAAAGACAACGGTCAGCTTGTCATTCTAAGTCTAGACTCCAGCTCAATATATATGAATCGGGATTTATTCTGTAAGAATACCAAAGGAAACCTCATACCCATTGCGATGGCTACTCTAAAGCAAAACCGATCATACAACAAGTATTGGTGAGAATGTGAGAAATCAGAATGAATGCTTGAGCACTGCTGCTGGGAATATAAAATGATGCAGCTTCTATGGAAAACAGTATGGTAGTTCCTCGAAAAAATGAAAATAGAATCACCATATGATCTAGCAGTTCCATATCTGGATATATATCCCAAAGAACTAAAAGCGGGGTCTTGAAGAGATATTTATATACCAATTTTCATAGCTGCATTATTCACAATAGCCAAAAGGCAGAAACAACCCAAATATCCATCAGTGGATGAATGCATACACAAAATGTGGCATACGAAGGAATATTATTTGGCCTTAAAAAGGAAAGAAATTCTAACACCTGCTAAACATGGATGAACCTTGAGGACATCATGCTAAATGACATAAGTCAGTCACAAAATGACAAGTACTGCATGATTCCACTTATATGAGGTACCCGGATGGCCAAATTCACATAAAGACAGAAAGCTGGGGCTCCTGGGTGGCTCAGTCGGTTGAGCATCTGACTCGATTTCAGCTCAAGTCATGATCCCAAGGTCATGGGATCAAGCCTTGCACTGGGCTCCATGTGGAGTGTGAAGCCTGCTTAGGATTCATTCTCTCTCTCCTTCTCTCCCTCTGCCTGTCTCCCCACTCCCTCTTTCTCTAAGATGAAATAGAAAAAAAAATTAAAAATTAAAATTAGAAAGTAAAATAGTGATTGTCAGGGGCTGAGGGGAGAGAGAAATATGGAGTTGCTGTTTAAGGAATACATCATTTCAGTTTTGCAAGATAAAAAGAGTTCTGGAGACAGATGGTGGTAATTGTCGCACAGAAATGTGAATGGACTTAATACTACTAAACCAAACTGCATACTAAAAATGGTTACGATAACTTTTTAAATGTTTTTTTATTTATTTAGAGAGAGAGAGAGAATGTGCATACCTGCGTGCAAGTTGAGGGAGGGAGAGAGAGAGGGAGAGAATCCCAAACAAGCTCCACGCTGTAAGCGCAGAGCCCAATGTGGGGCTCAAACTCATGATCCATGAGATCATGACCTGAGCTGAAGTCACCCAGTCACCCCTAATTATAATGATTTTCATGAACCCTTAACATAGCTACCTAGAGAAAAATTGAAGAAAGCCATACTAGTCTTATAACCTCCACTTAAAAAATAACAGTTAATGGGGGCACCTGGGTGGCTGAGTCGGTTAAGCATCCGACTTTGGCTCAGGTCATGATCTCGTGGTCCTTGAGTTCGAATCCTGTGTCGGGCTCTGTGCTGACAGTTCAGAGCCTGGAGCCTGCTTCAGATTCTGTGTCTCCCTCTCTCTCTGCCCCTTCCCTGTTCGTGCTCTGTCTCTTTCTCTCGCAAAAATAAACATTAAAAAATTTTTAATAAAAAATAACAGTTAATAGACAATAAGCAAATATACGCAGTTTAGGCAAATAGGTAAAACTAAGATCCTCCAATTTCCAATACTATGCTCACTTCACTAGGCCAGGTTGCTTCCCCAAAGACAGGATGCACAAATTCTGCTGAGAGATCATCTAGGAGTTAAGCAAGAGACTAAACAAAGTACAAGACCTACTATCAAGAATTGGTTAAACCAAAAGCTTAGGCTAAAGAAAGCAGCAAATGATTACAAATCCATAAGAAACGGTTTTTAAACTTAAGCCACTAACAGGGTAGCAGGAAAAAACCCAACATGTCATATGTGCCACATATACACATGCCGACATTCATAAAAATGAGACACCACCTCGGGTCCTGGCATTGTTTGGGGTGAAAAGTGGGGGTATAAAATGAGAGGATGTAAAGCTAAGTGAAATGGCTCTAAGATTTAAGAGAAGGCAATAATCCCAAGATAATACTTGGGAACAAAGTGAGGGCTGCTGATCTGCCTAATTATGAAGCCAGATTTAGGCCAAGAGGCTACGGTTATTTAATTTCCTTTTTCCCTACAGGCATGAGAAATGGTGCTGCCTTTGTGCGAGCGGTAGAATGTTACAATTCAAGGTAGACCAACCACGAAAAGGCAGCTCCTTGCATAAGCAAATCAGAAAAGGGCTGTCCCCTAAGCAGGCAAGCAGAAGGAGTAAGAAGACCAAGTTTGGCACGTGGAGATCAAGATGAATTTCACCCTCAATTCGGGTCTCTTCTGCAAGGCACGGCCTGCACAGGTGAACACAGAAGACTTGAGTTCAAGCTCCGGTTCTGACACCAACAGTATTATTTTGTGCAAATCAATGGCTTGCAGCCTCAATGCCGTCACCTATAAGATAAATCCCATCTCCAATTCCACTAATTTGTGAATCAATAAATTTATTTCAGCTAATTCATATATCCATTCAACCTTACTGAACTCCCGCTACGGCACACAGCACTAGGCCGGGCACTTCCAAGGCAGGACTGTACTTAATAGTCTCTAGGATCAAAAATCTTCCAATCTAAAACAAAACAAACAAAATACACCAATCTAATGAGCTCCACGTGTTCAAACAACTTCTCTCTTCCCATTCTCTCCTCATGCAGACCCCAGACTGGTTCTTCCTCCTGCGTGTCCTCTCTCAGTTAAGACATTACTACTATCCACAAACACCAGAAATCCCATGGCGGCATTTTCAAGGTCAGCTCCTCAGAATATGACTGCCCCAAGATATTAATGGATATTTACAGTGGTGTGGTAGTATGTTTTGTTTCCAGTCGATAAGGTTCCTATCCTCCCGCTGTTAACATTTAAATACTGCCCCTCTGGCCAAAGGGTGGTCCTGATGACAATAAGGGCATCCCATCCTTAGGGCAACAGTAACTAGTCCATGGGGCCAAGCAAATCCAACAAAATCAAGAGCTCTGCCCTGGGTTGCTAAGTTCTGGTTGCTGAGGGCTTACACGAAGAGTGTGTGCGGTAGAGATAACAAGGTTTACAGGCAAAGCACGGCGGAGACCAGTAGAAAAAGGATAGTGTTTTTACCAGCACCAAGCGCTCAATTTCTGGTTCCTAAAGCTCTTCTTTCCATCCAAGAGCTTTCCTAGGCATTTCCAATCCCCCACCCAAAAGTCCCTCCAATTGATTAAAGATTTTATGGTACAATATACACCTGGCTAAACAAAGTTAAACAAACGTCTAAGAATTTAAGGACTTATTTAAATATACAAATATACACCTTGAATATTTCTGAGAAGGAGATAGGAAAATGCACCATTTCTCAAATTTATTTGATCACGAAATTCCTTTTTTCAAGGAACGTCCACAAAATTAGTTATCTCTGGGGCTCTGCTTCAGGAAATGCGACCTTAAGAGTCATTTGAGGGGCGCCTGGGTGGCTCAGTCGGTGAAGTGTCCGACTTCAGCTCAGGTCATGATCTCGCAGTCTGTTTGAGCCCCGCACTGGGCTCTGTGCTGACAGCTGAGAGCCTGGAGCCTGCTTCTGACTGTCTCTTTCTCAAAAAAAAATCAACTTAAAAAATTAAAAAAAAAAAAAGTCATTTGACTTCTTCCTACCTTTCTATATCCAGTTACTAATTTCTGTTGATTCTGGTCAGAAATTTCTCTTTAGGTTAATGCTTTCTCAGTGGATTGTTTTCTTTCCCTTTTGGCATAGCTTTTCTTTTCCTTTTGAAAGATGTTTGGGCATGTCTCATGAAGAGAAGATACCTGGATTTTTAAATTGAAATCTCATGAAAAGTGAATTTAGGGGCACCTGGGTGGCTCAGTCGGTTAGGTGTCTGACGTCGGCTCAGGTCAAGATCTCACGGTTCGTGGGTTCCAGTCCCGTATTGGGCTCTGCGCTGACAGCTCAGAGCCTGGAGCCTGCTTCAGATTCTGTGTCTCCCTCTCTCTCTGCCCCTCCCCTGCTCTGTCTCTCTCTCTCTCAAAAATGAATAAACGTTTAAAAAAAATTTTAAGTGAATTTAATTTGCTTACATTTATTGTGATTAGACATATTTCTAGCACATTTTGGGTATTTACCTTCATTTTCCCTTGAATTTATTGTTCCTCCTCCCTTGACTTCTGGTGAATTGATAAAAGTTTTCTAAGTTCCTTTTTATTTTCCTGTGGGCTTTGGAAGCTATCGATCACTTTGCTATTCTTCTAAATGATAATCCTTAAAAACTTTAATAAATAAATAAATATAATAACTAAATATATACAAATATTGTATTTATATATACAAATAAATATATAACTAACTGTAAATTTTTCCGATAATACCTGAAGTTTTTCGGGATTTGATTCTCCTCTCAAACATGATATGAACCTTAACGTGCATTAAGCCAGAGAACACCATTCTACTCCCCCCACACTGTAAACTTATTGTCCAGAGTTTTTATCTTTTTTTTAAACACACACACAAACAGGTTTTTTTTAAATAGTACTTAAAGTTTATAACTTTATTTTAAAAATCATTTTGTGCTTATGATTATTTCTGATATTCTTCGCCTTTCTCCTTACTAAAGTATAGCATTTAATAATTCCTTAGGCATGGTTATTTTTTGACTATCTTTTATCTGTGTAGAAGTTCAGTATGCAGGCTCATCGTGAATGGAGAACTTTTTGTTTCTTCCCTACCCCTTACCCTAGCCATCTGTGCTCACTTCTCCCTGTATAGGATTTTACAGTTGTCTCTTCTAGCTTCCCGGCCCCAGTCCAGGACCGGTTCTGACACTGGCTGGGGGTTGGGTGCCTGCTTAGGGACATCAGGGCAATCACAGATCCAGTCACAGAGCCAGCAGATGGCCCGGTTCGGGGCCTGGTCTTAATCACTGTGATGTCTTGCGATGGCCTAGGTTCGAAGCTTACTAAAAACTGTAGCCCTGGGCAACGGTCGGCTGGGGATCTGAGCTTCATGGTCTGCCAGCCAGCTGTGTGCCTGGGACCAGTCCCCATTGCCCACATGGAGTACTTTGTACCCGGGAACAGAACTCCCAACCACTATTGGGCCCCCAGAGTAGCTAGCTGATGGCTTAGTATCACTCAATGTAGTGTATTTCCACTCTGGTTTTGGTCCATGGAGTCATGTGTCTTATCTTGGAGCACGACTGTGTCCTATTTATTTTCTTCTGTATTCTATTTCTATATTCTATGATTTTCATGCACTTAGAACAGAAAAGGCGCATCAAAACCTGAATTTACTATCTTAACGAAATATGTTTTTCTCCAATATTTCTTTTCTTTCCATTCCCAGCTATTGGCTCCAGTTGTGGCTCTGCTCGTCTTTCACCTAAAATATTGTGATGCCTTGGTTGGTCTTCCTCTGCCTGCGCACTCTCCCTTGAACCCAATGCTCACCAATGCCGTAAGAACCATTCGTCTTATCCGTCTCCTTGAAATCTTTCAATATCTCTAACTTATCTCAAGATGAGAAGTTTTTCAGCATGGCATGCAAGGTTCTTCCAAGCTTGATCTCAGCTCACCTTTCTAGATTAATTTCTAAGCCCCTGACACCCAACACCTGGCACTCTAGCCAAACAAGATGACCCCTTTTTTCCCTCCACGTACGAAAGATGAACTTCATCTTTCTTGCTTTCCTACACTCACGCTGTGTCTTTCTGGTATGCCTATCTGCATTTACTCCCTACTCCAGCACCCATCCCAGGCTCTGCTTAGCTAGCAAAACTCCACTTATTCTTCAAAAATTCAGCTCAAATGTCATTTCCATCCTCCAGACACATTTTCTTTGTATCTCTGCTGCTGATCACATCACTCTCTATCATAGTTGTTTACCTGTTTGCTTCTCCTAGACCCTGAGCTCATTGCATAATAGCCATATAATAAATGGATGGTAAGAAATTTCCAGCAAAAACAGAAGTATAGTCTTATAATGTAGAAGACAATGAACGGCATTTTGTTATTTTTTTTCTTGATTTGTTAATGAAAACAGAAGGTGCAGAAAATCAGAGAGATCTGTACGATAAGATTTCTAAAATTCTACATAAAGAACTTCTACAACTCAGCCCCAAAAAACCAAATACTCCAATTTAAAAACTGGCATAGGACCTGAATAGACATTTTCCAAAGACAAAATACAGACAGCCAACGGACACATAAAAAGACGCTCAACATCACTAATCACCAGGCAAAAGCAAATCAGAACCGCAATGAGTTATCGCCTTACACTTGGCAGAATAGCTAAAATAAAAAAGAGAAGAAATAAGTGTTGGTGAGGATGTGGAGAAAAAGGAACCCTCGTAGGAATGCAAATTGGGCAGCCACTGTGGAAAATGTATGGAGGTTCATCAAAAAGTAAAAAAAAGAAATACCAATATGATCCAGTAATTCCACTACTGTGTATTTAACTAAAGAAAATGAACATACACATCTGAAAAGGTACAGACACCCCCACATTTACTGCAGCGTTATTTATAATAGCCAAGACAGAGAACGGATAAAGGAGATGTTGTGTGTGTGTGTGTGTGTGTGTGTGTGTGTGTGTGTGTATACACACAAAGGAGATGTTGTATATATATACACACACATACACACATATACACACACTATGGAATATTATGAAGCCATAAAAAGGTTCAGATCTTGCCACTTGGGACAACATGGATGGACCTAAAGATTATTATGCTAAGTGAAATACGTTAGACACAGAAAGATCAATACCATATGATTTCATTCATATGTGGAAACTAAAAAACAAATGAATAAACAAAAAGCAGAATGAGACCTATAAATACAAAGAACAGACTGATGATTGTCAAGGAAGGGGGTGGTGGTGGGGAGAAACCACACAATATTTTATCCTTTTATGTCTGGCTTATTTCACTTAGCATAACATCCTCAAGGTTCATCCATGTTATAGCATGTATCAGAATTTCACTCCATTTTAAGTCTGAATGACATTTGATTGCATGTATACACATTTTGTTTACCCTTTCATCTATCAATGACCACTTGAGTTGTTTCTACTTTCTGGCTACTGTGAAAAATTGCTGCTATTAACACTGTTATACAAATATCTTTCAAGTCCCTTCTTCCAATTATTTTGGGTATATACCCAGAAGTAAACCTGCTAGATCATATGGTACTTCTATCTTTTTCAATGAACACCACACCATTTTCCAAACCATTTTCTACATGGGTGCACCATTTTATTTCCCACGAGCAATGCACAAGTATTCCAGTTTCTCTACACCCTCACCAATACTTGTTTTTTTCCTTTTCATAACAGCCTAGATTCTTTTTTTTTTAATATTTATTTATTTTTGAAGGGAAGAGAGAAACAGAGAGTGATCAGGGGAGACATAGAGTCTGAAGGAGGCTCCAGACTCTGGGCTGACAGACATGTCATTTCGGACATGGGGCTCGAACCCACGAGCCATTAGATCATGACCTGAGCTGAAGTTGGACACTTAACTGACTGAGCCACCCGGGTGCCCCATAATAGCCTAGATTCTAATGAGAGTGAAGTGGTATCTCATTTGGTTTTGATTTGCATTTCTATGATGATGAGTGATGCTGAGCATCTTCTCATTGTTTTATTGGCTATTTGAATACTTCTTTGGAGAAGTGTCGACTCAAGTCCTTTGCCCATTTTTCAATTGGGTTCTTCGGTTTTTGTTGCTGATGTTGTTGAGTTGATTTTACCCTTCAATATATACTTTATTTAGGAGATTTTAATTTTTAGAAGCTTTTTCTTATACTCCGCTTGCTTCCTTATAATATACAGTCAAATTCCATTCGAAATTTGCATTTACTTTTTCCTAAAAGTCCTGTATGAGATGCATCCCCATTTAATATACACATTTTATTAATTTCTAAATATTTTTTCTTATTTAACTTCTTTGACTAAAGAATATGAACTCTTTAGAAATGTGATTTTAAATTTCAAACATATAGGTTTTACTTATTTTATTTTTGCTACTGGTATCAAATTAAATTGAATTGTGGTTAGAGAATATGATCTATAAAATACAGATTGGTGTTGAAGACTTGCTTTGTAGTCTACTGTGTGGTTAATTTCTAATAATTTTTCCAAGGCTTTTTTTTTCCTTTTTTTGTTTTAAATAATCTCTACACCCAATATGCAGCTTGAACTCAGGACCCCAAGATCAAGAGTCACATGCTCTTCCGACTGAGCCACCTAGGTGCCCCTAGTTCTTCCAAGCCTTGAGAAATATATTTCTTCTTCAATGGCTGGGTAAGAGGCTCTATGTGTGTCCTCCTGATCAACTTCTTCATGTTATTCAAAGCAATCTCCTTAACATTTTGTTGTTGTTGTTGATGTCTGATCATCAGTTGCTTAAGAGAGATATACTGAACTATGACAGCGCTCCACATTTGTCAGTTTCTCCTTGTGGTTCTACACTTTGTTGCTTTATACATTTTGAGGTTATTCTATTAGGTGCAGTAACTAATGTTTTTAGAGCAGGTCTCCACGAGATCAATTCTGTTAGTTTTCTGTTAGCCGAGAATATCCCTATTTCACCTTCATTCTTGAAGGATATTTTGCCATAAATAGAATTCTGATTTCAGCACTATAAAGTGTTGTTCCACTGCCTTCTGGGCTTCATGGTTTCTCTGAAGGCATTCCAATCATCGTTCCCCTGGAATGCATCATTTTTCTCTGACTGCTTTGAAGATTTTTTTTTCTTTTTCTCTGGTTTTCAGCAGTTTGATTAGGATATATCTGGGCATGGGTTTCTTTGAGTTTATCCTTTTTCAGGCTCACTGAGTTTGCTGGATTTGTAAGTTTGTCTTTTGTCAAATTTGGTGAGCTTTCAGTCATTTTTCTCTTCAAATACTTTTTCTGCACCACGCTCTCATCTCCTTTTAGAACTTCAACGGCACAAATATTGCACTTTTTGATATTATCTCAAAGGATCCTGAAGCGCTGCTCACCGTTTTTAAAGTTTTTTCTCTGTATTGTTCAGAATGGATCATTTCTATTCACGTCATTTCTGCCTTCAAATTCACTGACTCTTTCCCCTGTCATATTCACTCTGCTTTTAAACACATCCAGTGGTTTTTTCAAATTTCTAGTTAACTGTAGTTTTCAGTTATAAAATTTCTATTTGGCTCTTTTTTATTGCTTCTATTTACTTGTTAGAACATAGTTAGTTATAATACCTGTTTTAAAGTCACTGCCTGGTAATCTCAGGATTGGCATCTTGACTGTCTTTTCACTTGAGAATTTATCAGACTTTCCTTGCTCTCCCTGTGTCAAGTAATTTGTCATCCTATCACAGACGTTTGGAATATTATATGTTATGAGACTCTGGGTCTTGTTCAAATTCTATGAAGAATATTGTGTTTGGGGTTTTGAGTGTTTGTTTTACCGGGCAACTGACCAGATGAGGGTCCAACTGATTGCTACATGCCTTGTATGGGCCATGGTCCCGATGTCAGGTCAGTCTTCAGTCTTCGCAGCACTGTTTGAATCTGTCCTACATGTGCATCAATCAGGGGCCGGTCTGATACTTGGAAGGCTGTCTTACCTGTAGTTAAGTTCTTACGTCCTTTGGTATACTGTTTAGAATGAAATCCATGCTTTCATGAATCTCCCGACAGTTCACACAACATATGGGATCCCTTTCTTGAGTTCCCTCCTATGAACTCCCCACTACTAACACTCCAGGACATCCACTTCCAATCCTCCCTTTATGGCCCTCTGACTATGGCCCTACAATTCCTGAAACAAGGTATGTATCCGGGGCCGAGGAAAAGAAGAAAAAAAGTAAAAAGCAATTGGGATTCCTCCCCACTCTTTGGACCACAGTTCTTCTACTCAGAGAGAAGGATTCCCCTGCTCAGAATATTAAGTGCACGCCTGCCACTGCTACCACAAAACCGCAGTTTCGCGAGTAAGGCTTGTCAGTGCGGCAGCGCTGGGAGTGAACACAGTGAATTTCCATAGGGCCTCTCTTCCTGAGTCTTAAACTAGAAAGATCCTTTCTCTTAGAACTTTTTTTGCTTGTACCCATGCACAGTTCCAGAATTCACAACTGCCTCTGAATCCAGGCTGGGAGACACAAAGGTTAGGGGAAGGGTTTTAGGGAGTTTGCTTGCACAGCTTTTGTTCCTTCTCCAATCTACATCTACTTTTCCAAGGTCTCAAATAGCTGCTTCATGCATTCTGTCCGAGGTTTTCAGATACTTTCGGTAGGAGAGAAAGGGCAGTGGTTTTTGTTTTTGGTTTTTTTTTTAACTCCATCTTAACCAGAACTGTAACCTCCCCACCATTCTTGAAGAACAGTTTTGCTGGATGCAAATTCTAAGTTGACAAGTTATCTCTCAGTACTTTGACAATACTGTTCCAGTCTTCTGGCTTCCACTGTTGCTCTTAAGAAGTCTGTTACTTGGGGGCGCCTCGGTGGCTCAGTCAGTTAAGCGTCCAACTGTTGATTTCAGCTCAGGTCATCATCTTGCGGTTTGTGAGTTCAAGCCCCATGTCAGGCACTGCAGAGCCTGCTTAGGATTCTCAGTCTCCCTCTCTCTCTGCTCCTCCCCTGCTCTCTCTCTCAAAAACAAATTTAAAAAAATTAAAAAAAAAAGGCTGCTATTAACACACAAGACTACATATTGCACGAATCCCTCATGCATATTTACATGATATTGTTACATATTCTAGAATAGACAAAAACTATAGTAAAAGAAAGGCACAAGTGATTTCCTAGAGCTGGGAGGAGGAAGTAACTACAAAGGGACATGAAGGAGGGGGCACCAGGTTGGCTCAGTCAGTGGAATGAGGGAGGGGGCACCTGGATGCCTCAGTCAGGGGAACAGGCAACTCTTGATCTTACGGTTATAAGTTCAAACCCCATGTTGGGTGTAGAGATTCCTTAAAAATAAAATCTTTAAAAAGAGAGAGGGCATGAGAGAACTTTCTGTGATGATGGAAATATTCTATATTTAATTGTGAGGACAATTACATGACTATATATAATTGCCTAAACTTATCAATCTCTAAAACTTAAAATGGGTGAATTTTATTAGACACAAATTATACCTCAATAATGCTGGGAGAAAGTCTGGTATCAGACTCTCGTTCTTTCGAAGGTGACCTGTCTTTTCTTTCTAGCTGTTTTAAATCTTTTCGTCTTTATTATTGGTATTTTATACTTTTACAACCATGTACTTAGCAAGATTTCTTTCCTTTTCTTTTTTTAACTCCTATTTGGTGTATCTTGTGCTTCCTGTTTCTGTGGATTGAGGCCAATTCTGGAAACTTCTCAGATATTATCATGTTGACCATTTCCCCGCATTCCATCTGGAAGTCTACTCAGATGCATGTTTGACTTTTTCTTCCTAGCCATGTATCCATGTTTCTTAACGTATCTTTCATATTTTCCATCTCCAAATCTTTCCGTATTACATTTGGGTTATATATCTTTAGATCTCTCTTCCTATTCACTAATTTTCTCTTCAGTTCCCATGTACCATTAAATTCATCTATTGATTTTTAACTTCAATGTTTTTGTTTTCCAAATTTGATTAGTCTTTTCTGCTATTCTTTTCTTCTTTGTTCATCTATTTTTGAGTCCATCTTTTATTTCTTCAAATGTTTTATACACAGTTATTTTGTATTCTGTTTGTAGAATTTCAGTATCTGTAGTTCTCAGGGATTAAATTTGTTCCTGTTGACACTTGTTCTGGTGAGCTCATATTTACTGTGCTTAATACTTGTGAATTCTGAGAGTCCTAGATTGAGGAGGATTTTCTCCAGAAAGAGTTTTTATTCTTTCTGTGGGTGACAGCCCTACCAACTCAAAAGCCCTTAAATTTATTGGTTGAGTGTTCTCCCAACTGCGTGCACTGTTTAAATCTGAACTCTACACCCAGAAGATCCGACCTACTGTTAACAAAGATTCAGGGGAGACGGATGTATTTTATTTCCTAGAACCTATACCCAGCATAGACAGATGTACCAATTAGTCCCCTTTACCAGCAGGAGATGATCTGAAGGCCACCCTTTTCCCTGAGGGAATAGCCTCTGGGGACTTTGGCTTTGTGGAGGGAGAGCAGAGGATGCAGGGATCAGCCTATTCACTTTGCTGAGCACAAGGCACGGTTTTCCATTAAACCCATGATTCTTCACCCATTAAGATTAATTCCCCAAACCCCCGTTCCTGGAACCAACACTGCCCCCAGAGCTGCCAGAGCTTCTAGGTTTATCACTCTGATTTCAGGTTACTATTCAATTATTTGGTCATTGAGGATTTCCCTTATTTTCTGAGGAATCTAAAATCCATTTAAAAATATGCTTGTTGTACTTTATCCAGCACCTGAGTGTTTTATGATAGGAAGGTATTTCAACATACCTAATCCACCATACTGCCAGAAGCACTAGATGGTTATGTAAAGAAACAAAATGAGTCCTTAAATGTCAAAGGAAAGATTGATTTCCATCTTATTTTATGCCAGGATATCTTTAACTCTTTTCTGATAATAAAACAGGTTTCATCTTTACCATTAGTACCTGTATTACACTAAAAATTTACAACAGAATGTTGCTTTTATGGCATCTACTTTTACAAGTAAAATCAAGAAATTCCATCCCACTAGATGTAGCAGTCAATCAAGTTTATGAATACTTTCTGTGAAAGTAATCTAAAAGGAACATTAGGGACTGGGAATCTCTAGATCACTTTAATTTTGGGCTTTACTTATTTTTTTTTGTTTTAAACATCTCATAAAAATATTTACACAAATCGACTTACTTACTACACATCTTCTATATACAAGGAAGCCGTTCTTGGCTCTTGGGGTATACAAAAATAATTAAGACAAGATTCCTGTTCGAATTAAGTTTTGTGATCCAAACAAGAGTTACTGTACTATCAAATTAACTTTAATACTAAGAAAATTTAATTGCCATAAAAAATGTTCAAAATTCAAAGGAGGAAAACATCACAGTCATTGGTGGGTTGAAACTAGGAAAAATGAGTAGGCAAAACTTTACTGAAAAGATCAGATCAATATGGGGCCATGAAAGATGATTAAAAGATCATGACATGCTGACAGGGAGTGGCTTGGGGCAGAGGGAGAAATTCCAGGCAAAGTGAACTGTGAATGCAAATCATAAAAGTATAAAAGTATGGCATCTGTTTAGAAAATATTAAACAACTTGGGGTGCCTGAATGGCTTAGTCAGTTGAGTGTCCAATTTCAGCTCAGGTCATGATCTCACAGTTTGTGAATTCGAGACCCACATCAGACTCACTGCTGCTGTGGGCTAGAGCCCACTTCAGATCCTCTGTCCCGCTCTTTCTCTGCCTCTCCCTTGTTCACACTCTCTCTCTCAAAAATAAACAAACATTTGGGAAAAAAAATTTTTTTAATAAAAAAAAATAGTAAGCAGCTGAATTTGGAACAATTAAAACTCCAGATATACGGACTCTAAATTAACCTTCTTCAAATATGCCATGTGCTTTTCCAATTCTCAGCCTTAAAAACTACCTTTTTTTCTTGGAACATCCTCACCCAACTCCACAGTTGCAAGAGGGACACCTCTCAGTCCTTCAGGAAAGCAACTGGCCTACAAGTCAGATGCAATAAATGCAAATAACCCAAACCATAGCATCGATCTATTGTGGAACGAACTCATTTATACCTCTCCTATGGCAATGATCAATCTGCATGTAATGCAGGACCTTTTTCCATGTCTACCTCACTTACCAGAGAGTGAGCTCCTGAGACCAAGGACTATGACTTACCCTAACACAGTATATAAAAAATCCTCACAACAGGAATAGAAGAAGGATAGAAGAAGGGAAGGATGACAAGCTGTCAATTTGTAAATTTCCATGCCAGCACTGAAAAAATCTGGCAGACAATGAAGAACCTCAACCTGCCCCTGGCTGATGAGAAATAGATGTAACAGACTCTAACGCTATGTAGTGTCCAGTATAGTAGCTACTAGTCACACGTGACTGTTGAGAACTTGAAATACAGTTAGTTCAAAATAAGATGTGCTTTACATATAAAGCACCAGATTTCAAAGACTTATTATGGAAAAAAAGGATATAAATAATCTCAGTAATTTTTATATTGATTGCATAGGAAATTATAATATTTTAGATATATTGGGTTAAATGAAATATATTATTAAAATGATGTTCGGGGCACCTGGCTGGCTCAGAGGGTAGAGCATGTGCCTCTTGATCTCAAGGTTGTGAGTTCAGGCCCCACATTATGTATAGAGACTACTTAAACATAACATCTTTAAATAAATAAATACATACATAAATACATAAATAAATAAATAAATAATGTTCAGCTGTGTTTCTTATTACTTTTTACTGTTGCTACTAGAAAATTTTAAATTACCCATGTGGTTTACATTATATTTCTCTTGAGCAGTGCTGATGTCAGAGTTTGAACCTAAAAGACCAGAAAATTTGAAACCCTAGTCTGTTATAATACGAGAATCAAAAAGGAAGAACTGGATTTACAGAAAAGACGAGATTGCCTAGAGAATGAGTTTTACTTAAGAGGTCCAAGAAACAGACATACAGGTCTAGGGGGCACGTGGGTGGCTCAGTCGGTTCAGCGTCCAACTCTCTTGATTTCTAGCCCAGGTCAGGATCTCGCGGTTCGTGAGATAGAGCCGTGCGTCAGGCCCTGCGCTGACAGCAAGGAGCCTGCTTTGGAGACTCTCTCTCTCTCTCTCTCTCTCAAAACAAATAAATATTTCTTAATAAAAAAAAAAACGCAGGCCTAGAAAGTAGAAAAGTCTATGATGGGACTACAGAATTAGGAAAACTATACAAGGATGAGACAGTTGAAGTTTCCGAAGGGTTGACGAGTCCCCACAGGAAATTTTACAGCTTAGCAGGAGGAAAAAGAGGGCAGGTAGGTTTTCGCAAAGGGTAGGAAGGGCTAGCGACCTAGCCGGCATCCCAAGTTGGATCTCTGAAACGATTACCTGCAGCAACAGAATACTAATAGCATCCTAATTTCAGAATATTCGGAGTTGAATATATTTGAGATTAAAATAGGAACCTAAATATATTAGAAAATGTTGGGAAAAGTACATTCTAAATTCAAACAGGTAACTCTCTATGTGTTTGATTTATAAGCAAACAAAACCTCTGCAAGTTAGTTTCCATTATAATAAAGCACACACATAGGTTTAGGCGTGGGACACTTTACTTATTATTCTTCCACGACAGATACTTCTCTGTCTAATAATATGGAATTTACATACTACATTCAGGCACTGGAAATGATAATTGAAGAAGAGCTGGAAAAAATAGTTCAAGTTCAAAATACACATGTTCTCCACGTTTCATTTTATTTCTATAGAAACGCAAGAAATTTGCGGCATTTATAAGCAAAAGGTTATTTTTAACTAAACTCTCAATCTCTTCAAAATAGAATTATGCAAATGTAAGGAGCATCATTTCAAAGTATAAAATATACTTTCTCCCAGGAGATTTAATAAAGCACTATTATAGTCCCAGTGATATTATAAAGCGGGTAATCAAGAAGGGCAAGCTGACTACTAGTTTACATGTGTTCAGAAAGAATTCACTGTAATGGACAAAGGCCTGTGTTTTGTGAAAAAAAAAATTTCCAGCAAAGGATATCCCGCAACTTACAAACCTTAGCATTATAAACACTAGACACGCTGCCAGATGGGTTTTTTGGTTGGAAATTGTAGGATTTTTAACTTACTTGCCAAGAGTCCGGGGAGTTAATGGATACACTACGTAGCTGAGGCGAGAACACAGGTGCACATAACATTACAATGCGAGCAGCATGGTGAGTGCCCTACATGTTCTGCTGATCCACAGGAAGGATCACCTCTGCCTAAAGAGGAAATCGCAGGAAGTGGCATCTATTTGGGCTGAGTGTGGCAGATAAAAAATGAGGAAGAGATTAAAATCCTAACAGAAGAAAAGCATAAACAAGAACCAGAGACTTGAGTGAATGAGATACGCATTTCAGAAATCGTGAATGGTCTAGTTGCGCTAGAAGTTAAGGCATGTGGGGAAAAGCAGTAAAAAACAACAGAAAACGAAGTCGGCCCCCGACTGTGGAGGGCTGAGAGGACCGGGCAGGCTCGGGGACCCGCCACATCGGCTCCGGGTCCGAGGCAGAGAGTGGATGTGGGCGCACGGCGCAGGCCAGCAGGCGTGGTAAAGGCGACAAGAGGCAGAGGGCTCCTGGGCAGCAGCGTGCTGCCGTGCCCGCTCTCGCAACAGAGTGCACAGTGGTGTCTGCAAGAAAAGGAACACTTGTGCACGTGTGCAGTTTTTCCCTAGGTTTCAGAGGCCCCCTCTTGGGCAACCGGCCTAACCTTTACGGAAGAAAACAAATTTTTATCACACGAGTAGGGAAATCTGCCTTTTCCTGAGCGGATTCCAGGCTGACCGGCTGAGGGGCGCCATCTGCTCGCAGAAGCGGCGGCGGCGACGGCGGCGGTGGCAGGAACGACAAGGGCAGCGCACTTGCTCGCACACATCCTGTCGTCCCTTTGCTGGCTGGCCCGGCCCCGCTGCCTGCCCTGGGGTGCCTCTGAGAGGTGCAGTAAGAGTCACATTCTACTACTCACTGAATCAAGGCTGGGAAGCTTGAAAAGAAACATTCGGTCGCTGAGAAAACAAAGCAGCTCATTCCCATTAAAGCGGAAAAAGAACCCAAAGGAGGGAGGAAAGAAACCAGGTGAAACACAGCAAAGAGCAAGAGAAGCCAAGAATGAATATGAAGACTTTAGAACGAGGGAAAGAGGGAGGAATGGACCAAAACCATTACACCTGTGATCATGTGAATGTAACTTTCATTTATACTTAGACTTTATTTTTAAAAGAACTTTTGGCCCATGAAAGGGGTGGAGGTGGCAACAAAGTTAATTACGTCTCATAATTAGTCATTAGGACTAGATAACAAAGCCTTAGGCAATGTACTACTCTAATGATGGAGGACCAGCCTCTGAGAAATGTAATAGTATATTAGCATAACCACATATGCAAAATACATAGAACCACTGCCACAGTTAACTTGTCATTGAATGATTAAATATGAATTCATAATTAGAAAAACCCACACTGTAATTTATTGGCTTCCCTGACTGTTCTGGTTCATTAAAAGTTGATTACTAAACAGTGACCTCTAGTGGCCCATCATTTTCTAATGCTATATTGTTTCTCTTAAAGAATCAGTTCGGCATACATTCCAAGAATCTGTTTACCCTAATTAAGGCTGTTACTTTGAAGATGTTAATATTCCTTTCCTCTGTAAAGGGAAATAACGCGTTCACTCAATCTTCTCTCTTTAAAATACATTCTATGTGACAAAAATGAACCGCTAAAAAAGCTCTCTTGCTTCCACGCATTCATTAACAAACCATGACAGAGCCCCTATGTGTAGGACCCCAACCTGGGTGTGTGGGGTGTATTAGTAATACTTGGACACTCACTTCATTCATTCTATATTATCTAATTAGAAACTAAATCAGAATTAATACGACAGTCATACTGCTATCTACTTACGGATGGGACATGCTGAAAACATGTTTTAATTTAAAATTCAAAGATACTGGTAATTTCAGAGCACCGCATACCATACTACTCAGGTTTATCTTGAAAGGAAATTGACTAATAAATGTAAAAAAAACAAAAACAAAACAAAAAAAAAAACAAAAAGAAAGAAAACACCTAGCTCATTTCTTAAATTTTTCTTAGAGTTTTTAAAAATTTTTCATATGTTCATTTATTTTTGAGACAGAAAGAGACAGAGCACAAGTAGGGGAGGGGCAGAGAGAGAGGGAGACACAAACACCAAAGCAGGCTCCAGGCTCTGAGTTGTCAGCACAGAGCCCGACATGGGGCTCGAACCCACGAACTGTGAGATCATGACCTGAGCCAAAGTCAGACGCTTAACCGACTGAGCCACCCAGGCGCCCCTTGAGTTTTTAAAATAATAATAACGCTTCTCAAGATACCTCCTTCTATAACACAAAGCAAACTTTCCAAGCATTGTCTCTCTCTTAGAATGATTATCTTTTTAAATTATTCAAATGCTTATTCCAGCACTTTAAGTTAAACCCAACTTAGAATGCTTAAAACATATCTGATTTTATTACTTGCTACCCAGGCATAGTCATTGGTAAAACAAGGTTTCAGAAAGGCTCACGACATAAAAAAGACGACTTTGGGTATGTTATTAAAAGAATTCTATGTATGTGCCTTCGTCCCCCCCGATCAGTCACGGTAATGATCCTGGATCTCTAAAGCAGGGGCGACGCTGTCGCTTCCTTGTGCGTAAGCCTCCAGTAAGTTTAAGATGTAAACACAAGAAGCATATATACTGCTTCAGGTACTATTTCTACAGAACACGTGGGCATGGGGTGCCCGTTGTTTCCTGTGATGATTTAAGATAGTAGCTGGATAATGAGTTATACCTTCTGTAAGCACCGAATCGCCATTTAATGCTATTATCAACAGTTCATGACCCACCAGCAAGAAATGTCAACCTGATTAATATAAACACTGCTGACCTCAAAAGAAAAAAGAGAAAGAAATAAAACTCACTCCTAAATGTTATTAACATCCACTGTTCTTTAGTATGAAAATATAAAAACCAAATCTTTAAGTAAAAACATATTTTTAGAGAATTCAGTATGCAAATTTTGCTAAGAGAGCTGGTAAGGTTCTGAAAAGGTAGAACTGAAGACAATACATTTAAATACACACACTGGTTCCAACTACGGAAAACATTTTTTTGGAGACACATGATTTTCTAAGTTCACTGTGTCATTTTAAATATTTGCTTTGTCTTTTTAAACAGGCAGCATTAACTAAGGTTAGAGTAAGATATCATTTTGGTTATAAAGCTCACTTGGTAAACTTACTTCTTATACACGAGTTTCAAAAATAACCAGAGATAAGATCAGAAGGATCTAAAAACAGAGATTTGGGAATGTCCTATTTCCTTCCGTGAGCACTGGTATAAAAATGCTGGTATGAAAGATTCCTTTTTGTCAATGTAACTATAGTATAGCCACTTGTCGTTCAGCTTGTTTCTGTTTTACACAATGAGCCATTTCTGACTGTATGACCCTGAAAACCTGGAATTTCAGAAGAGATTATTTAATGCTGTCATTTAAAATCCCCGTAAATAGGTAAGAGAAAAGCACACTTTCTATTATCAGGTTTCAGGAAAACTCATTAGATCAGACAATGGACAGCTGACTTTTACTAAAAAAACAGAACCAAATTTTCCTCATTACGGTAAACTAGGTTCTCAGCACCTACAGAAAGTAAATCGACTCCTGCTTCTTTGAACCTGGGTGAGAGGTTAGGACTATAAGAAAAGCATCTGACAACACGCAGGACAAGTCAAGATTCTCTACAACTGAATGTCAGCCTTTTGGCATTTTTATTTACATCAGGCTGTGGTCACCAAAAGAGTTTAACCCGAGACCAATGTTAAGGAAATAATTCGACAAATCCAGAATAAGGAAGCTTCCATAAGACAATGGATCTGGACTCCAAACTGTCATCATCAAATTTTTTTTTTTAAAGGGAGTGTATGGAAATTGTTCTAGATTAAAGAACGCTGGGGGAAAACAAAAAAGAAACTCAAGAAGCATGACCACAAAATGTAATGCATGAACATTTACTAGACACTGGATCAAAGAAAAGGGGAAAAAGCCCACTTATTTGGAGGACAAATGAGAAAATATGAATATAGATTCTTTATTAGATGACACTGAATCACTGTCGAATTTCTTGGATATGACAGTAGTCTTGGAGTTACATAGGTGAATGTCCCTGTCCTCAGGAGACTTATTAAAAGTACTTGGGTGTGGGTGAATGGTTCAGCCAAAAAGAAAAGGTTTGAGGAGTTGAGGGGACAGCCTACAAATTGAAATTAGAAACAGAATAACTAATTAGAGAAGGGAGCACTGATCCACATATAAATGGAATCTCTATCTACTGGTTATTTAGAAATGTTCCATGAATTCTACTTTCACGGTCTTATAAAAAGGCAGGAGATAAGGGAAGAAAAATTCTGATCCAAAGACCAATGTAGATAAATACATGCATCTTGATTTACAGAAGACACTTCCTTAAAACGTCTGAGTCAAAGTCCTATAAATGGAATAATTCTTCATTAATTCACATCATCGTACTGCTGAGCCACTCTGTCTCTCCATTTGAACAATCGGGTTTATATATACGCTTTCTGTCTCTAGTAGCTCTGAGTTTTCCCTGGCAATAGCTGCCCAAGGAAATGAGTAGCCACACTAATAGTATTTGCTCTTGGGTAGCTACCAGGGCGTTATGTATGCAAATTGCCTAGCTGCGTTCCATCTAATAAAAACTCAACCACCAAAAAAAGCAGCTAGGTGTTTTTATCCTACTACTATCTGAGTCACATTCGTAAGGAAAACTGGACGGCTGACAGACTGCAAGCTACTGAATTACAGCTCATGTAAATCCATACTGCTCACTTCTGTACTAAAACTACACTGCATGTACACTGCATGTGTACATTTTCAAAATACACAGACGTCTGTTTGAAGAGCCACATTTCTATAAATTAGGGTTTGGTGACAAGTGACACAAAACCAAATTAGAATATATGTGGTTGTTTTTCCTATGACTTTTTTTTTTTTAATGTTTATTATTGAGAGACAGAGAGAGACGGAGCATGAGCAAGGAAGGGACAGAGAGAGGGCGAGACACAGAATCGGAAGCAGGCTCCAGGCTCCAAACTGTCAGCACAGATCCTGACGCGGGGCTTGAACTCACGAACTGCGAGATCATGACCTGAGCCGAAGTCGGTCGCTCAACCGACAGAGCCACCCAGGTGCCCCTCCTAGGACTCTAGGACTTTTCACGTGGGGCACCTGGGTGGCTCAGTTGGTTAAGCATCTGAACTTCAGCTCAGGTCATGATCTCACAGTTCGTGAGTTCAGACTGTCAGTGCTTGGGCTTCTCTCTCCCTCTCTCTCTGTCCCTCCGCCACTTGCACTCAGCTTGCTCTCTCTCAAAATAAATAAAAATAAAACTTTAGTAACAAAAGAAGTAAACTCTTCCCCCGACTTTAACAAATGAAATGCAATCAATTATAGGAACACCACAATAGGCATACTTAACAGATGAGAAAAAGTACAGCAGGCATTTGCACCCAGGTCCCCTGAGCAGCCGTGCTGGGTAAAAAGAACTTCCACTTATCTGTGAAACTGCTACCAGTGAAATCTATCTGAAAAGCTTGAGCATCTCAGCTACCAGTAACCAGAAACTATGCAGGTGACTAGAATTATCTGCCTTAAAAGTTCTAGGAAAAACTTTCGGATAAGCGTATTTGTAGGAATTCAGTAGAAAACTCTTTAAACCAAATCTTTGGTGAAGAGATTTTAGCTTCCAATTTGGCAAAGCATAGGAAAAATTATTAATTAGGCATGTTTTGTGCTCTTCAGAGTTCATACTGTAATTCTTTATCTTTTCAGAAAGATTCATTTATCCATTCACTCATCTACCCATTCAACCCAAGTCTGCCTACTATCTTTTAGGTACTAATCTAGGCACCGAGAGTATGGCAGTGAAGAAAACAGAACCAATCTCTACTTTTGTGGAGTTTAGGGTCTAATAGAGGGGTTAATGACTCAAATTGCATTTGAGAAGCGCCTCTTAGACATTCTGATGTAAGTGAGGAGAAAGATGAGAGGTAGAAAACAGAGTGGAAGAGGCCAGCTCAAGAGAAACCCTTGATGGTTCATGCAGGGACAGAGGGCAGGCAGAGGACATGGAGGCTAGTAGCTGTGGTGGGAGGATCATGCGCGAGTTCTTTCATGACTATTTTCTCCGTGAAAGTAAGAGGAAAGAGAGAGCGAACGCGGACATGAAGAACTGTCAAGCAGCCTGAAGAGCCCACTTGAGCTCAGTGCTCATTAATTTGCAAGTGAAACCAGGCCAACATGGCCATCCACTCACTCCACCATGTTCGGTTACTCAAGGGCAGGCACGGGACAGACGAACAGCTGGATTTGGTCAGGGATGGGGTCAGCAAGGGGAAAGAGGAACGAGAGAGCGAATTATGTATAATCATACCACAGAACAAAAAATGGAGAGGAAAGGAAATGGGGAAGACAGGGATAGAGAAGAGGCTGTTTTACGATTCTCCTTCGGGCACTGACGTTAACTATACTGCTTATCCTTTTAACACTTGAAATTCCCTTCTTTTAAAATTACTCAATTCTTTTTCTCTTACAAAAGGTAGTGTGATTACTTTCGTTCAGAATGACCAAAGATAGCTTAGAATCATATTTTGTCTTATGTGGTTCAGGACAAGTTAGCGTTTGCAGGTCTCTCGCATGTAAAGGCCAAGACACACAGTATCGTTTTTCCACTTTCGCCAAAAAGGAAGACATTCTATGATTCGTAGAAATCTGGAGAAACAGACCAATTCAAACAAATTTGGCCTCTTACAGTTTCTTTGATAAAGGTATATCCTTTAAAAGAAAAAAGGTACTTGATTTTGTCCCCAGCTTTATTTAAAGTGAAGCTTATTTATTTGAGAGAAGATGAAAGAAGAGGTACTTATTTTCTCTCTTTGGATACAATTAGCATTTGAGATTAGGGGCCAAAAAGACTCACCACTATGATTTAGGATTTAGTCTCTTTTGAACAGAACTATCGCTTGACTCTCTGCTCCTCAATTGGCAGGTATCATGCCTTACTCTCCTTGAAACATTACTGAATGCCTTAGGAGTCAAAATCCCTTTCCTACAATCGTTATATAAAAACCTCTAAAAGCAAAAGGCTTTTCTATATTCATTTTAGAGCAAAACCTCGCCTGAACTGTTGTGAAGTTATTTACAGTCTCCGTTTATTCTAGTTAGACAATTCATTTATTTCACTGTATAAATAATTAGTATGTCTGATTACAGGGGGCTGTCCTGGACCCTCCTACCAGGGACGTTACCCAATATATGGTAAATAGAAGGTTAGTATCTTTCCTAAAAATCAAAAACAAAATTCACATGGCTCTAAGAGGTTTTTTTTTTTTAAATTTTTTTAATGTTTATTTATTTTTGAGAGACAGAGACAGAACGTGAGCAGGGAAGGGGCAGAGAGAGAGGGAGACACAGAATCGGAAGCAGTCTCCAGGTTCTGAGCCATCGGCACAGAGCCCGACGCAGGGCTTGAACTCACAGACCGCGAGATCATGACCTGAGCCGAAGTCGAACGCTTAACCGACTGAGCCACCCAGGCGCCCCTCTAAGAGTTTTAAGTAAGGGATTATAGACCTACAGTGATTTTTTTTTTCTTTTCTTATTTTAAGAACAGGGACCCAAACTTCTGGCTTTGTCACAGAGTTAGTAATAATTCTCTCCCATGTACTGGATGATTATGATGCCAGACGGCACTGTTTTATAGAAGTTATTTTAATTTAATGGAACACAGAGGAATGAGTCTTGAAGTCCCAGAGATCTTGGAATTTACGAACCTTAGTCCGGGCTCTCCCCACCTCGAGTCCACCCAGCTGGCCGGCCACAGTGAGGAGCTGGGCTAGCCATTCCTTGTGCTCTGCTGGTGGTTTTCGTTTCTCTTTAAAGAGAAGTATTATGACATGGGTAGAAAGCACCAAGCTTACTGTCCGCCAGGCTTGGGTTCAAACTTGCTCCACCTCCACAAATGGCGAGGGCATGTTCCTTAACCTCTTTGTTCAATCTTTACATTAGCAAAAAGGGGAGGGGGGGGAAACAGTACTTACATCAAAGGATTGTGAGAATTAAATGAGATAATGTCGGGAAAGGGCCCAGCTATTTTATAAGAGTTACCTGGGTGAGGACTTATTCTGTAACTGCAACTCATGAAGTTAGTTTCCCTCATGTACCTTTACCAGAAGGCAGGCATAAGATGCTACTGACTTTCTGTATTACAGCTGTAATCACCAAATTATTTTTACCAAAATAAAGTGATATTCCCATACTATATGCTTTTCTTGTTTTGACCTCAAGAGGAGCTTTACTAACCACTGAATGTCACAGACACACTGCTGGCATACAGAATTTTAGAGCCGAGACAGATGTTAGAATGAAGTGTATATACTGATCAACTATTATATCCCAGACGTAGTGCACTTCAATTCTTTTAACAAGCCTGATTGGTAGCTATTGTCCCAATTTTTAAAATAAGGGGAGGGGCGCCTGGGTGGCTCAGTTAGTTAACCATCTGATTCTTGCTTTCAACTCAGGTGATGATCCCAGGGTCGAGGGATCAAGCCCCATGTTGGGCTCTGTGCTGAGCATGGAGACTGCTTAAGATTCTCTCTCTCTCTCTCTCTCTCCCTCTGCTTGTGCCTTTGCTTGTTTCTCCCCTACTTGTGCATGATCTCTCTCTCGCTCGCTCGCTCTCTCAAATAAATAAATAAACAAACCAATAAGGGGAATTTTTCAGTTTAAGTAACTTGGACAATGTCACAAAACTAGTAACTAGTCTTCATCAAGAGCCAGGAGGAAACGATACCTTGTGATGCAGCCTAATCTTACAAGGACGTTCTTAAAACCTTTTCTGCCTTCTTCCCCAGTGAAAATTGCTTAATACCTTATAATAAACACAGTATCTATAATAATTTTTTCAAAAATTGAATCATATTGTGTATATTGTTTTATAACCTCCTTTTCCTGACAAAACACTGTAAGAGCTTTTCATGTCAGATATTTACCATTTTGGTTCCTATTATGTAATTTAATTCCTAATTATTAATTCCCTCCTATTGGGCATCAGGTTTTTCCAAGTCATCATTACTTTAAATCAGTGTTTTCATCAGTATTTAAATCAGTGGTTCTTAAACTTTTGGGTCTTAAATATTATGGCGGACCCCAAAGGTTTTGCTTATGTGGATTATATCTGTCAGAATTTACTATATTAGAAACGACGATGTAGAAAATTTTTCAGTATTTAATTCACTGAAAAACAATAAACCACCATATGTTAACATACATTTATGAAAAATAACAAGCATTTCCAAAGCAAAAGATATTTACTGAGAAGAGTATCCCTGTCTTACCAGTCTAGAAATTTTTTTTTTAATTCTGGCTTAACAGAAACAGCTGGATTTTCACAGCAGCTTGAATGCAGAGGCACATATACCGTGTTTTGGCTAAAGTATCTAAAGGAAAAGCTGGCTTCATATGGAGACGAACGGAGGAGTATTTTCATAACGTTTTCAGATAATCGTGGGTATCTTTGATATTAAACCAAAACTTGGCACATGGTGGTTTATTAAACACGAGTGCAGTATGCAATCTAAAATTGTTATCAATGAACTTTTTTTTAAATCTGTTACATTAAAATCTGTCTAGTTTGCACTTTGAGTGCATCTTTTATTCAAGTATAATTCTGTAACATCACACAATGGCCTTTTGGAAAACAGTGGCTCACTGAGTTACGAAGATCTTCCCAACTCCTGATATGCAAAGTAGGAATTCACATTTTTAATAGCACAACAACTCTCATTGCAAGTCTTTACCATCAGGAAGCCATCAGGCTCAAAGCATCAGACACAAGTTTTCAAAAATTCTGATTTTTACTTAAAACATCCAATTTTATCATTGGCAACAAATACTCTTAGTTGCCTTCCTTTAAGTAAGAGGCTCACTTTGTTCTTTTCCTACAAAATGTCTCATCAGTTATTCTTTTAAAATAAAAACGATGTCCCACAAAAAAGGGATGCTTCGGCTGGCAAGTCAATCACAAAAGTACTTTCTCAAGATGGCCACAGCACCTACTATAGCGGAAGTGTTCTGTGCATCCTTTCCATTTCTCATGAGAAAAACAAAAATATCACGTGCATGCAAAGGTCAAGATTTAATAAAATCAGTACATTTCACTGCTTCATCAAGGACATTCTTAAGTGGAACTACGCGTGTGCAACAGTGAAGAATACGCTGACACGGTCTTGATTCATGCTAAGGGCTTGTCGTTGTGCCCACCCCCCCATTTGTTCTGTGAGTAACACTGGTATGTTGACCTCGCGGCCCCCCTGGAGGTCCGCGAGAACACGCGAGAACCAGAGAACTCACGCGGTTCGTGAGCGCACGTGGAGAGCCAGTGTCCTCAACAATGCTAGAAGTACATGCAGAGAGCTACTTACATATATTCTGAATTTGGGGGATAAAGTCTTAGAAGCAGAATTGTTAGAGGAGTTATTTTTTTATATATAGGACGTGTTTTTCAGTTCCGATGCACACGGGCGAGCGGCTCTCTGAGTTGGCTGGAATGCGGTGCATCCCCGATGGCAGTCTAGGCAGCTCTAGATCTTCCCTACCTTCACTAAAAACAGACTTCTGTACCTTTGCCAACTGGAAGGTTAAAAATGCTAAGTCTTCTGGACTGTTCTTGCTGCCGTAAAGTGCAAGTTGCTCCAGTGTGAACTGTTTTGTTTCACTAGAATTTGGCTGTACTAAAAGTGAGCTTGGGGCTTGTAACAGCAAGTTTCTCACTTTACTGGAAAATGCTTCTAAGTAGCATTTTTCTGCCCTTAAAAAAGTTGCATTGTCTAGTTACATGATTTTTTAGAGTAGGAATGTTGTAAGATGGCAAAATTCTCAATTTAAGAACACAGATGTAAACTTTTTAATAGCAATCACGAAGCTGGCCTTCTTCCATGTTTATTCTACTCCGGGGAGATGGGGTGGTTACAGACTTCCTCCACATAAATGCGGCCCGCCGGCCCCGAGAGGGAGGGCAACCTGAACACACTGACTTCATACCAGTTCACTTCTTTTCTTTGTAGTTTATTCTTTAAACAAGTCGTTTTTTCCTACGAGCAATAAATCCGAGATAAATTATTAAATTACGACCTATGTTTCCCAAAAAACAAACATGCCCTTGTTACGAATACGCCAAGACACGCGGGGGAAACATGAAAAGCAATCTTCTCTTCCATCTCAACTGACGGTCAACATGGGCTCTCGGGAAGGAGGCCAACTTGGTTTCAAGGCTTTAAGAAAACAGCATAATCCAGAATGACTGCGGTCTAGAGCCAATGTGTAAAAACGGGCCTACCGTCTTTCAAGAGGAGGGGAAGCACTCTGGGAGGTGTTAGCTTTGTGGCTGGAACGGTGACCACCTCTACTTCCCGGGGACAGATTTCTTCAGCTTACCAACCCTCGCTGGTGACTTGTGACATTCTCCTGCCGGTCCCTGCAGGTCCGGTACCCTGACAGGCCATTATGAAAAAGGCTCTCTAACAGGGCCACTGGCTGTCAGAAGCCACCAGCTGGCCTGCCACAGCCCTGCGGTCGCCAGGGTCCAGCTGCCAGTCTGGGCGGTGCTGTCCATGCTGAGCAACGTGCCACCCAGCTGCCGCGTGGTCACGTCCATCTGGAGCTCTCTAGCTAGACAAATCTCCGAGCCTGTCAGAGCTCTTCAGCAAGCCTTGTTATGCAAATTCAATTACTCAAGTGTGCCCTATTACTGCTGGCTAACTGCTCCTAGAACCGATCTCACACTGACAGTCAGTTCACATTTTTTGCTCACCAAAAAGTACCTCATTTATTCTTGCTTTGCTATTCCCTTGTATCATTAAGCTGAACAGCCAAAGTCCACGGTATTCTAACCTCTCTGCAGTGGGCTACTGTTCTCCACAAAGAGCGCGGAGGAAAATTAATTACAAAAGAAAACCTTCTAATCAGACATGAAGCGGTGTTAAATAAAGCTGCAGCCTCCCCACACTTGACAGAGATGGTTCTACTACCAGAAATAGGAAATTTAAATCTTAATGACTGAAAGGAAAATCTGGTATTACAAGTTATACTGAACCAAAAAAAAAAAATGAATTACTAGGAGAAAAATGCTGTAGTAGTACTTTTCCTAATACCCACTTTTAAATAAAAAGGAAAGAAGTGACAAGAAATTGCAGATAAAGTTCATCTCAATGGCACACTGCCTAGTCTCCATTCCCCACTCCCTTCTGCCCTCCCTGGCCATGCACCCCCCACACGCACTGCCTCCGGGCATTTTCCCACCCTTTTTTTTCCACCTACCCTCTTCACCTCCACCCTACAATTAGGTTTCTTTCTCTCTTAATGATTCATCTTAACCAACAAATAATTTGGAGAGTGTTGGGACACGAGTACTCAAAGGCATTTAACTGTTTCTAAATGCAGCTTAGGAGGAAAAGAGTCTAAGTAAATGTTTGCTTATGAATCATGCAAGGATACAAATACCAACACGAATTTAGCTAAAACAGGTATTCCAGAGTGACAGAATGATATTTGGACCCCAGTCCCCAAGGAATGTTTCTAGCACAGGAATGTTTAGAATCTTTACTCTGAAAATAACAATTAATTGTTGATTGCAAAGGTGAAAGAATGAAGACAGTTGGCCAGGCAAGGTCAAATTTGAAACATATTTCAGGTTTAAAGCCTGTAAGACAAGGGAAGGAGGGCTACTGGTTTTTTTGGTTTGCTTCATTTTCTAACTGAACCTGGAAATAAAGAAGGAAAGGAAATTCAAGACAAATACAAGGCCAGGAATTTTGTTAAGTCAATACAGATACATAATATTTTCAGTATCAATACATACAGTATATTTGTATCTATATATAGTTATTTTAAATATAGATAGGGGCGCCTGGGTGGCTCAGTCGGTTGAGCGTCCGAACTCGGCTCAGGTCATGATCTCGCGGTCTGTGAGTTCGAGCCCCGCGTGGACTCTGTGCTGACAGCTCAGAGCCTTAAGCCTGCTTCACGCTCTGTGTCTCCCTCTCTCTCTGCCCCTCCCCCACTCATGCTCTGTCTCTCTCCGTCTCGAAAATAAATAAACATTAAAAAAAAAATTTAAATATATAGTAAAATATATAGTATATTCAAATATTTCACAAAATCGTCTTGTTACCTGATAATTTACTGAGTCATATTTCTTTAATTTTGCTTCTAGACATTACTAACACTTCCTTAATTACATCCAAGGAACCAACACTCTGAAAGCATAAGGTGTTAGAGTCTCTAATTATTTTCACTTTTTTACCCTGATCTTGATTAAAGAAGAAAAAGTGCAGTGTCTATATGTTCGCCCTGACACCGCTAAAATCAAGTTATTTTTAAAAATCGCTTCTCAAATGCTTCATTTGTAATGATTTTAAAAACCAAGTAACTTCTAATTTTTGAGAGATGAAGGTTTAAATAAAATTTACACAAGTTAAAATTGAAATAGAAAGCAAGTTATTCCACTCAGGTATGTAAAAGTATAAATATACTATGTATACGACTTAGGAATCCTTCATATGTGTAAGAAAAAATGCTATCTCACAGTAAGACATTTTTTTTAATGTGGGAATGACAATATTAGAAATGAGATAATATTGAAAACGTGTGTTTTTAGCTAATGAAATTTTTTTTATCAGCATGTTACATTTCTATATATTTCTACTTATAAATTCAAATGAACGATAAAGGGTAAGTATACTTCTGTTACATCTAGAAATCACTAAAATGCTTATACTTTAATTAGGAGAAACCTAAGATTTAATTCTTTAATTTTATGGTGGTGATAGAGTTCAAAACACACTCTCCCAAAATATGGCGCCTTGACGTACGATGAAATTTGAGAAGCCGCAGATGCAGGAGGGACTCTCTGACCTTCCCTTTCTCCCCTGACAGTAGGTCATGAGACCCTCGTGTGAGAGGTACCCTCCCCATACCTAGAGAAAAGGAACATCCTTATCTCCAAAGACAGAGGGACTCCGAGAGGAATCCCAATGAACAGGCCTTGTGAAGCTTCTTCCCCCGGCTTACTACCCTCACCTGACACCTTTTGTCCCATCATATTTTCCCCCTTCCCACTCTTTACCAAACTTGGTCTAAAAACAGCTTTAACTGTGGCAGGGACCGGGTGGGGGTTGGAGGGAGCTCTTCCTTATGAAGTCTCCCTATTATGTGAAACTCATATTAAATAAACTTGTATGCTTTTCTCATGTATGCTGTCCTTTGTCAGACTCATTTATAGGACCCCAGCCCCAGGAGAGTGGAAGAAAAAACATATTTTTTTTCTCCCCTACAGTGAATAAAACCTTTCCCCCAAATCTTAACTAGGACTCATTCTTAAACTACTCTGCTAGATTCTCAAATTCTTATCAACTGAGAACTTCATTTTTTTTCTCTTTCATAATTGTAACAGTGGTCTAAAGAATAAGAGTAATTAACACTATTGAGCACATACTATGGATCAGATAGATACGTTTCTCTACAGGCAATTCTATGAAGTAGGTCTTATTTATAATGTCCATTTTACAGATGAAGAAACTGAGGAACTGAGATGTTAAGTAACTTGCTCAAGGTCATATAGCCAGTTTGCAGCAGGGAAACTAACTTGAACTCCACTGCCTCCAATCTATTACAGAAACTAAGAGAAAACTAGAAAGCAACCACTTGGTGTAAGAAAATCACCAGATTGTAAATGTAGTCTTGGGAAATATGCCTCGAAATACAAATTAAACTGAAGACAGTTACGACAGCAGCTTTCTCTATGGCAGGGTTTCTCTGGTTCATTTCTGGAAATGAGTGAACTTGCCCAAGTCTATACAGCTAGTCAGCAACTTAAACTTGAGACCTGACTCCAAATCCATGATCCTTTTGCATCACACCACACTGCCTCATCTCAAAGTTCTAAAAGCCCCGTTTCGTGAATCAGAGTTCCGATTTGGATTTCAACATTCCTAAGTGATAGATCTTTTTCCACCCTGATTGTGTTCTGATTGCCAGAACATACTGGTAAAGTCAACCCTGAAGGTGGGGTTTTGGCGAGAAATAGAAAAGGAAAGCTAGAAATCCCATTATTTGATTTTCACAAAAAGGAAAGGCCTTAAAAATGGCGTTACAGTGAGGAACGTGCTCACTCAAAGAGTCAATGGTCACCTTTTTACAGATTGGTAAGAGTTCTCATCTTAAATATTATTTCATTTAAGCTTCAAAATAATCAACACAGATAGACTCAGTATTAATATTCTAATCGTTCGAACCATATTCTAGCTACACCTAGAAAAAGTCAAGGCTCAGAGAAGTTAAATAATTTACCCAAAGCCACATCACAGGTAGTGGGAACAATGAACTCAAATCTGTCTTCGGATTCCTACTGTAAAGTGCTCTCTCTACTAGACCCAATTTGCTTTCACACTGTAATTACTCTGCTGCCCCATTAGTTAATCAGAACTTCCTACCTATGAAAAGTGGTCCACTTTACAAAGCAAAAAATACTGTTCGCGAAATTCTACATCAGCTGGATAGTTTCTTCTTGATTCTTTCGGAAGCATAAAGCGCAAACATAAAGGTTTCCCGCGGAACGAAGTCAGCCAAAACCAAGCACAGTACTTCGCAGATTTTAAAAGGAACATCTGCTGTCACTCAGCCACCACCCATCCGATCCCCTCGGAGCTCCGCGTCTCTGCCTCAGCTGGAGAGTTCTGGAGGTATCTGTTAATTCCTTCAGAGTCCCAGATAAGAATCTCATGTAATTCTGTACACTAGAAATATCACTTTCTTCAAAGTCTGGTTCTAATACTAGCACCTAGAATTAGAAAAGCACTTTCTCATCACATTTAAAACATACTACCAGGAATGGCCAAGTGAAATTATATTTTCAGCCTTTCGGTGAGGCAGCCTAGTGGTTTCAGTCCTTGAATACCTCCCTCGAGGAACAGAGAAATGGTTAACAGGAGGAGAAAATATCTCAGGACAAAAATGCTAACATTGCAAGAGAACCTAATTAGTTTTTCTTTCCAAGGGACTTAAATATTAACACCATTATATTTTGGTACCAAATGGTCTCATCGAAGTCTTCTATTTTTAATTTTAAGCTTAGCTTTCAGCGTTTCTAATCAGAGACACTATATAAATTCTACTGGGTACAAATCACAGTCGGCATTTGAGCATTTGAATCTCAGGTCTCTCCCTGGAAGCAGGTGAGGGCCTGGGCCCTCTCAGCTCACGTCTACGTCACGTAGCTGCCTGCAAGTTCTGACTGCCTCCATAAGGAATGCAGGCACTTTCATCACTTTTATTACTTGCAAGTATTTGCATAAGACACAATGTACGGCATTTACAAAGATGGTACTTTTCTAAAAAGTACAACTAAATGTGCCTTCTTGAAAGAGTCTAACAACTTGCTTGTTAGCCTAGGAAAAGAGACATTACCTTTTTAAAATGGAGTTATGGGAGTTAGTCCAAATACTAAACATATTTCTCCCTTAATTTCTCGTACTATCCTTTTCTACCCGCGCCCCCCAATCTTTGTAAATGCTTCTCTGAATATGGTGATTCTGGAAGAAACTTCCCGTGTCTTGCCAACCTGGCCCATCTCACTCTTGCCACCTCCCCTTCCCTTTACCACCAGAAACATCAAAATTCAGAAATACCAAACTGCCACGGTTCAGCAAAAACATTGTGTTACTGTATGCGCCTGTGTCCTTGCAACACGCTGTGCTCCTGTGGCCTGAAAACAGGCCTCCTATTCTCCCCTTGGCAAATGTCTACTTATCTTTTAAAATGTAATTGAGACCTCATCTATCCCCAAAAGTCGCTCATGAGATGCCCCTAAATAGATCAATAACTTCCTTTTGAAGGTTGTGTATGTTACGTGTAATACAATGTGTTGCTTTATGGATACGCATCTACCTCGTCTGATACATTATGACGGCCTGGAGGGCCCATCCTTATCTTTCCCAGCGCCCAGCAGAGTATAGGACACACATAGGAACCGCTCACTAAATGCTTGCTGGATGAAAGGATGTGGAAGAATAAAGACTAGAAATGTGATGAAAACATTTTGGATTTTTAGTCAGGAAACAAAAAGAGAAAAGATTGGGAAGAAATGGAGGAGAGGGGTAAAAACAATAAAGCAAACTATTGGGACCAACTTGGATATTTTTTTTCCCAAAAGCTGCACCTCTGCCTGGCTCCATCTAAGCTAGGAGTTACTCTTAGTGAATTTCATGTCATGGGCTGAGCTCATAATGCCTACGTCTAAAGTACTTTGAGGAAAACAACAGATTAGCACTTTTCCCAAAACCATGACTCTAGGTCAAGCTACCATCCTCATGTGCCCGGCCTGCTGCAACAGACTCCCAGTTAGTCTCCCAGCTTTTCCTCTCTTTTAGAAAATCCAAATCTGATTACACTGCCTCCCTGCTTCACATGTTCAAGGTTTCCCAAAGTTGTTAGGATAAAGAACAAAATAAGTAGCAGGACTAAAAGGGTCTTGTTGGGCCAGCCCAACTCTTTCGCTCATCCGACACCACGCTTCCCTGCAAATGTGCCGCATTCTGGAATATTCTCCTGTGCCTAATTCATCCCCTCTTGAGGGCCACAAATCAATGGTTACTTTGTCCTGACCTCCAAGAGAATCTCTCTATTTACTCCTTTAACCCAATGTAACCCCACTGTATCACAGTAACAAAAATACTCTATGGCTTTTCACGAAAAAATTAGAATCTGTCTCCCCTCGACTAGATTATAAATTCCATTAGGGCAGGGACTGTGCCTATTCTGACTGTTTACTTTCTAGTGCCAATGTAGTGTCTACCCATACTAGAAACATAGTTAAGTATCTGTTGAGGAAATGAATAACAAAAACACACATGAAGTAAGAATCATGGCACACTTCCTTAACATAATTTTTTTTAATCTCCTTCAAACCAAATGCTACACTATGTTTATGATCAAAACTATAAAAGCATTCTCATTAATATCAGGAACATGGCAAGTGTTATTATCACTACTATCATTCAAAATTGTTCTCGAAGTATCAACCAATGTAACTAGGTGTGTGAGAAATAAGAGATCTAAAATTTAGAAAACAAGAAGCAAAATTATCATTTTTAGAACTTGAAAATCCAAAAAAAACCAACTGAAAGACTACTAGAAACATAAGAGAATTCAAAAAGAAAGTTGAGTTCAAACTATATAGAAATCAGGGGCGCCTGGGTGGCTCAGTGGGTTAAGCGGCCGACTTCAGCTCAGGTCATGATCTCACAGTCTGTGAGTTCGAGCCCCACATCGGGCTCTGTGCTGATGGCTCATCAGAGCCTGGAGCCTGCTTCAGATTCTGTGTCTCCCTCTCTCTCTGCCCTTCCCCTGCTCACGCTCTATCTCTATGTCTCTCAAAAATAAATAAACGTTAAAAAAAAATTAAAAAAAAAACTATATAGAAATCAATACTTCTCATATTTACAAACAACAGTTGAAAATATTTTTTTTAAAAAAGGGTTCCATGTAAACCAACAACAACAAAAAAGATAAAAAGACTTTGGAATAAACTCTACAAGAAATGTTTAGAATATACCAGAAGAAAACTCCAAATCCTAGTAAGAGACATAAAAGATACCAATAATGAGTAAGTGTTACTCTTAGATATGCTTGTGTAGATATATCAATTTTCCACAAATTACTCCATAAACTCAATGCAATCCCAATCAAGATATTAATAGAATGTTTGGGGAGGAATATGATATAATGACTCTCATGTCTATTTAGAGCAATAAGCAAGCAAAAAGAGTCTGGAGAATTCTGAAAGGGAGAAGCGACCGATAAAAGATTACCCCCCCAGGTAGGGTAAACAGGAAAAGAAAGCCACACGAAGTTAAAATGTTCTACTTATGAAAGAATCGATAAGGAGAAATAAAGACAAAGGTAGAGAGAGCTCAGAATAGACCCAAACACATATGGAATTGAGTGTATAAAATTAATGGAGTTTTGAAGATTAATGATGAAAGATGGGTTTTTCAATAAATTGATTTAAAAAAGAAAAAATAACCTAGGGGTGCTTAGATGGCTCAGTCGGTTAAGCTGCCAATGCTTGGTTTCGGCACAGGTCACGATCTTGCGGTTCGTGGGATAGAGCTCTGCTTCGGGCTCTGCACCGACAAGTACTGGGCCTGCTTGGGATCCTCCCTCTCCTCTCTCAAGTCCTCCCTCACCAGCTCTCTCTCATTCTTTCTCCCAAAATATATAAACATTTTTAAAAAGAAAAAGAGAAAAAGAAAAAGAGTATTCCAGATCTTTACCCTCATTCCTTCCACCATAATAAATCCCAAATGAATCAAAAATCTATATTTTTAAAAATGAAATCATAAAGCAAAAGAAAAGTGTGTAAATCTTTTTTTTTTTAAAAAGTTACAATCTTGGTGAGGGTGAGTCCTTTCTAAACAAGTCATAAAAGTCAGAAGCCCTAAAAAGACTGACTGACAAATTCAATGACATAAAAATTCAAGACTTCTATATTTCAAAAAGTACTATAAACAAAATAAATAAAGAAGAAAGAACAAACTGGCTGAAGAAGAACAATATATATTTGTAACATATATATTTCCCTACACATATTCTCATTAAAATATAAATTCCCTAAGAGCAGGGATGTGTATGTGGGTGTTGGGGGGGCTACTTCTCTTTGGTGTATTCCCAGGTCTAGACTAATAGTACATGGTAGATAGTCAATAAATATTTGTTGAATAAATGAATGAGTCTTTGACACTCACACACATCAACTGGAAAAGATCAATGCCTAGCACAGTGCCCTGCACACTCTGAGTACTCAACAAACATCTGCCGAATAAATAAATCCAATAAAAACATATCCAAAGGATAAGAAGCAATCACTGGAAAAAAAAATACAAAAAATTGGTTAGGAAACATTCTTAAAAAGCTCAAACTCATAATTTGGAATTAAAAAAAACAAAAGAAAGAAAATCAAAACCACGTTGTACCATTTTTTAACTATCAGACTAGAAGAGAAACGTAAAGATAGTGTTTACAAGAGCATTAACAAATAGTTTCCTACACAACTAATAGAAGACTAAACTTTGGTGAAAAGAATTGGCATCAACCAAAATTTAAGATACACAAAATTTTAACTCAGTAATTCCATTTCTTAGAATTCCTCTTACTGATAAATTCACATACACTGTACATGAAAAGATAGATGTCCAACAGTATTCAGGGTAACCTTTTCACAATAGCAGAAGACTGTCCACTCAATAGAATACTTTATAAACATTAAAAAGTATAAAATAAATCTTTTATATATTATGACACGTTAAATGACATTAAATGAAAAACAAGTTGCAAAAAAAGAATCCAATTTTTGTCTTTTAAAAGTGTGCATATGCATAATCACGTAATAAAATATTTTTAAAATAGTAACATGCAGTCTTCAACTAGAATGTATAAAAGTTTTAGGAAGAAAATGGAGATACGAGAGTTCATTTCATGAAAAAATTTTGAAGGGAAAAATAACCAAAGAAAATGAAAATAAAAGCAGGAGGGCTACGAGTACACAGAGGAAGATTTTTTTAAATAGAGAGAAGTCATGGGAAAAGCTGATGGCTCCTGGAAATCCATATTAATTACTATTAATACATATCCTTACTTCCAAAAAGGATTCTGTGATAGTTTATGCTACAAACACGTGGACTATAAGCACTAAGAGGAAGGGAAGTGGGTCTTTCATACTCACCATGTATTCCCAGTGCCTAGCAGACAGTAAGGACTAAATAAATACATGATAAGCTAAAGCTACAGATGAGAATGGAAACCATACAGTAAGAGGGAAGGCTGGGAAAATGATGATTATTACTAGGTGCCCAAATCCAGCTCTGATTTCCAGGTGACCTCTACAGAAAGAAAAACTTGATCCTGAAAGCCAATAATCTTCCCACAGGTACACAGACTACACCCCACTGTGGGAGGTGTTGCCAGAATAAACCAGATTCATATGCATCCTCTACCTCAGGGGCTGTAACCACAGTCAAAGACCTGAATGCACTTGAGACAACACTGGGACCACCTAGTATTCCAATGATGGTTCACCATCGTTCCTCAACACTAGCGGAAAGAAGGGGCTCAAGACTGTGGCCACTCTTATTACTCTTCACTATGGTGCTTCTATGAAAGCTAGGAATACATAAAAGCTAGAACAGCTAGAACGAAAAAGATAAAGGAGTTAGAAAAAGAAGTTTCAGGTACAAAAACCAGTCAGCTTTTAATTCCCTAAATTAACACTTCATCAATGCAAATAACTGAAACTGAGGATGATAATTATTTGGGAATCACCCCACAGATTCAGTTCAGGTTACAAGTTTATACCCAGATTGTATCCAGTTGATCTAGAACGAGAATCCTTCAAGAAAGAAAAAAAAAAAAAGTCTTAAAATGCCAGGTAGTTAGGTTAGAACCTCCTGTATGTTTTCAGAAACAAGTTTATTTGTCAAAAGGATTTGATCGAACATTTGTCTCAATATACAATATCTAAGTGGCGGCTAGTATCTCTCAACTCCAGTGTAGATAAATCATAGATTTGCAAAAAAGCTATTAGAAACAGATGATCACAAAAGTTATACAAGTCAAATTAATCAGAATTAAACTAAAAAAAGTATGGCCAAAGAGAGATATGCCTCTTAGAATTTTAGAAATATGCACAAAGAAATCTCTTTAGCAAGAAAATTAAGGACACCATGTCCCTCGAATAATCTTTCTGTGAACACAAGAGAACTGCATAACTTCTTTGCTTCCATTCTTATTTTGCAAAATAGGAACAATTCCTCATCATGTAGACATCTCTCCCTGTGTGCTCTGAGGGAAAAGGTTAGGAAATTATATTATTTCAGACAAAACTGATCATCATAGCTTATTTTTATTCCTAAACCTTTTTAAAAGAAGAAGAAAAAAATCGCAAGCATCAGGGAAAAGTACATATTATTACTGCTGATCTGCTGATGGGCTTGCTGCCCTCCAACAGTATGAATACTACGATTCCATTTTCTTCAGGAAACTGAAAAAAACAACAACAAAAAAAAACACAACAGTAATCTCTCCAGATCAAACTTCCACCAAGCAGTTTTAGTGCAACATTTATCATACCTAGCAAAACCACCAGAGGACAACTCCATCTGCCACAACAAAACAGAGAAAGATAAAGGTCTCCAAACACTTAAGAGCACTTTCCAAAAAAAGGGCCATAAACCTAACACCACTGAAAGAGAAATGCAATCTGCACTTTGCAGACCTAGACAGGAATTGCTTCAATACTATCTTTTTCCCTCTTCCTCACCATAAAAACTACCCACCCCTAGTTGTGATGTACAGATCTACATCCCAGGACTCTGAGGAGATTAGGAACCCACAAGTGCCAACAAAGACAGGAAACGAGGACTTCTTTCCCACACAAGCTTTATCGCCATTCCATTTCAATAATTGTGTATTGAGTGAACACTGAAAAAGTAAAGCAAAGAGTATGCCCACTCAGAAGCACAACCAAGAAAAAATAAGTCCAACTCAAACTAGACATACGACAACACAATCGCCCCTGTCAGACCAAGGTCAGATACAGAACACATGAACAGAAGAGGAGAATGACCCTATTGGCTCACTTTAAATCATTACTGGGCAAGAATAACTAAGGAGCCCATCAAAAAGCAAACACGGTATCAAAGACATGGGTTCACATTTGAGTAGATGATCCTTAAGAGTCCATCAAAGCTGTGGTTTTGGGTCCAGAAATAAAAAGTTTACTAAATGCCTTCATTGGGTCCAATTTGAAGAAGGGTTGGAAGGAAGGAATTTCAGTAGGGAACACAGAAAAAAACAAAACAAAACTCAGAAGCAATTAGATAAATTTTTCATCCTAACTTTATTTTGAATCCTTTTTTTTTTAGTTTTTAAAATTATGATTAAAATTCAGCAGGGAAAAGTAAAATAATGCAAATAGAATTACTTATCGATGACTCAAAAAATGGGGGGTGGATTCAGAAAGTTCTTTTTCTCCCTTCAAAAAACCCGTTTGCATGAAAAACAACAGGTTTGCATGAAAAATTGGAAGTAGATTTTGCTGGTCCTCTCTTTGTAACTGTGCATATTGTGGTATCACGTAAGAAATTCAAGAACGTTTAAAATTCACACATAAGTAAAAGGAGAGTCTATCAACCTTCGTTTTTTGTTATCAGTGGTAAAAATAAATTCAGCTTAAGTTACTATGGGATGTGACGGAAATAACAGAAAAATAACGCCCTACTTCTTACACGCTAACACCTCGTCCTGGCGGGGTAAGGAGAAGCGCCGGCGAGGACTCACGTCCACGCAGATGCAGGTCTATGATTCTCAATGGAAAATAAGCGGGAATACTAAATGGTTAGAGAGTGAAACCACAAGCGGCTCGTTTCCACAGTACCTTCTCCCAAAACTCACGCCCCGGTTGTGATCCTCATATTCACATGACACATGCGGCAAATTAAAATAAAAATCAGAAACTCCTTACTTTGGAATTTATTTCGAGTTTATTTTGGTGTTTGACTGTATCGCAAATATACTGAATAAGGGGGTTCAGCATGGACATCAAAATTAGCACTCTAAAGCACTTTCTTTCCCTATTTTTTTTACCTTTACATCCACATATAATTGATAGTACTTACGAATTCTCTAGCTGTCTCCCTGTTTAAACAACAAAAACGAGATGGGCGTTTTTCTGTTGGGGTCCCTACTTTTCTTCACCCTAGCACTACGGCTCTCCCATTTCACCTCCCCTTGGAAAAAACACTGCTGTATGCTCATATTAGCATACTTCCTGAAATATCACAGTTCACCCTTTTAAAATCACAACCTCCATCTTTAAAAACCACATCACCGTTTCAAACTGATATATAGATAAAGAGCAAGAATTGGTCATGAAGATGAAGAATCTCATTATCATAGGCCATTTCGGTTAGAAAGATAACATCACCGAGGTCAAACAAAACTAAATTTGACCTTCGTCCTGTATAATCAGATGACCCGCCAAAGGTCCCTTCCAATACAACCAAAAACAGGAAAAGAGGAAAAACACACAAAAATCAATTTGGCTAAACTCCAGTTTTCATCACTCTCCAGTTGGATGATTTTCTGACCAGTAATCATTCTTACTCCCTTGGAATTTTACCCCAGTAGGGGCCAGGGTCAGAATAGTTTGTTTTGTTTTGTTTTAACCAGAAATTTCTTGCCACTACTCTCTGTTCCGCCTTTTCTACCCTTTCCTTTCACAAGACTCTATCTCATAAGAATTTCCAGATACAATCTGGATATAACAAGCTGGGGATATTAAGAATAAAGAGAACAAACTGAAATGAAAGAAGCTTCACATATGACCACCAAAAAACCCTGAGAACTGGTACAAGGCTCTTCTTTAGTGCTCTAAGCTATAGTAACAAGAGCTGTGGTGTGTTTTTCCCTGTTGAACACGCCAGTATAAGGGAAAGGGCTCCCCCTCTTCCTCCTTCTTTCCAAACTACTGCCAATCGTGTTTGGAGCTAGAAATCTATACGGATGAAATCAGACATATAGGATCATTTAAACACCTAAAATTCCAGGGTTCCATTTATTTTCCATTTATTTTCCAAACATGCACTAGCATTTCAAACTTCAGAAAACTTAATTTTTATAAAATTCAGAGGAAAACTGGCAAAGCAAAATGCCATAAGCCTCAGATCTTCTTATAGCCTTCAATGAAACCTGTCGTATGGTTAGACTATGAGGAGTATGGGTTTGTTTGTTCACTGGTTTTTTCAACATAATCTGAACGAGGCACAAAAAATATCTTTCACGGAATTACCTTTAGGATAAAACTATTAAACACGCACACACAACACAAACACAAACTCATACACACACACCCTGCACTACTATTAAAAGCCGTTGAAAGGGATTTCTTTAGTAATATGACAGAAGAACTGTGGATATTGAGAAGATAAAAATCATCAATTCCTAACACATTATAATTCAGTAAAACTCCCAATGATAGTTGTAATGTCAAATAAGACTAAAGAGTATATTTCCTTATTATTATTATCACACAGTAAGCTTTATACACTACCAGTCTTAAGTCTTAATGTTGAATACTATAAATATACCAAAAGAGGCCGCATGCACACTGAAAACTGATATTTTACAAAAGCCAATTTCTGGTATTTAAAATGTTGTGACTAAATACTTTATTTTGGAAAATAAAAAATTTAAAACACAAGTTAAAAGAGAAAGCATATGTGAAACTGTCCTGTACACTCATACTATATCTAACTAAGATACCCTTTGGCTCTTTTTAGCACCCAACTTCTAAAAGACCTTCCAAGGAAGTTATTTTAGGTTCAAAACTTAATGGTTTTTTACTTCCCCTTCCACATTTTCTTGTCTCTTATTCCTGTGGTTAACTAGATTCAAGCATAAGAGACCAAAAATAAAACTGCTTTCAATTACCTGTATGGACTTTTTCAGTGGACTAATAATTCTTTCTACATTTTGATTTGGGGTGGAGTATGTCACTGAATGGTGATGGAGCGTGAAAAAGTATTTCTACTGATTCTGTTTGTAAATCAATCAATCAATCAATCAGTCAAAGCCTAGCTACCTAAACAAGTGCTAGACTTGAAGATATTAGTCCTATCACAATATTCTAAAATCTTTTACCTAAAATGCCTTCTTTTTGCTACATTGGGCTAATTCTTACAGTAAGTATACGTTGTCATGTGGTCCCTTCCTAAATAAGCCTCAACTTCCTCACTAAAAAATGAGGATAACCTGCATTTCAGGAGGCTGCTATAAGGATTAAATGGTTTAAAATACATAAACTACCCAGCATGATAGCCTGAAACACCAAAGGTACTTAATAATAAATATCAGTTGCTTTCTTCTAGAAAATTCTATATTCTGAAACTTTTTGAAGGTGATTGAAGCAATGCTATTTTGAATACATTTATTGATAAGGCGATGTATAATTTTATGGTTTCCACTCTAAGATGGTCGGATTTTTTTTTCCCAAGGAAGCTGGAGGATGGGGGTGGGCTGGGGGGGCAGGAGACAAAAACTGAAAGGAAAACAACATGGATGTTATTGCCCTTACTTTCATTCTCTTAAAGTATTTTGTTGATAAGCTTGACTTTTAATCGCTTTTATTCTCTATTTTTCCAAGAAACACATTTTTCTTAGTTTTTTTTGTTTGTTTTAACAAATCAAGTCTAAAACCAGGCAGATACCCTATGTGAAAGCACACCTCCAAGTGGGTGTCCTGGTTGCTGAATATTTTACAGTTTATGGTCTCAGTCTCTTTAAAAGATTATTGACAACTAAGCAATCTCTCACAGGTATGAATTATACCTCTTGAAGGTTAAACTTGGTTAACTTTATATGCAAACCTACTTTCTCATTCTTTATGCTCAATCCTGTGGTTTTCTACGGGGCAGAATCCCCTGATGACTAAACTCGTCACAACCTCTCACTCTCAGCTTCTCAACACCCTCTTCTCCACGCCAACACCCACGCCCCTGGAAGAGATGCCCGGTATTGTTTGCGCGGAGTTGGAAACAATACACTTCCAGTGCGGTTAATTTACATCAGATGCTGCCCGGCCCAGGGAGCAGAATGCAGTCTCTTTTCCCCTCTTTCTTCTCCCGCTCCCGCCTCCCTTTTTTAATTTAAATCATTCTTTTTATTTTAAAAACTTCCGGATGTTTTGTTACCGTGGCAGTTTTACTTTTTCTCCGGACTGACTAAAAAGGTAAGTTTAAATGCCTTTTCTTTTTTTAACACGTGTTAATGTCTTTTCTTTTTTTAACACGTGTATCTGACAACCAGAATCCACAGTGTTAAAAGTACAGTGATGATGTTGCATTTTTACCATACTAACTCATGTTGGGCACAATTTCACTGGTCTTTGTAACCTAAATGTACAAAAAGAAAATGTTATTTTATAAGCAGTTAAATTGGCTGTTCTCTAATCATCTTTATTAATGGCAACACATGCGCTCCTAAAGGATAGAAAGGATTTGATGCTTGCTTTTGCTGTTCCCTTCTTTTTATTTCCTTTAGAAAACCATACATTACACATGCAAATACTGTAAAGTCATTGTTTCCTTGAGGAATATTTAAAATTATTTAAATTTTGAAATCTAATATTAAAAATACTCTAAACCCAGCATTCCTTTGAAAGCCAAATGTCTCCAGAAATTGTAGATTTAAAAATTTTTTCAGATATCTGAAAAAGAATTATGATAATTATTTGTAATAAATTTATAATTAAAGCCATCCCAGAGACCAAAATCCTAACCTTCCAACCAAATTTCACCTTATTAAATATTTTATCCAAAATCGAATAAGTTAAACATGTTCTGTCAACACAGTTTAAAAATAAGGTATGCAAAGACTCCCAGCATATGCAAATGACACAAATCATTAAGGATCACATTACAAACTTACAACACTCCCACTGTGGATTCCATGAGTATGAGTACATGATTTTAAGTTTTAACACTTACTTTCTGCACTACTTTTTCTTCTTCTCTCAAACTAGCTCCCACCCGCCCCCAACATACACATAAAATAGATCACTTAGGCCAGTGGTATTTTAGTACCTCGCCCCTCCTCCTCCACTTAGACAGTCTTGCCTTTTATATCTATGTGGAGGTTCCCATGGCAACACTCACTTACACCAATACTATTTCCAACTGAAATGAAAGAAGCCAAAATCTAAATGCTCCATTACCAAATTACACACACCCTGAAACCAGTAAGGATTCTTTCCTATTATTTTTTAATGAAAAAGTAGGTTTCTGGAATTTCTGCAAAAAATAGTCATTTAATATTACAGAAATAACTAGAAAAACAGAGACAGTATAGGCAATTTTATATATTCATAAGATTACAGGAGATTTGCACGGGCTTTCGTTACATAAAACTGACATAAAACTGACGTGCTGATCCAAGAGGTTCACTCAGTTATCATTATGAACAGTAAGTGTAATTTTTGCTAATCCAGGCTACTGTATCAAATTCTTTTTTTCTTTTCTTTTTTAATGTTGGCTACATAGCTCACAAAAACCCTGGTGAGAAATTCTAACAAAACAAGCCAAGAAGCAATTCATGGACAGCAGGAGGCAATTCCAGAACACAGGCACAATCTATAAAGAGAAACCACTACAGCTTTTTGATGTTAAATAAGTCGGAATATCAGCATACCACAAAGCTAAGAAACAGACTGTTGTATCAAGTTTAAAAGTAAAATATTCAGGGTCAAATGTCTTAAGTATCATTGTCCAGACTATTTTCAAATGTACCACTTTCAAATTTTTATAATTTTTAAAACAGAATTCTCTTTTTGTAATACTGAAGTTTGTCATATTTAGTTTTAGTACAACCCACATTTCAATCGAGTTATTCAAAATATAGAGAAGCGGGGGGTTATGGGTGTGTGTGTTTAAAAGCAGGAACATCAAGGTGGGAGGTCAACCATTTACTTTGAAAACATATACATTTCTTAAACAGGTTGTGCACACTTCTAAGAGACTTGACAGAAGAGGCAAGAATATAAAGTGAGTAAAATTTCATAAAGCTTTTTGATAAATGATCAAAGCTAAGCATTAAACATCTCTGCATGGTGAATACATTTTTTAAAAGGGTAAAAATCAATAGAGTGTACACGGAACTTTATTTATTCTGACAACCTATCATAGCACCTGGATAGACTGGATTAAATAATTTGTGTCTGTATAGTTTATTAACATATGCGGGTTCATAAAAATAGAACTGTGTATTTTAATTTAAAAATTGTATTTTTATAAAATTTATAATGAGGGTCTTTTTTTTTCTTGCTTTTTACGTTATCACTTTCTTAAAATGAGCTGTTTCAAAAGACTATAAAGACTCCCTCAAAACCAGTACAGGAAACTGCAAGAATTTACTTTCCCAAAAGCAGCTTTTAAGACAGGAGCATGAACGGCCTAATGAATCTCATAGTCGGGCTTGTGAAAAGCACCGAGCTGCACCTTTCAGAGGTCTTTCCCTCTTTTTAAAAATTCCCATACAGTGAAACCTGCTGACACTTGTTTTTTATAAGGGCTGGTGCGGTGTAAGTGTGTGTATGTGTTGGGGGAAGGGGTGATTTGTCGAATTGGGGAGTTTCTGCACCATTTGTGAGGGGTTTTATAGGCAGGATCCTCTCGCCAGTGCTTAGAAAAGTAAAACAAAAATAACCAACTGTTAAATGTTCATTTTACTTAAAAAAAAAAAACACACCAGCAATCCTCTGCATGTGTTTCAGCATTTTACTTTCAATATTAACCACCTAAAAGCAAACATTTGCAGCGTTCAGAAATCTTTTCAGGTCTTTGGAGACATTTAATCAACTTGATACTAGATGTATTTTTAAGCCAACTTCAAACACAAAATCTAGAAAAACTGTTATCTCTCTTGAACAAAAAAGAATTTATTTCAAAAACCTCCCTTTATCACAGGCAGGTTTGGATGCAATGCCACCTGGTGGCACAAAAAAAACCTCTTAACTAGTCTTTGGTTTTTAGAATCGGAGCTATTGAAACGCCAACCATCCCTTAGACTCCTCCACTTTCTCCCAAACAAGTTATTCATCCTGCAGTGTAACAACAATGATAATTTTTATTTAAAAAGACTTTAAAATCTTTAAGGAATTAAATGCAAGTGACAACTGCTTCAATGTTTAAATATCATAAAAGTAGCAAAATATTTTTTCAAAGACCTAAATTATACCAAAGCTTTAATTTTTAAAAGATGAGATGTTTAAGAATGGGGGTAGGGAGGCGGCAAGGATGGAGTAACCGAGCTGCTTTGTAAAATTACACTGTATAATTAATTCCATGGTAAGAATGTTTTTATGGTGTGTTTTGGTGACCTTTTATTACCATCAAGTTCACAATGCTGGTGGGCTGCCTTTTAATCCCTCCGCAGACAAAGGCCCTAAATAAACACAGATCCCTTCCTGGGAAAAAGTCCACTCTGGTTAAATGGTAAGGAAATGAGTAAATCATTAGTAATCTTTAAAGCCAAAGCTATAAACTCAAGTTACCTTAAGTTGAAATGAAAGTGTCCTGCAAGAGTTTCAAAGTTCTGTCACAGATAGAAATCTCCAGCTCTTGACTCCAGACTAGGCGCCAGCTGATAAACAAACAATTTAAGTCAAGAGCTGGAGAATTCCCAGCTTTTTCATTTAATGGCTTTGGCCAAGAGTATTTATTGCCTCCAGTTTTATTCTCACTTAGCTCTAAGAGGAAATTTAAACTCATCATTATCTGAAAGCCCCATATGGGTAGCAGTCAGCTCACCTGATAGAGCCCCTCTTACTCTACCAGTTTGAGTCTCCACTAGAAGTGATGTAATAATGTAAACTAATTAACTATAGTTTCAGGTGGACTTTTTAACAGGCTAAATAAATTTTGTTCAATATAGTTTATATTCCCACTCGGGGTAGTAACAATTCCAAAAAGTTTAACTTTACAGTTTTACTCCAAACTACCAGCTAAAATGGAAAAGGACAATGTCATTTCTTTCTCGTTCCCCCACGTCCTCCTGCCTTGCCTCCCTCTCTCTCCCTCTCTCTTGCCCTTGTCCACTAGCCTTGAATGTTATATAAAGTAACTTTTCTGAATCAAAGGTAGACTACTGCTATTAATTTTAAAATATTAAACGGTGTCGTTCCATCTATTTCCTAATAGAGCAGGATGCAAAACTTAAGATGTAAATGCCTTTATCATGAAAAGCTGTTGATTTTATACAAGAACTAATAAGAATATAAAAATATAGCCCAATTAAGGATCATGAGAAATCATCAAATATTTCTTAATGCTGTTTCTAAAAGTTTGCTATTAAAGATAACAGATCTCAACGTCATTATTACGCTATTGCTTGTATATTGCCTTTCTCAAAGTTACCATTTTCTTTTAGGAAAAAAATCTCATCTCTACTTAGGATTCTATGTCACAATAATTCTTTTCACTATGGAATGTTTGCAGATATTTGACAGTTACAGTAAATCAATTATTCTTCTTCCAGCTGCCTGTCTAATGAAAAAGTACTGCAAGAAAATGTTCGTAGCCTAAAAATACACTTTATAGGTAAAGGGTTAATAAAATATGGCATTAATGCAAAGAAAAATTCTTTCCCTCCCATTTCTTAATTTTTCAGAAAGTTTTACAAACCTATCTTGGCTGGAAAAGCCAATTAACCATTTCAGTGTCTGCCAAGACTATTTTTCTACTCTTTTAATATATGTACACAGTACATTAAAATTGTTGGTCACTTGAGAACAAGTATTACCCGAACGCATAAGATTTAAGGGAAATGAAATGTAATTAATGATAAAACTATGTGTATGCCCAGCCTCCTATTATGTTTCATTTTTAAAAAGCTCCCTAAGAACAATGCCATCTCAGAGACCACAATGGATAAGCATTCTGGTGACCGAAACTAACAGTCAATAACTCGATAAAGAAGATGTCAGGGATAAATCTTAAAACTCTTACTACTCTTCTAAAAAACTCCACATCTCTCATATTGATAGACGTAATTTGACCTACATACAAAACGACAAAAACCCTCTACCCTCAGGTCAAGTTGAAATCGCTCGGAAGGAAGAAGAGGTGAGTCTGTCGCCATCCCTTCGCTGGCCCTAACGGAAGGGTCCTTACTATGAAATGCGCCTCTAAATTTCAGTTTTTCACAACTGAAACACCCAGAGCAATGCAAAACAAAATAGAATCACACAGCATATAGAGAGAGAGAAGGATTTAAATTCAACTTACTATACTTTTCACTTGCTAACATTATCAAACTTTCTTTATGAAAATCAGACATTCAGACATCTAAAAAAGAAAAGACAATCAGACGTCTAGAAAACCACGAAGAAGTCTGACAATGATTTGATGGCAACGACAAGGCCTTTGTCAAATTCTTAATTCAATTTCCTTCTCCCACTTTATCCCCGGCGCTATCCAGGGATCACAAGTGAAACGAAATAAAGACATAATACACAAGGTATACGGGAACTAATTTCACACTGCTTAGGAATCAACAGATGTTAATAAAAAATAAATTATATATAAGTAATAGCTTCAGGGGATTTATTTGCTAAATACTTTACCTTTATATAAACACCACAAGGCAGTTCTGAACTGTGACCAGACCCAATTGTGTCTGGTCTGACTTACATCCTGAATGGCAATTAAAGGACATTAAAAATACCCTAGGATTACTTCAGACAGGACCCCTGCCTTATCCATGCGCTTTCCAACATAACCATGTGAAGAGAACCCAGTGTCCCTCCACCACAGGACAGAGGCTGCCAGGATCAACCTTGGTAACGGTTCCCTGACTGGAAATGTCAACGCAATTAAGTGCGCTGCAATTAAAACCTGGCCTGCAGATTTGGGGGTGGGGGAGCTGCAAACTGCAACAGAGTAAATTCTTAGAAATAAACTAGGTTGTTATTAGCACTAATAATCATGACTAACGATAAATGGTAACAGTAATACAAGCACTGAATGAACTGATCACCTGGCCTTCTCTAACCCATTCTTCTACTATTTTCTTAGGAGACAGATTATTAACGCTGCCTCAACTATGCTACCTTGGGCAGTGAGTCAGCAGTGTTCTCTAAACGTGTTAAGAACTCATTAACACCTTATACAGGGACTCCTGTCCGTGACATGGTGTAGGGGAGTCTTAAGCCTGCCAAAGAATGTAAAAAGAGGTTTTTATGGGCACCTCTTCTTAGGGACTAATTTCAAAGAAATCCTTGGAATTTATTTACCAAACATTTCTGAACTACTTGTGCAAACTGGAGAAAATCCTAGGCAAAAAAAAGGTATCCTCCAGAGACAGAAAGGACACTTAATGAATACAAGGTGATAAGTAAACTTATGGGTAAAAGTAAGCGGCTGACATAGTTAACCCATTTCTAGTGTGTTGGTATCGATGAATCTTAGGTCCTTTTTAAGGAATAGATTTGCCCATCGAACAAAGAGAGAATTGTAATTATTTGACTTACTAAAGCTTTAAATACCATGAGAACAGTCCAAGGAAAGGCTTGTTTCAGCTAATATTTTTCAAGACAGAGTAATTCAAGTCTCTCATACAAAAGTCCATGCCATAAAATGCTTTTTTAAAACTTTTTTAATGTTTATTTTTGAGAGAGAGAGAGAGAGAGAGAGAGAGTAAGCAGGGGAGGGGCAGAGAGAAGGAGACGGAGGATCCAAAGCAGGCTCTCTGTGCATAGAGCCCAATACACAAATGCAAGCTCATGACCAGAGCTGAAGTCAGACGCTTAACTGACTGAGCAACTCAGATGCCCCTAAATTCTTTTTTTTTTTTTTTTTTTAAGTAATCTCTATGCCCAATGTGGGGCTTGAACTCACAACCCCAAGGTCGAGAGTCACAAGCTCTATCGACTGAGCCAGCTAGGCGCCCTGGCCACAAAATGCTTTCAAATTTTATAACAGACATTAATAATGTAAAAAGAACTAAAAATCATAGTAGTACAATCCTTAAAGGGGAGGACTCATGAAAATAAATTATCTTAACCATGTTAAATCAACTTATTTCAAAACATTAAAAAAAAATAAAATTTTCCTGAGGGAAGACTAAAATGTAAGAATAAACGCCACACACGAAACTACTGTTTAATCAAGCAGCTTGTGAGACATGAAAAAAAGACCTCTTCTGATAGCCTTCCCTCTCCACACATCATATACTGATGCAAATTCAGTTGTATGAAATTTGGTGAAAGAATTTTCTTTTGGACAGAAATAGCAACGTTTCAGCTCAAAGGCAAGTAAATCTGCCAAGTTATAAACCTCTCTAAGAAAATGTTTTAATGAAATGCCAACAAATCCTTAACTATAATGGTGTTAGATGCCAAAAATGGAAATAATTTTTGTTTTTGTGGTCCCTTTACCCTAAATTAGATACAGATCTAGTAGAAAGACAGTAGATACCCAGTTCACTGAGCAGTTAAGGCCAAGACTACACACTTGGTTTTACAAACAATAATGGAGTGTGTGTGAGACTTTCATTGAGGAATTGAGCAAGCAAGCCCAGGACTCCAACAGAAATCCCTTGATAGGTTTTGTGCTCACTACTCCATGCTCTAAGAATACCTCGGACAAATTACTAAAACTTAACCCAGCCAAATAGAGTATAAAATTTGGTTTCCTGGTAGGGAAATATATACACACCAGTTCAATTATTTAATTTTGACATTAATCCCTAACTGGAATGATACAGTGTAACAAATCAATAAGGCTCGCCGGCTGGGACAGCCTTGGGCTAAGGACAAGTGCCACTTCAACTCAAGGTCTCTGGGCAACTCTACAGACATATTAGGCAATCAGTGAGTTTATTCTTCAATTGTTCAAGCACAGTTAAGTGCTGTAATTATGCCCTTGGAACAGACTGAACAGTATTTGGTCATTAGTCACAAACAATAGTTTTTAATTTGCTTTATGTTTAGCATTCGTTATACAAGAGAGCTTATCAAATTGGAACTAACCTTATGGTAGCCGACCCTCTCCATGCTTAAAAAAAAAGCATGTATCCAACATGGTGGTGACTAAACAGCATTTGACTATAAAGGATTACAACTTTCATAAAGATGTGATTTATACAAGACAGATAAATAGATTAAGGAATCATATCTGAGGCCTTTAACTTACACAAAGCCCTGTTAGCTTTACTTTGATAACCACAAACAGATAAACGAAGGCATGGTGTTAGACGTGTGGGGAGTCAATTTAATAAACGCTGAGTGCAATGACCTACCAAGTCCTGGTGACTGAAAGATAAATGTTACACAAACCTATCAAGCCTGTTCATACCTCAGAACCCCCAGAGCAGCTTCCTCCGCTGAAACACCCTTCCCCTAGACTTGTGCCTTCATGTCTCTGCCTAAGTACCACTTCCCCAGAGCAGGCACCCTGTCCACTCTAGGTAAAAAGACCTTCCCCTTAAGTCTCTGTTTCATTAACTATTTACTCTGCCTTTTTTTTTTCTTCATAGTACTTATCACTGAAATTACTTTTGTTTGCTTATTCTATTCCTAACTCATAAGCTCCATGTGGCAAAAGACTCTATCTTCGAAGCACTAACTCCAGTGCCTAGACCATACCCACCACATAAAAGTACTTGATAAATGTTTGTCACATGAAATGAAGAGTGAACCATGTCCCTTGCAATCAAGGTACTGTCAGCAGACTAAAAAGAGTGTATAATCAGAAAACAGCATATAATATTGCAGGAATTATATAATAATTTTAAGTACATTTCACTGAAGAAAAAAAGGAAGACCTTCATTTTTTTAAGATCTTCATTTTTAGGGTTCCTTTCTTTCCCTAAAAGTTCTAGGCTATCCCTAATACCAAGTGAACTTTTTTGAATTTATTAACAGTACAACAAAAACTGAAACTAAAGGCGATGAGAGAATTGTATGAACTAACCAATTTCCTTTTTTCCTTGCTTAGAGAATAGCCACAAATGAACTGTAAAATCTAATTCCAAATTCCACTGGTTAATTCCGTGGATGTAACTGGGAATCACCTAGGAGGTTTATAGTTAATCTTTTAACATGAATTTTTCATTTCCAGAACTAAAATTTCTTCCATTGCCCTGGATCCACCTGTATAAATCTAATCTGGTATTATTCTTTCTCCACACATCCATTCGGGTTAAAGTCAAAGTAAGTATTAATAGCCACCCCCAGAAAGGACAAATACAGTATTTCTTTACAATGCCTGACACATTGCCATGATGGAATTGTTAGTGAAGAGTTCCCCTTCCGGTTGCTAAGTGCTGGGAAGACTGCTGTGCTACATTATTTTGCACTTTGTAACTATTTACACATATTGTTATCAGTATGTTTTCCTAAATCCTAAACTTCCAATGTAAGAACTTCCCGTTTAAGTTGTTCTGAATATTCATCTACTTCTTTTATCCTACCCCCACCCCTGTGATCAGAATCACACTTCACAATGGCATCTAATATTACAATGTAACATTTTGAACACAGTAATTACTCATATCTTACTGATGTTAGAATGCAGGCCAGATACTTGAACTTCAGAGAGAGGTCAACGATCTGGAGATAAATAAACTAGAGTACAGCCTGGGAGTGAGGAAATAACAGCAGGAAAGCTCAAAATATCTAACATTAATCTTGAAATTAAAAAAACAGAAGATCTTTAATTCAATCAACCATACTTTATGACATGCTCACCAGGAGATACACACTGGATACAGAAAGTGGAGAAAGACACGGCGTCTGCCTTCTTTGGAGGCGAGCAGTGGAAGAAACAGGCACAAACAAGAACACCACGGTCCTAGCAGTGGCAAAGAGACTATACTATGGAGACACAGAAGAAGGATATGGAAAATAGCTTCACTGCCTTTGCTTATAATCCCGTCAACTCCAACTCCTTAAACCTCAGAACAGATCCTATCCTGGTCAAATTCAAACGTGTTAGGGATGTGTCAAAATATAACTTTACTTTCTCTTTTTCTGGACATTTTGATTAAACAGCACCAACCAGTGGATCCAAAACATGATGACCCAAAAAACTCTGGTTCTATCCCAACTCATCAGCAGAACAAAAGACTTTTGATGAGCCAGTTAATAAGTATTTCAGGATGGGGTCAGTACAATAGAACTAATCTAATCTCTGCGAGGTCCCCAGATTTGAGAGTAATGTCCTCTCAACCATTTCTTCTCAAATGACTGAAACAGAAATGGTAAGCCTCTTCCAGGTTAGAAGCCAATCTCCGAGAGTTAGGAAGGAAGGCAATTCTTCCTTCACCTCCCCACCAAAAGTTTCACTACATGGCAGTGCCAGCTAGTAGCAAGACAGGAGACAGAGGACCAGTCACTCGATAAAATTGTTAGAAATGCTGTTAACGGTAGGCCACTGCTTTGAAAAAGATAAAGGCCACCACTGGGTGGGACGAAAGGGAGAAAAGGCCTGGCAGAGTGTGGGAAGACTGAGCTGGGAGAGTAAGATTCTAGTTCTACATTGGCTATCAAGCTGGTGAACCCTGGACAAACCGCTTAGCCTCTTCGGATCTCAATTTCCCATCTATAAAATAACAAGGTCAAATTAAGTTATTGCTAAAGTCCCTTCTAATAAAACTCAATTCTAAGAGCACAAAAGACACTTAAAAGCTAGTCGTGTTATTTAATATTTAACTCCAGCAAGTCCATGAAAACACCATGACAAGATTTACTGAATTTTTACCAACTTACTTTTCCAGATCTTACGAAGTATAGGTATCTCATATCATCTCACCAGGGTGGCTACTTCGGTAGCATTTAGGCAAATGTTCTCCTTCATAATCAGGAATATAGAGATACAAGTCGGGGACTGGTTTGCAGCAAACAAAACTCTTTTCTGGACTGGCTTAGTAATAAACTTCATTTTAGCGACTTAGTTTTGGCATTAAAGTTGGCCTTTATGCTAACTTCTCCTTCAGGAAGGGTTTATAACACTTAGACTACATAAGCACAGGTGGCACATCGATCGATACATTAGGCAACAAACACTTCTACATAATAATGGAAATATCAACTGTATTGGCTCCATCAGTTATCTATTGCTACATAACACTCCAAACTTAGTGGGTTTATTTGCTCACAATTCCGTAGGTGAGCCATTTGGACTACTGTAGCTGGGCAGTTCATTTGCCTAAGGTCAAGAATACTGCTGTAGTCATCTGGGAACTTGACTCTGGCTGGATAGTCAGCCTCGCTCGTATGCTTGGTGGTTAGTGCATCTCTAGGAGGCTAATCCAGACTTCTCTATGTGACAGCAGAAGAGTTCCCAAGAGCAAGACAGGGCAAAGTGCTTTTCAAGTCTACCCTTGTGTAACATTTGCTAACATACCACTGGCCGAAGCAAGTCAGGTAGCTCAACTCGGAGTCAGTGCAGTGCATGAATACACAGAGTGGATTCAGAGAAGTGAGTCATTAAAGGGTCATTACTGTAACAATGTATCACACTAGCTGTTAGCTATTTTTAGCACTGTAAGGAGATGATGATTTTATAGTTTAAAGGACAACTTTGCATTTAGCAATCTTTATTTTCCTCCTCAGATTAAATTAGAACTTTGCAGAAAATAATTTAAAAAATCTAGTCTTGGGGCGCCTGGGTGGCTCAGTCGGTTGAGCGGCCGACTTCGGCTGAGGTCACGATCTCGCAGCCTGTGGGTTCAAGCCCCGCATCGGGTTCTGTGCTGACAGCTCAGAGCCTGGAGCCTGCTTCGGATTCTGTGTCTCCCTCTCTCTCTGCCCCTCCCCCACTCGTGCTCTGTCTCTCTCTGTCTCAAAAATAAATAAACATTAAAAAAAAAAATCTAGTCTTGGTCTTGAGCAAATGACTGGTTTCTCCAGCCCAGCCTTTCTAGAAAATCTGCAACTAGAAACAAGTCTTCAACTACTAATTACATATATGTGTGTGTATTTAGGCACACATATGTGTGTGTGCATGCATGTATGTATATGGTATCTGATTACACGGTAATTTTGGAAAATCTGGAAATTATGGAAAATCATAATACCGATAATACTATCATTCCAAACTACTAAGATACCCACTATTAATATTTGATATAATAATATGCTTTTAGATTTTAATAGTGAGAATCCTTGTCCTCTATGTGAGATGATCATATGATTTTTAAGTACGTTAATGTGAAATATATTTATAGATTTTCTAATATTAAGTCATTTGTGTACATATGAGATAAAACAAACCTGACTGTAGTGTTTGATCTCCTTTATACATGGTTGGATTTAGTTTGCTAATATACTTCTTAAAAATTTTTACTTCTGTATTCATGCCTGATATAGACCTAAAATTTTTCTCTCTCATTTCTCTCTCTTTCTGGCTGCAGTATGAGTCACACGGGTCTCCAGAATGAGCTGAGCAGTGTCTGGAAAAGTTCATAGAAAAATTGAGATGACCTACTCCTTGAAATTCTGGTAACATTCACCTATAAAAAAACCATATGGGCCTAAAGTTTCCCTCGTAAAATGATTGTTTCTTTTTTACAATTTCCTCAACTTCTTTAACAGTTAAGAGATGATTCAAGCTAATTACTTCTTGATTCTGTTCTGAAAAGTTAAATTTTCTAGGACTAGCTGCATCCCTACCCACAGCAAAAGTTTGGGCCAAAAATTCACAACTCTTCAAAGTTGTGACATCCTTTTGTCTGAACTTAGAACAAGCAATGGATTTTGAGCGTAGTAAATAACAGAAGTGAGTTTTGTTTTGTTTTTGTTTTCAGTGAGGAGATGGAGACTCCTGTAACAGGTCTAAAAATAACCGGATATGTCTTGGGTACCATGAAACTGTAATCGCTTCTTCTGACAAACAGAAATAGGTGGGCATAGATTTTAGCGGCCACTTACCACCAGAAACAGGGGCGTCCATGAACACTGCTCCCATTTTCTCAACTTCTTTGGCCAATTCTTTTGAAACTGCAGGATCAATAGTACTGGAGTCTATTAATAGTGAGCCCTTCTTCACTTTTCTAAGTAAATAGATAAAAATAATAGTTTAATTATAGGTTTATAGTTTTAAAAATAGAGTTTGCAATTCTGAATAAACATTTCATGCAACTACCTATAGAATTAGAACCTACTAAAAGCTGCCAGATATCAAGGAGGTCTTGGGTTTAATATTAAAAACATTATTAGAACTGGTTAAAAATCTCAAAAAATCTTCATTTTCAGATCAATTAAAGTTCAAAGTAAACCCAAACTCTTTCAAACGAACCTAAATAATCTAATAAATTACATGTTATAAATTCTGGCTTCAGGTGAAATACACAGTACCATAATAATACAGGTAAGCAATTTAAAACACCTGTTAACTTTAAAAGGTCTATTTGGTAAGATTTCAATTTTTGTTTGTAAAATAGCTGCGCTCTTTAAAAAGTATTTTATTTTGTCTTTAATAAGCCATGTTGCCAATTTCACATATCCGTGTCCTTTCCACTAGGTAGAATAAACACAAGCCGTTGAAATTTAGCCATTTGCTCCAGGGTGGCGTATTCTTTAATAATGACAGCTTTTTAAAGATAAAATAAAACATCAAAGAGGCAGAAAGGAAAATATAGGCATGAGCCTGGAAATCTCACAAATACAGTTCTTTTGCTCTTTATGGTAAATCTATATATACACACTGGCAAAGCAGGGAAACGGTCTTCTCCTCTATCATATTTTACACCAATACTAAATGGCATTCTTATCATAAGACAATTTTGTTTGTACTGTCAGCACAGATTATATCTATCTCCATGGTTCCCTTATAATCTATGTCTATCTTCACTGGCTAGGAAACTGACCTAAATTATAATTTATTTAAAGAGCTATGGCTTACCTTTAATTCAAACTTCCCAAAGTCCTTACTACAGATCAACTAACCCAGATGACGTGTAATCATAATTATGATTGGAAAATTAGAAATGAATAAATATAAATATTGAAGGAAAGAGAAAATCATTGCTAAAAAAAACTATCGAAAGGAAGAAAAATCTTTCGATAGAAAAAATAGCATACAAAATGCTATAAACAACCCTTTTAAACATATGAATTGATCTGGCCCAGATGCAATGGTATATTCCACAGAAAACAGCATGCTCTATTAGAGGTCACTGAAGTATGTGGAGCTTCACTTGATATAGCCTAAAACATAAGAATTATGCTTACCAATAATTATTATGTGATGCTAACATTCTTAAGGCCTTAAATATATTTCTTTTTAATTTTAGAGAGAGAGCACGCAAGCAGGGTAGAGGGGCAGAGGAAGAGAGAGTGAGAACCTCAAGTAGGTTTCACACTCATGCAGAGCCTGATACAAGGCTCCATCCCACGACCGTGCGATCATGACATGAGCTGAAATTAAGAGTTGGATGTTCAACTGACTAAGCCACCCAGGCGCCCCGAGGGTCTTAATCTTGAAGCAAATGGGAAATTGTCTCAAAAATTACATATGCACTGGGTATGGGGAAACGGTCCTGACCCCGAAGAAAACAAAGAACCACCCATAAAAAGCAAATTATAGTTCAATGTAAAGCCACAATATATGAAAGCACTTCCTAGATAAAACTGCTCTGCTAGTTGGCCACCATATTCCTTAGTAAAGAATATTAAACATTTTGTCTCCACACAAATTTTTAGTAACTTTTCCTGAAGAGGCAAAGAAGTAGGCAATTAAGCAGGGCCATAACTGGAACAGACTAGATAATGAGACCACTAAGTCACCTCAGACCACACACGCCATGGGCCTGACGGCTCCGTCCAAAATGAGTGTCTTTCAACCTTCCCTGAAACCTAAACATTTATCTTATCAGTTTTCTGACTAATATCCAAGTGTCTTTTGCTTGCAAGTTCGTTTTGCAAAGCAATTCGATTTCCAGAAATCTCAAATTTCATGTATTGTGGTTTCATGAAATAAAATCCTTTCTTTTAGCCCTATGTATGTCTACAGGACCTACCGGTTTGTTCTCTCCTTGCTGAAATTCAACAACAAAACAAGTTAGAAACAGAAACCAGTGAGACCAGAAAACTAAATTGGAAACTCAACCATTGTCATTCTAACACGACCACAAGGATTTGGCAATAGGCAGAAATTAACCAACGGGTTCTCAAAGCCAGGGAAGCTAAGCACTGGTTAGAAAACTCTGACCCAAATTATATTTTATTTAAAGAGCTACTGCTAACCTTTAATTCCAACTTCTCAAAGTTCTTACTACAGATGTACTAACCCAGAGGACATACAATAACTTTTTATAATATAATAAAATGTTAAATAATGGTGTTCTTTCCAATGTTTGGTTTTATTTTTCATAGAAACCTTTTCCCGAATTTCTATAAACCATCAGAAAATTATGCTTGTAACATTTGTACGGTTTAAAATGCAAGCTTTAAAAGTCTCTTAAACATGTTAGCAATGAAAGCCTAAGTTTAATGCAAGAGTTAAGGAAAGAAACAGAAGCAAAAAAAGTTATTCCCAAAAGTCACATACTTGCTTTCAGTGAAAAAAAGAAACCTTTTACAATCAGAGAGAAACCACACTGTTCACTTTTAAGAAATAAGAAAATAGTACAGAAAGTTTTAACAAACATCATTGTAACTTCCTAAAGTGTTAGCCAATATGAAATTCATGGACTATCATTACACGAAAATTTCCATAGTTGAGAAATACATACTTTAGAATTCCATTTGCTCCAGAATAAGCTTCTATTGCATTGATACTGGTGGGCAACATTGTAATAATTCTGTCAGCTTTTTCAGCTACATCTGCTGGGCAAGACACTACCTTTAAAAAAATCACAAACGCATGTTATTTAAATTAAAATGGAGGCAGTTCCAAAAGCACAAGTAGGATTCACTTTTTATGTAGGCTGACAACAGCGACAGTGAATAAAACTAATTTATTTCCAAATGACACACACACACACACACACAAAAGCGTACTGCCTAAAATAGAGAGTCTATTCCTTACGCACATACAGATGCAAGTTTCTATGGAATCAAATCTACCGTGTATTTTAAAAAGTGTGAAGTGAGTTGAGGGGGAAAGGGCAAAACCCAACAGTCCTGGGAACAGACGTACTTGTCATGGATTCCTCCAACTTGGATTCTTAAACCGCATACTTTTTGGGAGATGCTTTGATTAGGAAAAACATCCTAGCGCAACAGGGATGGTGGCTAAAGTATAAGATTTACCAGTGATTCATAGGCAGCAAAATCCCCAAGTAAATTTTCAAGTCCCATTTACCACTATTCTCTAGTCTCCATTTTCAAGGAAAAAAAATTAAGCCTGTACAGAAAAGAAAAGGTCAGGACAAGGACATGAACACTTACTGTACTAACTGTAAGAACCACCATAAAGGCTGAGCACGTAAGCTACCAGGACACATGTGGAAACGAGAGATACAAGACATACAAATAGGCATCAAGGTACGCTCTCACTTCTGCCCTCACTTCTGCCTTATGAAGACCACAAACATCCCGTAAAGGAAAGTTACTGTCCTTCCTCTGTATGCGCGCATGCGCGCACGGGTGTACGCGCCCTCACTCACGCTCCCCCAAACCCTTGCTCTCTCTCACACGTGCACCCTGATACACCTGGCCAGCTGGCTGGCAACTGAAGAGGTCAGAAGAGACTGGGAGCTCACTTCTTGAGTCAAACTCTCCTTTAACAGAAAAAATCCGTCACCCCAATTGTGACCAAAGGTCCCCTAAAGCTTTTTCTCCCTTCGAAAAAAGACAAAGGGCTATCAGGAGAATAACTGCGGATTTCTCTGTAGAATGATGTACATATGTATTCAAAATGGACATATTTTCTGCTAGGAAATGCGAAGGAACCATAAGCATCCTGGAAATGGGAAGGCCTCTGGTTTTCATATGGCAGAATTATACCCAATGCTTTCTTTTTGTCTTCGGTGTGCAGTAGATGAGAGGGAAAGAATGGGAAGGCAAACGGTGTGTGATTTAAATATTACGAGTTGGAGGTGCCCACAATTCAATTTTCCCTAGAAGACTATTAGCTCCTAAATCAAATTCTAGATGCAGTTTTAACATTTCCCAAGTCAAATTTTAAAATTTCAGGTGATCAAGTACCCTAGCATTTTGTGTATTAAAATTGAATGATTAACATAAAATATCTCAGACCCTAAGACCAAAAAACACAGACATTCTCTCTCTTTCAATGTTTCATTCTAAAGGCAATATGGCATTTTAGAGTCTACAGTGCAGCACACTCAATATGTACATTTGATACATCATCAGGATTTGCAAAACAAAATTCTTTTTTAATTTTTTTTAATGTTTATTTATTTTTGAGACAGAGAGACAGAGCATGAGTGGGGGAGGGGCAGAGAGAGGGGGAGACACAGAATCCAAAGCAGGTTCCAGGCTCCGAGCTGTCAGCACAGAGCCCGACGCAGAGCTCGAACTCACGGACCGTGAGATCATGACCTGAGCCACAGTCAGAGGCTCAACCGACTGACCCACCCAGGTGCCCCCCAAAAAAATTCTGAAAAAAAAAATTTTTTTCCACGCAATTACAAAGGAATACTTCAGTTATGTAAAAATCCTTTCCTATGCCCAAATAAATGCTGAGGTTCAAAAGGAGGTGACTATCTGCAGGCAAACGGTTCAGGTTTACTCAAGAAAAACAAAGCTTAGTAAGACGAGTGTAAGAAAAGGAAAAGTTGCAGGAATCCTATTTCTCTACTCCTGGACTGCATCAAAAATACGGGTTACACAGAGAGCCTCATCTGTTCATCCCACCTTAAATGAAGGAACACACACAGTGCAAGACGATGACACACCTTTCAGGGGCCTTTCCTTCTACTATCAGCTCCCTTGCTCTTGATCCTTCAGGGACCGCGGTAAGCCCTGAGGCCTAAGAGTCCGTTTCGGACTTTCTCTTAGGAATTCAGCGAGTCTCTTCCATTGAAGGAAAGTCAATCCCACCTAGATAACTCCATGAGAGGTGCCCTCAGGGACACCAACAATTAGTTCACAGATCTCAGTACACTTCACACCTCCAAGCTTCTCATACCCATGAACTGGCAGTGCCAATTCATGCAACTGCCAAGTGCATGGGGTGCCCAATCAGCCCCCTGCATCCCTAGCATCTGCTTCTTGGGATGCCTGGGTTGCCAGAGTACTGCTAACCCCTCAATTACATAGGAAAGTGGTGTCAAAGCTCACAGGTCCGGAAAAAACACACAGTGATAGTGATAGCTGGAATGTCACCATGCACTGGCCACAACTGCTCCATGTCTAATGACTGTATACACTTGGTATATTATAATAGTCTCTAATTTGCACTACAGAGGCATGGTTATCAGACAGATAGACAGTGAGTCCAGCTATTCAAATCATCTTGACTTCTATGTGTGTCTTCAAGACTCTGAAATAACTGACCAACAAAATTTGGCCACCACTCAAAAGCTGGGGGGAAAAAAACAAACCTTGTTGCCAGTCTGCACTAACCACAGAAGCCTTTAGGAGCCACACTAATTAGAGTCCCTTCAATTACATTAACTAATTGAATGGATAAGTAAAGACAGCAGGGATTACTGACAGGAACACTAATGTTGGAAGCCAGAGACTCAGGTTTACATTTTTTTTTTTAATATTTATTTAATTTTTGAGAGACAGAGCATGAGCGAGGGAGGAGCAGAGAGAGAGGGAGACACAGAATCTGAAGCAGGCTGCAGGCTCTGAGCTGTCTGCACAGAGCCCGATGCAGGGCTCGAACCCAAGAACCGTGAGATCATGACCTGAGCCGAAGTCGGACGCTTAACCGACTGAGCCACCCAGGCGCCCCTAAATTTTTTTTTAATATTAATTATTTATTTTTGAGAGAGAGACAAGACAGAACAGGAGTGGGGGAGGGGCAGAGAGAGAGAGGGAGACACAGAATCGGAAGCAGACTCCTGACCACCTATCAGCACAGAGCCCGACGTGGGGTTCGAATCACCTACTGTGAGACTATGACCTGAGCCGATGTCAGACGCTTAACTGAGCCACCCAGACGCCCCCAGAGACCTAGGTTTAGTTGCAGCTCAGCCACTAAGCCCATGTGTGATTTTGTGCTGATCACTTAACCTCTCTGGCTTCAGTTTCTGAACCTACAAAATAAGAACAGTGATTTGGGTTATCTTTAAGGGTTTCTATCTCCAAAGTAGAAAGGAAACCTAGGTAAAGAAAGTTTTCACATTTAGTAACCTTAAGTTCTAGGAAAATACAGCCTCTGTGGAGAAGGGCTCCTGGGACAGGCTGCATCTGCAGTGGTCAGTACAAAGATCTGGCATCAGCAAGATGCTTCTACGCCTCCCTGTCTGTGGACAGTCACTGACCTGGCTGACTCTGGGCCATGGCTCTGCTCTGCCATTACCATGCAGACAGATCTCTTGCTAATTCCAGCTGCCTCGGTCTTAAATTATTATGAATTAAAGTGTCTCTATTTTTCCATTATCTCAGGAGAGTGGTTCCCTTGTGTATCGCAATATCTTCAGTCTTTAAGAAGTTTTGTAGCCTAATCAAAACCACATTGAGATACCACCTCACACCCATCAGAATGGCTAACATTAACAACTCAGGCAACAACAGATGCTGGTGAGGATGCTGGAGAAAGAGGATCTCTTTTACACTGCTGGTGGGAATGCAAACTGGTGCGGCCACTCCGGAAAACAGTATGGAGGTTCCTCAAAAAATTAAAAATAGAACTACCCTACGACCCAGCAATTGCACTACTAGGTACTTATCCAAGGGATACAGGAGTGCTGTTTCGAAGGGGCACACGCAGGCCAATGTTTACAGCAGCACTATCAACAATAGCCAAAGTATGGAAAGAGCCCAAATATCCATCAATGAATGAATAGACAAAGAAGATGTGGTATATATATACAATGGAACATTACTGGGCAGTCAAAAAGAATGAAATCTTGCCATTTGCAACTATGTGGATGGAACTAGAGGGTATTATGCTAAGTGAAATTAGAGAAAGACAAATATCATATGACCTCACTCTTATGAGGACTTTAAGATACAAAACAGATGCATATAAGGGAAGGGAAGCAAAAATAATAAAAAACAAAGAGACTCTTAAATATAGAGAACAAATAGAGGGTTGTTGGAGGGGTTGTGGGAGGGGGGATGGGCTAAATGGGTAAGGGGCTTAAGCAATCTATTCCTGAAATCATTGTTGCACCATGGCTAACTAACTTGGATGCAAATTATGAAGAAATAAGTAAATTATTAGATAAAAACAAAGAAAGAATTTTTGTAGCCTATTTCTCTAGATTTAGATTCATCTGCATGCCAGCACGCATGGTATGTAATACGAAGAGTAGAAGACTGGATGAATTAAAGACAAAGTCTGCTTTGCTGGGTGGGGGAAGGAGGGAGGATGGAGCATCCCGGCCCAGAGTAGTCGGAAGGGATGGCACCTCCTTTTTACATATCTGTCGGAAGCCGACAACTATTCACTCCGTGTTTTTTAACCTTTCCAAATAGAAAAGCATATGTTACTTCAAAATTACACACTTGAAAAACTGACAAAAACAGTTTGTGCCTACATCTTGAGACATCTGGTCAGCAATGATGGAGCCCACTCAGCAAGAGGTTTTTAAAGTTCTCATTTAACAAGGCCCAAGCGGATGCCAGCTTCGATCCCAAGAGAATTACTTAACCAAACATGCTCGGCCTTACAACCCAGGAACAGCAAGATAGTTTCCAAGTTTTTAAAGAGAAAACAGAAGAAAAGAGCATCTAATGAAGCCTCGTTCATCCAGCGGAAAATTTGCACAGAAGTGGTTTAAGTCCCGAGCCTCTCGGCATAGATCAGCAGCACCTCCAAGGAAATTCCTAGACAACAAAAATGACGGTGAAGCACAAGACGTATGCCCTTGATGCTAACGCTTAAAAAGAGAAACCAGTATCTTTTGCAAAATAAAAGTGGGACGGAAGGAACAACGCAGAATACATCTTTAAACTGGGATGCTACCAAATCGCTTTCCCTCCTCGTTCGGTTTTAACTTTTTCCATCATTCTTTCATTTAAAAATACGTCTCGAGCTCCCTTCCAAAGCACTCTGGACTCAGTGACGACACCGAGACAGCGGTGTGTTTCTATCTGTAGTGTTGGGGAACCTCTCTGGGAGAGAGATGGTAGAGATGTAACGACCACCACAACGACAGCACAAACGGCACTTTCTATGTGTCGGCTTCGCCAGGACTAAGAAGGTAGTGTTATTCACATTTTATAAAATGAGGAAATTTAAGTACAGAGAGGTTAAGTAAATAACCTATCCAAAGTCACACAGCCAGCGTATGGGAGAGAGGAGATTTAAGCCCAGGCAGTCTGGTTCCAGGGTTTATATTTTTATACCACTGCATCCACGATTTATTAATTCATGATTTCTAACATACAAAGTCTTGATAATTACCATGGGTTATTCTTATAAAAGATTCTAAAAGCTGAAATGATGCATCACTGTAGGTTAAACCTGAGTTTCCAACAGAAATAAGGATACAATAAAAGGATACTGAAAGAGGAATGCCCATATTTTTTATGGAAATGAGCACAAAAAACATATTTAACCAACTATAAATGCCCCTTCAGAATAGGTTAGCCTTTTTTTAAAATAAATTCTGTGCCCAACGTGGGGCTTGAACTCATGACCCCAAGATCAAGAGTCGAACGCTCTACTGACTGAGCCAGACAGGCACCCCTAGAATCGGTTAACATTTAAAGGCACAAATATGATTAAATACCATCAAATATGGCAAAGATGTTTATCATGTCAAGTTTTTATTTCCCTCATAACCCATCTAGTATGTTCTACTACTAGCTAAGGCTTGAAGAAAAGCTCCAGGATTGGAACATTCTAAAACATTTCTTCACTTGGAACTGCAGGCGTCCATCTTGCACCTTGAGGGGAGGGGAGAGCCCCTGAGCAAAGCAGAGACAAGAGGCGGACAGAAAGGAATCTGACTACATCTGTGCCCAAATTCGACTGTGCCTGCCTCAGTCAGACCACTCCCCATCTCTTCGGTTACATCAGACAACAAATCCCCACTTTCTGCTTTTTAAAAAAGAAAAAGCACTTGTCTTCAAGCAAATGTCCAAAGGTCTTTAGAACCAGCCGTTTGCTTTATGATCCAGATATCTCTATTTTGGTATTTTCTCTCCCTGCAAATTTCCTACCGAAAGCACAGCAACATTAGAAATCAAACAGCCAGTCTGTGCCATCTTTGGGGGGTAAAAAACTTGTTTTCTTTGGCTGTCATTTTATCAGCTTCACCTCATAGAGTAATATTGGGAGAAACGTAGGGGACACGTGTTCTCAAAATGGAAGCGTCAACACAAATAGGCTCTGAATCGTTGGCCCCCGAAGCCTTCCAGTGCGCTGCTGTGCACGGTGACAAGCAGTTTCAAGATTTTCACCTACATTTTCCCATCCCATTCCGAGTCTGGTCCTTGCTTTTTAGTGCCAGAATGAAACTCGTTTTTTCTTTTACCCAACATTGTACAAAATTAAACATGGCTATGAAATAATACTGACATTTCAATATACCAGAACTTACTCGTTCGAATTAATGTCACCTTTTAAAGCAGCACTCTTAGGAAATCGCATTTGTTCCAATAGCATTGCCACCATTCAAAACGTTGTTTAGGCAGCGGGCATAAGTCATTTATCAACAAATGTTTTCATTTTATTATGGCACGGTACTTTCCTCTCAGGCCCAAAGCTTTCTTAGCCTCTATCTGTCTCCTTTCATCCACCCGAGTTTCACATTCTCCTACCATCCACTGCTCTCACAATCAACACTCAGAGGACCTCACAGAGCCAAGGCCTTAGGGGAACCAGAGATGTGAGGGACAGAAGATGTGGGGAAAGAGCATTCTCTCTTCCAGGCTGTTGCCTCAGTGTGAACCGTCCACAGAGCTTTTCCCACCGCGTGCCGGGGTGAAGGGATGGAAGCTGCAGACAAGAAGCTAAGGCAAGTCTCCACTCTTCACTAACCTGGGAGGAGCAGCTACCCAGAGTCCATCTTCTGCCCTTCCTCACGCCCACTTATGTATCTCAAGGAAAAGGGAGAGAGAAAAAAAAAAAAAAGGAAAAGCCAATGACAGAGTCTCTGCCCTAGAATCTTCTCGTTTCTATTTAGGGATCTGAGAGATCCTGTCTCTGTGACTTTCATTTCAGACTATGCCATTTCTGCTTGGAGATAAGCAAAGATTATATACAATATTTTTATAGTTCCTATGAGAAATGAAACGACTCTTAACAGTTCATTATTCTTTCTGCATCAAAAACTGTTTCAGTACTTTATTATAGGCAAAACACAATTTTAAAGAAACTCCCTTGTAATATTATTCAGTCTTGCCACCTGAGACACGCCTAACACCCTGCCACATCCATCTCAACCTGCTTCGTTCTCCACAGCACTATGTCCGCTGCTAGACGTATGGTAGGTATTCAACCTATATGTGCTGCCCTAAAGTAGAAATCTCTAGAAACCTAAACTTGCTCTATACGTAGGCATTACATTTCTTAGTATTTACATCAAGTCTATCATCCAGAAGTGAGCTGTTTAATTTTATTTTTCCTCTCCCTGTCTTCTGTATTTCTCAGGAAATTTTTAGTATTCTCCCAATTCCGGGATTACACTCAGCCCTTAGTTAACCACTCTATCACTTGTATAAGAATTTCCTTCATATCTCAACAAACAAACCTCCAAATTCAGTTACTAATACACGATCTCCTGTCATGTGAGTTACTGACAGAGCTTAACAAATCCAGATAAGACCTGACCAGTGAATGCTACCATCTAACAGGGTATGTTCTAGTCCAAACATTCTTGACATGGTAACCTGAAAACAAAACACTAAAGGTCTGTCCTAACTCAGCTCTGTAATTCAGTACGGCACACAGTGTTTCCAGGCTGTCTCCTGGTTTATGGCCAATGACAGATCTATTCATGCAGTGCTGCCATACAATATTTATGAAGTACATTCACATATATTCTCTCACTTAAGCCTCATAATCTAAAGACATAGGTTGTCCACAGTCCCATTTTACAGATGAGGAAATCAGTGGAGGTGAAATAACCTTGCCCCCAATAAGACAGCAGGGAAGTATCTAAGCTGGGATTCAAATCAAGTTTCCTATCCCTAAGCCTATTCTTTTATTATTATTATTATTATTATTATTATTATTATTATTATTGTGAAGTTATTTTATTTTTATTATTTTTTAAATTTATTCTCAAGTTAGCTAACATATAGTATCATATTGGCTTCAGGAGTAGATTCTCATGGTTCATCACTTACGTACAACACCCAGTGCTCATCCCAACAAGTGCCCTCCTCAATGCCCATCACCCATTTTCCCCTCTCCCCACCTCCATCCGCATCAACCCTCAGTTTGTTCTCTGTATTTGAGAATCTCTCATGTTTTGCCTCCCTCTCTGTTTTTTATCTTATTTTTCCTTCCCTTCCTGTGTGGTCATCTGTTAAGTCTCTCAAATTCCACATATAAATGAAGTCATATGATATCTGCCTTTCTCTGACTTATTCAGGTTAGCATAATACCCTCCAGTTCCATCCACGTTGTTGTAAATGGCAAGATTTCATTCTTTTTAATCAGTGACTAGTTATTTTCATTATGTATATATATTATATATATACACACACCACATCTTCTTTATTTATTCATCAGTTGATGGACATTTGGGCTTTTTCCTTAATTTGGCTATTGTTGATAGTGCCTAAGCCTATTCTTGTCCTAAGACAAATTGTGCCTCGCAATAACATGGGAAGCTATTTCCACCAAACTATCTGGTTTCACAGCACAGTTCATAAAGTTACTGAAAGAAAACTAATACATTGCCAAAGCAAGCCCCTTTAACCTAACCCAGGAAATGCTCCAAGTCACCTGCCAAAGAATAAATCCCCCTCAATCTTTGTTGCACACCTGGATGTTGGATGAAAGTCAACAACAACAATATACATATATATATATATATATAAAACGAGTACATAATATGTATAAAATTAACTGGTGAAATAGGTTTACAATTCCATTGGGTCTACTCCTAACTTGTCACTTATTGGAACGCAGATTTAGTTTTAAACACCGAAATCTAGAACAAATATAGAGAAAAAGCCTTACCTGTTCACCTGCATCTTGAAACTCTTTGCATGCATCAGGGAACACATCATAAATAATGAGCGGATAGCCATGTTTCATGAGATTTTTGGCCATTGGATTCCCCATGTTGCCCAGTCCAATGAATCCAACTGGAGTCTTAGACGCCATTGACCTAGAACACACTAATTTCAATAAATTACTTTCAATAGGGGCAGTGACATTTTTTATTATAAACATTCAATATTAGAAAGTCAACTGTTATTTAGATGTTTTCTATTTTTTAAATGTTTATTTATTTTTGAGAGAGAGAGAGAGCGAGAGAGAGAGAGACAGACAGACAGAATGCGAGCTGGGGAGGGGCAGAGAAGAGAGGGAGACACAGAATCCAAAGCAGGCTCCAGGCTCTGAACTGTCAGCAGAGCCAGACGCGGGACTTGAACTCACAAACCGTGAGATCTTGATCTGAGCTGAAATTGGGTGTTAACCGACTGAGCCACCCAGGTGCCCCTAGATGTTTTCTATTTTAAAAAATCTTGAAAATGCTAAACTAGTGATTCAATCACATTTAAAGACATCAACCATGGGGGTGCTTGGGTGGCTTGTTGGTTAAACATCTGACTCTTGATTTCAGCTCAAGTCATGATCTCACAGTTTGTGAGTTTGAGCCCCACATGGGGCTCTGCACTGACAGTGTGGAGACTGCTTGGGATTCTCTCTCCTTCCTTCTCTCTCTGCCCCTCCCCTGCTTGTGTGTGCGCGCACGCTCTCTCTCTCTCTCAAAACAAATAAACAAACTTTAAAAAATAAATAAAGACATCAACCATATACAAACTTATCATTTAGTGCTGCAGGAAACAACTATATAGTGTTAACCAATCTCTCCTGCTTTCTACCTCGGTAACATCCCTTTATCATTTTTAACAATAAATTTTAAAAGGTTATCATTTCTAAAATGTTATGTACTTTACCTATTATACAAAGTATTCTAGATTCTCCATTCTATATTATCTCCTTTAATAATGTGCAAGAAAAACTGAAAATAATAAAACATCTATCTTGGGCAAGGTCCAAGAAGGGAAAAGTTTTTTACCTTCCTACACCCATATTTATGGAAATTACTCATTCCAATAATATTTGAAAAATCTTAAGAAAATCTTAAACCCAGGTGAATGTATTTCAACTAAGTCGCCAGTTTATAAAGTCGGATAAAGTGGGTTCTAGGAAAGAAGACAGGGCTGCTTCCCTAGGCTTTAAATGTCAAGGGTAATAGTTTCAGTGACTGGGGCTCACAACTCCCATGCACTTTCAGAGAAGTGGCATTTCCATTTATAGAAATAAAAATTGTTTTTAAAGAGCTGCATGGGAGTTTTATTTGATTTTTTTTCTTTTTCACAAAAGGCCTTTTGATACCATACCGGGACACACGATTCAAAGTAATGCATTTTGAAAGAGAGAGCAAAGGGGCTTTGCGTTGCCATGAAAGTAGCCTTAGATACTCTTTCTTCATTTCTAGATTTAGAACTCCACTCAACAAACATTTACTGCACGAAGTACTATGACAGAGATCAAAGAGGGACAGAAGCGAGATACGTACAGTCCTTGCTCTCGAAAATCTCCCAGTCTACTGAGAGAAGAAATCACTCCACTCGCCCTTTCCCGGTCATTCCCAGCTTTATTTTTCCAGCCTTTCAAGGACTCCCATTATAAGACTGTGAAATGCACCAACTAATCACAGTCATCTTTTTAGTTTCAGGCCCTCTCAACTATGAATCTCTGCTCTTCCTTCAATTTGAATGCAATTAGATTGACTAAAAGCAAATTATTTGAAACCCTAAAGCTTTAGAAAGAGAGATCCTCTGGGGCTAGGTCAGTCGATGGAGAGTGTGACTCTGGCTCTGGCTCTTGCGAGCTCGAGCCCCACACTGTAGAGATTACTTAAAAATAAAATCTTAAAAAAAAAAAAGAAAAGAAAAAGAAATAAAGGTCTTCTTGGGTTAGAAGCATGTTTCATTCTTAAACTTGATGGCTGACTCTAACATTTCCATTAAATACGGGTGTGATTCTTGTGCAACATCGCTTTACCACTACTAAGTTTAACACCGTGGGTATAACAGGAGTCCTGTGTCTGACTTTCTGGTCCACATGAGGTTCAATGACGGAAAAATGACACCTAATTGAAATTTTATTTTGATGTTAAAAACAGAATGAGAAGTATACTTTGCAAGAGAACCCTAACACTGATAACTAATAACGCTACTAACTATTGTGCCAGACAATGGTATTAAGCTTGGAAAGGTATGATTTAACTAAAAACATGAGAAATTAGGAAGATTGTGATTTACAGACAGTTCATTTAACAGGAAACTCACTTTAGGTCAAACAGTAAGTACGGCAAGATAGAACCACAATTCAGCCGCACATTCAACAACTATGAAGCAACTCTCTTATGTGCCATGCCAGATGCCACAGGAGACACAGTGACATATAGTCCTTGCTTTCAACAAGCTTCAAATCCAAAAGGAAATAAGCTATGCACACAAACACTAATACAAGAAAGCCAAGGATGAGGTAGAAATAACAGTGCTGACATAAAGGAGAATTCATCTGGCTGGCACTTAAAAAGATAGCATTTGACCTGAGTATTTTAGGATTTCAAATGGAAAGGAGAGTCGGAAGGAAGGGAACTCCATATAAAAAAGGAACATGAGTTGCAAGGAAATAGGAAAGCCAAGAAAAAATTAGTAACAGAAAAGTTAATATTCTTGGCAATTTGATTACTTTGCAGATACTTACTAAGCACTTAAAAATAGCACTGTCATCATATCTTATTATGCTTTTCAGTTTAAAGCTGTGATACTTCATGAATTTAAATAAAATGCCCACGACCTTACTAAATTGCAATGCCACGATTCAAACCCAGTCAAATCTGACTCTAGGATCTTCATTTTTAACCACTGTATGACACTGCGTTCCATTCTTCCTAGAGGATGCACGAAGAAACAAAACAATAAAAATTAAGATGGACACAAACAATGCAACCATAATGTGGAAAGCTGGGAAGCATGCTAAACAATTTGACTGTATTTTGTAAGCAAGAAATAGTGCCACAGGCGGCAATCTCTTTGACACTGTCGGCCTTAACAACATTTTTCGAGATATGTCTCCACAGGCAAGGGTAACAAAAGCAAAATAAACTATTGGGACGAATATAAAAACTAATATAAATATAATAGTAATACTCCTATAGGTCTGTCTTTGTCCATTTGAGCTGAATGGTCTTAAACCATACCATACCATAAACCAAACCATACCATACCATAGACTGAATGGTCTTAAACAACTAACGTTTATTTCCCACAGTTCTGGAAGCCAGGACATCCAAGATCAGGTGGCAACAGATCCGGTGTCTGGAGAGAGCCCACTTCCTGGCTTGTACGTGGCCATCTTCTGATATCCTCACGTGTGGAGCGCAGACAGTGAGTGATGAGCTCTGTTGTCTCTAAGGATACTAACCCCACTTGTGAGGACCCCACCCTTAGAACCGAATTACTTCCCAAAGGCTCCAACTCCTAATACCATCACACAGTGGATTAGGATTTCAACATATTAAGAGGCGGGACATTCAGTTCGTAAATAAGGTCAGAGTTATTTTATTAAAGATGGTGGCCATAGAAAAGACAGATATGAGAAATATTTCAAAGGCAGAAGTAAAAAGACATAGCAATAGATTGGATTATGGGCTAAAATAAGGAAAAGATCAAATATGACAGCAAGAAAATAGTGCTATCAATAACCTAAGTGGAGAAGTCGAAAAAGAGCCATCTCCATCTTAAAGTCACTGTGAACTGTCAATGAGCTGAAAGATGTCCCACAGACTTCGACAGATTATAACTGATTACAATCACCTCAGAGATAGAATGAGAAAGAGACATATTTGGGGACAATCTGCTTTAAGGTGAGAACTGAAATTGTGGCAGTTGACAAAATCGCCAAATGAGAGTAGAGTTAAAGAGACTGAAGAACAGGGACGCCGGAATGGCTCACTAGGTTAAGCATGTGACTCTTGGTTTCGGCTCAGGTCAGGATCTCATAGTCATGAGATCAAGCCCCATGTCAGAGCTCTGAGCTCACAGGGTGGAGCCTGCCTGGGATTCTCTCTCTGCCCCTCCCATGCACTCTCTCTCACTCTCTCTCTCACCAATTTATATATGTATATATAAATAGACCACAGAACAAAGCCCGAGGGAACATCAACATTTAGAAGTCAAAGAAGAAACCAACCCTGAACTGACAAAGATGTTAAAATTAGAGGAAAGTTAAAATTATAAGAACCGTAGTTCATATATTCCGAAAGTAGAAATATGGAAGATACAAAAAGACTCAAAATTGAATTTCACAAGATGAAAATGACCACGTGTAAGGTGAAAATGACTGGGGTGCCTGGGTGGCTCAGTCGGTTAAGCGTTCAACTTCGGCTCAGGTCATGATTTCATGGCTCAGGATTTCGAGCTCCACACTGGGCTCTGGGCTGACAGCTCAGAGGCTGGAGCCTGCTTTGAATTCTGTGTCTCCCTCTCTCTCTGCCCCTCCCCTGCTTGCACTCTGTTTCTTACTCTCTCTCAAAAATAAATATTAAAAAAAATTTTTTAAGGTCCAAATTTTATGAAAACTGTAAATCCCCACCACAAAAATCCAAGAAGCTCTATGAATCCCAACATAAGAAACTTAAACACAACTATACCACGACACATCATAATCAAAATGTTCAAAAGCAGCCAGAGGAAAAGATATTACATACAGAGGAACAAAGATAAGGCAGATTTCTTGTCAGAAACAAGGCAAGTGAGAACACAGTACAGCATCACCTTTAAAGTACTGAAACAACAACTGTCAAGGTAGGAATCATATCCAGTGAAAATACACAATTACAAGTATTTGTGTCTATAAAGGGTCAGGAGGGAATTTGGAGGAGTGTCAGATATGTTCACTATCTTGATTGTGGCGATGATTTCACAGGTAAATACATTGTCAAAACTCATCAAATTGTATACTTTAAATATGTACAGTTTATTATGAATCAACTATATTGCAATAAAGCTGTTTTTTTTTTAGTTTATTTTTAGTTATTGAGAGAGAGAGAGAGAGAGAGACAGAGAGACAGAGAGATAGCGTGAGCAGGGGAGAGGCAGACAGAGAGGAAAGAGAGAATCCAAACCACACTCCATGCTCAGCACAGAGCCTGACACAGGGCTTGATCGCACAACCACGAAGTCATGACCAGCACCAATATCAAGAGTCAGATGTTTAACTGACTGAGCCACGCAGCCGCCCTGCAATAAAGCTCTTTTTAAAAAGTCAACATATCTATAGAACAAACAAGACAATTCTCAAAAGATCCTAAAGTGATACATCAATCAAATGCAATGGGCAAAGTCTGAATGGATCATGATTTGGAAAAAAAGAAAAGAAAAAACTATAAAAGATATTCTTAAGAAAATTATGGAATTTTAAATATGAACTGGACATAAAAGCATGTCATGGAATTGCTAAATATCTTAAGTGATAGTTTGGTTACGTAGAAGACCGTCTTTATGCTACAGAGATTCACTCTGCATTATTTAGGGTTGAAGTGTCATATCTGCATTTGACTTTTGAATGATACAGGCAGGATATTCGGAAAGAAATAAAGCAAATATGGCCAAATGTTGACTATTGTTGACTCTAAGCAAAGAGTACATAGATATACATTGTATTATTCTTTCAATACTTTCACTTAAAAATTTTCATAATAAAACAAAGGGGAAAAAACTTAGCATATCAATATGGAAAAAATACCACAAACATGACAAAATATAAATAACTAGGAAAAACACTTGCAACACAAAACAGAAATAGCATAACTTTAGTTTATATGCAAATAACTCCTTAAAATCTCAAAGAAAAATGCGAGTAACCCATTTTTAAAGTAGACAAAAAGCACAAAATAACAGTTAACAGAAAATATGTAGATGACAAAATTTTTAAAGTACACTCGATTCTGTCAGAATTGGAGTAATATAAAACCAAGTAATGTAATACCGTTTCTCCCTTATCAGACGAACAAATTTGTTTCTCTGGTAAGACTCCTGGCAAGGAACGACCGATGAAAACATGCACTCACACACTACAGAATTACATATTAGGTTAGGCCATTGGAAAAAAATGATCTACGACTGAATTTTATTATGGAACTTAAACTTAAGATGCATATACTCTGACCCAGGAATTCCATGTCTAGGAATGTATGCTATAGTGAGGGCTCAGCACAGTCTTTCTTAAAGGGTCGGGTAGAAATTCAGCTTTCTGGGCCAAGAGGCCACCGTCACCGCTATTCAACTCACCCACTCTAGTTTTAAAGCAGCCAGAGACAAGCTATGAACAAATGACTGTGCTTGTATTCCAACACAATTTTGTTTCCAGAAACAGGGATCCAGCTATAGGCCATAATTTGCTGGCTCCTACTACATATAAACTCTGAACAACACAAAAATGTATTTTATTAGAGTACTGTTTGTAACAGCAGAAAAATGGTAAACTACATACACATGAACAGGGCACTTAACGATTCACAAAAACTAAATATACATTAACAGGGCACTTGATAATCCATAGAAAATTAATAGAATGACAGATTATACCAATGTTCAAAAGAATGTGTCATCTAAACGTATAATGAAAAATTCTCCAGGATAGGTTATCGAGTCAAATAAAGATAAAGAGCATTATATAATAACATGCCATGTATAAGGAGAGAAAGAATACATATGCATTAACTTTACTAAATTTCTGTAATATGTAAGAAACAGTAGTTACTTCTAGAGAGGTGGAATGATGGGTCAGAGTTAGAGACAAGACTGTTTTTTACAATCTTTTGAGTTTTTACCATGTGCATAACTTTTGTAGCCACTTTTATAATAAAATAAAATAGATGAATAAAATAGTGTTTAATAATGTTATATTAGTGAACGACTAGAGAGAGGTTTCATCAAATGGGCATACGGGGATAAAAGTTCTGAAGCAATTATGGTGTAAAGACGGTGATAAAGTAGATCCAGCAAAGGTAATCCATGTTGCAGCAACCATTAAACATGGCGTGTTGACTCTCTGATATCCCTCCCTCCCAAACCCAGGGTCAAGTTCCAAATAATCTAAGCTAATCAAGGGGCATCTGGGTGGCTCAGTCGGTTAAGCATCCCAACTTCAGCTCAGGTCATGATCTTGCGGTGTGGGAGTTCAAGCCCTCCATCAGGTTCACACTGGCGGTGTAGAGCCTGCTTTGGGTTCTCTCTCTCTCCCTCTCTTCTACCCCTCCCCTACTTGCCCCCACCAAATGAATAAATATGGTTAAAAAAAAAAAAAAAAAAAACTATCTCTCTCTACATCTGACTGGTTCCACAGACTGACAGCCCTGAATAAAATATTTGGAAATGCTGTAGGTAATCTGAACATGGAACAGAGAATAAACTAGAAATTAACAAAAGGATTGTAGCTAATCAGCAAATTTCTGTGACTATTAGTAACACTACTTAAGTAGCAGCCAAGAGGAACACAAGACCACAGACAATAGAAGTTACCCAGAATAAGAGCAGGAGGTGGAGAAAAAATAATACCCAGAATGCTATCAAAGGCACGGCTGAAATCCCTGATTACAAATAAGCCTGAGGTCTCAGTTGGATACAGACAAACCTAGAGAGGGACTTAATGAAATGAAGGAGCAGAAAAGTACGCCTATGGGACGCCTGGGTGGCTCAGTTGGTTAAGTGGCCGACTTTGGCTCAGGTCATGATCTCATGGTCTGTGAGTTTGAGCCCCGCGTTAGGCTCTGTGCTGATGGCTCGGAGCCTGGAGCCTGCTTCAGATTCTGTGTCTGCCTCTCTCTGCCCTTCCCCTGCTCATGCTCTGTCTCTCAAAATTAAATAAACGTTAAAAAAAAAAAAGAGAAAAAAAAAGTATGTCTCTGTAATTGGGGGGAGAAAAAGGGGTCACAGGACCAAGCGTGATGATGATGATATACAGAACGTTGGTTAACAGAATGGTGGGGTGGGGGGATATTAACCAGAAGACTAGTTCAGCTTTTGAAATATTGGCAGTAGAGCAATTCCTAGCAACGATACTTTGGAAGAGCTGAAGTAGAGTGTTGATGTTAGTTGTTCAAGCTGAGGCCCAGCTATGGAGTGGCCAATATGAAAAATCAATGAAGATAAAGTCTTTAATGATGGGCTCGGTTGTTCTCTTCATTTCATCTTTGCTTGTAGCAAAGACAGAAAAGGATAGTATAATTATATGATTTAATGTCAAAAGAGAAGAGAGTATTTACTGATGGTGATCCCATTTGAGAACTCTGAATTCAGAAGACCTAGGTTCCTATCTAGGCAAGGTCACTTCTTAGATGTACACCCTTGAACTAACAAATTACTCAACTTCCCTAGCCATTAAGTTTTATCAACAGGAGTAACTAGTTCAGGTTACCCGAAGCTACTTAAGGACTACTTGAAATAATACATGTAAAGTCTCAAATGGTGCCTGGCACATGACAGTCAGTAAGTATTTGCTACTTTCACTATCAGGAGTCAAGCAGTACTGGGGTACAAGTCCTAGGCCAAATTCTCGTTTTGCCTAGCAGGTAGGAAAAGCCACAGTGTTAGAAAAAGGGATAGAGAGTATTTTAGGGGATGCTCTCTATTTAAGGAAGTAAGCCCTTAGTTAAGGTGAAGCATCAGGAGTGCTTGGACAATATGAAACATGCTTCTGGGGTGCCTGGATGGCTCAGTCGGTTACGCGTCTGACTCTTAATTTCAGCTGAAATGATGATCTCACACACGGTTCGTGGGATCAAGCCCTGCATCAGGCTCTGCGCGGACAGCACAGAGCCTGCTTGGGATTCTCTCCCTCATTTTTTGACCCAAGTCTGCTTGCACATGTATGTGTGTTTGCACTCTCTCTCAAAATATTTTTTTTTTTTAAAAAGAATATGCTCCCACAAAGGCAGAAATTCAAATGAGTATAATAGAATTACTACCCTAAAAGCTTTCAAACTTAAATAATATATCTTCCTTTAAATAAGCCACACACATTAATGGGTAGAAATAGCAGAATCAGGGGCGCCTGGGTGGCTCAGTTGGTTAAGTGTCCAACTTCGGCTCAGGTCATGATCTCATGGTTCGCGGGTTTGGGCCCCACGTCGGGCTCTGTGCTGACAGCTCGGAGCCTGGAGCCTGGAGCCTGGAGCCTGCTTCGGATTCTGTGTCTCCCTCTCTCTCTCTGACCCGCCAGTGCTTGTACTCTGTCTCTCTCCCTCTCTCTCTCTAAAAAAATAAATAAACATTTTTAAAAAATTAAAAAGAAAATAGCAGAATCAGACCATAGCTAAAATCGGGTTGGCAGAAAATCAGTCAGCACAAAACAGAGGTGACACTGGTGGAATGAAAAAGAAACTAGTGACAAAATTTGACAACATTAGTTTCTAAAAACACAGATGTAAATTTATACATTATGTTCTTTTTCTCCAATGAGACAGGGGCAAAGCTATCTGTGTCTTGGTAACATGCAGTACTACCAAAAATCAGGCTGCTCTAAATTTCAAAATGCAAAAATTGCAGAAAACTGGAAAATACGAAAAGTATGATAAGGGAAAAAGCTAACCTCACTACAAAAAAATAATCACTATTAGCATTTTGCATAGCCCTTCCAGTCTTTTAAGTGCATTTCCTCATTATATTGTGAGATTATATGGTCTCTATGACTTTGTATCTTACTTTATCACAAAATATTATGTCAGAACTATTCTATTTGCTTTAATACTAAGAATTACCAGACTAAGGGTGGTGACTAGCTCTACAAAGACCTTTATTAACTCAGCCAAGATATTTTAGAAATATATATCTTCCCATGTAATCTCACAAGCTTAAGGTCAACTTTTGGTCCAAGGACAATGTCGAGCTTATAACAGCTTCGTGTACAACCCGAGAGGCTTAAGGAGGAAAATGTCACATCTTTCATTTATAGTATGTGTTGCCTTGAAAATAGAGAATATTTTGAAGTTGAAAATTGACAAGAGATTTCATACATACAAAAAGGGCCAAAAATTTTAAAAATTTTATTCCCATTTCTGCCCATGATGTTGGTTAATTTTCCCATTCCACCTTTGGTCAGGTGACCATTTTAAGATGATCTCATACAAATTACTTTCCCATGTACATGTTGATGAGTCACAATATTCACAAAGGGCCTGTAATTAGAGATTTTTTTCTTGTTTGTTTAAAGAAGCCTAAACTAATCTAATTACCTTCTAAGATAAAATACCAAAGTTGAAAAAAAATTTTTTAATTTATTTTTGTAAGTTTATTTATTTTGAGAGGGAGAAAGCACAAGTGGGGTGGGGCAGAGGGGGAGAGAGAGAATCCCAAGCAGACTCCACACTGTTAGCGTAGAGTCCAATGTGGGGCTCAAACCCATGAACTGTGAGATCATGAGCTGAGCTGAAATCAGATACTTAACTGACTGAGCCACCCAGGTGCCCCAAAATAAAAAACTTTTTAATAAATGGTGATAGAATAGCAATATACGTATAGTTTAATATTTCTTTTATTTTTCCTTTTTGATGCTGTAAACATTTTAAAATTAAGATATGCTATTAATCGGCAACCTTTAGATCTCTTTTTTTCTTTTCTTTTTTTTTTAGTAAATAAATTATATGGATCTTTACAATGGTATCATCTGTGATATACCTATCCTAAACATAATATGGAAACAAATATTCCAGAGAATTCAGAACACTAAATAATGTTACTATTTGAATATGTTCTTTTTCTGTATGTCCCTAGACTCTAAATTTGCATGTAAAACTTTTAAAAAAATGTTTACGACTCCAATTTCAAAACAAATTAACGCAGAAGTAAATTTGGTAAACTAAAGTTAACAGAAACATTTAAAACAATTCCGCGGAGTAAAAACAATTGTTGAAATGCTTTAAGTAACCATCACAAAACGAAATATTTAAAATTTATCATAAATCTATACTCCTACACCTTTGGGTCAAAGAACCCAAAGAACAAGATTATATGCCTAGCCAGCATTGTGAAATGGACCCATTCAGTCTGGAAGCAAGTAGGATAGTTTTAAGCCTCGGGCCCTTCAGCATGAATTGCAAGAACTTTCATAACTCTAAAGGGTACATCAAAGGTTCATTAAAGTATCATTAGAACACCTTGTAAAACCACTAAACAGCACATATGTCTTCCCTGGCTAATCAAAACTGAAAAGAATCACACATTCATGTGGAAATGGTGCTACAATTAGTACTGTGGAGAAGTGACTAATATACATACATATATAAGTATCTCCAAAGTGGGAGGCATTTTTTTTGTGGCTCAATACATACATGTTAGCTCAAATAGTGGTTACACTCAAGTTTAGCAGATTCTGTGAGTTTGTATCTTGTTACCATGATTAGGTATCAGACATCTGTTCTCTTGAATCACAGGGAGCCTGCCTGTCTCAGTCAGAGAGGAAATTCACTGTTCTGCTCTGCTTTGACTGGGCAGGAGGAAGGGGAGCTATTAAGAACTAAGTTCCCAGCCTGCTATTTTTTTAAGTGATCAGAAAAAATTAATACCAAGGCTTAAAAAAAAAATCCTGAGTATGTAACAGCTCAAAAAGGCATTATTAAAACTCTCACACTTTTACAGAAAGACAACGGCAGTGTCCCCACAAATCAACCAATTTTTCAATTAAAGAGGAATCTTGGTGTAGTAGAAACTGGAGGAATGAGGAAGAATCAAGAACTACTTTCTAGACCCTGCTGGGGTAGCGTAATTCACTCCAGCTCTTCACCAGAAAACTGACAATGATTAGATCTCTGAGGATTCAAAACCTGCCTCTTCCTAAATTGACGATTAGCTACCATAACTTAAAATGGTATGCAGGAGAGGAACAGAATAGCTTCAGGCCACAATTCTGAGGACGCTGTAAGTGTCTTGGTTAAGAATTTGACAGAAGTGCAAAGAAAGGGGGGCGGCCCGCCTTGCTGGCCAAAAGTGACTTAAAACTTTGCTGGATTTGTCACCTGATTTGTATCCACAACCACTTGTATAAGACCATCCTATGGGATTAAGGTGGTTAAACAAAAATCAAGCCCCGCAGCCCAAGGGCACGCCAGCCAGGGTGCACCCTGGGGAGGGGGGGGCGGTGGCGTTGAAAGGTCAGCCAGAGCTGTAAGCCTAGGAATCGCAGGGATAGGTGCCGGGTCGCCCTTGGGGTTGGGCCCTCCAATTGTCCTCGGAGCCCTAACTCTAAAGAGCACGCCCCGGAGCCAAATTCCCCTCCCTTACCCCAAACTCTTCCCATCCCTTAAGTCTCAAAAAAGACGCTGAACGCCATTCATCTGGATCCCGGGCGGGGGGTAAGCACTAGGGAGGAAGCACTAGGTGTGCGAGAGGTAGCCGCAGAAGAGACCAGGCCTTGGGACCAGCCAAAATTTGGGGTTTTAAGCCCGGACCCAACCGCAGTACCGCCCGTGAAAACACCTCTCCTGCCCTCAGGGCGCGAGAAGCCGGCAGCCAGAGGAGGGACGAGGGAAGAAGGCGCAAGGTCCTTACCCACTGCAAGGCTGGCCACTGCCGGGCGCTGCCGGCGGCTCCAATACCGGAGGCCGGAGGCGGCTCCACGGAGCCGTAAGGAGGCTGCCATGCTGCCCCCGCCCCGCCTCCCCGCTGTGACCTCCGCGACTCCCGGCTCGCCCACTGATTGCGAGTGTGCGCCGCGGAGCGGGCGGGATCCGCGGCGGCGTGGGGCCGCGCGCGCACGCGCTCTGCAGTTCGGAGTCGGCACCCACCGGCGAGGGGAGGAGCGCGACGCCGAGAGGCGCGGCCCGGCGAGCCAGGGGTCGTCAGTCCCCTTATGGACGGGGGGTCAGACCAATCAGGTTCTCAGGACCCCGCTCTTCGCTAACCACCAATAGAAAGCCTTTTCGAACCCCACCCACATCAAGGGCCTGGCCCCGCCCCCAAGCTGCTCCCTCTTCTGCGGACTGCGGGCGCGAGTCTCCTTGTTTATCAAAATGCAGTGGGTGTGTGGGAGGCGGTGGCTGCCACTCACTGCCGCCTCCAACGAGCTCTTGACACCCCCCCCAGAACCGCCCCCTCGGAGGGTGTAACTGCGTATGTTGCCTCCCCTGAGACGCGGACAAAATATTAATTCTCAGCAGCTGCTGCAAGGTTTAGGCAAGAGCAGGAATTCCTAGCTTTTCTAAGTATAGGGACCCATTTTTAACTTCGGTAATTTGTGGATCTCCTGATGTTAATATTTGTATTTTTAGCGCCTGTTCGTCGAGAAACAACAGAAATCTACCATAAATGTAATAACTTTTAAATTACCTTCATTTTATTTAACACAACAGTTTCTCCATAAATTTGAAAAATTGTAGGAAAACAAGTTGGTAACATTGTTCTCTTTGAAGGGTAGAATTACTAGGAACTTGCACTCTCTATTCCAGTATGTGTTTCTCTAATGTTTGAAAATTCTGCATTTCAGAAGCAAAACCTAAGGGTAAATGAGAATCCAGAAAATTGTCTAAATGTATGTGTGTCAGAGAGAGATTTATTCATTCTTCTGTCTGTGTTTGGTGTACAAAGTTGAATCTCTGAACCCTTTGGCAATAATTGGAGGGCTTTCCATCTGCACTGACTCCAGGAAAGGGTTGTGAGACTGTAAAGCAAGACTTGCAACCTTTGCTGGAAAGGTAGTACAGAAAGAAAAATAGTGAAGAGTGGCTAGGAGACTAGAAATCCCAGCGTGTCCACCCCGGCCCCACTCTAAATTCATTCTACTTAATCATTTGCCTAGATTGTGCTCACCCAACCTTTTAATCTAAGTCGCAGAATCAACAGAGTTGATTTTGACCTTCATATTTGCTTCTGTCCAAAGCAAAGAGTTGGAAGTACCTACATGAAAAGGAAAGGAGTTGAATAATTTCCAAGCAGGTTCTGTCAATGTTTCCAGGAACTGGTACAGAGTGCAAGGTTCAGGTTTGTAGCTGGTAGGAGAACAGTTTCCCTTCTTTGGCTGTCTCTCCTCCCCAACCCTCTACCGAACACCAACCAAAAAGAGGAGGAAGAAAGGGGGAAAGATCATTCCAGCTACAGGGACCGTCTCCTAAATTTGGGCTCCCGCCCAAATCTATTTATTGGTTTCTGAGCATGTCCTACCAGATGCTCTCTTCCCAGTTTACTTAGGTTTTAGCTGGGATAAACCTCCTGCAACCAATAAATGAAGCCCTCCGGATTTCTACAATTACTGCTGAAATGTGCTCTGCCTTTCAACCATGTCAACCTACATAGCAGAGCTATTTGCAACACAGGACAACCTATCGATTGATCTCCAGCTCCTAAAGTTTATATCCCAGTCCTCTTGAGATTTTATATCCAATCAGATTGTTTTTGTCGTTTTTATTGTGAGCTACTGTTTTTTGTTTCTCTAGGTTGTTTATAGGGATCTTTTCTTGAAAATGAGTATTTCTTTATACAAGGGTGTCTCCTCTGAACAGCATTTTGCTAGGGAGAGGGGGGAAGGGGCTCAGAAAGAAGAGCAGGCAGAACTAAAGCTGGGCAGGAGATCTCTTTAACTCATGCTTTCTTTAAAAAAAAAAAAAAAACACTAATGTGATGGCTTTGAAAAGGAAATGAGTGCATTGAAAATTTGACTCTTTTTTTGTCAACCAGAACCAAGGGATAAGTCATAGTTACTCTATATCCCTACATCATGTGGTTCAGTATCTCCTCCCAGAAACCCTAGACTGATTCATAAATTAAGGCTCTGAGATTTTCAAAGACATTTATAATAAGCATTATGATTTTTAAGTAATTATTATCTGAAGGTGCTGCAGATATTATTGTATTTGCAAAGGCAGTTCTTGCCCATGGCTGGCTTTATTTGATTGCCTTCCTGATATCTTTGTTTGAAGGGCATTGCAACTTCTCCCTAGATCTCTGGCACGTAGTTTTGTTTGAAATTGTGTTTCAATATATTACAGGCTCTTCGCTTCTGCTTCTGGGAAGATGGATTAAGTCTATTTTTCTTTATGTCTCTGAAAGAGTATGACTAAAAATTCTGCACATTATATATAAAACTCTGAAAAGTGGAGGAAAAACAACATACTAGCTAGGGACCTCAGGACCCAAAGAGGAACACAGAGGTAAGTTCCTGGGTTTTTGTTTAGCCTTATGCTCCCATACTGGGTGCTAGAGAAGCCAAAACCTAGAACCCTGGGTGGCTCCTTTGGTGAAGCATCCAACTCTTGATCTCAGCTCAGATCTTGACCTCAAGGTTGTAAGTTCAAGCCCTGTGTAGGCTCCACGCAAAGTGTGAAGCCTACTTAAAAAACAAACAAACAAACAAAAACCTAGAAACCTGAAAATGCCAAGAGGCACAGACGGAACTGCCCCAGTAAAAGGCTACTCTCTTTAGGCAAAGGATGAGAAAGGGGCAGCCTACCAAGACTTTAGAAAATAACTACTCTGCTGTAGACAAACACCACACAGTCAAAACCTATGACCCCCACCCATTCCTACAAAGGTCAAGCGAGGAGCCTAGACTTGCACACTCTAAGGGCAATAATGAAACACACCAACATTTGAACACCCCAATACCCCTATACCTCAATCCCACTGGTATGGGACCAGAGATGGCCAAGTAGAGAGCCAGGACTTATATCCCCACTGCTGAATTATCACGAGTACCCCTCCACACACACATCCCCATCCGTTTCCTCCCAGCGCCATTGGAGACCACATGGGGAGCCTGGAATTCCACCCCTACCTGACAGTAATGAGACACTCCTCCTCCTCCCTGCTGAGATGGAGTCAGCAGAGAAGCCTAGTGGAGAGTCCAGAGTCAGGACTTTCACCACTGTCCCCTGTAAGCAGGCCAAGCATCCCCACTATGGTGCCGGTGGAGGCCGCATAGGGATCAGTAATGAAGCCTTCCTCCCCCTCCCACTAGGGAAGTATCAGTGGAAGCCTAGTGGGGAGTTGAATTCCTACCCCGGCCCACCAATAATGAAGAGTCCCACCCCTACTCCATCAACGTCTACATGGGCAGAATAGGGAACCTACACTTCTACCCTTCCCTGGCATTGGCAAAGACAAGGGCCCCTCTATTCCTTTGCCAGGGCAGTTTCAGGAGAAGCCAGCTAAACAGGTGGTTTAAATAAGATACAAAGTAAAATAATACCAAACATCCATATTTCTGTTGAAATTCATCCTACCAAGAACTAGGAATATCTCAAACTGAATTTAAAAAAAAATATGTCAATATACCCTATGTCAATTATAACAAAAAGAATAATTGAGATTTTTGGCTTTGCTTTGTTTGGTTTTGTTTAAAGATAGACTTACCGGAGGCCCACAACATAATTTTGGTAGCCTTCAATCACTCTGATATTTCCCATCCAGATGACTTCTACGTCTGGCCCAATTCATCTGTAAAGAGTATAATAAGTGGTTTGCAATCCCAAATGCATGTTACACTGTTTCCAAAATACCAAAGCTCAGTCCCTGTCCACAAGAACTGAGTAGTTCTGGGGTAAGTTTCTGAAGTGAGTCCTAGAGCATTTGAATTTGTTTTTAATTTCTTCAAATTATGCTGCTGTACAGTGAATATTGAGAGCCATAGCCAGAGTAACACTAAGGCATAAAAGATGCTCAGGAAGTAATCAGGCCGGCAGCGACCGTGGGCATAGAGAAAAAAAAGACAGGTAGGAAATACATCTGGAAGACAAAACTGTTATTGCCAGTTACTTCCGGAAGTTGAAGCACGCTTGAAAGAGAAATATTCTAGGTGGAACCCTAGGTTTTCGGGCTGGGCGACCAAATAGTTGAAAGTGGCATTGCCCAATGTGGGGAGCCGGGTTATGTTGAGTTTGAGGTAGATGTGTCCAGGGGCAAGTGGCCACGTGGTGAATCCAAGGGAGAGATACATATTTGGAAGTTATGGGCTAATAGATGGTAACACAGGTCACGGGTGTGGATGGGACCATTATGAACATTTCGTTTTTAATTTTTTCATTATGAATGTTTTAAAGGAGCATGGTTGGGGTGCCTGTCTGGCTCAGTCAGTAGAGCATGCAACTCTTGATCTCTGGGTCGGGAATTCGAGCCCCATGTCATGGGTATAGAGTGAACTTAAAAAAATATATCTTTTCACATTAAAAAAATAAAGGAACACCGTAAGAAGAATTCAAGCTTATGAAAACAGAGGGAGGGGCCAGAGGAGGAGAAAAACAGGGAGCAATATCAAAGAAAAGTCAAAGCAGGAGAAAAGTTCGAGAAAGGAGTATTTCACAGTGCCAGCTCTTAGCAAGTTCGTGGTAAGATAAGTGCAAAGAGAAGTCTTCGCAGGCTTTTGCAACCAAGAGTTAGTGTTGGCTTTCCTAAGGGAGAGCAGATGTAGTGAAACCGTGGAGCGAGATCACAGGACAGCAAGGAGAGAATGGCCGATGCAAAATGGAGAAATCAAGGCAGCGATGACTGTCCACTTTTTCAAAAACTTGGCCTGTGAAGGAAGGGAGAACTGAGAGGGAAGTAAATTCCCATGGAGGCTTTTATTTGTGTGTTTTCATTTTAAAGAGGAAAGACATTTGAGTATGTTTAAATGCTAAGAGGAGAAAGTAAAGACCCTGACTTGAAGGAGGGGATGCTGGTAAATAATAGTTTGGGGGTTATTACTGAGTAATCCCTGGGATTCTTCCTCTTTAATTAAAAAAAAAAAACCAAAAACCAAAAACCAAAAAAACCAGCTTTCCCATGTAGTTTCTGTGTAAGACCTATAGTCAAAAGAAGGCATGTAGAAAGCCTCAGTTAATGAAGCTCTGGATTTTCTTTCCAACAACAACCCTACAAACACAAGTATAGCAAGGTATAAGAACTTTTTTTTTTTAATGTTTATTTTTGAGAGAGACAGAGAGACAGACACAGCAGGAGTGGGACTCGAACTCATGGACTGCGGTATCATGACCAGAGCCAAAGCCGGACACTTAACCAACTGAGCCATCCAGGTGCCCCTAATAAATTTTAAAAATACAGATCAAGTCAGGAACAGGCATAACTTAAAAGGTGACTACTTGGCAACAAGGATTTTAGAGAAAGAAAAAATTACTCCCACCTCTTCTCTTGTTTTTGAGTCAGACTCCCTCTGTATATGGGTATACAGTACAGTATTAGAATTGATTACAATTCTAATCAGGGGGACAAACCAATTGCCAATTCTTGTTCGCTTATGGTTCCTGTTTTCTATTACCCGATGATATGAAAATGACCATGAGTTGAGCAGAAGCCTCAGTCTAATCAATGACTTTCTGCCCTAAGTACTCATCCCATAGGGAAATGAACCTTGTCATAGGGTAATATTCTGGGTGCTCATTCAGATCAAAAGTATAACTTTTGGTCAAGTATGTATTGAGAATACATTTATCCATTGTTCCAATTGTTTTCTAAGAAGCACTTAAAAAAAGCATACGTTCTGATCCATAGGCTGTAACCCTAGAAATCTACCAGAAAGAAATAATCACAGAAGGATATGTTCACAGAAGTGCTATTTATAAAAGGAGGGACAATAAAAATATACAAAAAGGAAGGACTAGACTAAACATATTCTGTTACATATATACCGTAGAACCCTCTCCCCCAATATCTGTTCTTCCTTTCTACCAGGATGATAGAATTTCTAGCTGGAGACGTGGCTAACTAGCATAAAAACTGAATTTCCCAGCTTTTGTTGCAGCTAGGTTTGGCAGTGTAACTAAGTTCCGGCATTGGGACATAAGCATAGTAGGAACCATCCTGAAGAAGAAGTTGGTATATCAAATTGTCCCTTCTTCCTTCATCCTATTGATTGGGACATAGATGTGACAGTCGGCGTGCTATCTTAGACCAGGAGCCCAAGGGCCATGCTGCAGAAGTGGCAGAGCAGAGATAAAAGTAGTGTCCAAGTGTACCTTAGTAGAGCATGGAGCAAAGCTGTCACACCAGCCTAGGTCTCCCTCTGCCAGACTTACATGAGAGAGAGAATTTAACTTCTGTCTTGTTAACTCATTGTTATTTTGTGGTTTGGATCACTCACAGACAAACCTAATTCTGCCTTATAAATACATGGACGTTTATGAAAACATGAATTAATTAATGTATTTATTTATTTATATGTTTATTTATTTTTGAGAGAGTATGAACAGGGGACGGGCAGAGAGAGAGAGGGTGACAGAGAATTCCAAGCGGGCTCCCCACTGTCAGCGCAAAGCCCAACATGAGGTTCGAACCCACAAACCGTGAGATCAGGGCCTGAGTCAAAGTTGGACACTCAAACGACTGAGCCAGGTGCCCCTATGAAAACATTTAAAATATCATTTCTTAAAAATTTTTAGTAGTATAGGAAAATTCCCATAATATAATGTTAAGTGAAAAAAAATCAAGATACAAAACTGTTCTTGTAATATTTTGCAATTTTGTATTGCATTAAGTGTATATATATCTATATCTATATCTATCTATATATATACATATATATATGCATAGGAAAAAAATAGGATTAAAGAGATTTTTTTCTTCTTTGTTTTCTTCACCTTTCCAACCTCACCATCCACCAAAATCAATTCCAGATGAACAAAAGACTTATGTGTGGAAGGAAAACTTTAAAGCTATTCGAAGAAAATGTAGAAGAGTATCTTTGAAATAAGGAAGAATTTTTTTTTGTTTGTGTTTGTTTTTGTTTTTGTTTTTTAATTTTTATTTAATTATCTTTTTAAATTTACATCCAAGTTAGTTAGCATATAGGGCAACAATTGATTTCAAGAGTAGATTCCTTAATTCCCCTTACTCATTTAGCCCATCCCCCCTCCCACAACCCTCTGTCTGTTCTCCATATGTAAGAGTGTCTTATGTTTTGGGCCCCCTCCCTGTTTTTATATTATTTTTGCCTCCCTTCCCTTACGTTCATCTGTTTTGTATCTTAAAGTCCTCATATGAGTAAAGTCATATGATATTTGTCTTTCTCTGACTGACTAATTTTGCTTAGCATGATACCCTCTAGTTCTATCCACGTAGTTGCAAATCTTTTTTTTTTTTTCCATGTTTATTTATGTTTGAAAGAGGCAGAGAGTACGAACAGGGAAGGGGGGGTGGACAGAGGATCCAAAGCCGGCTCTGCACTGACAGCAGCAAACCCGATGCAAGGCTCAAACTTATGAACTATGAGATCATAACCTAACCAAAGTCTGATGCTCAACCAACTGAGCCACAGGAGGAATTTTTTTAACAAGTCACAAAGGCACAAACAAAAAATGTATTAATATATTCAATAGCATTATAACTAAGAACATATGGTCATCAAAATATAATAAAAAATAAAGAAGCCACTGGGAAAAGAGGTTTGCAACACATAAAACCATCAAAGAATCAGTATCCATAACATAAATATATTTAAAGAAATTTTTATTTTTAAGTAGTCTCTGTACCCAACGTGGGGCTCAAACTCACAGACCCAAAAAGATCAAGAGTCGTTTGCTACACCAACTGAGCCAAGTCAGACACCTCACCACAGTATATTTTTAAAATCCTACAAATCAACGTGAAACACGTAAACAACCAATAGAAAAAAAGCGAAAGATAAAAACAGGCATCTTATTAATAATCATAAGATGCATATCAAAATCACAATGAAGAGGTGGAGGAACCAGAACAGATAGAAGGAGTATACATTAGGTCAACAACATTGGGAAATTCTTTGTCATTAATGGTAAAGTTGCCTAAACTCTCTTAAATATTCAGTTTAGTGAAATGCATCTACATGTTCATCAGGAGTCCTGTGCAGAAAAGATCATAATACTGTTGTTCCAGTGGCAAAAAACTGGAAACAATCCAAATAAAATACATAGTGGTATATGCATAAAATGGAATGTCATTTTAGCAGTGAGAATGAATCCAAATCATTGCTCTCATTAACATGCATGACCTTCAAAAATAATGTTGAGTGAGTTGCAAAAGAAAAAATACTCTTTTAGTTTTGTTTTTTTTTTAGGTAGGCTTCACGCCCAGCACGAATCCCAACCCAGGGCTTGAACTCACAACCCTGAGATTAAGACCTGAGCTGAGATCAGGAGTCTAACATTTAACCAACTGAGCCACCCAGGCACCCCAAAAGAAAAAAATAGAGCTCAAATAGGCAGAACAAAAAGTATTTCTTTGTACGATTACATACACGTGTAGTAAAACAATGTTAAAGTAAGAGAATGATTAACAACAATTTTGATGTAGAGGTTACCTCTGATTGGGAGAAAGGGGAGGCAGGAAGAGGCACATTAGGAATTAGGAATTAGATTAGGAAGAGGCACACGGGAACCTGCAAAGCTATTAGCAAAATGCTGTCTCTTCTTTATAAGTTTATTTACTTATTTCGAGAGAAAGAACAAGTCAGGAGCTATCTACTATCAGCACAGAACCTGACTTGGGACTTGACGCAGGAACCACAAGATCATGACCTGAGCCAAAGTCAGATGCTTCATCGACTGAGTCACCTCGGTGCCTCAGGGAAATTCTGTTTCTTAAACTTTGTGATAGATACTAGCAATCATTTTATTCTTCTTTAAATAATAATGTCATTATTAAACATGTACATATCATACAGTCTTGTAGGTATATTTTATCATTTAAAAGAGTTCTATAAAAGGAACAACTCGGAGCTAATTTTTTAAAACTAAGCACATACCCCTAGTGTGCCCACGAATGTAAATTTGTTAAGGTTAGGACACACTTCATGGGGAGCATTTACAGGTTCGGACAAATTATTCAAAGAAATCGAGATGTTTTGTATATTCTTGGTCACAGAGCATGACAATGAGCAGGACTTCCGAGTCTCCTTTGCAGCTAAATACGGCTATGTGACTCGATTTGGGCTAACAGGCTGTGAGCCAAAGTGCCGTGTGCCACTTCCAAGTCTTTTATTAAGTTGGACCTCCTTGCCCTAGACATTGTCTTTCTCATTCCCCCATGTATTGAGTTTCAACCATGTGGTTGAAGATAATACTCAGCGAGTGATGGAAAACCCTGGGTCTCTAACGAAACCTGGGCCTCTGCTCTTCTGGACTGGGATTACATGGACAGCCTTGAACCTTTTACCTAAACTATTTATTTAAGTCCATAAGCCCTGAAATCTTTTTTTGAGGCAGCAAGTTGTCCCTTGATTAATAAAGTCATCGTCCTTCTTTATGTGTTCCTTGTAAACATCAGTAAGTAAGGCATGACTCTGAAAACAGAACAGCGCACATGTGGTATTATCATGGGGAAGATCGGCTTCCTCCACACCTTAGAAATTTCATTTTCTCACTTCCCAGGAGTTCCAGGCCCTGACACGCGGGGACGAGTTGGCTAGAAACTACAAGAAACCAAAGTTGACACCGGAATGCAAATTGATTAATTTACTAGGTAAATTAAAAGAGCAACACCTGTGTAGGTGTAATTAGCACCATCCATCCCCCTACAATCAGGCTACCTGGAAAGCTAATTCATTAGAAGCTGTTTCAGTGACTTGCCAGACAATTGTAAAGTTCATGTGGTAAACTCATTCTCTCCCCGGAGGGAGACCTGAATGGAACTTAGAAGGTTGCTTCGTGAGCATAAAATCAAAACAAGAGGAAACAGATGAGTTACATGGATAGTGATTATTCTTTTATCGTGGAAACTGGAGTGGCAGGATCAAAATCAAAGTCTAAAATATCCTATCTACATCTTCACGCCTGAAACGGTATTGCAGCTGGGAGCAAAAACAGGTCAAAGGCAAAAGGTAAGGCTTCCTTTTCCTGACCCTAACCTTAACCTCAACTCCAACCCCACCCCAACCCCAACCCTAATCCTAACCCCAACCCTAACCCTTCCTTTTCCCCGGACAATGGACACAACCAACGTTTGCCTCTGTGACTTTTTTTTTTTTATTCCAAGCACTGGTCCAAGAGAACGTTTGCCTGTCTTTAATGAGATTTTCACCTGTTTGGAGAAAAAAGAAAAACATATCTCCCTAGATAGTAGACTTTCTGGGAAGAGCTGCCTTTGGTCTGAGAATATGCTATTTGTTATTTTTTGGTGGTGAACATCTTTTCTCTTATGACATGATGGTGGTAGTAGATGTTGGATATTTTTCATGTGAGTCTTTGGTAAGCTGAGAATTTGGCAGTACTTCATCAGGTTCTCCAATTTTTTTTAACGTTTTTTTTTTTTTTTAATTTATTCTTAAGAGATATAGAGACAGAGCGTGAGCAGGAGGAGGGCAGAGAGAGAGGGAGATACAGAATCCGAAGCAGGCTCTAGGCTCTGATGAGCCGTCAGCACAGAGCCCGATGTGGGGCTCGAACTCACAGACCGTGAGATCATGACCTGAGCTGAAGTCGGCCGCTTAACCAACTGAGCCACCCAGGCGCCCCTCCAATTTTTTTTTTAAAGAGTCATAAAACAGGGTGCCTGGGTGGCCCAGTCGGTTAAGCATCCGACTTCAGCTCAGGTCATGATCTTGCAGTCTGTGAGTTTGAACTCAGAGCCTGGAGGCTGCTTTGGATTCTGTGTCTCCCTCTCTCTCTGCCCCTCCACCACTCGTGCTGTGTCTCTGTCTCTTTCTCTTTCAAAAAAAAAAAAAAGTAAAAAAAAGTAAAGGGTCATCAAACCTAAAGGCCTACTGTTGGGTCCTCCCACAGGTGAAGAGCCACTTCTTTTGACTGACACATTCTTAAGATATGATAATAACTTCAAACTAGTTACACTGAAGTTTTCTGAGCCTTCAAGCTATGCTTCGAGTGATCCATTTTTTTGTTTTATGGCTAAACTCATGGATTTTTTAATTTTATCTCCTTTATTAGTTATCAGGGCATATCATGATAGCCCTGCAGTATTTAGAACATCCTATGAATTCGCTTTCTAAGAACACAGTAATTATGTCTTATAACAGTAATAACATCTACATTTTTTTGAGTGTGTACCATATGCCAGGTACTATAAGTTTTTTACATGGATTAATTCAGGTTGTCCTTTTGACAACCATAGGAAGTAATTATAATTATTATTTGCATTTTAAGGTGAGATGATCAGAGCATAAAGAGGTCATTAACTTATCTAAGATCATACTGGACCTAGAACTCAAAACTCAAGCAATTTGATTTTAAAATCCATGCTCATTTTCTGTCTCAAAAAAATCAGGTCACCTTCTCATTAACAAATTAAACCCTGCTTTTTTTTTAATGTTTATATATTAAAAAATTTTTTAATGTTTATTATGGAGAAAGAGAGAGCATCATGAGCAGGGGAGGAACAGAGACAGAGGGAGAGAGAGAGAATCCCAAGCAGGCTCCATGTGGCTCAAACCCACAAACTGTGTGATCATGACCTGAGCTGAAATCTAGCCCGGACACCCAACTGACTGAGCCACCCAGGTGCCCCTAAACCCTGCTTTTCTGTGAGACAGAAAAACTGATGAGGACTCATAGGGCTTTGTTTAGTATATTTTTAAATCGTTGGTACTTAAAAAAATATTCAGTGCTATATCCAATCTACCCTATCCAGAAAAATACACAAATAACTTGCATTTTCTAGGGTAGAAAAATGAAAATACTTCTTAATAATTCCTTCCATCCTTTTTATTCTTCCATTTGTGAACATTTTGTCCCTAAAATAATTCCTGACTGCAGCTGTATCAAGAATGGTATTTCGGTGCACCTGGGTGTAGTCAGTGAAGCGTCCAATTCTTGGTTTCGGCTCAGGTCATGATCTCGCAGTTTTGTGAGTTTGAGCCCCTCGTCGGACTTTGCACTGGCAGCTCAGAGCTGGCTCGGGATTCTCCTTCTCCCTCTTTCTCTGCCCCTCTCCCACTCACACTGTCTCTGTCTCTCTCAAATAAATAAACTTAAAAAGAATGGTATTTCTTAGGACGTTCATTACAGCAAAAAGATACAAAGCAAAACTGCAAAGGTTAAAGGTACATGGGCAAAATCCAGAGGAAACCATGGGCAAGCTTCTAAGAATCCTCTCCCAATAGAGTCACATGGGACACCTTTAATTCCCCAGCAATGAGTTCTGATAACATATGTAAAATGTTGTCTACCAGGGAAGCTCATTAGAGACCCAGTGCCCAGAGTTTTTACTGAGGGCTGGTCACATAGGCACCTACTACCTAGCACAAAATTCTAGACTCCAGAAGGAGAGCAAGGTGTTCAGCATCAACCACATCATCAGTACAAGCACTTTAGATGCAGTGAGCCATTCTTCTTGGGGTGGTGAGAACCCTTCCCAAATCCAAGATCCCATGCACTCACCAAGGGCTGACCTTGTAAGGATACCTTTCAAAGGATAGCATTTGATCTGTGGAGTTGACTTTTTTGGATACCTAAGAAAGTACAAATAAAGGAGATCTGGTAGAATAGGTCTAAGGCCAAGTTCTTGAGGGAGAGCCAAGAGTCTGAATCTGGAGCTCCCAGATATATCGTCAAGTCCAAAGGTTCTGCGGCCAGACAGTGAATGAGAAAGAAGACCAAAGATGGGAAAGCAAGCAGGAACCAAATTGAATTAAAGCCCACTGATGGTTTTGATCAGAGGTGACAGATCCCAAGTGCTGTTGTGTCCCCAGGGTACCCCTCCCGGTGCACAGCTGAATCAACTGCTTAAACTATAGAGTCAAGTCTGGCAAATGCCCTCCAGATACCCCACACCGTGGCAAAGACACATCAGGGAAGAAAGCCTGAGGCTGGTCACTGAGTGTTTGTCTTCGAAAGCCAGTGCCATGCCAGTTTTTTGGGCCTCGCCTTTCCCATTGTTCCAACCTCTTTGGTACCAGGCAGAGTCTAAAGTTTCTACGGTATTTGACACATATCTAAGAAACCTTTCAGAGTGTCACAGAGGCTGACTTCTGTGGACAGTATTCCCATAACACAGAGCCAACTGTTCCTACATCTGTCCGTGCGTGTCAGAACTCTGGAAAAACTCTGACAGTAGTGTGATCTGGGAGAAAGGAAGTCCTCCCATGCAACTATAGCCAGTTATGTGTCCCAGCAGACAAAGCTTGGATCCAGGCCTCTCTGCTGCGCCAGGATGCAAACCGAGAGGGCCACTGGGACCCTTTCGAGAGAACTAATTTGACTCATTAGGGAATCTAGTAGTCCCATATGCAACATAACTTCTTTCATTAGTCAGACAAATAAAGGATACTCTTGACCAAAAGATAAGTCAGTGATTCCCAGGGAGCTCTTATTCCTTTTCCTGTCCCCTAAGCCTACTAGGGGATAGTGTCATGTAGTTTAATCATCAATTGTATCTTTTTTTTCCTGTGGGTCTATCTCAGGCGTAATGGGGGTACTGATAAAGATAATTTATGTGTCATCTGTTCCTGCTCATACTTGGCACTGAACACTCAACCATGCACCTGTGAGATGCACCTACAACCAGGTACCTGCAAACTATGGTGGAATAGACAGACCACCAAATGGTTTCCTTCCCCGCAGAACCCTTATGCTCGTAGCCCATACTTGTAAAGCATTTTAAATCCAGGTCCAAGTCGATTTCCCCTTACCCCTAAACTCATGGCCAACGATCCATGAACCAAGTGCTAGAATATTTCAGACTTAGGCCATCTTCTTTTTTTAATAGGCTATCTTCTTGAGGCTCCTGGGTGGCTCAGTTGGTTAAGTGTCCAACTTTGGCTTGGGTCATGATATCATGTTTCATGACTTCAAGCCCCACGTCAGGCTCTGTGTTAACAGCTCAAGAGCCTGGAACCTGCTTCAGATTCTGTGTGTCTGTCTGTCTGTCTCTCTCTCTCTCTCTCTCTCTCTCTCTGCCCCTCCCCCACTCACACTCTATCTCTCTCAAAACCAAATACATGTTTAAAACAATTAATAAAAAGAAAAAAAAAGAATTAGAAAAATAGGCCATCTTCTTAATAGAGGTGGCACCCCTCACTTTAAAAGTATTTTGAAGCTTTACAAAAATTTTTACAAGCATGTGGTAGAATTCGAACAATGTGAAAGGACAATCAAAGCAAATGTCCATCTCATTTCAGGTATTATCCACCTCTCTAGACTCAACCATGGACAAATTTCACACATGTGTACATGTATGTCCTTGTTTCTATTCAAACAGAAGCACAATATACACACTGTTCTAACATCTTGCTTTTTGTACTTTGGGCATCTTGGAGTTCATTTCAAATCATAAATACAGATTTATCTCATTCTTTAAAAATTTTTTAAAATATTTATTTGGAGAGAGAGAGGGTGCAAGCAGGGGAGCAGCAGAGAGAGAGGGAGACACAGAATCCGAGGCAGGCTCCAGGCTGTGAGTCATCGGCACAGAGCCCAAAGTAGGGCTCGAACCCACAAGCCTTGAGATCATGACCTGAGCTGAAGCTGGACGCCCAACTGAGCCACCCAGGCGCCCCTATCTCATTCTTTCTAAAGGCTACCTGATATTCTATCGTATGGATGCACCACAATTCATTTAACTAATTCTAATTTTTTGCCACTATGAATAATGATGAAATGAACATCCTTAAATTTACGTATTTGAATAAAGGTGTGTGAATACACATCTGAGGATGATTTCCTAGAAACGTAATAAGAGGGTCACAAAGCATATACACTTTATAATTTAATGGTTATTGTCAAATTGGTAGAACCTCTTGACAAGGGTTTTTGGCAGTAGCCATTAAAATAAAAGATGCATACACCTGTTTTTTACACGGCAGAAAATTTATTGTCTGTAGATTTGCCTCATCCTCCCATTCCTGTTGTGATTCGACAGCCTCCCCAAACTGACAGGACCAGAGAAACATGGGCACTTTGTCTCAGCAGGATTTGGAAACCATTAAGGCCCTAGTTCTCTTGACTTGGAAATCATTGCCAGTGAGGTCCTTCCACAGCATGCCTCAGGCCTCTCTGCTCAAGGAAAAATAGCCCCCCGTTTCTACAGGACTCTTGAGGTCTTCTGTTCTTCTGCAGCCTGGCACTGGGAGCTGTGCCATTGGAAATAGCGGTAGATGGGCACTGCAGAGGTGGCCCCCATGGACAGCGAAGGGCCTCGTGGAGGTAAATAAGGTCTTGTAGCCAGTGTCAGCTAGTTGCTTGGCAGTTGGCATGTTGTCCCCCCCTCCCCAGGACTCAGCTCCCCACATGAGAGGGCACCACATACCCAACACAGCACAAATCCACTCCACTGAGCCAGATACATACATGTATGTATATAAATTCAAGTTAGTTAACATATAGCGTAAAAATGATTTCAGGAACAGAATTTAGTGATTCATTGCTCACATGTAACAGCCAGAGCTCTTCCCAACAGTGCCCTCCTTAATGTCCCCACCCATTTAGCCTATCCCCCCTCCCAACACCCCCTAGATTTCCTAGAAACGCCCACCCCCACCGGCAACCTTCAGTTTGTTCTCTGTATTTAAGTCTCTTATGGTTTGTCTCTCTCTCTGTTTTTATATTATTTTTGCTTCCCTTCCCCTATATTCATCTGTTTTGCTTCTTAAATTCCACATATGAGTGAAATCATATATTTGTCTTTCTCTGACTGACTTATGTAATATACTCTGTTTCCATCCACATTGTTGCAAATGGCAAGATTTCGTTCTTTTTGATCACCATGTATTATTCCATTGTATATATGTATACCACATCTTCTTTACCCATTCATCAGTCGATGAATATTTGGGCTCTTTCCCATACTTTGGCTATTGTTGATAGGATGCATACACTTTTTAAACATCAGAGTCAAATGGATGGTTTTTCCTTATCCTCTTCCATTAAAATAAGAGATATATGCACTTTTTATATCATAGTCAAATAGATTCTTTTTCCTTATACTACTCCAGTTGCTCAAAATTATACCATATTTTAGATTGATTAATGGACTGCAGCTTTACTTGAGTTTTGTTTGTTTTCCTGGAGTTTCTAATTGCCTCTCTTTCTATTTTTTTTTTCCTTTCAGAAATGGAACATGCCTTCTGTACTACATCCAAATAGTTTCCAACACTTTATTTATTCTATGTGTAGCATAGAATTTATTCCTTTCTTATTATAGATTTTTTTTTTAGTGTCCACTGAATACTTGCTCTAATTTGGAAAGATTTATTTCTAGACCTACAGCATTAGCAGTCATTTGGGATTTCTGTTGACTGAAGACTGGATAGTTCCATGTTTTCTGTATTCCAGGTCATTTTCTTTCTGATTTCTCTCCTTTTTTTTCCCTTAGGTACAACAAGTAACTTTCCACGAAAGGGACCTCTGAGTCCTTGAATATCTTTATCTCGTTTTATTGCTTACTTGACAGTTTGACTCCAAGTTTATAACTCCAGAACATCTCTGAGATTCTACTAGACAGATCTATTCCTCCTGCCACTGGTTGTATCTGGGTGTGGCTTCCTTCCCTCTGTTTAATCCATTACATAGTTCCATCTCTTTTCTGACTTCCATAAATTAACAAAACAAAACAAAACAAAACCGTCATCTGTCGGTGATCCTCATCCTATTCTCTTCATTCTTGTGATTGTATTTCCTTTTTTGATTTTTCTTCCTTTACTATCATATTACTTGCCTCCAGATCAAACAGTGCAGTGTGCCGTACAAATGGGAAGCCTCTCCCTAATCCTTCTGATTTTTTAGAGCCTCAAAATAATTGTGTTGGAAAGAAAAATAATAATTGCGTTGGTTGTCATCATGGACATGGATTCACCTGTCTACTTTTTCCATGAAAAAGTAGTCCATGGTGAGATCTACCCACTGATGTAGTCCTATAAAGTCGAACTATATGGATGGGAATAAAATGTCACCTTTTGGAAATACTAAGCACTTAGCATTTCAAAATTGTTTCAAAGTATTACCATAGGGGCATCTGGGTGGTTCAATCCGTTATGTGTTCAGCTTCGGCTCAGGTCATGATCTCGCAGTTTGTGAGTCTGAGCTCCGCATTGGGCTCTGCGCAGACGGTGCGGAGCCTGCTTGGGATTCTCTCTGTCTCCCTCTCTCTCTGGCCTTCTCCTGCTCTCGCACTCTGTCTCTTTCTCTCTCAAATAAATAAACTTAAAAAAAATTAAGTATGATCATAAACATCATAGGAATCCACTTGCCTACTTATTATCAACACATTAAAGGAAATAACTGAATGAGAATTTCTGTTAAGTATTAGTAACAGCCTGAACTTTTTGTAGCATTGTCAGAATAGGACTCGGGATGAGGTCATACTAGTCTGGAACTAAGTGAGTGGAATGAAATGATGCATTATTTATATTTTGTTATTATTAGCAATACATTATAAATATGTATCCTATAAGCAGTGGTGGGCTATTAAATATTTAACAGCCAACTCTTCAGGGGTAAAAAAAAAGTATATATAAATATATGTTTATTATAAATTTGTATAATATAAACGATGCATGGCATACAATTTATAAATAACAATAAAATTATAAACAACAAAACTTTTATTGTAATTTCCATATAATCAATGGACTCGTAGAGAATGCTTTTGTTGATTTTTGTTATCTGTAGCCAACATAAGGTTACGGTTGGACTAGGAGCTGACAAATGGAGTTGCCTCTCAGTCTGCTCTTTTCCTAGTAAATCTATTGTCATTAGATCTGACCTATGTCGTCAATTTCTCAAGAGAGATTTGCTTAACAACTAACTTGTGAAAGGGTTGCAAATTTAACAATCGGTCCTCATGAATTGGCACAAGCGAACTCCAGTATACCACTACTTATAACCTCCACTTCTCTGACCTAGGGATCAAAATGAGGACCCATCTACGTTTGTTATCTAAATAATGCTTCTTTGATATTGGGAAAATATCTTTCTTCTCTGTAATCCCTGCTCTCTAACATTTCCCCACCTCCTACCAAAAGAAATCCGTACCTCGGGGCGCCTGGGTGGCTCAGTCGGTTAGCGGTTAGCGGCTGAAAGCTCAGGTCATGATCTCGCGGTTTGCGAGTTCGAGCCCCACGTCGGGGTCTGTGCTGATGGCTCAGAGCCTGAAGCCTGCTTCAGATTCTGCATCTGCCTCTCTCTCTCTCTCTCTCTGCCATTCCCCTGCTCACGCTCTGTCTCTCAGAAAAGTAAATAAATGTTAAAAAAAAAAAAAAAAAAAGAAAAGAAATCCATATCTCAGGGACTGGGTGGCTAGCCCTACTTAGTGACCTCCCGAAAACCAGAAATTCAACTGATCAATCAAGGTGGCATATTGGGCTCGGGCTAGGCTGTTGCTGGTGTCACAGCCACATGGTGGCACTATTGAAACACAGGTATCACGGCTGCCTCAGTACCCCCTCCACACACCCATCCCATCCCCCAGCTTGCTCCCAGCCTTGCAAAACTTGACAGTGAACCAGCCTACATCTCCTCTAAAAGCCTAGCAGCCCTCTCCCCTTGCAGACATAGTTCCCTTCTGTACAGGAAATGCCATCAATGCAAGCAAGCCCATTGGCATGCTGCTCGCCTAAAAGTGACATGACAGGACTTTCCTGTTTCATCTTTCCCAGCCACTTCTACTTGTTGACCACTGGTTTTTAGACTCTGTCATCTATATGTCACTGGGATCCTCCCTGTCTGAGATTTACCTGTGATGTAAGTAAATATTTGAATTCCAGGCCAGGGCCTGGGAAAGCTCATACCCTTTTTATAAATTGTATGTCCTTACTTACTTGTGTTTTTCTACCTTTCACTGTCTACTGTATACCCACGTAGCCTGTTAGGTTCTGGTTTATATTAGACCCCAGTGGAAAAACTCGATTCTTTATCATCTTCTGTAAAAAAAAAAATTCAACAAAACTCAGCACTTCTGTATTTGGGCAAGTTCATCGAAGTGATCCCAATTTATATTTCTTTTTTTTTTTAATTTTTTAACGTTTATTTGTTTTTGAGAAACATAGAGACAGAACATGAGCAGGGGAAGGGCAGAGAGAGGGAGATACAGAATCTGAAGCAGGCTCCAGGCTCTGAGCCGTCAGCACAGAGCCCAACGCGGGGCTCGAACTCACAGACGTCAGATCATGACCTGAGCTGAAGTCGGCCACTTAACCAACTGATCCACCCAGGCGCCCCCCCCAATTTATATTTCTATGAAGTGGCCCACCAAGGGCATGTGCCTACCATGGACCAATGTATAGTCAGGAGGATGGGATCGTGTAACTGACTAGACATATGCCACATGCCAACTTCTATGATGGAGGAGTGTAAGTGGCCGCCCAGAACTGTGAGAAGTGAGGGAAATGGGAATTCCCTCCAGAGGAAATGGGGCAATAGTACCCAAAGAGGAAAGACAGAGTGCTGAGAAAAACGAAAGCAGCAAACGTCCACTACCAGTAGAGATCTGGCCTTCAGGACTAGTTCTCTCTTTTTGGACTTCTTTCCAATTCCTGGAGAATGACCGGGAAAGCTAACACTCTGTGGGAAAGAATCGTAAAATGAAAACTTACTTAACATAGAGTAATCCTGAAGGATGTCCTTTGAAGCATTCCTTTGACACATTAGCCTTTCTTTTATTACGTTTAAATTTTTGTACCATTGGTATCCTCTAAGTGGGGCACAATTTTTGCATTCTTTCAAGCCTTCTGACCTGTGGCATTGCTTTAAGTTCTCACTTAACATGGAATAACTCAGCACCTTCAGTAGAAACATCAAGTCAGAAGATGTCTCACGCTGCTTAGGCAGAGGTAAAAAATAAGAATTAAATAATCTCACTGCTGTTTCCTCACTGCCACCATTCTAGCTTTATCATGTTGTGTCTTAAGGGCTTTTTCAGCTCTAGAAATTCTGTATCCAAATAGGAGACTTAGGCGTTGGAATGCAAACTATTCTGACAATGGGAAGCATTAAAGTAGTTCCCTTTGTCCTACTGAGTTTCTGGAATGTCTACTGCTGTTTGAGTGTCTCGCCACTGAAAGGCTACCTTGTAGGTTCTATCTTTGTAGCACAGACACTTGTCTTCCAAAACGGGCTTAGTGCAGCAGACTGCACATGGGGTACTCATACTCCTGGCATAGATGAAGATTCTCCTTTTAAAAACGCATGGCCAGCCGCCTGGGTGGCTCAGTCGTTGAGAGTCCCACTCTTGGTTTTGGCTCAGGTCATGGTCTCATGGTCTCATGGGTTGTGGTCGGTGTGGAGCTCTGCACTGACAGCACAGAGCCTGTTTGGGATCCTCGGTCTCCCTCTCCCTCTGCCCTTCCTTCCACCACTTGCGCTGTCTCTGTTTCTTTCAAAAATAAAAAACTTACACGCGCACACACACACACACACACACACACACACACACACACCACATGGGGCACCTGGGCGGCTCAAACAGTTAAGCATCTGGCTCTTGATTTCAGCTCAGGTCATGATCTCATGGTTTTGAGATCCACCAAGAGTCCTGCGTCAAGCTCTGAGCTGGGTGCTGGGGGTGGAGCCTTGCTTAAGATTTTCTCTCCCTCTCCTTTTGCCCTTCCCCCGCCCTCTCTTCCTTTCTCTCTCCCTCTCTCAAAATAAATAAACTAAACAAACAAACAAACAAACAAAACCATGGCGCTTGGATTGTTTTAATGCAATCAGTTTCTAGATTCTCACCTTCCACTTGTCTCTTTCCTCAACAGACGTCCTCCTGAGGCCTGCCAGATCTTTCCATGTTCAATTCACCCATTTCCCACCTCACAGAAGACCTATTTCTCTTCCAGCTTGAGTCTTATCTTGGTGCATTGCTTGAGCTCTGAAAAATCTGGGAGGAACCTCCAAAGTGGATAATGAAACTTGTACTGCCTCTGAGGGGCGCTTCCGCTTCCCCACCCAAAAGTAAAGCAAAGAAATCCTGGGGGGGGTAGGGCTGGGAGCCCTAAAGTCTTATTTTATCTAGGCCACAAACTCTTGGCAAGTCTCCATGCCTTCTCTATCTCTCCTCTCTCTGTCACGGTGAAATTAAGATTCAAAATGATATTATCCCAATTGTTTAAATATTGTAATGACAGACAGTAAGTCTGATTTAGCTGATTGGTTGGACAATAAAGATTGGCTTCAAAAGTGATAAACAGTGGGGATGCCTGGGTGGCTCAGTCAGTTAAGCGTCCAGCTTCGGCTCAGGTCATGATCTCACAGTTTGTGGGTTCAAGCCCCGCATTGGGTTCAGAGCCGGGAGCCTGCTTCAAGATTCTGTGTCTCCCTCTCTCTCTGCCCCTCCCCTGCTCACACTCTGTCTCTCTCTCTCCTTCAAAAATAAATAAACATTTAAAAAAAAATTTTTTAAAGTGATATATAGTGGCCCCTGGGTAGCTTAGTTGGTTGAGCGTCCAACTCTTGGTTCTGCCCAAGTCATGATTTCATGGTTTTGTGGGTTTGAGCCGGCTCAAGGAGCCTGCTTGGGATTCTCTCTGTCTCTCTCTGCCCCTCTACTACTCATACTGTCTCTCTCTTCCTCTCAGAAATAAATAAACCTTTAAAAAGGTGATATACATCTATGACATCCTCAAGAATTATACACACATAAATATATAAATAAATGTATAAGTAAGTATATAAATATATAAGTAAATGAAATCTATACATAAAGAAATATATAAAATGACATTTCATAAACTGAATGAGCGAAATTGACAGCTCCAAGGACATGATGAAAAGTGAAAGTGTATATTCGAATTACAATACACCAGGAAGTACATTCTTTACAATGACTTAAACTTCAGGTAAATATTTTTAGATATCAGTGGAAAATATTAAAGGGTTCCTATATTTTTCAAAATTCGTTCAGGATTACATACGCAAAGAATTTTGACGATCCCTGGTCAAAAGCACCGGGAAACTACCTCAGCAATTTAAACTCTTCGTTAGGAAAATACCACCATATAACTTATAGCTATAATTACCTATGAAAAATGTCCTGTTTAAAGAAGGATGTAAAAGAATTAACATCTTAGTAAAAATTCATACTTAACTAAGCTAACATTTTTCTTAGGTTGACTTAATTTTTCTTTGCTCTTGAGGCTAATCAAGTGTGGGTTTCACCCTGTTAAATATAGAATTTGGCCAGAGGATACACTAAAGATTTCCCTCCCACCATCTTTCTCCCTGTTTGTTTATGCTAGGTGGGAAGTGACTAGTGCTTAAACTCTATTTTCCTGATATTTAAGTCTATGGAGCCTATATTTCAACCCCCACAAGACCAAACCTTTCCAATTACAGTTCTGGTGGTGGTCTTTCCCACACGCTAAATATCAAAATAAAAAATAGCAATTTTTCCAGACGCTGGTAGATCCCATGCCTTTTTCGACCTTATGGAAAAGAAAATTCCAAAAGCGCTGCTAACTTTTACCTTCCCTCTTCTATCTCTGTGGCTTAGATATCCTTGGGGGTGGTTTAACACAATGGTTTCACACAATACGATGCAGAATTCATTACTGAGGTTTGATTCTATTAAATTGCCAGATGGATTTACTGACCCAGAGCCAAACTGGTTTTTCTACTCACTCGAATTTTCCTCTCTGTTTCTAATAACTGAAAGACGCTGAAACATATAACGACATTGTAAATCCTTAGCAGCACAGTTTTCTCTACAAAGGTACCCTCTTACCCATTAATGAGCTGCCAACTGAGAGCAAAATTTAGCCAGGGACAGAGAGATCCCTGAGAGCAGGCACGTGAGAGGAGAGGTGGCTACAAAGAGGGCTGTTTGGAGACAGGCCGAATGTTCCAGGGACACACTTCCTGTTGCACAAGCTTGCCTCTGGCCAGGCCAGACCTGGAGGACAAGGCCCTCTTTAGTCACCACATTTTGCCTGGCATAACCTTGGTTTGGGGAGAAATAGTCATTTATTGATATGCATTTGGAGCCGAGGGCTCACTTTAATTTCATGTTCTTTGTTCAATTTTTATTTTCTATCTGCATTGTGGGCAAAGCCCTTAAAGTAACAAATGGGCCCAACTACATCTCTGGGTACAAAGATCTAGCTTTCAGAAAGATACTCGGGCTATAGGATTTGAGGGGTTTTCTCTTGTTTTCACAATACATTCAATGTTATAGCCGTTTCGTCTACATTTTGCATTTGCATCCCGTAACGATTTTCCTGTCCACTTATTTGGCGGATAAAAACTCCATCAATTTTTTTTTTCAAGAAAAGAATCCCCAAAGGGTAATTACGTGTTTCCTGTGGTGATAGGAACATTTTCCAGTCTCGTCAGCAGGGACCGAAGAGCATAGTCAGTGCACAGTGAATAACTACTAATGATGACAAAGCCATAAATAAGCAACATTGAGAAGGTGTGGATTCATTATCAGTAGATGATGCAAAGGTGAACTTGTTACGGAGAAGAAACAACTTAATTATTCATGTAATATATTTTAAAATGATAAGAGAACCATTGGCTTGTAGAGTAACTCTTCACCAGCTCAGATTAAATGAAGATTTAAGCGCAGTTAAGTGCCTCCTCATGCACTTGAGAGTAGACAGAATCTTTTAACAACCTCATACTAATAAGAACCTCGAGGTCACTGAGCACTCACTGAGACTTTGTCTACGCAAAGCATCCAACTGGTCAGTTTTTGAGACAATGACTTGCCAGTCCGTTTTCAGTATCAAGAAGGAGTAACCTTCATCTTTAAATATCAGCGTGGTCTATTTTGTAATTCCTCTGCCCCCCTAAAAAGATTCCCTCAGTTTCTCCACAGGCATTATTGGTACTAGCGGTATGACAGGTACTATTGAAAGCTTGTGGTTTCCCTAGCCTTCTAAGCTTAAACTAATAAATATTAAATTAGATTCTGGGTTACTTCTTCAAGGTACCAAATCTAGTTTCCTTTTAAAGAATAAGAGGATAATGCATCAAAAAGCAAATCGCAAACCACGGGACTGACTGACTAGACAATACAAGAGGAAATATGGAATAAGAAAGTAGAGGCCAAAGAAATCAGATGGCTGGAGAACAGGTCTTGTTTGGAACACAAATTTACAGCATTTCCTTTGATGAACTTCTGATCAAGATGGGCAGAGTGAGTTCACTCAGAAGGAGCATCCCATCCATACAAACCACTTCCTGCCCTCCGCTACATAATAGAATGTTTAGTCAATTCTGTTGAAAAGTCACCACCAAGCTCCAAAACGAGCTGGAGAAAATGGAATACAAAATATAAAATGATGTGTCTCTAGGTATGTGTAGAGAAATAAGAAAACTGATAAAGTTAAATTTATATGTTTTGGCTTATAGAGAAGTTCATGATATATTAAGTAAAAAATAATAATTTGTGGCGTAATGTGTATAACCGGATTCAGGTTCACAGAAAACAGGTAAACCGAAAAATCCATCAATTTCTCTTCTCTTTCCCTGCGCGCGCGCACATGTGTGTGATGAAAAAATTGCATAGGTTTGATTACACTACGTCATTTGTGGAAAGATACTTGTCACTCTTTTAACATATTTACCCTAGACGGCAGGGATAGAACAGACAGATGAAATCAGTTTTTTCTTTATAAAAGTTTGTATTGTTTCAGTTGTTACAATCAGCCTGTATCTCTTGTATACTTTGGAAACCTCCAAACTAAAGAAACTGTAGAAAGTTATTCGAGGCTCAGTTTTACGTAGCTTCTAGTGCATGATTCATTTGTAAATTTTCTAATTATAAAAGTAATCGATACTCATTTTAGGAAGTCTGAAAAATATAGAAAATCACACACATAAATAGAGAATATGTATCATCGATAATCCCAAACCCTAAACATGAACATTATGAATCCTTTTGTGTAATTATTGTTGACCTTTTTTTCCCTATGAGTGTCTATGTGTTTGTGTTTTTTTTTAAAGTCACATAATGTGCATAACCCACTTTCTAAAAACCTAACAAATGCAAGTTTTCTCAATAGTCAAATATCCTTCTTTAGTAGTGAAATAGTGGCCACACCGTATACTACAAGTGTCACGTAGGATTAGATTCAACTATAACAAATAACAGTGATCGATTGATTGACCGATTGATTTTTAAATGTGTATACTTTTCTCCAGTTTGTCATAAACCAGTTTTCTTTTTTTTAACTTTTTAAAGTTTATTATTTAGAGAGTGAGACTGAGAGAGCACAAGCAGAAAGAGAGAGAATCCCAAGCAGGTCCTGCACCATCAGTGCAGAGGCCAACACAAGGCTCGAACCCACAAACCATGAGATCATGACCTGAGTCAAAATCAAGAGTCAAATTCTTAACCGACTGAGCCACCCAGGTGCCCCCAAAATAACAGTGATTTAAACACAATGGTAGGGGGGCACCTATCTGTCTCCGTTGGTAAAGCATGCAACCCTCGATCTTGGAGTTGTAAATTGGACCCCCATGTTGGGCGGAGATTACTTAAAAATAAAATCTTTAAAAAGAAATGAACACAAAAGTAGACAGATCACAGATGGTGACTCAGTCAGTTGGGTGTCTGATTTTGGCTCAGGTCATGATCTCATGATTCATGAGCTGGAGCCCTGAGCCAGGCTCCATGCTCACAGTGTGGAGCCTGCTTCAGATTCTTAGTCTCCCTCTCTCTGCTCCTCCCCCACTTGCGCACACGCCATGTCTCTCTTTCTCTCTCTCAAAAATAAATAAATGTTTGGGGCGCCTGGGTGGCTCAGTTGGTTAAGCCTCTGACGCTTGGTTTCAGCTCAGATCATGATCTTGCAGCTTCGTGGGTTCAAGCCTCACGCGAGGCTCTGCACTGGCAGTTCAGAGCCTGCTTTGGATTCTCTCTCTCTCCCTCTCTCTCTCTGCACCTCCTCCACTTGTGCTGTCTCTGTCTCTCTCAAAATAAATAAACTTAAAAAAAAAGACTCACAGTAGACCATCGCTCCATTTAAATAAATAAATGTATGTTAAATAAATAAATGTTAAAAAATTTTTTTAAAAAAGATAAAGAAAGAAACACAACTTCAAAAACAGAATTATTAAGATTTTCAAGACAGGGACAATAGAGCATGAAGCTAAGCTCGAGGCCTTCTAAGCAGGGTTCCTGACATGACCGCATGGCTTGCGCGCCCACGAAGCTGGCTGTTCAGCCAAGTCTGCAAGGACATGGACTCCTTTCGTCTTTTTCCTCCTTTAGGCTCCGCGTGTGTAGCTTCCACCTCAAGGTCAGCTCAGGATCTAAGCAGTCTGCTGGAGTTCAGCGTAGGCAGAAAGGAGAAAGGAAGAACTGCAAAAAGCCAACACTCTAGGCTGAATCAATGCCGTTAAGAGGTCTTCTCAGAAGCCCAGCTCTTGCTCCCCTCTTCTGAGCCAGAGCTTAGTCCTGAGGCTATGCTAAGTCTAAAGGCTGCTGGAAAATGGATTCTTTTTGTTGGATGCTCCACCACCCTGAATGAAATCAGGCTATTACAAGAAATAAAGATTAATTGATACGGATAGGCAAATAATTGTCTCTGCCAGGCCACCATAAATATGTAATTTATTTCATCAAGGCCTAATTTTTGTTTATGGGGGTTGTTTCTGATTTTTCACCATGATCGAAATCATTTACAAACTCTAAAATTGTACATTACTCTAAATTTAAACTTATCGCTAGGAGCGCCTAGGTGGCTCAGTCAGTTAAGCATCGGACTTAGACTCAGGTTGTGATCTCTCCTGGTTCACGAGTTTGAGCCCCGCATGGGGTTCTGTGCTGACAACTCAGAGCCTGGAGCCTGCTTTGGATTCTGTGTGTGTGTCTCTCTCTCTGCCACGCCCCCACTCATGCTCTCTCTCTCAAAAATAAATAAACATTAAAAAAATATAAAAATTAAAAAAAAAACTTATTCCTAGACAACTAGCACATTTCTTTGGAAGAATCTTCCCATTTATTAAATCAAACTGGACAATACGTACTTAATTAAACTTGCAATGGTAACAACAGTAGGTTTTTTGTTTCTTTTTACACACGCACAGAAAGGAGCAATTAAACGTTTATACTGATATTTGTCCTGACATAAACACTGCATGTGGCAAGGAATAGCTAGCTAAAAATAAAGACATGGGAGCCCCTGGGTGACTCACTTGGTTAAGCGTGCTGACAGCTCAGAGCCTGGAGCCTTCTTCAGATTCCGTGTCTCCTTCTCTCTCTGCCCTTACCCCACGTGTCTGTGTGCGCGCGTGTGCGCGCGCGCACGTTCTCTCTCAAAAGTAAATAAATATTTTTCTTAGAAAAAGATAAAGACATGTTAAATTATGGGGCTTTTATGATCCTCTAATCCTGTACAGAATCACTAATTTATGCATGTTTAGATGACAAAAAGCAAAAATGATATAAGCAGGTCCTGAAGGTTGCCGATCTTTTTGAAGACCACTTACTTTGACCTGAATCAAGCTACTGTCAATAATTGGATCCATGGTATCATCTTATGCTAATACTATTGTTAGTATCTATTTCTAATATTGGATATCAGGATGCTGTCTATGATCCTTGGTGAATGTTATCTAATTTCTAATATTGAGGACATGAATGTATAGTGTCATCTTGCATTAAGGTTATCTGCTCGAAGCAAGCTAGCATACCAAACCTGAGCGAGAAGGCGCTATTGCTCATTTTCACGTGAGCATTAGCATAGCATATAATCAGGCTGTTCTTTTATGAGTGAAAATTCATTTTTTGCTCCATGCTGGTAACTCAAGACTAAAATAACTTGAAAGTTCTTAGCTCATTTGTTTGTTACATCTTTGCCAAGCTTATCAAATTATTTCCAGATGAAATGAAGAAACGGTTTTGTTAGCCTCCAAAACACGTTTATTTGAAGTAAATAACTATGAAAGAATTTACTTGTCCTATTTTTTAACCAATTGTTGAAGAACAAGAACCTATAATTTATTAAACAGAATGGCATCTGCCTATTCAGATTCTAATGTGAAGTTTTCCTGAATGAACTGGGGTCCAATTAGATCTCAGAAATGGAACCATTAAAACCTGAGTATTATGAGCAAACTATTATTTATAGAGTATGGTTCTACATACTCTAACATTTTGTCCTTTACATATAAATATCTGGGTACATGCACCATCTGAGTGTATAAAATTAAACTACCCGAACACCTTTAAAAAATTAGAGTAAAACGTAAAAATGTCTATAAAAAGAAATTCATTAGAGATTTCAAAATATCCGTAAGTGCTAAATAAGGTTTCCAGAAATCAGTGATTATGCTGAAACGTGTCACAAGGGGAACTGTTAACAAGTGTTACTTTGCCAATGGTAGGAAGATTGCCAACCTTTAATTGGCTTTAAAGTTGGTGTTCTATCAATGGTGTATTGTAAAAGGCAATAATGCCCACATTTATGATCTAAGTCTGAAACGGGAACTCTAGGTTTGACTAACCACGGCACTATGCACTAGTCCTTCTAATTAAAAATATTCAAATGCCTGCCTTTTAAATTTGATCAGGATGTTTATTATCATGTTTTTATTAACAACAGCAACAAAACAAAAGATGTTTGTCCATACTTTACAATACACAATGACCGGTCAACCCCTCCCCCACTCTTGTTTTGCTATGCATTAGCTATTTCGTTCTAATGAAAATAGCTCTAATGAGAGTAGCTCTTTCTGAGGCTTTTGGGAAGATGGGATTCTACTGAATGAAACAAAAATCTGGCATGGCACCATTCTTTGGATTCTGTAGGGAGGATGTCCTCATTAATAAATGCAAATGAGAGATCATATTATCTTTAATAAGCAGATTCAACAATACTCTGTCCATTGGCTTCTGGGTTTCTTTCTTTCTTTTTTTTTTTATTGTTTAATTTATATCCAAGTTAGCATAACTTTTTTTTTAATTAATTTATTTTTGAGAGAGAGAGCACAAGCGGGGAAAGGGCAGAGAGAGAGGGGAACAGAAGATCTGGGGTGGTTTCCGTGGTGACAACAGTGAGCTCGATTGTGGGACTTGAACTCACGAGATCATGACCTGAGCTAAAGACATCATGACCTGAGCTGAAGTCTGAAGCTCAACCGACTGAGCCACCCAGGTACCCCTCTGGTCTTCTGTGAATTCCTAACTGCCTGCTAGGAAGGTGCGACAGAACTCCTGAGCAAATGAACACAAAGTCAATTTCCAGTCAAACCATTCGGAGGGGAAACCCCAACAGAAAGATTACTTTCAATATGTATGAGGTTTCAGAGGGCAAGAAAAAGACCCAGAGAGGATTTCCGAGGGAACACTGAGTATTTGCTATTCAGTATTCAGCTGATTAACCCGACAGTTTTGTCCTGCTGACTTGAATTGCTTAGCGAATTAGGGAGCGTTTCCGGCTTTTCTGACTCTTGCAGGTTACGGATTCATCAGACTGCCTTTCTATACCAGCCGCTTGTTTTCCACTCTCTAATCTTCCTCCTACTCCTTGTGACAGCACCCACTCCATATTTTAGGTCGTTGGCCACAAGAAACCAGCAGGGCACATGCAGTGACCATAGCTACAAGGCCCCTGTGGCAGACACTGTTGGTTGCCTTCCCAAGGTCATACCTCCCCTCCCGCCTTCCTCGCTGCCCGCCTCCCACAGTATAGGCAGACAATGCTAAGTAGTTGCATTCTCGGCCTCTCTTGTGCCCTTAGTCCTGGCCTGTGACATAAGGGCAAGTCTGTTGGGAATTTCTGGGAAAGAAAAGAAAGAAAAGTTTCTCTATACCTCCCACCCCAGCCTTTCTGGTTTTGATATGATTGCATAGAAGGGGTGAAGCTTGAATTCCAGAAGACCATCTTGTGGCAGTGATCAAGAAATTGCACGGGTGCCTGAGTGGCTCCGTCAGCGAAGTGTTGGTCTTCAGCTCAGGTCACGATCTTGTCGTTCCTGAGTTTAAGCCCCACATTAGGCTCTGTGCTGGTGGGGCAGAGCCTGCTTGGGATTCTCTCTCTCTCCCTCCCTCACTCTCTGACCTTTCCCCACTTGTGCTCTGTCTCTCAAAATAAAAATTTTTAAGATATATATATATATTTAGGGGCGCCTGGGTGGCTCAGTCAGTTGGGCACCAGACTTCGGCTCAGGTCATGATCTCCCGGTCTGTGAGTTCAAGCCCCGCGTCAGGCTCTGTGCTGACGGCTCAGAGCCTGGAGCCTGTTTCGGATTCTGTGTCTCCCTCTCTCTCTGCTCCTTCCCCGCTCATGCTCTGTCTCTCTCTCTCTCTCTCAAAAATAAATAAAATATTAAAACATTAAAAAAATTATATATATTTAAAAATTGAAAAAAAAAAATAGAAATTGCAGAAAAGCCATCTTAGAGCTCTCTGAACTTCTGTTTCGTGATAAAAATAAATTACTTAAACAAAATTTTTTAATGTTTATTTTATTTTTGAGAGAGAGAAAGTGCGCGAGCACGCACACGCATGCACTCAAGCGAGCATGAGTGTGGGAGGGGCAGAGAGAAAGGGAGACAGAGTACCCAAAGCAGGCTCTAGACTCTGAGCTATCAGCACAGAGCCTGACTTGGGGCTCAAACCCACCAACTATGAGATCATGACCTCAGCCGAAGTTGGATGCTCAACCTACTGAGCCACCCAGGCACCCCTAAAGATAAGTTATGTTTAAAGCCACTTTAATTTTTATTTATTGTTTTACTTCCACCTGAAAACACCTTTACTAATATTTATTTTTTTTATTTAAATTTCATTTTATATTTAAGTAAGCTCTATACCCAACGTGGTGCTTAACTCATGACCCGAGATCATGATTTCCTGGCTTCACCAACTGAGCCAGCCAAGTGCCCCTAATATTTATTCTTAATATCAATATAGCTTGCCAACATGAACAGACAGATTCTGTGATGATTCGAATTGCCTTTCAGACAGTTCATAGTATCTCTCTGGTTATTTTGCAATCTCGTTTCTTTGATGCTCTAGAAAAGCAGTCTTCAAGCAAAGGTATACACACCATTTATTGAGCTTTAAGGAAAATCTGAGTAGAACAATGGGCTGTGAAACAATCGCTTATCCTTCATGACAAAACTCACCCACCCCAACACTAAGTCAATTTTTGTCTTTGGTACTTCTGTACACATAAGGCAGAATGCCTGTGGACATAAAAATGTTTCTCGGAAAAGATGTATTTTTTTATCATTGTGGGCAAAATAGCTTGTGGAATGAAAAATGTAAATGATGCGGACCAGAGCTAGTAAGAGCTACAAATAGTGACAGAAATTCAAAAAGAAAAACGAAATCGGTGTCTGTATTTTTTCATGCAACTCATTCTCATAGAATCACAAATTCTAAGAAAAATATCAGGTTTTAAACCTGGAGTTTCGTGGTCATCTTAGGAATGTTAGCAAAAGAAATCTTTGCATCTGTTTTCAGCGAGGAAATTTGGCAAAACTTCTCTCTCCCATAAGCATCAAAATTATTTGCTTGGTGAGACGAATAAAACATGGAAAGGATATTAAATGTGTTTGGGAATTGGCTTCAGAGTCAGAGCTATCTCTCCTGAGGGCATCACCGAAGTAATGTGGAGCTCAAATATAAAATCTTGACTAAGTCACTCATTTCGTAATCTCTCCCTTAAAAGCCTGTTCTTCAATATGGAGTTGATACATTATTATTTTTTAAGTAAACGCTGTGCCCAATGTGGGGCTGGAACTCACAACTCCGAGATCGAGAGTCATGGTAGTCTACTGACTGAGCCACCTTGGTGCCCTGCAGTAGATACTATTGGCAGCACCTGTATGTCCCTGTGAGTTTGGAAAATTTAAGTTAACTCCCTGAAGCCTATGAGCTTATATCACTAAGGATTAGGCTCAGCTGTTGGCAGCAGAGACCCAAGTATGGTAGTTTAAATATATTAACTGCCTATTAGCTCTTAAAATATTTTTTTAACATTTACTTATTCTTAAGAGACGTAGAGACAGAGCATGAACAGGAGAAGGGCAGAGACAGAGAGAGGGAGATACAGAATCTGAAGCAGGCTCTAGGCTCTGATGAGCCGTCAGCACAGAGCCCGATGTGGGGCTCGAACTCACAGACCGTAAGATCATGACCTGAGCTGAAGTCGGCCGCTTAACCAACTGAGCCACCCAGGCGCCCCCTACTAGCTCTTAAAAATTACGTCCAAAGGGTACAAACTCCCCATGATGATAAGCTGAAGCAAAGATAGTTTTTCCTCTAGGGAAAAAAAGCATAAAATTTGTAGTCTAAAACCTGTATTTGGTACTACCTCTGCTACTTACTAGCTACTTGGCCTCAGGCAAGCCTCTGAGTCCTAATTTTCTCTTGAATAAATGGGAAGAATAAAATGTGCCCGTCAAAGTTATTGTAAAGATTAAATGAAATAATAAGTGGGGGATTTTTATAATATATCTGCTGGAAAATGATTTTATTTTTTTACATTTATTTATATTTGAGAGAGAGAGAGAGAGAGAGACAGATGGTGTGCAAGTCGGGGAGGGACAGAGATAGAGACAGAATCCAAAGAAGGCTCCAGGCTTCAAGCTGTCAGCACAGGGCCCAACATGGAGCTCGAACCCACAAGCCATGAGACCATGACTTGAGCCGAAGTTGGATGCTTAACCGCCTGAGCCACCCAGGCACCCCTGGAAAATGATTTTAAAAGAGGAGTCCACTGGGGTGACTTGCTGGCTCATTTGGAGAGGCATGAGACTCTTGATCTCAGGGTCACCTCTACACTGGATGTAGAGATTACTAAAAAAAAAGTAAATAAACTTAAAAAAAATAGAAATAAAAAAATAAAGGAGTCCACCAAAAAATAAAATATAAGAGAGTCCAGGGCTGGAGCTGTACTTACAAGAACTTCTGAGGATCAGCAGACTTCATGTTGAAAGCTAAACTAATTGGTTCCGTCGATAACATTATCTGCAGTGGGCTGCTGGCTAGTCAGCATTAGGTGCTCTCGTTTCTTTCTGGGCGGCCCCAGAACTTTTTCTGCCAGAGTGGTCAAGTCCTCTGTGATGGTTAATTTTGTGTCAACGTGGCAGGGCCATGGTGCTCAGATATGTGATCAAAAATTATTCTGGATGGTTCGGTTGAGGGTGTTTTGGATAAGGTTAACATTTAAATTGGTAGATTTTGTGGAAGAGATTGCCTTCTATTCTATGGATGGGCCTCATTTAATTAGTTGAAGGCCTGAATGGAACAAAAGACTAACCTCCTCCACTCAAGAGGGATTTCTGGCAGCAGAGGGCCTTTGGATTTGAACTACAACATTAGGTCTTTCCTGGGCAATGAGCCCGATGATCTTTGGACTGAACTTGCCAGTCTCCATAATTGCTTGAGCCAATTTCTTAAGATAAATCTCTTTCTCTCTCTGTCATATGTGTGTGTGTGTGTGTGTATGTGTACTAAACTCTTCTAGCAGTCTCAAATCTTTGTTTTCTGGGGGTGCCTGGGTGACTCAGTCAGTTAAGCATTCGACTTTGGCTCAGGTCCTGATCTCATGGTTCATGAGTTCGAGACCCGCATCAGGCTCTGTGCTGACAGCTCAGAGCCTGGAAGCGGGCTTCGGATTCCGTGTCTCTCCCCTCTCTGCCCCTCCCCCACTTACACTTACTCTCTCTCTCAAAAAATAAATAAACTTAAAAAAAAATCACCCCTCTTGAGATGTGTCATTAAAACATCACTGTATTTGATATCACAAGATAATGACCCAATACCAAGGATGTTGGTTATAATGAGCCTCTGTTAGCATGGTTAAATGGAGAAGGAATGAACTTTTAGCTGGGTATAACTGTGCCTTGCCTATTCCAGCCTTGTTTAGGACAGACAATGCCTTCACACATAAGGTAGGGGCTATATAAGTAAAGTATTATATTGACTATATGTTTTATTCATGTTACTTTTCAATATTAAGCTAGTGATTTCCTGGAATGCTTATGAATGTGCATATTAATTGCATTTCTAAAAGTTTTTTGCAGATTTTAAAGCACAATTTATTAACAAATAGAGTCCACAGCCACAAATACTAACTGCTTCCAACTGTGAATGAGGCAATTCATCATTCCTCGCCACTTTTTCATCACACATCTTAGAACGGTATTCTCGGTGTTTAGATGGAAAAACTTCGTGTTGGTGCTAAAATAAAATTATTGAGTATGAATGTGATTTTCCTCTTATAAAATATAAAATTGTACATGTAATGATGTCTCACTTATACAGGCAAACTAGAGTTTCATGTAGAAGAGAAAGAAGTGATATCTTCATTTATTATTTCTCTACTGTTGTTTTATGACTATACGCAGGCCTTTAGATTATAAAGTAATAATTAAGTTTCCACTAACTATAATAGATGTCTTTTGTGCATTTAGGTGTTTTTGATCACTTAAAGCATACTGCTTTATTTTTAGCTTTTGCATCCTAAACAGCTGAAATATTTTTTTTAATGGCTGAAATAGTGTTATGAATTATCTCATTAATCTTCATAACACTACTCTGAGCAGTACTGGGAATCAGTGATAGTTTTGGGGGAGCATAAGGTTAATGTAACATGTATTTATATTTATTAATATAAGATCTATGTTATATGTAATATACACACTACTTTGAGTCTGCTTAATTGTTCACATTTTTATTTAGACACAGGATAAGTAACAGAGCCAAGTAAATGAATGTCTTTTATTCATTTTTTTGCCTTCTGTAACTCACATGTAAAACTTAGTGTTTATGAAGCTCTAAAGACACTGATTCTTTTTTTTTTCCCACATTGTAAAGAAAATCTTTTATTTATGTATTTTGGTTTCTTTCTTTTCTTTTTCTTTTCTTCTCTCTCTTTTTTTTTTTTAACAATTTATTGTCAAATTGGTTTCCATACAACACCCAGTGCTCATCCCAACAAGTGCCCTCCTCTGTGCCCATCTCCCACTCTCCCCCCTCCCACACCCCCCTCTCCCCTCAGTTTGTTCTTAGTCTTTATGAGTCTCTTATGTTATGTAAAGACACTGATTCTTAAATTTATATGAAACATACACAAAATAGGACTATATTTTCCCTGTGTATATAAATGCATAGAAAAATCTGGAAGGATACACGATAAACTAATAACAAAGAACACCTCTGGCTGGCATCAGGATGGAGACAGTGTTTTAAGAGGATTTTAACTTTATCTACAGTGTGCATATAATTTGCTATCTTAATAATTAAAAGAATTTTTAAAAATGAAAAATTTTCATGCAGTCGACTTTTCCTTTTTGCAAAATAGGATTGCTAACAGTTTATTTGTCATGCCCATCACCTGGGTCTCTGTAATCCTACATTTGTACTTATGACCTTGGCCTTGTGATGACTTAGACTCTTTCATCACAAAGGAATGGGCTTTAGAGAGGTTTGTTCTACACAAGGCTCCCCCATACATAGATGTTGGCCCAGAAAGAATAATTCACACACATCTCTCTCTCTCTTAAGGCTCTGTTTGCGGTTTTGTTGAGAATAGTCTGGGTTTAAGTAACAGTTATTTATTTATTCAATGTCTATTCTGTGCCAGGACCAGGGTAGACACTGGACATCCAAAGAGGCATAAAAGTGATCGTGCCCCTAAGGACAGGCGGAGAGATTGGGGAGACGTACATAAAAGAATACAAATACAGCACGTATAGTGAAAGAAAAGCTAATGCAAGTCTGAGCCCAGTGCATGGGGAACACACAGGATGGGGTAACAAATGGCGTTGAGGACTGAGGTGAAGAAGTATTTGGGAAAGACTCATAGTGATCGTTAAAGGGATTCTTGAACCACAAGTAGGTGTGTGGTAGGCAAACAAGAAAATTGGCATAACCAGGAAAAGGATCGTTAAACCCCCTCATCAAAGATCACTAGGGGAACCTGCTGACCATCCAAATTGGGTCTGCACATGTTGAGCAAGTCGGAGCACCACCATTATGGCATCTCAAAAGGGAGAAGTTAAGGAAGGTTACTTACTTAGAAGTTGCTGTTATTCATCAGAAGGGTCTTAGGTAGCAGTTAGTAAGTGTGGTCTGGGCAGGATTTGGTCAGAATTCATAAATGAGGTGAACTGTTGAAAGGGCCAGTGGTCTTATCTATAGAATACGTGAGTCTGCCTAGTTCATTGTTAAAATATGGTCTTACTTAGAAGATGTGGATCAGAAGGAGCTCGGGTTCAATCAGCTCAATCTTAGAGAGTGTGTGTGGCATGTTATGCTCTAGTGCGGTATGGTTTTGTGATCACGATACATTTTTCAAGTCGCATTTCCGTGTCATCTCTTCGGATCTATTTATGCAAATGTGCAGGGCATGAAAGGCCTAATTATAAATGCTGCATGAAAATAATTACTGAGATTGGATGTCAGTCTCAGTGCTAAACAATGATAGATGTTTTTCTGTTCCTCATTGTCTAGCAAGTCCCTGAGACTTTCCTGGTAGCAGGTCAGCCATGGCTTCATGTGTGGCAGGAGGGCAAGAACGGGAGAGGTGTGTCCAGACAGGTCATCAAAGGGAGGAAAGCCTGAGATGAGGCTCTTGAGCCAATAAAAGAGAGAAGAAGGAATAAAGTTTAAGTGAACAAGTGGGCGTTTACATATAACACCAGAGGACAAGAAGACAGTCAAAAATCCACACACCAGATAAGAACTAGATGGTCTTTGAAGTCCTTTCCAAATCTAAAACTTAATGTACCAAAAGAATAAAGAAAGGGGGAAAACCTAAAGGTAGAAAAGGGCAAGGTAGACAGACAAGGATAAGGAGATGGAAAATATATAAAACTTTATCAAGGGCAACTCGATCCTCACTCATTGCAACATCCCCTGATGGGTGGCCATCTGCCCCCTCCATGAACAACTTTGAAAGAGGCCATATACTTGTGTGTGTGTGGATAGTTTTAACCATTATCTGAGGTGAAACTGCATCGTCTATAATTTCTGCTCATTATTTCTGGCTTGGGCACCATACAGCACATATCTGTCTTTCACACAAAAGGCCTGCATGTTTTCTCAGAAAGTAATCAATGTTATCATTTCACCAAAGTATTCCTTATTCCTGGTGGAAGTCCATTTAAAAAATTCCTTTCTGGGGCACCTGGGTGGATCAGTTGGTTAAGCATCTGACTTGGTTTTGGCTCAGGTCAAGATCTCACTGTTTGTCAGTATGAGCCCCGTGTCGGGCTTGGTGCTGACAGTGCAGAGCCTGCTTGGGATCCTCTTTCTCTGTCCCTCCTGCATTCTCTCTCTCTCTCTCCCCCAAGATAATTAAATAAACTTTAAAAAATAAAATAAAAAATTCCTTTCCATTTTTATTCTGTTATTTTGTACGTATAGGAAGATTATGTACAGATAGGAATAAACTATAAACATGTATAACTTTTGACTTCCTATAGTTTTGCTAGTAATAGATATTTTAATAGTTCATAAACTTTTTACTTTAGAATAGTTTTAGATTGATAAGAAAGTTACAATCATATTACAGAGTTTCCATTTACCCCACACCTCATGTCACCTATTACTAACATTACTAAGGTACATTTGTCCTAGAAAATGACCCAATACTATTAACTAAAGTCCACACTTTATTCATTTTTTTCTAGTTTTTATCTAATGTCTAAAAGTCCATTTTTCACGTGCCAGCTTTCTAATCCTGGTCAAAGAGATGAACAAACATAAGAGAGGCTGGGGCAACCTCAAGGACAGATGTGAGGGCCACACCCAGGAGATTATCTAGAAAAAGCTATACACTTCTCATTAACTCATTTAATCCTCCCCACAATTTAGGAGGTAGGTGCTATCATTATCTCCATCTTCAAGAGGCTCGAAGAGATAAACTTACCTTCCCAGGGTCCTGCTGAGCCACGTGTCCAGGTCCAGGTGTGTCTGACTCAGCAACATAGCTCTGCCCCTCACTGATATATTTAAAAAAAAAAAGTATGCTATGCTATGTCTGGTATCCATGACTCACTCACTGTTTAGACAAGGTGACAACATGAGGGCCATTTACCCAACCTCTATCTGTGGATTTACTTATTTAACGAACATTAAAGAAAGCCAAACATTTTTACCTCCTACCATGGAGAAGAAATGGCTGCATTTTGTAGGAGGGACTTTGGACAGAAGCACAGACTAGGGGCATGGGGCCCCGATAGTAAATACGAGCGTGAAATGTAAACATGTTAGTGGTCAAATTCTTTACCTTAATTGACAGGCTTCCAAGAACAATAAATGTAGGGAGATTTTGTTTAATCATGTGATCGGAATTGGCAATAAAGATGGCCTCCAAATAGAAAAATCGATAGTATCCAGGTCCGTAAATGTGCTATTTGTATTTCCATCTAAGGTGAGTAGGGCATTTGTCAGGGGTCTGAGGTAAACAGGTGACTCCTATGAACCTCAATGTTGAGAACCACTGGTTTACTGACTAGGTTCTATGTGAATGAGAGATTATATAAAAGAAAGCCCTTTTTAAATCTTTGGCTCTAAATTGTTACATAATTGTTCATATGATGTAATTGTAATATGGTAGACATGTAATGATGATGTCGGCCACCATTTATTGGGCCTCAAGTGCCTGATGTTCATTTTCTCATTTAATCTTCAAAGGCTCTGTTAGGGAGATGGTCTAATCACAGTCCCACAAAGAGTGACCTGAAGCTCAAGAAAGATTAAGCACTTAATGTCAGTCATTTAATACTGAGCCAGAGTTTGAGCCTGGGTCTGTTTGTTGCCTGGGTGGGGATGAGAAGGGTGTGGTTCACCTGCTCAGACATGAGCCAGATGAGTTGGGGGAAAACGTGATGATGAGTGGTTGACCTTGAGGTTGCCGCTCTAGGTTTTACAAATGAAGATGTCCTTCGGAGATGAAACGGAAATGTCCAGCTAGTCGCAGGATGTAATAAGGCATCATGGTATTAAGGTTCTCTGGTCCAGAGGACAGCTAAGCTTTGGGGCACCTGGGTGGCTCAGTCAGGTTCTTGATTTTGGTTCAGGTCATGATGTCAGCTCAGGTCGTGATCTTGCAGTTTGTGAGCTGGAGTCCCACATCGGGTTCTGCCCTGGCAGCATGGAGCCTGCTTGGGATTCTCGTTTCCCTCTCTCTCTGCCCCTTCCTTGCTTGAAAGCTCTCTCTCTCTCTCTTTCTCTCTTTCTCCCTCCCTCAAAAATAAATAAATAAACTTAAAGAAGCTAAACTTCTCCTGTGTGTGGATTGATGAGTTCTATATGATTTATTCCCATAAACCTATCATATGGTTTGTTCAAATTTATAGGGAAACCTGTTGGATATATCCAGGTATGAAGAAATGAACTTTACCTCCCCATGAGGGTAGGAGGAATGTGAGAAAGAATGGAGAGACAGAGACATATAGGGAGAAGAAGGAAGACAATACGAGGTGGTTTTGAAACCATCCGACTTTGTCCTACACTGAATAGTGATGATAATAACAAATTTTTTTTATTTTTATTAAGTGTTTATTTATTTGTTTTTGAGAGAAAGAACACAAGCAGGGGAAGAGCAGAGAGAGAGAGAGAGAGAGAGAGAGAGAGAGACATAGAATCTGAAGCAGGCTCCAGGCTCTGAGCTGTCAGCCCAACGCAGGGCTCACAAACTGTGAGATCATAACCTGAGCCAAAGTCAGATGCTTGACCCACTGAGCCACCCAGGCATTCCAGCAAACAAAATTTTAATTGAATTATAATTGGCATACCATGTTACAGTTTCAGGTGTACACTTTAGGTCCACAGGTCTATATAATATGCTATGCTCGCTGCCAGTGTAGCTACCATCTGTCACCATACGACACTACGACAGTATCATTCACTGTATTCCCTATGCTGGCAAACAGATTTTGAGTACTTACCATATGCAAGCATTTATATGAACACTTTGCAACTCTGCTGAGTACGTGCCTTATAGATAGAAAAAATAAGGTTGAAAGAGGTAAAGCATTCTTGTAAAGCCAGTCACGTCTGTCTGACTCAAACGCTTAGAAAGCGTGATATTTCTTAATCTGTGTATGTCTCACCCATTGTTCAGTCTCGAGTCTTTCACACCCTCCTCTAAGAAGGCATTGGAAATAAAGAAAGGTGTGGAGATAAGGTTTGAGGAAGATGTGATAGAGAGTTTCCCTGGACAGGAGTCTCAGAGAGGGTGTGGGACAGGACGGTTGAGAGCTTGGCACTGTTTAGCTCTTGTAGGGTTGGAAACATGGACTTCGTTAGGTGGACTCTACCTATGAACTTTGCATTTTCTTTGCTTGTGTTTCTTTGTCTTCAGTTTCTTTTGGAAAATTCCAGCCTGCTTTGCTGTGCTGAGAGAAGCAATGTGCTTTTGTTCCTGCTTGAGCTACAGAACCGGGAACAACAATTTCTCTGTCAAGGTTGGAGGGAAGGATGGAATGGGATGGAGGGTGGCAGGTGATTAACTGTAGATATTGAAGTGAGAGAAGCTTGAAAGAGAGACCCACACGCACATACACTCCTGGGTCCTTTTCTCCTCTGGTATTGTAGCCAAGGGGAAGGCAGTGAAAAGGAGCAAATACCGTGTTACTAATTTGTACTGTGTTCTCTCTTGACTGTAGATGCTCTCTGTGAAACAGGCATTCTGTGGAGCATACATAGACGTTCTTTGGGGCACCCTGTGGTAGGGGTCTCCACTGTTTCTCTGATTTGGGATAAACCAGGCTGATGCATTTTCAAGTCCATCAACTCCTTCTTCTCTCCCCCATACACCCCTACTGACCCCCTTGATGCTACTCTTTCCCCACAGGCAGCTTCTCTTGAGTGGGGTGCCTGCAAGATACCTCCAGCCTGCCTATCTTTGTGATTGCACACTTGACCAGAGGAATTCCCACATCCTTGCCATACCTGTTTAGAATCTGACTAATTAAAAAAAACAACAACTGCACTTTAAGGCACGCATTCGTGTTTTACCAGCTAAGCCTAATATAGTACCTTTTTGAGTACATCGATCATTCTTTAGCAAAGGGGCAGGCTGCTCTTCGAATGTCCCTTCTCTCCTCCTTGACATCACTCTCCAGTTCTTTTTCCCTCTGCTCAGATAGGTGCAGAAGGTAGGTAAGCAATTCCAAGGCGTAATCATGACCTTCAGCCAGAAAATGGGTCTCTTCTTCCAGGCACTTCCCATATTTATGAACCCACCAGTGGCTCTCTTAGTGTCCTCTTCACTTCGTCCGGGTGGAGGATGGGAAAGGAAGAAGCAGGGGGGAAAAAAGCATGGTGGAGGGAGGGAGCTCATATTCCTAGTATACCTTCTAGAATTTTGGTTTTCCTGTATAAGCTCCTGGGTGGTTGGGGTGACAGCTGGAGTTGCAAATCCAGCTTTGCTTTTCCCAAGCTCTCAGGGCACCCATCTGAAGGCTTTCTTCAGAACCGAAGGCGGGAAGTGCAAACACCTGTCGTCCTCAGTTTGGGCACCTAATGTTCTCACCTTTGGGGCAATCAGAAGTAACAAGAAAAATCTTACTCAGCAATCAGAGGTGACAAGAAGAATCTTATTGAATGTTCCATTATGCGTGTTAAAGCAACAATAAAGATGCAGAGATGTGCTTATCTCCATCACAGGGCTGACGTGCAATGGAGTAGTAAAAGCCTGACATTCTAGCCCACGACAGCTGTTAAACCAGTGGGAGCCACTACAGTTGAAATCTGGACGGGCCTCTAAGTGGACAATCCCTAAGTTGAAATCTGGAGGGCCAGCTATGTTCTAGAATTCAGAAGTTTTGGGATTTTAAAACGGTAATTGTATACACTGTAGCTATTTCCAGGGAATCTGGAGCAAAACCCTCTCACCAAATACATTAATGTTTCTGCAATGAAACGCAGAAATAGTCACAAGAATTGGTTTAAAGACTTTAAACAGGGGTGCCTGGGTGGCTCAGTTGGTTAAGCGGCCGACTTCAGCTCAGGTCATGATCTCACGGTCTGTGAGTTCAAGCCCCGCATCAGGCTCTGTGCTGATGCTCAGAGCCTGGAGCCTGCTTCACATTCTGTATCTCCCTCTCTCTCTGCCCTTCCCTTGCTCACGCTCTGTCTCTATGTCTCTCAAAAATAAAATATAAACACTAAAAAAAATATTTAAAAGACTTTAAACAGCCTAATGTCAGTTCAAGTGACAATGTGCCGCTACATGAGCTCAGACCAGTATATGGTTTTGACATCTACCGAGTTTTGAACAAATCATCAGCTTCCAGAGTTACTTTGATTTCGGTTTTAGATAAAGGATTGTGGGTTTGAATTAATAATACCAGGTCATTGTTCTGGGAACTGAAAACCAACAAACCAAACCATTGGACAATAGCTTATCCTCACTGCTGATTCCCAACAATGCTTCATTAATCTGGCCCTTCACAGAATACACTGTGCTTCATTTGACCCATTCATATTTTACTGAGCTAGCCTAAAACAACGCCCTTTCTAAGTGAATCAGCCGTTCTGCCATTCTGGCAAAAATACTTGGTGTCTAGCAGACGTGCCTCTTGGATGACTGTCCTGGTGCAGAGATTCAGTAAATGGTGCCTTGCTGGTTGACAAATATTCATACAACTCTGAAACATGCCTGTTTATTACTAGGGAGTGTCAGGCACGAGGCTGAGTTCATTGCAAATTTTACCTACCTTAAAGAGTATAGAGTACACCTTTTAGTTACTAGTCCCTGTAAAGTATTACATTCTATAGCCAAAAAAAAAAAAAAAAAAGTATTATGTTCGGGCTACTGTCTGTTGGTAATAAATACCATGCACCTTGGCCAACCTCCAGATAATCAAGGATGCCTTCTACTTTTGAATGGCCACATTTTTTTTAAAGTTCTAAAAAAGGTAGAATGAAAACTATTAATCCACGGAGTCCCCAGATTACTTAAATTTATTGCTAACTTGAGATATTTACTACCAATTAATTGACTCATTTAAAATAATGCACCGTAGAAAGCTTCATGTGATGCTAAAAATATTTTTAGTATGAACTTATTAGAGCAATAAGAGAGATATTTTTAGCACAATTTAAAAAGTGCCCTAGAGCTTTGGAATTAAAAGAGTATGTTCATAATTTCCACGGCGTTGGCATGAAATATAATTTTCAACAAATGCATGGGATGATAAACACTCAATTCAGAATACTAGTTCTCTCTGTAGGGAAGGGAATGCAATCTTTGGAGAGTACATAGGGGCCTACAATTGCACCGATAAAATTTTATTCTTTAAACTGGATTAAGGGGACATGGGTATTTATAATTCTTTATGTTTTTTGAATCTCTGAAATATTTCATGATAAATATTTGTATGATTTGCATTAATTCATCCAGGCTAGGGCAAGAGAAGCACAAAATAGACTTCTGTGTCAAATATCTTGATAGTGAGGAACTATTTACTATACAGCCATCCTTCCAAAGTTTTACTTCCTGCATCCTAAGATGTTTGTTTTGTTTTGTTTTTTGTCCTTCAATGTTTCTTGGTCATTGAAAGCCCTCTGGGCTCTGAATTCTTTGTAGGGATTACTTGGTAGACAAGGGAAGCATTTGTGGAAGAGAATTCTGTTTTGAATGTGAAGTGTGACATTTTACCCTGAGGGAGATTGAAAGGACAGGAGAAAATTCAGGCCTGCTCCAAAGCCGGCTGCTGTCACATTTCAGCCCCCATCACATTTCTCCCCCCACGGTCTGCTCTGAACATCTCCTCCTAGCTTTACCTTGTGTGCTGCAGAAGTTGGTCATCCGTCATGCTCTCTGCCATTGAAAATAAGGCACCATTATTACAGGGGAGTGGCCTTTCCTAGAATCCCAGGCTTTTTTTCCATAAACATTTGTATGTAAAAGAGCCAGAGTCCATGTTGATCAGCCTTCACAAGATGTGGGAACCTGATCATCAGTCTATTGTGTAGGCAGAAAAATCTTCTTGAAAGCAAATGTTAAGCAAACATTATGAAAATGCTTATTTAACACTGTTTATATAAACCGTAGTATACTTAACAGTTTCTCATATTAACATTTTGCTCACCTTTTAGATATTATCCCAGTAATTATGTAACATTCTATTATGAGGATAGTGCAGATACAAAAGCCTTTGCTATCATGTACACATATGTTATATATGTTTGCAATGTGATTGTTCTTAGAATCTTGGAGACCTCTATTTAACTCTCTAAAGTAAAATATGCTACATTTGAAATCCTCAAATAAACGTATGATTTCCAAAATTTGTTATTTCATAAAGAGGACAACCAGGTTGTATTGGTGATGCTTATCCTCTGCTGATGGGCTGGTCTTTGGGGAATGGACAGCTCTAAGGTCTTTTGGCTCAGTAGCTGCCTCTGCTGTGAACCCACCACAAAAGAGGTGTTGAAAATAACACCAGGACCCAAAACAAGGAAAAAGAGGAAGTCGAAGTCTGGTAAGAGTGTCTAGAAATCTCTGTTGTCACATTAAACAGGGTAAAAGAGGGGCACCTAGGTGGCTCAGTTGGTTAAGTGTCCGACTTCAGCTCAGGTCATGATCTCACAGTTCAAGCCCCACATCAGGCTCTGTGCTGACAGCTCGGAGCCTGGAGCCTGCTTCCGATTCTGTGTCATCCTCTCTCTGCCCCTTCCCCAGCTCACACTCTGTCTTATAATTTTTTTTTTTAAATTGACATTAAAAAAATATTAAACAGGGTAAAGGAAATAGAACTAGGGTCATGGGTCCTACAAGGCTCTGGTCTTGGTGAATAAAACCAGGACCCTGGTTTTCTTGTTTCCATGGGCCAAGGCCTGGTCAGTTTTTGGCAAATCTGTGATAGTGGGTAGGAGAAAGACCAATCTACAGCTGTGGAACCCAGAGTAAATTCAATTCTGTTGGAAAAGCAATCCAAAAGGTGTCCTTCGAAGGGTAGGATGGTTACATTATCTCTAGGAAAAGGAGACTCCAGTGTTCAATTGTGAAATATCATAATGGCCCTTGTTTCCGAGGGTAAATTAGCCAGAGTACATTTGCTTCTAGGCTATGGCTTTGGAAAGAGCTGATTTTAAAATGGAAGCTTTTCTAAGACATTGCAGTCCTGGTGATCTCAGAGTAGTAATCTGATAATTTCTTTTTAGTGCTCTAAACTGGACTGGGAATGGTAGTAACAAACCTATATAGTGCCTTACCATTGACAATGTTCTCCCATCCTTAAGGGTATGAGAGACTTCTGGACAGAGAACCAATCTGGGTAGATAAAGGTACTCAATACAGCTGAAGTTCTGATCTGGCTTTGATGGGAACTTTAAGCTGAATAACGTATACGTTCATTTATTTAATTAATATTTCTTGAGTTTCCCTTATGTGCCAGGCACTGCTGAAGGCAGGAAAGTATTTCAATCAGTGAAACCAAGTCCCTGTCCCGACAGAGTCTACATTTTTACAAATGAAAATATGGCACAAATTACCAAGCGAGAGACGATGTGAAGAAAACCGAAGCTGAATAAAGGGCTAGAAAAGTAAATCGGGAGAAGAGGGATCTGTTTTGCATAAGGTAGTAAGAGAAAATCCCTTTAAGGAAGTGACATTTGAGCAGAGACTGGAATAAATCAAGGAAATATGCTATGTGGCAGTCTGAAGGAATAACATTCCAGGCAGAGGTCACAGCACATATTCTGATGCAGAAGTAAATGTGTGTCACTTTTACTTTTTATTATAGAAAAATTTAAACGTATACAAAAGTAGACAGAATTGTCTAAATGAACTCCAAGTATCTATTACTCTGCTTCCAAACAATTTACCAGACTCCACCACTGCCCCACCAATATTAGGTTATTTGAAAGCAAATTCAAGGCAGCACATAAATATTTAGTATGTATTTCCAAAGTAAGAACATGTCTTCTTTGACATGCCCGATACCGCGGTCATACTTAAAAATTTATCCATTAAGTCATTAAGATCATCTAATATTCTCTAGTATTCAACCTTTTCCAGATTGGTTCATATATATCTTTTCTAGTTGGCTTGTTAAAATCAATTAAAAAAATTTTTTTAATGTTTATTTATTTTTGAGAGACAGAGAGAAAGAGAGCCAGCAAGAGTGGGGGAGGGGCAGAGAGAGACAGAGACACCAAATCTGAAGCAGGATCCAACCTCTGAGCTGTCCACACAGAGCCCACACAGAGCTCAAACTCAGGAGCTGTGAGATCATGACCTGAGCCGAAGTTGGACCCTCAGCTCAACCGACAGAGCCACCCAGACGCCCCTAAAATCAATTTTTAAATGAAGTTATCAGAGGTGTCTGAAACAGAAGGAAGATTAGGTGGCTGGAAAAAGTAGAACTCAATACCTCAATGCAAAGGGGGACAAAAGAGGAATCAGAATCAAATCATCGGTTCAAGTAAGTAAGAGGAGGTGATTGGTGGTCAACCAGATAAAACCAACAGAAGGCTGCTGGCTGGCTGGGAGCCATAGACTTTCGTTTCTATTTAAGAGGAGTGTCCCCTGCGGGCCTACCTCCAGGACACAAGGGGATGAGATTGCGCCACCTTCCAGGTCCTTGAATTCCTTGCCCTGAGAGCCTTTTCAAAGTGGCCAAACAGGAGACAGTGCCCTTTCTGCTTAGCACTAAACTAAGAATCGTTATATATGCCAGCTCTCAATTCTCACAATAACCCTGCGAGATAATCATTGTTACTTATAAGAAATGAAACTAGGGGAGCCTGGCTGGCTCAGTTGGTTGAGCTTCAGACTTCTGCTGAGGCGATGATCTCACGGTGAAAGAGTTCGAGCCCCGAGTCAGGCTTTCTGCTGTCAGCACAGAGCCTGTTTTGGATCCTCTGTCTCCCTCTCTCTCTGTCCCTCCACAGCTCACTCTCTCTCTCTCTCAAAAAAGAAATTAAACATTAGAAAAAAAAAAAAAAAAAGAAGGGCTCCTGGGTGGCTCAGTCAGTTGAGCATCCAACTTCGACTCAGGTCATGATATCCCCGTTTGTGGATTTGAGCCGCATAACGGGCTCTGTGCTGACAGCTCAGAGCCTGGAGCCTGCTTCAGATTCGGTGTCTCCCTCTCTCTCTGCCCCTCCCATACTTGTGCTCTGTTTGTATCTCTCTCTCTCTCTCTCTCAAAAATTAAAAATAAAAAGGGAAACTAAGGCTCAGAGAGGTCAAGAGAATGACCTCCAGTGCTAGCCTATGTGGCCCCAAAGCTGATCTTAACTTTCTAATACTGCGTCATATATTCATTTGTTTATTGTCTGTTTCCTCCCTGATGAGAATGTAAGCTCGAAGAGGCAAGGACCTTGTCTGTCCTTCATTGTGATTTTCCTGGGCCCAGGAAAGGGTCTGGCACGTCGGCGAAACTAAAAATATGAATTCAGTGAATGACGTACATGTTCTGTAACTGTGAGTCTCACGGGACATGCTCTTGCAGAGGTCAATTCTGCAAATTTCAGTGTCTTCACAGTTCTGCGTGACACTTTGCGTCCTTCTCTGCCTCCTTCAGTGCCTTCTGGATCCACCGCTCTGGGGCAGCTTGCAGTGTTGTCAGGGTTGCACAAGGCGAAGAAAGGTCAGGATGGAGCCCAAGCGAGATATTTTACCTCCTACTCGGAGAAAAAGCAGGGTCCGATACCATCGGGTATTGATGAGAATGTGGATTAACGGGAATTCTTACATACCGCTGGCAGGAGTGTGATAGAATTACTTTGAAAATCGTTGACACTAACTTGGAAAACTGAACTTCCGCATACTCCGAGACTCAACGGTCTCCTCCCGGGTCTTATTCCTAGAGATCTCTTGTATCTCTTGCACCAGGACACACATTCTCAACAGCTTCACTCATAATGACAAAACCCAGCCGACCAACAAACCCCCCCTCCCCCCAAAATTAAGCAACTCAAATGTCCAGGGACGTTAGAACAACTTAGTAAGTGGTGCTATGGTTAAACAGAAAAATTTTATTTATTTATTTATTTATTTATTTATTTATTTATGTTTATTTATTTTTGAGAGAAAGAGACAAGCGTGAGCAGGGGAGGGGCAGAGAGAGGGAGACACAGAATCTGAAGCAGGCTCCAGGCTCTGAGCTGCCAGCACGGAGCCCGACGCGGGGCTCAACCCCACAGACCGTGAGATCATGACCTGAGCCGAAGTCGGAGGCTTAACCGACTGAGCCACCCAGGCGCCCCTAAACAGGAACATTTTATCCAACGGTGAAAATGAATGTGTGAACTGTACCTGCATGTACTAAAGAGGAAGCAGAGGAATGAGGTAGGTAGATGCAAGAAACTGATAATCTTTTAGTTCTCCTTAATTTTGTGTGGTGGGTTCATGCTTTACTATGAACCCACTTACTGCTTCAAGGCTGAGATGTAAAGTCTGTGACTTCCTTTGTATGTATCAGATGTCAAATAAGTAAGTAAGCAAGCCAGTTGAGGATGGTGCTGTATCTTAGGGCATCGTGTCTGTCATCTGCACAGCCATCTGGTGGGTGCTAGCAGGAGTGTACTTCTGGCATGTGGAAGCCGTTGTTTACTGCGTCCTGGGTGCGGGGATGTGAGCTGAATCCCAGAAATGAAATGCTCGCTCAAACTTGGAACTCCCAAGTACGTATCCGGTAATTACATACCTACATACCGGAGAGCCGACTTCATTCAAGAAGAGCATTATTTGTTCATATGTAAGCATTCCTTTACTGTTTGACAATGTAGTGATCCTACCAAGAGAGACCAGGGTTTGGAATGTATTCTTTTTTTTTTTTTTTTAAGTTTATTTATTTTGAGAGGCAGAGAGAGTGCAAGTTGGGGGGGAGGGAGCAGAGAGAGAGGGAGAGAGAGAGAAAATCCCAAGCAGGCTCTGCACTGACTGCGTGGAGCCTCATGTGGGGCTTGAACTCACACACCCCAGGATCATGACCTGAGCTGAAGTTGGACGCTTAATCGACTGAACCAGGCACCCCTGGAATGTATTCTTTTAGAAACATTTTTCTTCATGCCTTTGTGTTGCATAAAGCTGCAAAGATCACACCTTAGATTCATGTAGCCTCTTCCACATAGACGGGGGGGGGCACACAAATTCTCAACTACACATGCAGTATTATTATAGGAAAGTCATGGATTTCATCACTCTTTCTAGTAATTTTCAGAGTCCTGGCAGCTCTTGCAATCTGTAAATGGGGTAACTTCATTAATTCTAATTAAGGGTCAGAAATGAAAATCAAAAACACACAGAGAGGCTTTTCCTTAATAAGGGATTTTAACAACATGTGACCTTAGCTGTGTGACAAAGACAGTATTTGTACTGCAGTCTAAGGTGTGGGACTATTTTGGAGAATATTAAAAGTGCTCCGAAAAGGAAATTTCTTCATTATTTTTAATAAGTTTTAAGTAGGTAGGAGAAATGGGTGTACTGTTCTTGTTTTTTTTTTTGTTTTGTTTTTTAGTTTAAGCAAACTGAATTTAAAATGTCTATAACTGGGGCGCCTGGGTGGCTCAGTCAGTTAAGGGTCCGACTTCGGCTCAGGTCATGATCTTGCTGTTCATGAGTTCAAGCCCTGCATCAGGCTGTGTGCTGACAGCTCAGAGCCTGGAGCCTGCTTCAGATTCTGTGTCTCCCTCTGTCTCTGCCCCTCCCCTGCTCTGTCTGTCCCTCTCAAAAATAAATAAACACTAAAAAAAATTTAAAAAGTCTATAACTAGTCACCCTGAAGGTATGATCAATGTAAATAAGTCGGTAATTTAGACACTTATTTTTTTGTTTATATTTTCGGTTGTGTGTCTTTATCACATGAGCAGATAATTGCTAAATCTTGACCTTAATTATTACAGATTAGACACAGTGTCACTGATCTAGGCTACAAGGCAATTTTCTTGCAAATTTAAAAACAGCTTTTAATATAACCAACGGGGGCACCTGGGTGGCTCAGTCGGTTGAGCATCGACTTCAGTTCAGGTCATGATCTCACCATTCCCGAGTTCAGCCCCACGTCGGGCTCTGTGCTGATGGCTCAGAGCCTGGAGCTTGTTTCAGATTCTGTGTTTCCCTCTGTCTGTGCCCATCCCCTGCTTATGCTCTATCTGTCTCTCTCTCTCTCAAAAATAAATAAACATTAAAAAAAAATAACAAATGAAGAAGGCTTGTGTGTGTATTACGAATATCGCATATGCATACACATATACACATATATAAATGAAAAAATATATTAAAAATTTTTTTAAATTTTATTGTATTTTTGACAGAGAGAGAGAGAGATAGAGTGAGAGCAAGAGAGGGGCATAGAGAGATGAAGACACAGAATCTAAAGCAGGCTCCAGGTTCTGAGCTGCCAGAACAGAGCCAATGCGGGGCTTGAACCACGAACTGTGAGATCATGACCTGAGCCAGAAGTCAGATGCTCAGCCGACTGAGTCAGCCAGGCGTCTCCATGAAAATACATTTTAAAAAACACTTCAGAACATTTTCACTGAATGTGAGGCATACACTTTGGGCCTTGCAGTATAGATGGGAATTTGAAGATAGACATAGAAGAAAAAGCATATAGGTGGAATGTACAGGTGGGAAAACATGAAACATATTCCAGGAAGTGTGGGTCCAGTTTGAGTTTGCAAGAGGAAGTGGTAAGGGTTGAGAATGGAAAGTTAGATCGGAGTCAGGCAGTGACATCTTTGATTGTTGTGCTGAGACGTTCATATAGGGTTTAGGAAGTAGCAGAAGATAAATGATTAGATGTGTGTCTCCAGCTTCACTCAGCTCTTCCATTCTGGGATGTAGATCTGAGCTACAGAAATGATTGACTCACATTCCCTGCGTCTATCCATCGCTTGAGCTGGCTAAAAGTGAAACCAACAAATTGTGTGTATTTGGAGACACACAGAGAGCCTGTATCATTGAGTTCAGGGATCTTGTCTTATTCATATTGATACGTCTTACAGCAAGCTTGGCATGTGATTAGTGCTTAATAACTGTGCCGATATTTATCTTGTTGATCATTTGGTCGAAATCATTAAAAGAAAAACCGGAGCCCGTGTATTTCCTTTTTTAATTACATTTTTTCAATTATGAAAGAACACGGAACAGACATAACCAAATACGATGTATTGTATTGGCTTGAAAAAAAATAGGCGCAAAAGGCATTTTCTGAAACATTTGGGAGATTTGAATACGGTCCAGATATATGAGGATATTATGGAATTATTACTCATTTTCTTAGGTGTCTGAAACTAACTTTCAAATGTTCAGCAAAGAATGGACACGCACATAAACACGCACGGACAAAGAAAATTCACGAAAGCATCACGGATTATTGAATCTGGTTGGATGGTATATAAGTACTTATCTTCACCATTCTTTTAACTTCTCTATATGTTTGAAATTGTTCATAAATAAAATGCTAGGAAAGTTATTCATTTCAAAAATATACTCCATCAGTCAGGGTTCTTGGTTTCTAGCAAGAAACCAACTCTGACTAATTTAGGGAATGGTTTTTATTTAAAAGGTAGTGAGTAGATCACAGATCCTTTGGGAAGCCTTGAAAGTCATAGGCCCAGCATGGCCTGTGAAGACGTCCTCATCCTGACCTTGCCAACTTCACAGCTGGTTCTGCTAGCCCTCTGATGCTACAATTACTGCCACATCTTCCTCTGGAAATGGAAGTGGCCCCCACCAAGCTGCTGCCTCTCCTGGGCCTGAATGGATTCTGGAAGCATCTGTCTGGTGTAGCGCATGCCCTGACCACAAGGGAGTATGGGAAAGCACGTAGCTTGCATTTCAGTTTCTAGAGTGGATGCTTGGCCTCCTTTACAAGGTGGGGGATTCTCCAGAAATAGCAAGGTGGTTCAGATGTGGATTGGCCAAGGACAATCACAAAAGTCAACTGTTTCTGCAATTGATGAAGAAATCTATAGGGGCACCTGGGTGGCTCAGTCGGTTAAGCATCAGACTTCAGCTCAGGTCATGATCTCACAGTTCTTGAGTTCAAGCCCTGTGTCGGGCTCTGTGCTGACAGCTCAGAGCTTGGAGCCTGTTTTGGATTCTGTGTTTCCCTCTCTCTCTGCCCCTCCATCGCTCATGCTCTCTCTCAAAAAAAAAAAAAAACATTAAAAAATTAAAAAAAAGAAGCCTATATTATTAAAAGTGGAAGTTACACTATTCAGAGGAAGTCACAATTCGGTATGCAGGCATGCACGTATGGATGTACCTATTTAAAGTGTTGATAACATATATAGATTTTTTACGTAAATAATAATAATGGTAGTAGCTAACATTTACAGAACAATTGCTGTGTACCAGATACCATTAAAAAATTTTTTTTTAATTTTTATTTTTGAGAGAGAGAGAGACAAACAGAGCACAAGTATGGGAGGGGCAGAGAGAGACAGAGACACCGAATCTGAAGCAGGCTCCAGGCTCTGAGCTGTCAGCACAGATCCCGATGCGGGGCCTGAACTCACGAACCGCAAGATCATGACCTGAGCCAAAGTCAGATTCGTAACCGACTGAGCCACCTAGGCGCCCGCCAGATACCATTTTAATATATACATAAATGAATTAACTAATTTAATGCTCACAATGACTCTATCAGATAGATAAAAATCTTCTATATTCATTTTCCTACAAGGAAGCTAAAATTCCAAAGGTTAAGTAAATATTCAAATCATCCGTGTTCCCAGAGCTAGTCCATAGTGAAGCCAGGATTATGAATCCAAATAGAGCCTATGCACTTTGAATACAGCTTCTCTGGGGTGGGGGTGGGGGGTGGAAAATAAAAAATAAAAAAATAAATAAATAAATAAATAAATACAACTTCTCTGATACCTATTGTTGTATTGTTTTTTTTGATTCACATATCAGTATGTGATTGCTTGTCTCCTTCATTCTTTTAAAGGCTGCATAATATGGGCGTATCAAAATGGATGTAACTATTCCCCTAGTGATCAACATTTAAGTTGTCCTGATTTTCCTCTATTCAAACAGTATTTCAGTAGATGTCTTTATAGCTATTATCTTTGTGCATATGTGTAAGTATTTCCAAGAATCCTAGAAAGGCATTGCTGGGTCAAATTGTACAAACATCTTAAATTTTATAGATACTATCGAGTTGTCTTCCGGAAAATTTTCTAATAATTTACGTCCCACCTCTCTAACATAATAGGAGTATCTTTCTCTTATCGGTCTCTACATTTGTGACTATTTAGTGGCAAAAAAATATTTCATCGTGATTTTTGTTTCTGTTTCCCTGATCATTAGTAAAACTCAGGGTCTTTTCATGTGTTCCTTGGCTATTTATATTTATCCTTCTGCGGATTGCTTATTTATATCTTTTAACTCATTTTCTCCATTGGTTAGTCTTTTTCTTGATCTGAGGGTACACTTTAAATAAATCTAGGGTATAATTCGAACAACGCCTGTAGTCTAGTTAACAGTATCATGCTGACGTCAATTTCCTTCCTCTAATATTGTGCTATGTCATAAATTAAATATTACCATTGGGGAGACCTGAGTGTTTTCGTCTGCCAAGCTGCTGTAGTAAGAAATTAACGCAAACTGGGTGCTTTAAAACAATAGAAATATTCGGGGTGCCTGGGTGGTTTAAGCATCAGACTTTGGCTCAGGTCGTGATCTCACAGTTCATGAGTTCAAGCATGGCATCAGGCTCTGTGCTGACAGTGCAGAGCCCACTTTGGATCCTCTGTCCCCCTCTACCTCTGGTCTTCTTCCACTTGCACAGCTCAAGCGTGCACATGCTCCACCCCCCGCCTCAATCACAAGGTGTTGGTAGGGCCGGTTTCTCTGAAGACTCTAGAGGAGGATGCTTCCTGGCCTCTTCCCTAGATTCCAGGCCTTGCCAGTATTTCTCTTTCCTGGACTTGTATAGATATCATTCCAACATCTGCCTTTGTTGTCATACTGGTATTGTGTGTGTCTGTGTTCAAATTTCCCTCTTCTTCTAAGGACACCAGGTTATTAGACTAGGGCCCACCCTAATCTGGTATGACTTCATTTTAACTTGATTATATCTAATAAGACTCCATTTTCAAATAAGGTTGCCTTCATTTGAAAATCCTGGCATTCCCAGGATTAGGACTTAAACTCCTATTTGGTGAGGGGCACAACTGAACCCACAACACTGGGTCTCTGTACCATTGTTTGCAACTTCCTCTAAGTCTGTAATTATTTCAAAATAAAAAGTAAAAAAAAAAATCTGTCAATCATACCTCAGTAAAGCTGGAAAAACAAACAAAAAAGCCCTCTCTAGAAAAATTAAACAAAATTATTAACAATGGTTACTTCTTTAGAAGATTTCATCTTTTACTTAACACATTAATACTGCTTGGCTTTCCTTGGAATTACCATGTATGATTTTTATAGTTTATTTAATTACAATTATGTAATTTTGTAATTCACTAAAAATTTTGAAAAGATGTTTTGTTATTTATTTTCGAGAGAGAGAGAGAGACAGAGTGCAAGTAGGGCAGAGAGCAAGGGCAGGGGCAGAGAGAGAGGGAGACACAGAATCTGAAGCAGGCTCCAGGCTCTGAGCTGTCAGAATGGAGCCCAACTCGGGGCTCAAACCCACAAACCATGAGATCATGACCTGGGCCAGAGTCGTATGCTTAACCAACTAGCCACACAGGCACCCCTAAAAATTTTTTTTTAATATTTATCTTTGAGAGACAGAGACAGAACATAGTGGGGGGAGGGGCAGAGAGAGAGGGAGACAGAGAATCTGAAGCAGACTCCAGGCTCTGAGCTGTCAGCACAGAGCCTGATGTGGTGCTTGAACTCACGAACCGTGAGATCATGACCTGAGCTGAAGTCAGATGCTCAAATGACTGAGCCATCTGGGCACCTCTAAAATTTTTTTCAATGTTTGTTTTTTTTTATTTTTGAGAGAGAGAGAGTGCATGCATGTGAGTGGGGGAGGGGGAAAGAAAGAGGGGGACAGAGGTATCCAAAGTGGGCTCTGTGCTGTCAGCAGCTAGCCTGATGCTGGGCTTGAGTTCATGAACTGCGAGATCATGACCTCAGCAGAAGTTGGATGCTCAACTGACTGAGCCACCCAGGGGTCCCTTAAAATTTTTTTAGAAATTAAAACCTGAGAGCAAAAGCATGGTCCTGCCCTTAAAGTGCTTAGAGCTTAGAGCTTAGCCTTTTAGAAAGATAACTTCAGTAGTGGGGCATGTGGGTGGCTCAGTCAGTTAAGTGACCTGGCTCTTGATTTCAGCTCAGTTCATAATCTCACGGCCACGAGATCAAGCCCCACATAGGGCTCTGCGCTGACAGCAGGAACTTGCTTGGGATTCTCTCTCTCCTCTTTCTCTGCCCCTCCCCCATGTACACACATGGACTCTCTCTCTTAAAATAACTAAATAAATATTAAAAAAAAAAAAAAGAAAGATAACTTCAGTAGCACTGTGATGGGATGGTGAAGCTAGAAGCTGAAAGACGAAGAGATGCATGAATTTATCAAGATGAGAAGAGCTGGAGCCCTGGTGGGGATGTAAGGAGGGGATGAATGTGAGAAACACTCAGAAAGTAAATGCACAGGATTTGGTGACTGATTAGATATAGTGGAGGAAGTGAGACAGAGGAGTTGAGGAAAACTCTCAGATTCTTGGCTGGAAAGACTGAGTAACTGGTGATGCCATCCGCTGATGTGCTAATGAGCTTCCATTTGCCCCACCAGAACTCTTCTCCACCCTTTACCCCATGGCTTTGTGGCCCAGGAAGCTGACCTCTGTGGACTGAGTCACCTGTGCTCCTTTGACCTTTGGTTTCAGGTTGAAGCTGGACTCTGTCGACGGGGTCACCTGTATTTCTTTGACTTTTGGTTTCAGGTTGGGTTTGGCCAATGGGTGGTATCGCAAGAGATCATGAAGACAGGCCATAGTGGTCACGGGTGTGGCCACAGCTTCTGTCCAGCTGCCCTTTCTCCACTTGTGGGTAACATCTCCTTCCCCAGCATCTTTAGGCCTAATGGGGATAACTGCTTCCCTCTGTTGCTAGCGAATCCTTACTATATCTCTCAAACTCTTTACCAAACTCCCTTCAATGACTTCTTTTTAGTGTATTATCTGTTTCCTGCCGGGATGTTGAGTTTATGATATTTGTGTGGAGTTTCTGATGACATACAAGTGGCAGTGGGTACTTGGGGTCGATGTCAGGAGGAAAGCCTGGGCTGGAGATCTGGTAATTATTAACACAAGTATAAGTGTATTTGGCAGTTGAACATAGGTAAAAATAATAGGGAAGAATGTAAAGCTGAAGGTACAGAAAGCTGGACTCTGTGGAAGATCAGTATAAGGAGGCGATTGCCAAATGAGAAGCGTGCAAATGAACTTGAGAACAAGTATTCAGAGAAACAGAAGACTAGGATGCAATTGCATCACAGAGGGGAGGTAGGAATCAGTGTCAAGAAGGAAGGAGTGGACAATAATATCAACAACATTGACCTGTCCACTGAAAAGGATGAGGGTAAGGTCTGAGAATTGACAATTAGGTTGGGAAATCTGAGGGTTATGGATGACGTTATCATAGGACTTTGCAATGGACCTGTGGGGGTGAGCACATTGTGTCGGGTGAGGAATGAATGGTGAGTGAAGGAATAGGGGTATGAGGTTAGTGAACATGTAGAGTATGAAGGGGCTCCTGGTGACACTCAGTCGGTTAAGCGTCTAACTCTTGATTTTGGCTCAGGTCATGATCCTAGTGTCGTGGGACTGAGCTGGCATCAGGGTCTGTGCTGACAGTGAAGAACCTACTCGGGATTCTCTCTCTCCCTCTCTCTCTGGCTCGCCCCCATTCTCTATTTCCCTCTAAAAAGTAAAATAAATAAAATGAAAGTGTAGAGTATGACTATTAGCCCATGACTCAAGTCTGTAAAAAAAGAAAGAATTCATTGATGCAGTCCATCATTTCACTTTTTTTTAAAGTGTATTTATTTTTGAGAGACAGAGACAGAGTGTGCAGCAGGAGGTGGGAGGGGGGGCAGAGAGAGAGGGAGACACAGAATCTGAAGCAGGCTCCAGGCCCTGAGCTGTCAGCACAGAGCCCAATGCGGGGCTCGAACCCACGAACCGTGAAATCATGACCTGAACTGAAGTTGGACGCTCAACCCACTGAGCCACCCAGGCACCCCCACCACTTCAATTCCTATTTTGGGTTCCTCAATTACAGTTTTGTTAGGATTTTGGAATATTACACAGTACTAAGATGGGGCAGGGATGTTTGGAGACCCGGGAAGGTTAGACAGGTTGGGTGGTTTTGTCCACCTACATGTCCCCTTCCCCTTTCCCCCAGACCAGAGAAATCCATTTCCAGAGTTGGGGAAGAGGATGCTGTCTGTTCTTGCTCCACCTTTATTCCCTACCCCTGGCTTCTTTTCAAGCCATTTTCTCTATATCCTAAATCCTTTCCCTGTTTTGGGGTTTGAGATCTTGGAAATAAATGCCAGAAAGATTTTCCTTCCATATCCCTTCCCCGTGGCAACAAACCTATGGGTTGGTAGTGGGCAAACATTTTTTTAATGTTTATTTTTTGAGAGCGAAACAAAGCATCAGCAGGGGAGGGGCAGAGAGAGAGAGGGAGAGAGAGAGAGAGAGATAAAGACACAGAATCTGAAGCAGGCTCCAGGCTCTGAGCTGTCAGCACAGAGCCCGACATGGGGCTCGAAGTAACCAACCATGATATCATGACCTGAGGTGAAGTCAGATGCTTAACCCACTGAGCCACCCAGGAGCCCTAGATTGCTGTTTAAAGAACTTAAGTTGGGAAGGGAAGAAGAAAAATAGCAAGATAGTTGGATATGGGATAAAAGAAAGTTCTTCTGGAATGACAGCAGTTGTGATTTTAAAATGTGCACAAAAATTCTCCACAGAGATTTTCCCCATGGCTGTATAGAAACCTATAATGACAGGTTCATTTGTTCAAGCTCACAAATCTCTTTTTCTTCTTCTTCTTGTTTTTTTAATGTTTACTTATTTTCAACAAAAAGAGCATGAGCGGGGGAGAATCTTGGAAATAAATGCCAAGAGAGAGAGAGGGGAACAGAAGATCTGAAGGAGACTCTGCGCTGACAGCAGTGAGCCTGATTCAGGGCTCAAATTCAGGAACTGTGAGTTCATGACCTGAGCCACCCAGGCACTTCAGGCTCACAAGTCTTAATTTGAGATCCTCATACTTCCATAAAGTCCCTCATAGTCACAGGAGATTAATATCGAACTTCCGCTTCTTTTCTTTCCCGCTATTAGACTGTCTTGCTGCCTGCGGGTTAGCGGTTGTCAAGCCTGGGAAAGAGTTCCCGAACAGGAGGGAGAAGTGTAGAGAAGGAAGGATTCCAGAAGGGGAATTTTATCTACTCTCAGCTTCTTAGAACTTGCTGTATTACACTAACCAAACTCAAAAGTCAGTTTTCACAATTAACCAATGAAATGTACAATAAATCACTTTATAAAGATGCTCGACATAGGTACTTAGTAATAATTTCATTTTTCCCTTTGTTCTTATGGCAGGATCAGCATAGCTGTGGCCTCATCTGGGAATAAAGGCATTTCTTTCATCTAGGAAACCCAATGTTAAATGGCAATAAATCACTGTTCATTGAATTCTACAACCTAAACTATATGTTACAGAAGAACTTCTAGCCCCTATGCATCATAATTAACATCGAATAGTAGTACAAGATTGCAGTACAACAAAGAGCTACATGGCAATAACCTTAGCTGCTCAGAAATAAATTAACTCACTGAGCAATTACCTACAGGGAAGAAGGAAAAGTAATTAAGATGCTTTCTACCTATGAAGCTAAAGTAAGGGGCATAGTGGTTGTATCAGTCTGGGTCCAATCAACAGAGAGAAACTACACAGTGAATTGAACAGGGAAACTTCAATAGAAAGAATTCTTGGGGCACCTGGGTGGCTCAGTCGGTTAAGCGTCCGGCTTCAGCCCAGGTTGTAATCTCGTGGTTCGTGAGTTCGAACCCTGTGTCAGGCTCTGTGCTGACAGCTCAGAGCCAGGAGCTTGCTTTGGGTTCTGTGTCTCCCTCTCTCTCTGCTCCTCCCCCACTCGTGTTCTGTCTGTCTGTCTTTCTCTCAAAAACAAATAAACATTAAAAAAAAAGAATTTTTTTTTAAGTTTTTTAATGTTTCTTTATTTTTGAGAGAGAGAGACAGAGCATGAGTCGGGGAGGAGCAGAGAGAGAGGAGACACAGAATCCGAAGCAGGCTCCAGGCTCTGAGCTGTCAGCACAGAGCCCGATGCGGGGCTCGAACTCACGAATTGTGAGATCATGACCTGAGTTGAAGTTGGACGGTTAACCAACTGAGCCACCCAGGTGCCCCCCAAAAAAAGAATTCTTAACTATAACAAGGGATTGGATTAACCAGGCTAATAAGGAGTGAAGGGAACTCAAAAGAGTATAAGAATATAAGATATAAGGAACAGGTACTATCCCAATGGCTGAGACACATGCCCAAGCAAGAGCACCTCCAGGGCTGAGATCAGGAGATCTCATGGAGAGGACACGCTATGAGTCATTAAAGAAAGAAGTCTCACAAAGAAGCACCTATATTACTGAGCTAGTGGAACTTGCTGGAAACTTACTCTAGAGCTTGCCAGAAATCCACCTTCTGGAACTTGCTGGACAGCCACGATTTGGAACTTGCTGGAAATCTGCCCTCTAGGGTTGTAGAGAGAGAGATGTTCATGAACTATCTCATGGCAGACACTGTCACAAAACTGCCCAGAAGGGAATGTTGCAGGTAGAGCTGTTGGTTGCTGGGTGCTAGGGCTGCTAGCTACCACGCACTGCAGGAATCAGCAACTTAAGAAGCCCCCTCTACTGCAGGAGGCAGCCCCTGGGAAAGCTGAGTAGACTGCTATAGCTGGACGCTGGAGAAGTCACATGCATTGACGGAGCCTGTCGAGTGAGTATGTAGGAATGAGGAAGCAGAATTCTTTTCTACTGCAGCGTCTCTCCAGCACTTTGTACTGACAAAGCTTTGTATTATGCCAGCTGACAAAGAAAAAAAAATTTAAAGGACCTAGATGCACTTTCACAGAGCGGGCAAAAAGGGTGCATTTAAAACGGAGAAGCAACAAATTGGAAATTGACATGGCAATAACCCACAAATTCTTTCCCCCCACTGCTAATTTTAAGCTCCTTGAAAATGTTTTGTTTCATAAGTAGGATGGGTATCAATCAGGGGAGTGACCAAACTCTCCAATACAGATAAAATTTAAATTCCTTTTCATGGATCTCTTGAGTTCCTGGCAAATCACGGGATGGGGTCAGAACCCAGGTTAGCACCCGTGGGACGCAAATAGAGATTAAGAGAGATTTCCCTGTCTAGAGCGCATTATGTACATTCTGGTATTATTGCAACCTGGTTTGATGTGATGGGGGCAGCATGCAGAATGAAGTGGGGTAAGAAAGAGTGGGGAATGGTGAGGTGGAATATATACAATTCTTTTCAAAAGTGAGAAGCTTTGTAGTGAAGGTGAAAACAAGAGGCAATAGCAGTTGAAGGGAAATACGGAGCCGGGATTTCTGTTTTTAAGATTTTATTTTATTTTACTTAAGATTTTATTCAAATAATCTCTACACCCAACATGGAGCCTGAACTGACGACCCCAAGACCAAGAGTTGCATGTTCCATTGACCACATCGGCCAGGCTCCCCTGGAGCCAAGAAATATTTAAAAAATTAAATAGAAGAGACTTGAGCTGGTAGAAAAGACAATGGGAAGGATCTCATGGAGATGGAGGGCTTGAATATAAGAGATAATAGAGTTTCTGAGAAGACTGGAGGAGATGACATCTGAAGAAGTTTTAAAAAGATATTTCAACCTAAATTTTGATTCAGCTTTGGTTAACATTTAAAAGCTCAGGAGATTATCTTAAAAGCATTTTTTTCTTTTGCTTTTTGAAAAAAGGTTTACTTACTTATTGTGGGGGAGAAAGAGAGAGAGAGAGGGAGAGGGAGAGGAAGGGGCAGAAAGAGAGAATCCCAAGCAGGCTCTGTGCTGTCAATGAGGAACTGTATGTGGGGCTTGAACCCACGAACCACGAGATCATGACCTGAGCTGAAGTTGGGAGCTTACCGAGCCACCCAGGCGTCCCAACATTTTCTTAAAATGTTTTCTTAAAATATTTGGGCGCCTGGCTGGCTCAGTTAGTAGAGCATGTGACTCGATCTTGGGGTCGTGAGTTCCAGCCCCACCTTGGGGATAGAGATTACCTTTAAGAAAAGTACCTTTATTAACTTTAATTACCACCGATATGCAAGTGAGCCCCCCAAATAAAGGTATGTAATTTAAAACATTGAGAGGAAAGAAACTTCTTGACATAGTATCTTAAGAATTCACAGTAGAGCTGGTTGTTACGCCTCTCGGTAAGGAAGAGAGGTGAGCGAATATTTATGTTCCAGTGACCTCTAGTTGCTCAAGGAACAGAGAGCTCTGTTAGGAACCAGAGGAGGCAAAGGTCTTACTCAAGTGTACATCTTTACTGGCTCTGTTTTTTTTCTTTTTTTTAAGGTTTATTTTTTATTTTGAGAGAGAGAGAAGAGCTTGTGTGTGTGTGCATGTGCACATGAAAGCAAGGGAGGGGTAGAGAGAGAGGGAGAGAGAGAAACCCAAGCGGGCCCCAAGCTCAGCACATAGCGGGATGCTGGAGAGGAGTTCAATCCCATGACAGGGATATCATGAACTGAGCTGATTTCAAGAGTAAGACGCTTAACTGGCTGAGCCACCAGGTGCCCCAGGCTGTGTTTATTAATACCGTGAATTATATAGCTTCTCTCTTTATAGTGCAAGAAACTTCCCAAGACACTCATTTTATTCCTTTAACTTGTTAATTTTTAATTTTTTATCATAAATGCTTTTCTTTTATTAGTTGAGAGACAATTTGTATGTTCTATGTTGTATATAATTTTATTTGAAATTTTAATAAAGTTATCTTTAAGTGTTGCTTAGGCTACATAGAAACTCTGAAGACTCTATATTTCTTTTTTATTATTTTTTAATGTTTCTTTTGAGAGAGACAGAGAGGGAGAGGGAAAGTGGGAGTGGGGTGTGGCAGAGAGAGAGGTGACACAGAATCCAAAGCAGGCTCCAGGCTCTGAGCTGTCAGCACAGAACCCAGTGTGGGGCTCAAACCCAAGACTGTGGGATCATGACCTGAGCCAAGGTTGGATTCTTAACTGAGGGAGCCACCCACGTGCCCCAAGACTCTATATTTCTAGAAAATAAATCCTAAGTATAATCATTTACAAAATAATTTTCAAGAAATTTTGAGAATGAAAATGCTGTAAAGGATATAATGCTCTACCTAAAAATGCTAAGGTGGTTAATTTAGGTGTCTAGTTTAATTTTTAAAGTTTTTTAAAAATTCTGTATGCGTGTATGTGGGTATGTATTTATTGAAGTACAATTGACATACAATGTTACATTAATTTCAGGGGCACAACATAGTGATTTAACAAGTTTATATATTATACTGTGCTCACAAGCATAGCTATCATCTGTCACCATACAATACTATTATAATACCATTGACTATATTCCCTATGCTGTCCCTTTCATCCTGGTGACTTATTCATTCCATGACTGTATCTCCCACTTCCTTTCACCCATTTTGTTCATCCTCCCACCCCAAGCCCCTCTGGCAACCATCAGTTTGTTCTCTGTATTTATATGTCTGTTTCTGCTTTTTGTTCATTTATTCATTTTTGTTGTTGTTTTTTATTTTTTTAATGTTAATTCATTTTTGAGAGAGAGGGGGGGGGGAGACAGATGATCCAAAGTGGGCTCTAAGCTGATAGCAGCAAGCTCGATGTAGGGCTTAAACTCACAAATCATGAGATCATGACCTGAGCCAAAGTGGGGCACTCAACTGACTGGGCCACCCAGGTGTTCCAAACTGTTTTTTAGATTCCACCTACAAGTGAAGTCATGTGTTACTTGTTTTTTTTTCTCTGACTCATTTCACTTGGCATAATATCTTCTAGGTTCATCCATGTTGTCACAAATGGCAAGATCTCATCCCTTTTGGTGGCTGAATAGTATTCCACTGTGTGTCTATGCCACATCCTCCTTATCCATTCATCTACAATTGACACCTGGCTCCCAAAACATGCGATTTTTAACATCCAAGTTTTTGCTTAGTACTTTCAGATATAACTTTTAGTGGTAAAGCATATGATAATTACAGGGTCCATAAATACATTTGTTATAGGAAATTGCACTTAATCTGTGAGAAAATCAAAGTATTGGAAATACCGTTAATAAAATGCAAATCCACGGACTTGGGAGTTAGATGAAAAGTATTAAAAGGAAAAAGCTGAGTGGATTAGAGATCCCGAAAAGTTTGAGAAATAGAGTGGACATATTTGAATAAGCAAGTTAGAAGAATAAAAGGTTGGGGCGCCTGGGTGGCTCAGTCAGTTAAGCATCTGACTCTTGGTTGCAGCTCAGGTCTTGATCGCAAGGGTCCTGAGTTCAAGTCCTCAAGGTTGTTGTCAAGACAAGATGCCTAATTTTGAAGGTGAATGAGTTACAGGTGGGGGCAAGGTCCAAGGTGTGAGCAGGGAAATAGGTATCTGGAGTGGAGTGGAGGTTATTGGAGATGAGGGGGTTCAAGAAATTAAAAGCCCAGCATGTTGACCTAATTTTAATCTCATCTAAGGAGACACCAAATGGAGAGGAAGACTGCAGGAGGTGATATTCTTCAGTGAATGAGGAAGAGTGACTTGGAAATCAGCAGATGACAGAAACAAGGTCAGAAGAGGGGGTAATACCTCATTGGCATGCACCCCAAAGGAGCAAAGTTTTTTACAAATATCTGGGGGGGGGCAGCAGAGGAGAGGTGGGTGAGGAGTAAGTATATCAAGACCATCTCCTAACAGATTAAGAGAAAATAACCCTATTTAGAGTGTTCGAATCCTCTCTTTCTCTATCCAGAACCTACCATTATTCAAATCCTATCTTTAAAAGCTCTCTTCTTAAAATCAAAGTTTACAGATGTATTAATTTTTCAAGGAAAGAATCATTTCTAGCAAAGGGAATCTGTAATACAAACTCTAAGGAAAATCATCGTTCCAAAAGATGAGAACAAGTTATTTTGCCTGGCTTTCAAAACTCAAGATAATATTTCTATAACATGTGTATTTGAACTTGGTTTTTCTAATTTTCGAACCATGTCATCCCACCTGTTTGTCAAATTTGTGCCCTTTTAATTATTCTTTCCACATAAGCCCTTTGTCTACCTTCTCAGATCCTGTTCATCTTTCAAGGCCTAGTTCAGTTTAACTTGCTAATTCAAAATGAATTATTCTGTATTGTGCCTTCTTTCTCCTTTACTTCTCAAGGTCCATTTCCTACCATGGTTTATTCTGTTTTCCCAGAGCACCTGGCCTAACCCAGCACATACAGTATATGACCAAAAAGCACTTATCAAGAAACAGCATAAAAAAAAAAAAAAAGAAAAAGGAAAATAGCATAGCATGGTGGAAATGCATGAAGTTTGGGAGTTACTGATTTGAGTGCAAGTCTGGTTTGCACTTTTCAGGATCATGGGCAAGCCGTTGAACTTTTCTGAAGCTACATTTCCCTGCATATTGGGATGATACCTTGCAGGGTTGCTGTGAGGAGTGGAGGCAGCCGAAGTATCTAGCAGAGTGGCTGGCAAGCACTGTGTACTCCACAGACGGTGATTATTTTTTGTTAACAATCTTCTCCCTGCCTGACTCCTGTGCCCCAGCTCTTATATCCTGACTTGAAGTCTTCTTCCTTCCATCTCTGCATCAAAACCCTACTTGGGGCACGTGGGTGGCTCAATTGGTTAAGTGTCTGACTTTGGCTCAGGTCATGATCTCGTGGTTCGTGAGTTCGAGCTCCCCATCAGGCTCTGTGCCGACAGCTCAAAGCCCGAGCCTGCCTCAGACTCTCTGTCTCCCTCTCTCTTTGCCTCTCCCTCGCTCACACTCTATCCACCTTTCTAGAAACTAAACATTAAAAACAAAACAAAACAAAACCAAACCCTAAACAGTGGTCTACCTCCTCCGGGCAAGTATATTGCTCCCGCAAGACTACACTGAATTCTCTCATCTCTGAGTATCTTTTATACTTGTTTTATTTTCGAATTTTATATTTTAGTCACTCACATTTTCATAGATTCATTTATTTTCTTCCCTTTGTTATCATGAATCTTTCTAACAGAGGAATGGTGTCTTTTAGATATTTGCTCAGTCAAAACACAGGACGGATGGTGTTGCTAGACAAGGAGAACTATGTAGAAACTGCTTGAAATTATAATTGCTCCAGAAATATTCTGAGATGCTAAGAGGTTTACTTTCCAATAATTCTTTGAACAGGCCTACAATCCCTTATTCACTGTTTTGAAATCCAAAAATCTTTGAAAAGAAAGAGTTTTCTTGACATTTTGTGGCAAAACCTATCTTGACCTGAACTCACTTGTGAGTAAAACTTGACCTGAACACATCTTAGCAGAGCGGCAAAACTTTATCTGAAAAACCTGATCTGAACTGAAGACTGTGTGCTTTGTTTATCCTACTTCGTAGTGAGGTAGTCCTAATATTTCCTAAAAATAAATGTTAACTTGATTATGAAGTGCTGCTTCAGACCTTGTGCCCTGTCATGTAACAGAACGCAAGTACATTTTTCTGAAGTCTAAAAAATTCTAAATTCTGAAACCTGTCTGGCCCAAAGTCTTCCTGTGTAGATCCATAACCCTTATGGCCCAAGTACACTGCTATATATATAATGGGCCGATTTTTAAAAATTCAATTAAATACTGAAAGGATATATATTTAGCCTCCTGGGAGAAAGATTGTCTAAAAATTCAAGGGGTCACTATTAACTGGATTCAAGCAAGTTAAAGTTCCTAAGCAAATACCTTCATGGAGAAAATAAGCTCTAAAAATTCAAGAAGTTATTGGGGCACCTACATGGCTGAGTCAGTTAAGCATTAGACTTCAGCTCAGGTCATGATCTCATGGTTCACAAATTCAAGCCTGCGTTCAGCTCTGTGCTGACAGCTCAGAACCTGGAGCCTGCTTCTTATTCTGTGTCTTCCTCTCTCTCTCTCTCTCTGCTCCTCCTCTGCTTGTGTGCACGTTCTCTCTTTCTCTCTCTCAGAAATAAATAAAAAAATATTAAATTTTTTTTTAAGTTTAAGAAGTTATCAAAAATAACAAAATAAAAAGACTTGCATAAAAATGTTTTCTAATTATGGCTTTTATTAAGCATATTGTTTTTCTGATTTCATTAACTGAAAATTGGTGGCAATTACAAATCTATTACATGTAAATAAGTATTGTTAAAACATAGAGTGAAATCTCTGAAAAACTGTGCTTATAAAATTTACTACTATATTTACATTTCTTTTTTTTAAGTTTTTAAAAATATTTATCGTTGAGCAAGAAAGAGAGAGGGAGCCTGAGGCAGGGAGGGGCATAGAGAAAGAGGGAGACACAGAATCCAAAGCAGGCTCTAGGCTCTGAGCTGTTGGCAGAGAGCCTGACCCTGAGCTTGAACCCACTACCCATGAGATCACTACCTGAGCCAAGTTGGAAGCTCCAGGGACTGAGCCACCCAGGCGCCCCTATCATATTTACATTTCTTAAGGGATGCAGTTATTGCCTCTACTAGAAGACTGCTACTAGTAACACTAGTAACTAATTATCACACCATTTTCATCATCTGTAAAATAGGGAAGACTAAACGACCTGTAAAGTTATTCTCAAATTCTACCATCAAGTATGATATACAGAACAGAGCCAAGTTCAAAGATTTTTTATAGGAAACAAATCAGCGAACATTGAGAACCTGTATTATTGAAAGTATTGTAATCTTAAGTATGTGGAAGAAAAAAATGAAAGATGACAGGGTTTTGTATGTTCTGAATTTAGAGTGTTTAATGTGAGGGAATTATCCACTCTTTACTGGGGATATTGACGATTTTATAGGGGTTTTACAGCAGCAGAGGAATATGATGAATTAGAATAGAATACACTTGCTTCCGTGGAGTTAGGATTCAAACTGAATGCTTGCTATAGGAAGGTAAGATACATAACGGTCAAAAGTGATTTTAGAAAATATAATTGAACAGAAAATACAGGATAAAACCTACACACACACACACACACACACAGAAAATAACACAGCTAATAAAAGCAGGGAACCACTTATTTACGTGCGGGCAAAAAGAGACCACTGCAGGGGCAAGAGGAAATAGAACCCTAGAGTCTTGGAATTGTATCGCGCCTAGAACCCAGGTCTTCCAAAGAACAAGTCTCACAGTCAACAAAGCACAGGACCGGACCAGTTGGGAAAGAGCCTTCCAGTTAGGGGTTGCAGTCCTAGCCCTGTGGTCCACTCCTTCACTTCCATCGTTTCCCTACTTTCTCATCTACAAAATAAATGGATTCATTTAGACAGGATTTTATTTTTTTTATTTTTGAGAGACAGAGACAGATAGAGTGTGAGCAGGGAAGGGGCAGAGAGACAGGGAGACACAGAATCTGAAGCAGGCTCCAGGCTCTGAGCTGTCAGCACAGAGCCTGATGCGGGCTCGAACCCATGAACTGTGAGATCATGACTAAGCCACCCACGCGCCCCTAGACAGGATTTTTAAGAGCCAGGCAATGCCATGGTAATAGTCCATATAACTTCGGACTAACTTCCCAGCCTAACTGGTAAGTTACTTAACTTTCCGGTCAAAGTAATAGTTAAATGAAAAAGGCAAATCCAAACGGACCCTCTTTGACGGTCTGTGAGCAACTCTGGCGAAGCCAAACAAAGAGGAGGAGTAGCCAAGCCGAGGTAAAAGGCCGGCCTGGAGTTTGGACCCGCCCGCCGACCTGGTGAAAGGTCCTGTTTCCAGACGCCCCATTTCAGCTGAAAGGCCCGGCCCACCAAGCGCGGCGGCGGCGGAAGGGGCGGCCCCACAGCCGGAAGTGACGTGCCGCCGGCTTTTTGGCCCTGAGGGGAGGTGTAGCCGGTCGGTGGACAGAGGTAGGGGTGGCGGAAGAGGCTCGGAAGCCTCTCTAACGCTCCCTCTGTCTCGGAGCTCCTCGCAGGGTAAGTGCCTTCCCTGACCGACTCCAGCGCCTTGTGCGGGGCCCCACCTGGAGTTCTTTAGGGGCTCGCGGTACGCTCCTCAGCTGTTAAGAGTCTAGGGGCCTGGCCGGTCTCAGGAATGATCTCTGTGGTGACGATGCAGCCGAATGACGATGCTTTCCTTCGCCAGGACAAACTTTTCCTGCTGGACTACTATTGTGACGGGGGCGTGGGCAACTCAAGTTAGCAGTGGGGCTGGGGAAAACGACGGGCGGCCGCCCCACACGGCGGGGAGGCCCCGGGATAGGCCTTCGCGATTTGGGAGAGCCGTGTGGGACGTGGGCACAGTGGAGTGGGCGAGTGACACGGGGGACCCCCGAAGAAGAACCTATTTTGTCCGAGGCCCCTTCTAGGGTGTGTTTTGAGGGCAGTATGTATGCTGCCGGCGTAGGCGAGCTTAGGAAAACAGGTCGAGTCCGAGGCTCGGGTTTGCCCGGGTGGGGTGAAACCCCGGTGTTTTGGTTTGTGTCGCCCGTGGAGAAGGAGGCGGAGACTCATTGCGCCGCCTCGGTCGCGGGCAGGGGGCGGAGTTAGCTGTTGGGGCAGGATCGCACCCTTCACCTGGCCTACAGATCTGGTAAACATTTCTTTCGTTTGTTTATAAATGGCTCCGACGCTTAACGTTCGGAGGGATCTCAAAAAAAAAAAAAAAAAAAAAAAAAAAGTTTTCTGAGGAGAGTTACACGTCTTCCTTTGCTTAGGCAACCTTTCTTGATTTCACAACTCTCCCTTTCCCCCCACCCAGCACCTGCAGGCTCGCAAGTTGTGGTCTGGTCCGGACCGGCGCTCCTCGCCTTCGGCAATCTTTGTTTGAATTGGGTGTGGGTGGGGTTGTGTGGGTGTGTGACTGTTGATTACACATATGTTCCCTTTTTAATAATAGGTTTATCTGAAAACACGGTGGCATTCGACTTTCTATAGAATATGGTAGAGGCTTCAAAAGTTACTTAGGACAGGGATTTAGATGGGAAAAATCTTACTCAAGTTTGCATTATACTCGTAAAATTTCTACAGAGCGCGAACTGAGGCATTAGTTATAATTGTGCTCAGTTCCAAATCATTTAAAGAGATTAACTCAAACATGTTAATCTAGAAGTGGGGACGATTGCCCTTCAGAGTCCCATGCAGGTACAGAGAAGGGGCTGAGCCAGGCCTTTGTTTTTAGAGTAAACTTGATTTCTCCAAGTATTGATGACCTTAGAAATGACTATTATTAGGTCTTTTTTTCAGTTTGTTTTTTGCAACTTCAAAGAACATCTTATTTTTTCTTGTAATCGCTTTAAGTTGCATACCTCTGTTTACAGTTACGACTGCAGCCATTTTAATGGTAAATATGAAACATTCTAACAATGCTCGTGTACTTCTTTGAGGGAATACATAATGTGAGGTTTATTGGATTTTATTTTTTTGGAATTTGGATCTTACTAAGTAAAATTTTGGCTGTATGCTCTTCTGGCTTTTTAAAGTTTATTTTGGCTCAGATAAACCCTTACAGAAAGATTATTCTCTTTATATGGGCTAAGATCATAGCTTTTTATTTTTCTTTTTTAAAAAGCTTATTGTGAGGGGCACCTGGGCGGCTTAGTCCGTCGATCATCAGTCTTTAGCTCGTCATGATCTCACAGTTCCTGGGTTCGAGCCCCGCATCCGTCTTTTTGTGCTCTCAGCTCAGAGCCAACTTGGGATCCTCTATCCCCCCCCACCCCTGCTCGCGCTCTCCCTCTCTCTCAAAAATAAAATCTTTAAAAAAGAATAAATAAAAAGTTTATTTTGAGAGAGCCCCTTGCTGGGGGCCCAGCAAGAGAATACCAAGCAGGCCCCGTGCTGATGCAGAGCCAGTTGCCAGGCTCCTTCTCATACCCATGAGATCACGACCTGAGCCGAGGTCAAGAGTTGGAGGCTTAACTGACTGAACCACCCAGGGGCCCCAAGATAGAGTTTTTTAGAAACCACCTTTAAAAACAATCTACAGAATAAATAAAAGTGGTATGAGTGACACCTGGGCAGAGTGTAGTGGCACCCAGCTGTAAAGAATTCTAGAGATAGGGATGCTGATTGTAAGAGTGCAAATTAACGGATGGTTAGCTTTGCTTCTACCTCACAAAAGATTGCAGATAACATTTTTCTGCTCTGTAAACCAGCTGATAGTCTTTGAAGTCAAGTATGAATAATTGGAAACTATTAGAATGTTAAACAGTTTTTCCTTAAGATATTTGTGTGTCCTAGGGGACTGAAGTTTGGAGATAATTTTAAAACTTCATATATTTTTAACTGAAGATTTTAAAAACTTTTTTTTTTTGCTAAGTTTGTCAAGCACTACATGTAAGGTGTAGGTCATACATGGAGTTTTTATTACTAAGCTTACATACACAAAAGGAGCATAAATGGTGGAAGGAACCACCATTTTGCTAATCTTGTTTTATTACCTCCTCCAAAACATTTTTCCCCCTGGAATTTTTAAAACAAGTCCTGGACATCAGGATATTTCACTTATAATTAGTTTAGTGTCTTAACTTGACAAGGAGTTTGAAAAAAAAAATACAATTACCACAGTCATAGCACACAGAACAAAATTAGGAGTATATTTTCTAGTTTGCTTGACCAAGCAAGGCTTACATTTCGAACTAGTCCAGCAAAATAAGTAGCAGAAGCCACTGGAAAAATCCTACCACAAAAGCCAGATTTGTGTTGGGCTTGAAAAAGTTCCAGGAGAAAGAAATACAACATTGAAGTGCTTCCACCTCTTCCCTTTTTTGGCTACTTAACGCCCACTGCACGATATTTAGCTTTTCCTTAGATATTGATGAATTCCCAAAATAACAAAATTGAATTTTAGACCAAAGACTTTATAGTAGAAAGTTTACAGTGTAACTCACACAAAGCAACTCTAGAGATGTTGGACCTTTGGGGAATATAGTAGGAAACATGGAAGAGGTCCCAGCAGGCAGCGTGTGTATGCATTTCAGACTCAGTTTCCCATTGAATGTGCTTGGTTCTTGAATTTTTGAGTCGAAAAGTTTTGCTTAGCTCCGGTTTTGCATCTTAATGTATCCATGTTTCTGGAGATGTATTTGAGAGAAGGGGAAGTAAAATTTGGTCTGGTACAGCCGCTTCTGTTTCCCTTTGTGTGCAAGGGGGCTATATTTCCTCTCCGGCCCAGGTGCAGTTTGTTCTTTTTCTTAAGATGTTAGTGAAGCTACACTTCCCAAGCATTACCACAAGGTGATGCAGTGACTTTGCACATTACCCCTCCACTGGGCTGTGTGTCTCCGCGTGTTCTGTGCGTGTGTGAGTGGGTGTGCATGGATATTGTATAAATCTGCCTGTGAATCATCTTGATACATTGACATTCTCAGCGAATTTCAACATTTTTTAAAGCTTGCCCATCTTTTCATTTCATTTCTTTATCTGAGTAAGTAGTGAAACAGGACTTACAAGGGAAATTTTTATTTTACTATTTGAAATGGAGTAATTAATTAGTGTGGTAATTACACTCAGATTACATTTGCCCTTATTAACTTTTTATGACTAGGAGATATATTGGAATTTAATTTTTAAAGTTCAAAAAACTACTAATGAGAGTGGAATGACTTGTAAAACATTTCTGTAGTTATAATTGCATTGAAGTTTTAAAAAGGAAGGAGAGAGATTAATTAAGAAGGTTGTTAGGATCACAAATCATCTTGAGATTTATAATCATGAATATAACATGAAGTCTGATGTTAGGGTTTTCTGTTAAAAACTTGAATTTTGGGGGGAAGGTTTAAAAATGAAATTTTATGTTAACATGTTTATTTAAAGCAGTGAAAACAATGCATTTATATATAGTGGTAAATCAAAAGTTAGTCTTCTTCACACATATTTCTCATGAGTGAAGACTGTTAACTGTGCTGTGTGTACTTTTTGAGTCCTTTTTGATCCATTTATAAGCATATAAACAGACATAAATACATAGATCTATATACCTTGCTGTTTTTCATCTTTTTAGTGAAGTAAAAGTGTAAGATTGATTATGGATTTTTGAAACCCTGTTGAGGTTAAACAAAAGTTTAAACTTCACTGCCTTGTTTTATAACATAATTATGGCTTTGTTAATTTGGTTTACTTTAGGAAATCAATTTGGTTTCATTGATTTAGCTATCGTTTCTCTTACTGATAAAACCAGTACTGAACAGTATTTCAAAACTGGAATCGATGGGTTATTTTTTTCCTTCTTTATGAAGCTATTGACTTGAAAAGAGATGATCATTAGTGACTTCATTGGCACCAAGACATCCCTCTGAGCCCACATTAGCTCAGACAGTTCAAAGAAGCAAAGTAAATGACACTCATTTATTTTAGGCAGAGTTCCCAACGTTTTTAAGTAAGTGCTACCTTTTCTCATTTTACTGATGGCTTCGGCATACAAGCTGGGGAATACTAGTGAAGTCCTTCTGTGAAATAGGGCTGCTGGTCAGAAAGCCTTTTTGTTAGAGCAGAAATCTAGGAGGGTCGCTACTGAGTGCACTCTCCTTACCTTGGAATCCTGGCAGAGCTCAGGGCTAACGGTCAACCAGACTGGTATTCTAGGTTCGCCATTGACATTGTCTTTATGAGATGTCCAGTGTATTGTTTCAGTAAAGCACTACTCGAATAGAAGCTCAGCAGATACAAGAAGAAAAGTGGATATTTTCTGAAGTGTTTATTGTTTTGAAACTTCAGAAATTTGCTAGTATTTCAAACAGGTCAGCAAAAGAAACATGTAAAAGCACATTGTCTTAGATGGTCCTAGCAATAAAGACTTTCTTAATAGTTCAAATTTGAGTATAGACTAACTGCTGTATTTTCCCTATAGAGACTTTACTGATTCGTGAAGTAAATTAGATTAATTTGGTTAGCAAAAATCTTGCCTCGTTTTTCCCATTACAGAGATTTCTGTTGTGATGACTCAGAAACAAGTACCATAGGGACGTTGTCATAGTTTATATGTACTGTAGAATCAATAATAATTGTATGGAGTCTGTCACACAGGTATAGATGGCTTTTTTGAATAAATTCTCAGTTGTATCCTTTTTCTCAAAGTAGAGCACAAAATACAGATAATATTTGTGTCTTGCAGATTTTTATAGTTCGTTTTCACCATCTCTCTTGTGTTTCGTGTTCACTAAGCCAGTGAGCATTCGCTGAATCAATAAGAGATTTTCAACAACTATGTATTTTATTCGCACCATACGTTAAAAAACTTTTTTTTGAGAGAGCGGGCACAAGTGAGTGAGGAGCAGAGAGAGAGACTCCTATGAGGGGCAGAGAGAGGGAGGGACTGAGAGAAGTGGGGCTCACCCGAAGTGGAGCTAGTGTTTTACTCAAAGCAGAGCTCGAGCTCACCTGATGCGGAACTCAAACTCATGAACTGTGAGATCATGACCTGAGCTGAAGTCAGATGCTTAATGACTGAGCCACCGGGGTGCCCATAAAAAAATTATTTTTAAGTCAGTAAATGTATGGAAAGAGCACATGAACACTGGAAGTCAAGGTAGGATCATTGAACCCAGAATGACAGGGTAAAATCAGTATAGGTTGAAAGGAGCAAATAGGAGTTGTGTCAAGTAGACCAGCTGAGATTTTATGTGGTTTGAAAGATCTGAACAAGTGTGTACCAGAAGCCCTGAGGACAGGCTAGGTCTGGGCATTTGTGGAAATGAGTGAGAGGTGGTAGTGAATACTTAAGTTGTTGGTTTGGGTGAGAACCTACGTAGTAGTTGCCTGTGTTGGCTGCACACTGGATTAAGATGACCTGGGGAGGGGTGCCTGGCTGGCTTAGTTGGTACAGCATGAGACTCTTAATCTCTGAGGTTGTAAGTTCCAGCCTCTTGTTGGTTGTAGAGGTTCTTTAAAAGTAAAATCTTAAGTCTCCCCGAGTAATCTTTATTTTTTAAAGAAAAAAAAATGCATACACACACCCATACTCCCCTAAGTCCTGCTTCTAGAAAGCTATTGTCATCTTTTCATTTTTTATTTTTAAATTTTTTTCTTTAATGTTTATTTGAGAGAGAGAGAGAGAGAACGCAAGCGAGCGCGAGCCTGCGTGGCGTAGAGGCAGAGAGGGAGACAGAGTATCCAAAGCAGACTTTGTGCTGACAGCAGGGGGCCTGATGCAGGGCTCCAGCTCATGAACTGTGAGATCATGACCTGAGCTGAAGTTGGATGCTTAACGGATTGAGCCACCAGACACCCCTAAAGATTTTATTTTTAAGTAAACTCTAACTAGTGTGGGTCTCTAACTCACAACCTTGAGATCAGGAGTCGCATGCTTTACCTACCGACTGAGCCAGCCAGATGCCACCCCGCCGCTCCCCTCATTTTAAAGACCCGCTGATGTAGCTCAGGTTGAGAATGCTGGTCCAAGGGATCATGGAACATGGGTCAGGAATGCAGCCACAGAGAGGTTAACATCAGTTAATAGGAGCCTAGAACCTAGAGGAGAAGGATGGGTCAGATTGAGGAAGAAAATTACTAAATTCAAGGGTTCAGCATAGAAACACTTCTGGTTCATTTGCTTTTGCTTGCAAAAGAAGCAGTGGGCTAGGCTTTCCAAGGAGTTGAGAGTTTTCTTTTTGGTTTTAATATCTTTTTAATCCCTATGTAACTTTCTGAGTCATTTTATAACTTGTTTCCCCGTTGTGGTTTTATATTCAAGCACATTTAAAAAAATTTAACCACATTTTTAAGGAGGAGTTCCAGTATATATCTTCTCAATAATTATGGCATGTAAATTCTCATGCAATTTGCATTCAGTGTTACGTATTTTCTCAAGGTGTAAGGTTTGCTCTTTTTTAGTTGGTATCATTCAACTTACGTAATTTACTTGTTTCAGATTCACAATGACATCCTTTCAAGAAGTCCCCTTGCAGACTTCCAACTTTGCCCATGTCATCTTTCAAAATGTGGCCAAGAGTTATCTTCCTAATGCCCACCTGGAATGTCATTACACATTAACTCCATATATCCATCCACATCCAAAAGATTGGGTTGGTATATTCAAGGTAAGAACTTTCTGTGTTTTTCTTCCTTGTAAGTACTCTCCATTTTCTTTTTAAGCAGGTTGATAGGTAACTCATACAAACCTTGTCTTAACTCTGCATTGAGGACTTTTTTACAGTTGTAAACTTAAACGTTTTGTAAACATGAAATATTTAACAGTACAGGGTAGTATACAACCAATACTGGGAACTTCAGTTCACCAGACTCACCTGTTGCTGATCAAAAGGTTCAGTGTCACTCAAGGTCTTGTGAAAACTTTTTCAGCATCCCTTTTTTTTCCTTCTGTTTTCTCCATTCCCTACCTGAAAAAAGGTCTTTTCTTCTGAGTTGCTGTGTCATTGACTATCTCTTCCAGTCACTGGTAATTAATTTGATACAACTCTATAGCCATGTTATTATTATGCTGTTGTACTTGCTTAAATATTGCTCACACTGTCTTATGCTTTTATAAGAGTTTTCTGTTTTACATGACTAATAAACTCTGATAGATACCCCAGCTCTTCAATTTTGCCAGTTTTTGTAATATTTGTGAATTACATTGAGGTGTAGCACGGCGCTTTCCTGTGCTACAGATTTTCTGGTAATTTCAACTCTTTAGAGTGTGGTAGAGAACTAAAATATAAGAGAATCTCTTCGGGGTGCCTGGCTGGCTAGTTGGAAGAGCATGTGACTTGATCTTGGAATTGTGAGTTCGAGCCCCACTTTAGTTGTAGAGGATTACTTAAATAAAATTTTAAGAAGTCATTTGAATATTGGCAGAATGTCAGATGTTGGCAATTAAACTTTTCTATTGGGTTCCTCTAGTTTTTCCTCAGAATAGATTTATTTTAGATCTGATTTTAATGGTCCTGAAATTTTGATTGGTGTGTGTAAGTTAAGCAGCAAAGTAGAAAGAAAGAAAGAAGAGTAGCTGCTAGAATTAGGGACATTGAGGGTTTCTAGAAGTGAAAGCTGGCTGTATAGAGTGAGGAGGGCAGAAAACTATTGAACAAGGGGTGCCTGGGTGGCTCAATTGGTTAAGCCACTGACTTCAGATCAGGTCATGATCTTGCAGTTTGTGGATTTGAGCCCCGCGTCAGGCTTTGTGCTGACAGCTCAGAGCCTAGAGCCTGCTTCGGACTCTGTGTCTCCCTCTCTCTCAGTGCCCCTCCCCTGCTCATTCTCATTTTCTCTCTCTCTCAAAAATATTAAAAAAACAAAAACAAAACTATTGAACAAAATAAAGTTTGGCATGTAATGACATTACAGTTCCTTTCATTATTAGAGAGCCTGTGAGTAGGGGAGAGAGAATTTTTGTATTATTATTTTTTAAATAATTTATTTTTAAAATTTACATCCAAGTTAGCACATGGTGCAACAGTGATTTCAGGAGTAGATTCCTTAATGCTTCTTGCCCATTTAGCCCATTCCCCCCTCCAGCAACCCTCCGTTTGTTCTCTGTATTCGAGTCTTTTGTGTTTTGTCCCCCTCCCTGTTTTTATATTGTTGTTGCTGCCCTTCCCTTATGTTCATCTGTTCTGTGTCTTAAAGTCCTCATATGAGTGAAGTCATATGATATTTGTCTTTCTCTAATTCGCTTAGCATAACACCCTTTTGTTCCATCTATGTAGTTGCAAATGGCAAGATTTCATTCTTTTTGATTGCCTAGTAATAAATACTCCATTATATATGTGTGTGTGTATATATACACACCACATCTTTATCCATTCATTCATTGATTTGGGCTCTTTCCATACTTTGGCTGTTGTTGATAGTGCTGCTATAAACATTGGGGTACAGGTATCCCTTCGAAACAACACACCTGTATCCCTTGGATAAATAATAGTGCAATTGCTGGATTGTAGAGTAGTTCTATTTTTAATTTTTTGAGGAACCTCCATACTTTTCTCCAGAGTGGCTGCACCAGTTTGCATTCCCACCAGCAGTGCAAAAGGGATCCTCTTTCTCTGCATCCTCGCCAGCATCTGTTGTTGCATGAGTTGTTTATATTAGCCATTCTGAAAGGTGTGAGGAAAGGTGTGAGGCGATATCTCATTGTGGTTTTGATTTGTATTTCCCAGATGCTGAGCTATGTTGACCTTTTCATGTGTCGGTTGGCCATCTGGATGTCTTTGGAGAAGCGTGTGTTTGTGTCTTTTGTCCATTTCTTCACTGGATTATTTGTTTTTTGGGTGTTGAGTTTGATAAGTTCTTTATAGATTTATCTGATTATGTTGTTTGCAAATATCTCTTCCCATTCTGTCAGTTGCCTTTCAGTTCTGCTGATTGTTTCTTTTGCTGTGCAGAAGACTTTTATTAAGACGAGGTCCCAGTAGTTCATTTTTGCTTTTGCTTCCCTTGCCTCCGGAGACATGTTGAATAAGAAGTTGCGGTCAAGGTCAAAGAGGTTTTTGCCTGCTTTCTCCTCGAGGATTTTGATGGCTTCCTGTCTTACATTTAGGTCTTTCATCCATTTTGAATTTATTTTTGTGTATGGTGTAAGAAAGTGATCCAGGTTCATTTTTCTGCATGTCTCTGTCTAGTTTTCCCAGCACCACTTGCTGAAGACACTGTCTATTTCATTGGATATTCTTTCCTGCTTTGTCAAGATTAGTTGGCCAGAGGAAAAGAGAATCTTTAGCAGGCTCCCCATTCTGTATGGAGCCCACAGGGCTTGATCAGTGACCCTGGGATCATGACCTGAGCTGAGATCAAAAGTCAGATGCTCAACTGACCAGGCCACCCAGTTGCCCCTTCAGTTTCTTTTCGAATCCCTTTTTCCTCGATTTTGCCTGATAGAGGAGTCATTTACTGTTTTGTTTAAGTCAAATTCCAAAGTGGAGACACATTCATCATAAGCATTTTATGAGATCAGTAACTATTTTGATTTTATGTGAGCTAAGAGTATCAAGTTAAGAAACTTGAGTGAAAACTTGGTGTTTTGTGCATAAATGGGTCAGAGAAGAATAGAGTAGGGCAATAAGATTAAGGGAAGGGAGGGGCATTTCTGGCAGGAAAGTGGCATAAGCAAAGGCATAGAGGTGAGAATGTTGATGGGTACAGGGTAGTTTGGAAAATAAGTTTCATTTAGGGAAGTGAAGGGAGATGAGTTTGGAATTAGGTGTTAGTCTGTCTATGGAGGACTTTCAGTGTTAGTCTTAAGCTGTAGGTTTTGTTTTTTTTTTTAATTTTTTTTAACATTTATTTATTTTTGAGAGACATAGAATGAGCAGGGGAAGGGCAAAGAGAGAGGGAGACACAGAATCCGAAGCAGGCTCCAGGCTCTGAGCCGTCAGCACAGAGCCCAACACGGGGCTCGAACTCAGAGACCATGAGATCATGACCTGAGCCAAAGTTGGCCGCTTAACGAACTGAGCCACCCAGGTGCCCCAGCTGTAGGTTTTTATTCTGGGTAGTGGTATGTCTTTGCACATGTAGGTATGTAGTCTGATGTATGATAACTTGTATTTCAAGAAGATGAATCTTTCCCTTTTTCCTTTAGACTGCTTATTCTGTTTTTTTTTTTATTTAATTAAAAAATTTTTGGTTAATGGCATATTGCTTAAGCCAAAAGCTTATGGTTTTCCCTTCAAATTTAGTCAGACACCAATTCTGTCCATTTTATTGCCTATTTCTTTATTTGTAATATCACTGCTGTAGGCTTAAGCCCTCCTTATCTCTTTCCAGGACCATTGCAATAGGTTACTTGTTTTTTCTGCTTTCATTCTTTCCACCTTCCGCCCCCCCATCTATTCTTCAGACTACTCTATATAAACTATAATATAAAATGAAAATCTGAACATATTTTCCTTTGGTTTTAAACTCTTAAGTGGTTCTTTGTCATCTGTGGAATAATGCCAAGATTAAATAACTTCGCCAGTGTGCTGTATAAGGCTTCTTTATATGACTTGATTAGTAACTTCATTGTTTTTTTTTGTGTCATTGCCTGTTGTATCTTTTTTGCTTTGGTAATGGTAAACTATTATCTCTTGCGTACTCTAAGGACTGTAACTTTTCTCTAAGAAATAAATACTTAATACAATTGTGTAGAATGCCCTTGGATTATAGAGTTCCCCAGATAATACTTTAGAACTCAATAGTAGTTTCAGATACACAGTAAAAATTTCAAATATATGGGAAGACTGAAGAAATCGTGTTTAATAAAGTAGAATCACGTTTATTGCATTGCATGTTTTTAAACACGCTTACTGCATATTGCCCTCTTGGATGATTTTGATAGATAAGATATTGACAGGCAAGCAGGGAGAAAGTGCCCAGATGGTAGCTCTAAGGGGGAAGGAATGAAGCAAAGGTGTGTGTGGTATAGTATGAGAAAGTGTTAAGGAATTTGATTTGCCTGGGACAGATAATAGTTTTAGAAGATAAATGGGGGGACATTTGGATGACTCAGTTGGTTAAGTGTCCAGCTCTTGATGTTAGCTCAGGTCGTGATCTCACAGTTTGTGAGATTGAACCCTGCTTCCTCTCTGCACTGTCTCTGAACTTTGTCTCTGCACTGACAGCTTGAGGCCTGCTTGGGATTCTCTTTCTTTCCTTCCCCCTCTCCCCCCTCTCCCCCCTCTCCCCCCTCTCCCCCCTTCCCCCCCCTCCCCCCCTCCGTCCCTCTCCCCCCTCTCCCCTCTCCCGCCCGCCCCTCCTCCCTCTCTACTCCCCCCATCTCAAAATAAGCAAACATTAAAAAAAGATGAATGGTTGGTTTGGATCACATTATGGATTTAATATTTGGCTGAGGAATAAAGTAAAGCAGAGTAATAAAGTTTAGAGGTGAATTTTTATCTTGGAACGTTGAGTAAGCTAAATTGGAATTAGAAGAGAACGGAGACAGAAAATGTTTAGACTATCCTAATTTCCTAGGTGGGCTAATAAAGGCCTAGGGTAGAAAAGGGAGTCAGTTGTAGGTAATAATCCTTAAGCAGAATCCATAGGGTTTGTCAGCAATTAGCTGAATGAATTTGGTCTGGGGCCCACTCATGGCTTCCGTATATTCAGCAAGGAGGAACAAGGTTGTGTGTTAAGAGTGGAGGGGGACTTGCATGTGCAGAAGATCTGGTCCTGCTACTGTGGAAGAATGTCCGGGAATTGGAGATGGCTGAACTGATCAGTTTTAGGACTTTATCCAGAAAGGTTTAGCTCCCAGAATTATGAGGGAAGAATTCCAAAAGTGGGTATCATTCAGATTGCGATTTGGAGAGATAGAGGTAGGGGAGAGAATGGGAAGGGAAGTCAAGAAAAGGATACTAGGACGGATTTAGGTGCTCTGTTGATATGATTAACTGATCATGAAGTTGGGTTGGGAGATGAATGGAGCTAGACAAGGGATGTAGACTGGGTTGGAGATTTTTATTTTTTCCTTGTAGTTTCCCTCTCCTTTATATTGCTTGCTTTTGATTGTAACTAAAATAAACACATAACATAGGTTTATTTATACGTTGCAAAGATTTTTTTATCAGACCATTATAGTCCTCATTTTAAGATAATGGAACTGAGGTCCAGAGAGAAGTGACTTACAGTTACTCATTAAGCTTTGGAGCTGAATCTTGAACCTCATGTAAATTGGCATTCAAGAATTGTTCTCTGGAGGTGCCTTCATGGCTCAGTTGGTTAAGTGACCGACTCTTGGTTTCAGCTCAGGATTCCTAATCAGGTTTCTCACGGTTTCCTAATCCTCTGCTGACAGTGTGGAACCTGCTTGAGATTCTCCCTTTCCCCCTCCTGCTCTCTCAAAATAACAAACTTTAAAAAAATAAAAGAATTGTTCTCTGGCAGTTTGAGAGATCTGGTTATGTAAAAGTAGCAACAGAGTTCCTAATAAGTTCAACATGCGTTTTATGAGTGATAGAGTTGGAGTAAAAATATAGGAAAAGATTTAGAATTATACGTCATGCTGTATTTTTATTGTAAACTCAACACTAATTGCAGTAAAATATATGTTACATTATGTTTGAGTTTTATGTGGTTGTTTGTGTTTATTTTGTTTAATTTTTAAATTTATTTTAGTGTGTGAAATGGAGGAGGGGGAGAGAATCTTAAGCAGACTCCATGCTCAGCCAGGAGCCTGACACGGGGCTCGATCCCATGACCCTGGGATCGAGACCTGAGCCAGAATTAAGAGTCGGATGCTCGACTGACTGGGCCACTTAGGTGCCCTTAGTTGTTCGTGTTTATGAATTTGACTTGGTTTTAGTTGTACAAATACATAAGCACAAAGAATTTACATTTAGATTTATGCTTAGTACAAATTAAATTACCTTATAATTAAAAGGATTTTTAGGGGTGCCTGGGTGGTTCAGTCGTTTGAGCCGCCGACTTCGGCTCAGGTCATGATCATGGCGGTCTGTGAGTTCGAGTCCCGCGTTGGGCTCTGTGCTTATGGCTCAGAGCCTGGAGCCTGCTTCCGATTCTGTGTCTCCCTCTCTCTCTGCCCTTCCCCTGCTCACGCTCTGTCTCTATGCCTCTCAAAAAATAAACAAAAAAAAAAAACAAAAATTTTAATAAAGGTTCATGAGTTTTTTTTAAACTTTAAAAGGAGACTTATAGGTCTCATGTTTCAGATATCTTTCTAGGTGAGGAAATTGGGAGTGCAGTGATTGTCATGTTTCCAAAGTTACTTAGGCAGACAAAGCCTCCCAGTAAGCTACTGTTTTCACTGCATCATACTGCCAACCAGATTAAAAAAACAAAAAACACATACAACTTTAATTTCCTAGTGCGGAAAGTGAACCTGAGCAATGATTTTGTGCTTGAATATCTTGTTTCAAGCTTTTGTTTGTTTTTCCTTGTTTCTCCTTTTCATACTTCTCTTTTTGCTTTTTCTGTTTTCCTGCCTTGGTCTCCCTTCAACCTTGTCTCATTTTGTTTTTTAAAAATATTCTCTTAAAAACAAAATAATTTAAAATAATCATAATGTTAGAAAACTTGGAATAAAGTATAAAAAATTAAGATGGATCAGCAGTCTCCTTGCTCAACTGTATTCCTGTCTACTAACAGTGGCTAGCGCTATTAATGTTTAAGTATTTCCTTCCAGTCTTTTATTAATTAAAGGAAGAAGGCTTTCACTTTTTCTATTGCATATATTTTGTAAGTAGTTTGAATAGTACTGCGTGCCCTTTTTTGTGTCCTGAATTTTTCATTTAGGATTATAATCAACTTATTAAAAGATTTTTTTTAAGATTTTAATCTCTATCTAGCATGAGGCTCAAACCCATAATTCTGAGAGAAAGAGTTGCATACTCCACCAACCAAGCCAGCCAGAAACCCTGATAATCCCTTTCTTTTTCTTTTTTAAAAAATTTTAAAGAATATTTTTATTTGGTTTTGAGAGAGAGAGTGTGAGCAGGAGAGGGGCAAGAGAGAGAGGGAGACAGAAACTGAAGCAGTTTCCAGGTTCCAAACACAGAGCCTGATGCGGGGCTCAAACTTAAAAACTGTGAGATCATGACCTGAGCCGAAGTTGGATCCTTAACCAACTGAGCCACCCAGGTGCCCCTGTCACTTTCTTATTAATATAAGTAGCTCTGTAACATTTTGTCTTATGGAGGGACGTTTACACTGGTTGATATTTCTATGCTACAGTCAACATTACTTTCTCCTCATGTATATTTAGGCATTTTTGCAGTTTTTTCTTCTAAAAAGGGAAGACCTTTATTCTGATAAATGATTTTGGGAAACTACAGCATATACAAAAGAAAATGCATGCCTTTACCATTATACCCCCCCACCTTCCCCAGAAATATCTGTTGTTTGGTGTATATTTTTCTAACTTTTAAAAATCCATAGGCTCATTTTATACTATTTTTGTAGGTTTTATGTTTATCCATATATAACCAACAGCTGTATTTTCAGTGCCTTTCTTACTCCTAAGGCTTATGTCTGTCTTGCTTTACCTCTCCCCCAAAATCAGACCCCTGGATCTCTGTTACTCTTTACAAGTGCTCTTTGTGTGCTTTCCCTAATGTTTGTCTCTTGTTCTGGCAAGGTTTCTCCTGAATTTATTAATATCTTAGTTTTACTAGGTAATCTTGATGTCCTTCTGATCTTTACATTCCGCCTCAAAATTTCCTTATCAGTGCTTCTCATCCAACATATTTTCTGAAGTTAACCCTGTTTAAAGGGAAAACATGGGGTGCCTGGGTAGGCTCAGTCAGTGGATTAAGCACCGGACTCTTGGTTTCAGCTCAGGCCACGATCTCATGGTTTCTTGATTTTGAGCCCCACCTTGGGCTCAGCACTGACAGTGCAGAGCCTGCTTGGGATTCTCTGTCTCTCTCTCTTTCTGCCTCTCGCCGAGTTGCGCCGTCTGTCTCTCTCAAAATAAGTAAGTCAATTTAAAAAAAGAATAAAGGGAAAAAACATTCGTGGTTTTTTTCCTTCCATGTTATCCTTGTTTGATTTCCTTTTTATGCTTTTGTTTTGCTATTGCATTGGTACTAGAAGATTTATGCCTAGTACTTTTGTAATTCTCCAAACTTAACGATGTGAAATAATGGTTGCTTTGGTTCCTTCTTTGGTAGAGATACACCCTCTTAATGGATTCAAGTGCAGCTCCTTGAAGCAAAGTGTTTTGACAGTCACGGGAACTTTGTTCCTTTCTTCTAAGTTGTTACTCCCCTTGCTGTTTTTCATTGTTTTAAAATTGCTGTCATCAATTCTAAATGTATTAATTTTCTTTCCATTTGCTGCTAGACTAAAAGGCAAATTCCCTTGCATTTTAAGAGATTGAAATCTGCAGTCTGAATTCTGAAATCCAATCATGTTTTAACCAGGTGACTGGGACAATAACCAGGTGACCAGCAAAATAAAAACAAGATGTGACTTGGACACTTTGTTGTTTATCGACTCGTTTAATTAGATACTTACTGTTCTTATCATGCCCCCTTACATAATTTCCAGAGGTCTACTGTGTTTCTTCCATTTGGACCCACTCTGCTGTATTTTCATGTGAGAGTTTAGGTGTAAGCCGTACCTATCCTGAAGGAGACTGTACTTTGTATCTTTCCAGATTGAGAGGCCTTTTTTTTTTTTTTTTTTATGTATGCCTAACGTGCCCCTTCCAGAGTGATCTAAGATCCAGTGTTCAGGGTTTCTTCCTCAAAAGGAGTTTAAAGCATAGTTTTCTATTTTATACTCTGATTGGGTTGCATCTTGCCCCGTCCTCCTCCTCAGTGGTCTCAGCAGGGGATACCTGTGACATCTCATGGCACCATCAACCACTTTTCTTGAGAAAAGTTGCCCTGACATACAGGCAATAAAGGAAAGCAAAATTTGTTGGAGACACTTTCTGAGTTACCATTGTAAGCTACCCATAAGGAATAGCCTGTACTATTGTGGTTCACTTAGAGAAAACACAGCAAGGACCAAACCATTCAACAACTCTTTTCTCATATGATAAAGGATCTCATTTCTCCCATTTTGTTTTTCTTAGCTGCAAACAGAACTTTCCTTCTTTACGTTTATGTCTTTCGTCAACTGCACTTCTTTTAAGAATTACGTATAGACTCTTGAAAGGAGAGTGGTGGAATTTCAGAAGGTATGAAAGTATTCTATATCTTGCCTGGAAAGGAGTGAGTGGTGTCCTGGTGGTTGAGAGTTTAAACTTTACCTTCAAATCCTGACTCTGCCATTTCCTAGTCTTTGACTAGTTTGTAAGATGATAACATTTACTACATTGCTACTACATTTATCATCTTGTTTGTAAGATAACATTTACTACAAAACAAACATTCAATAAGTCTCTGTTAACTGGTATTCCCAGTGCCACTTGAATCAGATACCTGGAGTTGTGATGTTTGCAGTTTCGGGTGTCAGTCATTCAGAAGTTAAATGGCACACTCAGTTTTTCCTTCTCTTGACTACCTGGTCCAGGTAGAGCCTGTTCACTTAGGGAGAATTTTTTTTTCCCCAAGAAAAATGTTACTCTAGATAGTCTTTCTTTCAAGATCAGTATATGGACAGGGACAAAGAATACAAGCTTTGATTTGTACCTGGTGTATCTGTTGGGGGAAAAACTTAAGATGGGCTCTCTTTTCAGGAGATGGCGAAGCATTGGGAGATCTAAAGTGAGGGGAGAGAACATCATAAAATCAAGATCACTGTCCCTAATAGGCTCTGTGTGCTTGGGTATTAATGGTCGGTAACATTTAATGAATACCAGTGTGCTCAGCTCTGTGCTGATTGCTTTATAGGGATTGTCTTATTTAATGCTCAGCCCTTTGAGATTGTTACCATCATCTCCATTTTAAAGAGGAGGGAACAGAATAACTTGTCTCAAGTCCTATAGCTAGTAAGCACTCTTTTCCGGCAGTCTGACCTTAACTTCCTGTGCTCCTGGTCAGTATGATACACTGTGCTTGCAAAAACTACCATTTATGGAGTGCTCACCATGGGCCAGGCACTCTGTTGGTGTTGCTTTTATGTTCATACCTCATCTCATTCTTTTAACACTTCTGAGAGGAAAAATAACAGCCTTAGGTGAGGTAGATCACATCATGGTTCCTCAAGCTTCTCACCTATAAAGAGATGAATAGGGTCTTTTAAGTCTTTTCAGATGTTTTTGACTGTGACATACAGAAAGAAAGAAATGTGATTTGACCTAGCAAAAAGGTATACGCAAGTACACCGGAAACATTTTCAAGAAGCATAATTTAGCCTTCATGCACCGATACTTCTAATTCAGTATAAGTAAAAAAATAAATAGGGCTGTGAACCACTAAATTGATATTACCGCTTCCTGCTGGATTGTGACCTAGAGTGTGAAAACATTCCTTGAGGGACTAAAGATTGTAATATTCTTCTAGTTTCAGTGTTTTGTAATCTATAATCCTAGGTCTATCAGAATTACAGAACATGTGTATAATCTAACCCTGTGGATGAGGCTTAATGTCTTATATTACCTGCGAATGGAAATCTAGTATAGGCATACCTTGGAGATATTACAGGTTGGGTTCCAGGTCACAACAGTGAGGTAAATCATGATTTTTTTTGGTTTCCCAGCGCATATAAAGTTATGTTTACACTGTATTGTCTGTTAAGTGTGCAGTAGCATTATTTCTTAAAAAAATGAGGTATATCTTAACTAAAAAATACTTTATTGCTAAAAAAATATGCTAACCATCAGCTGGGCTTTCAGCGATTTATAATCTTTGCTAGTTATGCCTTGATGATTGATGGCTGCTGACTGGTCAGAGTGTTGGTTGCTGAAGGTTGGGACAGCTGTGGCAATTTCTTAAAATAAGACAACAAAAGGAGCACCTGGATGGCTCAGTTGGTGGAGAATGTGGCTCTTGATCTTGGGGTTGTGAGTTTGAGCCCTGTACTAGGGGTAGAGTTTGCTTAAAAAAAAAACAAAACAAAGCAATGAAGTTTGTCACATCCATTGACTCTTCCTTTCGCAAACAGTTTTTCAATAGCATTCAACGAATGCTGTTTGGTAGCATTTTACCCACAGTAGGGCTTTTTTCAGAACTAGAGTCAGTCCTCTCTCCGATCCTACTGCTGTTTTATAAACTAAGTTCCTGGAATATTCTAACTCCGTTGTTGTCATTTCAACAGTCTTCACCAGGAGTAGACTCCATCTCAAGAAACCGCCTTCTTTGCTCATCCCTAAGAAGCAAATCCTCATCCACTTATGTTTTATCATGAAATTGCAGCAATTCAGTCCTATCTTCAGGGTTCACATGTAGTTCTTTTCCTGTTTCCACCACATCTGTAGTTACTGTCTCCACCGAAGTCTTGAAACTCTTCAGGTCATCCATGTGGGTTGGAATCTACTTCTTCCAAACTCCTGTCGATGTTTTGAACTATTCCCGTGAATCATGAATGTTACAGAATGGTGAATTCTTTTTAGAAGGCTTTCGGTTTACTTTGCCCAGATCCATTAGAGGAATCACTATGGCAGTGATAGCCTTGCAAAATGTATTTCTTGAGTAATAAAACTTGTAAGTTGAAATTCCTCTTGATCCATGGGCCGCAGAATGGATGTTGTGTTAGCAGGCATGAAGACAACATTAACCTTGTATATCTTCATCAGAGCTCTTGAGAGAACAGCCGCTTTGCGAATGAGCAGTAGGGTTTTGAAAGGAATCTTTTCTGAGCAGTAGGTCTCAATGGTGGGCTTAAAATATTTAGTAAACCATGTTATGGAGAGATGTGCCATCCTATAGGCTTTGCTCCCTTTATTAGGCAGAGCAGATTTAGCGTCATTCTAGGAATTTTGAGATGGTAAATGAGCATTGACTTAAACTTAAAATTACCAGCTGCATCGGCCCTTAACAAGAGAGTGGGTCTGTCCTTTGAAGCTTTGCAGCCAGGCATCGACTTTTCTCTCTAGTCATGAAGTCCTAGATGGCTGCTGCTTTCAATATAAGGCTGTTACATCTACATTGAAAATCTATTGTTTAGCATAGCCACCTTCGTTAAATATCTTAGGTATGTCTTCTGGATAACTTGTTACAGCTTCTGCATTGACATTTGCTGGTTTGCTTTGTACTTTATATTACGGAGACATTTCTTTCCTTTATATCTCCTCAACCAACTTTTGCTAGTTTGACTTTTCCGCACCTTCCTTCCTTCTCTCAGCTGTAATGGAATTGAAGATAGGCTAGGGCCTTGCCCTGGATTAGGCTTTGGCTTGAGATAGTGTTGTGGCTGGTTTGATCTTCTATCCAGACCACTAAAACTTTATCCATATGAGCAATTAGGCTATTTTTTCTTTCATTCATGTGTTCACTGGAGTAGTATGTCCTTCAAGAACTTTCCCTTGCATTCTTTTTTTTTTTTAATGTTTCATTTTTGAGAGAGAGAGCAAGTGAGCACAAGTGAGGGAGGGGCAGAGAGAGAGATGGAGCCAGAGGATTGGAAGTGGGCTCTGTACTTAGAGCAGTGAGCCCGATGCAGGGCTCAAACTCACGAACCATGAGATCACCACTGTGTTGGACCCTGACTGAGCCCCTCTTTCGCATTCCTAATTGGGCTGTTTGGTGCCAGACACCTAGCTTTTGGCCTATTGTCTTGGCTTTTGACATAACCTCCCTTGCTAAGCTTAATCATTTCTTTGATTTTTAAGAGTGAGATGTGCAACTTTCCCTTTCACCGGAACACTTAAAGGACATTGTAGGTTATTTAATGGCCTAATTTCATTTATTTTTAATTGTTTTTAATCTTTATTTTTGAGAGAGTGAGAGAGAGACTAGCGTGAGCAGGGGAGAGGCAGAGACAGGGAGACACAGAATCTGAAGCAGGCTCCAGGGTCTGAGCTGTCAACACAGAGCCTGACACAGGGCTCGAACTCACGGACGCTGAGATCATGACCTGAGCCGAAGTCGGATGCTTAACCGACTGAGCCACCCATGTGCCCCTAAGTAGCCTAATTTCAATATTGTGTCTCCAGGAATAGGGAAGTCTGAGGAGAGGGAGAGAGTAATGGTCAGTTGGTGGAGCAGTCAAAACATACATCTTATATGGGTGTGGTCCGTGACACTCCAAAATAATTACAGCATTGAAGATCACTGCTTATAGATCATGGTAACAAATATAATATATAGTAATGAAAAAGTTTGAAATATTGTGAGAATTGCCAAAAATGTAGAGAGTTATGAAGTGACAAATGCTGCTGGAAAGATGGTGCTGATAGACTTGTTCAGTCCAGGGTTATCGCAAATCTTCACTTAGTAAAAACAACAGCAATAACCACAAAAAACCCAGATGTAGTATTTGTGAAACACAATAAAATGAATTATGTGTGTACCTGTTTTAAATATCTCTAATATTCAGTATTTAACACAGTACAGTCAATCTAGAAAATATAGACCGAGATATGTAGTATGTACATTATGTAAGTTGAAGACGTTTTAGATATAGGTGGGACGTAGGTTTTCTATTTGTGTATATAAACGTCTTGGGTAATACTGGCCTTTTTACAAAATTTACCACTTGACTGCAGGTAAGACTTGATATGAGAGATAAGTGAAGTTTTAGTTACCGCATTTAATGGGGAGAAGGAACTCTAAACACACTGAAATTCGAGATGTAAAATAGTAAGTTTTAAAAACTTATGTTTAATGAAGTTAAATTATAAAGGGAAACATAAGTTGCTATATTTGATCATGTGCACACTAAGATTTTCCTTGAGAAATTGGGTATCAAATTGGATTTTTAATACATAATAGAAACTCAACTGTTCAATTTATATAGATTTTTATAACATTAGGTTATAGCTTAATAAAAATCATAAAAATTTGACAGGCTCGTTAAAATTCAATGATTTGTAAACATAGCAACCCATGTTTTAAATTTAGGATGCAGTAAAAGACAATATGCTATATTACTCTAATATTAAACTGCTTATAATCTCTGTGTTCTTACTATTTTCCCTTAGGTTGGCTGGAGTACTGCTCGTGATTATTACACATTTTTATGGTCTCCTATGCCTGAACATTACGTAGAAGGATCAACAGTTAATTGTGTGTTAGCATTTCAAGGTGAGAACTGAAAACTGCAGAACTTGATGAAATTGTTTTATTGGCATTAAGAATGTCGTTCTCCATTGTAATGGTCTACATAGACATGTCCAGCATATCAAAGTTGAATAAATTGTCTTTGTTTAGCAAAAGTCATAAGAATATAAATATGAGTGTAAGATACATATTTTATCTAGGCATTTAAAAGGATTTTTGTTTGGGGCACCTGGGCGTCTCAGTCGGTTGAGTGTCCAACTTTGGCTTAGGTCTTGATCTTGTAGTTTGTGAGTTTGAGCCCCACATTGGGCTCAATGCAGTCAGTGCAGAGCCCGCTTTGGATACTCTGTCCCCCTCTTTCTGCCCCTCCCTTGCTTGTGCGCTCTCAAATATAAACAGCTTTTTAAAAAAGGTTTTTTGCTTATCTCTCATTGATGAGTGAGTTTCTTTCCAGAGCCCAGTGTGGGGCTCGATCTCACAAACTGAGATCATGACCCGAGCCGAAATCAAGGGTTGAATGCTCAATGTCCAGTCATTTTTAATGTGATTAATTTTCTTAAGTTAACTTACTGAATTTGTTACAGTGACTAATGATTTTATTGGTGGTTTACCATGAAGTTAAAAAGCAGTAAATAAAAAAAGGAGGAAAGTATCCAGTTTGTTAGAGCATTTTCATGGAAGCTAAACATAAATGCAGTTAAGTTTTCCAAACTTTTGAAAAGTCATCATGTAAAATATTACTTTGAAATTCAGAAAAGCTTCTGCCTACCTAAAACTCATTTGTTATATAAAGTCAGAATAGTCATGAAACCGTAGTCATAGAATATTTGGCCCAGAAGGGATTTTAAGCACAGTCCAAAATCGCCTTGCTCATTTTGTGAATGAGTCATGAGAATCTTGAAATGCAAAACTCAGAACAACTAATATAAATATATAAATGTAATTCTTTTTCTAAATGGACTCTTGTTGTAATTTGACTGATTGTTTTCCTGTTTTCAGTGTTATTAACGTGATGAGAGATTTTTCTAGATAGCTTTAATTTGCAGCTTTGAATAACTACATCTGTTATCTCAGTATTGGAACCGTTTCTTGGTGGATTACTTTTGTGTGATTTATCAGACCTTGAATATCTAGTTTTTTTCCAAGTTTATTTGTCTATTTTGAGAGAGACACAGCGCGGGTGGTGGAGAGAGAGAAAAATTTGAACAGGCTTTGTGTCCCTTTTTTTTTTTTTTTTAAAAGTTTATTTTGAGAGAGGGAGCCACGTGCACGCACACACGCACAAGTTGGGGAAGGATCAGAGAGAAGGAGAGAGAGAATCCTAAGCAGGCTCCATGTTGTCAGCACAGAGCCCGATCCCGGGCTTGATCATTGGAACCGTGAGATCATGACCTGAGCCAAACCGAGAGTTGGACGGCTAACCAACTGAGCCACCTAGGCCACCTCTAGTTTGTAGAATTTCTAATGTCATGATACTAAAGCCAATTACACTATATATATTTTTTCTATTTAAACTTTTTAAGTACCTCTCTTGACCATTTGTAAAGATACTTAATAAATCTGATTGTATCTAATAGGGTGGGGTTTTTTAAAAATTTAAAAAATATATTGCCAGAGCTACCCCTATATTACTCTTTTTTAAAGTGTATATTTTGAAATAATTTTTTTAAACATTTTTATTTATTTTTGAGAGACGGAGAGAGACAGAGAATGAGTAGGGTAGGGGCAGAGAGAGGGAGACATAGAATCTGAAGCAGACTCCAGGCTCTGAGCTGTCAGCACAGAGCCTGATGCAGGGCTCAAACCCATGAATCCCAAGTAAGTTCCACAGTGACAGTGCACAGCCTCATGGGGAGCTGGAACTCATGAACCATGAGATCCTGACCTGAGCTAAAAGCAAGAATAGGACACTTAACTGACTGAGCCACCCAGACACCCCTACGTGATGGTGTTCTTTCGTGATTAGATTGAGGGTATACAGTGCTAGGAAGAATATAGTACAAGTGCTGTTATAGTCACTCTTCAGTGCATTGTATCAGGGAGTACTCGATGTTCCTCTCTCATTACTGGTGATGCTAACCTCTTTTTTAAATTTTAAATTTATTATTATTTTTAACATTTATTCATTTGAGAGAGAGAGAGTGCAGGTGAGAGGCGGAGAGAGAGAGAGACACAGAATCCAAAGCAGGCTCGGGGCTCTGAGCTGTCAGCACACAGCCTGACCCGGGGCTCGAACTCACAAGCCGTGAGATTATGACCTGAGCTGAAGTTGGGCGCTCAACCGACTGAGCCAGCCAGGTGCCCCTGGTGATGTTAATCTTGATCCCTTGGTGTCTGCTGCATTTCTCTACTGTACAGTTAGTATTTTTCCTTTTGTAATTAATGAGCACTATGGGGGAGTTAGTTTGAGACTAAGGAAATACCTTGTTTTTCCTCAAACTTTCACCCACTAATTTTTTAGTATTGGTAAGATCTTGCCTACGACAGTTTTAAAAAATTTTTGTTTTCATGTTCATTTATATTTTTGAGAGAGAGAGTGTATGTGTTCAAGCACGGGAGGGGTAGACTGTGAGATCATAAATTTGGTTGTACATAATAGGAGGGTGGGGTTTTAAAACCTTTTAAAAATCTATTGCCAGAGCTACCCCTATATTACTCTTTTTTAAGCTATATATTTTGAAATCTATAGTGTATATGTGTGTGTATATATATATATATATATACGTATATATATATGTACGTATATATATATATATTCAGCTCAGCTCTGAACTGAAACCAAGAGTCTGGCGCTCAACTGACCGAGCCACCCAGGAGCTCCTAGCTTGCAACAGTTTTTATTGTCGTGTTTCCCTAATGACTTTTCTATGCTCATTCCTTGCACATTTGCTTGTTGGAATTACTACATTAAGAGTAGTTGTCTCCTTCCCCAAAGACTCTTGGATGTTTGTTATTTTCTATGGAATAAAATCTAATACTGTTTCTTATTTGTTGCACAAACTATTCTAGCTTTCTTTGGCCACCGGGAGCTCCATTAGGCGGGCCCCTGTGTTTATTGACATTCCCTCCCCCGCCTGCCACTTTGAATTCCTTTTTGAGGACTTCTTTCTTTCAAGCACCACAAGATATTCCAGGCTTTTCTTGTATTTTCTCTGATCCTCCCTCCTGTTGCTAAGGAAGAAGGTTAACTTTTTTAAAGAAGGAAATCAAGTGAAGTAGATATAATAATGAAGCTGAAAATTTCAAATTACGAAAGAATAACAGACATAGCGATTACAGATTTCTGGGTAGATACGAATATTCAAGATAAGGTAAATGTATTGATCTTTGTATAGTCATTTCACAACTGCTGAATGCTTCCTTTTTATAAGTCATTATGAGGCATGCTAGAATTTTTATATCTATTATATATTTGCCCCCGGTATTTCTGAGTTCTTGATAGAAGATATAAAGCATGTATATAACCAGTGGTAATTAAAAGTCTAGTGTGGAGTTTTTTTTGTTTTTTTTTTGTAGAAAATACTGTGGGAGCTTTGGAGAAGAGGTAAAGTTTAATTTTAAGAAGGGATAATCCAGAAAATCTTAAGAGTGGGTAACAGTTGAGATGAAGGAAGAAGGAACAAATATCAAATATATTCATCAGATAATGGGCTTGATGGTATCAATATGTTAAAGATACTTTGTAATTCTGAGGTAGATGGCTTTGTAGCTCTTTTACAGAGAAGAAACAGGAGGTCAGGGAGGTTGAGGGACTGATGGCTAGTAGTAGAGTTGAATTCCAGAATAAAACTGTGTGATTCCAAGGCTTATTTTTTATTCTCCAAAAGTAGACTTCATCTTCCTTTCTTTTAGACAGTTCACAGACAGTACATTCCCTTCGTTAATATCTTTCTTTTCATGTAATGAATGTCATATTTGAGGGAAGGTTTCTTTATATGATATATTCCCATCTGTGATCTAAATAGGGTCAGGAATGAGCAGAGATGGCAAGGTATGTTAAATGAGGGGAAAAACATTAGTTTCATAAAGGAAAGTTAATCAATTTGTTAATTTTCTTTTAGGATATTACCTTCCAAATGATGATGGAGAATTTTATCAGTTCTGTTATGTTACCCATAAGGGTGAAATTCGGGGAGCAAGTACACCTTTCCAGTTTCGAGCTTCTTCTCCAGTTGAAGAATTACTCACTATGGAAGATGAAGGAAATTCTGACATGTTGGTGGTGACTACAAAAGCTGGGCTTCTTGAGGTTAGTACCAACAGTGAGCTTGTGATTTATAGATAATTTAAGAACAGGGCTCGTGTTGGTATTTAAAAAAATTAAAAGAATAACCTGAAAATAACCTGAAAATTTATAGTCAGATGGTTTTTAACTAAAATAATAAACTTAGAGTGTTGTTTTCGAAATACTTTAAAAAAAATCTTCCTGTCACAGGTTATTGGTTTCACTGTGGAAGGGTGAATCAGGGAAGATCCCTGTCTCTTAGTTTAGGTTGAGCATTTTTAGAATGATTTCCTTGTTCATTTTATCAAGTTAAGTAGCCTGGATTAACCATAGTTTAAAGAGAAAAGGCAAAAAGCTGCTTACATTCTTTTAATTGACTCTTTGGGAGTCATTGCATTGGCTCTAACGGAAAGTTACCATGCAGACGGTCTAATGTCTTATGTCTTAAATTCTGGTCATTTTAAGATATTTTTCAATATCTCGAAATCTAAGAAACTAGAATGTTACATTTAAGTTTCTATGAAAAACAGCTTATTTATTATTAGTTCAGTGTGTATTTTTGGTTAATTTACATTCATGTGTGGTCCGGCGGGTCATTGCTTTTTCTTTATAGTCAGATGGATTTTTAAAGTTTATTTATTTTGAGAGAGAGAGAGAAAGACCGCATAATGGAGGGGCAGAGAGAGAGAATCCGAAGCAGGCTCTGCACTTTTAGTGCAGAGCCTGACATGGGGCTCAAACCCACAAATCCTGAAATCTTGAGCTGAGCTGAAACCAAGAGTCAGACTCTCAACCAACTGAGCCACCCAAGTGCCCCAGATGGATGTTTTTTATATGTAAATATTTTATGCCTTTTATTTACCTTCAAAAACTGAGACTAGAGAAAAAAGACGAGGTCATTGATAGTTATACTTTTATTAGATAGTCAAACTAAGAAGGTTAGAAGGAACCATTGTTTGTTGTGAATTCTTCATATCTTCCCTTCCCCTTCCAGAAATTCCTTTCTTATCTTAAATAAATGCAACTTTTATAGGGTGACTGAAACATTTTGTGGTGACAGCCGCCTAATGATCAAGGTTTTAGCCTGGTATTTGAATGCTAATCAAAGATGCTGAAACAAGCCCAGCTCTTAAAAAGAATGCAGTTAGTGTTTATATTGCAGCTTTTTGAATACTCGTTAGACCACCCTGATTTCAGGGCGCCCAACAGAAAAACAGACATGCAGGCATCGGTGTCTCTCTTATGTTCCTTCTCTAAGTTCATTGGGATGTCGCACAATTTATTTTACTTCTTCCTACTCATAAGAGGTACTTGATAAAGAAAATTGAAATTGCTGTCTCTTAGATGCTGAGATAAAATATTTTTCTATTCTGACAAATTTTTTGATAAATCTTTTAAATTTCCACATTCATCAGAATCTTTAATAATTTTATCTAAAACTGTACAAAAATAGTACAAATATGAGACATTATTGGTGGCACTATTGACATTGAAGGGTTATGTCTTGTGTTAATTTAACATGTGAACCTTGATTGAATTTTGGATTTTTAAAAAAATGAGTATTTGGGGGAATAGTGGGAGATCTATATTGGCCTATCTATTGGATGTTATAAAATTGTTAACTTTCTTATTTGTGATAGTGGTAGTGGTTGAAAAGGAGACTGTCTGTAGGAGATGCTTGCTCTGAGTACTTAAGGGTGAAATGTCTGCAATTTCAGATGGTTTTAGCAAAAAACAAAAACATAAGTGATAAAGGGAGATGAAGTTAAACATGGTGAAATATTAATAATCAGTGAATTTAGGTGATGGGTGTCATTCATTTATAAAATATTCACTATTTTGTGTGTTTGGGGGACTTCAAATATAAAGTTGGAGGCAGGAATTAGACTTGTATACATTTTTGTCTAATTCGAATTCCTTTTCAAAATTTCTATTTAAGATTCAGTAAACTCTTCAAAAAGTATGTGCCAATTAAGTACATCACTGGAAAAATTGGTTCTTTCATAATGTTTCTCTTGCACTATGTCAAGATATGTTTTCACTTTTAAGCTGCCAGAAAGTTTAGAGCTAGAAAGTGGTTTTCAAAATATATAAAGGAAGTTTAGTGAATAAATGAACTTTTCTTTTTTGAGGGCATTTTGATTCCCGTCATTTTCATTTGGTCTGAAGGAAGAGGTAGAAGGGTCATTCAAAAAATTTATTGCCCTTCCAAGTTTCATAAGAACTATTTTAGAGTTTAATCAGTTTGATTCCATGACCCTAGAGAACCAATTTAGTGTACCAAGAGAAAACTTTATTTTAGCGAAATGTATGATGCCTCTTTTGTGAAATTTTCCTTCTGAATCTTCATTGTTGCCATTAGAATCAAAAACTTTTTGTTGTAAGAGAAAAATTAACTATTTTATTTGCTATTTTAGGTCCTTTAATTAGTAATTTTAGAATATGGGAAGTTTTCCTGAATTGAGTTACTGTTCGTGTTCCCCCAGAAATCAGTTATATAATTTATTATTACAATTTGCATTTTTGTTCTAAAATTTGCAGTTACTTTAAGTTTGTTTAAATTTAGCCAAATATAGCAGCTGTTATTTCTTAGTACCAGAAGTTTTAAGAGTAATGCCATAGATGAAGGTCTTCTATAACACACAAGGAAGTTTTTAGTACATTCAAAGATCTCTCCTAGCTTTATATTTAAGAAGAGTTACAAAACAGATACCATATGGTTTAACTAATATGTAGAATTTGAGAAACTCAACAGATGAAGATAGAGGAAGGGAAGGAAAAATAAGATAAAAACGAGAGGGAAGTAAACCATAAAGAAACACTTAAATAGAACAAGCTGAGCTTTGCTGGGGTGGGGGGGATGGGTTAAATGGGTGACGGGCATTAAGGAGGGCACTTTTTTGGGCAATGAGCACTCGGGTGTCCTATATAAGAAATGAATCACTGGGTTCTACTTCTGAAGCCAAGACTACACTGTATGTTAACTAACTTGAATTTAAATAAAAACAAACAAAAAGGTGGTATATATTTTCTTCTTGATAAATACTCAAGAAAAACCCAGAATTAAGTCACTTATAAAACTTACTATGTCTGGTTTTTGGTACTAATTTGAAAATTAACAAGCAACTTCATAATAAAATTTATTCATTTTATACCTTTTAATGTTTTCTTTTTTGCCCAACCAAAAGGAGGTTTAAATTTATGATTCATGAGTTTTTATTTACATGTATGATTCATGAAGTAGATCATATGTAGAAGTTCTTGTGAATTTCTTTACTTTTTTTTGAGATGGAAAACTGAACTAATAACATTTTAGGATTATAAAAAATCAATTTGAGTTTTTTGTTTTACAGTTGAAAATTGAGAAAACCATGAAAGAAAAAGAAGAACTATTAAAGTTAATTGCTGTTCTGGAAAAAGATACAACACAGCTTCGAGAACAAGTTGGAAGAATGGAAAGAGAACTTAACCTTGAGAAGGAGAGATGCGACCAACTGCAGGCGGAACAGAAGGTTAGTCATGTTTTATGTCACTGTTTGGAGTGGATGGTGTATTGCTTGAAACTCCCACTTTTTCAAGAACCTGAACCAGTTAAAGTGAAGAAAAACTATCTTTTTTTAAAAAAAAATAGCATTTAGATACATACATTGAGAGGAATATAGGTCAGTTACCAATTTTCTGCCACAGCTTCTTTCATTTTATAAATGGTTAAAATACTTTAGATATTTTTGCTACCAGGCTTGATGAGGTGGTTCCTGACAAATGCTTTTTTTTTTAAGTGTATTCATTTTTCTGAGAGAGAAGGGGGGGCACATAAGCAGGGGAGGGACAGAGAGAGAGAGGGAGACACAGAATCTGAAGCAGGCTCCAGGATCTGAGCTGTCAGCACAGAGCTCCAATGTGGGGCTCAAACTCATGAACCGTGAGATCATAACCTGAGCTGAAGTTGGACGCTTAATGGACTCAGTGACCCAGGCACCCCACTGTTTTTGTTTTTGTTTTTGTTTTTTTTAACTATTTATTTTGAGAGAGAAATCATGTGAGTAGGGGAGTGGGGGAGAGAGAATCCCCAGGTTCATTGTCGAGCCTAATGTGGGGCTCAATCCCACGACCATGAGGTTACAACCTGAGCTGATAATCAAGAGTTGGGTGCTTAACCAACCGAGCCACCCAGGTGCCCCAGCTGACAACTGTTTCTGTATGCTTTAATTGCAAAATAATTGATCAGTATTTTGGGGGGAAGGGGATGGAAATATAATTAGGAGTGGTAAATGCTGAATAAGGGGAAAATAGAACAAAGGTAGTTAAAGTTACTTTTCCTAAAGTGGAATTCAATGAAATAAAATGTAGTATTAGACAAAATTTTGAAATCCTTGATGTGAGGAACACTATTAAGTATCCTAAAAAAACCACATAATTAAAATTGGCACAATTTCTTGAGCTAAGAAAAAAAAAAGTAGAAAACAGTGTAGTTTCATTAGAGATACAAATGGATTTAATTTAGGGTGGCTTAGTTGTGCTCAGTTGAGCATTTGACTCTTTCAGCTTAGGTCATGATCTCACTGTCATGAGTTCGAGTCTTATATCAGGCTCTGCTGACAGTGCAGAGTCTGCTCGGAATTCTCTCTTTCCTCTCTCTCTGCCCCTCTCTTGCTTGCTCTTTCTCTTTCTCTTTCTCTCTGTCTCAAAATAAACATAAAAAAGAAACCACAACAAATTGACTTAATAGCTGAAAGTAAAAAGCAATCACCTGGTCACTGACTTGTTATTTTCATAAGAAAAGTAATTGGTTAGTTTCGAAAAACACAGACTGCGATGATACATATCACAGTCTCAGGTAAAACTAGTTGGATATCCTTATGTCTATTGACATGATTGACCTATTGTTCCCTAAAGATGGGATGTGATCCCGTTATCCTTTTGTCCAACAAGGTCTAGAGCAGTTACTTAACAATTATTACTTGAATCAAAAGTGCAGTGATTTTCAATAATTTTTATACTCCAGTGGAGTGGTTGCAAATTGCACACCTGAACAGAGATAATATAGAAATAGGGCTTACATTCTGAAAAACTTTTCTTGACTCGTAGTTGTTTGAAGTATATTCTTTCGAGTTAGAGGGTAATGTAATATCAAGCAATGTGTACAATTGTAACTCTTCATTTAGACATCTTGTAATGTCTCCGTTTTTATCACCATTAGCCTTTTTAGTTTAAAATAGGCAGTTATTCCCCCAATTTTATTCTCAGGAGTATCTTGCAGTAAAAGTATACCAAATTAAAATATGATAAAATACCATATATGCCTACCTTGATTGTTAGGACGTTCTGGTAAATTATTTATTCAATTGTTTTAACTCCCTGGCTGTTTTGTGTACTTATTCTTTTCTCTCTATTCTTTACATATTTATCTCATTTGTACCTGGTGTTTTCCAAAGTGGAATGCCAGTCTTTTTTTTATTTCACTCTGTTAAAAGTTAGAGGGGTGGAGGTGAGCTAGACGATGATATTCATGAAAATGACCCTTTAGAGCATGTACGTGGCCCATAAGATAAAAAATGCCCTGAAATGTGGTCTGTGAGGTTTCAAATCTGATCAACTTGAAATCCAAGGTAAGAATGGATGATTGGAAGAACAGGAATGATGAAATGGTAGGCCTTCCACTGTGTGAAATTGGTCATGTACATCGGGCTATGCCTCCTGTCCAGTCGACTACTAGTTGACATATAATGCTGTCCACGTGACAAGGGTTAAGCGATCCAGATAAGCCTATTATGAAGAGAGCTTATTCTGACATTCTTAGGTTTAGAAAGTGGTAGATTGAGGGCAGGGAATTAATGAAGCAAAATAAAATTTGTAAGAGATTGTGGTTTTTGTATCCGGAAGAGTTCTTGAGAAGTTTTTATGGCAACTCCTAAATCTTGAGGACAGACACTAATCTTGGAGGGGACTTCTTGCCTGCTAGCATTCTTGTGTTGGTATTGTACTCTGGGAAGATGAAACAGGTAGAAGTGATTTTTTAATGGTATTCTATACTGTGAAAATGGTAATTAAAAAGAGGACCTAGAACAGTATTTGTTACACAATAGATTCTCAGTGTATATAAGTAGCTATTATTTTACTAGTTTTCATAATCACGAGCTAGAGAAAGAACCAAAATGTGAACAAAATCTAAATATGAAATCCATGCCATTTTCCTCAGATTCTAGAAATGATACTTCTATAATGTTCAAAAAAATATTTTAGTCATATGTCAGTAATTGCCTGCTTATTTCTGGGGATAAAATCATGGGCTTGTCAGGAAAAATAGTTCTTTTTGTCTCTAGTCGTGGGGCTTTTTATTGAATTTTTTTTCACCTCCAAAATCAGTTTTCCTCTAGTCAGGCAGACCTGCTATGTTCGTTGGGTGGCTTATAAAATCCATGACATTTCTTGGCACTTGTTTTAAATCTCTTCTGTGGTATGAATTCTAAACTACCTTGATGTTTGTTAAGAATTGTCTTCTGAATGTCTTCTCTTTGAGGTCCTGAGACCTCAGTATAGGTCCTGAGAATGTCTTCTCTTTGAGGTCCTGAGTATCAGTATATACTGCTGATATCTGAAGGACTGTCATGTGTCATCTGTAGTTTCACTTAAAATTTTAGAATGGATGATATGGAACAGAATGATCTGTAGCAACCTTCGATTATTTCTGATAGAAGACATTGTGTTTTCATTGTTATAAAATAAGATTAGCTTGTTACCCATTCAATGCCTGACATGTACTAAGACAGTTACATGTTTGTAAAATAAAACCTTTCATCTTTTATAAATATTGACTTCTTTCATTGTGAAATGCCAATAGAGAGAACACTCCTATTTTGTAAATTAAAAGAATTGGATGTGGTAAGTTTATCAAAAACAGATTGGTTTAAATGTTATGCTTAATTATGTTTTAGATTATTTTGTGTAATTGGCTGCTTAAAGGAATAAAGTAGAATTACAAAGTAGATTAAAACTGAAACCAAATAACATCTGTAAATAGAGAATTATAAATTACATATTTCGCCTGTATTTTAATGTGGTCTGTATGTGTTCTGTCATTCGTGTGTACCCTAGATTTAAAAAACTATTTTCATTATTAAGGACAATTTTTACATTCATTTCTGGTTCACCTCTAAAGTGTGGATTTTTCTCCTATAATAGGCTGATTAATAAAAATAAGTCATAATACTTAATGTAAGCCAGGTGCTCTTCTGAGTGTTTCCATAGGTTAACTCATTTAATCCTATAAGGTGGGCATTGCTAAGGGTGTCTTTTACAAAGGTAGCACAGAGAGGTTACTTGATCTGCCTCCGATGGAACAGTTTGTAAACTGGTAGAGGCAGGCTGTGTGGCTCCTTCTAGTACGCTTAATGACACACTAGCCTTCTGCCTCAAAGGACTAGATTTGAGCTTATCTAACTGATGTTTTTTTTTAAAAACAGCTTTATTGAAATGTAATTTATAATTGACATACCGTAAAGTCCAACACTTTACAATATACAATTTCATGGTTCTTATTATATTTATGGAATTATGCAACCATTTCCATAACCCAATTTTAGCACATTTTCATCACCCCAAAAGAAACCTGTACCGTTGGTGGTCATTCTCCACTTCCTTCCCCCTCAGTCCCAGGCAAGCACTAAACTAAATTTCTGTCTCTATGGGTTTGTGTATCTTGGGCATTGCATACAAATAGAATCATGTGTGGCCTTTTGTGACTGGCTTCTTTCACTCAGCGTAATGTTTTCAGGGCCCATCCATAGTATCATAATTATTAGTACTTTATTCATTTTATTGTCAAGTAATATTCCATTGTATTGATTAGTCTTTTTTTTTTTTTTTTACCTTAACTTTACATTTTTTCGACATATAAAAATAAGTGGTTTCGGGATGCCTGGGTGGCTCAGTTGGTTAAGCAGCCAATATTAATTTGTAGGCCAGCTTTCTTCCCTTTTAGCTCTAAACAAAAAATTTAATCCTTTGAATCTTGTATTATAAAGGTAGAACCTAAGTGTATTTGCTCTCAGCAGATTTTTGACAGAAGCAGTTTTCTTGGAAAAGAAAAATATTCTTGATGAAGATTTTTTAAGTGTATAAGTTTTTCTCAAGATAAATTTATTACTGAGAATATTATCTGAATTTTTTATTTTTAAAGATACTTAAATTCAGTGATCTAAATAAACTGAAGGCCGCCTTGGTGGTTCAGTGGGTTGAGCGTTAACTCTTTTTTTTTTTTTTTTTTTTGAGTGTTAACTGTTGATTTGGGCTCGGGTCATGATCCCAGGGTCGTGGGATTGAGCCCCGCATTGGGCTCTGAGCTATGAGTGGAACCTGCTTAAGAGAGTCTTTCTCCCTCTGCCTGTCTCCCCTGCTTGCACTCTCTCTCTAAAAAAACATAAACTGAAACAAACATGCTAAAATAACTTACTTCTTTAGAGTACAGAAACAACTGTAACCTGAGCAGGTTGTACATATGGGGACAGTGTTAATGAAAGGAATTGCCTAATTATTTACTTTTTTTAATCCTGTTATTTTAATGCTATGAAGATTGTTTATATTGCACATTGTTGTTAATTATATCTTTGGTATATTTCTAGAAACCAGAGAAGATGCACTTATAGTCTGTGTAGATAACAGTACATAGCTCAGTGTTTTTGTTGATTTCAGGAAGCAGAGTGTTTGAGAATAGCCAGATTAAGTCAATTGAGTAAGGTTCATTTTAAAATCTAACAGTTTCCTAAAAAATATAATCCTTTTTTAAAATGTTTATTTTTGAGAGAGAGCATATGCGAGGGAAGGGGAGAGAGAGAGAGGAGAAAAGAGAATCTAACGCAGACTGCCTGTTGTCCTCACAGAGCTCTATGTGGGGCTTGAACTCATGAACCTTGAGATCGTGACCTGAGCCGAAATCAGATGCTTAACCAACTGAGCCACCCATGCGCCCCAATAACATAATCCTTTTGCTGGTAATTTGCTGTTTAGAGCATTCAAGCACTAATTTACTAAATGTTACCACTGTGTACATTTGAATCCAGAATACTGTACTTTTTCCAAACAGTTGTCCATGATAGTATTTATTTATTTTGAGGGGGAGGAGAGGCAGAGAGGGAGAGAGAATCCCAAGCAGGCCTTAAGCTCAGTCTGGAGTCCTGTGCTGGACTCAGTCCCATGACTGTGATATCATGACCTGAGCCAAAATTAAGAGTTAGATGCTCAACCCACTGAGCCACCCGGATGCCCCAATTATCTATTATATCTGTTTTTTTTTGATGTATTAATTTGTAATTGGAATTTGGTGTTTTTTTTTTTAATGGAATAAGTATTTTCTGTTACATAGATATTTTTAGTGCATATTTAGCCACACCGATAAGTGGCCTTTTTTTTTCCTACCCAGTTGTTCATATTTGAGAATTATGATTTGAAGGAATTGCTAATAGTGGCTCATGGTAGCAGGGATTCTTTAGCCCCAGGAGGGGAAGAAGCCTGCTACATGAATTTGAAATGTCCAGCTCCCTTAATATCCTTTTGTATCCATTTTTGTAATTGTTCTTACCTTGGTACACAACGTAGCGGACTTAATCTTAGTTTTACTTTAATAATAGAATTAAATTTTGGGGCATGATTTGCAAATAATGAATATTCACCTCAAATCTCAAGTGTTTTTCAAAGATTGTGTTCTGAATTCTTTTTTAAAATGTTTTTTAAAGAAAGCAGGATTTTTAGTTTGTACACTATAGACTTTGTCATTTTCATGCTAAGAAAGACTTAGCCGTATTGAGATACTATATTATATGCTTTTCTCAGACGTGGGAACTAGAGGTCTGAAAAGAATCTCAAGCACTTTCATGCCATTAGAAAATAGGTGTGGGTATTGAGAAGCTATTAGGTGCTTTAATGGATGGGTATCAGAAAAAGATGCTAAGACTCTCAAGTTATATTAGAATTAATTTGTGACTCACTGTAGAGTTAACTAGCTCATAGATAAATCAATTCATAGTTTGGATTTAGTTGCTTATGAAATCTTCTCTGATTCTTGCTCTATACATTTTTTAGAATACTGTTGGCCCGATCTGGAACTTTGTTAGTTACAGATTCAGAAACTGGTTTTTGCTTCTAGGCAATCTAGTCTTTGTTTTAGGAAGAAATACCTGGATTAAATCTGTAAGCTCTTTACTGTGCCAAAAGAGCTTTTGGTAAAACCCAATACAGAATTAAAAACAAAACCAAACCCAACTCTTTGAATCTCTCTGGCTATCTTTATAAATGAGCAAGACAAATAAATGAAAAATGTGTCAAATTTTGCAAGAATCATTGGATATTGACAACAGTTTACAGCAGAGGGAATAAATATTTGCTTTCTGTGGTGTTGTCATTGGAATCAGAAAAGCCTTTGTTTTTTTTGTATCATGGTCTTCAGTTAATGTTGCAAATTCAGTAAACAAACATTTGCTTTGAGCAAAAATAAAACCAGAAGAGTGTATCTGACCATTATTGTGATGAGCTTTTTTAATGAAGTAAAGATGCAACATAGCAATTTTCATATTCTTAAGTAATCTCTACACCCAGTATGGGGCTGGAGTGACTTTCATATTTTAGCAATATATTTAAAGTGGCATTTCACTTAAAAGTGAAAAATTTGGCTGACTTTATGAAAATCAAAGTGGCTTGTAAACACCGTATAAGTTTGTTACATTTCGGTTGTAAGACCGATGCTTTTCTTTAGCTTCCGTTGTTGCCTAGATGGGTGGTACTTTTATATGTGGAAAGTTTTAAAATTATCTTTTAACCGAACCAGTTTGTCTTAATTTATCAGTTCTTTTGATGTATAGTTTTCTGTAACAGAGTACCTCCATATGCACTGTTACATTCGATTCTCATGATTTTATAAAGTTAGAAAAGGCTTTATTATCTTCATTTTACAGATCATAACATGGGCTTAGGAAGGAGCTTGCCAAGTTCATATAAGTTACTTAAATGTCTTGATGTGTTACACATTTTTTAAACTTTTCAATTATTTGTTTAAAGTGGAATATTCTGTTTTAAATAGAAGTACCCTTTTTTCATTGCATTTACTACTTCTGTATTTCAATTTCTTTGAATATTTATCAGGCCTCTGAGCCACAGTGGCAGGGTCATTAGGAACACTGCCTTCGGCATATATCTTAACTTAGTGCTTTGGCATAATTATCAGCGGCACTTAGTGATCGGTGCTATAAGAAGGTGTTAACCTCTGTAGTGTGTCATTCGAAACCTGATTTGTCACTGGAGTAGCATTGAAAAACAGGATGTCAAAAACGAAAGTGACCAATTTAAAAATTTTCACTCTCATTTTTGTTGCCTGCCCTCTGGTGGAGAAGTTTGCGAAATCAACAAATGGTATATAAGGAGGCTGGAAAGGAAATTAATTGTTTAATTTGGTACATAAAACGTTGAACGTATGTGTCAGTTGCAGGTTTAGTTTTTAATCTAGTGTATAAACTTTAGAGGGGACAAACATAGTATTAACAATTTAAGAATACATAGATTTCTTTTTTTTAACGTTTATTTATTTTTGAGAGACAGCATGAGCAGGGGAAGCGCAGAGAGAGGGAGACACAGAATCCGAAGCAGGCTCCAGGCTCTGAGCTGTCGGCACAGAGCCCGATGCGGGGCCCAAACTCCCAGACTGTAAGACCATGACCTGAGCCGAAGTCGGCCGCTTAACCAACTGAGCCACCTAGGCGCCTCTAAGAATACATAGATATCTTAAAGATATGCAAATTTGTCTTAGAAATTATGTTTCTCAAAATACTCCTCGTTGTTTCAAAGGGTCTTGTTGAAGTATCACAGAGTTTAAAAATGGAAAATGAAGAGTTTAAGAAGAGATACAGTGATGCTACGTCCAAAGCTCTCCAGCTCGAGGAAGATATTGTGTCAGTGACCCATAAAGCGATCGAGAAAGAAACTGAATTAGACAGGTATTTCTGACGGTGTTTAAAAAATAACTATATTCCAAAAGTGTTTTAATGAAGTTTTTTTTGTCTATGTTAATGTTACTTTAATTCAGTTTGAAGGATAAACTCAGGAAGACACAATATGAAAGAGAACAACTGGAATGTCAGTTGAAGACTGAAAAGGATGAGAAGGAACTTTATAAGGTAGTTTATTCTTTCCATTCCTATTCGTTATCTCTTGCTGTGTAACAAGTGATCCCAAAATTTAGTGGTTAGGGATTTGGGAGCAGCTTAGCTACATGATTCCGGCTCAGGGTCTCTTGGTTGGTTGCAATCAGGATGTTGGCAAGGGGTGCAGTCAGCTTATAAAGGCTTGATTGGAACCGGTGGATCTGCTGTCAAGGCGGCTCATGCAAATGACTTTTGGCTGGATGTCCCTCAATTTCTTGCTGTGTGGCCCCACTCAGTGGCTGCTTGAATGTTTTCACAAATGGCAGTCAGTTTCCCGTGGAGTGAGCTATCCAAGAGAGAGCAAGGAGGAGGTCCTAGTGCACTTTATGACCTAGTCAGTGAAATTATACATTGGTGCTTCTACTTTAATTTATTAAAAGCAAGTCACTTGGTACAGTCCACACTTAAGAGATGGGAATTGAGTTCCACTTCTTGCAGAGAGGAAGTATCAAAGGATTTGGGGACCTATTTCAAGACTACTACATTGTGTTTAGTCCCTAGAAGTTTTCAGGGAATTTGCTGGTGTTTTACTTACTTAACAGGTAATCCATAATAAGTTTAAGAGGTTTTAATATTATAACAAGATACTTGTTTATTACAATTTATAAAACCCAATTGTTTTCCCCTTTAAGAACTATAAATCTTAGAACATTAATTTATTTCCATGATGATCATTATGTTTCAGAGTTTGACTTCAGAGAAAGTCATTTTAAAAAATAATCTTTCTGGGGCGCATGAGTGGCTCAGTTGGTTAAGAGTCCAACTTCGGCTCAGGTCACGATCTTGTGGTTTGTGAGTTCGAGCCCTGCCTCGGGCTCTGTGCTGATGACTTTGAGCCTGTTTTTGATCCTGTGTCTCCCTCTCTCTCTGCTCCTCCCCTGCTTTCGATCTGTCTCTGTCTCAAAAATAAATATTAAAAAAAATTAAATCTTTCTGCTAACAAATCTTTACCTTTTGAGGTGATTCTTCATTTCTAAATGATTCTGAAATAGAATTGTTAGCCTAATTACCAATAATGTTGTGGATGTAAATTGAGCATGTTTATCTTAAGTGTTCTTAACTTAGCAGTTCTTAAAGGCAGCTCCAGATGAGGAATTTCAAGAAGATTTTAAGTCAGTATTATTTGGATAGATTCAGTCTATTGATTAGATTCAAAAAGGACAGCACACTCATGTATCGTGGTATATATTTGATTAGATATAAAAATTTAACAACTGTGCATATATATGCAGTGTTTGAGACTCACAATCTGCACGTAGAAACTAGAATATGATTTATATTGCCAATGTTTTTTTCCGTTTATTTTTGGTGGTGGTAGTTTGTTGTTGTCTTTTAGAAGATAAAACTAAAAAAAATATTGAATCCACCATGCACCTTAGAACAGGGAGCGTGGATGGGGACATTTTGCATGTCATGGGTTATACTCATTTTATTTCTTGAATAGTTTATCCTCAGAGCATGTGTGTGTGTGTGTGCGCGCGCACGCATGTGTGTCACTCCCAAAACAGGAAGAAAAATAGTGATGATGATGATTCACTTGTCGATGATTTTATGACTTGACCCTTTAAGAATATATGCCTCAAAATAAGCTTTGGTTTTTGAACAAAAGTTTGTGGAAAAAAAAGGGAAATAATAACCAATATCTAGAGAAATTGATGTAGTTGGGTTACTGTTTATACAGTGTTTTTGCAAACTATTTCCAAATGCAGCTTAAATTTTTAAAGTTAGAAAGCATTTTTTAACTGAAAATTTGGCATCTCTTACAATTTTTTACTCAATGTTACTGTGAATTTCAGTGAGAGATATCAGGTTTTTTTTGCCAGGAAAAGATCTGAGCATTATTCTTCTGTGGATAATTAAGTGCTTTCCATGTCGTTTTTCTGTTAGCCCAGTGGGAGATAATAAGAGAAATACAATGTCTGTGTCTTCAGTCATTTCAGTTCAATAATAAAATGTATTCTGAAAGCAGACTAGTTAGTATCGGGAAAGGTTTGGGAAGATCCGAAGTAAACCAGTGATGGTGGAGAGATGTAGTAAATGAAAATAATTGAGATGAGTTATTGGAAAGAGAAAGACCGGTCCCTAAAATGGTCATCTTTTCACACTACCTTTCTTTTCTTTCCGTTCTGAGAAGAGGACTTCTGGTGTTTGTAGAGGGCTGGCAAGCACATTTTAGGGCAAATCCAAAATTTCGTTTTCCTTTACTGTTCTAAATTATTTATCCCTTATGTCTTTTGCTTTTTCTCACCTTCTGTGTCTATTTTACACCTGATTGACAAGTCTTTTAGAAGACTTAGTGTCCGGAAGGAAGAGAAAGAATGAGGTGTCTTGGGTATTCCTGCTTTGTTTATTTATTATTTATAGTGTGATAACGTCTCCAGTTTTCTATAAGCATTATCAGTAGGGATCAAAGTGACATTGAAGTTTTCATTCGAATACACTCTCCCCCAACCTCCCAGTTTTCCAAACAGTATTTCATTTGTGTATATCCCCAAAACTGGAAGTAAAACTCTTCCTTAGAGGTTTTTGTTTTGTGGTTTCTCTTTTTTATGGAAAAGAGACTCCACTTACTGAGTGTGATAAGATATCATGTTATACTTTGAACTTCAGGAACATGCTTTCCTTTCCAGATTGTTTATAAAAATAACCAGGGAGATTCCTTTTATCTCTCTCCTCAGCCCCTCTTAGATCATATGACCCGTCCCTGTCCTATCAGAACTTAGAGGAATTGATAAAACGAGCTGATGATTATGAAAATTAGATAGTGTTCCTAAAATGATGCTGCAAATGTCTGGTGACACCTTCAGAGAACCTGGAGTTCTTTGTCTTTTTCGTCTGTTTGTTTATTTGGGGAGAGAGCAGGGAGGAGGGGCAGAGAGAGACAGCATCCCATCTCCCCTGCGCTGTCAGCACAGAGCCCCATTGGGTCTCAATCCCACGTGCTGTGAGATCATGACCTGAACTGAAACCAAGAAGTTGGACGCTCAACTGACTGAGCCACCCAGAGACTCCTGGAGTTCTTTTCTATCCTCGTTACCAGGAATTAGTGTTTCAGCAGTCGTATATTTAGAGTCAAGTGCGAAAAGTTTGTTAATTCAATTCTCTCTGGTACTCTGAACTAAAGCAAGATACTCTTTATAGTGAAAACTAGATATCTGTACTCTTTATAATTTCAGTTATGGAATTTGATTTGTGCATCTGTGATGGGCAAATTAGCAACTGCTGTCAGAGTTCCTGGGAAAATTAATAGAGTTGGGTTAATTAATCAAATATATTTTTAGGCACACAGGAAGTAAATGACAGTACTTAGGCACAAGCCAAAAATTGAATTACTCAAGATATTATTCTTGAATGTACCTCTTTAGTTTTCCAGAATCTCACCATGCCTTTGTATCTGACTACCTAACAATGATTTGTTCCCCCCAAGAACAACCAAATCTATTTGCGTTTTTAAAGAGAACTTAAAAATCATTAAAATCGTTAATCAAAGGAGATGACTTCAGAGATGAGGTAATGTTGTTAGACTTTAGATATAATCTCTATGGAAAATTGACAACACAAAAAGCGTAGAAAGGTTACGTTCTGCCCCCACATCTTAGCGAGCTATTTGATACAATTTGTCTCCCGCCTCCTGGTCTAGTGGGTCTTCCCATCAGTTGATCATATTTGGGCTAGAGAGAAACAGTGGTATTTTGAAATTTGAGTGACTTAGGTTATGGAGGTAGAGTATCTTTGACAATTTCAAGCACCGTTAACAGGTACATTTGAAGAATACCGAAATCGAAAATACCAAGCTTGTGTCAGAGGTCCAGACTCTAAAGAATTTAGATGGGAACAAAGAAAGCATGATTACTCATTTCAAAGAAGAGATCAGCAGGCTGCAGTTCTGTTTGGCTGAAAAGGAAAATCTACAAAGGACATTTTTGCTTACGACGTCAAGTAAGGTAAATATTTTTGCAAAATATGTATTCGAAGATTGTCAGACTTGTGTCTGTTAAATGTATACAATATTGTTGCTTTTATTTTTAATCTTCCCTTTTCCCAAACTTTTCTTTTGCAAAAGTTGTTTTACAGAGAAGTTGGGAGAACAGAACAATGAAAACATGTATCCTGAAATATTTTGCCATCTTTATCTCCCCATTCGTATGGCCTTTTTTCCCTCTGAGTCATTTGAAGTCAGTTGCAGCCATTATGATATCACACCCTAAATATTTTAGCCTGTTTTCCCTATCTACATTTATAGTTTATTATTCAGTATAACCATAAAACCATGATCATACCTAAGGAACTTAACTTTGATAATACCCATTCATGTATATAGTTTTAGTATAATCAAATTTTCCCAAGTATATATTTTTAAAAAGCATTTAAGTTTCTTTAAAACTGGTAATAGATACAGAGAGCTTGAGTAGGGGGAAGGCAGAGAGAGAAGGACAGGGAGGGGGAGGGAGAGGGAGGGAGAAAGAGAGGGAGAGAGGGAGTCCTAAGCAGGTCTGCGCTGTCAGCACCGAGCCTGATGTCGGGCTAGAACTCATGAAACCGCAGGATCATGACGGGAGCCAAAACTGAGTTGGGTGCTTAACTGACTGGGCTACCCAGGTGCACCCCCCCAACTATATATTTATATATAACCTTTAAAATTTCTTGACCTAGGAGTAAAGATCACACATTCATTTGACTGTTGTTGTGTTCTTGGTCTGCTCTAATCTAGAATAGGGTCCCTATACTACTTTTATGACATTGATAGAATTCAGAATTCTATCTATCTGTTCTATCTATTCTGACATTGGTAGAATTCAGGCTTGTCTGAAAAGATGGTCCGTAATCTAGATTTATCTATTGTCTCCTCAAAGCTAGATTTAGGTCCGTTTTTGGCAAGAAAAAGCCTAAATAGATGATGTTTTGTACATTATTTTCCAGTGATACTAAATGTCACATAATGGTGATGTTAGTTTAATCATTTGTTAAAAGTTCTGTCTGCCTGAATTCATTATATGGGCGCTTTCTCCCTCTTTGTGATTATTGAGTAATATGTACGGTAATACTTTGAGATTATGTGAACATCCTGTTCTCCCAATAGCTTTTCACCCAATGTTTTTTAATGCCTTAATGATCCTCATAAACATCAGTTATTATTACATTGATGATTACAAAATCATGGCTTAAAAATTTTTTTATTTCTTTTACACTTATTAGTAAGTAAGTAATAAGTATTAGGTATTTTTTAAATAGTTTTTTTTTTTTTTTAATGTTTATTATTTTTGAGAGAGATAGTGAGTGAGCAGAGCAGGGGAGGGGCAGGGAGAGAGGGAGACACAGAATCCGAAGTAAGCTCCAGGCTCCAAGCTGCCAGCACAGAGCCCGATGCGGGGCTCAAATTCCTGGATGGTGAGATCATGACCTGAGCTGAAGTCGGATGCTTAACTGACTGAGCCAACCAGGTGTCCCTTTTCAAACCTTTTTCTTAGAATTTATTTCAGTAAGATTGGTTTTTCTCTCTTTACTAAAATTTTTTTTCCACTGTTTATTTTTGAGAGACAGAATGTGAGCAGGGGAGGGGCAGAGAGGGAGAGAGAGGGAGAATCTGAAGCCGACTCCAGGCTCTGAGCTTTCCGTCCCCACAGAACCCAATGAAGGCCTCTAGCTCATGAACCGTAAGATCATGACCTGAGCTGAAGTCAGACGCTTAACTGACTGAGCCACCCTGACGCCCCTATTCTCTAAACCTTTTGGTTGAGTCTTGTGTTTTCAATGTTAAATAGTTGCATCATTCAAAAGTGAAAATAATTACAAAAATATTTCCTCTGTCTCTTCCCTTAAAAAAACCTCTTTTTTACTTATACCCATATGTAAAGATTTTCATTAGTTTCCACTTTATCCTCTAGAGTTTTGCAAACATAAGCGTGTGCATATGTACACACTCTTCTCTTTAAAAAAAGTGTATATATGTATTTATATGTGTATATGTATGTATTTGTATATATACACACTTTTTTGTACCTTTTTTCATTTATATGTATATATACACACTTTTTTGCACCTTTTTTTCCACTTAAAGTGTGTAATTTAATGGTTTCCAGTGTATTCACAGTTATACAGCTAATACTGTAGTAAATTTAAGAATATTTTTATTACCCTCCAAAGAAACTCTGTACTCATTAGCAGTTAATCCTTCTCATTTGCTCCCCCCTTCTGAAGTCCTAATTAATCACTGATTTACTTTTTCTTTTTTTTGATATATAAAGAGGTTTTATTTTTATCTCAGGAACTGTGAGATCATGACCTGAGCCAAAGTTGTCCGCTTAACTGACTGAGCCACCCAGGCACCTCTAAAATTTACATTAAAAATTTTTTTGAATATTTATAATAACGTTCCAAAACCTCTTTACAATTTTTTTTTTATGAACTGTCTGGCCATCTCGTATGAGTAAGCATATAGCTCTTCCTCATTCACCGAAGCAGCTGTATAGTGCTCCTCATTTAATAGCTGTGTCGTATGTAATTGTTTGTTTTTTTAATTTTTTTGATTTTTGAGAGAGAAGCAGAACACAAGTGGGAGAGGGACAGAGAGAGACTAGGACACAGAATCGGAAGCAGGCTCCAGGCTCTGAGCTGTCAGCACAGAACCCGATGCGGGGTTCGAACCCACAAACCGTGACATCATGACCTGAGCCGAGTTCGGACCTTTAACTGACTGAGCCACCCAGGCGCCCCTGTAATTGTTGTTTAGTTGTGTACAGTCCTTAGCTTTTATAAGCATGCTGCAGTAAACCTCCTTATACAAATATCTAGGCACATGTAATTACCAGAAAGAATTTTCAGTTACTTTCAAATTGCTTTTCAAAAAAATTAATACCCCAGAATTTGAATATACTAGTGTTTGTAATGGCAGGGCAGACTTCCATTGTGTGAAGGATATATCGTAAAATTTAAAATAAATTCTCACGTTGTTAGGTATTTTCAATTTTTAATAATTTTTCATCATTTTACTATTGTACTGAATCCCTGTAAAGCTAAATTTAATGTCCATATCTTTTATTAATTTTCTTGGAAACTCATGAAAATAAAATTGCTAGATCAAAAGCTGTGTGCTTTTTCAAGGTGTTGATGAATGTTACAAAAATCTGATGAAAATCTTTATACCAGCTACATGTACATAAGCCCAACTACTTATGAATTTGCTAATTTCCCTGAAGTCATCTGAATATTGGAGTATTCCTGTTTTTTAGTGTATGTTTATTGAAAGAAGTTGATGTTTGTTTTAACTTCTTTATTTGATTGTTGATGAGTTATTTTTTTATATGCATAATGGTCATTTCTGTCTTTAAAAAAAAATTTCATGGTAAGAGGTGCCTAGATGGCTCAGTCGGATAAGTGTCTGACTTCAGCTCAGGTCATGGTCTCACGGTCATGAGGTTGAGCCCCGCGTCGGGCTCTGTGCTGACGTCTTAGAGCCTGGAGCCTGCTTCTCATTCTGTGTCTCCGTCTCTCTCTGTCCCTCCCCCATTTGTGCTCACTCGGTTGCTCTCTCTCAAAAAAAAAATCATTAAAAAATTTCATGGGTATGCCTTTCTCCAATTTTTTATTTTTTTTTGGTTAGGAGAGGTTTTTTGATTTGAAAATATGCTAATTAGAGAATAATTTTATATCATAGTATTGTACTTTTTTGAATATATTCCAAACATTTTCTTCTAGTTTTGTTGTTGCTCTTTCGTTGATGATATTTACATAGATCTATTAATGTTTATATCTATAAAGATTTTCTCTATCTCAAAGTACATAATCCTTTATATTTCCTTCTAAGGGGCTAACAACTTTTTAAAAATGTTTGTTTTTTTATTTGTTTATTTAGAGGGAGGGAGCGTGTGAGCATGGTAGGGGCAGAGTGAGAGGGAGACAGAGGATCTGAAGTGGGCCCTGCGCTGATAGCAGAGAGCGCAGTATAGTGCTCAAACTCAGAAACTGTGAGATCATGACCTGAGCTGAAGTCTTGATACTTAACTAGCTAAGCACCCAGTAGCCCCAGGAGCTAACAATTTAAAAACCAAGAATGGATTGCACTTTTTTCTCTGTTTACATTATTTGTAGTACAAAGATAAAAAAAATAGGAAAGTTGAATAAACTAGATTTGTTGGGCTCCTAATATTAAAGGAAGTACTTTTATTATGGCAATTTTAACTTTTTTTCTTTTTCTCCTTTTTTTTCTTATCAGCAGTTTTAACTTTTTAAAATTACTTATCGGTTAGGTAAGAGATGCTAATTCCTTTTTTATTTCCCCAGTGTCATTTTTGCTATTTGCATATCGAGTATTTTATTTTTAGAAATAAGTTCTAAATCTTGTGTTTTCATAATGATATGGTATACGGATATTAGATACGTTTTAGGTTAGTTATAAGAAACTTAACCAAAATTTTTGTAATTACAGAGAAGTTTTTGAAATCATTTTTATTGGTAATCATAAAATGTGAAGGTCAGTAAGTAGTTCTAGCTGTTAGAAATTTTGGGCGAAAGAAGTTTCCATTCAAATTTCTCTTTAACCATGGATTTAAATTGGGAATGTTGCTTGACTTCTGAACTTAAATTTACATGTGTTTAACGTGGTGGTTGAATTTTGAGTGCATTAATGTTTACTGGGGGTTCTAACACAAAGTCCTCTCAAGTTTTTTAAAGACTTCTGTATTTTATCTAAGTCATGAGTAGAAAAGTAGTGTTTAAAATTTCAGATCTGTTGAAATAGGAGTCAAAATTGTTTCTGCTACTGTTACTATAATGGTTTCATTGCTAATGTACTTACCTGCTTTTCTCCAGGAAGATACTTTTCTGTTAAAGGAGCAACTTCGTAAAGCAGAGGAACAGGTTCAGGCAACGCGGCAGGAAGTTGTCTTTCTGGCCAAAGAACTTAGTGATGCTGTAAACGTGAGAGATAAAACCATGGCCGATCTGCACACTGCACGCTTGGAAAATGAGAAAATAAAAAAGCAGTTAGCCGATGCAGTGGCGGAACTTAAACTAAATGCTGTGAAGAAAGATCAGGTAAAGTGGGTTAATTTTGAATTTTCATTTTGATCAAGAACTCCCTACACAGCTTACAAAATAGACCGGGTTAGGTCACAATAAGTTAGGTCAGATTCCTGATCACGGAAATTTAAATTTCCATTCATTTTGTTTAGTCAGTGTAACTTCTTCGGTTGAAATCAATGTAAACTTTAAGAAAAACTTAAGTAGGCAAGTGCCTAATGGTTAATAAGATTTGTTCTATTATTAAACTTTCTGATGTCAGGTATATATTGCTTTGTTTGGAATTTTTTTATTTATTAGCTTCACAAAGTGGTATTATAGGTTATTTAACAGGGTAATACTTACTCCTCAGGAGGGGGATTGTTCTTCTTTAATTTTTTAACGAACCTTTGTCCTATAAGAATATAAAGCTGAAGTTATTAGGAGCAAAGGTGTGGCTCTGTTGCCCAAACTCAAAAACAAATGAAAACTAGAAGCCAGAAAGAAAAAAGCGAAAAGGAAGTTGAGATTTACTGTTACGAGTGAGACAGGAGATTTTTATCTTTTATTTTTCTTATAGGAGAAGTCTGACACAGTAGAGCACGAGCTGAGAAGAGAAGTGGAAGATTTGAAACTTCGCCTTCAAATGGCAGCAGATCATTATAAAGAAAAATTCAAGGAATGCCAGAGGCTCCAAAAACAGATAAACAAACTTTCCGACCAATCAGTAAGGACAGCTGGATTCATACCAGAGATTTCCTTTATCAGTGTTTTTGTTTACAAATCAAATTTATAGTAGTCTGAAGGTTCATTTATTTAAGTAATCTCTGTCCCCCACATGGGGCTCAAACTCACAACCCCAACATCAAGAGTCGCATACCCTTCTGACTGAGGCAGCCTGGCACCCCCCAATTTATTAATACTCTAAATATCAATCTTTTGAATATAATTTATCTCTTCTTGATTTCATGTGATTGGCCTGATATTTGTAGTGATATATATTGTTTTAAATTTGGAATTTTTTTTTTTTGCTGGAAACCAACAAAGGAGGCAGCCGCAGGGAGGGAAAGCCCTTGACCATTTCCCTCTAATTTCTTGATAAATGTCTTCACTTAAAAACTCTAAACATATTGAATCCTTCCTTGTGACAATGATGCCTGTCCTCACTGGAGGTCACTGTTGATTATCCTCAGGGTCGAAGATCGTTTCTCAGTTGTCTTTATTGGTTTCTTCCATCCTGTTCATACCCACTAGATTAGGAAGAGTTAATGCTAGCTAATTATTTTGTATTCCATCTGAGTGGGTAAACAGATTTAATGAAAGCAAAGAAATTGTTTCTGTTTGGGTGTGTGACTTACTTTATTTGAGAGGCCATGCTGCATGTACCGTGGGCAGGGGTGGAGGAGAGAGAGAGAATATCTCCAGCAGGCGCCATGCTCAGTGCAGAGCCTGATGCGGGGCTCGATCCCACGACCCTGAGATCATGACCCAGGCCTAATATAAGAGTCGGATGCTTAACCGACTGAGCCATACAGGCGCCTCTTGATGTATGTTTTAATGTGGGTCCTTGAATTGTACTTAAATATAAGGTTTGCTATATAATTGAATGCTGGAAGTAAAGAAACACATTTAAAACCTGCAGTTGAAAATGCTAGCAAGATCTCTCAAACAAAATTTGCTGTAAAGCCCCATTTTATTTGTATACTATATTGATACAGATGATATTTACACAGAAATGAGGTGGTAAGCTAGGAATGCTTTTGTGAAAAAATACACTTTAAGTAGGACCCACATGTATGGTTTTGGTTGAGGCCTGTAAGTATATAATGACTTTGTAGTAGATGACTTCTGCGATTGGCTTGTTTTGGTGGTGGCTGGATCATTTGACAAGGAAAACCAAAATAAAGTTTTTATCTTTTGGAACTCTGAGGTCAGTTAGTAAAGTGATGGGTGTTACCTTTAGACTTGCTGGCCTTTAAGACACAGTAGCAGCTTTGCGGACTTCTCAGAATTTCTTTGTATGACAATTGCTAAAGGAAGGAAATATAACTCCTATAACAGTTGTTAACATTCTCAATAGGCCAATAGTACCAGTGTCTTAAAGAAGATCGGGAATCAGCAAAAAGTGAATGATGCCTCAATAAACACAGACCCAGCTACTACGGCCTCTGCTATAGATGTAAAGACACGATCTTCTGCAGGTAAAAATCTTTTAGCCATTTCATGTAGTGTCCTGCCTTCCTGAGTATTGATACTTAGTTATACTGCCTTATTCTAAGCGTATGAGTTTTAGGGAGCTTCTAAAAACTCTTAGGATTAAGGCAAAGGTAAAGTAAGGGGCTTAAAAGGAAGAAAGTCTTGCATGCGAAATGTATAAAATGTGAGTGTGAACTAGTACTTATCTTCATGAGAATATTCACAAGTATTAAATGAGCTGCAGTTTGTAAGCTTCAATGGTTATAGCAGTTAGGCTATAGGATAAAAGCCAATAACTGAATTTTTAACTAATATTCTAAATCTGTGGAATATTGAGGCATTTTTGGCAATTCAGTTGTACAGTTCTGTTGGGGAAAATAAATCCTCTGTTCTATTTGTTTCTCTTTTTTTAAATTTTTTGTACTTTGGATCATTAGGGTACTGTGTGGTTAATGTACCTATTGGCAGATAAATTAAATTTTTACTAGTTTATTAACTTCTAGAATAGATTAGGAAGATCTAGTGAATATATGAACTGACACAATTCGAATTAACTCTAGGTTTTTACTTGTCCTAATTTTATCCACCTTACGTTAAAGATCGATAATAATGGAAGTCAGCACTCAAGTATATAAAAATACATTTGTAATGTAGTGTTTAGGGTAATTGCTGTTTTAGACTTTGTAAATTTTCCCATGCTATTAAATATTTAGGTTCAGCCACTGTATAACAGGACCCTGACTTCATTTATATATACTTTTTGTAGTATCTAGTCTTGTGTAAATTATTTACTTAATAAAGACTTAGTAGTAACGAAGGATTTGAAAAATAATTTTAAGTGTTTTCTCAGAGTACGTCTTTCTACTTAGTCTGTGTATTCACTTAATATGATGAGAACAAGCGTGACATTTATGAACTGCTTTTAACTGATTAAAAAAAATCACTTTTCATTATTGAATGTGATCTTGTTTCTGGCCAAACTGACACTCAAAAAATTCTAATGTACAGTTTATATTATCTTTATTTAGTGTATGATTAGATGTTTTTAAATAGATATTTCTCTCCTTCTGCGTTCCATTTATTATATTTCACAGCATACTGACCTTTACATTATTTTGAGCAGGAAGATAATATAGGGGCAAAATAATTTTTAGTAATATTATTTTCTGTCTTGTAATAGCTGAGCCAGACTCTGACATTGTAACAAAGGGACAAGTCTGTGAAATGACCAAAGAAATTGCTGACAAAACAGAAAAATATAATAAATGTAAACAGCTCTTGCAGGTAAGTTGGCTTTCTTGTAAGTGAAAGGTTTATCAAATATAATGACTTAGCTTACCTTTATTTTGATTTATTTAATTTTTTTTTTTTAAATCCTGGGGTTTCTTTTTCATATCCGTATACTGGTGTCAAGTTTTACTTTTGAGTTGATGAGAGGGGTTCTATGTACCTGTGCACGGAGGCCTGTATGTAAAGTCATGATCCTAAAGTTAGTAGTGTCCTTTCTTGATAACGGGCAAGTGATTAATCGAGGCTGGGTATTTTTGTCTTATTATAAGAATACAAGGAAAATGTATCCTTGAACTTTGAACTTCATAAAAGGGGAAGCGATCTTTTTACATTTAGTGTAATCATAGCAATCAGTTTCACCACATCTTAAATTGACCAGAATTACAAAGTGGAAAAAGAGAATGTTAACCAAATGAGCTGTTGTTTTTATGGTGTTACTTATTTTGACTATTTTAAACTGTATTCTTACAGTTCAGTCTTGGGTAGTATTTCATACTGCTGGAGTATTGAAAGGACAGGGAAAATGCCTCTCATTTATACTTGATTTGGAGAAGGGAGGCAAAGGTGTTTTGTCTTTGCGGATGTGATTTTTGTTTAATTTTTTGTATGTATGTCTCTCTGCATGTAGAGGAAAAGAGTATTCAGAGCCATAGAATGATGTTCATACGTTAGTTCAGTGTTAACTGTAGTAATTAAAATACTGCCTTCTAAATAGTATTTAATCTTTTAATCTTTAAACTGAACATTTTATTGCTTCAGAGGATCGTTCCTTCTGTAGAAGGATTGATGAGAATAGTTTTACCCTTGAGTTCAAAGTAGTTGTTTATAAGGGACTAAATTTTTTTCATCAAATCTGAAACAATTCTGGATGACTATTATTTTAAATATCATCAATATAGTATTATTGAAAGGAAGATAGAATATTCCTAAGCCAAAAATTTTCTTAAGGTACATAGTTTTTTTTTTCCAAGTTGTGTTGAGGTGCAGTATACTGGGTATATTTGTTGAAATCCAATGAACTGCTTAATGTTTTTTTTTTAAGTTTTTTTTTTTAATGTTTATTTAAAAATTTTTTTTTTTTAACATTTTAATTTATTATTGAGAGAGACAGAACATGAGCAGGGGAGGGGCAGAGAGATGGGGAGACACAGAATCTGAAGGAGGCTCCAGGCTCTGAGCTGTCAGCACAGAGCCCGATGCGGAGCTCGAACTCACAAACCGTGAGATCATGACCTGAGCCGAAGTCGGACGCCTAACCGACTGAGCCACCCAGGCACCCCTGAACTGCTTATATTTGAAGTCTGCAGTTTGATCACTTTGCCATACATATAGCTGTGAAAATATTATAATGCCAATATAACATTTCCATTACTTGCCAGAGTTTTTATGTACCCATTTGGTATACATGCTGCCTAAGTGAGCAGTTCTATTTGGAACCTACTCCTCCCTCTGTTGCCATCCCCCAGAAACTGTTGGCTTGCTTTCTGCCACTGTAGCGTATCTTTTATATGGTTTGTGCAGTCATATGGTGTATACTCTTTTTTTTAATACTCTTTTTTTTTAATGTCCTTTTTCAGTATAGTTATTTTGAGATTTATCCATGCTGTTGCTTATATTGGTAATTCCTTCCCTTTTATTGGGAGAGTTCAGATCGTTTGCATTTTAACCATTGAGTTCATTTTATTACTCAATTGTAAATTTTCTTTATTGTGGGTGGAAATCCTTTGATACATGTTTGTGAAATATTTTCTCCCAGTCTGTAACTTGCCTTTTCATTTCCTTAATGGTGTTTTTAGAAAAACTTTTGATCAAGTACAGATTTATCGATTTGCTCTTATATGTTTTGTGCTTTTTATGGTTTTCTTGTTTTTTAAGTTTATTTTGAGAAAAGATCGAGAGCAAGTGGGAGAGAGGTAGAAAGACAGGCAGACAGAGAATTCCAGTGGACTCTGTGCTGTCAGTGCAGGGCCCGGTGGGGCTTGAACTTAACCGTGAGGCCATGACCTGAGCTGAAATCAAGAGTCAGATACTCAACTGCCTGAGCCAGCCACGCACCCCTGTGTTCTTTATGTTCTAAGAAACATTTACCTATACTCCAGCTTGTAAAAATTTTTTCTTGTATAAGTTTTATAGTTCTAGGGTTCACTAAATTTAGGCCTGTTAATAATTATACGTTTGTGTGTGGTGTGAGGTTTGGTGTATATAGTAATGGATAGTAGGTTGATCTAGCATTATTAAAGACATTTTCTCTATTCACAGTTGCTCAAAGCATATTATTTAACTTTCACCTCGAATAGAAGACATTCAAAATGAAATTGCCAATTTGCCCTTTCGTCATGATTTGTAACTCCTTTCTTTTCAGATTCTTGGTTGTAGAGAAGAGCAGTGGATAAGACGTCAACCTAGACAATATCTTGGTTAGGAGATTCCAGGGTTTTTTTGTCAGTGTCTGGAAGAAGCGTCATTATAATCATACAATTTTTTTTCTTACCTCTCTTTGCAAAAGTAATACATCCTTATTGTGAAACCTTAGGCATTATAGAAATAAAAAGAGTAAAGATGGTAAAAGGTACCATCCTGATACTGATTCCAAGTGATGAGAGCTATTCATATTTTGTTTATATTTTTCTACACAACATGATAATAGAGATCCTATAAGACTGTGTTAAATTTTAAAACAAAAATAAGATTATATTCTGTTTTTGCTTCTTGGCATTTTTATTTAATGTATCTTGACATATTTTCCTTGTTAATATGTAGGTCTTTGTTCTTTTAAATATATACTATTTCATTGTATGGGCTTAAAATGGTTTATCCCATCTTCCACTGACATTGGTTATTTCAGTGTTTATATTGTTATAAGTGTTATAATGAAACATTCAGCACATATCTAAATATGCTCATAAAGATAGTGGCTGTACCTGGATTATTTAAAGTCTTTTGGTAATCGATGCTGATTTCATTTAGGATGAGAAAACAAAATGCAGTAAATATGCCGATGAACTTGCGAAAATGGAACTGAAATGGAAAGAACAAGTGGAGATTGCTGAAAATGTAAAACTGGCACTAGCTGAAGTAGAGGACAGTTACAAGGTAAGTCCAGTGTTTGTGTAACGAGAGGCGCGGTGCACCTGCTCCTTTGGAGGTGTGTTCACTATAGTTTTTATCAGTGTGATGTACAGTTTTAATGTAGATAATTTGGATAGTATTTTTGTGTATAAGTAAAAACACACTACATATTTAGTGGTATATAGTTAATTGTATACTGGGAAAATGAATACCCAGACAGGTTACCATTGTGGCTTTCATTCCATTCATGTAGATGGCTAATTAAAATGGTATCCTTTAATCGTGCTTAATTTGTAAGCTGACAAGTGATCATTTAATTATCCTATTCATTAAAAATTTTCTTTAATGTTTATTTTTGAGGGGAAGAGAACATGCGTGCGCAGGCGCACAAGCGGGGGAGGGGCAGAGAGCGAGAGAGGAAGACACAGAATCTGAAGCCGGCCTCAGGGTCTGAGCTGTCAGCACAGAGCCTGATGCAGGGCTTGAACCCACAGACCACAAGATCATGACCTGAGCCGATGCTTAACTGACTGAGCCACCCAGGCACCCCGCTATTCGTTCATTTAGAAACAAACATGAACGTGTATGTAAATTATTTTAGGACCTCAGGGCTCCTGGGTGGCTCAGTTTGTTGAGTGTCCAACTCTTGGTGTCTCCTCAGGTCATGATCTCATGGTTTGTGGGTTTGAACCCTCATTGGGATCCACGCTGACAGTGTGGAGCCTGCTTGGGATTTTTGCTCTCTTGCTCTCTTGCGCTCTTGCGCTCTCGCTCTCAAAATAAGTATATTGATAAAAATTAGGGCCTTGATATTTTTATGGCAGTGTGATATATGATTAGTAATTTAAAAAATTTATATGCACGTTATTAAATGAATCACCAAAATGTGTTACCTGTGATCCTAAAAAGTACTGCAGTGATGAAATCTTTTTTTAATTATGTTATTAGGAGGCCACATGATTATTATTTTTTTAAAGTTTGTTTTGAGAGAGAGAGCATGTGCGTGCAGAAGAGAGGGCAGAGAGAGAGAGAGAAAATCCCAAACAGGTTCTGTACTGTCAGTGCAGAGCCCGACCTGGGGCTTGATCCCTTGAACCGTGAGAGATCATGACTTGAGCCGAAATCCAGAGCATGTTTAACTCACTGAGTCACCCAGGCGCCCCAGTGATACAGCCTTAATTAAAACTGTTTTTGCCAGTGTAATAATAGGCAACAAACAAGCTCAAATGGTAAATGATATTTGTCAGACTGTTAGAGAAAAAAAATTAGACTGTTTAGTTAATAAGTAGGAAGATCTTTTTCTTCTAAAGAATTGTATAATCTTAAAATTTTTGATATCTGTATGTATATATAATTTGCATATTTTGTGTGACTAAAGATCAGGAAATTCTGAACGATTTAACTTTGCTGTATAGCAGAGCTAATTCTACTTCTAATATAATTTTTAAATGTTCTTAAACCAAAGATTGGGTTTCTCCCTAGGGGCTAGAGAGGGTGCACATTATATATACTAAGGTAGTTTTACTGGTGGTCTTGTTTTTAATCTTCATCGACCGTCAGAATGAAATTTTCAGACTTTTAGTTCATGAGATTATTCTTGTTTCTGGGATCCCTGTGGATATTGTTTTTCATCTTTTTTGCATATTGGCTAGAAAAAATACTTTAGTAAAATTAAAACCTACTCTGTAGAGAGAGCACTGTGTTAGCTGTTATTTGGGCAGTCACATGGCCAGGCACAATGCCGTGTACGGGTAAGGAGTTTATAATCTAGTCGAGATCGCTAGTAGTATCATGGTGATACTCACAGCTCTGACATTCATGACCCGGGTAATCATCTGTCAAATCCATGGGAAACTAAACAATGTTTTTAGTTCATTAATGACAAACGTGAACATCAAAATTAACATAGATTATGCTGCTGGCAAAGGTGCTTGGCTTTTTGTTTAATGCCCTTTCACTTCTTTTGTACTGTTGACACAAGTAGTCACTAGACAGACACTCAGTGGACAAAGCAAAACGGAGTGAAGTTGTACATGAACGATAAGTCTAATAAGGACCTTAGGGCTGTTTTCAGTGGAATATTTAGGAGTTAAACATGGAGAAACCAGACCCTTGAGAGAGAAAACTGGAACGGGAGGAGAAGCAGAGCTCGGAAAAGAAAGAAGCAGCATTTTAAGCAGATAGAAAAGCATTAAATGTACTGATTTGGGGGAGAAAAATGGAGAGCAAAGTCTGGAGATTATGAGTAGTCTCGAGTAATAAGGCTTTAATGTCTATGGAGGAGATTGGACTTGAAAGTTAGACAGAAGCCATGTTTTGGGAGGCCTAAAATGAAATTTGGGTACTATTTGCTGTTAAGAGTTTTCTAGGAGTAAAGAAAGGGACCCACTATAGTGGGTCTTTTTGAAACAATTTGGTAACACTGAGGGGGTTTATAGGTGGGAAGAGTTTTTGAAGATAAGAAAATCAGATAGAAATATTCTTAGAGAATTACTTGATAAAGGCCACCCTTTTGGGTACCTTCCTTGATCACTTAACTTTCGAATAGGACATGAGTCTACTGAGGAAAGATTTGAAAGGCATCCTTTAGGGATAAAGTATTGAAGAATAGTTTTATTTGTGTTTGTATCCATAATGCTTATACTGTAAATGTGTGGTGGTTAAGTGAATGAATGACTTAAGAGACTGAAAATGTTGGGAAGAGGAGGAGAAAGTGTAACATAGGTTTGTAGTTTCATCCATAGTGGGCTCTCAGATTGATAATACATTAGCAAAAGTTTGAAAAGTAAGTTTGGGACCTTTTGCCCTTAAAATGCCATCCATCAATTGAAAAGACAGGTTTGGGGGCACCTAGGGTAGTTCAGTCAGTAAGCATCCAACTCTTGATTTTGGCTCAGGTCACGATTTCATGGGGTTTGTACTGACAGTGTGGAGTCTGCTTCAGATTCTCTCTCTCCTTCCCTCTCTGCTTCCCCACCATCACTTGTGTGTGAATGCGCACGCACACTGTCTCCCTCTCTCTTAAAAAAAAAGTCAGTAAATTAAAAAAAAATAAAAGGAGCGGCGCCTGAGTGGCTCAGTTGGTTAAACATCCAACTTTGGCTCAGGTCATAATCTTGCGGTTCACGAATTTCGGCCCCATGTTTGGGCTCTGTGCTGATAGCTCAGATTCTGTGTGTCTCTCTCTCTGCCCCTCCCCTGCTTGCACACACTCTCAAAAGTATATGAACATTTTTAAAAAGTTACTTTAGAAAATGATTTAGAACTTGGGAAAGAAAGAGGTGTGCCACATTAGTTAATATTTGTGATTTATTTCCCACGGGGATCGTAGTTGAAGACCTAGAAAAAAGGGAGTTTTCAGGGGGAGTATAGAGAGAAGAAGCCAAAGACGAAACTTTGGAGAACACTCCATTAAAAAAAAAAAAAAAAAAAAAAATATCCAGAGGTGTCAAAGAATAAGATCCAAAGAAAATACATGGGTATGATAATAGGAATTATTTTGATAGAATGGTATAAACTAGCTCTTGATGTGTAGGGAAGGTAGACAATGAAAAAAATTAATCATGATTTCTTTTTTCAGCTTCAGTTGGCAGAGAAGGACAAAGAAATAAATGGTCTAACTTCACATTTGGAAAACCTCTCCAGGGAGAAGGTATTGAACAGTGTACTTAAAATCTTTCATAAGATAATGAATGATACTACAGCTTTACGAAGATACACATTTTATAGCCATGTGAGGGTGGCTTTTAAAAAAGGTAAATTATGGACAGTTGGATGGCTCAGCTGGTTGAACATTCGACTCTTGATTTTTTTTTTTTTTTTAAATTTTTAATGTTTAGTTTTGAGAGAGAGAGACAGTATGAGCAGGCGAGGGCAGAGATAGAGGGAGACACAGAATCTAAGCCTAGGGCTCAAACCCATGAACCATGAGATCATGACCTGAGCCGAAGTTGAATGCTTAACCAATTGAGCCACCCAGGCACCCTTGACTCTTGATTTTGGCTGGGTCATGGTGTTAGGCTCATGGGATAGAGCCCTCTTGAGCTCCTCGCTGAGCATGGAGACTGCTTACCATATTCTCTCTCCCTCTGCCCCTCTCCCCTGCTTCTGCATGCTCTCTTCTCTTTCTCAAAAAAAAAAAAAAAAAAAAAATTAGAATAAGGAAAAGACTGAAGCAGATCTTAGTACTGTTAGATGGAATGTTTTTAGTTAAATAATATATTTTGAATATATTACTTTATGAGGAAAATGCTTAAGCATTTAAATTTGGCCTGCTCCTTGTGACATATTTTGTATTTAATAACAAATATTTTACAATATTTAAGTTTAGAAAGAGTAAAGAATTTTAAGGTAATACATAACGTTCTCTTTACCTGGTTTTCTTTTGTGAAGAAAACATTTTAGGAGTTATTTAATGTTTGTAGTGTAACCTAACAGCGAAACAGAATGTACAATTATGATGTAAAACATGAGATGGTGCGGCATTTCACAAATGATTGTTTCAGGTCTTTTGGGGGTCCCTGTCCCCCTTTTAGAAGTCTACAAAGTTAAAAGCTATTTTCACAATACTACAGTGTGTTGCTTGCTTTTCCCCCCACTGTGTTATATTTAACCTTGCTGGTATGTAAACAGCGGTGTTAAAACTGTCCGTGTGGTAGTTTTTGAACACAGGCAGGTGTACCAAACTCCAATAGTGTAGTTACCATATTCATCTTAACCATTACGTTAAAAGTTAAATCTAAAGAAAAAGCCTGTTTTACTTATGATGAAACAGTAAAATAGTAATCTTTTATTTTCAATTTCTTTTTAATGTTTATTTATTTTTGAGACCGAGAGAGACACAGAGGAGAGACAGAGAGACTAGGAGACACAGAATCTGAAGTAGGCTCCAGGCTCTGATCTGTCAACATAGAGCCCGATACGGGGCTCAAACTCATGAACTGAGAGGTCATGACCCAAGCCGAAGTCAGGTGCTCTACCGACTCAATCACCCAGGTGTCGTGAAACAGTAAAATAGTAATCTGAATCAAAGCTCGATCTTGGAGCGCATGTCTTTTTAGTATTCTGTGTGATGAGATGGGAAGTACTCCCATAGTGCTTCTGCCTGAAGAAGTATGATGGTTATCTTAAAGTGAAATACTTGTGCAGTTGTTTGGGTTGTGAGCTGAACTAGCTACTCTCTTCATAGCACGTCATTTCTGTATTAAAGAATGACGAATAGGGGCCCCTGGGGGGCTCTGTCGGTTAAGTGTCTGACTCTTGATTTTGGCTCAGATCTTGATCTCAAGGTCGTGGGATTGAGCCCCGCATTGGGTTTCCCGCTGAGCGTGGAGCCTGCTTAAGATATTCCCCGCCCCCTGCCTGTCTCCCTCTCCCCTGCTTATGTGCTCCTGTGTTCTCTAAAACTAGAAAAAAGAATGACTAATAGATACAATTTATAGTTATTTAACGGTAGGGTATTTGATAGGTAAGTGAGCCTGTTACTTTAAGGAAAAACAATTGATAGTATTTGTTGCCAATGATAAAATTCAATGTTTTAAATAAAAACTAGGATTTTGGGTACCTTGTATCCGCTGCCATGAGCTTGGTAATTCCCAATGTTGACAAACTTTGCTAATGAGACAGGCAGTAATATTAAGACAGATTGTCATTTATTTAAAAAAATTTTTTTAACATTTTTATTTATTTTCGAGAGAGAGAGAGAGCATGAGACGGGGAGTGGCAGAGAGAGGGAGACACAGAATCCGAAGCAGCCTCCAGGCTCTGAGCTGTCAGCACAGAGCCTGATGCGGGGCTTGAATTCAGGAACTGTGAGATCATGACCTGAGCTGAAGTCAGACCCTCAACCGATTGAGCCACCCATGCGCCCCAAGACTGATTTTTAAAAAGTGTTTAAATTGGCCGGCATTTGGAAGATCTATATGAATCAGTGAACCAGTCAAATTTCCCAAATAACCAGTGATGATACTACAAAATCACACATGGTAAGGAGGCCATTCAGATCTTGAGGTTAAGTGGCGTTGCTGTGTGACAGTTGGAGAATTCTTATTTCTTTATTTCTTTTTAAAAGTTTATTTAGAGAGCTCGTGCAATCAGAAGGAGGGGCAGAGAGAGAGAGAGGAGAGAGAGAATCCCAAGCAGGTTCTGTGTTGTCTGCACAGAGCCTGACACGTGGCTCGATCCCATGAACTCAGATTATGAGCTGACTTGAAATCAGGAGTCTGATGCTTAGCTGACTGAGCCACCCAGGCTCCCTGAATTCTGATTTGTCAAATCCATCACTATCTCCGTGTTTGTCCCTTAGCATTCTATAAGAAAGAAGAAGATCTTCTTTTGTCCTCATTTATATTCCAGCAACAGTTCTCTAACATCAACTTCTGTTGAATTTTTGCGTCAACTACTTGGGAGTTAGGGCAGACCCACATTTAGGGCTCAGATCTACAACCTTCCTCCCCTCCCGGCCCTCCCATAAGATGTGCTGTTTTGCTAGAATGACTCCTGTAACTCCAGAAGGCACTGAACTTACATTTTATTACGAAGGATACAACTCAGGAACAGCTCCTTGGAGGAGATACGCAGGGCAAGATGTCACAGCTTCCCTACCCTCTCCAGGCATGGCACTGTCTTAGCACATTGGTGTGTCCACCGATTGGAAGCTCCCCAACATTGTTGAAGAGTTTTAAATCTGGAGTTTGAGGATAATAGCATGCTTGAATAAATCATAGGTCAGGTGATTTAACTCGATCTCCATCTTCCCTCCTATCCCTGATGTGGGGGGGCCTGTTTCTAAAATTTCTAACTCTTTCTAGTCATGTGGTTGGTCTTTTCGGAGGAACTGTCTGAGGGCTTCCCAGGAATCACCTTGTTAGCATAAATTATATTAGTCTAAAGGGGCTTATTATGAATGACAGAAGGCACTCCAGCTATTCAGGAAATTCTGAGTTTTAGGAGATCTTTGCTAGGAACCAGGGACAAAGACCAAGTACATTTTTTCTATCAGTGTGTATATATGTATGAATATATTTTAATTTATATTTAAGTGTGTCCATCTGTCTGTCTTCCTACCTGACAGTCATGAGTATCAACTCTTTAGCATTGGTTTAGAATTTCTTGCTGTTTTTTTTGTTTTGTTTTTTTTGTTTTGTTTTAAATGTTTGTTTTGAGGGGACTTGTGCAAAGGAAGAGGGAGAGAGAATTTCAGGCAGGCTCCACACTCAGCGTGAGGCCCAGCATGAGTTGAGATCATTACCTGAGCTGAAATCAAGAGTTGGACACTTAACCAACTGACCCACCCAGGAGCCCCTGGAATTGTCCATTTTTATTTTTTAAATAAGAAAGGAATTTTTGGCTTCTTATTAGAGATGGTATTTAGAAACCAAAATATGGGCCCTAGGTGTGTCCATGATTACATATACTCATTGCTTCTAGATCTTTTCAGTGGGCAGAACTAAGAAACATTATTTTAGATATCATGAATTCTGGTCCAACGCCACCAAGTTCTTCCTTGCCGTCTTCATTTCCTATTTGTATGTCCCTTGCACCATGAGCATTCTGGCGTCCAACAATACCAACACTTCTATTCAATAGAATCCAACTAAATCCAATAATCCACAAATATCACTATGAGAAGGAAGCCTATTAAGAATAGAATTTGAGGGGCTTGGTGGCTCAGTTGGTTAAGCATCCGGCTCTTTATTTTGACTCAGGTCATAAACTCACAGTTTTGTGAGTTCAAGCCCCACATCAGGCTTTGTGCTGACAGTGTGGAGCCTGTTTGGGAATCTCTCTCTCTGCCCCTCTCCTGCTCCCTCCCTCCCTCCCTCTCCCTCCTCCCTCCATCTTCCTCTCCCCCCTCTCAAAATAAACGTAAAAAAAAAAGATTTTGAGATTGAAGTTTTTTTTCCTGCCTCCTACACTTTAGAAAACTATCTTGAAGTAGTTTTTCTTCTCCCTCCTCTCTCCCCTTTTTTCTCTTTCCTTTTTAGTGTGTGGTAACACAAAATGAAAAGTGGGTTAAAAAGATTCCTGCAAAGAGGCACCTGGTTGGCTTAGTCAGTTAAGCATTGGCTCTTGATTGGGGCCCAGGTGGTGATCCCACTGTTTGTGGGATGGAGCACGGAGCCTGCTTGGGATTCTTTCTCTTCTCTCTGCCCCTTCCCCATTCGAATGTGCTAGTGCTCTCTTTCCTTAAAAATAAAAAAGATTTCTGCAAATAAACAATGAATTAAAGATAATTAAAAACAATACGAGCACAAATGAAGAATGAGAAAATGATTTTTTATGATCTCTGGTATGAGTTTTGGTCAAGTGTATTGCAAAGTTAAAACAATGATGGTTTAATCATGGGGTGCCTGGGTGACTCAGTTGAGTGTCTGACTCTTGATTTCTGCTCTGATCATGATCCCAGGTTTGTGGAAATGAGCCCTGGGTCCGGCTCTCTGTCTCCCCCTCCGTCCTCCCCCCCCCCCCCCGTCTCCCCCTCCCCAAATTAAAAAAAATATATCAAACATGTTCTAATCAGATCTGACAAAGAAGTTGGGAAGAGGTATATATATTACAAATGCTTCAGACAACTTTTTGAAATATGGATTTACTTTTAAGTTTGTGAATAAGAAACCCAGCTGTAAGTATATATTGTGTTTAGAGATATTTGCTAATGCTAGAGAGAAGCAATCAAGATACTTTATATTGAATAAAGTAAACATTTTATATGAAATATATAATTTATATATAAAATTGTTTAGAATTTATATAATGGTTATATTACATACCTTACAATTCATATTTATATATTAAAATATGTTTGAAATTTTATCTGTATAAAGATAGGTAGTCCTGAATGATTATAACCATTTGTATGTTTTATTATGACATAAATGCTTGAAATTACATAAAATAACAAAGTAACTGTATTCTGCATTAACAAATTTTCCCCAAACTTAATGGCTCAAAACATTTGTTATCTCACAGCTTCTGTGAGTGAGGAGTTCAAGTGATTAGGATTGTATTGAATGTATAGATCAATTTAGGAGGCATATATAGCTTAAAAAGGCTATTTTCCAGTCCATGAATATGGTATACTTCTCTGTTGAGGTTTTCTTTAATATATCTCAGTAAGTTTGTGGTTTTTAGTGTGTAGGCCTTGCATATCTTTTATTAAAACTATTCCTAAACATTTTAATATTATCTATTGATGCTGCTCTAAATAGTATCTTTAAAAACTTCATTTTTCAATTGCGTGTTGCTTATATATAGAAATACAGTTGATTTTATGTCTTGACCTTGGGTACGGCAACCTTGCTTTTTTTAGTCCGCTCATTCTCCGAGTTTTAGTTAGATTCCTCAGGACTTTCTACATATATAATCATATCTTCTATGAATTCAGATGATTTTACTTCTTCCATTCCAGTCTGCCTTAATCTTAATCTTGCCTTACTCCCCTGTTTAGCATGTCTAGTGTGATGCTGAGTAGAAGCTGTAAGAGCCAGTAGAATCATTTAGTTTTTCACCATTAAGGTTCACTGTAGGCACTTTTTTCTTGTCGTTACTCACTGTAGCTTTTTGAAATGTCTTTTCATATGAAGGAAGTTCCTCTATATTTCTAGTTCGCTGAGACTTAAAAATATATATACGAATGCCTGTTGAATTTTGTGAAAATGTTTCCTGTACATCTATTGAAATGATCATATGGGATTTTTCCCATTAGTCTGCGAATATAGTGATTTACATCGATTTTTGGAAGTTAAGCTAAATTTTTCTTGCAGTAAAACCCACTTCGTCATGTTATTTTTAAATATTGTATTTGGTGTTTTTATTTTGTTTTGAGAAAGAGTGTGCACGCACATGAATGAGGGAAGGACAGAGGGTGAGAGGAGAATCTCAATCTCAAGCCTGACGGGCTCGTTTTCATGACTGTTAGATAATGACCTAAGCTGAAATCAAGAGTCAGATACTTAATCAACAATCAACTGAGCCTCGCAGGTGCCCCGTATTTGATGTTTTAAAAATATTTTTATCAGTACTTCTGAGGGATGAGGTCTGCAGTTTTCCTGTGATGTCATTGTTTGGCTTTGGTATTAGAATAGTGCAGGCCTTATAAGGTAAGTCCAGAAGTGTTTTTTCCCTCGTTTTTGAAAGAGCTTACATGGGATTGGTGTTTTTTTTTTTTTTGTTTTTTTTTTTAATAAGTTTCTCAAATGTTTGGTAGAGTTTACTAGAGAAGCAGTCTGGGTTTTTAGTTTTCTGACTTTTACTGATAGCTAATTTGTAAGAGACGCACAGTTTGCTCTTACTTAGCTCAATGAAAAGGGCACCTTTCTGGCCCAAATCTGAAACTACATTGGGCCTCTTTATTCTGCCTTCTGATGTGGGAAGGGACATTCACGAGAAGTTGAGAAAACCACCCTTTGACCCTTTGAACATAATAGGGAAATAATTTTGTTATATTTTGGCGAAATGTTTAACATGGCCCTTTTTATAAAATAATTTCATTGCTCATTCAGCTTTGGTTTTGTTAATTTTAGGAACTTAAAAGAAGTCTAGGAAATCAAGCAGAGAGGAAGATGGAAGGTCAGAATTCCCAGAGTCCTCAGCAGATCGCACAGTGTCTCCGTGCATGCTCAGAGCAGAATGCTCACGTTGCGGCGGTGCCAGATGTACAGCCAGTTCTGCAATATGGCAATCCTTACGCAACCCAGGAAACCAGAGGTTATTAAAATCTTTTTGGCTTTGGTTAACTGAATGTGAACTTTTTTGGTTTGTGTCTTTGTGAGATTAAAGAACTGTTGGGACAGTTAACTCTAATAGAAACATCTTACTTATTTTTTAAAGCTATCTCTAGACCGAGATTCTTTTAAAGTTTGTTTATTTTTGAGACAGACCGTGAGCAAGGTTAGGTGCAGAGGGAGGGAGAGAGGGAGACACAGAATCCGAAGCAGGCTCCAGGCTCCAAGCCGTCAGCACAGAGCCCAACACGGGGCTTGAACTCAGGAACTGTGAGATCATGACCTGAGCCGAAGTCGGCCTCTTAACCGACTAAGCCACCTAGGCGCCTAAGAGATACTACCATATAACCAGTAGTTTTAATGTTTAACTAGGGTTCATCTAGGAGTTCTGCAGCATGAATGAGGAGGCTTTTGCTTATTACACATAGTTCTTATTTTTAAAAATCACGTGGGTTAAAAGACATCATTTTTGTGATGCACTAAAATGGTTCTTCATTCCTGTTCATCATAGCTATACATAAAGATTCTCATTTTAGTACCAGGTTTCATTCTCCCCTTCCAAAATATTTTTTTCAGATGGAGCAGATGGTGCTTTTTACCCAGATGAAATCCAAAGGCCACCCGTAAGAGTACCTTCTTGGGGAGTGGAAGATAATGTTGTCTGCAGCCAGCCTGCTCGAAACCTGAGTCGGCCCGATGGCTTAGAAGACCCTGAGGATAGTAAAGTAAATTGAATTTCCATTTTCCGAGCCTGTCCCTTTTATTTTTATCTCACGTAGAGAGTTAAGTTTGTGGAAGAAGAGAGTGTGTGTGATTGTGTGTGCATGTGATTGCTTGCTTAATTTTTGGAAAACACCTGCTTTTTTATTTAAATTTGAAAAATCAACCATTCATATGCTTCAGGCTGACACTTTCGGATTTATACTAAAGTAACAGGTTGAGACAATGACTTCAGAATATCATAGCTATCAGTTTAATTTTTAAAAAGTGTTTTTGAGATAGGATTGACCTATAACATTAGTTCAGGTATATAAAACGATTCCATATTTATGTATATTGCTATATGATCACTACAACAAGTCTAGTTACCTTTCATTATCACACATAGTTACAAATTCTTTCCATTTTTGTGATGAAAATCTCTAAGATTTGCTCTCAGCAACCTTCAAATGTACGATACATTATTAGCTATAATCACAGATAGGTTAATCTTAATTATCACTTACTAAGTAATTTACTATATTCTATTGAACGTAGATGTACTAGGTTGGAAGAAGCAGTGTTAATGACAATATTATGCTTCAGTATTCGTCTTAAATTTAGCATTTATACCCCACTTTAAATTTTTAAGATGGACTATGTATAGCTAGAAAAAGAGCAATGTTCTATCATTTTCTTCTGAGAAATAATTCTTTTAAACATCATTAGTATTTCATTTTTTAGTAACCCAGTACCAATTATTGAATTAGTTTGTGTGGCATGTCATTTTTATTTCATTTAAGAGATTTCTTCACTATTTAATAATAAATAAATTCTGTTCCTCATAGCAGCTCTTTCTGGATTTCCCGTGTGTTAAGATGAATTTAAAAGAAATGCTTTATCGTGCTCTTTACAAGTACAGCAGTATCATGACCTGTTTCTCATTTAATCTAGTTTGCTGCATTTAATTGCTATTAACCTTTGCAGAAACTGATCAGTGTTCAGACAGGCATGATTTTAGCCCTAGTGCTCAACACCCATAATGGAGAAAAATGTATTTCTCCCTCCTGCCTTTTGGCCTCCTGTGTCCATTACTGGGAATAATTAGGAAAACTGTCAGAACTTTTGTAGCCTATTTAAGGTCTAGAGTATAATCTTACTGCTTTTTCCCCACCTTTACTTCACATTTTGCATATTTAATCTGATCATTCTTGGCACAGATGTTACATGTGACAAGCCCTTCTCTTCCGTAGTCATCTGCTTCAGTTTAATTAGCAGAATGTTCTTTCTGATCTGTGCTTTGCCCTCCTGCAAACCCATGAGAAGCAGTGTTAGAGTCTTGTGCTCATTTGCTGACATGCTTAGATTTGGTAATGAGATGGAAGGACTCTTAATAGGCACACCTTAGGTAATTGTATTTTGCAATCAGAAGATTTTCACTTTAGACAGAAACTAATTTTTATGTACATTTAGACTTTTAAAATCTTGGCATTACGACAGCAATTCACTTGCAAGTGAAGTATTTTCAATGAATCATTTTTAGAATATAGAAAGCAGGATTTTAGTTGACCTGTTTCTTTTCTCTGGTTTCCTGCCTAGGGAGTAATTAACAACCACGGGACATATCTGATCAAAAGTCTTTTGTGACTCCCTTTTCCCGAATAATTGTAGTAGCAATAACTATAGTGCCATAGTCATGCTAATGGTGCTTGGTTGTTTAAATATATCAACTCATTTACTCTTCATAGCAGTCCTATGAGGTCGGAACTATTATGATCTTTTCTTTTATAATGGAGGAAACAAAGATTAACTGGCTTGCTTCATCACACAGCTGGTTAAGTGTACAGTCGGATGAGGATTTGAACCTCATCAGTTTGGCTATAGGAGCTCTGGTCCTAGTCACCTATCACATAGACGAAACTAGAGGTTCATAGCACCTTCAGCATCTAGGTGAAATTTTTTATGACACCTTATAAGCCCAAAGAAATACTTAACAATTTTGTAATGAATATAGTAACCATTTGAAAAAAAAATAATGTATCCTGAATTGAAATATATTTTTTAAGCTTATTTATTTTGAGTTGGAGGGGGGCAGGGAGAGAATCTTGCTGTGAGTGTGGAGCCTGATACAGGGCTGAATCTTACGATTGCAAGATCATGAGTTGAACCAAAATCAAGAGTTGGATGCTTAAGTGACTGAACCACCCAGGTGCCCACTCTTTATTTCACCCTTAAGCACAGTTATTAATGGGATATATGTGGTCATTGACCACTGTACACCTGCTTAAACCTTGGAGTCAGAGTGGACAAGCCACCTTTGTTTCCCAATTCACGTTGATTTTCACAAACCACATACTTCATGTTTCATCAACTGCCAAGACCCAGCTTCTTCTCCATGATAAGGTGTTACCGAAAGGAATTTAGCACCAACGTCAAAATTGCGGGCTGTCTTGAACTGGTTGTTCATGTAGTGTCTGACAATTAACGTAGAAAATTAAAACTCTCCCGTAGCACCCTGTGAATTAGATGTGGTGCCTTAGCAGTGGAATCCATGTAAGCCCTCACTACTCAAAAATACAGTCCGTGGACCAACAGTCTTGATGTGTCCTGGGAGCTGGTTAGAGATTGCGGAATCTCCAGCTTCACTCTGTACCTAGTGAACATCAGACTGGATTTACCAAAATCCTTTCATGATCCTATGCTCACTAGAGTTTGAGTTGCATTGGTCTAAACATCCTGAGCCCATCATTCAAGACAATTACATTTTCTTCATTTAACACACATCCTCCTCTTCAGTTGTCATGCCTCTGTTCACTAACCTCCTTGGACTGTCTTGACTCCTTTCCCGTCCCTCTATCTCTGAAAGACGAAAGCTCACACATTCTGTTGATGTGTGCATTACTTGCAGCTTTTCATCAGATTCTTTCACTATGAATCCTTGAGCTGAAGACAATTTTGTTGATGAATATTTTTTTCTCGATGATTCTCAAAAAGGGTCTGTGACTCAAATTTTATTAAAACTACTTTCTGAAAGAATCAGGGCCTCTTTCCTGTCTGTCATGGTGCCTTTGAGCTCTGAATTGGTGTTAGGCTCTTTTGGGTAAATACCTGATATGTGATTACTCGGTCGTAGACTGTTTCTATTTTTAATTTTTTGAGGAGCCTCCATACTGTTTGCCAGAGTAGTTGTATCAGTTTGTATGACCACCAACAGTTCGTGAGGATTCCTTTTTCGCTACATCCTCAATAACACTAGTTGTTTCTTCTGTTTCGGATTGTAGCCATTCTGACAGGTGTGTAGTGATAGCTAATTGTTTCTGATTTGCATTTCCCTGATGATGCGTGATGTTGAGCATCTTTTCATGGGTCTGTTGGCCACCTGAATGTGTTCTTTGGAGAAATGTTCATGTCTTCTCATTAAAAAGAAAAAATTTTTTTTTAATGTTTGTTTTTTAAGAGAGAGACAGAGCACCAGCAGGGGACGGCAGAGACAGATAGAGACATAGAATCCGAAGCAGGCTCCAGGCTCTGAGCTGTCAGTACAGAGCCTGACATGGGGCTCGAACTCGCGAACTGTGAGATCATGACCCGAGCTGAAGTTGGACGCCCAGCCAACTTGAGCCATCCAGGCGCTCCTCTTCTGCGCATTTATTAATTGGATTATTGGTTGTTTTTTTTGGGGGGGGGGTCGTATCAGTTCTTTATATATTTCGGATATTACCTTTCTATCAGACATGTTACTTGCAAATCTCTCAGTAGATTGCTTTTTAGTTTTTTTAATTTTAGGGTATGAGCATGGGAGAGGGGCAAAGGGAGAGAGAATCTTTTTAAGTTTATTATTTAAAAATTTTTAATGTTTATTTTCTAGAGAGAGAGAGCAACAGAGCATAAACAGGGAAGGGGCAGGGAGAGCGGAGACACAGAATCAGAAGCAGGCTTTAGATTCTGAGCTGTCAGCACACAGAGGCTGACATGGGGCTCGAACCCAGAAACTATGAGATCATGACTTGAGCCGAAGTTGGATGCTTAACCGACTGAGCCACCCAGGCGCCTCTGTTGGTAGTTTTTTGATTACTGATTCCGTTTTCTTGCCGGTAATCAGTCTGTTCAAAGTTTCTATTTTTTCTGGTTTTAGTTTTGGTGGGTTATATGTTTCTAGGAATTTATCCCTTTATTCCAGATTGTCCAATTTGTCAGCATATAGTTTTTCATAATATTCTCTTACAGTTGTTTGTATTTCTGTGATGCTGGTTGTTTCTCCTCTTTCATTTGTGATTTTGTTTGAGTCTTCCCTGGTTTTTTGTTTTTGTTTGTTGAGTCTGGCTCGAGATTTTTTTTTTGAAAGAACCAGCTCCTGATTTCATCATTCTGTACCATTGTTTTTAGTTTCTATATCATTTATTTCTCTCTAATCTTTTATTATTTTCTTTCTTATGCTGGTTTCAGGTTTATGTTTTTCTAGCTCATTTAGGTGTAAGGTTGAGATTTTTCTTGCTTCTTGAGGCAGACCCGTTGTAAGCTTCCTTGTTAGGCCCACTTTTGCTGCATTCCAAAGATTTTGGACTGCTTTGTGGTCATTTTCACTTGTTTCCATGGAACTTTTAATTTCTTTTTCGATACCTTGGTTGGCCCCTTCATTGTTAGGAGCATGTTATTTAACCTCCATGCATTTGTTCTCTTTCCTGATCTTTTTTTGTGCATTGTCAGAAAAGATGCCTGGTATGATTTCAATCTTTTTGAATTTGTTGAGACCAGTGTTTTGTGGTCTAATATGTGGTGTGCTCTGGAGAATGTTCCATGTGCACTTGAAAAGAATGTATATTCTGCTGTGATTTCAGAATGAAATGTTCTGAATATATATAAAGTTAAATCTATCTGGTCCAGTGTGTCATTCAGAGCTACTGCTAATTTTCTGTTTGGATGATCTGTCCATTGATGTAAGTGGGGTGTTAAAGTCCCCTACTATTATTATTCCATTACTGATTAGTTCTTTTACATTTGTTGTTAACAGTTTTATGTATTTGGGTGCTCCTGTGTTGGGTGCATGAATATTTACAATTGTTTCGTTGTCTTGTTGGATTGTTGTCTCTGAATTTGACTCCTATTGGTCCCTCATATAAATAGAATCATATAGAATTTGTTTTTTGATGACTGGCTTATTTCACTTAGCATAATGTCTTCAAGATTCATCTGTTCCGTGACATGTCAGAGTTTCCTTTTTGAGGCTAAATAATATCCATAGCACATTTTGCTTATCCATTAATAGGACATTTGTGTTGTCGCCTCTTTTTGGCTATTGTAAATAATGTCGCCATGACCATAGGTGTACATATCTATCTGTTCGAGTTCCTGCTTTCAGTTCTTGTGCATGTATACCCAGAAATAGAACTGCTGTATCACAGGGTAATTTTATTTTTGTAATCATGCTTGCATTTTGAATTTAGTATGATTAACCTTATTTTATTATGACTAACCCTCTTTCCTTGTCCAAGAGATTAACCCATCTTAATACTATTTCAGATATTCAAGCTGATTATATACTTTGATAAGAAAACAAAGAATTTTATTGTTTTTATTTTATTCTATTTTTTGAGTTACTTTTTGTTTTTTAGTAATCTGTACAATCAACATGGGGCTCAAACTCATGACCTCAATCAATATCAAAGAGTTGTATGCTCTTCCAATTGAGCCAGCCAGGTGCCCCAAGAATTTTTTTTAATCACTTATTATTTTTAATGTTTGTTTATTTTGAGAGAGAGCATGGAGGGAGGGGCAGAGAAGAGAATCCCAAGCAGGCTCCTTGCTCCACACAGAGCCTGGCACAGGGCTTGATCTCACAATTGCGAGATCATGACCTGAGCTGAAATCAAGAGTTGGATGCTCAGCCAACTGAGCTACTCTGGTGCCCCTGCTAAGAATTTTTTATAGGCTAGATTTTAAGCTGGGCATCTCATGAGAAATTTTTGAGTTTCATATAGAGCTTCAGTTTACCGTAGCTTGTTTACTGTGTTTTGTAACAGAAACAGTATTGTCCCGGTGAGTCTAGCGGCAGATGAACAATGTAAAGTGTTTAGATATTTTTGGAGATTAAAAGACTGTGAAAAATATTTTCCTAAAAAAGTTTTAATTGAGGATTTTTCGTAAATATTTCTCAGTTTGGTATTCCCAATAAAATTTGCTTACAAGATGATTTTGGCAGTTTGCCTAACAGACTAGGTGCTGGTATTTTAAAACCTATTCAAAAAAATTTTTTTTTTGCATTGACAACTTTCAGTACTATGTTGTTGATTATTTTAGCAGTTTGGGGAAGGAATCTTTCTCAAAGAAAATAGATGATTCTCTGCCTTCCTAAAGAATACCTAAATAGCCTTGATGATTCAAGTCGATTAATTTAAACATCAACATTAAACAGTTCATATTCTGTTAGTAAAATCTGTGTGATCCAGTACTCAAATATTACTGGATGTTTTGAGTTCTTGTCTGCTTTTCTTTTTACTAGTAGTCAGCTTTTGTTGCTGACAATGGGCCTGCTTGAATAATAGCCTTACTTCCCAATCTAATTGGTTGTATTTAATCTAGTATGGCTTTGGAAATTAATTAACCAAGCTTGATGAGTAAAATAGAAATGCATTTGTGAGTGAAAATGTGGTCATTTTCCATGTCAGTATCATAAGACTTGGTATGCATTGACTACTCCAAGAACTTATAACTACTTTCTGGTTTTGAATTATTCTCTGAGTAGGTGATTTTTCTTAGTATGTATAAGCATGTATGTCTCATTATAACCTCTAGAATTCTGCTCTTGAGTCTCTTACCCATTTATTAGGTAATAGGTGGTTAGAAGATACAGAATGATAGGGTTATCATTACCAAATTATATATGGCTTTAGAAAGTATAAAGGTAAAAAAAAAAAAAAAGGTATGGATTGATTCCCTCCTTTCCATCTGATGTTTAACCTGTCAGACTAGGTTGGTCTACATCTAGCATTTGAACAACAGACTCTATTGTTAGCTGGTTCATGGAAGCAATAAATTGATGTAGGCTCTTAAGTTATTCCCAAACAGGGGAAAAAAGGTTATGAGATCTTTAGTTCCGTTATATTTTTGACCCCTAGAAAGTTGAGTTTTATTGTAAGTATCCATCATCAAGAATTTTGGTAGTTGAGTATCAAGACTTTTCCTTTTTTCTTATCCATTATTTTCCTAGAGAGCATTTCAAAATTTGAAGTTTTATGCTTTTTCCCAAGATAATTGGGAAAATTGTGTTCATAATCATTTTATATGTAGTTCTTTAAGCAGATTCATTGTTCAAATATTGCTGCTGGCAGCCCCCTAAATCTGGCACCTAATGATGGCACAGAATCAAAATTTATTGTCCTAAATACTAGGTTTGGCAGATTCAGCTATTGTATCATCTTACCCCTTTGTACCTACAGATTTAGAAGCTGTCTGGATTTTAGTCACTTGAAGACTTAATGTTCTTGTAAAGCCTTATATTCCCCAATTTCTCAGTCCCTCATTAGTCTCTCATTATATCTATCTTGTTTTTGTGCAGTGAGCAGTTTCCTCTTGACTATGACCATCAGGGCTTTGAAAACCATGTGCCGACTCATTATCAGAATGTTTTAAACTCTGACTACTTTTTATTGAGTTAGTGATACAGTTTAGCAGTTAAAGAAAAAAATCACCTCAATAGGCCACTGTCGAGACCCCAAGGCATCACTTCCGTGCACCCTCCACCACACCTTTATGACCAAGAGCTCCTTCAAGTTTGGGTCAAGGTCAAACTTTAGCTCATCAGTAAATGTAACCTCTTTTAATCTTACTAAAGATTAGAAGTTGTTTTTCTGTGTATCTATTTCCCAGTTTGAAAACTTTATGAATAGGGGCACTTGGGTGGCTCAATTGGTTAAGCTTCCAACTTCTGCTCAGGTCTTGATCTCACAGCTCCTGAGTTCGAGCCCCACATCAGGCTCTGTGCTGACAGCTCAGAGCCTGAAGCCTGCTTAGGATTCTGTGTCCCCCGTCCCCTGCTTGTGCGCGTGCATGTGCACACTCTCTTTCTCAAAAATAAACATTAAAGGAATTTTTAAAAAGAAACAAACAAAAAAAACCTTTATGAATAAAGAAGGCAGGGATTATTTTAATGTTAACCACACTGGAAAAATATGTTGTACATACTGTATTATTTAACAGGGAATCATATGTAGCCAAAAATATTTTCTCATGTGATGAATATGAAAAAAAAAAAAAAAAAGCTCTCCCTTACCCCTTTTGGACCATTTAGGAAGCAATAGTCCGTCAGAGTGATAGCCAGGTAGCCTCTTCCACCTCCCACCTCTGATAAAAGAGAACTCAATTTGTCCTTTGTTTCCTTCGAAATTCACACTGGGTACACTTTCTTGGTACCTTTCCCCATGACAGACTTGACTACTTAGCCCATTTGTAGTGGCTCTGGAACAAGCATAGCTACCCAGCAGCATGCGGACTTTCATTAGTGCCCGGCATGCCTGTTAAAATGTACCGCTCGTGACATGAGAGCAGTTAATAGCTGCTCAGAGGAAGAAAGCACATGGCACTTTATAGCGATGGGGCTGGCTTTTCATGCGCAGTGAGTCTATACTTGGCTGTCGCTGTAACTCATACAGATCTCTAAAAAGTGACCGCAGGGATGTGGGCATGGAAATCCCATACAGCGTTTTCTTTGATTCAAACTCAGATTTATAGATTTTTGGCAATTTTCTTGGCAGTCCGTTAGCCAGAGACTTAATACTGAATTTCCTTCTATCACAACAGGGTTTCGAGGCCTGTAGTTTGGTACGTTCTTTGCTTTCATGTGTTGTTTTCCAGTTTGATTTGCCTGTGTGTGCGTGCCCAAGAACATACACCTGTAAACTCGTATTTTCCTAGTTTTCCTTGATCATTTCTGTGTTTCATGTGATGGGATGTTTGTTGCAAATTTATTGAAAGTGGTTACCTAGTGTATGGGACGATAAAAAGTCAAAAGGTTACCTACATGTAATAGGGTTGAAACAGTTTGTAGATCTGTACTTTATTCATATATAGACAGATGTGATACATTCTGTGTTCCTGTTATTTTTTTAAATGTTTATTTTTGATTGAGAGGCGGGGTGGGAGTGGGAGAGGGGTAGAGAGGGATGGAGACGCAGAATTCATAGCAGGCTCCAGGCTCTGAGCTGTCAGCACAGAGCCTGCCTGATGTGGGGCTCAAACCCACGAATTGTGACCTTATGACCCGAGCTGAAGTTGGATGCTTCACCGACTCAGCCACCCAGGCGCCCCATAGCGAATGCTTTTAAAATTAACTTTTAAACCTTTATGTGAAAATCTAGTTGGTAACAGAAGTAAAATTTTAAGAAGTATAATCTTAATTCCTTTATACTATGCGTGGAATGAAAGAACATGCATCCAGTTTCACTCTTCTCAAAAGTTGCAAAATTATTTCTTGCCTAGGAAGATGAGAATGCGCCCACTGCTCCTGCTCCTCCAAGTCAGCATTCACGTGGGCATGGGACAGGCTTTTGCTTTGACTCCAGGTAATTGTTCTCTTTCTTGTGTAGAGTTTGGATTGTGTAGATGCGTGGTTCTCAAAGTATGGTCCCTAGAAACTTGTTAGAAATGCCTATGATCAGGGCTATACCCTGGGCCTTTTCAACCCTAAACTCCTGGTGTGGGTCCCAGCGGTGTGTGTGCTGACCTGCCTTCCAGGTGATTCTGTGCATGCAGTCCTTTGAGAACCAGTGCTCATGAACACTCAGAGTGGTTAAACTGAATGAATACTGTAGGGAAATTATAAGTTCTCTTAATCTTGAGCGTTTCACAAAAGGCATTTTCTGTTAAAAATTGAGGAATTCTTGTCACTAAGCTTCAGTTTACATAATGTGATTGCATTTTTGGCTTTTGATGAAAAAGTTTTTGTCAATCTAATTGTAAAACTCAATGAGAGGCTGTATCAGTGGTTTATGTAACTGCCAATAGCAAGCATGTAGAAGCAGAGGTTTCTGGAGTAACCGAAGACGTCCAAGGTAAGCTCTTTAGTGTGAATATCAGCCTAAATATAACATTTATCTATCCTGAAGATTATTGCTGTTAGAAATGGTACTTATCAGAAATAGGTAATTCTTTCATTTCTCTATTTCTTCAAGCTTTGATGTTCACAAGAAGTGTCCCCTCTGTGAATTAATGTTCCCTCCCAACTACGATCAGAGCAAGTTTGAAGAGCATGTCGAAAGTCACTGGAAGGTGTGCCCCATGTGCAGCGAGCAGTTCCCTCCGGACTACGACCAGCAGGGCTTTGAAAGGCACGTGCAGACCCATTTTGATCAGAATGTTTTAAATTTTGACTAGTTACTTTTTATGATGAGTTAGCAATACAGTTTAACAATGAAAAAAAAATCACCTCAAATAGACCACTGTGGAGACCCCAAGGTACCCCTTCCACGCGCCCTTACCCCACTTCTCTGGACAAGCGCTGCTTTGGAGTTTTGTGTTACTAGGGTCAGAGCCCCTCTTCAGCTTATCGATAAATATAACGTAACCCCTGTTAATCTTACCAGCTTCAGAAAAGGGTTTCTGTGTTTGTATCATTATTTATTCCCCAGTTTGCAAAACTATATGAATAAAGGAAGTGGATTGTTTAAATGTTACCATACGGAATATATATGTGGAGTGTGTGATTTAGCATAAGATTGACAAGTTTCTGTTGACCTTCTTGATTGAGCATGACTACTAAATATAATGTAATAAAAATAATTTATAAGTGTTTCAACATAATTATTCGAAGACAGAAACTTGCATAATTTAACCCATGAGAGGATTTTTTTTAAAAACCTTCTTTAAAAAATGGAGCTGCGTGTAGAATAAGATCACATGCTTGCAGTATAGCAAATACCTTTTTATATTTGAAATGTTTGCTTTAGGAATAGAAGGCATATTTTGCTAATTTTATGACCAAAACATTTTAGAATGATCTGAATGATTATTTTTAAGCCATCTTGCAGTTGTATTTCTGTCCAATGGGAAAATGGAACCAGTACACCAGTGCAGTCGTTTCCTATGAAATGATCTAAATGGTGGTGGCCGTGGCATAAAATGTATCCGTAACTTTTCCACCTTTTCCTGATGGAGAACTCTGAAATAGGATTCTCAGTAAGTGATGAAAAATGTGATGTATAAATGCCAATCAATGTGTTCATTATGTCTCTGTGTAGTAGTCTCATTAACATTAAAAGAGTACACGTTTTTGGAGATGCATAATTTCATTGTTGACTTTATTTGTGATAGCTTCTCATTTAAGTTGGAAACCTCATCAACATCTTGTTTTTGGTCTGGGCTGTTAAATTTCTGAACAGTGTTTCTCTTAAACATTGAACGGTAAGGATTTACTGACTTTGCTTTCGCTTCTTCCGTAGTTATCAAAATATTTAAGCTTAAGCAAATTAGCTAGGATGTTAACCAAATAAGCAGTGTGGTGGCATTTTGGTATGCTGCATGTGAACTGCATTCGCGTCGCTTGGGTGTGTTTCTGAAAGCAGAATTTGTATTGTTGGAATTCTTGAAAAAGAATTTTGAGTGTAGGGCAAAACAGGAAACGGCAGCCCGGAAGGCAGCAGCAGTGAAGAGTCCCCTTCCTCGGAGAGAGACCTGCAGGTAAAACGCGCTCAGTGGTCTTAGTCTCACGTTGTATCCACTAATTACGGAGCGTGCTAACCTAAAAGCATCCTCCCATTGGGAGGTTGGCAAGGGACGCTAGTGAAAATAGAGAGCCGTGTGTATTTTGGGTCAGAGGCAGTTTATTTTAAATGATTTTAAATGATTTATAAGCAGCTTTTCTTGACAGCAATGTTGATTAAGTTGCCTTCAGTTCTAAAACAAACCTCTGTTGCTTTCAAACTTAATGTGCTCTGTCCCCAACAAAACATATGAAAATATAATTTAAAGCACAGTTTTCACAGACACAGTACAATACATTCACTATACACGGTATAACAAAATATCCCCATCCTTACCTGTTTAGTAATACTGTCACAATGAATAATAGAAATTGAATTTTTATAGTTGAAAGAAATTTAACATGCACAATGACTATTTTATGACTGTTTAGCTGTTGAACTACTGATCCAGCCTACATTTGTTGCACTAGAAGGAGCGAAGCTAAATAATAATTGCCGGCCTAAAAAAATTTTGGTCAGTTATAGGTAGTTATGAAGTATCCAAGTAGGGGCCTTCTTATGCACCAACTAGTTGCTTCTCATTGTCTGGATCACCCTTTTTAAACCTAGAACACTGTGTATTCAGGACCAAGACCACTCTTCAGAGATCTGAGGAAGTTTTTGGAGGGCAGTGTCTTTATAAATACTTGTGAATCCCTCATTGAGGGATTCACAACTTAGGATATAGAAGCTTACCCATCTGGCCAGCAGAACTGTCATCCTTTCAGACTGTCTGAAAAATCGAGGAGGGCCACCTGTTTCCCAGCTATAAGCCTTTCATCAAATGGGGAAGAAAGGTATTTTACAAGCAATTCGCGTTTGCTTTTCAGCAGTTTTGTGGACAGTTAGCCATCTCAAAGCAATTTTTATTGCATAATGAGGCAGTTGGTAAACTCTTGCATGTTTAAGGAATAGCACTTGGGAGAAAAGAACACTCAAGGCATGATGGTATTGTTGGTGAGAAAACCTTCGGGAATGGTCCAGACGTAGGTCACTCTAATGGGTCATATTAGTCACTCTTTGACCACCTGCGCTGCAAGAAGCACTTAATTGTCAATAAGGCTCGATTTCATATTTCAGCAAAAATGTTTTATAAAGCTAAACAGACATTGCCAGTGAGAATAGAGACCTCTACAATGTGATGGGAAAAGTGCCTTTAAAACAAGTCTAAAAACACAAGGAGCATGAAGAAGAGGCAGTTGGGGGGTGGTCTTAACAAAAATGTTCTCCTTGAAACGTGCTTGGAATTTCTTATTTGCAACCCATAGGTTTGTCAGGGCAGTGGTTGCAAGAATTGGCAACACATAAAACATTAAATCTGTTGGCAATAGAGAACTACAAAGTGCTTTAAAACTTCACCTAAAGATGAAGATAAAACTAAATTTCACACACACAAAATTTGCACTTTAAGTATTTCAAAGTGTTTTCTAACAGATTTCAGGGAAAAGTATTTCACTAAACTGGTATCTTGGTCCACAAATATCAACAGGCATCAACAGAATCCCTCGCACCCAGCAGGCACTCCACGAATGTGTGTGAAATTAACGAGTGGACTGAATAGACTATTTTGTACAAAAATGCCATTTGTAACACAAACGATTGGTAAGTCAGATGGCAAGATTTTCAGCTTTTTAAGGGGCGAGAGGATTTGCAAGATAATATAAAACACAGAAAGCACACCTTTTATGTATGTTATTTAAATATGAAAATACTTTTAGCATATTATGTTAAACATTCTTATTTATATTTCCATTACCTAAAGTCTTTCTACTCACAAATACTAACTCCATTATGTAAGGCATGGTAACCAGTTTGATAATGAAGGTATTATTTTGGTTTTGAACATAGTGAGTCGATGTGTTGAAAAACTTCAATCACATTACAATCTTGGGGGAAAAAAAAATCTCAGTGCCAGCCCCTCCTCCCCCAGTTGATACCACTGCAATACAACTAAATAATATGCAACATGCCCATCTCAATTTTATTTTCTTTTTGGGGGAAATGTGCTGAAGAACCTAGAGCTTTTTTTTTTTGTTTGTTTAGCACCTTATATCAAAGTAATGAAAATGGGTATGATGATTACATGTGCAAATGTACAAAATCATTAACTCTACAAAGATACATCATTCCAAAATTACAGAAAAATTTTAAAGCATGCATTTAATTCTTTAAAGGGTTGCTGAATGCTTCCCCTGAAAAAAGGTGGCTGTTTTCAAAATCAGCAACTGCTGGTGAGGGTTTCTTGGCACAGTTATGACCAGCGTGTTATTGCTGCATCTTCCTGATAATCTCAGCCGACACCGGGGGATGGAAATTGATTGTGTGGTGCCGCAGGCCCTGAGCTGTCTTGTAACTCTTACCGCAACGACATTTGAACGGTTTGCGGACACGAATCTGTGTTCTGTGACCATTCTTGGCGTGGTACTTGATGCCATTCACATTCTGTGGAGAAGACACAACATTGCCGATTAGGTTACAGCGGCCAGCTCCTGGCTGGCAGGGGGGCTTTGCTTGCCTCAGCTCTAGGGCAAGCAGTCCGATGTGACCATGGACGGTGCAGAGTGGGTCATGCCAACCATGCCTCGATTACTGACAAATCTTACACACGGTCTGTATTTAAGAAAGCACAGTTCCTCTCCCTGGAACTTGGCTTCCTTTCCGGATAATTTTTTCCACCTGGAAGAGTGTTAACAGCAGTTACATAAACCTGTCCTCAGGATGGCCAAAAAATGGTCTTTCGAAAGAAGACACAGGGCAGTAGAGTTCAAGATGTGTATAAATTCGCGATACGGAAACTCACCTGGTATCTTGCTTCCAGACGGCTGTGAGAATAACCTACCTTACCTGGAATTTTTGTCTATGTTCTACTTTGTGTGACGTAAGGGTCTCTGCCAGTGTGGGAGCTACTCACCCAAATGCTGCCCTAACATAGTCGTGTGTGTTCAATAAGCACCCGTGGACAGACTGAACTGTTGTTGATGGGCTGCATTCCGAACACAGGTTATGGGAGTCTCAGCAATGTAAGAATTCCAAAGTTCAAACATGTGCAAATCCCAAGTGACACAAAGTATCAAAATGCGTTCTAAGCATGGAGTCTTAGTAGAAAGCCAGAATCACTCTACAGACTTAATTTACTATGGTCTCATCCCAATTAAATGGTGAGAAAACAGGCATCGCGGGATGGAAGATTTAAGTAAAAGTATCGAATGGGAGCATGAGTTCTCAATTCCCCAGTCCACTGTTGCCAGATTGGGGAGTAAGGGAGGAGGAGAGGGAGGGCTTGAGACAAGGATGCTGAGAACAGATCACCAGAAGAGTGGGCTGTTCCCCTATAGTACTAACATGAATCTGATTCCACTGAGCCTAGTAGCCCAACTGAAGGATCCCAGCCTAGTGGCCTTGAACTTTATTCATGAAATGCCCATACTGAGCTCCCAGGTACAGGCACGGACGGCTATGGTTCGTGAGCATCTCGGACAGTGCCTGGACCCCAGTAGATGCTCCATAAGCATCTATGAGTGAATCTGTTAGAACATGGTTCCCTATTCTGGAATAAGCTGAGTTGCCGTTAAAATGTGTTCACTGGTTTTTACTATCGACATTTCCCTTTTAGAGATCCGTAAGGCACATTAATACTTTTTAAAAGTCCCGTGGTAGAGACTCCTGCTTGACTTAGTTGAACCCAGGGGTGCCAAATAGCAACCAGTTGGCAGTGCTGAGAGCCTGACGGACCGGCATCCATGGAGTCGGAGCACAAGGACAGACACCCTTTGCCCTGAACACCTGGCTCTGGGGCTTCTGGACCTTTGTTTCTATCCATCCTGCGTCACTCCCTCCATGCGGGGCAAGGGAACCCATCCCTGTCCTTCTGGAGGCATGTTGGGGAGAACCCGCTGCTGCAGTGGGGACGGGGAGGGCGGGGAGAGTGGCAGAATCTGACCCATTAAGATGATGGGTAGAGGGCCGCTGTCCGCCTCCTGCTGTTCCAACCATCCCAGCACAAGCCGAGGGGTGGGAGTAAGGCCAGCTGTGGTCCTACCCAGCCTGAGCTGGCATCCTCCTGCACCCGCATGAGACGCCCAGGTAAGAACCACCCAGCTGGTGCCAGGCGACCCACAGAACGACGAAAGATTACAGTTTCAAAGTACTTGAAATAATTAGTTTCACAAACATTAGAAAAGCACCGTTGGCTTTCTAAGCAACAACAGAGTAAGAAGTCTCCTGGCTCACGAACACTAGGAATTTGCGTCTGCCCCTCACTAACATCCCGTTTAGTAAAAGCTCACCAGATCTAGTCACTGAGCACTTAGTAGGGTCCTTTTCCATAGATGGAAGGGTGACTCAAACATGTCACGTCCTTGTTTCCACAGGGGACTTGTAAGATGGATCATGAAAAATCCAGTTACCCCTGTGGCTCAGGACCACGGACACGGTCAGAAAATCAAGGAAACTGAAACGAAAATACCTTGGACTAGCAAGCAAAAAAGCATGGCAACTCCCAACAGGAACAGGGCTCAGATACTCCATCCAGGCAGGCCTGGGTTTTTATAACTAATTAGGTGAGAAGTTTGAAACCAGAAATTGCTAAAGCCACAAGAAGTCCAACATGACCAGATCCAGAGTTCGCCAGGAGAAGGACTGGGCCAGGGCTGAGGGGGTTTCGGCAGCTCTGTGGGCTGGTCCCAGCTTGAGTGTAACCGTTGCGTTGCGAGTCTGGCCGTGAGACTGTGAGGAAAAAACACTGCTGACCCCATACATTTATGGCTTTGGAAAAAGGAGTAAGCCAGTTGCACATTTGGAAACACGTGGCTTTTCCAGGGTTGGCCAAAGAACCTAAAACACCTAACCGTACCCATCTCTTTCTTCGTTGCTGTGGTTTCCAGTGTTTACAAGGGTCCGTGGGATACCCTCCTCACACAAGTTTAGTACAGGCCCTAATGAGATTCAAGATTTGCCCCGTCTGTCCATTCACAGATGGCAAGGGAGACTTTAACTTTCTAACGCTTGGTATTAAAAAGACTCACTGACATTTATAATCGCAGAGATCCTAAAAGAAGTTTGGTCTTTCAGAAATATTAATAACAAAAATAAATAATGGCAGGCGACTTGAAAATGAAATGCTTAAGTCCTTTGGTCTCCCAGAAAGAGGAAAGGAAGTTGATCTTTGAAAGGGCAAGGAAGAAAAGGGGGGGGGGGTGCAAGGAAGGTCGGTCACATGAAGAGTTCATGCGGAGGGTTTGATGTCTCCTGTCTATCCAGTACTCATGGTTTAGATGGAAGGGATGCTGAGAAGGTGAGTGAGGCAGGTCAATGATAGGCTTGGACCGGGAACCCAGGGATGCTGGATTCCAGAGTCCACGTTTCTCCCAGAATTGCACGAACTGGAAGTGCTAGAGGTACTCAGTATTTAGCACAACCAGCCGGTGGTCTTTGAAAGATCTTGCAATTCGGGAAGGATCGGGACACTCCATGCGGAGAAAATGGCCAGTAAATTAACGGTGGTCTGACACGGGGCTGGCATGTGCAGGAAAGGGCGGGTAGGGGGCACCAAGGAGGGCGGGGGGGGGGGCCGCGGGCAAGGGTGGCGTCAGTTCATTTCCGTGCCAGGTTCTACCATCAAGAACTACCTGCCCCGATGAGGGATGAGAACCAGTCAACGGACAACAAACAATTCCGAGGCTCTTCTCAAAATTCCACTCCAGATCCAATCATGAAACCTAATGCCTGGAGGCCAAGCTGGGCCACTGTGTCAACAATATTTGATCTTTGTAATCCGTCTTCAGACCCGAGTAAGTATAAATACGCGACATGTGCCCTTGATAGAAAGACCATAACGTTCAGTTTCCTGCAGGCCTTGATGCTCTACATGAGAGAGGACGAAGTCACTCGGGGATTTGATAAGGAAGAAAAATTACACTAGGACTGGAGGGAGTGGGGATATTAGAGTGGAAAGTAAAGCCACCGCAGCAGGGCGCCACCAATCAGCCTGAGAGCTGAAATGCAAGTCACTTTGCCGCCGGACTCGGCCTGGCCGCACATACGACGTCCAGGGGGAGTGCGGTGTAGGCCACTGTAGAAATTTAGAAAATGCAAAGGAACAGAAAAAAGAACAGGTTCATCACTATTGAACACCTGAGCTACCTCCTTCCAGTATTTTCCCCACGAGAGCTCTATCATGTGAGATTAGAGTCTCCCATCATGATGTATTTTCTTCTGATAGAAGGATATTGATGGCAGTATTTTATTCCATTGCCCTGTTGTTAGAAATTTAGTATTTCCCAAACTTGGGCTGACTGTAAGGTCATCCTTGTATATTAATCTCTGTGTCCGTGGCGATGTGTGTGGGATGCGTTTCTAGGAGAATATGGAGCTAAAGAATATGGACTTTTTTTTTTTTTTTTAAGTTCTGATTATTTACTGCCAAGTTGCTACCCAGAGAGGTTGCCAGTTACGCCCCTACCAGGGCTTCTGATGGGACAGTTAGGAGAGGTAAGGAGATTTAGATCTACTGAGGGAGAGAATGACCCGGCCTTTCCGGAAAACATGGAACTAGCCACCTTCCCGGAACACCTGGAACGACACACCTGCCTGGCTGTGGATCTAGACATTAGAGGCCTTCCTCACACTTCCTTCGCGATGCTGGAACCACCGACGTTCTCCACGTGGCAGAGGGACCCTTCCACAGAAACTCTGCAGGGGACAGCTTGGTCTCTTTTATATTTCTTACAAATACCCTAAATTCTAACAACTCTAATATTTAAAATTATCAAAGGAAAAAAACCCATCTTTTAAAGCCCTTCCCAGTTACCAGCTTTGGGGAGTCCCCTCTCTCTCTCTCTCTCTCTCTCTCTCTCTCTCTCTCTCTCCTAAAGTCAGAAGAAAAGTGTAAGCTGCACCGAGGTGGATAGGATCAATTATTCCGGGCCTGAAATGTGTCAGGGACAAACCTGGAATCCTGTTACTGCTCTGGCGTCCTGGTGGTTGGCTGGAGGGGGGCCCACGTTGTCGTCTTCCCCATACATTTTGCCTCTGTTCCTTGATCCTCAGAGAATCTACTTGTCCAAGCCCTGTGATGGGTGCTGAGGGGTCAGTGAGCCGTACGACCCTTGGGGTGAGAAGCTAGTGTTCTCTCCAGTGGGATGAGCAGAGCAAGTGGAAAGGTCAGGGGATCGAACTTCAGTCGGGGAATCAGCCCCGGGGAACTGGTAAGGCCTCCCCGGAGGAGGTGGCATTTGAGCCGTGCCTTGAGAAGTGAGAGGAATTCAAATGAGAGGTGCCGATGGAGAGAGAAGGGGAAGGGGGGATTCATCCCTCCCTGGGGAGGCCAAGGGATTCATCTGGGAAATAACAAGGAGGCCGAGCTGGCCTGCTGGGCCCCTCTCCCTTGCCCACCCAGAATGAAGTCTAGAAAGTTAGAAACCCCGTCTTTCTGTTCGGCAAATGCCAGGAAATGGCGAGAAGCAGTGATCTGGAATCAGCGCCCGAGAAGCCAACTGGTTCGAGACTCCCTGCCAAGAGCAGACGAGTCTGAAGAGAGCCCTGGGAATACATAACAAGATGGCAACACTTCCGGATCCTGCCTGACCCCACAGCACACCCGCTCATTAAACCTTCCTGAAACCAATATCCAATCCAACAATCATGCAGTAAATAAGATGCCATAATAATTACACCGGAGGTCACCACTGCCCTGAGGCCAGTAACGTCCCAGCGGCCAGTAACTTCCCAGCAGAAAGAGTCCAACTGAAGCTGAGCACATGACCACACGTCCTCTCGAGCACTCGGTTAGAAGTGGTTACGTGTTTGTTCTTGTCCCACGTACCATTACTTGGCATTCTGGCCCAGAAAAGGAAACTCACACTTCCCTCATGGAAATCGGGGCCACTAATTGCCACCCGGGGTCATCTGTCAGCTGGTGGTACTGAAGCAGGCAGCCTCCACGGCCCAAGCTACACTCAATTTTCTTTTGGCCTTAAGTGCAGAAAGAACCCTCAAGTCCCCAGCAGCCCACATGTAGACAACTGCGGGAGAAACTGCTGGACATCGAAGAAACAATAACGGCAAAAGAATAATGGTAGGAAAACAAGTGAGGTGGGGGGCGGGAGGGGGGCTGTAAAGAAGAAATGAAGGGGGCGGGGAAGAAAGTGCCCGTCAGAATAAAGGGTGTGGCTTCTTCCCCCCACTCTCCCACCCCTCGCTTTTTTGGGTCAGCCTCGGTCTGGGTCATTACTTGCTCCCTCTTTTAACACAGTCAGTGAGCAGGACAGCCCTGAAACAGGGTCTGGACACTTTGGAGAAGGTGGCGGACAGCCAAGCATGGAGGACCAGCTGTGTGAAGAAGCCTGGACAGAAGGGCATCAGGAGAGCGGGCAGGAACCGAGGAGAGAATTCTCGGTCTAGCTGTCTCCGCTTCGAAATACAGAGAGAAGGAAAACTCTCCTTCCTCAATGCAAGAGCTACCCTCTGGAAAAATGGGCTTGTCTGACAACCCCTTCGCTTTCTGGCCTCCCGAGGTAACCCCCTAGTGGCCTTTCCTAACTCTCTGCCTTCCATGCCTCTGAGACGGAAAATGTATGTACAGAACTCCGAGTCACGCTCTGACCCCAGCGGCTCCCCCGGCCCTGATGGGATTCTCACACTTCCACCCTGGCGTTTTCATTTTACACAAAGCATATCTGGACTTTCCATGATAAAACGTTAAGCGGTATAGAACAGGTGCAACCTTGGTCACTTAATCTTGTGGCTCATTTGTGTTGCATGCTTTTATACCAGTGGCTGGCACAAAAAATTCTAAAGTCATTTTCTTTTTTTAGCGTTCGGGGACATATTTAATAGCAATATGAGAAATGCTTATGCTACCTCACACCTTTTAAGCCTTTGTATTAAGAAAAAAAAAAAAAAAGTCAGGGGCGCCTGGGCGGCTCAGTCGGTTAAGCCTCCGACTTCGGCTCAGGTCATGATCTCACGGTCTGTGAGTTCAAGCCCCATGTCGGGCTCTGTGCTGATAGCTCAGAGCCTGGAGCCTGCTTCGGATTCTGTGTCTCCCTCTCTCTCTGCCCCTCCCCCTGCTTGCGCTCTGTCTCTCTCAAAAATAAATAAACGTTAAAAAACAAAACTTAAAAAAAAAAGTCAATCTGCTGAGCTGTGGGTAAATTAGCCTATCATCAAATGTACCAAGTGTGTTTCTGACTTTTCTATTTCTATCCCACAGTTGGATTTTAAAGAGTTGCTAACACTTGGCGGAAGTGTTGCAAATTTTTTTTTTTAATGTTTATTTATTTTTGAGGGGGGACGAGGGGTAGAGGGAGGGCGAGAGAGAATCCCAAGCAGGTGCCGCACTGCCAGCACAGAACTTGATGCGGGGCTTGAACTCATGAACCATGAGATCACGACCTGAGCTGAAGTCAGACACTTAATTGACTGAGCCACCCGGGCGCCCCAAACTTGTTTTTTAAGTGCCCTCTGGACTGACATTTGAATGTGGTGGGTGTTTCTCACTGTTTTGTCCCTCTGAGTTTTCTTAACAGAAGATGTTGTACTCCTGGCTGCTCGTGATACCCAGTCAGGCTCTCGGAGACACGGTGCCATGTCTTCTATATACAGGGGGCACTGAAGTGGGCCGTTGGTGAGAAAAATATCAAAGCCCCCCCTTCTGCTCTTTCATGCCCGTTGGGGGGGGGTGGGTAGGGAGCCAGAGCTTCCTCGCCGAAAGCTCAATACGTGAGCACATCCACTGCTTTGAAGACATCAAGGTGGCCTTCCGTGAGCCACCTGCACAGCCAACCACGGAGGCGAGTGTTTGGCAAATAAACAGGTGACACACTTGGTATTCTGACTGATAGGACATGAACTTGACGACTATCAGAAACACGAGCCTCCTACCAAAAACACCCCTTCCTTTGACCTGCAGCTCCCACAGACATGAGCAAAGGGGAAACCGCACCAAACTCCCAGACGCCAGAGGCCTGCGTGTGCCCAGGGAGGACCAGGCACTCGGTCGGCACACGAGAGGGGGGCATCTCTGCCCGGGCCACGCGCTCGCTTCAGAAGGAGGAGGGGCTGGTTTTCCTCGCGGTCACGCCAGGCGAGGTGGTGGTGCCGCGTTTACCTTGTATCTCTTTTTACATCCAGGAACCGGGCAGGCAAAAGGCTTCTCTTCCCCTCCGTTCATGCACATGGAGCTGAGGATGGCTTCGGAGCTTATGGCGCTCTCCGTGGTCCAGGACTCATCGCTGTCCGACTCCTCGTAATCCACCTCCTCCTCGTCGTACTCACTGCCTGCAGGGTCAGAGAAGCACAAGAGCGGTCAGCGGCTGCCCTGCGGTTCCCTCCAGTTTGCTCCTGCCACCCACCGGACAGGGAGGAATGGGTGACCAGACGGGGGCCGCTCCTAACTGCCCTGGGGGAGCATCCCAGGCACAAAGGGACCGCCCTGGGGGGCAGCGAAACCTGCATTTCCACCTAATGGACCAGATCAAGAGTTTCCCCATGACTCATGGCTGGCAACTAGCTGAGCGAGAACTTGAACTTGATTCCCTGGCAGGCCAGTCTGTGACGCCAAAGGGGCCGGGAAGGCTCTGAGGCCCACACTGAAAACAACCGAAGACGGCAGACGCCCCTGCCCGACCACATACACAGCAGCTATACCTGACGTTCCAGTGGACAGAATTCTGTCCCCACAATTTCATGCGAATTAGCCTAATACATGCAAACACCTGTGGGAGGGGGTTACGCTTTACACTGAATCGGCCTCTACACTTCGATGGGAATTAATTTCAGATCTTTTTCTTGAGCTTGAGCTTAGAGGGGGAAATCTGGAACTAGAAAAGGGTTACCAGAAACTTGGGAGCAGAAGGCCAGAAACGCCTGAAAAGCTCCGAGCCAAACTCCTGTCCAAATACAGGTTGCAGCTCGCGGAAGACCAAACACTTCCCCACCACACCTGTCCACAGGGTCCTGTCGACACCTGTCTTTTCCCAGCATTCCCTGGGAGGGCCGGCTCGCCCATCCCAGTCAGACTGCGGTTTGGATGGGGGTGGGGTGGGGAGGGGATTCCCTTGTATGCCTAACGTCAAGAGCTCTGCTCGGAATTGAACTAAAAACGTGCTTCGCAGACTCCTGTTCAGGGCGCTGGCGACGGGGAACCACGTCAACAAGCAGGCGCTTTTCCCTCTGTTTTAATGAGGCCCAAAGCCATTTATTTTGAGCTTTTGCACCATACAGCCCTCAAGGACATAATTCTAAAGATCATAAACAGTGTAAAATAATATGTTGACAAGTTTTAATGCATTTACAAGCCCCGTGGAATAAATAGGAATTATAGCACAACATTAATAAGAATTATATGGTAGCAATTACAGTTGTGAAATTCATCCCCCAGGTGTGAGGCTAAAGTGCACCAGGGGCCTGCCTGGGTGCTCCATGGTCCGTCTCTGCTACATCAATTATTTCAACACCGAATATTGGCATTTTTATTGGGTTTCATTTTAATAGGCATTAATAAGATTGTTTGAAGAGCCAACTGAGCCGGGCACGAGGACGCCGGCCTCTGAAGCTAACACTTCAAAGGATCCAAGAAGGAAGGAAGGGACTTCAGGTTGATTGAGAGCCTCTTGTGTTTCAGGCACGGTCCATGCATTATCTCATTTAATCCTCTGGCGGCCCCGTGCGGTGGAGAGGACAGTTGCTTTCGGGAACACGAGGAAACCGAGCTTATGCATTTTCAGTGAGCTATTAAGGGCCACTGCTTTTTCTCCCCATCGTGCCTCCCGGCCAGCCAATCGCAGCTACAATCTGAGGGGGTCCCTTTCAACCTCCTTCCAGTCGCTGGTTCTTTATCATCGGCCGCTCAGCTGGAGTCCAGAGCAGTCTGTTTTGAAGCCTATTTAGAAACTCGGCTGGTGCAGAAAGAACAATTTGGCAAAAGGTTTGGAACTAAATGTGGGTTTCGGGAACTCGGCTGTATTTGGCCGTAGCCCCCAGAAGTAAGAGAGCCATTTGGAAATGCTCGTACGAGACGGCACGGGGGTACGCTCTACCATGTTTCTGAGTCTGCGCGCAAATTCTGAAATCTGTTTTTAAGTAGGGCATTGTTTAGGACGTTTTACTCTTAAACAAATGCCACATGCTGGCGTCCTTTAAATTGCTCGTTAGAAAACTATAAATGCTATTGCACAAACCTCCTCCAGCAGGCCTTCGGAAAGTTAGAATGACTAATTTACCCATCTAATTGGGCTAATTTGTTAACCTGAATACCAAGAACCAGGCAATGTTTACAACTGGGGGTGGGGGGGGCTCAGACCAACTGAGGGTTTAATGAAGCCCAGCAGAAGAGAAAACTTCGAGACTCCCCGGGATCAAAGGGAGCCAGCCCCGGAGGGGTTGGTGCTGGGGACACAGTCGCCTGGAAACCACGCGGCATCCAGCCCCCAGCAGGGCAGGCAGGTAGGGGGGCCACGCAATTCATCACCCGAGCCGGGGCGCCCGGGAAAGTACACGCCACCCCGGATGACAGGCACGAATGGGCACTGTCCCTGGCTAACTGCACTCTCCCCCGAGGCACCAGTTCACCACAGGGACCTCTGGGCGCTTTGTGAAATTAACCGTCTCCCTTGGCGGGCGGGGCAGGGGGGGGCGGTCCCTGTTTATACTTAATTCTATCCTGTAACAGACAGCAGTGCACAGTGGGTTCGCGTCTTGGCTGGGCACGTCGGCTGAGCGACAGGCCACTGGCATCCACCTTCTCTTCTGTGAAATGGACACAAATCTCTTCCTTGCAGCGTAAGGATTAGAATTAATGTCTACAGAACATCGGGGACAGGAGGACCTGCACATAGTCGGTGCTCAAAACACGGGAGACAACGTAACATCGTTTTTGCGATAACATTACATGAACATATGACAGATAATACTTTTAGAAAGGCCTGTTGTGAAATCAAACAAAAACTAAGATAATTCTGAAACATATGGGAATCTCCACTAGAAAAAATGCAGGCAGGACTCCATGGCAAGACAAGTGCAATGTTTGGACTTCTCAGCGCAGGAGGAGCTAAGCACCTCCCCATCTACAGGCGGCTGTGAGCCCTGGTCTGGGGGCACATGTAAGCCTTGGTCTGCCACAGGCAAGCTGTGTGGCCCCAGGCGAGTGATGTCACCTCTCTGATCTTTTAGACTCCTCACCTGCAAAATGGGCTACTACTACTAACCAGCCCTTAAGGCTCCTGTGAAGAATAGCTGAGTTCCTGTTTTTCACAACAATATACTGATGGGATGCCTGGGGGGCTCAGTCAGTTTAGCGGCCAACTTCAGCTCAGGTCATGATCTCACAGTTTGTGAGTTCGAGCCCCGCATCGGAAGCTGGGAGCCTGGAGCCTGCTTTGGATTCTGTGTCTCCCTCTCTCTCTGCCCCTCCCCTCCTCGCACTCAGTCTCTCTCAAAAATAAAAAAAAATTTAAGGGGCACCTGGGTGGTTCAGTTGATTAAGGGTCTGACTTCAGCTCAGGTCATGATCTCACGGTTTGTGGGTTCAAGCCCTGCATCAGGCTCTGTGCTGCCAGCACCTGGAGCCTGCTTTGGATTCGGTTTCCCTCTTTCTGCCCCTCCCTCACTCATATGCACACGCACACTCTCTCTCTCTCTCTCTTTCTCTCAAAAATAAGTAAATGTGGGGCGGTGGCTCAGTCAGTTAAGTGGCCAACTTCAGCTCAGGTCATGATCTCACGGTCTGTGAGTTCGAGCCCCACGTTGGGCTCTGTGCTGACAGCTCAGAGCCTGGAGCCTGCTTCGGATTCTGGGTCTCCCTCTGTCACTGCTCCTCCCCTGCTTGCAGTCTGCCTCTTTCTCGAAAATAAATAAAACATTAAAAAGATTAAAAAAAGAAGAAAAAGAAAAAGAAAAGAAGGTTCTGCTGGGGGGTCGGGGCGCCTGAGTGGCTCAGGCAGTTAACCGCCTGACTCTTGATTTTGCCTCAGATCGTGATCCCACGGTTGTGGGATCGAGCCTTGCATCACGCTCTGCACTGAGCACAGAGCCTGCTTGGGATTCTCTCCCTCCCTCTCTTTCTGCCCCTCCCCTGCTCCTGCTCTCTTCAAAATAAATAAATTAACTTAGAAAAGAAAGAAAATACAAAAAGCTCTGCCCGGGGACACTGGGTCGTGGAATCAGAAACCTGCCACTAGAAGGAACTCAGGGGCTGCTGAACCCCCACACTCGGCTGGCCCCGGGGCGGTCTGTGCAGAGCGCCGCTGGCCCAGGAGCCTAAGCAGGAAGAGGTTCTGCTTAGCCCTTTCATCTTCACCTTCCTTTCTTCTCCCCACGCTCGCAAGGCAGCCCGAGATCCCACCAAGGGCCCGCTGGAAGGGGCGAGGTGCTCGAACACAAAACCAAAAAAACATCTGCTCTGTGGGGGCGGCCCCCCTCCCACGTCCTGTTTGGAAGGGCCCAGAGGAAGGCCTTCTGACAACTAAAGAGACAGCCTACAGACCTGCATTACGTAAAGCGGGTGAAAATGCCGGCTGGCTCGGTGGATTCCAGCCGTGGCGCCCCGTGCCCTGGGCTGTGCCACCTGGGAGGCCGACAGCACAGGAAAACACACGCGGAGATGCTTCCCCTGTATTTGGAGACAAACATCCGGTGGCTTGATCAGGTGTCTAAACTCGAGGAACCCGCTGTTCTCTATCAGAAGAGAGCACACCCTCCCGGATCTGCATCTCAAAAGGGACCCCAGGAGCAGAGGACGCGGAAGACCGCTGCCGAGCACACTGGCGGACGTCAGCCCGGCCACCTTCCTGTTACGACGCTCACTGCCTTTGCCGGTGCTCGGGCTACAACGCTCCGTGGCTTTGAGGGTCTGTCCTCACACGAGTGCTTCCACAGGGCCTGTTAATTTCAGTCCGCCGTGGGCCGGAAGGGAAGATTTTCGGGAGGCATTCATGACGCCGTACCAAGGCCTGCTCTTTGTTGGCCACTTTTTGCTTTAAGTCCTTTGCTCCCCAGATTCCCCCTATGCCTAAACCTCTCTGTGTTTACTTGGAATTCTTAATAAGAACTGTCGCTTGCTGTTCTGGAACTGGAAGGAGTTGGGAGCCGCTGGAGGTTTGGGTGCCTGTTCGGTAACCAACCTCTGATGTCCCAATTCAGCAGAGGGGAGATCAGGGGTTCAGGAAGTGACGGGTGTGCCGAAGTCACCTGACTTTAACAGGCAGACTGGACGGGTGCGAGGGTATTGGGTCCCAAACGCTGTGCTCCTTTATTTTCAAACTGAATATCCCCTGTGTGATGGAGATACAGATGCGACACACAAAACAAGGCCCTGGAGAGACTGGAGAGGAAGGCAAAGGGACGCATCGTCATGTGGAGTCACTCACAGCCACACGCGGGGTGGACAAGGGGAATGTGTGGGAAGCACTGGGCTCTGCCTCGAACACCAAGTGGGGGGACCCTGCCCTCCCGGGGTGGCCACGGTCCAGTCTTCCACAGAAGAGCTACATGAGCTGTTTTTTCAGACTCTTCTTTGTCCGAGACACTATGACTTTTTAAAAATACTTTTTAAAGTTTATTTGCTTTTGAAAGAGAGAGAGAGAGAAAATGCGATCAGGGGAGGGACAGAGAGAGAAGGAGACACAGAATTCGAAGTAGGCTCTGTCGGCACAGAGCCCAACGCGGGGCTCGAACTCACGAACCATGAGATCATGACCTGAGCTAAAGTTGGATGCTTAACCGTCTGAGCCACCCAGGCGCTCCGACATTATGAATTTTAAAGTGACATTCGTCAAAGTGAGAGTTTCTATAAGAAAACATCATTTCACCGCGCACTGCCCACATAAACACTGGCTGTCAGTGGTCGGCCGTCCACCAACCACACTGCACAACCCCCATGTGGGGCCTGAGCGGGGCGGGACAGCAGCTACGAGAGGCAGCCCCGAGAGCCCGTTTTGGCATCTCCGTTTGGGGATGAGCACGACCTAGTAGAGGGGATTTTGTGAGAAGGCAATTAACGCTTTGCCAGAAAAATCCCACTGGTTGTTGTCAGCAAAGGAAGACCCGGAGCTGTTCTCATGAATCGCATGCAAAAGCACGGTGGCCCAGAGCCTCGGTGTACACACACATGCGTGCAGATTCACCCCCCGGACCCACGTCACCGCCCAGGAGCCCTGCTGAGTGCCTCTGGCAAGCCGCCTGTCACTCGCGCCAGGAGCCACCTCAAATCTTGTCTCCTACCCTCTGGCCTCTGCCCATCTGCCCTCAGCTCACCCCTCTACCCCGTGCACGCGGCCTGCTCTCCATTTTAGCACCTGCGGTGTTCTCGGTCCGCGTATTCACAAACATAAAACTGACATACGGAGAGATGAAAACAAGTCAACCTTTTCCAGAAACCCAACGCGCCACACTTTCCCTGGGATGCGCATCATGAATATTCATGCGAGAGTGCTAACTGCAGTGACGGCAAATGAAGACTCTCCCGGGGTGTCAAATCCTGGCAAATACATTAGCAAAGAGCTGCCTTTCCGCCTTATAGATGTATCATTATACATTAGCTTTAATTGGTACTGACCCACTTTATAGAAGCTGCAGCAACAACGGGCTAAATGAATGGCGACGTCATGATTACCGTGGGAGACACGCTCACGGCTGGGGACCACGTGCCGAGCCCTGAAAAGTCTTGACCTCCTCGCTCCCGGCCTCAGCTTATTCCCGGATGTCATTCTCCCCCAACGGCTCCTCAAGTCTGGAAATGGTTCTGGCTCTCCAAGCCGGAAGCAACTTTTCCCTCCTAGGCCTCAACACGTTCTAACTTATTTGGAGGTGCTTGGCCATTACCTTTGATAATGTGCCCAGTGCGGTGTGCACCTCAAGAGTCAAAGACATGCGCTTGTTGGATGAATTAATGAGAGAATCTACTTCTCAGGCCCTAGTGGAAGGGGACCCGATATTACATGGCGCTTGGCCTCCTACAGTCTTAAAAAAAGAAAAAGTGAATAAATTATCTTCCTTGCCTGTTAAAACCCTCTAATGGCTTCCCACATCAAGGAGCAACCCAATGCCTTAGCGTGACCTTATTCCACGTCATAGCTGCTTGGAACTTTAATATCTGAAGGACTTTTTTTTTAATAAGAAAACAATATTTGTGTTTTGTTTAGGGTTAATTTTTATATCTAGATGTCTATTTAATAAATATTTCTAAACATTCAAATACAATGAAGTAAATCAAATCATTTTTGGAGACAGCATGCAAGTGGGGGAGGGGAGCAGAGAGAGAGGGAGAGGGAGAGAGAGAGAGAATCTTAAGCAAGCTCCATGTTCAGCCTGGAGCCCTACACGGGGTTCAATCCCAAAACGCTGTGTTTATGATCCAGGCTGAAACCAAGAGTCAGACGCTCAATCGACCGAGCCACCCAGGTGTTCCTTTAATTTATTTTTAAGTAAGCTCTATGCTCAATGTGAGGCTGAAACTTACAATCCCAAGATCAAGAGTCGCATGCTCTACCAACTGAGCCAGCCAGGCACCCCCAAAATATAATTGTTAAAAAAATAAAGTGCTCTTATACATTTGTGTTAATTCCAAACTCAGTCAAATTCCGCACATTTTAACAAAATTATGCCAATTTTACCACTCAAGTAGTTAAGCTTTAAAATATCTTAAAAACAGACAAATCATACAAATAGTCCCGGCGACTATAAAACCTACGTTTAACCTGTAACACAAGTTGGTCCTACAGATTTTTTTTTTCATGATTTTCATCCTTAGCTTTGACCTTCTCAGAGTTACCAGAACCTGGCAAGACCTAAAAGAAAGAAAAACTGATTTTGGCCAGCGGAAGGCAGGGGTTCCGAGTTACTGACTGAATGACGCTTGGTCAAGACGAGAGGGTCCAAGAGGGAGTCTGCATTTCCCGGGTTAGACACCTGCGTTCACTCAAGCTTCTCTTGCTCAAAAGACAAGTTTATTGTTTTTGTTTGTTGTTTTTTTCTTTTTTAATGTTTATTTATTTTTGAGACAGAGAGAGACAGAGCATGAGTGGGGGAGGGGCAGAGAGAGAGGGAGACACAGAATCTGAAGCAGGCTCCAGGCTCCGAGCTGTCAGCACAGAGCCCGACATGGGGCTCAAACTCACAAACTGTGAGATCATGACCTGAGCCGAAGTCAGCCGCTTAACCAACTGAGCCACCCAGGCGCCCCATGTTTGTTGTTTTTTAAGAGAGAGAGAGAGTGTGTGTGTGCATGAGCGTTGGGGGTGGGGGGAAAGGCCAGAGGGGAGACAGAGAATCCCAAGCGGGCTCTGGGCTCGATCCCATGCCGCTGGGATCATGAGCCGAGCTGAAATCAAGAGTCCGAGACTCAACAGACTGAGTCACCCAGGCACTCTTAGATAGTATTTTTAATTTATCTACTTTTTTTTTTTTTGAATATTTATTTATTTTTTTTGAGACAGAGAGAGACGGAGCATGAGCAGGGGAGGGGCAGAGAAAGCGAGAGGGAGACACGGAATCTGAAACAAGCTCTAGGCTCCAAACTGTCAGCACAGAGCCTGATGCAGGGCTCGAACTCACGGACTGTGAGATCACGACGTGAGATGAAGCTGGACGTTTAACCGACTGAGCCCCCCAGGCGCCTCTTAGATAGTATTTTTAAAGCCTGTGTCTCTCTGCCACATCATGTCTTCAATAGAATTACGAGGGCCACTGGGGACAGCACATCCTGGGAAAAAGGGATTCCCTCCCAGGGCACCCGGCTCTTCCTCCATCTTGCAACCAGTCCTCCCTCGCTCAGGCCCCCTCCCCACCATTTGTGACGGGCTGCTGGCTGGTTTCTCCAATGCTTGCCCCAGTTCCTACTTTTACTGCAACGACGGGGCTAACGTACAACTCCTCGCCACTCTGCTAACGGAGGTGGAGAAAAAGAACACCCATCCTGTGTAAAGAGATGTCTACCTTACAGAACACAGCCACCACTGACACCAACGCGCCCCGAGACAGCAAAATATACAGAAGCATACCCTGTCATTCCCACTGTTCTCCTATTACAGCTACGTTTGGGCACACTTTACGTTAACTTCTCCATGTTCCGTACCATTTTGGACCCATTTCACAGATTCAATGAATTACCAGTCATCGTCATACTCTTCGATGCTTAAATTAGTACAACTTGGCCACAGGACGCCCTTTTAGGTGGTCTCCTGACCTTACAGGGTATCTCTGTTCTTAGTTTTTCATTGACGTTTTCTTCTCTTAAACCGAAGTTATCATCGAACACAGTAAAAAGTTAGTCGGCTGACAGTGAAAAAGGGGAGTCCCCTGTCCCCCTCTTCCTGTTCCCCACGGCCACCACTTACATCTCTTTCCGTGGGATTCGCCGACTGGTTTCTAAACGACACGACTCTGCTACTTTTTGATGTTCAGTTTCGGATGCCTAATGATGAGGCAAGATAAGAATTTTAGTCCCGTACGCCCCTTCTGAGCCTGCGCCTGCACTTGCCCGTCTCCTGGCAGAATTACATCTGGACACCCGGTTTCATCGGTGTTCAGTGTTTGCGTCATCAGCACACTGGGCCACTCGTGAACTTGGACCTGCACTTCTGTTGTCCTAGGAGTTTGTTTATCAGCACATTTCCGGAGCCTACGTGTCCCCTCTTTCTTCTCTTCATCTTCCTCCTCACCATCCACGTTGTCATAAGGACACCTGACACTCGCTTGGGGCTCCCCACCCGCCAGGCACACTTCTAAGCACTGCACATCTATTAACTCACTTACGCCTCACTTAAACAACGCTAAGAGGCTGCTACTCTGATTATCTTCATTTTACACAAAGCAGAGGCTCAGACAGGCAGCGTGTCTGGTCTACGGTAACAAAGCTTTTCCACGGCAGAGCACGAGTCCCACTCCTGCCACCCGGACTTGCAGCCTGTATTCCTAACCAGTAACTGCACTGCTCACTTGAATGCCTCCCGAGCTCAGCTCAAATGTCATCACCTCCGAGAGGCCGGCCCTGATCACCTGCCTAACTTCTCCAGGCGCAATGTCCTCCCCACTGAGTGCCTTACTCTTAACACATCCAGCTTTATCAATGACCTTGTTTTGGTCTTCGCGATCTTTCTTCCTCACCAGAACGCGAGCTCCACGTCACTGAATTCCTGGAGTCCTGACAAGTGCCTGGCACACAGTAGGAACTCAATATATACATCTGCTGGACAAAGAGATGAAAGGCAAGGGTGATGGCGGGCTTCCCGACACCAAGATGCTGGCCATCTACGCGATGTTACCTGCGGCGGGGGGGAGAGAAATTCAAGCGTGGGGGCAGCGTGAAGATACAAAGTACTTAGGGATCTGAAATGCAGGTTCCGCCACTTCAGGGCAATTGACGCGTACAAACCCAATTCCCTGTCACCTTCCTCTGTGTTCATTTTTTAAACGATTTTTAAATAATCTCTGCACCCAAGGTGGGACCCAAACTAACAACCCTGAGATCAACAGGCACACACTCCACCGATGGAGCCAGCCAGGCGCTCCCCCCCACCCCTTGTGTTTTTGGATAAAGAAATGAAAATCATGAGTGGAAATGGTTCCAGGCAGCTGCCCTTCCCATCCGTAAGCTGACAAAAAGGGGCGCCTTGGGGGAATGCTAAGGCTCCTCCCCTCTTTACAGCCAACGCTGTAATACACAGAGCAAGGCCTCCGGCAGGAGGCTGCCACCGGCCACCACGACGTGACTGCCGTCATCACAAGGGCTAAGGGGTGCGTGGAGCAGGTGGTGACTCGCCCTGGCTCCTTCATCCTCCATCAGGGAAGTGGGGAGGTTGTCGCTCTAACTCCACGGCCTGTGACTTCATCTGAGGTCAAAGCCAAGGCAGTTGAAATATGCATCTTCTACGAACTGGAAGGTCCAGATTTTAAAACAAGTCCACGAAGCAAGAGTAAGAAAGTCTGTATTTGAAAAGGCACATGATGGTCAGAAAAAGATGGAAAGAAAGAAACACACAGGAAAAACGGGCCGCTTTCTCATGAACCCTTCCTTGTTACGTCTCTTGAGCCTTTTCGTCTTTTCTCTCGGAGACTTTGGAGAAGTGCTCTGACTTTTACCTGCTGAGTTTGCTGGCAAACCTGATGACTTGTTCCTAGCTCTGATATCATCATTCCCAGAATCCCCCATTCCACCGTGGAGGAGTCCCCTTGCCAACCGAGGGCTCCAGCTGGGCACACTCCTCTGGGTACCCAATTTCCCAGCTCTTCATCCTGGTTGTAGGAGAAAGAAACTACACCCCCCCCAACAAAACACCATCTCCTCCTTTATTGCCCCAGCTCTTGGCTATTTTTCAGGAAAAATGAGCATTAAGAAATGACATCTCATACTTGTGAAACTAACGTAACCATTGTGTGTGTCAACCATTAAAAAAAAAAAAAAAGACAGACATGGCAATGGCTCTTCAGTACAGCCCAGATTTCAGCAATATCCATGCCCCCCCGTTTCTCGTCCTGTCAGGAATTCTACTCTTTTACCTTTGGGGGAGAGGAAAATGACTTATTTTCCCTGCGCCTTCTAGTGGTTGCTCAAGATTCAGAGAGATCTTTCTACCTCCATTTTGTTATCGGTAAAACTGAAGTAACACTAGAGATGACCTCCCATGGCTACTGGGAAGACCGTACGACTCAGTGTGGAGAAGGTGATCAGATTGATTTCTGACACATAGTTGTGTATGTATTAGCACTAGCCGGAACTATTTTAATCAGTAATTAAAAATCATCCATACTTTAGGGGCGCCTGGGTGGCTCAGTCGGTGAAGCGTCAAACTTTGGCTCAGGTCATGATCTTGTGGTCCATGGGTTTGAACCCCGCATCGAGGTCTGGGCTGACAGCTCAGAGCCTGGAGCCTGCTTCAGAATCTGTGTCTCCCTGCCTCTGCCCCACTCATGCTGGCGCTCACTCTCTCTCTCAAAAATAAATAAACTTAAAAAAAAAAAAAAAAAAAAAAGGTCTCGACTTGAAAGAAATGGCCTGGGCTAGACAAAGCCCAACGAGAAATCATCTGGTCACAGTCATCTAAAACACACAGACAAAAATGTCTGATGTACTTTATGTTTCCAATACAACGGGTCAAGGGACTGATTTCTAAGGCTGTCGGGGAAAAACTGAAATGTTGATTTGGGATTAGACTGCTGAACTGATTTTTGTTAATTTGTTCACCATACTGGAGACCCCGGGATGAAAAAGACAAAGGCTCTCTGCCCCTGAGGTGTGCAGTGAGGATGTGGGCGCCCGATGGTCCGTCATCACGCGTCTGACTCTTCCGCTGGGGGGATGTCCTGCTTTTAAGAGCACGACCTCTGGAGGCACCTGGGTGGCTCAGTCGGTTGAGCGTCCGACTTCGACTCAGGTCATGATCTCGTGGTCTGTGAGTTTGAGCCCCGCGTCGGGCTCTGTGCTGACAGCTCAGAGCCTGGAGCCTGCTTCACATTCTGTGTCTCCCTCTCTCTCTGCCCCTCCCCCGCTCATGCTCTGTAGCTATCTCAAAAATAAATAAAAACATTAAAAAAAAAAAAAAGAACATGAACTCTGGAGGCGCCTGGGTGGCTCAGTTGGTTAAGTGTCTGGCTTCAGCTCAGGTCATGGACTCATGGTTTGTGAGTTCGAGCCCCGCATCAGACTCTCTGCTGTCAGATGCACTGAGCCTGCTTTGGATTCTCTGTCCCTCCCCCCCACTCTGCCCCTCTTCCCTCCTTCTCTCTTTCTCTCTCTCAAAAATAAACAAATAGGGGCGCCTGGGTGGCTCAGTCGGTTGAGCGTCCGACTTCGGCTCAGGTCATGATCTTTCGGTCTGTGAGTTCGAGCCCCGCGTCGGGCTCTGTGCTGACAGCTCAGAGCCTGGAGCCTGCTTTGGATTCTGTGTCTCCCTCTCTCTCTGCCCCTCCCCTACTCATGCTCTGTCTCTCTCTGTCTCAAAAATAAATAAACATTAAAAAAAATTAAAAAAAAATTAAAATAAACAAACATTAAATAATCATTAAAAAAATAAACACATGAACTCTGAAAACAGTAGGAGAGGAGGATCTTTTGAAACCAGCACAGCCCTTCTCTGCAAGACCGAGGCACCTGTGAGAACTGGCTATCGGTGTGGCGTCTTCCCTTCTAACTTCGAAATACAACGCGCTGTATTTCCAGAGCGCGTGTCTACAGACAGGGTGAATGTTTTTGTGCCGAGAGAGAGCTCGAAGAAGGGGGCTGGGAAGGAGAGGAGGACGGCTAAGGAGAAAAAAGCCTGCAATCATCGAGCTGAGACATAATTAGGGTTCCGCCGGCAGGAACCAGTTTCCGCCGCATCGGAGCGATGGTCTCTTTCCAGACACGGCCGATGACATGAAAACGCACCGCAACAGAAAATAAGTTATTCCTCCGGGGAATAAAGTCATGAGAGTCACTGAGAGTTCACACAAATCTCAGAGATCTCCCATAAAAGCTTAGTTTCACACTTCGTCCCATGTGGAAACTACAGCCTGTGCCGCATGAAAAACGAGTTTTATGAGCGTACTTCTGATTTTTAAGAAGGCTATTTGGCTTCATAACAGGGCAGCTTCCTGAAGGCACCAGTGATGTCGTTTTTTACAGACTGCACCCATCGGCCTGGCTGCATACTCTTCAGGGCCGCGTTAAAATCCGGAGAAACGTTATGCGTGTGACGAACCTTGACAAAAGCGATCGGGAGAAACGACAGGGGCAAGAATTTCCCAGTCAAAGAGATCGTTTTAGACATGTTGTAAAAGCGAGTCGGACTTTTTTCACCCCGGGCATGATAACGAAGGCTCGGGGGAGAAGCAGACGACACGGCCTTGCCTGTTCCTAGCGCCGCCCATCCCCTACATGCTGACTTGCCAAGCTTTTCCTATGCCCCGGGGGGTGGTGGGCTCTCGAAGGTCTTAGCGTGACCATCCACTAACTCCCAACAGCACTTTCCCTTTTATTTCTATTTCTTTGGGCAATATCTCACAGGGTCCCAAGGGGACACCGTGGAGCCCCACAGTGCGGGTCCCAGTGCTGGCTCCTTCGCTGACTCACTAGGTGCCCTTGGGCAACTCACTCCGGTTCTCCTGGGCACAGCACCCACAGAAGACGATGAAATGAGTCCACACGCATGGAGGTGCTTAAACCAGAACCCGCCACTTAGCAACGACTGTCTGCTGTTGGCGTTTTCACTGGCTGAGCAGACATGGGATTTCACAAACTGAAAAAGTCAACACTTGGTTTTGAAGATCTTGGGTCACTGACAGACCCCAGGATCAGCAGAAGTCAACAAAGCTGCCCACCGGCACGCACATGGCCGTGGCTGGTTCCCGCCCCCTTGCTCAGCTCCCGTGCTCTCGCCTCTTGCCCTGGGCTTGCTCTGGCCTGCTTGGGTTTTACCTCCGCTGGAACGTGGTTCGACAACCCTGCACCTGGCCACCCCACCTCCAGATGCACCCACCCCGAGCGCTGTTCGCGGTCAGCCGCACCGGGATTTCTCTCGCCTTCCACCCTGGACAAGAACGTGCAATGAGCTTGCTCCGGCCCGGCTCCCTCAACTCCCCTGACGTATGACATGTGTTGTGTGACAAAGACATGATGCTACTTCCTCAGAGGATGAGCTTCTTCTCTAAGGTGGGCACGGCTGGTTTCGAAAGTGGCTTTGAGCTTTCCCTGTTGCCGAGACGTAGAAGTCTCAACTCTGGCTACAAGAGGTGGCCCAGGGATAAGGGCAAGGGCCCTGGAGTCAGACTGCCAGAATTCACACCCTGTTTGTGGGACCGGGGGTGACTTACTCACCTCCTTTCAAGCCCCAGTTACCTCGCCGAAACATGAGAACTGCATGGGGCGCCTGGGTGGCTCAGTCAGTTAAGCGGCCAACTTCGGCTCAGGTCATGATCTCACGGTTTGTGAGTTCGAGCCCGACGTCGGGCTCCGTGCTGACAGCTCAGCACAGCTGACAGCTCCCTCTCTCTCTGCCTCTCCTTCATTCGCGCTCTGTCTCTATCTCAGAAATAAATAAACATTAAAAAAAAAAGAGAGAGAATGACAGCAGTGTCTCTGTGCCCGCTGGTAAGAACTGGGCCGGTACACAGGACAGGCTTTCCACAGAGCCTGGCAGAGAACAGAGGGGACGTCACATGCCCTGGGAGTATGAGGTCTTTCTTCCTTGCCCAGAATAGAGGTGGGTGGACTCTTTTCCCTTCCTCCATCTTTGTCCCCTCTTCAACTACAGGGTCTCTGGACACGAGCATCATTAGGCTGGAAACCCTGATTCGTGGGCTGCCTCTTCTCAGCATGTTTACAATAAGTCATGTCCAGCACAAGCAAGGCCATAGAAATGCCACACGGCGATGAAGAGGAGGCCGTCCCGTGGCTTAGTGACAAGACTAAAGGTTTACGATTACGTATCTGTTGAAGGCTGAAATCAGGAACAGCGCTGGCCCTAGTAAACCACATCCATCGGTCCCCAGGCCAGCGGCAACGGAAGTAAGGAAAGACCCGTCACTCTGCCCAAACCCTCCCATGGAAATGGGATGGATGATGCATGTACAAGTCGGACTCCCAAACCACCAGGTGCTTCGATTCTGTTCTGCCTGTACTGCCTGTGGCCAGTCAGGATGGGAATCTGTCGGAGCCGTTATTGCAGAGACGTCAGACGACTGTGTCCTGATGGCCCCAACGTGAGAAGCAAGCACTGTGGCATTGGCTTGGCCCCTCCTGTCCTTCCCGCCCGGCCTCCCCCACTTCCAAGACACGTTATCAAACCTAACGCAGGGGCTTCTATTTGGGTCACTTCTTTGTGTGTGACTCCCGTGGGAGACTTGATGAGCTGCTTTCTGGCCTGTTTTCCAGAATCCTACCCAGGAGAGGGGAGGCCAGGAAGATGCCCCGCCCGCCATCTTTAACATGTGGTAGGAAGTAGGCTTTGCCCATAAAAAGCAAGAATAGAAACACAGCAACAAAGGACCACCATCTCAAGGCCCTTTTGCCATTTGCTTCCCTTTTAGAGCTGGGCAGTGGCATTTCTTCCGAGATCTGACTCTCTGTGCAAAATCAAGGAAAAGTTGTGAATTTCGGGGTCTCATTTTCCTAGGCCCTCCACTCACTGGCCCCAACTCTCTAATCTCGTTTTAAAAAGCACCCCTTGCCCCAGTTAGCTCCTCTCCTCTGGGACCTTACAGGCGGTGTTTTCACTACTCTGACCCTCAAATCTCCCGCGGCTCCCGCGCTTCTGCCTCTGTTCCAGCCTCTACCTGCCCCTTTCATGGACCTCTTTCAGCTGTTTTTAGTTCCAGCAGAGTCTGGACTTGGCTTTTATGCTCCTCTCCTACACTTACAAGTCCGGAGTATACCATCGGTACAACCTTTCTGACTGAGTTTAAAATGCCCATGCTGACCTTTAGAGAACGTCCTCACTGAGTCATAAAATGGTAAAATTTCAAGTCTGGAAAGGACCTCAGATATTCTGTGCCCACCTCCTCTCCGACAGAGGACCACGTCGATGCCGGGGGAGATGACCTGTCCCTGGTCACATACTCAGCAGGAGTCCAGGCAGGGGTGAAAGTCTGGCACCCAGGTCTGGGTATCCCCCACCCCCTCTAATGTCTTGTCAGTGGCTTCATGGGTCAAGGAAGTGGGAAGCCAGGTGATTGAGACCTCCCTCACTTCACGGGTCCTGAGCAAGAAAAGCTGTTTAAAACTTATTCTCAGAAATGTCCTCAGTCTTCCGATATCCTGTCTACCCCAACGAGTTGCGTCGTTACTTTTCAGAAGGCGACGATGAAAGAGTGAAGCTCTTTCCCAAACTCCAGGTAGGTAACAGTGCTTCCTAGGTCGTTCTGACGGAATCCGAGCATCCCCCAGCCGTGATCGGCACACACAGAGGCAGCTTCGTGAATATACAGGGATGAAAGGTCTAAACCCTTCTCTTAAACTGTTACTCTAATATCCAGGTAGAAGTTGGGTCCTGAGGGGACAATGAAGGTGAGCATTCTTAATTCTAAGTTCTCACATCACTGAGTAACTTTACTGCCCCGTCCCCTCCTCCACTGTGTTTCATTTGTGGCCAGCACTAAATCCAAATGGTCCATTTTGCAAATCAACCCCGGCCCAGAGACATAAAGGTCGACCTTGAAGAAGCAAACTCGGTCCTGCGTGCCAGAGGGGTTGCGGTATTTGCAATCCGATTATTACAACCCTTAGCCTACCTCCCGTTTTCCAGCGTGGGCCTCCCATTTCCTCCCTTGCCTTGTTTTGCTCCGTAAGGAGAATGCACTTTATCCAAAGACAAACCCAACGACCCTTTGCGAGTCCTGTGAGCGATATGCCATCCGCAGATTTCCGCAGGGGATAATCTGTGTGTCGCAGCCCCCAAAAGGATGTGTTTTCCACTTGCCTAAATGAGGAAGAAGGAACAGATATTCAGCAAACCTCTGGGGAGCCACCAGGAAACCTCTGGAACGGGCATTATCATCAGAGCCCAAGCAACCTGCACAGGTGGCATGTGTAAATTTCGGACTGTTTCGGAGGCGCGATTTTCAAGTTTTGGCCGTCCCTGAGAAATGCTTTATGGGACTACGGTTTTCTGAAAAGTCAAAATTCAGCAAGGCAAACCCCAAATGGAAATTATATGACGGTCTTCATCTTCTAGAAGTGGGGTCTACCTCAGCTGGCTATCGAATAGGAACTAGACACGCAGACACGCAGGCCACGGGATCAAAGATGAGGAGAAAAGCCGACCGGTGCTATCACGCCTGCCTTGTTCTGCCGGACTCCAGAAAATCCAGTTGAACTACTTCTAAGGTGCTAAAGCAAACTGTTGTAATGTCATCGCACGGAGTGCTGTCGAGGCTTTATAGCTCGACCCGTAGTCTCTGGCCATCATTCTGCATTCTTACATAAATGTGTTTCCCGCCACCCCCAAGCCCCATTCTCCCAGGCTTTTCAATAACAAACAGCCAGGCCTGTTCCACAGAGCACAGGAAAAACATGATAAACCAAGTCGCACAGCCTCGGCTGTAACCATATTCTTACCCAAGATTTCTACAGCTTCGTATAAACAAAACGCGAGCTATTAACCACTTGCAGAACAACAACCAAAAAGTGCACCGGGTTTCCTGCAATTAAGCTGCAATGTTTTACAGTGTCATTTTATTTAGAACTGAAAAAGAGTAAATAAATACATATATAAAAAGGCCAGCAGACCCCTCCCGCCACAGGCTTATTCTGCAAATTAACTTTGCGGTAATAAAAGCTGTGCCGGCTGGACTCCTTCCCCGGTGGCTCTGTGGCACAGGCGGCCCAAGCAGGTATATGGCCGGGAAAAAAACAAAGTAGGGCATTTTCCACCTTTGGCCAGGGATGTTAATTGAACTTTGGCAAATGTTTAAAGATTTCTCTTTCCACGTACAAGAAAGAATTAAAAACAGTTGAGCTAGGGACGATGAACATGTGTTACTGACTTACACTCGCAACCACAATGAAAAACATTCACAATTAAAGCGATTCTGCTTCCCCGCTCGTTAGATCTGCAATCTTGGGTTAAAAATATAGATGCGGAGGCTCCTTATTGTCTTTGGGGCTTTCTTCTCATGGCTGCTTGTAAAAAAGGTAGTTTATGCTGCAGTTTTCTTCCCGTTGGAAGAACAATATCAGGAAACAGATCTGCGTGGAAAGATAGGGGATGACAACAGACGGCACCTATGCAATCGAGGCTCGTTTTATGAAGCTATGAAACAGTAGTCAAGAAGTGTTTTATATCTGGGAGTTAAATACACTTTACAGCTGTGTAAAAAACCAGAGCCATTTTGGGCCGAACATAAACATTCCAATGTCTACAAGGTTTACTTCTTTCTGTTGAGCAAGCCGGGCAGGCTTCTATCAGCTGGGAGGGATTTGTGTGCTACACACAACGGCGCTGACAAGCCTTCCACGCCAAGTCGTTTCCCCTTCGACGGGCAGAAATTTCGTCAAGAAAATCAAACGTACTTCCATACGTGCACCGTGGCTCTTGAAATCACCTTTGAACCGATACACCAGCAGCCTCTGGCCTCGCGCCCTCCAACCCATCCTCCTCCTCTGCTGGAGAAGCATTCTCTGAAATCACCGCGATCCATAATATCATTCTTCTCTGATCGCATTACCTACCTCTCGTGTGAAAAATGTCTCCCCGCCGCCAACTCTATTAACCACAAATTCCCTAGCCTAGCATTTAAGGCTGTTATATCTGTGTGTCCGCTTTGTGAATCCGATACGACCACCAAACTGGTGCATCAGTGGTGACAGGTCCCCACACCATCTCCATGCTACCTGGGCAAGGTTTTGGGGCTTAGAGTCCACAACACAACACCCGCTCCATCATATATGTAACCCTTATCTGCCCTCATCCTCAAAGGCCTCTCCCAAAAGCTACTGTTCCCCTAACTAAATAGTAATTGAATTGTTCCCAAGTAGAAGTGACTGCCCCTTTCTTTGACGACTCCAACACTTAAGTTTAGGCTCTTAGGTTCAGGGTCTTAGAGGAGCTTTAGTCGTACACTCGTCTTCATCTGCAACTAGATTCTCCTTCCCCCAGAGGCCAGTGATTCTTGTATTCATCTTTCATCCCCTCCTGCAGCACGCAGCACTGGGTCTTTCAGGTAATAGCCATTAGACCCGGCTCCTTGGGTGTTGATCTTCTAGAAAGCTGGTGGAACAGTTTTTGGTTCTTGTCTGATATGCGGCTAAGGCAGATGCAGATACTTTGAGGCAACTGTCGTGTGGACTAGAAACCATCATACTCACTTTCACCAGTATAAGGTGTAATTTGGTTAAACAGATTCGCCAGGCGTGGATTCTAACTGGAAAGACAGTCGTCATTAGTCTCGTTTCTTGGTCAGGCCAGGAGGGAATTAATTGTTACCCACTGATTAACACTGCTTTGGAAGAATTTTAAGACACAGAGCCAATGCGCTTTGTCAAGTTCAGCACACCTTGCCTGCTAATAGTCTCAGGTCGCTGCCGGAGGAGTCCAGCCCCGCCTTGGAACGTGCCCATGAGCTCCAGCTAGGCTGTGGTCCCCATTTCCACACCACGGAACCCACTCGGGTAAAGGTGATGGGAAAACCTCCGGGGAGAGAAGACCAGAGGGCGGAAACCTGTTATCCTCTTAGCAGAACATGAGGCTTTTTCTGAGGTTTTGAGAAGTAAGTCTGGATGCTTTTCTTTCGAAGTGGTATTGGTTCAGCACGCTTCTCCCTTCCTTTGCCGCCCCCCTCAGGAACGAAAACCAGAAGTGCTGAGGGAGGTAAGATGTTATTCCTGGCCTCAACAAGAACGGGAAGTACCATAAATCTCTCAAGAAAGCAGAGGCTCATGGGATTTCCAGAACCAATTCGCCAATTTATGAGAATCAGATCGTTCACACAGACATCCGAGCCTTAGGTCCTTATGGAAAACATTAGCATGTGGGAACATTCCTGTCACTTCGGAAAAGGCTATTCTTTCAAGGTCCCCCACTTCTGAGAATATACCTGACGTCTAGGGAAAAACATCAAAGGAGCGCGGGTTGAGTTAGGCCAGTCAGCAAACCTTGAATTTTAGAACGACCTCTCTGGGAAAACTGCTCGTGGTTTGCTGGGCAACGACAAATAGGAGAGACGGTGTGGCAGGACGTGGGTTTTGCACCTGGGCAGGAATGTTACTCAGAGAGCCTTCAAGTCATCAAGACTGGCCTTGGCAAGTATGAAAGAGCAGTGGTTCGCCAACAACATCCGTGGCCTGACGCTGGGCCAGCGGGGCTGGCATCACCGGCGAACTGCCAAAATCTCCCGATTCCTGGCTCCACCCTTTCAATCTGACTGAATCTCGAGCGGATTCCAAGGAATCCATGTTTGTCAAGATGCTCCCAGGTCGCTGGCAAAAAATTTTGGGAACTACCGAAACACAGTATCTCCCGGCAGACGTAGTCGATGATTGAAGACCACGTCTTGCTTCTAAAGAGAGTCCTGGGGTGTATATTGTCCCCGCAAACCCGTGCCTGCCCCGCCATACCCAGGAAATGGGACTGCCACCCACTCAGCTGCTCCAGCGAAGAACTCAGGGCTCACTCCTGCCTTTCCCTGTCCATCGACTCCTGTAACTCCTGTAAGGTTCCCCCTCAAGCACCCTAAGCCCTCCACACCTCCACCCTATGCTCTGGGCCTGATACCGCCACCTCTCCTGGAAGGCTGCGGTAGATACCAACCGCCCTCTAGCCAGGCTTAGCCCTGTCCCCCAGAACCATTGGAATCATCGTTTAAAAACGTAAAGCAAACCGTGACAATTCTGTTTAAAATCCTCCAGTGACTTCCTATTACACTGCGAAAACAGGGCAAACTCTTGCCAACTGGGCATTTTCCCCTCTCGCTGCCCATCTGAACCAGCCGGCTCACACCTTTTTCTTTTTCATCTAAGATGCACTGCTTTTTTTTTTTTATATTTATTTTTTATCATTTGTAGCTCTGTAAATTGACATCCAAGTTACTTAGCATAGAGTGCAATAATGATTTCAGAAGAAGAATCCAGTGACTCATCCCCTACATATAACACCCAGTGCTCATCCCAACAAGTGCCCTCCTTAATGCCCCTTGCCCATTTAGCCCATCCCCCCTCCCACAACCCCTCCAGCAATCCTCAGTTTGTTCTCTGTATGTAAGAGTCTTTTCTGTTTTGTCCCCCTCCTTGTTTTTATATTATTTTTGTTTCCCTTCCTTTATGTTCACCTGTGTTATACCTTAAATTCCACGAGTGAAGTCATATATTTGTCTTTCTCTAAGTTCGCTTAGCGTGATACCCTCTAGTTCCATCCACGTGGTTGCACACGGCAAGATTCCATTCTTTTTGACTGCCCAGTAATGCCCGTTGTATAAAGACACCACATCTTCTTCATCCATTCATCCGTCGATGGACGTCTTCCCATGTCCATACTTTGGGTATTGTCGGCAGCGCTGCTCTGAACATTGGGGTGCACGTGTCCCTTCGAAAGAACACCTGTATCCTTTGAATAAATACTCAGGGCTCCAATTGCTGGGTCGTAGGGTAGTTCTACTTTTTATTTTTTCCGGAAGCTCCCTACGGTTTTCCAGAACGGCTGCACCCGTTTGCATTCCCACCAGCAGCGCAAAAGGGCTCCTCTTTCTCCACATCCTCGCCCACCTAAGAGGTATTGATTCTTAAAACTCAGAGTGAAGATCGTTGCCTCCAAGAAGTTCCCCAGGACTCTTCACTTCAAGGCTGGGCTAGCGTCCCTTCTTTACATGTACACGCCAAGCTCGTCTCGACCGCGGAACTTAGCATCCTGCGTGGGTATTGTCCTCTCTCTCTCTTCCCCACGTGCCTCCGGGCCGCTTGAGGATGTGGTTTATGGGTTTTATCTTGGCACATACGTTTGGCACGTGGTAGGCACTCAGATGTTTTTTCTGTGTATGACCAAGAATACCTCTCCCAATTATCCCTGGAAAACTAGTCATCCTAGAGGAAGGGCGTGGACTGAATATTAAGGGCACACAGACGCATCCCATCTCCATGAGTCACAGAGGAGAGCCACCGGAAGGGTGCTTGGGGGTTAAGATCCAGGTGCCTAAGCGGACTAAAAGTGCGCCCTTGGGCCGGCTACTTAATATCTCTGACTTTCGGTTTTCATTCAGATATAAAACGAGGCTGTGCAAAACGTGCTTAGCGAAGGGCACGGCACATGCTAGGTGTCCCCACACGGTGACTAATGTTGTTATTCCTCCAGTGGGGCACACCACAGGCGACCTCTCATGTCCTTTACCAAGCTGTGGCTGGGGTCAGAAGAGGGTCTTTCTTCGACTTGTTTTGATAACTATTTTATTCCATAAGTCAGATCTCCTGATTTGGTTTCCTCCTTAGGTGATCTCTGTTTTAGCATCATTTCTGGGGTGCCGGGCTGACTTAGTAGGGCATGTAAGTCTTGACCTTGGGGTCGTGAGTTTGGGCCCCATGTTGAATGTAGAGTTTACTTAAAACACACACACACAGAGACACACACACAAACACACACACACAGACACACGCACACACACCACATCATCATTTCTGAAAAGAAGAGTCTACCTGCAGTAGAATTCAGTCATCTGTTTCCACTCTACTCAGAAGAGAATCTGACAGGGGACTCAGGACGCACCTTAACCCTTGTGCCCTTCTCCCCCCGCAGCCCGCATATTTCCGCCGTCCAAGTCATGAACCGCCCAAACCTTGTCATCACGACCGCCCAAACCTTGCTGACAAGTACCTAAAGTGGAAGGAACACTGGATTAGAAGTCTGAACCCTTTTTCTCCCTCTCTGGGTAAGTTTGGCCAACCCAGTTTCTCAAAATGCCAAGCATTAAACTGCTTTTATCTCACGAATTAACAATTAGCTTTGGCACGCAAGAAAGTAAAAGACACAGCTGGATCATTCTCCAAAAGAAACTGTGATGATAAAATCCCAGATAGCGTAACTAGGGTTAAAATGCGAGGGGATGGCAAGCGTGTGTAGATGCCAATAAAGCAGAAATCGCAAGCTGGGTGTCTTTCCTTGCTTGCTGGGGGTCAGTGGGAGAGTTTCCATTACTCTTCCCGGACGGAGGTGCGTGCGCTGGTGCAGACGGCAGGTTTCCACAATGGGCGCTCTGTACTTGAAAGCCCTTAAAGACTCGAGGCAGTCTTTCCTACTGCTGCTTTGTAGCTTGGAAATCCCAGCGAGTGATGACTTTATGGGTTTGTACGGTCTAGACAAGCGGGTTACTCTTTGGTGAAACAGCTCCTTGGGGAGGTTACCGTAAAAATTCCCATACTACTAATTACCATTCCGAAGGGCAGGCTACCGAGAGGGCGCTGGGCTTTGGCAGAGGCTGAGGTTGGAAAGCCAGGACTCCCGACTTTATCACCGACTGCGTTTATTTTCTTCCTTGTCAAAACAAGGACAGGAAAGGGGGACAAGAGCCCTAGTGAGAAAAATCAACTCTAGGTAACTTGGAGGACAAAAAAACAAAACAAACAAAAAAACCCCCCAAAACAAAGGCTGCCCCATAGCTGTGCCTGAGGAAGAAGAGTTTTCTCGGAGAAATAGGGGACTGCTGGCCCCCTCTCTGTTCTATTTTCTACGTAAGTTATTTCAGCTTTTCTCTGCATCCTTAGATCTTTAGAAGAGTGTGCATAAAGATACAGCGGTCTGAACTGGGTATGGGTGTCAAATGCTTCCCCAAATAGCAGAGGCGTGGCGCTAAAACCCCGAGGGACTCACGACTAGTTTACACCTCAGGTTTTACGGGACCGATAGAGGTAGGTGGCTGTTACGTGGTCCTGAGATACTTGAGAGAAATCATTTTCACCTACCCCAGGACCGAGCCAAAACACCTGTCCGGTAAGCCATGGACTCTGCTTAGCTAACTCTTTGGGAGGCAAAATGGGTTTCCGTGAAAGGGAATCAAGGCCTGGGCTCCCGGGTGTCACATTCAAATGCAGAACAAGTTCTGGTACATCGTCTTCTCCAGAAGCCCTTCCAGACCAGGCCTGCCCCACACAGGGGCCTTCTCTGCCCTCTGGGCCCCTCCCTGCTCTCTTATTATCTTGCCCTGATACAGTTTTCTCACCGGCATCTTATTTGTTCTGCTAGTTTCTTTGCCTTCTCATTGAGTTGCTTAGAGTATAGACTGCACCTTTTTCCAATAGTATTTCATTCTGATGGACCCAATGACCATCGTGCCTGCCAAGTTACTCCCTAGAATGGATAATTGCTTGGACAAAGGAGAAATCTCTACACAACCCCCCAAAAGGCAAACAGAGTGGGGCGCCTGGGTGGCTCAATCAGTTGGGCATCTGACTTGGGCTCAGGTCATGATCTCATGTTTCCCAAGTTGGAGCCTGCAGCCTGCTTCAGATTCTGTGTCTCCCTCTCTCTCTGCCCCTCCCCTGCTCACACACACACTCGGTCTCTCACTCAAAAAGAAAATAAAAGAAAAAAAAGGTAAATAGAGAAAAAGAATTTCTCTTCCTCTTTGTGGTTAAGTTCTAGTAAAAAAACTTGTGTTTGTTCTGGGGATGGGAGTGAGTCTAGGAATGCTCTGCGATCTGGAAGCCCAGAAGGAATGACACAGCTACGGTCTGATGAGGTCTTGGGAATGGAGAACCCCAAATCTAACACAACTGGCTATGAAAGCACACAGTATTTTGTAGAGGCTGGAGTGTGATGGAGAGGGAAAGCACGACGGTGGGAACAGTGCTTTGTTTTGACCCCGATTGAGTACATGACCTTGAGTCTGACACTACCCTTGTACGAGCCTGTATCACTGTCATTCAAATTGTCTGGCCATGATTTAGGTAAAAATAATATTTTACATCACAATGCAGAAACCAACACGCACGAGCATAAAACTAAGTTTCCCCAGACAATGCTTATAGTTACTGAGTGTGAACTTCACACTCCCTCATTTTCTCTTTCTTTGTTTTTTTTTTTTTTTAATGCTGGTCATAACTTACAATTACAAAACAACCAAAATGATCTCTACCTACCTCTGAGGCTATTTTATGCCAGGCCGTTTCCTCTTTTGCTCTCCTCCATTGGGAGGAGTTTGGAGCAATAACATACCTCCTAATTTCAGGGGTGTTAATGAACGACGACTTCCATAATAAAGCCACTGCGCACCGACCTGCCACTCTCTTTCAAGAACTCTCTCCATGGGGCGAAGCGGGGGACGGGGCTGCTCTAGCGTCCCTGACCATCGTTTTATTTTATTTTCCTTCTTTTTAAAAGTTTATTTTTTGAGGCACCAGGGTAGCCTCGTTGGTTGGGCATCCGACTTTGGCTCAGGTCATGATCTCGTGGTTCGAGCCCCCCAGCGAGCTCTGCGCTGATCGCTCAGAGCCTGGAGCCTGCTTCACATTCTGTGTCTCTCTCTCTCTACCCATTTGTGCTCTCTCTCAAAAATAAATACACATTAAAAAAAAAAAAGTTTATGTTTTAAAGTAGTCTCTACCCCTGACACGGGGCTCGAATTCACAACCCTGAGATCAAGAGTCACGTGATCCTCCGACAGAGCCAGCCAGGCGCCCCCCCCGACCAGGATTTTAAAGGAAGCAAGTGGTATACCTCAGCCCCTTCCGCCCAAGCCATAGAATCTCTGTCCTTTCTCATCAACAAGCATCAAGATGGCTTGAGGTCTCCCCCGTTTTCAAACATTTATTTTTACCAATTCATCTTTGTTAGTCTTCCATTCTTTTGAATATTCCAAAGGCATTTGTACTGAACGAGAAAGACCACGGAAGACGACCATGTTACAGCTAACGCCGCTGCATTGTCACCGACTGAGTGGAGGCCACTCAGAGTACTTCAGAGACAAGCACGTTGTTTTCTTCTGGATCCTATTTTCACTGCCCTCGATCCCCTTCGCCAAGCCAGAAGATAAGGCCAATCTTTGAGAACCCGACTGGCCCCCGTGTGTTTGCCGTAACTTCACCATCTCTTTCTTGAGATTCCAAGGGACCAGACTACCTGACGTTTGCCATTCAGTTAGCATCAAGGGCATGGGTCATGGTCCCAGGATGCAGCCGAGTGAACTGACCCACATGGGGATTAAGCCCAAGACCTCAGCAACACCAGGGCTAACTTCAAGCCACAGAATCCAAGGAGGCCAGCATCATGCCCCCAAGGGAAGACGGTTTACTACCAGACGGTGAAGAACTGGTATGCAGAACGGATTCCGTTTCTTACCTTTCTCTGTCCATGAGAAGAACCGAAGACAACTATTAATTGAGCACCTGAGTAACTACACGGTTTATTACGTTCATAAATTCAGGCCCCTCAGAACACTTTCTAGACAAGAAGCTGACATCGTTCTGAAGGAGCCGTGAACTGCCATCTTCGGGAAGATGACAAAAGAGGCCAAACGGTCCGAGAAAATACCCACTCCCTTTTCAGTCCTGTCATCCTTCCAAAATATACAATTATATAATAGAAAATACAAAGTGAACAGAAATTCTGGGAGGCTGTGAGCTGCTATTTTTAAGAGGCACCGCGACCGTGGACATGAAGCTCCTGGCAAGTTTATATACGGCATAATTCATTTTCCACTTTGGCCCCCTTGCTGGACAGAACTAAGGGGACGATGCCCCTCCATCTGCCAAACTGATAGCTTTAGCTCAAGGGCTCCCACGTGGCAAAGGACAAGCTTTCTAGGCCTGGCAAAGCTTCCTCTTCTCATGATGCCAGGAAACAGATCTTTGTTGAGAAGCAGAAAAGGGAGGGAAAAAAAAAAAAAAGAAATCCTTTCTGTGGAATATTTATTACTGATTCATTTTCGGAAACACGGCCCTATGGATTACTTACAAAACGCGTTAACTGGATTCTGTTAAACTTTTAGTTTGCTCTGGACTTGCCAAGGGCCACGTATCAATTAGCAGCGGTGTCCGTTTGCTTCTGTAACGCACACTTCCTACATAGCGATCCCAGAACCACTGATTTATTTTTGAAAACATTTTTAAAATCCCAATTTTTAGATCTGCAGTTACTTCATAATTTGATGGTTTTAGTTTCCAAAAGGAAACCATTCATCTCCCAGGGGAACCCCCTCCCCCCCCCCAAAACCCCCAAACCCTTCTAGGCTGTGGTCCGTTGTCCACAGGTGGTGCTTGTCACACATCTAGCTTGTCGCAACCAACTCCAGGCCCCTTGGGCAGGTCACTCATAACCGAGGTGCAACATTTTAATTTTATGCTTTTGAAAGTTAATGATTTGTCAAGTTTTGTTAGTCTTAGGAAAATAATTTCCTTTGGGTGCAACGTGGCATATTCTAAGTTACACGCACATATATTACTGAAACCGATGGCTTGAATCGAACAATTTTTTTCAAAGACTATTCCTTTTTAATGGCCGTGAAATACTGTTCACAGCATCGGAGCGTTCTGCCAAAATTAACTTTATCGAGTTGAATTTTTGGGAGACTTTCGGCACAATAATGGCCTAGAGCCTTATGTCATTGAAGAAAGTAGCCATCTAAGGGGGGTCAGGGGGCCTGTTCAAGACACGGGATCATAACTGTGTCCCCAAAACATCATCCAAAATTGAGTGACCGGCACTGGTCCTTGGCATTATTAGTGCGCCCGAGTTTGCCTAAATAACACCACGGGCTTCTACTCGGTGGACGGAGACCAGAAAACAGCAGCCAGTGGAAAAGCATGTTGAGGTCCTTTCCACCCCTGAGTTTAAGACTCTATGCAACTGTTTTCCAGTCAAGCTTTGCGACTGAAATCTTAATGATGCAGTTACATAGCCTACAGAGAGAGCCTGAAATATCTCACGCAGAAAGCACCTTTTTTGCGATTTGCTACGAGAGAAATCTCCTTCACACGTTTTTTTCTTATTATTTGGTATTCCCTGTTATTATGGTAATTCTGAAAAAAAAAATGTATCTATTTAGAAACTAAAAACTCCCCCAGACCCAGGTTGTAAAGAGACATCTTAGCTAGTAGACAATGGCAGGCACCGTCTAGCTACTCTATTTTAGTCAAAATTATTTGACAAGAGGAAAAGCAGTTTCTTTCAGACTGAGTTGTTCTCGGGCCTGGAACCATCTGGAACACCTTGGCTGCCCTGCTTGCCTTCAGGGGAAAAAATAATAACTGGGCACCTACGTAGAGACATAGTGCATCATGGCGGTGTTAAATCTCACATTCCTACACAGCTGTCCCCCAACCAACTTTACTTTCTCAGGGATAATTTGTTTTGTTTTATTTTAATCGTTACTTGCTGGATACCATCATGACCTGAGCCAAAATCGAGAGCTGGACTCTTAACCAACTGAGTCACCCAGGTACCCCTCTCAGGGATGATATTTTTAAATTTATTTATTTAAATTCGAGTTAGCTAACATTCCATGTAGTATTGGCTTCGGGGGAGTAGAACCCAGTGATTCGTCGCTTACAAAGACTAGTCATCCCAACAAGTGCCCATCCTGATTCCCATCACCCATCTAGTCTCTCCTCTCCGGCAACCCTCAGTTTGTTTGTTTTTTTGATGTGTGTTTCCATACCAAAGAGAGCCTGAACTGGTTAGATTTAAACAAAACCAAAACCAAAACCAAAACAACTTACTCAACCCGGGGGAGTATGAAACACATCTGTGACCCGATAAGATCAAGCCAGCTCGTGGCTGATCCGATGAATATAAATTAACACCAGCAACCAGTTTCCCGAGGAGGAACCAAGTAAGCGTGGCGGCAAGGTGCTGGAAACCTTTCCATCCCCGGTGCTGGAGAGGCTCGAGCAGCCTTAAGTGTCTCCCTTCCTGTCAAATACCACTCCCTTCTTAGTGACTTTCCATTAAGTATGGCCCAAAGTCCCAGGACCAGGGCCGGGAGATTCTGTACCTTGACTGTCTTTTTAGCGGGGACGAAGTATCTGGAAGCTTTCTCATTTTTCTACAGATTCTGCCTTTAACGTTGTGCGCAGCTAGCTGGGCCTGGGCATCATTTTATTCTGAAAACTAGACCCACATGGAAAAGATATTAAAATAAGCTTGCTGCCGTGATACCCACGAAGATGAAAGGGGCTCTCTGATTTTAATATGCTGTGTTTGAGACGGGAGGGGAAAAGAGAACCGTTCTTTGGAGACACGGGCATTTGGCCAGGCTACAAATTCATCGGGTGTTAAATCCCCATCACCTTTCAGGGTAGGGGTGTACGGGAGCACCTCGTGTCTGCTTGTTTATTCGTGTTTCCAGTGGAATCGGCACCGTTCCCCAAGCTTACAATACGTTCTCTTTAGCGTTCATATTTCGGTTCTGGTACTTGCTTCCAAAAGAAAATTACTGAGAAGTGTGCACTGATGGGAGCTGGCATCCGAGTGATCTCCGGATCTTGGCTTCAAGAGATGGCATTCTTTTTTGGGGTTGGGGGGAGGAGTGTGTGAACAGCAGAGTCTTAATGTGTGCCCTTTAAAACAACCTTATCTTGTGATCTTTCCTGATGTATTTTTGGCCAGTGCAGAGACCCCTGCTGGGACGAAGAAAAAGCAACACTGACAGAGAGCCAAAGCCTTGCCACGAACTGTTGCTAGCACGAGGTGAAACAGGGCTGTCGAGACTTTTAAGATTTCTTGGGGGAATTCTTAACAGTGGACATATTATTTTTATGGAGTTTGATTCAACAACACAGTTAATAGCGGAGATGAAATGGAGATTTATGGCTAAGTGGACATGGTTAAGCATGGTATTACTAACATGGTAGGCCTCGAAAATATTTTCTTTAGACAGGATAAATTTATAGATACCTTCTGTCGCCGCAAATATTACATCTGAAGGTAGGCTGTTATTAGGCGGCTGCCCACTGATAGAAACCGGGTTTCTTGAGAGTTTCCGAAGAGGAAACGGGGCCACTCTAATTTTCTTTCCTGAAAACCTCTCAGTATAATGAAGCACACTTTATCTCACGGGCAGCAAAATGTTCTGGAGAGTGAAAGATCCGGATGTTAGAATTTTCTATCAGAAACCTTTTCAGTCAATTAACCGATTCTAACTGTGACCTAAGATGGAGTATTTGGCAACTAGCTCTTCTTGATCTTTCCTTCTCTCCTCCCCGTTATTTCTCCGTTTATTTGACCACACTATCGATTCCTCACTGTGCCTAAGAAAGTGGAGAGTAAGGGTTGCCACTTACTGTCCGTCTTCAATGGAGAGGAAATTCCAGAGATTTCATACTCAAAGGGTCGCATATATTGACTTCCCGTGTTCTCAAATGGATTGTTTACAGCAGAGGAAACCGCTATTTGCTCACTCAAGGAATGGGTGGAAATTGTGGGGTCTCGTTCCTCATTTCTTCCTGGGCCACGAGTCTTTTAACAGAGGCAAATACGCAGTGCAGTGCACAGATCTCGAGTGTGTAACCGATAAGTGTGATAAATGTACGCCTCTGCGGAACCAACGTTTCGATCAAGATATGGAATAGGTCACTCCAGAAAGTTCTGTTGTGGACACACCCCTCTCTCCACTCTTCTGGAGTCAAATACTGTTCTGCTTTCTGTCTCCGCACCCTGGTTTGCCTGTACTTGAATTTCCCATGTACCGAATCCTTCCTGTCTGCCTCTTTGCCCCCGGTGTAATGGCTTGGAGATCCATCTCTGTTTGTTGAACATTACGCTGTTCCTTTATATTGCTAAGTGGTATTCCACTGTATGGACAGACGACAATTTGTTTATCCATTTACCTACAAGTGGATTAAAAGTTTGGGGCTCCTGGGAACAAAGCCGCTCTGTCCATCCTTGTACTTGTCTTTGGTGGCCATGTTTTCATTCCCCTTGGGCAAATTCCTAGAGTGGGATGGACAGGCCAACATCGCGTTGGTTTTGGAGCCCTGAAGAAGCTGTGATCTCTGCGGGTCTGGCCCTCCTGGGCCGGCTGAAGGAGCAGTGACATCTGACCCTCTCTGCTCCCAGAGCAGCTTTGAGGATGTTCTCTGGCCTTCACAGGAACGAGGACAGGGAGTGGCCAAGATGTTGCTGTCAAAATTCACATGGTCCTAAAGGCTTTGGGATGACTTTTATGTGGTCCTATGACCTAGATAGAGCTTATCACCGAAATGGTGACAATTCCACATCTTCAAGGGCACTGAAAATGTAAAAGGACCTCAAAGAAGGTGGGGCCGAGGGATGCCCGCTGCCTCTGACTGCAGTGGTGGTTGGGCCTACGTGGGCATACCCTTCAACAAAAAAGGCACAGAGCTCCTTAACGAGTGTGCACATCTGTTAGAAACCTCCAATATTCCATTCTTTTTAGTGCTTTGAATTTTCACAATTTAAAGGGTTATTATTACTTCACTTGCTAAGATAACGAAACAAGGTTGCCCGGGTGGCTCAGTTGGTTAAGCATCTGACTTCAGTTTCGGTCATGATCTCAAGGTTTGTGGGTTCAAGCCCCACATCGGGCTCTGTGGCAATAGCTCGAAACCTGGAACCTGCTTTGGATTCTATGTCTCCCTCTCTCTCTGCCCCTCCCCTGCTCACACTCTGTCTCTCTCAAAAATAAACAAACATTAAAAAAAAAACAATAAAATAAAATAACAAAATAAGATACGAAAATCTGTAAACCTGCTAACTTTTTGCTCCCTGCCACCCTGGGTCGAAACATGGTTTCGGCATCTTAAATGCTCCTGTGTTAATAACATAGTGTCATTTTGGTTTTCAGATATGACCCCCACCCCCCCTTTCCTTTAGAAAATGCGTCTATGCCCAGAGCAGGTCATTAGCAAATACCACCTGTAATGCACATTCCTGGAACCAGCCTTTTCTGAGGTTAGCGCAGACCAAAAATAAACACGCACAGGCAGTCCCGGCCGGGGCTGGTGAAATACTGTCTGCCCGAAAAGGCAGGATTCAGTTGAGAGCAGAAAGTGTTTTCTTTGTTTTGAACATGCTATACAGCTACTTCAGGAAGCCCTAACTAACCTGCCAGCGTCCGCCATTTCCACCATAGACACCCAACAGTTCCTGAGCACGCTGGGCTCGGAGTGTCTTGATGCCGAGTAGGGCACTTCCAAAGCCAATGTCCTTTCTGAACCGGTTGCTTAAGTAGAGTTAACACAAGTGGTTCTCTCCGTCCCTATCTCTGTGTCGTTAATCTTCATAGCGAGGCGGGCATGGCCTCCGATGTGCAGATCAGGAAACAGAGAATTGGAAAAGTTTAAGGCCAATTCTGTCTCAAGCAGCAGAACCAAGATCGGAATTCAGATCCGTCTGATGCCTGAGGCTCCCACCCCTTTTCTTCTATGCTTCCAGAGTTTTCAAAAGTGACCCAGAAAACCCCAGACTCACTAACGCGTCTTGTCGACATACCCAAGTCTGATTACTAATTCCCTAAGCTGACATTCCGTAATGATCATGGGTATAAAACTGTCTGCCCCAAACCACTATCCCACTGACCTCACACCTTACTCCAGCTCCTCTGAAATTTACATTTGCCTTACCACATCCAAGACATTTTATGGGTGTGAATACACAGCTCAGGACTGTGCTAGAACGGCACCGAGGGACTGACATCGTATGTCTCTCTCTTGTCTTGGTCACCCTTGCTGAGAATTCAGGCCATGTGTGATTCAGTCATGTTCATTATGTGTCCGCCCTGCATGTGTATAACTGGCTTCTATTAAATGATGTACGTTCTAATCCACTAGTGCTATGCTTTATGCTTTTCTGTATCCACAATCCCTGGCACGGCGCCTATCACAAAATAGATACTTAGTACATCACGTCAAATGAAAAGATGCCCAATCTACGGGGGCATCTAGGCGGCTCAATTGGTTAAGCGTCTGACTTTAGCTGAGATCATGATCTCGCGGTTCGGGAGTTCGAGCTCCACGTCGGGCTCTGTGCTGTCAGTGGGGAGCCTGCTTTGGATCCTCTGTCCCGTGTTCTCTCTTCCCCACTTGCTTTCTGTCTCAAAAATAAACATTAAGGGGGCACCTGGGTGGCTCAGTCGGTTGGGCGGCCGACTTCAGCTCAGGTCATGATCTCGCGGTCTGCGAGTTCGAGCCCCGCGTTGGGCTCTGTGCTGACGGCTCAGAGCCTGGAGCCTGCTTCCGATTCTGTGTCTCCCTCTCTCTCTGCTCTTCCCCTGTTCACGCTGTGCCTCTATGTCTCTCAAAAATAAATAAACATTTAAAATAAATAAATAAATAAATAAATAAACATTAAGGAAAAAAACAAGAAAGAAAAGATGCCCAATCCTAGTGCCATGGAAAACAGTGGCTATGCCATTTGGGAACCATTTGAACTTGGGCAACTTATCATTGAAGTGAGGCTCAATTTCTTTTGTCCTTTTTTTTTTTTTAATATTTATTTATTTTTGAGACAGAGAGAGACAGAGCATGAGCGGGGAGGGGCAGAGAGAGAGGGAGACACAGAATCCGAAGCAGGCTCCAGGCTCTGAGCTGTCAGCACAGAGCCCGACGCGGGGCTCGAACTCACAGACCGCAAGATCATGACCTGAGTCGAAGTCGGACGCTCTACCGACTGAGCCACCCAGGTGCCCCAATTTCTTTTGTCCTTAAACTGGGTTAATACTGGTGAATACGAATGCTTTTGTGCACCATAAAATGCTATAAAGATATATAACCTATTATTATTATTACAGATCACCACTGATTTGATGGTTTTCTGCCAGTCAAGAATGAGTTTCGCTTAGGAAGGTCTCTTATGGTGGAGTTATGGGAAAGTAAATGAAATACTTCTTCGCTGTTGCCATCCTTACTCTGCCAACACTTTGAAGGGCAAGAGGAGATTCCAAACAAGGGAAAGGAAGCAGAATTAGCCCTAAGATTGGACCATGACCCTCAGGAAGCAGGATAAAGGTTTTACAAGACAATCAGAAAAGAAGATGAGAGAACAATTAGACCAGGGTAGTATATAAACAAACAAGCAAAGCAACGGTGCGCCAGGAAAGGGTGTGTTAGTGACCTTGAACATAATGCAAGCCAGATAATACCACAACATCTTGTCATTCTCCAGCAACAAGACAGCACTTGTATGTGAAAGGGGAAATGTAAATCAAGGCCATTTTCTTAAGAGGAAGATTTGGGGGAATGTTTCTTACGCACTGTCTAGATAATCGACTCTTTAGGGCAGAGCCTGTCCATGAGAAAAAAACCACACTGTGGCTTCAGGAATTCATATATAGGTCACAGAATTCAGTCAACGCTGAAATATTTTGCTTTCCTTTTCTCATTTTCCACCATTACACGGAATAGGATTCCTTTCTTTGAAGTTTTTCCTTCTGTTTCATCCTCTTCCTTGGGTGGCCAGGGGAAGGTATGTTAATTTAGACCTCACCTTATTATCTCGGAAGTTTTCTGCCTGCATTAAGCTTACTTCAGTTTATTTTGTCTTCCTAAAATAAAGGCATGGCAGGGGTGGGGAGAGCTCACCTCAAAGCCATTTATTTTATTTCTTTTAAATCTCTACACCCAACATGAAGCTCGAACTTACAACCCAGAGACCAAGAATTGCATGCTCCGCGGACTGAGCAGCCAGGCGCCCCCGTCCCAGCTCCGTTTAAATAGTTTCTAAACGTCAAGCAAAATTGTATCAGTCGTACAAGTCTATATTGTAATTTCCATCCTTAGAGAAAAATTAATGCTTTTTAAAAAGATCTGTTGTGTACCTGTAACTCCTAGAAGTTTTAAAATCTTATAGTTTGCATAACTTATGGCAGAAGCCACAAAGGAATGTTAAGGACTGTAAGGCCAAACAGCAGGAGACACAGGAATACGAAGTGAAATAACACAACATAAAAACTCAAATTATCCATTCATCCATATAATCTGTGACTTCACAGTCATTACAGGGAGCCTAAGCGAGAAAACAAAAAAATTGGTTTAATTTCCTTGGGCGCCTTTCTCTGGTTTAATATTTGCATTCCGGCCCCCCTCTCCTGAGTGGGCCAAAATATATATACAAATATTTTCCAGGAGAGACTATGCAAAACCAGAAATCCAGCCAACTCTTTCCGTGGCTTCTCCATTAAGACATAAGCGAGCATCTGTTCAGTCCCATCGGACCCATCTCTGGAGTCTTAGCAAGTAGACGACGGTAACCTTCCTCCATGCAAGGTGGAAATATGTTAACCCAAGCGAGAAAACATGCAGCTGACAACTAGACAGATCGCATTTTAAAAAGTAGTTTCCCAACTTGGGCTATAGGTTAGAATTATCTAGTTTGAGAGAGCTTTTAAAAGACGCCCAGTGCCCAAGCTCCACCCACCAACTGAATCAGAGTTTCAGGAATGGAGCCCAAGCAAAAAGTGGTTTAAAAATCCTCAAGGTTGGGGGTGCCTCTCTGGCTTAGTGGGTAGAGCATGTGACTCTTGATCTTGGGGCTGTGAGTTTGAGCCCCGTGTGTAGTGTATATTTAAAATAAAAAAAAACAATAATAATAAATAAAAATCTTCCAAGCGATTTTGATTTCAGCCTGATGGAGAGTCACTGTTTTTAAGAGATTTAGTGGGAGAGGTGCCTAGGTGGTTCAGTCCGTTAAGCATCAGACTTCGGCTCAGGTCATGATCTCATAGCTCATGGGTTCAAGTCCTGTGTCAGGCTCTGTGCTGACAGGTCAGCACCTGGAGTCTGCTTTGGATTCTGTGTCTTCCTCTCTCTCTGCCCCTTCTCTGCTCATGCTTTCTCTCTCTCTCTCTCAAAAATAAACATTAAAAAAAAACAAATTTTATTTATTATTTTTTTGAATTTACAACACAGTTTTTATTTTTTTTGAGGTTTGAATTTATATATTTTTAAACTATAATTTATTGTCAAATTGGCTTACATACAACACCCAGTGCTCATCCTAACAAGTGCCCTCCTCAATGCCCATCACCCATTAAAAAAAAACAATTTTAATTAAGAAGAAAAAAAAGAGATTGAGTGGGCAAATGTGGGGGTGCCGAGGAGGGGAGAAATTACTTTCTTAACTAATCTATAGGCACCGATAACCAACACAATCTGCAAAAGCTAACCCAGGCCTTTCCTACAGGGTAACCTCATTCCTCCTCCCAGAAAAGATAACTAATTTGAAGAAAAGAAAAATTCGTTACTCTTTATGAGGGGGGAGGGGCCACCCGTAATTCTGTCCAGATCTTCCGGTTATATGCACTGAACAGTTGCTTTAGTTATAAAAGTAAAATGAACTCAGCTTAGTAAATAGGAAAAAAGAGAAAGAAGAAAAGACTACCCATTTTCCTGTCATATTAAGGTAACCACGGTTAAGTTTTTTTGGAGTAAAAAAAAAAACTGGGACCATGCACATATGGTTTTGTAATTCAATAATGTGAAAACCTTTCCTTGTCATTACGCAGTCCCCAGGACATTGCTGAGAATGACCGCAAGCAGTCCATTGTTTGAAACAGCCATTATTTACCGGTGACTGATGTTTGCTTTAGGTTTATTCACAGACACAATTAAGACCATGATCGGGAACACAAAGTAAGATTAACCTGATAATTACTGAAAGGATAAACCATTATAACAGGTAAGCACGTGGCGAGTGGGATGGGAGGTAGCATTTGCCGATTGGATTCGTGTCAATACTCCCACCATGGTCAATTTCAAGAGGTCCTTCTAACAACTTGTTTGTATACCTGAACATGGAATAACTGGCTCTCTGGAATCAGCTCCAACTCATCCTTCTAGAAAACTCTGGCTAAACTAAACTGGTCAGTTCTCCAGTTGTGACTTGCTGTCTGAATGGTATAGTGGGAGTTCTGTGGATGAAGGTGAACCGTAATTACAGTTATCTTAACGTTCTACTGTGTTTGGGGCTTGGAGTTGTCAAGTTGGTGGCTGGAGCAGCCAGATGGCTGAAGGTCTAATAAGAGTTTTCTAAGAGGTCTTAATATGGAAAGTGCTAGAACACTGGAAAGACCACTTTTTTTTTTTTTTTTTTTTTGAATAGACAGACATGGGGCTTTGTGAAGTTAACCTTATCATGTCTCTATTTTTTTAATCTGTATATGGGAATGATGATGTTGTCTCAGTAGAGGTGGTGTTGGGATTAAACACCTCATTCACAGGGGCACCTAAGTGGCTCAGTCGGTTAAGCATCTGACTTCGGCTCAGGTCATGGTCTTCACCTAAGGTCTCATGGGTTCGTGGGTTCAAGCCTGTGTCGGGCTCTGTGCTGACAGCCTGGAGCCCGGAGCCTGCTTTGGATTCTGTGTCTCCCTCTCTCTCTGCCCCTCCCCCACTCATGCTCTGTCTCTCTCAAAAATAAACAGTAAAAAAAAAACCCTCATACATAAAATATATAGTAAGCGTATAATACAGTAAACACTCTATAAATGTTAGTTGTCTTTCCCCCTTAGTAATCATTCTCTAGGTGGTATTGCTTCTAAGGAGAAGGATATGAATTCTTTTGACACTTTATTTGCAGGGAATTTAATTAAGTTGATCTTTAAATTACATATCTTTATGATTTAAACCAGGGGTTGGCAAACTATGACCCGTGGGCCAAGTCTGTTTTTTTTATAAAAGAGAGTTTTACAGAAACTTGCAGTTTTAACGGAGCATGCCCGTTCACTTACGGAGTCCTCTAGCTGCCCTTCATGCTACAACGGCAGAACTGAGGAACTGAAACAGAGACCCCGTGGCCTCCGAAGCAGGAAATATTTACTCTCTGGTCCTTTACAGAAAAGGTTTGTTACACCCATGGTTTAAACCATTCTAACCTTTCCTTAAGTGAATACTTTCTTTTTTATATAGACGTCTATGTTTAAAGAAAACAAAACAGATCAAGAGAGAAAACGAAAAAGATGAGGTAAGCAGATTTTCCTAGGATTTAGAAATTGCAAAATAAATATTAGGTCCAAGAGCACCGGAGAAATAGTTGAAACTCTAGGATGAAGCTGAGCTCGAATCCAGTCGAGACGGAAGGATATTTTATAAATGAGATTTTCTACAAGGGGACTATTACTCCTGGACCTGGAATACGCCTTGAATGTATTTGGAACTTGGAAGAGTGAATTTAGGAGGCAGAAACTTGGAATATTATTTATAACTTGGCCATGAAAGTGAATGAAACCACATTAGTCAGGCGAAATAAGCTGATCTCTCTAACTACAGGTAAAATAACATTTCAAACGCTGAAAAATGTACACAATCAAAACTGTACAGGGTAGGGGTTTAAGCAACCGTTTCCCCTAATTTTTGATGTTTACATGGAATGTTCTTCAAGCAGCAAATAAGTTACCAGTGATCGTGACAGACTGAACATGACACACCTTTACCACAACATAAATTAATTCTCTCAGTGGGAAATTGTTAAAATAGGCAAGCTGTCAGAAAGATTTCTTTATGTCTGAAGGAAAGGAAATGATTCCATTTCTTCCAAACATTCTTACACGAACAATAATAAACTCTCACTTTCAAACTGCCTATTTTCATGGGGTCCTACGGCACCGGTTACTAATTGGGGCAGTCACGGTTATCTGCTGTTGGCCAAGAGTCAGTCCACATGCAGGCAGGTATAAAACACTCTCCGGTATAAAACTGCCCCCCTAATTCATATTATAAATGAATACATGTTCACAGAAACACCTCAAAAAAGAGGATCGCAGAATTACACTACGCTCTCATAGCATTTCTTAGATCTACACAAAGATTCTAGAAAGTAAATCTTCACAGAATAAAATAGGGCGGCTTATCTAAAGAACTGGGCAAGGGCCCAACACGGATGAGCCCATTCATCCTCTACAGAAGAGTGACCCTGGTTGTGTTCCTGAAGCAACTAGTTGAAAACCCCAGACCACAGAGATGAACATTTATTGGATGCCGGGTGTACAGACATGCTCTCCCCGTTAACGTACACGTACCTACACAACGGGTATTTTTAGTGATCTATAAAGGAAGTACAGGTAGGAACTCGGATGGGTCCGCCTCATATGCCTATCCTGACTTCAAAATGCCTAATCCTGACAAGACATAGGGTATCTGTTAGCCGTGAGCTCCCCAAAACTGCCCTTAGAAAGGAATTCCCGTAATCGGAGTCAACTAAGTTTGGGAAACCTAACTAAATCTTCCCCTTAGAGAACAACAATATACATTAAAGCCCTGCATGAAAGAAAGCAGTCTACTTTGGTTTAACCCATCCACTTCCCCCCATCTTATTAGGAAATCCCTTTCCTCCAGCTACCATTTTGTGAAAGGTGATACTCCGAATCACACTTTGAGAAGTACTACTGTAGTCGCCTCCCTTGCTGGGAGATGGTTGCAAGAGAAATCCACGAGCTGGAGGAGAAAATAAACGTTTTTGCCCACCGTCAAGGGGGTGATGCTACGGAGATGACGGTGTGATTCCAGGTGGCTTCTCTTTGCTCTTAGGATCGACCCACGGTTTCCGGCTCCTGCCCGAAGCCCTGGCCTCATCCCGCACTGGTCAGCTGGGGACCTGCCAGGCTCCCCTTCACAGAGCTTCCGTAAAAGGTTGTTCCCGGGCTGGATGTTCCACCTTGAGTCCTACTTATGTTTCAGGGGGAAGCGTCTTCCCAATTTCTGTCTGGATGCTCTCATTTCGGAGTTCTATATAGCGCTTGTCATGGTTACGATGGTCTATTTATTTAATGCCTGTCTAAACTCCTACTGTGGAGAAAGAGGAGGGAAATACATCCCCTGCTTCTCAGGGGATCTTTCCAGCCTCTTCCGACCATCTTTACTCATTCCTGCCCAGGGACGAGCGATGACTTAATGGATCTCTGAACCGGGGAGAAGGGCCAGCGCATGTGCACCTCGGGGCCCAGGACGTGCTCTGTCTGGTCTGCCCCGCCTCCAGGAAGAAGGGCGGTCTGGGAAAGAAGTTAAAGTCAGGGAAGACACGCTCAGAAGCCCAACGGTTATGGGTCCAAATTCCATCCTGCAGTTTAGCTTTATTCACTAATAAAGTGGATTTTGAGGTCTCCTCTGGCTCCTGCTCTATTTTTCAATTCTTCTACATTCGGCAGGTGAAGACAAGCGTGTGCTTGCTGGCCGCCTACAACACCAGCATCTTCCACTAGGGCTGTCTGTCTAACTGCCTTCCGGATGGGGATGAGGTCTCCTTTGGCTCACTACTGTAGCTCAGTGCCTAGCACATAGGAGGCACTCTGAATTTTTTTTCTTAACATTTATTATGGTTAATGTTTCAAATGTTTCAAATAGAGAGAATGGTACAATGAACCCCTGTGTACTCATCACCCGGCACCAACAATAACCGACATGTCTTGTCTCATCTACTCTTCCACCTGACCAAAGCAAATCCAAGACACTGTATCGCCTCATGCCTCACGAATGGTAAAGGCTTAAAAAAAAAATCCATAAAACCATGATCCCATACATACTATAAATAATTTATAAATATTTCTTTAGTGATAAACAGATGACTAAATCAATACAGACTCTACGGAGACGAGTAAAGGGTCAAAGAAGGGGTAGATCCGAATCATTGTCTGCCCCCGGCCCCCTCCTGCCCCCAGCATATCCTGCATCACGCTCACGCACACACTCTGTCTGCTCCAGTAACTCCTCTCCGACCCCAAGATGGCAGGGCCGAGCCACTCACCCGTTGGGGTGCTGCTTCGGAATGAAGAGGAGGGGGTGATGGGCGGGGTCACGGGAGGAGTAAGGCTTCCGCTGCTGTGGCGCGGTGGAGTGGACACATTCCCTCGAGACACGGAGCTGGACAAGGTCAGCGAGAGCTTCGGCTGAATCTTCTTCTTTAGGGACTCCTGCTCCCGGCGGGCAGCATCTGTCATGAATCTGAAGCAACAATGGAAGGTGAGTAACCAGGACCGTCTATGGAGCCTGAGGAATGATGACAGTTACCCGGAGTCTGACAGACGCCCCACCCTGGGAAAGGGGCGTGCTCACGGGTCTCAATCTCAAAGGCTCCCAACAGATTCCCTTCTCCTACATGATGAAACCGTCTTCTAGCTCAGTGTCTTCAGGTTCCTCACAGGGAGGCCCACTTCCTCCGGAGGCAAACCCTCCTTGTGGGAAACCTGTACACGCGGGCTATGTCTGTACTCACTGCAGTGCCTTCGGGGACAAGACTTCCTCTCTCTTGGAAGGTCCTCACTTTTCTTTCGACTCATAAGAAAGCCCACCCAGTCTCGAAGTTCCCCAATATTCCCAGGTGGAAAGGCTTCTTAGATTGGTAGTATTTATTGTTCGTAGCACTTCACTGCCACCTAATATCTATGGCCTCCTGAAAACAGATTTTTTTGTCTTACTCTAGATTGTCATACTGTTATTTGGGTTTGTTTTTTTTTTTTTTTAATTTTCTCGGCAGATTGAAGGTCTTGTCTCCCTAACTTGTTAGCTGAAAGCAAAGGACACCAGTCCCCACAAATCGCTGCTAGCACACCGCCAAGTCGACCTCAGTAAACATTTACAGAGTGAGTAAATCTGCCCAAGCAGATTCAAGAAGAAGGGAAGAGAACAGTACAAGGAGGAAGATCACAGCTAATGATCTGTTTATACTGTGATTTTGTGATTTTGTACTCACACAGGGAAAGGCGGCTTTTCCTGATCATTTCGCTTTGGAAACGTCAAAGTTATTCCTTCAACGGTTCTCTTATGTTTGTTAATATTCAGACATTGTTCTTTTCTCACTGTATAACATTTCATAAATTCATGGAATACAAGATTCAAAACAATCTATGAAACGGTATCTGTCGCCTAAAGAGCAAACTATTTTTTGGATTATACATTTTTTTTAAGCAGGCTCCATGCGCAACGTGGGGCTTGAACTCATAACCCTGAGATTGTGAGTTGCATGCTCTACTGACTGAGCCAGTCAGGTGCCAGTGAACTTTTTTTGTATTACCGGCAAGCAGGCTCTGTCGACTGCATTTTTAAAAACCGTGGCAGAAAGCCCAGTGCATAGAACACATGAAAGCTTTTAGGCATAAAATAGGCACCTAAGGCCCACTGCCTTGGCCAAGAGGACCTAACCATGCCCCTCACGTCCTCCCTGCACCCCACCCCCATCATTACGTTCCATTTTGAAACAATCCATCATTAATTAATTCCATTGCACTTAAACACAGTATTAATTACTCAACACATTCCACATTCTGTCTACAAAATTTCTTGCTATTTGTCTTCATTACACTAGGAAGTTTTGCCACACCAACAGATAGTCCCAATGCCTGGTTAAAAAGCTTTAAACACTCAATGAAACAACATGACGGTATTGTTACGGTGTCTTAAAATGTCTACTTTTGTACTTGGAACACGGATGGGCTCATTTCTGGAATGGCTTCTGCAATACAATAAAGATATATAATAAACCAGATTTTTATGAAGATCTGAATGGTAATAAGGCTACATGTTTTGCCTTGAGCTCTTCGGTTTTGGGCTCTAAGAGGGCAATGGTCTAAAAAGAAAGGAAGGACGATGCAAAACAGACTGTTTGCACCTGGTAGCCAGGTACTCATTTACTTTCAGATGCCAAAGTTGGCTCTATTGTTCTAAAAACTGCTTTTTTAACCTCTCCTCAGAAACCTCTACTCAAAATATGGACTTTCAAAATACGGAAACTACTCAAAATAAGGAAAAAGAATGAGTGCTTTTCCTAAAAAAATTATTATTTTAAGTAGAATTACTAACTGGCACAGCACCAAGTTTCTCGAATGGGGGTACACAGTGTGCAGGGAGTGGGCAAAACCACACGACAGACATACTGCTTCCTCCAGAAGGACCGACTGTTCTCAACGCAGGGAATTCAGATCAGGTTTTTGAATGGCAAAACGAAAGCAGATACTCTGTGGAGCGGAAGGTAAAAGGTACACCTTGCACCTTAGTTAAGAGCATGGGACTTGGAGCCAGGCTGCATGTGTTACTTTCTATGGGACTTGAGGCAAGTTTGATACACCTCTCTAAACCTCAGCCTTATTCTCTGTCAAATGGGACTAATGACCACAGGCAAAGGGTTAAGACACATCTCTTCCTTTTCTGCAGGAGAATTTGATCTTTGGTTAGCAGGTAACCTGCTAAGACGGTGTGTCAACCACGCTAATAGTCCGCGCTCCCTGGGATCACACTGAGCCCTCAGTGGGAAATCGCTTCTAGACTGGGAGGAGTGAGAAACCATTTATGTCCATTCCTGACAGGAAGCCACAGCTCCGGCTCTCTGCGAGCGGTGATCGGGTACCTAGGCACGTCCGGCGGGCAACTGAGGAGTACGCCCGTGGAGGGTTACGGGACTTTGGACTCCTCTTCTGCCAGGGCAGCTCCGCCCTTGCCCACGGGGCGTCTTGACTCTCTGCGTCCGCACAGACCACTGCGTCCCAGGGAGGACTCCACGGAAGGCCTGATGCTGCCTGCTGGCAAGCTGTGGCTCTGCCCGCCGTTCCTCTGAAGAGACCCCGTGCCCCCCCTGGCTTCTGGTCATCTTGAGAGTCCGAATGTTCACGATGGGAGAAAATCACCCACTAGTGGACAGGATAGCGCTGACTTCAGGAGTGCCTGTCATACAGGAAGTGGCTCAAAACACAGAAGCTCCTATCATCCTATAAACCTCTGTAGTACAGTTTTATCTCTATATTCGGTCTATCTGTTACCTGACTCCAAGTTTCCTGAGGATGCATTGCACGTGCATAGCTCTGAAAGCTGCCGGGGAATCAGCCCAGGGAGTGCACATATAGCGTCAAATGGAAACTCTTGTCAACAGAGGGAGGGAGGAGAGGAGGGAGAGAGGAAGGGAGGAGGGCGGCAGGCTTCTCAGTGTCTTCTCTCACTCCAATTAAATAGTATCAATAGCTCACGCTTTTTATTGTCCAATACTCTCCTACAGCTCAGATATGAAACGACGACCATAAAAACCCAAACGTGCACACGCGCCCTCCACCTTCACCCCCACATGAGTTTGGTCAGCTATGGACAGCAATCTATTTTTGGCTTATACCTGCTAAGTGCTTTCTAGAAGTGAGAACGAGACATCACGTTAAAAGCATTAAACATGAAACCCATAAAGCACTTCTGCCAACCTTCCTCTCCCCTCCCCCCTTGGATTGGTGGTTGTGAACTTGCCTGCAGCTATACTCATAAATCATGGCAACCCTGCCATAGCAAGATACACAGCTGCAGGGTTTATTCCCGGTGACGACATACACGCACGCAAGGGTGTACAAACGCCTTGGGAGCATCGGTCACAATTCACCAGTTTCTCACCGGCAATACTGCCCTGGCTCCTCTCTCTTATCAACCACGACTACATCTATTTTTTGAGACCTATGAAACCCTAAAGTTTTAAATCAATGTTCTCCCAAGATGGCCATTTGTCAAAAGATGGGCCGATTCCCAAAGGCAAGGAATCACCCAGGGAGACAACCTTCTAAAGAACCCGATATGGCAGAGGAAGGCTGTGAATACAGCCAGGGGCTAAAGACTCATTGGCTTTGACCAGAAAGTCAGACAAATCCACTTTCTACCTTTGAAGGCAGCTGCACTCTGACAAGTCTTTGAAGGAACACAGCCCAGAGCTTTCCGTGGTCCATCTCAGAAATGTTCCCCTGTATTCCCATTGCTGATAGGGAATTCCGGCTTGGGAAGTCATGTCACCTTGTGCTCTGGTGAGTTTTTCTCAATGGGTTTTGACATGATGGGTCACCTTTTCTGAAGTCTTCAGTAATAGCTGCCGGCATGGGGGGGGGGGCGGGTGTCTTTGAGCTGTTAGAAACCTAGATAAGACAGGCTGCCCAGCCTAACCTCCTCACTTTTCACATTAACTGGGAACTGAGGCGTAGTGGCCTGTTTCGGGTCACTTTGCTGGCGAGGGGCAGAGCTGGCATCAGAGAAATTCAGCCTCAGCACTGAATCAAATGCTCCTACGCTGCCGGGCTGCTACGGGCATGTCAAAGGACCCTGAGCTTTCTGGTTTTTGCTTCTGAGTCCTGGTCTTCAAAGTTGAAAGGGCTTAAGGAACCAGAGCTTAGGGTTTGGGGATATGCAGAAGGAATCCCTCTGGAGGTTTACATGCTGGAAGTGGGGTGGTTGGGAGAATAGAAGGCCTCATCTCTTCCATGTCAGCCAAGTTCTGCGGGGCTCGTTGGCTCCTGGGGGCCCTGGATTTGTAACTTCACTGACCTGTGATGTGGGTGGGTGGGGAAGCCTGGCTGTGTCCACCTCCTGGAATTCTTTCTGCTTTGCAACGGGAACTGTTCTAATCTCGCAGAAGTTGTGTGCTATCGTGGGCTCATACGGGCTCATGAGAGCTGATTATTAAATGTTCAGGGATTCTTGTGAGCCGGTTGTTAAACATACCCATTATTAAATTATATGAACTTGTAATTAAACAAGTATATATTTTAAAAGGTAATACACAAAGCTCTTCAGTTCTTAATTATTTTAATTCTTTTTACTATTATCTATGTCATGGGGGTTATTTATATTAATATCCCGTCTGCTATAATTTCCATATGATAGTAATGGTGCTCCCATACACCTCTGCCCAACTCTGTTTAATGACATCGTGTTGGTAGCTTGAAGTCGTCCACACTAGGAGTATTACACCATGGAAATTGGCAACTATTACCGATCGGGGATTTTTTCCCTCTCTAAAAGTCAGTTATTAAAAATTTATCAGAGGGGCACCTGGATGGCTCAGTCAGTCAAGCATCCAACTCTTAATTTTGCCTCAGGTCATGATCAAATTTACGGTTTGTAAATTTGAGCCCCCGTTGGGCTCTGCGCTGACAGTGCATAGCCTGCTTGGAATTCTTTCTCTCTCTCCCTCTCTCTCAAAATAAATAAATAAACTAAAAAAAAAAAAAGACTTATCAGAACACCTTGTAATTATTTTTCTTTTTAGTGTCGAAAAGAGCATTTGAACTAGGCTCCTTGCCTACTACTCACTAAGGGACTCAATCACAGAAGGGATGAAGATTATATAAGAAAGGGTCCCTCTCATTTTAAAAATTATAAAACTACACCTCATTAAAATATACTTATGTAAACACTTTTATGGATTTGTGACTTTGGGTTTAAAAGCATTTTTTCAAATTTTGGAATACACACACACACACACACACACAAATGAGTGTACATATTTACATATGCAGTTCAAAGAATAATAATACAATGACAGTCTATAGGTCCGCCACTCAGCTCGTTACCAGAACTTTTGAAGTTTCCATATACAAGGATGGTTGATTTCGGAGGGTACTTTCCTTCAAGTATTGCCTTTCTACACATAGGGAAAACTGAATATTTCTTTAAGAAAAAAACATAGTCACCTGAGAGTTCATTCACTATTGACAAACGGTCTGGAACTCTGTGGTCAGCCAGAGCCGTGTTTTCATTTTGAAACTAAAACTGCCATAAGATTAATTTTAACTTTCCTACAAATCAGAAATGCCCAAGTTACTTTAATTTAATATGGTCATTTGTAGTAATATTTGTTATTGCTTGGGGAAGTACATATTCCTTAAGTAAATTTTCAAGACTCCATTATAAATCTTTTAAATCCTTCGACTACAACGTTCATTCGGTCTGACATGTTCAATGTGGAAACATGAATATCACACCACAGGGGGAAAATGTCAAACTGCTAGTCCAGGGAGACCAGTTTCAACCACAAACTCAGGAAATTTACAGATTTCACTGGAACCTGGGCAGAAACCCCACTGCCACCGACTCTCCGGCCAAACACCTGAGCCTAAGTGTCCTGCTGGGGAAAAAAACCACATGGCTTTCCCCGGCTCTGGAGAACCCTGGAATGGAAGTGACCACTCGAAACTGGAGTCCCTTTCGGAAAAAGTTGAAAAGAATCCAAACTCCGAGATGCGTGGTGTGGTTTGGCTGTTATTATAAGACTCCGGAGAGGGCGTGTGGTCCAGAGGACTGAGTCGTGCGTCAGGGGCCGAGAAGCGGGTGGCCTCTGGAAGTCCTACTGCTCTCTGTTCTGGCCTTGGTTTGTCTACTTGTTAAAACCGAAGTGTTCTGGGTTTACGGATATAGGTAATATATCACCCCTAAGTTCCTTCCCAGCTCCAACGGTCAATGATTTTAGCAATAGTGCTGTGCAGTGTTTTCCAAATGTTTTCACCGCAGCCCAGTACAAGACATAGCTCGTACTGGGAGTCTGTACGCATATGTGTAATTAGGTCTGCAATCGGCAGTTTTGAAATATGCAAAGCTCTGAAAACGGGGAAATTTGTTTTTACAAGTTTGGCAGCAAAATTCATTGGGAGACAAACCCTGAATTGAACTGCTGAAAAGCTATTTACACTGTTTATGGTATTTAGTGTGAATAGTCATATGCCTCCCTGCACAAATATTAATGTATTTGATTACAAGGGCTGCCCCCGACCCTTTGGGGAGTGTTATGTACTATGTAGTATTTGCATCGTGTTGCCTTTCTGAAATTAGAAAAATTACAAAAACGTATCTGGACACAAAGAATTTTTATGAAATCTGTCTGAAACAACAATTTCATGAAACAATCCTTTCTATGTATCATATGCCCTGATATTTTTCTATTCTTTTTTTTTTTTTTCCCCCAAGTAGGCTTCACACCCAGTGCAGAACCCAATTCAGGGCTTGAACTTGTGACTTTCAGATCAAGACCTGGGCTGAGATCGAGAGCTGGACCCTCAACCGACTGAGCCACCCAGGCGCCCCTGATAGTTTCCTATTTCATTTTAACAAAATATCCTGGTCACAATCACCACCCTGATTTCTTGATGCACAAACGGGTCACGGCCTGAATTTGAAACTGTTAGTGGGGCAGTTTAAGAGGGGGTGGGCTTTGGAGGTAGACCATTTAGATTCTAATTTCTGCCCTATCTCTCCAGCTGTGTGACCTTGGGCAAATTACCTCTCTGGGCTCCAAGTTCTCTCGTCTGTAAATAGTGACATGTCATAACAGGGCCTGTTTTACAGCGTGGTTGTGAAGATTAAGTGAGTTAATGCATCTACAGCGCTTGGAATAGGGCCGGGCACCTTGACCTTGATGAATTTCAGGTTCCTGGTACGTAATGGATATGAAAAAGATTTGTTCTGGAAATTCTAATTCATAAATCTTTCATCTCTGACACTTCTGGCGGCAACGGGTCACTCCTGAGCTGAGTTACTGAATAAAATGATACGCATTGCCGTCATTAATTCCGCTGATCCTGAGACCAAAGAGTCATGCCTACAGACTGTACACGTGTTGCAATCACAGGTAGATTTGAGAAGGCAGTTACAGTAGCTGGAATACAAACAGAAACTTCTTCTCCTGAGGGACAACACGTTGGGGAGAAGGGAGCTATCTATAAAACCATACACTCCCTCTTCACTTTTCTGCCTTGATTTCTTGAGAAGAAATGAACTACAGAAGCCCTTTCTAGCAGGGTAAGCAACAGGAGACCATCCGCAGAGCCGACAGAAAGACGTCTCTCTCTCTTTTTTAAAGTTTATTTATTTATTTTAAGAGAGAGATAGAGAGAGTGTACAAGCGGGGAGGGCCAGAGAGAGGGAGAGAGTCCAAGCAGGCTCCCTACTGACAGCACGGAGCCCGACGTGGGGCTCAAACTCATGAACCGTGAGATCATAACCTGAGCCGAAACCAAGAGTCAGACGCTTCACGGACTGAGCCACCCAGGTGTCCCAGAAAGATGTCTTTCTGTGGAGTCCAAGCCTGCCCTCACCTTGGAGATTCATAAAGGTGCACTGGTCCACAACCCTCCCCTCTGTACAAAGCATCGCATCCAGCTTCATTGGAAGTCCAAAGCTTTGTTCTGCTTTTTCAATGGCCCCTTGGGCATTGCCGTTTTTCAGTGAAAACAGATTTCTGAAACCCAGAAAGCCTTTGAAGAAAGCTGCTGGGAGCTGGCAGTTAGACCACGAGATTCCAAGCACTCCCGGATCTGGGAACTGATGGCTCCAGACAACGGGATTTCTGACCTGACGACACAATCGCTTTTTCCAGCGGAGAGTCCAACTCGTACATTACCGACTTTTCTTTCCTCTGACTCCTGCTACATGCGATCCGGGACAAAGAGGGACAGAGAGCCGGTAAGCAAGTAAAACAACCCACGGGACATTCAAACAGGGGCCGTGGGAAATGACCATGGGAAGGATGGGTACATTTCAGCATACGATCACGTGTGGCCCACACGTCAGAAGATCCGGCTGCCGCTCCGGGTCTCCAAGTAACAATGGCTTTCGGAATACACATCTGCTAATAAACTCATGAGGCAGGTCTTCACATTTTAGCAGCAACTGGAAGCCGCGGTGCAGTTGGAGGAGTACTTGTTTGAAACAGCTGGCCAGTGAAACATACCCCGCAAGCCACAAGTGGAGTAATCCCTTGTCCACGCCCCTTTATGAACAGAGGGTCTTCTTTTCTGGCGATCACTGACAACTTAGTAAATACGTGTTGTTCTTTTCAACACACGAAAGCAGACAAAAGTTAGACTCCCAAGTAATGCTAATTTCAGAAAGTTTCTAACAATGTTTCGAATAAGCATGCGTTTTCACTTCTCATCCCACAGCCACTTTTGACTTCATCGTCTGAAGCCGATGGGACGGATTTTGAAGCTTCACTAAAATTTTTGCGATGTCACCAAAATTCTGAGCCTCTTTTAACATGCTGCTATTAAAAACGTAAGGCTATCTAATAAAACGAAAAGCAGCACCACGAAAAAACCCATACCATCAGATCAGATCAGGTGAGCACTTAACCTGTGAGGGTTTTCTTGTGTGTGATTTTCATCTGATATTCACATGGGCGTGGGCGTAATTTGTGCAGTGCACAGCCAGTGAATCAGATTTTGTTCTCAGGGACCAAACCAAGCTGACAGATTTATTGCATTAAGAGTTTTCTCTTTATTTTTCCTTTTAGTAAATATCTGACACATACAGAATAAAATTTCTGGACTTTGAGGAGCTCTGGTCTAATCTGCACAAAATAAATTAACATTGAAGGCAAGCCAACTTCCTATCTGATCTTGTAGCTCATTTTTCTTACAAATGTTCACTTTATTTTGGGGGACGGTGACACGAAAAGAGAGAGGGGTGTAAGGAAAGAAACAAAAAAGAGGTGATTAAAAAAAATCTACTCTTGGGACACCTGGCTGGCTCAGTGGGAAAAACACGAGACTCTTAATCTTGGCGTCATGAGTTTGAGCCCCTTGTTGCGTGTAGAGATTACTTACTCAAAAATAAATATACTTAAAAAAAATCTGTTCTCTTGACAAAGCTTTCTATCTATTTATTTATTTATTTATCTATTTATTTATTATTTATTGGCAGCTACAGTTAATTTACTTCTCTATGGCAACTAGCCTGGATATTGTAAACCTTTAAAAAATATTTAATAACTAACATTGGTTTGCCAATTTTTATGTTGCCAAGTGGTATGCCTTATCTAACTACCATCTACCGTCATCAGCCTCTTGTAACAGAAAATGTCACTTTAACCTAAAGTAGAAGGAGGACATAATCTTCAAATAGGATCATCCTTTCTTGAGAAAGAATTTTTTTACTGTTTGTTTAATTGTGAGAGAGAGCACAAGCAGGGAAAGGGCAGAGAGAGGGGGAGATGCAGAATCCGAAGCAGGCTCCAGGCTCTGAGCGGTCACCACAGAGCCTAAAGTGGGGCTTGAATTCATAACCTGAGCTGAAGTGGGATATTTAACCAGCTGAGCCACCCAGGTGCCCCTAGAAAGACTTTTTTTTGTTCCGAGACACATATGGACAACAACAGAACACAGGAAAAAACGTGCCTAAAAACTTTTGAGATGCAGAGAATCTATACTATCGAATTTAATTTTATCATTATTTTATAATTACATCATCTGTGCATTGTAAGGTACTTTTATATATTTATAGTTATTCGCTAGATACGAGTTATTAATAATAGCCAACTTTATTTTCTCTCACTGCCATTGCTAAAAATTCACCTTCAAGGAGTGTGGACAAAATGAAACTCTAACGTTTGGGAGGAATCCTACACAATATACTGAGTAAAATGAAAGAAGCCAAAGAGAAGAGACCCAAACCCAGTAGTTTCTCCAAGAGCTGGGAGAAAGGCAAAAAGACAGGGCCTCCTCCTTTGTTAGGGCACCCAGAGGGCCCTGGAGTGCTGGAGGGTCCCTGCTCCCTGGCCCCGCTCACTGCTGGCATCTTGAACACCGCACACCAGTGGAGACGTTTTCATGAACAGCATCATTCAAAGACTAGCAGCTGTTCTGTGAATAGTACTTTGGAATTCCTTTTTTTTTTTTTTTAGCCAATAATCTCTTCTGGAATTTTAGCACTCAAACGAAATTCATGTACTGAAGGTGAATAGCGGTACTAATGCACCAAGCCCGATTCCTGCATTCCGTTACTCTGTACATTCCCAATAAATATTGGGTATTTCCTCACAAGGAAGGAGTAATAAAGTCCATCTATCTTCATGAAAGCTCTGGTTCTGGTTCCAGCAACCACTATTTTAAGCCACAGGGCAGCATAAATTATCAGTGAAGCAATTAGTTTTGATTTACTTTAGCCTGAATAGAGTCAACCATGGTCTTTTTCATCGTCAATGCCAAGAATAAAAACCACTTCTGAAAACGACATCCACAAATCTTTGCTTCGGAGGCCAACTGGAGTATCCCTCTCTTGGCAGCCTATCCCTGTCATCCCCTTCCATTTCTCTTTTACGTTCACCGAATTGGGAGTAACTGTGGCTGTTTCTTACACATGGTTTTCATTGCTAATTTGACATCTGTGTCAAAACCAATGAGCAAAACAAAGAAGTTGCATTTTATGAGCTTTTTGGTGGCACAAAACTACAAATAGCTTTGGAGGGTTTTGTTTTGTTTTGCCTCTTCTGGTAGTAAATTAAACGAATTATTTGAGGTTTCCATGTAAACTGCTAATGAGAGGATACATCATTCTCTCCATAGCAGGGAGACGTTTCAAAACTCAAGAAAAAAAAAAAAAAACTGGATTTAAGGACTCTGGAGTTATAGTTCCAGTATCACTAATGGTTGTGAACATAGCCTAGTGGCTGAAAGTCTAGGCTCTGGAGGCAAACTCCTAGTCTGATTTCCTGGGTATTGGAACTTGAGCAAAGTACTTACCCTCTCTAGTCTTGGGACCCTAATTTATACAACAGAGGTAACCCTAACACCTACCCCATGGGGATTACTGTCAAGATCTCATTAGACACATGCATGGAGAGTATCATAATACTTAACATATACCAGGAGGGCACTTGGAGTCTTGGTATGTCCTTGGGCGTTGGCCCTAAGCACTTGACTCTCACCCAGAAATTATGAGAAATTGTTTCTAAATGTAATACTCCTTTGACTGGATAATTTCTGCATAAGAGGACATTTTGCAGGGGGAGAGCCATGCAGTCCATAGATGGGCTTAGATGGATACGTTAAGTCTGGGATCAAAAATCTCCATTTTTAAAGAGAAGTACTTCTCTGATGTGCCATGACCTTCCGCGTGGCTGAGCTCTTCTAAGCAGGTGACAGTCAACGTTTAGCTGAGAACAAGGGACTCCAATACCAGAGGATATCCAACTCTGCCCATGAGAGGCATTGCTAATTGATCACAGCCATCTTCCTTGTGCTGCTTTTGCATGCCACCTTAGAACCTTCTTCACCACCAGGCCTGACCTGGCCGGTATCCACTGATGAAGGTAACGCATAAAATGAAGGTTTGTGTCATCTCTGATTTCTACGTTTTCTCCTATATACACTGATACTGACAGGGAAAAATCTATTACAAGATGGCCGACAGGACTGATAGGGAAATTCCAGTCCCCACCGGAAGACTCCCTTTCCGGGTTCTTCTTCCTACCCAGCTTGCCACACACGCCAAATTATTACCAATGTGGAATATGGAAGTAACAGACTATAAATTGTTCCCTCTGCTTAGCTCGGGGGCTCAGACCTCAGGAGAGTGATCTCCTCTGAGCCCATCGGCATGAAATAAACCTCCTGCCTTCCAAGATCTCCGAATGCTGCTTGGTTTTTCTGCCGGGTGATGCAGACCAGGTTCCGTAACAATATTTCCACTAATATCTCAGCCTAAGCCTATCTTAATTCATTTGGACCATATCAGGGAATCCGGGAGCAAAGACGGCAAACGACAAACATATCTAAGGGGTGCTTGGCTGACTTAGCTGGAAGAGTATGTGACTCTTGATCTCAGGTGGTAAGTTTGAGCCCCACCTTGGGTATAGAGATTACTTCAATAAATAAAGCCTAAAAAAAAAATCTGAGAGAGAAAGCTACGTCCAAGACAAGAGCTGTCTCCAAAGTAAGGCAGAGAGGTTAAGCACACTCGGATAATTGCATATATTCATGAATACAATTATAAGGCCAACTGAAAATTATCTTTGTATATATGTGACTCACTTATAGACAGAGTAGCAGTCAGAAGATTAGCATTGTTTGGACACAGAGTGGAGTCAAGAGCAATTTTTCTTAAAAGCATTTATCCATTTAGGCAGTGAAATTATTTGGCGGGGGAGGGGGGACAAGGTTGTTACGGAACCACGCTGGACTGCTGGCGGAAAAACCAAGTGGCACTCGGAGATCTTGGTGGATCCAAGGTTTATTTAATACCAGTGGGCTCAGAGGAGGTCATTCTCCACAGGTCTGAGCCCCGAACAAAGGTCGGAAGGGTCATTTATAAGGTCAGCAGCCGTATTCATGGCAGTTTTCAAGTACGCGGCAAAGAGGGCAGGAAGAACCCGGAAGAGGGGTCTCTGAGCTAGGAGCTAGAGCTTGGTTTAGCCCCGTCGGCCATCTTTGGGGCAGAACTCTATGTATTTTCCCAACAAGGTCAGTTCTATTACGTGAACTGTCCTTTACAATGTACGCATCTGTGGGGTATCACTGGCTTACAGACCTCAAGTTTTGTGGGCCTTGGGGACTGACTGTTTTTTTCAAAGTGATTTTTTTTCTTTTTGTTTTAAGAGCTCGGTTAAGCTGTTTCCGGACTAGCATTTGATCCTCCCTGGTTTCCAGGAGGCTGGCGTCTGATAAATGTGTTTAGGTATTTGGTTTTCAGACGAACACACCAGGGGACTGAATTATTTTTTTTTCCATGCATTTATTTTTGAGAGAGAGAGACAGAGCATGAGCAGGGGAAGGGCAGAGAGGGAGGGAGACACAGAATCAGAAGCAGGCTCCAGGCTCTAAGCCGTCAGCACACAGCCAGACATGGGGCTCGAACTCACAGACCACGAGATCTTGACCTGAGCTGAAGTCGGCCGCTTAACCGACTGAGCCACCCAGGCGCCCCTGAATTATTTTTTTAAAAAATCAAAGATGGGAACTTCCATGTCTTCCTGCTTAATCAAACCCAAACAATGAGTTTGTGAATGCTAAAGATACTTGGTAAACTGTAGGCTGTATGCCAACATTGGGGGAAGTGAAGATGGACCAGTGATGACGGTGATAATTTATATGTTTTATTAGAGATCATTTCAAAAGTATGCAAAACTAGAAATTAGTATGATGAACTGTCTTCATTAATACTATATCCTGCCATCTTGTTTAAGCTTTCTCCCGCCTACTCCCTTTTCAGACCAAAGATTAGTGATCATTCCTCTATATCCCAACCTGTGTTCACATAATCTCTTGAAAAAGACAGGAATAAAAAAAATGGAAGAAGAGAGAGAAGGGGGAAAAAAGGGGGGAGGAGAAAATTTTCAACATAGGCCCTGGGAAATACCTACTGAAGATTCAAAATCGAATGAGATGGTTAGCACAGCATAATTGCAGAGTCTCTCTCTCTCTCTCTCTCTCTCTCTCTCTCACTCTCTCACTCCCCACTCCCCAAACCATTTTGCTTGCAAAGTCTGAGCACTATTATACACGGTACAGATTACTGACATAATGAAGGTTTACTCATTTGGAAGCTCTGAGCCAATGGTTCCCAACTCTTTCAGCTACGGGGACCCCATCACATAGTGTCAGATGGTGTGTCGCCTTGACTATCATAATGATATTTCTAGTGTCCCTTAAATTGCGTGCATGTGTGTGGTGGTGGGGGGGAGAACAATACAAAACTACTCTTCAGTATTGCTTTGAAATGAATTTGTATTTTACAAGATCCCCTAGGCACCTTTCCTCCACAAGTTCCCCCCCAAATGGGGAATTCACAGGTTATTTGGGGGGAAAAAATTCAGGTGTGTTTGTGTGTGTGTTTAAAATTTTCAAGAATGTCACTGTATTTAACTGCTAATGAAGTGTTTCTTGGAGGGGGGAGGACCCAACCCTTCTGCTGATTTACAATGACCGGCCTTCATTTGCATGCCAAAAGCATGCACTAGTCCTTAGCATGGCCGGTTCCCAGAAATACATATGCTCCCCCCACCCCCAATCCTGTTTATCCTGCTGGTTTATTTCCCAAACCTTTTCTTACAAAGAGTACAGGCCCCCATTTCAAGCAGGCCAACCCGATTATCCCAGATCCCTAATTAGGGTAATTAAAGCTTTAATGGATGGCAGCCAGGATAGAAACCATGCAACCCTCTTTTTTCAACTTGTTGGGTGTGCAAGACTGGCCCGTGCTAGAGGGCTTCCTGCTGAAGCACCGAAGGCCCTGGACACCCCTGCACCCAGCACCCAAGGCCATTTCTGAGGCCTAGGGGCCTCTCCACCAAGTTCACACATGGAAATCGAGCTGCTCCCCCACGGTGTCTACTGAAGCAATGGGCATTTTGATTAAGGAGACACCTCTCAAGCCTCCTACGGATACCAGCCTCATGGGGATTTTTCTCCTGTCGACATGCCCTGGAAAACAAAGCTCATTAAAATAATTCCAAGCAACTGAGGAGAATTTTGTTAGATCCTGCAGAGTGTTCTTGTATTAACTCCTCTTCACAGAACCACAGAATCGCTCAGAACTTTTCCAATAACCAAGGCCTGCAGCGTATACCAATATATTCTTTTTTGTCTTTTTTTAAAGGTGTTCCCTACAATATGTAAACCGACCCATCCTAACAATGGCCCTGGCGAGTGTTCACATTATCTAAGCTCTAGCTTGGTGTTTGGAAATTAATATTAGAGAGGGGACAGGAGAGAAGGATCTAGGATTCAAAATAAAAAACCTTTTTCAGTGTATATACTATGCTAGATGCCCGGTAATAGCATCTTGTTACTCTTGAATCCTCATTACAAACTTATCGGGGGTTATTATCAGTCCTCTTGTCTTTCTTTTTCTTTTTCTTTCTCTCTCTTTTCTTTCTTTCTCTCCCTTCCTTCCTCCCTTCCCACCTCCCTCCCTCTCTTCCTCCCATTCTCCCTAAGTAATCTCTTAGGTGGGGCTTGAACTCACAACACCAAGACCAAGAGTTACGTGCTCTACTGACTGAGCCAGTCAGGCACCCATATCTGTCCCATTTTACAGACGATACAGTTGAGCCTCAGAGACATTAGGCAGTCTGCCCAAGGACCCACAGCTAATAAAATGCTATAGCGAAGATACAAACAAAAATGCTAAAGATGTATGATGTCCAATCCAACAGCCATCAGCCAAATGGGGCTACCAAATGCTTGAAATGTGGTTAGCGAAACTGAGCGACTGTATTTCCAATTCTATTTAATTTTGATTAATTTAAATGTAAATAGCCACATGTGGCTAGTGGCTACCATATTGGGTAGCACGGAAAGAGAACACCCCCATCATCACAGACGGTTCTCCTGGCCAGTGGTGCCACACGGCTGGGGCTCAGTTCTGGAGATGCCAGATATGAAATGGTGGCGAGACATCCAAGGGGTGGAAGCAAATAGCTCGGCAATCGTGCTCAGGAGTCATCCGCTCAGAGAAAGAAAGCAGGAGAGCATGCAGGGAGAAGAGGGACCAGGGTCGAGAAGAGAATATGGGGGAGAAATGCCCACATTTTAGACAGGAGGAGGCAGAGGAGCTCCCAGTGACCGAGGAACAGAATTCTTACACTTTTCGAGGCTTAATAATTAATTTCTCCTCTTACGTTTTTAGACGGGGGAGCAAATATATTAAGATCGAAGAGCTGCATTTTTTTTTAAATGAAAAGATACATCTGTTTATTCATCCTACTGTTTTGTGCAAAACAATACAAAGCACAAACGATTTGTGCCAAATGTCCTCTCTTTGAAAGGCGTGGTATTTACACCTTCCATCTCAGGGCAGGGAATGCTTTGAGCAGTGAAACACGAGCACGGGACACTGCCTCACGTGGCTTTGACGCAACGTGCGGGAAGCGGTTCCAATTCAGTTTCAAAGCGAACACAAACCTCCTTCAATTAGGAGATCCCCAAAACTTGCTGACATCAAAACTCTGACGCAGGTCCCTGCTGCGAAGGGTACTTTACGATGATTTTTTGTTTAACTCCCCCCTTTCAGCTGCCTGGGGGAATTCTTCATGAAGTTATCTGATCCTGTATTTCTTACTGAGTAACCAAAGTCCCTCAGAGAAAAAGCCTAATCCTCTTCCTTATTGGGAGTGAAAAGACGGCTGATGAAGCCTTTGGGGGTAAGGAATTTCAGTCTGGTGAGATCTGGGACAAACTCTGCTTTCCCTTGGAGAGGATGAGAAACATTCTGGGCCAGTTTACTCCATAGTTTTCACCCTCCAGAATAGTAGAGTCTGGAACTCCCACTGACTTCAAAAGAGAATTTCTCACCCACCCCGGAAGTGGGCGAGGCAGAGAGGGAAGAAGGAGGTGTAGGGAGAAAGGCATTAGCATTGGCGCTGAGCGAGGTGATTAATGAGCCCGCTCACATTTAGGTTAGAGTTAAAACAAAAACCTTGAAATCTGGAGTTCTGAAAAGCCCATGAAAACATCTCCAACTTTTTCCTTATCTAATTTACAACGGGGCTTCAGTGACGGCTCACAGCGCAAGTGGCCCTCCAACGCACGATGCAGAATTTGGAGGGAGGAATTCTGGGAGTGAAGGTGCATGACGTGTGCGAACAGAAGGCCAGCACTGCCTATTAATACGGGGAAAAGACTGGAGGATGCCAAAATTAAGCTCCCCTTCTCGCCTCCTCCCTCCCGATTGCAGCGTAGTATTTGCAGTCGTGGTGCTGAGTTTCCATACGGCTTGGCTTTGGCCCCATTTGTGCAATTAACCACATTTTCTCTGCGTTGGCATCGCTCCCTGGGAGAACATGAGGAATTTGCAGGGAGACGTTATATCTTTCAGGATACCTGGGAGCCATTTAGTGGGTAATTCGCTGAATGGCACCCCAGTGCCTTTGAAAGAGTGAATTCACCTCCTGAGGGTCCCTGAGAACGTGCTTCCTCAGGCCTAATGGGACCAAAGGGAGGTCATTACAGAATAGTTTATATGATTTTTTTTTAACCAAATTGACTTTTTCTGATCTTTTTTTATGTTACATTTTCCACCATGACAATGCAATGCATTATTAAGAAAAAAAAAAAAATAAAGAAAGAAAAAAAGAAAAAAACCCAGAAACTAGGAGGCCATACTGTTTGGACAAGTAGGATGGGTGAGGAGAAGGTGTTTTTTCCTAAGGACACGCAAAGTAGGGAGAGAAGGTGGAGACTTCCCTTGTGAAAAGAGGGACGGGGCAGGCTTGGGCAACCCCTGGGGATGGGGGGGCACGGCAGATGCTGGGGGGTCAGCGTACTTGCTGCACGAAGGATGGAACAACCAGCTCTCTTTCAGGCTGGGTCAGAGCTCAGTTCAAATCCCTCTTTCCCCTCCATCTCCTGCCTGAAAGAAATTTCCAGAAGAAGGAATTCCAGCCCACCTGTGGGAAGCCGTCCGGATGCCTCGTTCCTCTCACACGCAAGCAAAGAGCTACTCTGGCCACTTTCTTTCTGACCTACGCCGCTTTGAACAGAACCGCAGTTTCGTTTCTCTCATTCGCTCTTGGTGAGGTTGTTACCGAGCACGGGTCGTGGTGCAGGAAAAGGAAGGGGGACGGGCAGGCACGATCTGTGTCCGGCGCTACCATGTGCCTGTGATTAAATTTTAAATTGCTCCGGCCTCCGTTTTCTTCTCTGTAAAATGGGAGTTTTAGTCACTCATTTATTTCCGCCAGTTCTGGAAGAATAAAAAGTGGCCTCCCAGGATACAGGAAGTACAATAAAAAAAAAAAAAAATGAATGATGAGGGCAGAAGAGGTACGGCAAAACAAGGCCGGGGACGTAGCACAGAGGCAGGAACGGGGCTGAAACAAACTGGAGTGTTACACGGCTACTGCGTGGGTCGAACGAACGTTCCTGAAACTCCCCGCAAATGGGAAAGTTCTGAACAAATGTCAGGGATTGCTCCCCACGTTTCCATCCACTGGGCGCAGGGCCACACGTGCTGTGATTCCATTGGACGTGTCTCTGTGGAGGTAACGGGGCGGAGGGAGACACCGAGGCGGGGAGCCGGGGCCCTGCTCTCCAAGGCTGTGCCCTGTCTGGTAGGAGGAGGCGGAGGGGAGCATAGCTGATCCTAAGGCAGCCTTCGGGGAGAATGTCAGTGACAGGGTGAGGCTTACAAAGGCAGGAGAGCGCCCTGTCTGGCTGGGCTGGGACCTGGATGGTAAGAACTGTGCGCGCGTCACCCGCGGCTCCTGCTGTTTCTCCTGTAGGAATTCTGTGTGCCCTTTCCGTCCAGACTGCATTTCTGGCTCCCACGCCCTCATGCCCTCACGCAAGGACTTCCAGAAAGCAGCCCTCACATCCCTTGCTAAAAATGGAAAATCCTACTGGTCAACTAGAGAGTCGTGTGGCCAACGCTGACCTCGCCATCCTGACCCAGTCCCCCAGATGCACTCGATGATATCAACTTTATCTTTCCACAGGGTTCTTTTAGGGCCTTACACGTCTGTTCAACCGTGACTCCTCTCATGCTCAACGTTCCTGCAGAAAACGAGCATCTGAATTCCCAAGACACGCGCAGGGCTCCTCCCTGTCTTTTAGAATCTCCCCCTCTGGTGTGCTAATGGGATCCATTTTATTTGTAGTAGTAACCAGAGCACCATTTACTTTGAGAATTTTAGCTGGTGAAGAAACGAGCCCCAGCTTTTAAGCAAGATTAGACTTCGCCTCGGTAACCAATAAGAGGCCAGCCGCCAGCCATCTTAGCTACAAATTACCGTTAAGAGTTTACTATCAGGATGCTCCCTTCGAGCAGGCCATATTAAAAAAATAATCACCATCTGCTAGACTCCCTTCCTTTTTATTAAACTGGTCATTAATTACTGGTAACAACTAATTTCGTCCAGATTTTATTGAGTCATTATAAACTGGGGAGGATATCAAGCTTCCTGCCTTGCTGAGGGCAGGAATTCTTTACAATGCTACATTTCAAAAGGGGGTTGTAATAAACCACCAAATTCCATTTAATATGGTAATTATAATTCTCAAAATTCATCCTTCCTGTGGTTAACGAGTGCCTTCTTTCAGCTTAGCTCAGCCTGACTTCAGCGTGGGTCATTAAATAGCAAACTAGTTTTCGCCCACTGGTAACAATAGATCTTTCGGGGGTTACTGCCTAATTAATTGAGGGCATAATTCGATCACTGCAACTTTTTAAAAATTTCATATTCCAGGTATCATGTAACAATACGTTATCGTAATTAAAGATGGAGTTGAAATGATTTGATTAGAACAGGTTTTATTTGCCAGATAAGGCAAAGTGCAAAGTTTTACTAACGTTTTTCAACTACAACATTTAGGTTAAAACATTTGAAACGAGCCATTAATTTAATAACATGCTCATCCAAAACAAATCATAACTCATTTCTTTTTACTGCAAAAGTAATTGAGTAATGAATAATGAAAACCATCCCACTGAAAAGGGCAGTAAATATGTTGACTTTATTATTAATACTCAATTTTGGTTAATAAGGCAGCTATTAAATCTGAAACATGATGGACGTGATTTATTGACTGATTCGAGATAACAGTGAAATATTATCTAGTAAATTCCGGGGTTCTCGCAAGAGAAGGTGTGATCATGAAACAAACTGGAATTGAACTGAAATTTCAGTTCACATTTAGGACGATTTGACCTCAAACCTCTTTTCCCTATACTTCACACATGCTCTTAAAAGAGTTTCAAGTGTGTGTGTGTGTGTGCGCGCTCGTGAGTGAGAGCGAGCCAGCCTGAGCGAGGTGGGCCAGGGGAGAGACTGAAGAGCCTTCGATACCGCTCTGCACCCTCCTGGACTGGAATTCTCTGCTGAATCAGAACTGCTTTGGTTATTTTTAAAGGATTCCTAAAACATACCAAGATGGCACTCGTTACACCAAAAAGGTGCTCTGTAGCCTAAGTCTCAAACGGCATGTTAGTCAATGATTCAGGGAAAAGGAAAAAGACTCCATTGAATGGAAAGGGGGCTGATGGAGTATTTTTTCTCACTCCCGTGAATAGAATTATAGTGGATTCTTTAGTTATTCGCAGTAGTTATGTTCTATAAACTTACGGCAAACCCCGAATTAGTGAATACCGAACGCCTGTGTCACAGATTTTGATTCTTTGATTCAGGTTTACGAAGAAATCTTAGCTAGGAGAATTCACAAAGAATGAGTCTGTAAATGATGAGGACTGACGGTACCTTATACCACAGGCTCGCAGTACTCATTCATCCTAAGACTGTATTTCCTTACCCCTGTGATTCTTTGTCACTTGTAAGACTCTCCGCTTTGTGACAGGCCCTCCATTCAATGGTACGGACCAGCACACACACTTTATTTAGTAAAACCCTGAAAAATTTAATAAAGCCTGAAAAAGCTAGAGCTCACAACTGATGGTGTAGGGAATGCTGACCCGAGATTTAAAAAAATGAGATTCGACATGACAACCCAGTCTTCCAGGTCCTTTAAGAAATTGAGCGGCTGTGACATCACCGGGCCCCAATTCTTACATAGCGACGAGCTGACAACAGAGAAGCAGCGACCTGTCTCTCACACGGAGGCAGGGGCTCTCGGATTCACTCCCTATTTTTCCAGCGGCTCCATTTCAGCCCGGCTCTGTTCATTTACATCATTTGTCTGACATTCTCATGCACTTGAATGTCCCACCTCTTGCCTAGACATCTTTGATCACGTTTTCTTCAAAAAATATTCATTAGGTGTCTCCTATGTGCCAGTTGGTCTTGCTTTCTGCGAATATTAAAATAAGCCTCCCCTCTACTGCGGAGAACCTGAACTAGGTAGAAAAACCAATATCTAAACAAATAAAAAGCAACCAATAAATCAGTGATTCTCTTTGGTTTTTGTTTGTTTTTTAAGTAGGCTTGAATTCACGACCCTGAGATATAAGGGTCACATGCTCTACCAACTGAGCCAGCCAGGCACCCCCAAATTAGTGATTCTTCTCTAGGGAAGGGAAGTAATGAAGTTTTAAAATAAGCCCCAGATGGGCACCTGGGTGGCTCAGTAGGTTAAGCATCTGACTCCTGATTTCGGCTCAGGTCATGATCTCACGGTTCATGAGTTCGAGCCCTGTGATGGTCTCTGTGCTGACAGCATGGAGCCTGCTTGGGATATTCTCTCTCTCTCTCTCTCTCTCTCTGCCTCTCCCCCGCCCATGTGTGCACTTTCTCTCTCCTTAAAAACAAATAAATAAACTTAAAAATAAATAAAATAAACCAAAAGGATTTTAGTTGGCAAGGGACAATAAAAATCAGATTCTTCCTTGAGAGAGTTGCTCGTGTGCCTACATGTGTTGGGGCAGACATAAGGTAATAAGAGCTACGACGCTGGCTCTGAGAAGGTCACTTTAATTACTTGGATAGGGTTTTTCTTGTATTGAGTTGGACACAGAGGCCTCTTGCTTTGACATATGCCTTCTTTTAAGATATGCTAAGATCCCGTGATGGGTTTTGGAAGGACTTAAATAATCCCTCAAGGCTCATCTGCTCAAGGCTCATCTGCCTCTCGTAACTCGTACAGATCTACCTGCAAAGGGGCCAATTTATGAGCTGGTGACTGTCCTTGTTCTAGGTTTCACAGCTGAGTTGGCTGACCTAGTCTTCAGCCTGTTCTGAGGAGGACCTGCGGGTGCGAGCAGAGACCTATTCCCGGAGGCTCCAGGACAGAGACGGTGGGGCCCAGCCAACAAATCTCAACTTCTTAAACATCCTTCTTTCAACCTGGAGCTCTCCCTAACACCCAGCTGACCATGTAGAGCACAAACGAGGAGAACTTTAATATATGAAACGCACATAGCTGAAGAATCCATAAGCTAACAGGACTACTTGTACTTGTAGAGCCAAAGGGGGTCTTGCTGTAGAACAGACTAGCGGGGGACGGTGATTCATGTGTCCCTGGTCCCCAAAGATGAAGATGCCTCCTGAGAATGGTGGCAAAACAAGGACAACACTGGGGGGGGGGGCGCAGGGGCGCGGCATACGGCAGAAATTTTGTTCCACAGGTAGGATGCTTCCTGCTGCAAGGAACCTCATTAATGCAGAATTTATTACCTAAAAAATGCCGGAACAGGGCGGTTCCGGGATGGCTAATTAATACCGTCACACCCAGGATTCAGGTTCTACCTTTTTTTTTTTTTATATGTTTATTTATTTTTGAGAGACAGAGCATGAGCAGAGGAAGGGCAGAGAGAGAGAGGCAGACGCAGAATCTGAAGCAGGCTCCAGGCTCCGAGCCATCAGCACAGAGCCCAACGCGGGGCTTGAACCCACAGACCGTGAGATCATGACCTGAGCTGAAGTTGGCCGCCCAACCGACTGAGCCACCCAGGCACCCCACTTCTACCTTTTTATCATCCCTAGCATGTAAGCTGCTCATCTGGTTGCAAGACAGTGCATCATAACCCATTATCACGTATTTTCATGGAGATGCGGTCTCTTTTAAAAATAATGATCTCCAATCTAGTGCGTGTCCCATCACGTTTCATTGGCTAGACCTGCACCGCAATGTTAACTGTACATATGTCAGTGGCAAGGAAATTAAGCTGCCATCATTAGCGTAGAGCAAAGTTTCCCATTCAGGTGTGGGAAGGCACCGAAGAGTTCACACTTCTTTTAAGTTTCCAGGTGGGGCTAATATTGTTGGTTTTTTGAGAACCACTAAGCTCAGATTTTTCAAGATTTTACCACGCGAACAAACTTAGGATTCTTCTAGCAAATGAGGAGAGGGATGGTTTTGGGTGGGAACCAACGACGGGAGCTACGCATGTTCTTTATGAACCATTTGATGTCTGCGGGCAGCTTGAAGACGACTAGCCGCTTGTAGTCCCCGTTTTCTAGACGGCAGCTCAAGCTGAGCGAGCTTAACATCCACGGAAGGTAAACTAGAGATTATCGAGCTTATGATCGTCTTGCTTAAGAGTTTTAATTACTAGGCGCATCACATGGTACTTTCTTTCTAAAGATGACACAGAAAGATGCGGTAGTTACTGATGCTGTTCTCTAAGTGTCTCTGGCTCCCCGGTTTCTGGGCACACGACAGGGCATGGCCAGGTGACTGGATCTGGCTAGTGAAAAATGCAGGGCCGTGATGGCTCACACGGAGACTTCGCTGGAGTCGTTACCGCACAGGGGTCAAGTTCACCAGACTAGGTTACTGAGTAAGATGAAGAGAGCATTCCTACTGAGCCACACTGGACATACACAGTGGGTAAAATATAGACTTTAAGTCGCTGAGTTTTAGAGATTATGTGTTATAGCAGTATAATCGAGCCCATCCTGGGGACGCCTGGGTGGCTCAGTCGGTTGAGCATCCGACTTCGGCTCAGGTCGTGTTCTCACAGTTCGCGGGTTCGAGCCCCGCTTTGGGCTCTGGGCTGACAGCTCAGAGCCTGGAGCCTGCTTCGGATACCGTGTCTCCTTCTCTCTCTCTCTGCCCCTCCCCTGCTTGGGTTCTCTCTCTCTCTCAAAAATAAATAAACTAAAAAAAAAAAAAAAAAAAGGCCATCCCATCAATAGAAAGTATATAAAATGTTAATGCTACATTTATTTTTATCTTTTAGCTCAAGCCCCCTCCCCTTTAAAAAATCCTGACTATCCTTTGAAGCCCTGGCTCGAGTTATGTTTCATATTTCATCATCACTCCGGCCAACATTTATCTCATGTGGACACCGACTCTAAGTACAGGAAAATCACGAGGCTCAGCACCTGGTTATTTTCTAGTTGCTCATATACAGTAGTCCCACTTCACTGGTTAGACTGGATGCTTTTGAAGGGCAGACACCACGTCACAGACATTGTGACATCCTCTTGAGAAGAGGGGGGGGAATTAGCAGCTTATGGACAGCGTCTAGCTGCAGAATGGAGCTGTCAATAGTTTAAATAGTATTTGAACTCTCCATTCATTATCTCACACAATCAGGCCGTGATTGAGCACGTCTGTCCTGTACGGTGATATTGATGTCCTGTATGGTGATACTTGCGAGCAGGGTTGCAAGCCGTCACTTCATTAACTGCTGCCATTTTTACCACCTATGGAAATTTCCATTTCTCTGCCTATATATATTGACTCATATGGACCCATATACTAACGAATTTGACTATATACTGGCCTGTTCACTGTATCTTTCCCAAATGAATGACGGAGGGGAAGAGAAACAGTGGAGCCTGTAAAAGCTTTGCACGTTATGCAGCTCCTTGGAGCTCCTTTCCATTTGCTGGATGGGAAGCTGCCTGATTCATGAGTGGTTGAGTAAAGCCAATTCGATCTTCGAATGTACTCAGATAAATTAAAAAAAATTTTTTTATATTTATTTTTGAGACAGGGAGACAGCCGAGTGGGGAGGGCAGAGAGAGAGAGAGGGAGACACAGAATCTGAAAGAGGCTGCAGGCTCTGAGCTGTCAGCACAGAGCCCGACATGGAGCTTGAACCCAGGGACCACGAGATCATGACCTGAGCTGAAGTCGGCTGCTTAACCGACTGAGTCACCCAGGCACCTCAAATTTTGTTTTTTTAAACACAAGTTTCATTGATATCTATAATCTGACCTGGGACTTTGTGAAGTCATGTAGCCCAGCCCTCTGTCTAAAGATTTTTGCTTTCGAACCGTACAAAATATTCGAGTTCTTAAAAGCAGATGTTAAGAGGCTCACCCATTTAATAAATGATGGAGGTAGTATTAAAACAGAACCTAGTCAGGGGCAATGCTAAAAACTCAGCATGGGTCGGGTAGACTGCACCCTCGGGATGGGATCTTAAATTATACTTTGCAGAATCACAACTTGTGAGCTCTTAGGAGAGAGAAATATTTCGGACCTGGCTCCAAGTTGTGAAGAGGATCTAAAAAGAGCAAATGGGGACAGGGAACCCATAAAGCACAAAGCTCTTAAGTCAATCATGTAGAAACCGGTGATGAGAGTTTTTAAAAAATCTATCATTTACTTTTTCAAAGGTAAACAGATTCAGTAGGTCTGGGGTAGCACCTAAGAATGTGCATTTTTTTAAATATTTATTTTGAGAGGGAGGGAGGGAGGGACAGAGAGAGATTGAGCAGGGGAGGGGCAGAGAGAGAATCCCAAGCAGGCTCTGAGCTGACAGCACGGAGCTGGACGTGGGGCTCGAACTCAAGAACCCGTGAAATCATGACCTGATGGAAATCAAAAGTCGGTTGCTTAACTGGCTGAGCAACCCCGGTGCCCCAGAATGTGCATTTCTAACACGTTCCGAGCTGATGCTGATGCTGTTGGCTTGAGAACCACCGAGCTCAGACTACTCAAGATGCAAAAATGGCAACAACGCACTGAAGCAGCTATATTCTGTGGTCAAAAACGTAACCCACCAGCGCTAGATAGAATAAGCACGAGGATTCATTCTGTGATAACACGGCGACAACATAAAAATAACTAAAATAATGCTAAAATTGCTATAAGGCATACAAGGCATACAATAGGTTTGGACGAAGTCTTAGAAAAGAGGAGAGACTTAAGGTTATGAAAGGAAGGAGTGGGCTCCATTTTGTGCCATTTGGTTACAGGAGCCACTCGTGAAGAATGTAGCTTCCAGAGAGCTAAGAACATTCAGTCCAATTTCACCTATGCCTTTAAGGACATCATTAAAACTAGCTGATCCATTTAAGAAACACTAGCTGGAAATAGGCTCTCACTCTAAATACCACTAAAGACAATGTACAGAGAGGAAAAAAAAAATCACTCCTTGTTTCCAGGAGTTGAGTTTACTCTGTGTGCTAGTGCGTAATTGCTTGTGCCTTAGTTAGAATCCTCCTTGACGGCCACTCTTAAAAGCCAACCAAATGGAGGTCTTGAAGACAGTGTGAAGAACTTGAGGGAAGTACTTCTGGGGTTTGAAGACCCAGAAGCCTCTGGCCCTGAGACTAGTCCATCTTCTTGTAAACGACATCCCAAGGTAAAGATGTTACAGTCATGTTTTGTACACAGAGTCCTTAGTGTTTTCAAAACTTCAGCCTCATTTGGCAACCGATGCCTCTTGGGAAGCAAAATTACTTACATCATTAAAACTTCATCAAGTAATAATTTTATTACAGTTGTTAACATACATAACGGCAATAAATAAGTACAGAGCGATCGATCTCTTCTTGATAGCTCAAGGGAGTCATGATCTACCTCCAATACAGACAATCGGGACAGTATTTATTTGAATTGCAAACTACGTATCAACTATCCACTTGGGCGTGTTTTAATTTGTTTGAGGGTTAGCACGTTCCGTAACTGAGCTCTCTGAGCAGGTCCGCTTCGAAAATAAGGTCTCACATAACAGCTAAGTCTAAATGATGATGTGTCATACGGCATGTTAAATATTTTTCTGATTTCCTCTGCTTCCCTTCCTGACACCAGAAGGGGAAAAACTGTTCTAATAAAATGTAAAATGAAATTCTGCTAAGGCGTGGAACGTGTGCAGAAATACAAAGCTCCTTCCCCCTCCCCGTTTGTAAGTCAGGAGGAAGCGTCTCCAGCCTGTCTGATCTGCTTCAGTAGCAGAAGACAAATTTTTCAGATTAATGTCCCCCCCTCACGCTTCTACCACTAACAGAATAAGATATAGCCTGTTAAGATAGATTACCATAATATAATGATTGAAGGGAAAATATATGGTGTAATACAGAGAGGGCTAAATACCTGTAAGTGGAAAAAAGCATAAATGACTGTTGTAATTAATTTCCTAATGTAAAACACAGCTGCAGTAATGTTGGCAAGTCTCGCCCGCCTGTTTTCAATTTGTGACATGAAATCATGCCACTTAATTAAGTCTTAATGCACAAAAATATATTTTATTTACTTTTTATGGAATATCAGCATTTAAAGCTTTCTATTTATGTGTGTAAACGCTTTATAAATTACTCGAAATACTGAAGAAGAAGGGGGAAAAAAAGCCAACCCAACTACTACTATCGGCAGTTACAAGGTACCAGTTTTGGTTTCCATAATGAAATGCCTTTTCGCCGGACGCCTGCTGCTGCGTGAACCAGCTCTAGGCTATTAAAGTAATGAGTCCGGACAGAGTCGTTCGCTCTCATGCTTGGTACAAAACTCAGGGAAAGGGACTCTGCCCACAATTCCTAGTCTGTTTACCAGACTGCAACCAGACAGGGCTGCAGGAACACTGGGTTTCCCCTTCCCCCTTCCAGCAAGGACCGCTTTTTTGCTTTTTTCCAAGTGTGGGCTATGAAAACGTGGTATTAGAGAGCCCTCTGCAGGCCAGAAGTTTTGAAGGTGCTTACCCAGCAGCGCCTAGATTTGCAAAAAAAAAAAAAAAAAAAAAAAAAAAAAGGGAATCACGATTGTCAAAACTGCATACTTCAGATTTCATCCCAAAGACGTCTGCCCTAACGGCAGGGGGGACACAGACTCATCCAAAAGACTCACTTCAAAAACATCACTTTTGTCAACTCATGCTGCCTTTCATAGAAAGTTTCTGGAAGCCTCTAGGACCTCTTCCTTAAAACGCCCTGCAGAATATTAGGGGGCCATATCAATAACATTGCCACAATAATTCTTAAGATTATCCATGAAGAATATGGGAGTACTACATGAGTAGTTCACGTAAAACAAAACAAAAGCAATTTCTTGTACATCTTGGCTTTAGGGGCCAAGGATACAGGGAAGAAGAAACTAGAAGTTAGTTACGTGGCCAAACGCTAGGATTCCCTCAGCCGAGTTTTCATTCTAGTGAATGAACTGTATGCCGAGCAAAATCCAGTGAACTTCTCAAGTGTTTTAGGGAACTTAGTGTAAATTTTTACAGGGCATTTTATATTGTGTTTTAAACTTTCTGGATAGAGCAAACGTAAATCATTACTGAAAGAAACCCATATGCAAAGATAAATACGAGAAAATGGACCGAAGACAGAACAAAAATAAAATAAGCTCTCATTTTCATTTAGACGGTACCTTGCAAACCGCATTTTATGTTGGTTATAAAATATTCTGAGAGTCAGCAAAATGACCAACAACTTTTAGTAGGAAATTTTTTTTCATAATATTTTCAAGTCAGCAAAAGTACTGACAACTTTTAATAGTGGGCGATTTTTGTTTTCATAATAAGAGAGGATTAATTTAAAAGAGGAAGCACCTCGCCACAATATTTCGCTTTAGTGAGTCTATTCGGTGCCACGTAACTCCTCCAGCTCCCGGGGCACCCAGAGATACAGGCTTCTAGTAATTCTCAAAGGGGATGGGGCCGGCTGCTCAGAGTTCCTCTCTCTGGCAGAACACAGTATGGTCCACATTCGTGTGCAAGCCAGGGTAAGTGGAAAAGATGGGGATTCATGTGATGATCGAGAAGAACCTGACAGGGTAGATGTTCAAACTTCCTTCCTCGGTACTTCTAAATCAGTCAACGGGAGCCTTCTGAAAGACCTGTAGGCGGTCGAGACGTGGCCGTGCTCCTGGGCAAGGACCGACACTCTAATTGTGTGCAGTGGGTCTCTAGTGGGGTCTCATCCCCAGTTTCCCTGGGGACCCTGGCGACAGGCCAACCAGCCGACCGCACATTCTCGGGTGGCTTGGCGTATCTGACTGCTGCTTTTCCCAAGGACCCGAGTTCAGTGATGGAGGTTCTTCTCGTCTCCTCTCCTCTGGGGTGGAGAGAGGTCCATGTGCCTAGGGCGATGGCCGCAGACGCGTTGGTTCCGGTAAAACGACTCCTCCAAACAAAAACCCCACATTAAAATGCCGAGCGTCCAGCTCTGTTGAGTTCCGAAACAAGGGCGCTCAGCATGAACTGTCAACAGCCCAAGTTAAGACAGGGCAGCTGCCGGCTCCTGCGGAATCGTCTCCACACGCCCCGTCCCAACCTCGCAGGGTCGGATGTCAGACGTTACTCGAGCGGGCCTGGAATCCGGCTGCCAGGCTCGGCCTCCTCCACCGGGGGGCTTAGCTCCCACCGGGAGGCTGTGGCCGACTTGACGGAACCGCACGCTTCGGCAGATGTCGGGCTGCCGGCAACGGGAGCGCGACCGGGCCTGGCGCCGCCGACATTTACAGCCGTGCCTCCCGCCCCTGCTTCCCGCGGCCCCGGACCCCGTCCCACCAGGGCCGGGCCTGTGAACGGACTTGGCCCGCGAGGAGAGGACAGGTGATGAGGATTAAGCCGAGCGTATTTGCATATCCTCCGCACAGGGAAGGAAATTAACACCACAGTGACATGATTTAGTGGCCGAACTTAAACCCGAAAAAGCCCTAGACCGATTTCTGAACACCAGGAGGCTGGGGGAAGGAGATATAAAACGCAAGACATCTGGCGGGGGTGGGGGGGGGTGGGGTGGGGGGGGGTGGGCCAGGCTGGGGGTGGGGGGGTGGTGTGGTGGCATGGAAGAAACAAAAAAGAAATCAATCAGTTAGGGTCCAAAGTGTTGTTCAAAATTCAGCTACAATTTAGGAGTGGGCTCTATCCCTGGACGGGAGAAATGCCTTCCTTCGGCTCATTCTTGTTGGACGGTGGGGGTATTGGATGGTGGGGGTGTGTGTGCGCGTGCTGTTCCGAGTCACTGTCACTCTTTGTGCAGGTAGCTGTCACAGCCTTGAGAGGGTCCTCAGTCACACTGCCTGTCATTTGCCTACAGCCAAATTCAGAAACAGTCTGATGATTAGGTATTTCAGAAACTGAACCTTTTTGTGGACTTTTCACCAATAGAGACACTTCTTAAATCGCTCACAAAAGTCGAGTGAATGAAAAAAGAATGAATTAGCACCTGTGAAGTATATTTTCGTCTTTCTAAAATTTTTTTCCTTTCGGAAAGCCAGGAAGAGAGGCAACTTTTTTTTTAATGACTGTTTAGACAACCGTGTGCTCCCATAATGGAAGAAGAAGGCAGCTAGTATTTCAATGGGCTGTCATTTTCAAGTACCTAGAAAAACGGATGCTATTAAAAGTATCTCCTTATTTTTCTGAAGCCAGTGAGGTACTGTGTGCATTCTCTGGACAAACCTGCATAAGCTGATTTAACTTGGGTTTTTTTTTGCTAAGATAATGAGTTCAGTGCTAAGTAAGCACAAACCTAGAAACGCTTAGGGCACAACACACCACCACTCCCCCCCGTAAACACCATACTTTGCCAAGGCGGTGTGCCTAACTCTAAAGCCAGCAGACTACTTTAAGACAAACGCCAGAACACATCTAAACAGATAGGGCTCTTGTCTTCCATGCAAGCTGTCTTAAGCGGCCGTATGCCCTTATTCCGCTAGGCTGCCATTTCATTACTCAAAAAATACTTTAGACTTCCTCTTGCAAACGACTCTGGAAAATGCCTGGAATTTCGTGCAACATCACTGAGGGTGGTAAACCACCACCGTGGAGCCAAAGGCCATTTGTCATCCAGTGTGGACAATAAGGTGGGTGATTTGGCCCCCGAGTCCGCTAAAGAGTAAAACACACACAGCACAACTCACCCAGAGCAAACAAGGAAGGCATGGCTAAATAGGAGTCTAAATCTCTTCTGTGGATTGCAAGTCGCCTTTGAAGGCCATGTCAAAGGCAGAGCTGTGGGGCGCCTGGGGGGCTAAGTCAGTGGAGTATCCGACTTCTGCTCGGGTCATGATTTCACGGTTCATGAGTTCGAGCCCCACATCAGGCTTTGTACTGACGGTGCAGAGTCTGCCTGGGATTCTCTCTCTTTCCCTCTCTCTGCCCTCCCCCCACTTGTTCTCCCTCCCTCTCTCTCCTGAAAATAAAGTTAAAAAAAGCTGCGAACATGTTTCCTGTTTTGAGAAATGGGAGCTTCAGTGAAATACACCTGCAAACATCTCCCAATATGACGGCTTTAAAGGACGACACTCATTCGGATGGATCATTCTGGTGCATGTGTGTGGTAGAAAGTAAGCAAAATGCCCATCACAGGAGTCCTTCAAAATCACTGTAGCCTATCCTAGATCTAGGAACCTCTACCGAGGTCAGCCAGCTACAGAGCAGCATGGGTAGACACTTGAATCTTTTTTTTTTTTAATTGTTAAAAAAATGTTTACTCATTTTTGAGAGAGCGTGAACGAGCATGAGCAGGGGAGGGGCAGAGAGAGAGGGAGACCAAGAATCCAAAGCAGGCTCCAAGCTCTGAGCAGTCAGCACAGAGCCCAACGCGGGGCTCGAACACACAGACCACAAGATCATGACCTGAGCCGAAGCTGGACGCTTAACTGGCTGAGCCACCCAGGCGCCCCGATGCTTGAATCTTTATAACTTAATATGTGTGTTCGCACACACACACACACACATGAAATGTTCGTCTGGTGATGAGGAAAGGTAAACTAGAAACTTTGGGAACCTCACCACAACCAGCCTGGATAGTTCCCTGAGAATCTGCATGCTGGGGAGGAAGTGAGCCATGGCGCATGTCCCCCCAAAGGAGAGAGAAGTCACCACCAGGGTGGGCGTGGATGGACGCACGGCCCGGGCTCAAGACGGAGAGTAGGGCTGCTCTGGAAGCAGCCTGTGACGGTCATCAGCACCTCTGTATCCAGCTTCCTCGACGCAATACTTAACTTTGGGGGAAATGAAGGCTCCACATCAGGAGAATGAAACAGAGGTACAGTCGCAGTCCCGCGTGGGGCTCTACCTTGGCATGGGCCATGATTAGACCTGCACGCTAACCCTCACAGCAAAAGATCTGTCCTTGGCGTAGACAGGATACACCTTCTGCAGCACCATGGTCAAGAAAGATGGCAGAACTGCTGAGAACTTGGCTTTCATCTTCCCCTCAGCCTCCTCTTTGGACTGAACAACCACTAGGTTCTTGGAAAATCTGTGTACGTGAAGACAATTTCAGACTCTCTGCGAGCAGAACTTGTGGGTGCTCTACCCACTAACTGGACAAACTGACACGTAGCGCCCTATCAGCACCCCAGCCTATTTCGTTATCTCTCGTTCATTACCTCGTGCATTTTAGGCATTCCATAAATACTGGTCAGTAGAGATGAAAGTGTTTTACGAGTCTCACGACAAACTGATACAGATGGGAGAAGGGTCACAAGACCCACCTTACAGACAAGGAACCTGAGGTGCAGAATGGCTAACAGAACTTAGAACAAGAAATTTCAAGGATCCCTCCAGGCTGCTGCTTCCCCCAGTCCATTCCATGCTGGGGACTGGGGATGCAGCAGAGCCCAGGGTGAGTGGCGGGAGGCAGCAAAGAGGTAGCTTTCCCGAAACAGGGCAGACATCGGCAGCACTGACATCGAGGGGACAGCAGCCTTGCCCCTCTTCCTGAGGCCATCAGGCCACACCCCGTGGGTTCTTGGGGAACAGGAGGTCTCCCTGGGAGACCATTTTGTATGACCATTTTGTAACGGACATACGTCTTCCTTTCATCCCCATGGGGTTGCCAGGTCAAAGAATCGAGTGGGTTTTTCTGCAGACTGACTCGGGTAACCCCCAAGGGCTCCTAGAAGTTGCGGGAGGCAGGAGACAGGGAATGACTAGGAGGCTGGCCCTGACATGTGCTGTTCCCCCAACACCTAAAAGACTAGGGGTCTGTGATGAGTAGTGGGGACTGCACCGGGAGACCGGAGGCTGCTTCCTCTCCTTCAGAGTTTAAGGTTCCCAGAGGCGGCAGACATAGCTGGCTCCTGCTCGCTTGAGAATTCCCCTGGGGAATCCCTATCCCTGTGCTGTCCCCTGAGCCTCTACTTAGACGATTTGTTATAGAAACGAACGATGGCGCTCTCGCTACCACAAGGATCCTTTAGACACATGTTAAACGGAGCATGGGCTCCAGAACCACTCTGCTGTGTTCAGAATCCCGGCTCGACCATCTACGGTGCGTGACCATGGGCAAATTCCTCGACATCTCTGAGCCTAAGTATCTTCGTTTTAAAATGGGGGCAATGGTACCTTCCTTATAGGACTATTGTAAGCGTTAGCTGATATAACAGAGGCGAAAGCGCTTAGAACAGTGTCTGGCATACGCATACACGATATAGACATATATATGTACTCCACACATATTACACTATTTTTAATATCATACTACCGCACCCTGCCTTTTACAAGAATTGAAATTTTAATGCCTTTTTTCTTTTTTTCCCCAGCTCCACGCCTGCCAAAGGTAGGGAGACCATGGGGTCTACCCCATAGTCATCAATCCTGATTTCTTGTTGGAATAAGACTCTCAAAAGAGTATCTGCATTAAAAAGAAAAAAAAGAACTATGGAGAAAGGTTACAAAAAGGAATAATTCATAACGGTTGATTTGGGAACACTATTTGCGTAAGGGATCCTCAGCGCCCTCTAAATCATTCCAAATGCTAATTAGTATTCTACAAGACAGTCGGAGCCAATTCTGGGAGTAAGAGTTTCTTCCCCGGAATCAATGTTCAGGGACCCTACAACGAAAGCTTCTCATGTTACAGGTTATTGATAAAGTGAAATCATAATTGAATCTACAAGGCCCTTATGCGACATGAGGTCATATAACTTCACGTCAACATGTTTGCGTGGTATCTGAATAGTTCATTTGTATTTATTTAATCATATATTTACTGAAAAGCAACACAGACTTGTCCCGAATTGTGTCAAATGGTATGTGATCGCTCTACTTAAAGTGCTCAGGTTATTTTGAAGAGAGGGATTTATTTTCTTCTTGTAGCTTTTGGAAGTCGGGACCTATCTGGTTTCAGTTAGGCAAGAGTCTTTGGCCAGCATTTTCTGGTACATTTGAAACTGTTGAACAATGAAAAGTAAAAACATGTAATTGCCAGTACAGCTTAAGCCTAATGCAGATATAAACACAGTTAACAGCACTTTATTTAGGTTCTGCTTTATTATTCTTAACTTTCATAGTAATTTTCAATCACAATGCATTAACAAATTTTTATTAGGTTTCCCAATGGAAAGCCAGTTGCAGGCAAGGCCTTTTATGACTCTGGCTAAAAAACTTTGCAGTTGATTTTCGATTTACCTTCGAACACAGAAGAAAACAATTGTTAAAAATCTTGCTTTTGTTAACATTGAATGTAGTGTGCTCTAAAGTACACTAATCCTTTCCTTTGCTCTTTGCTAATGCCCTCCCCCCCCCCCCCCCCCCCCCCCCCCCCCCCGGTATTGTGCACCTAGTGGCCTCCACCATCTTTGAGTTACGGCCTTTTAAACAGAGCACGGGGCGGTTAGCAACAGGAGGGCAGGGACAGTGTTTACCTGAAGCTTCTAAATCTAAGCCTGGTCAAAGGTGGGGGCTACTCAAGGTCGTATTTAAACTGGCAACTCGGTTTTCTTGCAACTCAAAGTATTCTAAGCACCTTCTCCCTCTGGACTCTTCTTCAAAACTTACAAATGAAACAGTCTCCTAGGAGCTGACTCCTTGAGAGGAGCGGCTACATTCTGTTTTATGATTTATGGAGTGGTTACAGTATTTCTCTGTGATTTAGGGTACGGTGGCTCCAGTGGGTAGTCGGGCATCGCCTGGTGGCCTGTGGGAAGACCAGCATGTTGTGTGCAGGGAGCAGCAGGGGATGGGGCAGTGCCAGCCACTCTGAACACTCGGGTGGCCGGCAGGCCAGGGAGGTCTCCAGCAGCCATGTGGAGGAGAGCCAGGCACCCAGCAGGAAGCGAGGGTCATTCTGGAATCTTCAATAAAAACACTCACTACAGGGCGCACTACAGAAGAACCACTTTGACTAAATAGTACATTAACCACAAAGAAGTCCCTTAGCTTGCCAGTTTCCAACACTAGCTTATTGAGTACACCCAAAGGTTTGTAGGTAGGAGAGCACAGTGTTTAAGAGTTCAGGCGTGAGCTGTGTGACCTTGGGCAAAGGATTTAACCTCTTGAATCTTAGTTTCTCAAAATGAGGTTTGTCATACTTGCATACCAGAGGGAGGCTGTAAGGATTAAATGTGACCAAGCGTATAAAAGCTGTTAGCAGAATACAAAGTCAAACCAGATATTCAGTAAATGGCGGCATTATTTTTTCTCAGAAAGGATAATTAGTGATTTTTAAAAATTCATCTAACATCTATGAAAAGAAGTCTGAAAGACTCACAGCAAAATGTCAACGGTGATTTCTGGGTGGTGAGATTACAGGAATTTTTCCTTCTTTGTGTTTTTTCTCCTGTATTTTCTACATTTTCAATAATAAACACCTGTTAGTTTTTGAGTATGAAGTTACTATAATTACACTGTATCTTACATGAAAATATTAAAGAAATGGCTACGAAGAACAACGAGATGAGAAAACGTTATTGTAACCCTGACATTTGTCCTCTTGGGAAGCCTCGGGAACATTCCAACATGTCTCCTCCATTTTTCCCAGAAAGAACACATCATAAGTGGTCACATTAATGTTAATGAACAAAGGCACATTTGTAGTGATAGACAAAGAACCATATGAATATATATGTACATATGCAATGTGTGTGTATGTGTATGTACTCACTTTTTGGTAATTTGGTTTTGAGATATATTTAAGGAAAAAGGAAATGTCAAATTTATCTTCATGGCAAAAAACATGATTTAACGGTATTCCTCAGATGCTTTTGTAAGGACCCCAAAATAGAGATCTTTACTCTACCAAGAAGAAAATGTTCATCTCTTACCACCGCAATACAAATATTCCCAACTAATATTCTCCCATACCTTGAAAGCAAATTATAAATAAAAAAAGAAAGAAAAGGAAATGCTGACTGTGAGAAAAATCTGAACACTTCAAAACCAGGGGAATGGCCTCCTATCCAATGCCAGCATCTCAGAATTTTCAAATACATATAAATAGTGATTAAAAAAATTTTTTTAATGTTTATTTATTTTTGAGAGAGAGAGAAAGAGAGCATGAGTTGGGGAGAAGCAGTGAGAGGGGGAGACACAGAATCCGAAGCAGGCTCCAGGCTCTGAGCCGCCAGCATGGAGACCGACACGGGGCTCGAACCCACGAACCGTGAGCTCATGATCTGAGCCGAAGTCTGACGCTTAACCAACTGAGCCACCCAGGTGCCCCTATAAATAGTAATTTGACGTTTTTCTATCACTCTGCCCTGAGAAAAGAAAAAGGTGTTAAGAATCGCACCTGTACAGAATGTGACACCAGACCTGATGACACTAAGTGACTTTGGCTATGGACCCTTGGGCAAGTTTGTGGTAAGGGAGACTTTCTCAGGAGAGTACTAGTCTTTTGTTTTCTGAAAGGCCGTCTGCACTGAGATTAGATGTAGGGCATGGGTTGGCAAACTTGTTTTTTTTAAAGTTTATTTTGAGACAGAGTGTGCGGGCACGAGTGGGAGAGGCATGGGGGGTGGGGAGGAGAGAGAATCCCAAGCAGGCACTGCATTGTCAGCGCGGAGTGTGATGCGGGGCTCGAACTTACGAACTGAACCGGGAGATCATGGCCTGAGCCAAAACCAAGAGTCAGACGCCCAACCAACTGAGCCACACAGGAGCCTGGCAAACTTCTTCTATAAAGGGCCAGAGAGTAGATATCTTAGGCTTTGTAGGCCAGATGGTCTCTGTTACTAGTTAACTTCTCTGTGACAGTGGGACAGTGGCCATAGGAATTCCTGAATGAAAGAGTGTGGCTGTATTCCAATAAAACTTTATTTATAAAAGGCAGGGGAGGGCCGGGTTTGGCTTCAAAGTCTGCTGGTCCCTGGTGTCCAGGAACAAAAACTATAAACTATAAAACCATTTTTTAAAAGTGTATTTATTTTGAGAGAGAGAGGGAGAGGGGCAGAGGGAGAACAAGAGAAGTCCAACCAGGCTCCATGCTGCCAGTGCAGAGACCGACTTGGGGCTTGAACTCACAAACCGTGAGATTATAACCTGAGCTGAAACCAAGCGTCGGACGTTTCATCTACTGAGCCACCCAGGCGCCCCATGAAACTATTCTTTAAAAGATTCTTTCTTAAGAAAGAAAACCAGGATTATCACACTATAAGAACAAACTCTGCTTTGGGACGAGGTGGATTTGAGGTAGCCTTGGGCAGTATATGTACGGTTCGTGCATGAGGGTGAAACTCAGGTTTGGGTGACTTGCCTAGATGCGGTTGGGAAGAATTCTCCCTGAGTCATCACCGGCTGAGTCCTGCGCAGAAATTCATTTGATGAAATAAAAGTACAGGTTATTGTGATTTTTAAAAAGGAGGTAAGGGAGTGAGAAGTCTAAGGAAAAGGGGGCAAGCAGAGAGGAGAGTTACATGGGTATGGAGAACCAGAAAGGAAAAGAGAAAGACACCCAAGGTTTGGAAGGCCATTCGGGTTGGAGGGCACAAGGCAGTTAGTTACCTACGGCATTTTCCCCCAAGTGTTCTCAAATCCTACCCTGGATCAGAGGATGCATGGGTGTGCCAGCTCATGGGTAACTAGAATGCTGTTTGAAGTTGGCTCCGTGGGCGATCACAGTAGAGAAAACCCCGGTGTTGGACGGGCCACATCATAACGTAGCCTGATGACTACTGCCACGCAAAATCACAGACCCCATCGTCTGTGGGGAAAAGAGAAGACGAGAGAGAGGACACATGCTGTGCTCTTACTCGTCTCTGAAATCAGCCAGAAACACGAATCCCCATTCCCGGGATAAAATATAGACTTTTGTAGAAAGAGACTTTAAAAATGAAAATTTTGGTCACACATGGTTTATCCCAAACCGTTTTAATATGTATCCATTTACTGCAAACTCATCTTTTTTTTAAATAGCTACAGATAAAACTAAATCAAGACCAAAGACAAAAAATGAAGTCTTTCAAGATCTGAAATGAACCCAGTGATGATATATTTAACAAGACTCCTCACTTGCGCTCCTGCAAGCCTCTAAGCTGAATGACTTCAGAGCCACCGGAGTCTGTAGTGAGCTGGTAGACTACTGAGAAACAAGATTCTTCTCTTCCAGGTTTGAAGTTTAATACGAACCTACAGTAAACATTTTTTTTTACTTTTCTTTGTGCTGCGGTTTGTTTTTTTTTTTTCTGTAGGCTCCATGCCCAACATGGGGCTCGAACTCACGACTCTAAGATCAAGAGTAGCATGCTCCACCCACCAGCTGCGCCAGCCAGGTGCCTCTATGCTGATGATGTTTTTGATATATTCTGAATCTCCATGAACGGGCTAAGCCAAAGATGTGCAAATATGCTCTATAAGACCTGGTAACAATGGCTGTCTTTCACTGAGCGTGTTACCAGGCAGGCCAGGAGGCACTTTATGAATGATACCATGGCGGACACTCTCAACAGTCTTACAATATAAAGCAAAGTGGGCTCAGGGATGTCAAGATGTCCGCAGTGACCCTATGGACACTATATGTAGGGATACAGTCCTATATATAGGGATCTGGGTTCAAACTGGGGTTCAAACTGGGGCCCGACTCCAAAATTCATTAAGCCATACTTCCTCTTACGACAAATGTGAAAAATTCTCAAGTGGGTGAACACCAACCAAAGAAAGAAGCCACAAACATCCAATTCTTCAGTAGATTTTTTGGTTTCTTAAGTTCATAACACTATGCCCTTCACACATAAAAGCCTTCAAAAGCTCCCACACTTATTCTGGTGTAAGAATAAATGAACACTGTGGGGGCCCCTGAAATCTCTGAAAGAAATGCCTTTATTCACATAGCATCAGGAGAGGATTCAAAAAGTTCCCTGTATGGTCTCTTATTCTTTGCAGCTCAGATGACTTCTCTGGGGACAGACTTTTTTATTTTATTTTATTTTATTTTATTTTTAATGTTTATTTATTTTTGAGACACAGAGAGAGAAAGCATGAGTGGGGGAGGGGCACAGAGAGAGGGAGACACAGAATCCGAAGCAGACTCCAGGCTCTGAGCTGTCAGCACAGAGCCCGACGCAGGGCTCGAACTCACAGACCGCAAGATCATGACCTGAGCCGAAGTCGGACACTCAACCGACTGAGCCACCCAGGCGCCCCTATTTTATTTTTTAATGTTGAGATTTATATCTTTGTTTACTCCTTTCCTCTTTTCCCTTCTTGCTTCAGGGTCGGGCTATTCAGAATCTCTCTTCTTTTTCCTTTCCTTAATACCGCTAGAACATAAAGAGTATTTCTACTTACTTCCCTCTCTTCTCTAATTAAAATATTCTTACGCCACAATAATATTCAACACAAGCAATCACCCACTTATCTTCAAGTTCCCATTTACTCATTACTATGGCATTGTCTTCTTCATTTGTTCATTATAATGTACAAAATTCTAGCTACGTCATGGCTAGATGAGCTTCTGGGGGCTAACCTGGGGCCCTGGTCACTGTGTAGAACACTGTTTCTATGGGAAGTATCTTTTTATTTTTTGCAGTTGATTTATAAACGGACATTTGCAATCCAACCCGTTGGTACGTTAGGGCCTGCCTATAAACCGGAAGCGTGTGGAGTAGAAGGCGCCATTTTTGATTGGTTTAGCACTCTGAAGCTATGCTACTCAACAGCTTCCCACAGTCACACCATGATCAGCCCGGTATTGTTCCCAGGTGCTAACAAAGAGCTCCTCCCAGGCTTTTGGGTGACAGCGCCAGTAAGTGGATTCACAGGCACAGAAACAAGTCCCAGGCGCGGTATGGGCCAAGAGAAATCCACACTTCCATTTTAACTTGGTAAAAAGCAAGAATATGGAAGCAGAACAGAGACCAAATAATCACCTTTAGTAAAATACCATCTCCATCCTCAAAACTCCACCTTCTTTCTTTAATATCACACCTTAATTTGGACTGGGTGGTGGCAGCTGTCTATAAAAACTTCTGCCATTATTCCAAAGAAGACCCTTCATTTGAGAAGAAATATAGTGAAAAACTTCACCACACAAGCTCCTGAGCAATAGGCCCAAAGGAAAATCAACACCACCTTTCTTGTCTGGTCTTGGCTACAGCTCCTGCTCCAGGAGCTATGAATACAATTCCATGCCACAAACACATGTCCAAGTACCTACTTGGGGCTGACTCTGGGGTAATCACAGGTTAGCTATTAAAGCAAATTTGAGCCTGTCACCTCAGGGAGTTTACCGTGTGACTGGAGAAATACATGCAAAACTCAATATAACTCAAGACACGTATAAACATCGCAAATGTTAAATGCTCCCTTCCGACACTTCCACTTTTGAGATTTCGCTGTTTGCTTTTAGTAAACATATTCAAATTCTCACTCTTATGGTTTGTCTTTACATGCAGCTCAAGAGGTTCCTGGTAAAAGTAGGCCAACGAGGATCACATACCTTTTATAATGCTCTAAAGGAGGGGGTTGAGGGGTGAATAAAGATAGCACGCACTCCGTAGTCGAATGGACATGGAAGGTAGCATATTGGTTTTGAATTCAGACAGAGAAGGCACCAAAAACAATCATTAGCTGACCGATACCTGCCAAGCAGATATATTTTTCCAGAATAATACTCCAAGCACTGAGAAGGTAAGAAGCAATAGAAACACAAGCTCCAGAAAATGACCAGCACTGCCCGTCTAGTAGGAGACAACGTACAGTAAAATCTCTTCCGGACTCCCTTTGGGACGCTCTAGTTTATAAAACAACATGTGAATATTATATTTTGTGTTAGGAATAAGTACAAAGAAAAACAGGTAGTCTGGCTACAGATTCTTCTTCCTTAGATCTCTGAATCACGTTTACAAAAATAGAGTTGTTCTAGCAAGTCACATTTGACTACACATTCTTAATGGCCTCGGTGCTTACGGATATACCGTATTTTTTGCACACTTGTGGACAAGATGTTGGCTTCATTTTACAACCAACATCTTGTCCACATCAGGGGAGCTTTCTCACACAGACATGCATACCATGCCGGGCTACCTGCTGAGTTCTGGCAAGCTTGGCAGCCTGCAGAACATAATGGGAAGGCAGTTGGAATGGGGAAAAAAAAAAACCTTCCTGGGAATTTTTTAAGTGGTTAAAAAAAAAAAAAAGTCATACCGTGTCCTAATGTCCCACACTGGGAGCTGGCACAGGAAAGATAACCCAGGAAATGAGATGTAAAAACCGTACCCAGGTTCCCCAACACAAGAGGCATTTTGCAACCCTCTTTAGGAAGTCAACCCCTTGAAAGTTTTGCTTTTTAATTAGCCACGTAGAAGTTGAAAGAGCTGGAGATCATCATTAAGGCCACATGGAGACCTGAAGCAGCTGCATGCCCTGTCCTCAGAAGCCGGCATGCTCTGTTGAGGGTTCAGGCACACATTCAAAGTAACCAAGTTGTTTGAGACCTAACAGAAAACCAGGAGGGAGGGGAAGAGGGGAAGGAAAAAAAAGCCACAGAGAAGGAGGAAGACATAACATAAAAGACTCTCAAAGACTAAGAACAAACCGAGGCGGGGGGGGAGGGGGGGAGGATAGCAGATGATGGGCACAGAGGAGGGCACTTGTTGGGATGAGCACTGGGTGTTATATGGAAACCAATTTGACAATAAATTATTTAAAAAAACAAAAAAACAAAGTAACTGAGTTGGAAAAGAGTACTGACTGGGGAATGTCTCGAAGAATCGCAGTTACATAAGGAGGATCAGGTAAATGGCATCTAAATGCGGCATTTTAGTCTTCTACTTTGGGGTCATGCTCGCCTCTAGCAAATCACGTGGCTTCCCAAAGCAGAATGCGCATCATTCTCAAAGCCAAAAAGAAAAGACGAAAAGAGGAAACGCAATAGCACCACCTAAAGGGCATTTGACAGCAGTAAGAATTAAACAAAGGTTAAAAAGCAGTCAGGCGTTTCCGTTCTGCCCTGAGGCACAGTGTGCAGCATTGCCAGGAGGAATGTAGTTTGACAGCTGGCACACTGTGCGTTAGTCTCTGGAGTGGTTATATTCTGCCCCTCCATCCTGTCTGAAAAACTGGACCCAAATCAATCCACTCCACAGAACAGATCATTTTGTCAAGTTCAAAGTCAGTTGAATGAACTCAAAGGGTTCACAGACCTAAATGTGGGAGCTAAAACTATAAAACCCCTAGAAGAAAACACAGGAGAAAATTCTTCTGACTTGGGTTTGACCGTGGTTCTCAAGATAGGAGGCCAAAAGCACAAGGGTACGAAATTTACAACAGATAACGGGACTTCATTACAACAAAAACCTTTGTGTTGCAAACAGTGCCATCAAGAAAGCGAAAAAAGACACTCACAGAATGCAAGCGAAATATTTGCAAATCAAGTATCTGATAAGGGACTTGTATGCAAAATATAAGAAGAACTCTTCTAGCTCAATGATAAAAAGATAACCAAGGGGTGTCTGCGTGGCTTAGTCTAAGCATCTGACTTCGCTCAGGTCATGATCATGTGGTCCCTGAGTTCAAGTCTCGTATCTGGCTCTGTGCTGACAGCTCAGAGCCTGGAGCCTACTTCAGATTTTGTGTTTCCCTCTCTCTCTCCAAAATAAACAAACATATATATATATATATATATATATATATATATATATATATATATATATATATGGCCCAATTATTAAAATGAGCAAGGATTTGAATAGACATTTCTCCACTGAAGATGTACAAATAGCCAATAAGCATATGAAAATAATGTGCTTCACTAGTCACTAGGGAAATGCCATGTAAACCACAGTGAGATTCATTTCACACCCACTAAGATGGTTATAATCAGACAGACAATAATAATAAGTGAGATGTAGAGAAATTGGAATCCTCCTACACTGCTGGTGGGAATGCAAAACAGTGGAGCTGCTTTGGAAAATACTTTAAGGAGATCCTCGGGGCGCCTGGGTGGCTCAGTTGGTTGAGCGTCCGACTTCGGCTCAGGTCGTGATCTCACGGTCTGTAAGTTCGAGCCCCGCATCGGGCTCTGTGCTGACACCTCAGAGCCTGGAGCCTGCTTCACATTCTGTGTCTCCCTCTCTCTCTGCCCCTCCCCCACACATGCTCTGTCTGTCTGTCTCAAAAATAAACGTTAAAAAAAAAAAAAAAAGGAGATCCTCAAAATGGAATTGTATCTCAACTGACAAACAGATACACAAAATAGAGTCTATCCATACAGTGCGATGTTATTTGGCAGTAAAAACACAGCACTGATGCATGCTAGAACCTGAGTAAATCCTGAAAACATTATGCTAAATGAAAGCAGCTGAGACCCAAAAGGTCACATACTGTGTTACTCCATTTGGGGACAATATCCAGAACAGACAATTCTAGAAGTTTAGTACTGGTCTTGGGCTGGGAAAGTGGGGGAATGAAGTGAAACTGAGGTCTATGTGGTTCCTTTCAAGGGCGATGAAAACATTTTACAGTTAGATTGGGGCAACGATTACACATCTCCTGAATTCATTAAAGCCATTTAAGTGTCTACTTTTTTTTTTTTTTTAAATTCTTTTTAGAGAGAGAGGGCAAGAGAGCATGCACAAGCAGGGGAGGAGGGAGTAGGAGAGGCAGAGTGAGACTCTTAAACCCAACGTGGGACTCGATCTCACCATCCGGGGATCACGACCTGAGCCGAAACCGAGTCGTACGCTCAACTAACTGAGCCACCCAGGGGCCCTGAGTGTATACTTTAAGTAGGTGGAATACAAGGTATGTGAGCCGTATCTGAATGAGGCGGTTAAAGATTCAAAGAGTTTTCAACTGCTACTCAAGGGCAAAATGGAAGGAATTACTTATTAAATAAACAAGTAAATAAATAAATACAATCGTCATGGCCTTTGTGAACCTGTCCTTTCCAAGCCCTGACCACTACTTTCTAGAGGAGGAAACTGTGACAACTTGGTGAGGCCACGCAGCTGTTCGCAGCAGAAGTGGGACCCGAACCCGGGCTGCCGGAGGTCCACGCGGGCCGGGTACTAGGGTGCAGGGAGACCGTCTAGAGCACGACACTTAAGGAGGTACCATTCTCAGCGCCTTGCTTGCCCGGCCAGGCCTCGGTTCCACGCACGCTTCCTCCTAGTTGCCTCCCTGGGAAGTTCGAAACAAGACCATCCGTGAACAGAAATACTACTGTTAACGCTTGCGCGGTCATTCCTCATTTGTTTTTCCTACCAATATCCGCAGAGAAAAAGAAAAGGTTTTTCTTTCCTTTTACTTTAGGGGAAAGAGGGATGACCCACAGAATGAGAGGTTAGGCAGAGTGTGGGAGGAAACCCAAGTGAGAAAAAATACATGCTGGCCAAGAGGGCACGTTTGCTCTGGGGACCAGAAGTTAACGACGTTGCTTATTTTGACTATTTCATTTAGCACGGTCTTCCTTTGCAAGCTCCACCAGAAATTTGCCGACCCTCTCGCTCACCTGTATCTATACCAACATGCTTCTCTTCCATTGGCTGAGCTTCTCCGTGAGCGCAGTAAATAAAGATTTCCATTACGGAAAATACAGCTTATCGGTGGCCATAGTTGGGTACAGTAAAAACGCTGAGTTATTGCTACCGAACAAGCCTTTGCTTTTTACATGCACACTTACGCATTCTCTCTAAAGTGAGCGCAGCACATGCTGTTTGCATATTGCTTGGTTTATATCCGACGCCCAGAGTCAGGTACAAAGTAGTCTTGAAAGAGTAGCTAGGCCTTCGGCTTTATTTTGTCCATTTGTTTACCTCCGCAGTGACTGATAACAGATGATGGCAGTAAAGATTAAAACGCTCTCCCACGTCTATCCTGATGACCTATCCTGCCTGTCGATGGCATAAAATGGCCCATAAGGCCAGCCTTTCTATTTACATGTTCTGATTTATTTGCTGTTGTCAAAGATTCCCTATTTATTATCCCCTCCAGAATGAACTGCCTGCTTTAAACATTCTCATACCATTTCCTGCTTTAACCGTAGTCAAATATTTGCCATCACGGACATGCTTGGTAACTCCAAGTTTCAGGATCCTATTATGCAGCAAGTTAAATAGGTGCCTGGGCTTTAATGTTTTACTGTTGAGTTTTGCTCTATGTGTTTCTCCGGACAAGCAGCTTCCTCATTCCTAAATCCTCCTGTGAGGCTTTGCCCACAACGGTAGGTTGTCTTCATGTACCTCTATTACTCGGTGTCAACTAGAGTGGTGGAAGTCTTGCCAACCACTTTCTGGGGATAGCTCTCAGAGACCAATGAGACTTGGCCGTTAGAAAGAAAGAAAGCTCTGGTCCTCAAACGGTTTACTCCACAGGGAAGCAGTTAAACTTCATGGTTAACAAGGACTCCGGAAGAATAACTCGCAGAGTCTGAAACCCCGGGCTACCACTTACTAGCTCTGGGCACATCGCTTACCCACGCTCTGCCTTTCCTTTCCTTTACTGAGAAACAGGGACCGATACAATACTCCATGGGGCTGCTGGAAGGATTAAATGAGGCGCGCAGCAGCTACTCAATAAAAGCAGCGGCTAGTTTTTGCTGTTGTTGAACTCTGCCTTTTGGATGCTTCTAGGATGTATTCTTAGCCTGGTTTGTGCAGAGGCAACCAAGGTATGATCTCCCTGTTTCCAAAGTGCATCTACTAAGTGGAAGATAAATCGTTGACTCGAAAACACTCAGAAATCAGTGAATAGATGTATCGCTTACAAATCGAAAAAAAAAATTCAGCAATCCATGTACTCTCTTGTTTTTATGGATATATAACAAGAGAATCACTATGCTATGAAAAAGCTTTATATCCCATTAGGAAATCTCATTTAGCTGTCTGTTAAAACTGGCTTTTTAAAAATCTCTTTGTTTCTTTGAAATTCAAAAGCAACACATCTTACCATAAACATGCAAATGTCATAGAATTATCTACAGTGTAAAAACTCCCAGGGGTCGCATCCCAACCACTGTCCATGGCAGGCGGCATTTTCCAGTGTATTCTCTTTACCAACTTTTAAAATATATTTCTAAAAGATTGTAGCACTTTGCGTATTTTTCTTTTTAAACATAGCAACGGGTCTTGGACATCTTTTCAGGCCATTATGTGTGAATCCACCTCAAGGTTTTAAATAGGATGAATACACTCAATTTACTGAACCAGTCTCAAACTGAAGAGCATTTGGTTCTCTTCAGGCTTTTTTCTATCACAAACACCTTCACAGCCAAAATCTTTAAAAAAGCTTTTTGAACGTTTTTTGATTTATTTTTGAGAGAGAGAGAGAGAGTGAGAGAGAGAAAGTGGGGGAAAGGCAGAGAGAAATGGAAACAGGATCTGAAGCAAGCTCCGGGCTCTGAGCTCGAACTCGTGAACTGCAAGATCGTGACCTGAGCCAAAGTTGACAGCTTAACCGACTGAGCCACGTAGGCGCCCCCTTCACAGCCAAATTCTTAACATGGCCTGACCTCGAGATAGTTAACGAAGGCTCTTCCAAATTTCATTACCGTCTGTTGGAATCAATGGCCAAGTGCATCTTTAAGCGAACTCTGCTTTTTTAGGTCTTTTTCTCTTTAGGAAGTTCGGGTTTTATTATATGCAGGCACATGGCTTGTCTTGTTCTTACCTTTTCAACATCAACTTTCCCCTGAAATAAAAAACACCCCCTTCCCCAAGCCCCCACCACCAAAGCATCTGCGTTTGTGGTCAGGTCCTCTGGAAACCCATTTCTCTGTCCTGGCCCCGCATCTGCTAAGCAGTTCTTTGCCATGTGACAATTTCCACGGAGTTCCAGAGCGTATTAATCTCAGCTTTGCCCCTCCCGGGTGCTATAGCCTCGGACAAGTTACTGATTATCGCTGTGCCTCAAGTACCTCATCTGTGAAATGCAGATAAGGCAGATATAAGGACTGAACGAATTAACACGAAGCAAAGTGCTTCGGTGAGGTGTGGCAGTAAGTGGTCGATAAAGACTAGCTAATACCGGTAAGAGTTAGTTCTGTGGTTGCTTTTAAGGATTCTGTTTTAAAGACCTGAACATGCTGAGGGGCGCCTGGGTGGCTCAGTCGGTTAAGCGGCCGACTTCAGCTCAGGTCATGATCTCACGGTCTGTGAGTTCAAGCCCCGCATCGGGCTCTGTGCTGACGGCTCAGAGCCTGGAGCCTGCTTCGGATTCTGCGTCTCCCTCTCTCTCTGCCCTTCCCTTGCTCACTCTCTGTCTCTCTGTCTCTCAAAAATAAAAAAAATAAAAAAACGTTAAAAAATTAAAAAATAATAATAAAGACCTGAACATGTTGATTTCTGCCCCCACGTGGAGAGTGCTCCTCACCCTGGCTTCCGCAAGCACATTCTGCCTCGTTGGCCTCCATCGCTGTTCAGCCGGAAACCAGACACTTGGGCCGTGCCTCTAACATACCCCTAGTGTTTCAGAGCCAAGCAGCAGCTGGCCAGGCAATGTGGTTTGAGGAGTACAGAGCAGACCTTTCCAAAACACACCAACAGAATGTTTCGGTTAGAGATTCACGATTTGGGGCCTCGGGAGCTCTTCGGTTATCGGGAATCCACTGCTTCGAATACGAAGATTCTGGGCAGAAAACGGTTATCGGCTCCCAGCTAGGCAAAGAGGAATGGACGGGGAGCTAAGTCGAAATAGGTAGAAATGAGGGCTTGAGGTGGGGAAGGACTGAGACCCAGGGCGAGCGATAGTCTCAAAGGGGAAGCGGATGGAAGGAAAGCCTCACTTTCCAGCTCGCAGGTCACAGCCCTGCCTCTGCACCCGGCACTCGGCAATGACAGGACTCTGGGTCTGGAGCAAAGGGGATGAGCTGTAGGCCCCTGGCGTAGGTGGCCCCGTGCCCTGGCCCGCCAGCCAGGTAACCACAGCCTGCTGTCCTATTTCCTCCTTCGCATCCCTCTTAACGCAACTTCAGCAGCGAGCCGGTTTTGGCAAGAAATAACAGCAGCCTTTTAGAAGGTGGACGGTCCTGCACATAAGGCCATGGGCTAAATGTCACTTTGCCATTAGCAACCCTAACGTGCTGTTTTTCTTACATCTGGCACTCGGCACAGGAGCCTGGTTTTACGGTTACTGGCGTGTCTCCCAACTTCATGAGAAATTCTGAAGACTCAGATTTGCTTTCATCCTGGCTTCCCGTCACAAGGGCGACACAGTGTTGGTTCAGATGAATAGACTGGAATCAGGGGTTCTGCTTTCCTTTTTGTCTGTAATTAACCCCGTCATTTTTTTTAAAGTTGATTTATTTTGAGAGAGAGAGAGAGTGTACACACACGCGCGTGAGTTGGGGAAAGGCCAGAAAGAGAGGGAGAGAGAGAATCCCAAGCAGGCTCTATGCTGTCAGTACAGAGCCCGATGCAGGGCTCGATCCCACGAACCGTGAGATCATGACCTGAGCTGAAATCGGGAGTCAGACACTTAACCGACTGAGCTGCCCAGGCGCCCCTCAACCTGTCACTTTCCAGCTAAGGTGGAAAGCCTGTTCTGTGGCTGCTGTGGCCAATGAGGAGGGCTCTGAGGGCAGAGGCGGGCAGGGGTCAGACTGCGGGTGTGGATGGAGACCTCCAGGGTGATGGCAGTGAGCAGGCCCCAGTCTCCTGGGAAGAAACCAACTGTTGCCACCTGTCCTCTCCTCGCCACCCAACACTGTACCAGACCTGAATGAACCACCACTGGAAACGAACCCCAGAACACAAAGTCCTCTTCAGTTTATTTCTGGTAAGTTCCCTGGAAGGACTGGCGAAAAAGGAAAGACCTTTCTGCTGTGGCCACCAAACACTTCCACACACTGTTCTTTCCTTTATCTCCCCTTGGGATCAGTCCCTCCCCATACCACCTCCTCCCCCCCGCCAGCCCCCGCCAGCCCTTGACCTCGGGACATCTAAAACCCCCTCAGCCTGGTCCCCTCATGCCCTCACGTGCCCTTTCTGTGCCCTAGACTCACCTCGGAGTCCTTGCCTCAGTCTAATTCACGGTCTTTCTCTAGCTTGCATTTCTAACACACAGCACACGCTCCCCCCAGAGGTCCTCTCTCAGAGTTCACCTATAAGCTTTCTACAGGGAACGACCATGAGCACAGCTAGGCTTTTAACAAAAGCTCTCTGATGATGACAGCGATTTGGCCGAAACCCTCAAAAGTCTGATAACAGCGCAAAGATGGCAGCGATGGTCCGGGCCGGCCACGGACCCTTGGTCCCTAAGAAGAGGTGGGCTCCGACAGAGGCTCCGTGGATCTTGGGTTTTCGGAGGGGTTTTTACACCAATGCAGCGGCCCTTGAAATTAATTTTCTATTCAAATCTAAGCCTCTCAGTCTGATAAACAAACTGCACATTTGCTGTGGATTCTGTATCTGACCTTTTACACTGGTTTTGTCAACAAAATTTACTGTATTCATAAATACTAATGTTCTCATTTGGTTCCCTATCTTCAGTATACTGTAAATTATCAGCAAGTACATTAATGTCTTGGCCTGGTAATATAGTGGCCTGAAATGACTTCCTTTTGCCTTTAAAGATGTTGCCTGTTTTAACGGTAGGTGTTTCTAATTAACTTGAAGTGCCATAAACTGCCCGTGGACAGACCGAAGACAAGTGAGTTGCATTGAATTAAAAGTGCGGGATCTAATGTTAACAAATTAGGCACGCCTTCGAGATGCGCAATTTCTCTCTTTGGAGTTGTCGTCTTATTAATGCAGAGCTCTCAAAGCTCCCAGAGCAGCCGTGCCAAATGAACCTTTCAAAATTAATACTTTTGGCCATCGGTTCGGAATAAGATTTCGAGCTTTACGAAGATTCCCGCTCCGGCACCTCAACCTCTCTTCTTCCTTCGTAAAATGAGCTCGATTTGGGGCCCTGATCTTTTTGCCAATAGCAGTCCAAATCGGCACTGTAAATATTGAAATCAAATGTTACTACTTGGCCTAATTTTCTTTCAGCTTGCAGTTAATCTTTATTCAGCCTTAATGAGTATTTATCGTATGACCCTGGCAGCTTGCTACCGCTGAGATAAATTATCTGACTCAAGTCCGATTAAAAATGCAACCCTGAGTGCTAATTATCTCGACAGACCTGCTTAATAATAGCATTTCTTGTCAATTACGGGATCTCAGCGTGGGTGTCAATAGCAACAAATGCACAGGCCTACCTTAGATGCTGACTTCCCATCATGCCCTTTTACTTGCCATATGTAAATCAGAGCGCTTCTGTACCTGTGGTGACCTTTTATTAGCAAACTGTCAAAATGATAAAACTAGCCATAGCAAAACCCCCACTACCACACAATTAGGGGCTACAGCTCAGGACAACAGGAGGTCAATCAGACATAGCTAATTATGATGCGTCTTCCTTCTGGCCTGTCCAGCAGGAAGAATTAGCTGTTTTCGAAATTTATGCCAGCTTAAGCATGGCCCGCCGGAGGGAAGCTACTGGAAAGTGGGAACTAGGGAGGTGGAGGCACAAAATCGCACAGTTCCACAACTCTTCAGGGCATCTGGCATCAGACTGGAGTTCGATTTCAGCTCGGTCACTTACTTACTGTGACTTGGAATAAATCCTTTTGACTGACAAATGGAGCCAACGCCATCCACCCCATCGGCTGGGGTCTGGGGTGAGGATTAAGAGGTAACATGTGTAGAAACACTTAGCATGGTGCCACCGCCCAGTGGGTGAGCAACACCCGGTCACCGTCTCTGTGCTTCCGTTCCCGTGATCGAGATGGGATGAGCCACAGGTATCATTTATGAAGTGCTCGCTCGGTGCCCGGCACAAGGTCGATCTTCCTCCTTTACCACAGTCAGGATTTAAGAGAATGGCTGAGCTGAAAGTTACTTCCACAGATCATTTACGACAGTCCCCTGTTTATAGGTACAGATGCCCTGGACTCTTCAAAACCAAAGATGAGATTCTTCGGAAAGGTCATCTGAGGCAAACACTGCACAGCCTGGCCTTGGCCGTGGTGAAGGGAGCGACATTTTACTGAAACGGGGATTCATTCTAGGTCATCCGCTGTGGGGAGTGCCTTGCTCTGTCGAAGCCACACTACGTCCCTCTTATCTTCCCTTTGGAGACCAGGGAATACGTTAAGAGAAGTTAAAGGACTTGGGAAACAGCTCACAACTGGTAGGTTTCAGAGCCCAGGCCCGAGGGAGCCAGAGGCAAAGCTCCCGTTGGCCTAAATAGGTGCGACCCACGGTGCATTTTATTTACTTGGACAGATGCTTTTAGCAGAAACGATGGGAGAAGTTGACACTGGCTTGAGAATATTGCCCAACACTGTTACGGGGCGTTTTAGTCACAAGGAGCAATAAATAATACACGCCTCTCTGACTTTCTGCTGTGACAGACCACAAAGTGGCAGGGCAGGGCCAAGCCCGAAACAACACGCCTCTATCTTTTCACGGGGGCGGGGTCTGGCTGGGGGGGGAGGTAAGAGGGGACTATTTCATCACATGACCTTAAGTGTTTCCAGCCTTAGGTGGTAACGTGGGGGCACAAACCTCCTCTCCCCTGGCTTTCGCGACTCCAGGGAGGCTTGCTTTTTCAAGTGGATGTCTCCCCACTGTTCAACTCCGCCGCATGGCCACCTTCTGGCCTCACCTGCCTGCCCGCCCTGAGCCAGCCTCACCAGAACCCGAGCAGCGTAGCAGCTCGGAGCATAACGTGAGGCAACCTCCCTCAAAAATGGTTCCGAATTTTCCCAGACCATTAGGGCACCAGCTCAAGAAGGGACCCCTATGAAAACACAGATGTTCCATTCTCTACATCTGGGCCATGTGGCCCACGCAGAAGGGGCAGAGAACTCACCCTGTCCAGGGAGGGGCCAAATGAGGTTTCCCCAGTGGCCACACCCAAGATGGCTGGCGAGCAGGATTCGAGGCTGTGGGAAACAACGCGGGGGAGAGGAAGGCCGGGTGGACGCCTCCACTACCATCTGTGAGACCGGGTGGCTAATGAGACCCAGATGAAGGTCTCCCGCCACAGATCCGGGGAGATGCAAGAAAGGAATGCAGTCATTTCCTTCTGAAATAATGTGTTCTCTCTTCCCCGACACCTTGGGCCTGCTTCAGTACTTCCTTCACGTACAACCTCAGATTAGGGGGCCGGTCCTTCCCCTCCCACGTTAGTGCCACGAGGGTATAAATCAAGCGTTTCATAAACACTGTGTGGGTCGATTTTCTCTCCAGCGGTGCTCCCGTCATCCTCTGTGTGAGCAGTCCTGGCTTCCCCAGCAGGCAGGTGTGCCTGCATTTTGCTTTGATGAGCGCTGCTGTTACATGGGGGCAAGTACACGGCCCCTTCTCCAGGGTGTCAGCAGAGCCTCCGTGCGTTCCGCGGAGATACCTGGCGGCCCAGCTTTCCACGTCCCGAGGCTTCTCCTCACCATGCCCTGTCAAGGGCAGCTCAGATCTTGGCTGGGAATGAAACCTCGTAGGCTTAAGTCTGTCTCCCGCTTTTCACACTTCCTTTGATCCCTGTGACACAATGCAATGCCGGTGTGGAAATTACTTTGTACTACCTACATCCCTCCTCGGCATGTCCTTAAACACACGTTCGAATTCCACATAAGGCTTCGCCAAAACTATGGAAACACAGCCTCCGCAGACAAGTTTTGCAGGAAAGTTACTGCCCCACTGGGCAGAGCGCAACGGTCTGATACCGTTTAACTCTCTCGGAACACTACAAAGGGAGCGAAATCTTTCCAAACACTTTAGTAATAAGGAATGTAATATGTGTGTCCGGTGTGCTGTTAAGAGTCCCACTCGTAGCCTCTGTATTCCAAATCATTCTATGCGTGAATCCAGTTCAACAGAAAGTGTGGCTCGAAGGTGGAGTAGACAGTGCATTAGGTTTTAATAGGCCCCTGCTTGCCTGCGGACTGATCCCTTAATGTTCCGAGTATCCTACCATTTGCCATTTGGCTTCCTATTTTGAAAAACATGCCTGTCGACACACATCTACCGAAAAAAATTAAGTAATCTGAAATACAAACTGTGACTTAAGTGGTAGACTCTAATTTGTTTTGTATGTGGATGCCAGATTTAAGCAGCTATTATCAAATTTTTCATTTTATAATGTTGACCACATCTTAAAAATTAATTACGCCTGCTCTTTATTTCCCAGTCCTGGGCTCGGGCCAACATAACAGTTTCTTGAACTTGCCCGAAACACATGGACCCGGGATTTCATTTATTGTTTTTGGTAAAGTCGCGTTTTTCCAAAAATCCTGCAGGGGTCACGTGAGAATTGTGGGTGCTGTCATTTGCCCGAAGCTGTTTCCGTTAGCAACGATACTCATAAAAACACATGTGGGCAGTTAGCACTCCAGCAGTCTGAGTAAAGCCAGCCCTAGGGAGCTTCGTTTCCATTCTGGGGCCTCGCTGTCCTTCCAAGGGGCAGAAAAAGATTTGGGATCCTTTCGCTCTGCAGGAAAGCCCTTGCGAGCTTCCAGTTCTCGAAACCACACCCTTTTTGGCACCCTATCATCAACTACAATGGAACTCTTAATACATGTTGGAATTCAAAAAAGAATCTTTGACACCTCCCCGCTATGCATTGGCATCTTAAAACTATCACAAGACCTACAAGAAAACAGTCCTTCCATCTTGGATCCTTGGGGAAGTGTTTGAAAACGCACTTTGGTACTTTCGGGGGTACTGACCTGGTGGCGGGGGTGGGGGCGGGGAAAGAAGCCTCAAATAAATCTTTCAAGGCCAGAGCTTAAATGCACAGCCACTGGACGCACTTCTAAACAAAGTAAAACAAGAAGGCATTATTTCAAACAGAATTAAGTGCGTAGGTATTGGCTTCATACAAAACGATGACGGAGCCAGTGCATAAAATATCCAGCGACACCCAGTGCGGTGAGCCATGCCCAGCACTAACTTTCTGGGCTGTGACGAGCAAGCCTGATTATCCCCACTGAGCCTCTGTGTGGCATCTTCCCACCTCTGACCTGGAGGTCGACCAGCGGAGCCCTCTAAATCTCCTCTCTTGGTTTCCAGGGTTTGGGAGTCCCGACAAGTCAGATCTTCCCAGCAATCCCCTCCCCCCACTCGGTTACCGCCCCCAGGTCTGATTACACCGGTCAGATTTGATTCCCTCCAGACCAGTAACCAACACACATCAGGGGTCTGGTGCCTCACGGTAGCCTTGCCGGGGGATCTCGAGATCGGCCGTATCAGCACGGCCTGCCTGCCCGGCAGAAATGGACTCTACCCAAGAGGCATATCATTTGTAGGCGGCACTGGTCTGGAACTGACAGACCAGTCTTGAAAATAAGAACTCTGTCTCAGAGTTCGTAAGTCATCTACGAATCTGGGATGGTCCTCATTGGTGGAGTGCTCACTCCACTCGGATAACCAGGAGACAGGACTCCATCTGCAGGAAATTTATTTAGTCTGCAAGGGAAATCAGATATTCTAGATCTCGGGGCGCCTGCGTGGCTCAGTCGGTTAGGCGGCCGACTTCGGCTCAGGTCATGATCTTACGGTCTGTGAGTTCGAGCCCCGCGTCAGGCTCTGTGCTGATGGCTCAGAGCCTGGAGCCTGTTTTGGATTCTGTGTCTTCCTCTCTCTCTCTGCCCTTCCCCTGCTCACGCTCTGTCTCTCTGTCTCTCAAAAATAAATAAATGAAAAAAAAAAAAAGATATTCTAGTTCTCACATGTGCCAAATAGAGATAAACATTTTTGAAGAATTAACCTCGAAGGTATCTAATATGCAATTCTGAAGGCACTTTGGGATCGTGCAAGGGCTCGGGTTCAGCACCAGCCGACAGGGACTGGGGATGAAGCAGCCTCTGTGTTACTCGACATTGTACTGAGAAAAGAGTCCAAGAGTCTCCATCGTCCCCCTAACAACCAACCAAGTCTCCTTGAGAATGTGGAGTACTCAGTGCTCGCAGGGCTGTGAGTGTCTTCCAAAAGACAACTGGGAAGATTAGAATACAAATGCCCGGGTGGCACCTCATTCCTCCTAGACCAGAACCTCCAGAGCCAGGAATCTGTGTCTTTAAGATCTCCTTAGGTGACTTGGGGGAAGGGCCATAAATGGGAGTGATTTGTTGTAGGTCACTGAGCGGCTCCAAAGGTGGCTTGAATGTTGCCGCTCTTTAACTTCTATCACACAGATTTATACAAAGACTTAAACTAAGTAGGACTGTGAATCCAAAAGCAAAGGCGACTTTTGTTGACTGTCGCGTAGGTGGTGCCTATGTGCTTAGTAAACTATGTTGGTCTACTTACTCCAGGAAGCAGGGACAGGTTATGCTTACTGACGAGTGTCACTGCCCTAAGAAGTGTGCCCAACAGACGTGTGTTTAGGCTCTGGTTATGAGAGACTTTTAAAAGGCTTTCTTTCCTCCCCCTCCCCCCCAAGTTTGGTACCCCAAAAGGACCAATCTGGATTCTAAGATCTTGTGATCGTTTTTTTTATAAAGGATTCTTTTTTTTTTTTCTTAATGTTTATCTATTTTTGAGAGACAGAGCATGAGCAGAGGAAGGGCAGAGAGAGAGAGGCAGATGCAGAATCCGAAGCAGGCTCCAGGCTCCGAGCCATCAGCACAGAGCCAGACGCGGGGCTCAAACTCACAGACCATGAGATCATGACCTGAGCCAAAGTCGGCCGCCCAACAGACTGAGCCACCCAGGCGCCCCTTGTGATCGTTTTAAGATGATAAGGCATAGTGGGAGGTAGCAAAGATTATTTCTTGAATTCCAACGTATATGGAGTCCAATCACGGCTGATGACAGGATTCCCAAAAGGGTGTTTCGAGAAGTTAGGCAGGGGGTTTCCTGCAGAGGGAAAGGATCCAAAATCATCTTCTGCCCCTTAGAAGGACAGTGAGACCCCAAGATAGAAATGAAGCTGTCAACAAGTGCCACTGTCCTAAGAGGGGAAAAAAAAAAAGAATTCCAAGTGTCCTGGGTAGCCATGCTATCTGGAGTCCACCATATTTAACGTGAAATGGGTCTGTAGTTTTCGCTTTCAGGAACACTTGCCCAAAGTCTGGGTCGTTTTAGAGGAGGATCACGGAAGGATTTGTTTACCTCTGAGGTGAAAATAAAAGCCTCGTGTCTGTTGCACGTGTCACGTTACCTAATAAAGCAAGTGATATGAGCCATTTCGATGATCTTCAGAGGGTCTACGCTTTTGTTGCTTTCTAATAGGGTGGATTATTTAATCACTAAGCCCGAAGATGCTCGCATCATCCTCTGTTTGCAGAAATAGTTTTAAGTGCTTTCAAACGCTTCCAAGATTAAAAAAAGAAAAGGAAAAAAAAGTCTTGTCTTCCCGGTCTTTGTCTTCTGTTGACAAGTCAATTTCATTTCGTCATTGGACGCACTTCTGCTAACAGATTTATAACCACTACATCATAGTAGCCGCCCATAAAGGAAAATCGAATCGGAACAATTAGTTGACTAAGGATCTACCACTCTTCTGTTTTCTGGCCTTTGTGGCTCAGAGAAGCTTCTGCTTCTTTCGAATGAACCTGCTTTAAGAGGGCATTTGTTTCGGGACATTTCACATAATTTAGTCTAGTCCGCATTTCTTAATCTTTCCCTTTTGATCCATGGTGAGGTGCAAACCAACCAAAAAACTATAGAATTCGCTTCCTGGTAGCAAGTTCATGCACCCCTCCTTCTATTTGGTTATTTACATCCATAGCGACATAAGGCAATAAACTGTCATCACCCAGCACTCCTCACTGGGGATCAAAGCCCTCGAACGCCTGATGGAAATGTATTAGGCCTCTGCCCATGGATTCCCACCTGGATGCTGACAGTGCCCGCCGCCAGCGCTGCCCCGAGACGACAGTGATGACTCCCAACCAATCCTGCCTGCCCCCTCCAGGCCGGGCCTCCACTTGCCCTCCGATTTCTCTTTCCCTACTTTATCGAGGCCTTTGGCCAACTTGCAGCAGAAGCTGCCAAGGAGGCCAAAAAGCCTGCGAGGATGCTGGGGGCCAAGGGGGGCGGGGGGAGGGGGATGACACACACAGAGGCTGTGCACAGGTGACCGAGCCCAGCGCTGCTCAGCTGGTCGGTTGGTGACAGGCGGCTCACAGATATGGGGGCACTGGTGATTGAATGGACCCAGGGAGGCTGGGCAAAGAGAGAAACTGGATGAGGTGCTCCAGCTTCCCACCACCAAGATGGTCAACTGAAAACTACATGCTGCTCTTTGGTAAAATTTGTATGCAAGGCGGTGGTTTTATTTTTTGCCCCCACAGGAGTCTCATCTAATCAAACAAATCTGGTGAGAAGGATTACAGACTTTAAGGTCCTAATGAAGCATTCTTTTTCTATGTTAATTTTCTCCACCACGCTGCGATGCCTACGAAAAAGGAACCCAAGTAGAAACCTCAGTAATAGTCTCTCATTACGTCGACAGTGGATGACTTCACATTTGTGCATCCGTGTATTTTCACGAAGTTGGAATAATTCCAACAGCCCCATATTCTGGAGATCAACCTCAGGTACGTAGGAATATTTTTGGCTAAAGTGTAAGGAACTGGAGCATAGCTATGGTCCGTATACACCGATAATCTATAAGGGCTTGTGGACAGTTCTACAACTTCCAAAACGTGGAAAAATCGAGCTCCATCTTATCCGTCATCAGTTCTCATGGCGGTAACGTTAACCAAACTAGAGTCCTTCCTGCAAGCTATATCCCATCTTCTTGGTGATTAAAAAAATGGAGACTACAGGATTTAAAGGTAGTGGTTGAGCTTTGGGCCTCTATTTTGGAAGCTTTCTCATCTAGATCCACTTCATAATTGTGCCAGTGATAGACAACTTGGCAGTTAACATCTGCCCTTAGAAGACGCCCATTTTCTGAATACCCAGAAGGCTAAGAAGTATGCTAGAATGTGCACCCACAAATTTGCAAGGCTGAACTCAGAGGGCCCTGTTGTCAGCTGCATACGTATCCCATAAAAGCCACTCCCTCCTTCAGTTACATGCTTTGCATCACTATCCAGAGTGTTACTCTGCTTTTTTGGGGGAATCCTTCGATTCCAGTCATTCTGAAAAATTCTGTAGAACAATATAGCAGGGGTTCCCTTTTCCTCGTTTCCTCTTCTTGTGGCGGATTCCCACACTGCATGTGTTATCTCAGAATCCAAACTGCATGCAGGGAAGAGCTGCCATGCTCAGGGCATGAAGACCGCCTTTGCCACATGGGTCCTGACCCGTTAAATGGGCTCTGTGGCCATTTAAATTTTGACCTCCTAGCCAATGCCAGTCTTCAAGAAGCTCTACCTCACAGCTTTGCCAACTTCACAGGATATGTGTCAGGAGCTTCAAGCTTCACCTTTAGATTTAGGCACAACTACCCGCCCCCGTTGGCTTCTAACTCCAACTTAGAACCTTCCTAGAATTTCTGACTACAGGTGTCTCTTCCATTTACTAGATTCCCTGCATCAGACCCACAGGTGATTTCCCTGCTCTTCATGCTACTCTTGACATAACCTCACCCCCCACCCCCTACTACACCTGTTAGACACAGGTATCCTTTTGAGTTTCACAGACATCTGTTAACATTTCCGAGGTTCAAGTTTTTGTAGCGTCATCATGAACACAGTAAATGAGATTACACATTCTACGCTGTTCCGTAGTCTACAAAGGACTATAGAAGTGATTACGTGGGCTGGCCAGATCTCAGTGTAAGACTTCCTCTTTTCTCTGCAATGTTGTGGAGTCTATACACTCTGAAGTCTGAGTAGGACACCCGGGTACCACCCTAGGTGGTGGAGAGTGAATCATTTGAGGACCTAAATATGCAAAGCTGCTTTAACTTCAAGATGGTCTAGTGTTTTGTGTTTTTTTGAAAGAGAGAGATGGAGAGCACGCGCACAAGTGAGATGCAGAGAGAGAGGAGACAGAGACAATCCCCTGAGGGGTGGGGGGGAGATAGAAGCGGGGCTCACCTGAAGTGGGGCTCGAGTTCACAAACCATGAGATCGTGACCTGAGCTGAAGTCAGATGCTTAACCGACCGAGCCGCCCAGGCGCCCCAGAGGGCCCAGTGTTCTTAGGCATGCTTAGAGCATCTGCTTGAACTCGATCCCTCCAAGAAGGGCTAGGATTGTCCAGAGACCTCCTCTAAGTCTGACGGAAATACCTCTATGGAAGATGATCCATGAATGGCCAACTATCATGACAATGGGGCCACTGAGGAATTCTTGGATAGGCATACATTGTTCTAAAAGTAAATGGGCCTTTTATGATAATGGTCCCAATAACTGTCAACCAATGGTAATCAAAAACCATATATCAAGGCTCGGACTGGACTTATGAAGTCATTTTAACTTTGAACCATACTTGGTTAACAAAACTTGAACTCTGTAGTGTCCTGCTCAGTAAGACTATGTACTATGAGTAGATATTTTATTTAATCCAGTACTTAGCCTATGAGGTACTCCACTGAACTACAGTAAATAGCTGTTTCAGTCTCCGCACATTAATGGCTATTCCAAGGCTTATCATAGAACACAAGATTACAAATCAGTCCAATAAGTTACTTTAAAAATGCAATGATGGCTAGAACAATCCGAATTTCAATCATAAAAAAGACATTCCTGTTGCACACAAGAGGACTTATCCTTTCTTAATTTTCTGCAAATACAAAATAAGGCTGCTACATTTTCCTTTCAAAATGGCGTTTCAATAAATGGTTGTAATAATCTTGCTCATATTTTTATGAACGTAAACCACTTACATTGGACCTAATTACTTCTATTTACTCATCTTACTCAGGAAGTCTGGCTCAGTGCCTGTCATGTAGCAAAGACTCAAGAAACAGTCATTATTATTACTAAGCTTATGTCCTCTACTTCAGTATGGTCTTGTTTTAATCTGGGTTTGATAACTTCTTTAAGAATAATATGGCAGCTCACCCTCTGAGAGCTTATAAGGGTCCTTACCCTGAATTCCTGGATACGTTAGTTCTGCTAAGCTAAAAGAATACCACTAGTAGCCTGACAAAATATACAGGCCTCTGACTATTTAATAATGCCAATTTTACCAGGTTCTAAAGCATTTGTTACCACAGTAATATGCAAGTACGCAGTAAAAGCATGCATTTGAGATGTTAAAGCAACAGCCCCATGCTTACTTTCCTGATTCTGGTCATCCTTCCTCGGCAACGGTACCTGGCTTTGTAGCTAGAGAATCTAAACGTGCCTATTCCTACGTAACGAATTCGGTCACTCAGCAAACATTCAAATTCTGATACTCAGGATTTCATAAAATGCTTAAAAAAATTTTTTTTAATGTTTTTATTTTTGAGAGAGACACAGCGTGAGCAGGGGAGGAGCAAAGAGAGAGGGGAGACACAGAATCTGAAGCAGGCTCCAGGCTCTGAGCTGTCAGCACAGAGCCCGAGACGTGGGGCTCGAACTCAAGGCCAGTGAGATCATGACCTAAGCCGAAGTTGGACGCTTAACGGACTGAGCCACCCAGGCGCCCCCAGTAAATGCTTTTAGAACGAAAACCTGATTAATGATAAGGCAAGTGGTGTGGGTGCTCCCAGCAGCTGCACTGCAAGCAATTCAACTCCGTGTAACCGCGAGTTTGTATTCAGTTCCTGGGGCATAAAAACAACAACGACAACAACAAACAGCTCCTGCCTTCAAAGACCCCATTATTCTAGCAGGCAAGGCAGGTACCCAGATACATATAACCACTTCCGCACAAGGTGAAGGCAACAGTCCACACAGAGGAGTAATTAACAGGAAAAGATAGGAGGAGTCAGGGAAGTCCTTTTGGAGAAGGTGGGCTTTGAGGAATCCGTTGGAGCTTATCAGATAGAAAACAGGACTAGGGCATCGATCCTGGCACCCAGGATCCTCTGCCTCTCCTGGGGCCCCGGTCCAAACAGGGGCCCTTCGCCAATGCAGACACGGCCCATGAGCACAAAATTACAGTCTAATCCACCGATTTCTCTGTTTACATTCTTTCATGGGTCTCGTAAGTAATACCAACAGCTGAACTACGGATCTGGCTAAAAGAAACCAAATCCCTTAGGCCCCTTTAGGCTTTCCCAAAGTGCCTGAGCTTTCGCAGGGAGTGGACTTATCTCTCTCGATGATGAATCACTGAGGAAAAGGGACTCAGGCAAACCGTTAGCAGCCACAGGGCTGGGAGAGCGAAACAAGCCTGTTCCTCTTTTCATTAAAATCAGATGTTCTCGACTTGAGTCTGTTTTCTTCTCTTCGTAAGCACGGACGCAGAAATGCATTTAGACCATGTTTCAAACATGTTCAGGAAAAAATACATTAAGAGGGTTTTATTCTTATGAGACTACAAACATGGTAGGGATTTGAAGGCACCTGCTATCAATATTCAATATAAAAAGTCTTAGCTATTTGATCCCTTAAATGTTACCAAATGGAACCACAGCCAGATCAACAAAGAGGTTCATATATTAAACAAAATCATCTTTAGTAGAGAAAAAAAGGGGCAGTTTTTTTTTTTGTATTTTTTTTGTTTTTTTTTCCTGCTCTAAAGGCAGTAGCATGGGATATTAGTTACAGTATTAGCACAATCCTGAGATTACTTTCTTTTAAAGGCATGGAACAGATATTTGACGATGCCTTAGTTCTACTAAACTCACGTTTTCCAGCTGGAAATGTGGCCCCGGGTACTAAAAATCCTCCCCACTTTCTCACTTTTTCAAGCCCCTCTAATCTAACGTGCAGGTGGATAAATTTTAAGCTTGAACTACATTTTGAGGCGTGGGCCTGAGGTTAACGGCAGCCAAGAAAGTAGAAACTTGTCCGAGCCCAATGCTGGCATTCATCTGGAAGGTAACAGTCAAGATTAAAATTTATGTGTATAAAAAGGATTTACAGACTTAATGTTGGATCTATAGCGGGCTGTTTCAGTTACCAAGGCAAATGACGAATCCAGCCCCGGGACGTCGTCCTTAGCTGAAGGGCCTGCAGTTTATTACAAGCTCGGCTCCGAGAGGGCGAGGTGGTGGGGAGCAGGCTTCCCCTCAAGCCCCGCAGTGTGCGACCTCAGAACTGACCTAATCAGAAGGGTCTACACCCTCAAAATCTCTAAATAGGGTTCCAGTCTGGCAGCGTGTATACGCTCACGTTCTTTGGTTGGGGGAAGGAATGAAAAAAAAAAAGTCAATTTAAGTTGAACAACTGGAAACCAAAGACTGAGAATGATGTTTGACCCCGCTTCAGTTCAGACCAAAGATCTGAGAAAAAAAAAAACAAACCTATCTGTTGTAAGTTAGGGGCTGAGTCTGAGAGAAGGCAATGACCACTCCTGCTGCTTCCACGGCCCCGGGAGAAGATGGATTGCTTATCTTGACACCATAACGCAGCCGGCTCTTCACTGGGCATTTCACCAGAGAAGCCATAGCAACAGTATTACTGCCACCCCAGCATGGCGACGAAGGTAGTAGACCCTGGGGCGGGGTGCTGTGACCTCCAACTCCTGTCCCCCACTGGGGTCCTGCCAGGCCCCTCTCTACAGTGTGCCTGCTCATCCCTCAGCCAGACCCTCCTGGGGAGGCTGTCCAGGCGCCAGCAAAAACGTGTCTTTCGATACTTCTAACTGCAGGCATCCCAGAAGCTTCGGACCGACATCCTCGCCACTGTGGAATGGAGCCCCCCTCATTATAGCTCCTGTAGGTGCACGCACCAGTTCCTAGCTGCCGTAGTGTTTCTCTTCCCTGCTTCCCTTCACTGAATTTCCCCCTTGCCCAGCCTGGCTGGAGGTGGGTGAGCTCCAATGATTACACAAGGTTGACCAAGATGGCCCCCAGGAAGCTCAGGGCCTGTAGCTAGCTACCTGTACAGGGACGCTAACCATGGAACAGGACACGGTGGGGGGTGAGAGTATGACCAAGGAGTCTCGGAACACTTACTTAGGGTGGTGACTTTTGCGGGGCCTTCTTGTCCACCTGCAGTGTCAATCCTGTCCTCCCCTCCCTAAAGACGACGTCGAGCCTTGTACTCCAGCAGTCTTTCACTATCATGACTGGGCAGCCCATACACGAAGGCCAAATTCAGCAACTTAAGGAAAGGTGGCTTAGGGTACCCACCTGCCATGAGTAAAAGTGATGACTGTGTGAAAATCAAAGGCACCGAAGTTGAGGGGTCCGTGTGGAGGATAAGGTAGGCTCGGCTCAATCCATGAGCGAGATCACGGAGCGCCACACTTAACTTTTCAGGTTCAAGTGGGACTCTCTTAATGGACTTCTCCGAACTTCATGACAATTAAGGAGGCTGGCCAATAAATTCCTGTGGTTTGGCCTGCCTCTACTTCTCAAGATGTATATTAGTCTTTTACATATTCAACGTCGGTTGATGCCAGATTTGTGAAGTAATAGAAAAAAGTGGTAATAAGTGAAACATCCTTTGTAATTCCTATGAAAATCAAGCCAACGTGCATTCCCTGAACTCAGTGTGTTTTCAGAAAAAGAGGTGTAATTTATATCGTTTCATTTATAACGGTGCTAAGTTAATGCTCTTGGCTGCTTTTGACAGAGACCTTTCCAATCGGACCGCAATGATTTGTTTCCCTGCGACGCTTTCAGTGCGTGAAGACTTTTAATTAGCTTTCTAGAGTGTTTTCCTGGTGGACATCACCTCCCCAAAGCCCTGCAAGTTTCTGGCTTCTAAAAAAGAACAAGAAGTTGACTCATATTCTTCGAGTTTCAGGCTTTCCGTGGGTCAAGAACAAACTGTTTTGTGACACGGGTTGCAAACGCTAGGAGTTCACAGGGATAGGAGTTCCTCTCCACCCACTCACCCAACCCCCATGCCCACTCGGCGACTTGACTACACTTTTTAAATTTTACAACCGATTGCGAAGGTGTCACTAAAAGGCATGTTTTTACACACACACACACACACAAAATGTCAGCCGGAAGTGGTAGTAAGATAGAAGGCGACAGTTAGACATGATCTTGACTTCATGCAGCCCCTCCTAAAGGGCTTTACAGTCAAATACAGATGGGAACCCCCAGGCTAAACAAAGTTAATCAGATAGCTTAGTGAAAATAAAAATTCTCAGAGGCTTTAATTTGCACCCTGAGTCTTTCAAACTTGCACCACGAATAGGTATCTGTGACGTACAGCATCCCACAAACTTGTTGCGAGGAATTCACTTTGGGATACGTGGACTTCATTTACCAATTTCACAGAGCACAGGAGGAATGAAGAGATGAACTCATGTTTGGATTGGGGTGGGGGATGCGGCATGGATGAAGTAGGGGGAGGGCCAGCAAAGTGCTTGAGTAGGGCACAGGAGATCTTAACGATCAAGGATCAGGACTCTTTATTCAGTGCTGAGCGCTTCAATGAAGAAGCAGAGTATAAAGTGATACATGGGCTAACACCTATTTAATTTGGATTTATGCTTTGCCCTTCCTTCATGTTCCCATGAGAGCAGATGATCAACTAGTTACAGAAAACAAGGGGTCTTCTGACTCAATTACTGTTACCGATTTTGCCATGTGCCCAAAGACCCCTATTACGATCAAACTCTCTGGGTTTATGACTGAGGCATTCAAGAAATATTTGAACGTGGGAATGCTGTCAGGGAGGGTGATGTATTAGGCTGTGATTAGCCAATGCCCTTGAACCTTATAAGCAGCGGTCATTATTATGCCCTAATGCCCCTCTACTTGGAATGGTCACTCATTGCACCTCATTCCCTACCCTCAATCAGGACTCTCAGAGCTCCTAAGGGGAATGGTGTTTTTCCTCACAAAAATGCTAGAGACTGCCTTCTGGAGGAGGCGACCTCGTGTGGAATGTCACACAGCCAGAGAACACCAGGAAAGTTCTACTATGGAGAATAGGTGAAAAATACAGTCATGCCAAACCTCGCCCACCTCACCATGTTAGTTAAGGCTAGGCCTGGCTATCATAGACACCTGCCTCCACGACACAGGGCCACTGTGACGACGACATCGGCAAATTGTAGATTCCACCACTTGGGGGCCTGGAGACCAGAGAGGCGGTGAACTCTGTGGGGCTGCTCTTTCTGAAGTAGGAGTCCATGTACCTGAGATCCCACAGAGCCAAGGCTGCACAAGAATAATGGCGAATTTAAGTTTTTCTATTAAAACTGAAAATCAAGTGTGGTAACTCATAAAGTCAATTCTCGATGGGAAGTTTGTGGGTCTTCAGTGCTGTTCTGCCCTGAGGCTGCGTTCCCTGAGCCCCCTTCCCCTCGAGTGACTAAGGCCTGTTCTGATCTGACATACAGATCTCCCTCGGCTGTCTCCTGGGTAAGCGAACGGTGTTTAAAACCTCAAAGGACTCTGACTGTGACCTTCAAGGACATCAGCTTAAACTTGCTAACACTTGGCCACATCTGTTCTAGAAACTTCTAGCTTTTGGTTTCCTAAATCTTAGGTCTCATCTGGCACTGTAGAAGTGGTTTTCAGGGATTTATAAAATAAACCTATTTTGTGCTTTTTATTTTCCAGGAAATGGTGACACAGGGACCATGGTCAAGGCGGTCTCAGAGAAAGAGACATCTTGGGCTGGTTTGCCTTATATTTCTGCAGGATTTCAAGTTCTGCAGCAGGTATGAAGTATTACAAATTTCCAGAACTTCAGATATAAAGGCATAAAAGAATGAATAAAAACGGACTCAGAAATAAATCCAAATGGGGGCGCTTCAGGTTACCTGGAGAACTAGATTTTCCTCCTTCGCCCCAGCTCCACTGTGGCAACATTCTATTACCTGGAAGATCCTATTCTAAGACACTACCTTAACACATGCCCCTGCTCTCAGACTGCTGCAATATTCCTGTAAGATTAATGAATTCGCAGGCTGTTTCTGGGGATTTAATGGCTTCTTAATAGAAGAGGGTGCACGCAGAGCTAGACTACTATGACAAATCATAAAAGGTTCTTAATAAGAAACCTCAATTAGTTAATTAAAATTTGCTAATTGAAAATTCCAAGAAGAGCATGTAAAATACTACAGACCTCTAGGTACGGCAATAAAACACGAATCTAACAAGCCCACCAGACAAGTCCTATGGATCTAGGCAGGAGGAGAACTTGGGTAGTGAAAAAAGGAACGAGGGAATAGGTCATCACATAGAAACCTTGAGAGTAGTCTAATGTTTCCAGAACAAGAATGGGAAATTATTACTTATCGCAAAGAGAGCAGGTACCAGGAGTGGGGGGTCGTCTTTATTAATTTACTTGCACATTTCTTACTCCCCCTCCTCCTCTATAGGCTCGTCTCCCTGCAGTGGCAGGAAGCCATATTTAAGAGATTCATGGGTTTTTACCCATTTTGTGTATTTTCACATCTTTTCTTATTCCTAAAGGACACACTTAACATTCTGGGTGATTCTATAGGAAAATGCTCAAAAATAAACATCACTAAGGTGACTGAGGCATAGTTTCTATGAAAGAGCAGTTCAAACGTTGCAGGGAAGGAACGCCTCCCACAGCAAGAAGGTAGACAACATTTTAAAAAATGTCACACAACCAGTTCCAAGTCAAGGGTAAGGAAGAGGGACAACGGAGCTGTAGGAATCCCCGTCGGCCGGCCAACCTACCCCGTGTGCACGGCTGCCGCCCCAACGATCTGCAAGCTAGACTTCCCCGCTCACCTCAAGGGTCCCCGGCGCGGTGCAAAATGGCGCCAGTGAAACCTGAAGCCCAGTCCACATTCTCGGATTCGTTCTTGTCAACCAGCGGGCCCCATTCCACGTGGTTCTTTACTCATCATAACTCACGAGCAAAGTGAGGTCAAGTGTTTTACCTTTGAATTCAGTCTTGGAATTTGGCTTTGCGATCTGGCCTGTGTCAGACCCGCCCTACGACGTCCCAGTCAGTCTCCTTACAAAGAACTGTGGGAGCAGAGGATGGAAGACTATGGGCGATGGGGTGGGGACAATCAGGGAAAGAGCTGGGATGTGACCTGGTAATAGAAACCAGCATCGTACTAGAAGGAGTAACAGTGGTTGTACCAGCAGTAACAGAAGTAGAGGAGTAGTGGGAAGGTTAGCAACAGGACTGGCCAGCTGAGTGTTCAAGACTGTTTAGACTTTTTATTAATTTTTATTATGCTCCCTGTACAGATGAGAAAGTTGTGGCTCTGAGATTAGGTAGTCCCACTGCCACGTAGGGAGTAAACAATAGACTTAAGCTTTTATTTTTTTAAAGTTTATTTATTTTGAGGGGCGCCTGGGTGGCTCAGTCGGTTGAGCGTCCGACTTCGCTCAGGTCATGATCTCGCGGTCTGTGAGTTCGAGCCCCGTGTCGGGCTCTGTGCTGACAGCTCAGAGCCTGGAACCTGCTTCAGATTCTGTGTCTCCCTCTCTCTCTGCCCCTCCCCCACTCATGCTCTGTCTCTCCCTGTCTCAAAAATAAACAAACATTAAAAAAAATTTTTTTTTAAAGTTTATTTATTTTGAGAGAGAGAGCAAGTGTGAGTGCAGGGGAGGGGCAGAGAGAGGAGAGAGAGAGAATCCCAAGCAGGCTCTGTCATGAACCGTGAGATCATGACCTGAGCCGAAATCAAGAGTCAGATGCTCAATGGATTGAACCACCCAGGCGCCCCTGAACATTTTAATGAGGATGTTCCTGATGCTTTTTAGTGAGACTCGGCATCCTCTAGGCGAATCTCAGGAAACACCTCAAAGCCATTCATTTTTCCTTTCCTTCGGCATAGAGTGCCACTCTTTTCCTCTCTGGCTAGCCAACTCCTATTTATATGGCGACGCCTGAACACTTCCTCCTCCGTGAAGCTTCTCTGATTACTTCAATTCCCCTGAAGTCACCGCACTGACATCTGAGCTACTAACTCAGCTCAGAACCCTGTGACATGGTTTGCACAGTTATTGAAGTTTTCACGTGTGTCCTCTTACTTGAGTGCAGGGGCAGCATTTTATATTTCTTTGTCTCTCCTAAAGTACCTGGAACCTGTAAGCATACAGTATCTTCATTTCACAGATGGTTAGCCCAATCAGTGCAGCAAAGTAAGGAGGGCCCAAAGTAGGGCTAGGGCAAAATACCAGTTACTTTACTCCACATAAAAATGCATTTAAATTCCCCCAATTCTTCTCTTTGCAAAAAGTAAACATCCGTGAATAATCTACTAACAGAAAAAGATAAATTTCAGGACATGCTATCTTCCCAGTTCATTTGACCTACTGTCTTTAACCAGACTTTCACTGGAAAATTTTATACAGTGGACAATTCAAGGGTCTCTTTTAAACCATACGACTGAGTGTACCCAAGGATCCCAGGAGTGAGAATTTACTGGTTTGGAAGAAAAACCTTGTTTCTTTTTTTTTTTTTAACGTTTATTTATTTTTGACGGACAGAGAGACAATGCATGAGCAGGGGAGGGGCAGAGAGGGAGGGAGACACAGAATCCGAAGCAGGCTCCAGGCTCTGAGCCATCAGCACAGAGCCCGATGCAGGGCTCAAACCCACAGACCGTGAGATCATGACCTGAGCCGAAGTCGGCCGCTTAACCGACTGAGCCACCCAGGCTCCCCCAGAAAAACCTTGTTTCTAAGTGTTACGGTTTTTTTTTTGTTTGTTGTTTGTTTTTTCAACGTTTCAGAGAGATAGCAAGAATGCATACAAGTGGGAAAGAGGGAGAGAGAGAGTCTCAAACAGGTCTGACTTGGGTCGGTGCGGGAAGTGGGAGGTGGGGGGGGAGGTCTGACTTCAAAAACTGTGAGATCATGACCTGAGCTGATATCAAGAGTCAGACACTTAACTGGCTGAGCCACCCAGGTGCTCTACTAAGTGCTAGTTTTTAACTTGCATTTCTTTCTTCCTGGGGACACAGCACTTGTCCTGCGTAGGAAATTTCTTCTGGTTACTTTCATTTTGGGAGAACTTTGGAGAAGTTAACCTAGCACCAGGAACTTAGAAGAGACATGGTGTAAAAACGCGACAGGCACCTGACCGTTTCGGATCCTCGTTGCTGGTCTGTTCTTCGCTGCACGAGGAAGCCGTGCTGTGGTCAGAGGTGGACCCTGAGTCTTGCTGTGGGGGACAAGAGCGGGGCTGGCGCGTGCGCGGTGAGAACTGGAGAAGCTGGGGAGAGGGTGAAGCTGCGGAAGGATGACATCTGGAGGGACAAAGTTCCCAGGAGGCGGTGCCGGCACCTCTCCCACTTAAACTGGACCTGCTGCTTAGGGGCCTGGCCACAAAGCCCGCTGTGAGGGGAGCAGGAAAGGAAGAAACCACAGGGGAGGAGTTACAGGGGAGGCCCCGAAGGTGGGCAGAATGGACGACACACCACAGAGCTGAGAACAAGAAGTCATGCGCAAACAGCAGAGACCACAGACAACGCAAGAAACACTGGAACGCGTGTGGGGCGCCCGGGTGGCTCAGGGGTTAAGCGTCGGACTCTGGATTTTGGTTCAGGTCATGATCTAAAGGTTTGTGAGTTCAAGCCCTGCATCCTGCTTGGGGTTCTCACTCCCTCCCCCTCTCTCTGCCCATCCCTCATTCTCTCATGATAAATTAAAAAAGTAAGTAAAAAGCGAACGTGTGTGAGAAGGCAACGGAGGAGCCAATTGGGTAAGTAAAGTCTCACTGCAATGGAAACCTGGCATTCGAAGACTTACTGTTTAAACTTTAACTGTGAGACACTCGAAGGACAAGAACAGCTCTCAGCCGTGTAGTGTTTACTGGGCACCAGGCACTGAGTGCGTTCTGTGTATTACCTCACACTTCGTACTTACCACAGCCTCCCCCGGTGGGAAAACTGAAGCAGAGAGAGGTGAAGCCACTTGCCCAAGGCTACACAGTTTACCAAATGGAGAGAGGAGATTTGAACACAAGGAGTCTGTGTCCAGAGGTTGGGGTCTTAGCCACTCAGCTATCCCGTCTCCCACAGATGCCTCGAATACAAGTACAACACATGATAAAGGATTTGTACAAGAGCTGTAACTCCTTAAGACAGGACTTTGAACTCTCGCTACTGCCCAAGTGTGGTGTGAGTGAGGGAGGGGCCCAGGAGGCGACCTGGCCCCACCGGCTCCTTCACACCGCCTCAGAATTGGGAGTGGTTTTCTCTTTGTCACCACACATATGCCTAGGAACACTGGGGAAGAGGTTAGAGAGTTTATTCTTCAGAAAATATTCTCCCTAAGGAAATCCAGCAGCGAGGGCTAGCGATGGCAGGAAAGATGGGATTTGCCTGAATTTGTGCTTGGATCAATTCAAGAATGGGATGCCGGGTTTGATCGGCAGTAGGATATAGACCCGTCCACCAGACATTTTGTATAAAATAAGGAAGTGTCATCGTTAATAGGGTTTCAGGAGAGGGGTGCCTGGGTGGCTCAGTCGGTTAAGCATCTGACTTCTGCTCAGGTCATGATCTCCTACTTTGTGAATTCGAGCCCTCTCTCTCAAAAATAAATAAACATAAAAAAATAAAAAAAATAAAAGAGTCAGGACGACTCTTGGGAAACTATTTGGGAAAACGACGGTGAGGTGCACGAGGTGCACGGCCTGAACTGTTACAAAAGCCAAGTTCACAGGACCTACCCATCGCTTATGAAAAAGTTTATCTGCCTGGCTCTAATGATCGGGTGGGTGATTCACTGTCTTCTCCAATCCCTGCGAGTCCAGATTTGCTTTTCTAAAAACAGAAGGCTTTCCTGCTAATCCTGGACTCTCCAAGCGACAAGGGGCACCAAAAGGAACAGAAACGGTGGATACGAGCTCTACGCGGAATCGCATACTGAACGCAGAGCTAACAAATCCACGGAAGAAAGGCAGAAGGTTTTGCCAGGCCATAAATTAATTACCTTTAATGGCCAGGCTTAGGGTAAAAGCAAAAGACATGCAAGCGCTTCCCTATCTGCTGCTTTCATTTTGGTATTTAGCACTGGCGTTAAAATCACTTTTAATCAGCAAGAAAGGCAGTTGTTTTTTTTAAAACAGTAACATGCCGAAGAGAGAATTTCCCCTGATATTGAAGGGAATTTGAACTTTGGCCCTGGTTGTAGAACAATCCTACATGTGCCTGTCTGGAACAAACTGCAAATCTTTTTTTTTTTTTTTTTTTTGGTCTCCTTTAAATCACCAGGGCTAAAGTTCTCCAAAGGTTAACGTAAATGATTCCGCCCACCATCGTTTCTTTTAAAACATCACTGTACAGGGTTAACGTTTACCTTTAATTTAATAAAGGAAGCAAACGGAACAGAGCAAGCTTTCAGAATCGGGGACTTCAAATTCCAAAGTATGTTGTGCTTTGAAGTAGCATTCTTCAGGATTGATTTTCTATAAATCTAGATGAACACAGATAGTAAGAGTTTCGGAGGAATATGTCCTCATACCTACTCTGTACAGTTTGGCGGAGAGCATTCTGCAAACTCATTTCCTAATTGTTAAGTCAATGAGATTTTAGGAGTACAAAAATAATCGTCTTCCATATCACAGCTTAATTAACTAAATCTGAAACAATGTAGCTCTGGGACTGTACTTCCACCTGTTAAGAGGATCGGAGCGAATTTTTGAAGAGAAAAAAAATTACTGTTTCATTTCAAATTCTGTCGCTGTTCCCCGTAATTATTCATAATGAATTAAAATGGTGGCACAGGAGGGGCTGTCAATCCTGGGGTCTTGTCCACATTGGTAGTGGGCCATAATCACACAGGTCATAATGTACAGCTCAATGTTTGTAAATGACTCCATTTTAAACGAACTAAGGTAGACTCATGCTGAACTGTATGTGAGTAGTACTTTCTCTTATCCTAACACAATTTCTTATGGTGGACCATGATGCTGATATATGAACTGGTTACTTACGGACCTGTAATAGACGATGCCGGATGTGAATTTCTCTAGCGTTTCACTCCTATTCTCCTTTCTCCTAATGTTTTGGGATGTAGTAGCAATCTGTTTTCCCTTAGGAATGTGTAATGAACATTACCATCCAATATGTACATTATGGCACAAACTGCAGACTCGTTGGTAAATAGCATCCGATTCTGAGAAAAGGTGCTAGGAAAATAATCCAAAAGGAAAAAACTAAAAAAAAATTAAAAAAAAAATTAAAAGGAAAAAACTATCGGCACATTGACTGCTGCTTGCTTCAGTATAATCTAGAATAATAAGAGTTTATAAGCAGCCCTCGTGACAAAATGGAGTCCATGCCTCTGTGACCTCTTCCCTTACGGAAGGAATATTATGTGGTCATTTTCAAAAATAGTAATTTTCAAGATGTGGCAATATGGAAAATCCTCATGAAATGACACATTAAATATATATCCCAGTTAGAACCTTACACAAATGTGTATAAAATTAGTTTGAGACTCAAAAGGAACACACATAAAATCTTGGGTTTGTGAGTTCAAGTCCTACATTGCGTTTCAGAGATTACTTAAATAAACTTAAAAAAAATATTTTGTGGTCCACACAGCGTAAAGGTTTTTTGCTTATTTGTTTGGTACAAAGGAGTCAAGCAGGAGATGACTAAGGAGACCAGAGGAAAAAGGTACCAACCTATTCCGGTTGTCATCGAATTTGTGATTTTTTTTTTTTTTTTTTTTTTTTGGTGGTTGGGAATCTTAGCAAAGGCTGGTTGGGTTGCCTTAGGTGCCAGTGATAACTTACGGATCTGTTAGTCCTTAAAATAGAAGCTAAAACGCTCAGGCTAATTTCAAGCAAAAGCACAGAGACACAAAGAGAGACACAGACATTCCCAGTATATCTTGTGGTCTGGAATTCATCGTGGTATCTGTGACTGAGTGCGCGAGTATGTTCGCATGTGTTTCTTTTTTCCAACATTATCAGCATGAGAACAACTAGAAATGTGCTGTAGATTTTCCAGAAGTCAAGACAGCTGTGACAGCTACAGGGTTTCATTTACAGACACTGACACTGCACATTTCGGGACATAGCAGACTCAAAGGTTAAAATATGTACATATTGTTCTGCAGCATGAAATCTACGCCAAGATCGTATCTCTTGACAGTACCCGAATGTTGCCTTTCTTATTTTTTTCAAGCCGTTGTACACCCACGGTAACTTTGTTCCATGATATATATATATATATATATTTTATAACAAATAAGCCAACAAAAAGTCAGGTAGCTAATGAAAAATGCATCCATTCTATATGCAAAATCTAAGATAACTAGATCTAAATATGTTCATGGTTATAGTCCGATGGTCTCACACGGCACAGGTAAGTTTTCCTCATGGCTAATATTTAACACACAACAATGTCCATCACTCAAGCCTTCTGACATCTCAAAATTACCACTGGAGATGAATAAGGGCCATGGATCATGACATCCTTAAATTTCTCCAAATCTGACTACATGATGAAGACTGGCGAATGTCTCCCTGTTTAAAAAATTTATATTTCTATGCGATACATCTTTTCGGGGTACATTTCGGTATATTCAGTTGAGTGCTGATTAACCCTTCTTGATCTTTCGTCCTGACAAGAAATGAAAGATCCGTGTTTTATAAATCTTTAGATTTACCGAAATCTAATGTGCTCAAGGCTAATGAAAAACCAAAGAGAAAAACAAAGCCAAAAATCATAAATCCTTCCCAACCAGAAGGCATTCCTCCTTTATCCCCAAAAGAAATTCATTCCCGCACATCTTGTTTGAATTTAACTTCTGAAGTTCGTCTCATCCCATCCCTAGAACGAGTCAGGCAGCAGGGGATAAAGATAGGACGACATGAATAAAAACACATGACCAACGTGGCCACCGTACCTACGAAAACAAGAGGAGACAGAAAAATACTGTCGAATGATGTGTCACTTGGATATATGTATTTCTGTATTTTGTCATGAATGTCAATCGGAAAGCGACTGGAAGTATCTGAATACTCCGTCCCCTGCTGTTACAAAACATGGAAATGTCATCAGAAAAAGCTAATGCTTTAGGAGCGGCACCCTGGCATCACTTCTCAGTTCTAGAAGATTTGCTTAAAGAAGTAGTAGTCAACACATTAACACTGTACAATACATTGGGTGACTCTGCACGGAAAGGTAAGCCTCCCGCTAACACAAGGCCAGGTTCTTCCGAGAAGGTGCCTCGCACAGATGCTGGGCTGGAATTTAACTTGGGAAGAGTGCTGTTTTTCTTTTATCCCCACCCGCCCTTCCTGACACCAGCCTTACATGATTTATAGTATTTTTATTGCAAATACAGTAATGAAACCTCACTTTGTGCAGATTGAAGCGGTGACGAGGGAATTGCAGCGGTTTGGCGAGGAACGGAGGCGGAGAGGAAGGTGCAAAGTTCTATTCCTGTCACAAGTGAGAAAAACATAGTTCGAGGTTGACCCTGGACACAGTCACGTGCATGGGCGGGGTGGGGGGGGGCGCCTGGAAGGAGAAAGGACACCGACGGTGCTGGCATGTGGAATGCGGCCATGCCTGTAGTGAGATGAAGCCCATATACTGCGTTATCCCTCTTCTGAGCCTCTGTAAATACAGAGGAGACGCAGAGTAACACGGTCGTTACTGGTGGCCAAATCTCTCTGGTGGGAGAGGCAGGTTTCCTTCCACGCTTTTATATTAGTTGAACCTTCTGGATAAACAAAATTCTTCGGAAACTCTCAAAGGATAATCCCGTCTGACCTTCCCGTGGTACCCTGCTTTGGAAAGTTCTTTCCAGGTCTTCATTCCTTTAGAGGTCTGGGATTCTGATCTGGTAACTTGCAAAGAAGCAGCGCAAGCAACAAAGATGAGGTGGTGGCTTAACCTCCCAGCTGCTGAAGTCCAGACCAAAAAAAAAAAAAAAAAAAACGAAAACTGAAGGGACATCCAGGTTGACTGCAAGACAGCGTGGAACTCACAGGTCTAAGGAACTGGCCAGTCAGGGTCAACCTCTGAAAGCCAAAGGATTTGAAAAGGCCCAATTACCATTTCCTATTTGAGTCTCTCACCATAGGCTTCTGCTCATGTGTGTGTGTTGGGAGGGGGGGGGCGTGGATGGGAGAGAAGTGGAAGCTGGAGGGAGTGGCTGTTGAAAAAGAGATGGGAGGCAGCTGGGGGGCTCAGTCGGTTGGGCATCCAACTTTGGCCCAGGTCATGACCTCGTAGTTCGTGGGTTAGAGCCCCACATCTGGCTCTGTGCTGACAGCTCAGAGCCTGGAGCCTGCTTCAGATTCTGGGTCTCCCTCACTCTGTACCCCTTACCCGCTCACATTCTGTCTGTCTGTCTCTAAGATGTTTAATAAATAAACATTAAAAAAAAAAAAAGAAAAAGAAAAAGAGATGGGAACAGAAATCAGCCAACACGCTTTCTCCTTTTCTGCCCTCTTCCCTCTGGTTCCCTCCTGGTCTAGGGCCTTTGTGATTTCCACAGACTGATCGCAAACGGTGAAAAGGAAGGAGCATATCTGAGTGCAAGACGTCCTTTGATTCCTCAGGAATCACACGAATGTTTATCTAGTCCTTCCGTTTCAAACAAGGGATTCTCTAATTTTCTATGAGTGATCTGATCATTGCTCTGCAGGGACTCAGGCATACATGCTGGCTTCTATCTGGATCTCCTAATCAGTACCCCTCTGAAAGGAAACCCAGAGGCGCCTGGGTGGCTCAGTGAAGCGACGGACTTTCGCTCAGGTCATGACCTCACGGTTCGTGAGTTTAAGCCCCGCGTCGGGCTCTGTGCTGACAGCTCAGAGCCTGAGCCTGCTTTGGATTCTGTGTCTGTCTCTGTCTGCCCCTCCCCTGCTTGTTGTCTGTTTCTGTCTCTCAGAAATAAATAAACGTTTAAAAAAAAAAAAAAAGAAAGAAAGAAAGCAAATCCAGAAGACAGCTCTAAAATTATAGCCCTCCTTCAGGTGTTGAGAAGACCTAGCCGTGTTCTACGTCATGGCCCTGCGTGCAAGAAAAACCTGAGACCGATCACTCCAGTCATTCACAGACACCGTGTACTGACATTTTCCTTCATATTCAGTTGGCAGAGTTTTAAAAACGGTCATCCTTACCGCCAGCAAGGAAATAATGAAACAATATTCTCATTCACCACTGGTGAGAATAAAAACAACTCCCATCCTTTTTGGAAATAATGTGACAATCTCTATGGGCGGTGAAGTGTCCACACTCTTGAATCTCCATTCTAGAAACTTGTCAGAGGGAGTACTGGCATCCTTTGTAACAGCGAGAAATAGAAAACCGTCCAGTGACTGTTGGGAAATGGTTAAGTAAGCTCCAAGTATTAATGGTGCCAAATGATTACTTAAAAAAATATTCAGAGGTGAAAAATGCTCACATTAATAGTTAAGAAAAGGAAATGACAAAATTCTACGTATTAGGTAGGATTCTGCAACGCTATGCATGAGGAAAAAAAAAACTAGAAGAAAATACCCAAAAATGTTAGCCATTATTAACTCTGGATAGAAAAATTTAACTATTTTCATCATCTTTATTTTACCAAACTTCCACACTGATGAGATATTACTTTTCTAAATATAAAAATACGTTAATGAGATAGGGAATCAAATAGATGGAACTTATAACAATGGAATGTGCTTTTTGGTTATTAAGTTTCTCAAGTTGGGAAAGATTCGAAGGAATCCCAGGGGTGCCTGGCTGGTTCAGTCAGTAGAGCAGGTGACTCTTGATCTCGGGGTCATGATTTTGAGCCCCATGTTGGGTGTAGAGAATACTTTAAAAGAAATAAAATCCTAGGGGTGCCTGAGTGACTCAGTTAGTGAAGCGTGGACTCTTGATTTCAACTGGGGTTGAGCCCCATGGTGGTGACTCTTGGAATTCTCTCTCCCTGCCCCTCTCCTACTTGCACATGTGTGCACTCTCTATTTTGAAAGAGCGAGCATGGACATGCAAGTGGGGGAGGGGCAGAGAGAGAGGGAGAGGGAGAACCCAAGCAGGATCCATGCTGTCAGCACAGAGCCCCATGTGGCGCTCTAACTCATGAACCTTGAGATCATGACCTGGGCCGAAATCAAGAGTTGGATGCTTAACCAAATGAGCCACAGAGGCACCCCAATAAATACACTTAAAAAAATCCTAATTCCCACTGTGGATAAGGAAGGGCTAAGTGAACGCCTATACATCCTACACTAAAATATATTTCTGGAAGATACTTGGGTGAAATATATTAAGATTTTATTTGTGCACGTCTTTAGACTCTGCAACTCCCTGATGGAAATTTATCCTAAAGGAATAACTGGACTAGTGTGTAAGAGATATACATACAGGTTGTTCATTGTTATACTATGCATTAATAATTATTTTAAAAAGAGACCTAGGGGCGCCTGGGTGGCTCAGTTGGTTAAGTGACTGACTTTGGCTCAGGTCATGATCTCACACAATGGGTTCGAGCCCTGTTTCAGGCTCTGTGCTGACAGCGCAGAGCCTGGAGCCTCCTTTGGGTTCTGTGTCTCCCATTCTCTCTGCTCCTCCCCTGCTCAGGCACTCTCTCTCTCTCTCAAAAAATAAATAAAAATTTAAAAAAATTAAATAAAAAAACAACCTAAATGTTTATCAAGAAAGGATAGGTTAATTAAATTTATAGTAAACCCATCCATAGGCTAATATGTATCCATTATAATGATAACATAGGTATGTTTACTAATATATAAATAGTTCCACAATGAAATTTGTTTAAAAAGGGAAATTATAAAAATGGAATATAGGATATGGCCCATTTACGGATTATATATTGTTTTTTCCGTATGAACTCATTTTACTATGAAACTATGTTAACAAATACAAATATATATAGAGAGAGCACAAAATGTTGGAAGAACGCAGGTCAAAATGTTAAGAGTGTTATTTCCTCTTGACCATGGTGGTAGAAGTACAGGTGACTTTTTGTTTCTTTTATAAACTATATTGGTATATAGAGCATTAACAATGAGAACGAACTGCTGCAACATTTAAGATTTCAAAGTGGGGGCCCCTGGGTGGCTCAGTCGGTTGAGCCTCTGACTTTGGCTTGGGTCATGATCTCACAGTTCGTGGGTTCGAGCCCCGCAATGGGCTCTGGGCTGACAGCTCAGGACTTGGAGCCTGCTTCAGATTCTGTGTCTCCCTCTCTCTCTCTCTCTCTCTCTCTGCCTTCCCCCAAGTCACACTAGGTCTCTCTCTCTCTCAAAATAGAACTAAACATTAAAAAAAATTAAAAAAAAAATTCAAAGTGTTCTAAAGAACACTGAACCAAAAGCTTGTAACCTCACCCCTAGCTTAAGTACTAACATGCTGACGACACAGGTAAAGCCCTGTCTCCTTCCCATGGCACCTCTGTCCCCAGGGGCAACTACGATCCTAGGTTTTACAGTTCCTCATTCCACGCACTTCTATTTTCATGACATATGTATACATACCTAGGTACATTGCTTTTATTCTCAAAAAAATAAAGCCATTCTCATTTTTGAAAAGAGACAGCTGACCGAGCTGTGTGCCATCCTTAGGCTCGCTCTGGGGAGTGGGTCCAATGACGCACCCACGGGCATCTGGGAGAGCAGTAGGGTCGCTGCTACGGACCCATCTGCACCCTGTCTGGTCACATCCCTCCCCGAGGCACGGGTAGGAATGGCTCAGTGACACCTGTGGAGTTCACCACCCATCTTTGTGGGTTTGCATGAGCAAGGTATTTAAAAACCACCTATTACGCCAAAGCAATGTAGAAAAAAAAAAAAAAGCAATGGCCAAATTTTCTACTCAGGTTATCATCAATTTTAAACATGTGGATAAACACTTAGAAAAAAGCATCGGATTTGTTGATGAAATCTAAGCCTGATTTCTTGCAGTTTTTTCTTATTCTTTTAGCATTTGTACAGAGCAAAAACAAAGAGGTATGACGGACTGAAAATGAATTGCTCGAAATACCACTATTCAACCACCAGAATACTTGAAATGAAGTGACTGACAGAGTATTGGTGAGTTGCAGAAACAACTAGAAGTCTCCTACCTTGCCTGCAGGAGAGTGGTATGGTTCAACCACTTTTAAAACAGCTACATACGCACTCTACCATGCTTCGGCAATTCTACTTCTAATAATATACCTAAATAAATGAATGCTACGTCCACGAAAAGACTGCTACAAGAATGCTCAAGGACTCTACTTATAATAGCCAAAGACCACCAACCCAATAAAATTGGTAAGTCACATAGTGGAATACTATGGAATGAACAAAAACAAAACTTGTACTGATACATGTCATATGGATGAATCCCCAACATTGCTGAGCCAAATAAACTAGACAGTTAAGTGCCAATTAAACAGAAGATCACCTGAAATTACTAATTGGCTTTGCTAGAACAATATCTTATACGTAATAGAATGAGTCCCTTAATTCATGTTCACATAATAAACCTATTAACAGATTGGAGAGATAGCCACAAAAGCTCTGTTCTTTTGAAGGCGAATAAAAAGAGGCTTGTAGCAGGTAGAATTCCAGAGCCAGGACCTGGTCTTTTTGTATTCAACATCTTTTAGGGGCCGCCAGGGTGTTGTGTAACCTCAGGGAATTAGAAATTGAAAGGCTTACAATAATTTTTCAACTTTGAATTAAGATTTGGTGTTATAAACAAATATGTGCATGCCCCTTTAAAAATCTAGAAAGTAAAACCTTGATACTTTAGCCCTGGAGGAATCTACGCTAAAGACCAGGGAAAAAAATTTTAAGGGGTAATGAACTAAGAGCATAATGTACATTTATTATTAAAAGCATTCTGGCTTTGGGTTTTCAAAAATATGGCTGCTGTCTAGCAAAGATTAATGCAATACAGAAACCAGCTTTTCATCATACTTGTATGGCCCAAGAGAACTGTCCATCACTGAATCTGGTTGGCGCTGCACACAACAAAGCGGGCAATTAAGAGTGAACGTTTGTATGGGTGCAGAGAAGACGACGCGTAAGTGACTTTGCGGCGTATCTGCTTCCAATTCATCTGCTCCAGTCATAATGAAAATGAAAAAAAATACATTGAGTTTGCACCAATGACGGATTCTATTTTTCCGGGAAGGCTACAGGACAGAGGCATCTGTAGTTGACACTGCCAAAGAGTACCATAGCACTTTCTCTAGGTATAAGGACCATGACACCACTTATCCTTCCCTGCTAACCTTAGCCTGGGCAGAAGACGAACTTGGGAAGTATCCGATGTTAAGAGGCAAGCACCCAAGTTGTGAAGTTGATGCTGTGTTTTCTGAGAAGAACAGGTCTAACTGTTGCTCAACTCTCTCACTCTGAAATCAAAGATGGAGTCAGCTAAGTCTGGCACAGGCAAAAAAAAGATGTCCACAGACCCTGCTGAGAAGGCAGGGACAACTCCAAAAGCCAGATCCAATTTCTGGCCTCAGCACTGCTGAATCCTATCTTATTAAAGGAGAGAGGGAGCTGGCAAGAACCGATTGTACGCTAGCCCCACCATCTGTAAATTACACGGGCCCATGTTGTCACTGAAACCTGCAGGGAAATTTCAGTGATCACAGAAGGTAGAAGCCGCTGGGAAGGCTTCTCTGCAAATCCTTCTGCTTGTTGAATATCACGTTTACGGCCTTAGCAACGGTACGGAGTGAAGTGACTGTCAAGGAAAATGCACTAACTCGTACCAGGCAAGGGAAAAAAAGCCCCTGGGACAGGCATGACATGAGTGCAATGACCAGTGACTAAATTACCACCTGCTTACGGCAGAATGAAAAATTCTCCTCTCTTGTTTGGTTTTATCGGCGAATGAAGACAAGGACATAAAATACAAGCTAGCACTTAAATTATTCAAGTCTGGTTACTTCACGTGGTCTGCATATCCAATTAAAGACTTCTGTGTGCATGAATTCTGAGCGGTAGGTTTTTAAAGGCAATGTGTAAGAGACATCAGAGGTGGAGATTAGCAGGAGACGTGGCCCTCGTCCTGGACGTGCCGGGATTCCATGCGGCTTTGAGAGAAATCCTCCTTTTTCCTTAGGACCTGAGCGATCCAGATGAAGGACGGGGAAAAAGGCTGTCGAACAAAAAGACCCAGGAATTCAAGTCCCAAGTCTGTCCTGTGCTAGCTCTGTAACTTGGGCAAGTCACTGAATTTCTCTGATCGTCGCCAAAAGATCAAAGGGCAAACTCATGCAGTAGAATCAAGGCTCAATGGAGAAAACGTGCCATTTCATAAAACAAAACAAACCAAAACAAAAAAAACCCAGCATCCTTGGAAGTACTGGTGAAGTTCTTTGTGAAACAAAAGGGGCTGCTATGCACATTTTAACTTTTTTCTAATTTGCTTTTGCCACGACCTACTCCACACAGAGCGGCCTGACGACATGTGAACTGTGATGCTCTGATGGAAAGCAGGGTGGAAGTGTGGGAAGTTATTAGGACATCAAAGAAAAAGCAAAGGCTTTGGAGTTCCATACACGTGGGCCCCAGCCCACCTCTAAAAGCTCGTTAGAAACTGTGACACCTAACTGAGGACTTCTTAACCTGGAGTCTGTGGACTCACACGGGTTACTGGTAGGATTCAGGAGCTCTGGGAACTTGGATGAAAAAAAATAACAACTGACGTCTTTACTTTCGTTAACCTCTGAGACTTTAGCATTTCTTTCTATTGCGAATCTGGACAACTAGCTGCAGTATTTTCACAGTGCCTATGACTTTGCATCCCTAGAAGTCACAGATATTCTGATACCGTGGTATGACTGTAACAGATGTCTCAACGTAATTACACTCATCGCTAATTTTAAATTATGGAGACTATTAAGCCAGAACCTTAGCTTTCTTATTTAAGGCCTCGATAGAGAGGCACATGTTACCACCTCACAAATTTGGACTTTTAATATTTTGACAAGTGCCATTTTGATAGAACTCATTTTCTCTGCAATCTTACGTACTCCAGTTGATGAACTGAACATTTTGAGTATGAGGGCTTTACCAGTTCTCTAAGGGGGTCCAAGGCATTGAAAAGGTTAAGCGCTCTCACAACTTGCTTGGGAATTTATTCGGTATAAAAGGGAGATAAGAGCTGTGACACAGGGTCTTCTGAGATTACAGATGACACGGCAATAGCAAAGCGCACTGCTCAGTGACCCACACAGAGTTAGGCGCTCAACTAATAGAAGCTACTTTGTGTTGAAAATGACAAGACAAGCAAAGTAATGACACACTTCCTTCTTCCATAACATGGCAATTTCCATACAATTTTGCGTTGGTCTTTCAAGGATTTAAGGCTAAGGCTTCCTTATGACTTGACTGTCTTTCATTGGTCAGGCTAGATGGTCTTGTGCTGTGTGGCTGTCTGAAATCCACATTGCTATTGCTGGAAACCATCGATGCACAGAGCAGAGGTGAAAATCTACACGGTGGCTGAGGAGGGAGAGGTCTTTCTGGGGACATGAGGCTGACCTAGTTGCACTGCCTTGAGCCAGCGGGCAAGGTCTTGGCCATGGTGGCGGAAATGAGAACAAGTTATTTAGAAACTGGGAACACAGAGCTATTCGAAAGCTTGCCAGTGAAGGGGCCTTCAAAGGCAGGACTAGTCTTTAGGCTCAGCATAAGGAACCTCAATGTGAGAAAATTAAGTAATGTTTCAACTTGAGTCCCAAATCAACAGTCTCAGCAATATGAGAGTATCCCGCAAATGGGACTGCGCTAGGGCTACGGGGAGAAGATTCATGGCCTTCTTAATTAACTCCGAGGTGCCGCACATAAGGGGAAAACGATAAATCAAGTAGATTACTGCCAGCGATCTGAATTTCCAAATGAAATAAGAGAGGTGTAGCGCCTTGAGTCATTTTGTAAATGTGCATGGCGGTGGGGGGGTGGGGTATCTCCAAGGTCATCCCTTACGTTAAAATTTGCCACTATGCACAACAGTCCCTTGATTTCAAGTATTTGACATACAGTCAGATATGAAGAGGCAGGGATTAGGAAGAGGAGTGAAACACATAATGGGAGGGTAACACAATACGAACACACATAAAACTGTGATGGTTATTCCCACATTTACCCAAAACGTATTTATGGAACACCTATGTGTAACAGGCACTATTTGAGAAGCTGAGGATACGGTGACGACCAAGACAGACAAAGTGTCTGCCCCCATGGAGTTCACACACTCATCACTTGAGTCAAGTATTCAACAAAAACAATGAGATGGTTATTTCAGGTGGTGATAAGTGCCACAAAGAACAAGAAAGCAGAAGGAGGGCAAAGGTGGAGAGGAAGCCATTTCAGCTGGCGGTCAGGGAAGGCCTGCTGGGCAGGTGACATCTGACTGACACCTGAGGGAAGGAGGAAATGAGCTGTGTGCAGCTCTGATCGGAGGGAAAGCATCCCAGCAGAGGGACCAGAGCTGGGAGGAAGAGGAGCTGGGTGTGCTCAAGGAGGAGGAACTGTGGTTCCTGCTGGGCGAGGGGGTAGTGGTTGACGGGTGGGGATAGGAGAGGTGGGGGCCGCCTGATCACAGAAGCCTTGTTGGCCACGGTGAGGAGTTTCACTTGTATTCCAAGTATGCCAGAAAGCGCTCGGGAGGGGAGGGTGATCTGACTTAGATCCTACTAACAAGGAAATACAGGCAAAGAAATGCTGGCCTGTGGAATAAACAGGGGTTAATCCGCATTGCAGCGCTGTTATTAGTGGCAAGAGACCCGCACACACACAAACATCTGGAAACAACTTGACTGTCCCAATGCCTAGTGGGAGCGTTGAATGGCTACCCGTCCACACCATAGAATTGTATGCGACTATTAAAAAGGAGTTAGACCTACGTCTAATTATGATGTGAAAGTTATTAAATGAAAAACGAAAAAAGGATGTGTATTATAAATGTTTGTATATTACATATTGTATTTTACATATTTGTTTCAGGCTCCTTTATAAAAAATGCTACAACAAAATCTCTACGTAAATGAGGAAGAATGCAGACAGATACCTACCATGATATTAACATGATGACATTGGGTAGGGGTTTAGTGGGGAGTTGGAGAAAGAGAGAAGCCACGTTTTTTTTTTTTTAAGTTTTTTTTAAAGTTTATTTATTTTGAGAGAGAGAGAGAGAGAGAGAATATCCCAAGTAGGCTCAGCACTGTCAGCATGGAGTCCGACCTGGGGCTCAATCCCTCCAACCATGAGATCATGACCTGAGCTGAAATCAAAAGCCAGGGGCTTAACCAACTGGGTCACCCAGGCACCCCCGAGAAGCTACTAATCTTAAATGTACACGAATTTGAATTTTATATGATTCAATGGTCACAGCAAAGTGTGTTAACACTATAATTTTGGAAATAACTTAATCAAAGATGGAAACGATTCATTCCGGGAGGGTGGGGAAACTTCTTAAAATAGCATTAAAGTTGATCTTGGGGGCGCCTGGGTGGCACAGTTGGTTGAGCGGCCGACGTCACGTCAGGTCGTGATCTCACGGTTCGTGGGTTCAAGCCCCGCATCCGGCTCTGTGCTAACAGCTTGGAGCCTGGAGCCTGCTTCAGATTCTGTGTCTCCCTCTCTCTGCTCCTCCCCTGCTTGCACTCTGTATCTCTCTCTCTCTCTCAAAAATAAACATTAAAAAAAAAAAGTTGATCTCGAAGAGTAGAATTGTCATAGCCAGAAGGCAAAACAGGGAAGGTTTTTGTACATGGTGCTGATGGGCTGATACTTTTGACAGATCTTTCGATGGCAGCTGGAAGTCAGGGTTTCAGTGGAGAGAACAGAGGAAGGACGGGAGATTAGGGGGTTCTTGGGACAACCTGAAACAGGAAGTTAGAGCTCAAGTAAGGACAGTAGCAAGGGAAGCATTCAAGAGGTGATTAGGGTACAGACACCTGGTTATTTGGAAAAGGGAGGAAGAGAGATTGCTAGCGGATAATTAACTCCAAACTTCATAGAGGAATGAACGGGTAGATACCATGAACATTATAAATCCAAAAAGGAGGATCGATTTTGGAGAAAGATGTGAAGCAATGGCCCCGGCACTGGATGAGGGAAGCCCTTACTGAACACTCATGTACCAACAAGTCGGGGTTAGAAATGAAGATTAGGGGAAACCTGGGGTGAGGGGTTGGAGAGTCCTCTCAGAGGCAATAAGTAAACTCGTGGAATGGAGTGAGTACAGACGGAAAAGCAAAATACTAAAGATACAAGTTAGGGAGAAGCCTCCGTTTGTGTAAAGAAGTAAGAGAAGAAGGAGAACAGAACAAGGTCATGGGCACAAGAGAGGCAAGGGCTTCAGAAACGAAGCAGCCAATGGCGTCGAATGCAGGTAGGCCACATAGGTGCAGGTGTCAAGGAAGATGCCTTAGTCATCCGTGAAGGGAAAATGGAAATGGACGGGGAATTAAGACTGACAAGACCTATGGGTCTATGTGCTGTTTCTAAATGAAGCCAGAGGAGAGGTGTTTTGAGGCCACAGGGATGAGAGATGGATGTGGAGTACAGGCTGTGCCAGCTTTTACAACAAGGGAGAAAGAATGAAGAGAACATGGATGAAAGATCCAGCTGAACTTGGAGAGGGCAAGTGGGAAGTTCAGTGGGGACGCACAAGCAGCCTTTATCTTCTCAGTACAGGAACTGAGAGCATCTGCCGACAAGGGGATGGGGAACGCCTTTAGGAACTTGTGTGCGATGGGTATGCTTGAAACTGACTGTGATAAGGTTAGCAAGGTTTTATCGTGGGATGAACAAAAACTACGGGACAGCCTTGAGGGCCCAGCCAAGGTCGGGAAGGCTATGTCTGAGGTGGGACACTGGTAGGTGTCTCCCAGTGGCTAGCCTGAGAGGCACCGGTTGTTTTCATCTGAGGCTGAGATTGGAGATAATGAATGAGCAAGCTTGATGAGACAAGGGAATTAATCTAAATTGATAAATTCCAAGTTAATGTCCAGCAACCAGCCCGAATGGGGAGGCCAGGAAGGAAGGTCTCAGACCCTAGAGGACTCAAGGCGGACGTGGTTCTAGGGAGAGGGCTGAGGCGGCGGCACTGGACACTCTGACCAACACAGAAATGTCACGGTTGGAAATCCTGAAAATATAGCAGCTCTCGCTTAGGACAAAGTTCAGGAAACAGGTTTCTACCAAGAGGCAAGAATAGAAAATTGAAGTCTATTACTAGATGGTTTCAAGGTCATGGATTCTCTAATTATAGTAAGTTTGAAGAGCTTGAAAAATGTAATGCAGCTTTGAACTGCACTCAAAGATGTATAAAAAAGATCAGTCATAACAGTACCATGTATAGAAAACCCTAAAGACTCCACCCAAAACTGACTAGAATGGACAGATGGATTCAGTAAGGTCACAGAATACAAAATCAATATATATACATTTTGTTGCATTTATTTTCTTTGTTTTAAGAGAAAACGTGAGCAGGGGATAGGGGCAACGGGAGAAAGAGAATCTTTCGTTGTTGTTGTCTTTTTTTTTTAATGTTTATTTATTTTTGAGAGAGAGAGAGATAGAGAGCATGCGAGAGAGAGCACAAGTGAGGAAGGGGCAGAGAGAGAGGGAGACACAGAATTCGAAGCAGGCTCCAGGCTCTGAGCTGTCAGCACAGGGGCTCGAACTCACAAACCATGAGATCATGACCTGAGCTAAGGTCAGACATTTAACTGACTGAGCCACCTAGGTGCCCCGAAAGAGAGAGAATCTTAAGCAGGCTCCACACTCAGCATGGAGCCCCATGTGAGGCTTGATGCCACAACCATAGGATCCTGACCTGAGTCAAAATCAAGAGTTGGATGCTCAACCAACTGAGCCACCCAGGGGCCTCTAAGAAATCTGTTGCATTTCTATAAACTAATAATGAAGTAGCAGAAAGAGAAATTAATAAAACAATCCCACTTACAACTGCACCAAAAGTAATAAAATAACTAGGAATAAACTAAACCGAGGAGGTAAAACGTCCGTACTCTGAAAACACTAAGACATTGATGAAAGAAACTGAAGAGGACACAAACAAATGGAAATCGATCTTCGCTCATGGATGGGGAACGATAATATTGTTAACATGTCTATACTACCCAAAGCAATCTACAGATTCGATGCAATATCTATCAAAATACCAATAGTATTTTTCACAAAAAAATAGGTAGCATATCACAATTCCAGACTTCAAGTTACATTATGAAACCATAGTAGCCAAAACAGTGTGGTACTGGCACAGAAACAGACACATAGATCAATGGAACAAAACAGAGAGCCCGGAAATAAACCCATGATTATGTGGTTCATTAATCTATGACAAAGGAAGAAAGTATGCAGGGGGGCACCTTGCTGGCTCAGTCAGCAAAGCATGCGACTCTTGATCTCAGGGTAGTGAGTTCAAGCCCCATGTTAGGATAAAGCTGACTTAATTAAACAAAAACAAACAAAAAAAAAAACTAAGACAAAAAAATGCAATGGGAAAAGGTCTCTTTAACTAATGGTGTTGGGAAAACTGGACAGGTACGTGCATAAGAATGAAACCAGACCAGTTTTTCATACCACCCACACAAATTAACTCAAAATGGATTAAAGACTTAAATGTGAGTCAGATTAAAATCATAAAAATGCTTGAAGAGAACAAGGCAATGATTTCTGATCTCAGCTGTAGCAACATTTTTTCTAGATAGGTCTCCTGAGGCAAGGGAAACAAAAGCAATAATAAACTATCAGGGCTACATTAAAAAAAAAAAAAAAAAGCTTCTGCACAGCAAAGGAAATCATCAAAACTAAAAGACAACTTACTGAATGGGAAAAAATATTTGCAAAGGACATATCTGATAAAGGGTTATTATTCAAAATATATAAAGAACTTATAAAACTCAACACCCCCAAAACAAATGATCCAATTAAAAAGACAGACATTTCTCCAATGATGACAAAGATGACCAACAGACACATGAAAAGACGTTCAACATCACTCATCATCAGGGAAATGCAAATCAAAACTACAATGAGATACCACCTCACCCGTTAGAATGGCTAAAATCAAATACACGGGAAACAACAAGACTTGACGAGCATGTGGAGAAAAAGAACACTTGTGCACTATTGGTGGGAATGCAAACTGGGGCGGCCAGTATGTGGAAAACATAATGCAGATTCCTCAAAAAAATTTAAAATAGAATTATCATATGATTCAGTAATTCTACTACTGGGAATTTACCAAATATTATATATATATGAAAACACTAATATGAAAAGATACATGCATCTCTATGTTTATTGCAGCATTATTTACGATAGCCAAGTCATGGAAGCAGCCGAAGTATGCATGAATAGATGAATGGATGAAGTGTACACACACACACACACACACACACACACACACACACGGAGGAATATTACTGAGCCATAAAAAGAATGAAATCTTGCCATTTGCAAGAATGTGAGTGGATCTAGAGGGTATAATGCTAAGTGAAATAAGTCTGGGAAAGACAAATAGGCTATGATTTCACACATATATGTAATTTAAGAAACAAAGAAAAAAAGAGAAACCAAAAAGCCAGACTTTTAAATATAGAGATCTGATGATTACCAGAAGGGAGAGTGGAGGGGGGGGATGGGTTAAATGGCTTCTGGGACTTAAGAGTACACTTACCATGATGAGCACAGAGTAATGTATGGAATTGTTGTATCAATATATTGTACACCTGAAACTAATATTAACACTATATTTTAACTATACTGGAATTAAAAAAAAAAAAGATCAGTCATAAATACTGATGGGTGGACACAAGACAGACTAAAAACATGGCCTAATGTGGAGCCGTATAAGCAACCTGCTTTCAAACACCAATCGCCCTCAAGGCAAACTGCAGACAACAAAGAAGTCAGTTATGCAAGGAGGCCCAGCGCCTAACAAGCAAATCATATCACCAAGTTCTGCCAAGACTCACCTCTCTCACCATGTGTTTTATGCCAGCAGCACAAGCTAATTCTGCTGAAGCAAGCCAAAATGTCATGTAAGGGCTCTTTCCAGCTTCCCGGTGTCCCTGGAGAGTGCATGGTTTTTGCAGAACACAATGAGCAAGCCAAATCAGGTTAGAGATATTACAAGGAAAATCTGGCAGGCAGCCATCTCGGCTTTGTTTCAACTGATGTTCATAAAAAAACAGGTTAAGAAAATGGTAGCACAACGTCTGGTGTTTGAGATCTAACAGCACGCAACATGTTTATGGCATGCATTAGCCCACAAACTTCGGTATGGGGCTGGGGGACACAGAACTTCAGATCGGTGGACAAAGAAGGGAGAAACAAAAGCAGGTCTTATATTGTAATCAGTATGGGCTGCTCTCAGAAGACCACAAGCAGGTGGTTTCATTAAAAAACAGAAAACAAAAAACAACCTACTGCCATTAGATTAAGAAAAAAAAAAAAAGAAAATCAAATGCTTCAGTCTTATTTGTATAAAATAGAAGGCCAGTGCACACTTGGCTAATTACAGCATTTTTTTATGAGGGTACGACTGACTATAATCTGGCAAAAATGAGTCCAACTGAAACAGCCAGAGTGATGGTTTGGGAGAATTAGGTGAGGTTTTAGAGTGGGAAGAAAAGTGGGAAAGAGGAAGAAAGCTTTCATTAAGCAGTTTATATTCTGGCAGGAGGATTTAAAAGAAGTATCCACACTGATGTTTTTTTAATTCACAACCACCTTTAAGGGTATTTTTCCTTTGAGTTCTTAAACATATTTATAACGACTGCTTTCAAGTCTTTATTTTCTAAAACTAACATCTGGGCCATATCAAATGTTAGGGAGGGTCTCTACTGACTGCTTTTTTTCCTTGTCTAAGATTTTTCTGTCCTTCATGTCTAGTAATTTTTTATTGCATATGAGACATCATGATATCTGATTCATTCCTATGAAGACTACTGACTTTTGCTCTAGCAGGCAGCTCAATTTCAGGCTGATTATGTTGAACTTATATAGGTCTAGATTTATACCTGAGGGCAAACCTATGCAAAGCCCAAAGTGTTTCCCCAAGAACTTCTAACTTATCAGGACTCCCTTCCAAGCTTGGTCTCCTCTGAAGATCTTAGACCTGGTTTTAGGTATTGTTAGAGTGGCTCTAAAACAGGCCACGCTCCAGGACAGAGTCCTTATTTCTAATATCTCAGTTAAAAGAATAGGACGTTAACCCCTCATTTCCATGCTGGCTGGGCTGGAATGCCCTGCCTACCGGCACCACCTCACCTCTGGTCTCACGGTTTCATTCTCACTCATGTCGTTGCTGCTTTTTGGTAAGATTCACACTCTTACACCAAATAACAGAATATACAGCCCACCCTCAGCTACAGACTCATGAAAGACCCTCGTACAGCCTTTTGTGGCCTCCTTCTACATATATCTCTCATCTCCAGTCCCCTGTCATATAGATTCCAGTAGCTTTAGTTGCCCCCAACACTGACCGACCTCTTGTCGGGACGGTGGGAATGCTATGCTGGGCTTTGGTTCTAGCATACTCCGCTGCAGTAAGGAAACTGTCCTCGGAGTAAGCCAGAAGACCAGGGGGCTCGCCTCATGTTTCTCTTGGGGATCAATCTTTACTATCTATTATCCAGACCCTAAAAACCATGATCTCATAAATTCGTCCAATTGTTTACAGCAGGAGAACTAGTGATAACCGCCATTTGGTATATTTTTGTGCTGCATTCCATAAGCACGCTAAATAAAACCACGACGGCCATTCCTATCGTGCAGCCCTTCTCAATGCACACGGGTAGCAGAGGCTCCTGGTTTCTCACAGAAGTGTCCCCCAAGTTCCTGGACATTTATTCACTCTCACTTATACACATACCCGCATACACTCATTCACTCAATAAATACTGAGAGTCTATTATGAGCCAGACACTATTCTGGGGGATTGGGGATATAGTTGCAGGAGACAGAAAATGTCCCTGCCCTCACGGAGCTTATTTTCTGGAGGGAGTTGTTCTGGCCCCACGCCAAAGCAGTGCCTCCCCTCTGCAGCTGTTCCTCTAATTATTGACTTGATAGAGAAAAGGGTGACTTGGCCTGAGAATATAAAAAAATAATAATTAAAAGACCTAACCCAGGCACAGATGCATGTGCTTTACATGCAGGAACTAATACTCGGAAGAAGAAAAGTGTCATTAGAGCGGGGGAAACAGAGGCTGAGACTGGTCAACTTGCTCGCGAAGCTTACGAAGAGCAGAGACAGGTCTCTAAGCAGTCTGACTCCTCCCATATATATTTTTTTAAGATTTTATTTTTAAGTAATCTCCGCATCCAACGTGCGGTTTGAACTTGAAACCTTAAGATCAAGAGTCACATGCTCTACCAACTGAGCCAGCCAGTTCCCATACTTTTAACCACTGCATTGCTCTATCAAAGAGAGAAGAGAATTACACTGGAGATGGGGGATAGTTTCTAAGCAAGAAAATAAAAAAATTATTTTTTTAAATGTTTATTTGTGAGACAGAGAGAGGTAGAGAGCATGCGAGGGAGGTGCATGAAGAGAGGGAGAAAGAATCCCAAGCAGGCTCTGCACTGTCAGCTCAGAGCCTGGTGCAGGGCTTGAACCCACGAACCGTGAGATCATGACCTGAGCTGAAATCAAGAGTCGGATGCTTAACCGACTGAGCTACCCATGCACCCCAAAGTTTTATTTTAACAGAAGGCAAGTAGGTGTTTGGGAAGGCTATGAGACGCAAAAGGATCACTATTAAAAGAGACACAGAAGTTGACTGAGTTACCAGCTAAGGGCACCATTTTGTCTTCCCTTGTTCTAGTTGACCATGAGGCAAAAAAAAAAGTGTTCTGCATTTTGAATCAGAAAAAGAAAAGAGAGCTTTCCTGAATAAAAGCCTTCAGGGTTCCTTGGGGAAGTTGAGGATGTAAGTGAAAGTGATCTAATTCTAGCAACCTCCTGCTCATCTATGCAAAACTAGTCCCATCGAATGCTTCTGGAAAAAGTACTTTGGGATCAGGTTCTTACGAGCAATAGATCATCTCTCTTAGAGACTTAAACTGTATAGTAGCACAGGAAGGAAAAGATCTGAGAAATGAGATGGCTTTCTTTACTGCAGGATTTAACTCAAAATTTACCTAACTTAATTGACCACAGACTCCTTTATGAGTAAATGAGGGTGTGTGTGTGTGTGTGTGTGTGTGTGTGTGTGTGTGTGTGTGTGAGAGAGAGACAGAGAGACAGAGAGACAGAGAGACAGACAGAGACAGAGAGACAGACAGACACAGAAAGAAAAGACCCCTCAGAATTGCTGTTCTACGAAACCTATTTTAGAATTTGCTACTTAATAGCAAACACTAGTAACTAAACACTAAGCTAAATAAAAATCCATTTTCAAAAGAGGTCAAACCTAACTTTTACACTTTGGAAATTTCATCTTACAAAGAACATTTTGTAGAAATGATAATACAACTGACGGCCATGGCCATGTAGGTTACTATGTCCTTAAATTACTCATTTGGGGGAGTCACAAGTTACTAGTGAGCTATCCCGTCCCCTCAAGGCGGCTACCTGACCTACATCACCATAACCTGAAGGAAATCCCAGGTTGCAGTCCAGTGCTTCTCATCAGTCCTTTACCGAGAGACCCTGCAGCCCACCCATCACTTGCCTACTGGTGACACGCTGAGTGCTGAGTGTTGGATGGTTTGCTCTAAAGTCACCAGGTCTGCCCTTTCTCTCCCCTGGGAACGGGAAGGTGTCCCTCCCCCGCACGGCTGAGGCCTGCTATGCTAGGCTGTGCCTGGCACGCTCGGCTCACTTTCCCAGTAGTGGTGTACCATTTAGGAGTCGCTGGTGGCCTCGCACATAGCAGGCTTGGCTCCTGCTGTGTCCTAATGTCTGATTTTATTAGGCTGCTACCCTCCGGTTGGTTATCTACAGTATGGCGAGGACTCTGATTTTTAGGTCTGCGTCCTCTCTGCCCGCTGTCCTACCATATTTTCCCAACTTAGGTTTCCAAATTCTCTCTGATCTCCCAACAAATCAGGCTGTACACTGACCAGGAACCCAGATTCTGGAGTCTGGCAGTGTGGGTATGAACCCAATACTCCCCTGCATACCACCTAGGCACCTACCAGTTACTTAATTTCTGTGTCACCACTTCTGCACCTGCACAGTGGAGACCATCACAGTACCTCCTTCGTATGGTTATTGTGAAGACTGAAATAATGCAAAAAATGCTTAGCACTGAGCTCCAAGCATAAGAACTGTTACATTCGTTCTTCCTAGTATTATTTCTATATTCTTCTGATTCAAAATCTTGTAGCTTTTCTTCTTGCCCTTTATACTTTCCAGGTATATAAATATTACACAGACTAAGTGATTAAATTTCCCATTACATGGACTTCTCATTGAACCTCACATCACAAAATAAACGGAGTTTCCTTAAAGCTCATATCCAGCTCCCCTACCCCCAAACTATTCCCATAACCCTACTAAGTCATTCAGGTGCTCTCATTCTTATTAAGCCATTTACATTTTAAAATTTGCTCAGGTGTTGCAACAGACCTGCCTTTCAAGGAGTTCAAGATTGGTTCAACACATTGTGTTCGAGAGGAAAGAAATTTAAAATAGGAAGAATTTAAAAGAAGTCTTTAAAAAATAAATATAATAAATAAAGGCTCCAGTTTGCGTTTGGTTCTTTTCTTTGTATAATCCAAAAAACTAGCTCCATTTTAAGGAACCCAAACTCTGTTGATTTCAGTGTTCGGCAAAGTTCTTGCCAAAGAAAGTTTCATCTCAAATTTGAGATGTTCAAAAGTACATCAGAGTTGTATAAACAGATTATGTGAGCAGAGAGAGATCTTTTTCGGTCTTCACTGCTCAGCAAAATTAGACTTTATTTTCCCCTGACGTTTGAGAAAAAAAAAATCTTTATTTGTTCCACTTTATTTTTTTTTCCAGTAGTACTCCTTTCTACTCTATTCGGGATACAAGCGTTCTTTCCAATTGCCTAACCCTTACTGCTCTCTTCTGGACTCTTGAACTGGCTCCGTGTGAATTTCAAGGTTTCCCTTCTATCTCAGGGCCCTAAGGCTCCCTTTAGCGTATCTTTCCCTGGAGCCAGACTTGGCTTCCTCCTTGCAGCTACTCATTGCTCGGCCCTCTCATTTACTAGGTGTTTATCTGTCACCTGCAAATACCCAGAGTGTCTATCACGTGTTAAGTACCATGTTACCAATGTGGCACTGTGCACAAAGGGATCTCTAGTGAGAAGGGTTGTTAGTAACCTGGGCAACGGTCCATACACAGTCCTTCTCTTAACCTAGAGACCACTGGTAAACGTATCCATCCCCTCGTACGTCTCCTCTGTGTCCTCTGGGGCAGGATGTGGTGAATTCTGAGTTAAGAATCTCACGGTCGCCTCACTGTTTTCCCTATGCCAAGACTCTTTGGGATTCGGGCTTATCCTACTGTATATTTTATGCCAAACTACCATACTTGATTCAAGTTCTCCGGTGGTTTTTTGTATGTGCCCCTTGTCCCTATTCTTTGTCTTTTTTTGTAGTCCCAGGTCACACCTGGCAGAGTATTTCTTTGGTGAGCAGGATGCCTATGCAATGGGTAAATCCCTGTAGCCTACGTGCCTGACAATATGATGAATGAATGAATGTGAAAAATTCATACATTCCAGAGACGCCTGGGTGGCTCAGTCCGTTAAGCATCTGACTTTGGCTCAGGTCATGATCTCGTGGTTTCTGAGTTCGAGCCCCATGTGGCTCTGTGCTGATGGCTTAGAGCCTGGAACCTGCTCCGAACTCTGTGTCTCCCTCTCTCTCTCTGCTCCTCCCCAGCTCACTCTGTCTCTCTCTCTCAAAAATAAACAAACACTTAAAAAAATTTTTTAATCTTATACATTTCTTATTTGAATAAGGTTTGGTATTAGATGAATTTATATATACATAGGTAACAGATTTTATCTAGAACAGCCGCACTATTAAAAAGTCCTATTCAATGCCACAATCCATAAGCTTAGAGATCCTATTGTCCAATATTAGTAGGCTAATTAACCTATGTTACAAACACATAATTCTAAAGTATAATTAAAAGCTTTAAGACCCATGTTAATTATTGGGAGCCAGTTTTATGAGAAATCCGGAGAAGCATGTACACCTTTATTTGTATCTGGTGTGATTTTGAAGATATTCTACTTAAAAGATTTCAAAACTTACAGGCAATAAGAAACTGTCGATACTTTATCTCACTCCCAGGCAAGACTGAGAAGCAAGAAATCCGAAGGCAACACACAAATAGACGTTTATGTGAACGAATCGTTTTAAGAACATGCTTTATAAAAAGAAAGCGACACTGAGAACCCGCAACTCCAACTCAAAGCTCTCTGAAGATTTGAGGACGTTTCCCCCCAAAAACGCATCGAAGTGAAATGGCACAGATCATTCACTCCCCACTTTTTCTACTTCGGACCCTGAACCTCAGCTCTGGAACCTAGAGGCTGAAACCACTCTTCGCCTCATGTGAAAAAAGGGGGCAGTGTGACAGAAATTCATGCCCGAATTATGAGTCGAATATCTCATTCTCATTGAAAAACCCGTTTTGCCTTTACTTTGCTTTTTTCTCTTCCGGGATGTGTGTTTTCGTAACATGAGCTGATTTTAGGCTGTCTCCAGAAATCACTGTCTCCTTAATTAAGTTGGCTGAAAACGCTAGGTCCTCGTGAGACTTGTATCAAGTTCTAAGTGTTCCCTAAAATCACGCTCACACGTTCAGTTTCAGGAAAAACTCATGTTACTCTAACGCAGATGGGGTCGGTTGTTGAGAATGTTTTGACTACAAATGCGCTGCTACTAAATAACCTTCTGATATTAAATTATTTCAGTTTGTTATATGCGGATATATTCTGATATTCCAACAATGTTCTGAATTCATAAGGTACCTCTTCGCCCGGGGGTTTAAAAGTTTCCTCAAACATAAATCCATTAATCTCCCTAACTGCCCTATGAAGTCAAAAGAGCATATTCTAAGTCTGCATACAAAATACTTCCAGAATGAGCTTATAAATCAGTCATGTTTTCAGCCACATGTACAGAGAACTACAATTCTACATCTTTGCCGCAGAGAAACAAGAACATTGCGTATAGAGGTCGATGTTAAATAATCTCCAGGAAAGACTTTAAGACTGAAAGCAATGTTTTCTACTGTTAAAAAGATGCATTTAAAAAATAAACGCGCGGTAGATACGAGGTTGCTATAAATTCTGAAAACGGCTTACCTATTAATGTAACTGAGGGCAACATAGGTTGGCTGCTGTAATTCTTGTTTTTCTAAAACACGCGGATCTGTATCTGTAATAAAAACACAATTATGATTTTTCAGCTTTTGCACGAGAATATACGAGGGTACCTAACATAAAGTAATAGAGGCTAACCAGAGAAAAAGATTTAACGTGCCTCTTTTTAAAGAAAACCCAGACAGCAAAGCACAATCGTTTGTTCTTTCATTCATAAATAACAAGATATTACATTACTTTTCGAGGGAATTCCAAACATCAACAGTGATAAAATGTCCATCTGTCACACAAACTCTTGCACAATCCCCCTCATAAATATTGGTTTTCACTGCTTACGGTTCCAATGTTGGCATGGTTTTTGGAGGATAATCGGCCTAAGAAAGAAAGCCTCTCTGTTAATTATGCTCACTTGAATGCTGGAACAAATTAGTTTTCATTGGAAAGCTCCATCAATTTGAAAATCTACTGAGCCATTGTTCTTGTTCACTGACCACTTTCCTGGGTTTGGATTCACATTCTGGAGGGCAGCTCTTCCCCTTTTTAATTGTATAATGAGTTTATTATAACCTTTTCTAGACCCTCCATCAGGAATTCTCCTGCTGGTTCAGAAGCCACAAATACCACATTCATCAGAGGGGCTTCTCCCCCTGAAGAGAGGATTCAGCACCATAGCAACCTTCTCTAGGGGTGCTTCTCCAACGCGGCACACACAAAAACGCACTTTTCACAACCAGGAGCGTATTCCCAAGCTTCTCACGTAGAACGATGACCGCGCTCGACGCATGCGAAGGCAATGTTTGTACAGTGAGACTATAAAAGGGGGGAAACTGAACACGGCTTATGTTCCACGAAAAAAGGTTCAGACGTTTCACGCAGATTTCTTTTTCGTTATAACCTCGTTTCAAGCCGTCTCGTTATGAGAACTTGCCCAGCTGCGCTTGGGCAATAACACCTTCTTTGATGTAATGACAGGTGTTATATACAAGCACCTTTGTGCAGGAAGTGTTTACTGCACGTGGTAGATGTTAAGATACACGCACTAACTCCAAAGCACATTAACAGGTGACGGGGGTGGGGGGGCAGACGCGGTGGCACAGAGCGCGGGTGGCAAAAGGGACAGCATAAAAATCCATTTACAATGCTTTTGATTCCCAGACTCACGCTGGGCGGTCGTGGCAATTTTATTCTTGGTGTCAACGTTAAGAATCTCATGTTCACTTTATTGTTTTTCCTATGCCAAGAATTTCAGAGACCTACTATTCAGAACTCCTGCTTCCTGGGTCTTTGCCACTGCTGGTCCTTGGAAGCCAAATTCTGAAACAAGAGACAAAGATTCTCTGAATGGCTCCATCGAGTCGGGTCTCCGGGTTTTGGCAGCCCAAGTGAGAACAGATCAGTTAACTCAGCATTTCCTCCCCAGCCCACAATGATTACACATGCAACGGAGGCTGTTCGTAGCTCACTAGCCTATAGGTCCAACCCACGCTTCTCTAAATACTGGAAACCGCTCTTCAAGGGAAGCTTCGTTTTCAAATACATCCAAGTGGCCTGCGACCCCAAGGCATATCTGTGTTTCTGGGGAAAGCTTTGTGCACCTCGCCTGTGTTCACGAGAGAGGAGCCAGTACCACAGTGCTCATGAGGGGTCTTACCCCCTTGAATGGTCCATTGCAATGCTAGGCAGGCTATGCGTGCAAATGGGGACTGACAGGCCAATCCTGCGAGGCCTTCGTAGGAGCTTAACGAGGTAAGAGGCAAGAGACTGGAAACAAAACCCAGGAAAATCAAGAGGAAGAGGAGAAAGAACGAGGCAATGATTGCCAATGTCTGTGTGGAAAATCTCTCAGACGCTCACAAGTGGTCTTGACCTCAAGTGGTGTGCCTGATGATGGAGGCACTCAGCTTGGGAGACACGGGCCGGAACTTCATGCACTCACTCCCACTCTTTCAGAGTCATCGAGGGCAGGATTTCATAAGGCGTATTGTTTGGGAAGAAAAGAATACCATTCTCAGTCTAAAATGTGTGGGGTTTTTTTTTTTTAACTTTAGTATTTATTTTTGAGAGAGAACGAGGGCACGCGTGTGTAAGTGAGGGAGGGGCAGAGAGGGAGGGAGAGACGATTCGAAGCAGGATCCAGCTGCGAAGCTCGAACCCAGGAACCATGAGATTATGACCTGAGCCGAAGTCGATGCTCAACCCACTGAGCCACCCAGGCCCCCTACACTGTGTGTTTAAAGGGGAAAAGAGTTAGGAGGCCAATGGACATTTTTACACACAAACATTTATATCCTTCTTTCTCTCGTGAAATGCTAATGCCTCTTTGGGGAAGAGGAAGATGCACCTTTTATAAAACCCTTCAGTTCTCCGATGCTCAAATGAATGGCGGTGGCCACTAACACAAATTCCACCTTGTACTCTGACAAAGAATCAAGAATGTTTGCATGCTAATTGCGAAGCAAGGTTTGGAAATACTGTTTTCTTACTTTGTTCCGCTACCTTCCATAACCTATGCTAGACTTATGCTCACATACCCTCGAGTAATTCAGTGGCGAAACGGGCTTCCAGAAGCTTCCAAATGCCACCCTCTTCATGACAAAAAGCGCAGCTGGAAGCACCTCAGGCAGGATTCTCTCTTTCTAGGAGGCAGACTTGGTTCACTGACAAGAAAGCAGACCTTCCAGACAGACCTCTACCAGGCTTGGCCGCATCTTTTTCAGATTAGATGTTTCCTGGGGCAAGCTTGAAACATTCGTTAAAGCTTCGAGTTCTTAAAATTGAAAATGAGGCACTTGGTGTCCAGAAATCAGGAGAGGCCTACGCGAGTGCTACTGGAGGAAGACGATCAGCTGCTCGTCGCAAATCAACCTCGGCTCCGTCCCTGGCTTCCTGGCCGACTGGTGTGCCGTGATCGTGACTCACCGTTTTATGGATTTAATTACGCCGCTGAGCACTTCACATTCAGTAGAAGTAGAATAGCTGCCTTTATTATTTCTCTCTCCCTGGCAGAAACGTCACTGCCTGCTGCTAGAAACTCTGTACAGGAAGGGATTAGGGCAACAAGAGACCAGGATTTTCGCAGCAGGGGGACGACGCGCTCCCTGGGAGCACGGAACGTCCATTGGCAGAAGGGGCTGGAGAGAGGAACGCTATCCACCGGATAGGACCAAATTCAATAAAAAGAATTTCCTTCTTCCATGTGCCACGCCGCTGAGACCTTTTTTTGCATTTAAGCTGCTGCAGGAAGAAACGGGATCTGAATGGCAATGGCTTGTAGCCCACGGTCGCCCAGATAGTTCTCTGGCTTGTTTATGGCGCCGATAAAAAAACATGAAACGAGAACATCAGCTACCACGGCGCAGAGATACAACCCACCTCGGTAAACGGGCTGTGGGAGAGAGGCACTTGATTTTTCTTTCTCCACAGCCGCACGATGCTCCGTAAGCCAGCAACTGGCAGGAAGGCAAGCACTTCTATCATGTGGCCGGCTATGGCCACAGAGAACAACACTCTACTGTTTTTATAGCGCTAAGCAGTGACCAGAAGAGAAACCCAAACGTTTTCAGCAGGGCAGGGTGTAGCCAAAAAAAAAAAAAAAAAAAAAAAAAAAAAAAAGCCCAGAGAGATTCTGGTTTTCTGCCTCACACCACCCCCTGCAGACTCACAGCTTTCAAGCCTACTGAAGGCTAAGAGAAATCAACCGTAAAGATTTATAAATACCCAAGCGATAAAAACCTATCGGCCTGCTTCAGCTTCTGAAACAAGGCATCTTCTAAAATAGATGGCAAGGTGCCTCTTCCAGCGTTCCTACCTCGGGCTAATAGCTTGAGCGCTCAGTGGTACAGGAAGGACTAGGCACAAGCACAAGGGGGATGATTTCTGTAGCTCACAGGGTCAAGGTGACTTGTGGCTTCACAGATTCAATCCAATGGCAAAGGGCTCAATGTCACAGCACTGGCTCCCGTTACTTCTCAAGTGGCGAGGAAAAAGGCAAGGCAGGAGGCGGAAATAAGGAAAGGACAGCATTCGGACGTTTCTCAACGGAAAGCGGAATTACAATATGGCGCAAGAAGGGAAGGCCGCCATGATCAATCGGTTGGGCTCATGCTCGTCAGCCCCGCTGTCTGGCACTGGGGACCAATGGCAACCCAGTGGATTTGTGACGTATGTGGAGGCTTTTATAGCACTATCTTCAAGCCAAAATGAAAACTATCAAGGTCGTTCGGTGGGTTAACAGAGGCCAATTAATAAGCTCATGGGCCTTGGGTATGCCTTAGCTAGCACACACTGTTAGCATTTTATAGACCTGAATTACTTATAAATTCAAGAATGTGAGAAACCGGCCGTCCTGCTTCTCGACAAGACTAACGAGGCCTCAGTCAGTAATGAACTGTTTGCAGGCTGAGAGGCACCAGTGAGCAGAGGAGGTAGTATCATGCTCCCTGAGAGGGCCTCCTTCCCATTGGGCATTCGGCGCTCTCCCCAAGCCAGGCTCTTGTCTAAGCGCGTATGGCAAGAGTGGGAGGCAGAGAGGATGTGGGTGAGGAAGCAGTGGGTGAAGCGCTGAGGATCCTGGAGAGGCCCCGGCCCACCCAGTCAGGCGCAGGATTCTGAAGATCCGGGCTGGATACACCACTTTTCTTTGGACTCACTCGCTAATAATTGATGGGCACAGTCTGTTCTCAGTCTTCCCCTAACAGCTGAACTCCGAAAACCACAGCGTGTTGGTTTATTCAGTGTGGCCTTCCCAGCCACCCCGGCTGCATTCGCCACATCGCTTCTCTGCACCGCTCCCTTGCCAGCACTATCCCTCTATTTCGGTCCCCACAGAGGCATCATCCGGGTATATCCTGCCCCCCCTTCCACACTTCTCAGAGGCGAAACACTGTTTCTTCTTCTCTCATCTCTCCAGCACTCAGCTCCGTGGCTGGCAGGTCGGAGAACGCACCATTATTGGATGGATACACTAATTTTATGACCGGAAAGTGGAACTTTTGGTCAAACATGGCAGACTGCTCACAGGCATTTGTTTCCTTCACCACCCAAGGCCCCCACTAAAGTAGAAATATAGGAATAAAAAAAAAAAACCAGAGGGGGGGAAAAAAAGGGGAGATGTCAGCACACCAACGATTTCAGCTAAGATTCTAGAAAATGGAAAACGTCTTACAGGAGTAGAAAGTGACCCAGAAAGGAGAAGCAGCTACACCCTTATGAGCCTGGGGGTGGGGGGTGGAGACCTAGGGGCTAGGAGGTGAACCTTCTATGGAAACCCTGAGTTGGCCCTGGCTCGGAGGCACCTAGAGAGGCACAAAGCAGCAAAGGGAGAGTTCACAGCAGAAAACAGGAAGATTGTTTCAATGGTTGATTGTCCAGAGACAGTGAACCAGAAAATCGAGCACAGCAGAAGTAGACGGGGGGACGGGGGGGGCGGGGGGCGGCGGCCAGAGCTGAAAAGGGGATCAATGTAGAACTAGGCCTACCCTGTTGCTCCCAACACCACCAGCAGCCGGCCGGAGGATTCCTCTGATTAAGGGCGCAGAGGAGAGACTACCAGATGCTGACATCTGGCAGCTCCCTAATTAAATGATCTCCCCACAGTCAAGTCCATGGTCCACGAGCCTCATCCATGTCTCCATCTAGAGCCTCCTATCATTTTTTATTGCCTCAGTCTTAAATATGAGCCAAGAACAGTCAAGGAATGATCACTGGACATTTGAGTGAAAGTCACAAAGAGGAATGGGAGATACCAAAACAGTGGTGGGGGTGGGGAGATACAGAGACGGGAGCAAGGCCAAGACTTGGGAGGTCATGGGACACACCTGGTCACACAGACCCAGTTTATGGAGGACGACGGCCAGAAGACCTATATGCTGAGTCCCATTAGGCTGGCATTCTGTTAAAAACACCACCCATCCTCCGAAGCCAGCTCATCGCTACTACCAGGTTCTAACACTGGACTCCAGACAATCCTTCTAGCTTTCCAAAAAGCCCAGCATAGTTTTCTATTTTAACGTTCGCACCACTTTCAGGACCGTTTTTGATGAGCCAACAATTTACAAAGACCAACTTTTAATCCACGGCTAGTTTACTTCAGCTGCTGAAAGAAATAGTTCTTGTTGGAAATGGTCCTTTCAAAAAACAACGACGACGACGACGACGACGACGAAAAACAAAAAACACCCTACAATTGCATATAACCAGCCTTTGAGTGGATCAACTTTTCCTTAGTTTATAGACACGTCATTTGAAACTTTTCCCAAGCCATAATTTCCATTACAGGGCAGTCAGTGGAAATTACAGGGAGATTCTTGCCTGCCTAAATTCAATGTGAAATCCAGATGCGGTTAAGTGTTGCTGTAAACTTTACGACTTAAATATCTGAAAGTCGGGGACACCGGGCAGCAGGGCAACAGCACTTATTAAAAAAAGCATTCGTGTTCATGTTGGTAGCCGGAGTTCTCCTCTACAAGTGAGTGGGTAAACATTATTCAACCGAGAACCACTGAGAGAATGCTCTAGAAGGGTGATTCATAAACAAACATGGCATGTTGCAGCCTTCCCAGTTTCTGGCATGGCCGGAGGATTAAAGTTATTAGAAACAGACAGTCCTGACTGGGATGCTTTCTAAGTCTTCATCAACCCATCAAACTCCTCAAGTCATTGAAGGCAACTTGAGGGTCATAGCTATTTTTCCCTAAGTATGAGACACGCAGGGTCTTATATCTATGACACCATCATTCCATACTCTTTGATGGCGACAGAGTGTTACCTACCCACCCCAGCTTTCACCTTGTTGCCTGGGACAAGAGGGTCTGCCAGAGACCATCACAGCTGCCGGGTATGCCTGTGAAGTGCACAACCTGTACTTCTGGACACAGCAGCACCTGGAGACTAAGGTGCTGGGATCACACGATGAAATTCTTTCAAGCAGGAGGAAGGCCCAAACTGGGTACCCATGCGTGTGTGCATGTACACATAAAAATACATATCCACTTTCCCCAGAAACGGGCCTGATGTTGGATCCAAGGAGTATACCACACAAAAGACCATAAAGGAGCATCTATGTCACTCCTGGACAATGGAAGGGCCTTTAAGAAGCAGGTATCTGGACGAGAAGATAGTTGCTGGTGGGTAAGGCTAGGTGACAAAAGAAAAGGCAGGAAGAATGAAACTCTGAAGTCCTCTCTTCAAGGCTAGGAAGGAACTGTCTGTTTATGGAAAGACACCTCCATTCCTTTTGCTTAAAATTGTTTGCCAAAGGAAACCCTACCCATCTTCCAAGGCATTGGCTTATATACTACCTCTGTCATCGGTTGTGCTATACATATTTGTAAATCTGTTTAACACCCATCAAAATGGAAGCTCCTCAGGGGACTGGACCTTAGAGGCCACCCGTCATAAGCCCACTGCTCTGTAAATAATCACTGTTCATTATGATGTACGCTGAACATATAAATGCATGCCTTGGACGTGCAGAACACAAAAGATACTAATACAAGCATCCAGCTCAGACTATTCAACCAGCAGAGTCAGACAGGAGAGGAAAATAGACCCACGCATAAAGGACTGTGCCAGTATATGCAGATAACGTGAAAAATATACCTACGATATTCAGAGGGCTACAAAGTGATACAAACTTAGAATAGGGCAGATAAGTAAGGCCTTCCCCATTAGCCCTATGAATGGAACGGAGCTGGGTTTTGAGGGGAGGGAGTCATTCACGGGTAAGGTTAGGGAATCTATAAAATCGGCATTAAGTTTGAAGCAGAAAGCACAGGCAAGAAGTCTATAGGTACTATGGAAAGGCAGTGAGGCTGAAGAACCAATATTTATGAGTTATAGAATATTTATGGAGAGATTCTGGAACAGTGGTTCTGTAACAGTGGGTGGAAGCCAAGGATGCTGCTTAAATATCCTACAATGCACACGTAGGACAATGTCCCCGCTTTGTTCCCATCCCCTCCAATGAAGAATTATCTGGCCTAAAATGTCAATAGTGTCAACACAGAGCTACACGGAGATGTTGAGAAATGGAGCGGCTGCCCTAGATTGCTTGTAGATGATAATTTCTGTTAATTTCTGTTGTCTGAATCAGGAGGCCAGGAGGCTGTTAAGAAGGTCCAAAAGAATGATACAAGAGGTTGTTTGGACTTCAAGAAGTGTTCTGACTTTCTTTATGGAAACAAAGAAATGGAATTCATTTCAAGAAATACATCCTGCCCTCTGCCAGTTGCTCAAGGGAAATTCTAGGTCAGTAGATTCACAACTGAGCAAGAAAAATGACATAATTCACAATCAATAATAACCCAAGACAGACTGCGATGTATGCTAGTAGAGAGAATCCTACCAACTGCTGTGGAAACAAAACAGGAGTCTCTGAGAATCAGAGAAAGGTCTAGAAACAAAATTTTACATGCGCTTTGAACTAGATCTCCAGTCAGAAAAGGCACAGAAATGGCGAGTCAATAGAAAACAGTTGGAGCAGATGAATAGGAGCAGAGACTGGCCAGACGTCCACTGTGGCTGGACCTCTCTTGCGGCTCAGATGGGGCCCCCATCCTGGAAGGTCTGAAATGCTAGGAGAGTTCAGACTTCATTCTGTGGACAACGTGAGAGCGGCTGAAGGTGTAAACCGATATGGTCTGTGTTTTAGAAAAATAACCAGTAGTGGTGGTGTGGAGAATGGAGGAGAAAGTAGAATACAGAAATACAAGATCTGGTGACAGTAGAAATGGAAAGACATACTTTTCCTCATGGTATGGATCTGAGTGCCTCATTATCAAAAGCAAGGAAGCAATTAGAAAGTGAAAAGGGTTTTGACAGACAAAGAAGGGAGGTCTGCTTCTGATGTGTGGGGAGACATTTTGCAGGACCAAGAAGCCTGGCCCTCAAAGCAGGGAGAGATAAAGGCCTCATGATACAGACAGAAAGGGAGTGCTAAAGATCCCATCACACGGCCACACATTCCAGCAGGCACTTGAACCAGAGCAGGTCCCTCAAAGCCATGATGGATAGTAAAAACCTAACTCTGACTAAACACTTAGTTATCATAGAACTCAGCCAACTCATCAGTAAGTATTGACGGAGGACCTACCAGGGATAAAGAAATCCTACCCAGTATAAAGAAAAGCCAGAGGTTTTACCGCACTAGAAATCGAGGAATTAGTAACTTTCACAGGAAGTATAGCGGGAGTTGGGGTTGCTGAGTCACAAAGGGCCCTGAGTTCAGTATTTCACACAGTCTAGTACCGGAGTCTCTAAGGCTTGCCATTGTAGTTACCCCGGCCTCTCACTTCTTGGTGTTGCTGAGGATTATAACACGAGCCCACACAAGTTCAACTGCCTCAGTTCAATACTAGCTGTATAAACTCTTTAATTCTTAATATTCTTCCATCTGTAAAAGGTTGATAAAGATAGTACTTTTGCCCTAGGGCTGAAATGGGGAATTAAACAAGCAGGGTTAGGTGTAACGACTACTCAATTCTTCAGCCCATGAAGTGTTTTGCAATTAAACTCTGCACGGTTGTGGATTAACTCCATTTTACAGGCAGGGGCTGACTGATGCAGAGAAAAACCTAAGAATTCATCATTTACACACGCTGTGGCAGAAACTGCCGGTTGCCATCCAAGTCATTTTCTGTTGTTCCTCCACAGGGGTCAGGAACATGGCTGTCTGGTAGAGGCCCACATTTCCCAGCATTCCAGGAGCAGCCATGTTGACTAAGTCCTGGCCAACAGGATGTCAGGTGTTGGGACGCCTCCTTAAAAGCATGCACCTTTTGGGGGGGGGGTAATTTCCCTCCTCCTGCTGGCAGGAAGAATAACTGGAGCTCCTGTATCTACTTTGAATCCTTGATCCTGTGAACCCCGACAGCACCCGTGGACGGACCACCTCCAGATTTCTTGAAAGCGAGAAAAGTAAACTCTTCACTTAAGTCATTTATGTTTGAAGGTTTTAGTGAGCTATGCGCACGCAGCCAAGCCAAATCAGCCAGAACACAAAAATAACAGGAATGCTCATTTGTTTTGTGGGACCTGAAGTTCTAATCTGAAACTTTTAATTTTTGTCTTGCCTTGTTTTTTTGTTTTGGTTTTTTTTTTTTTTTGGACTAAAAAAATCTTTTAAGAATTTAGCATCCTAAATTCCTCGAAAGAAAATCAGTAAAATCCTGCCTGCATCAACGCAGCCATCTGTGGCTCCCTCTCAAACTGGGATCAAGAACGGGAGAAAGAGGAGGAGGAAACCATTATGTCAAATTATAGTTCCTTTGGTGGCTTTCGGACTCTCTCCAGAATTGGTTATTAGTGGGCAATAATGAAGCAAATTGCACATGCATATTACTTCTGAGTTATGAACAATGCAACCAGCAGTAACCTTTGAAGCTGTCAGGATCTTTTCAGGCAAGCAATTAAAGTGAAAAATGAGAGTATGCACAACTCCCATCACCCTACACTCCATGTAATACCACCGTCTACAAACACTGACACAAGAGTGGGACTCGGTCTGAATATTTATTAATGCAGATCTGTTCCCATTTGTTCCTCTTTTTTTTTCCCCCTTATAACCCATCCCACCCCCACCTGCCAAAATTTTCTTTAAAGGGCAGCTCTGACACCATGGATCGCGTTCACCTGAAACCTACATACCCTGTGACATCTCTCCCATTTGCGCCTGAAGGAATTTCCTTCCCTCTTCCTTGACCAAAACATAAATTTGGGACAAGCCTGGATTTACAGGAGAAAAAGTTGATAAGGAAGTGAGTCCCAATTAGGAAATCAAGATGAAAATAACTGATATTTACAGAAAGCCAAATAAACGGCAAGTAGTGGCTGTTGGCATTGAAGCCCTCTCCCTCCCCCAAAACGGGTCCCAGTTCTCAAGACCCTAGAGGACTTGACTTACATTGATCAGTAATAAAAATGATCTCGTATAAAAAGTATCTGCTTTTCTGCTAAGTGTAGGAATCACTCACTGCCTTATACAGGTTTTATGATTTACGTACAGAGAAGGGCTCTGAAGAAATGACAGGGATGAAAACAGAGGTGAGCCAGTTGGAAAAGGTCTTTCTAAGCTGAGAAGCAACCCCCATGCTGGAGTTGTGAAACCTGATGCCTACGGGGCCTATAAAGAGTTGGTATCATTGGTTTCATTTCTATATCACCAAGTACCTAGAGACCGACGGCTCTCAACCAGAGCTGTTTGTTAATATCACCTGGGTAGCTTAAAAAAAAATTCGGATGTCAAGGATCCACCTCCAAAGATTCTAACAGGTCACTGGGGTTGAAAGCCACTAATGCAGACTCCGAGATGGCTTAGAAATCAGGAAAGGGATAGAGAATTGGTTGTGAAAGTCATTAAACCAAACAGTTTGCATTTTTTTCCAAACCAAAAAGGCAACTGTGAAACCGGCAATGAACTATTGAAAGGGACTTAAAGTTTCATAAATAAACTCAACATCCAGTAAAAACCTTTTAAGTTAAGACTTCCTTGGAACTCCGGTCTCCCCTCTTTTACTTTCTATACAGAAAAGGTTAAGCTTAATACCTACATTGACAGGTTAGTATCTTCGACTATTTTTAAAACCAAATCACAACCAACCGAATAGCAACAATCCTTACATTGTGAGTGAATTTCATCTCTTCATAAGAACATTGTGAGACGGCCTCTGACCAGGACCAGGAACTGTTTCTGGGGGGCAGAGGGAGGAGGGTCATGGACTTTCTTCACAGTGTGGTCCTAAGACTGCATCACTTGAAGATTCTGTGGCTCGGATTTTCCCATCATTCTAATCGGTCTGAACCAGGGTGCTTTCCCTGTGCTGTAATTATTCGCCTCAGGTACCAACCAGGTCACAACCGAGCATTTTAGTTTTGCATTTTGGAAGCCAGTCAAGTCAAGGATTTGCCAAAAGGAGTCACCCTCTTTACTCTTATCCTCCAGGGAAGCCGAATCAGTGCTTTTAAAACAAACAAGGCACAGACTCACAGCTGATGATCTGAGCCTAACGACCTGGTCTCACCCACAGAGCTCTGCCTGCCTAGCCGGCAGTGGGCTCATGCACACCGCAGCCTCTGTGCCCAGACCGCAGCCTGGAGCCCAGCACGCAGGCTCATGGGCCGCCGAGGTGATGAAGTTGTTGGGGATTCATTTTCCCCCATTCTGGGCAGACTCGACCTCTTCATTCTACTTACTGACGAGTAGGGGTGTGTGCCGGGCTGGAACTCAGATCGGTCTTGCTGACTGTGTGAATCTGGGCACCTGGGACGGTCCCTGGCACCTGGCAGGTGGCTCCTGGCAGCCTTGGCTTTTGGGGAAGGACTTTTGGGAAGCAACTGCGGGCTTTCTGTTTTTTGTTTGCTTGTTGTGTTTTTTAAGGAAGACTTACTTTTGTTAGACCGGCACCATAATATGGCAGCTACAGGCACAGTGTGCTGCTTACTGTGAAATCTCAGCCCAAGTTTTAGTTTTCTGATATGGAAGACAGTGACTCATAGTTCCTACACAGTCGGAGGTTATTATAAGGATTACAGGAGATAAGTCATATACGGCACAGAGCACAGTGGCTGGCACATGCTAAGTACTTAATAATTCAGAGCTATCACTATTGCGGGCAGTTAGTGTTTACATCGTGGACTACGTGTGTGAACAATTGTTTGTAAGTAGCAATAACGACTGATAATAAAGGTGTCATTACCATCCCCACATACCTACTATGAACCAATATAGAACTTTGCAAGGGAAATCTCTCCCCCGTCCCTTTCCCAAAGGAAAATACAAGGCTCAGAAAAGATCCAGGTCACACAACTAGGTGATGAGGCCTCAGATTTAGGTCTGACTTCCAAGTGCCTGCCCTTGATCCCGACCACCACCTAGTCCTCTCAAATTAAATTGTTAAGTGGCTTTCCTGCTCATCCCCCACTGGAAAAACAAAACAAACAAAGAAAAAAAACCCAAGTGCTCTGTGGATAAAAGCACTGGCAAGCTTTGGCAGCGAGGAAACACAGGACAAATTTTGATGGAAACCGAACCTGTGACCCAGGCTTCGATGTAGTTAGGACACCTGCAGCTCCTCCTAGTCAGGTACTCCTTCAGCTGCCTGATCTTAAAGAACACAGATTTAGGACCAGAAGATTCTAGTCCCGGTTCAAATTACTTCTAACCCGCAGCTTTTAGTTGCCTGTGAAATGGAGAGAATGAGAGTGCACCATCACCCTCACGATCTTGAGGGGAGAATCCTGACCTTTTCGTTTTAATTGAACTATTACCATGAACTCCCAGGCCCTGCCTCAGCTGCCAACCCAAAGCGGCCTTGGAGTTCTTCTCCAGCAGGAATAACCCAGTGCAGCCACATACTCACTTGTTAGTCTCTCTGGCAAATACTGTCTGGAGAAGAGAAGGCTTAAAGTGTACACATTAAAATAGTGACCATGGTCATGTGTATCAAGAACTTAGATTTCACTTTCCTTTCTTGGCCATCCCTGGAGCTTCGAGAGAGTGTACCTATGCACCTGTGTTAATTTCTCCAGGAAGAGTCAGGAAATTCTCCAATTGCTTTTCCAAAGAGCCCCAGGTCTTCTCAGAAGAGATGGAGAACTTTCTGGCTAGCTTTAAGCTGAGTGTATTAAAAGCCACTGTGACTAACTAGAAACAGTGTGATCAATTAACTTGCTCTGCAGATAAAAAGGAAGGCCCTTCAATTTATAAACCGAGACGCATTTAAATGATCTTTATCACACATCCAGCCAAATACAAAATTCTATAGTGCTTAAGTAAAATAGACGTTATCAAAGGAACTGCAAGACATTGGATTCCACAGAGAGCCTCGGGAGACTCTGGGGATTTGGTAAACATTACTATCAGCTGGGCTCCAGAAAAAAATGGAAGGCAAAGACGCTGATGGATTTTCTCAGCTTATCCGAGATGACGTTTAATACTCTAGATATGGATTCAATATCATAAAGATATTTAAAAAGGAATGGCTTTAAAAAGGAATGCCGAGATAACATCTAGTTTTTTTTAAATATATGTTAGCTGCTGAAGGTCTACAGCCGCGGTACCCGCTCGCCTTTCTCTCCTCCCCTTGGTCCGCCTCCACACTCTAGCCAACAATCTAGCTCTCAATATTTGTGCTACAACACACAGTAGGACGTAGATTTTAAATTGTAATCAGTACCCCTCCCGCACAGAAATTTAAAAAAGTTTCACAAAACATCACTCGGCTTCACCACACGCAATGCACTCTGATAGTATTTCTTTTAAAATGTTGGGACAACCCGTTAAATTGATTTTATGATTCCCTGATGAGCCCCCAATGGTAATTAAAGAAATGTTAACCTTGCTAAATTAAAAATCAGTAATATCATGCAATAAGCCCACCCCCTACACACGGCCCTTTATTGCTTATAGGATAAAAGACTTAGGTGAAATATATAGACGATCATTTACAAATTTGGCTCCAAACTCCTCTTCCTTAGGTCGTGCTCACTACCCTCTAGCAACTCCCAGCTCCTTCGCAGCCTCTGTAGACACCTCGTGCATGCTCCACCCCTGCTGTTCCGATTACCCTGTTACCTTGCCAGATCCACTGCCTGGCCTTCTCTGCCCTGAGCTGGTCCACCCAGACTCTTTGCCCTCTGGCTGGGTTCACCAGTGGGAAGTCCCAGTAGGAGACTAGAGGGTGAGAGGAGAGAGACGGATCCTGCTGAGAAGATTTTAGAACATAGGCCCACTCCTCACTACAAACATCTCCTTCTCACTTCTGTTGCCATCCTTAGATTCACCCCCCAAAGCCCACTACAAAGGTACTTCCCCTCCAAAGCATTCTGGGAAAACGACTTGGTAGAATTCGCCTCAGCGCGAACGTCTTTTCAAAGGACGAATTACACTTTAAAATGTTTATGTTCCCAACAGACCGGTCTTCTTCAAAGCCAGCATCCTGATTCTCTTTGTCCCTAGCACTTAGAGAAGAGGCTGGCAAGAACTGATTACTGAAAAGATCGATAAATGAATGAAAGGTAATAATAAGATGAGTTATTCAATAGCATCATGCTTGTATATCATAAGGTAGTATTTTCTAATACTAGCGTCTACAGAGTTGCTTCATCTAAATTCCCATTCTGGCGTATGCTCGTCAGTCTCTTTCTGCTAAACGTAAATGCTGGGAGCTAGCTCGTGACAACTGCTTACCGTGTGGTGACCTGGCTATCTCCGGCGGTGACGAACTGGCTCCCACAATCCCCCATCACCTGGCAGGGTGTTTTCTGCTTATTATGCTAATTAGATTTTACTTGAAAGATGTAATTATTGCTGCGACCCAAGGAAATAATTAATGGCCAATTTTAGTGAGCAAAATATTCATTAATCAAGTCAAGAGACAAGAGACCTGCAGAGTTTAAGAAAGGTCCTTAAAGAGAAAAAAAAAAAAAGATAATCACCAAGAGATTTCTCCATTCCATACATACAGGTTAAATCTATTCAATTAGAGCCTCTCGGAAGTTTACATTTCGGGTTTAGTTCAAGGAGTCCTAATGAGTCTAGGTTTTAACTTTGGGGTCTAAAATGCATTGCCCAACAGAATAACTTAGGTCGCTTTATTGCATGAAGAGGTGCGATGAAAGAGGAGGTGGCATTCCTCTCCTCGGTCTCTTTAAAATGTTTATTCATTCGAAGATTTCTAAACACAACAAACGTCAGCCTCTGTTTTTCTTAGGTGACAGTCAGGCAGGCAAGTAGGAGAACACTGTTCAGCGTGTTGGGTGTTTCCATCATTGTTGTCCCTCATCAACAATGAGCCTTTGAAACCTGAGGGTTAGAGGACATTTTAAGCTCTTCTAACACCTTGGTAATCAGAGCCGGCGGAAATACTCGCAACGAACACCACCACAGGTATCCAGAGATCAGATCGAACCTACGCTTACTATGAAAAGATATTTCAATCCCAAGGAGCACTGTCCCTCATAAAAAATGATAAACAAACTCCCTCCAGCCTGTTCCCCACAGCCCTTCTCCTCAATGCCCTTTTATAATATTCATGTCCTCAGATTTATGGCGACTGTATATTTACTCGACGGGTCTCCCTATTACATTATCAGGGGCTTACGAGAGGAGAGGCGCTAGGCCCTGGAAGGCAGCATGCAGTAACGGACAGTCAAGTGTAGTTTTTAAACCAAAAAAAAACCTTCCCATGTTTTCATTTGATTCGAAAGGCGAACAACCATATTCCAGCCTTCGCATGCTCATAAAGCTGGTTAACAGTCCAGAAAGAAAAAAAATAATTTTGTTTTAAATAATGTTTGCCGTCCACGTCTTAATAGTCTGGACACTGGAGCATTTTTCATTCGGAGTAATGATCTCCGGGAGTAAAAATAATATAATTATAACTGAACTACTTGGTCAGCTAAATCACAACCAGAAATGCGCTGGTATGTATTTCATTCGCGGTGTCAAAAAATCTTCATTCTGGACCATCAACGTAGCACTAAATTTTGATCTGTCATTGAAAACAGGTCGCTTCTATTTCTGGCGTACGGCATGGTAACCGGGCACAGCAATTGGTAAAGACAGCTAATATTTCACATTAAATTTCCCCACCTGACCTTCTGAATCAAAAAAGGAGAGACTCGTGAAAAAATAAATTATTATATAAACATCCCCTTCTTTAAAAAAAAAAAAAAGGTTCTTAAGCAAACGCATGGAAAGAAAGGTCGCAATTCTCGGGGAGAGTGGTGTTGTGGGGAGGATTACCACTGAAGACCAAAGAAGGATGGGAGTTACATCCCTGAGCTGCTTCCTCTTCAAAACGCGAGTATGAGCCCTAGGGATCTAGGTGGTCTGGAAACCAAGTCTGAAGAGGCCTTTCGTCTAAGGATGAAAAGGCAGGCCATCTACTGCGGGTGTGGCCTCGCTGGTCCCTTGCAGTCCACGGTCATTGAGAACGAAGATGGATACAGGGGGGTGGACACTGGAGAAGAAAGCCCGTCTCCCAAGACTCTCCTCCACGAACTTGCTTGGAAACCAACTTGTGGATCCATACTGAAACCACGTTTTTGCCTTCCTTCCCGCTCTCCTTCGAAGAAAACTTTCGGAAAAGCTTTGCGCAAAACGCGTCCACCTCCTTACCCCCGACTCGGTCCTGGGGAGAGTGACCCTTCCATTTGCTGCCCCCTCACCCTCTGGCGACCACCATCCTCATACTCACCATATCGTGTGAAGCTGCCTGACTGGCTTTCTCTCCCACAAGGCCGGCGTTTCTCACTGGGGAGTTTTATAATGTAGTTTACACCTGGCTATTGGCCAGAGATTCTGATCTCACTGATCCGGGGTGAGAGACCCACTAAGTGAAGGCACCTGGATTTTTAACAGCCCCTCAGGTGATTCTAACCTGCAGCCGGGAACCACTGAGAACCATTTCTGCGGCGCAGCTTCCCAAGGACACCCACTGTGGCTGGTCCACCCTGGATTCCTCCACCCCAGGCAGGCCAACCGTGGCACCCAGCGTGGAGCCTGCTCGCTGCCCATTAATTAGGTAAATAAAAGGTGGTTGCCCAATGACAGAAAAAGAAAGTGGAGGTCAAGACAGGAGGGGCAGTTAGCATGGGTTCTCCAGTGACAGAGCGTCTCAAACTTTGGTCTGCGTCGGAACCAAAGGATCCCGGAGCTCTGGGCCAGGGCCTGAGAATCTGCATTTCTAATGGCTCCCAGGCGGTGCAGACGCTGCGGGTCTCAGGACCCCACCTCCCGAACCACTGCACCGAAAACCACCAAAGCAGCCTAGTGAGCTCAGGTGCCCCACAGGAACACGTGACAACCTGGGCTGCAGGGATCCGATTGTGTGGCCAAGGACGGTAACGCTGTGGGGAATGTCACAAGGAGGGACGGCGCAGGTCTAGAAGCCTATCTGATTGCGAGCCACAGGCCAGGGCCCAGGAGACCGGCCCCTCCGGACTCCCAATGCAACCGACAGGCTTTAATTTTCCAGGCTTAAGCACCGGAACCATCTATCATGTGCTCGCTGCCATTCAGAATTAAGGCGTAGCCAGCAAGAACGATACAATGCCATCGACATTTAAATAAAAAACTACAGAACACTTTCCTAGAAATAGGCCCAAGATCAAGTTTTCCCAGAGCACCAGCGGCAGACTCAGGCCAGAAGACAAACCCACGGCTGCTTGTTAAATCAACTCAAGCACTAGATTCTACAGCTGTAAAAATACAGTGGTTTAAAATCCAAGCTTCTAATAGCCACCCAAAGAGATGCTGTACTAGAATGACTTAAAACACACACACTCTCTCTCACTCTCTCTCTTCAACTATTCTCAGTTCAGAAATTTCTTTCTTAAGAGACAAAGGTAAGGATTAAAGAAAATGCCTAGTGTATTAGGTTTTCCCACAAGCGCACTGGCTACTGGTTCCGAGAAACGGGAAGGGGGAATTACATTGCCAGCCCTTCCCGCTGCTCTCCGATCACGTGAGCCACAGAACGGCGACACAAAGGGAATTGTGACCCAGCGCCGGGCTTCTCCCTCCGTATCTAGTTATCGGTCCCCTGGATCCTAGCGACTGGTCGTGCGTCTGGGGGTCAGAAAACCCAATACGTTTGGGTTGTGAAACAGTTAATGTGCGAGGAGTTCTAGAGTATGAGTAAACAGGAAACTGTGGCTTCGGAACATGACCTCTGTCACAAGGAAGCATAAAGAGGGAGGGCTCACCCACGGGACAGCTATAAAACGGCACATGTCTATACGGCCACAGCACCGTCGTGGCTCTGTGAAGTGACATAATGACCGACTGTCACGTGGGATCCTGGACCAGAAAAGGGACGTGAGGCAAAAAAATGAATCAAGTATGAACTTCAGTTAGTTACCGGTTTGGTTCAGCGTTGTGCCAAACATCCTACAGTATGGTGAGATATTAGTCACAGGGAAAACTGGGTGCGGGGATATAGAATTCTATACCGTCCGTGAGTGTCCCGTAAATCTGAAACTATTCTGGGGCGCCTGGGTGGCTCAGTTGCTTGAGCGTCTGTCTGACTCTTAATTTCAGCTCAGGTTGCGATCCCAGGGTCGTGGGATCAAGCCCCACATTGGGCTCTGAGCGGAGCGTGGTACCTGCTTAGATTCTTCTCTCCCTCTGCCCCGCCCCTGCTCTTGTGTGCTCTCTCTTTACAAAAACAAAAACAAAACCCTTCAACTATTCTAAACCAAAAGGTTGTTGTTTCAACCAATTAGGGACTGCTGTCCCGAATGAGACGGTTGCCAGACGGGAGATACACAGGGGGGTGCCTGCATTATTTTCTATACGTTTAAAATGTTTTTGAAATATTCCATAATTTAAAATATTTTACCATTGGCAACCGTAAAAAATATAGGTACACAGGCTCCCTGCTCCCGCAGAAAAGGACTGCTCTTTGTTTAGACAAACTGCTGTGTCGGAAGCAGGCCCTCATTGACGGCTGCCCCGGGTCCTTTCGGTCTGAGCTCCCTCTGGACCGCCGGCTCTGGCACCATGGAGGGGACACTGCCTGCCACACACCTCCGAATCCTCCCTGGAGGGAAACCGTGGAGGACGTGAACTCGGTCCCATGTCCTCCCCCTGCTCTAGTCTCTCCCTGGCCGCTCCCGCCAACCGCCATTCTCCCCAACTCCGTCACGCTCACATTCTCTCGGGCCTGACGCCCGGCTAGACATCTTCGACGGTTAGCTGAGGGCCGCCCTAGGATGCGGCGGCAGTTTAGCGTGGGCAGCGGAGAGCCCCTGAGCCCACGGAGGTGGACTGAGTGGCACGATTCCAAGGCACTGTGATGGCAGAGGGGGTACTGCCCCTGTGCCTTCTTTGCTTCGAACCACACTGCATTCGGTCAGGGGGTAAAACCCACTCCCCCAGCCCCAGGGGCCTCTCTGAGTAATGTTTCCATGCCAGTCCGGCACTCCTGATGTCGCAGAAACTAAGTAACGCGCTGGTTCTCGCGTTTTCCAACCTCTGATGGAGTTAGAGACAGGTGGCGAACCCACCAGGATGGGACCACAGGGGGAAGGGGTTCAGAGGCCCGGGCAGAGAGAGGCCAGACACTGCATTCTGATCCCTGGAATCTCGGACGTTCCCAGCTGCCCACGTGTTCCCGGGGCTGGCTATTTTTGCCCGGCTGTTCTAGCGCCAAAACCAAGGAATGCGTGCGGCGGCCAGCCTTCCCCTGACACCTCTGCCTTGGGCCGGGCCCAGACCCAATGAGAGAGGATGGGCGGAGGGAGGGCAAGGAACATCATTTGGGAGTTCAATAAACAAAACCCAAAACGTACTGGTTTGTTCTCTCTCCCACACAAGTCAGCACTTTGTACCTACTGGTTCCTCTTCCCCCTTACCTGTGCCTGTGGCCCATTCTGAGCTGTTCTCCCGCCACCCCACGGGGGAGTCAAGTCCAACCTAGCCCGAAAGGGCCCATTAAAGCCTAAACACACGCAGCCAGGGTTTCTCTGCTTTCTTTTACCCTATTCGTTCTTTCTCTACAAAATACGTATTGAACACCTACTATGCGCCAGGTCCTGAAAAGCCCTTCAGGGCGGAGCTTATAGTGTGGGAAAGTGTCAACGGAGGAATAAGTAGATACATGCTACTGTGAATGCTATGTCGGGAAGAAATCTCAAACAGAGGTTGGGAGGCTGGAAGGACGGTTCGAACCTCTTCATTGGCACTTCGAATATACCATTACTGAACCTGGTTACCGATTCTGTGTTGCCTCTCCAGCTAGATCCCCTACGTTCAACGCCAGGGGCAGCTTCGGGCGTCTGTGAGCACAGGGCTGTGTACTCTAAACGTGCGGCCAATTCTGTCCAACGGAAGAATTTCTAGAAAGCAGCTGATTCCTATTTTCGAACCTTAGCACTTCTGGCTGCAAAGGAGTCAGATTAACGGGTCTCAGTGGAGTCGCGTGCGGTGAGTCACTCGTGCTGCACAGACGAGTCGCCAGTGAAGTGGCCAGCTGTGATTCCTGCCCTCATGGCGTGTACGTTTCGGTGGAAGCCAGCCAAAGACGGCCAAGGGGGAAGAATTCCAATGCGTGACCGTTTCTTTGAAGGGAACAGGTTGGAGGATGAGGAGAGCGACTGCGAGGAGGTCGGGAGGGTTGTCAGGAGAACGGGGATGGATGACAAGGAGCCAGCCAGGCAAAGAGCAGGGGCGGGGAGAGCGAGGGTCCTGGTGGAGGGCCCAGCACGGGGCACAGGCCTGGAAGTGGGAATGTGGCGAGTGGGGGCGGGGCCGGGGCCCGGAGAGGGGCGGAGCCAGCTTCCACGGGCCCTGGTGGCACCCTGAGGACAGTGTGGGTTTTACTGTAAGCGCCGTGGGAAGCCACAGAGGCAGGAGACGACATGAGATTTGTATGTTAAGAAAACTGCTCTGAGATACCCTCAGAATCAGGGTGACCATATGTGACTGTTTGGTGGGGACAATGTCATCCCGTTTCATTCTCCAAAGTGTCTGCAGATCAAAACCATTTATATGGCCAAGCCATTATTATAAAGTTATTTAATTAATTATTTTTTTTTTTTTAGAGAGAGAGGGCGCAAATGCGCAAGGGAGAGGGACAAAGAGAGAGAGAGAGACAGGATCCCATATGGAGCAGAGAGAGAGAAGTGGGGCTCACCAGGGGCTCATGTTTCACCTGAAGTGGGGCTCAAACTCACAAACTGTGAGATCCTGACCTGGGCTGAAGTCAGATGCTTAACCGACTGAGCCATCCAGGCGCCCCACGATTCGGTACTGTATGAAACCTCATATTCTCTGGGCCATTCCTGTTCCCCTCAAACCAAACATTCACAGGGGGAGATACAGAATATCCCAGTGTCAGGTGAAGCTTAGCCTCCAGCCACACAATTAGCAAAAAGGGCCTGCTGTATTCTGGTGGGGTTTTTTTTTTAAGAAAGGAAGAAGAGAAAATTCTATAAACTTCTCTCCATGATGTAGTCCATGTTTCCCAGCCGCCTTTGCCGGAAAACTTTGCCACGGATCAAATCTAAACTTTTCATGGCTCAGCTGGAGTCTGTCCTCACCCGATACGGACAAACGGGGTCAGTCACTGCTGCCTGCACGGAGATCCTGAGAGTCCTGTTCTCGAAGAAGCCTGCCAAAGTCACCGCTGAGGAGCTCCAGGTTACATAAGCCCTGTTTCTCTAACCTCTCCTCTCAGGCCTTATTTTGCAAATGTTCAGTCATCCTTGTGGCTCCTCCGTGTGTCCTCGCCAAGCTCTTCACACTGACACAGTACCTCTAAAGTTATATTCCAGAAGCACTCTGTTATTTCCCCTACCACATCTTTCCAGAAGCTTCGGATCTGCTCTCCTGCACATCTAAGCCACGGACTGGGAAACCGGAGCCCGCCGGCCATACCGCGCTGGCCCTCCTGTCTTGCCTTCACCTGCCCTCCCTGTGGCAGACCACCTAAAGAGAGGATTAAGCCTAATCTTACCGTGTCTGGCTTACAAAGGCACGCATGGGTGGCAACCTCTACCGGCTTGGATTATCCCCCCCCTTCTCATATTCCATTTTAGAACCGCAGAACGTCAGGGGAGAGGCCACCTTAGCAACAGTCTTTTCATTGACCAGATTCACTTAAGGCCAATCCAATAAAGAGCCCACAAGGAAGGGCCGGGGCTCGCCCTGGACTGGAGCTCTGCCCTCTGCCTTGCCATCCCTCCGCGCTCACAAGGAAATGTCACTGCCCTCTGATTGTTTTCTATCGACCTGTGTATACATGTCTTTTCCTGTCTCCTTCCTTGACCTTAGTTTGCTTCTTGAGCGCAGAAAGTAGATTTAATAGGGTCTTTGTATTCTTCGCCGCATTGTAGCTTCCGTGTGGCCAGTACTTAACAGATACTTGCTGTCCAGGCACGCACGGATTCCGAAGGCTCCTCCTCGTTTTTGAAATGATAGACACGGTTGAGCCAGAGTAATGTTATCAGCCTTTCGGGGGGCACAGGCTCCGGGGACAAACAGATCCAGGTTCAAATCCGGGCAGTGCCACTAGTTTACGAGGGACTAGGGAACGGACTACGGGAAAGAGAATTCCATCTTTCTTCATCAGAAAAAAAGGGGAGAACATAGCTACTGCCTCTCTGTGAAGGTTAAAGAAGCACGCCAGGGCCTCAGCACGTGCGTCCTTCCCCGGGCATGAGTCTCCCCGCTTTGGCCTGCTTTGCTTAGCTTGTACAAGCTCCTACTTTTCTCTCTCAAGGCTAAACTTTTGCAGAAAGAGAGGGAGGGAAGAAGAGAGAAATCCAACCCCAACAGTACCATTACTAGAGATACTACATTTCCCCCCCCATCCCGAACTACTCAAACACCCCCCTCAGAGGAGAGAGAAAATTACGCTGTCACCTCCATCCTTCTGGAAGTTTTGTGAAGTTCTGAGAACACCAGAGTGTGGGGGGTGGGATTCCTGAGCTTATTTGTGACCTAAGGAGGAGTTAGGAAAGTATTTAGACAGAGTGCTAAGAAAAGCCTCTTGATGAGGTGTGAGCCAATGGAAAGCTGCACGGGGAAAATTAATAGGAAAAGCAGTATGTGGGCTAATACTGCAGCAGAAAGGAAGGGGCGAGGCAGCCCCAGGACCTTGACGGTGTCTTCGTGTTATGATTTATAAACCGAGGGAAGCCCAGGAGTCATTCTGACGCTCAGGGCTGATACCACACTGACATCTTGTGGCTGCAAGTATCATGACACTTGGGTGGCCCCGCAGCGAAACGGACCTTCATACTAATATTCCTACCATCTGTCAATTTTGCAGCATTTAAAAAGCTTCCAATGTGTTTTTCAACCACAGGCTCACTGTTTTCACACCATGGAAACAGAAAGGGAGGAAAGGTGGCTGCTGCCGTCTCCAGGACACGTATACGGGAGACACGGGCATTAGGGCTCCGACTGTGTCAGTGCTGGCGTTTCTAATAAAGGTCGCTGTTTTCAAGCACGTGCAACTCTTGGCCGAAGAGTTCTTCTTACCTGGCACCTGAGGTTTCGGGGAGGAGAGTTACTAAAGCTCACTGGTTGTTTTAAAAAGTGAAATGAAGACGGCAGCTGGAGCTTTCGAATGCCCCCCTCCCCCCTCCCCCTTCCCCGGTGAGATCTAAGAGAGCAAGGAAGGAAATCGAAAAATAACCTGGTTCTTTGGAATTTCAAAATTAAATTTCTCTTTGCAACTGGACCCAAGGAGCAACCCGGTCATGGATGGACGCCCGGATTCCTCCATCTTGTGGAATCCCACGTCGTATTGAGTGTCTAGCCGCATTCGAAGCACTTGGGGGTTCTTGGAGAGCCCAGGGCCCAAGAGGAGGCAGGTGTGGGTCCCGGTACCAGAAAGCAAAGGAGAAGAAAGGCCAGCATGGGCCAGGAGGGTTCTGGTGCGGCAGACACCAGGAAAGGTCTCTGTTCAGTGTCTGTGTTTTAGGATGAGAGTTTGGGGCAAATAAAGATGGGCATAAAGGCGTTTCCAGCAGAGCGGTTAAAGTCACGGGCCCGGGGACTCAGAAACAACAGGACTCAATTCCTAGGCCCGTTACTTCCTAACTATACATCTGAGCCTGCTACCCAAGCTCTCACAAGCTTGTTTTCTGCATTCGAAAAGCAGGGAGGGGCACTAATTCCTGTCATTCTATAGTTCCGAGGAGTGAACTGTGCAAAGTGATGGCTCAGGACACACTAAGGACACACAGATGACAGTGATCACTGTTGGCAGCTGGAGGGAGCCGCAGGTGCAGAGAGATGGCCGCGAAAGCAGGAGTGTGTGCGCACGGTGGGTGCACGACGCTCAAGGGCAGGAGTGGGGGGCGGGGCTAGGCCGGGGGAACGGAGGTCACTGAGCACCAGGCCCAGGCGCCTGACCAGCTCGTGCTTCCTCTGTGCTCCCCCTGTGTTGCCTGACGCTACATCACCTAGCCTTCTCATCTCCGTATCCTCTCTCCCCAGAGGTTATTTCGGCCCCTTGAGGGCATGGGTCACATGTCACAATGCACGCAGCAGAGCGCCGTGTGCACGGCAGGTGCTTGAGGAACACCTGGCATGGCACCTTACTACGCCAGGGCGCTTTGGGGGAAAAAAATCAAGCTCTTGTGGCCTCAGGTTCCCCATCCGTAAAACGTGAGTGAAGAGCAGTACCTGCCTCCTTTGGTTGCTGCGAAGATGAAATGAGATAATGAAGTGAAGGGGCACGAGACAGACTCAGTAAAGGACAACCGCTATCAGAGCGACACCTGCTCGCTGTGACGTCCTAAGAAACCCAGGCCCGGAGACCTCTGTGTGCAATCAGAGAGGACTGCACAGTATAGTTATCTCCACACAAATATTTTGTAAGGGATTTGCTAAGAAAATTGGCTTATCGTCTTATTCTCCACATGATGTAACTTCTCCGTCCGAAAGCACAGCTCCAGAAACACATCGCGGCAGCCCTGCCCTTAACTGCTTTTCCAGACTAAACCTTTGCAAATTTCCCCCAAAATAATGAAGTCAGCACCGCCTCATCCCAACCATCCTAACAAATGGGTAAAGGGTATCTCAATAAGATTGTCTAGCCCCTGGGTCGTTTCCTACCAAGGCTTTCATGATAAATAGGGCCCCAAAGTACCTTCTTTTAAAAAAAATAACATGTCTTTTGGTGCGTAATAAAAAGATGGTATGACTGTAGAAAAAAATGGGAAACGTAGATTACAGAAAATAAATGTTGCCCAGAATCCACTATCCAAACATCGTTCCGTTTGGGCACCTTGATGTATCTTTAATACGGGGTCAGTTTTATCTTTCCACGTATTATAACCTAATGATCTTGTTTAATATTTCACTCTTCATCAAAAAAAATTACCGAGCGCGACCCTAAGAAGTATTGTAAGACATGTGAGATGAAGCCCACGTTCTCCTGAAGCCTGTGCTTTAGCTGAGGATACAGGACGACACACAGGAGAAATAAATAATGGTCTCCAATAATGCTTTGCCAAAAGGAGTCGTAGAAGCAAAAGTGTCTGTAAGGGGCTCAAACTGAGACAAGAAGACCAGGGCCCAGCATGGTCTGGAGAGGGTTTCGTGAAGGAAGACCTCAGGCCGAATGTGAAGCACTACGGTTTCCCAGATGATTTGGAATTGCCAATGACTCTACTGATTTCCTTTCCTTTTCCCAAGAGACAGAATGATAGCTTCGCTGAAATCATTCCCACGCCTGGGCCGTTATGGACAAAAGCGAGCTCCCGCAAAAGCGATTTCGTAAAATGCCATAATCTCAAGGCACTTTTTAAACGAGGTGTTTATTCATGAGGAAAACCTGGAGCTTTGAGTGGACATCAAGAAGCTACCTGAAGAATCAGAAGTGAATTCTAAAAATTCCAGATTCCTGGTATCTAAATAATACTCGATGCAAGAGATCGTATGTACAACATTAGCAAGAATAAAACTTGTTGGGCAGACTCAACCCTGTTACACGTATGATTTTCAAGTTTGGAACCACTTATCAACCTAACTTAATCCCTAGGGAGAGAATGGAATGACCAGCCCGTCTTCGACCACTCATTCATTCAGAAAATACTCAAAGTATTTCGGGGTGTCTGTTAATAAGTTCAGCATGGGGCTAAACGCTGGAGACAATGGTGAAAGAGACAGACGGTGTTTCTGCCCTCTTGGAATAGACAGGTGAGTAAGAGGGTCTCTCTCTCGCTCAAAAATAAACAAACAAATACTAAAAACAAAACAAAAACCAAAAGGATACTCAAGCTCCCTTCTGCGTCCACGTCCACACTCAGACTCCTTCTCCTGCATCATTTAATTCTTCAAAAAGCAAAACAGGTCATTTGAAAATATACTAACGCTGGCAGGCTGGGGGATACTGTCTGTTAGAGAAGATTGGCCAAGAGCCCAATGTGGGGTTTAGGATTCTACTTTGAAATCATACCCTCAGCTCCCAGCCCGTCATTTCTGGTTTGGTGGTGTATATAGTCTTGGATGGCCCTCACACCACCAGATGTCAGACTTATGTGAAATGGAAAGTTTTCTGGCCAAGTTTCTGAAACCCAAAATTCTAGACCAGTCTTCCGCCGTGGCTACAAGGTTCAGGAGAGGCGGGGTGGGGCGGGGGTTACTCTGGCCAAAGGCACACGGTTACTATTCTGAGCTTTGGCACCAAACTTCACACGAGTAAGACGGGGTGGTTATATGTCAGTGACTCATAAGTACAGTGATCATATCATTTATTGTCCAAGCCACTGGGACACCTCTCGGAGCGAACGGGGACACTATTAATAATCAGGCCAGGACAAATGTGTAAACCAGGTCGGGCCAGGACAAAGCAGAACTTACTGTCACCCTGGTCACGAGGAGCCCTTGTACCCTCTAGCTTAAGGTGTAGATGACAGCCAGTCAGGAGGCTTCGTTGGGTCTGATCCCCAGCTTACAACCTCATCCTGTTGCCAATAGCAACAAGACACTTCTAAAGATGAAGCTAAGGAAAGGTGCCCCAAGGGAGGAATAAGCACAAAAAGAATTCTCTGAAGCCCAGAGCTAGCCTAAACCACCTGCCCTAAGCCTCAGGGTCGGGTGGGTAGCAGTGGAACTACTAGCTCGGACTAGGGCCAAGAGAGTGTCTTTGCCCAGAGCCGGATAGGAAAGTCAGAGAAGCGGAATGTAGCGCCGACGCAAAAACTCCTCACCTGCAGGGCACCGAACGGACAGTCTGTGGCACTTGTGGCCCCATAAGAGTCCTGATTTGGAGCCTCTGTGAGCTCCTTCTCCCCCGGAGCCCCAGGTTCCTTCAAGAGACCGGAATGGCTCCAACCCATGCACGAGATGGATGTTGAATAATGTATCTCACTGTAGGGGAACCGGACCGACAGCGCCGACATCATCAGCGTAACGATTGCCAGCACTGCGCGAATGCTTTTTTTTTCCCCAAGCACAAACATAAACGGCCTTTGTCATTCATATATTTGTCAAAAGAATAATTCTTAAGGCGACTGGCCAGCACTGAAAGACCCAATATCCTGCTCCTGACTCAGAAATCTATACCTAGTAGTCACTTACTAAATGTTCCCTCAACAGAACAGAACCAAAGAAAGTCTTTTTCGAATGACCAACATTGGAAGTGGGGACAAGTGGCTCCTTAACACCGACTGGTTAGAAAGAGATGCCGGGGCGCCTGGGTGGCTCAGTCGGTTGGGCGGCCGACTTCAGCTCAGGTCATGATCTCACGGTCTGTGAGTTCGAGCCCCGTGTCGGGCTCTGTGCTGATGGCTCAGAGCCAGGAGCCTGCTTCCGATTCTGCGTCTCCCTCTCTCTCTGCCCTTCCCCTGTTCACGCTGTGCCTCTATGTCTCTCAAAAATAAATAAACATTAAAAAAAATTAAAAAAAAAAAAAAAAAAGAGATGCCTACGGAGTGGCCGAAGTCGCAAGACTGACTATCCACCCCTTACCTCGGTTTTCCACTGCATCGGGTTAGAAACTGATTTGATTTGCTGCCCCGAGTGGGCTTCACACCTTCCCCCATATTTGCCAGTGTGTCTTTTTCCATTACCCATGTTTAAAAACAGACTCTTTAATTTATGAGCGTTTAGGGCTGGTGAAAGTCTCCAAGCCCCAGGCTCAGCGCAGACTCAGGCCCCTAAGTAGTAACAGCTGAGTGGGCTCACGGGCGTGTGTGTGCGTGTGCATGCGTGTGTGTGTGTGTTTGTGTGTGTGTGGTGGGGACTGTCTCCCGTTGCTGGAGAAACGGTCCGGATGGAGGGCCTACCGACCTTATTCTCGAGCCAGTCTCCGCCGCTGCTCCACAAAGGGCGCACTTAGAGACTAGAGGCTAGTGTTGCTTCCATGGTAAAGAAGAAAATCCTCCTTCTTTAGGTGGGATGCCAGGAGAAAAGGTGCTTCCTAAATGCCCGTCCCTAGCCTGTTTCTGATCTCTAATAAGAGACAAAACATGTCAAGGACAGTTCTTTACTTGTAGGTCATATTCTGTGTTTGGGTTATAAAAATATCCTGTCTTTTGTGAAACGATCTTGACAATAGGTGGTACCATTTAAAAAAAATTTTTTAATGTTTATTTATTTTTGAGAGAGACAGAGAGTGAGTGGGGGAGGGGCAGAGAGAGAGGGAGACACAGAATCCGAAACAGGCTCCAGGCTTTGAGCTATCAGCACAGAGCCCGACGCGGGGCTCGAACTCAGGAACGGTGAGATCATGACCTGAGCCGAAGTCGGCGGCTTAACCGACTGAGCCACCCAGGCGCCCCCTAGTGGTACTATTTTTTAAAGTCTCTAAGTGATGGGAAAAAAGTTAGCATGAGGATGTTGATACAGTTTATTTATTTATTTATTTATTTTTAATAAAATTTTGCTGGCCCGTAGAATGCAAAAGCGTAGGAGACGCTGCCTCTGACTCCAGGCCAGGGCTCCTGAAGAACAGGGAAGTGGCAGGACGCCTGGCTGGCTCGTCGGTAGAGCGTGCAGCTCTTGATCTCGGGGTTGTGAGATTGAGCCCCACGTTGGGTGTTGAGGTCGCTTAAGTAAATAAACCTTAATTACTCCGCAAAGCAGATACTGCATTTTCTTTTTACAGCTAGGGACTTCACTAGGGGGCATTGATGCGAGTGACTCATCCAAGGTAATGCCATGTAATTGGGATTCAGCCCCCATGCCCGTTTTCTTTCCCTACAGTATGGAGTGCGACGCTGAGAGACAGGGGTGTCAGCCCTTGATTGCACAAGCACAATAAAGCTTCCAAATTAGTCTTTTGAGGAGTGGGGGGGAGCCTATTTCTAAACTGAGCATATTGCATTATAAAATCCAGATGGTTGCAAAGACATTACAATGGAATTTTGTTTACTCTCCGAATTTGCCAGCTTATTTGAAAATTTGGTCTCTGGAACCGCAAAGGCCCTGGAAATGACCTTCGTCAAGAGGCCCAAGTTCAATACGAACCGACAACCTAACATCAGACGTTACTCTACAAGGTAACATTATTCAGCCAAATCTAAATTATTGCCCGAGCCACCGTCATCCCTTTTTTTCTTAACCTTTGAGTATTTTATTGCTTGTCGCCTTCTCCAAAAAAAAGGGTAGTGTAGGCTCAAATGATTGTTCCTTAAAACTTTTATAGTTTAAGTGGAAGGATTTTAAAAAATATGAGGACCAAAGAGTACACTCAAGTATTATCTGTGGATTTACTTTACCCATCTTATAGCTATTTCCCAAAACGGTACAAACCACTTTATGAATGTATTCTTTTTTTTTTAATGTTTTTATTTATTATTGAGAGACACAGAGAGACAGAGCATGAGCATGGGAGGGGCAGAGAGAGAGGGAGACACAGAATCTGAAGCAGGCTCCAGGCTCTGAGCTGTCAGCACAGGGCCCAATGTGGGGCTTGAACTCACATACCGCGAGATCATGACCTGAGCCGAAGTCAGACGCTTAACCGACTGAGCCACCCAGGTGACCCTTTAAGGCTGTATTCTTAAGGTTCATATAGTAGTTGGTATTAGTGTAACAGTATCAGTGCATATAATTATCACAAATAATGACAGGATTTGCCATCTCATTTGGAAAACCTCCTTTGCCTTAACAACTCTATCAAGCGTTGGCGAATAACGCTAGGCAATCACCCACTCATTCATACAACGAATATGTAGAGTGTCTATTAAATGCCAGCCATCGTTCAGGGTGAAAGGGACGTAGAAGTGAACTAAAAATACAGGCAAAAATCCAAGGCATCATGGACCCCCCCCCCCCCATTCTAGTTGGGAAGAGATGGCTAACAAACAGTGAAAACTGTACTTCTTGAAAACAAAATGGAAAATTTTAATTTAAAACAAGAATTTTCACTTTTGGCAGTTTTCTGGGTACATAGAAACCCAGGAGTTGCTCAATTTAAAAAAAAATTTTTAAATCTTATTTATTAAATAGCCTCTATATCCAACATGGGGCTCAAACTTGCAATCCTGAGATAAAGAGTCACGTGTCCTTTTGAGTGAGCCAGCCAGGAGCCCGTCGAGCTTCTTTATTTTCAAAAAAAAAATTTTTAATGTTTATTTTTGAGAGACAGAGAGAGTGAGCGAGCACGAGTGGGGCAGGGGCAGAGAGAGAGGGAGACACAGAATCTGAAGCAGGCTCCAGGCTCTGAGCCATCAGCACAGAGCCCAACGCGGGGCTCGAACTCAAGAACAATGAGATCAAGACCCGAACTTAACCAACTGAGCCCCCCAGGTGGCTTTCTTTCTTTCTTTCTACGTAGTAAGAGAAAAAATTATTTTGGAAAGCATTTAAAACAATATATCTAACTCAAAGCAAAATCACGCAAACCTCTTTTGTTAATATCCATGTTCCTGAAATAATCCTCCTTGTGTTTTTTCACTCAGAGAGGTTGGAGTAATTCAAGGGACTTTGCTGAATCCTTTCAGAGGACGGCCCCGGGGAGGAAAACCGTTCCCAGCATAAGACTCTCTCTTGAGATGTCCTGCCAAGTCCAAGTTACCTCCCATAAAACCAACCATTCATTTTTATGCGGGATTGTTCAATCATATGGCAATGTCTTATTCTGAAAACTTTGGCAGAAACTTATGAAATATTCTAAGAATGAAGGCAAAAGGGTGATGATGAGGCAGTATGATCGAGTGTGGCTGTCTGATACACGACACTTCTTTTTGTTTTTAGGAATTGCTAACAGATGAGAAGAGAAGTCCTCTAAAAATCCCCTCTTAAATAATCACCTATCACACACAGGCAACACACTGGGCTCATCTGGGAAGTTAAAGGCAGATGCTGAGCCTTTAACTTTCCATACCCTAAGCAGGCGCCTGGTGGATAAAAAAGGCTGCAGACCATGGAAACACTGAAGCAGAGAGTGGAAGACGACAGTGGGGAAATGTATGAAATTCCACGGAAATAAGTTACTGTATGAAACGAGAACCATTTTTTTTAAAAACTTGAGGCAACTGAGACATAATTATTTTTCAACTTGTGTTCAGATCTTTTCTAACATTTTACAAGTTCCTTGTAAAAAAGCAAAAAAAAAAAGTGATGTCACTTTTGTTATTATTTTTTTTTTTTTTTTGAAAGTAATCAGAACCAAGTGTGCTGGCAAGGCGGCGAACGATACGTTTACCTCAGTACTGACTGGAGTTCATTTCTAAGCAGAGAGAAGATCACAACAGTCCGTTGGGAGACTGAAGGAAAGCACATATGCCTTGAAAGTCCAGCAAAGGCGGTGGGGACAGAGCCCTCCCTGACGGAAGCGCTGACCTCAGGTTACATGCAGTTGAAAGCACTTTGACTTTCAAGATGTAACAAACAGCAGGACAGTAACACAGCCGACTACACTGCAACAGGATGTAAAAGCATGAGATTCAGAAACCACGGACAAGGACGTTGTGGGTGTTGCATCTCTAGATTTAAATCTGAGCAAACCAAGAAGGAACGAGAGCCCTCTGAGCGGTTGGCACAGGGTAGAGAATGTTTTTACAAGAATAGAGGAGGAGTGTTCAGTTTAAATGCGGCCTCAGCCCTGACTGTCGTGCGGCCGAAATTTTACAGGCTTGTGGAAGGCAGGCACGGAGTACAAACAAATCAATGCGGACAGGAGCGAGAGATAAACAGTTTTAAATGTCTTGTACCACGAAGAGGTTTCTGCGGCTAGGTTCACCGCCAAAAGGAGAGACTTGGAAAATTTCAGCCTGGCTCTCGCAGTTACGGGGCTCTGCGACACGCCCCAAGATAGAGCGGGGCCCTCCCCAGAAAAGCAAAGATGCCTTGTGTAGGTAGATCTCCACGGTGAGTGGACTCGTGACAGAGAACGCTGCCTAAGGAAGGGCTGTTGGGACTTTCAAGTTTTGGCTTTCCTTTTTTTTGGAAGGAAGTGAGGAAGGTCTTGTAAATTTCACCTTATCTATTTGTCAGTTTGAGACTTTGAGTGCTAAAAAAAGTGCATGAGTTACTATGAGCCTTTCTGCTATTTACAATGGGAAGAACAGGTCGTCAGTCACCATCCTGACTTTAAGAGTTTTCATTTATCTTTGTGTTGGTTTTAAAACTCAAACTTTAAATAATGTCTCCCTCTCTTTTGGTTTAGGGAAAGAAGAGAATAAAGTTTTGCTTTCTATTTTGGTCCTGACCAATAGTATTTCATAAACATTTACTAAGACGATTGTCAAGCCTGACCTAAACCGTTCCCATGAAGATATGAACCTGCTTATGATACATTCAGATGAACATGTTAATAATTTTCATTTTTGTGTTATGCGTCATATCAAGAAGGGCAAGTTATCACTAAAAGTGGCAAGAGTTCACAGGCACCTCTTCAATAACCCAACATACCTCCTCTTGGCAGAGCGTGGTTGCTCTGTGTGAAGTGTATTACATCTACCAAGTCCATATATATCTCCTCAAATCCCTCCAATGGGTAAGCTGTTGAGCCTCTGAAAGCTATAAAGACACCTAGCCCAGGTCCACTCTCCCTTCTATCCTTTCTCTATGGATGGCCGCTTCATTCATTAGGTCCTGAAAAAGGAGTCACGCTTTCTGAAGAAGAATCTTCCGAAGCTGAAACGGGCAAGAGGGGAGGACCCTTGTGATGAAATTTTCTGCCTGTGTCACCACAGGCACAGTAAAAAGTTCACAGAAGGTAACCACAGACAGGGAAGGGGGCGCCTGGTGGCTCAGTCAGTTAAGCACCCAACTTCAGCTCAGGTCATGACCTCGCGGTTCATGAGTTCAAGCCCTTCATTGGACACTCGGGATGCTCTCTCTCTCTCTCAATCTCTCTCTCTGCCCCTCTCCCACTTGTACACATACAGTCTCTCTCTCTCTCAAATAAATAAATAAACTTAAAAAAAAAAAAAACCACGGGGAGGGAGGATGGATGGTGGGTGGATGACGGGCAGAAGAAAGAAGCCATTTTGTGGGAAGACAACACCCCCCTCCCCCAAATACTGCACCCCTCAGCCCGTGATAGCGTCTCAGGATGGGAAGCAGAAAGCAGGGCAAATAGTGACCCAGTGAGACCTTACCCTCTTCACAAGCGCTGTACTGGAGAGTCTGCCGTTTGTACCGTACGTGTGTGTACGTATGACTTTTTCACTTAGAAACTGGGCTTCTTTTCTCTGATAAAGATCTTCCGGGGAGAGGCAGCCATCTTGGCTTCGTCACATGGGGGAACTTGCAGTAGGAGAATGCGGACGCTCTTCCTACGGTGTGGGAGGCTCTGCTTCTCCAAGAACCCTCGGGAGTGTGTCACCTACCCAGAAGCAAAGACTGGGGGCTGGTTCGCTAATCTTTACAACGTATCTACAAGTACATTCTGGGTACGGCCTATGTACAAGTTTATCCTGGATTCGTAAAAAATAAAATCTGTGAAATACACTGTTTACAGCATGATCCCCCGGCGTGTTTACACATTCACCTCCTCCTTTCCCTCTTCCTCAACCTGCACGCGGGCACCGTGAATTCTCTGTAAGAATCCACAGAGAGGCTCCACTTTCTGGCTAGAAACTGAAGAAAGAAAACACGTATTCTCTGAGAGAACTAGACAAGAACGAAATGCGGAGACGGGCCATTTGAAGATTTAAAAAGGAGGTTACTGGGCATTCTTCATAAGAACCACAGAAAATAAATACATCTTGTAAGTTTGGGAACCGATGAAAGAGAAAGAAGAAATGGGGCCTGGGTGTGCTCTGCTGAAAGCATTCTCTGCTTTGGTGTGTTTGTAAACAGCACATTTTACTTTGCTAGTGTGGACGACGGCTTGAGAGAGCCTGGCCCGCTACCTCATTCGCCGATCGGGTTTCCTCTTGTGTTTGTGATAAGTGAAACCCGACCTGCACTTTAACGAGAATCTGTCTGATATGTTTAGAATACGAGGTAAAGCTATCCCAGAGGCAACAGAGCTGCCTCTGTGCTTCATGCATTGCAGGCGCGGTCGCAGAGCCAACACAGGGAGACCGAAGCTTTAAATACTGGAGTTTGGGTAATTCTGATCATGGAGAGACTCCACGACCTGGCAAGTGTCATTAGCAGGTAAGAAGGTAGCGGGATCAGAAAGGGTCCATTCTTGGACTATGTGCAACCCAAACATACATTCTTACTATCTCTCTTTGCCTCCCACGCCACCCCTGGCACCTCTCATCAGCTCCCCCCATGATGCTAAGCACCTAAGACACAGCTGTGTGCTCGGCATTTCTTTTGGTCCTCGACTCGTCCATCTTTATTTTTGTTTTTTCTTAATTTGTTTTAATGTTTTTTTATTTTTGAGACAGAGACAGAGGATAAGCGGGGGAGGGGAAGAGAGAGAGGGAGACCCAGAATCTGAAGCAGGCTCCAGGCTTCAAGCTCTCAGCACAGAGCCCGACACGGGCTCGAACTCACAGACTGTGAGATCATGACGTGAGCCAAAGTTGGATGCTTAACCGACTGAGCCACCCAGGCGCCCCTCAAACTTTACTTTCTAAAGATGTTACTGGAACACCTTTCACGCTAAAGTTAGCCCAGGACCTACCTACGCGTTGGTTATGTGACAGTCCCGCAAGCGCACTAGATGATAAACTTCCGGCTCACTTTTCCCATCTATATTTTCCATCCCATATTTCCCCACAATATAGGAAAGTACTTGGCACTTCGTTGATAAAACGGTGACTGGAAGTGACAATCAGGAGACTGCTCAGACGTTGACTGCACTTCTATTATGGGATCAAAAGTTCACAGAAGCGAAAACATTTCCCAAGAGTTGAAGACCCCGGATGTGGAGCCTGCTGTGTGGTATGGAATATAAACCTGAGACTGGCAAAGTGGCAGGGGACAGTGGGAAGAGGGCTGGTGATGGCAGCAGATGTTGGGGCAGCCGGTGGTTCCGATTAATTATGGGACACCAGGGGATCCAGAACTGGCTTGGCCTTGGGGACACTTGGGCTGCACACAGAAGCCTTGCCAGGTACTCGCGAAGTTATCTGGGGGAGCAGAAGCCCTCAAAAAAGAGAGGACATTCTACTAATGAGCAGCGAGGGCTTGGAACAGTGAGACTAGGGGAATTACTATAATGTGACCACAGAGCACCCCCCCGACCCAGCCAACAAAGTCAAGAATACACCAGCTACGTGGTTAATGCTGTCCCCAGGGCTTGACGGAATTCTTTCAAATGCCATGCTGCAATAATTTACCTCTTTCCTTCCTGATTTTGAAATGGCCCTGATTTCTGAATTTATAATTAAGGTACTCTACAGGGACTTTTAATTCTTTTTAAAATCCGTGAGTCCTGACGCATAACAATACCAATATCTCTCCCACTATAAAAGGATTCTCTTTCACTTGACTGCCTGAAATAAAACATGACAATATAAATTTCAAGTTGGTCTGGGCTCTCCGGCTTCAAGGCAAAACACAAACCACACACGCAGACAAAGCTGATATAGATCTTTTCAAAGCGACTGATTCAATGACCTGAGAAACTATAATTCTGTTTTCACTAAAGAGCGTCTAAAGCCAAGTCCACCCCCAGAGCAATGTTGACGAGTTCTCTGGGCTAAGGGGAGACTGTGCTCGCTTTAGCCAAGACCTTTGCACACAGGGGTCCCATTGCCTTTAAAACGAACAGTAGGGGTAAGAACATTTTGAAGCACAAAGAAATACTTTCAGTTTCTTTTGTGACCAAATAAGTATACCTCACTGCTTGTTATTGTGAATATGAGTAGACAGTCTTTGAGGGTGGTCAGTTACCACTGAAAACTGAATTTGATAGACGGTAACTGACATATATACAGCGATTTATGATTTATGTACTGTAGCGTGTAATATTCACGACATCCTTGTAGGGAAGATATTCTCATTATTCCTAACCCTGCCCCATTCCAAAACGGGGTTACAAAAGAGACAAACTTCTTTCCTCTCATTCACGGATGGAAAGGACAGAAGCCAAACCTCGAAAGCGACTGGCCAATCAATGCTCTCATACCCAGGTGTGTGCTCAAGTTGGAATCTGGACCCGGGTCTTCTGAATTCAAATGCCATGATCCTTCTAGAACAATACACAAATGACACCACAGCCCCCTTAACAGAAACATGGAACTGTATGAAATATCAAAAGACAAATCATCCTTCCCCTACTCACTCAGAAAGGAATTTGCTATTGAATTAAAAGGTAACTACGCCATGGGTTCCTAGAAAGAAAGTATGATATTTTTTTTTTTTTTTTTTTTTTTACTAGCCTGGGTATTAACGAAATCTCATCACAGCGGGTAAGACAGGGGAACTTGCAGCAAGAAGCAGAGAACATGAAGACTGAATAGTTACTGTCCTCAAATTTGCAATATTATAGACATCCAGGCCCAATTTATCTGTTAAGCGGTCGAAAAAGATCCGGGTGTTATTACTCTCGGGTAAAGTAAAAAATCGGGGAAGAAAAAAAACAAACGCAAGAAATTTAAGAGGTTAAAAGAGCATCATCAAAACTAACTTTTTTAGAAAACACTTCCTGAGAAATTGAACTCTTAACAGCGAACAGGCCACTCAATTAAGGCCTCGAGCTCCTCCTTCCTAATGGTTGACTTTGTTTCTTGTTTTATCTTTGGGAAGGAGGGAACAGGAAGAATAAGCTGGAAGATAAAGGAGAGAGAGAAATTATGACCTGCTGCTTAGAAGTCATTAGCACGTGTTCATTATCAAGTACACAGACCGACAACATGTACGTCAAACACATAGAGAGCCGGATGCTCCATTCTCCTTCTGGGTTTCAACCCACCACCAAAGCATGCAAGTGCTATTCTAATAATTCTCAGTATCAATCTCTCAAGTAACAGCAGCTGAGACTCTGACAACAGACCACAGGCGTGTGCCATGGGAAACACATAAAAATAAAGAAAAAAGGGAAAATTAAATGTGGTGGGCACACCAGGCATCTTTAACCAGGAGGAGGTGTACGTGTCACAATTCGGCAGGAAGATCGTTTTTTGGTCCAACCATGCAACATACAGGGTCAAACTGAATTCCTCTAGCCTCCTTGTAAGTACATGTATGGGACGGGATCACTAAGGGTCCTTGAAACTTCACTCAGGGAATTACAACCGTTTCTTGGTCTCCATGCATTTGTGTGTAAAAACTGTGGGTGCGGGCGCCTGGGTGGCTCAGTCGGTTGAGCGGCCGACTTCAGCTCAGGTCATGATCTCGCGGTCTGTGAGCTCGAGCCCGCATCGGGCTCTGTGCTGACAGCTCAGAGCCTGGAGCCTGCTTCGGATTCTGTGTCTTCCTCTCTCTCTGCCCCTCCCCCACACATGCTCTGTCTCTCTCTGTCTCAAAACGAAATAAACATTAAAAAAAAAAAAATGTGTGTGTGTGTGGGGGGGGGATAAAAGTTAAAAAAAAAACCTTCCCCAAACCAGTTGTTTCAACATGTCGCCGTCTGCCAATAATTACGACTCTTTTACGTACTAAAGTCCACAGGCAGAGCAGTGCAGCTCGGCACGAACTCCGGATGGGAGTCCACTTGATAAATATTTAGGAGCGGGCGGGCCACTGACATGGTAACACACCGAAACATACCTAACCTTCTGGAGTGGAACATCTTCTTAGGGTTCATGCTGTGGCCAGGGACATTCCTATTATTCAAGAATATTAGTAACAGGAAGTTCTCCTTCTCACCCCTCGTCTGGTAGCACAGTCCTGGTTCAGTTTTGGGGCACAAGCGGGATGCACATCTAAGTGGCAAATTAATGTCCCCCCCATTTCCTCCCACCCCCCCCCCCGCCCCCCAAACCGGCTGCAGACAGCTGTGGACTCAGTGGACACCTTGATAGAGGCTCTGTAGCTTACGGACAGCAGGCGCATGTCTGGAGGGCATTCCAGCTTCCTTGTGGTAGACGAGTTATTCTAGGGCCTGCCCAACAAAGTGGGGGAGGAAAACTCCCTTCACCATGCAGGCCGGGGGCTCCTATCCTCCTGTATTAGAGACCTAGATATCTCTAACTCTGCGGAGTGGCATGTTAGGGGGGAGGCTGTGCTCCTGGAGACGGCAGGGCAGAATAGTCAGGAATAGAGAGAAGCATCTGGAAAGAATACACGTAGCTCTATGGAAGACAGAAAACATCCTAGCAACTCCCTAACAGATCGTCTGCTCCTAGAGAACAGATGGACCTCCTTAGGTACAACAGGAGCCAAGAGACACAAATAGCTTCCTTTCCACTCTCCTAGGTGCACGGTTCAGCAGCCCGAGCGACTTTAGGAAGATTCTAGACTTGCGGGGCGAGAGCACACAGCTGAGCAAATCCTCAGCAGGGTATACGGAGAAAATCGATCTGCTGAGTTTCATTTGGGTACAGGCAAACCTCGGTCTCCCTCTGACTGAAACACAATTATGACCGTAAGACAAAGCAGCCAGGCTAGATGTACCCGGATACGACAAATTTTCTGCTTTCTTGCAAGCAAACTCTACAGTAAGATGTAGAAGCTGCGGAATTTCAAGAAAACATCTAAGGGATCTGCTTAGCAAGAAAGAATCCATGACTTTTCTTTTCAGTTCTCCGGGCAGGACTAACGAAGCCAACTTTAATTCAATTATCAAGCAGTTCTTCCATGCCTGATCTGGGCAACGGCGCCAGGGCTTCGATGCCTTCGGACCTCAGCTGAGTTTTATGATTCGTATAAAACATTCTGAAAAGGAGTCAGGAAAAGAAGGCAAGACCCTGAGATAAAAGCGGAGGAGAAGCTCAGAGTCTCATTGCCAAACGCAGTAACTAGTTGTGTGGCTTTGGGCGGACAGGTCACTTCGCTTCTCAGAACCTCAGTTTTTTCCTCTGAAAGAAAGGGAAGGGATTTTCCACTGTTGTTTGTCTGTGTCTATTCCTTTTATCTTCATTTCATTGAAACACTTCATTCAATGAAACATTTCATTGAACCCAGGTCGCACTTGGTCAAAACGAACCCTCTTTATAAATTCTTATGCAGAGGCTCACAGAGTGTGCAGAGTTTGGTGGGATGGAGTGGTTACCTCAACGGAAGTCTTAGAAAGGAACTCTCAAATCTCCGGGACACCTCCAGCAACATGGAACTCTTGCCAGCTAGCTCACCCCCTTTGTGGAGAGCGAAATTATCACCAATGTCTTCTGAAAATATCCCTCCCCATAACCTCTGCCCGTTCCTTCCTCTTCCCTCCTCAAGTCACAAGAGTGTTGACAGTGGTTGATTAGGAACAGACAGAGAGATTTGGGAATTTCAACTTCCGATGTCACAATGTCACAATTTCATATGGGGCGGGGGTGGGGGAGGGACTCTTTTCTTCCAGTGGAAAAAACCCTGAAACTCGGCTAAGTCTTACATATTGTACTAAACAAAGGAGGGAAAGACTCCAACTAGAATCACCTGCCAGGTCAACGTCACACAGGGAGTGGGGAGAACGGGAATGTTCCATAAGTGGGACCGTCCACACAGATAATTCAAGGCCATAATCATTCTCAGCCCCCAAGTTTCTGTGTTGGGGACTTTCTTTCAACTGACCCATTCTAATATTTGTTAGTGTCCATGTTTCGTTTCCCCGGCCCAAAATAGGCTCAACCAATGAGCTCTGTGGCTGTCCTTTTAAACACCAGATCGACGGGCCCAATTTAAGGAAGAACACTGGCTCCACAATGCCGAGCAGACAACTAACTTCGTAATGTGCTTCATTAACGTAACTCATAGATAAACACTCATTTTTCAGGGATTTATGGTTCCAACACTAGGAATCTATGTAGATTTGAACTTGTTAAGCAAACAATTCATATAATTTTATTTGCATAACTGGACTAGATAAAGGAAGGAAAAGATAAAGACTGTACTAATGAATTTGTTTTCTTTCAAATGTTTATAAATAATGTAGATAATCTCTCTCCCTTTTTTTTAAACAAAACTGTTTAACATCTGCTTTTTATAATATTGTTATTTCTTGCGAAACCCTGTTTGAAATTCTTGTTCCCGAGCCCTAGTTGCAACTATCAACTCGAATTCCAAAAAAAGACACACGCGCACACCTCGTAAGTCCAGTAAATTCTCGATGAACCGAAAGCTGAAGTCCAACCGTGCAGAATTCCAGGTTACCTGGAGTTTGTCCTGCCACTGGATTTTATTAAAAAGGTAGGAGATGACAAGGTATACATGTGCATTTCCTAAAACGAAAGACTTGTTGAGCATGTTACAGGTTGGTTTACATCCGGCCTGATCGTCTGTACTTGGCACACTTAAAGCACGATGGGCGGAAGAGTATTTAAATGTTCACGATGAATCTTAACCTCTGTCTCAAGTCCTTTTGGGAAACACGGTAGAATATAAATCTTCTTTTATATCGAAAACCCGACTGCTCAGCGCACTGACTACACTTCCACAGGGAAATATTTGTGTTAACAAATTAATACACAGTGGTGAATTGGGAGGCAGTCTATATTTTCAGTTTTAAAAGATTCATGATTGTACAGTATACGGAATGTAAGACTGTTGAGTCTTAAGGTTTAAAGAGATCTTAGAGCTCGAGCGAGTCTTCCTTAGTGCAGAAATTCTCCGAAGTCCTCCAAGAACATTCCAATAGTTAAAAAAATAGTTTGGTATCAGGCACTATGTCGGACACACACACACACACACACACACACACACACACATGCATACACGCACACACACAATCATCTCATTACCTCATAACAGTCTTATGAGACAGACAGATTAATCTTGCAAACGGGGAGAGGGAGGCTCAGAAAATGAAGAAGAGAAGATGAGGAAGCAGAAAAAAAAAATCGGCCAAAAATGTCCCAGGTTTTTGCCAGTTTCTTCCCATGGTCTAAGAGCCAGGGATAAACAAGAAATAAATCAGACAAGATGAACGTGGGCCTCCTTCTCCGCGGCCAATGCACACAGCAACATTCCATAATTAATTTACTGAGAAATATGTAAGAAGCCAAGCCAGCCCCTGGAACACACCATGCGCACAAATGTGAGCTTCCTCTCAGGATGGTCCAGCACCAAACATTGAGCTGCTCCCAACTTTGCAGATTTAGGAATTATCACATAACTAAAGAGAATTATGGGGAATGCTAAAACCCTTTCTCCTAAGAATGATGAGTCCAATTGTGTTTTTTATTTTAACTTAAAACTCAGTAAGTACGTACCCCCTTTTATTCCCCAAGGAGCTAAACAACAGGAATGACTAAATACCGCACAAAATACAGACATGGGGAAAAGGTGGCAGTTTTAACTTTGAAATTCACCAGTCTTGTCAGTTTAAAGTCAGACCGAAAACATTAATTTATTCTGAAACATTAATTAACTGGAGCTTTTTTTGCATTTCATTTTCTCTGGCATTTTGGAATCTATTCTAAGCCCTGTAGAAATGGCAGGTCTGTTGTGATTAAAGTTAGCCTTTCAGAAAGTGCTCGAACTGAAGACTCCAACACATTAAAAACTGCTGAGGGTTCAGATAATGCAAATCCGAAGTATTATTAAAGGGTATTCTTTACACATGATAGAAAAACCTTAATTTCACTAGGAATGAATTCAACTTTGAGGCAGTTGAATTTTCTCTACCACCCTCCAACTCCTCTTAAGCAAAATCCGATGCCAGTTTCCCTCCCTCCCTCCTTCCTTCAAGTATCTTTGGAGGGTCAAGTACACACCAGGCAGGCACTGTTCTGAGAGGAACAAGCAAGTTTTTGTGCTGCTTAGAGTCTAGGTGGGGAAATAACAAGCAACTAATAAATGAGACAATATGTAAGAGTGCTGAGAACAATATACAAGTAAAAAGGTGATGGGGCGCCTGGCTGGCTCATTGAGTTTAAGCGTCTGACTTCGGCTCAGGTCATGATCTCACGGTGTGTGAGTTCAAGCCCCACATCGGGCTCTGCGCTGACGGCTCGGAGCCTGGAGCCTGCTTCGGATTCTGTGTCTCCCTCTCTCTCTGCCCTTCCCGTGCTCACGCTCTGTCTCTATGTCTCTCAAAAATAAAATAAAAACATTAAAAAAAGGGGTGGGGGTGCCTGGCTGGCTCACTGAGTTTAAGCGTCCGACTTCGGCTCAGGTCATGATCTCATGGTTCATGGGTTCGAGCCCCACATTGGGCTCTGTGCTGACGGCTCGGAGCCTGGAGCCTGGTTCAGATTCTGTTTCTCTCTCTCTCTTAAAAATAAGTAAACATTAAAAAAAAAAAAAAAAGGAAAAGGGTGATATTATCAAGAGTGACCGGGAAGCCCTCTCTGAGGAGGAAGCACTTACGTCAGGTCTTAAAAATCGGAAGTTGGCCACGCAAGGATCTAGGGGTAAACATCTCAGACACAAAGATGTCTACTGCCCTGTGGGAAGGCGAGACTGAGCTGGGCATGCTTGAGGAGCAGGAAGGTCACAGTGGCTGAGCCACAAGGCAGGGGATAGTGTCCCCTACTCAGAGGGAAGCCTGGGGGAAGAACAGGGTGTGTATTGGGGGGGGCAAGATAGTGAGTTTATGAGCGTGTTTGTGTGTGTGTGTGTGTGTGAGAGAGAGAGAGAGAGAGCATGTGTAGGGGAGGGGGGATCGAGAGTTCTATTTTGGACATGTAAAGTTTTAAATGTCCACTTAAAAGAATGGTTCTAATAAAACAATAAATTGTAGCGATTACATGATCAAAGGAGAGTTTAGGACGGATGCCACATTGTATGGCCACATTGGGTAGAAGACTGTGGTTTTCTAACAAGCTGTGTTCCATTCTGTGCATCGCCTTAGATAGTCATTTGAATTAAGCAATATTTAATTTAATATGCCCCAAATTCAATATAGTAAGTCATAAAAATATCTATTAAGAAAGTCCTTTCAGGGACGCCTGGTTGGCTTAGTCGGTGAAGGGTCAGACTTTGGCTCAGGTCACGATCTCCCAGGTTGTGAGTTCAAACCCTGCATCGGGCTTGCTGCTGTCAGCACAGAGACTGCTTCAGATCCTCTGTCTCTCTCTCTCTCTCTCTGTGCCTCCCCTGCTTGTGCTCTCACTCTCTCTCTCATAAATAAATAAACATTAAAAACGTCTTTTAATGACAAAGAGTCCTTTTAGAAACCACAGAGAATATTTCTATTTTACAGCTCTAGCGTGCTCGTACAGACACAAATTCTTTCACAGAAGGCAACTCGACAAACGACCTGGGTGTATGTGGCAACGTTTTACGTTAAAATGTGTGCAACGGAAGTTGTGTACTAGAAACTAGAGGCAAAAGACTTAGTCGTGCTTCACACACCAAGAACTAGCATCTGGCTGGTCGCGTTGGTGTGACGGCATGTCCGTGTGTGTTTGCAAGGATAAGAGTCGATGTTGGCTGACAGTGGAAGGAAGGAGAAGTCACCTCCGTTCCAAGTCAGACTGTCCCAATGATTACACTTCCTTACTTGGGATTCTACGAGTTTGAATGTAGATGGATTTGGTATAAACTATTAAAAAAAAAAAAAACAGGTGACGTAGACATGGGAAAAATGAAACGAGACATCGTACTAAAGTAGAAAATTATGCGGCAGCCCAGAATTCCATGACCACATCTACTTCCCAAGCCTCAGCTCTCCAGAGCCAGTAAAACTGCACTGCGTTGTGCCTCTTCACCGTCCAAGACATTTTTTTGTCTAAGCATCATCAGTCTGAGGGCAAGACCTACATACTTCGGATTATTTGAATTTAGAGGATTATGACTTTCATACATAGAAGGGCCAAAAGTTGTTATTCTGAGTGTTCTTGCCAACAATTAGGAAAAGGCCGCCTTCCTCTTTAGTAACAAATCCTCGGAGAGAATTCCCCTGTAACAGAGCTGTCTGGCAAGGAAGAGTGCCTAAAAACCCATCATAAGTATCTCAGAAATGGTATTTCTCATACCGACCAGAGCTACTAATGACTGTGCTCTCTGAGAAAGTGCTAAGGAGAAATTTTAACAACGACTGGACTTTCAAGGAACGGCTCCTTCTCATGCTCTCGGAGATAAAGCCTCTCCAATCTGGGTTCAAATGTCTCAATCATCCTATGGAGTGCTGCCTTCAAACACGTTCAGTAGTCCAGTCAAAGATGATGGGGTCACCTCATGACAATAAAGCCCTGAGTGTGTGAAAGAGATAGTCTTCTCGGGGGAGTGGAGAAGTAAACAATTACAACCAAGAGGAAGAATGTGTTGAAGGCACACGGAATGGGTGTCGAAGAATTAATAGGAGTTCGTCAGGTTATGGGGTTGGGAGATGGAGATAATACTTCAAAGAAGGCGTTGACTGTGTGACGTCAGGAGGCAAGATGGAGAGTGATGTCTGGGAACTAGGTGCCCCCTTGGATTACAGGGCAGGGTGGGGGGACACGAGAGGAAAGGATGAGGCTGGAGAAGGCACTGTTGCCAGTGCCACACAGGAGAGCCCTCGAGGTCCTGCTAGAATGTGACCATTACCCTGAAGGAAATGATGACACCTGAATTCTGAGTCTGGGGTGTGTGACATGATCAAATTCGCATTTGAGGAATCGCACTGGTAGCACCTAGAGAATGGATCAGGCGAGGTTCGGGGCTTGGAGTGTGCCAAGCCTGGCAAGATAAACTAACAACTTAATTTATGTAGAAAAAACAAAAACAAAAACAAAAACAAAACAAACCTGAATAACAACCTCCTCAATCTATGCTTGGCAGGAGCATCTTTGTGAACACTACTTTCCTGCTCGGTTCATGTGTCCTGTACCGTATGCTACTATTCAGTGTATCTGTTTGTCTACTTGGCAAAGGTTCCTGGGGTACTAGGATCCTGCAAAATTGTAAGACAGCTGTGTAGCTGCTGCGAAAGCCCTGAGTGCCACGGGAAGTATACGGGAATACTGAACGAGGGTTCACACGAAGACGGGGAGCGAAGTCGGTATGAAAGCAGTGAAGAGTAAAACTAGGGAACCGACACCCTGGCCAGCAGACGGCCTTCCGTGAAAGATGGCTGCCTGACAATGGCCGACCGTTCCCCTCTTTACCCCAGAAGAGTGCTCTTTGCATGCAAGAGTCCCGAGTGCTGTGAGCCGCTCTCTTCCCGTGTGACTAACACCTCCCCCTCAAGCCAGAGCTTGAACTGAACTCCCATAAGCCCCACGCTTCACCAGGTCAGCCCCACGACGTTTCCATGCGCATCTTCGCCTGTGGAGGAGGGCTGCTTTTTATTCATCTCCATGTTCTCGCAGCCTGGCACGTAACTCCGTGTTTGTTTTAAGAAACACTGTCAGTTCAACACTGCTTTAAAAATATTACACAGCCAGTATAAAAAAAAAAACAACCTGGCAGGTCCTCAAGAAGAATAGAATTACCATATGACTGGCAATTCCGCGGCTAGGTATGTGCCCAAGAGAACCGAAATCAAGTGTCGAAACAAAAACTTGGACACAAATGTTCAGAGGGGCAGTATCCGTAACAGCCCAAAAATGGAAACAACGTGGATTGTCCATCTACGGATTGAGAAACAAAATGTGGTATACTCATACGACAGAATATTATTTGCTCATAGAAGGGCTGATGCTTGCCACACCATGAATGAACCTTGAAAATACTGTATGTAAAAGAAACCAGTCACAAAAGGCCAGATATTGTATGATTCCACGTATATGAAATATCTAGAATAAGCAGCCCGATGGAGACAGAAAGCCCACTGGTGGTTTCCACGGGCTGGAAGAGGGAAGAACAGGGAATGACAGCTTAATGGCATGTGGTCTCTTTCTGGAGTGACGAAACCTTCTAGAGTTAGAAAGTCCTGATAGTTGTCCAACATCGTGAAGGCACTAAACACCACCAAATTGTACACTATATATATTTTTTTTCATTTTAGAAGGTTTTTTTTAATTTAAATTTTAGTTAACATACAGTACAATATTAGTGTCAGGAGTAGAATTCAGTGATTCATCACTGACACACAACACCCGGTGCGGATCACAAGTGCCCTCCTTAATACCCATTCCTCTGAATCGTACACTTTAAAGTAGTTAAATGGTGAATTTTATGTTATGTGAATTTTACCTCAATTAAAATAATTACATCTTTGTAAATCTAATCACACTCAAGACCCAAATAAGTGACCCTTCTTGGCCTGTGAGAATGGCTATCTGTCCTTCCTTCCCTCCTCCCCTCTGACACCCCTCTCCACCTCCTTTTCTTTATTCCCAGCTTGCGAGAGACCTTGGACAAAGCCAAGCACACCCCGCAGTCCTCAGTGTCATCTGCAAAATGGGACGTGCACACACCTGATTGTCGTACGATTTTTTCTGCGCTAACGACTGAAAGACAATTTATCGGGATGATGTAGCTCTTACGCACGGGACACCTCCAGCAGAGCGTGGGCGGGCACAGGGCGTGAGAGTCCCTTCCTCCAAAGTGTTCTGCGACTGTCCTAGCTGATGAGGTTGAGATCTGCCGAAGAATTTTAAGTCTGTCCATGTTCTCTGAAAAGTTCTGCAAGACAGCAGTAGTTATGAAGGAAGCTGATAAGCTATTCTTCTAAGGTGGAAAAAAAAAACCCTACAAAATGTATTTTTCTTTGGTTTTTAATTAAAATTGACCTTTCTGAATCTATGGCTGGAGGCAGCTGTAGTAATGAAAAACGATGTCATTTACCGGTGATACTAACAGTGTGGCAATACAATGAAAAAGGTTCTAATCATCACTGAATTTCTAGGTCTCTACATACCAACTAATTGTTGGGGTGAGGTGGGGGAATACAGATTGGGAGACGTTATAATCACACTTGAGCAGAGGACTGACCCAAGCTTATCGGAAACCCATAGCGGGATTCTTGGGAATTTAGTCTCAGATTTTCTTTTAATGCTTCAGACAACCGACAAAGCATGGGGGAGTTCATTTGTCTGAAAGAGATGGAATTTTGACACTAGGGGTCACCAGCCTCTTAAACTGTGAATGAGATGAGACCAGTGCCTCTCCCAAAGGGTGAGTAGGAAGGAAGGAAGGAAGGAAGGAAGGAAGGAAGGAAGGAAGGAAGGAAGGAAGGAAGGAAGGAAGGAAGGAAGGAAGGAAAGAAGGAAGGAAGGAAGGAAGGGAGGGAAGAAGAAAACAGAAAGGCTGGGAGAAGGAGGAAGGTGAAAAATCGAGAGACATGAAAGAAACTGCCTTTGCTTCTTCAAAGAAGGTGGCGGTGGGGATGGGTGAGGCGGGAGTGTGTCTATAGAAATGCCACCCAACAGCTAAGTGCCTCTGAGCCTTTTCCCTAGAATGCAAAATGTTTTCTTCTGACACTAGCTGGGCTACTTCCTTTCTTCCTCAGCAAGTCAACCCATACTGAATAAGAGATGAAGGGGAGCCTCCAGGAAAAACTTTCTAAGGGACATTTGAAGAAAAGCTCCGCGGAACTGGGATTAAACTATTTCTCTAATACTCTTCCTGTATTTTGAATTATTCCAAACTCACAGGTGCAGGTAGTGATTATATCCAGAATACGAAATACCAGTAAGTGTAGTGACTACAGTAGAGACTTGAATTGTTATGTAGCATGAGAGCCAGGGGTGAGGCTGAGGCTGTCAGGAACACTTCATAATAGGCGTGTGGGTTTTTTTGTTTGTTTGTTTTTTTACCATTTGAAAACTCCCCCCCCACCCCGCCCTGGTTAATTACTTACAAGCACTGTGGCAGGTCCTTTTCCAACTTTTTCAACACACAAGCAAATACGTAGCTCCTTGTGCTACGTTTTATAGCCACTTCTTAGCAAGTGCTTACTAGTGTGTCCACCATGATACGTGGAGTGTCCACCCCAATTACTTCCCACAAAACCCTCAGGAAGCGAGTGGTATAAAGAGCCCCATTTTTTAGAGACAGGTAAACTAATGCTAGAGAAGTGAAGTGACTGTTCAAAGTCACTCAGCCTTGTAGACATCAAGTCTGTTCCAGACCCGGGCTCTTAACCATGATGCTGACATATGGCCTCTACCTAGGTCAAATTCTACAAAACTAGCTTGTTTTTAATGGCCGCATGGTATTACATATAAAGAACACGCCAATTTTTTTTAACCCGTTCTCTTACTGAGGGGTTTAGGCTGCCCCCAGGTTTTCTCCACGTAAATACTGCTCTGATGAATTTCTGTAACATAGCAGTGGATGGACTTGCTAGGTCAAAAGTAGTTATGCTTTTTTTTCAACACTTATTTCTGAGAGACAAAGTACGAGCAGGGGGAGGGGCAGAGAGAGAGAGGGAGACACAAAACCTGAAGCAGGTTCCAGGCTTCAAGCTGTCAGCCCAGACCCCGACGTGGGGCTCGAACCCACCAACAGTGAGATCATGACCCGAGCCAAAGTCAGTTGCCCAAGGGACTGAGCCACCCAGGTGCCCCCAAAGTAGCTTTGTTTTAAGTTCGGATACATATGACCCTCCTGAATAGGCTACGTAAACCAAAACTTCCAGTAAGAGTGTAGGCTCTATTTGCCATACCTTCCTAAGCATCAGACATGAATTTTTATTTTAATTTTTGGCAATCGATAGAGGAAAAGTGAATCCAACAGTCATTTTCCTTGACCATAAAACAAAGGTATTTTGGTGTTTATTAGCCATCTGTATTTCTTATGTGACTGTTCACATCCTCCCCACACTTTCGTGTTCCATCATCTTTCTTTACTGATTTCCTTACTGGATACAACATTATACCTAGTATACATGTTTCATATACTTTAATTTTATTTATAGTTTCTTTTGCCGTAATTTCACGAAACTGAATTTGTTCAACATTTCAAGACTCCAGGGCTCCTCGTCATGCTTCTAAAGACCTTCTCCACAACTATAAAAAATCTATTGCTTTATAGTTCCTTCTAGAATTTTATAGATTTTGAAATGCAGTGTGTGGCATGAACTAGGGATCTAAATATATATTTTCCCAAAGAGATTGCCAGTTGACTTAACACTATGGTTGAGCCTTGAACAACATGGGTTTGAACTGCGTGGATTCACTTATGCATGGATTTTTTTTTTTTTTAATAAATACCCTGGAAAATTCTTTGGAGATTTTCAACAATGTGAAAAAACTCGTGGACGACATGCGTGACACTAATCATCTCCTCATGAGTCGTCCATCTCTCTGGCAAAGTGCATATCACAGTACAAACCGATCTCTCACGGTCCTCCCTAAGTTTTAGGAGGAATTAAGAGTTATATGTAGATTTTTTTACTGCGTGGGGCAAGGTTGGCACCCCTAGCTCCCATATTGCCCAAGGGTCAGCTATAGATATTAAATAGCTCATTCTCTCCTACTGATCTGAAAGTTTTATTTCATACTAAAGTCTCCTGTACACATAGACCTATTTATAGGTTCTCCACAGCACATTGTAAGATCTAGTAGGGCAAATGTCCCACAACTGTTTCTTTTTAAGTATGTTTCTGTGCCATTTTTGCTTATTCTTTTATATGAACTGTAGAAGCAACTTGCCAAACTTTAACAAGAAATTCTATTTTCGTAATTAAAAAAATTTTTTAAATTAAAAAAATATACATTTTGTTGGGACTTTATTGGAATTGCATATTAATTACATTAATTTGGAGAAAACTTGCTTTATAATACTGACTTCCTAGCCAGAAGTGGAACGTATCTCCTTTTATTAACATCTCTTCCTACATTTCAGTGAAGTTTTAGTTTGTCGCATATACATTTTTTGTCAATGGAACTTTCTTATTTTTACAGATTGCGATGCAATTGTGAGAGGTATCATTTTTTTCCCATAATACTGTATATGTGGTTAATGCTATCATGTAGGGAAAAATACCCATTTTTGTTGATTCATAGTCTAATGATGAAACAATCCGGCTGAAGCTTTTATCTCTTTTAACTGGTTGCTTCTGATATTTATCACACATGGAGATAATTATATAGGTTTCAGCATCTTATCAGATTGCTTACTGAATTACACTGGTTTCCTAATATTGGACTATGCTTACCTTCCTACACTAAGCCTGTAATATCACGTTGTATTGTTCTGATAATGATGTGTGTTCTGCTGATAAGTGAGATGGCTCCACACTTCCCTGGTCATATTCTTGTCTGGTTCAGTCAACAGAACTTAAGCTGATCTATAGAGTAAACCCGGATGCTTACTGTCTTCCTCTATGCTTTGGAGGCATACGAACTGCCGATGCCGAAATCTACGTCTGGTATTTAGGAGGAAGGAGACTGGCTACTTTTCACAAAGGACTTAGAGGGTTGGTAGGATGGAAATGGAAGGAAGGGCGGATAGACGGATGGACAGAAGAGTAATTTTCTCCTATATTTGCTATTAGTATATTCTTTCTTGAGTCAATTTTGATAATTTAATAATATAGCGAATTTTCAAATTCACTATTAGAAAGATACACAGGAAACGCTTGTTTTCAACCAAAGGGTTGTATCTTCCTCCTTTCTCCAGTTAAGCTTGCCAGAGGTCAGAGGTGTTTTCACCAATTTTATGAATGTTTTCAAAGAAAAGTTTTTTCAATTTTATTTATAAAATCTGTTAGGCTTTTTTTTCTTTAAACATGTTTTCTAGAATTTCTGAATTTGTAAGTTATTACTTATGTTGTCGGATATTTTGGGTAAATTTGTTGTTCTTTTCCCTCAAATATTGATGTGAATATATAATCTATTTTCAGTAATTCTAAGTTCCTAATAAATATTTTTGGACTGTAATTTGTCCTTTGAGAGCTGCTTTGGGCACAGCGTATAGGTTTCTAGAGGAAGTGTTCTCATTCCCAGTACCTTCTAAGTAGACTTTTGTTCTCATTATTTTATTTAGAGTTTTAAAATGTTCATACAAAAAACCATACATGAATGTCCCCCGCATCATTACTCATAATAACCAAAAGGTGGAAACAGCCCATATGTACGTCAATGGATGAACATATTTAAGAAAGTGTTATACAAAGGAGGGGCACCTGGATGGCTCAGGTGGTTAAGCGTGTGACTCTTGATTGTGGCTCAGGTCACAATCTCACGGTTCATGACTTCGAACCCCGCGTTGGGCTCTGTGCTGACAGCATGGAACCCGCTTGGGATTCTCTCTTTTTCTCCCTCTGCCCCTCACGCAACGGACTATTAATGAGCCATAAAAAGGAATCAAATACTGATTCATGTTACAACAGGTATGAACTCTGAAAGCAAGCTAAGTGACAGAAGTCAGATACAAAAGGATGCATATTCTATGCTTCCAATTATGTGAAATGTCTACAATAGGCAAATATATGAAGAAGGGAAGTGGCTGCCAAGGGCTGGGGACAGCAGTGAGTGGGAAGGGAGGACTAGTGGGTTCAGGACTCTTTTGGAGGTGATAAAAATGCCCTGAAATCATACAGTGTTTATGGTTGCATGATTCTGTGAATATACTAAAAAAAAATCACTGAATCGTCCACTTCAAAAGGGTGAATTTTAGGGGGTATGAGTTGTATCTCGAATAACAACAAGAGTTGGAAAGAACGGTATTTTAAAATTTCCAAGTCGCGGGGCGCCTGGGTGGCTCCGTTGGTTGAGCAGCTGACTTCGGCTCAGGTCACGATCTCACAGTTTGTGGGTTCAAGCCCTGCGTCGGGCTCTGTGCTAACAGTTCAGAGGCTGCCGCCTGCTTCAGATTCTGCGTCTGCCTCTCACTTTGCCCCTCTGCTCCTTGTGCTCTGTCTCTGTCTCTCTTAAAAATAAAGAAACATTAAAAAGAATTTCAGTTCCAAGTTGTTAGACGGGCATCAGGCTGTCCTTATCACCGACATTTAGTATTCCTGGATCTTATTTGAAGAACCTGGACTACGCGTGGCATCTGACTTGTAACAGGTACAGAGTTCCTCTGTGGCCTGGTCCATAATCGATCTTTGTGTCACGGGAGTACCTGAAGAGAATATGTGGGTATTTTGTTGGATATTCAAGTCTGTTAATGGAGTTACTAATACTTTCTATATGCTTTCTTTTGTTATTGAGTCTCTGGACAATTTCTGGGAGAGACATTATGACTCTTTTTTAAAACTACTGTAATATTTTATTTTATTAAGTTTTTATTTAAATTCCTGTTAGCACACAGTGTAATATTAGTTTCAGGTGTACAATATAGTGACTCAGCACTTCCATACAACATCTGGTGCCCATCACAAGTGCCCTCCTAAATCTCTACCTCCTATTTAACCCATCCCCCACCCACTTCCCCTCTGGGAACTATCACTGTGTTCTCTTTAATTAAGGTTCTTACTGGAATATTTATTTTTTAAATGTTTTAATGTTTATTTATTTTTGAGAGAGAGACAGAGACAGAGCATGAGTGGGGGAGGGGCAGAGAGAGAGGGAGACACAGAATCTGAAGCAGGCTCCAGGCTCTGGGCTGTCGGCACAGAGCCCAACAGGGGGCCTCGAACCCACTAACCATGTGATCATGGCCTGAGTTAAAGTTGGATGATTAACCGACTGAGCCATGCAGGCGCCGCTGTAATATTTTTAACAACATTTATTTTTGAGAGAGCGAGTGAGTGGGGGGGGCAGGGGGGACGGGCAGGGAGTGGAGGAGGAAGACAGAGGATCTGAAGCAGGATCTTCTCTGACAGCCGACACCCCAATGCGGGCCTCGAACTCATGAACTGCAAGTTCATGACCTAAGCAGAGGTTGGATATTCAACTGACTGAGCCACCCAGGCATCCTTTATGGTAATATTTTAAATAAATATAATGTACTTAAGATAAATAATATCACTAAGCTAGTAAAGTTCTACACTTTCTCCCGCAAACTGGCTTCTGAATACAAATTTTTCCAGCTCCGTTTGTATCCTCTCCGTCTGTTTCACTTACAAGGAACACATCTCCCCAACAAGGCCCCCCACCCCGCTGCTGAGAAACCGTCCTAAGATTCATATGCAAACTCCCTACAAAGATGAGGGCCCATCATAAGGATCATGAATAAGGACAATTAAAATCAACAAGAAACTCAGAGTAAAACAAAAATCACAAGGAAAGAAATCACACCTAAAATTGGGCCCTTAGACTCCCTACCATGTGATTTAGTGACAGCAACTAAACCTTCTGGGGCAGCCGAGTGGAGAAGAAAAACTACTGTCGTTTTTTGTTGTTTTTCCTATTTAGGAGTTGATGTACTGAATCCCGAAAATTGCATGTTCACTCCGAGGGCAGGCCTCCTGTGATGTCTAAAGCGAAAAAAAAATTAACCTTGTGCACACCTCCTATATTCAAGATCATGAATGAAAAGCCAGAATGTTTAATTTGCTCTGATGTTTCTGCTTTCTGTCATTTTTGTATAGTTAACAGAATCATAATTTAAGTAAGTCGCACATTGTAAATAACCTGGCTATATTATTCTCTCCTCCTTAGTAATTAGACCACCTTTTGTTACAGAGAATCCTATAAACCACTTAACCATGAGTGGCTGTAAACTGCTCATATTAAAAATTGGGTGTGCTCTCTCCTAAGACGAATGTCGCCAAGGAAGCTGCGTACCTTTTTGTCTCTACATCGCTTTCATTTTACTGGAGTTTCTGGGATCGATTTGATAATTTGATAATTTGAATACAGGCATAAAATGCTACCATAAAAAACTTTTGGAAGAAAGCGGTCCCTACCGCCGCTGTCACTTTACATCAGTGCAGAGGAGAGGTGAGTGTTGCATGGGTTTGTAATCTACTCCCCAAGCCGTTTCTTTAGCCTCTATTAAAAATGATAAAACCGTCTGGCACGGCAAGAACTATAGAAGTATTTTAACAAAGAAAACAACGAAGAAAAAAACCCCGTCCTCTCTCCAGTTTCACAAGGAGAGCAAAGCAACCTGTAGCTTTGTGTTATCTGAGATTACTTGAAACGCCGATTGGTCAGGATGTTAAAATCAAGCCTGCAAAAATCATGCTAAGACTCTCAGTCTTAGGATAAAGGACACTCACAAAGAGGAGAAATCCTTTTTACCCAAATGTCGAGGAATGAGTATGGAGACTATTTTCTTTTTATTGTAGTAAAAGATACATAGCATTGAATTTATCACCTTAACCATTTTTAAGTGTACAGTTCAGTTGTGTTAAGCGTTGTTGTGCAACAGATTCTAGTATTTTTGCTGCTTTAAATATTCCAGACACTCATCTGAATGATACAGTTTCTGTGCCTTTGTGACTGGCTTATTTTGCTCAGCATAAGGTTTTTGAGGCTCATCTATGTTGTAGCAGGTGTCAGAACTTCCTTATCTGGAAAGGCTTAATCAGATTCTGTTGGACGCATAGACCACATCTTCTTTAGTCCTTCATCTCTCAGTGAACATTTGGGTTGCAGTGTTCAAACAGCTCACAACCCAGCTTTAGGGGCGCCTGGGTGGCTCAGTCGGTTAAGTATCCGACTTTGGCGGAGGTCACGGTCTCACTGTTCGTGGGTCCGAGCCCCACAAGGGGCTCTGTGCTGACAGCTCAGAGCCTGGAGCCTGTTTCGGATTCTGTGTCTCCCTCTCTCTCTCTGCCCCTTCCCTGCTCACCATCTGCCTCTCTCTCTCTCTCTCTCTCAAAAATAAACATAAAAAAAATTAAAACAAAACAAAAACAACAGCTTTCAATTCTTTTGGGTATGCGCCCGGGGCATGGAATTGCTGGATCACGTGGTAATTCTACTTTCAGGTTTCTGAAGAAACGCCATACTTTTTTCCATAATGGCTGCCCCGTTTTACATTCCCGACAACAAAGTACAAGGGTTCCAATTCTCCACATCCTCACCAAATGCTTGTTTGTTTCTTTCTTTCTCTTTTCCTTTTCTCTCTTTTTTTGGTAGTTGCCATGCTAATGGATGTTGGATGACATTTCATTACGGTTCTGATTTGCGTTTCTTTCACGATCAGTGATGTTGAGCATCTTTTCCTACGCATCTGGGCCATTCATATATACGGGGAACTGGCTGTGCAGATCCTGTATCCATCACTTACACAGGTCCTGTGGCTTTTTGTTGTTCAGTTGTAGAAGGTCCTCAGATTCTCAATATTAGCCCCTGATTAGATATGTAATTTGCCAGTATTTTCTCTCATCCCCATTCTGTTGATTGTTTTCCTTTGATGTGCAGAAGTTTTTAAGATTAATGTAGTCCCACTTGTCTATTTTTGCTTTTGTTGTCTGTCCCTTTGGGGTCATATCCGAGACGTCATTGCCAAATCCCATGAGCTAAAGCTTTTCCCTGTGTTTTCTTCTGGGAGTTTTATTTCTCCAATCCGCTTGAGTTATTTTTAAAGGTAGACCAGAAACTACAAAAAAAACTATGTTGTCTGAGATCAGAACACATTGCTGACAGAATCGGTTCACTATATCTGACATTCATTCATCGTGCTTTCAACTCTAGGTTTCTAAATGAAGTAGACTGATGTGCTTAAGAGGATGACAATTACAGTTAGGAAGAAATACTCCTTTTCAGAGGTACATTCAAGAAATAGTCAAAGAAGTTTATTCTGCTAGCCAGCAAACGAGAACAGTACATGAAAGAGTACTGTTATGGGGCGCTTGGGCGGCTCAGTCGGTTGAGCGTCACGTCATGATCTCATGGTTCGTGGGTTCGAGCCCCGCATCGGGGTCTGTGCAGACAGCTCAGAGCCTGAAGCCTGCTTCAGATTCTGTGTCTCCCTCTCTCTCTGCCCTCCCCTGCTCAAACTGCCTCTCTCTCTCTCAAAAAAAAAAAAAATTAGAAAAACAAAACAAAATCTCCTATCTCCTATCAATGGCAAAAGTATCCCAAAGATCCAAAATCCACTGTAATCCTAAGTGACAGATTTCTACAGGTAAGAGTTATGAAAGGGAACTGCTTTTTCAACTTTCATCACACTTCCGACTGAGTTTTAAGCCCAGAAGCAGAGCAGAGTAGAGAAAACTGGAGGGGGCTGTGAAGACACGGCTGAAACTCTCCACACCTGGAAAGACTCGACGGCTCTGTGGGTCCCTCCCATCCTCGTCCTTCCCACCCAACCCTCAGCCAGAGCAGCCCCGCCTTCCTTTTCCAACCTGTCGAATCAAGCACAAATAAAAAGGACCAAGGAAAAGCACGGTTTGCGCTCCTCCCGGGATTAAAATGCAATTTCTTCAGTTAAGGGAGGAACCAACGTTAATATTTTTGTCTGTTCTTCTCCGACTTTTCATAAATGCCTTCCCAAATCCATTTTAAGATTTTTTTTAAGATTTTATTTTTAAGTAATTTTTTTTTTTAAGCTCTGACTACTTGGCAACTAATATTTTTAAGTAATCTTGACACCCAGTGTGGAGCTCGAACTCAAAATCCAGAGGTCAAAAGTCACACGCGCTCACCTGCGGAGCCAGCCAGGCGCCCCTTCCCAAGTCCATTTGGAAAAGCACATGTTCCAGAAATCAATTCGTACGGGAAAACGAAAGCTTCAAAAACTGTCTGCCCCAGGGTATATATTCCTAAAGAAGCTTACGTATGCAAAATACTACTTTGCTAGTTTATCTAGAATGCCTTTCCTATTTGCTTTGGCATAAAACTGACCACACAATAGTCAACAGGAGTTGAAGAAATACAAGTCAAAAGAAGCTACCCTTGAAAATTTGACCAAACGCCAAGGTCGCTTACAACAAGTGATACAAAGCTTTTTAACTAGTAGATAGCAACGCCCTAATCGGCCATGGGACAAAAATGGGCCCCTTCCTGTGTGTAAAGAGAACACTCTCCAGTCACGTTGAGAGAGAGAAGAGTAAACTGCCCTGAGGTGCGGGCCCCCTGCCCCCTGGGTCACACCGGAGACCCGGGGACCCCTCCCCCTAGTGCACTAGCTGACAGAATCTCCATTTGCAGTTTGTTTGAGTATGTTCTGGCCACACTAAAACTACTTGTAAATATTTCTACTGCTTCCCTTTAGGGAAACCCGAGGCTTGGTATAAAATGTGATTCTCTCCTGCTTGGGGCCATGAGGGTGATCGTGCTTCGTGTAGCCCACTTAAAACGTTAACTCAGGAAGAGGGGCAGACTCCGGTAGACACAGTCTGCCTTTCTTCCTGCTGTCTGGTTAATGTAGCAACTGGCTGCTCAGGAAGGAAGGGGAGGGAGATGGACGGGAGGGCCGAAAAGACGGCTGGCTGGCGCGAGGTGGGATTTACCCCCAGACTTGCCCTCCATCCTTCCCTGAAACAGGCTACAAGCAGCGAACGGTGCCCACGCTGCCTTTTGAGTTAAGAGTCCCCAATGCAGATGCTGACAACGCTCTACATCTCAATCTAGGTGGTATTCGCATGAGTATATATGGAATACGTATCTGTAAAAATTAGTGGGGTACACTTAGGATGTCTGTATTTTATGTCAGTAAGACTTTGAAAATTAAGTTTCAAGAGTTCCCAATGTAGACTTAATAAATAACAGGGGATGGCATTAATTCATTGCCTTTGGGTTTTTTCTTCGCTAAGCTTTGGCAATGACCTGACCTCTCCAAATTCCAGCCTCTCTCCCTTCCAATACCCTTTATGCAGCACTAACACAGTAAGACTTCCTAAAGTCCGGATCTGGTCAAATCACACCCCCGGTTAAAAAAAAAAAAAATTCCTGTTTTGTTTTGTCAATGTCGGTGGCTCACTGTCTATAAACTCCCCAGCCTGGCCCCCATGCCCAGTCCTCACCCCGGGTCAGCCATGTACGCTGGCCAGCCCCACGCCACACCGGCTGTCACCGAGCCCAGCCGCTGCCAATTCCCCACCCCACACTTTAGTGCGTTATTCTTCGCTACTTCCATTCCTGTCTCGATTTCCATCTCACACTGTTAAAGCCCCATCCATTTCTGGGGCGCCTGGGTAGTTCAGTTGGTTAAGTAGCTGACTTCAGGCCAGCTCACGATCTCGAGGTTCATGGGTTCGAGCCCCACACTGGGCTCTGTGCTGACGCCTCGGAGCCTGGAACCTGCTTCAGATTCTGTGTCTCCCTCTCTCTGTCCCTCCCATGCTTGTGCTTCGTCTCTCTCTCTTTCTCTCTCAAAAATAAACAAACATTTAAAAAATTTTTTTAAAACCATATCCATTTCTTTCCAGAGTCCTCCAAATGGATAATATAATAGTAACAGCAAGAAATATTGGTTTACGTTTGTTGGTTAGTAATGCTTTAATGCTTTTTATCACGTAGAATACAAGCTCCGCAAGGTCAGGGCTTGCTTTATCCACTGGTGTATTCCACAGGCTTGGAACAGTGGCTGGCACATAGTAGGCGCACAGCAATTATTTACTGTTTTAATAATAATAACTTTCATGAATAAACGCCTCTTTCCCATACACTGTGCGTTACACATATCATTTCTATTCCTGAAAACACCCTTGCGATATATATGATACAAGCCCCACAATCTAGATGAGGAAACTAGAGTTCAGAGATTTTCATGAACTTGCCCAAGACCCCCCTGCTCAGAGAAATACGGATTCAATAGCCTCGTCCTTCAAATGCTCAGGAAGTGACGTGTCCCCTCTGTGGGGTGCAGCTTCTGCCTGAGACGGTAGTTATGTAGTAGCCTGTCCTCGCCCGCTAGTCCCCATCCTGTACGAGCAGAGAGAGTATATTACCAATCACAGGATTCTCTGACGCCCCCAACCCGGAGCTCCGCAATGAAGCCAGGGGCTCCATAAATACCTAGTGAGTCACGGAAGGGCAGAGGACAAAGGGGGTGGAGAGAGTATGATTCAGAGAGTCTTTCTCAAAAAAAAAATTTTTTTTAAAGCTGGAACATGCAAAATACATAAAAGAGCACTAATTAGTACAAGAGGCAAGTTAATTAGAAAAAGGAGGTGGTTCCCACCACGTGTACGGGACAGCAGAGAACAGCTCCCTGTTAGAAGGGGCTCCTGGGAAGGCAAGCCTTTATCGTATAAAAATGAACTGTGAGGCTCAAAGGGCAACAACATATCGAAGCAGCTTATTTTCGTACTATTTTGGGGAGGAAAAAAAGCTATTTAGCCTGGACTGAAAGTACTATTTGGATGTAAGCATGAAATTTCACAGAAGAAGAAATCGTTCCGAACGTTGTACTCCCTAACGACCACGTCCAACATATCACGAGTGCTAAACTAGTGGATTCAACTCAAACCCAATGCAGCTTATGAAATCGAGCAAGTTCCCCTGCTTTATTCTCAGATGAAGCTCAGGTTACCATCTGGCGATTGCCAGCATGGCTGCACACCGCCCCTCTGTCTTTCTCATCCAAACAGCACCTCGTGTGCACTCTTGCCTCCTGGCTCCTGAAGCCCCTTCTCACGTCTGTGGCCCCTTGCCTCCACGACTCGGGAACCCACCTGAAAGGACATTTCGGGGCACACCCATCTCTAACTTGGCGGCTGGACCTATACCACCCTCTATTAATAAATACCTATACAAAATGTTTTGTGCCTTTAAGGGACGAAAGTTTCGAGTGGCTATTCTAGAACATGCTAAAATGGTAAGTCATTCAGTTCATTCTGGAGCACTTGAAAACTCATACTCATTTGGCCATTTTTCTCCATGTCTCAACAACGGAAAGTAAGATTGAGGCTGGTTCCTAATGAACCGCCCTGCTGTGACCCTCGTCACTGAGGTTAACTTTAAAGTCCGGTGATTACCGCAAACCAGAGAGGGGCACTGGTGGGGATAGGTTGAATTTCACTGCTGACCCAGCGCTTGGTAAAAATAAATGAATCGGCAGCATAAGGAGATGAGTCATAAGTATATCAGAGAAAAATGTTTTCACGACTTTAATCTCTACGTCTTGCTTCTATGAGGTTTTCATTTTACACTTTTACCTTTAGACCTCGGTACAGGCTAAGGACAGACCCCGTGAATGAGCCTAAGCAATGATGACAATGACAACAGCTAAAATTTGCTAATAGGCATTTATTATTGTGCCAAGTATTATCAAAGCATTTGATACGTATTATCTCACTCACTCCTTAACCATCCTAGGTGTAAAAGCATCTGGGCCTCGTGTGTTTGCGAGAAAACGATTTGGACCTATTTTTAATCATTACAGGCTACTCGGGTTTTTTGTAGCTTCCTGAGTCCGTTTTAGTAAGTTAGAGATTTGTCGATTTCACCTAAGATTTAAAATGTACTGACTGGCTTTAAATTTGTTCGGAGCGCCTGGGCGGCTCAGTCGGTTAAGCGTCTGACTTCGGCTCAAGTCATGAGCTCGTGGTCATAAGTTCCAGCCCTGCGTTGGGCTCTGTGCTGAGCGCTCAGAGCCTGGAGCCTACATTACTCTCTCTCTCTCTGCTCCGCCCCTGCTTGTGCTCTGTCGGTCTCTGTCTCTCAAAAATGAATAAATGTTAAAAAAAGAAAAAAAAAAGATGAGAGCCCTTACCTATTAAAAAAAAATTGTTCAGTATATTCTCTTATTAGGTTTAAATCTCTGGCCTAACTACGCACAGGCGGTTTTTCCTTTCCTGTGTTTATTTGCAGCTTTTCCCCTATTGTCTTCCTTGACCAATCTTGGGAGAGGATGGTCAGCTCTATTCATCTCTTCAAAGAACCAACACTTGGCTTTCTTGATCCTGCTTAGCGTACATTTTTAAAAATTTTCCTCTTAATCCTGGCATTTATTTCACTCTCTCCTTCCTTGTATTTTCCATGAGTTTAGCATGTAGTTCCTTTCCTGACGTAGGCTGGATGTTTCAGTCAGGGAAGCAGAACCACTAAGGACTCCGTTCCAGGAATTGGACCTTACTAGTGGGAAAGGCACTAGGGAAGGGAAGGCAGTGGTCACTCTTCCCAAAGCCCCAGGGTAGGAGGACCAGTCGGGGTCTGTGGGCAGGGGACTCAGAGGCCAGGCTCACTCTGCACCCATGGGGGTTCACATGTGGGGAAATCCGTGCCGGGGAAATATACGTGGCAGGGCCTCCGGATCCCCCGTGAAACCACAGTGCAGGATCGGGGGGAGGCCGGCCACGGGGAAGAAGAGCAGGGTGCACACAGGAAGAGAAGGAGGACGAGTTAGAACTTGCCAGCCCCTCTCCTGCTCTGGCCACTGCTGGGTCTCAGCTGCAGCCCTTTCGAGAGTCCTTCCCTCGCTCCAGTCTCGTACAAGTCCTTCCGTGGGCCAACTAACCTCGAACTACACAAGGAAGGAGATTCGGGGAACCGCCGTCCCCAGTTTTACCAACTTGACAACAGACCGAAATAAAACAGACGCTTTCGTCTCATTACTTTCGAGCCCTTTTTCACTTCCAAGTAAGCACGTAAGGGGACACACTTCTCAGTACCATTCGGCCGCATCCCACGAGTTTGGACGTGTAAGGTTTTCATTATTATTTATTTCTAAATGTTTTATCATTTCTGTACCGGCTGCCTTGTCTTGTGACGTGTTTGGATGCGTGCTTCATGGTTTCCAAACATGAGGTTTTCTCTAGTTAGCTTTTGTTACTGGTTTGTTGTTGTTTTTTTTAAAGTGTAGAATACAACGATTTTATTGAACAAATGATTACAGTTTAAAATATTTTGAATTTTATGGTAATTCCCCCCCCCCAAAAGACCAGAAACATTGCTGATTTTATTTTAAATCTTCCTTGCTTCCGGAACAATATGCATCTTTGAAAATGCCCTGTTGTAAAATTTTCGTCCATATCTTGTAGAGAAAAAAAAAACTTTATTAGTGACATAGCCACTTTTGAAGACTTAATACTATATAGTTTTCTCTACTTGCTAGTGCGCAACTCTGTTCGTTTTTTCCCTTGTTGATCAACTATTACAATTAGGGTTTTTTCCCCCTTTTTTTAATTAATTTTTTTAAAATTTACATTCAAGTTAGTTAGTATAGTGCAGTAATGATTTCAGGAGCAGAATCCAGTGATTCATCCCCTGCATATAAACCCAGTGCTTATCCCAACAAGCAGTTTCCTTAATGCCCCTTGCCCATTTAGCCCATCTCCCCACCCTCAACCCCTATTACTGAGTTCTAATTCAACGGCAGACTATTTGGTTTGTATGATGCTAGTCTTTTTAATTTGTTGCAAGTTGCTTTAAGGAACAATTTTCTTAAAATATTTTATGTATCCTTAAAAAGTATGTATTCTTCAGATGGTGGGTATAGGGTTCCTCACGTGTCTTTTACATCAAGCTAATACTGTGTTCATTGTGTTACAATTTTTTGCCTCTCGATCTACCAATAAGAGAGAGAGAGAGAGAGAGAGAGAGAGAGAGAATGTTAAAATCTCTCCCTATGGTAAAAGACTGTTTTAGTCTTCTTGTGATTTCACTAATTTTTACTTTCTATATTTTGACGTCATAGTATTAAGCGTGTAAGTCTAGAATTATTTTACGTTTCTGCTAAATTGTACCTGTTATGATCTTTTATCACGAATAATACTTTTGTCTTAAATTCTATTATTAATATACCAGCTTTCTTTTAATATGGCTCTACCTGGCATATAATTTTACATACTTTTAATATGTATGTAGTTGTGATTCTTGTAAACAGCGTCTTGCTAGAATTTCTAAAAATTCAGTCCAATTGTCTTTATCTCTTAGCTAGGATAATTTTTCCATTTACATTTAATATAATTACTATATTTGAATTTGCTTCTATCATCTTATTTTGTGCTATGTGTCTTACCTATTCCCATATTTTTTAAAATCTCTGGATTGATCAACTATTTTATTTCTCTTTTGCCTCCTCCACTGGTTTAGAAACTAAACACTTTGCTTCTAACCATTTAGCAATTATTCTAGAAATAGTGAAATGTACACATAATGAATCTAAATTTTAAATCGAATTTAAAATTTTAAAACCCAAGCTTTACCAATTTCTTTACCTTCCTCCAAAACAAGTGATTTTTTTTTAAAAGTTTATTTTTGAGAGAGAGAGTGAGCATGAGCAAGGGAGGGACTGCAAAGAGAGAGAGAGGGACAGAATCTGAAACAGGTTAAATTTCTGCACTGTCATAACAGAGCCCCAATGCGGGGCTCAAACTCACAAACAGTGAGATCATGACCTGAGCCGAAGTTGGACACTTAACCAACTGAGCCACCCAGGCGCCCCAACAAGTGATGTTTAATCACTTCATGACTGATGTGCTATGTTGGCATATATTTTGTTTAAGTCCCTAAGACAGTTAATGCTGGCTCGATTTACCCATACATTTACCGCTTTCTTTGATGTCTGTTCCTTTTGAAAATTCTGGTTCTTTTGAGAGTTCTTTCCTTCTTTGCAAAGCTCATACTTCAGAAACACCTTTTGTAAGACAATCTGATGATGACACATCCTTTCTCGCTGACCTAAATATTGCTTTGTTTCACCCTCATTTTTGAGAAATAAACTTAGCTGGGCACAGAACCACAGACTGACGGTGGTTTTCTCTCAGCGTGTGGAAGTCACTATTCCGCTACACACTGCTCTGTCTTTGCCGCGTGTTCAGCTGCTGAACTGTTTCTTTGAAAAACTCTCATTTCTCTCTGACTCCTTAAGGTATTTGTCATGGCCTTGTGCAGTTTTACTGTGTCATATCTAGGTACGAACCTTTTTAAAAAATTTTAATTTTGCTTGGAATTTGCTGGGTGTCCTGAATCTGTGGACTGATCTTTTTCATCTCTGGAAAATTCACTATTCTCCTTAGCCTTTCTTTTATATTTTCCCTCTTTTTTTTTTTTTTATTCTGAACATTAAGTCAATCTTCTTTTCCAGTTTATTAATTCTCCTTTGATTCTGTCTAATCCGTCATCCAACTAACTTTTGGGCTTTTAACTTCAGTTATAGAATATATGTATAAATTATATTTGCCTCGTTCTCAAATTTTCTTTGTCATCGTAATAGTCTTGCACCTTGGACATACTTTCAACAGTGTCTTCTACTTTTAAACACAGAAAACATACTTTAGATGTTGTGTCTGATGAATTCAATATCTAAAGTCCTCACAGGATTCTGCTGACACTTTCATGATGACGAATTTTCTTGTGTTTTGTGATTTTTGTTTTTAATGGGCGATAATATATTTTAGAAACTCCATGAAGGTTCTTTATGGCCAAATTAAGGCCAGTTCCTCCACAAAGAATTTACACTTGCTTTTCTGCTAGGTGCTGGGGGGGGACTACCAACCTAGTACTATTTTAATTTTCAGTTTAATGTATTTCTGACCATCGAGCTAGTGTGAATTCTAGCTGCAAATCCATGAACTGTCTTGAGGTTATAAATTTTCTGAATTTTATGTTTCCTCTGCCACATAGTTCTAAGGTTCAAGATGGAAAAGTATCCTTGGAAGAACCTGGGTTTTTGTTATCCTATCACCATTACCAAGAGAATGGAGCTTTCATGGTTCTAGGGCCATAAAGGGAGGATCTTTTGCTAATTACATCAGCCAACTTGGTTGGGTTCAGGGTTTTGCCTTCTGTGGCCCTGGAGGTTATGAAAATCTAAGAGCAAGTTTAATATAAGTCAGGGGGCACCTGGGTGGCTCAGTCGGTTAAGCGGCCAACTTCAGCTCAGGTCATGATCTCACTGTCTGTGAGTTTGAGCCCCGCGTCGGGCTCTGTGCTGACGGCTCAGAGCCTGGAGCCTGCTCCAGATTCTGTGTCTCCCTCTCTCTCCGCCCTTGCCTTGCTCACGCTTTGTCTCTATGTTTCTCAAAAATAAAATAAAAACGCTAAAAAAAAAAAGTTTAAGATGAGTCAGGCTGCTATACTAAACTTAACTCTATGGGTTTCCAAATTTCACTTGGTATTTAACATCTGAGAATTTCTTCCTGTCTTGTCAGATCAGCAGGGCACTGAAAAATAATCCACTCCATCAGTCCTGGGAGCAGTATGGTATATACGGAATGAAAACTCTGACACCAAACTGCCCAGGTTCAGATTCCTGCACAGTACTTATTAGCTAGGTAGTGTTAGGAAGCTTTTTCAATTCTCTGCCTTAATATCCCCACCTGTAAAATGGTAAAAAGCACTTGCCTCACATGAGGGTTTTTGTGAGGATTAAATGAGTTAATACATAGACAGCACTTAGAGCATCCTCGGCCATATCCAGGACTCATAAAAAAGAAATGTTGCTATCATTTTCCTTACGTTTAGATGTTGGTGGCATACTGAAGCCTTAACAATGCAGAATGTGACTTCCTGCTCCGTAATATTGTTCCTTTATACTACCATTTTGTAAAATCCATTTCTGTAAAATGTAGCTTTACATGAACGTTTTTGCCAAAGTATCCACTTTTCTGAAACTTCTATTTAAGAAAATATACCAGGCACATAAAAATATATACAATCATGAAGGACACACTTCACTGAACATTTCTATTCATCCACTCTTGTAATTTAAGACAAAGAGAGGGCACAATGAAGTTAACAGGCATAAATGTTAAAAACCCAAAGAGCAATTGTCACGGGGTCTAATGGATGGTGGCAGCTGTTACCGTCAGGTGTAAAGGGAAGCAACTCCGCGGTATGTCATATGCGCGTGGACTGGGGCTTGTCAAGTAGGATTAGCCCTTGCTCTACCTGAGTTTTATGAGACAGAGATACACAAATAAGAGGCATACGAGTTTTCAGGCCCAGAGTAGCTGTGTTTAGATGTAAAAAGCCAACGTATTACAAATTATGTAAAAAGGCATATACCATCCAGTCTTTAATCTTCTAATCATCAGAGAGATGATTTTCTAAGACAAGTGTTTCTTGATTTTAGTATGTGCTCATTTTAAAAATAAAGTGTCAAAATCAATCTGTCGTGAACGCGATTTTTCATTGAGGGCTCCATTAACACTGCCAGCATCGATGGATTCTTGGGTTGCAAAGCACGGAATGAGTGCTCAAAGGGAAATCAGCTCCTTCGGATTTATCATTATTCTTAACGACAACAAAACAGAACAGCTTTGGCTAAATTGGAATTTGGGGTTGTGCCAGTTATTGGTTTATCATGGTTCATCTCCAAGTTCACCCTTTAACACCTGCTCTGTGATAATGAACTAGACTCTAAGCAATTCTTTACAGTGAGTTCAGTCTTAGGCTTTGCCAGTAGAGGGCGCTGCAAGGATACTGCAGTGGCTCTAGCATACGGTTTTTGCGTCTTGGGCTGTTCTGGGCCCCATTACCACCTCCCCGCAGTCCTGTTACACCCTGCACACTGCAGTTCTTGCACCCACTGTATCCCAATTCCCTTTGCACTTTTGGCCTATCAGCCTCAACCTGCCTATGCCCAGAGTGTTGTTTCCAGCAACTGCGGGACGGCAATGGCCCAGGTAATCTGCAAATCTCTCACTATCCCAGTGGGCTGTGTCCACACCCTTTCGGTGGGGTCTGAACCCCAGTCACAGGGAGGGGTCCCCTCCGCTTGTCCTTCCGTAGGTATTCTTCTTCAGCTCCAGAAGAGCCTTCAGTGTTCTCTTTACATCCCACGGTGACTCTCCTATCTTAGCTTAATAATTCTTGATTTTAGATTTTCTAAAAGTAATCTCTACATCCAGCGTGGGGTTCGAACTCACGACCCCGAGATCAAGGCTCACGTGCTCCACTGACTGAGCCAGCCAGTCACCCCCAATAATTTTTTATTTTACACGTTCTCTATTTGAATGATGGTGTACTGTCTCCCAGCTTGACCCAAAGTGATACGGTACTTGACTCTACATTTCTGAATTCATATAGCCACATATTATTCTGTCACCATACACCACTCCCTCTATCGATGCAAAACATGGTCTTTCCATGTACATCACAGCTAAGATGTTGGCCAACCATACTCCTCACATGTTCTGAAAATTCTTGAACGAGGACATGCGATTTCTTGTTATCATACGAAAGAATTCCAAGCTTAGCACCTTACCTACCCAAGGATATCAAGTAAAATTAATTATTTCATCCTCTTTATAAACCCTAGTCCTTCTTCCTTTCATAAAGAAGGGATAGTTTTTTGTTTATAATTTCAAAATAAATAGAAGACCACACACAACCATGCCTTATTCTAAAGCATTTTATTTTGACAGGAATTGGCAGATCCTAATCACCCCCTGGGTAACAACCTGCAACTAATATACTAAAAGTCATTTAAAAAGGTAGGTTATTTGTCCATTTCTTTAATGGACCCATTCTTTGAGGGTCTAGTATGAATTAGATCCTAGACCAGGTATGATGGCACAAAAAGAGGAATGAAGCACGGTTCCTTCTGTTCGGTAGAAAAGGACCAGAACATAGGTGAAAAGGTACACCCAGCTGGCTCAGTTGGTAGAGCTTGTGACTCTTGATCTCAGGGTTGTAGGTTCGAGCCCCACATTGGGTGTAGAGATTAGTTAAAAATAAAATATTTAGGGGTGCCTGGGTGGCTCAGTCAGCTAAGTGACCAATTCTTTTTTTTTTTTTTTTAATTTTTTAATGTTTATTTTTGAGAGAGAAAGAGACAGAGCATGGGCGAAGGAGGGGCAGAGAGAGAGGGAGACACAGAATCCGAAGCAGGCTCCAGGCTCCGAGCTGTCGGCACAGAGCCCCATGCGGGGCTCGAACCCATGAACCGTGAGACACTGACCTGAGCCAAAGTCGGACGCTAAACTGACTGAGTCACCCAGGTGCCCCAGTGACCAACTCTCGATTTTGTGTTAGGTCACACTCTCACCGTTCGTGGGTTTGAGCCCCGAGTTGGGCACTGCACTGACAGTGCAGAGCCTGCTTGAGACTCTCCCTCTCTCTCTGCCCCTCTCCCACACTCTATGTCTCTCAAATAAACTTTAAAAAAATTTTTTTAATCTTAAAAAAAAGAGAGAACATAAGTGAAAAAAAAGAACAAAAAATAAGGGAGACTTAGCAGCGAAAAATTAAAAAGTTTCCCCAAAGAGGGGTGCCTGGGTAAGCACAGTCAATTGAGCCTCCAGCTCGATTTCGGCTCAGGTCGTGATCTCATGGGTATGTGAGTTCGAGCCCTGCACTAGGCTCTGCACTGATAGTACGGAGCATGCTTGAGATTCTCTCTCTCTGCCCCTTCCTCTCCCTCCCTCTCTCTCTCTCTCTCTCTCTCTCAAAGTAAATAAATAAACTTAAGGAAAAAAAGTTTCCCCAAAGAATCACCCTTGTAATCACTGTTAAACAGTACTAAATACCTCTTTAAGTATTATTGAATGCTCAATGCATTTGGGCAGGGGCGGAGGGGGGGGTTGTGGGGGGGTGTAGGGGGTGGGGAGGATCAAATATCTTCAAGAGTAAAAATTTAAAAGTTTCATCCCGCATCCATTTGGAATCAGGTTCTTAAATGAAGAGGCTGAATTAAAAAACAAAACACAACTACCCTACAGCATAGCAGTTACTGGACACAACTAGAAAGAAAAAGAATATTCTGTGTGTCGTTTGCAGTCTTTCCTCATCTTCCTTGGTAGGGAGAACAAGCAGATATCTAGGATTACAAAATTTTTTAGGGCATCCAACTCGCCAGCATGCAAATAACTTGACATTTTCCAACTGTATTTTCAGTAACATTTGAGATCCCCTCAGTAAATAGTTTCCGATCTATATGCCTCTCGTTGACATGTGAGGGAGGCCTCAAGAAATGCCACGGTCTCAAAGTCATCACAATGGAATTTCAAATGTAATGAACTGCGTCTCGTGTCTCCGTAGAGAGCTTCAACAGGACTGCAAGAAATGTTCTAGTCTTTCTCCCCCAAAATAATTCTAAAAGGTCACACCAGTCTAAGAGTGATACGTAACTGCCAACGATTTTTTTTTAAATTAGGCAATCTTATAAATTATAATTTTTTAAAGACAGAAATAACTGAGGCAAGCAAAATTTACCTGCATCAAGAAAAACCAAAGATAGAGAACGAATAGCCCTCAATGACCAGAAAAATCTGGCCATGTATTCATTTACTTTCATCTTTTACTTTTTAGCCGGTTACTTTCCCGCAAAAATATAAATACGTTTCAACCAGCGGCATTGTCTACCTTCACCAGCCAGCAGGAAACCAACATAAAATTTAAAAGAAGGGAAAAAAAAAGTTAAAGAAGGAAACTATGTAAAAAAAAAAAAACTTATTATATAAGCAAATGCTTTTTCAATTCTTATCCCACCATGTGAGCAGAAGGCAACAGTTCTGGGAAGTGATTATTAACTAGAAAAAGAAGAAAGAGAGAGACAGTCCTGCTCCTCGCCCACTTGGTAAAGAACTAGTTTTTAACATGAAAAACTACGGCAATGCATTCCAAAAAGTGGGTGCAAAAGAAATTCCATGGATTTTCAAATGAACCTAATGACAGTTGAGAAAACAAACTGTCAGCAACACTCTAGTTAAACAGAACTTCCCCATCCCTCGCGCTTGCCAAACAAAATATCATAAATGTGGGAGAAAACAGGAAGAGATCTTATCATCTAATTCTGTTTCCTCTGACAGATTATGAAATCAAAGACCAAACAGAAAACTTGTTTTCCCCCCAAAACTGCTCTATTACTGGCCTTATGAGCAAGTGGACGAAATAGGAGGCCGTTTGAGAGGCGCTGGGAGAGGACTGTGCTTCTACGATTCCTTGACTGGCCTAACGGGATATCTGAAACGGTCCCGTGAGCAAGTTGTTCTATTGGACTCTGCATCATATCTAAGAATCCGGAAGTTGAGAGGATATTAACAGATCATTAGTCTAAACTCAGTCAAGGGGCAGAGTTGACTTACGTTTAGGTTAAGTTCTTTTAGAGAGATGACTGCGTCTCCCTGACCTCCATAAGCTCAGAGCCTGGCAGACAGACAGCAACAAGGCACAAGTCAACTGTCCTGTTTGTGAAAATGCCCAAAGAATCAGTCAAAGGACTTTCTCCCGGAGGGCTGATACAGAATCTTCTGGGAATAAGACTCTGGAGAGGTTGAGTTTTGAATAGGAGGAGGGGCCAGAATGGAACCCAGAAATCTCCTTTGGAATTCTTTCGAATGTAAGCAGAGTTGAAGAAAGCTCTAGGTAGAGGTGTGGATGAGGGAGGCTGGCAGAGTGCCTCTGGAGAGCATTCTGGAAGGTGAGATGAGGGAATGGAAGAAACACGAGCGGTTTATTGCACAACGAGTGAGCGGACCATAAATGTCACTATCCTGTCCCAACATATGCGATTACGTCAGTGCAAGACGACTTAAACACGTGGCAACTGTGTTAAAGAAGATTACCAAAGATGTTTGCATTCTTAAAATCTTATTAACTAGGTTAGTAAAATCACAACGGTTTAACAGGACAGCCGAAAGAAAAAAAGAAGAATCGCCAGAACATCCCGTGACTTCTTTTCCCCTAGGAAATTGTGCTTGTTAGGTCCTTCTGTTTGTCCTTGTAAATGGGAAAATGCAGAGTAAACGAAATGATGTGTTTTATTTTTTTGTGTTCCCTATACAGCCTGGGGCTATTTTTTTTTCTGTCTCTTTCTTTCTAAACAATGTACCTTTTAGATCTGACACAAAAGACAGAAAGAAAAAAACAGTTGAGCTCCATCAAGCGAATTTTGACTCGTGAACAAAAATACTGGACCAGACGGACCGCACCCTTGCCAAGAGCACGGTTCAATGTTCGCAGGAGGACCGCTAGCGTAAGCCTGGACCCTGCTAGCTCTTCTTTCTTTGTTTTTGTTTTTATCCTGCCAAGAGCCAAGGGCTAGCAATGCTGAGGAAATGACCCCCAGGCCGACTCGGTCTTTTTGCTCAGCACATTACCTAAGTGTTAACACCTTAGACGCGTGCAATTCTAACACAAACAGAGAAACAAATCGCCGAGGCTGCCGAATTTCACCGGAGGTTGTCTCCAAAATTGCTGGACACCAAAGGACACTGAAAAGGCTCTGACACGGGCTGGGTCAGGGCTGGGAGGTGGAAAGCGCCGACCACAAACGACGGAACTGCCAGACGGTACGATGATCGCTCCCCTAACGTAACGCAAGGCCCCCGCGCTCCTCCTCAACGGTTACCGTCTAAGCACACGCACAACGCTCTCCAGAGGACGGCTGTTCTTGCTGATTTTGTTCTTGTTGTTTTAAGAGTCTAATTGGGAAAAGCAGTTTGTGATTCCATTTTATGACCTGAAGAGATGAATGGCCTTTTTAAGAAAGGCCTTCTGCCCCCCCCGCCCCCACCCGTCCAAAAAACCCTACAAAATCCATCCGAATGATGCCTCCACTCATCCAGAGCCAAGAGGACCGCCGAGCACCTACAGAATCTTGGCAGGGTTCCAAATGGCATTCCAGACAGATACTTCTGCCAGTTAACTCCTTTGTGCCTGCCTTACCTTTGGACTTGAGGGCTTCTGACAAGCTGCTGCCAGCCATCCTCAGCCGTGAAGCCACCCGGATGACATCAAAGGAGACAATGCTGGGGTCTCTGTTCCCTTCGGCAAACGAAACACAGCTTTATCATTGACTAGGCCCACAGCAGAAGGACGGAGAAAAGGCGGGGTTCAAACAAAATTGAAATCGGGACAATCGTCACTAAAAATGTTTCCCTGCCACTTCAGCGTTGTCTGGAGGGAAGCTTCCCGGGGATGGTGACCAGGGCATGAGCAGGACCGAATTCCACTGCAACTGGCTGTTGGGCTTGTGGACTATTGCTCCCTCAGCTAGCAAATGCGGCTGTGCCCTCATCCCCAAATGAATCCCTTCACTGCTGCTGCCCTTTCCCTGGGGCCACCTCAGCCTCCCCACAATCCCCAGCACTGCGACTCTGGCCAGCGCCTCACCAGGGGCTGCCCATACCATGCCAGGCATGAGGTGACCCGATTACCACAGATGGGGAACTCCAGAGGACAGGCGATGGAGAAGGGGTCAGGCAAACCTTCTCTTGTTTTCTGCCTAGCTTAACAAAATGAGAAAAATAAGTAAGTAAAAAGGAAAATTGGGTTTTGGTCACTTCGAAAAACATAATGAATCAAGTAGGGAAATCAGTTTCAATTAGTGGAGAATCTCACTGTAGATGAACCTGGAAGGGGCTTACAGGTGCTCTATCCAATCTGCCAGCTTTCCAGCTGGGATAAGAGACTTCCGCCTGCTGGTCAGCTGTGGCCACAGTCTCCTGGTGCAGGGGCCCCTCCCCTGCCTCACTCGGCTTCTCTGGAGTTCCTTATTTTTAAGACAAACTATTTGTACTGCTTTCAAGTGCGCTAGAAACGGAGCGGGGAGGTAGACAATAAGAGCTGTTTTCCATTAAAATAAAAGAAGGCTCTCTAACCAGGATGTAATTGATCTGTAAACACCTATAACTTTACTAACGTATGCAAAACGAACTGGTTCCTTTCAGTCGAACATTCCCGTGTCACATTAATGATACAATTTACCTACCGAATAAAATCTTTCCTAAATTGCATAAAGGCACGCTTCCCCACAACCTTGTGACGATCCCCGTGTCTGATTGTTACGATGCCATGAAACGCAGAGACGAAACCTTCGGGTTTCTTTTTCTTTTTTTAATGTTTATTTATTTTTGAGATACATAGAGACAGAGTATGAGCAGGGGAAGGGCAGAGAGAGAGAGGGAGATACAGAATCGGAAGCAGGCTCCAGGCTCTGAGCCGTCAGCACAGAGCCCGACGCGGGGCTCGAACTCACAGACCGTGAGATTATGACCTGAGCCGAAGTCGGCCGCTTAACCAACTGAGCCACCCAGGCGCCCCGAAACCTTCGGGTTTCAAGATACCTATCCAGGCATGCAACATAGAATAGAGAAGTAACAGGCCTAGGAAATGTCGCTTTAAAAAAAAAAAAAAAAAAAAAAAAGGAGAGAAAACATGAGTCATCGGTAAACAATCTGTTGACGATTTTGTTTAAAACCATACAAAGCGTTTTAGAGTATTAACAATTGCCCATATTTTCCCTTGGAATCGCGGAGAAGCTGGCTCTGATAGCGAAGACGGATGGCCCAGGCCATTAACTGAGTCATCCCTGTATATGGTTTCAAAACGCTGCCACATTGCCTCATATCATGGCAACCGCACATGAACGAATGTCGCACAAAATGTGATGGAGGCCGGCCCCGGGGAAGTCCCTCGGGGTTTACTTGGTGTCTAAAGATGTTTCCAGGGCTCTGCAACTCAGGTCCTCCGTTCACAGATTCTCAGAGCGCGGGGAGGGGGGATTCCACACCACCCAAGCTGCCTACCGGACAAGGCAGACTCGGGGGACAGTGTCCCAGTGGCTGAACCAACAGCCCAGGGGACGGCGGTGGCACCGGGAACAGAACCGGGTTCTTGGGGCTCTGACGCTCGACACCCTTCCTCTCCTCTCCCTGCCTCATCTTTCCAGGTTTAGCGAAAACTGAAATTGCTCACTACTCTGTTGTGTTCACAAGGAGACTCATGCTGCCTGACTGAATTATTTTTTAATCTGGGGACCTGAGTTCTGCACATAAATTAGCTATCTGTGTCACATGGATTTTTTTGTCCTGTTTTAAGGTAAGAGGACACATGGCAGGTCCCACTTTCCACCAAAGATGGCCCCGACGACAGGTGTCTCGGCCTCCCCAGCCCCCTAGCTCCCCGCCTGCGAACTAGTGTTACAAAACGAAGGAAAAGCGTAGCTGATTTGTTGACCAAGCCTGAGCCGAGCCCCGAAGGTGAAATGGCCTGCAGGAGAGGCCTGGCTTCTTGCGGCTGGATCACATTCGAAATACCTGAAAAGCTTCTCTCCGTGCCCGAACTGGAATCACGGAGGAAATAAAATCGTGCCTCGTTGTCTCCCGTCAGATGTGGGGCTTATGGAGACCGTAAACTTCACCGCTCCCCCCACCCTGCGGAGCGTCCAACCACCTTTGATGAGGCCGCCAGCGAGGGAGCCGAAGTCCCGGGGTCTGGATCACGTCGAAACTCCACCCACTCGGGGGCAACCAAAGCTACAGGCTCTAACAATTAATTTCCAATTTAAGTCACCGGGGTCTTTTCCCAGGCATTGGTTTTGTCTTTTTATACATAACTACGCAAACAGAGGGAAATGAGCTTATTTTCAACCCGGCTGGTTCGCTGGTAGCCATGGTAGGTTTGGGCGCTGTTTTCTCTGGGCAGTGGCCTGACGCTGGGCTCACGGCACCCACGGGGCTACGAGGGGGGCCGTTTGCTCAAAACCTCAGCCTCCCCGGATTTTAACAAACTCACGCTCGTCCCCAGAGAAGTCCCCGCTGGCCCTGTCTGGCTGGCCTGTGGGTGTCTGCACGCCTAATTCCGAGGCCCACGGGCCTGGAGGGCAGTCGGCGCTGAGGTTCCTCGCCCACGGCCACCCCTGCACCACCTTCTCCGAATGTCTTTCCCTCCCTGCTCCCTGCAAAGTGCACTTGGAAACAGTGTCCTCGGATGTGGAGAGCCGAGCCCTGGCGGTAACCCCGGGAAAGGGGAGCTCTTCCGTTTTCTGTCCTTGATTGTTCCACGCCCTCAAACAGCTGGGAACCTTTTTCTTCACTGATTTTTAAGCAATTAAAACTACAGCTTGGTATCCTTGTTGTCATCTGTCTACACCGCAGCTGGGGGGCTTTCTCCTGAAGACTTTGCAGGATCTCTCCGAAAAAGTCTAGTGCCACCGCGCACCTCAGGAAAATGACCCGCCTGGTTTTCATGCCTGAAAAAGGCAAACCCTTCCTTGCAGATGAGAAGCTGAAAAACGTACGTGTGGCCGCATTTTTCCTCTCCTTTGCTTCCACGGCCACATGGAAAAGAAGAAAAACTGTAGGTATTTGCAAAGGTTTTATGAAATATGAGCTTTGGCGAAGCGAATGTTTTTGAAAATATTTGGACCATCCAAAACGGAACAGATGTTTTTACAAAATTTTCCACCGGCCAGACACTGCAATCGCCTGTGTGATTCTGCCCCTTGTCCGGCCCCCTGGCTAGGCCGTCAGCGGCAGCAGGTCTGAAGAAAGTGCCCCAAGGCACCTGGCCTTTCTTCTGGTTTTGAACAAGCCCCTTTTTTCTCCCAGCCTATGGTTTCTTCTACCTGCTGAGAGAAGGCTCTGGCATTTGAACAGCGTGGCGGGCCAGCGCGGGAGTGTGGAGGGGGAGGAAGATACCAGATTCTCTCTACGACGTTCATCAACAAAGCCTAAAATTTCACGAGTGCAACACTTATTTCTTACTGTGTCCTGAAGCCCTAAGGTCATCCAACCCCCTCCCCCCCCATAAAAGCACAAGGTCCCGGAGGGGCACAGACCTATGTTTCTAGTCATCTTCGTGCATCCAGTGTGACCATACCGCACGCACAGAGCAGACACTCAATAAATTTGCTTGACCAGAAGTAAAGCAATGAATGGCATGATGGGCAGGCATCTTGACTAGAACTGGCTGTCAGATAAAAAAGCGAGATGGACACAGAATCCCCATGTGGGTAATTCCTATGCTGGTAAGTGTCTGAAATGGAGTTGGTTGGTTTCCCCACCGCCAGAAGAGCCAGTCTCCGTGTAGGCAGGGAGATGGCCTCGAGTGAGCGAGCGACGCGGTGTGGCACAACGGGTTCCGAGCTGCACGCAAAACCGCGAGTCGAGAGCTCAGGAAAGCCCAGACCTCGGAAGTGACTGGGAGCCTGTTTCAAGGTGCAGGAAGGGCCTCCAAATGTTTCCAGGAAGAGCTCAGATCACAGCACGCTCCTTTCCAGAACACGACCAGGACAAAGATACGATACCTTTGGCCGACGCGCCTTTCTCAACCCCAACGGGGAGTCTACGATTTCACTGCTCAAGTCAAATTCTCCTAAAAAACCTGGCCTCGACTGTCCTGGGGAAAAAAAAAACTTTAATCCTCCTCCCAAACTCACTTTTACAATTAAACTTTCATTTCTTTCCTTTCAGATAGGACCATTTGGAGAGGTTTTGGTCTTCTCAATAAACGTAATAAGCAAACGTTAATACTGTCCATAAATGTATTTTTAACCCGGTTCCCAACCCGCCAAGATTTCTGCCAAACCTTTCACTTACGATTTGCCACCCACATACAGACCCCCAGGTGGACCTGCCATCGAGTGACAGCACTTCCAGCTGATTAAAGGGTTTGGAGGTGATGACAAAAATATGCGTGGTTTACAGAAACAGGCAACACGGAAGGGCGCATCTGTGATCAGAAAAAGCACGAAGTTGCAGAGGAAGCTGCTTTCGATTTGCGTTCTGACTGCCGGTCTCGAAGGAGAGGGTGGCCATTCCAGATGCTCGCACGGCACAGTGTCCGGAGGATTCTATGCTTGCCGTGCTCTTAGTAGTTCTTATTCCGAAAATATGGAACAACACTGCCAACAACAAAAAGCAGCTGATTTCAACATTTTTTTTTCCCTCGTGAAGAGACAGAATGGGCTAAAGAAGAAATCAGTGATCCTATAACCTTGACGGGACAGTCTGAAAACATGAGAGCAGGCGGTACCTGCATCACACATGCCATCCGCTCTAAAGTCTGCCCGAATGAAGAATTTCCGAGAAGATGATGAAGGAAATACAAATTGCTTGCACACACCGAGTCCCGCTACGGATACGGTGGACACGTTTCAAACACAATTTGTACCTTAACCCCCGCACCTGTTAGACCGGCCCTGAAGCACTGTCCCCGCTCTTTCATCTCAGTGAGCAAGTGTGATAATGTGGTCAACCAGGGTGTGAAACTGACTTGAAACCAACTGCTGTGATCGACTTCCCCCAGACCAACTGAACCGTATGCACGGTAGTGTGTAATAAATACTTAATGCAATTAAAGAAATGGCATGAGCCCACGAGAGAATGTAATCTGTTCAAACTGAAGAATAAAGTGCATTTAAAATAACTGTTACCATATTTGCTTATGGATATGACCATATGCGGCTTCAGGATTAAATCGTCTCAAACAACTCCTAAAGTCTAGTCTTCGGCGTAAATGGGCCTTGCTTTACCTTTGAGAGAAACAGCCCCCAACATACCAACTGTTGCACAGAATTGTTTTTAAAAAGCCTAGATAGAATGGTAGAAATGAGAAAATAAAGAAAACCAAAACAAAGAAAATATAAATCACTCTTAATTCCCTTCCACCCCACAGGACACCTATGGGTAATGTTTTAAAAGTAAAGATATAAACACTTTAATGGCAGCTGTTTCAAAAAGTGCGGGTTAGGCTAGGTGATAAGGGAAGGAAGAACTTACCTTTCTTTGTGCCATCTAAATGTTTTTTCAATCACATGCATGGATTATGATATTAATTTTTCAAAACTACTTTATAGGCCCACACACATACCTTCCAGACTTTTCTCTGGGTACACAGTTTTAAAAAGCTAAAATGGCGATGACACCGTGTGAATGACAGAAGAAAACTTATATTTGGGAAGAAGAGAAAGACAACCTTTCTCACCCAGTTCCCCATTCGTTCCCAACTTGGGGGGGCGGGGGGGAGAGAAGAAACTCTACCTAGGCCCCAGTATGGAGATACAGGGCTTTTAGAATGCGCACTTTCTATAGTGGGGGAGGGGAACATGTGACCCACTATCCTTCTTTCACACAAAGTACAACCCTACTGTTTTTGAGATTTCCCTTATGGGGGTCAGAGAGGACAAGCTGGGTCCCCTAAGTTTCTAAAGGAGCAACTGGTATCTACAAAGGTTACACACACGGAGCTAGTAACGCCAGAGCCTGGCTGGAGACCCAGTGGCCGACTCCACCCCACCCAGAGGGGGGGGCTGTGACGTGCGGGGCTCTCTCATCTATGCAGTCTCATTTCTAAGATGGACGGGTCAGTCCTCGGATGTGCCCGTGGTGCTGTGACTTTAGGCTGCCCCGTGCCCAGCCGGCAGTGCCGGCGGGCCCAAAGTTCGCAAACCAGAGTCATGAACATTCTCCCCACCTGACTCCTTGAGCCTGGATCTTTGCATTTGGCTTTATTTTCATTTTTCAGTCAAGGCGGTTTAGGTGGGCTTAGTCTCTTAATGGTTTTGCCTAAAGCGTTCTCCCCTCCGCAGTGGCCACTTTCACGAGGCGCACTGAAAACCACCAAAGTCTACTCCCTTTTGAGGACGCCTGAGTCCTCACGCCTGCGCACGTTGGATGTGCCTGTTAATGTCCCCGACCTCATGTCTGCATCATTCTCCCGGCCTGGCGAGCCCAGGAGGGATGATCGCTGTGCCGTGGCCGGTTTCAAAGGAACCGACCTTCCACGCGCACGCATAGAAGCCCCTGGGTGTGCAAATTCCTCTCTGCGGCAAAGGGCACCTCATGATTGCACGGTCAGAGGGGTTGATAAGGAGCAAAACATAGTAAAAATAATCACGACTGGAAAGAAACTGCGTCTGAAAAAGGAACCTAGGAGCCACATCAACTCGATCGCTTATGTTGGGAAAGATGGCTCAGAAAGAATAGTTTCCTTCAGTTAAAAAAAATCAGAGGTGAATCCCCCTCCCATGCATTCTAGCACTTTCTATGCTTTATAAAAATATAGTTAAGTAACGGTATTATACGGGAGTCACTGCAAAATTTCAAAGTGCCTCGTGTTTACCTAGGCAGGGCTATTTTTTCAGGTTCTGGGAGAGGATGTTTAAATTATTTGGCCTAAATACATTACTTTGCTCCAGATAAGTTAACAAGTCCGTGTCATGATGTCAAAAGCAGGGCCATTAAATGTTAGGTTCACTGGACGAGGCTCACTGGTGGCTAAATTTAGTAATTTTTTTTCCCAATTTTTTTTTCGTAGTAAAATACACAAAACGTAAAATTTACCATCTTAACCATTTTTAAGCATACGGTTTAGTGATACTGCATACGTTCCTAATGTTGTGCAAACATCACCGCCATCCACCCCCAGGACTCTTTTCTTCGTGTAAACTGAAATTCTACACCCATTAAACAATAACCCCCTATTCCCCCAGCCCTTGGCAACCACCATTCTAACTTTCTGTCTCGGGGTAATTACTTCTTTTAAAGGAATAATTCCAAAGCTGATAGGACTTAAAAACGCGTAGGGTTTAAAAAAAGGAAAAAGAAATAGAAATACATGTACGTATACACCTACACACGCACATGCAAAGAAAGAGAGATTTCTAGCCTACGGAACGCGCTTCAGATTTTTATGGAATGCAAGATTCATGGCTTATTAAATAATAAATACATTAGAAGAAATGACTAAGCTACTGTTCAGCAATCAGGAGCTTCTACAATACTTAGATCATTACTACCATCTTTACATTATGCATTCTATTTTTCCACCTTGCCCACTGTGTGAAATTACTTACTTTTCAGCTGCAATTGAATTGACATTATTATACACGGCATCGCTTTAGGACACAGCCTCCAACCCATTGGAGTATCCGCCGTGAGTCCCATGGGCCTGGAATGACTTTTTAATGACTGGTTCAAGCGTTTATAGAAATGCCAACCATTAACAACAATAACATCCACCCCCTGAATTATGTCCTCATTTTCTAAAAAGAAATTGGCTTTGAAGGGACAATGTGATCTTGGAAATAAAATCTGCTTTTAAAGAACTCTTCTCAGAAACCAAGCAGGGCTGGGGGTAGGGGGGAGGAGAGGGCGTGGTTTAGAGTATAAAGCATTTGGAGCTGGGCTGATCTGGGTTCAAATCCTATCGCCTCACTTCAAACTTTGGGCCTGGCAAATCACAGAAGCTCTCCGAATCTGTGGGTCCTCAGGTGTCAAGTAAGTATCTGTGGAGGGATGATTATCGGAAGTGGCAAAGGTAACGCTCTCACCTGGTAAATAACTTCTCGCGTTACTACAACGCAGCATCTCAGGTGGTAGCAGAAGGGCAGAAGGTGAGGCTTCTCCTTCATAGAATCTTCTGCTCCACAGAAGCTCATTTATTCACTTAAAATCAGTCATTGGCTGGAGAGTGAACTGATCTACCCCAAGAATATAAATGACTGGTTAAATGGATGAGAAAGTACTTTAAAAATACACATATTTTTACCCCTCTTGATTTGGAATGTGTTCTTCTAAATCTTCTCAATGCACTCTAAATTTGTATCCTAGTTGGTTGGTGTTTTTCCTCCAAAATAGATTATGCTTTACATACTGTTCCATAAACGAACTGCTTTACTCAGTAATATATAATAGACCATATCATTCTCTTCAGCGGTTTCCTACAGTGAGTCTACTTTATGCAAGCACTCCCATATTCATGGAGATCTTGGTGAATCCAATTTCTTTGCTATTAAACCAAAGATGAGCCAAGTGGTCTCCCTAAGTACTTGACTGATTTGAAACTTAATTTGACACTAGCGATCCTAATCGCGGCGACATCTGTAAAAAAGGCCACAGAACCTAACGGGAGGGATGAGAGAGAACTTCCGCCGGCATCCTGGGCGGTTTTTTTATTTTTCTCTCGGACTCAAAACGGACCCACCGTGGAGGAATGCCTTCTCCCCATTCTCAGAGACAAAGGTCACATGCTTCAAGGTACATGTTTAGGATTCTAGACTTGGTTTCACTCACATGGCCTTGATTGGATGGGGTCCCTCCGCAGTATTAAAACCGCTCTAATTGCATTCTTCAAGCCAGCTGAAGGCCGACAGCTTCCGCCCCCTGCTCATTATCAGAGCACTTCAAGAGGCTCCATTATGAGCAGAGCACCTGGTCCAAATTTATTTCAACGGCCCAGGGCAAAATGGGAAGGTGCTTAATGTTCAACCACAATGGTGACATTTTTATGAGATATCCGAGGTTCAGAAACAAATAAATGAAAGGTTTGAAAGGAGCACGAACAGAAACGGTGACAATAAAAATTCAACATTAATATATCAATTTTAAACCATATACCACCCATACACTTGGGGTAAGGCCAAAGGTTCAATGCAGGCGAAACAGAAAGAAAAAGAAGGAAAAAAAACCCCAATACCCGACTCCTCCCATGACAGGCTTTGCTATAAAGGCCGATCGTATGTTTAACTTAAGGACTTCGGAACGAGATTCGGACTCTGAATTCTGGTCAGGATAATAATTACATCGTCTATCTGCACCGACGTGAGAAAGGAAGGAAATCTGGCCAGAAGTGTTAGTTCTCCATGCCTTAGGTCCGTATCTTTTCTCTGATTTGCTTACACAATTGTGGTGTTTCTCCGTTTAAAAAATTCCCTTTTGGAAATGAGTAAGTTAAAGATCCCGTACACAGATGTTTCCATAAGAAAACACTGTGCAAATATGTATTTAGAACTTTTTAATAAATGTGTAATAAATGTCTAATAAGAAAGATTTCCCAGGTAGATCATGGCAGGTCCAAAGTAAACACTGCATCCTATTACCTAAATCCCTATCTAGAGACTTCTTGTCAAGCGGGATTTTGCTCTCTGCGCCTGAGTATTTGCAGAGGACTTGGTATGCAGACGACGACCAATTTGAAAGCCCCGAAACCCAGCTGCACAGCATTAGTGAGCTCTACCCTCCCCTAAGAATCCGTTTAAAGAAATGTTTAAAATAAATATTTGTATTCTCTTACCAAACGCAACATTGACACTCATATTGGAACCCAAGAAAACGATGAATGAAAAATTATCACACTGGCACTTTACAATGGGAATGCTGACTTAACTGGAACTCTACGGGTTTCCTAAATGTTTAGTCTCTTAAGAGAAAAAGAGGAGGATCATTAATCAACTACACTTGGAAATGTTTTTCAGCTATTAGATGCTTTTGGTATTGCGGTTTTATCTTTCTCAAGCATTTTCCTTATTACGCCGACCGTACCGACGTGCAAACATTAATTGGCCAGACTATGAAGGCTTTAATTATTTTACTGATTTAAAAAGGCAATTAGGCAGCACCTATTTTTCACATATCGATTATACCTACTCTGGGTTTTAGATCTGAATGCATGAATCATCGGGCAACTAGAATAACCACATGCTGCTATCTGAGCCTTTTATTTTTTTCCCCAACAAATGAACCAACGCACTTGAAATTAATTACCTGATAGACTCACTCTAACTACAAAAAAGAAAAAGAAAAGAAGCGGCAAAATTCCTTTAGGATAAATTCGGCATGGACGCCGCCCAGCAAAGGGACCACGTGTGTAACTGTCTGCAGGCCCTCGAGTGTTCGGTTTTGGAATTTGGGAGCTTAGAGAAGTCTTCATCTGGGTGTTCAGTAACGGGGTGTTTTGTTTGGTGCGGATCTAGCCTTCCCTGTGCCTTTTCTGCTGTCTCTTCTGGAAACTACTTGAAGGGGGCGGAGCTCTGGGAGTCCACGGGGAATCTCCAAGTGCACCATGGAAACTGGGGCCGTCATTTGGATTATGCACATCCGGGTCCTGGTTTCTCCTTCGCGTTGACCTTTTTCGTTACCCTCTCCATCTTCTCTCTCTTTAAGACCCACTTATAATACAGATCAAAACAGCTGAGACTTGCACTGAGGGCCGTTCACGGCGGTACTGGTGAGGCGAACATTCCCAGCCTTTCCCATCTTTCTGGGACCGCAGGACACACAGGGGTCTGCAACGCCTCCACAAGATGCTGTGTCGGCTGAAAACATTTGCGAACCGCTGCCACAGAACAGATGGTTTTCTAGTTTTTGTACAGCCTCTCGGCTCTACTTCAGGAGGTCACCGGAATGACGAGAAGGCACCATTTCTGGGCAGAGTGGTGTGGTGGAGAGAGACCTGGTCAGGTAAGAGGACGTAGCTGCTCAAGATGTCCTTTATTAGCTACAAAACTGTATGCTCTCAGCCTTTCTAGCTTTTGTTTCTCCATCTATAAAATGGGAACAACCATGCAGGCTTTATCTATCACAGAGAACCGTGAGGACTATCACACACACGTATGAGAACGCTTTGTAATATGGAAACTAGTACTACAAAGGTGGTCATTATTTGTGCAGAAGCCGTTTCCTTCATTCAATCATCTGCACTGCCCTCTTGTGGTGAGAAAGCTGCAATGCTACCCAAAAGACAAAGTCATTTCCTGAACCGAAGATTCTATTACTGCCTGATTACTTTTATGTAACTAACCCTTGATTGTTAGGCGAGTGGAGAAAGAGGCGCTTGGCATGGAATATAAAATGTAAAGGATCTCCTTGGGTTTGTTGGCTTTTACCTTGATGCCATGGCAGAGCCCTGAATTTCAGTGACGTGGAATGGAGAGAGTTTAAGGAAATAATCCTAAATTTGTGAACAGTAAATCCAGACACATGGCTCCTACCCATTTGGGGGAGAACCGTTAGACAATGATAAAAAATTGTGGAAACCGTAAAGCACTGAACAAGAAGAGAGCCAGAACAAGGAGATCAGCTGAGCATTGGTGGGAAGCCTCGCCCTCCCTCCCTCCCTCCTTAAACACGGATGCTCAAGCCAATGGAATTATTCATAAATTATGGACCGAAATGCCAGCCACAGATTCACCGGGACTCTAGAACTAGAATAACAGACTGATACCACTTCCTTTCTTTACAGATAAGCAGCCTAAGATCCAGATAATTTGGATGAAGACCTGCCTAACATGGACCCACAGTGATTGCTGCCCGCCCCCCGCCTCCGCCCAGCACACAGGCAGTCTCCTCTTGTTTATCACCTCTTAACTCACAGCTCCAAGTACACCTTCGTGCCCATTTCTCTGTGACACTACTATACAGCGGGGGAGAAATACTGAAACACGAAGCCGCAGGGAGCAAAATCCAATACCCATATTATCATTTAAAAGAATTCATGATGTGAAATCACGGAAGTAGCAAGTCTCCGAACAAAAAAATTGCTGGAGAGTTCGTCCGTGGGTTAGCGAAGACTGAAATTACACCAACGCCGGCGGTCCGCTCACAAGCAAAGTCAATAAATGCTCGTGGATGGATTCAGTAAGCACCCAAGAACGTGGCTCCTCACGAAAATGTTTAATTAGGAAATATTTAAGTATACTCACTATGCAGCAGGCCCTGTTTTAAATGCTTCACTCCTTATAATCTCATCATGACACCCAGTGTGCTGTTAACAACCGTTATTAACTACAGCACCGGCTTACGAACCACAGTGAGCACCACAGATCAGAGCAAGGAACGACTAATGGGGGGGGAAGATATCAAGAAGAAATTGTGAGTAAGCTGGGAACTGGGGGGACAGTCAAGAGAACAGCACGGGGCAAGCGCTAGAGGGGGGTTTGCATCCCTCTGACCTCCAGGCTGCAGAGAACAGCTGGAATGCGACACTCAGACTCAGCTGAGTGCCCCCACTCCTCAGCCTAGAACAGAACGCTCCCCACAATGAGAACGGCTGTACGAAGAGAGAAAAGGCAGGCAGCTAAGAAATAACTGGAAGATGAGGCAACCTTGTCTAGCTCCGGCTTGAAGGAAGGTTGGGGAAAGAAGCTGGGGAGTGGTCTACAACAAGGGACCTAGGTCTGGAGAGTGCAGTGCCCACGCTCCTGGGTAAGCTGGCGGGAGTGGGGGGAGGTGGGGGAGGAGGGGCTGGAGCACTCTAGTGGCCTCTGCTCCTCCCCGAAGCCCTGGTCAGGAGCCTGACCCCGCCTAGAGAAGGAGGCCAGACAACCCGATGCCGGAGTAACACGTGGGGACTTAGTAAAATACAAAGGTCAAGGAGCATGAAGTCCTCGCGGAGACAGATTCAATATGCATTTATATTTTGTCTTTCCTTCTTCCCAAACGGGGAAGAAAAAGTTTAACACAGATTGAACTTTTTCTATTTCTATGTATTTCTACGTATTTACATATACCATTCTCATAATGACAAAACTCTGCACTCTTACACTTTCTTAATGAGAGCAATATAGATAAGTTCCTATTAATCTAGACACCTGGCTGCTAATGGACTTTAATAAACGTTTACTGAACGAACCGATGATGGAAGGTAATACTGAGGGGCTAGACAAGGTGATTTCAAAAATTACCTTCAACCGAAAAATGGTACGTTTTGAGAGAGCAGGTTATGTTTATTATTTATAAGCTCCTCTGCTATTTGAGAATAGAATCTGTTTGAGAATTATGAGAAAGGATACGGAGACTTAACATTTTAAGGACCGCTAAAGCATTCTTCAGGTCTCTGACAAAACGAAGTGAGATTTGGTGGAATTCTTCCAGAAAAAGCGTACGGAAGGATCGCCTCCTTCAAGACAAAGCGCCTGTGGGTGTGTGCGGGCGGGCGGCAGGTGTCACGCACCTTGGCCGCCCTCTACGTTTGGCTTCTCTGCACCATTCAACTGCGCCGCTGAGCATTCCTCATCGAAGTCTCCTCTCCCCGGCTTCCCGTCTGTCCTAGTCCGTTCGGGTGGCTCTACCAAAATACCATACTGGGTGATGTAGAAACAACAGGAATTTATTCCTCACAGTTCTGGAGGCTAGGACGTCCAAGATCAAGGTGCCAACAGATTTGGTGTCTGGTGAGAGCCCACTTCCTCGTTCATAACCAGCACCTCGCAGGCAAGAGGGGAGATAAGGGAGCTCTGCGGGCATCTTTATAAAGGGTACTAGTCTATGAATCTCATTTAGAGAACTCCACCCTCATGACTAATCATCCCCCAGAGGTCCCAGCTCCTGCTCCCATCACCTGAGGGGGATAGGATTTCAAGATACAAACTGGGTAGGGGGATGCAAATATTCAGACTACGGCACCATTGTGGTCCCACCTCTGGCCATGCGTTTTGTTCTGGTGCCAGCTCCCCTCTCTGGGGAACTCTGGGGTATCCTTGTCCTGGCGGATCTTCCCGGGTGCTCCTCTCATTCCCCACGCTCTTTCCTCTCCCGTGGTTTTAGGTAACATCCCTACAATACTAGCTCTCGGATCTCCTTCTCCAGCTTCAACTACCTATCAGAGAGGTGTACCAGGCTGCGGCAGGTTCAAAATTGGAGGCATCGTATGTTCCCCTGCACCTGGCTGGCGGCTCTGATCCACCCAGCAGCCCACTGGGGCTCCTGCCTGCGGCCTCACCGCTCACCCATCACCAAGGATCACTGGCATCCATTCCCGATCCCAGTCGCGACAACGACGACTGGGGCGCTGGCTCCAGTGCCCCCAGATCGACTCCATGCTCTGTAAGGCAGCCAGGGCCAGCTTCCCAGATACTAATCGGATCACCTCATCCTGACTTAAGGCCTTCTCATAGCTCTTACAGAAAGCTGCAACTCCTTAAACTCTGTTCAGAGGCCCTTCCGGTGCTGACTATTGCCAAGGGCTCCAGCCATTCCCCCAAATTAAATACCTTTCTTATCTACTTTGCGTTTGCTGCCTTCCCAGATTAAAATGGCTTCCCTCATCCATCCCTCTGCCCCACGCCCCGCAACAAACCCCTCCACCCACCCAATGCCAACCCCTCCTGCGGCGTCTTAGTTCCAGGGAAGTTTTGCCTGAAGCCCTAAATCTACATTCTCGATGCCCCCTTTGGGTCTCTTCACCTCCCGCGGCATAGCCCTACGCCTAGTCTGTAATCTCCTATTTTCTCAGCACCCCCCACCTCACTCGTTCATAAACACTTCAAGGCTCTAAGTTCTTTAAGCCTGTTGTGTTCACATCGTGCCCCTGGAACATAGCACGAGGCTTATTTCTCACATGAGAGGTATGCGACCAATACTTACTGTTGAATTAATGAATAATTTGTACTATTTTTACTCATGAGTGCTTGACCTCTGAGTTGTTCACGCAAAATGGGAAGGCCACGGGCTTCAGAATCGGACAGACCTGGGTTTCTGTCCGAGCTCCACAGCTCACAAGTCATGTGATCTCAGGAAGAAAGCGTAAGGAAGCCTTCTAAGGCCCAGTACCCAAACCTGCAAGGGCAGAGAAAACCATGTACTTCACAGGGTGGTGTGAGGATTTAAATACACATCACGTAAATCGCCAAGTGCAGTGTATTATTTTTCCCCCCAAACTCAGTGCTACAAACTCGTTGATCACTGTATCAATTAACACTATTGCTGCCTTGACCTTCAGGCCATCGGAGACCTTTCTGAAATTCTTTGTGTGAGGAATTATTCCAAGAAATAAGGCTTGTCTGTTGGCCCAATCCATTCATTCGGGGCCCGGCGTCATTACTCAAGTCATAAGCTAAGTCTAATGCCTGTCAGCCTAAGAATCGTAGGTGTTGCTTCTACATTTTACATGTTATGGCAGCAAGTCTAAGGTCAGGAAAATAGTTTGCTCCTTCCCAGGATGACTGGATGAGAGCAGAAAACAACTGTGAGTATATTCTGATAAATATATTGGGCACTACAAGGAATACTGAAATACATTCCAGTCTTGTAACCGCCACCCTGCAACCCTCTCTGCTGCCTACTCAAGATTCTGCAAAAGCCCCCTTGCTGCTAGGGGCTGCGAGACGTTCTTGTCCTTGTAATGGTTTGTCAGTGATGCCTTCAAGGGTCTATCCTATTTTCCAAAGGGAGCGAAGCAGGGAGAGGGGGATGGAGAAAGGAAAGGAGGGAAGAAGAGAGAGGAAGGAAGGAGGGAGGGAAAGAAAGAGGAAAGGAAGGAAGGAGAATGGAAGAGGAAGGAAGAGAGGAAGAAGACCTACACCTTGCCCATCGTTGAATTCTACAGAGTCTTGTTTTACTGGTTTTATGGCACAACCAAGCCTTTCTATCCCCTCGAAAAACAAAACAAATTAACAAACGAAATCCTTTTTGGTCTGGCCAACGAGTGGCTTTGGAACCAATCACAAAGTGGTGGAAGATGACTTTTTAAATTAAAACTCTTAAGCTATTCAACCAGTCAGTACATTGTGGCAGCTGAGTGCCCACTTCAAAAGTCTGGATTCTGACCACAGCCTCCCGTCCAACCCCCCTCGAATTCCAACAGAGTTAATCCTGGCTTCCTGGCCTAGGCTCGCAGACTTGAAGAGAAGTACCAAACACTGAAAACTGTCAGGGCTCCTTCAGTCATTCCCTGATGTGACATAAGAAATCCTGAGCTCCCGGGGCACCTGGATGGCTCAGTCGTTAAGCGTCTGACCGACCACCTGACATTGGCTCAGGTCATGGTCTCACCGTTCCTGAGCTAGAGCCCCACGTCGGGCTCTGTGCTGACAGCTCGGAGCCTGGAGCCTGCTTCAGATTCTGTGTCTCCCCCTCTCTCTGTCCCTCCCTGACTTGTGCAGATGCTCTCTTTCTCTCAAAAATAAATAAACATTAAAAAAAAAAGAAAGAAACCCCGATCTCCTGAGGGTGACTCCACTCCCCATGCTCCCCAGTATACTGGGTAAGCGTCACCATGCAATCACCGTGTCTCAGGAGGTGAAAAACAGCTGTCCTTGGGGCAGGTACTGGCGACTTCCTCTCAACTCAAAACAAGAGAAACGTAGCTTCTGATTCAGACGGATGTTTGTCATCTTGCCCGAGGTGACCCACTTCATCCTGTGCCTTCCAAGGAAGGTTCACACAGTTCAAGTTTTGTCCTAGAATTCTTACCGATTTTTGACCTAAAACAGGACTTCACGTGGCTGACTGGCATAAACTCCCCAAGACATGAATCCTGAATAAGTTTGAAATGTCTTCCGATATGTATCATAACCATGCTTATAATATTCCCTCCTGGTTTTAAAGGAAGTCCAACCCCCTAAGTATAGAGTTACCTCCTTAGCAAAGAAGCTGAACAAAATGAGCAATAAGAAATCCTCTTTATTCTTTAAATGTTTTCTCTTTAAAGAATATAAAACCTGAACTTTTTGCACACAGGTTGGGTCTTCACCAACCTGCAGATAGGTAAATGGAACACGTAAACCTATTCCTTTTCTGTATCTTCGTCCCCCAGGCCCAAGACCTCATATTCAAAGTGTCATCCCGAGTGATTTTTTATGACCACGTTATAAACCCCTCCGAAAACAGGGTTTACAATGGAAGTGTTGACATCACGTTAACTATTGCTCTGCAAACACAGCCCAGTAATCAAGGCACATTATATTTATGAGGCGGGTAAAAGTCTGTACCCATTAATCACAGAACCATATTGACAGATTCGAAGCCTGAGGTCCAGCAAAATGAATGTGTCCCATTTCTTGCCTCATCAAGACCAAGAAGAAAATTTGTGGCCATTTTGGCAACCATAAGGCCACGACGTTTTTACAGAAACGGGGGGAAGCAGCCTTGCTGAAGCATCTCGTTGTATCTACACCTGCCATGGTCAGGTTTTGCACGTCTGCGGCCTAGAAGAGACAAGTTCTCTTTCTCATAGATAATTCATGAGAATGACATGTGTCGGCACGGACATAGCCTTTAACGCAAGGCCGTTACAATCACGAATCCTGCGCAGCTACGCGCCGCACCAAACTGTGATTGATTACCAAAGGAACAGTCCACTCCTAAATTATAATTCAACGTTCCTATATAAAACAATCTAAAATGTCAGCACTCTGTCTTTATGACATCATGCCATCCCAGTAATTCTGTTTTACAAGTAAATTCCTATTATACATTAATAAGGGCTGTTAGTGGCTAAATATCTTGCCTCCCCAGTAATGACTCAGTTGAAGGCAATTAGGGAAGCCAGGTGCAGCTGAGCTGGGTACTCATAAAAGTTTTTAAATTTTACTGTTTCCGTTTGATTTTGGGGGCGTGCATTCCAAACTGCCCAAATTAAAGAGGAAGCCGGGGCCACGCTTTCAGCTGTTGTGTGTTCTGACCATTACCGATAACTCCCTTTCATATTTCTCTGCTTCTTAGAAGCCGATGCTCTGAGGAGTGCAGGTTCCACCCAGAGCATCAATAATTCACGGCCTGTCAGAGCGGTTACACACACATACACACACATACGCACAGTCTCAGGGTAACAGACCAGCACCTTCCTTTAAGGCTTTCTGGGGCAGCCCTAGGTAGTAAAAGTGATGCATGAAAGAAGGAACTTTACTCACATTGTTAACATGTTTTCGTTGTAATTAGCTTGGGTCAGTGAAGGAGACATCAGATTAAAGTTTTATGTCATAATAGGAGCGATGATTTTCCCATTACAAGAAAATCAATTTCCTTCTGCAAACTACAAACACTACATAAAAGAATTAATAAGTGTAAAGACTTAACACATCTGAAGCAAAAGAAAAGGTTACCTCTGCTGATGACAAATATCCTTAGAAGTAGAATTTTAAAAAGAGTTAACAACCTACCCACCGTTCTAGCCTAAGGGTGACGCACGCGCCCTGGGGAACGTGCCCGCCATGATGACATGCGGAAAATACGGATGCCTTCACTTAACCTTTTATGTTTTTCTTCTCCTTACAAATTCACACTAGTCATTTGGATTTAACTCATTTTTTAAAAAAAATCTGAATGTTATAAACATCAGTTTATAATACCAAACGTCTGACTTACCGCGGTTGTATTTTTCGTTTTGTTTCGCAACAAGTTATATGGATCTTTGCTATGTTAATGATCAGACAGACAAAGGTAACTCCCTACCGGCCTTGCTAATCCAAGGACCAACAGGATCCGGAAAAGCTGCCTAAATCCTGTTACTGACAAGGAGACAGGGTCTCACTTTGATTTCGAGAACACACTAGCCAGAACCATCCTAAGAGGCAAATTCGGAGGCACGACTTGTTCCAAAGGCCTCCTTTTAAAAATAAAAAAATCATATTCCATTTAATTTCAGAAGGCACAATGGATATGATCACATCTGAGCCAGGACAGTCTTTAAAAGCGATCCCTCATTTTCTTTCTTGGCTTTTTGGGGGATTTCCTTTTTGTTTGCTTTTATGTTTTTGAAAAATTCATATTTACGAGAACAGTTTAAAAAAAAAAGTGGTGCGGCACTATTTCAGAAAATAACACGGTTCAGAATTGCACCGTTAGTTTGCATTAACAACCCATTTCCCCATTTTCTGGGGGAAAAGCCACATAAAATGAAGACCTCGTGCATACGCTTCATCATCTCTTGCTTTTTAACAGAGAAAATTTTCCTGAGGGCTTGTCTACTTCGGCTATTACACTGCAGAATGTATTTTTACGTACGGTTTTTAAAACTTAGCAACAGGGAGAAGGCCACTCGTTTATAGGACACGAGAAGTATGTCTTTGTCATCTTTCTTTCCTTTTCCTTGATCAACTACTAGTCTCCCATGAAAGAGCTTCTAAAATGCCAGTTCGGAAAGAAGAAAATCATCAGTATTCTTGTACATTCTTTTTCTCCTCCCCGATTTTTTTCCCAAGTGGGAATGCGGGAGGTAAAGAGGGGGCTTTGACAGGGGTCTTGATTTCATTCAAGTGGTTACCCAGACAAGCCTGCTTCCCAGGGGCTATGGCCCTGCCAGCGTCTGAACTACATCCAGAGCCCCCCCACCCCCACCCCGTACAGGTTAGATGCACTACGATGATAGATAGAGCCTAGAAAACCAGAAAGGGTGTCTCAAAGCATAGCCATTAACAGAGCTTAAGGCACGCATATGGTGCAGTTTGCTACAAAAGAGGCTGCAATTTGCTGTGAGAGGGGCAATCATGCATATGGTAGCCAAGAGCAGCTTCAAACGATTGGTGTTCCAAACGTTTCATCACTTTTTAAAGCCCGAATTTTTTCATTCTTGTTGTTGTTGCTTTTGAGATATTTCTGTTAGAAATTAGTTTCCCATCAGGTTCCCTATGTCTTATAAGGAAATTCAGTGATTCGTTAACAATTGCTCTTGGTGGCTCACTCCTGGCCAACAAGGGACAGCTAGGTTACAGGTAATTAGACCTGGAGGCTCCGTCGTGGGAGTGTTTTTCCGTACCCTAATTACACGAGGAAACCTCAGTAAGTTCCAGTGTTAACAGGAGTGCTTCCTGCTGCAGAGATCAAAGCTGGAGGTGGGTGTGAGGAAGTCTAGCCAGATTTGTTTAAGGAGTGTCTCCTCTTCCCTCTACTTCCAAACCCTAGCCTACCATCCCCCAAAGGGAAGGGGGGCTGTCTCTGTTTCTGGGGAACGGTCTTCTGATCCTCCTCTGCGGGGACACTGTCATTTGCACCGGCCAGACCATCATTATTGCACTCGGTCACTATTTGCGTTCTTTTGCCGCATGCGTTTCTCTTGTTAGCAGGGATGGTTGTTTGTATGAGTTGATATAATCTCTTAGAGTATCAAGGGGTTTGGTTCCCATGTTAATCCCTTTCTCCTGGGTCACTTTCATTTACCATCTCTGATCTAGAAAGCTGGTCAAATTGTTAGCACTGCATATGTTCATCGTGGCGTCAACCGCCACCAATTTTCAACGAGGGTGAAAATGCTATCCAGGACATAGATCCCATTTGGATACCTGCCAGTGAGCAACAGTGGAGAAGAAAATAACACAGAGACAAAAGCAATAATAGTATCGGGCATTTAGGAAAGCTTAAAATAAATTTAACCAGCTACAGCCTCTTCCTTACACACGTTCTAACCAGTTTGTCAAAGCTATGCTTCTGTAAAAGAAGAAGAAAAAAGGAGGGGGAGGGGGAGGAGAAAGAGGAAGAAGAAGAGGAAGAGGAGGAGGAGAAGGAGGAGGAGAAAGAAGAGGAAGAGGAAGAGGAGGAGGAGGGGGAGGAGGGGGAAGAGAAATACGAAACTCAATGTTGGAATTACACTATTCAGACCAAAAAGCCCATTTTGGATTTGGGTCCCCAAGGATATAACCATGGGCAGCCCCAAGTCCATCATGGTGCCAACGCCAATCAAGAGTCAGGGCTCTCGAGCCAGCCTACCAGGGCTTCGACTCCAACGGCCATTGTGGATACCGGGCAAGTTACCCAACCTCTGAACTGTCGGTCGGTTTAGGGATTGAACCTCCCTCGCCAGGCCGTACTGAGGATTCAGTGAGACACTGCCTATATGTGGTTACAGTGCCTAGCACACCTTGTTAGCCCAATGAACCTTCGCTGTCCCTGTCATCTTCGTCATGACGAACAACCAAGAGCCCTGCTTACCGAGACATCTACGCCTGTTCGGGACACAATGTGAGTCCGGGGGTTTCCTCCCGATTTCTTCCACAACTGCTATACTCGCCCATACTTTACCTTAGTGTCCAACCCGTAAACATTACCAAATCAAGGCATCAGAATCTACAGAGGACTTTTAATATAGATTCTAAAGCCAATTTACTTGCCAAAAGGAAGGTTATTTCAGGGTTGCGACGCATTCTTAACATTTAACCTGTTCTATTCTGTGTAGATGAAGAGTAATAGCTGAGTTTATATGTGAATCGCCCCATGTGAGCATCACGACACCCGCTGAGATGAGTCTTATTCCTCCCCTACCACAGAGGGGAAGAATGAGGCTCAGCTGCCCGACCTACCCAAGGTCACAAGACTAGTCAGCGATGGAACCCGACTGAAGCCGAGTTACCCAACTTCTAACCATACGCCCTCATCCCCCGTCTGTCCTCCCCTTTCCCATTCAAGTCCTTGTTTTTTCTTATTCCATGGATTTTTGTGTGCGTGTTTTCGCTGTTCGATTTAAAAAATAATTAGAACAATTTTTCTAATTCTATCAGGTGAAATAAACATGATCATGATTATTAGACTTTTGAGAATTGTACTTTATATTCTATCAGCCTAAACATCAAGTTTTCATTAGGTCTTTAAATACAAGTCCATATTTTCATGAATATTTAATGTTTCCCTCTAACAGTCATGTTATTTTTCACGATTATTAAAAACCACAGTTGTTAAACTAGGTATTCATGAGGGATTTTCCCTTGCCCCAAATATGCTACCATAACAAATTTACCACTAACTACATTCTTAAAATAGTTGGAATATTTTTTCATTTATTTTATTTACTAGTAAGTCCACTCTTAGAGACAAGGGAAGAAAGTTTTGACTTCTTGCATGTTCTTAAAATCAACTTAATGCTGGCCTGAAAAACAATGAATCCCGGATGAAGACCGCGCTGTCAATTTACTGTACGTACAAGAAGATCAGAGGGAACTCCGTTTAATGTAAAATTTGTTTATTACTTGTGGGTTTTAAAATTCCGAACTACGCCACGACGCCCACATCCCTGTCTATGTGTGTGTGGCCCAACCAGGGAAATAGTCTCTTGTTTTACATTATGAGGGTGCTTGAGTCCCAGCTAATGGAACGCATGAAACCCAGTTTTTACCTTAGTATGCCAGGAGGCGAAAGCCTTGTAAAATCCGGTTAGCAATAACATTTCATGCAGTTCGAGTGTTGTTACTGCAAGAATTTTTTTTTTTTTTTTTTTTTTTGCTAGAATGGCTTCATTATACAAGTACATAGCAACATGCAACCTCCAGTTAGAAGTTAAGATTTTGGGACTGTCTTTGACATTGCCTTTGTCCTGTCATCGCGGACATATTTAGAGTGTTATGTATGGCCCTCTGTGTATATAAGTAAACACAGTGTTACATATATACAAAGGACACCCAGTGGATAGGAGTTAATATTTAAATGATCAACTTCAGTTTCAAATTATTATTTTGTTTTAATCTGGCAACAATGTTCTAAATGCTAGTATCCCATTTTATGGAAAAGAAAGCAGAGTCGGCCAATTATTGCCATAGGAGGAAAAAAGGGAAATCAAAAGGTCTCATTTTTCAAAAACGATACTGTCCAGGAGCGTCCGGGTGGCTCAGTCTAGCTCAGTGTCCAGCTTCGGCTCAGGTCATGATCTCGTGGCCTGTGAGTTTGAGTACCATGTCAGGCTATGCGCTGACAGCTCAGAGCCTGGAGCCTGCCTCAGATTCTGTGTCTCCCTCTCCCTCTGACCCTTCCCTGTTTGTTCTCTCTCTCAAAAATGAATAAACATTTTTTTAAAAAGAATTAAAAATGATACTTCCTGATTTTAGCTTTCAGTTAGTTAAAATGCAGAGTTTGAGTGAACCTGGCTGTCATATTGCGTGCTCCGAAAGTGTTTTTAAAAATTATCAGGGGGGTGGTGTTTAAAATACTTCATAGAACTGTTTTTCGAAATTTCTGTCTGGAAACTTCCGTTCAGAGACAAATAATCAATATTGATTCATTCATTTTAATCTCTTTATTAAAACATGTCCCTTAAAGGATTTCATTTTAATGTTTATTTATTTATTTTGAGAGAGAGCGAGCACACATGCACATGAGCAGGGGAGGGGCAGAGAGAGAGGGAGAGAGAGACTCCCAAGCGGGGGTTCAAACTCACAAACCATGAGATCATGACCTGAACTGAAATCAAGAGTTTTTCTTTTTTCATCAAGAAAGAATCCAAAAGCGGATAGCTGTCTGCCTCCTCACTATCCACCCCTCCCTTTCCCCATTAACACAGATCCCTAATGTTCAGCCAGGATGAAGGCGACGTCTGTCGGTCTCGAGGTTCCACGAGCGTTAAGTGGCAGGGTGGAAGGCGAGGGACCAGCTTGCCTGAACACCAGAGGTCACGCTCTTTCCAGGCCTGGTCTCTCAGCTCATTGTCTATGAAGACAACACTATGAAAGGCCCGAAGAGACTGAGACTGGCCGGGTCTCCATTCTAGAAACATAACCTAACTTGTTTGTCACCCTACACGTGTTAATAAACTCTAGACTAAAAAGCAGCCACCTGTCTAATGGCCATGTAGGAAGAACAAACCATTCGGAACAGAACACCTGGAAATTTCTGGAAGAAGGAAATAGGAGCAAGCAGATCCAAAGCCTCTCCTTCCACACGGGGACACCAAGCCCACCCTCACTTCTTCGTTTCTGCTCATAGTCTTTTAACGAAGTCCTTCACTGCTGTCGCCTTAGGAAGGCAGAAGAGAATGAATATCTAGAAATAGATCTGAAGTCCCAGGAAGAACGAACCGGAGGCTGGGAAACCAGCGCCCCAAAGAGGTGCACAGTCCTCATTCTGTGGTTTGGCGTACCCCTGACATCCTCGTGTGTTCCCAAGAGTTTGGCATCTCCCAGCTGAGACGCTCCCTTGAGGAACTCAAGGCCGAACTTCTCAGACTGGTTTTCAAGGCTTTGCCCAACCTACCTACCACATCCGTCCCCAGGACTTCATTTTCGTCCATGCCCGTCTCCTCACCGTCAACCACACCGGTCACTGGATGCAGTCACTAGTCCGTCTAGACCTCCTAGGCCAGACCCCGCCCCGAGGTGTCCCCTGCTTTTCTGCTCATCCTCAGGCTGCCTGTCCTTCCAGCGGGGCCTCTGCCGCCTTCCAACGTGCACTGAGGGTTCCCTTCTCTGGACCCTGGGTGCTACCATCGGCTGCCAAAACAAAATACAGCAGACCGGGTGGTCTAAGCAACCCCAACCCATTTTCTCACAGTTCTGGAGGCTTTAAGTCCAGGTCGACGTGCTGGCCAGTCTGGGTGCTGGGAAAGTATGAGCTGTAAGATACTAAAAGGCAGAGAGGCTCGAGCCGAACTTACACAGAGTCCGCTATAAAGAGAAAGGGGACAAGGCGGGAATTGTGTCTGCTTTTGGAACCGGGGAAAGCCCAAATAAGGGGAATAAGAGAGCCATAGCATAGGGTTTGCAGAGAGGTTTTAGGATGAGGAAAAAATTATGCAAAAAAGGCAACAGTGTTGTTATAAAGCAAAATAGAAAACAACAAAAGGCAGTCCTTGGTGTTACTCTCTGAAGGTCACTGACACTTGACTGGAACACATAACTCAGAAATGACCTTTACTTTACTCCCTTGTCATACGAACAGTGGAAACCCTCACAGACATAGTAATGCAAAACATTAGTATCCACTAACTGAGCTGAAGAAAAACTCTCAAGTCAAGTATGTTTTTCAAGTGCGCTAATGACATGATTTCTAGAAGGACTATACCTTCCACATAGTCACACATACTGTACTGGATGATGGAGGAATCAGGAAAGTATTAAATCCCCCCCCCCCCCGCCCAAAAAAAAAATTACAGCTCAAATCTGTTCTGGACAACTTAGTTTCTTCCTGGAGGACATCAACAAAAGACTTTTAAAACTTTGTCATTAACAAGTATTTTGTTTTAAAAAATCTAAAATCACATCTCTCAAACAGACTCAGAACATTCTAGCTCCCCAGTGTGGACATGCTGCGCAGGATGAGAAGCGGGACTAAAACACTGACTTACACTGCCCTCTGCTGGTACACTGGCTGCATTGCAAGTTCCTCAGTTTACAAAGTTGCCAAAAGGCAGCCCGGTATTTTGAACCAGTAAATTCAAGCCTAATTACAAAAAACAGGTTGTGGAAAATATTACTAAGTGGCTTAAATACCATCTGCACCACATCAGGCACACATTCCTAATGAAAAGGGCACATGTGCGGGAGGAGGTGTTGCCAAATCACATCTGCTAACCTAATATAAAGCCTTTTTTTTTTAAACGAACTCTTTAAAATATGCATTAAATTCACAATAACGCCTTTAAATTGCCCCACTTTCCTACCACCCCTGTCATGCCAACCGACTTTTCAGAAAACAAAGTTAGTAAAAAAAATCAAATGTTGGCTTCACCACTGCGTTTCAGCCTCTGCTTGAATCAGCCCAGCAATAAATAACCGCGTGTTACTACAGTTTACAAAATTCATTTTCTAAGTATAGACTTTTTTTTTTCATTTAGAAGCTGCTAATTTGCCAGAATGTTGCTGGAAAACATGCCATTTGTTGAAACACACACACATCAGCCTCCATTAAAATGATTACAGCATCATTCAAAAGTCTAAAGCATTTATTAGGTGTCTCTAATCCACAGAGCATTTTACTAAGCCCTGTATAAATGAGTTAAGCCAAATCCTTGCCTCAGAGCTTTCTGCCTGAAATAGACGAGCTGACGCCTATGGACACAATGGTACCAAGAGCACAGGTGCGTGAACTTGAGTGAGTGCACCTACATTGTGACCTGAGGTACCAAATGGGAGAGTTCGGTGAGCTGGATGTCCGTAACCGGCGGGGTGAGAGGAAGACACGGGTATTTAAAATCGCACAGGAATGCCTCTGGAAGGAGGTAGGATTCCGGGGAGCTCGATGAAAAGGGAAGAAGGCTTGGGGACGTGGGAACAAGTCTGAGAGGTCTCCAGCACAGAGGATTTGGACAATGACATGAAGGAAGGAAATCTTAGAAATTCCGCGAGTCCCTGTGGCCACGGAGCAGCTTTCCTTAACTAAGTCCGGGGTACCGCGTGCTTCTACACTGGCACGGTGGGCTCCGGGCTCCCAGCCTGTCGTGGCCTCAGAAGCATCCGAAGAGTTCCAGATGCAGGTGTGAAGGCAACCCCAAGTCACTAGCTTGCCTTAGTCGGTGGCCTGCTTTATAGGCTGTATATATATACACACAATATATGTACACATATATACATAACATATGTACGTATATATACATAATATATACACATATATATACATCATATATATACATATATAATATATACATGATATATATATGTTATATATGTTGTGTATATATATATATATATATATTTTAAAGTAAGCTCTATGCCCAATGTGGAACTTGAACTTACGACCCTGAGATCAAGAGTCCCATGCTCTACCAACTGAGCCAGACAGGTGCCCCTACATGCCAACTCTGAGAGCTTACACCTTCCTTCATGCAGCCAGGCAAGGCCTTAATTTCTCCCACAATTCTCTGGCACGTGCATTTATTTTACTTAATAAACACCTCACCATAGCCCAAGCCTCTTTATAAAATATTAACCCATTAAATCCCCATAGCCATTTCATAATATAGGCCCTATTACTAAATTCTCTACGTTACATATGAGGAAACGGAGGCACACAGAAGTTAATGCTTTACCCAAATTCACACAGTTAGTAAGCAGCGGAGCCAGGAATTAACCTCAGGCATTCTTACTCTGAGTTCAGGCTCTTAACTACTATGCTGTGTCATATAATATAACATACGTTATAATCTCCAAGTGGAATACTGCCTAGTCAGGATAGAAGGAGTTTTGCTGAGGAAACAATCCCCAAGTCCCCAAGTCTTGCTCACATTACTTGACCACGGAGGGCTGTCAGTCACCATACGAGAGGGACAAAGGGACCCCAGAGAACCTCACACAGGCAATTATATTTCTCTTGCCCCGATGCACCACACATCACTTCCTACCCAAAACTCACTGGCTGGAACCAATCATACGGACCCAGCCACCTTGATTCAACCAATCATGTGACACGAGCCCAGCCAAGGGGCTGGGAAGTGTGTTCCTACCAGGTGCCCAGAAGGAGAAGGAAATGGAAATATTGAGCGAACCATCAGAAAAGACTACCGCGAAACAAGGGACAACTACAATGGTAATGTCACATTTCTGGTAACCAAAGACGGCATCACTGGCCCACTCACGTACGTCAAATCATTTGCCTACGTGCAGTAACGGCTTTGCCAATCCAGTAGCACCAGTTCATTCGTGCATTCCCGGATCCATTCCAAAAGCAGTTACCAAGCAGCAGCACCCAGTCTTGCTGGGAAAGCCCACATACATGCAGTGTGCAAACACTTGATACTAATGGTGAACAAACGTACGAGGATACTAACCGAATACAGACAACGCACACGTGGGAAAAGAATAGCGATCAAAAAATCATATGCAGTTTGAAGGAAATAAATCTTTATGTGGCTTTATAATGGAAACCCAGAACCAAAGACAAACATCTGAGCAGGGAGAGAGAGAGGCGAGGCTGGCTGGTAGCCTAGAGATAGAGACCATTTTTGAGAGAGAGGGCTGTTCAGAAATGGTATCCTACGGCTGGGCAAATGAAGAAACCAACATGAAGCCTGGTCCCATGAACTGGTCTCACCAGCTCCACGTTATGAAACACTGAATTAATATCAGCGTTGGGACTAAACTCCAACCGTCTAGATTTTCATTAAGGACTTACTGGGGAAATGCAACAACGCGATGCCTGAAAACGAAACTTTGACAGGACAATGGTCAATTCACCAAATATACTGGACACTCACATTTGTCACAGGAAAATAAATGTGCCCTCTGCTTACTTCTGAAAGTTGAATCTGAAATTTGTGTGTGTTTGTTTGTTTTTTATAATTTTTTTAACGTTTATTTATTTTTGAGACATAGAGACAGAGCGTGAGCAGGAGAAGGTCAGAGAGAGAGGGAGACACAGAATCCGAAGCAGGCTCCAGGCTCTGAGCTGTCAGCACAGAGCCCGACGCGGGGCTCGAACTCACAGACCGCGAGATCATGACCTGAGCCGACGTTGGCCACCCAACCGACTGAGCCACCCAGGCACCCCTGAATCTGAAATTTGAATTGACAAAACAAATACTGGAAAAGAACAAACACTGAAAGGTTCAGATTTTGAAAAAAAAAAACAATTTAGATTGGAGCACGGCTCAGTGTCTAGACTCTTCTTTTCTTTAGATCCCTGAGCTGCCTTATAAATTAAAGAATCTTAAAACTAAAAATCTAGTCCGGGCACATCTTGGAGAAGAACGTGAAACACAGAGAGATGGGTGTTTACTTGTTCAAGTCCGCGCAGCTCATTCAGAATCAAGAGGGCACTTGAGCCCAGCTCCTCTGATTACCAGCCCCGTGCTCTTTCCACTATGACACAAAGAGTAAAAATAAGTACCAGCCTTAAATGGTGGCACTAAACGTTAATAAATGAATGACACGGCTGTCTTCAAAAGTGCTGACAAACCCGGATTTTGCACATGTGCAGGAAGGGTGACTAATCCTATTTCTTCTATTTCAAACCCCTTTGTATCTGAAAACACAAATTTTCTATGTGTCAGTTGACAAATCACTTAAAAACCGAGGGTAAGGCCATGTTTTTCAAAAGCTAGGTCACTCATGTTAGCGGGTCACAATCAGTATTTTTTTTTCCCCTTTAAAATAAGACAGAATACATATTTACCTAGGCTCTACTTTTCATTACGGGCTAATTTTTCTTGTTACAGCCTGTGCCCGAGATTCATAGGCCATGAACAACTATTTTTTACTGCCATTTAAGTAAAACACTGGTTTTATGAGCGAACAAGTTAGGAAAGGGTTCAGGTAAATCTCACTCCCTGCGGGAGGTACGCGGGCTGTGGCCCCCTCTGGCTTCTCTCCTTAGTGGCATTCTCCAGGGAGATCAACAGAGCTTTGGGATTCTGAGCTGAGAATTCCATCCTGCAGAGATGGGAGCCAGGGGCCGAATGGGATACCACCTGGAACGGGCGTGGGCAGAGCGCTTTTGAGTGAAGACCAAGGCCAAGGCGAGCCCGTGAGTTACAACCCACCCTGAAGAGGTAGAGGCGGCAACAGAGATGAAGGTTCTAAGCTGGCAGCAGGACTTAAGAGTGGGGATGGCGGCTCTTTTTATTTTTTTTTCTTTGTTTGGTTTTTGGTCTTTTTAATCATGACATGGTATCTGCCGTGAAGAGTTGGGGACCTATGCAAACCAGAAGTTGTCCTAAGGGGGCAAAATTCAGGGTACACACGCAGACAGTTCTACTTCCGAACGTATTTTTTCTCCAGGTGGGTACCAGGTTCCCTGCCTAAAATATTTTCTTTTTACTGTGTGATACTCCAGCATTTAGAGAGATACCAAATGGAGGACGACAGGCAAGGTTCTTATGGAAGTATTTAAGAATCTCCAGGGAAGGGCTAGTACTTAAAAAAAATTTTTTTTAATAAATCTATAGTTTTCTGTTTGTTCTGCCTTTAATAATAGAAACCAAAGACGTAGGGGCGCCTGGGCAGCTCAGTCACTTAAGCGTCGGACTCTTGATTTCGGCTCAGGTCATGAGATCAAGGCCCAGGTCAGGCTCTGCACTGACAGCGCAAAGCCTGCTTGGGATTCTCTCTCTCCCTCTCTCTCTCTCTGTCGCTCTCCCCACCTCAAAAAAAATAAACTTAAAAAGAAAGTAAATTTCAACAATATCTTACCTGCTGGCGAGAAGCTTGGAGTTTCCAATCAACTCAGCCTTAAACTAGTTCCACGGGGTTGTCTTCCTTCTAATATTACTGCCCACATCCGGCCCGGTCTTCCCGGTTGCCTCTCCTTCCCATGCCAGGCAGCAGGCATTAGCAATCTCTCCCACTCCCCAGAATCTGACCTCGCTAACCCCTCTTCTCATTTTTAGCCGACAACCTTGCCTCCACCAACGACGAAGAGTAAGCTGCTCGCTGGCAACTTCCTCAGCTCTTTGCCTCACACTTGCAACGTTCTGGCGTCTACACCCCACCTTTCCCCCTCCCTGCCGTCCCCTCCCAGCTCCTCGGAGGCCTCGCTCACCCCATCAGCATCCTTCCCCATCGGCATTTAAACCCGCCTACCTGCTCATCTTTTGAGCAGAGGAAAGCCTTCCCTATCTCTCCTCTCCGCAGCCCCGATTCTGGAGAGCCCAGTGGACATGGCTGCCGCTCAGTCCTTCCCGCACCCACCGCGCCTTCGACCTCAGATTCCAAGTCCAACGAACCGGCCCTAGTGGAGGACACCAAATGACCTCATCTTAGCGGAGTGCAGCACACGGAGAGCCCCTCACGCCCTTCCCGAAACCCCATTTTCCCTCAGCTTCTGCGCACGTGCTCTCCTGCTCTCCTACTTCACCTCTCACCTCTGACACCCTCCTCGGCCTCCCTTGGGCCCTCTTCTTCCCGGTTTCCCAGCTGTTGGTTTTACCCTCCCGAGTGCACGGAGTCCCCCTTTGGGCAAGCTCATGGGCGCCTACGCTTCCACGTCCCCACCGATGTGATGCTGTTGCCAAAATCTACTCTTGGATTCTACCGGAAGGTCGCTCGTCCACCTGATCTCTCATCACCTTCGATTGCAGTCTGCCCCTGTTGTGTGCCCCCCATTTCAGTCAAGGCCGCCACCACCTACCTGGATGCCCAGGCTAGAGAGCAGGCGTCACTCAGGCTCACCCCCAACCCTTTGGCTCAGAACCATCAAGCCCTGCCCATTCTTCCTCCTGGCATGTCTTGAATCCAGTCACTTATGCCTGAGGGTCAAGAACGGTCTGCCGGGGTTTAAACCCTATTCCTGCCATTTCCAGTTATGTGACTGGGCAGGTTTCCGGTCCTCGGCTTCCTCATTTGTCCAATGGAATAAAATATCTTATATGTTCATAGGACACACCTCCGAAGATAAGGCGGAGGGTTAACTGAGTTACTATACAGGAGGCACCCGGAGCAGTGGCCGCACAGTAAACACGATGTAGGGCCGACGATACCCTGGAGGTCATTGTGCTCAATGTCCGTCACCACCCCAGCTCGGGCTCTCATCGACCTGTTACCTACGCACTCGAACCCCCTTCTGACTGGCTTCTCTGCCTCCAGTCTGCCTCCCTCCCACCCGGCCTCCACAGGGCAGCCAAAGCGATCTGGCTGAACTACAACCCTAACTGTGGCACGACCCTGCTCACAGCTGTCTCCCCTCCCTTCTTCTTAGCAAGGCTCCCAGGTTCCTGCCCTCCCTCCTCTCCCACTCTCCTGCCCCTGACCTTACACTCCAGCTGTAAGGAGGTCCTTCAATGCCTCCGGGGTGCTATGCTCGCTCCGCAGTAGGTCAGTGCTCAGGCTGTCCCTGTGCTGGAAGACTCCACTCTCCTCCTCACTCGTGCTTCCTCCTCAAAGGTCCTTTTCTCCAGCGAGCTTTCCCTGACTTTCCAAGCCTGGGTTAAATGCCCCCAGCAGGCCCCAGAGAATACTGTGCCTTAAAATCCCTCAGCAGCTGCGATTGCCTCTTTAACTATCTTTAGTGTCAGGTAAACATTAGTCCCCCGAGTGCGGGTCCAGATTTGTCTCTTTCATTTTTCTATATTCAGCACCTAGCTGCGTGCCCGGCTTGTGAAAGTGCTCAGGAATTACTGACGGACATTAAGAAATACATCCTACGAACCATAACCTCTCTGACAGAATGTAAATTCCTTTCGTAACAGAACAGCGCTCACTTCCGGGATCTAGCAGATCCTGCCCATACCTAGATTCTAGTTCCTCTGAACACGGGAATGCTTTGCAACGTGTCCCACTGGGGATAAGGGAAGGCTGGGATTCACGGTTCAGCGTTTGATGCTGACAGACGTTTAAAAATGATGACGATAATGGCAACAGCTGACACTTACTGCGCGTTCACGACGCACCGGGCGCCGTGCTAAGAATACCACACTGTACTTCATCTAGTCGTCAGGAAACTCTGAGGACAGCACTTACTACTCCCAGGACATGTGGACGGTCCACAAAGGAGAGCCCCCTAATCATGCCCAGGTTCCTCTTCTGAAATCGTGCCCCAAACAGAGCTAAATGTTCTTAACTAAATGCCCTGTCTCTCTGTCTCTGTCTCTGTCTCTGTCTCTGTCTCTCTCTCTCTGGGCCTTGGTAAGGAGCCATGACCTACTCTAACTTTTCCCAGTAAGCAACAGGGCAAAGTTCAGACCAGAACTGAGGGCTGCCAGCCCCACTTTGCCCTGACTTGCTTCTTGGTGACATGTTGGCCAATATGACTTTAGAGTAATGTGGGGACTATTTGCATTAATAGAACTGAAACCCTCCTCTTCTATTCAAAGAGTATAGTATACTTTGTCCAAACGTCCAATATATTGTCTCTTATCCTACAGTCAGTCAACACCTCTCCACCCAAAAGTTCAATGCTAAAAGGTTTGGGACTTAAAACAACAAAAACTTGTATTCGGACTGACTGAAAAAACAAATTCTATGTAATTTTCGCTGTCTATTCACAATTTCCAGCAAGACTAAAAAGCATTTTTTTTTACAGTTAATAAATTCTAGTTTAGAAAGGTTAAATTTTCTAAGCTTTGGAACCGCACCAAAGCTCAGAAAGGAAGAGGGAGTATTCGTGCGAGATGGGACAGCTTTTTCACATAGTTTTAAAAGCTACCCCGTGACAAAAACAGAACTGACGAACAAGAAAAGGGTCTTCACTTTCCTACAAAGAGTTTGGCTTTTTAGTCTCCAAGATTTGGGTGCTTAGAACTCGACTTGGCCGGCCTCAGTATTGGAAGCAGCCAAGAGAAGTTTCTGTGCTCGCTGAAGGAGGAGAAGCACACTAAACATCCCGTTCTTCTTAATAGTTCTGATGATATATATCCAAGCACTTAAAGTCAAATTTTTGAAAGCTCTTTGCTTTCTTCTGTTAATTAGTCTGAAATCCAATCCTGGAAGAAGAGAAATGGACAGTCTGTCCCCTACTCCCAATTTCCTAAAAGGGAGAAAGACAAGTTCTAAAGAGAAGAGGAGGAGAGAGATCCATCAGCGTTAGTAAATGAGAGTAATTCTCCTGTTCATAAATCAAGTTCGAAATAAACTAGAAGCCAGGACTTCTAAAACAACGCATGAGAGCACTTCTATAAACCACCATCGCCGCATAAACTCTGGGTTTCAGATTAGCATCTTTGGGCTTGCCCAAAACCTCTGTAAAGTAAACCCTGCAAAGCCACATGGAACACGTTTTCTTTCTGAAACTCCTGATTGTTCGGGTAGAACTCACGTACGTGTAACTAACGAGGTATATTTCTTACTGAATGAGGAAGTTCCCCGCTTATGAACGGGAATGGGTACGTTTGGAGGCATGGCAGTTAGGTCGCGGCACCCACAAGTGCAGGATGGCTCTGCAAGCTTACTTTCATTTACCGCCCCGTATTTCAGAGACAGCGTGTTAGGTTCTAGAGGCAGCACGGCTATTTTCCTAGAAAAGAGCTCAATTTAGCTTCACTCGCCACCGAGGTGCCTTTATTCTCTGACCTCTCTGGTCACGACCTAAAGGAGCAGGAGAATGGAAAAGAAAACAGCATCACAAGATTGTTACCAACATATGCTGCTTTTCGAATCTCCTGCCAATATTCTGAAAAGCAGAGGTCTGCCTGGAAACGAAGAATCATGAGACTAACTAGGCCGAGTTTGTGGGAAGTGATCCTAGCTCCATCACGAAGCAGGTGTGGGGCGTTCGTGTGGAAGCACTGTGATCTGTGCTGGGTTAAGAGCCAGGACGAATGGGCGCAGTCGGTTAGGCGTCTGACTTCGGCTCAGGCCGTGATCTCACAGTTCACGAGTTTGAGCCCCGCATCACGCAGACTCTGTGCTGACAGCTCAGAGCCTGGAGCCTGCTTTGGATTCTGTGCCTCCCTCTCTCTCTGCCCCACCCCTGCTTGTGCTCTGTCTCTCAAAAATGAATAAATATTAAAAAATTAAAGTGTAAGGCCACTTAAAGTGTGTGCCTGGTATATTTGGCAATCTGCAGAAAACCAAACACATATTTAATTAATGAGCTGAAATATCATTTTTTTTAAGCTGGAAGGGAAACAATAGACTAAGAACGTTTTGTTTTGAACACAGGAGACCTCAAGGGACAAAATCCTAATTTTCTACATGTTGTCTCATGAACCACAGGGGGATAAATGGCACCTCATCAGATATGTCTCGGGGTGACAGATACGACTGGGGTGGGCAGTGGCGCCGCTGTGGGTGGGAAGCCCCACCCCCCTCCCGGCAGGTGCCCCCTCCCACCCTCCTGCCTGTGCAGCAACCCTGGGAAGACAACAGGGAGGCAGGCAGCTCAAGGCACAGCTTAGTATGGGGTCAGTTATGAAAATGCAGCGCGAGGTAAGAGATGGGACGGTGGGGAATGCTGGAGGCCTGGGAGCTTGTACAGACTGGGTCCAAACCCAATCCAGCCCGGATCCTCGCTGCACCCCATCCACGAGGGAGGCTCTCTCTCTCTTGGGCTCTCAACTACAAAACCGGAGATAAGAGTATCTACCTCATAGGACTGTTTTGAGAAATAAATATCACATTGCAAACAAAATGGCTGGTGGCAGCGCCTAGCTCGTGGCAGGCTCGGCGAATCTAAACGTTCCCATTATTATCGTTTATCTCCTTCTGGCTCGAATAATGCCCACAGGCCATCTCTAGATTATCTGTTAACACCATAAATTTGGCACACTAAGTGATGGATATCCAGGCACAATTAAAAAAAAAAAAGATACAACACAATCACACAATACGCATATCATGATGGACACTTGTGACATATTATTGGTTTTAAAAAGGTTCTTTAAAAAAAAAAAGTTCTAGGGGCGCCGACTGGGTGGCTCATTCGGTTAAGCGTCTGACTTTGGCTCAGGTCATGATCTCACAGCTCGTGAATTCAAATCCTGCGTCGGGCTCTGTGCTGACAGCTCAGAGCCCGGAGCCTGCTTCAGATTCTGTCTCCCTCTCTCTCTGACCTTCCCCTGCTCTCACTCTGTCCCTCTCTCAAAAATAAATAAACATTAAAAAAAAATTTTTTTTAAGTTCTAAGTGTGCCTGGGTAGCTCAGTTGGTAAGCGTCCAACTTGGGCTCAGGGCATGATCTCACAGTCTGTGAGTTCGAGCCCTGCATCAGGCTGTGTGCAGACAGCTCGGAGCCTGGAGCCTGTTTCAGATTATGTGTCTCCCCCTCTCTCTCTGCCCCTTCCCTGCTTGTGCTCTGTCTCTCTCTCTCTCTCTCTCTCTCTCTCTCAAAAATAAATAAACATTGAAAATATATACAATATTTTTTTTAAAAAGAGAGAGAAAAAAAGTCCTAGGGGCACCTGGATGGCTCAATTGGTTGGGCGTCCAACTTCAGCTCAGGTCATGATCTCACAGTCTGTGAGTTCAAGCCCCACGTAAAGTTCTATGCTGACAGCTGGGAACCTGGAGCCTGCTTCGGATTCTGTATCTCCATCTCTCTCTGCCCCTCCCCTACTGCTCTCTGAAGAATAAACAGTAGATTAAAAAAAAAATTTTTAAGTTCCAAAAAAGGTAATATTTTTAGCACAGAAAAGAATATAGATGCCACACCTATGGGTGGAAAAAAGTCTAGAAGGGCAAATGCCAATTTGTGAGCGTGGTCACAAACTGGACCCTGAGTGGTCCAATTATTAATGATTTTAACTTTTTTTTTCCTTTGGCTTATCTGTTTTCTAACCTTTCTACAGTGAACAAACATACATTACATATTTCTAGAAAAGACAGGGGAGAACAACATGTTCACGCAAGCCCGGGGCACAGCGCTGAAACGGGGGGACTAGCCCAGAGCTAACAATACGCTGCAAGAAGCACGTGATGACAGCGCACAGAGGTCAGGTGTGGCTGGGGCCTCTCCTGGAAGGAAGAAAGCACACTTGATTTTGAGCCCGAGCCCAGCTGCCTCCCCGTCATGGCCCTTTGTGGGTCATTTATTGTGGGCTCCGTTTATGACTGACTGATGGATGGAACGGGCTCTGACCCACAGGAACACTGACAGGGATGACCCTCCCTTCTCTTTGCAACACTGTGGCTTGGCTTCCAGCTGGTCCCCTCCGAGCCTTCCTCCCGCCTCCCCGGCAGCCCCTTCTCTGTCTCCTTTCCGGGTTCAGTCAGTCTCTTAGCCTCTTATCATCCCAGTACCTAGGATTCGACCCCTGACCTCTTCTCCTTTCTATTTATTCTCACCTCCGAGGAGGTAGCGTTCACTCCACGACTTCGGTCCCACCGATACCCCCAACTATTCCTGAATGCCTTTCTTTACTTCCGACCTTTTCCCCGAAATCCAGGCCGGAGTATCAAGAACCGCCCACTGGAGGGAATCATTTCGAGATCCCGTAGACATCGCTAACTTAGTGTGGCCCAAACCGAGGTCATCGTCTGTCTCCAGCCCCCGACCTGTTCCTCTCGGTCACCCTTACCATGGTTAACAGCAACCAAATCCTTCTAGTGGCTCAGGTCGAAAACTTTGGAACCACCCTTGACTTCTTTCCTTGCCTCATGCCCTAAACCCAAACCTGTTGACCCAACCTCTAAAATATACCCAGAATGGGGCGCCTGGGTGGCTCAGTCGGTTGGGCAGCCGACTTCGGCTCAGGTCATGATCTCACAGTCTGTGAGTTCCAGCCCCGTGTCGGGCTCTGTGCTGATGGTTCAGAGCCTGGAGCCTGCTTCGGATTCTGCATCTCCCTCTCTCTCTGCCCTTCCCTTGCTCACACTCTGTCTCTGTGTCTCGCAAAAATAAAAATTAAAAAAAATAAAAAATAAAAATGTTAAAAAAATAATAAAATAAAATAAAATATACCCAGAACCCTGCTACTTCACCCCCTTTTCAGGGCTACCATCGCGAGCCAGAACCATCACCTCATTTCTGGGTTATTGCAACAGCCCCCTAATCAGTCTCCTGCATCCACCCTCACCCCCTCCAGTCTATTCCAAACATGATAGTTGGAGTGATGCCATTGAACTGCCCACCCGTCATGTCGTTCTTCCACTCCAACCGGCAAATGGCTCTCCATCTCCCGTAGATAAAATCCCAGAATCCTTGCACTGGCCTACATGGGGACATCCCCACCTCATCTCTCTCTCTCCTCTTCACTCCCTCCAGCCTCACTGGCTCCCTGCAGCTCTCCCTCCCCACCTTTTTATTTCCTTCAGGCCGTTACTCAAGTGTCTTCTCACCAAGGTGATTCGGCCATGCTGTTTAAGTATGGTGACACAGCTCCCTCTGCCCCCGCACATTCCCGGCCCCCCTTCCCCATCTTACTCTTCTCCACTGCCTAACAGAACTTGTATTTCACCCACTTCATCTATTTATGGTCTGTCTCTCCGCAGCTACTACAGAAGTTCCACAAAAGTGGGAATTTTTTTTATTGTTTTGCTCTGAACTGTATCCCCGGTACCTAAACCAGGGCCTGGCACGTAATAGGCACTGAATAAATATTTGTTAAATAAATACATAGGATTAAGTGGTTTCTGTCCTTACCTCTGTCGGGGTTCTAGGGGAAACACGTAAAATAAGGAATGTAAAAGTAACTACTAAATAATTTGACACTTGGATAACTAGGAGTGGTATTATTGTCATCATTCTTGTATCGAAGACGTACCCCAGTCCTGTCAGAAATGGCCTGAATGAGTCTGCTTGAACTAGGATTCCCCACCTCCCTTTTACTTATCCATTTCAAGGAGAGTTTAGCAACTGAGAATTCCCACAACGCTAAGACTCAGGAAGGGATCGGGTTCAGGGATCCATTAATGTCTAACCCTGCAAAGGATGATCTTAATCGCAAATTGGGATTTTTGTCTTCCCTTGGAGACAAATAAGAGGACAGGGAAAGGGGGATTAAAACATTAAGTGTGACCACTTAAGAATGTGGAGCGTGCCCAACCCCCCTTCATGGTGTCAGAAATACCGCTGAGCCTCCACGTGGCTCAGGGGAACAGGACTCTGGCCTTGACTTTGGTTTGACCCTGAGGATACAATCGAGTCTCATCCGGGGTGGGTTTCTGTGTAAATTCTCAATGGACAAAAGCTTGGGGTCAGCTCAAGCTTTCTCCATCTGGAAACCAAGAGTATACAAAATACTCTATGAACTCTAGGAGATACAGAAAACAGCATGTCTCATTACAACATACCCATCATTACTCTTGGAGGCATCAAGCAGAAATGAGACAGAGTTAGAACTCTCTTCTGAATGCCAATGTTTCACAGCCAGTAGAGAACTCAGCTTGAAGACAAATCTGCTAACCTCTCCTCCATCTTGGCTAGAATGATCGTTTAAAACTCCTCTCCGTGAGTGCCGAAGAAACCACCGCCCTTTAGAGGCCAATAATAGTACCTTCTACTTGCAAAACTAACATTTAGTTACTGCAGCTAAGCTGCAAAGCATTGTAAATCCTGGCGAGGAAGGCAATTAATCTAATTGAGCCGAACGCGTAAGGGTTTCCGAGTGGGTAAAATTGCGCGCTGGGACACCTGAGCCCAGCAATACGCCTGCGAGGGTTAGGGCAGAGGTGAAGTGAGGCAGTCCCATCACACTCCACCTTGGCGGTTTAGAAGAGGGTTTCCATCATCTTCCCTCAGGCCCCTTTTAGAAAGAAGTGCCTTGTAAAATTACATCCTCTTAAAGAGCCCTACCATCAAAGTTGGAAAACACTGACCGATTTAAGACTTCATCAGCGTAACTAAGATTTGACATGTCAAGCCTGCCGTGCTCCCTCCTATCATTACACTGAGACTGCATTACCCAGCAAGGAGGAAGCGAGCCGACCAAAAGAGAATTAAACAAGCTTCTAAAGAAAACGCTTTTTTTTTTTAAATTTTTTTAACGTTTTTATTTCTTATTGAGAGACAGAGACAGAGCATGAGCCTGGGAGGGGCCAAGAGAGGAATCTCTCTTTTTTTTTTTCACAAAATCTTTTTTTTTCTTTTTTTTTAATTTTTAAACGTTTTTTTTTTTAATTTTTTTTTAACGTTTATTTATTTTTGAGAGACAGAGTGTGAGCAAGGGAAGGGCAGAGAGAGAGAGGCAGACGCAGAATCTGAAGCAGGCTCCAGGCTCTGAGCCATCAGCACAGAGCCCGACACGGGGCTTGAACTCACAGACTGTGAGATCATGACCTGAGCTGAAGTCGGCCGCTTAACCGACTGAGCCACCCAGGCGCCCCTAACATTTTTTAGAAAGAGCTTTCATTCCTCGCTTTATGTAAGTGACTAATTAGTTGAGAATACTGCATCTTATCCCCATCAACCTTGGCTTTTTTTTTCTTCTTCATTAAGAACAAAACAAAAAACCAAAATTATTTTGCATCTGGACGCTCTTCCAGGTACGACAATGCATTTCCCAAGAAGAACTGGCTACGATGGGAAAAACCGTCTTCGGGGCACACAGGCAAGCCCGTGATCCATCCTGCTCGGACCCAATCCAAGCCCACGTGGAGGTTTTCAGCAGATTCAGGGCACCTGGGTGGCTCAGTTGGTTAAGCGTCCGACTTCGGCTTGGGTCATGAGCTCGCGGTCTGTGAGTTCGAGCCCCGCGTCGGGTTCTGTGCTGACAGCTTGAAGCCCGGAGCCTGCTTCGGATTCTGTGTCTCCCTCTCTCTCTGCCCCTCCCATGCTCATGCTGTGTCTCTCTCTGTCTCTCAATAATAAATAGACATTAAAAAAAAAAAAAAAAAAGAAGAATCTTCACCGTGGACAGTGTCTTGGAGTTTACTTCAGTGTCTGAAATTATTTATTTTAGTGAAACTCGAGACATGAATAAATCCATATCAGACCACGGGATCACAAACACAGAAATGCTCTCATATTGCTGACATGACAGGTTTCTCTTTCAAAGGGCAATAAATTTTTTTTTTTTTTTTTTTTGCACTTGCCTTTGACTCCACACTGGGTTTGATGTTTTCACCATGCACGAGTCAGGAAATGCGGACTTAATGTTCCAGCAGCCACTCCCTCCAACGGCCCCTCACAGACACCTGCGCCTGGTGAGGTGTGCCTCAATGCGCCCAGGGCAGCGTGCCATCATTTCAATAAATAGATCCCAAGTATTAGGAGACGACACCAGTTTCTCGGGAAGAACGAAATCTCACGCATGTTAATCCCTCCTGATACAGCCAGGCCTTCTGCCAAGCAGAAGGGACGGAGGATCACCTTAGAACAGAAACATTCCAGGCCTTTCTGGCTAGGGGGATCAAGTCCAGTACCTTTATTTCATTTCCCACGTGGTCATTTTCCCTCCACTGTCGAGGAGAATCAGGGAGTAAAAACCGTGTTAGTACAGGACCACGCTGGAGAATTTTAAACACACCAGTGAGGCCAATCACTGCTGGTTTTCATACCAGGCATACCTCTGAGAGGCACCACATAAATACGCCTTTCAGCTCGGAGCACCGTACATACCACGATGAAACACTGCACTCTATGTGAGCAAGAGACACGGACTCATCCCTCTCTTAGGAGACACGGGTTCACGTGTCTGTGCTTCCATTGTCCACACAGGCCCAGTGGGCTAGCACAGACTGGGACTGGAAAAATCTGAGGGTTATAGGGGGTTCCCGGGTTAGCAAAGCTATTTAAGTTATACCTCAGTCGCTTTGTCTCAGGAAAAGAAGACTACGAACGGATAGCTGTGGCAGAAGCATCTGAACTTCAGCAGTTGCCAATGACTGAAGCTCCAAACATCAGCTTAATCGGTCCCCCACATCTCCCAGTCTGACAGGTGTGCTTTTTCATTTGTCCCTCCAATACCGACCACACCACAAACCTCCCTCCCAGGAGCGTAAGTTTCCAGCTCTTATTGAGTGAAGTCTCTTGAGGCGTTTCTCCTCACGCGCTGAGTTCTGCAACCAGACTCTTGAAGCGCTTCTCTATATTTGAAAAGCCACATACATGCTACGCAGAGGTTAGACCGTGGCGGAGGCTGAGCCAAGTCACCTGCGGAGAATGCAACCAAGAATAGCGGTCATCTCTGTGCCAGATGGCCCCGAGGTAAAAGAAAAAAGCTGTGGCGGGCAGAAAGTGTTCTTGCTACCCGGCGTCACGGCGCTTCTCACTCCAGATTGATGAAAAACCTCAAGTGGGGAGGTGTTTCCTAGCGTGTAGCATGAAGCGGCCAGGATTACAGGGATCCGACGCTCAACTAGCTGCTCAATCCAAAAATTACAGCGTACGAGTGGATGCCAGAGACCACCGGGGCAGACCAGCAGGAACAAGATGAAATACAAGAGTAAGTAAAACCCTCGCAGCCCGAGGAGGAGAAATAACAGACAAGGAATGCCCTCAGGAGTTACAGCATCATCAGAGCAAAAGATCACGCTTCGCGGTGGTTCAAGGGAGAGAAGACGAAGTCACCCTTACCGGCACAGGACACGCGGCTCTAAGGCTGCTGTCAGAAGATGTATACAAAGCTCCACTCTCCAGATCCTAAAACAGAACTAAAACAAGTTCATAGGGATGATTTATTAAATGAGCAGTGGCCTGCAAATTAAAACAGAGACACGGAGGATCAAAGGCTTTTATGCCGTTATCATACGCAAGCCCATCTCACTTCACCGAGCTGGAAAAACACCTGCTCTATAGCAGTTAGACGATGCCCTCCCCGGGCTGCAGGGGTTCCCTTGGGTGGGAGGCGAGGACTCCTTTCTTCGGGGACAGGCTTTCTCAGAAGCCAGAAGGACAGTTCCCCCAAGACCACATCTCAATTCCCCAACCGGTTCTCTACGCCATCTTTATGGTGCCCATTTACGAAGCCAACAAATATTTACTCAGCGCTTCTCCTGTGCCAGGTACTGTGTTCTCAGCATTGCTTTTTCCTAGTGGACACAGTCGTACCGGGCCCAATTCATTTCTCGGTTGAGTTAACTTTCCAACCTCTCTTCATGTTTACTTTTCCAGTGATGCCAAATACATTCAGTTTGCAAGGTCGCCAGCATCCTACTTTCAAACTAGGAGCCTCCCCATGAGGCTCCTTTTATTACATTTTGGTGGCAAGAGAGCCCACGCCCTGGGTTTCCGAGCTCATCTCTCTCTAGATAATCAAACCGGCCTGCCCTCTTTCCTACCAATTCTCTCTGTCCCTCTAACATTCGTCTACTCGGTGTCTCATTGGTCTGATCATCCCATGAGATGCCTTGATCGGGAATGCCGAATCCCTTTCCTTATTCAGGCAAATCTTGAAATCCGACACTTCCTACATGATTCATTTGATAATAAACTAAGCATCCTCTAGATATATGAATTGCTCTCCATGAAAGAGTGTCTCCGATACGAGTAGTGAATACTTTATAAAGCACTTCCAACGATGCCCTGTCAATCAATCCCCAACAACACTGTTGAAATAGATATCACCTAACTCGCTTCACACACAAGGAAACCAAGGTGTGTACAAATTAACCAACATGTCCTAGAGAATACAGCAAGCGAGTCGCTGAACCAGGACCCAAACCCTGGCGATCGGCCGCTAAATCAGAACCTTTCCCATTCAGTATTCAGTGTCTGTCTGCCAAACCGGCCAGGAAGCAGCCATGCGAAACAGGTAGGATGGAGAGTGCTTCCCTTGCCTCCTCTGCGGATGGCCACACTGGGCGAAAAAGTGAAGAGGGCATGGGCTAAGCCAAAAGAGACAGGAATTTGAGGCCTGGGAACTGAAAGAGCTTAAGTGAATTCGTGAGTAGGATCCAACTAGATGTCATCGAGCAAGAACCTCGGATGAAGCTGAATCACAAAGCAGAGCAGGCACTTTTTAAGGAACCCTTGCACACCCCACACGTTAATTAGGAAAAAGGCAAACATCCATTTGGCTCCTGAAGAGTTAGAATTTAAAAAAGCACGATCAAGAGGAAAAACACAAGCAACGCCAAAGACCTATCATTAGAAAGCTTAAGAAAAAACTCCGAGAGCACGGATCCCAGGATTCTCAAAGAAGGTGGAGTTCCATTACCAAGCTGAGAAAGGGATGTACTTTTGCTCCAGCATCCTGAAAGCTGAGCATGCCCGGCCAGAGCTGGCAGATGGCTGCGTGAGCTCACACCCGCACCCACGAGCCTGGCCGGGCACAGTCTTTCGGATACACTCCAGATCTCCCGTTTGTTCTTATGAAGGGGGCAGCACGAAACACAATTGGAAATACATTTTTTTTTTAAGTAGAGTAGGGGAATGCTTGAGATCTATCTGACAAGACGTACAGCCCCCGTCATGCTGCTGCAGCTTCCCAGAGGCCCTCTCGGGACAGGCAACTACACCTGGCGGTAGGGAAAGGGGAACTGTCGGGAAAGTAGGGAACCGAGAGTCCGTCTCAGCCTGCTTCGTGTTTGGCAATGATCCAGGTATCGTAACAGTCACAGATAAAGGAATATTCTCTTACTCTTCTATTTAGCTAAGTAATGCGAATTCAATAAAATTCAGTAATACTTTCTTGCAAATCTGCTATAAGCCAGCCTGCACCCTTGGCAACTCCGATTACAGGCAAAGAAGTTAACACACAAAAAATACTCATTTGCTTCCATGTTTACTCTCTACTCCTGGAGATCTTTCCCCTTTGTGTTTTGTTTGGTTTGTTAGGATTTTCTTTGGTTTTATTATTTTTTTTCATTGATTCGTTTGTCCGTTCATTCATTTATTCATTCGGCTTTTTACTGAAGTAGCAGGTGTACAGATTATCCTTACATGGAATACGGGCTTTGTGATTAAATGTGAAACTAGGCCTCTATAAAATATTATTCCTTCCTTCCATATGACAGCTGTAGATACGTCTTTGACTAAGTCACAGCACTTCTTTGAGGAGGCTCCTTATTAGTAGAAGAGGGATAAAAGGATCAACCCTATCCATCTTAAGGTGGTTTTCTGGAAGCCAAATCGAATGATGACTCTGAAAGGGCTTTGTAAATATTTTCAGCACGGATACCTGTGGATCGGAAAACCTAACAGCAAAACCTGTATTTACCTTCCAGAGACTTCTTCGGGCTGTTTCTGTGCATGTTACGTGCACGTGCATGCGTGTTATCGGGAAGAATAGTGGTAGTGGCTTTGTGCCCTCTACGTAGTATTATCATTACCAAGTACCACTGTATTCTGCAAGAATCCAAACTCAAGGTAGGGGGCGCCTGGGTGGCTCAGTCAGTTAAGCGGCTGACTTTGGCTGAGGTCATGGTCCTGAGGTTTATTTGCTCAAGCCCCCGGAGCCGCCCGCACTGGGCTCTCTGCTGTCCTTGCAGAGCCCGCTTCAGATCCTCTGTTTCCCCCCCACACACACACACACACTCTCTGCCTCTCCCCCCCCTTGTGCTTTCTCGCTCTCTCTCAAAAATAAGCAAATGTTAAAAACAAATTCAAGGTAGAAGCAAGCTGGGTAGCGCTGCCTATCTGCCCCTGAATCATACGGAAATTGTGGCGCTATAGCAACGCCTAGTTCTCGATCGTTCTGAGTCTAGAGCTCTTTCTTTCACTTTGCTCTTGTTCAAAGGCTGGACCGACTGCTGGACGAGATACTTAACATGTCCCAGACCTACGGTTTTGCGATCATGAGGAATCATCACCTCCACCCAGCTGGTGGCAGAAGAGTGGCTGGCCAAGAGTATTGAAAACAAGTACCACCAGGAAAGAACTTTCTGAAAGCAACCTTAGCGGCCTCCAAGTGGGCGACCGAAAGGAGCCAAAAGCTAGTGACGGAGAAGTCAATGACACAACAATCACGGGTGGTTTTATTAATTTCATCCAATGAAGCAAAACTTGGACCAAAAAACTCATTATTCAAACCAGATGCTGTTTTTGTAATATTCGTTTCAATGATGAACGGTTTCAATTTTATTCTGAATATGTCATATAAAGCAGGCAGGTCATTGCATTAATAAAGGCGCACTTGAAATTTGTCAAGTTGGTCTGAAAAAGAACCCAAAGTCAAAAACCCGTTTTCAAAAGTTCATTGCCAAGAGCATTTTCTTCTTTTTTAATCATGTGACAAAAGAAATGCAATGGTGGGTTTAAGCAAGACCAATTAGGCGCTGCAATGAAATTCCCCTTCACTGATAATGAGCCCCAAATCTTGATTACTGCCAGCTCGAATGATCTGGTCATAAGGCGTACGGAGTACTGTGTTCACCTATCTCCAACAAGAACAAAGGACGGGCCCCTCAAGGTGAGCAGCCAGGTAAGATGGGGAAGCGGAGAAAGGAGGAGAGAAGGCCAACCACGCAGACCTCAAGTGCTGAAGAGAGAGCAGAACGTTCATAAAACTGTTTTCCAAGCACAAAAGTTACTTTTTAGAAAAATTCTGACAGTGATCTTCCTCCTCGAAAAAGATGATTCTTTCTCTTGTGCCAAGAATGACAAGGAACAGATCTCATCTCCAGGAAACAAGTGAGCATCCGTAGCCAGGTGGATCCCGGGAGAAGGTGAGAGCAGACTGTGGGAAAAAAAAAGACTTTGGCCTTGGGATCTAATCCCAAAGGGCAAGGGGAACGACTCTCCAGCGCGGGGCTGTTCGGAGGTGACGGAGCTTGCTGGACGGTTTCTGGGTTTCCAGAGTCCAACCCAGCGAAAATGCAGGTGGGTAGGAAGTCCTAGACAAGAGGCGTGGGTTGGAGAACCGGCTTTGCCATGAGTTAGTCCCACGAGAGTTCACTCTGTCTCCTTGGTGGTCCTGAGTCCGCTCGTTTGTGAAAGGAAGGTGTTGATCTTCTTCTTCTTCCTGTCTAACGTGTTCTAGCTCGGTCCCCATAAACCAACAGAAGCGGGCCCTCGGTGGTCAGGCTGCATTGTTTGTTCGGTGGCATTTTCACGGGGTTGAGAGGACGGGGAGGCCCCGAAGAGCACTTACTAAGGACGGCCATTGTGGAGCGACCGCTGCATTCTGGCACAGGGACGGACAGACCCGTGCTCCCTTGGTGATTCGACAGCAGACAGGTGCGAAAGAAAACCTACATTCACATTGGAGTCATCAATCCTATTTAGCGAAACCCACTCTGGGCCGGACCCCATGTTGAGCACCAGCGCTTACTTGCCTCTTGTAATGCTCACAAGCCAGGAAGTGTTGATAAACTCATTCTACTGAAAACGCGGCCAAAGCAGGTGACGTAACTTGCTGGGTCATGAGGTGAGTGGCAATCCTGGGTTCAGGCGTGTTTTTCTGGCCCCTTGAAGACACTGTGCTTTCTCCTGCCCTACCAGCCCTCAACGTTTGGCAAAAGAAAGAACTCCTCATTCAACTGATTTATGAGAGCTGCACCAAAAGTTCTGCCTAGTGAACTGTTATGTAAGCAGTAGACAGATTTGGGGCGCCTGGGTGGCTCGGTGGGTGAAGCGTCCGACTCTTGATGTAGGCTCAGGTCATGATCTCAGTTTCATGAGTTCAAGCCCCATACAGGGCTCTGCACTGACCGTGCAGAGCCTGCTTGGGATTCTCTCTCTCTCTCTCTCTCTCTCTGCCCCTATCCAGTTCGTGCTCTGTCTCTCTCAAAAATAAATAAATAAATGAATGAATGAATAAATAAATAAATAAATAAACTAAAAAAAAAATTACTAAAAAAAAAAGAAAAAGAAAGAGAGAAAGAGAGTCCAAACAAAGGTGAGCAAGCTTCTAAACTCTGGGTGTAAAGATGAGCCTTTTCAGCTACTTAGCTAAGGAGAGAAGTTTCTTGCAAAATTTTACTTTTTCCTTCTAAAAACTCTAGGCTTCACGGATCCTAGCTGTTTCATTTATTCCTCTTCTTTTCTGTTTCAAGCAAAAGCTCGGGTCCCCACAAGCGGAAGAGAGGGCAATGGAGATCTTAACCAGCAGCAGTGGCTTTGCACAGCAACAGTCACCAAAGTGAAGAGTCCGTGGACAAGACCGCTGAGAACTTCGTTCTCCCAGCGGGCAGCCTTCTTGTGGCTGGCCGGGCTCCACACATGCTTTCACCTTCTGGCAACCACCTGCCACCTTTACCTTCTGGAAACACGGGCGCGCGGCCAGGCCGGAGATTTCTGCTCTCTGACTGAACACAAACACCTCTCAGCTTCCAGTCTGAACACAGCCCTGAAGACCTAGCCTCACCGTGGGTTTGGTGCTGCTGATGTCTCTGCAGTTTGTAAGCTTCTGCCTATAGGGAGGCTGGCCTGTTCAATTGAAGCTGGAAGATTCCAAAGAGGTCTATTCATTTTTCTTTTAAAGGAGGAATTTTTATTTTATTTTTTTTAATTTTAACGTTTATTTATTTTTGAGACAGACAGAGCACGAGTAGGGGAGGAACAGAGAGAGAGGGAGACAGAATCTGAAGCAGGCTCCAGGCTCTAAGCTGTCAGCACGGAGCCCAAGGCAGGGCTTGAACTCACAAACAGCAAGATCATGACCTGAGCCGAAGTCGGCCGCTCAACTGACTGAGCCACCCAGGCGCCCCCCAAATTTTGTTTAATGTTGACTGATTTTTGAGACAGAGACAGTATAAGCAGGGGAGGGGCAGAGAGAGAGGGAGACACAGAATTTGAAACAGGCTCCAAGCTATCAGCACAGAGCCCAAAGTGGGGCTCGAACTCACGAACCGCGAGATCATGACCTGAGCCGAAGTCGGCCGCTTAATCGACTGAGCCACCCGGATGCCCCTGAACCTGCTTTTGTTAATACTCAGACCAGACTAGAGGGAGCAGCCGGGCAAATGGGGCACAGGGTGCTCTCGACAAAACACAACCAACCTCATTTTCCTTTTTGAAGTTGATTTCCTGGCAGTTTCGGGTTCTGGGAATACAACGATGATGAGAGTTCTGTGCTTGAGGAGCGCACAGTCTGGTGAGGGAGACCATACCTTGAAAACATTACTGGCGGTATCAGGTGGTAAGTGTGAGGACACCGAGGGACACCAAGTGCTATGAGCAAACAGGAGACAGGAACGAGGGAGACTTCATCAGAGAGGGGCCACGTGACCTCGCTTTTCAAAATGAGTAGGGAGTTTTCAAGGCCATGAAATGGAGGTTCAGGAACACTGCAAGCAGAGAGGACAGTGCGTTCAAAGACTCACATTTATGAAGGAGCCTGCAGAGCAAGGAGTGAACAGAAGCAGTGTTTGCATGTGAGGGGAGGTGGGAGGCGGGTAAAGGCAGCATCTCAGAGACGATTACAAAGGGTCTCTATAGGCAGCTCGGCGTCAATGAGGGTTTCAAGGCACATTCGGTTGTGTTTTCTGTTTGTGTGTTTGTTTTGTTTTTTAAGAAAGAAATTCTGGCAGACATGCCCGTGTGGACAGGGGTTTACACTAGCGCTGTGCCAAAAAAAAAAAAATATATATATATATATACACACATATATATATATGTTATATATAAATAAAATGTGAGCCACAGAGCCCAGCCACACACACAATTTTAAATTTTTTAGTAGCCACATCTAAGGTAAGAAAAAACCAAGCGACATTAATTTAATAATATATTTTAACCGCCTAATCCAAACTAGTATCATTTAACATGTAGTCAGTATTTTTTTATTAATGAGATCGTTTACATTCTTTTTTTTTTTTTTCTTGTACTAAGTCTTCTAAATCTGGCACACTGAACAGCACCCCTTACTTTGGATAAGCCGCACCTCAAGTGCTCAGAAGCCAGACATGGCCAGTGGCTACTACGTGGGACGGCACAGCTCTAGATAGACCAAATGCAAGCCCCACTTAGGAGGCTGTAGTCAAGAGTCCACACAAGGGATGATGAAGGTCTGGGCAGATACTTCAGTCCCTGGACACGTGCTAAGTTGCCACTGGGATGCCATTTTGCAAATAGATAGCTTACTTTTTGTTTTGAGTCGGCAGTAATTTATCTGGTTCACAAAGAGGACAGCAGTGTATCGAACACACACTCCGGCTCCCACCCTTTTTCTGTCCACTCTCCCTACCCACCCCACCCCCACCCCCCCATTAAAGGTAAACACTTCTACCGAGTTTATCTGTTATCCTTTCGATATTTCTTCAAGTCGATACAAGCAGATATGAACGTAGACTCGTATTGTGTCGCTTTTCTTTCTACGCCAAAGCTAGCGTACCACGTATTCTGTCCTATGCTTTGCTTTTTTCATTTAATCACCTATCTTGGAGGTCTTTCCATATTACTGCATGGCGTTTCCATGTTTTCTTTAAATGCTACACAACATTCAATTGTATGGATGGGTCACAGTTTATTTCACCAGACTCTACTAATGAATGCTATTTGAATGGTTTCCAATCTCTTCCATTACAAACAATGGTCTAATGAAAACCTCCTAGGTACGTCACTTTCTATGTATTCAGATGTACCTTCAGGGAAAAATTTACCAGAGCCAAATTGCTGGGTCAAAGGGTAATTGCATCTGTAATCTTGATAGATACTGCCAAACTGGCCTGCATACAGGTTGTGCTATTTTGCAATCTCACAAGTACAGTGACAATTTTTCCACATCTGGTCAACAATACAGACTCATCACGCTTTAGAATTTTTGCCAATCTGATGAAGTGAAAAGTACTATCCCAGCATGGTTTAAATTTGCATTTCTCTTGTTATGTTGGGGTTTAAGGATCTTTACTTTGGTATTAAAAACAACCTGGATTTCATGTTCTGTGAACATGTCCTTTGCCCATTTTTCTGGTGGTCTGCCAGTCATTTTCTTATTTGTAGGAGCTCTTTATGTAGAGATTAACCCTTTGCCCGTTACAAGTACTTTTTTCCTTGATTGTCGTTTGTCTTTTGAATTTACTTATTGCGCTTTGTACCAGGTAAAAGTTTTTATCCAAATTTCCCAGTCTTTTTCACTTATGGTTTCTGAATTTGAAGTCATAGCTAAAAAGGCCTTCTTCATAAAAAAGGAATTTACCCATGTTTTTTCCAGTCCTTTTAAGATTTTAAGCAGATATGACTATATGCTCATATTTTCAAATGTTTGTTATGAATCATTTTTCACTTGTTCCAACTGAGGTAGGCCGGCCATTTTGTGAATTGCCCTCCTGACTTCTCCTTCTTTCTTTATCATAATTCTACTGAATATCAGTAATCATCATATAAAATGAACTACATCAAGGTAGAGTTTATTCGAATGGTATGAGATAAAGAACCCACTTTATCTATCTCCAGACGCCTACCCACTTGGCCCAATAACATATACTAAATATTTCATCATTATTCCAATGGAAGCATAATTTTTACATACTTTTCTGTTTGGGTAGACAGCAACCTGGACTTTTAAAAACTCATGGTTCTAATTCTTTAGTCTAGACACTCCAGAGGTAAATACAATTTACGCTCTTCGGTTTATTTACGGGAACTGCCAAGTTTCATGAAACCGCGTTCGTACAGCACGGTCCTTCCTCCCACACTGCCATCAATATCTCTTCCGCAGATGCTTGACTTGAAGAGATACATAGATGCAAAGTGCCATTGAGAAGTGTACGATTAAAATTGTTAAATTATTTTTCACAATAATTTGTTTAAAAGGCATGCAGTACACCACAATTAAAGTTTGGCAAAATTCTACGCCTCTTGATCTTAGGGTTGTGAGTTCAAGCCCCACGCTGGGTGTAAAGCTTAGTAAAGAAAATAAAAGTAAATCATCAGGTTTTGGGGGGCACCTGGCTGGCTCAGTTGATAGAGCATGAGAATCTTGATCTCAGAGTTCTAAGTTTGATCCCTACAGGGGTGCCTGCGTGGCTCAGTCGGTTAGGCGTCCAACTTCAGCTCAGGTCATGACCTCAGAGGGTTTGAGCCCCGAGTCGGGCTCTGTGCTGACAGCTCAGAGCCTGGAGCCTGCTTCAGATTCTGTGTCTCCTTCTCTCTCTGCCCCTCCCCTGCTTGCGCTCTTGTCTCTCTCTCAAAGACAAATAAACGTTTAAAAAAATTAAGTTTGACCCCTACATTGCGCGTAGAGCTTACTTTAAAAAAAAAAAAAAAGATTGGCAATCACAGAATTCTGGTCAAATTCGTTTTATATGCTCGCCAATGTGACATTCAAAAGCGTTATGAAAAGGAGAGAAAAAAACAGGCAGTTCAGAAAATATCTGGTCCGCCTCAGCTGGAAGAGTGAAAAGTGATATTTTTCAAAAAGGTAAATACAAACATGGAACATTTCGTGAACTGGTTTGTCACCCTTACACAGGGCCATGTCATCTTCTCTGTAATGCTCCAATTTTAGTTTCTGTGTTGCCAAAACGAACAGGAGAAATAATATTCTTTAACAAGGACTTGACATTCCCAATTATTTCTATTCAAAAGTTTCCGGTAAACTGGCATTTTTAAAGGTAAAAATGAGAAAGGTACAGTATTCTATGGTAAAAGCCCTTCTACTCCAATATCGACTCATCGCCTGCATATCAGCACCCTGTAACAGCCAATCAATGCATACTGTACATACTTCCCTATCGCTTGAGGTTGTAAAATTAGTTATTACAGTTCAGTTTCTAAAAGATTTACACACACATACGCTCAGAGTTATTAGCAGCCTATCCTTCAAAACTAGCAAGGGAATCAGTTCCAATAGGGGATGTTCATGTATTAGATTCGAATTATAAAGTTTTACCATGGGATAATAGTACCGGAAAAATTACAACAACCAAATGATCCCATATAGGAGACAAAGGGAATGCCGGGGAAATGGTTTAAGAGAATCCTGTGGAATAAAAGCTCTCCCAGACAGGAACGAAGCATAGCTTCTAAGACCTCTGTGACGTTCCTAAAAGAAACAGGGCTCAGGCTGAAGCCCAGAGCCCGGTGAACACAAACGCGGAGGCTGCACACACGCTACTTCTGGGGTGGCCTCCCTGTCTCCCACATCGCCCCTCCCCTCAAGCTGCTGCTCGGCCTACAGACGCCTGAGAGAGACTCGCAAACCTGATCTCTGGCCCGGAGATGCCTCTCGAATTTTAACTTTTTTTTTTTAATTTACAAATGCCTAAGGAAGGCAATTCACCCCCCTATCATACCTATGTATCTAAAACTACCGCTAATGCCCACAGCCCCTGCCCTCCAACAAACAAAGCTATACCTTATTTCACCATCTATATCAATAATATTATCATTTGCTAACTTGCTCGGACTCCTTCACACCGCCTTACTCCTTAGGCATCTTCTGTTCCTCTTCACTCCGAATGGCAGCTGACAGCCACTCACCGAGTCTGTCTTTGTGATGTCCTCTCTCCTGCTCTTCCCTTCTGTTTCCAGGGCCACTCACTTTTTTCAGACCCTCCTCATGACCCTGTGCCTACTTCATATTCTCCTTTTTAAAAAAAACTTGTAATGGTTTTTTATTTTTGAAAGAGAGACAGTGTACGAGCAGGGGAGGGGCAGAGAGAGAGAGACAGAGAGACAGAATCCAGAGCAGGCTCCAGGCTCTGAGCCATCAGCACAGAGCCCGAGGCGGGGCTCAAACTCATGAATCGCGAGATCATGACCTGAGCCGAAGCTGGACGCTTAACTGACTGAGCCTCCCAGGCGCCCCTAGAAATGCCGAGATGTTTGATATCAGCTCCATTTCTATTTCCCTGTCTCCGTGTGATGTCCTCCCCACTATTCGCGAGAAATTCAGAGGCACATGTGGTCTTCTCATCTCGTTCCGCCTACCTACCAAAATGGCAATGGGTGCCCGGTAATGGGCCCTAAATCTCCTGAAAGTGAAGGGCCAGTTTATCCTTTGCTTGAGCTGAAAAAAGCCAAGTTTAACAGAAGTACGGTCATGCACATGTGGTCAGTGTAGATAAGGGTGGCTCACGTGTGTATGCTTCTGGGTGGGGGGGGGGCGCCAAGGAGAACTGATAATACTTAACTGGCCGCAGATCATGAAGCCCGCGTTCATCAAATTAGACTGGAGGTAATTGCCCTTCAGATGTTGTTTTCAGCAGCTGCTCCATTATTCACAAGTAAATCTGTGCCCTCAATTTATAATAATCCCTCAATGTCATGGTCTTTTGATATAGCTGAATCCCACAACCTTGGAAGCCACCAAGAGTTCTCTCTCAAGCTATATTTGGACCTGAAAGAACAGTTTGGTGGGAAGAAAATCTTGGTTTTCAGGATCAAAGGATATTTCTTACATTTAGGAAAACCTTTGAAATATAGACTTCCTACCTAACACCGGCTAGCAAATAGCCTTGTTTGTTTCTATCTAAGCAAATGAATTGTTAAAAGCAGAAAAAAAAAATACTGTAAGCTCCAAAATCTTATGACTGTAGCTTCTTTGGGGAAAGAAACAAAGATTTATTCTTGAGCCCAGACCAAATGACATCATTCTGCCAGAGACACAGCTGGCTGCCCGGGGGGCGGTCTCTATGGTGCCCCCTCCGCTCTCTACCCCTGCAGCTTTCCCTCCCACTCCTCCCCTGCAGACAGGACATCTTCCATCCAGTTTGGACTGCCCACCGTGTCTGGAGCAAGCTCCGCAGCTCAGCTTATGTGATTATCTGAACCTCGCTTACCCAAACGGGGCCACCATGACCCAGGTCGAACTAACAATCACTCTTGACCCAGACTGTGGACTGGAACTCTTTCTGGTCCTCCCTGCCTTGAGTGGGGACTGATTCAGGCAACTGGGGTGATGCTGGGCCAGCGATTGGTATTTCAGGAGGCCTCCCAGGTCTTGCAGAGGAGGAGGGGACAGAGACTGGGGGCCTGACGTGTCAGGGCAGCCGGCCTTCTATTAGCCACAGACCCGAGCAGATGGAACACTAACGTATCACACTGCCTCTAAGGTCATGTCAACCCTGGCACACCACCCACCACCCCCACCCGCTCAATAACACAGCATTCACGTGTTCATTCCTTCCGTCCTTCATTCTCTATTTAATGAGTCCCTGCATAAATGTAGGCAGATACATCTCGAAATTGCAAACCTAGTAAAACCCTAGTTAGCATGAACCCACTGAAGTAGGAACTTTCATTAACTGGAATGCTGGGGTTCCTTCACATAAATGATGGTCAAGCCACACTGAACACACCAAGCTACTGATATTCTTGATCTAAAAGTACCTCTCCCTCTTCTTCTCTAGGCTTTCCAGATACATCTCCCACCACACCTTCCCTTACTCTCTCCTCTAACTATCCTGCCCCCTTCTCACTTCCTGCCTTCCATGTTAAGTTCCTTTCCGCCTCAGGGCCTTGGCACATGCAGTCTATGGTGTCGCAATGTTCCCACTCCTATTCTAACTCATGAATGACCCCCGCACCACAGTCCCTACTGCTCCCCACCCTACAGATCTCAGTTGAACCAGGAAAAGCCATCCCTGAGCCCCACCCATATTCACCCTCATAGTCTCACATGCCTTTCCTTCCCTGGTTAATTGGAACTGTACTGTTAGAACTGTGATATTACTTGGTTAAAGTCTATTTCCTCAGTAGCCTATAAGTTCCATAAGACTAGGGACCATGACTATTTTCATTTAGCACTGTAACCGATGACTAGCACACTGCCACACAGTGGGCAGAGTTAGCATGAGCTGGGTGAATGAGTGACCTTCGCTAGAGTACTTGTATCAATGATTCCAACTGCTCGTTTATGTATTGGCCCCAAGGCCTGGCCACTGCCAGCCCCCCAGAACCAGATCCTTTTCTACGGTGTCCTTTTTTTTTTTTTCTAAACGTTTATTTATTTTTGAGAGACATAGAGACAGAGCGTGAGCAGGGGAAGGGCAGAGAGAGAGAGGGAGACACAGAATCCGAAGCAGGCTCCAGGCTCTGAGCTGTCAGCACAGAGCCCGACGCAGGGCTCGAACTCACAGACCGTGAGATCATGACCTGAGCCGAAGTCGGCCGCTCAACCAACTGAGCCACCCAGGCGCCCCTCTACGGTGTCTTTAAACAGACATCTATGCAGGGAAATGAACGTGTATCCCTGTCACCTACACCTAGCAACAATATCCACATCTAGCAACAATGGGGGCTAAAAATAAGAATCTTAAGATACCAAGGCTGATGATCCTCGTGTATACTCAGGTCATGAAAAACAGGCCTTAGAATATATCCAGGGGCACCTGGGTGGCTCAGCTGGTTAAGTGTATGACCTTGGCTCAAGTCATGATCTCACGGTTCATGAGTTTGAGCCCCACATCGGGCTCTGTGCTCTCCGTGTGGAGCCTGCCTAGGATTCGCTCTCTCTACTCCTTCCCTGCTTGTGCTCTCTCTCTTCCTCAAAAATAAATAAACTCATAAAAAATTTTTTTTCTTAAAAAGAGTATATCCAAAACTGAGGCGCCTGGCTGGCTCAGTCGGTGGAGCATGCGACTCTTGAACTCAGGGTTGTGAGTTCAAGCCACATGTTGGATGTGGAGCTTACATTAAAAAAAAAAAAAAAAATATATATATATATATATATATATACATATATGTATACATACACACACGCGTGTGCGCACCAAAAATAAAGAGATGGAGGCATTAAATATTATTGAGTGTTTCTGATCAACTCTGACCTACCCAGAAAAGTCATAACCAAAGAATCTCACTTCCTGACCTTTTCAATTGATGTCCCAGCTGTTCTGACCACTGAGTAGGACACAAACCGAGCAACTGGAGACAGCGATGTGCCGTGTGTAGCTTCTCGGTTAGTGGCTGTTAGGGGCTAAGTCGTGTCCCATTCCCCCCACAAATTCTTATGCTGAAGTCCTAGCCCTCAGAACCTCAGAACGTGACTGTTTTGGAGACAGGGCCTTTAAAGAGGTGATTACGTTAACCGAGGCCCGTAGGGTGGGCCGTAATCCAATATGGCTGGGGTCCTTATCTCAGAAGAGGCGACTGGGACACAGACACACACAAGGGCAGAGCACGTGAAGACACAGAAGGGAGGCGGCCCGCCTGAGAGGAAACCAGCCCTGCACACGCGGACCTGGTACCTCCAGCCTGCGGGACCGTGAGGAAATAGCTTTCTACTCTGGAAGCCACCCGGCCCGCGGCACTCTGTTATGGCGGCCCGAGCACCCAGGCCGGTGCTCCAGCAGAGTTCTTGACAGAAACGGAAGGAATGTTTGCCAAGTACCCACTGCCCGCTCCCCGCTTTGCAACCCGACGTGTTGCGTGTCAGTCTTCTCCCCACCGCTGCTGTACCTCCCTTCCTTCTTAGACAAAGGAGGACACTGAGGCAGAGTCACAGAGGAGGCCGAGGAGCCATATTTTCGCTCCAGGGCTATCTGCTTCCAAATTCCATATCCTCGTGTGCACGAGACCCTCGGAACCAAAAGACCAAAGTGGAGTGGGAAATTTGGAAGCAGATTCTAATTTGCTTTATTTAGCCCTTAGAAAACGGGCAAGATCACCATTTCAGCTAAGCTGGAGAACCAGATGCATCTGTACGCATCACCCAAACAAAGCGCTTCAAATACTGTGAAACAGATGTGAATAGGAACTAATTTTGCTTTTATCATGAGCATTTTGAACAGATCGATACCACAAAATGCTAAAGTGCAAAACGTCATTACAATTTAAAGACACCTGCCCCGTTGATTGGTTCCAAGAGGCTCTCACAGGAGCGAAGAATGTATTTTCTCCTCTTAAGAGCAGGAGTCTATTATGTAAAATAAAGTCATGAAGATTTTAATTTCACTGAGTAAAGGACAGAAGCTGGTGTAACCCACAAACCAAGGGAAAACAGAAAGAAACAGAACGCAGCTGAATGCTTAATCAGCTGTCTGTCACTTTCTGAATAGTGACTAATATTCTAATTATTAGTCACCACACCGCGAAGGTGCAATTAGGAAACAGGGACGATTACTCTAATTTTTTTTGGTTGTTGTTAACCCACCATTTGTGAGGCCTTCAGGAAAATATGATTTAAGTCCCCCTCGTCTTATAAAGGAAAAAATGATTAATGGTTAACATTCGGTTCCCCCGACCAAGTGTTTGAGGAAAAAAAAAAAAATCTTTGAAGTTGTATTGACAGATATGACTAACAACTGTAATCACAGAAATAAATTTAGTAAAACGATAATTTATCTGTCACAATTTACTGAGAAAGGAAAAAAGAAAGCAGCACAAGCAGCCGAACGGTGAAGTTAAGTGAAAGCAAAGACAGAACCCAGTTTTTAATGAAATGTAGAGCATTATTAATTGGTTTCCTAGCAACAGCCCGGCTAAAATTACTTAACATGTCTGCTCAATCATATGCAAATATGAGCGGTATCCCTTAAATGTTGATTATAGTTGGTCTTTTCAGATGCAAATCCGATGTGTAAAGTGAATCTAAATGTTGACAATGCTGATATCAAAAAAAAAAAAAAAAAAATCCCCTGATGAGTTGAGGGTCTTCCCTCTGGAAGGGCTGCAGGCTGCCTGGGACACGCCTTCCTGTACCTGTACTGTACCTCACTGTGTCACCTTACTACTGCCCTCACACCAGCACTGGCCTTAGAGAGGACAAACAGAAATGAAAAGGGGCAGGGCCTTGCTGAGTGGCATGCGAGGAGTTCTCACAGTGCTGAATGATGGAGGCATGATGTTTCAGGCTTACGGTTCAAGCGGGTGATGCGAGGTGCTTGCCCACCCAAGCCCAAGCATGGCCTCAAGTTTGGTTTGCACATAAAGCCGGGCCTTTGGAGGACTCCATCAGGGCTCAAAGTAGTCGAATTCCCTTCAAAACTGCCAAAACGAGACACTCTTCAACTTGACTCCGGCCTCATCCTGCTGTTAAGAGCCGGTTGGGAACAGCCACGTTCCACTGGCAATAGGCACCAAAAAGGGGTGCCTCTAGGGGTAAAAAGTGTTGAGCGCAACCATAGTCCCCATCGGGCTCCAAAGCCTCCTTAATAACACGCCGCTCCAAGCTAAAGCAATGTGCTTGCCACACTTATGCTTATTCATGCAACAAATATTTATCGCATAATTACAATTTGTCAGGCAATGATCTACGAGCTGGAGGGGCAGCAGTGAATAAGGAAAAAAATCCCTATCTTCGCTGGTCTTAGTGTAGGGGAGAGACAAATCAAGAAACGCGTGAACAATCAAACGTTGGGTAGTCATAAAAACAGAAACAAAAACAAAAACGAAACAGGAAGGAAAAAAGTAGCCTAAGAAGAAGAAGGGTAAGGGAAGGATTGGGTGGACCACAGCCCAGAAGGCCTCTCGCAGGGTGACTTCTGCCCAGATTTAGAAGAAAAGGAAGAACGCAGGTCCAGGAGGGGAAAAACAAGCCTGCACCCTGGGGCAGAAATGAGCTTGGAATAATCTGAAGGCCAAGGTGCTTAATGACGAGGAGCGGGAAGAGTGGAGGTGCGTGTGTGTGAGGTGAAAAGTATGGCTCTGAGCTAAGTTCCTAGACCACCTTCCCACAGGATTGCAACCCTACGGGATTTCAGGGACGCCACCTTGGGAGTATACTTCAGGACTAAAAGATGGAGCGTAAGCATAGGCAGGAGGAAAGAGGAGGAAGTCTATTCCACTGAACTTATTTTTAGGTTTATTTATTTATTTTAAGAGACAGAAAGAGAGGACAAGTGGGGGAGGGGCAGACAGCGAGAATCCCAAGTAGGCCTCTCGCTATCAACATGGAGCCCGATTCAGGGCTCAAAACCAAGAACCGTGAGATTGTGACCTGAGCCGAAGTCAGGTCACAAACTGAGCCACCCAGGCGCCCTTGTTCCACTGAGCTCCAAAGGTACTTTCCTCTCTAGGTCAAGTCTCAGCCCTTTCCAGACACCTGAGACCAATAGGAAAGTACAATCATGAACCGATCTCCCCTGGAGGAAGTGAGGCAGATTCTTCTGGCCAAAGCCCTCTGTGTGCAAGTCTCTGAGGGTTGGGGATGAGGCAAACAGTGTACTCCAAACGCCAAGTCAAGACTCCAAAGTATGCCAGACAACAGTGAGAAGCTCAGGACATATATTCCAAAAAGTCCTGATGCTTGCTTATGTGGAGAATTGACGAAAATTATACAGATGGCTCCATACCAAGCCTAGGGTCCCCAGACCAACCTTATGAGTGTTGGGCCAAGGGAACAGACAGATTCTTCCTCCAACACATCACCCTTTGGCCTAAGTCTGCGAAAGCTTTAAGAGTTAGTATTAAACGCAAATGACCTTAAGAAAAACTTAGAGGTAGGGGCGCCTGGGTGGCTCAGTCGGTTAAGCGTCCGACTTTGGCTCAGGTCATGATCTTATGCTTCGTGGGTTCGAGCCCCGCATCGGGCTCTGAGCCTACTTTGGATTCTGTATCTTCGTCTCTTGCTGTACCTCCCCCCCCCCCCCCCGCTCACACTGTGTGTCTCTCTCTCTCAAAACTAAAGAAACATTAAAAATATTTTTATACTTAAAAAAAAAGAAAAACTTAGATGTAGTCCACCTGGGAGAGGGGTGGGGCTATGGGCTTAGTTTGGGGCACACAGAGGCCCAGGTGAACCTATGAAAGCGGGGCGGGGCCTAATCTGGCTGGCTGGCGGAGCATGGACCTGCTTTGGGAATGGTGACGACAGCATGGTTTGCAGAGGGGCCGTGCTGGTCCGTATGACACGACCCTGTACCAGTCTCGCCTTAATGCAAGTGAAGCCTTAATGAGAAACATCACTAGTACTAGCCTCGTGTCTAAAAAGGAAAAAAACAGTGCAAAACAGTTTAGTTCCATCGAAGTGGAGCTAAATGTCAAAAAGAAAGAAAAATGGGGCCCAGCACTCAATTAGAAGGAGGTTAGCCCTCTATACGCAACATCTCACCACAGTCCAAGGAAGCACCGTACGTTCTGAGTTACAGGTCAAACACATTGCACGTGCGACTGTCGTCCCCGTCACTGAGATATTTCTCGTAGGCCGCTTCCTGGAGCAGCATCGGCAGTGCCTGGGCACTTATCAGAAATGCACGTTCACAGGCCCAGCCACACACTTACGGAATTAGCAAGCTGGCAGCGAGCCCGGAAATCCGTTTCGACAAGCCCTCCAGGTGATTCTACGCACGCTCAATCTGAGAGCCAGCTTCCCAGGCCAGGGCAGCAAGATGGTGGGCCTCCGAGTTTAAACTTAACACTGTCTTGCTGTAAATTATTTCAAACAACAGGAAACCAAGGGTAGCTGCACTGTACCTTGGGCACGTGGCACGCATTCAAAATAAACACGCTAACTGTGTCAATTCCTGACACAGTAACTTTTTCCAAAGAATGCACCACTCAGAGCACAAGATGCTGATTTACTGATTTCTTCAGATAACCAATTTTTCCGGCTAAGAGAGAAATGAAAAAAAAAAAAAAGAGAAAGTTAGCTATTATTTAGGAAAGTCAAGTTTGGTGCAGCCTTTGGAAAGAAGGACACTGAGTGCTGGGATCTGGTGCTTGTCTCCCTTCCCGGACCCACTCCCTCACGGTCAGGGCTCCGCCCTAACAAGAGGAGGTCCCTGGGGGGATGAACGGTCTTCCAGAAGGACTCACTGGAAACACTCGGAAAGCCCTTGCTGACTGGATGACTCTGTCTCATCTTTACATCTTACAGAGCATATTAACCTTTTAGCATTCCCGATGATAAAAGGGATGTTATGCGGCAAACGTTTATCAAACACACTGAAGAAGAAAAAACAATCTAGAAGATATTTTAAATGTAAGATAAATATATGAGGAAACCTACAATCAGAAGGGTGCATCTCGAATTTCATTGTGCGCCAGAATCACTTGTGACGCCTGATAAAACCACAGACTTCGGGGCCCCATTACCAAACACTTGGATTTCTAGGAGTTCTACAGGTGCTGCCTGTTGAGTAAGCACGCCCAGGTGATTCTGATGCAGGGACCTGTATTTAAATTACTGACATGCACCATCTCCAATTCTCAAGGGGTATTAATAAGGGGGATGGGAAAGGGTTTTTATTTTTTCTTTTAGGAAAATAAAGCAGTCCTATAGCAAAAGAACTACAAGTTCCTTTTCTCTCTGTGTGTGCTAATGTCGGAAAACCGTAGTTGAGAAAAAGTTTGTATATGTCTTCCATTAAGGTAACTTTTTTTTATTATAATAGTTTATTTTCAAATTGGTTTACATTAAGGTAACTTTTTAATAAGCAACTTTTGGGGGCAACTTTTGGGGGTGGCTCAGTCGGTTGAGCGTCCGACTTCGGCTCAGGTCGTGATCTCACAATTTGTGGGTTCGAGCCCTGCATCGGGCTCTGTGCTGGCGGCTCAGAGCCTGGAGCCTGCTTCAGATTCTGTGTCTCCCTCTCTCTCGGCCCCTCCCTGCTCATGCTCTGTGTGTCTCTCTCTCTTAAAAATAAACATTAAAAAAAAAACTAAAAAAAAAATAAGCAACTTTTTTCTGATTACAAAAGTTATACATGTTCTTTGTAAAAAGAAAATAGTAATAAAGCAAAAGGGAGAAAGCAAAAATACTACCCACAACTCCACCTCTGAGATATCTTGGTACATTATATTCCTCCAGATAACTCACTGGCTCTTTCTACACACACACACGCACATTCTCTCTCTCTCTCTTTTAACAAATAGTGAAATCAGGGGCACCTGGGTGGCTCAGTCCATTGAGCATTTGACTTCGGCTTAGGTCATGATCTCGTGGTTCACGAGTTCCAGCCCTGCATACGGCCCTGTGCTGACGGCTCAGAGCCTGGAGCCTGCTTCAGATTCTGCGTCTCTCTGCCCTCCCCTGTTCATATTCTCTCTCTTTCAAAAATAAATACTAAAAAAATTTTAAAAATAAATTAAGAGTGAAATCAGAGTTAATGTAGTTTTTGTGTTGTGTTTTTTACATGTAACAACATCGTCAACATCTTTCTACCACCCCTTGATTCTCTTAGATATAAAATGACAGAATCTATAAATACTAACTCTCTACAGGTTAAGAGTTTCTTAAAAAATCAAGAAATTAAAATTCTGTCTATATGGCCAGTACACAAATACACATAATGAACACATAAATACAAATATTTGTGTCATTTGTACAAGTATGCTAAAAATCTCATTATTGTTTTTATTTAAGTGAGTTAGCATCAAGAGAGTTTATTGGTAATTTTTATTAGCTCCTTAGCTCCTTTTAATGAATGCGTACACATTGCTTACTTAAAGGCCTCTAGACATATATATACAATATATTAATACAAGGACTATTCACTTTAATGAAACTTATTAGGTCAAGGTCTTTCTCATTAAATTCAAAGGGAGCCAAAAGACTCTACTGAAACAGAATTGAGATCCCCAAAGTAAATAAAAAAATAATTTTTAACATGCCCGGAGAGTCTATAAACTTTAATTCGGTTCAACCAGGAAGTGGTCGAAACATAAATGCATTTCACAGAAGACACTCATCATAACTTGAAAGGTAAATTCTTGCGTGTGTCATAAACAGGGCAGAAGGAGCATGAGTTCCTATGGCAACTCCGGCAGCGGAAAGCCAAGAACGGATTCAACACTGGTAGACGTGGCAACTTAAGTAAGTCACTTGCCTCTTCTGCGCTTCCAGTCTCCATCCGGAAAACGAGGAGGCTAATACACAAATATCGGTGCTATAGCTTCCCAAGGGCTTTCTGAGGGCCAAGGGGGATAATTCCCGGGAAGTTCTAAAGTCCTATGCCAATGTTACCCGGAGTCGAGCCGGGATCTGGCTCTCTCTGAAACAGTGCTCGCTCACCATTTCTTAGCCTACGAACATACCCCTCAATCTCTTGAACACAAGAGATTGGAAAGAATGCAAAATCTACATGTGTTAGGCCACAGCACAGGGAATAATGTAACCTTTTAATATCTGGCCTGAGAACTGCTTACAACCGAATGGGATCCAAGGGTCCCTTAGTATCTATGATTATGAAAAGTCCAGGTGATATATTCGTCCTGAATAACTGTCCTCTGGGTGTGATGGGCATGGTCCCCTCCCCCCCTCCCGAGGTATATCATCACCACTGCCTGGGGAGTTTTTTGGAGACAAAGACTCCTGGACCCCACATCGGAGATTCTGGTGGATTCTTAATATGCCCACACATGAAAGTCTGAGATGCCCTGCCCTATCGAGGTAGTTTCTAAGCCAATTATTCTTGACGTTAAAAACTGCTCATTAGCTTCCATAAGCCTGGGAACCCTAAGTACAAATGACTGAGCTGCATGTTGGTGACTTGTATATTCACAAGGACAGAAGGCCCTCGAAACTGTACTCCATTACTGCAACAAAAACCAATCTAAATGACTACCTGAAGGGGCGCCCGGGTGGCTCAGTCAGTTAAGGGTCTGACTCTTGGTTTCAGCTCAGGTCATGACCTCGTGATCATGGGATTGAGCCCCCTGTTGGGCTCTGTGCTGACAGTGCAGAGCCTGCTTGGGGTTCTCTCTCTCCTTTTCTCTCTGTCCTTCCCCTGCTTATGCTCTCTTTGTCCCTCTCTCAATAAATAAACATTTTTAAAAAAATTTCTAAATGACTACCCGAAGGTCTGTAATAAACTAACTCTCCCCTTGGTAAGGTTAGGGAAACAGCAAAAGATTGCCAATCTCCTTCCAAAACATTTTTTATCTTTACCACAACCATCTCTCTTTATGTAAATAATACAATATACACTAGAAGATTAGAAAATGTTTAAATATCCTCAAAGTCATAGTTATCATCTCTTTTCCTATAAACAACAAGCAAAAGGGACAGATATCTGGTCTTTGCGCTTCCTGGTAACGCCCAGAGGACACGGCATTCTTTTATTCATTCAACAAAAGACCAACAGAAGCCTTTCTCAGCACCAACTGCGGACCTGCAGAGTTTACTCAAGAGCGGTATCCTGCAATTTGCATAGAGTTCTATTACCGTTCCTTTAGAGACTCAAATATTGCCTGATTTTTCTAACCTCTGGCTTGGAAAACTGGGCTGTCGCCTTGCCACGGGCCTTCTTTCTCCAGAGGTTTTCCTCTTCTGTGAGAAAAGGAAAGGCACAGCTCTCTCGATTTACTACTGTTACGAGCAATGCTTGAAATCCAATGGATTTAAAAAAAAAAAAAAAAAAGATCAACACACAAACCCTCAAATTAAGTGTATAAAAGTCTCACCTGGAACGTATGGGTCGGAGACTGACCACAGAAAATATTGATTAAAACAAAAAGCGCTTTGATCAGCCTGGCCCCATGCCTGGATGTTTCCTGGCCAAAACATTTCTTAGTGGAAATCCCACGGAGAATATCATTATATGTAATTTTCCTACTACGACTGATGAAATGGAATGTAATAAGTGCTCATTTTGAAAACATGTGAGCTGTTGGTCACTTGATTACCATTGGAGAATACTAATTAGGGTAAACGGTATGTGGCGGTCTTGGCCTGAAAGACAGTCAGCAACGAATTCATCAGGGAGAAAGAGCATCGGCAAGCCTCGGCTGATTTATAATATTGACCGCAACGTGAAATCAAGTTGTGTTCCAGAACCAGAACTCATTAACGGTGCAGCGGGAGAGAAGAGAGCAAAGACCATCTCGCTTACCAGTTGGAACGCTTGTAGGAACAAAGATCAGGGGAAACCGAGACAGTCCAGAAAGCTTTCAAAGGAGTCAGCTTCAAGGACGAGGAAAGATTCTTGAGGGTGGTAAGGAGAGGATTAGCTAGAAGTTATGAGGTGAAATTATTGCAAATGCAATTTGAGCTACACATAAGGAAGCAATTTCCAGCCATAATTTTAATTAGGAGCACAGAATGATCTTCTGTGTAATGATGGCCCTTCATCATTTCCATTATTCAGAATTACCCTGGCTCCACATGCGTAGACAGAGTGTGGAAAGGAAACATACACAAGGCGGAAAGGTCAGCCGTAATCAATTTTTTCAGTCCTCCAACTGCAGGTGAAAGTTTCCAAATAAAATCACCGAATACCGTCAGCTCTCAATTTATATTCAATTTACAAACAAGTAACGTCCAGAGAACCACTACTCTCTCCCACCCTCAACCCCGACCCATCTCTGATCCTTCACACTGCATCCAAATAAATACGGAACTTCCTGCTGCCGTTACGGCACAAGAATCTTTACAGATATACATGGAATCCTTGAGAGAATGTGCAAGTGGAGGAAAGGAAAAATCCATAAAAAGCAGCCACCGCTTTAACCACAGAGGCGAACTCCCCAGCAAGGAAGGCTGGGTCTCCTCTGCCCAAAAAAAGATCATTCTCCAAACCTCTCCGAGGGTTTGCTCATCTTCAGTTTACCATTTATTTAGTAAAATGGGAGATTCGTTTGGCTTTGTGCTTTCAAAAAGGCAAATAATTGTATAAGCGGGCCAGACCATATCACTTACTCCCCCCAGGAATCAGATTTGCTTTCCTACGACCAGCTACAACTGGCTGCTTTGAAGAGGAGTTTTGAATGGGAATGGTTAAAAAAGGGGAAGAAAGGTAAAATTAAGTTTAGGAAATGGGGGGGGAGGTGTGGGAGGGGGGAGACTGGGTGATGGGCACAGAGGAGGGCACTTGTTGGGATGAGCACTGGGCGTTGTATGGAAACCAATTTGACAATAAATTATTTTAAAAAAAAAAAAGAATTTAACAGAAACCTAAAAACAAAGCCTAGAGAATGAAGGGCTGTAGGGATATAGCAGGGAAAGGGCGCCACGACGGGGAAAGAAAATTGAAGAATATGAACACCTGCTGTACAAAGAGAGAAGATGACAGACAATGTACACATTGTGTTTACTTTTTCAAATCCGCCAGGAGGACCCAAGAAAGAAATAGGAAAAAAAATGTCCCCCTTTTTCCTCACCTAGCAGCAACTCGCTTTCAGGACCCGGAATCCAACCTAGCATCGCGCCTTCCCTATTACAGGCACTCAGGGAACATCAAACAAGTGCACGGATGATACTCCCACCATTACTCAAAATGAAGCAAGCAGGCGATGGGCTCTCCTGTCTGCAAGCAGCAGCTTGCCCAAGCGAACACTAGGTAAGCTGGCGAAGGGGAGACGGATGTTTTCCTTATACAGTCACCGCACCGATCACTTCTGAGAGATCCACGCTATTTGAAACACAAACACGCACGTTACCTCGCGTGCGCACAGACACACGTGTGTGAGTGAAAATTAAACAGGAAAGTTCTAGTCCCGGGGCTTGCGTTCCCGCGACCTGGAGAGCCCTTTCTCCGCGCCGGGCTCCGTGCCTAACGACAGACCGGGGTTGCGACCACAGACGTGAACGAAAAGGCAGATGGGAGGCAGGCCTTTCGCCGTGTGGCACGAAAACACACTGCTGAAGACAGAGGGGCGGCTCCGTGTGAGCAGTTTTACAATCGTTCTTCTGTCGGTTCATTGCTTACAAGAGCAAACAGCCCCCTACCCTGGGCTCCTAACTGCATGTTCTTTGGCTATTTTCAGAAGGGCTGGTTTGGATTTACGGCGAAATAACTTCACCCGGGACTTTCTGCCAGGATCTTATCTGATCAACGCCCCCCACACGTGGCCGTCTGGGGACGGCATGTGGAGGCGCTGCTCTGAAAAGAACGCGGAGGAGAGGTTTTGAAGGGCCAGAGAGCGCTTCGAGAGAAGCAACTGCTTTTTCAGTCTGATCGATAGCGGAGAGCAGGAACTGGAAAATGCCTCTTAAGAACTCCTTGCGGGGGTGAGGCGGCGTGACATTTACCGCAGCACCAGGGACCAAACGCTGATCAGCAGGCTGGTGGTGTTCAGGCTGGGCAGGTGGCACCGGCGCAGAATTCTGTTTGTATCTACGTGTCTAGGTAGAAGTCCGTTATCAACAGACTCATCTCCCGTCCTCTTCCTGTATGCACGTCTCCCGCTATTGCACTGGCTCCCTTATTTGAAGCAACCCCATGTAACGAAGTTTCTGCAGGCTGCTGAGATTGGCAACTGTACAAATACCTTTTCTCCATTCTCCCGGTTTCACCTCAGGAAAAAGACTCATTTTTCCAAAAGGTCTGGGGGTAGCACTGCCAATCTATGAGGCTGCTATGGAAGCCAAAAACCTAACACCGACAGTGATCACAGCCGTGGCGGGGACGGATTGTTGCAAGTTCACTGCGGGCAGGTGCCGCGCTGGGCCTCCTGCATTTATCATCTCGCGCAACCCTTCCAGCTCCGTGAGGAAGGTGTCTCTTCTTACTTTACAGGTGAAGAAACTGGGGCCCAGCAAGTTTAAGTGATTTATGTGAGGTAGCACCACTAACAATACATGGTTGAACTGAGATTCAAACGCAGTTTTCCTAACTCTAAACCAAGCCCTTATCCATCATTCTACACTTTTTCCTGTTCTTGTGATCTCTTAAATGGGAAGTCAGCCTCCCTTGAGAAGGGGGAAAAAAAAGACATCATCTGGATACAGACAAGGATATGACCTGTGTTCTCCAGCAAGGAGGAGTCTGGAAACAGTAGCGTGTTTAGAATCAAGACAGAGTAACACCTCGGTTGAGGTGGGGTAGGCTGGGTGCCCTAAGTAGGCAGTAGAATTGTGGTATGATCACGCAGCTGAAATTCATCGTTTCCATCAGCCGTTTCAACCCATGCCAGAATTTGAGGCCAGAGTCCTTGTCTTCATGGATTCACAGCCCAGTCAGGGGGGAAGACCAGCCGTTAAAATACCGTATGCTCGTGGGGCGCCCGGGTGGCTCGGTCCGTGAAGCGTCCAACTTCGGCAGTTTGTGGGTTCAAGCCCTGCATCGGGCTCTGTGCGATGGCTCAGAGCCTGGAGCCTGCTTCGGATTCTGTGTCTCCCCCTCTCTCTGCTCCTCCCCCATTCATGCTCTGTCTCTCAAAAATAAAATAAAATGTAAAAATACCGTATGATCAGACCCAATACTGGACATCAGCACGATTGTACAGGAGCAGGGGTCCGATGGGTGAGGAGGACAGAGGGACCGCCAGGAAAGCCTCCCAGAGGCGCTAAATCGTGAGATAAGCCGGGAGGGAGCCGACAGAATGAAGCGGGCGAGCAGGAGGGCCAGAGGGTAGGACGGGCCATCCTCACAAGTCTGCAGGGGAGGAGGCCGGAAGCCGGAAAATAACAAGGGCCGACGCTGCTTGCTTCCCCTAAGCCGGGCCCTGCGCAAAAGCACTCTCCTGTCCCAACAACCCTACAAGCTAGCATCCTGATGCCATATCACCCGTGAGGCAGCCGAGGCACAGAGAAGGGCAGTGACTGGCACTCAGCGGCTCAGCCAAGCAGCGGGGCTGGGCCTGACACTTAGGACGTCCCAGCCCAAAGCCAACCTCGACACCAAGATGCCCCATTTTCTCTGCAGCCAAACCTCTCCCCCTCACCGGTATCTCCTCTGGCCTGCTGCCAGCTGCCCATCACAAACCTGTGGCACTCCAAAACACGACGGGGAAGTCTACCTGGGGAAAGTGATCTGCAGCAAACCAGAAATGCCTTTCCCCACGACCGCGAGGTCCTCGGCAGCATTTATCACAGGCGCCAGGAATAATTCTCCTCTTCTACCCTTGACTTGGGTAAGCTCTCGGATGAATTATGCACAACTTGTCTTGGAGCATCCCCGGGATGCAGGTGGCAATGCTTTCCACACTGGGTGTCCTCCCCTTCGTCACCGAGGTTGTTTCTCAACAGTCCTCGCACGAGTGGTATCTGCAGTGGAGCCGGGAACTCAGAATGGCCAACTTGGATCCCTTTCAGACCAAAAGCCAAATGGGAGGGACTTGGTGACAAGCAAGTGAATACTATGTCAGTACTTTGGAAATGAAGAGCAATCGAGTACCTGTAGGACTCAGGGACTTAGTGACAAGCAGGTGAATACTAGGTCAGTACTTTGGACATAAAGAGCAACTGAGTACCCGCGGGATACGATTACTAGTGTTATCATTTATTGGGACTTACAACATAGGGAGCACTCTTCCAAGAACTTTACATGGGTCACTTCATTTCATTGTCATGACAACTCTATAGGGTAGATTCGATTATTACCCATTCTCGTGATAGGGAGACTGAGGCACGGGCAGGTTACACACCTTCCCCAAGGCCACACAGTAGGAAAGTGGCGGAACCAAAACTCAGTTCTAGATGATCTCACTCAGAGCCCAGTCTTAACAACTACCCTCTACTAACCACCTCTCGAGAGAAAAACTGAAGAGAGGAGATCCGTGTTCCAGAACAATACCTAGTTCATATTGCAAAGCAAGTAGACATGGCCTCTCTGTAGGGCTTACGTGTTTATTAAAAAGAGAGAGTAAAAGACAGATAGAACAGCATACGTTCTCCAAATCCTGACGCTGACAAGAAGTCCCGATGGAAACAGAGCCAGAAGCTACTCTCATTTCTACAACTCTATGAACAGACAGAGCCAACTCAGAAAAGCACAGAGAACAAGTTAATAATGGCCTAAATATAAAAGCAAAGCTTCAAATCCAACCTACTATTAATTAATTTATGTATTGCCACTAGGGAGGAGGCAGTTAGTATTAAGTTAGATTAAATTACGGAGAAGCTTCAGCATTGCTGTGACTATTTCGACGGTAATTATTAAGTTGCTACGCCTTCCCTCCCTAGTAAAAACCCCTTTATTCTCATTCTCAGAATGCTTCGCCGCTCACCTGTCGCCAGCTTCTTTTGACAGGCGTGACAAGCTTTCAGATTAGACTAAAGACGCTTTTCAAAGAGAACAAGGAAATCTGATTTGTAAATCCTCGTAGGCCTCTGATCCAAACTTGGTCTCCGAAGAATATTTGTCTCCGGTTTTCCCCAAAGGGTCCCGGGTCTCATTGCTGGGCCAAAGGTCCACTGGCCAAGACCGACGGGCCCTGAGGGAACTGTGGACATCGGAAACGGGGTAAGAGGCACTGAATTAGCAGTCCAAAGACCTGGGCTCCCTCCCTGGGGGCTCTGTGAATCTGCTGTCGGCCTCTATACCTATACGAGGGGCACCTCCACTCCTTCCCACAACCGGCAAGAGGCTCGAATACTATACAAGTGTGAATCAATTAACCGGTAACTAATTAGTTGACTAGTTAATTGACTAGTTCATTAGTTACCCGGCTGATCAATTAGGTCCCAGCAGACCTAGAGTGGAAGGGCTGAGTCACCATTCCATGCACGGCCCAGCTCTGACGACCTCTGGTCCTCCTGTGCCTGCTTCACTATCAGAGGCCAATTCCCCACGGCCTAGAGCGACGCCTCCACCTGGGTCACGTTCTGCCACAAAACACCGCTTTTGCTTGTCCCCGTCAGCATCTGAGGACCTGAAGGGCCATCGGCCTGCCCCTGATGCAGCCCAGCCTTTCAAGGAAAAGACCAAAGGAAATTCTGAGCAAGGGCTCACTCCTTCCCCTGCTTCAGGACCAGAGAATATTTAGTGATCACTCTTCCTGTTGCCCCGCACTCAGTTATTCATTCATTCAGTGCATTTACTGAGGGCCTACTAGGTGACTAGGCCCTGGACATAAGGATGAAGACAGCACCCTGCCTTCAGGGAGCTCAGTGTGGAGAAGGAGGCCACAGCCCTATGGGCAAACATGGCAGCGTGGCCGCTGAGGTGTACAGAGAGCGTGCCGGTCGGGGGCGGTTGGGGGGAGGGGAGACAGAGGCCGCAGTTCTTTCAGGAAAGGGAAGGAGGTGGGTAGCAAAACCAGGAAAAGCTGAAGCGCTCCTATAAAGACCGAACGAGGTCACCATAAGTCCCAGTTGCCCAGAAAACACACAGAGAGCCATGTGCTCCGATACCAAAAGAGGCGAACTCTAACAGAGATAAAAATAGTTATTATAGCATTTTTACTGCAGCCTAGGAAACCTAGGCCTGTCTCCCCTCACCCCAAACCCCAGTGAGATTCTCATCTGTGGCTCTGAGGTGAGGAGAAAAGATGTGTGCCTTCCAAAAGTTCTACAGGTGGTTTTGATATCCAACCCCCAATGGATTCTGTTGGTTCTTCCAATATTTTTGGAAGCACAACACAAACAATAACAGTTACATGACATGCTGAATTCACATAGAAGTGATCTGGCAACACCTATGTGGGGACTCGTGGGGGAAAAAATCACTTTTCTTTCTCTATATTACATTATTATAAGAATAATTATTACATTATTTTAAGATTATATGATATAAGGGATCCTACAGTATTAGGATTACTATATTACATTACTATGATAAAATGCTAGGGAAGATATTAAACAAGGGATTTTTATGAATATCTCAAATATAATCTTGTGAAACCACTGAATTCAAGAAGTTTACAAAGGGAGCCATACAAGTGAGGTTCGAACAGTTCGGAACTGTTACGGCTTTTCGAATGGTTGTAGGAAATATTAAATGTTTTACCACAGTAAGAACTTTACAGCCATGGATACGGGGTAGCACATGTGAAACCCATTCCCAGCACGTAGTTTTAGGAAGCTCTCGGTTAGGTTATGTTATCCCAGCTTCTAATTTGAGGTGGAACAAGAATTCACAGCCTCCGAAGATGCAGCCGCAGGCTGTATCCTGTTCCAGTGAAATCCTAAGCCAAATGTTAAATAGAAAGTTGAGCTAGACACAACTCGGAGCCACGTGACTTCGAGAAAGTTTAAGTTAACAAACAAGATGAACAAGCAGCTCCCACACAGGCTGACAACCAGAAAAGAAGCTTTAAGAAAAGAATTTTCTTTTAAGGCTCAAAGCTTCGGAGGTGGAGTCAAAGATCTCACCCTAATGTTCTTTAGGTACACAGTGCTGGGATGCCAGAAAATTCCTGTAAGGTGTTGGTAAGAGGCCAACACTACTCAAAGCAGCCAGTTTCCTAAGTAAAAAGGCTGTATTTAGAGTCATGTCAAGTTAACTCCAACAAGACTCTCTATTTAACTTTTATGTTGTTATACCATCTACAGTCCCAAGATCAAACCAGACTTTTTCCACAAAGCATGGCTTAAGGACCGGAGGCTTCGTTATAATTAGGCACAGACCAAGGCTCTGTGATGCCCCGGGCTTTGCTGGTCCTTGCTTGGAAAGTCCCTCCCAATACTTGTGTATGCTGCTAACTCATCCATATCCTTCAAGTTCCAGTTCAAGGCTGTCTACTTCCCTGGCTAAGCCTTCCCTGACTCCCTCAGGTACAGCTTCTTCCTGTTACACCTTTGAACACACACACCGTCCTTAGAGCGAGTGTCTTACTGAACTGTACATTTTGGCCAGCACGTTTGTCTCCCCATTACAGGGAGAGACCACATCCTTTGCTGATGATATTCCCCTGACTGCACAGTACTACGTGCACCGTGTGCTTAGTTACTTACTGAAGGAACTAATAACTGGACGAACTCTTCCTTCAACCCTCTAACAATGACGAAAGTCTCTCTCGGCATCAAGCAGAAGAAACATGACCTATGTCCAGTCTTGGGAACTGCAGACCGATCCTTTACGTACAAGAGAAAATGATACTATCCATAAAAGGAACATACTATGCTGTTCATACTATGGTACGTTCTCGTCAGCGCGGCCAGAGTGGCCCTTTAAAAACATGAGCCAGGTCTTACTTATTATTTTATTATCTGTCTTTCCTACTATAATGTAAGCTCCAGGAGAGCAGAGTCAATTTCATTTACTCCTGAAGCCCTCTTGGACCTAAAAAAGTACATGGAGAAGGTGCTCTGTAAAAGAAAAGTGGCGAATGAAGGAACGAATAAATACACGAACTAACAAATAAACCTCTGGAGATAAACTTGCTGGATGGGAGGACTAAGAGAAGGGAACGAACTTGGAACGGATTCTGCGCGGCTAAGCATGTTTACGAATTGCTTTATAATCGCTAATTAGCTTTTCTAAACCACATCCCCTCCGATACAGCCAGTGCTATCCTCCCAATTTTAAGATAAGGGAATTCAAACCCAAGGTCACACAGCAAATCAGCTTCAGGTTCCTAGCTGGTAATAAGAACAAGATTAAAGATCCTGCTGATTTGTAAAAGGCTGAAATATTAGAGGAAATAAAACAGCTGAAGGCATGGGACCAAGAACGATTTGCACATATTCTCAGCACACAGCATCAAAAGAAAAACAGACTGTTCTGTCTGGAATGGTAAGTTCTCAGTGTGTGTACACTGCATTATTCAGTCATCAATCTCCACGGCCCTGAGAGGCAGACATTTGCAGGAAACAATGGGAGCTGCAGTTTAGCTCCGAGTCTCAGGCCCGGCCTGCCAATCCGCTGTGACACCACTCTGTCACCGGGCGTCTGGGGCTCTGGGGCTCGCTCTCACCAGGGGCTGCACAAACTCTTTACAGAGGACGGACAGGAAGGAGACAGGAGGATAAAACACCTTCTTCAAAGGAAAAGAAAGAATGAATGAAAGAAGGAAAGAAAGAAGAAAGAGAAAAAATGAGTTAAATCAAACAATAGGATAACATCGAAAATAAATACATTTCATCACAGCTGAATCACAGTACAATCATCTAGCAGCAAATATGCTCATTTATATTACAAATGAGACTCTAAATTATGCCCCCCGAATAAAGGAAAATGGACAGATGGATAAAGAGTCCTAATCTATTTCAGGGTTTTTTAAATCAAAATTAAATTTACTAAAAAATTACACTTGCTTTCCCCGCATTCTTCCTCAATTCCAAGAAGGGAGGATAAAATATAAATTCTGCTCAACCCTAGAAATTCATTTTGGTTGGTCTTTTTCAATTTACTTTTTATTCAACTTGGGAAATGAGACCAATCTCCTGTCTTCTGATTTAAAAATTATTTTCCACTGTAACACACAAACACACTCAATACTGCGAGAAGGACAGCCGCCATCGTTCAGTCTGCACTGCTGAACAGGGAATGAAGGAACCAAGAGCGTTACAAAACAAGAGAGCCCCCGTCGTGACTCTCCTTTAAGCCTAGTCCACGTTTCCAGCAAGTAGAAAGACCAAGGGAAAGGTACCGAAAATGATGATGGCACTGTAGTCTCCGAGGCAAGTCTCAAGTGCACAACCTTTGCTTCTCCAGATACTGGAGGTCTGACATTATGAGGTCATGCTTCCCAAAATTCTGAAAGCACACACCGGAGCACATAATGAAAAGGAGACCAGGAAAATCCAAAGCTGAGAATAAATGACACCCTGACCCTGCAGCTTCAGCACTCACTTGAGCCCCTCCTTCAATAATGTCAGATGAAGCATTTTAAACATTTAGGACATGGGGGGGGGGGTCTCGTAGACACCTGACAAACGTTAACAATACTGAAAATGGTTTGGTAATAATTCATCTTCAAAGAAGCATAAAAAATGAATTGAAGCTCTCTCCATATTAGTTTTTTTAAACAGCTTTATCGAGAGAGAATTTGTACAAAATAGGGGCGCCTGGGTGGCTCAGTCGGTTAAGCGTCCGACTTCAGCTCAAGTCTTGATCTCACAGTTCGTGAGTTCAAGCCCTGCATCAGGCTCTGTGCTGACAGCTCAGAGCCTGGAGCCTGCTTCGGATTCTGTGTCTCCCTCTCTCTCTCTGCCCCTCCCCCACTCAGAAAGCACGTGTGTGCTTTCTCTCTCTCTCTCTCTCTCAAAAATAAATATTAAATTTTTTTTTCACTTGTACAAAATAAAAGTCATCCATTTTTAAGTCTACAGTTTGATGATTTGGGGCAAATATATTCAGTTCTGTAACGATTACAATAAAGAAAGAGAATATTTGCATCACCCCAAAAAAACTCCCCGGTGCCTAATTTGTAGTCAAGACCACCCTCCTTCCTCCTTCCTAGGCCCCAGGCAATCACTGATCTGTTTTCTGCCCCTGTAGTTTTGCCTTTTCTAGAATGTCATATAAATAGAATCACACAGTAGAAGCTTGTGTCTGGTCTGGCTTTTTTCACTTAGCCTGATGGTTTTGAGATTCAGGCATGTTGCTATGTGGCTCAGGAGTCCGTTCCTTTTTATTGCTGAGTAGTATTCTGTTTCTTCGTGTCACTCATACATTCTTCCTAGAAGCCCCAAGAGAAACCCTGTGCTAACACGCCAAATGCTATTTCTTCACTTTCTTTGATTCTGTCCTCCAAAGAAATGTCAACGTGGCTTTGGTCGGTCATTTGACTCCTCTCGGGAGGGCCATGTGGGCGAGTCAACAAGAATTTAAGCAAAGAGCTGGAACTGGCTACATAAGCCAAGGAAAAGAATCCAGAAGATGAGAAGCCAACATTCTGATGGAACCTCTCACCTATAAAAGACTAGACCCACACTAAGTTAGAGAAGGCCATTCCCCTACTTATCGAGTGATCAGTATTTCTCCATTGTAGGGAATACTCATTCCCCTGAAGGACTGCCCCCCATCCACCGTGAGGGTACACAAGCTACCCCCAGGGTACTTGATGAAGGAGACTCAGTTTTCTTGCATGAGTGAATTTTCAGATAACTGAAATTTATTTTATTAAGTGCCGTTAAGTACTAATTAAATACTAAAAAGATACTAATTGCATGGCTTATTAAACAGTCTACTGAACATAATTAAACGTCTACTTGATGATGTAGAATCATCACTATAGTCTGACTACCGTGCTAAGCTCTTACAGAGAGGTTCTCAGGGGTTACCAAGTTTGGCAGACTCGTGTCTTCCTATTGAAATGGCCCATGACAAAGGTCATTTTTTTTTAAGTTTATTTATTTATCTATTTAGAGAGAGACAGGGGAGGGGCAGGGCAGGGAGAGAGAATCCCAAGCAGGTTCCACACTGTCAGGGCAGAGCCTGGCATGGGGCTCGAACTCACGAACGTGAGATCATAACCTGGGCCGAAGTCGAACGCTTAACTTACTAAGCCACCTAGGTGCCCCCTAACTTCCTGACTTTTCATCTCAGAAAGCATATCTGAGTATTATAGGGCTTGAGAGTGACTCTTTTGTATCACCAGAGTGAAGTCTAAGAAAGTGTCTCACTCATTAACTCACCCGTTCACCTATTAATTCTTTTTCAAAAAACACATACTGAGTTCCTACTTGATGTTAGAGACCGTTCTTTAGTATTAGTTAAAAAGAGTAAGATGTGGTCCCTGCCCTCCCTAAGTTCACAAGCTGGCTGGCCCTGGGGACAAACTCAACGCACTCAAACAATCAGAGAGCAACAAGGAACAGATGGCGAGTCACAGATTTGCTGCTCGGCGGCAGCATACTGATGATACCTGCACTCGAGGGTCTGTGGGAGGAAAGCCTTCCTCAGCTGACGAGGTCAGAGATGGGCAGGTGAGGGGCCCGAAGAATAGGTACGCTTGTCCCCCGCGCTCACACCGGCTGCATGTACTATACTGTTGTGACATTAATTAAAGTTGATATCCAAATCTTTTCTCCTAATCCAAAGTCATGCAGAGCAAAAATGAGAACTTGTTCTTTCCTGGCATCTTCATCACTGTCACTGCCGTCTGTGGTGAAGGAATCAAGACCCTTCTCGTGATATCATGAGCTGGGCTGTGTCGCCTATGAACGGCCTCCTCTCCCCGACACAAGCCCTCCTTTTTCAGCCACCTGAACCAGACAACCATATTCCCTTTCTTGCCCTCTCAACAAATACATGAAAAATCTTTTATTTTTCTTCATGCCTCACTGGACCGGAAATAGTGCCAAAGAGGTGTGTCACTAGGGTCCTGAAAAACATCCATTGAGAAGAAAGGGAGGCAGTTCATCTATTTTTTTTTCTCTGAAGGTCAAATGTGAACGGGCAGGCTCAAAGGTCCCCACTCCACCCAAGTCTCTCAGACATATGGGGCCTTGTCCTTGTGGTCTATTGCATGCCCCCCTCATTGGTGAATTTTTCGGTATAAGAAATAGGGAGAAGGGGCACTTGACTGGCTTGGTTGGAGGAGCATGTGACTCTTGATCTCAGGGTCGTGAGTTCGAGCCCCACACTTGGTGTAGAGATTACTGAAATAAATAAATATTTAAAAAAAATAGGCAGAAGTATCTAGTTGCTAGTTGGTAAGAGTGGAAATAAAGAAGTAATGGAAAAGGCCAAACCTGTGGGTTTAAATAAATTCCCACACAAGCAACACATTTTTTTTCCATTTCAGTCAGTGGGAAAGAAAAAATTCAGGGGCACCCGTCTGGCTCAGTCAGTAGAGTGTGCGACTCGTACTCTTGGGGTCATGAGTTCAAGCCATAGTTGGGTGTAAAGATTACCTATAAAAAATAAAATAAAATCATTTATTTGTTTATTTAAAGAGACAGAGAGAGAGAGCATGACCAGGGTACGAGGGCAGAGGGAGAGAGACAGAATCTTAAGCAGGCTCCACACTCAGTGCAGAGCCCAAGAGCTCAATCCCATAACCCTGGGATCATGACCTGAGCCGAAATCAAGAGTTGAACCAACCGAGCCACCCAGGCATCCCTAAAAAAAGGTATTTTTAAACGGAAAAGAAAAGAGAAGAGAAGAAAAAGTTCACTTATCTTCAAATCTGGGATGTGTCTCAACAAATGTATTTGCTACAGCATCTGATATGGCAATGAGCTACATAATAAATAACCACAGAATTCGCTTATTTTTGTAGTCAGCTTGTTTTCTTCCCACTGTCAATTTTTTTTATTTCATTCTCTTCCCCACATGTTCCTCCTCTGATGCAATAAAGACACTGTTTGTCAAAGTCCAAATGTTGACTGGAAAAGAACCTTCTGGGAGCACCCTCAACAGTAACGGCAGAGCAAACAGAGTGCCCATGTGTCAGAGCACTGTGCCTTCTCTGTGCCTTCCCCAGGAGCCCCGCCATGAACGTTCCCTAAATCGTTCAGGAAAGGTCTTCGGCTTCCTCGGGGAACATCTAGACTCTTCCAGAAAGCAAAGAATTGAGTAAGCCGAGTGAGTGTTACACCGAGGGGAGACGACCACCCCACCTGGCAACGTGGCAGGTCTGGAAACCTTAGAGGGTGATGCTTGCGGGGACCCTGACAGAATTTCCGTCCCGTCAAAGGCTGGGTGAGCGCCCCACGGAAGCGAGCGAGGTGAGCAAAGACAGGCAGGAACTGTTGAGGAACTGCCAGCAATCTGGCACAGCTGGCCGGCAAGCGTTGCTCCCAGACTTGGATTTCACAAAGCAGGACTTTAAAGACAAGTAATGTGCCAAAGAAGAGTCCAGAGAGAACGCTTTCTACCCTTATCATCTTCATTTCGTAAGAGAAATGAGGGTTTCGTGCACTCTCGCCAAAGTGCATCATCTCAGAACAAAGAATGCAAATGATACACTTAACCTGAAGTGCTAGGGTCACTGCGTTTTTTTCTCATTTTGCGGCAGACCAGTGGAAATGGGTGCCATGAGCTGGCACAGGTCTGCGCATTGGGGTGAGATCACTACAGAGCTGAGGATGGGCTCTTCCTCTCCAGGTTCAGGGTGGAGAGAGATCAGGAGGCACCCACGTAAGGTCAAGAAGGAGGCTGGTACCTTCTCTTGCCACAGGCAAGTGGGCTACTGTGTGAAGTATACTCACAAACTATTTTAAATTACAATACATAGATTCAATATAAGGGGGCATTAAAACTTCCTTGTACAAGGGCGCCTGGGTGGCTCAGTCAGTCAGGTGTCCGACTTCGGCTCAGGTCACGATCTCACAGTTCGCAGGTTCAAGCCCCGCGTCGGGCTCTGTGCTGACAGCTAGCTCGGGGCCTGGAGCCTGTCTTCAGATTCTGTGTCTCCCTTTCTCTCTGTCCCTCCCCTGCTTGTTCTAACTCTCTCTCTCTCAGAAATAAATAAAACATAAAGAAAAAATTTTTTTTAATTTCATGTACAAAGAATCTATAAAACTGTTTAAATTTAAATAGGAAGGTTAATGGAAAAAAACATGATGTAAATTATACACAATAATTTAACAAATCATGCAAACAAAAGAAAGACTGAAAGGAAATATTTCCAAATGTTATGAGCAATAAAGTATTTTTACTTTTACAAGTGTGAGGGTCAAAACCTAATTTTTTTAAAGCCCTGTATTTTGAAATTGTTATAAATTTGCCACAGTTTGGTCAAGGTTTTGGAACAATACTCGTTACCAATAAAAACAGAAAAAAAAAAAAAAGAATTGCGGCTCATGTTGACATATACTTACTAATTATTTTTCTTTCTATTTTAGAATATCTATCGAAGTTATCATTTTACTTACACATTTCCCAAAACAAATCAGCAAGTTCGCGTCTGTATGAAGTTTCATGCTGACATGAAGTGGGAGTTTCAATTTGACTTAATTATTTTATCCCAGAACAGGGGTGAAATCTAGCCAGATCCGTTGATTAATCAGATGTTCTCTTACGCGCAAAAAGGCTACAGGTCAGCTAGTGATCAGTAGGCTCAAAAGGATATGAAGTAGCTCCCATGAATTCATGACCAGGCTGCCAAAACTTTTCTATGTAGGGTCGTCCCACTTTTGACCACGTCTCTCCAACGGTTTTACTAAGATTCACCCGAATACCTGAAGGTTCTATATTTAGCAGAAGGTCCCAAAATTATGAACCCCCAAAATGGCTTGCTTTATTACTCATAAAACCTTGAGTCTAGTTCCTGGGATACGTTGGTCCTCTGACCCACAGTTTTCCCCCAGTTACCCCACGACACTAACCACCTATCCGCACATCTTTTTCTCTCCCGAGCTTCACTGCTAATTCTTATTAAATGCTCTGTGCATGTAATACTCTATGCAAGACATTGTATTCGTTCCTTCTACCTCTCACGGACTCAGAGAGGGGGAAAAAAATCGAAGGCCACGTAAGTAAAATAAATCTTGATATAGTCTTCCTTTATAACAGAGAAAGACAAAGGTAAATTCTACTCAGGAAATCTAAGAATGACAAGAGCACGTGTGGCGAGTTAAGGAAGTACGATAGTTGGGCGAGCAGTGACTGGAGAAGGGGTTATGGATACGAGAAAAGGATCTGGAAGGTCAAAGGTGTGAAAAGGGGGGAGAGTGAGAAAAAGGACACTGAGGAAGCACAATAAAGATATACAGATACATACAGGTACACAAAGATGACTGGAATAAAAATGTTCCGGAATGAGCATGACAATGTTTTATCTGCGCAAATCTGGGTTGCATTTTCACAACCACAGGAACAGAGCCGTACAGGTAGATCGAAGCAGAATTTTTAAACTTTATACATCATCTAAATGTTGAGCTATGGCTGATTTCCAACTTCCAGCGGCCAATTCCCAGCTTATGACAATTTTCCCTTTGATTCAGAAGCAAAGACAGCGAAAAACGCTTGGGCAGAGAACAGCCTGGGATTGTCTCCAACTGAAGGACACGGCCTGGGATTGCCAGGCCAGCAGTCCCACCCCCTCCCCCCCACCCAACGAAAGAGAAGGAAACCCAACCTACTGCGCCAGCCTCAGCTCCCCTACTCCTCTTCCCTCTCCCATGTTCACCGGCTCCTACACAGCACTAGTCCCTGGAAGCCAAATGCAGCCCGGTCTTCCCATACCCCTGTCCCACTATGCACACACAGTCACTGGGGTGGAAACATCCTTCCTTCACCTTCAGACTCTTGCTACTAGACCCTGTTCGAAGGTCACCCTTAAGTTTGGCCTTCTTCCAGTGACTACACCTCATCCATGCCCCAGCCCCTCCCACTCACCTCCACTGTAGCCCTGTGAGCAGTGTGAGGCCACCAGGAACCCCCAAAGGGAGACCTTGGTGGGCTCGTCTTTGAGCATGGTTCCCAACACAGGACTGGCCAGAGAGTGGCCTCTGGGAAAATGTGTGCGGGGGGGAAAAAAAAATCAATTAAGTGGAAGCATTGGTCTCTTCTGTAAACAAATTGAGCCTAGACTTGTACTATGAAAAAAAGAAAAAAAAAAAGAACGATGTGTTTTTAAAAGTTTTTTTTTCCTAAACTCTGTTCAGATCATGATCTAAAAAAGAAAGAAACAAGAATGAAGTGACTTGACTTTAATTTTTCTGTTGGGGAAATTTTCATTATTAATATACAGATGATGGCTTTTTTTTTTCAATTGTAATAAATGGGGTGGGGGGAGAGAGATGGGTTTATTAAAGATGAAAATACGAGGAAACTCGAGCTGAGGCAAACTTGGCCCACCGTAATCTCCATTCCGACCCTCTCTTCACCGTCTGCAGCCATATTGAACGAACCTATTCCCTCTTCCTTGACAGGCCTCCTCATGTGTGGAGCTGTGTTCTCTTCACCATGCTAAGCAGTTTGACGATGTGACTCTCCCTCACTCAAGGTTTCCAGACCCTTCATTTCCTGACCGCCTTCTCTAGAGGCCTATTTCACTAAACGTGGCAACTACAATCGAGGTGGTCAAGCAATGACCACGGTGGGGTGACCACTCACCAAAGCCAGGATGTAACACCTCTATGAAGCTGGCTCTTGGAGGCCTGCAACGATGTGGGTTTAGGCCGAGTTTCTGAGGAACTGAAAGCCCAGAACTTTTTTGGCACAGCATAGATCCTCTCTTGCTGCCCCCTCCCCCACCTACCTCTCCCCCATATTCTCCCTGGACCAATCGACACGAGAGTCTAAAAGAAGTTCCCATCAAAACTTTACTATGAAAAATCCAGGGAGAATTCCTGGGAAATTGGGAAATGCTGAGAATTCTGAGCATCTGGTCCTTTCATAATGGGATGAGGCAAGAATATGAATGGCGGCCCCTACCACAGGTTTCTAAGGTTTGGGACGTTGTAACACTGCTTGGCTTCCCTCCACCCATGAGGATATCGATCGTGTACAAGGGACAATCCGCAAAGCACAGATGAGTTTTTGCTGCAATCAGAGCTGTCCCACGATAGAATGGACCAGAATGGACCCGAAAAGAATTAATGCTCCCTTAATGATCACAATGTTTAAGCACAAGCAGGGGCCCATTTGTCCGGATTCTTACAGAAGAAATCTTGCATGGGGTTGCTGGACGAGTCTGAGCATTCTAATGACCGTTCCGGTACTTAAAATTTGATAATGGCCCGGCCTCCTCAAGATCCCTGAGCAAACTTAACCTCATTTCCAACACTCTGGTGCCCTGGAATAAATGCGAGACACAAACATTCACCCACCATCAACCAACTACCCAAACCACAGTTACTGAGTATCTCCCAGAAGCCTGCTGTTGCCTATACAGGTGAAAAAAGTCCCGTTCACTATCCCTATCCAATTGCATCCTTTATTATTGTGCTTGAACCTTCTTCATCTACCGCTGAGCACCTTTAGGATGTTGACGATAATATGAAACCATTATTTATGATCTGCCATTCCTATCATTTATTAATTACGGTACTTACTAATTTATCCATTTGAAAGTGTCTGTAACACCGGTGACTACAAATATATTCATTTTCTCATGGAGGCAAAACCTACATACTGAAATTTTAAAAAGTGGTGTCCCTATGATAGAAAAGGATGGCCTATTCTCCCCAAAGAAACTTATATTCAAAATAGACAAAACATACTAGGGAGAGCAAGAGCCAAAACACTCAAAAAAGAAAGAGCTTAGAAGCAGATACAGTAATCTCCTTGCAACTGCTGTCTGCCCTCGTTCACGAAAACTAAAAATAAAATTGGCCTGTGGTTTACTAAATTTGGTTGCAAGTGCTTTTCCCACCAAACCACTCTGTAATCACATCAATCACTAATAAAAACGACTGGGAGGGGGACGGAAGAGAGGCCGTAGTAAAAATATACTGCATATTTTCTGGAATGGATGATGAAACAGAAATCACTTCTTGTCTCAACTGTTTTAGCACCTTCTCGTTTTACTCAATTTCAGACCCACTAAAGGGACCGGGCAGTTGGGCAGAATACCAGGAGAACTCATTTCGAGAGAAGATTAAAACCCGCCCCAGTAATGAACTGTCTTCAGTTACTGTACACATCAGTCAGGCCAAATAATTCATTCTGGATTTAACTCATTCTGCAGGGCTCCGGAATAATGCATCACTTTCCAGATAGAGGTGCGAGTCCATTAATTACCAAAATAAGCCGCCACGGAGTCACACAGTCTTCGTGCTTCCCTTATAAAGTGTCTTTTACTTTTGAGGCAAGAGGAGAAATTCAGATGGGAAATGAGCAATTTGGGAACCTCTTACAACCCTCTGGCCCGCAGTAAATAACCCTTTCTTCCTCTTTCAGAGTCAATCAGCAAAAGTTCTGAACACAGAACGCGGCGCCTGGCCATTCGTGGTCATGCAGCAAATAGAAGCCCCACCCCGATTCTGAATTATCGCACTAAGAAATGACCCAGGCGAAGGAGACCGGGAGAAACGACCACACCCAGGTCGTGACAGCCTAGGATGCGTGTTGTGTGCATGTGTGCCCGTGTGTGTAACCACAGAAATACAACCACTTTTAGGGACCGTGCTGCATGCCAATAAGAATACGGTCCCTGGAACCCAACTACCTGGATTCGAATTCTCGCCCTGCTACCTACTGGGTGGAAGACCTTGTGCACGATAACTTCGCGATGCCTCGGCTTTTTGCTCTGCAAAGTGACCATACAGATACCTACCTCTTAAGGTGGCCGGGAGGCTATACAGGCTAATACAGGTAAGGTCCAAAGTAGCGTACTCAGCACATACAGATAGACCCTGGGTAGACACAGGGCTCATTCGACCCAAACCGTCAATCACTCTAGCACACTGGCACTTTGTGGCTGCCAAGAGCTAGGCGACCATGTGCCTGAATACCAAATCACCTAGATTGTTCAGCCACAGCCATCACTCCTTAACCAAGTCTTGTTGTGAAAGGTTCACTTGGCCTGCTTTCCTTTCACAGGCATCGAGCGTCTGTTTTCCTCAGAATCTGAACGTCATTGGGTCAAGGCCATCAAGGCCTCTTTTCACACAGAGCAATCAGTCAAAGACTGAGAACGCTCTGTGTTGGTGGTGGTATGGTGGTCGCCTGGCCAATTTCATGGGGAGTCACTTCGTGGCTTTGGCAGAGTCTGCCACTGTCTGCTGGAAGAAATCTGGAGCCAAAATATGATTTGTCTGTTTTGACTTGTGTACATTTTCCGAGTACAAGAGACTATTGATAAGGAATCTAAGTAAGAGGAAAAACTGTTTGTTGATTCCCCTGAAAGCACAAAATGTTCATTCACTGAAGGGACGTAGGCCATTTGCTCATTATAATTATGGATTAAGGCTATAGCTTTGGTTTCCAGACGCTAAAACCCAAGTTTCTGGGTCCCACCCCCAGAGTCTCTATGTTGGTAGGTCTGGGGCAGGCGGGTAGACCCTGGGCAGAGAATCTGCATTTCTAATACAGTCCAGTAGATACTGCTGCTGCTGCTGCTCTGGGGACCACACTTTGAGAACCACTGCATCGTAAGTAGGAAGAGCTCCCCAGCCGTAAGAAGGTTCAGTTCGGATCCTAGGACGGAGACCAAGCAAAGGAGTTATTCTCATCAGATAATTGTTGAATGAACGTATGAGTGAAACAGGCCCATGAGTAAGTCCTCTTCCATCCATATATTCCCCGCATTTTGTTCATATCAGTGCTATCGAACACTAAATACAAATCAAGATGGCCTTCAGTATCCTTCAACCAACCACAGTGGATTTTAAAAACAGAAAAAAGACTGTAACACACACACACACACACACACACACACACACACACACACCCTGTGATGATTTGCTAAACGTACCCCAACATCTATAGTCTCCTTCCTTTTAACAAGAGAGGCTCCAGACTTTTCACTGGGCAAATGGTTGCCTGCTGCAAACTACAGTTCTCTACCTCCCTGAAGCCATGTGTGCCCAATGATGACAAGTCCCTCTTCCCCTAGGCTGAAGAACAGGCAAGGCAAGAGGAAGCCAGCTTCCACTTAGAGTCTAGGACCACACTCTAAAGCAGAGGTTGGCAAACTTCTACAAAGGGCCAGACAGCACAGTTTTTGGCTTTGTGGGCCATCTAGGCTCTGTCGCAACTCTTCAACTCTGCCATTGTAGCACAAAAGCCACCACCACAAACAAGATGGAAACAAAGGAGTATGGCTGTGTTCCAATAAAACTTTATTTATGGACATAAAATTTGAGTTGCATATAATTTTCACATGTTAAAAAACATTTTTTCCAACCATTTAAAAATGTAAAAGCCATTCTTAGTATGTGAGCCACACAAAAACAGAGTACAGACCAAATTTGGCCCATGGGCCATAATTTGCCAACCATGCCCTAGAGGAAGATGGAGCAACCGTAGAGAAAGAAGTTGTCCTTAAAGAGCCTTCTGGAACAGAGGTACTATCCACCCAAACCACAGTCTACTTCTGTTAACAACACAGAAAGAAGCTTCTATCTTCTTTGAGCGATTGCGTTTCAGGGTCCCCACTAAGAAAGCTAAGCCTGTAACCATAGGCCGGGCAGCTACATACACAAAATCACATTTTGGTGTGAGACAGTCTGGGATATTAGGACCGTTCAAAATGAACAAAAGTTAAAGAAATGGAAGAAGAGTCCTTTTCTGCAAATCCCTGATGTAAGCTGAAACTCCATGTTTCCTGATAACCTTCTAAGACAGCAGAACTGACAAGAATAAACATCTATCTCGGTTTCTGCAGCAGAGGTCGCCTGATGTCTACTCTCTTATTAATTCCTGACAGAACCCTGGACAATGTATCCGGCAGAAGAATTACACTTCTTAGCCTCCCCAGCTTAGGTGGGAGTAGGGAGCCCGGGCCTAGGAGAAAGAAGGCTACACAGAACACACGCGAGCACATGCACGTGAGCACGCACTTGCATGCACGAGCATATACAAACACACACACACACACACACACACACACACACACACACACTCTTCCTAACACTGCCCAGGCCTCTCCCCAAAACCACAGCTCAGAGGGACCAAGAGGAGGGAAACAGGCCTCTCCCTTCCCATTCAGGTCAACAGGCTACCTCCCATTGGTGGCCAAGGTAACGGAGGCAGCTGCGTGGGGCTCCCCAGAAAGCCCTTTTGTCCTTCCTCTAAGCCTGGAAATCAGGAGCCTTAACTAAGAGCTCTGGAACCATGAGGGAAAGAGGAAGAGAATGGGAGGGATCTCAGGTGGCATGAACGTCCTTGGGCCACTGAAGAGCAACGAGCTAAATCCGGAATTCTTTTACCTGAGCTACCGTGGTCAGGTGGCCCCAAATCGGATCCTGTTGGCACGACTAAATAAAGATAATGCCTGCATCGGTACGGTGCACAACTCAGAGGGAGAGGATTCTCAGCTTAAAGAAGCAACAATCAGGGGATGGAAATGATGTCTTGCAAGGGGATTCTGGGAAAGCCTGAGGGCGCAGTCACCACTGGTTTACCCTGACCCTATTACACCTCCCGGCTGGTGTTCTGTATATGCAGCCCTGTCACTGACTACAGCGGAGCGTTTAGTCCGACGTGCCCTCAGACTGGCCTAGTGATGTCGTGCATTTGAAGATGTGTCAAGGAACGTTGCTCCTCAGCCGGGCTCTCCACTAACGGCCGACAGCCAGTCAGGTGGTCAGGGCATCCCAACCTGGGCTCCAGGCTTAGGAAACACACGACAGCGCGCCTGAGTCTCTCTGACTCAAGGAGCTCACGTCCTGGTGCAGGAGACCAAGAACAGAAGGACAAACAAATACATGAGTGAGAGGATTCCGACAGAGGCCAGTCCTAGGCAGGGATGTACCTGGGTAACAGGACAGCAGGAGGTGGGGGTGCGGGCTGCTCAGCTGGCTGAGGTGGAGAGAAAGCTTCCGAGCTGATGATACCCGAATGATAAGGAGCCCGTCGAGGGTGGGGGGCAGGGCTGGGGGTGGTGAGCCTTGTGGATTTTCTCTTGCTGGAATGGGGAGGCAGGTGAACAAAATCGGCTTATGTGATTGACATTTTCAACAGATCGCTCTCGCTGCTGCAGAAGAAGACAAGCTCAGGCTGGGGGGCGAGCTGGAGGCAGGGAGACCAGGGAGGAGGCTGCAGCACTCACTGCATGAGGGGCTCAAGTCATCGGGCTCCTCACCGACCGCAGCGAGGACCGGTTCCGCTAGCCACGCCGCACCCTTCCTAGTGTGTATACGGCTGGCTATGCCGGATACTGCATGCAGACTGGAGTCCAGCGCGTCAGACGTCCCTCCTAACGCCTAAACAATTTTTAAATTTTTTACCCGATTTTTAGCCCTGCTATTCCACGGTCACAAAAACACACTAAATCATTTAAAAGTTCCTTTAGGGCGCCTGGGGGGCTCAGTGCCCGACTTCGGCTCAGGTCATGATCTCGAGGTCTATGAGTTCAAGCCCCGAGTCAGACTCTGTGCTGACCGCTCAGAGCCTGAAGCCTGCTTCAGAGTCTGTGTCTCCCTCTCTCTCTGCCCCTCCCTCAGTCACACTCTCTCTCTCTCTCTCTCAAAAATAAATATTTTAAAAATATTTAAAAGTTCTTTTAGCTTAGACTGTGACCTTTTAAAGGCAGCTACTTCAGTTTTATATACAATAGCAAAAAGAACATAACAGAGACGGGCTGATACTGCCCCCGAGGTGGTGAACACTGGTTCTGGGGCAGGGCTGCGGACCGTATCTCACTCTTCATCCGTAAAGCAACCTGCATGCACACAGTCCAAAAATTTGCAGTATTTTAAATTTTAATAGATTGGGGGTGGGGGGATAGGAAACAATGTCTACAATAGTTCCTGAGGAGAGGCTTAGTGAAGAAAAGGGTCGAGAAACACTGATTTACAGAAACGACCTCACCTAAAACGTAATAGGGACTGAACCCCCACGACCATCCTCTATCAGCTCATCCTGCTTCGCTTCTCTTTCCAGCACTTACCGCTCCCTAACATGACACGTTTTGTTGTCGCTGCTTCTCTGGGTCCTCCATCTAGAACGTAGGCTCCGCGAGAGAGGAGAGAGAGAGGAGAGTCGAGTCTTTGTCCGCCACTGTGTCCTCACCCCTTAAAACCGGGGAGGGGGGGGGCACACTGGCTGTGGGAAAATAGACTGCTGGCTCACGTGTCCTCAAAGGCTCCTCCTGCTGCTAAGTTCCGTGATTCTAAGATGCCCCTAATAGCATTGTTAGCCACAAAGCAACATTTGTGATTCATCCCAGGAGGCCATTCCTTGCATACCGAAAGCGTCGCATGAGAAGGTGGCCTTATTTATGATCCGCGCCCCCGAGGACCAGCTGTGTTTCAGGAAGCCTTCGGAGTATTTCTCAAACCAGCTCCACCATCCGAAACTTCAGCGTAACAGTGGGTGATGAACAACCTACAGGACTTCCGAAACGATCTGCAAGACACAGACCTTTCTGCCTCACACTCAGCCTCTAACTGTCCAGAGGGACGCGGTATGGCTGCGGGGCCTTCTGGCAAAGATCAAGTGAAGAAGGAGGTACTGAATTGTTCAGGAGGAGTCTGTCTTGGAAAAGTTCCTGCCTTGTCTGCATGCAGCAACAGGAATGGGACCACGGCGTCTTTAGACCTGAGGGAACCCCTCAGAAAGCATACATTTCTGCCGTAGAGTGCAGCTCTGGATCTCGAAGTCCAAGTTTGAACGCTGGTTATTTTTAGTGAGTGACAGGGGGCAAGTTATTTACCCACTCGGTAGCTCCCCTCTGTCCTCTGTAAACTGGGAATAATACTTGGTGCACCCTATGGGTGACTTAATTCATGGAGAGCACTCAGAACCATAGGAATGCCTAGTACGCGGCAGGCATACAACAAATATTAGCCAGTATCACTGTAACTAGCATTTTGGTTTTCACGTCCTGTCAACTTGAAAAATCTTTTCATCTAAGAAAAGTTGACGCCGGGGATGCCTGGCTGGCTCAGTCAGAAGAGGTGTGAGTCTGATCTCGGGGTCGTGAGTTTGAGCCCCGCGTGAGGTATAGAGATAACTTAAATTAAGAAACAATTCTTGAAAAATTTTTGAATCAAAAAAAGAAAAGTTGACCCTAAATCCCTGTAGAGAGGGATTAAAAACTACTATGCAGTTCTAGGGAAAACCTAGAGGCCCAAGAAGGACGCTTGGAAAACCAGGGATTAAGCTCGATACAAATATTTTACCCTCCAAGAAATGGATATTCAAGGTTGATGCGCCTGGTCAAAGTCCCGCTAGAATTCCAATCTCAGCTATTAAGATGCCATGTTCCCACATGCCTCCTGGTTATCAAGGAAGGACGGAATGTGTGTGCTGATGGGACTTCCCTGCCGTCATTGGAATGAGGGGTCATGGGGGACATGCGGAAACCAGAGTGCAAAAAGCTGTGCAACTGACCTTCACGGAGAATCATGGAAGTTCACCATGGCCCACAGTGCAAAACTGAAAGTCCCTGCGTGGAATCCCTAACAGAAGGTAATACAGTCTCTGGCTTGAATATTTCCAGAGAACCCAGTGCTCTTCCTGATAGCCTTTGCTACTGACTAGCTACAATAGTCAGAATTATAAGCAGTCTACACTTATCTTTTATTCCTGAGGACTCCACCATTCCCAGGGCAGTATGGTGAAGGCCTTGGCGTTAAGCAGGCCTCGCTATGTAATCTTGACAGTTACTTACCCTCCTTAAAGTTCAAGGTCTTGACCTATAAATACAGATAATAATAGAACCCCTCTCCTGGCCTTCCTGAGAGAGTCCAGAGAATACATTCAATTGTGTTTAATAGTCCATATTTGGATTCGATAGTCCTGGTGTTGAAGCTAAATATATTACAACTCCTATTAATTATTACTATAGCCACTGTTTCCCCATTCAACTACTTTTCTCCATTCAACTACTAGAGTATATATTAGCTATTCAATAAAAACAAAATCCTCAAAACCAAACTTACTTCTTGGTCCCAGGGGGGTAACTTGCTAGCTTTCCACCCAAGTTAGGCCCTCCCATACTTCACAGTAAAAAATTATCACTAGGCCTTCTTGGGAGCCTTTGAAGCTACATATTGGCCATGCATCGAAGTTCTCACCAATGGAACAGGATTGGAATGACAGGCTACTCTTGAAAGTCTTGGCCGGAACACCTTGTATGTGCAATCCTCCACACTCTTTTCCTTTCCCCCAAGATGAATACAAAGGTTCACCCTCAGCGAAGGACCCTAGGGAACTCAGTCTTTACGATACAGAAGAGGAGTAGACTTTGGGAGAGCAGAGAAATAAGATGGAATGAACCGGAAGCCCTGAATGACTGCATGGAGCCGAGTAGCCTGTCCATGCGCCCTGGATCCTTCTGTGAAAGAGAAACAAATTTCTTGGACCTTTAATCCATGTGATGTATGTTATGTTGGGCCTGTTTGTTATAACAGCTGAGTCTTCTATCCTAGTGTGAACACTCCTTGGGAGAAATGACTTAGCTGAAAGTCTGTAATACTTTTGAACCAGCTGATCATAAAATGACAGCCACAATCTGAGAGCCAACTCAGGAGTCAGGACAGGCATTAGAATACTGGAACAAAACATTCTTTAAATACACTTTATGTCTGGTAGACACACCACGAAGATCGACCCGCATACTGTTTTCAACTCCTCTGATGTAAAAAAAACACCACAGCTTCGTTGAGTGTATAGAAAGTATCTGATTAAAGGCAAAGCAAACCTTTAAATCCCTATGGCTTCCAAAGTCTTTATTTCTGGGCAAAATGTGAAAGTGAAAAAGAAAAAAAAAAAGAATGACTAATTCTGTTTTGGGGAACGATCTAATCTGGTCCTTGGAGCTGAAGGCTTCGCACTAGAGGATGGTTGTCTGGATACAATTCAGGGGCCATCAGTTTACGCTCCTACATCAGAAACTTAGGGCTACTGCAGAATGGGGCCACAGAGATGAAACGCAGAGCCACGAATCATGCCTTTTGGAGGCTCCCAATCTAGTGAGGAGAAACAGAAACGCTGGAATAACAATAACGGAATGCTATCCGTAGTATCTGTTACATCGGATAATAAGGAAGCATTACAGTATCGGCGTATTATTTGTTAAATGTTTAACATGTGCCAGACACTGTGCTAAGACTTGCCACTCGTTCATAACTCTTCATAAGCCTTATATTGTAGACACCGCATTTCTCATTTTGCGAATGAGAAAATTCCCCTTTAATTAGTTGTCCGAAGTCACAGAGCAGCCCAACCAGAACCTGGGGGTGTCTGCTACCAGTACCCACTCCCTCAGCCACCAGGAGGTGTGATGTAGAGTGGAGGGAAAGGAGGTTTCCAACTGGCAGGTCAGCCGTTTTCCATCCCCTGGGACACTGGCTCAGAACTGGGGGGGAGAGAAAGGTCACAAGATCCAGCCATACGATAGTCTCGAAGCTTCTCTGAAGCTCTCTGTGCTGGGAAAGGGCATCATAGTAGGGTCCCCAACCTTCCCAGGCTTGCCAAACAGCTCAGGAATTTATTAGATGGGCACAGGGGGCCACCCAAATTAAAGTCTTGAATTCTTACATAATCTCAGAATGGAAAAGGTCCCTCCCTAACCAGAGAAGGAGATTCCTGTTTTCTGTGACTAAGGAGAAAGCATTTGGAGTACCTGCTCTATCCACTGAGCCAGCCAGGCACCCCTACTTTTACTTTCTTTAAGACTTAATTTCCCCATGTGACATGCTTATCCATTCCTTCTTTTTTTTTTAAAGTTTATTTTTGAGAGAGAAAGAGCGTGCACGCATGCACGTGCAAGTAGGGGAGGGGCAGAGAGGGAGACAGAGGATCCAAAGCAGGCTCTGCCCTGACAGCAGAGGGCCCGATGCAGGGCTTGACCCCCATGAACCATGAGATCACGACCTGAGCCAAAGTCCGATGCTTAACTGACTGAGCCACTCAGGCGCCCCAATGCTTATTCATTCCTTACTGGGGAGTCCCAATGTATGGCGGCTCTCACATTCTCTGGGAAGTTGTAGAGACAGTAATCTCATGTCTATACAGTATTATAATCACTTTAGGGGAAATTTCTATCTCTGTGTTAAATGTCAAATCCTTTTAGCCTTTTTCTATTTTTTTATTTGCAATTTTTTTAAATGTTTATTTATTTATTCTCTGAGAGAAAGAACATGCATGGCAATGGGGGAGGGGCAGAGAGCATCCCAAGCAGGTTCTGCACTATTGGCGCAGAGCCTGATGCAGGGCTCCATCTCGGGAACCCTGAGATCAGGACCTGAGCTGAAAACAAGAGTGGGCGCCCAGCCAGGCACCCATGGACTTTTTTCTATTTCTTCTGATAAACGACATCTGTAGTAATGGATGACTGTTCACTCACATCTCTCCCCCTCCCACGCTCTATCAAGTCTGTGAGGGGTCACATGACTTCATTTGGCTGAAGGAACATTATGGACAGAACACGACAGAGGTCTTTAAATAAGCTTCCATGGTTTGGTGTGGCGCGTGCACTCTAGCGGTCCACCACGAGGACAGCATGCCCCTAGGAGCTGTGCCCCTTCAGCCTCGTCTCTAAAATGAACTCATGGCAGCTAACTTCTGCCCAACCTGCAGTGTGGATCAGTCGGCTGGCAGCCTGACACAGAACCACTGCAGACCAGACAGTGTGGGAGTAATTGCGTACTGTGAGAGCCACTGAGTTTAGGGACTGTTTGTTACGCTGCATTATCCTCGAAGTAGCTGACCAATGGCATCATCATTTTATATCGACTGGAAGGGCTAAATTACAGGTACGAATCTATGTATTTCTGGGTAATGCATACTCTTTGATTTTTCTCTTGGACTGAACAGGGATCCTGTCACCCAAAATCATTTCTCAATTACTTGAACAAAGATCCCGGCAGGTTAGAATGTAGAGGATGGGTTTGTAGACCCTCAATAAAAACGAAAGCTCATTTTGACAATGAAATGTTTATGCTAACATCTCCCCATGTGATGGAGAAGTGGGAAACCAGGATCTATTTTTCACGGAAGAGATACATAACATTCTGGAATTTCAGAATAAAAAGGGTGCTGATGGTAAAATAGTATCTGCAGGCTCAGGGTCTCTCTAATCTCCCTCAGTAATTTTTCTGTCCTTCTGTCAATACGTTTTAAGTGACTACTGCCAAGACCCCTGTCTTGTCTCTTCTCTCCACAGCCTACCACCCCACCCCTGATTCTGCCAACACTCCTATCACTAAAATCAATGCAAGATTTCACAAAGCTCCGGAAAAACATCTTTTCAAGAAATCTATAGGTCCCCACAGCTTAAGAGCTGCACCAAATATTACTTTTTCGTGCATCACGATTACCGATAATCCTTGGTTTCGCTCCCACTTCAAAATAAAGTAGTGAACACTACAGGAATTACATTAGCCGAATGAATTAGTCCAAAATTTTTATTTCAATAGAGGTTTTGAGATATGAATGAGACTTGTAGGATCGAACAAAAAGCAAATGAGACTTGAAGCGATCTGGAGGCCAGTTTCCCAGATCTCTATGGGGCTTCGCAGACAGCAATGGGGTCCTCGAGTGATTTGAATGTTACAGAAAGCGTAGTGCAAACTGTAACCGTAACAAAGCTGCGTGACATTCCACATCATCATTTGGGGCTGGAATTAATGTTTTTTTAAGATTTTTAAATTTTATTTTAAGTACAACGTACCCCTTAATGTGGAGCTTGAACTCACGGCCCCAAGACCGAGGGTCGCAGGCTCCACAGATTGAGCCAGCCAGCCGCTCCATAGCTAGAATTTTTTAACTCCGTTTGGTGACACTGGCTAACACACAGGCCTACAGCTGGAGGCCCTGCCGACGGCTCCCACCCTATGCCCCTCTCCATCTCCTCCCACCACACAAGCCTCAGACATTCCTGCTCTGGCCCCAAATTTGTCCTTGCTGGTCCTTCTGCCTGGAACATTCTTCCCCCACAGACCCAAATGGCTCCTTCATGCCCCTGCTTCATTCAGATCCCTTCAGAGACACCTCCCACCAGAGGCCAGCCCAGACTACCTTATCTCAAACAGGCCTCTCAACCTGTCTTCGACTCTATTTTCTCCTCACGGCATTATGACTTTGAAGTTATCTTATGTGTTTGTGTTTTTTCTTGCTTCTCCCATGAGCATGGACTGTGTGTAGTTCACTCCTGCACCCTAGCTCCTTGAGAGTGCCTGCAGAGTTCACACGCAGTGAGTATTTACTAAATACATAAACTGGGAATTTAGAAGTTGCTGCATAGAACAAAAACAAAGATGAAAACAAAATCCCAGAAAAGAAAACATGTAATTACTTATTAAGTCAGATTTTGTTAGACAAAAATCTTTCAATACATAGAACCCATAGGGATGGAGAAGTTTTAGTTTAGAATAACTAAAAGGACCCTCAGTAATAGAATTGGAAACCACTTTATTTATTTTTTTAAGTTTATTTATTTATTTTGAGAGAGACTGTGAGTATGCATGTGCACAGGCAGGGGAAGAGCAGAGAGAAGAGAGAGAGAGAGAGAGAGAGAGAGAGAGAGAGAAGCCCAAGAAGGCTCCACGCTGTCAGCACAGAGCCCCACACAGGGCTCGATCTCACAAACCGTGAGATCATGACCTGAGCTGAAAGCAAGAGTCGGATACTTAACCAACTGAGCCACTCGGGTGCTCCTGGAAATGATTTTCTTTCTTTCTTTCTTTTTATACAGTTTATTTTTGAGAGAGAGAGAGAGTGGGGATGACTCAGAGAGGGAGAGAGAAAGAATCCCAAGCAGGCTCCACACTGTCAGCACAGAGCCCAATGTGGGGCTCTCGCTCACGAACCGTGAGATCACAACCCAATCTGAAATCAAGAGTTGGACGCTTAACCGACTGAGGCCCCCAGATGGCCCCAAACCATCTTCTGATTCAACTACTGAGAAGTCACATAAGTCTGGACCAGCTGCTTCACTGTTTCAGACCCCAGGACACTCTTTAAGGGGGAAACAAGTGGCAGCACTTTCTACAGGACTGAAAACTAGTTCAGTCTTTGTCAAATACCATTTAGAAATAAAGAAGTTATTCTCTGCATTCAGTACACAACTCAACTATTGCCACTCGACCTTCTAAAACAAGGCCTATCTCAGAACTTCCCTGAAAGCCTCCAGCATTTGAGTATGTGACATTTCAAGGACTGTTATTAAGGGGATACATAGCCACTTAACCAGGAGAGCATGGCGTTGGGCTGGACTCCTATGGTCATGTTCTTGGACTGCTTCATAAAAACCCTACAAACCCTTCTGAATGATTCACAATAAACCTTCACAAACAATACACACAAAATCACCTCCTATTTTTCCATTGCTTACTTGGCACAACATGAAGAAATTATGTTTTCTGTTTATACAGCTTAATAAACCTCTCTAGACTCTTAAAATGCCTTTTCTCCCAAATGGAAAACTATATTTATCAATATGGAAGTATTTTTCTAAATCACATGATCTAACGTCTCAAACACTGAAATCTGGGTAAACAATACTAAATTAAGGCCAGTATATTTTGAAACAGCAAGAATTTGCGTGCGGAATGTTTTCACAGCTCGTGGGTTCCTAACGACCACTCGGTATGACTTCTACAAATACCAACCGAAACTCAACCGGGGAAATCAAATTTCATCAAATTTCTCCAAGTAAAAATGCTTAACGAAGAACAGAAATGTGCCACGTTATTTTGCTTCTTTCTCCAGCATATTAAGGAAACATAAAGACGGCGGAAGAATCTGAGGACCGCGGCACTGGCAGCAGCATCTTCGATGCGAGAAGGTGGTCCGAGGAACATCGGCAGCCATATTTGCGGGATGCTTCCTTAGCTGCCAGACCCTTCATATGCATGTTTTCATTTAATCCTCGTAGCCGCACTCTGAGATGAACACTATCTCCATCTGACAGAAGCTGAGGTCCAGAGAAGTTAAATAACCTTGGCCAAGGTCACAGAGCCAGCAGGGTTCGGGGCAGTACCGCTCCCCACTCCGCAGGAAAACCTCCATCCAGCACGGCTTCCTCCAGAAGACAAGGAAGGGCTTTCTATTCTTCGGAATTCATCATTCCGAACAAATAAGTGCACCAAATAAACGTGGTATCTCACAAAACCTTGAGATACATACTATTATTCCCATTTTACTTTTGTCTTTTTTTAAGTTTTACTTATTTTGAGAGAGAGAGAGAGAGAGAGTGTGTGAGCGAGCACATGGGAGGGGCAGAGAGAAAGGGAGAGAGAGAAGCCCAAGCAGGTTCTGCGTGCTGTTAGCGCAGAGCCCGGTACCGCACTTGAACTCACGAACAGTACGACCATGACCCGAGCCGGAATCAAGAGTTGGACGCTTAACCGACTGAGCCACCCAGGCGCCCCACTTTAAAGATGGAAAAAAATGAGGCACAGAGAGGTTACATACTTCACTGAAGGGAAAAAGTCAGGATCCCAAGTGAAGTAAGTGGCCTCCAGCAACCGCAGGCCGGACCACTGTTCTGCTATTCTCTCGGCTCCTCTTGGCCAAGCACTCTCCCCCACTCATGACTTCAACCTCCTTGGCTACTTCACCTATGAAAGTAGCTAGTTGGACTAGAGCACCTCCAACTTTCCTTCTGGCTTTTCAGTGACACGGTGCTCAGTTCGTCTGCTTGAGACCCTCTTTTTGCCATGATGAAAACACCCAGGATAGGATATTTGAGTGACCCTGCTTTTTACCCCCGAGGGGGGGGCGGGGGGGAGAAAATGCACCCAAATAATGATCCTAATATACTTTCAGGATTGAGCCTCATTTTTTAGAACTGGGTACCGAAGAAAACTTGAAATCACAAAGTTTTCATGTTAAAAAATAGCTAACCATTTCCTGAAAAGAAATGGAAATTAAAAAACAAAACAAAATTGTAAGTAACTATTCTCTCCATTACACCTTCGGTTGTCTTCCAGCTTCTTTGCTGGAAACAATGGCCTTCAAAGTTTATTGTGCATCTCAGCATTGATACGTATTCCATGAAAACACAGGGCCTATCATCAATATCTTATTAAATACGGTGATTTAGCGGGGGTGGAATAGTTTTCTTGCATGATGTTTTAAAACCGTCTGTACTGGCTGCAAACCAGTATACGCTACATTTCATATAAAAAATCGTACTTCTTAGCCTCTAATAAGGACAACCAGGATCTGCCAACAGTGGCCTGCACTCCAACACGACAGCAGGGGGCTGCAGGCGAGTAGCAGCCGTGTTTGTAAGCAGAGCAAGGGCTCTCTCTAGTTTGCCAGAGCCCCCACCACTCCCAGTGAGGTTGCACTTGGTCCCTTTACACATACACTGTGTCCCGAGGGCATGAAGTTTGACAAGTTTAGGACACAGGTTTTCCAGTTTAGGCATGTCTGCCCTAACTACACACCTGAGATGGTAACCCATCTCTAAAACTGCTCGGGGCGCCTGGGTGGCTCAGTGGGTTAAGCATCTGACTTTGGCTCAGGTCATGATCTCATGTTCCTGAGTTCAAGCCCCGCATCGGGCTCTTTGCTGGAGCCTGCTTCGGATTCTGTGTCTCCCTCTCTCTGCCCCTCCCCTGCTCATGCTGTCTCTCTCTCTCTCTCCACAATAAATAAACATAAAAAAGTTAAAGAAAAACAACAACTGCTCTACGTTAAACGCTTGCCTCCAGTCGAACTCAAAACCGCAGCTATAGGATGGAAACCCAAAAAGGTCAATGGAAACCCAAAAAGGTCACACCCCTTCGAAAGTGTTATTCCTTTTTTTAAAAAATCTGCAATCTTCACAATGCTAATTATTCCATCAGTGTGAACCAACGGGTTCCCGACTTTGATAACAAATTAGAATCCACTTTGACAGGTGCTCAGACCCAGCTCACCCCAGGACGATCTCATCTTAAGCTCTGGGGGTGGAGCCAGGCGTCCTTATTTTGTCCAGGTTCGCCCACGTGATTCTGAGGACAACTCATGCTGTCATACAGCGACTCATAAAGTAATAAGACTGACTGCCACAAGCCACAGATAAGAATAAGTGTCACTACTTTACAACACAGGTTACATAAACACTTAAGTTGCCCTTACCTTTCTGAGTTTTGACAAAATATTATTTCCTGATTCTAACACCAAATGGGAAATACACATAGAACTTAATACCTCTCAACCAAATTCCTTGTCTGGTGTTCACGTATTTTAGACAACAAATATTTTGGTGTGGGCCCCTGAACATGCTGAAGTGAGGCCAACGTACAAAAGGGAGTTTCCAACCCAGTCAGAACATTGAGACATATTAAAGGCTCCGCTGTCAACCAATGAGCCAGTGCCAAACTCCAGATGTCTAGTGTCAGAAATATCCCGTCCAAAGATCTGCTCGGTAAAGCTCTCAAATGGAAACGGTCTATAGACTGCGTGGGCCTGTGGAGTGCTCGTGTGAGACCTGCGGAGTCGTGAAGAGGTATCTGAGTCCACCGTCCACCAGCCTGTCCATTATCTCGAGGAAGGGCGACTGGCGGAGGAAAGGTGAGGCCTAGAAGAGTTCACCTAGAATTTGTGAGGTGAAGGCTTTCTGTAATATGTCCTCGGCTTACAAAGAAACTTCAAAGCCCCGTGTCCTTCATTTGATGTTTGATACCTGAAGAAGCATGGGCATGACTTATGCTTATTTATAGCCACGGTGCTCAGTTTACCTAACCGTAAGCTGTACAAGTAGGTCCGTACAGATTTCCCGGCTTTTGCCATTACTTGGATGATTACACCATGCACTGACGGTCAGGCCAGCTAAACTAGCATTTGAGAGACTTGCACGGAAGGATTTCGGTAGGAAAAACTGCTATGTCAGTTGTAAGCCCAGACGTGCCTCTGTGCCAGCTGTTCAAGGCCTGGTGATGGAGAAGTAGGACCTCAAAAGTGCTCTCTCAGGAAAGACGCCAGGGAAGCGGCCGGCAGAAAGGGCCGTAAGCATACCCGGGGCTTTGGCTCTTACTTCGCAATGTTTACAACTGGATCCCGTTGGATTATAATTGGTCCGAATAAAGTTTTAAATTAACACACGTGAACATAATACCAAGGCTTTTAAAGTGGACATCGAAAGTGAGAGAGAAGTTTGTGTGTACAGTGTTCGGTATCATGTTTGTCAGGAGTTTCCCGTTCCAGACACGTAAGGATCCGTGAGGGAGGGGAAACTACTTAGCACCTTTAGACAATATAGTAATTGCAACCATTTTAAAGCTGCCGAATTATTATTTCCATTGTTGTTGTGATGATGGGATGCTCGTGGACCCTGCCAACCGCCGTAAACCTCGGTAGTCTGGAAACATTTCTCTTTCTACCAGAAGGCGGGCATCCAAAGATCTCCCCAACTCTTTAAACTGCTCTCTTTGGAAATTCGACCTTTCTTCTGTATGTCAAACACCCAGGTATACGAGGGCCTTCTATTAAAATGTAAATATCTTTTAAGTTTATTTATTTTTGAAAGAGAGCGAGAGGGCAAGTGAGGGAGGGGCAAAGAGAGAGAGGGAGAGAGACAGAACCCCAAGTAGGCTCTGCACTGTCAGCGCAGAGCCGGACACAGGGCTCGATTCCATGAAACATGAGATCATGACCCGAGCTGAAATCAAGAATTGGACGCTTAACCGACTGAGCCACCCAGATGCCCCTAGAATGTAAATATCTCATACGAAGGCACAACCGAGGCTGTATAGAGCAGGTAGTAAGGAATAGGAGGACACCCGAGAGCGAAGCCTACTCCACACCCCCCTAAGCATTTTACTGGCTGTGTATTTCATGTTATGTTACTTGCCCTATGTCTTGGTCTATGTCCAGTGTCAAATGGGACTAACGTGGCATCTTAAGCAATACGTTAAAAGCAATTAGCCTGTGCCTCACTAGTCGGAGCTTAACAGTAGGTATTGTTACTACCTTCTACAAACAAGAAGACTGTCAGAACTGTCCCGGTTTGAAAAGCTAAACGGTGGTTGGAATCAAAATTCAAAATCCAGTTCTGTCCCCACTTCGCAGTCCAAGCTACTCCCCACTTCAGGCCCCCTGCCTCCTTTACACCAAACTGCCCTAGCAAAAAGGTGAGAGGAAGCAAGATACTGTTTGTCCTAGCACTGTTTAAGTCCTAGAATGTTCCAGGCAACCGAATATTGTAGGTAAGGCAAGAAATAATTCGACGAAGCTTCATAACATTCTCAACATCGAACAAGGCCTAATAACCGAGTTCAATTCTGAAGTGTGAAAATAAAGACATGGATTTCTTTTTCAAATCTCCTCAAGAAAGTCTTCTTCAAATTCCCTTAATATAAACTGCCTTGGACTAACTGGTATTTGTGTCTGCATAAATATATACCTATAAACACATAAATATATTATTTCTCATACATGAACACTTCCAAAGATTAGCCTCAAAGATGTTTTTCACTGCCCCAAGTTACCTTTGCAACTTATTCTTCCCACAGTCCAAAGCACTTCTCAATTTTTTGCATTTCATTTCTGAAAACACTTCTTGAGGAACAGCCTAGGAAGACGACAAGGCCCATCCGCCAGGAAGGGGCTGTGTTTTGGTGGGAGGCAAAGTATACAAGTGGTTACCACGAAGTATGGCAGGCAGGCACTACAGGACAAAGGGGGAGGAACCAATCATAACGATGGAATTTTCTGAGGTGGGAAAGGCTTTCTGCTCTGAAGGAAAATACTTCTGTTTTATAATCTTACCAAAATAAACATTCTGGTTCATATTTCACTAGATAAGGTATTTAACAAATACGGTAGCATATTTAACTCCTAATTGGAAGTACTTCTAGGATGGGGTAATGTTTATTTCATAGGCTTACAGTGAGGGTAAATTAAATATTGTATGAAAATTGGGGCACCTGGGGGGCTCAGTTGGTTAAGCATCCAACTCTTAAGTTTGGCTCAGGTCATGATCCCACAGTTCGTAAGTTCAAGACCCGTGTAGGGTTCTGCACTGACAGTGCAGAGCCTGCTTGGGATTCTCTCTTCTCTCTCTCTCCGTCCCTCCTGTGTGCACCTCTCTCTCTTCCCCACTCTCAAAATAAATAAATAAACATGAAAACAAATAAATATTGTATGAAAATCCATTACTACAATCTCTGGCACAGGGTAGGGACTGACTAATTGGTATCAAGAAACAGATCCATGTTTTGTGAGGCCTGTAGCTTTAGACGCTCTTTATGGAAAAAAAATACGTTACAAATACAAAATGATCACAAAAGTAATCATTTATTTAGATTAAGAAGTCACAACAAAATGCAAAATTTTAAAAGCTACCATTACCAAAACATCGCAAAACTCAGAATAAGAAACCGGTGGGAATTAACCACCCGACACACTGCCGTGTATCTTTTGGGCTTTGTGTTCTTCGATTAGTTCTCATAGAACAATGATTTATATTATCATTCTCTATAAGGAAATTGATATCGTTTTCTAAAAATCAGTCTTTCCTCAAGTGTGCGCAATCAGTACTTATTTTTAATTATTGATAATTCAGAAAATTTACTTTCTACCTCACGGCTCCTTATTAGTAATGCCACATAAATTTTCAGATCATTATCAAATCTGTAAACACTTTTACTAATTTTCTTTCATATGTGAGCCCTAAGAATTCAGGGCATTTCATGCTGTCTTGTGCATTGACTGACTTCAAATAGTCTCTGTGTTGACGACCTTAATTAACCAGTGTGTTGTCGACATTCTTTGTTGTTGTCGATGCATACACACTTGTGTCAAATTAGCAAGAAAAAAGTTAAACACAGAATTTCTATAAAAAACATAGTGCATTTATAAATGTACACTTATATCTCACATTGCATTCTATGTAATTCTATATAATTTTCTAATATATAAATATATAAGTATATACAAACATAAAATATATATGTATGCTATAAATATTACATATAGATTATATCTATATATTATATCTATATCTGTATTATATTATATCTATATCTATCTATACCTATAATAGATATATCTATATCTATCTATATTTATAATAGATATATGTATTGCCTTATTGAGTATACTCTTAACAAAGGAACTTCCAACCTAACTACACTTAGATAAGAAATGAACTCCCTGCTTAGAATTTTACGCATTTACCAAACACAAGAAATTTCCAGACTGGCTTCTGACTCCATACACTTCAAACTAACTCCTACTGGTAGGTGTCATAGGACACATTCATATGGCAATACTATCTCCCGCCCTGCCCCTTTGTGGAAGAGCCGAAGATGAGCTGGCTCAGTGGGTGCTGTTCCTGGGAAGTGATTCCTGTATGCAGGTGGCTAGGAATAACTTAACTGGACACAGAGATGACCATGGATCATAGAAATATGTACCATTACACCCAAACTAAATGTGCCCCCAATTGAACTTCCCCCTAGCTATATCTCAAAAATACTCTCAACTCCGAGGTCACTGGACCCAAGGAGGTAAGTTACAGAGGGGACGTCAGGGTGGAAAAGAAAAACATTAACCAACTGCTGCTAAACTTACTTCTTCAGGTTTTACAAGTTATGATCCCATGATCACACTGCTGTACACAGCTAGGGTTCCTCCGGGACCTTGGAAAGGACTGCGTGGATCCTACGAATGTATTCATACGTGGTAAAACATGTATTGTACGCGTGAGGGGCCCTGGGGCTGGACCTTCATTAGCTTCACAATAAATCTGCCTCTGTAGTCTATTATTACTCATCATTTATCTCAGTCGGTACATGTCTAGTCTCTCCAAATAAATTTCAATTCCTTCGTGACAGGAAGTACTGTCTTAAGTACTTACATATAGTAAATACTCAAAAATGTGTGTGGTAGTCCTCACTATACATAGTCAGAGAAAGAGACAGAAAGAGAGCAGGTATATGTATAATATAAATGTATATATTATATACATACATATAAGTATACGCACACACATATATATGTACACACATACATACGTGGGTGTGGAGATAGTCACGTACACATATAACATATTTAGTATACGTGCTGCCGAAGAGAGCACATAGAAATACATTTAGATATATATTATATACGTGTCTGTATTTTATATACTACATGTCATTTATCTACATAGCATGTCTAGAATCAATTCTCTATATAACACCAAAGAAAACAGGGAGTCGTTCCACGTTAATGACATGGCATCCAGATCTTGTCCCTTGAGAAGATCTCAGAAGAAAGTCACCATTATAGCCTAGCAGACAATGAACAGGGCTTCCTTTAGGAGGCCAGCGGGGGAACCAGGCAAGGGCCACTCTGGCCATGAGGAGACCGTCAATGCTGGACAGAGAGTCTGTAGTCAGGGACCCAAGAAGAGTCACTGTGACTCCTGCCAGAGTGGAGAGGGAGCTACCGGGAGGCCTTCGCCCTTAAAGAGAATATCCATTAACGAGGCCCCTGCTTGCAGCTGGCCTTTAAAAAAAATAAATAATTGGTGAAAATGAATGCAACATTCCAGTGCTCGGTGCAAGGGGAAAATACAATTTTCTTTAAACTGATTTAGCCTATTAAATGAAAGGCCTGTTTTTTTCCCCAAACATCCGACAAATTTCTGACATTTGCAGTTTCTGATTTTCAGATTCTAAATAGACAACATGTGCAATTCAACACTGGAGCGAGGTCGACATGGGACAAATCTGTTACCAGGAAACTAAATGCATGATCTGAAATCCGGCAACTTCAGGAGTACCCAGGCCCTATGGGCACTGTCAAAATCTGAGGGCAGGGGTAAGGATGGGGCGGGAGAGAAGAAATACGAAGAAACGTGGGGTTTCTAACCTACCAGCAAAAGCTAGAAAAAAGGGAGGATTTTAAGGGGTCTGATAACACTGTCCTGTCTCTCAGATCTCAGTCTTAAATACAAGACCTCCGGCTCCCGGACAGTCCTAGGAAAGCTCCCTGCAGCAGGTGTCGCCCGCCTGCTCTAGCCTTGAGGCTTCTTCACTGTCACCAATGGGAAGCATCACCATCAGTTTGCATGTCTAGTATTGTCACGGTGGGAGAGGTCTCCAAGACGGATGCATTCTAAAGGAAGCTATTTTCCAACTACGGAGGCTTCTGTCAACCCAATCGGTTGCAGGCGGTTTTCCTTGTCTGTGCCTCTCGGTCACACATCAGACAACATGGCCGCTACAACAAGAAAACAGTCGGAAGCCTGTGAAACTTCGGAGACAGAATGTTCCCTAGCAACGTGCCACAAAGGGTGATTCGACTATTTACAGGTGAGAACTGGCGAAAAGGAAAAACGATTTTGGAGAATGCTGTGAAGTTTTAGGTTTAGGGTTCCTCCACACGGCGTGTGGTACGTATGCACACTCACGCAGACGCATGCACTGGAAACCCTGCCTGGCTCTGTACCTGGGACCTTCTTGTGAACTATGGGAGGGAGTCACAGGGCATCGTGCAGCCAAGCCACAAGGTGCAGGCAAAGAGCGGGGCACGCAGCGACAAGCCTTTCATTCATTCATTTAGTCATTCAGTCATTCCTTCTTCCCACAGGAAATGTCCTCCTGGGAATGTGCCCACAAGCTCAAAGCACAGTGCCTCTTTCTAGTCCTGGGTTTTTCCAAATAAAACCAGGCCACAAGGGAAGGCCATGTTGGAAGCCACTGGCCTTGACACCACTTTCCAGTCCACAGTGGCAAAGGCCTTTGCCAGCAGCTAAAGTACCTCTGGCCACAAAGAACAGAAAGCAGCCAGAGCCTTCAACCCCCATGCTGCACTGTTGAATGTTTTCCCATTTCCCATTTTCAACCTGTCCCAGGAAAGGCCTGATGATTTCACACAGCTGTAGGCGGACACAACCCAGCTTCTGTTAACCTCTAATGTAGACTTTCATAGTAGGCTTGCAAACCTACTGATTCGGTAAACACACAAAATGCAAAGAAATTGGGTGATTGTGCTGTACATGCGTACTTTACACAGACTGGTTCACTTCATCCTCATCAGCCACTGCATGGGGTAGGTGCTGTTACTGTCCCCCGTACACAGAGGCAGAAACTGAGGCACAGTGTCATGAAGCCATCTGTCCACAGTCAAATGGCTGACAAGTGTCAGAGGTGTATATTCAAACCCAGGCAAGCAGGTTCACTATGCTAGCTCTCCGATGACGCTCCTTCCAAGAGTTTTCGGAGCTACTTTCCACAGGAGGAAACACAGACCAGTTATGTCCAGAGGGGGAGTAGGAACGGTACTATCTAGTTCTTCACCCATTTAGCAATGTGGCGTGGGCCCAGCTCTGCTTCTGGTCTGAAATCCAAATCCCAGTTTACATTTAACCAGCCATGGAAACTTAGGCAAGTTATGTCAACTTTCTGTGCCTCTGTTTGCTCACCTATAAAGTGGGGATAACTAAGAGCTTACTACCTATTCTATACCCATCTATTTAGTATACCGTGGGGCTACTTTCAGAAGAGAATGCAAACACTTACTAAACTATTGTTGGAGCCAAATTCTACATTATCGGTAGTACAGTAACTACCTTATTTTTCTTCTAAGGGCTTTGATCTCTACTAATTAGATGGTTTACAAATCTACCATCTGAAATGAAGCGGCATGGATTTATTACCTTGGTTTTGGAAACGAGGAAACTAACAAGTAGAAACTCGCAAGAAACCTGCTGACTTTCAGGGTCAAGAACCACCAAGTCAGAGCTACGGCAAGTCACTAGGTCACCAAGATTTCATCTCCTAAGGGGGCCTCTACAGAACAATCTGAGTCAACAGCCACAAAGCTGAGGCTCCTAACCGCTGGGGAAAGTTCTAAATGGACCGATAGTTTAGTACCATCACACGACTAACTGAATTGGGTCAGAGCCTCTGTTACAGTTTAAGAGCTGTGGTCTGCCTTGGGGCCTTTAGCTCCCTCGGCCTAGACCTTGACCTGATGTTCCCCATACGTCCTCCTGGCTAACTTCCTCACTTCTCTCAAGGCTTTCGCTTACCTACTAGCTTCTCGTTCTCAGTGAAGCCAGTCCTGACCGGCCGATTTAAAAATTCTAACACCTCCTCCTCTCAACCTACCTAGGCGTGCTCTAATCCTTCTCTTTTCCACACCACTGGCCACCTCCCAACATCCTATTTAATTCATTCGTATGCTGATTGCTTACTGTCTATCACCACTAGAACATGACTTCCCAAAGGATCTTTGTTCGCCCCAAAAATGCCAAGAGCCTAGAACTGTGCCTGGTACAAAACAGACGCTAAATATTCTGACATAAATAAATTCAAAATGCAGAGGTACTTTTACAAAACGTACCAAATAATCACACTTCGTAAGAATGGGGGCGTCTGGGTGGCTCGGTTGGTGAAGCGGCCGAGTCTTGATTTTGGCTCAGGTTATGATCTCACAATTTGCAAGACTGGGTCCTACGTCGTGCTCTGCACTGTGGGGATTCTGTCTCTCCTCTCTCTGTGCCCCTCCACCCCCTTCCTCCCTGCCTGCATGTGCCCTTGCTCGCACGCTCTCTCTCTCAAAATAAAAAAAATGTTTTTAAGAATCTAGTAAGGGTGATTAAACACTTGCCTTTCTGAAACCAAAAGCCAAGAGATTTCTCAGCGCTGGGATGCATGGACGGAGCAGGCATTGCATGAGTCCGTGACATTGACCTTCAGGGCTAAATTTAGTGCCCTTGGTGTTTCTGCGATTCCTAGTCACCGGTTCAGCTTCACCTATCTGGGATGTGCACGTCAAGAGCGTTCCTACAAACTCAAGTGTCTACTCACAGTAAGAAGCCAACAAATCTTGATCCGCTTTGCCCGTCTCCAGGAAACAGAGCTGGGCTATGAATGAATTGAGAGTAAGCTGATAGAGGAACACTTCACAATCGCAGGGCTATGGGGTTTCAAGGCAATTTAAGTTGAGGGGAGGGCTTCAGCTGGGATGGGGGAGGGGGGTGTACACAGAGACAGGGGCTCCAATACTAACCCAGCGATGAAAGGCAAGGAGGAACCCTGGAACACAGGTGCTGGCCCTCCTCCAGGGGGAAGAGAGCTAAGAGAGAGGATGGGGAAAATCACACTTCCCTTGGCTCTACAGCCCCAAATCCTTTTTCCTATGGGTACAGGAAAACGGTTAAAAACAGGAGCGAAATGTACATATGTACAGAACAGAGACAGCTATTCTCAACTTAATGCACTTAATTAATCTGAACTAAAAAATACAATTTTATTTTAATTTTTTTTAACATTTATCTATTCCCGAGAGACTGAGAGAGACAGAGCACGAGCAGGGAAGGGGTAGAGAGAGGGAGGCACAGAATCCGAAGTGGGCTCCAGGCTCTGAGCTGTCAGCACAGAGCCCGACTCGGGGCTCAAACCCACGAACTGTGAGATCATGACCTGAGCCGAAGTCGGACGCCCAACCAACTGAGCCACCCAGGGCCCCCTCCCCCTAATACAATTTTAATGAAAACTACAGGCCTTGGACGTTGAAGGCCTTGAAATACATGTCAAGCAAGAAACATACCACGGTCCCATAAACATGCATTTCACTACTGCTTAAGGGTTTTGACTAGTGGTTAAATAGTAATAACTCAGAAAGGTCCCCAAGATGGAACTACCCCCGAGTATATTTCTAATACTCTCATAATTGCCAACTAACAAGCTCCGTGCAAAAATGAAAGAATGTTAACATTTATCTTCTAATAGTCCTTTGAAGCATCTTTTTAATGTGGCCACTCAGTAACAAGGACATGAAATCAGGAAGTCAATCAGGAAAAACAGCCATCTGCCGCCAAAAACTTATAGCCTGAACCACAAACAATAAATACCACTTAACAGTACACCCGGAGAGCTTTCACTAAATGCTTGGTCTGCTCTATCTGCACTCAACACCCTTCATCAAGTGTATTTATGTGACATTGCCTCCTAATCAGGTTGTTTTTATTCTTCTTGAGGTCAATTCTTATTTGTGCATATAGGGCTGTTTTTAAAAGCAAGAGGCCTCTCCTCAACAGAGGCACCCAACGATTTAAGTTCATCTCTTCATTCGGGGAATTTCAAGCGTTTGTTCATCTTAGCATTTACTTTCCGTAAAGCTGGCTGGGTTTAAACTAATTCCAAAGTACAGTCATGGTTAGTTTCGCCACACAGTGTGCCTAAGTTTAATTCTTCAATATTTTTATTAAGAGAAAAAAACCCAGCCCTTTGGGGATGACCATTGCTTAAAAGCTGAGTTTCAGAAAATTTACAGAAGCTTTAGCCCTCTGTGAAAATGTTTACCCAATACTAACAACAATTTCTGCGAACTTAAAAAGCTTCTTTGATCCACCAACCATTTAAAACCATCTTCTCATTGATTAAAAGCTAAATCCTCAAGAAGGATAACTGCCTTTAATACAGTTTAATAAATATAACTTATATCTTCTTTTAGCCAGCTAGTCCAAGTAGGCAGGCTATGTGAGAAAAACTATTACTCGCCTTACATTAATTATAGTTTATCCTGAAATAACTCTTAGCGAAAGTGAATGGGATATGCAATGACAGCCCTAAGTGGTGAAATATTATTTATTAATATATTTATATAATGCATATTTCTTATTTGTATTCGTTGTTTTCTATTTATTACTAAAAGCAAGGGAAGGAAATTAACTGACAAAATTTCTATGGGAACTTGGCATTACTAGAGTGTTACTGTTGTTTTAAACTGCTCATCGTGAAAAATCTGATTTACCCTTAAAGTACCTGCGGTTATGACTATTTAATCATGCCATGAATCAGCAAATTTGTTAAACTCCTGCTTTTAAGACTACCAAAACTTGCCTAATTCTCTCACGCCCCTAACGGAGAAGATGGCGGAAACTACTATGTAGATGTTTTAAAACTTTGTAAGTTTCAAAACCTGGACAATGACTCCTCAAGAGTATATCTCTCTTTAAAGACGTTCGGCAGACATTTTCAATCATTACTCCCCATTCCAGATGCCCCTGCCCCTCTTTTCCTAGGCTAAACTGGCATTCAACCCCTATTAAGCCCCACTGTGTGCAAAGAGAAAGCGTCATACCAAGCAAAAGAGCATAAGGCTCGGCCTCATTTTATTCGCGCATAAATACACAGCAGTCGTGATTTATTCTCACAACTTTGTAGAAACGTGAGTTGCATCCACATGGCTGAAGCCACAGCAATCATTTGGAAATGGCTTTCTGGGGTTAATTTACAGGTTCTCCGGATCAGACAGCCCCGATGGGGCAGCCCGCGGTCCCCTCATCTTCCAGCCCACACAGGGGCAATTCGTGGGCGCCAGCCACACCTTCTGCAGGTGGCTGGATCGCCCGAGCCAGCTGAGCCCGACCCATCTCCCCTCGCAGGGACTCGGGATAAGAGTACGTAAATGCGTGCAAGGACTTCTGCGAATTCAAGGACTTGTTGAAGGGCCCCCGCGTCCCGGGCAGGAAGGGAAAGCAGCCGGCCTGCGGGGCGCCCCCTCCCCCGCGGCCACCGAGTCCCCCGCGCCCCGGGCGCTGCGCAGGCCGCCGCCGCCGCCGATCCGGGGCGCAGCCGGCGCACCTCGGGCCTAGCGCCATTTGAAAGGCAAATCTCAGAGCCGGGGCACATTTAAATGCCCGGCCGCGGCCCCGGGGGATTGCTCTCCAGCAGACACAGCCGCAGGGGCCTCCGGGGCCGCCCGGCCTGGGGCGTTGGGCGCGGCCCGCTGGCACCCCCGGGACCTCAGCCCGCAGCGCCCCGGCGTCCGCGCCAGGCCAGGGCAGGGGCGGGTGCCTAGGGCCCCCAGGCCCGCGTCCCCGGCCAGGCCGAGCGAGCCCCGCGGCGCCGGGAGAGAGGACTCGAGCCGCGTCCTCCGCCCGCGGCCGCCGGCTCCCGCCCCCTCCCGACGCACCACACCTAGCAACCCGCGCTGACAGGACGCAGTGGCGGCGGCGGCGGGAGGAGGAAGCGGAATGGCTGCCGCGGTGGAGCCACCCCCGCCCCCCCCCCGCTCCCACCTCCCAGCGGCTGCAGCCGCCGCCGAGCCCTGACAGCTCGAGCCGGGGCGGAAGCGGCAGGCGGCGTGCAGCGCCCGCCCCCCGCCGCCCCCGGCGCCTCGGGCCGCCCGGACCACCGGGCCAACTAACTCCGCGCCCCAGCCCAGCGCCGGCCGCCCGGCCCAGCCGCGCCCTCCGCCCCGCGCCCCCTCCCCCGGCGCCCGGCCCCGCCGCCGCATCTCCCCGCCGCCGGGTCCCTCCTCCCGCTGTCCCCGCCGCGGCGTACCCCCACTCCCACCACTTCGCCGCCGGCGCGCACGCCCCTCGGAATCCCCCAGCCCGGCCGCCCGCCGGCCCCGGCACCTCGGGGCGCCCGCCCCCTCCCCCACCCCGCTCCCCACCCTCCCCCCAGGCACCTCGCGCCTCCGCATCCCGTCACCCCCACGCCCCGGGCTTGCACACACCCTCCCGCCCCGCCGCCGCCTGCCTCCCTCCTGGCCACCCTTGGCCATTCTGGGGTTCTCGCCTGGGCAGGAGTTTCCGCGCGCCGGGCACCCCCGCCCACCCCCGGGCCATTTACCGATGTGGTTGTCCTCGATGTGCTCGATGAGGTCGGCCAGGGTGGGGAAGTGGAGTCCGCAGCCCCCGAATCGGCAGGTATTGGAGAAGAAGGAGGCGGCGGCGATGCCTGTCATGGTGCTACATCGAGAGCCCCCCTGGTGTCGGCTCTGCGAGCGCCGGGCCGGCGGGCGGAGGGAGGGAGGGAGGGAGGCAGGGTGGGGTGAGGAGAGGAGGGGCTGGGGGAGGGGGAGAGAGGCGGGGTGAGGGGAGCGGAGAGAACGGGACGGAGGGAGAGGGGGCTAGAGCGATGGAAGGAGAGCGAAGGGAGACCGGGAGGCAGAGGGGAGGCGGTGGCGGCGGCGGCGGCGTCGGGAGCGGCGGGGGGAGGGTGGGGGTGGGGGGTGAGGCCGCTGCAGCTGGGAGGAGGGACCAGGGCGCGCGGCAACAGCTGTACGGCCCCAACCTCGGCTCCTGGACCGAGGCCTCACCTGAGAGCTCCTGCCACCAACTTTATCTCTCTCGGCCTGCCCTTCCCAATTGCTAATACGTGCAGTCTGTTTGGAGCTTCCTTGGTTATGGACATTACATTCGTGATGTATACACATCTATTAATTACACACGCATCCCCGCGATGAGAACTCAGGGAGCTACCCAGGCCCCACTCGGGGACATTTGTTTGCACTTGGCCACCTGTCTAGGTGTGACATGGACATTCACAGGGGACCCAGGAAAGGTAATTGTGTGCACCTTACTCTTTATACCTTTTTTTTTTAAGTCATTTTCTCTGGAGGTTTGTACTACTAATTGATTTTAATGAAATTTCCCTCTAGGCCAAAAGAAAATCTTAGCTTTATTTAAATTTCAAAATAGATTTCTTGATTGTCAAGTGCATTTGCCCGTGTTTTACATATGTACTACATTTGTTCCACTCCCTGCTCCTTTTGGGAAAACAAAAACTAAAATGATTTCATTTTCCTAAATACGGCACCCCACTGTCCTATCTCAGGTCTGGGAATGGACCCACTTGTCTCCCTGGGAGCAAGACTATCAGCAGGAAGGACAGCACAGTAGTTAAGGCTACAAGGAGTAAAGTCAGGGTCAAGGGACATATTTACTCTTCATTTAAAAGACAAAAGACTCCCGCAGTCAATCTTGATTACGCTGTTCTGCGACCATTTAAACCATGAGGTTGACCAGTTAAGCACTTAACTTGAATTTGGTAGCTTCCCTGAAAACCAGCCATTTGCTAAGAATTGGTTCCTTTCCTGTCCCTACCCCACCCCACCCCCATTGCCCTCATATTTTTACCCGCAGAGTGTGTGGTTTCCAATAGCACTTTTCCAGGTGCCTAAAGAACATTACACGTTATCGGCAGTTTATGATGCAACAGTGCATTTTTTAATTAATATAGGTGTCCTGAATTTAGCACTTTTTCTTTCTTAGGACAAATTTCACTCATCTCTGGTGCAGACACACACAGAAATAGTATTCCCCTCTCCCTAAACTGTATTCATCTCTGGTGTTACCACTAATAATTAGATTGTCAACACTCTTCGGTTGAGTTTCGGGGGTAAAGGCACCACAAAAGTTTACACTCTGACAGTCATAGCAGTTGGGAATGATCAGTCCCCTCGTCCACGGCATTTCCTCTTCTCGCCCATTCCTTCTTGCCCAGCTCATGAGAGTTGGGTTGGATGAGGTTGGGGCAGTCTTGTCATTGAAATTCAGTTTGGTGCCAAGAATGGTGTGCTGGGCCCATTGGCGGGTGGGGGCAGGGCCCGGGTGGGCCTGATAATGCGCCAGCGACCCGGTTGGCTGGAGACTGGAGCCAGGGCCAGACAAGGGTCTAAAGAGCAGGAGTTAGAATTCTAGATCTTGAATGAGAATTTTGGCAGCTGTGCCGCACATTCGGCTGCCCGGTCTGGGAAGGCCTTCGGCAGAGAGCAGGCGGACTATCTGGCAGCCGCACACCACATCAAGTAACAGGACAGGGAGGGCAATGCCACGCAAAGCTTCAGCCCAAACTGGTGCCAACACAGCTTCCCCCTAGAGATAAGTGTGGGGCACCACCACCACGCAGTATCTAGGAATTATCAGGAGCTTTGGAGAAGTAGCGACTCTGTCCCCCGGAGAAAAAAACACTCTATGCGGAATTATTAACTCCAGGCAAGAGAGTTCAGAGATGGAAAGTGCCAGAAACGTGCAGGTAAAAGACAAGGAAGTAAGGGGACTGGGTTTCACTAGTGCACCACCAAGTGATAGGCCAAACTTAACAAATAGCATTTTTTTAATGAAATGAGCCAAAATAACATCAATCGAATTTTTTAAGATTTAATTTTTTTTTACCTTAGGCAGTTAGTTATTCACATGTTATTATTTATTTTCCACTCTTAATTCTTTGTATATGAACTGAAGCTCTGCTTATGTGACATTCTGCTCATAAATTTTTTTTAATCTGCACACTCTAGGCATTTCTGGCCTTTATATTGGATACGTGGACATGGTCTATTAGAGCTGGGAAGATACTCTGTCTCTCAGACTCATGATACTGTAGATAGGGCACACTGAGGCCAAGGACATGGAGTGAGTTCTCCCCAGGCTCACGCAGTCAGTTTCCTCTCTGTATTCAAAGCGCATTCAGTCAGGCATCAACAGACAGTAAAAGAATGAAGATCTGGTGGCCACAGGCAAACTTACAAAATTACAGTAGCTTGCTTACCATTATGTACTTACATTTAAAAGTGTTTATCTTAGGGGCGCCTAGGTGACTCAGTTGGCTAAGCATCCGACTTTGGCTCAGGTCGTGATCTCACAGTTTGTGAATTCAAGCCCCGCGTTGGGCTCTCAGCTGTCAGCGCTGAACCTGCTTTGGATCCTGTGTTCCCCCTCTCCCTCTGCCTCTCCCCCACTGGTTTTCTCTCTATATCTCAAAATAAATAAATAAACTTTTTAAATAAATAAAAAAAGAAAAAAGAAAAGTGTTTCTTTTTAGGGGTGCATGGGTGGCTTAGTCAGTAAAGCATTTGACTCTTGATCTCGGGGTCGCGAGTTCGTGCCCCATGCTGGGCCTAGAGCTTACCTCAAAAAAAAATTTTTTTTACTTGAAAAATAAAAGTGTGTGTTGTAAGGGTGTCCCCTCAGAGAAAGTCAACACCAGGCTATCAAAATATAGAGAATAAACATTTCAGCCTTAGTTATGTCCAAGAGAAAGTGATGGCTGATATACCTCTACATTTACAAAATATATTTGTCTGCCTGATTTGAGGAGCAAAAATATTTCAAAGGAAAGGGAGAGTAGCTCTGGCCAGAAGACTTCCCTGGGTTTTTAAGTCCTTTTCCTTGCATACCCTTTGCCTCTCCCCGGGGCACTGTGCCTCCCGATTGCTGGGCCCAGACAAAGTAGGAACTTAGTGGCCCCACGGCTTGGTATTACAAATGACCTGGGATTCAGGAGCCGGCTCCCTCAATCCAGCAAGGCCATTGTCCACCGGCTGGCACAGCTGCCAGCAGCAAAGTGTGAATCCGTTGGCCTAATGGAGCCAATTGGAGCCGCCAGAGGATTCTGCTTCATATAATTGGCCTCCACATACAGGAATCGGTTAACTTAGGGATATTCTGATAATCAAAACCGTACACATCCTGTGCCCTTCGTGGACATCTGTTAGCATGACAAGAGGACGCTTATGAACATTGGATTCTGTCTTAAGTTGAACTCTCCATACTGCCTTCAATTCTAGCTTCCTCCGGTATTCTGGGTCACTCCCCAGGTCCTTCTTAAGTCGCTTTTAAGGTCTACTCGATGGAAACAGGCTCCTCAGTGGATTGAGGCATTCCTTTTAAGGCCACCACTGTGTAGACCAAACAGATCATGAGCTCAGGTCTTCTTCAACTCATGCCAGCCTATGGTCACTAAAAATGGCAGGGGCGCCTAGGGGGCTCAGTCTGTTAAGTGTCCAACTCTTGATTCCGGCTTAGGTCTGATCTCACTGTCTGTGAGTTCAAGCCCTGTGTTGGGCCCTGTGCTGACAGCTCAGAGCCTGGAATCTGCTTTGGAGTCTATGTCTTCCTCACTCTGCTCTTCCCCCACTCACACTCTGTTTCTCTCTCTCTCTCTCTCTCTCAAAAATAAATAAACATTAAAAATTAAAAAAAAAAAAGAACGGCAGCTCTTGGGGCACTTGGCGGGCTCAGTCGGTGAGCATGCAACTCTTGATCGCCGAGTTGTGAGTTTGAACCCCACATGGGGTGTAGAGATTACTTAAAAATAAAATCTTAAAAAAAAAAAAAGCATGGCAGCCCTTAAGACTCAGGCTGCCACTGTTTTCTTTAGACTTCACCTTCCTCCAAGGAGGATGATGTCTATTGCAGGTTTTCTTGTTTAATATTTACGCAACCAAGTCTCCTCAAGTTTTTTGTACTGATTTTACTCCAGCTCAGAAATGAGCCAGCTTTATCTGCTCTTTGGTGATTAACTCTCATTTTGGTCCCCCGTCTCATCTTGCCTAGATTTAAGTGTTGGCCTTAGAATGAGTAATGGGGGTTCTCTAGCTGGATGCGGCCAGTGGCCACTCCTCACGGGTGTTACCCTTTAGCGCTTTACCTGGCTGCTTCTGCCTCACTAACTATATGCGAGGTTTTTGCATTTTCATTTCGAGCTCCTTGCAGGATTTCTCCAGAACTAAATCAATGAAACACTCAACAGATGACTAGAGTTCTAACTGAGCGTTCCTGCCATCCAGGTGATAGCTCCAAATCCAAATCTGATGGGTTTGGCCACCCAGCCTGAACTTTCAGTGTGGCCATAAGAGCAGCCAGCCACCCACGATGTCATTCGTTCCTTTAACATATTTTGACCGAGCAGCTATGTGAGGCTTTTGCTGCACAACTCCAGAAGACGTGATTTATATAGGCACCTGCACGGACAGTGACCCCGGGACTTGGACATCCAGGTAGCCCGCTCCACCGTGCAAGATACGAGGGATAAATTTGAAAAAGACAAGTACAGTCTCTCCTCTCATGCAGGAACATCGAGTGTTTGCGAGGTCCTCCTGATCGGTTCTTAGAACCTGACACGGGTGGCTCGGTGGGACTCCACTTCCTGTCCTCTTGGCCACTCTGGTATCTGCCATTTCCCTCCTTTCCAACTTGGGCTCTCTCGAGTGATCACTCTTGTTGCCGTTGACCGTAATCAACTCACTAAGGCACTACTGCTTGAAAAACACTGCACAGCCTTTTTGCCCAGACATGTGCCCTTAGGTGTTATTGATTCTCGCCCAGCAAGGCCCAGGGTTGAAGATTTTCTCTCCCTTCAAAGGCTGCCAGCATCTTTTTTGTCCTAGCTTTTTGAGGTTTCCCCAGCTCCCACTGTACACTCCTTTTGCTCTAGAGCTCAAACAAGTGTCAAGGGAGACGGGGCCTAGAGGATCAAGTTGGGAACAGAGCTCCAAGATCTCACCTCCCTGCTAGAATTCCTTAGCACCAAGCCTCACCATCAGAATAAGCTTGCTACTCGATGCTCTTCATAATCGGATCTCTGCAGAAGCCTTCCAGCCTTTCCTCCCCCAGTTCCCTGATGTATAGTGGGAGTTCAGTATGGTCCAAATCAGTTTTCAAAATGCACTCCCTGTACACACACAGGCACTTTGCCTTTGCACGTGTTCTGTAGCCTCCCCCCACCAAATACGCATCAGCGGCTCAGCCTGTCATCTCCTGCAGGAAGACTTCCCTACGCTCTGCCTCCTCTTTCTACCTGGCTAAACTACACGTAGTTTCTCATCTGTGCTCCAGCCAAGTTCCCCCTGCTTTCGACGTGGAGTCCAGCTGTTGGCTTATTGGTCTTTCTTCTCTAGACCAATGTTTCCCAAACATTTTTAATCAAGAACTCCATCAATAAAAAAGTTTAAACCTTGATCCCATAAATATTTATATTTGTATTTATAAATTACATAAGGGCACTCCTATTCAAATATAGTACGTGTATTATAAAATAAGTCAGTTTAAAAAGATAACTTTTTGGGGGGGCGCCGGGTGGCTCAGTCGGCTGAGCATCCGACTTTGGCTCAGGTCATGATCTCACAGTTCCTGAGTTCAAGTCCCGCATCAGGCTCTGTGCTGTCGGCTCAGAGCCTGGAGCCTGCTTCGGATTCTGTGTCTCCCTCTCGCTCTGTGCCCCTCCCCCACTTGTCCGCTCCCTCAAAATAAATAAATTAAACTTTTTTTTTTAAAAAAGAAGGTAACCTTTTTTTATTTATTTAGAGAAAGAGCATATGTACAAGTGAGGAAGAGTAGCTGAGGGAAAGAGAAAACAGGAGAGAGAGAGAATCTTAAGCAGGCTCCTCACTCAGCGTGGAGCTGGACGTGGGGTCAATCCCACGACCCCAGGATCATGACCTGAGCTGAAATCAAGAGTCGGATGCTCAACAGACGAAGCGATCCAGGCGCCCCTTTTAAAAACCAGAATTGGAAGGTCTACTGTCTTCATCCCACACCCCAGTGGATTGTCTGGCCCCCGCGCTGGCATGAATGCATTCTACCTTGGAGGCCTGTTTGTCCTAGTCTCCTTGAGAAAGGAGACTATCTTTCTTCCTGCCAGCACGTGGTGTTCAGTACAAGTTGTATGGGGGTATAGCTCAGCACGCGATAAGGCAGTGCACTTAGATCTCAGTTTTCAGTGCTGAAGCCATTTCTACCAATTTGTTACTGTTCTTCTCTTGCGTAGCATCAGTAAAGGATAGTCTTCAATCATCTCTCAGCTTGGATAGATTACAACTGTTATGCCTTCCCATGATCATGACCTAACCTTTGATGAGACTTTTTTTCTTAGGTCTAGCACAGTGTCACTGCCCTGTGCCCCTAACAGGCATTTATGAAATGCTTGTCTCATTGGTTTTGATGGCCCTGGTTTCCTAGTCTCTGCTGATGCAGACAAAGCCATTCAACTGGACAGAGATAAGCAGGGAGGCTTTGAGCCATGACGGGAGATCCGACACTAGCTCTCCTTTCATTTGACTGACTAGGACACCTTTCCCTTTCACAGATGTTCAAGTTCATTATAATGATCATTTTAAATAACAATTACCACCATTCGTTGAGTGCCTACTGTTGTGTCAGGCATGAGACTAGATATCTTGAACGTAGATCAGTTTCTAAACCCTATATTATACCCAAATTATGGATAAGAAAGAACAAGACCCAGGAAAATAAAGTAATTTACTAAGACCCGTGAAGCTAATGAGTTCCAGAACTAAAATTGGAACTCAAGGCTGCCTGACTCCGAGTCCTTGCTCTTAACATAATACCCGGACCTGAATTTGGGTGTGACAGATCATTTTCTTTCTCTCCCCTTGAATCTGAGAAGAGGCCTCTTGACCACAGGCAGGACTGTGCTCACAACCATCACAGACGTGAAGACTGAGAAGTGTCCCAGTTTGCCATATGGTCTTAGTAGAGGGCACTGAGGGTCAGGATGGAGCACTGATGATGGAGAGGACTTGGGGTCTCTACCAGGCATTGACACTCTTGGCTTGTCTTTTCCCTTTCCTTCTCCTCTGGAATGTCCTTTCATTCCTGTTCCCTAATATCTTATTTTAAAAGTGAACTGAATAGAGGAGAAAGACTTTAAGAAGATACCCTTGTTTTGCTCTTTGGCAGGTTCCTGACTTACCCTTTATGGTGTACCTTCCCACTGTTGATTTTGAGGCGGAGCAGAGAAGGTAGGCATCACCTCTCTTGGGGAAAGGTGACTCTGTTTGCTTTGGTCATCCTCTTTGTCTTTGTCCCCCGTCTGCGTCATGACTCCAACCATGTTGCTTTTCAACCAATTGTTTGCCATCATCTTATTTGCTGTTGCAGTTTTAGTTCTCGGAGCCAAAGAGCAAATAGGCCAGCTGAACAACATCTCAGAGGGCTCTGCGTCTCAGGCCCTTCTTTTCTAGGGCTGGACCCATGGGGAGGCTCCTTTTGCCTTTGAGAAAACAGACCTAGATTCCAGAGTGCCTTCAGGGAGGCCTTTTCCCTTGGTTTTATAACCAAATTTACCTTTCTATAATTTTCATCTCATTATGCTTTTGCTGACATAAATGATTCTTCTCTGTAGTACCTCAAATATTTCTTGACTTCTTATTTCTCTTGGAGGTCTCCAATTTAAAAGCCTTAAGAGCCAGGCAGGGGAGGCAATGAGAGAAGACAGACGTGTGTGAGTGACCTTGTATGTATTGTGTGAAGGGTGGGGACAAGGGTGACCTGGAGAGCACCGTTCTCCTCAAACACTGGAAGGCAAAGAAGTCCCATCCGCAGGCCACATCTGAGCCACTAGCTGGCCATCTCTGCTTTTCCTTCCATGCCATAGTGCAAAAACTAGATTCCTTTTATTGTCTAATAGCCCAAGAATATTGGAATTAATTATTTCTAAACTTCTCAGCACCATGAGATTAGGTGCAATCTGATTCTTGGTGCCAGTAATTCAAAAAGGACCCTGTGCACCTTCAACAAATCTCCAAGATGATGTCACAGCTGCCTAGGTAATGGTCACATCCGAGAGAAGAATATTGGGTCCGGGCTTTCTCGGGCTCTGGTACTTCTTGGTTCTCAGTTTTCCTCTCATACTTCCCAATGCAGATCAGAGTCTCAAGAGAGTTAATTTTCAGCACGCCGAGTATGTGAGTCCTACCCATTTATCTAAAATGAGGGCTGTATATAAAGATAATATTTTAGGGGCACCTGGGTGGCTCAGCTGGTTGAGCATCTGACTCTTGACCTCAGCTCAGGTCATGACCTCAGCTCAGGTCTTCATCTCAGCATCACGAGTTCAAGCCCCGTGTTGCAGGCTACGTTGGGCGTGAAGCCTACTTTAACTAACTAACTAAATAAATAAATAAATAAATAATAAGTAAATAAATAAGAGTCTATAGTGCCTGACCAGTCTCTATTTATACTTTAAAAATAAAGAATGGGGCACCTGACTGGCTCAACCAGTAGAGCATGCAACCCTGATCGCCAGGTTGTGAGCTCGAGCCCTACGTCGGACATAGGGTATACTTAAAAATAATAAGAATAGCAATAAATAAAAGTAATTAACAAAACCCTTCAGTTGGTAGGTTTGGTCTTTCCAGTCTGTGATTGCCCTCACCTGGGTCTGCAGTCCAACGGCATATTGTCGTGAAGACGTTAGTTCTCTTTAACAAGGTGTAATCTAACATTTTAGACTACAGTTCATCTTTGGCGTCAGAGCCAACTCATGACTCCAATTTCCTTCTCTTCCCTCTTTCTCCCACCACCCCTACATCTACCCCCTCCCCAGTCCTACACAACCCCCGCCTTTCTCCACCTGCTCCCCTCACCACCTACATCCCCCATTCCTTTTCAGGACAGATTCTCAAATAGGACCTGGGCATGGAAGTGTTTGGTACGGTGTTTGAGAAAGTTGCACCAGAGAAGAGAATTTAAGAAAGAAACACAGGAAGAAGGAAGTTGGGAAAGAAAACCAAAACAAGGGCAGAAGCAAACTTCAAGAACAGCCTTCTGTCTTGTCTCTCAGGTTCACTCAAAGTCCTGCGGCAGAGAAACGCTTCCTTCAGACAACCCCCACTCAGTCTTCCAGCCCTCTGATCTGCAATCAAATTCGCATCTTTCTTATCTTTCTTACTCGGTCCTCTGGTCCAAAAGACTAATCAGAGGAAAAGTTCAGCATCAAAAAGACCTAGATCCCAATGGTACCTCTGTCACTTACAAGCCATTGACCTTGGCTGTGCTGACAAGCCATTGACTTTGGCTGTGTCGGTTATCTCTCTCTGTCTGAGATTCCTTTATCTACAAACTGGATGGAACAGCACAGATCCTACGCAGCTCCCGGAGATGGGATGAGACGCGCCTGTGAAGACACTCTGGAAACTGTAATATGCTAATCAAAGACGAGGCATTATCATTGTTCTCTCTGAATCCAGTGCTGCAGATGCTACGGCTTATGGTCATCTTTTCGCCAAGTGTCCTTAGGTTTCTTGGAGAAGGGGGTGGGGGTTACGGTCTGGTACAGCGGTGAGGCAGAACTTTATGTTTTAGGAGGGAAGCTGGCATTTAAAATTGCCATCTATTGCTACTTCTGAGATATCATGAGGATGTGAAATCACTTTGGAGAAGACCTTCTCTGTTCTGGAATGAGCCATCGGAGCGAATCCTTTTATGCATATATGCACAGTAAGAGTCAGCACCCATTATTCGGGGAGAAGTCAACAGTCATTTTTGTTTGTTTGTTTCGTTTGACTAGAGCTTGGGGCTTCAACTCTGCAGGCAGATGGGGTCTTGTTGCCAAAGTGAATGGTTCAGGAGGAGGGCAATGCGCCCCGAAGTTTCCATCAGAATTAAGCTCGGGGTTTTTATTCGGTGGTTATCTGGATGGAGGCCAGCTTTCTCCTCACTTGAACAAGGAAGCATGTGGCCCAGGGGATGCCGGCAGACATCTCACGACCATGAGGGACCCTGCCTGAGGGTGAAACCAACATAGCGGAACGCAGAGTTGAGAGATTTTAGAGAAACTGAACTGGAGCTCTGAGAGAACTGTGCCTGAAGCCCACGTTCGTCTTAACAGTTACATGAGCCAGTGACTCACCCTTATTGTCTAAGCCAGTTTATTTTGGGCTTTATAGTACTAAATACTGATGGCAAAGTCTTCCGAAATGGTACAGAGTTGGAAGGTTTCTGGAGAAAGTGGAAGCATGTTGCATAGTGTTTAGTGAGCTTACCGAAAAGAAGTTGCTAAGTCTCCTCATCTTCCCACTGAGGGACCCCGGTTTTGAGCATACTTCTGATAGGCTGAGGCAGGCTGCCTAGAATAGCTGATGGGAGGGACATTGCTGGAGGGGGTGGGTGTCAACCACAATGCCTGAATTGTTCTAAGGGAAGGCAGGCTGGAGCGGCCCTAGCATGGGGATATGGATAAAGCTATCACTAGGCGGATGGACACGAATGACTGTGGTCCAGATCATGCCCGTGTTCAGTTTTAGTGGATGCTGCCACCCATTTTCCAAAGCAGATTTACCCGTTTGCATATTCAATATCAGTGTTTGTAAGTTCTCGGAGCTTTTGACTTTGACTTTGCCCACAGGCTGATAAAGGAGGTGCTCCGATTTTACCAGAGCCCAGCACTTTCCAAACAGCAACCAGAAAGGTTGCTGCCAGCATGAGACATTCTCGAAAAGGCACGCACACACAGAGAGAGAGAGAGAGAAACACACAAAAGCATAATAATTCAAGTAGCAGAGCACTGTAGGGTGATGATTTAAAGGTAAATACATTTCGATGATCTTAATTAAGTTATAAATGGGACCAGTGTAACCCAAGTGCCTGAGGAATGGCTGGTTCCAACAGGTCTCCATGAATAGGAAGACCTCGGCGCTCCATCAGAATTTCCCTTCATAATATATATAGTGGGCTTGAGGAGGGGGTGTGTGATATGTGCATGGGGTGTGTGTGTGTGTGTGTGTGTGTGTGTGTGTGTGTGTGTGTCAGTGGTGAAAGGAGGGAAGTGGCAAGAATGGTGAGTGGTTGTTTTCTACACAAGTAGCAGCCAGTTAAAAATACTCCGTTACAGGGGCCCCTGGGGGGCTCAGTCGGTTGAGTATCCGACTCTTGATTTTGTTCCGGTCGTGATCTCGTGGTTCGTGGGTTCGAGCCCCACATCGGGCTCTGCACTGACAGCTGTGGAGCCTACTTGGGATTCTCTCTCTCCCCCTCTCTCTCAGAGCCCCTCCTCTGCTCACTCTCTATCTCTCTTTCTCAAAATAAATAAATAAACCTTAAAAAAATATTCCAGGGGCGCCTGGGTGGCTCAGTCGGTTAAGCATCCGACTTCGGCTCAGGTCACGATCTCGCAGTCTGTGAGTTCAAGCTTCTCGTCGGGCTCTGTGCTGATGGCTCAGAGCCTGGAGCCTGCTTCAGATTCTGTGTCTCCCTCTCTCTCTCTGACCCTCCCCCACTCATGCTTTGTCTCTCCTGCTCTCAAAAATAAAAAATAAAAATAAAAAAAATATTCCATTACATCAGATTATTTAGTCAATGTTGATGCAACGGGCAGTAAGGTTTCATAAGATCTCTACTAATACTTGGTAATTTTTTGTTAATTGCTGCTTGAAAGAATGTTTCAGTTATCTGAAGAAGTAATTACATTAGGCTTAATTAGCCAGCGGTACCGGCTTGTAAAACATGAAGAGTTTACTTGAAAATGGTGGGGAGAATTGAGCTATGTGTAACTGACATAATATTCTCATTTAAATATGGATTTCCTAAACAAACATTCCAACTGACAAAATTCTGCACACTCACTCAAGTAGTACCTAATTTAATCCTATATTACCTTTCAGGGGTTCCGTCCTTGGGGTAGGGAGTGGCAACCCCGTGAAATGATTTCTTTGTTCTCAACTCAATGTCTTTCACCTCCTATTGTGCAGGCTTCCGTATATGCTAGGTTAGTGGTATTAGTATCTGTCAGTACTATCTGCCAGCCTTCAGAAGCTAATGGACAGACCTCAGGAAATTCCGGCTGCTTCGGTGGGCTTCTTTCTGCTCTATATGTGGTCAATTCCATCAACTCACATTTTCCTCCATTCACAGACATCTTGTGGCAGAGATTCCTAGGTACGTATCCAGTGTTCCTTCTCGTCTTGCTCCTGAACAGATTTTGTCAAGGCAAGCAGTGTGTCCTGATTAAACCCAACATTCCCAGGCTCCCTTGAAGACAGGGGTAGCCATGTAGCTAAGTTCTTGCTATTGAGACATGAGTGAAGTCGTTAGGGGGAGCTTCCGGGAAAGCTTCTTAAAAACCATACTGACTCGACCACCGGGCACCATTTTCATGTGGCCCTTCTTTCTTTCTGTTTTTCAAGAACACAATGTGATAGCCGGAACTCCAGCAGCCATCTTACAGACACGAGGATAAGGGTCCCACTCTAGGATGATAGCCCGGAACTGCCACGTCAAGGCTGGACTGCCCACCTCTGGAATTCTCATTTTGTGAGAAAAAATTAATTCCTATATTATGTAAACAGCCGCCGCTCTGGTTACTATTACTCACAGTCAAGTGCAACTCTGGTATTCTAAACATTCATTCGGTATAATCCTTCATTTGATTTGTTCAACATTTTACAATTGTCTTTGAACAGAAGCCATACAACAGAGATGGGCACAACTCATTCAGCTTCCCTGGCCTGGATATTGAAAGATTAAGCTTTAAAGGCTCCACCAGGCTGAATTATCCACGATGAAACCAGGGACTGGGTGGAAGGGCACGTCCTCCCCCTCCGAGGTAGTGTGGGGAAGTCCACAGGGTGGAAGCAAAGGTTGAGGTCTGAGAGCTATCACACCAGAGTTCTCAGCCTGTAGTCATGGCAACGAGGAGAGAGCCATGGCAATGAATCCGGGACAAAGATGAGGCTTCCTCCTGCCTTTCCACTGGGTCTTGTAGGCCTTCCTGTTTAATCAGGGCCCCTGAATCCAAATATCAAGCTCTTTTGGCCGGTGTAAATTGTTCTGTGATCGGCCCATAGACACCTTCTCGGTGCGTCCGCCTTTCCCACCTGGTTTGGACTTGGGATCCATCCCCACCCAACACCACTACCAGCAGTGAGAGGTTGTGAGAGGAACACCAGGAAAGATCGCTGTGGAGGGTATCATTCCCCCTCAATCTATATATCCCTCACCTCATTTTCTCCACCCTTCCGCTTTTATTTTGTTTCCCCATACCATCATTTGATAAATAGAAGTAAAATGTGGGTCAGCGAAGAATGTTTATAGACGCCCAAACAGGTCAACCGCATACCGAAACATTTTTGTGAAGTGTGACTTCCAGGGGCACCTGGGTGGCTCAGTCAGTTAGGCGTCTGACTCTTGACTTCAACTCAGGTCATGATCTCAAGGTTCATGGGATCGAGCCTCACATGGGGCGCTCAGCGCTAACAGCACAGAGCCTGCTTGGGATTCTCCCTCTCCCTCTCTCTCTTCCCCTCCCCCATTCTCCCCCTTCTCTCTCTCTCAAAATGAATACATTTTTTAAAGGGTACAACTTCCAGAAGCAATTTTATTTTATTTTTTTAAGTGTTTATTTATTTTTGAGAGACAGCGAGGGACAGAGTGTGAGCGGGGGAGGGACAGAGAGAGAGGGAGACACAGAATCCAAAGCAGATTCCAGGCTCCGAGCTGTCAGCACAGAGCCCGATGCGGGGCCCGAACTCATGAACTGTGAGATCATGGCCTGAGCCGAAGTCAGACGCTTGACCGACTGAGCCACCCAGGCACCCCTCCAGAAGCAACTTTACAGGTGCACAACTCTAAGGCAAACTCAAGTTCAAGGCGGGAAGAGAAAAAGAAGAAAGCAATGCGTTCAAACTTGAGTAAGTCTGACCTCCCAGCTTGGCAAAGAAACGAACCTACTTCCAAAACAAGAACATTTTCTACATTCTGCCAGTTATTAAGTTAATTACCTGCTCCGTGCCCCTTAGTGCTACTGTCATTTGGGTAATGGTGTGGCTTTAAACTTTTCACTCTTTCGCGGTTCCCGAAGCTGAGCTGGAGCCAGCTTTTCAAACTACATTTACCTCAAAGAGCCCGCTCGGTGTGTCACTGACGTCAGCGGGAGCGGCGGCCGGTGTCCCCCAGGCCACCGGGCCAGGGCACGGGCAGAGTGCTAATGAGGACGGAGACCCCTATTCTGAGACCCAGACCCCACGTCTCTCCTCCTTTTGACCCAAACAAGACAAGGACTGGCTGAGGGCCCTGTAAGGGCTTTTCTTCCTGCCGGTTCAACACTGGCCCCTGGCAGCCTCACCTACAGAGTCCTTGCGGCTTTTGTAGAGTCTCTGTGCGGTCACGGTGCCACTCTGCCTTGGCCCCTGCCCTGGAGCCACACCAGGCCCGTCCAGGCCTTTTCTACCTGGGAGCACAGAGAGGGAGCCTGAGCAACACAGACCCAGGGCTGTCCCTGGACCTGTCATCTTTCCAGACATGCTTAGGCGGTCCCTTTCCTCTGACTCCCCCCAGCTCCCCGGCCATACAGGATCTGTCACTGGGGCAGACGGACTAGTGACATTTGTCTGGATCCCTTTGGCGGGGCCTCCTGGGCTCTATATATCAGGTCACAATAGCACGGCTACTGAGCATTTGAATCACTTAAGCCTTCTATACTTCACTTTGTTTCCCTGTAAGACGGGACTAAATAATGGTACCTTGGGGCGCCTGGGTGGCTCAGTTGGTTAAGCGTTTGACCCTTGACTTCGGCTCAGGTCGTGATCTCTCAGTTCGTGGGTTCAAGCCCCGCATCAGGCTCTGTCTCCCCACTCTCTGCCCCCTGCCCCCCGCTTGTGCTCTCTCAAATATAAATAAATATATTTTTTAAATGGTACCTTTACACTGCATTCATGATCACAACAGCTACCATTTTTTCCCAGCTACTACAAGAGGTGTGTGCATGGCTTACCGGTTAAGCATAGCCACGGGTAATACAAAATTGCCTGTGGCACAGTCCTACCTCTGCTGCTGAATTTGTGAACAACCTCGGCAAGCTGCTTGAGTGCTCTGTGCCTCAGTTTCTCCATCTGTAAAGTGGGACTCATGACAAACCTGCCTGATGGAGCTCTCCTGGAGGTTATAACATACTGTGTCATTAACATCATGAGTGCCACGAGATCGGCCATGCATGGCGACAAGCCCTGTTTAACCTTCACCACAGAAGTATCACTATTTATTTCTATTTACAGATAAACGGAGGTCTAGAAACATCAAATGGTTCAAATGTTAAGTAACTGCTTTGACGTGCTTTTTTTTTTAAAAAAAATTGTTTTTAATGTTTATTCGTTTTTGAGAGAGGGAGAGAGAGTGTGAGCAGGGGAGGGGCAGAGAGAGAGGGAGACACAGAATCTGAAGCAGGTTCCAGGCTCTGAGCTGTCAGGACAGAGCCCGACGCGGGGCTTGAGCTCATGAACCGTGACATGACCTGAGCCGAAGTCGGAGGCTTAACCGACAGAGTCACTCAGGCGCCCCATGCTTTTGTGTGCTTTTGAGGACCTAGGGGTTTCTCTCCTTTTCTTCCTTTGAAGCAGCTTTGAGAAGCTCTGGATCTGAAGGGTCAGAGGTCATATCACCTTACTGCCCTCATAGCCTACAAGCCATTTCTTCCCACGTGGAAGCTAACCTGAAAAACCACTCCTTCACATTTCCCAGAGCTAACTCCCATCCGCCCCCACAGGGAGGCTCCTTCCTCCCTGGACCGCGTCAGGCCTGAGGGAGGCCTCCGCACCGGGCAACGGACAGAACAGTTTGCTCGCCTTGGGTGCTGACCAGGCCGGGGGTGCGGGAGCGGCGGCCAACGGTGTCCTTTTATCTGCAGTTCCCACTTCATAATTAGCTCCCGCTTCACCACCTGAGATTTCCTGGCCCAGGTTCCTGGCTCACAAAACTAAAGTCCCCTTCTGGTACTTTCTTCTCAGCATTCTTTGAGAAAGAAGTGTGGATTCTCCCTTCTGAGTGGTCTCATTCTGGACGTGGAGTTCGCGTCTGTTTTTTCCACCATGACCTTGGACTTCTTCTCTCAGCTTCCATCTGACCTTCTCACACCCGGCAGCTAATCGCTCAGGGGACTTTATTTATCTACTCGTCCCTGAAGTTCCAAGAGACACCCCTGCAAAATGTCCGGAGGGCTCAGTGCTGTTTCTCCATCTTGTCCCCCAAAGGATTAGGTGTGGGAACGGATTTTCTAGCAAGTGACAATTCTCAAAATACGTTCCAGCTCTGAGAAGCACACTGTGAAAAGCAAGTCTCCCTTCTGACACTGACCAGCCCTTCTCCAGGGGGCCCCTTCCCAGAGGCAGTCTCTATCACAAAGTTTCTGTTTTGCCTTCCAGAAATACAGGCCTGTGCACACATCATTGGAACCAGTGGGTACCGCGATAGACACATTGTCTTGGACCTTGATTTTTTTTCATTTAATAGTGTATCCTGGAGATCTTTCCAGATGAAAACACGTAGGTGTTTTTCTTTCTTTCAGGAATAGAGTTCCACTATTCATGAAAATACCTACACTTGTTTCCTATTGCTGCTGTAATAAATTACTAAACTTATTATTTTTTAGTTCTGGAGGTCAAAAGTCCAGATTTGGTCTCGCTGGACTAAAAGCAAGGTGTCTCAGGACCACACTCTTTCTGGGGCTTTCGGCAGAAGCCACTTGGGTGCCTATTCCAGCTTCGTAAGGCCACCCCGTTTTTTGGCTCGTGGCCGCAGTTAGCAATCCTATCACCTGACTCTGTGTCTGTCATCACGTCTTGTTCTCACTCCCTCTGACCCTTTTGCCTCCCTCTTGTGATGACATCAGCCCCCCTGGATAATCCAGCACCTTCTCCCCATCTCAAGATACTTGACTGAATCACATCTGGAAAGTCCCTTTTGCATGTAAGGGGACATATTCACGGATTCCAGGGGTTAGCCTGTGAACATATCTGCGGGGGGCGGGGGGTCATTGTTCTGCCTGCCACAGTTTTTTGTTCTTTTTTTTAACGTTTATTTTATTTTATTTTATTTTTGAGAGACATAGAGACAGAGCGTGAGCAAGGGAAGAGCAGAGAGAGGGAGACACAGAATCTGAAGCAGGCTCCAGGCTTTGAGCCATTAGCACAGAGCCCGACGCGGGGCTCGAACTCACAGACCGTGAGATCATGACCTGAGCTGAAGTCGGCTGCTCAACCGACTAAGCCACCCAGGCACCCCTGACTGCCACAGTTTTTATTATCCGCTTGTTCCATATGGACTTTAAGATGTCTTTTGCTATTATTACGAGCAGGGGTCCCGTGACTATCTTTGTATATAAGCCTTACAGTGTGTGTCAGAATACAAGTAATTCCTAGAAAATGAGTTGCCGTTTCAAACGTATGTACATTTAAAATTTTGATGGGCGCCTGGGCGGCTCAGTCGGTTAAGCATCCAAATTTGACTCAGGTCGTGATCTCACGGTTTGTGGATTAGAGTCCCGTGTTGAGCTCTTTGCTGACAGCTCCGAGCCTGGAGACTGCTTCAGATTCTGTGTCTCCCTCTCTCTCTGCCCCTCGCCGGCTCGTGCTCTCTCTCTCTCTCTCTCTCTCTCAAAAATAAATAAACATTAATAAGTAAATGAATAACATTTCGATAGATCTTTGTCCTAGTAATTTTTAAAAACTATATTCAACTTGAGATACTGTGAATCCATGACTATCACAAAACCATTTAGAACGTAATATCATTTTACTCTCTCTCTCTTTTTTTTTATATTTTACTCTCTTTTGAGTGAATCTATCTATGATTGCTCTCATCTATGATGGCTAGGACTGCGTCCTTGACTGTGACGAAGCTCTGAATCTCAGGCAATGGTTTTAGAATGATGGGCCTGAATTCATTTATATGGTTAAAAATCTAATACGATAGAGCCATAGCTACCTAAACGTCAAGTTAATCAAAATTAAATATAATTAAATATTTACGTCCTCAGTCACACTAGCCGCATCCCAAGTACCCAGGAGCCACACGTGGCTAATGGCTATCGCGATAGATCGTGTAGATAAAGAAGAATTCCTTCGTTGTAGTTCCATCTGACAGAGCTGCTAAGAGAGATCTTTCAGGGGCACCTGGGTGGCTCGGTTGGTTAAGCGGCTGACTTCAGCTCAGGTCATGATCTCACAGTCTGTGAGTTCAAGCCCCGCGTCGGGCTCTGTGCTGACGGCTCAGAGCCTGGAGCCTGCTTCGGATTCTGTATCTCCCTCTCTCTCTGCCCTTCCCCTGCTCACACTCTGTCTCTATGTCTCTCAAAAATAAATAAACGTTAAAAAAATTTTTTTTAAATAAAAAAAAGAAAGATCTTTTGATCCTCTGTCAAATTAGAACCTACCTATTGCCCAGACTGCATTTAAGTCAATTCCATTAATTCAATCACATTCGTCAAATGCCTACCTTGTCCAAGACACTAGGCGATGATTTTGTTTTCAAAGGTCCCTGTCTAAGGTAGGTCACAAATCAACAGAGGAAGACAGAAGTGCTGCCTGAATTTGCCTCAGGAATAACAACTAACTATAACAGAAAATGCCCCCACACAATAGTATGTTCCAAGGCAATTCAGAGCACGAAAGAAGAACATACAGTCCGTGAGGGGTCCTGGAGACAAGAATATAGAGCTTATTTTCCCATCTTTAACAATAGCTTGCTCATTGTCCATTTTTCTAATGCTGGTGAAATATTGAAATGCTCAGGGGCTCAGTCGGTTAAACGTCCGACTTCAGCTCAGGTCATGATCTCACGGTTCGTGAGTTCAAGCCCCGTATCAGGCTCTGTGCTGACAGCTTGGAGCCTGGAGCCTGCTTCACATTCTGTGTCTCCCTTGCTCTCTTCCCTCCCCTACTTGCTCTCTGTCTCTCTCTCTCTCTCAAAAATAAATAAACATTAAAAATAATAAAAAAATTGAAATGTTCATTGGTATTTTATCTGTAAATAAAAATGAGAAAGCATTTCAAAGGCTCTTAATAAGGCCTTGTAGAGATTACAGCACAGACTGGCGTTGGGCTGCATGGCGTTTAAATACGAACTTTGCTACCTACTAGCTGTGGGACTTCGGTCATTTTCCCTGACCCCTCTGGTCTTAGTTTTCATCTGTAAACAAGTACATATCTCAGAGGGTTATTGTGAGGGTTAAATGAATGAATGTCTGTAAGTGCTTAGAACAGGGTCTATTGAGGACTAAATGCCAGCCATTGCTATTGTTGAAACACGAATAACTCTACTGCTGAAGTTTCAGCCCCCTGGATAGAATGTAAGTGTTCACTTGGTTCCGAACTGAGCCTGGAGGACCTCAGTGGTCTGCAGGAGTCCACCTGGGTCTCGTTGGGGAAGTGAGACAGATGTGACACACACATGGCTGTTCTGGCTCAGGTCCAGGACCCCACCTGCCCTCCCTGGGCCCTCCTCGGGACAGTGGCACTAAGGGAATTTGCAACCAGAGAGACTGGCTTTCCTCTCTGACATGGACAGAGGGAATTCCATACTCATGGCAGTGAGCTGTGGCCTGGTCATTCATATATTTGGCCAAACTCTACCTCTCCCTGTTCCATGTGCTTATTTATAATTGAGACAAGTAATGTGTCCTTTTCTTGATTCTGATACTCTCCCTCCTACACTCTGAAAGATACCTCCTCTTCACCGCCTGAAAATGCAGGTCTCTGTGGTGGTCATGATGGTAGCCATTTTGGTGCTGACTTCTTATGGAAGTCCCCCTCTTCCTGCCTCTGTGTCATTTTTGGGAGCCTTTCCCTCGTTCCCCCCATCTCTGAAATGTCTCATATCTACCAGGACTGCCCTCACCAGATCGCTGAAAGAAATAAAGGCTAGAAAATACTCAGCAGATACAAAGTACTACATAAACGGGAACTAATAATGTTTTTGAGGGGCACCCGGCTGGCTCGGCAGGTGGAGTGTGGGACTCTTGATCTCCGGGTTGTAAGTTCAAGCCCCACTTTGGGTAGAGAGATGACTTAAAAATAAAGACTTTTAAAAAATGTTTTGAACTATAAAAATGTACCTTTCACAGCTTTTTAAAAAAATGTCTGTTTATTTTAAGAGAGAGAGAGACAGAGCATGCGTGGGGTGGGGGTACAGAGAGAGAGGGAGACACAGAATCCGAAAAAGGCTCCTTGTGGGGCTTGAACCCATGCACCACGAGATCATGACCTGAGCGGAAGTTGGATGCTTAACCGACTGAGCCACCCAGGCGCCTTTAACTGCTTTTATTATAGTATGAGTTACCTGACTCATTTGTATTGCAAGGCCTACTTCTTGAGTACTAAATTCGCCACGCAACGTTTGGGAATATATATTATCAAAGCCATTTGTTGTCCTGACTAACCACTTAGCACCTGCTCGTAAGTGCCTGAGATTGTTGTTTATCTCTCTGCAACTGTCAACTTCGATGTTAAAGCCAAACTGCAAAACTTTAGATTTTTTTCACCAGAGTTTTAAAAAAATGAGCAAGAAAATAAAACACCATACTGCTTGTAGTTCCCTTAATGCAAATTAGCTAAAAAGCTCTTCAGAAAAGCAGGAAGGATGAAGCAATTAATAGATGGCTCCACCACACGCTGTATCACTTCTGCTCTGAGGCAGATTTACCCTAAAGCTAATGACATTTCAGGGCCCTGAAACTCGCATGGGTCCCCCTACCAAGGCCCTAGGCCTCGTGCCGTACTGTTTTGTGAAAGCGCTCTCCCCTCCGCCTCCACAGTCGTCTAAGCCGTAAGCTCCGGGAAACCTCACATCCTCTGTTGGTGCCCTAGTAATTATTATTTCTTAAAATATTTATTTATTTACTTTGAGAGAGAGAGGTGGGGGGAGGGTCGGAGAGAGGGAGAGAGAGAATCCCAAGCAGGCTCCGTGCTGCCAATGTGGCGCCCAACTCCGGGCTCGACCTCAGGAACCATGATATCATGACCTGAGCTGAAACCAAGAGAGGACGCTTAACTGACTGAGCCACCCAGATGTCCCATGTGCCCTAGTGATTATTGCACACAGGCCACTAACACAGAGGTGACAGCAGTGTGTTCTGTGCTGACCGTCATTCTCTGCCTTGCTGACGATGGTGAACTCCTTGGTCCCATTGTTCGTGGACTCGCTGCCCCAGGGCCTGGGACTCTGTCTGCATCTCCATTAGGCAGCCCTTGTGGGCTGAGAAATCATTCCCTGAACTTCACTCCAGAATCTTTAGAATCCTGCGGATTTGAGAAGAGCGGCTGAAGCACCAGGGGGAGAGGAAGACATTTTGGGAAATTCTTCCTTCAATTCAGGGTTTCTCAACCTCGGCACTGTTGACATTTGTTGGCCAGATAATTCTTTATTTGGGGCAGGGAGCGGGGTTCTGTGCTGTGTATTATAGCACGCTTAGCAGCCTCTCTGGCTTTTATGTAGTAGCTGCTAGTGTCAATTCTCTCCTTCCCGCCCAAGTTGGGACAACCAAAAATGTCTTCAGACATTGCCAATTGTCCCCTGGGGCAAAATCTCCTCTGTTCAGAATGGCTGCTTAATCGAACATTCCAGCAAATTCCCATAAGATGGAAACTTCCATTTTCTCTTGAAAAACACGGTGGGCATCTTACTGTTCACTGGCAAGACTTCCTCCAGTCCAACACAAGCAGGAATTTTGGCTGGTAGATTCAACATTCAAAAGACAGTTTTGACATGATCTCATACATAGAAAACTCTAAGGAATTCATACAAACACACACACACACAAAACTAATAAAGGAGTTTGGCAAAATTGTAGGATATAGCATCAATATCCAAAAAATCAATTGTATTTCTATATATTAGCAATGAATAATTGAAAGTGAAATTAAGAAAACAATTCTGTTTACTATAGCACCGAAAAGAACAAAATACTTGGGAATACATTTTTTTTTAAATGTTTATTTATTTTTGAAAGAGAGAGAGAGACAGAGTGTGAGCAGAGGAGAAGCAGAGAGAGAGGGAGACACAGAATCCAAAGCAAGCTCCAGGCTCTGAGCTGTCAGCACAGAGCCCCACGCGGGGCTTGAACTCACAAACCGTGAGATCATGACCTGGGCCGAAGTTGGCCACTTAACCGACTGAGCCGCCCGGGCGCCTCACTTGGGAATAAATTTAACAACAAAAACAAAAAAAAGCAAGGCATGGACATAGAAAACCATAAAATTAAACATTGTTCAACGAAATTTTATAAGATCTCACTATAAAATCTCACTGGAAGACTTAATATTGTTAAGATGGAAATACTCCCCAAATGGATCTATTGCAATATTACCCTAAAGCTAATGACATTTCAGGGCCCTGAAACTCACGTGGGTCCCCCCTACCAAGGCCCTGGGCCTCCAGCCTTACTGTTTTGTTAAAGCGCTCTCCCCTCCGCCCCCACAGTCTTATAAGCAGGAAGCTCCAGGAAACCTCACATCCTCTGTTGGATCAGCGTAATTCCTACCAAAATCCCAGGTACCATTCTGTTTGCAGGAACGTGCAAATCGATCCTAAACTTTATATGGAAATTAAAGGGCCTCGCCTAGTCAAAACAATCTTGAAAAGAAAAAGGAACTTGGAGGGGCCCCTGGGTGGCTCAGTGGCTTAAGCTCCCACCCTTCGTCTCAGCTCAAGTCATGATCTCACAGTTCGTGGGTTTGAGCCTGTATCTGGCTCTGTGCTGACAGCTCAGAGCCTGCTTAGGATTCTCTCTCTCCCTCTCTCTCTGCTCCTCCCCTGCTCATTTTTTTTTTCTCTCTCTCTCTTAAAATAAATAAACATTAAAAAAAGGAGAAGAAACTTGGATAACGAATTCCTCCCAATTTTAAAACTTACTACAAATTTACGTTAATGAAGCCAGCATGGTACGGCATAAGATGCCTGTAGATGAGTGAAATAGAATTGGGAGCCCACATTTCTTAATAAAACTGGAGGGGAAAAAAAAAGAAAAGAGAAGAATTGAGAGACCTAGAAATAAATCCTTACATTTCTGGTCAAGTGATCTTCCACGAGGGTGCCAAAGCAATCCAATGAGGGAAATAATAGTCTTTACAACACATGGTGTTGGGGAAATGGCCTAATAATAGCTACATGAAAAGAATGAAGTTGGACCTCTACCTCAGGCCATGTACAAAAATGGGTACCAACAGCATTAAATGCCTAAATATAAGAGCCCAAACTCTAAACCCCATGTGAGAAACATAGAAGCAAGGCCCTCATGACCTTGAATTATGCAGTGGTTTCCTGGATTTGACTCCAAAAGCACGAGCAACAGCAGAGAAGAAAAGATTGGCTGGGCTTAATCAAAATTAAAATTAAAAAAAATCTTTGTACTCTCAAGGACATCAACAAGAGAAGGAACAGGCAGGCCGTCCACAAAATGGGAGAGAATGTGCGTAAATCATATATCCGACAAGGGATGTGTTTCCAGAGTATATGAAAACCTCTCCCAACTCAAGAATGAATGAATGCTCGATTTTAAGAGAAGCAGAATATTTGTAGGGGTATTTCCCCCAAAGAAATGGCCAATAGGTACTTGAAAAGATGCTCAAAATCATTAGTTATGAGAAACATGCAAATCAAGGGGCCCCTGGCCGGTTCAGTCGGTGGAGCCTACAACTTCTTAATCTTGGGGTTGATTTCAACCCCCACGTTGGGTGTAGAGATTATTTTTAAAAATATAATAAAATCTTAAAAAAAAAAACAAAAAGACGACATTCAGGGATGCCTGGGTGGCTCAGCCGGTTAGGTGTTTGACTTTGGCTCAGGTCATGATCTCATGGTTCGTGAGTCCAGGCCCGTGTTGGGCTCTGTGCTGGCAGTGTGGAGACTGCTTGGATCCTCTGTCTTTCTCTCTCTCTGCCCGTCTCCCACTCACAAGCTCGCTCGCTCTCTCTCAAAAATAAATAAACATTAAAAAAATTTTTAAAAACCCCAAACCTTAAAAAAAAAAAAAAGCAACATGCAAATCGAAACCACAATGAGATACCACATCACACTCACTAAGATGGCTATGATTTAAAAAAAAACAAACACTAGGGGCGGCTCAGTCAGTTAAGCATCTGACTCTTGATTTGGGCTCAGGTCACAATCTCCTGGTTGGTGGGATCAAGCCCCGAGCCGGGCTCTGTGCTGACAGTGTAGAGCCTGCTTGAGATTCTCTCTCTGTGCCCCTCCTCTGCTTGCTTTCTCTCTCTCTCTCCAAAATAATAATAATAAAAAAGGAAACAGACAATCACACATGTTGACAAGGATGCGAAGAAGCTGGAACCCTCATACATTGTTAGCAGGAGCGTAAAATGGTGCAGCCACTGTGGAAAACAGTGTGACAGTTCCTCAAATGTTAAACATGGAGTTATAGTAACCCTACGATTCCACTCCAAAGTGTTGAACTGAAATACGAGAATGAACTGGGAGAATATGAATGAAAATTGAAAATATATGTCCCTACAAAAACCGTACATGAAAGTTCACTGCAGTGAACATGAATATTATGTCTTATTCGTAGTAGACAAAAAGTGGAAAGAATCCAAATGTCCATCCACCGACGAATGGTTGGTTCATTCAGTGTGACTGAGCCACACTGTGGTATATCCATATAATAGAATGTTATTCAGTAATAAAAAGGAATGAATTATTAATACACACCGCAACAATGATGAACCTTGAAAACGTTATGCTAAAAGAAAGAAGTCAGTCACAAATGACCACCTATAGTATGACTCCTTTAAATTAAATGTCCGTAATAGGTAAGGCTATTGTGACAGAGAGTAGATTAATGGTGGTCAGGCACTGGAGGACGGAGGCAATGAGGATGCTCATGGTCTACTGCGGGGTTAATAGAATGTTCTGGAAATAGTGGTGAAGGTTGCACAATTTTGCGAATGTACTAAAAACTGAATTGTAGATTTAAAAAAACTAAAAATATGGCTGAGAAATTAGAATGTAAAAAAAAAAGGGGGAATCATTTGGAGAGAAACATGATTGCTCTAGGAACTTCATCAGAGAGGTTCTTTAGGAGAGCGGGAGGCTGTGGGAGACTATAAGCTAGCACACCTTGGCAGGAGTCAGAGAAGGGCCTCAACATCTTATGACGACAGCTGCATTAAGTCGACTAGAAGGAATAGGGCTGCTGGAGGATCTGTCTCCTCCAACTCTCCCCATGTTGTCTGGCCTCTGAGTTCATCTGCTAAAACCTCAGTATAGCACAGAAAGAAGTCACTGATATGACCCACAGAGAAAGGGCCAGAAAAATAAAAACTTGCTTGCAAAGTATACACCATTTGTCAGGAGTCCAAGTACAAAGGGTTACGTGCCTCCTTCATTCCCATAATGAAGATGAGACTTCTATCCAGGAACTGGAAATAGACGTTTTTGTAAGTTAATTTATTTATTTTGAGAGAGAGAGAGAGAGAGAGTTTGTGCTCAAGAGAGAGCAAGGGAGGGGCAGAGAGAGGAGAGAGGATTCTAAGCTGGCTCCGCACTGTCAGCACAGAGCCTGACGTTAAGAAAGATCATGACCTGAACCGAAACCAAGAGTCGGTCACCGAACCAACTGAGCCACCCAGGTGCCCCAGCTGTGTTAAGACTGTCTAAGTCTATCTGGGCCGCCACACCAGAATGCCATCTGGTGGCTTTATTATTATTATTTTTTTAACTTTTATTTATTTTTGAGAGAGACAGAGAGGAAGAATGCGAGTGGGGGAGGGGCAGAGAGAAACGGAGACACAGAATCTGAAGCAGCTCCAGGCTCCGAGCTGTCAGCACAGAGCCCAATGCCAGGCTTGAACTCATGAACTGTGAGATCATGACCTGAGCAGCAGTTGGACGCTTAACCAACTGAGCCACCCAGGAGCCCCGGACTGGGTGTCTTTTAGGCAGAAATATATTTCTTGCAGTTCTGGAGACTGGAAAGTCCAAGATCATGGCACTGGACGATTCAGTGGTTCACAGATGGTGCCTTTTCATGCGTCCTCACAGGGCAGATGAAAGAGCTCTCTGAGGCCTCTCTCTCTCACTCTCTTCTTTTAATGTTTACTTATTTTTGAAAGAGAGAGCACAAGTTGGGGAGAGGCAGAGAGAGAGGGGGACAGAGGATCTGAAGCAGGATCACAACAGGCAGCCCCATGCGGGGCTCGAACTCATGAACCATGAGATTATGACCTTAGCCAAAATCAGATGCTCAAAGGACTGAGCCACCCAGGAACCCCCTGAGGTCTCTTTCATAATGTCACTAATCCCACAATTGGGGCTCCACCCTCATGACTCAACCTCCCAAGGCCCCACCTCCAGATACCATCGCCCTGGGGATTTGGTTTCAACATAAATTTAGAGGGGCACAAGGATTCGGTCTAAAGCACAGATCTTGTTCCTGCTTTGTACATGTCGGAGAAATTTAACTGCCTTTGTGGTTTGCCCCTGTTAAATATGTTATACTCGGGACTGCCCTCTTTGTGGTTCATTTAAAATAGAGAAAATAAAAAAGCAGGAAAAAAAAAGGCACTGAAGATACAATACAGATCTCAACCAGGGAAACTTACATTCTAGAGATTAAAGGACAAGCCGTTTTATGGGGTTTACATACACTCATTAACTTTTTGTGACAGCCTAACGAGGAAAGCTAAAGCTCGGGGAGGCATCATTATGTGTCTAAGCTCCCACTGTAAAGAAAGGGCCACAATTTGAACCCCAGCAACTAACTCTGGGTGCTGAGCACTTAACCACAATGCCCACAACAGTTCTCAAACCATGTGCCTAGGTGCCCCAGAGAGGTATAGTACATCCTTTTCATTCTTTTTTTTTTTTTTTTAATGTTTATATATGTATTTTGAGAGAGAAAGAGAGCTGGGGACGGGCAGAGGGAGAGAGAGAATCCCAAGCAGGCTCCGAGCTGTCAGCACAGACCCTGACATGGGGCTCTATCTCGCAAACCATGAGATCACGACCTGAGCTGAAATCAAGAGCTGGACGCTTAATCAACTGAGCGACCCAGGCTCCCTGATCCTTTTCATTCTTGTGGGAAACCAAGGACATATATACTACATAAACTACTGCTATGAAATTGTTTGGAACTAAACTAATAAATAAAACAATTAGCTATTTCTTTTGATATAGGGACACTGTGAAATATTACTAATATTAGCATAATGTGCTAAAGGCACTGGGAACTGAGAAAGTTTCGGAATCTCTGCCTTCTGTTAGTTACATGTCTGGTACCCCCCCTAGACTGAAAGTTCTTGAAGGCACCTTAGCACATAGTCGCCACCCCCAAAATGTCTGTTGAATGAATGAATGAAGAGTAGAACAGGATTAAAGGACAGGTGTATAAGGGACTTAGCGCCAAGATCTAAATAACGGGGACAACGGAAAGAAGAAATGGCAGAACGGAATGTACACCTGGGGAATAGAAATTATGTGGGGAACACAGCAACAAAAGGCAGTAGTGCAGTAGTTAAGCATCTTTTGTCTGAAGTCAGAGTACCTGGCTTCGAGTCTCACCTCTACCCCATACCAGTTCTGCCATCTTGGGCAAGTAGCTTAACTTCCCTGGCTCTCCGTTTTCTCATCGATGAAATGGGGTTAAAATAAAATTGTTGTAACAAGCTAAATGAGGCTACTTAGGAGAATGTCGAGCACGTGGCCATTATTTCTTACGTGTTTTTTGGTATCTTTTGGCTTCTATTCAGCCACGATTATTTTTTTCGCGAATTAAAAAAAATTTTTTTTAACACTTCTTTGTATTTTTGAGAGACAGAGTGCAAGCAGGTGAGGGGCAGAGGAAAAACACACAATCCGAGGCAGGCTTCAGGCTCTGGGCCATCAGCACAGAGCCTGATGTGAGGCTCGAAGCTACGGACCACGAGCGAGATCATGACCTGAGCTGAAGTCAGAAACTCAACCGACTGAGCCACCCGGGTGTCCCTAGGTAACTCAAAGACTATTGAACCATGTGAATATATGTACCAAAAAGTCTTCCTTCACTCCTATCCTTTAGCCAGTTGGCTCCCAACACACAATGTCGTCCTTCCAGAGTTTCTTTAGCCACATATTAAATGTGCAAATAGGTATTCCCTTTTAACCTTAATTCTGGCATCAGATGACCTTAAAGGTGGGGGCAAGCATTCTGGTCACCGGAGAAGATATGCTTTAATAAATGGGCAGCTGAGAGCCAATCTCAAAAAGACTTCACTTCAGGATCCACTGACAAGTAGGGCTTGGGACCCGCAGAACTGAGGCCAAATTGAGATAAAGGTGACATCTGTATCTCTCCATTCTCTTATTTTCACATAAGCACTGCAGTCTTCGTTGCCCAGATTGACAACCATTTTTCTATAGGTTGGTCCCTTCATTTTCAATAGTTTCATTGGAGTTCATTTCATTTTCATTCCCTTTGTCACGTTCAGGATGTTCAGGATGTTTGACAACCACCCCCTCCCGGGCCTACACAGTGACCATCACTGTCCCCTGTTATCTCAGTTTCTCACTGGTGGTTTCCCTTGACTGATTCTAGATTTAGGTACTTGTTAATTCCACTCCAAAAGTTGTGTGGGACAGACAAAGAAGATGGCTGTAGGCATAGGCTAGGTTTACCCAAACATTTTTCCAATCTCCTTATTCCACCACTCCTCCCCATTTTCTGCTTGCCATTCTTATGTCCTCTCTCTCTCTCTCTCTCTCTCTCTTTTTTTATGTTTAACTCCTTCTGACATCTCAAGCTTCCATCTGAGTTCACTTACATTCTGACTGCAATACGTTCTTTAGAATTACTCTGAATGAGAGTCAGCTGGTCATAAATAATCTATATTCATTACTTTAGAAAATCTTTATGGAAAGTTATAAAATAACGGAGAAAGAAATAAGATATATTGGCAGCTATTTTCTTTCAGCGCATAATTTCTAGGGCGCCTGGCTGGCTCAGTCAGTAGAGCATGTGACTCTTGATCTTGGGGTTCTGAGTTCGAGCCCCATGTTGGGTGTAGAGATTACTTAAATAAGTAAAACTAAAAAATATATAAAAGAAAAGAAAAAAGAAAAAATAGGGGCGCCTGGGTGGCTCAGGGGGTTAAGCATCCCTACTCTTGGTGTCGTCTCAGGTCATGATCTCGTGGTTTCATGAGTTCGAGCTCCACATTGGTCTCTGTGGTGACAGTGCAGAGCCTGCTTGGGATTCTCTGTCTTCTTCTCTCTCTAGCCCTTCCCTCCTCACACTGTTTCTGTCTCTCTCAAAATACATCAATAAACTTAAAAAATTAAAAAAAAAGAAAATATAATTTCTATTAAATGTATATTAGACCTTACCACTCTATATTCCATGACTTTTAATCTCTTCCTTTTTCCCACAACTTTTTTCTTTTGCTATGTTCTAGATACTTTCTTCTGTCTGATGCTGCTCTTAATCTCATCTATTGCCTTTTTAACTTGAGTTACTAATTTTATTTCCAGACATTCCATTTAGTTCACTTCTAAATATGGTAGATCACTTTGCACATTTTCTGTATCTACAGATATTATCAAACTTGTTTCTAATAATTCCAATACCTCAGTTATTTGTGGGTCTGTTTCTACTTTCTGTTATTTCTGCTGTTCTCGCTCATGACGCCTCGTTTCCTTGCGTGCTTGGTTATTTTTCATATGTGCTTCACGTTGCCTTTGAAAAATGATATATGGGGGTTCTTTAAGGCTAAGAATAAAGGTCTCTGTTGTTGACACATGAATAACTGTGCTGTCAGTCTAGGAACACTTTGCTAAGTTTACCAGCTAACGTTCTTTTGGACCACCCACATGATGTGAATTTGAAGTAAAAATCTTGTGAGGGCTGCTTGGTGGTTAAAAAAAGAAAATCTCTGGGGCACCTGCGTGGCTTAGTCGGTTAAGCATCCGAGTCCTGGTTTTGGTTTAGGCTGAGATCTCCAGGTTCGTGAGTTTAAGCTCCGCATTGGGCTCCGTGCTGACAGTGTCAGTCTGCCTGGGATTCTCTCTCTCTCTCTCTCTCTCTCTCTGCCTGTTCTCCACGCATGCTGGCTTGCTCTGTCTCTCTCCTTGTCTCTCAAAAATAAAGAAATAAACTTAAAAAACACCTCAGGGTGGGGTTCCCCCACTGCTCAGCCCAGTATGAAGGCAACTTCCCTTGCATTCCCCTGGGGTTGGGGTTAGTGTTGGTTTTATTTCCGGTTCCACCTGACCCTGCGGTCTCTTCTTAATGTGGGGATTTTCTGTGATAGTCTCCACACGGGATGGGCTTGGGGCTTTGATTTCTTTTTCACTCCGACAAATATAAATTTAAAGCTGCTGGGACTGACAAATGATCTCTGGACATAAGTGGCTACTACAGACTTATCCCTCTAGTTCTTTGTCTTGGCTTAGATACCTTTTTCATTAGTCAGATCTTCCTTGTCTTAAGGGATATATATATATTTTAATGTTTTATCTAGCATTTTGAATTGCTTTCAGTGCAGGGTTGATCTGAATAACCTAGGTAGCCATGATAAAAAAAAGATAGTATAGGGGAACCTGGCTGGCTCGGTCAGTAGAGCGTGTGACTCTTGATCTCTTGGTCGTGATTTCAAACCCCACAACCTACTTAAAAAAAAAAAGTAGTATACACCTATTTTTTAAACAGCTACATACTTCCCCTATCATATGCATATGTCAAAGTAATTTAATCTCTGGTGGTGGACATTTGTTTCTCATCTTTTGAAACTATGGCTCTTACTGCAGTGAATGAATTTCTATACCCACTATATCACTATCTATATAAAAACTCAAATATATACATACATTCATTTTCCTGTAGGATAAGTACTCAGAAGTAGATTTCGGGATCAAAATGTATTATACGTTTTTACTTTTTAAAGATTTCTTTGTATTTATTTTTATGTTTTGAGAGAGAGAGACAGTGAGCAGGGGAGGGACAGAACAAGGAAAGAATCATAGCAGGCTCCAAGCTCAGTGTGGAGCTCAATGTGGAGCTCAGCCACAAAATCATGACCTGAGCTGAAATCAAGAGTTGGACACCTCACAGTCTGAGCCATCCAGGCGCTCCACATTCTTACTTTTGAGAGCTAGTGTTAAGTTACACTTCAACGTGTTAGCAGTGTATGAGAGTTTCACCATGACCTTCCTAAGTGAGTGTTTTAACACTGGATTTTAGAAAAGGCAATCCTTAAAGCTATGTTCTCAAATGCTGTCTTGGCTCGTCTAGAAATTGTGGCCATGAGATTGTGATTGTGGTGGGAACTTGCTTCGGTTGGACCACAACTATACTTAAAATCGCCCTAAGGGGAGTACTAATGGAGGGCTCAATCCTGTCTTCAAGCCCCATGGTATCTTGACTTAAAAAAATAAAAAAAGAGGGGCGCCTGGGTGGTTCAGTTGGTTGAGCGTCCGACTTCGGCTCAGGTCATGATCTCACGGTCTGTGAGTTCCAGCCCCGCGTCGGGCTCAGAGCCTGGAGCCTGCTTCGGATTCTGTGTCTCCCTCTCTCTCTGCCCCTCCCCCATTCATGCTCTGTCTCTCTGTCTCAAAAGTGAATAAACATTAAAAAAAAGGAAAACAAAACAAAACAAACTCTAAGTCCACAGAGCACAGAGGTCAAGTTGGAATTTAATGGCAATGCCAATTTCCCAAAGACCTAGTACAGAGAGACTTGAACCAGATCTAAATTAGTGGGCAAGGACATATGACTTCAGCACTGAAGTTGTCAAGATAACCCTGACATTATGGGATGAGCTTTGTCTCTTCTGAAAAATGTGTAGATTTGGCCTAATCCAGGCAACCAAAAATAATTCTTACGCAATATCTAGTGTTATGGGCTGAAATGTGTCCCCCAAATTCATATGTTGAAGTCCTAACCCTGTTACCTCATCATGTATTTGGAGACAGGACCTTAAAAGAGGTCATTAAGATTAAAGAAGCCCACTGGGGTGACCCTAATCCTATTAGTGTCCTTATAAGAAGAGATTAGGACACAGATTCACACAGAAGAAACACCCTGGAAAAGAACAGAGAGGAGAAGATGGCCATTGGCAAGCCAAACAGGCCTCAGAAGAAAGCAATTCTGCTGACACCTGGGTGTTAGACTTCTAGCCCCTAGAACTGTGAAAAAATAAATTTCTGTTGTTAGTCATCCAGTTTGTGGTACTTTGTTATAGCAGCCCTCGCCAAGAAATAAATGAGGGATGGCCAAGGAATTGTGTATAACATCTGATTTTAAGTTGCCTTAAGCTTTGAGTTAAAGAAAATATGGGAGTGGAAACTTATTTGATGGCTTACTTGCCTGTCTCTGCTCTATTCATTTTATTTTATTTTAAAAAAGTTTTTTAATGTTTATTTATTTTTGAGAGAGACAGACTATGAGCAGGGGAGAGGCAGATAGGGAGGGAGATACAGAATCTGAAGAAGTGTCCAGGCTCTGAGCTGTCAGCACAGAGCCCGACGTGGGGCTTGCACTCATGAACTGCGAGATCATAAACCAAGCTGAAGTTGTATGCTTAACCAACTGAGCTACTCAGGCATACTTATTTTATTTTTTAAATAAAGCAATTTTTTTTAATTTTGAGAGAGAGAGCATGGGAGGGACAGAGAGAGAGAGGAGAGAGAATCCCAAGCAGGCTCCACACGGTCAATGCACAGCCTGACACAGGGCTTGATCTCACGAACTGTGAGATTACAACCTGAGCCAAAATCGAGTTGGATGCTTAACTGACTAAGCCACCCAAGTGCCCTCTCTTCATCTTAATATACTTCTAGGGAATCCATAAAATCATTCGATTTCGAGATAAATGAACAATTTTGTGTGACACTTTCAGAACTGTGACACTTTCTTGTCTTTGCTTTTTATGAAATCAGTATGATATTAAGTGGCATTACAGATATATTGATAACTAGTACTTTTTCTTTTTTTTGATGTTTTATTTATTTTTGAGACATAGAGAGAGAGACAGAGGGCGAGTGGGGGAGGGGCAGAGAGAGAGGGAGACGCAGAATACGAGGCAGGCTCTCGGCTCTGAGCTGTCAGCACAGAGCCCGATGTGGGGCTCGAACTCACGAACTGTGAGATCATGACCTGAGCTGAAGTCGGAGGCTTAACCGACTGAGCCACCCAGGCGCCCCAACTAGTACTTTTTCAATATGGCAGTATGTTAGACAGAGGTAGGGCTTCTTCTCTCTATGCTCTGTGCTCCCCCGTAATGGAGCGTAGTGTCTGGATAGGCTCTTGTCCCTGACAAAGGTAGACATTCAATATGAATCTCTTGCTGTGTGACTGGTGGTTACAGTGGATAGATTGCACGTGCTTCTGTGGAAGAAGACAATCTGAGACTCAAACTTGGTCTCTGAAAGCTTACTGAGCAACCAGCCCCCTAGATTCAGTAAGCCAAGGGTTTTGAACTCCCTGATGTACCTCTTTCAGGAAACGAGAATTTGGCCCAGAAGGCAGTGACAGGAGATGTATGCTGGAATTGTCCACAGAATACCTGTTTACCAGTAAGCTGGGGAACAGCCCTTTTTGGCACAAGTGTCCAAACTATTTACATATGTTTATTGAGGTATAAAAATAATGTATTTGCTTATTAAAATTTTCTCTTGTTTTACTGGCACAAAAACAGATACTCAGATCAATGGAAGGGAAGAGAGAACCCAGAAGTGGACTCCACAAACGTATGGCCAACTCATCTTTGACAAAGCAGGAAAGAATATCCAATGGAATAAAGACAGTCTCTTCAGCAAGTGGTGCTGGGAAAACTGGACAGCGACATGCAGAAAATGAACCTGGACCACTTTCTTACACCATACGCAAAAATAAACTCAAAATGGATGAAAGACCTAAATGTAAGACAGGAAGCCATCAAAATCCAAAGAGAAAGCAGGCAAAAACCTCTTCGACCTTGGCCACAGCAACCTCTTACTCAACACGTCTCCAGGGGCACGGGAAACCAAAGCAAAAATAAACTATTGGAACCTCATCAAAATAAAAAGCTTTTGCACAGCAAAGGAAACAATCGGCAAAACTAAAAGGCAGTTGACGGAATAGGAGAAGATATTTGCAAATGACATATCAGATATAGGGTTAGTATCCAAAACTTATAAAGAACCTATCAAACTCGATACCCAAAAAACAAATAACCCAGTGAAGAAATGGGCAAAAGACATGGATAGGTGCTTCTCCATGAAGCGGTTGATGGCCAACCGACACACGAAAAAATGCTCAACTTCACTCATCATCAGGGAAATACAAATCAAAACCACAATGAGATACTACCTCACACCAGTCAGAATGGCTAACATTAACAACAACTCAGGCAACAACAGATGTTGGCAAGGATGTGGAGAAAGAGGATCTCTTTGGCGCTGCTGGTGGGAATGCAAACTGGTGCGACCAGTCTGGAGAACAGTATGGAGGTTCCTCAAAAAATTAAAAATAGAACTACCCTACGACCCAGCAATTGCACTACTAGGTATTTATCCAAGGGATACAGGTGTGCTGTTTCGAAGGGACACATGCACCCCAATGTTTATAGCAGCGCTATCAACAATAGCCAAAGTATGGAAAGAGCCCAAGTGTCCACCGATGGATGAATGCATAAAGAAGATGTGGTGTATATATACAATGGAGTATTACTCGGCAATCACAAAGAATGAAATCTTGCCATTTTCAACTACGTGGATGGAACTAGAGGATGTTATGCTAAGTGAAATTAGTCAGAGAAAGACAAATATCACATGACTTCACTCGTATGCGGACTTTAAGACACAGAACAGATGAACATAAGAGAAGGGAAGCAAAAATAATATAAAAACAGGGCGGGGGACAAGAGTCTCATAAGAGACACTTAAATATGGAGAACAAACAGGGTGACTGGAGGGCTTGTGGGACAGGGGATGGGCTAAAAGGGTAAGGAGCATTAAGGAATCTACTCCTGAAATCACTGTTGCACTATATGCTAACTTGGATGTAAAGTAAAAAAAAATAAGTGAAAAAAAATTTTTCTCTTGTTTATTTGACAGGCTGCTTATGATAAGAAAGAAACTAATATTTTACATTTTTTGAGGAGGATTTGCGAAAACCTTTATTTGATATTTTTCTGGCCAAAGGAGTTTTCTTGTGCTAAGTATGGAGAAAATGCTCACTGCTCAGCATCTGTTTTTCCTTTATATTTTGAATTTAATGGACTCTTGAGTCATTCTGTTGGCATATTCTTTTGGCATGTGCTCTGGGTATCCATTCAAATTACTAAAGACCTAGATGAAAATAATTTCTTGGTCAATCACTCATACTATACCCTGACCTAGTTGTCATACCCTTAATTTCCTAGAGCCCATTACAGTTCTGAAAGCATTTAGTGATTGTGCATACTTAAATGTAGAAAACAAACTTAAATAAAGACAAACTTTAAGAAATTAAGATCCCTAACTTCAGGTATTTCATTAAAAAAGAAAGAAAGAAAGAAAAAAAGAGAAGGGGTACCTGGGTGGCTCGGTCAGTAAAGCACATGACTAAATCTCAGGTTGTGAGTTAAAGCCCCATGCTGGGTATAAAGATTCTGTTAACAAAGGAGAGAGAGGGGCAGCTGGATGGCTCAGTGAGTTAAGCATCCAATTCTTGATATCAGCCCAGGTTATGATCTCACGATTCATGGGATCGAACCCCATCTCGGGCACCATGCTGGTGGTGTGGCCCCTGACTGGAATTCTATCTCTGCCTCTCTCTCTTTGCCCCTCCTTTCCTCAAGCTCTTTCTTTCTCTCTCAAAATAAATAAATAAACATTTAAAAAGAGAGAGAGAGGAGTGCCTGGGTGGCTCAGTCGGTAAAGCCTCCGGCTTCAGCTCAGGTCATGATCTCACAGTCTGTGAGTTTGAGCCCCGCGTCAGGCTCTGTGCTGACAGCTTAAAGTCTGGAGCCTGCTTCAGATTCTGTATCTCCTCTCTCTCTGCCTCTCTCCTGCTCACACTCTGCCTCTCTGTCTCTCTGTCTCTCTCTCAAAAATAAGTAAACATTAAAAAAATTTTTTAAAAAGAGAGAGAGAGAGAAAGAGAAAACGCACCATAATTGAACCGAATAATTTGAGATTCCTCTCCAACTTCCCAGTTTTTCACCTTATAATGTAAACCTGAACAGTAAGTCTATAAAAAGTATTTCACATTGCAACAATATTAATACATTTTAGTTTTGAAATAATTTCGAAATTCCAGGAAAGCTCCAGGAACAGTTCAAAGAACTCCTTTATATCCATATATCCGTTCATCAGAGACCCTAATCAGGAATCATCAATTTTTCTAGTAACATCCTCCATAGCAAAATGGCAATACAGTATCAATATGGTATCACCTTCTGCCTTTAGTTGTCATACCTCCTCAGTCTCTGTCAATCCAAAACTATTCCATTATCTTTCCTTGATTTTCATGACTATAACATTTTTTTAATGTTACTTATCTTTGAGAGAGAGAGAGGTCAGGGGGAGTGGCACAGAGAGAGGGAGACACAGAATCCAAAGCAGGCTCCAGGCTCTGAGCTGTCAGCACAAAGACTGATGCAGGGTTTGAACTCACCATGAGATCATGACCTGAGCCAAAGTCAGATGCTCAACCAACCGAGCAACCTAGGCGCCCATGTGACTATAACATTTTTAAGGCAACAGGCAAATTATTTTGTTGAATGTTCCTCATTTAGGGTTGTCTGATGTTGCCTTATAATTAGATTCTGGTTATGCATGCATTTTTGGCAGAAATATTATGAAAGCAACGCTAACTTCTCCTCGAATCCTATTGGGTGGCACATAATTTCAATCCGGTGACGTTATATTTGATGTTCTATTTGAATAAGGTGGTGTCTACCAGTTTACTTCACTGGAAAGCTATTCTTTTCCCCTTTCTAATTGTCTTTGGTGGGGAGATATTTTGCAATTATGTAAATATTCCATTTGCACCTAACTTTCAACCACAAATTTTAGCATTCATTGACATTTCTTGTTTGAATAAATTATTGCTAAGAGTGTTGAGTTCCTGCTCATACTCTGTTTCTCTCTCAAAAATAAATATTTTTTAAAAAATTAAAAATAATAAGAATGTTGCCTAATGGTGATTTTCTATTTTTTAAATTTTTTCTACATTTAATAGTTGACATTCTGCTATGAAAGAGCTTTTCCTTCTCCCCGTTTGTTTATTCATCTGTTTGTGTAAATCTGTGTGGATGCAAGGGTATTTATTCAAGGGATTATAATCTGGTCCTCTATTTATTTTTTTAATTTTTTTTAAAGTTTATTTATTTGTTTTGAGAGTGACAGAGACAGCACAAGAGGGGGAGGGGCAGAGAGAGAGAGAGAGAGACAGAATCCCAAGCAGGCTCCACACTACCAGCACAGAGCCTAGTATGGGGCTCAAACTCATGAACTGTGAGTTCATGACCTGAGCCAAAGCCAAGAGTCAGACGCCTAACCAACTGAGCTGCCCATGAGCCCCAATATAACTATTTATTTTGATGTTCAAATTGTTCCAAGTTCGCCCGGTGGTTGGCCCTTCAGGCTGGCTTCTAAGTCGTTTTTGACATGCCCCTATTGTTTTTTGAGTACTTCATTACTTCCTGACATTAAATTATTCTTCACATTCGTCTCGTAATTTTGCTGCCCCAGCTCTGAAATCAGTCATTTTTTCTAAGACCTCTTCTAGCTGTTAATGAAAAATGGTCTTTAGAAATCAAGATCTGTTAGGTATGCTTACTGATAGGGGCTCCTGATGCCTCCTGGATCTCTCACTATGGAACTATGATAGAACATAGATATATCTATATTTGTTTTTCTTTCGGTCTATGTGTCTATCTATCTAATGATATGTAGAGAGATCTAGGTATATATAGGTATCTACATTTCTCTCTATGTATATAAATGATGAGTTCACAATAGTATCTCCACACCTCCACTTGAGTTCAAACTCAATGCCATAGTGTTCATTATCCTTCTTCCAACTTTTTTGTTTTGTTTTCTTTAAGATTTTATTTTTAAGTAATCTCTATGCCTAATGTGGGCCTTGAATTCACAATCCCTAGGTCTGGAGTCACCCCAGACTTAGTCCGCCAACTCAGCCAGCTAGGCGACCCTCTTCTTCCATCTTATATTTATAATTCTGAAATCTGGCTCCATAATCCTCAATAGATTTGCTTCTTTGCTCAATTTGTCTTTATGCAAAAAATCCTCTAAGCTGCCGTACCATCATCTAGTCAACTACTTTCTGGCTGTCCTTACTTGAACCCATCTAACAGCTTTTTAAATGAACATTAAGGAGGGGAAAGAGGGAGAGAAGGAAGAAAGGAAGGAAAGAAGGAAGGGAGAAAAGGGGAAGGAAAAAAAGGGGAGAAGGAAGGAAGATACCGTCATACTAATCATGGACATGTAGGTGAGTAGAAAGTCTGTTAATTAAGGAAAAAATTATAAGAATCGGAATCTACCTGATTGAGAGGGTAGTTATTAGGTGAGGCTAGGTTATCTTGCAGTAACAAATAACCCTAACATCTCAGCAGTTTTAAATAACAAACATTTGTTGCTTGAGCCCACAAAGTCCACTGTGAGCCTGAGCGGTTCTAGAAGGTGACTGCTCTTCACGCATTCAGGCGGTGGTTCAGACATCAGGCTGCTTTGACCTCATCGTCCCTGCATCTCATAATGCTACCATGTCAACACCAGTTTCGGGGGATCTCTGAAGCAGGGGATGAGAGCATAAGATGACCAGCCTGAAATACTTCCTCAAGGAAAGGACACATGTCAATTCTGTCCACTATTTGTTAAAGAGAGTCACGTGACCATTCCAAATTTCAAAGGAGGAAAGAGAAACGATCCTCCCCTCTGTCCATGAGAAGAGACCAGAAAATACTGGTACAGGGGCACCTGGTGGCTCCATCGGTTAAGCATGTGACTCTTGATTTTGGTTCAGGTCATGATCTCACAGTTGTGAGATTGGGCCCCCTGTTGGGTTCCACGCTGGGTGTGGAGCTAGCTTAGGATTCTCTCTCCCTCCCCTTCTGCCCCTCTCCTCTGCTCTGATGATCTCTTGACGGAAGGCAGGCAGGCAGGCAGGCAGGCAGGAAGAAAGAAAGAAAGAGAGAAAGAGAGAAAGAGAGAGAGAGAGAGAGAGAGAGAGAGAGAAGAAAGAAAGAAAGAAAGAAAGAAAGAAAGAAAGAGAGAGAAAGAAAGAAAGAAAAGAAAGGAAGGAAGGGAGGGAGGGAGGGAGGGAGGAGGAAGGAAGAAAAAAAAGAAAGAAAGAGGGAGGGAGGAGGGAGGAAGGAAGGAAGGAAAGAAAGAAAAAAGAAAATGCTGGTACACACAGGGATAATTACAATTTTCTCCCAACTGTTAGGAAAAGCCAGCAATATTCAGAGTATTCAGATTCATCTTTTTTTTTTTTTGTAAAGGAGATATATTATCTCCCTGTAGCCATGAATATTTTTGAACTCCAAGAAAATTAAGTTAAAAGACACATTATAGTGACTAAAACTCATTTTTAAATGATTTACTTTCAAATTTACACAGGAATTCAATCTGAATTTAGAGATGGTTCATGTAGTTTCCACTCTGAAAACTTTTCAGTAACCGGCTTAGCAATTCTCAAAGCTGCTTGTGCGTTAGAGCCACCTTGGGAGGTTTATAAACATAATTTGATGACCCTTACCTGTGGAGATTCAGGTCAAATCGGGCTGGGGTGGGGTCTGGCTAGCACTAGTTTTAAAAACTCCCCAGGTGAGTCCGACCCAAAGCCAGAATTCGAATCCATATTGTAGACCACATCTCCATCAGCCTGCACACCACCTCCCCAGGAAACGTCCCCCATCCTAGGCCTAGGTTACATGTTCCTGCATCCTTCTGCATTCTCTTCGTATCCTCGTATTGGATCCTTTACCGTTTTGCACTGTATTTGCCTAGATGCTTTGCTGTATCTCGTTGTAAACTCTATAAAGATAAGAACCTGCTATTTTCATTCATTGAGTCCAGCTCCTGGCATGATGCCTAGCACATAGTAGGTGCTGAATTAATATGTGTTGAACACATTAACAAATGAGTACATAAAGTTGGACCTAGAACTTTCTGTCATATTGCTTTCTGTTCCAGTATAAAGTCTAGAGGTAGAGACATCAAGTTAGGAAAATTGGTGTATTTGTGTCCTTTGGGAACGGCTGACATTGACCTCTTGTAAAAGGATCTTGGTCTAAGCTGCACAATGAACATTTGTAAAACTGGGTAAAAAAAAAAAAAAAACAGCAAGTAAGATAGTTGATGTTTATTGTGAACATTTGATCTTATTTTGAGGGTTAGACATACTCAAGAACTGTTTTTAGGAGAAGCAGAAATGGCTCATCTATTTGCCTAAGCCTATTGAATCTGGAAGGATCTGACTAAGAGGACAAGTAACAATCGTACCGCCTGCGGGGTTAAGCAGAAATGTATCTGTCGTTCAGGCACCTTCCCAATCTCTCCCCAGCCAGCCTTTCTAACTTCCCCCAGTTGAATCTGGGTGGAAAAGGTAGTCATCCATTTTGAACCCAGAAACCTCAGAGTTAAATTGCTGTATCAGACTATTCTGAGAATCCTGGGTTGGCTTCTTAATGTCTCTGGGCCTCGGTTTCCTGACCTGTAAAACCGGGGAGAGAGGACCTCCTATGGCTGATTTGAGAGTTAAGTAAGATACTGCACAAGACGTTGGAAAGGTTTGTACGCTGGAAAGGTTTGTACCCGCCAATGCTGCTTGTTTTTAGCTGCCGAAGAGAGCTACTGGTGGATGCCACGCTCACCTCTTTTCTCCATTTCGTGCACCCTTTAGCCTAGAAGACTCTTTCTTCTCATTCCTGTCTATCTAGACATTATACTCAGCCACTGTTAGTCTCCTTCCCTTCCCTCTCGAATGGCGATTTCTTTTTTTTTTTTAATTTTTTTAACGTTTATTTACTTTTGAGAGACAAAGAGACAGAGTATGAGCAGGAGAAGGGCAGAGAGAGAGACACACAGAATCCGAAGCAGGCTCCAGGCTGCCAGCACAGAGCCCGATGCGGGGCTCGAACCCACAGACTGCAAGATCTTGACCTGAGTCGAAGTCGGCCGCTCAACCAACTGAGCCACCCAGGTGCCCCTCGAATGGTGATTTCTAACTAAGTCTGGCTAGTGGAACCCAGGCAGTCACTGGGGAAAGATGCAACGTGGATTACCACATTTTCTATAGCTCTGTAAGTGGAGTACGACAGGGTAGAAAGGAAAGAAAGAGCAATGCCCCCACACATTTGCTCGCTAATTTCAAATGTGCCATTTACTTTTAATTATTCTCATCGTGCTTCAAAGCATATTTTGTAAAATTAATAAAGTCTGAGTCATCCGAAACCTCTCCCAGTTAGCCTGCCAATACGTCTTTGCTGAGAAATGCAGTAAGTGGAATTCCGAGAGAATGATTTGATCTATGGTTCAGGGACAGAAGGATTACTGAGGAATTTTATATGTTCTCAGAGTGCCTTTCTATTTCAGGAGAAAAAATAAGACAAATTCCATTTCACAGAAGCAAGCGGAGCCATACCAGAGGATGGCTTCTTTAGCAAAGAAGGGAATTTTTACTCTAACGCACGCTGGCTGTGTTCATAAATATTAAATATAGAACGAAAACAATTCAGAGAGCCCAAACAGTGTTTGCAATTGAACTCTAAGAAACTGATGCAGGCATGTGATTGAAAATATTTCAGCTGTGGGAAGGCCTATATTAATTTCTGCATGATAACATTTGTCTCCAGAGTTTCCTGTTGAGATTAGAGACTTATTCCAGCATTTACCAGCATAATGTCATGGAAGATTGACTCTGCATGATGCTCTGTGACGGAAGGTTTCAAGATTAAACCAGTTTGGCAAACCATGCGTGTTCTTGTTCTCCTCTTGGAGATTCACAATGCCTGTCAGCCTATTAAAACTCTGAGCACTCCAACGGTAAAGATCCTGTTTAATTTTGTTTAACTCTGTCATTCCCAAATGTCTTTGACTATGAAAGCTTTTACAAAGCGATTATTCTTACACATTATTATCCACAGCTAAAAACGTAGTCTCCTCTGGGGTACCCCCTGGGAAATTCTCTGTGACATGTATGCGTTAAATAAATTCATTTGCCCAGCTAATGCCCAGAGTGTCCTTTCTGGAATGGAGTTGCAACAAGAATTGTGTACATTTGTACCTAAAGCATAAAGCAATTAGCCATAAAGGATTTGTTGTGCTGGTGTTTTGTTTTGCTTTGTTTCGTTTTCTTGTAATAGCTTTATTGAGATATAATTCACACGATTCATTCATCCAAAGTGTACAGTTCAGTGCTTTGTGGATATTTGGAATTGTGCAATCATCACCGTAGTCAATCTTAGAATATTTTTATTCCTTCATGTCCTTCATTACTTCATTATTTCATGTCCTTTGCCCGTCAGTCCCGTCTCCTTCCCCTCACCTCAGCCTTGAGTAACCACAAATTGATGTCCTATTTCTATAGATTTGTCTATTTATATAAATGGAATCACATAATATGGGGCTTGTACTGGTTTCACTCACATTACTTTGCTTATTGCTACAATAATGGAGATCGACAGAAGACCAGGAACATAAGAAAGTAAATGAAGGGTAGGGTTGGTGAATCGTCATGCTGAGAATGACCTGTTTTCTGAGGCTGCCAGGATGAGCAAGCACCCTGGCTACGTTGGAAAATTCCCCGGGGTGGGCGGGGCCTGGGTGGCTCAGTTGGTTAAGGTTAAGCGTCCTACTTCGGCTCAGGTCATGATCACCTGGTTCTTGGGTTCAAGCCCCACCTCTGTGGTGAGAGCTCAGAGCCTGGTGCCTGCTTAGCATTCCGTCTCCCTCTCTCTCTGTCCCTCCCCTGCTAGTTGCTCTGTCTCTCTCTCTCTCTCAAAAATAAATAAACATTAAGAAAAAATAAAAAAAAAGAAAGAGAAAGAAAGAAAGAAAGAGAGAGAGAGAGAGAGAATGCTCTGCCAGGAGAAGGAATGCCACAGTCTTTCCTTCCTTCCCTATCTTCTCATGCTTTTGGCTCCAAATCTTTTCCCACGCGTTGGATTTACCTCCTCTGCAAAATCTGCTTCCTGAAAATTTTATGTGGATCAACACTGACGCCGTTCTTTGATATGTGGGGCTTGAGACTTGCACCTACTTCTTGAAAGGAGTATCTGAAGTCAGAGAAGCAGTCCTTGTATCTTGCTTATTCACTGACTTGAAGAGGGAATTTCCTCCGGGGACTTGCACGGAGCTTCAGTTAATCCTTTAAAAATGTAAAAATAGTCTGGAGAGATAATGCTGCTTCTCTCCTGAGGCAGCTGCTAGAATCACTATAGGGATATTATATTTTGCAAAGTGTCTCACAGCAATTTTCAGTAATTAGCTCCTCAGAGCTCTGGGGGCGAGAGGAGTTCTTTTTCTTACCAGAGCCGGTGAAGGAACACCTGGGCTCAGAATTTACCACCCCATCACACCCTCCCCAAGAAGAGAAGAAGAGAAAGAAAAAAAGGGGTGGGGTGGGATTTTGATCTTCCCTGGGCACCTGGGATTTAGATAGATTTTATGCAGGTTGCTTCTCTCTTCCTATATTGTGACTGTCACTTGCATCCCTTAGCTGCTGTTTATTATTGATGGTTGACTCTAAGGGCCCTTCTTTTAAGCTACAGAGTTCAGGGACCCCAAATAACTATAAAGAAGGGGTTTGGAGGTTGTTCTGTCACTGGCTTAAGGAGATCCTAAGACAGATCTGACTGGTCACGTCACTATAATGGTCTATACTTCGTCTGGGTTGCATTCAGCGGAGTATTGATTCTGAGGCAGTGGGGCCGTGGAACTTACATGCTTTATTCATTCATTTAGCCAACAATGCTTTCGTGCTTACAGTTTCTAGACAATAAAGAAGATAGCGGTTGCCCCCGTGGAATTTATAATCCTGCTCACGTTCTAATAACTCATAGTTGTCTCAGGTCTCTTGTGGATTCCATGAAATAACCAATGATGTCTCAAATTAGCTCATTTCTGACCTGATCTCTTTAAAGAGACCCCAGATGCGCCGGAAGAGGCATTTATATGCTATGTGCCAGCTTCCCCTCTGTATGCTTTACATGCCTCATCTCCTTTCGTCTTCCTAACAAGCCTGCAGGTACGGTTTTGTCTTGACCCTTTGACCAATGAAATTGGAGCTCAGCAAGGTTTATTAGGAGCCAGAACCAGGACTGACCCTCAGACTCTCTGATTCCAGATCCCGTTCTTTTTCAATAAATCAGTGCTACTCCAAAAGACTGAGAACCTTTGGCATTGACCGCAAGCTCGGGGGATGCCCAAAGGAATACTAACAGGTGACAAGAAGAGTGTGCTAAATTCAGCAATACCGACAAAGGCATTTTTGTGTCTTGAATCTTGTGGTATGGTAGAAAGCGTGTGGGCTCTGATAAATCAGTGAGGATTAGATTAGTTTCAGAGTAATTCCAAAAATAGTGGCTTAAAAATTAAAAGTATATTTACTTTTCATGTAAAAGGGTGGTATAAGGTCCTTGGGCTTCTAGGTGAAGGGACCTTTCGACTTTCTGTTTCTTCTTCTTCATTGTCCAAAATGGCTGCTAGAGGCCAAAGATATCACATTCCAGTTCCAGGCATCAGGATGAAAGAAAGGCTAAAAAGGATGTCGTCCCTTTCCTTTGGGAAGATTGTTTAGCTGTTCTGCATAATATTTTCACTTCCATCTCATTGGTCAGAACTTAGTCACATGACCAACTGCTGCAAGGGAGAGTGGGGAGTGTGGTCTTTTAGCTGGATGACAGTGTGCCCAAACGTGAATTAGATTCTGTTACCAAGGAGTATGGATATCAGAAGATAACTAGCACTCGTCGTTCTAATATATCCCATCTTTGTTTTATTATATGATAGAGTCTTAGCTATAGCCTATTAGCTCAACTGATTACAGTTTTTCATTCATTCGGCAAATACAAATTGATACCTACTGTATGCCAGGCACCGTGTTAAGTGCTAGGGATCCAAAGACCGATAAGATACGACTTAAACTGGACTTCATTAACATAAAAAACTTTGTGCATTAAAAGACACCATTATGAAAGTGATTCCCAAGGAAAGGAAATTTTTTTTTTTTGCAGATAATAACCAGATAAAGAGTATCAAAAATGTACATATTCAACTCTTACAACTCACTATTTAAAAGACAAACAACCCAGTGAAAAGTTGGGCCAAGGATTTGAGTAGACATTTCTCCGAAGAAGTTACACGAATGACCAATAAGCAAAGAAAAATGGCTCATCATTAATCGTTAGGGAAATGCAAATCACAACTACAATAAGAAATCACGTGACACTCGGATTGCTATACTCAAGCAGACAGGGTTGGTGAGAAGATGGAGAAACCGGCAACGTCATATCCTGCTATTAGGAATGTAAAAAGGTACAGCTTCTTTGGAAAACGGTCTGGCAGGTCCTCAACGAGTAAAACACAGAACTTCTATATGACCCAGGAATTCACTCCTAGGAATTCCCCAAGAGAAATGAAAACATATTCACACAACAATTTGTACACAGTCACAGCAGCATTCTGCGTAACAGCCCCAACACAAAAACAGCCCATACTTCCATCAACCAATGAGTGGATTGACACAATGTGGTGTATTCTTACAATAGAATAGTATTCAGCAATAAAGAGAAATGAAGTACTGACACGTGCTACAGCTTGATGTACTTGCAAACATCATGCTAAGTGAAAGAAGCCAGTCGCCTAGGACGATTGTTGCATGATTCCACTTATATGAAGTGTCTAGAGTAGATAAATCTGCAGAGACAGAAGGTAGACTAATGGTTGCTTGGGGCTGAGGTAGGAGTTTGCGGAAATTGGGGGTGACGGCTACGGGATGCAGTGTTTCCTACACAGCTCTGTAATCGATTGTGGTAACGTATACACAACTCTGACTATACTAAAAGCGACTGAACTGTACTTACACGGGTGAATTGTATGGTATGTGTGTTATATCTCAATAAAGCTATGAAAAAAAAGATAGTTTGTGTCAGACCGTGAAGGATAGTGTATGCCAGTGATTAGAGGTTTGGAGTCACTGTGAAGAAGGAATAGAGCCGTGGTTCTCAAACTCTGGCATCAGACAGCAGCATCAACCTCATCTGGGAACTTGCTAGAAATGCAGATTCTCGGGACGCCTGGCTGGCTCATTCAGAAGACCATGCAACTCTTGATCTTGGGGTCGTGAGTTTGAGCCCCACGCTTGGTGCAGAGGTTACTTAAATAAATAAATAAACTTAAAAAAAAAACAGAAGAAAGAAATGCAGATTCTCAGAGTTTCCTCTATCTGCTGAATCTGAAACACAGGGATGAGGTGGGGGTGTGTCCAGCAGTCTGTGTTTACACAAGCCTGCTAGGTGACTCCCATGCAGGCTCAAACTTGAGAGCCAATGGATTAGAGAATTTGAAAGAACTAAGGGACAGCATTTAGGGTGCTATTTTAATAATCTGGGTCAGAACTGATCATGGGCATTGGTGGCCTAAAGTAAGGTGATAGAAATGGAATAAAGAGTGGCACCTGGCTGGCTGAGTTAGTAGAGCATATGACTACTGAACTCAGGGTTGTGAGTTTGAGCCCCACACTGAGTGTAGAGATTACTTAAAATCTTAAGGAGCATGTGGGTGCCTCAGTTGGTTGGGAGTTGGACTTGGGCTCAGGTCATGGTCTTGTCATTTTGAGTTCAAGCCCTGTGTGGGACTCTGTGCTGACAGCTCAGAGCCTGGAGACAGGTTCGGATTCTGTGTCTCCCTCTCTCTGCTCCTCCCTCGATCACACTCTGCCCCTCTCTCTCGGAAATAAACATTAAAAAAATAAAAAAGAAATAAAATCTTAAAAAAAAGAGAGAGAGAGTTGGGATAAAGAGACAGATAGGACTGGGGCACCTGGTTGGCTGAGTCAACAAGGCATTCTATTCTTGATCTTGGGGTTGTGAGTTCAAGCCCCATGTTGGGTGTAGAGCTTACCTGAACAAAAACAGACGGGTGAGGATTGATTGGATGGGGGAGGGGAGTAAAAGCAACTCCCTCCCCCACCTTAGAGGATCATACCTAAGACGTTTCTAACCTACCTCTCTATTAAGGTAGCAAGTCAAGAAACAATGATTAAAGTTGATGAAAAAGAACTTGAAAGAACTCATTATCTAAATAGATAATAAAAGTACCCCATGAAAAGAACTAAAGGACTCATTAATAACTTGGAGGAGGGGAGAAAAGAATAATAAACATGAAATAAGTCTCCATCCCTTTTGACAATCTCCTGAATGATCCTGAAATTTTGAATGATAATCTCTTAAGTGGACAAAGAAATTTTTGAAAAGAAACATACTTATTATGTAAAGAAGAACTAAATCCAGAAATGGTTAGAAGAAACTTCCTCTGATGAGGTAGTTTTAATGGGGGCTTTAATTATACACCTTCTGTGCTTAAAAAAAAGGGCAAAAATAAAGCGTTATTTAAAACAACACCAACCTTCTAATGAGGCAGATTATACTCTGGATTAATCTGACTAATCTAATCCCTCTTAAGGTATCAGCTACAGTTTATGAGAAAATCTGAAAAGCCAGAAGTTTTACGAAATGCCAAAGAGTTAAATTTAATATGAGGAAAAAGTAATCTAACTGTAACAGCAGCATTCTTGGGTATTTCCAAAGCCTCAAAAACTGGTATCTTTTCAGTGTGAGTTAATACCACAATATTCTTGATTTTCTAGTGGTTTTTCTTTTTCTTCTTTTTTTAAACGTTTATTTATTTTTGAGAGACATAGAGACAGAGTACGAGCAGGGGAAGGGCAGAGAGAGAGGGAGGTACAGAATTGGAAGCAGGCTCCAGGCTCTGAGCCGTCAGCACAGAGCCCGATGCGGGCCTCGAACTCACAGACTGTGAGATCATGACCTGAGCCGAAGTCGGCAGGCTTAACCGACTGAGCCACCCAGGCGCCCCTCTAGTGGTTTTTCTTGTCTAATTCTGAGTTGCTCTTAGTCCTGCTTCTCAAGTAAGCCGAAAGCTTATCTTTCTATAAATTTGTTTCGCTTGGTCCACCCAAAGCGATAACTGGTTCTTCTGGTCTACTGATTCCTTCAACCTGCACATTCTGCCTGGTTTTGTACGTCAGAGATGACCAGGCATCCTGAGATGCCAGTGATACATTCCGATCATCCTTTCAGCCCCAGCCATCACTCCTCCAAAACCCAACCCTTCAAGGTCCAATGACCTTCATGTTTGCAGACTCAACGGGCAATTCTTGGTGCACACCGTATGCCACCTCTCAACCCCAGCTCACTATTTACTCCTTCGTCATCTTCCTTTGGTTTTTCAGACTTGGCCGTTTGCTTCTTTTCAGTCCTCTTTGTTGGATCTACCTGTAAACATCGAGTGCCTCGGGGAATCAGTCCTCACACCTCTCCTCTCTGGCTACGCTCATCTACTCTTTCCCTAACTATCCTAACCAAGTCTCATGGCTTTAAATGGCATCTGTATGCTCATAACGTTCAATATCCTCACCTCTGTCAACTCCTGACTTGTGCTCCCAGCTGCCTATAGAGTGTCTCCACTTGGGCGAGGAATAGTCACCCAAGTGACATGTGCAGAACACTCTCCCTGCCAACTCTTGATTCTTTTCAGGCTTTCTCAACTCAATAAATGGAAACACTTTGCTTCTACTTGCCTAGGCCAAAGCACATAGGCTTATGTCTCTTCCTCTCAGACCCTAGTTGTGATCTGTCAGCAATTCTGCAGCTCTCCCTTTGGGGATACTCCGAGGACCACTTCTCGACATCTCCATTAACACAAGCAGCCAGCATTTCAGCCTGGATTATATGCAATAAATGGTCTTCCTCTATCAACTCTTGCACTTTTCCAATTAATTCTCCACATAGCAGCCAGGGTGAGCCTCTTGAACACACGCTGGATCATGTTATTCCCCTGCTCAGACCCTCCAACGGCTCCCATCTTTTCCAGAGAAAAAGGCAAAGTCCTTTCTCGCTCAGGTGTGACTTCATCTAGCAAAGAATGCCATGATTCTCTTTCTCTTATCAAGGTAGGTTTCCCTCTGTTCAAGATAAATCCTTTTCCTGCAGCTAGTTATCTTGAAAACAGGCCACTGAACACAGAGAATATTAAGTGGGAGTAAGTGGCTGAATCAGAGTATTTCTGTCTGCTAAAAACAAATAAAAAATAAAGAAGAAAAACAGTAGTGTTGATGGTGTCCTAATAATGAATGTTTATATGCATAACAAGTAACAATGTCAGTCTACAAGTTTAGGTCTTCCCAGATATACTTTATTTATTTTTCTGTGTCTCAGTTTATATGTAGAGCAGTACCGCCCCATGGAACTTTCTGACAGGATCGAAATGCTCTATATTGGCACCGTCAAAGATAGTAGCCATCTACCATCTTGAACAGCACAAACTCGGGGTCCCTATTCTTCCTAGAGGCTGAAAACAGAATCAATGTTGGGCAAATTCAGTCAAAGCAAGGATTTCCCAAGACCCCCCCACCCCCCCTCTCTTTATCTCCTCAGTTGCGTTTAAGTTAGAAGACTCTCTGAGAGTCTCTGGTTCTCAATATTCCAGCTGTCATTTGCTGAGATGTCTAAGTTCTTATTTGGCCTCTGGTCATTGATCTCTTCTGCATCTGCTTGTTTCTTGTCAGCACATAAATATTATTTGCGACGTCGTAGTGTATATGTGTGTGTGTGCTGGGGAGGGGTGATGGGTGAATAGGCATTTGCCCTAACATTTGAGAATATTCAATTCTGTTATGGAAAACAGAAATAGGAGGTGCTCACAAAAGGTGTTGAATATGGATAAGTAAGTAACTTTTGAGACACATTAGACATAGATTAAGTGGGGCTTATACGTACTGAACACAGATAGGAAGAAAGGGAAGGACAAAGAGACCCCTAATTTTCACAAAGCATTATATATACATGGGGCAGGGCACCTGGGTGGCTCAGTTGGTTGAGCGTCTAACTCTTGATTTCGGCTCAGGTCATGATCTTATGGTTCATAAGAACGAGCCCGAGTTGGGCTCTGCACTGGGTGTGGACCCTGCTTAAGATTTTCTCTCTCTTGCTCTCTCTCTCCCTCTGCCCCTCTTGTGTGGCAGTGTGCTCGTGTGCACTCGCTCTCTCTAAAATAAATTAAAAATAAAAAAATCAAAAAGAGTATATTAAATATACATGGAGCACCAGTCTCACCTACTCTTCATGATACACTAAAAACACGGGAGACACAGGAAGCACTTGATATTCATAAGGTCTTAAAGTAGCCAGTCATTGGTGGCACCCATTCTGGCCCCAAATGTCCCCTGCCAGATAAAACCCACAGCTGTTCATCAGGCTAACTGGTGAGCCACACCTCTGGCCAGGACTATATACTCCTCTGCCCATCCTATAAAACAAGCGTCTGTGATGGTCCCAGCCGTCTCAGTCTCTCGGGCCTCTGCTCAAACTCCATCTTTGGTCCCTAGAGCCACACCATCAGCAGAGAAGGTGGACAGAGTAGGGAGAGGGCTGCCTATGAACACTGCATAATCCACGTTTCAGACAGTATGATCTTTCCACCTCGCTCAGGCCCTTTCCTAAGTATGTTTGGCTCTCCCATCCCTTTCCCTTCGTTTCTTGCTGGGTATTTTAAATGGATTTAGTAAATTAGGTGATTTGCACTCTGAGCCTTTCTGATACACCGTCTCTGGGGTCGCTGACCTGGTAGAGTACTTAGAGGCTATACCATCTCATCAAGGTCATTTTCTTCACGACTTTAGAGATAAATCGAAGACTTTCAAATACTCCCCTGAGTGACTCCGGGCGTGAGGATGCCTAAGGCTCTCTCTCTGCCTGCACAGGCTGTACTTGGTCTGCTGCCGTTGTTCTGCCACGCTGCTGCGGGAGATCCTGGCAGCGTTTGCCCCTGCTGCGAGTCCCAGCTACAGAGTGTGACACAGCTGTTGGCAGCTCACAGATCTCCCGACTTTTTCAGGGAGTTCCACCCCTCTGACTCCTTCTTTGGAACACCCATCAGTGTCTAAACGGCTTTCTTCCACCTCTTCCATCAGTTTGAAGTGTTATCTCCTCTGGAAAGGAATTTTTTTTTTTTTTTCAAATGTATTGATGACAGGATAAACTTTAAGGAACTTGGTTTGAGTCTGATGATCAGGCTTTTGAAACTCAAAACTTCTTAATCTCACACTATCATCTCTGGTTTCAAAAGTCTGTTTTGAAAGTCAATGTATCTTTTGTATCTCTGCCTTTCTTTCCTGGCAGCCAAATCTGAGGGTGCACACGCCCACACGCACAGACACACACAGATAAACACACATAACTGGGGCTTTCCTAAAAGAAGTCCAAGAAGTGTCTGACCCCAGGTTTCAGATGATTTCTGCCCTCTGTGTCTTTATCCACTCTTCTGCTTGTCTGCATGCAACAGCGGGACGGTTGTTAGCAGTTTCGTGACGACACTATTAATACAGTGCAAAGGTGCTATGATATGTGGTTCTGGAAATGTCTTTCTTACTCTCGGTCTAATTTTAAAGTCTCATAACTTTGGTTCTTCAAGGGAATAGAGATAACATTTATTGATTACCTTCCACACGCTGGGCACTGCTTCCCAAGAGTTCCCTTTTAAAAATGTAAATTCCCTCTGGCAGGGAAAACCCCTAAGCCCTCATTATCTAACCCCTAGAATTAACTTATTAGAAGCATTTCCATCTGTCATAGCCAGCTGTGATCAAGGCCATGCGAGACTGGAGTTGGGCTAGTCATCCCGGGGTGGGGATGAGGTTAAGAGCCCCAAGAAGGAAGAATAGGGCAGAGGAGGTGGACTTCCCTATCAAAGTTCGCCGGCCTCCCAAAATTCACCCCGTGGTAGCCCTGCAGTCATGGATGTGCTAATTAAAATCCCCATGGATTCATTAAAGTAGTCCTGAAAGAAAATCTCTGTTTTGCATTGAGGGTAGCTAGTAGTTTGAGTATAAATATGAAAGTTGTGAAACTCATTCCTTAAAAAAATTCTCTCTCATTTTGTCTTTTTCTATCAGTCCAAATAACAGAGTTTAAACACCATTTTAAGGCTTAGAAATGCAAAATATTGGTAATTAGATGAGAGAAGAAGTGTAGGTCATCTAAACAGGCTGGCTTGTGTTTTGCAATTTATATTTTACAGACCGATCACAAGTGGTCAATCAGCATGTATATGCTAGTCATACAATGGAATACTATTCAGTGATGAAAAGGAAGGAATTACTGATATATGCAACTACTTGGATGAACTTCAAAAACTTACCAAGTTAGGGGTGTGTGGCTGACTCAGTGGGAAGAGCATGGAACTCTTGATCTTGGTGTCATGCGTTTGAGCCCCATGTTGGGTGTAGAGATTACTTAAATAAATAACATACTTTAAAAAATTTACAGAGCAAAAGAAGCTAGATACAAGAGAATATATACTGTATGATTCCATTTTATATATTTTCAGGTATGTGCATTTTACCATATATAAATTATACCACGATGAAAAATATTCCAAAAATATGTCCTGGTCTTCTGTTGGGCTATCCTTCCTCAGAATTGACTGATAGCATATTGACTGGTGGTCTGAAGTAACTGATTATGCAGATATACTTAGTGTAGAACTGTCAGGGTAAATCCGTCCAACATGCAAACTCTGTAAGCTGAGGTGCTATCCATTTAGGGTTGACTATATGTCATGTTAGTAATCACTTTACTATATAATTATGTAATACTAGCTCCAAAATACAGACAATACATCTCCTTGATACTGTTTTGGATTTTGGATGTATCTAGAATGCTTTTTTAAAAAAAAAAAAAGATTTTATTTTTAAGCAATCTCTACACCCAATGTGGGGCTTGAACTCACAACCCCTAGATCAAGAGTCTCCTTCTCCACGAACTGAGCCAGCCAGGAGCCCCTAGAAAGCTTTTTAATAGGAAAAGTGCAAACGAAATTAATCCCTGCTTCATTTAAACGAAGTCTTCAGATGGCTTACTCTCTTTTATCCTACTCCCCATGAATTTCTAGCAAAATAAAAAAAAAATAAAGTAGTTCAGCTCTGGCCCTGTAAAGTACATATAACTATATTCTTTCCTTCCTTCCTTCCTTCCTTCCTTTCTCCCTCCCTCCCTCCCTCCCTCCCTCCCTCCCTCCCTCCCTCCCTCTCTCTCTCTTTCTTTCTTTCTTTCTTTCTTTCTTTCTTTCTTTCTTTCTTTCCTTTCTTTCCTTCTTTCCCTCATAATGTTTATTTTTGAGAGAGAGAGAGAGACAAGAACATGAGCCGGGGAGAGACAGAAGAGAGGGAGACACAGAATCCAAAGCAGGCTCCAGGCTCTGAGCTGTCAGCACAGAGCCTGATGCGGGGCTCAAACTCATGAACCATGAGATCATGACCTGAGCCGAAGTCAGACACTTAACTGACTGAGCCACCCAGGCGTTCCTCTTTTCTTTTTTCTTAATGTTTATTTATTTTGAGAGAGAGAGAGAGTGCATGCCTGCATATGGGTGTGCACGTAAAGGGGAGGGGCAGAGAGAGAGGGAGAGAGAATCTCAAGCGGGCTTCTCGCTGTCAGTGCAGAGCCTGATGTGGGGCTCAATTTCACCAACCGTGAGATCATGAGCTGAGCCGAAATCAAGAGCCGGACACAAACCAACTGACCCACCCAGGTCCCCCCCCTATATTCTTTTTAATACACAATAGCAAATTAAAATGTTATGGAGACTTTATTAGGCTTCCCTTCACCCCTCACTCTTTTATGCATGTAGTGGTCTGTGGCACAAGAGGAGCCACCTTTTCAGGTAACCGATGTCTCCTGGAAAACTGAGCCGAAGTGGTGGCTTCAAGACAGAAATAATTCTGAAAGACTTATGACACACTCTCTCATCCTAATATTTTTTCTATCCTTTTTGAGAATAAGAATCCTTATTATTTTCATTATTCATCTGCTTCTCTTGTTTATTCCTTTTCTGAAGTCATAATCCTCTTTCTGAGACATCCCAGTTGGTTACTATGGAAATGGTTATTTTGTACAAACATGGAATTATGACTTTTACAGTGGCGAATAAGCAGCAGAAGCAAATGAACTCTTGGAAAAGACTTAGTCCTGTTAAAGCCAAAGTAAAGACTGAAAACTGTGAAAACTGTAAGAGAAGCTGTCCAAAGTTTTTCATGAGGCAATAATTTAACTTGACATTTTCTCAAATAATTATTTGATTCCATTGATGAAGAATGTATGGCTTGAACACAGTTATGGGCACTAATACCTGCATAAGTTATAGGCTGTCCAAAGTTTTGAGCCTAAAGGTTCACAGAATCAGTGATATTAGGACTAATCATTTTATTCTTTTCCGGTCATACCCCCAAAGGATAGTTATAACTCTACTTCAAACTTGGCTGTATAAAAAAAATTTTTTTTAAGTTTACATATTTATTTTGAAAGAGACACACAGAGAGGGGAGGGGGAGGGGCAGAGAGAGAAGGGGAGAGAGAATTTCAGGCAGGCTCCACGCTTCCAGTGTGCCCAGCTGGCAAGCTCCAGGCTCCCGGCACAGAGCTGGGATGCAGGGCTCAAACCCATGAGCCCTGAGATCATGACCTGAGCTGAAATCAGGTCAACCACCTGAGCTACTCAGAAGCCCCCAAACTCAGTCATTTAAATTCCTGTGTAGTCAAGTTTGACTTTATATAATATATAACTTTGCTTTATTATATATATTCTTTTCCATATTTCTACATCATCTTAATATTTTCTATCTATCTATCTATCTATCTATCTATCTATCTATCTATTATCTTTGTAATCTCTGTGCCCAACATGGGGCTCAAATTCACAACACCGAAATCAAGAGTTGCACACTCCACCAACTGAGCCAGGTAGGCACCCCAATATTTACAATTTTTAAATTACATTTAAGAAACTACTTATCCTGGTTTCTTGTAGTTGAATATGTATGTTGTATCACATTTTTTTCTAAACGAAACTGCTACAAATACCTTGATGGCGGGTCTTGAAAAAATTTCTCTATGATCTACCCTGAGAAGTTGGGGTTTAGGGCGAAGAGTATGAAGATTTTAACGTAGCACACTGCCCTACATACACTTCCTCATGACATGTTTGTTAAAGGAGTGGCTCTCATCACATACACTTACTTCGGGTAGGTACTATGTGTGGCCCAGGGAAACCAGGCCAAGAGAAAGTTCCAAAGAATTTTGGGGAAGAAAGTGAAATTTCTAGAGCCTGAGGTCCAGGGAAGCTAAGCGACTTGGCTCAGGCCCCGCTTGTGAGGAGGACACTTTCAGAGGCTGGGGTGCCCCTTTCCCCTTCATTCTATCCCTCCGCCCTCAACTGTGCTTCCCAAAGAGCTTGCAGAGTCCTGGGAAGACCCTGAGGGAGCTCCACGTGTTTCTGACTCCCTATAGTTTGTTAATTTTTATGTACTTTCTCTTCCAAAAATGATTTCAGGCAGATTATATAGAGACACAAAATACAGTAGAAGAATGCCAAAATAAAAAAGCTAATCGGGTCAGATACAAAGTATGAGCAAGAGAAGTTACTCCCAAAATGCATACTTGAGGGTCATTTGGAGTTGGAAAAGATGTTGACACCAATATCACTCTGAGGTTCTTCAAGGCTGGAGGAAAGAGGGAATAAAAACCAGCATTTGATAGGGGTGCCTGGGTGGCCCAGTTGGTTAGGCACCCAACTTGGTTTTGGCACGGGTCATGATCTCACGGTTCATGAGCCTGAGCCCCACGTGGAGCTCTGAGCTGACAGTGCAGAGCCTGCTTGGGATTCTCTCTCCCCATCTCTCTGCCCCTCTCCCACTCACGCTTTTTTTCTCTCTCTCTCAAATAAATAAACTTAAAAAAAAAAAGCCAGCATGTGGTAAACCAGTTGTCTAAGAGAGGCATGCATTGTCTATCACCGAACCCTGTGTCTTAATGGCCCTCAAACCCAAGAAATAGTCAAGTCATACTTTCATTCCATCTATGTAACTTTTAGACTTCCCCGTTGGGACAAATACGGTCACTGATGTAGGCTGGACTCATAAAGCCCGGCCCCCAAAGCGCCTCATACTTGATGACGGCACTGTGATGATTCCCACCGGGTGGCAAATTATACCGGCTTGTTGGGGAGAATTTTAGCATAAGTACTTGGGAGTCTGAAAGCAATTTACTCTACCTGAATTTGATTTTAAGTACTTCTTTTCTGATTATAGAAGTAGTATATAATACAGCCTTATTGGAGAAAATGGAAAAAGCATAAAGAAGAAATAAACGTCAGTATAGATCTTCTGCATGTAGGATTTTGTAAACCTTTAGGTATACTTCTTTCCAGAGTTGGGGTTTTATATGTATGTGTGTATATACGTATACATGCACATTTTTGTGCATATGTATATATCTATAATCAATACGCATGTGGAAACCATAGACAAAGCAAATAGGAAAGAGGTAGTGTGAAAAGATGCTCTGAGGTCCTGCAATGTATCTGTTAGGGTTTCAAAAGTCCCTTTGGCCTCATCGGGGATAGAAAGGGAATCTGGTTAAAGGAAGTGTCACATGTTAGTCCCTCCATTTTCCTAAGACTCATATCCCTGCAACAGTTTGCAGTGTTTTTGTATACAGGGTCCACACATTTCTTGGTGAGTTTAACATAATTATAGGTGCGCTTTTTATTTTTTATATTTTAATTATTTTTTCAAATGTTTATTTATTTATTTTGAGGGGGTGGGGCCAGCTAGAGAGGGAGAGAATCCCAGGCTCCTATGCACAAACTGGGAGATCATGATGTGAGCCGAAATCAAGATTTGGACGCTTAAGTGAGTGAGCCACCCAGGCATCCCTATTTTTTAATTATTTAAAAAAAATACTTACTTATTTAAGTAACTGCTTTTTTACTTTTTTTTTTTTAAATGTTTATTTATTTTTGAGACAGAGAGAGACAGAGCATGAGTGGGGGAGGGGCAGAGAAAGGGGGAGACACAGAATGTGAAGCAGGCTCCAGGCTCTGAGCTGTCTGCACAGAGCCCGATGCGGGGCTCGAACTCAGTATGATGAGATCATGACCTGAGCCGAAGTCGGACGCTTACCCGACTGAGCCACCCAGGCGCCCCAACTTTTTTATATTTATTTATTATTTTTGAGAGACAGAGCGTGAGTGGAGGAGGGGCAGGGAGAGAGAGGGAGACACAGTATCCGAAGCAGGCTCCAGGCTCTGAGCCATCGGCACAGAGCCTGACACAGGGCTCGAACCCGCGAGCCATGAGATCATGATCTGAGCCGATGTTGGATGCCCAACCAACTGAGCCACCCACGCGCCCTTATTTAAGTAATCTTTACACTCACAACTCCGAGATCAAGAGTCACACACTCTCCCCGGTGAACCAGCCAGGCGCTCCAATGTGTGTTTTTTTCACATTGTAAATAAAAATTTTTGTTCTATTATGTATTCCCCTCGCCATTTCTAATATTTATATATTTTTTATACTTTCCTTTAGCATTTAGAGACTTAACAAAATTCTCTTTTACTGATAAACATATTTTTTTCCTGCAGAGTTTTCTCAGAAAGAAATATTTCCTGAAAATAATGATCTTATTGCCTCTTTGTCAACTGACAAGTTTTGGGAATTCAGTTATATCTGGTGCTTATCTTTCTAAATATGAATTGTAGGCCAACACTATTTTTCTCATCATTCAACTTTGTGAAGCGTAGTTTTCTCATCTATAATTATCAGTTTTATTATCCTTAAATGAATGCCTATACGTGATCCTTGGCGGGATGAAAGAAAAGGCAAGCCAACAAGAGAAATAAAGAAAATTTATCTTTTCCATTGATTCTTGTTTTTCTGGTCACATGCTTCTTTCTTTCCCCTTCCTATGGATCTGTCTTGTGTCTTACGTCTTATGTCTGGATTATAGGAGGACAGGACCAGCAAGCGTGGAGAGTAACCAACGTGAGGCGACAGAGTAGTTAAGTCTTCCTAAATTGTATGTTTTCCAATTTACCAGGGACCTTATTATGACATACGGAACTAACTCGCAATGTTAAATAACACCTATTTTCCTTTAAATTACATGAGACACATATCTGATGCAAGAAATTGAGGACATTAATAAGCACGAATGAAAAAAAAAAATCCAAATACCCAGACTGTCATATCCCAAAGTAATCTCGGTCTTACCCTGGATTTCCCCGGAAGGAGCCTTAGACAAGGGCTCATGTGCAGGGCTCATATTTCTCTTGGGAAGAGATCCCAGGGAATGAGAGTGGGGGACTGGAGAGAGGGAGATTGTAAGAGACGGAGAGGCAACTGGGCGAACAGGACTCTGTCTCACTGGGCACCTCCTAAGGAGTTGAGACCTTAGAATATGCTTCAGATTGTCCACTTCAGAGACGGAAGGAAGTATTTTTCAATGGTGTGTTGGAGCCTGCCTGCCGCAGGCTGGCACAGCCTACTTTGCCCATCTCTTGCCAACTTTATGTTCAGTGACATCGGGTTGGTGGCTTGACATCAACCATGGTGGGAACATTTACATCATGGAAATCGGGTGAATGCTGCAAATCGGGGCTCTTTTTGTCAGAGGGCTGGCAGTGAAACATTTGCCAGCATACCATTTCGAATATGCATCTCCTGGCTCCCATCCCCCTTTGGTCCAGGGTCATCTCATGGGGCATGAGCTCCCTTGTTCTTCTGAGTCTGCAGAGACCTCAGAAGGCAGAGAGGGTTTCTGCAGAGGACTCACAAGGCTGAGAAGCTCTCTCAGCAGCAGCAAGTTGCTGTCAGGGTCTACCTGCTCAAGTGATTCGAACAGCAAAGACCGGAGGAAAAAAGCTGGTCAAGGTTAAGGTGGGGTCCTGGGGGGTGGGGCAAGCACAGGAAGTATCTAATCCAAGCTCTATTCATGTTTAGGCAGTTCTCCTTCCATGTCTGTGTGCATCCCTGTGCACCTGCGTACACACACAAGCCTGACTTCGAACTCACTCATCACGCCACCCGTACTCTGTCTGCTTAGCTTTTGGTCACTTGACAATGTGGTATCTAGAGAGATGCCACATTTAGACACCACAGACAATAGGCGGTGAACATCTTCCATGTTAACAAATAGGACGTTACAAGTGGCTGTAGGGGCTCCTGGGTGGCTCAGTTGGTTAAGTGCCCGACTCATGGTTTTGGCTCAGGTCCTGATAGCACAGTTGGTGAGTTCAGGCCCCTCATCAAGCTCTGGATGACAGCATGGAGCCTGCTTGGGATTTCTCGTTCCCTCTCTCTCTTCCCCTCCCTGGCTTGCACACTCTCTTTCTCTCTCTCAAAGAGTAAATAAATAAACATTAAAAACAGTGATTGTAGATTATTAGATACACCATAAAGTACTTTACTAATCTCCCACTCTTGCACATTTAGGCTGTTTCCAACTCCATGCTATCATCCATAGGGATAGGATATACATATTTTACATACATCTTTACACACATTTCTGATAAATTCCTTGAAGGAGAATTACAGAGTCAGAGGGCATGCAGAGTTTTCAAACCTTTTATCATATTACATAGCCCATCAACAAAGCCTATACCTTATGATCGCTTGAAATCTTTCCTAACTTTATTATTCAATAATTTTCTTTTTTTAAGTTTGCTTGTTTGTTTATTTAAGTGATCTCTACACCCCACATGAGGCTCGAACTCACGACCCCCAGATCAAGGGTTGAAAGCTCTTCCTACTGAGCCAGCCACACACCCCATTATTCTATAATTTTCTTAATCTAATATAGGAGTATCATGGTTCTTGTAGGATTAGCATAAACCACAATAAGTACATTGATAGATTCCTTACTGAGTCTATATCTTCTTTCTTTTTTTAATGTTTATTTATTTACTTTTCAGAGAGAGAGAGAGAGAGAGAGCACGCACGCAACTGGGGAAGGACATGGAGAGAGGGAGACACAGAATCCGAAGCAAGTTTCAGGCTCTGAGCCATCAGCACAGAGCCTGCCATGTGGCTCAAACCCAGGAACCACGAGATCATGACCTGACCCGAAGTCAGACGCTTAACCTACTGAGTGACCCAGGTACCCCAACTCTATATCTAAGAGCCCTGAAAACTGCACACTTTTGAAAACAAAACAAAGCCATTTTACTTTTTTAAAAGTTTACTTATTTTTTTGAGAGAGAGAGAGAGAGAGAGAGAGAGAGAGAGCATGGTTGGGAGGGGCAGAGAGAGAGGAAGAGAGAGAATCCCAAGCAGCTCCATGCTGTCAGCGCAGAGCCCAACATGGGCTCAGTCTCACAAACCGTGAGATCATGACCTGAGCCAAAATCAAGAGTTGGATGCTTATCTGCCTGAGCCGCCCAGGTGCCCCAAGAGCTCTATCTAAATAAATATTTTTCCATATTTATGATCCATAGGGACAAACTTGTAGAGATTGATTTATTTTTTTTTAGATTTTAAAACTTAAGTAAAACCTTCCTATAACTGTCATTAATCACCAGTCTTAATATATTATTCTAGCCTGTCTTTAGACTCAAGAGGGCTTTTGTCTATAAATCCACCCTGCATAGCTATTTTATTTGGAAGAGAGCATAATGCAGATGACAAATGACTCATTGTTCCTGGACCAAAGTAACATCATTCTGAACAGAAGGAAAAAGAAAAATAGTAACAAACATTGTTGTAATATTTTGAAATTGGATTTATTTGATGCCTCAACACAGTTCTAGCTTTCTGTTTTATCCCATTTCTCTAGTCACCTCTTTCACGATCAAAAAGAATGTCGGAAATCTTACGTATGGGCTCAGATATTTAACAACTGAAGACCTTGGGACTGCATTCAATTATATTGTTCTGTAAGAGATTAGAAAATACAAAATCACCCTCACAAGGTCCACGTAGGGTTTTCTGCAAAGCTTCCAATTCCACATCCATCATAATGTCTACTGATTACCTTCTCTGTGCTAGTTGTGGTGCTCGGTGTCAGACATGATGTAGTAAACCCGACCCCATCTCTGACCTCGTAGAGCACAGAGCTTGCAGTCAAAAACCATACAGACTCTGATGAAAATAACGGGATTAAGAAGCAAATACCCAGGGGTGCCAGGGTGTCTCATCTGACACTTGAGACGGGTTGAGCATCCAACTCCTAATTTCGGCTCAGGTCATGATCTCGCAGTTCATGAGATCGAGCCCCGCGTTGGGCTCTGCACTGACAGTGTGGAGCCTGCTTGGGATTCTCTCTCCCTCTCTCTGTGCCCCTCCTCCCCCCATCAAAATAAAGAAAAATAATAAACATTTTTTAAAAAGGAGCAAATACCCCAATTTCTATGTGACCCCCCCATGTCTGTGATAACCACCCCCCTACCTCCCCACACCCGTCAGCCCACCTCAGCCTCCGTAGATGTCTCAGATGTTAAACAACCTCTCTGGGGTCCTTTGCTCTTTGAACAGTCAAGGGCCCCCGTACTGGCCGAACTTTTAAGGAAAAGCTCAAAAAAGGGATTTGCCAGATTGAATCACAACCGAAATGCATCATTTCTTTAGAGCAGAAAACAGAAGAAGCACGAATAACAAACACACTTTTTTTTAATTTGTATCAACTCTATTCTTAGTCTCTCTCCAGGTGGTTAACATCTCCCCCTTTTCATACACATACACAGAAATCTTCTGAAAAGCTCAGCTATTGGCAAACAGGACTGTTGTCAATGACCTCTGCCTGAGGAGGGGTCGGCAGAGGGTTCCAGGGCAAGCTGGTCCCAGTTAGACTGTGAGGGTGGCAGCTACCGATCCCTGGTCCTGCTCTGCAGCGCGGCAAGGGCCCCATCACCCCCTGCATCCGACCTCTCCCACTTTGCTACCTTTTCCTTATCAAAGGGTTCTCAGCAATGAATCTGATATTAATATTGCCCAGGGAGTAATAAAATGTGAATTCTGGCAGAAAACAAAGCTTGAAGTTAAAGGGATAGCTCTAAATAAATAATCTAAGGCACCGGTGAACATACAGAGTATGTTTGAGCAGAACAAAGGGAAACTAGTAACAAACATTGCAGGCGGTGGGTGCAGGCATCAGACCGCAGCAGGAAGGGACCCAGATTTCCGCTGACAAAGCACACCTGGGTTCAAATGTTTCCTGAGCGTCAGTTTCCTCGAGTACAAAATGGGAATTATGGGATCTGTTTTCGAGAACACCTATTTTATCTCTATGTAGTGGGGGCGAGGTATGATAATGTACACAATATCATATCATTACATGAGACGTTACATTACATGTATGATAATGTTCGCAATACATACCATTACATGATAATGTAAAGTACACGACCACTGTAGGTGCTCAGTAAATATTGGCTATTTGTTAGGTCCTTGAAGTCAGAGAGCAGAAGCAAGGCGGTCGTGAATGGTGCACGAGGGCGCTTGCTCCGTCACTTTCCCTTTCTGTAAAATGGGTATGACAGGGTTCTTAGGCTGAGTCTGAAGTCCCGTAATCTGGAATACGAATGAGAGAACTGGGAGGAAGTGTGGGAAAAGCAGACTGTTTTTTTTTTATCTTCTTTTTTTTTAAAAATTTTTAATGTTTATTTATTTTTGAGAGAGAGAGAGAGAGAGAGAGAGAGAGAGACAGAGCATGAACAGGTGAGGAGCAGAGAAAGGGGGAGACACAGAATCCAAAAAAGGCCTCCTAAACTTCAGTTTAGTTTTATAGAGTAAAACAGTGGCTCCGAAACTGTAATTTGCATTAGAATCACCCAGAAAACTCTCTCCTTTATATGTTAATTTATTCAGCAGGTATTAACTATAAATATACTGTGAGCCACATATCTTCTTTCCTCAGGAAACTATTTATTTATTCATCCGTTTGTTTGTTTATTTATTTATTTATTTATTTATTTATTTATTTATTTATTTTCAGAGAGAGAGAGGAGAGAGAAAGAGAGAGAGAATCCTAAGCAGGCTCTATGGAGCCCGAAGCAGGCCTCCATCCCATGACCCTGGGATCATGACGGGAGCTGAAACCAAGAGTCGGATGCCCAGCCCACTGAGGCACCCAGCTGCCCCAGGAAACTTGTTTTTAAACACAAAGTCTGCGGCCCATTTCTAAGAAATTGTGATTCAGAAGATCTGGGGCAGGTCCCAGGGACTCTGCAGTTGTGAAAGCACCCTAGCCCTTCTGAGTCAGGACAGCTGTGGGCAAACCCTGAGAAAGTTGGCTGGAGAAAGTGTGCCTAGATTTCCGCTTTGAGAATACACTGTTTAAGGAACATCTCTTTAATGGTCCTTTTGGCGATTCAAGGGAAAAGCAAATCTCCTTTAAAAAAAAAGTTTATTTTGAGAGAGAGAGAAACAGAGAGCATGAGCCAGGGAGGAGCAGGGAGAGAAGGAGAGAGAGAATCCCCACTCAGGGCTCAAACCCACGAACTTCGAGATCAGGACCTGAGTCAAAATCAAGTGTTGGATGCTGAACCGACTGAGGTGCACCTCGGTCCTCCTTTTCGGGTGCCCCTCAAACCTCCTTTTCAGAAGTACGAAGACTGAAGACGAAGCTAAATTGATTAGCAAAGTAAAATAAAAGGCCATTTCATTGTGAGTGAGATGAAATCGTGGCAGATTGTTTCAGGGAATGCTCCTTTGTTCTTAAGACAGATTTAGACTACTATGAACTTGGACATGATTTTGCTTTGCAAAGAGCTACCAGTTATGCCAGCAGAGCTGGAGCAGGGGTGGGCAAGGGAAGCAAGAGCAAGCAGTCGAGATTTTCTTTGCAGATGGAAAGCCAGCAAAGGGCTGGGACCGGAAGTCTCAAAGCCCAAGCCTTTTGGTCTGATACTTGCCTCTCTTTGGCATTACTTCAGACCAAATTGAAAGAGGACTTCAACTACCTTTAGTTTTTAAAAGTAGGCTCCACACCCAACATGGGGCTCAAACTCACGACCCCAAGATCAAGAGTCACATGCTCTACTGACTGAGCCACCTAGGCAACCCTTAACTATTTCATTTTGACCTCAAACTTTCTAATTAAGTGCTTTCTTTCCAGCTTATCTCTTAACCCAGGCAAAAGACCCTGTGGGCAAAGCATACACTGATAGGAACCAAATCACCCTCTCAAGCAATAAGGACTGCACTTGAGCCAGCAAGACCCTGAGACTGACTCCAAGACGGTGATGGCCTTGACCATCACTGCTTACCTGCACTACACACCGACCTTCGCCCCACATTTTCCTTATATAAACTGGGAAGTATTTTTGGCACTTAGGAGATAGTCTTTGAGATGCTAGTCCACCGTCTTCCTGGTTGGACTCACTAAAATAAATTCCTTTCTTGTTTTACCTCCACTCATCTCTCGGCCTTTGAATTTTATCAATGGCAAGTGGCCAAACTCGGTCTGTTTGGCATCCCCGGAGCCAGGTGCCCTTGCACGCCTGCGCCCTGGCTACAAAGGGAGGGGGTTTACACAAAAGGCCGGCACTCCTTCATAGCACCGGGCAGGATATGCTTTAGACCTAGAAAGATCTGATGGTTTAGTCCCTCTTGTGGGCACAACTGACAGTCTGTCCCCCTTCTCCCCAAAGAAAATCCTTTTTCGTTTTGAAGTGGCTCGGTACAAATTTTTAACAGTGCTCTTGAAGAACTTATGTGAGCAGTTTGAACTCTAAAATATTAAAAAAAATTCTGCTCTCTCCAGCTAAAAACATTGGCTTCGCTAGAAGTCTAAAGGGAAATTGTCTGATCAGTTTTGATGAAAATAAGAATTGTTTATAGTTAGCAATTACTTTTTTGGCATCCATAGGACAATCTGTTTGCACTCTTTAAGCAAGCTCAAAACCCTCGTCATCTTATTTTAATTTAAGAAAAAAAAATTTCCGTTACAGATGTAAGACCTGCTCCTCATGGAAATTTAGAAAGGAGCGTAGAGCTAAATAAAGGGTAAAAAAAAAAATCATCGATAGTCTCACAAATACATTGTGATGTATTTTTCTTTCAGTATATACATTCTTACGTAGTAGTTGCAATTACATGGTCTACATAAAATTGCATATGCAGAGTTCTTAAAAATCTGTTTTTAAAATACCTGCTGAGGGGCGCCTGGGTGGCTCAGTCGGTTAAGCGGCCGACTTCAGCTCGGGTCATGATCTCACGGTCTGTGAGTTCGAGCCCCGCGTCAGGCTCTGTGCTGATGGCTCAGAGCCTGGAGCCTGCTTCGGAGTCTGTATCTCCCTCTCTCTCTGCCCTTCCCCTGCTCACGCTCTGTCTCTGTGTCTCTTAAAAAATAAAAATAAATAAATAAATAAATAAATTAATTAATTAAATACCTGCCGACTCTATGAAGCAGGAAAAAAGCATCACTTACAAGTTTACTGACCGGACATACTACCCCTTACCTTAATCTCCCTCAGGGATATTTCCTTATGATTCCTTTCCATACATTTTTTTAAGCATAATTGCAATTATGTTGGATTAAAGATTTGTTAATGCAGGAAACTTCACAGATCCTGTGAGAAAGAGGGTTAGGAAGAGGGTCGGCGACAGGCCAGACCTGTTACTCGGTGGCCTCGCAGTCTTTCCCAATTAGACCTCAATGACTCAGACCTCTCGGTGTGACTTTTGAAGGTATGGAAAATCATCATTTATGTTCCAAGGCAGAAAGGTAGGGAAAAAAAAAAACAAACGGGGCCATTATGTTGCACTGTGTCATTGTGCTTGGGGTGGGGAAAGCCGCTTTTAAAGATAAATCTCCTGGGGGCACCTGGGTGGCTCAGTCGGTTAAACGGCCAACTTCAGCTCAGGTCATGATCTTACAGTCTGTGAGTTCGAGCCCCGCATCGGGCTCTGTGCTGATGGCTCAGAGCCTGGAGCCTGCTTCAGATTCTGTGTCTGCCTCTCTCTCTCTCTGCCCTTCCCCTGCTCATGCTCTGGCTCTCTGTCTCTCAAAAATAAATAAATGTTTAAAAAAAATAAGTCTCCTGGTTCAGGTTCTTAACAGAATGCCCAGTAGAGCCATTGTTGGCAAAGGCTTGAACAGAACCCTATTCATTACCGTTGTCAGTGGCCATTAAACAGGCAGAAGACTTCCTCTGAAGAATATGGCTCAATAAGCCCACTTCCTGGCACTGGGAAATGGAAAGACGAGCCACAGGAGAGGCTGTGGGTGAGAAAGCTGGGTAGGACCAAACTTCACCCCTGCCCTCGTGCCCCCAGCTGGAGCTCTTGAATTCAGGCCCTGACTTGAGTAGAGGAGGGAGCCTCAGGCCTTTTAGCGACAACTTCCTCTTCATGGAGTAGTTCTTAATTTTCATCTACCTTATGGCCATCTGAATTTATATTTTAGAATTTACTGAAGTGGGAGACAGGGGTTCTCATGTTCGGAGAGTTCACGTACTTGAGAATGATACATACAATTTCGTGTACAATGTGGGAAACAAAGGCAAAAGAAAACATTAAATTTCCTTACTACTTACAGCCCATTGACAAGTCCTTGAAACAGGCAGAGTGACCTTCCTCTGGGAACCCAGCTCCCTAGATGTTAATACTTCGCTAAGAGCAAAAGGCAATCTTAGCTTAACATTATCCTGACTTCCCGGATCCTGTAAGTCTACTTTAAGGTATAAAAATTCCTTTGGAAACTTCCTTTATCTCTACCCCCTTTATATATGTTGCCAATCAACCTCTAAACATATGTCCCCCTGATATATATCTGAAGGGTCTCATGACTAAGGTTTTACTAGATGGTAATAAATGACCATTTCTTAACAATGGACAGCCCCCTCAAGGTCCTGGAAACCTTGCCTCCAAAAGTCCTTAGAGACTTATCACTATCCCTAACCCCCCACCCCACCCCCAAACTGGAAAGTCACCTGTCACAACCCCAGTGCAGCTCTTTCTGCCCATGGGTCCTGTCGCTGTGCTTTAATAAAAACAACTTTTTGCACCGAAGACATCTCAAAAATTTGTTCTTGACCGTTTGCTGCAAACCCCACCATCAATATATGTATGAAATTCTGGCCTTTTGATCCTTTTCCTAAAGTCTGTAGACACGTCTTCCTTGTCTTCTAGAATTACTATTATAGGGGTTAAGTTTAATGGAAGCCTGATTTGTTTTTTTGTTTTTTTTTTGTAGGTAACCTTTTGTTGTCTCTGCTTGGATTGCTCTTTACTTTTAATTGAATAATTTTTCTAGAATATGTGTAAGAGAGATCTAGTTTTGTAAACCCCCAGACGTATTTCCCTTTTGTGCCATCCAGTTTGGTTTTTTCCCCCCTTTTCTTCTGTAGTCCTTCCACCACTGCTGGGCAGTAGATCCTATTGCCCGGGGATGGAGAAGGATGAAAGAAGTTTCTAGAATACAGGAGGAGATACTGTTGGCAGAAACAAGTGGGTCTTGACTGATTTGAAAGAACGTGGCAAAAGCTTCTCTAGGGCCTTGAGGTGGAGGCTGATGGACATACACACGCTGAGATTGTTCCCCAAATACCCGTATGGCTCACTTCCTCACTTCTTTCAGGACTCTGCTCACATATCACCTCCTCAGGGAGGCCGCCCTCCCTCCCTGCAATCAGATCAGTCTATCTCCACTCCTCCCTCTCTACCCCACCCCCCGCCCCGCATTCCTGTCCCCCTTACCCTGCTTTGTCTTTCCTCACAGCACCTATCCCACCTGCCAGAGCCCAGATTTTCTTCTATGTTGTCTTGAAGCCTCTTTTCTGGTTCTGCCTTGCTGGGCTGCACTCGCACCACTACTTGGGCGTTTGTCGCTCTGAATGGACCTGCACACATGAAACACTTGAGATTTCCCTGTTCCCTCTCTCTCGTACTTTCTTGTGGGGGCTACCCCTCCCCAGGTGCCCTGTCACTCTCTTCTCTCTTACCTCCTGCTGAGTGACTCTCTCAGAATCTCTAAGTGGACATGAAACCGATATATTGTCCACGAGAGTTTCTCATTTTTGCTCACTCCAGTTCCCCTAGCTCCTAGAACAGTTCTTGGCATGACACATAGTGGGCATACGATAAATAACTGTCGGGTAAATAAAGATTTGAATATATCTCACGGACAAGTTTGAAAGAAGAGAGTTTGGAAATAGGATACTTTAAGAGAGACGGCTCCAAAAAGCCGATGGTTGTACAATGGGAGAGAGTGCCTCTTTTCCTGCTTGGCCTGTGACTTGTATTTGTGGGCTGGATGGTGGTGAAGGTCTGAGTGCATTTCTACCTGCAGGGACGACCTGTAGAAAGGGACAACTTTCTAGAGGCAAGTGCTAGGGAGACCTACCAGGTTCTGGCAGTCTTTGTTTTCAGTGTGAATTTCATTCAGTATGAATTTTTGTCTCCTGTGTCTTCGTGTGAGTTTCAGCAGGAAAGCGGGCAATACTGTTTCCGGGTTAATACCCAGATTTGCCCTTTCAAACGGGGCATGTAGTTACACTTTTAATTTACTTAACATACACTTCATAGAGAATGCAAAACTAAACTACAGGTAGCTCATTTCATCCCCTAAAAGGCAGGCAAGAGACTGCAAGTCTACAGTATGTCTGTATTATAGGATAGCTTAAAGAGTATTTTGTTATTGCTTCCGAGAACATACAAATACTTTTTATTAACGTATACTGGCCACATTCACTATTCTCGTTTGCTGTACATTAGCGAGTCTTTACTGTTTTAAAGAAGCCTAAATGATGAAAATATTTGGATACAGATCGTTCATATGTTTTATCCATGTACAAAATGCAAGAAGTGAAGATGAAAAGAAAAGTAACATCATACCCCACAGAAACAAGTAAAATGTATTTAATTGAATCTCTGGCAGTTTATTGATGCTGAGACTTTTTTTTTCCCCCTTGAAAATATACAAAATTTCCCTTTCATCTTCTCTAAAGCATGCCAGAAAAAATTAGCGACTGCATAATTAATATCCAGGTATTTTGTGATATTTTGATAATGGACTCCCCCTCGTCTAATCTCATTTTACATTTCAGACCACACACTTTCCGTTTGTTGATAATGCATTTGGTTGCAGCCGGAGATATTTCCAGGTCTAAAGCCAGGTTCACATTTTTGCTTTGAAGAGACAGAAATTCCAAACAAATACAGATGGTCAGACCATAAACTTAATTAAAATGTCTGCTTTGCTGGATGTTACATTAAATACGGCCATAATGCCAAGAGAAATACATGAAAAATCCATTTGTATCCACATCCTGCTCCTTCCACGTCGTATAAAATAACAGAATGCTGAGAAGTATGTGTTTGTGTATACGTGTGCGAGAGCATGTGTGTGTTAATCCCGTTCTCTCTTTTGGCTTGGCCGTCCTACGAGTCATGTTTTGACCAATAAAAGATGGGTTTTAATTAAAATCTGGGCTTGGCCAGCTGTACATCTGTTAACTTTTCTTCTATAGATTCTCAAGCACTAATTTAGGTACTTTCTGAAGTAGTTTGACTCTCTTTTCTTTTTTTTATGCAAGTCTGGAACATTTGTCTCTTTCCTAATTAGCCCGGGGTATTTATTTATTTAGAGTTATATAGAGATAATTACTCGTCTCCAGGAGGCTGATAAGGGTCATCATAGGAAGGTGAAATGGCTTTCTTACTGAATTCGAAGCAGAGGGAGGGACTTCCCCCGACATTTGCAGGTGAAGACGCTGTCCTGGAGAGGACCGGTAGCATGAATAGTCCAGTAGGGCTACAACACGCCAAGTCCAGTGCAGGCGGGACAGAGATGGTCGAAGGGACAGCTAGGAATACATCTGGCCCTGCAGTAGGACACCAGCCAGTTTCCACCAGGTGTCTTAGGCCAGCTTCCTCCAGAAAGATGAACCTGAGACCAGGGCTTCTGCGTGAGGACTTTATTGGTGAGTGTGATCCTGGACAAGGGCAGAGATGCAAACTGGGGAATAAGGGTATGTTTCAAACTGGCCACCACGATGGTCAGCTGGTTGCTCTATCTCATGGGTCTTTTGCGGAGTCTCATGACATGCAACTTAGGAACCTCCGTTATGGGCTGAATCGTGTCCTCCCCAAATTCATAGGTCGAAGGCCTACCCCCAGTATTTCGGATGCGGCTGTATTTGAGAGGGTCATTTAAGAAGCGATTATGTTAAAAGGAGGCTGTTAGAGTGGACTCTCATCCAGTCTTATTAGTGCCCTTTTAAGAGTCCGTTTGGACACATGGAGAGATATCAGGGATGCGCACAGGAGAAAGGCCACGTGAGGACACAGCGAGAAGGCAGCCACCCGCAAGCCAAGGAAAGAGGTCACCGAAGAAATCGATCCTGCCCATACCTTGATTTTGGCCTTCTGGCCTTCGGAGTTGTGAAGCAACGAATTCTGTTGTTCAAGCCACCCAGTCTGTGGTGCTTTGTTATGACAACCCTAGGAAGCGAACATACCCTCTGACAAGGGAGAAGAAAGGGCCAACGTTTTGACTGTTGGCGGGTTCCCTGCCAGCCCTTCTGGGTTGCATATGCTAGTTAGGTGTCGAGCAGTTTCCCTGGAAGACTCATGCACTGGGGTCAGCAGGGATGACCTTAGGGGAGGAGTGACGGGGGCACATGTGGCTTAAGGCAAGGCCTCGGGAGGTAGCAGAGGCGAGAAGCAGATTGGAGCCTGTGCAGGACTGGGCTGTAGGGCGTGAAAGGGAAGGATGGGAGGACGGCGGGAAAGAAGAGACAGAGAAGGCTGAGAGAAGGGGAGGCATTGCTGAAGTGATGTCTGGTACACAAGGTATGATCTCAATGATGATGACAATGATGATGAGTGACAATGAGGAGGGCCACTGGGCTCTGCCCCCCCTACCCTCCGACACTTTACATGACATACGTACTTTACATCAACTATCTCACCTAAAACCAGCACCCCTCTAGGATTTAAGTAACATTTTAAACCCTATTTTCCAGATGAAGGAACTGAGGTAGACAGAGGTGCAGGAACTTGTGATAGCTGCTACCCAGTAACTGAGTTCAAGTTCTACTGAACCTGGCTCCAAAGCTTATGTTCTCACTCTCTCTCTGCTTTCTCTTGATGCTCTGATTGAAACAGTGTTCTAGAAAGGTACTTTTGAAGAGATATTTTTTTTTATTTTTTTAACGTTTATTTATTTTTGAGAGACATAGAGACAGAGTATGAGCATGGGAAGGGCAGAGAGAGGGAGATACAGAATCCGAAGCATGCTCCAGGCTCTGATGAGCCATCAGCACAGAGCCCGACGCAGGGCTCGAACTCACAGACTGAGATCATGACCTGAGCCGAAGTTGGCCGCTTAACCAACTGAGTCACCCAGGCGCCCCTGAAGAGATATTTTAATTTGTCTTAATTTCATATAGAAGTTATTTCTTTGAGAACACATAAGGTGTTCTGTGCAGGACATTACCACGAGAAGGTCAGTATAGCACAGGGGTTACACAGTCAGACTGCAGAGCTAAGATGCATATGTTCAAATCCCAGCTCTTCTACCCACTGCCTGGGCAACTTTGGGAAAGTTACTCAACCTCTCTGTGCCTTCCTTTAAACCTATCGGTGATTAAAAATAGCGCCCACCTCCTGAAGTTGTTGTGAGGATTATTTAATACACATAAAGTACTTTATGTCCTATATTTTAGTTATTATCATGTTTAAAAATGTTGACCAGGGAAGAGGGGAAGGAATAAAAAAAGCCACAGGAAGGGAGGAAGACATGACATGAGAGACTCTCAAAGACTAAGAACAAACTGAGGCGAGAAGAGGGGTGCGGGAGGGGGAGAGAGTGGGCGATGGGCAGAGAGGAGGGCACTTGTTGGGATGAGCACCGGGTGTTGTGGAAACCAATTGGAGAATAAATTATTTAAAAAAATGTTGACCAGATATGACTTCTTGCAGTAAGTCTTATCCATGAAAGTTACTGAACCGTACATGTACATCTCTGAATTTTTGCAACACTTCTGTCGCTCCGGAAGCCAAGGGACAGATTTTTAAAAAAGTAGTCAAGCGTCAGCTGTTAAACATCCCATTGCCAGCATCATAAATGAAGTCACCATTTGGCAAATAATTCCTTGGCAGGGGAGGTTCTCACCAACAGGGAAAATGAAAAAATAAAATTAAATAAAAGTCCCACTGTGATTTGTCAAGCATTTCAGACACATGGCTCAGCAATTTTCCCAGCTGCAAAGTTCGTTTTCCTCCCATCTTAGAACTCAGAGGGCTGAGCCGTGCAGACGAGGTGGCGATCGGTTAGGTAAATCCTGTTTTGCGTGTGTGTTTGTGTTTTCTGTAGCTGTCCTTTCTCTGCAGGTGAGGCTGTTTTCCACAGGGAGAAGATAACCACATTACTCAAACACAGACATGGTCTCTGGCTTAGAGGCCTTTCATTTATTAGCTGGTTGCTGTAACTTAATGCGGAGAATCTGGTTGAATGATTGCAATAGTTGTTTTTATCTCATTTCCTCCCTTTTTTTTTTTTTAAACGTTTATTTATTTTTGAGAGACATAGAGACAGAGCGTGAGCAGGGGAGGGGCAGAGAGAGAGGGAGACACAGAATCCGAAGCAGGCTCCAGGCTCTGAGACATCAGCACAGAGCCCGACGCGGCACCCAAACTGACAGACCGCGAGATCATGACCTGAGCCGAAGTCAGCCACTCAACTGACTGAGCCATCCAGGCACCCCTCATTTCCTCCCTTTCGAGGATGGAGAGAGTGGGTTTCCTCATCTGCGAAATGAAGGGGTTGAAGCAGATACCCCAAGGTCCTTTTGGCTCTGACGTTTTTTTGTGGCTTTGGGTTCACTTCTTCTTTGGTGACGTTCTTCGTTTTCCAGAGCACTGAATAGACCCACACATCTTTACATGCTTATTCCGGTTGGGGCTGCTGGAAAGCCAAGGCAAGGTCTTACATTTCAGCAAGGCTTTAGAATTTATTTATTTTTTTAAGTGTATCTATTTTTAAGAGAGAGCACACACGAGCAGGGGAGGGGCAGAGAGAGAGGCGGGGAGAGAATCCCAAGGAGGCTCCGCACTGACAGCTCAGAGCCCATCATGGGGCCTGAACCCACAAACCATGAGATCATGACATGAGCTGAAATCAAAAGTCAGACACTTAACCAGCTGAGCCACCCACCAGGCGCCCCACAAGGCCTTACAATTTATAACACGCCTTCGCATACGCGTCCTTTATAAAACCTTTGCAAAACTCACGAAGGACTTTGGGATGAGAGTGAGACCCAGGGGAAGTTAAATGATTTGTCCAAGGTCACACAGCTTGTAGGAAGCAGGGCCTTACAACAAGCCCTTCTGTCAGTGCAATGGTGTCCTCAGTCTGCCACAGTGCCTCACAACCCAAGAGGACACGATGACATTATAAGGACTCTCGGTTCCTTCAGAGTGGACTCTGTTCTGCTTAGCTCACGTGTATGGTCCTGAACCAGTCATTATACCCAGGGGAGAAGAAAGCTTCTGATTTGCCCTAATCTGGTCATAAGCATCTTCTTTGAATTTGGGAGGGAATTGGATCTCCTGAACCACACAGCAGAAAATGGGAGTTGGAGAATGGAGTCATCAGATGAAGAGAGAATACATGGGGCGCAGAAAAATAAGAAAATTCCTCTCGTCTGCAGAGAACACACTTCCCCCAAATACACTTCAAAAATAAGTGAAGAAATGTTTTTATTTTTCTACTTTTCTTAACGGAATTTAATTTTTGCCAAAGCAGTTTTCCCTGGAACTGATATTGGCTAACCAAAGACTAACTCTAGGGTGGTTGAGGAAATGTAATGACAAAAGCTCAATCATTTCAAGTACCGGGATTTCTGGAAATCCATATCCAGTTAGTGTGTTTGGATCTCAGCTCAAATGAGACAAACTCATTCTTCTTTGGGACATGAAATAAGAATTTGGAGCTCTCCCAATCGGGTCAAACCAACAAACATTTCTTGGACATCTTATCCCCAGGGGGCCCAAGGTATAGAGAGTTGTTTTGGGCAGCCATGTTTCCTATGTTTTCAATCTGACCCCATCATCTAGTTTTCTGTTTCGTGTCCTGTGATTTCCAGATTGTATACCTGTGAGACCTTGGGGTGTATGTCATTCAAGTCCCCTTTGGCTTCAAGGAGCTGCTCCAAGGGTTGTTTTTTAAAAACCTCTTTTTGGATTATCTTCTGTTGACCAAAACTTTCCCCTCAGTTGTCATAGTAACTTTCATACTGCAAGAGGCTAGATGTTAGCCTAGAGGTTTGACAAACAGATGACTTCCAGACAGGACCTGATTTAGGACTTCTGGGCTGAGACACAGGGCTTTTACTGTCCTGGAAACTAGTGTACATAACTTGTAAATCATTTGGATTCAAATAAGCTAACCTTTGAACCAGTGTCTCTTCAAGGTATTACTCAACTCATTCCTTTATATTCTTCAAGTTTCGACTAGTAGCTGACTAGTTAGCCACTGGATGCGAGGAAAGGAAAAGTTGTGGTGTCTGTAAGTTGCACATTTTGCAATGTGGAACAATCTTCACAGATGCACAAAGTTTGATACAAATTATTTATATAGGCAGCTGGATGAATATCAAGCATTAGAATTGCAAAATTTATATTTTTATCAAAATCTTTTAAAAGCTTTTATCAAGGGCCACCTGGGCAGCTGACTTGGTTGAGCATCTGACTCTTGATTTTGCCTCAGGTCACGATCCCAGGGTTGAGGGATCAAGTCCCATGGCAGGCTACATGCCTAGCATGGGGCCTGCTTAAGATTCTCACTCTCCCACTGCCCCTCTCTCCTGCTCAGTCTCTCTCTCTAAAATTAAATAAACAAACAAATAAATAAGCTTTCATCAAATGAAAAGAATTAAATATAACTTGAGCATTAGTTCGTTTTCATGAAAAATTTTGATATTATTGGGCACCTAGGTGGGCTCAGTCAGTTAAGTGTCTGACTCAGTTTCGGCTCAGGTCATGATCTCATGGTTTCATCAGTTCCAGTTCCGCATTGGGCCCCGTGCTGACAACACAGAGCCTGCTTCGGATTCTCTCCCTCTCCCTCTCTCTGCCCCTCGCCTACTGCACTATCTCTGTCTCTCTCAAAATAAATAAACTTAAAAAATCTTTTTGATATTAATAAATTTCAGTTGCCTGTAGATCAGTAGATGACTTTGAATACTTACAAGAAAAATGATATTTTTGGAAATATATATACAATTTTTATATGTTAGTATTTAATAATTTTTATTTTTTGTAAAATATATTCAAATTTTGGATACTTTGAATGCCATTACATTTTATATTTCTAATCCTTCAGATTATTACTATCTACAGGACATAATTTATGTCAGATTATTGATTATAACAACCTTGTTAAGAGATTTTACTGAAATGAAGGCAATAAATATTGTTATCCAAATAAATATCTAATAAAAGTATAGATGTCTTTATTTTATCACAGTGCATCAGGACAAAACTCACGTGTGCACCATAATTAATTTAGTTGTCTTTGATACTTTTCTAGCTCTCAGTCATCAAAAAATCCCTACATAAAAACATAGCTTTACACATATATTATATACATTGTAAAGGTCTGTTGTCAAGGTATGGGAATAAAATACACTTTATAAAAGTTGGTAGCTTGATTCATAAATTTGAAAAGTTTCGACACTGGCAGGTGGACATACTGTGTTCCTGCAGCTCAGGCCCATAGGTGTAAGCTGGGCCCATATATACACTCAGGTCTCCCGTGGTTACTAACCCTCAGATTTAGTCACTTGGGGAAGTTGGTAACTACTGGACCTCTCCACTGAGAACACACATTTGTCCCTCTGTATTTAGTTAGTAATCTGTGGGGTGAGACATTGTACAGTGTTTTAGAATCCATTGATAACTTAATGTCAAATCGGTTATTAATTTGGGACTGGAAAAAGATGATTTTTCCAATTCTATTTTTGCTTCTCCGTTAGATGGAATTCTTCCGTAAGAAAGAGCTTTCCTTCCTTCCTTGATATCCTTTGCCTTTTTTCATTTTCTTTTAATTAAAAAAGTTTTTGAAACATACCATTGGGGCAACCACAAAAACGCACCTGGAGTATGACTGGCTGACAGCCCAGTTGCTGCCTTTTGGATTTTTTGTTTGTTTGGTTTGATTTGTTTTTAAGTAAACTCTATCTATACCCAGGAGGGGCTTGAACCTACGACTCTGAGATCATGAATTGACCCAGAGATCACAAATCACATGCTCTATCGAATTGGATGCTCTACTGCTCTACCCACCGAGTCAACCAGGCACCCCTTTTATTTCTATTAGCTTTATTAGTTTTTGTTTGTTTGTTTAACAGTCTCGAGGTCTTTCATTTTTTTTTTTTTACACTTATCATGCATTGAATTCATAGGGAACGGTTTCCAGCAGCTAAGGCTCCTTTCCATTGGTTCTCAGGGTGGAGCAGACTAGCGCTTCAGTTGACCCTTCCTCTTTGACTTCTTTCTTTTTCTGATCATGTTGCTTCACACCTTTCAGGAAGCTATCACGGCTCTTGGAGTGCTTAATATGCTCAATACTTAATTCTCTTGGCAAGAATCTTGCCTTTAGGTTATTTGTTTACAACAATGTCAACAGCATGCTGGGTGACACCGCAGACCTCCAGTTTTGCCACGGGAAATTTGTGGGACATTCTGTTTTGAACAGTGCCCATTCCCTTATGTCTACAATATCATCTTTCTTGTAGATTTGTATGTATGTTGCCAAAGGAACAACTCCAGGTTTTCTAAAAGGTATGGAGAATATAGCCGGTGCCTCTCCTCTTCCGGTTTGTGTTGGGCCTTTTGGCAAATTACTGGAAGATGGTGGTTGCAGCTGAAAGGAATTATTCTTATTAGTTTATTTTTATACTAGCTGTTGCTTTTTACATTTTTTTAATAATTGTTAAATGTTTTTTTTATTTTTGAGGAGAGAGACAGAGTGTGAGTGGGGGAGGGGCAGAGAGAGAGGGAGACCCAGAATCTGAAGCAGGCTCCAGGCTCTGAGCTGTCAGCACAGAGCTCCACGTGTGGCTGGAACCCACAGCCAGTGAGATCATGACCTGAGCCGAAGTCAGACGCTTAATCCACTGAGCCAGCCACCCCCTAGCTGTTGGCTTTTAAAAGCACCTACAAAGTTATGCCAAAGTCATGGTTCCCAGGTGACTGGCATGGCAAGGACACTGTTCCTGTAAGATGGTGACTCCTTGATGGGTGACCTTGACTCCTCACTGACCCGGCTGAAACTTTCTTAGAACTTAACTGCAGTCCAAGCCTGTTCCTACCCACCCCTGCTTCCTCCTCCTTCTTTATCCCCAAGTGCCAGACCTGCATCACGGTCCTTTCCAGGCATTTCCCTAATACATTTCTTGAATGTTTAACCCCATCTTGGCTTCTTAGAGCTAACACAATCATAAAAACAAGAGTTTATAAAACACACATATACACTTTATATAGTAATAAAAACATGTGAATCTGTCATCCAAGCTAAGGAATAGAAAATTACCTGTAACCCTCCATCCTTTCCTTCACTTCGAAGTGAACCACTGTCCTAAATTTTGTGTAATCATTCTCTCCCTTTCTTGTTTAATCTATGATATATGTAGTCCCAAGCAAGTCATTGTTAATTTCGTCTATTCTGGAATTTTATATAAATGGAATTCTGCTTAAGGTATTCTGTGACTATATAACTCAACAGTCCATCAACATAACACTCAGGTGTGTACAACCATAGTTAAAGTCAGGTGACTGGTTTTGTCTGGTTTTGACTGTATGTTTTATTCCTTTGGAGTAGTAAGTTATGTGTTCCGGACACTAATCTTCTGCTAATCATATGCGTTCCAATAACTTCTTATCATTTGGGGCTTGACTTTTCGCTCTCTTTGTGATATCTTTGATGAACAGAGCAATCACAGATATCTATCTTTTCCTATACTGTGTTTCATTTAAGAGATTCTTCCCTATTTTAAGACCTTAAAGATACTCCTCTATATTCGCTATGAAAAGTTTTATTTCGCCTTTTAAATTTTAATCTTTATGTACTGAAGTTGATTTTTAATATGCTGTGAAATAGAAATCCAATTTTTTTTCTTTGACAGAGAGAGAGCGTGAGTGGGGAAGGGGCAGAGAGTGTGAAAGAGAGAAAATCCCAAGCAGGCTCTGCACAGAGAGTGGGACTCGCAAACCCCTGAGATCCTGACCTGAGCTGAAACAAAGAATCTGAGGCTTAACCGACTGAGCCACCTTAGGTGCCCCCTAATTTCATTTTTTTAATTGAAATATAATTTTGATCCATAAAATTCATCTTTTACAGTTCTATGAGCTTTTGACAAATGCAACTGTGTAACCATCATGACTGTCAAGCTATAGACCTATTCCTTCAGCCCCAGAAAGTTCCTTTATGCTCCTTTGTAATCAACCTCTTCCTCTATCTCAATTCCTGGAAACCACTGATCTATTTTCTGTCCCTATAGTTTTACCTTTTTCTATTAGCTCTTATAAATGGAATCACACAGTAGGTAGCATTTTTAAAAAGCTACTGTATTTATTTTGAGAAGGAGACAGAGAGGGTGAGCAGCAGAGGGACAGAGAGAAAGGGAGAGAGAGAGAATCCCAAGCAGGCTCGGTGCTGTCAGCGCAGAGCCCAGCGTGGGCCTCAATGTCACTAACCGTGAGATCAGGACCCGAGCTGAAATCAAGAGTCAGAGGCTTAATCAACTGAGCCACCCAGGGGCTCCAATATGTAGCATTTTGAGTCTGGCTTCCTCTGCTCTGTAAAATGGATTTGAGATTCATCCGTGTTGTATGAATCAGTAGCTCCTTTTCTTTTTTATTGCCAAATAGTATTTCATTGAGTGGTTGTACCATCGTGTGTCTACTCTTCATCCATCGAAAGATATTTGGATGGATTTCCACGAGCACTATAGGAAGACTGTGTGTTCTGCCTCCTCACCAGCTTAACAGCTGATATTGTCTTTTCAAAAAGCCATTCTAATGTGTGTTTGGTGGTATCTCATTGTGGTTTTGATTTATGTTGCCCTTAGGGCTCAGGATGGTAAGCACCTTTTCATGTGTTCACGTCCCATTTGCGTCTCTTCTTTGAAGGAATGTTTGCGTTTTAACACTTGAGTTGCTTGTATCCTTATTGGATCCTAACAGTTCTTTACATATTCTTAATTAAAGTCCTCAATGAGAAGGTCATTTACAAATATTGTTTCCCAGTTTGTGCCTTGCATTTGCATTTTCTTAATCATGTTATTTGAAGAGTAGATGTTTCTAATTTCACGAAGTCTATCGGATTATGTTTTTTAAGGATCATGCTTTTTACATCCTAAGAATTCTTTGCCTAACCTAAAGTTACAAAATTTTCTTCTATAAGTTTTATAGTCTTAGTTTTTACTTTAGGTCTAAGATTCATTAAACACCTTAACTTTTTCATATGCTAAGAGGTCAAACAAATTATTATTTAAAAAAATTTTTTAATGTTTATTTTTGAGAGAGAGAGAGAGAGAGAGAGAGAGAGAGAGAGAGAGAATGAGCGGGGGAGGGGCAGAGAGAAAGGGAGACACAGAATCGAAGCAGCCTCTAGGCTCAGAGCTGTCAGCACAGAGCCTGCTGTGGGGCTCGAACTCCTAAACCTCAAGCTTATGACTTGAGCCGAAGTTCGACACTTAACTGACTGAGCCACCATGGCACCTCTACTTTTTAAATTTCAGTGAAAATATTATTTTATCTACTTCCTCTTCCTTAAAACTCCTGTTTACTCATTAAGCGTCTTAAAAAAAAAACCCTCAAGAGAGGTATTTCATGGTCAGATTCATTTTGATATAGGCTCAGAAAGAAACTTCCGTCTTCAGCAATGTCTGCCTGCTGTTTCCCCGAGGCAAGGCCAACAGACATGGCAGTGGACTGGACACAGGCCTTCTCTTTTCCTACCCAGCCTCATCTTTTGAAGACAATTCTGTTTGCGTGTCTACACATGTGCACACGCGTGTGTCTACACATGTGCGCCCGAAGAGACCTGATGGCAATGAGAAGTCTCTTCCTCTTTAGCCATGTGGGGAGCCAGCCCTTCGGTGAGTGACCGTGGTTGAAGAGGCTGCTATCTCAAAGAGCTCTTGCTGCTTAGGATACCGCCTCCTGGTCTCATGGTTGGCCTGGAGCCTTTATCTACAAGCAGCAGCTCCATGGAGCACTGCTAAAGCTGTACCTCTGGTCAGCCTTCCCTGGAAGTTTCTTCAAAGTATAGTGTGACTTACAGTTTGAAATGATAACCCTCGCAGGCGGCGAGCAGCACTCAACACGCTGTCTTCAGAATCCCACAAACAAGCATTCCCCTGGAAAAGTGATATTTTCTACCTTGACGTGTTGGCTTTAATAAGGGGTTAGCGTCAAAGTCCCACACAGAACAGAGAGAAGGATGTTATTGAATGCTCAGCATGGGATCTACAAAAGTTGTCTGCTGAATGCAGCACATTCCTCCTCAGGGTTGATAAAAGCCCAAATGAAGGGGAGACCAACATAATCACATTTTGGTTTGGGGCCTGACTCTCTTTAAACTAGGTCTTCTTTTTGAAGTCACGGGGGACAAGGATCATACGTAGGGTATCGTCAACATCTCTCACTTCCACCTGTGTGGGCCTGCCACAGCTGTCGGTGACCAGAAAGTCATGAAAAGAAAAGACTCACTTTGAAATTCTACAAATACTGTTACCAGTGAAAGAATGGCGCCTCATTTGTAGCAGAGTGAACTGGAGGCCATACCCCAGGTTTGTCCTGATAACTGACTGGCGTAAGTGAATGGGTGCCTTTAAAATAACAAGGATACAGGGGCACCTGGCTGGCTCAGGCAGTGGAACTTGCAACTCTTGATCTTGGGGTTGTAAATTCAAGCCCCATGTTGGGTGTAGAGATTACTTAAAAATAAAGTATTTTTAAAGATAAGACTAAAATAAAATAAAATAAAATAACAAGGTTACAGACAAGTTCCAGAAGGACCAATGGCTATCAGGGGAATGTATCTGTTGTTTTGTTTTGTTTTGTTTTAAGTAACCTCTACCTCCAACGTGGCGCTTGAACTCATGACCCTGAAACTGAGAGTCACATACTCCACCCACTGAGCCAGCCAGGCATCCTGTTCCTGTCTGTTTGAGTGCTTAAAATTTCAGACATTAATGACCAATGTTTACTAGAAATTGTTGTAATACATAATTTTGTTAGTTACTACATCAACTGAATTGGAGAAATATATATACACTCAAGATACAAAATCCAATATTTTGCACAAGTTCATTTATGGATGCCAACTCTTTTTAGAACTGAGGATTCTAAAGAAAAAAAGTTTAACAGATACCCGTTGTCTTGCAGTGCATTAGAAAGCCCTGTAGGTAAATTTTTAAGTTACTAAATATATATATTGCAATAAGGTAATATATAGCAAATGTGGATTCTTTTAACCCACCTTTTAAAATAATCTTTAATTTAATAATTACACTCTTACAATTTTAGGGATTTTTAAAGGACATAACTCAAAAGAAGGAAAAGCAATATGCACTTAGATTTTCACAGTTGGGTTATTTACAATAGGAAAAAAAAGAGAGAGAGAAACTAAATGTCTTATGAAAGGTAAATACTTGAGTCAATTATTAAAAACCCAATGGATTCATATACACCAATAATGAAACAACATAAAGAGAAATCAAGGAATCGATCCCATTTACAATTACACCTAAAACCATAAAATACCTAAATATACTAAAGGGGTGAAAAATCTACACGCTTAAAACTATAGAAAGCTTACGAAAGAAATTGAAGAAGACACACAAAAAATGGAAAAATATTCCATGCTCCTGGATAGGAAGAACAAATTTTGTTAAAATGTCAATACTACCCAAAGTAATCCATATATTCAATGCAGTACCTATCAAAATAACACCAGCATTCTTCACAGAGCTAGAACAAACAGTCCTAAAGTTTGTATGGAATCAGAAAAGACCCTGAATAGCCAAAGCAATCCTGAAAAAGAAAACCAAAGCAGGAGGCACCACAATCCCAGACTTCAAGCTGTATTACAAAGCTGTAATCATCAAGACAGTACGGTACTGGCACAAGAACAGACACTCAGATCAATGGAACAGAATAGAGAACCCAGAAATGCACCCACAAATGTATGGCCAACTCATCTTTGACAAAGGAAAGAATATTCAATGGAATAAACATAGTCTCTTCAGCAAGTGGTGTTGGGAAAACTGGACAGCGACATGCAGAAAAATGAACCTGGACTACTTTCTTACACCATACACAAAAATAAATTTAAAATGGTTGAAAGACTTAAATGTAAGACAGGAAGCCATCAAAATCCTCAAGGAGAAAGAAGGCAAGAACCTCTTTGACCTTGGCCGCAGCAAATTCTTACTCAACACGTCTCCAGAGGCAAGGGATACACAAAAGCAAAAATGAACTATTGAAACCTCATCAAAATAAAAAGCTTCTGCACAGCAAAGGAAACAATCAGCAAAACTAAAAGGCAACCGACGGAATGGGAGAAGATATTTGCAAATGACATATCAGATAAAAGGTTAGAATCTAAACTCTATAAAGAACTTATCAAACTCAACACCCAAAAAATAAATAATCCAGTGAAGAAATGGGTCAAAGACATGAACAGACACTTCTCCAAAGAAGACATCCAGATGGCCAACCGACACATGAAATGGTGCTCATCTTTACTCATCATCAGGGAAATACAAATCAAAACCACAATGAGATACCACCTAACACCCGTCAGAATGGCTAACATTAACAACTCAGGCAACAACAGATGCTGGCGAGGATGTGGAGAAAGAGGATCTCTTTTGCGCTGCTGGTGGGAATGCAAACTGGTGCAGCCACTCTGGAAAACAGTATGGAGATTCCTCAAAAAATTAAAAATAGAACTACCCTACGACACAGCAATTGCACTATTAGGTATTTATCCAAGGGATACAGGTATGCTGTTTTGAAGGGACTCATGCACCCCAATGTGTAAAGCAGTACTATGAACAATAGCCAAAGTATAGAAAGAGCCCAAATGTCCACCGATGGCTGAATGGATAAAGAAGATGTGGTATATATAAGTATACAATGGAGTATTACTAGGCAATCAAAAAGAACAAAATCTTGCCATTTGCAACTACGTGGATGGAACTAGAGGGTATCATGCTAAGCAAAATTAGAGAAAGACAAATATCATAGGATTTCACTCATATGAGGTCTTTAAGATACAAAGCGGATGAACATAAGGGAAGGGAAGCAAAAAGCAATATAAAAACAGAGAGGGGGACAAAATCATAAGAGACTTTTAAATACAGAGAACAAACGGAGGGTTACAGGAGGGTTTGTAGGAGGGGGGATGGGTTAAATAGGTGAGAGGCATTAAGGAATCTATTCTTGAAATTATTGTTGCACTGTATGCTAACTTGGATGTAAATTTTTAAAAAAATTAATAAAAAAATTAAAATTGAAATATAAATAAAAAACAACCAAAAAACCCCTGATGGATTATGTAGTTGTTAAAATGCCATTTATTATTTCTATTTATAGGGTATATAAAATACATGTGATTCAATATTAACTGAAAAAGCAAAAATATGTGTATCATATGACTGAAATGGATGGAGATATGTATACACAGGAAAAAAGAATGGAATGTTTTTAAAAATTGTAGGAGACTTGTGGGGCACCTGGGTGACTCAGATAGTTAAGCATCTGACTTCGGCTCAGGTCATGATCTCACGGTTTGTGGGTTTGAGCCCTGCTTCTGGCTCTGTGCTGAGAGCCGGATCTGCTTCGGATTCTGTATCTCCCTCTCTCTCTCTGCTCCTCCCCGACTCATGCTCTATCTCTCTCTCTCAGAAATAAGTAAACGTTAAGAAAAATTGTAGAAGATTTGTAAAATATTGAATTACTTATCAACATTTTAGCAATGAGCATTTTTAAATTACTAAGCCACAAAAACTATATCAAATTTATATAATCTTAAACTCTTTTTCTTCAATATTCTTCATATATTTCGGCAAAATCAAAAAGAGAATATATTCCATAAGGAATATGGGAATCAATTATATCACCAAGTATACTGTTTCGTTCAACTTTTTCTTCTTTTGTGGGGGGAGGGAGATCTCAAGTCTTTCTCGATGAAGTAGTACTTTGATTTACATCCCGGCACAAATTGCTAACCTTGCCTCAGATAACACCCTGAGTAGCTCCGTTTTAACCACGCCTACCTTCTATTTCTTAAGTATGACAACCTTCTTTCTGTCTCACACTAACTATTTCTTCTGCCTGGAATGTTCTTACCATTCCCAAGTCCATTGCTACACTTAGGTCTCAGTTCAAACGTTATCCTTCGAGAAAGGCCTTCGTTAACATACCCTAACTAAGGTTGTACCATGACATCCCCTTTTCCTCTCTCTGGATTCCTTCAGCAGGCTCACCAACATTTGTTTGTGATTTTGGAGGTGGAATCGTGGCTGACTTTTTGGCTAGGACAGTGATATGCTCAGACTGTACTCTAGGTGGGACCAGGGGAGGAGCAGGAATGGTTCTAGAAAGTCAAGTCACTTGATGGTAACCAATGTGTGGGAAGAAAGCTGTGCCTTTCATTTGCAATAGGAAGATGCCAAAGATCTCAGAATGGATCCGGGAAAGGACACAGGATAGAGCATCTGCCAAAGGAAATGAGCGAGACAAGTAACTCCAAAGTCTCTTTCCTTTCTAATCCCAATGAATGACCTGCATTATTATCATCCTCCCTCCAAAATGACTGATCACCTTTGTGATGTATGTGTCGCGAAGTCCTAGATGGAAGGGTGGTGGTTGCGATTTTGCGAAAAAACAAAACAAAAACAGCACCGAAAAAAACCAAAAAGCCAAAACACCCCCCTCCCTCCAGTCATGTCAAAAAGAGCCATAAATTTACGTAGGTTTATTCTCGGTTCATCTTTCTTGTCTACACTGAACAAAATCCTAACACATTCTCTTGGTTGCAGAGAGACTGTTATTCTGGGTTTGCCTGGGCACGCACCTGTTATCCCAGCCTTTCCTCTCCTTTTTGGTCACCCAAAACCTGACCTCTTTTACAGAGCAGCAGTGACAAACCTTTCCTAGGTTTCCTCAGGGCTGTAGGATACCCAGCTTTGACCCTAGAATGAGGCAAAGACTCAGAAATTCCATGGAGTAGGGAGCATCTGTGACAGAGCTTTTCAAACTTTCTGAATTCAGAACCCTCTCCCTCTGTTTCTGGTTAATTACATAATGCTAATAAAAAAATTAATATTTGTAAGAGCTAGTAAACCAGCTAGCTAGAAAGGGTCTTAAAAAAAACAGCATAATTAAACATTGAGAACAGAAGTTGTGGGGTTTGTAGTAAAATCTGTCTACTTATTATGTTCCTAATCTAGGCCAAAATATGACAAGGAGTGGGCATTCGATCTACGGCTACAATATGCTTGCTGGTGTAGTTCTTTGTTATACTTGGGCACAAATGCACAGCTATGGGATAAAGATGATAGTATCATCTGGAGATAGAAGAAAGAAAGTGCTTCAGAAATAGACTCCTTGAATCTTAAAATCAGTAGATCCAAAAAATCAAGTAACGGCTCTTCCAAACGTCCCAAGGAATTGATGTAAGTTTCAGAAGACTCTGAGGGTCATGGTAATATATTTGATAGGATTCTGATATTTGCCTGTTATAGATTCACTGATTTGACAGAGAGAATTGAAATTCTTCAATATTCAGGGGCATCTGGCTTGCTCTGTTGGTAAAGCACAACTTTTGATCTTGGGGTTGTGTGTTCAAGCCCCATGTTGGGGCTCGATAAATTGGACGCACTCTTTAAAAAAAAATCTTCAATATTCAAATGTTGGGGGTTAAAAAATTGGGTGTTTTTTTTTTGCAGGGAATTCTTCCTTTTTTAACATTTTAATTAATTAATTAATTAATTAATTTTGAGAGAGAGAGAGAGAACATGAGCAGGCAAGGGGCACAGAGAGAGAGAGGGAGGAGAAAGAGAATTCCAAGCAAGCACGCCCTGTGCTCTCAGAATGGAGCTGGGAGCTTGATCTCAGGGACCATGAGATCATAACCTGAGTGGAAATCAAAAGTCAGAAGCTTAACCGACTGAGCCGCTCAGGGGCCCCGCCTAAAAATCTCCCTTAATTAGATTTTTTTTTTTTTTTTTTTGAGTTTTTGGCCCCAAGAGAGTCTAGCAGCTAGGAACAGGAACTCTGGGCACCTGGGGTCAAATGCCAACTGTCACATATTCAGTTTATTTTACCCTCTCAGCCTAAATGAGCTCATCAATGTAAAACACTAAGAACAACACCTGGTTCATAGTCAAGTCCTTAAACCAGGTCTACTATTGTTACTTTAAACCTAGTAGATCAAAGCATTAGGTTAGGTAAGCTGGTAAAACACCTTGCTGAATTGGATGAATGTTCTTTAATTTCTTAATATTAATGCATCAGGGGCGCCTGGGTGGCTCAGTCGGTTGGGCGGCCGACCAGCTCAGGTCGTGATCTCGCGGTCTGTGAGTTCGAGCCCCACGTCGGGCTCTGTGCTGACAGCTCGGAGCCTGGAGCCTGCTTTGGATTCTGTGTCTCCCTCTCTCTCTGCCCCTTCTCCTGTTCACGCTGTGCCTTTATGTCTCTCAAAAATAAATAAACGTTAAAAAAAAATTAAAAAAAATATTAATGCATCATGTAGGTAGGTCCAAAATGTGAATATGCAACTCTTATTTGTAATAAGTTGTGTTGATCAGTGTTCCTAGTGGTTCACAAAATAAACTCTATAGCAGTGGTGCTCTTTTCTGTTTTCGTAGAAATGCTTATTTCTGAGAGAGAGAGAGAGAGAGAGCACGCACAAGTGAGGGAGGGGCAGAGGGAGAGACACATGAATCTGAACCAGGCTCCAGGCTCTGAGCTGTCAGCACAGAGCCTGACTTGGCGCCCAAACCCATGACAGGTGAGATCATGATCTGAATCGAAGTCCAGCGCTTAACCAACTGAGCCCCCCCCCCCCCCCCCCCCCGCACCCCTATAGCAGTGATTCTCAAACTGAAGCTTGCATGAATCATCTGGAGGGCTTGTTAAAACACTGGTTGCAGGGGCCCCTCTGCAGTTTGTAACTCACCAGCTCCAGAGTGCAGCCTTAGCGTTCTCCCTCTAGCAAGCTCTCAGAGGGTGCTGGTGCTGCTCGCCCCTGGACTGCACTTTGAAAACCACTTCTCCCATGGCTGGTGCAGCTCATGGTAATTATATGGAGGGAAAATCCTCCCCTCCTCCTTCCTTTTCTGCAAGAAACACTGCCTTCCTGTGGTTTCCTGGGAACTCCAGTGCTCTTTACAAACAACTTGATCTCTTTAATTGAATTAAAATCTCCATTTACTCCTTTTCTTCATCTCTGCAAATACTTCCCAGACAGTTCTCTAGTCAAAGGCATCTGTGTCTTGCTTTTGTTTTTGTTTTTTTTTTTTTTTTTTAATTTGGTTAGGAACATTAACTTTGCATAAGAACATTCACTTAAAATTTGGTGAGCAACATGAACATTTAACTTTCTGCTTCCACATAGTGGTTACACCAGTTACCAGTATGGTCTTGGGCAGGGTTCCTAATCTATCTTGGGGTCCCTCCTCTGCAAGGAGGGCAGCACCTTTCCCTGCACGAGGCGGGTGGGAGAGTTTCATGATATCCTAAAAGCAAGTCCTCGGTGTAGTGAGTGGCCCAGAGCAATGGCCCAGTAAACGTGAGCTATTAGCGATCAATAAACAAAACAGGAAGCCGAGACCTTGTGCTGAAGAGCAAAGAGTAATTGACAAGTAATAGACAAGAAAATAATGTCATTTTTAAAGAACAGGGATGGGAGTGAGAAGGATTTGAATTTTGATCAGATTAGGGACGCTCGTTACTTCACTTGAGCACCTAATAATATCACGCATGAGTTGAGGCCAATTTGCTGGAGCATTTTGACTTGTTTCAACTTGAGAGACTCGAAAAATCTCGCGGGGATTTACCCTCATGTTGCTGCAGGAGTTTTACAGTCTTTCTCTTCTAGATCAGTGCTCTTTACATATAATCTCTGGGTAGAGGAGCCACTAATTGTCCTACAGCTTTTCATATTGTGAATGCAAGGCTTTCCCTTTAAATTATTTAAATTAGCTCATTCCCTTGGAGCACGCATTTTCCAAACATTTCAGAAAATCAGAACTTCGCATAATTTGGCAGCAGTTACAGCAGGATAACTCGCTTTTGCAAATGTTTAGGATTCTTTGCAAGACATTTCTAGACTCATTCGTGCCTGATTTTATTAAGTTTATTCTTTTCATACATTCATATTTATCTTCCTGGCAGCACCAGACCTCGTCAGGTTACGTCCACAGAAGTGGATCTTTGCGGTGGATAGGTTACAATTCTAAACAAGTCTCTGAAAACTTGCTCTTGGTATAAAACAAAAGAGGCCATTATTGGGGATATTCGTAATTTTGCAAAACAATTTCTAAATTTATTTTGTATAGGAGGCACCATAGAAAGAAAGGAATTTTGAGGAGAATCTTTTGTGGAGAGAATTTTGTTTTTTTAGAAGAACCTCTCTTTGAGAGGGAGGCCATCCAAAGCATGCATCTTCAATAAAAAAAATAAAATAACTTTTGGCTCCGCTGTAAAATAGGGTTTCTTTCTCCTTTTTAGCTTACACATTTTAAATGTGCATATAGTTCCCGATTTCTAAACATCTACAAATGACTCACCAAACAGATAACTTTGTTCTGGCTCCTCATAGGTTCATCACCAGAGCCCCACCTGTGGGAAGTTTTCGGGGGAAACATCTAAAAAAGAAAAAAGCCAAAAACATGCAGTTGGAACATTTAAAACAATGGTCTCCTCTGAGGCTAGCCTGCATCAGAAGCAACTGCAGAGCTTGTCAAAACACAAATGTCCATCATGGGTGAATGGATAAACAAATTTGGTACACACACACACACACACACACACACGAATATTATTCAGACTTAAAAAGGAAAGGAAATCATGTTATATGCTATGAAATGGATGAACCTTGGGCCGTTACGCGAAGTGAAATGAACCGGTTACAAAAGGACAAACATTGCATGATCCCACTTATGTGAAGTATGGAGAGCAGCCAGAGTCACAGAGACAGAGAGAATGGTGGTTGCCAAGGGCTGGGGCAGAGAAGGAATGGGGGCTTGTTTCGTGAGTGCTGTGTAGGAGTTGCAGTTTGGGTGACGAAAAAGTTCTGCAGATTGGCCACATGATATACTGTGGAGGTACGTCGCATTGCTAGACTGTATACTTAAGATGGTTGGGATGGTAACTACCGTGTGTACTGATCACATTTAAAAATTAAAAAAGATAAAAACGAGAACGGGGTGGGAGAAATTGGAGACAGCAAGTATAGAAAAGTGTCAAGGAGTTTTTCTGCGATGGAAAGGTGAAAAAGGGGCACAGCTGGAGGAAGAAGTGAGGTCAAGTGTTTTGCTCACACAATGGGATCCTGGTCGTCTGTTCCTATTTATGAAGAAGAATTATGTTCATTGACCTAAGAAAACTTATACAGACTTCCTCTTTTTCAGTGGGAAGCTTGAAAGGGAGTAGGGTGTGTAGGACGGCAGAACGGAGTTGAGGAATGTCCAGGTGAGAAATAATTAGGCAGATGACATTTTGCCTTTATTTAAAAGGGACTGGGGCGCCTGGGTGGCTCAGTCGGTTCAGTTCCGACTCTTAATTTTGTCTAAGGTCATGATCTCGGGGTTTGGGGGTTCGAGCCCTGCATCGGGCTCTGCACTGACAGGGTGGAGCCTACTTGGGATTCTCTCTCTCCCCCTCTCTCTCTGCTCCTTCCCTACTCTCATGCACGCACACACTCTCTTTCAAAATAAATAAACTTTAAAAAAGAAAAGAAAGAAGTGAAACACAGTTCAGTCTGAGCCCAATATGGATGCTCTTAAAAAAAAAAAAAGGTAGTAACAGTATTATCTACACCCAGGTTTAATTATAGTGAGTATTAAAAACCGTGTGAAAAGTCCTTGGCATAATATGTGACATCTGGTACTGAACGAGTGTTAGATGCAGTTACCATTACCTGTGGTTTATTAGATGTTCTTTCAAACAGGCAAAACTTAAATTTTCAGATCTGTTACGTTTGTGAATTACTTAGTATTTTAGAAAAACTCAAGTTTTCTCCCTGTGGTTTCCTTGACTGCTTACACAGAACCCTTCACTTCTGGTCACCAAATGTGTGGGGAGGTCCCTCCCCCCAACCCTGGCAGGGAATTCTCCACGACCGACACCACCCGGGATCCTAGAATTCAACTTAGATCCTACACTATCTGGGGAGACTGTTAGGTCCCGCAGGTTACGGGCTCAACCCTACAAGACTGTCCTGCACCCTTCAGACGCCAATCACAAGCCTGCTGTGTTAACCACCTGTGTTTCTGACTGGCTGTGGATTAAAGGTCCCCAGGACCCTTGGATTCCATTAATTTTCTAGGGCAGCTCACAGAACTCAGAGAGACAGTTTACTTACTAGATCACCGGTTTACTGTAAATGGCTATAACTCGGGAACAGCCAGATGTAACCGTGGCGTAAGGCAAGGTGAGTTTCCGTGCCCTCTCCAGGTCCACCACTCTCCGAAATCCCTAAACGGTCACCAACCAGGAAGCTCTCCAAACCCATGCCTTGTGCGTTTTTATGGAGGCGTCATTACACAGGCACGCTTGATTGAATCATTGGCAGCTGGTGATTGATTCAACCTCGAGCCTCTTTCCCCCTTGCCAGAGGTCTGTGGGTAGGATGGCAATTTCTACACCTGTGGTTGGTTCGGCTGGTCAGCGGCCCCCACCTTCTGGTGAGATCCAAAAGTCACCTAATTAACAAACAACACCTTTATTGCTCTCATCTCTCTCTCTTTTTTTAATCGTTTATTTTATTTTTGAGAAACATAGAGACAGAGTGTGAGCAGGGGAAGGGCAGAGAGAGAGGGAGATACAGAATCTGAAGCAGGCTTCAGGCTCTGATGAGCCGTCAGCACAGAGCCCGACGCGGGGCTCGAACTCACAGAGGTGAGATCATGACCTGAGCTGAAGTCGGCTGCTTAACTGACTGAGCCACCCAGGCGCCCCTGCTCTCCTCTCTTAGGAAACTCCTGGGGTTTCAGGAGCTCTGTGCCAGCGATGGGGATGAAGACCAAATACATATATCGTATTATAAATCACAGTATCACATTTAGGATATTTTTTAGAATAACTTATATGGTTCAACATATGCAGTTGTGGTTCTTTTGTCTATATCCCTTGTACTTTTCCATTTGGTTCCTCAATTTTTTTTTTTTTTAACAGAGGGAGTCGGAAGAAATGGAAATCTCTCCCCTTAAATTTGACCTGGTTGTTTTTGCTACATATGAAAGAATGAAAAAGCCTTTTTTTTTTTTTTTCCGGTAAAGCAATGTTCGCTTGTGAGCTAGAACGAATCCCACCGTTTGGGAAGGAAACTGTAAAATTTCCAGAACCTTTACCTTGGACCATCAGAAAAAAAGCAATTTGCCTTGGCCTTTTTGAAAGATCCCAGTTATCGAGGTTCCAAGAAAAAGGCACAATTAATTTTGTGAATTACCATTTCATGTGAACAAAACCAAGTCTTTATGGTATTCTTAATGTGGTTTCTGAAAGGGATTTAGATAATTGGGGCAATTTACAAAAGAGTATGTTCTCCCTGGGGCCAACCCTGCTTTTTCTGCGGATTGCAAGTTCTCTGCCCCCTTGTGGCCTTTTGCAGGGTTTTTTTTTGTTTTCTTTTTCTTTCTTTTTTTTTTTCTTCTTCTTCTTTTTTTTTTTTACTAGTGTGTCACATTTCCGGGCTTCGAGAGTAGCGACTGCCTGGTTCCCTGAACACCAGATGCAATTGCTAATCACATTTGCTCAGATGGGGGAGGAGGCCCTTCATTTCAGCCTACAAGGTCTTAATTTCAGAAATTTGCTTTTGGAGTGAAGAGAGAGGGAGAGGATTGCTTTCCAAATTGAAGGGAATTATGTTACAGGCATTTGATTGCATGAGGAGGCAGAATCCCAGAACAGGAAGGAAATCTTCAAGTTTTTTAATTCGATGTAGACTTTAGAAGACGTTGAGGACAGATGGGCAGGAGCCTAATCTCCGTGTTATATCTTTCTGTCTCCTCGAGACAGTGAAATCATTGTTTTAAAAGCATTCTTCATTAGAATATAATGTTTATTGTTAAGAATTTGGAAAATGCTGAAGAATAAAATGAAGAAAATAAAAAGCACCTACAACCCACTCACCCAGACCTGGTCATTATTCACGGTTTGATTTAACCTCTCCTAGTATTTTTTGATAGAAGTTATGCTTATACTTTTGCATTGTTTATATAAGAAAATAAGGGTTTCAGATAGGACAGAGGAGGAGTTGCCAAAATATGGCTTGGGGGCCGAATCCAGTCCACAGTCTATTTCTATACGGCCTGATTAGTGGTTTTATATTTTTTTTTTGAGGCGTTTGGGTGCCTCAATCCGTTAAGCGACCTGACTTTGGCTCAGGTCATGATCTCACTGATTGTGAGTTTGAGCCCCATGTCGGGCTCTGTGCTGACGGCTCAGAGCCCGGAGCCTGCTTTGGATTCTGTGTCTCCCTCTCTCTCTGCCCTTCCCCTGCTGCACAATCTTTCTCTCTCTCTCAAAGGTAAATAAACATTACAAAAAAAAGAAAAAAGAATGGTTTCACATTTTTAAATGGTTGAAATAAATCAAAAGAATAACATTTTGTGACATGTGAAAATTATATGCAATTCCAATTTCCGTGTCCATAATAAAGTTTCAATGGAACACAGTTGCATATCTTCATTTCCGTATTGTCGATGGCTGTTTTTGCACCACAGTGGTCGAATTGAGTAGTTATAGTAGGGACTGTAGCTCTGTAAATTCTAAAATATTTACTGTCCAGTCCTTTACAGAAACACTTTGCCAATCTCTGTTACAGAGTAAGCATTCCAACACCTTTAAAGAGTTTTCAAAAATCAGACAACAAAATCATTGTTCATATAGCTTGTGGGATGGGTGCTACTTTGTTTTCCCTCATTCTCCTGCTCTTAAAAATACTTTTTTAGGTTGCTTGACTGGTTCAGTTGATGGGGCACGCAACTCTTGACCTTGGGGTTGTGACTTCGAGCCCACACTGGGTGTAGAGATTGCTTACATAAATAACTAAACCAAAAAGGATACATATATAGTTTTTCATGGTGATCTTTTAAAAACTATTTATTATAAAAAATTTAAATATACACAAAAGTAGAGTACAATGCTGTCATAGACCCATCACCTAGATGCAGTAATTATCAAGGTTTTGCCATAGAGCCTTATTTTTTCCAGTTATTCTTTACTGGAATATCTTATTTTGTGTTTGAGAGATCATACGCGAGTGTGGGCAAGTGCGAGGAAGGGCAGAGAGAGGAGAGAGAATCTTAAGCAGGCTCCATGCCCAGCGCAAAGTCCGATGTGGGCTTGATCTCACGACCATGAGATCATGACCTGTGCCAAAATCAAGAGTTAGACGCTTAACCAACTGAGCCACCCAGGCGCCCCTGAAATATTTTAGAGAAAATTATTGAGATTACGTAATTTCATCCCCCAAACTTGGGCAGTGGTTTTTAACTATAAGAATAGTACCTGCTCATGAGGAAAGCTAAAGTCAATTAAAACCATATAGACTTATGTAAATACATGAATTAAAAAGTGGACACTTCTTTTTTACCTCTCTGCACTCCTTCCCCTGCCAGTTTAGTGGGCATCCTTTCATCCGTTTATTTACTTAAGCAATGTTTTTATTTATTTAAGCAATGTATTTATCCAATGTTGGGCTTGAATTCACGACCTCGAGATCAAGAGTCGGATGCTCTTCCCAATGAGCCAGTCAGGCGCCCCCTCATCCATTCTTTTATGTAGACAGAAATGAAACTTTTTATCATATAGATTATCCACAAAAATAATTTTGGAATAAAGAAGTGAGAGAAGAGGGGCGCCTGGGTGACTTAGTTAAGCCTTCAACTTCAGCTCAGGTCATGATCTCTCACGGTTTGTGAGTTCGAGCCTGCTTCAGATTCTGTGTCTCCCTCTCTCTGCCCCTCCCCCACTTACACTCTGTCTGCCCGTCTCTCAAAAATCAATAAACATTAAAAAGAATTTAAAATAAAAAAAAAGAAACGAGAGAAGAAACCCAAAGGAAAACATACGGCAGCACTCCAAACTGGCATCTTGACCAGCCAAGAGGGAGGAGCGGGACCCTTTTAAGTTATTGGTTGGGGTGGGATAAGTTTTCTTCTTCGCCTGTCATCCATCACCAAGAAGCCCACATCAAAAACCAAGAGTGTGGAGGAGGTGTGATGGGGCTCCTCTACCGTCCTTTGCCACCACCCCATCTGATTTTTCAGAGAACAGGTAAACGCACATAGTAAATTTTAGGGACCTTCTGTGAGGCTCCCAAAATGGAAGTTCCTCAATTTAACCTATCTTATTCACTAACTTTTCACTTTGAAAACAAAACTGAAATTTAGAGAAAACGTTTGTCCATGAACTGTGTAACCGCATACCCTTAGCCCAGACTCGCCAATTACTGCCATGGTTGTTTCCTCTCTGTCTATACTTATACTTATTATTAGTGCTGAACAATTTGAGAAAACATTGTAGATATCATGACTCTTTATTCCTAAATCTTTCAGTGTGTATGTGTGCTTTTTGGGAAACTTCATTTTAGAGTGTGCAATGAAGCCTCATGCAAGAGTCTTTAGAGTCTGCTAAACACAATGTCTTCCCATTGAAAATTCACTTGAATAAGTTGTTTATGGAGTTATCTGATCACTATCGACCTATAAACTGGTAAATTATACATCCTCTTCAGTTTTTTCGTTTTTTTTTAAAAAACCAAAAACATTTACAGCGAGATTTTTGAGTGTTAGGATTTGGAGTGAATTTTTCCATTCTGTTCTTTCCTTTCTGAAATGGACATAGAGTTTTTTATTTTTTTTAATGTTTATTTTTGAGACGGAAAGAACACGAGTGGGGGAAGGGCAGAGAGAGGGGGCACAGAGGATCCAAAGCAGGCTCTGCCCCAGCAGCAGCAAGCCCGATGCAGGGCTCGAACTCATGTACCACGAGATCATGACCTGAGCCAAAGTTGGATGCTCAACCGACTGAGCCATCCAGGTGTCCCAAAATGGACACACAGTTTAAAAAAAAAATAACTGAGATATTCACATAACATAAAATTCATCGCTATAAAGTCTACAGTTCAGTGGTTTTTAGTTGATTCACAGAGTTATGCAATTATCACCACTATCTGATTAAATACATTTTGTCGTCCCAAAAAGAGCTTGTACCCGTTAGTACTTTCCCACAATGCCCCTCTCTAGCCTCTGGCAACCACTAAATCTATTTTCTGTTTCTAATGATTTGTCAGTTCTGGACATTTCGTAGAAATGTAATCATACAATATGTGGCTTTTTTTTTTTTTTTTAAGTAGGCTCTACACCCAATGTGGGGCTTGAAACTCACCACCCTGATATCAAGAGTCACATGCTCTACTGACTAAGCCAGCCAGACGCCCCTGATATGTGGCTTTTTGTGTCTAGATTCTTGCACTTAGGGTGTTTACAAAGTTCATCCACGGCAACGTGTGACTATGGATCAATTCTTCATTCATTTCTATGGTTACAGTTTGTGTATCAACTTGTCAGTTGATGGATATGTGAGTTTCCATTTCTCAGATATCATGAACAATGCTGCTATGAACATTTATGTACAAGTTTTTTTTTTTAATGTTTATTTATTTTTGAGACAGAGAGAGACAGAGCATGAGTGAGGGAGGGCCAGAGAGAGAGGGAGACACAGAATCGGAAGCAGGCTCCAGGCTCTGAGCTATCAGCACAGAGCCCCATGCAGGCTCAAACTCACGGACCACGAGATCATGACCTGAGCCGAAGTCGGACGCTCACCCAACTGAGCCACCCAGGTGCCCCTGTGTACAAGTTTTGTGTGGAAATATACTTCAATTCTCTTGGGTGTATACCTAGGAGTGGGAGGGAGAGAGAGAGGCAGAGAGTGGGTAGAGAGAGCGGGAGAGGGAATTCCAAGCAAGCTCTGTGCTGACACGGTGCAGAACCAACTTGGGGCTTGAAGCCACGAACAGTGAGATCATGACCTGAGTTCAAATCAAGAGTTAGACGCTTAACCAACTGAGCCACCCAGGCGCCCCTTTTAAAAATTATATTAAAAATAAGCTTGTACTCACAATGAACAAACAGCTTTCGAACTCCTAAAATTTGTTGCTTCAAAATCTGTAGCACATAGCTAGACATTTAAATTGATCTTTATTAGACTGAATTAGAAAAAGAAATATGAAAACAAAGTGAGCCTTTCCATGTGTGTATGTATTTTAGAGGGGGAGAGAGAGCATGCAAGTGGGGAGAGGGGCAGAGGGAGAGAATCTTACGCAGGCTCTATGCTCAGCTCAGAGCCCAATGTGGGGCTTGACCTCACGACCATGAGATTATGACCGGAGCTAAAATCAAGAATCGGATACTTATCCCACTGAGCCACCCGGTATCCTGGGCTTTTAAAGATCTGTGACGAGGCTGTCAGACGGGTACTGCCGATGACATTCTGCCTGGCAAAGCATTCCAGATCCTCATTGCTCCATTAACTCTGTTTTGTTTTGTTTTGTTTTGTTTTGCCTCACATAGAAATCTCATTTAATTATAAGAAAGCCAAAAATAGCCATAAAGTTCTAGGTTATACATTTTAAACAAGGCGGCAACTAAAAAATAACAGAAGTTTGAAATATCCAACTAAAAGCACTTTCAAAATGGCCCATCAACCCCGAAAAGAATGTTTATTCCCATTAGATGAAGATGAATGGATTTGAAAGTTTCTAGTTCCCATTTTCAGAGGTCACAAAATATTTAAGGGTTTCTCCTAGATATATTTTCCCAGCTACTTATTTATATGTTACATTTTAAGTGCTTGAATACAGGCAACTTTGACTTCACCACTGTTATCTCCCCCAGGCTCCCGGGCAGTTGTGTATGCCAGCACGGATTGTGTAGACTCTCAAGACTGCCGACAAGTGAGCAGTGCCCAGTCTGCCCAACTGTACTGGAGGTCCTGACCCACGCAACAAACTGCAGGCAGAAAATGTTAACATTTATTGGTTGAATCGAAATGAAATGCCCTAAGTTCTCTCTAAAGTCAGCGGCCTTTCTTGGTCAGCAGGATGCCCATGAGGCAGGGCGGTAAAAAGGAGCCCAGATGACTGTTTGCATCGAGCGCCTCTGTTACATCTTTCAGGGTTTATTAAGATGGACTCTGGTCTTTGTTCTACTAAAACCCATGACCGAGCGAAGCGAGGAAGAGGCTGCGTGGGCAGCAGTGCGCTCCCTGCAGAATGCCAGGCGGCTGACTTCATACACACCGCGTGCTTCCTAAGGAACACTTTCTATCCGGGCGCTGTGATATCTGACACTTGTGTCCTGGTCATCCACCTTGTGTTCCTTCCTTTTCATCACAGACTTGAACGTGACTTCCAAGTAAACAATGCTGGGTTTTGAGTGACCCAGCAGCTGCTCACCAAAGCTGGTGAGAGAGTCCTCCTTCTCTCCCGCCCCACCTTCTCGTTTCCTTTTTCTCTGCCATCCCTTTCTCCTCTACCCCCACCTCCTCCTGCGTACGCTACCCAATTACCACACCAGAAACTTCTTCCGTCTCTCTCCTCTCCCAAAGAGACACTTCCTTTATTCAACTGCTTAAACAAATAAAACAAAATTTCCCTTTTCCCTGAACCACCTGCTCAAAATACAAGCGGGAGACCAATTATAACCAGGGAGACAAATCCCCTTTGAACAGCTGATCCTGGGCATGGATTTGGAGGCTTATCTTCGGTCTGAATCACAGGGTCATGCCAGGGTCACCCCTAGAGCAAATCGTCCCCTTGGCTTCCACCGAGCTTACCCTGAAATGTGCAAACTGGGTCTCTTTTCCCATGGATTATGGAGCTATTTGGTGAAGGCTGCTCATTTGATGCACTAATCACCATCTTGACATGACACAGGGGAAGAGTTTAAAAGTTTGCCTTTGTATGGCAGGGCTCCCAGGGTAGTTTCTAATTATGTCCTTACAATTGCAGATAGAGGCCTGTGACTGCAAACCGGAAAAAGAACTTCCAAAGAGTAGGGCGGTGAGTCTCGAACTTTCACATATGCGAAATCTTCCAGGAATGTCATTTAAATGCAGATTTTGATTCAGTAAGACTGGGGTGGTACCGGGGATTCTGCATTTATTTATTAAAATGTATTTTAATGTTTATTTATTTCGAGAGAGAGCCAGCGAGCATGAGCGGGGGGAGGGGCGGAGAGAGCGGGTGAGAGAGAATCCCAAGCAGGCTCTGCATCGTCAGCACAGAGCCCAACGCCAGGCTTGAATTCAGAATCATGAGATCGTAGCCTGAGCTGAAATCAAGACTGAGCCACCCAAGCGCCCCGAGATTCTGCAGGTGATTCATCAGCTTCCACCATGGGGCACACTTTGAGCAGCCTACTTTATGCACAGCTGGCTGGGAACCTTTCTATTTGAGACATACTCAGTGAAATGTGGTATTCCTTAACTATTACCCAAGGACCTCCTTTGTGAGTTTCTCCCAACTGGCCAAACTTGGCGGGATGTTTCCTCATTTTTGCCACTCTGTTTAGTTTAAATCTCCATTCCTGCAGTGATCATATTGAATTCTAGAAGTTTACATGTCTACTTCCTAGACCGTGAGCTCACAAGGGTAAGGGACACATTCGCATTCATCTTTGAATCAAGGGCATCTAGAATCTCCTCGGGGAAGCAGCAGGCATTCAACAGGTATTTACCGACTAAAAGAAACATTGACCGATTAAATTCATACAACTTAAACCACCTGTATCTGTCCCAAACATCATAGAAAAGATAAAAAGGCAAGTGGCAAACAGAGACAAAGATTTGCAGCATACGAAGGTCTCTTGTGAGTTGTGATCGGTTGAATTGTGTCCCCCAGAAAGACATCAGGAAGTTCTAACCTCCAGGACTCAGAATGTGATGTTATTTGGAAATAGGGCCACTGTAGGTGGGATTAGTAAAGATGAGGTCCTATTGGAATAGGGTGGACCCTAAATTTACTCTAACTGCTGTCCCCACAGGGGGAGGAGATCACGGACAGACACACCAAGAGAACTTTGTGACAACAGAGGCAGCGATTGAAGCGATACATTGACAAGCCAAGGAACACCTGGGCACGCAGAAGCTGGAGGACACAAGGAAGGATCTCCTTCTAGAGGCTTTAGAAGGAATACAGTCCTGCCAACACTTTGAGTTTGGACTTTAGCCTTGACAATGGTGATGCAATAAATTTCCATTGTGTTAATCCACTGAGTTTGTCGTATTTTGTTATGGCGGCCCTAGGAAGCTAATAACACACACGATAAGAAAAAGAACAATTTAGTAGCAGAGGGGGCAAAGAACCCTCTAGGCAGGGCTCGACAGAATAAATGCAAATTGCCAAAAACAAGTAAAAAATGATCAAGGGCTAATAATCAGTACAAATGGAAGCAACACTAAAATTATATTTTAATTATTATTACCGTATTTATTTTAGTTTATCATTATTGTATTGAGTAATTATTTTAATTATTTTTAATAAAAAGTAGTATCATGGGGTTCAGGAAAACCATCCCTCTTCTGTGCTTGAGCAACTATTACCTATTGATTTGACCTCCAAATATATCTTAAATCTTTCCATGTCTTCCGCCACTGCCTCCTTCCAAGACACCATCATCGACCCTCCGAGCAACTAAATTAATCGCCTAAATGGTCCTGTTGCTTAGGTTGTTTTATAGCAGCCTGAGGGGATATTTTATTTATTTAGATACAGATATTTTTTTTCATGTTTGTTTATTTTTGAGAGAGACAGAGCACAGGTGGGGGAGGGGCAGAGAGAGAGGGAGACACAGAATCCGAAGCAGGCTCCAGGCTCTGAGCTGTGAGCACAGAACTCGACGTGGGGCTCGAACTCCTGAACTGGGAGATGATGACCTGAGCTGACGTCGGGTGCTTAACTGACTGAACCACCCAGGCGCCCCTATTTATTTAGACTTTTTTCAGAGGGAATCTTTTAAAAAATATAAAGCAGACTATGTGACTCTTCTGCTTAAAATCCTCAATGACAGGATTTTCTGTTGAAAATGAATGAATTACACAATTCATTGCTGTATTTGTGGCCCTGCCTGAGCTCTCTGGCTCCCAGTCACCGTCCTCCAGCCCCTTGGCTTCTTTCAGGTCCTTCATGGAGTGCTCTTGGGGCTGCACACTTTGCTAGTCCCTCTCAGAATGCTTGTCCCTCCGCTCTGTACCTTCTGGTCTCAGCCGCAATGTCTCAGCGTAACTTCCTTGCTTTGCCTCCACCTACGTTAGGTCTCATGGCACTGTTCTCATCTCGTGTGATTTCTTAGAGGTGGGTGTTTGCTTAATGTCTCTCTGTGTCTAAATTGTAAATTCTGTAAAGGTAAGTACTGTATCTATTTTACTCCCTACTGTAACCCAGACTTTGGTATGGAACACACAGCAGGCGCTCAATGTATATCTGCCGACTGAATAAATGGATATAAATTTGGGAAAGTAGGGCCAAAGTTCTTAGAAATATGTATATCCATTCAATCAGCAATACCATTGACAGAAGTATAACTGAATATAAATGATATGTATAATCAAATATGTAATATATAATCGAATATGTTATATATAATTGAACATATATAATATAGAACTGAATATATATATAAAATTAAAGTGTAGTTGTCACACAATGTTATACTAGTTTCAGGCGTACAACATAGTGATTGGACCACCATATCTTATGCTATGCTCACCGTAAGTGTAGCTACCATCTGTCACCTTACAACGTTATTACGATATCTTTGACCGTGTTCCCTAAGCTGTGCCTTTCCAGACAGGGACATATTTTAAGAAAATAATTAGGGATCTGTTTTTTTTTTTTTGAATCTGTTTTAAGACCAGTTACATTACAACTTAAATAAATAATAGCAGAATAAATAATAGTGCTAAAGTGGGAAGAAATAGATGTTAAAAATGACGAGTTTCATAAGTTATGGCTTAAACATGAAAATAATATTCAGGTACTCAGCTTGATGTTGCAGAAATATATGGGCTGACATAATTTCCGTGATCATGTTTTTGTAAAAATAAAATGTATGTGATCTATATAGGTATTTTTAAAGTTTTTACTTATTTAATCTCTACACCCAACGTGGGGCTCAAACTCATGACCCCAAGATCAAGGGTCACATACTCTTCTGGCTGAGCCAGCCAGGCACCTCTGTATATGATTTATTTTCATATCATTGTCTCATGATATAAGAACACAGAAGAACGTTTGGACAACTACATACTAAAATATTGGGGTGCGTAGGTAGCTCAGTCCATTAAGCATCTGACTCTTGATTTTGGCTCAGGTCATAATCTCATGGTTTGAGCCCCATGTCAAGCTCTGCACTCACAGTGTGGAAACTGCTTGGGATTCTTTCTCTCTCTCTCTCTGCCCCTCCCCTGCTTGTGCATACACTCTCCTCTCTCAAAATAAATAAATACATATCGTAAAAACATTAATCACAATTCTCTTTTCGATTTGTTTTGATTAAAAAAAAATCTTTAAATATTTATTTATTTTTGAGAGAGAGACAGAGAGAGAGCATGAGCAGGGGAGGAGCAGAGAGAGAGGAAGACAGAATCTGAGGCAGGCTCCAGGTTCTCAGCTGTCAGCACAGAGCCTGACGTGGGGCTCAAACTCACGGACCATGAGATCATGACCTGAGCCAAAGTCGGACACCTAAGCAACTGAGCCACCCCAGCGCCCCAGATTTGTTTTGATTTTTAATATTCCTTATAGGTATGTTTAAAATCTTGTACAATAATCACATTATAAAATTAAAATTAAAGTAATTAAAATTTTTATCGAATGAATGAGTGAGACTTCCCTGGTTTGAATTTGGGACTTTCGTTTCTACAAAAAATGAAATAATTTGTATAAGCAGAAACAGCATTTTAAGATTCCATTTATTTTTAAAAAAATTTTTTTTAACGTTTTTGTTTATTTTTGAGAGACACAGAGACAGAGTGTGAGCAGGGGAAGGGCAGAGAGAGAGGGAGATACAGAATCTGAAGCAGGCTCCAGGCTCTGAGCCATCAGCACAGAGCCCGATGCGGGGCTCGAACTCACAGACCGTGAGATCATGACCTGAGCCGAAGTCAGACGCTTAACCAACTGAGCCACCCAGGCACCCCTAAGATTCCATTTAGATCTCAGGCATGGTTGCCCACTTCCACGCAAGCTTGTACTGTGGAGGGAAGGTGTGCCATCTGTGGTTAAGTCCCAGTTAGGCCACTATTTTTCATGTTTGAAAGGTTATTTTGAAGCTTTTGTTGGTTGAACTCCTTTTAATTTTTAAATGTATCTATTATTTTTTTTAAAGCTTATTTATTTTAGAGAGAGAGAGAGATAGAGCATGCTCATGCACAAGAGCAAAGGAAGGCAGATAGAGAGAGAGAGGGAAACAGAAAATCCCAAGTAGGCTCCTCGATGTCAGCACGGAGCCCGACGCTCGGCTCAAACTCACAAACAATGAGATCATGACCTGTGTGGAAATCAAGAGTAGGACACTTAACCAAGAGAGGCATCCGGGCTCCCCATGAACTCCTTCTTTATATTATGGGAGTTTTCTTCTGTTTGGATTTTCGGTAAGACTTGAACGCAGAGACCTGCAGTTTCTCCGGTCAAAGGAATCCCAATACTTTGGTTGGATCCAAAAACAAGTTCTACTGTGTAGACCAAATATTGTGTAGAAAAAAATGGGGTTTGGATCAAATTTATAAAAAAAAATATGGATACGTTTTATTATTTGAAAATTTTCACAGATAAAATTATATGGAATCTTAGAACTGTATTTCCCGAACTATCTTTCCGTCAGGAGCTCAATGACCTTAGATCCTCTAGAGACTTTCGTTCTAACTCTGTGGAGATGAGCTGAGTTACTTCTCTATTTTTCCCTTTGACATGGCTCCTTGGTTAGATTCAGAGGGAGCCTCTTTCATATTTATGGATGAGCACAAGATTCGTTTATTTTACGTCACTCAAAGTCTCTAGATTTGACTGTATAGCACTGTTTTCACCAGAAAGAACAGGTTAAAAAGAAACACACTACTTTGTATATTTATATGTGTGTGAATATATATGTGTGTGTATGTGTGTATAATTACATATATGTATAAAACACAAATTTACATATTAATAATGAATCAATAACACTATAAAATTGGGACAATTTTTTTAAAGCTTATTTATTTGTTCTGAGAGAGAAAGAGAATGAGTTGGGGAGAGGGACAGAGAGAGAGGGAGAGGGAGGATATACTATATACTATAGGTAGTTACCATCACCTACCTTGTTGCTGTGATGAACTCCGCCTCCAGTACCGACCACCTGTGTGGCCTCTAGGCCTCAATGGCCTCACTGAAGCGTTGGCGAGATCTATTTTTTTTTCTACTTTTATTATCTTTTTAAGTTTTTATTATTTATTTTGAGAGAGAGAGAGAGAGAGCATGAGTGGGGCAGAGGCAGAGACAGAGAGAGAGAGAGAGAGAGAGAAAGAGAATCCCAAGCAGGCTCCCTGCTGTCAGCACAGAGCCCAATGTGGTGCTCTGTCCTACAAACCGGGAGATCATGACCTGATCGACAGTCAGACACTCAACCAACGGAGCCACCAGGTGGCCCACTTTGGTGAGATTTAAATGAGATAAGGCCTAACTTGGCATGGTGACTAATAGATATTGATAACTGATACTTTTTGTGCTCTATGTCTATTTTCATCAGGTTTTTTCCCCCTTCCTTTGCATCCTCCTGGATACCTGGAGATGTGATCAGATCCTTGTAGTTGCTCGATGAATGTACAACTGAAAAGAAATGCATCGAGCTCTCTTGTCACCAACATGTATTCTAATTCAGGTGAACTCTACAGGAAGTTCAACCATTTCTTAATTCCCACTTAACGTATTTTGGGTGTAGGTGAATGTAAAAATTAGTACCCTCTATCTTTTTTGTTGGGATTCCTTTCACCATTTTCTTTCCATTTAAATAAAGGAAAGTATTTTAAATTTGTGTATCTTGAGTTCAAGTCTTCACTATTCATGTCTCTCCTTAGCTATTAGCCCTCGATTCTCCTTATTTTGACAGTATCGATTGTGTCTCAGATTTTCTGGTTTAAATGTTTAGTTTCTTTCCATCTACTTCATTTCGATTTTTTTTTTATAATAAAGACACAGCTAGCCCTGGACATCCCTGGAAGGATTCACGAGAGACAGGTAACTGGGATGACAGCTAGGGAAGGGACCCAGATTGGGGATAGGGAGCAGGGTGGAAGGAAATGTACTTTATTCTGTATACCCTTTTGTATCTTTTGAAGTTTGTATCATATGTATGTATTACTGTTCACAAATAACGATAAAGAAACGGCCAGTCTACTTGGACTTCTCAGCATCTACTCATTTTTGACATGAAGGATTTGTACCTTGTTTCTTTAGTCAGTCAACAAATACCTTCTAAAAATTCCTTCTGAACAAATTACTGGCTTCCTCTGACCTTTTTCTTGAAACGCCTGTCTCAGTCCATGATTGCTTTCTTTGAGAGTAGCTTTCCCCTTTAGCCAAATATATGACTTGCTCATGTCCCTATACAACAGGGCACCACCGCGAGCCTTCAAATGCACACACACACAAAACTGCGCGATGACTTTGGGAAGGAAAACATTGCTTACTGCCTTGGCCTCCCAGTGAGTGGCCGGATTTTACAAAGCAGTCCCTGCTGCTAAATTGTTCCTCCATTTGACAGTCTGGACAAGATGTTCTTTGAAGGCCGTTCTATTCCTTCCTCTTCAGTCCTTAGCAAGACTCTAATTTTAACCTGGAGAGGTCATCTGGTTCCTGTCTTCTGAACTGTTGCCCCCCGGCTGAATAGAGATTAATGTCTGGGAGGGGGAGGGCCATTATCATATTAGTGAATTAGAGTTTGGATTTTGGGTAAAGGCAAATCTTTGTAAGCTTCGATTTTTGAAACACACTTGCAGAAATTCAAGCACATTCAAAGGCTACTGATGACAGATAAAAGGCAAACGCATTCGGTTTTTTAAAACTCCCGAATAATTGAAGATCATATAAAATTAAATAATGTTCTTACTTTAAAAAAATAAGATTAAGTAATGTTCTTGTTTAAAAAAATAAAATTAAGTAATGTTCTTAAGGAACCATTTTGCTAGTAAGTATTCTCTATTCAGGACTGATTATATAAATGCTAGGCCCTGTGCAAAATGGAAATGCATGGTCCCTTGTTCAAAATTGTTAAGAATTTCAAGGTCATGACGGTAGAACTTTAAAGCAAGTGTGGGTCCTTCTGGGCCCAGGGCCTAGTGTGCCACACGAGTTGTATGGCTATAGAGTGGGTCCATGAAGCAGGTTCTGTCTCTGGTAAGAAATTGGCATAGTGGTTAAAAGTGTAGACTCTAGAGCCAGGTGGTCTGGATTTAAATCCGTGCTTTGTTACTTACTGGCGAGGAGACTGAGGGCCAGTTATTTCCTTTTTCTGGGCTTTAGTTTCCTCACCTCTGTAATGGGGAAAATATCACCAAAACTCACAGGATCCTGTAAGCACTGAATGAGTAAATACATTCATTTATTATGATTTTTTTAAATTTTTATTTATTCTTGAAAGAGAGGGAGACAGAGCATGAGCAGGGAGGGGCAGAGAGAGAGGGAGACACAGAATCCAAAGCAGGCTCCAGGCTCTGAGCTGTCAGCACAGAGCCTGATGTGGGGCTCGAACTCACAAACCAGGAGATCATGACCTGAGCTGAAGTCAGACGCTCAACCAACTGAGCCACCCAGGTGCCCCGAGTGAATACATTTAAAGTGCTGTGAATAATGCTTGGCATTATTATGCCTGTGCTCAAACTATGTCCGCTCTGAATACACACACACACACACACACACACACACACACACACACACATACACACACACAGTATTGTTCCCATATTGCCTTCTTGCCCGGAGGGGTAACATCACATCTTTGAAGTTCAAGGCCACACCACACCAGTTTTTCCTTTCCCTTCTATGTATTGAAACAACGTCTAGGTGCCCATCACAGTTCTGTAGAGTTTTTCTGCTCTTTAAAAAAAATATTTTGTTATATATGTATTTATTTATTTAGCTTGTGGTTTTGTTTCTTTCTTTTTGAGAGAGAATGTGAGGGGGGGAATGGGGGGAGAGAGAGAGAGACAGAGAGAGAGAGAGAGAGAGAGAGAGAGAGAGAGAATCTCAAGCAGGCTCCACGCTCAGTGCAGAGCCCAATGTGGGGCTTGATCCCACAATTTTGGGATCATGACCTGAATTCAAATCAAGAGCCACATAAGTCGACCGGCTCGGCCACCCAGGTGCCCCTAAGATTTTATTTTTAAGTAGTCTCTATACCCAGCACAGGGCTCAAACTCACAACCCTGAGATCGAGAGGTGCACACTCTGCCAACTGAGCCAGCCGGGGAACCCTCTGCTCTTTTATAATTGAAAGAATTTTATATGCTGCGTAAAATCTTCATAATTTGCAACCTCGAGTAGAAGTCAAAAGCTTTCGCTTGCCTGCGTCCTGCAGGTAGACCACAGCACGTGCTAAAGACAACAGAATAGGGTTGGCCTAGTTTCTATTTCTTGCTCCATTACTCGTCTGCGTGGCCTCGGATAAAGTCCTTCTCTATGCTTTCTTTCCACTGTGCAATTAATGCTATTAGTGGAGAGTAAAGCCAAAAGCAAACATTTCTACACCCTGCTCCACTTTGATACATTTATTTAGTTATAGGTGCCATGGAAACAACAGCTACATCAAAGCAGCCATCATGTCTCTAAGCACCAGGCCAGTGGTACAGGAGGAGGTCTGGCCGGCTTCCAGCCTGAACTCATCTTGGGAAGCGTTTTCCTGAAGGGAGAAATGGCCCGTGCACCCCGAGTGAGCCCAGAAATGACTGCTTGGAGCCATAGCTGGCGATGCCGGGACCAGAGTTCAGAGAGGAGCCTGAGCTTGGGGGGAGCCCACACCAGTCAGCAGCTGGTTGACCAAGTCCCAACCCTGGGCCTTTTCTCGTCACTTAAGCTGTTGGGACGCTATTCTCCACCTTAGAGGGTTGTTGTAGGGACTGAGAAGACGTATGGGAAGAGGTGTTGTACATCTCTTTGCATCTCCTCCCTCCGTCAACATTCAAGAGAACGGTTGAGGAACACGCATCTGGATGGTGACCAAGAGTCAGTGCTTCTCATGCTTCTTCCTTCAGTGGTTCCAGAGTCTAGAAATTTCCATCCAAAGAAAAGGAACCGTTCCATGATATCGGATATTTATACAAAGAAACGAAAGCTGGTCATTGGCAGTCCCACAGACCTGGATTCTGGACCCAGCCTGGCGACTTACCCGCTGGGTGACTTTGCGTAAACTGCATAAAACCTCTGAGCCTCTGCTTTCTGTCCTGGAAAATGGGACTAAGAGCAATGCCTCAGATGGTCCTCGGGTTGTTGTTTTATAACTAAATAAGGCAATGTCAGGCAAGGCACTTGGTGGTGCACTGTGGCTGTTTAGGGATCACCTTCTGAGTAGAAGGAACCGAGTTACAGTGGCAGGGGCAAGCCTGTCCTTCATGACCTGGCCAGTAGACACATCGCCAGGAACAATTAGGAAGGGTCTGTCACTTGTGGACACTTGCGTTGGCTCAGAGAATCATAGAGAATTCTCCAACTTTATTCCCTCACAAAACAGGTCAGAATCGGTAGCCACTGATGCTTTCCAAGGGGGACTTTAAACACTTTCTGAAAAAGTGCTCTGGTTAGCATGGTTTTTAGGCAGCTTTATGCAAGTTCTAGCTGAACTGACCCTATAAAAACCCACTTAGGAATCTAAGTAAACTGCATTCAAAGTACTGTATATACATTTCCAAAACGACTGGGGTCTGAAGTAGCTCTTCTAATTTTCTTGGACCATTACTATGGTGCTGGGTTATCAAAGCACGTCGTGGCTGTGAAGCCGGGGATGTCAAGCAGTTTATTGTAAAAATAGCCAAGCTCAGTCTTTATGACCATGGCCTTGAAGCCGTTGAAGTCTTCTCTTCTGGTAGCCGGCCCTGTGAGAGTCCCCTCCCGGACTTGGAGCTCCTGCTCATGATGCCAGGGACACATCTCATGGCTGAGTTCCCTGGGGGCACCACCCTCTGTGGAAGGGAGCTTTGACAAGGTCATGCCCTATGCAGTGACCAGGACCAGGGAGGACTCAGCCCCTTGCCTGGATTTGGGACAACCCTGAAGCCCTCCAGAGCTCCCCGAGGGATCTGTTGACATCTTTATTGGAACTGCATCTCTTTTCAACGCTTCCTCAAGTGAAAGGGAAAGAGAAAGTTGATAGGCCCATGGCCTTGTGTTCACAGTCTCTTGAGTTTCCTCTTTTCTGCGTCATGGCCTCACGAGCAAAGGTGCTAGAATGGCAACGGGACAGATCATTGGTGTGGGACACTTCACATCCTTGAGCCTGTTTATGATAAGTGGGAGTTTTGGACTAGAGGATCTTGAAGGCGTCTTTCGACGCCAGTTGTATAGTTCTGAAGCAGTTCTGTTTCATTGACCAGCGGTGAAAAGCAGCATGCCAACCACTTGTTTGGTCAATGTAGTCAAAGCAATGCATTTCTTCTACTTGAATTTGCCTTAAACAGGGGGGAAATTGTAGGCTGCATTATGCCCAGTATGTTGGAAGCTCAGTCTGAGATTCTTATATTGCAAGGTACATTTATTTCTTGCTAATGATCCCTGAAGCCGATTTTGGTTTTAATAGCATGAGACCAGCAAAGCATAGACACTCAGGTTTGTAACAACGACTCTGTGAAATCAATATGGAGAAACCTTGGGTTATATGAGACTGCTACCGCTCAGTGAATCATACTATGCAATATTTCCTAAAAGATAATGGATTTCAAAACCAAACATAAATCTTCAGTGACACGTTGGCTATTTGTCATGTTTCCTGGCGGTGGAATTACAGCAGCTTCAATAAAATCCACTTGGTGGTTGAGTCGTAGATTAATATCTGATACAATCATGGTCTCAGACCACAAGAAGTAAAGTTTGGGGGTAGGGTGGGGGAGGATTGCACGTTTGCAATTGTTGTAGGGTTTTAGTCAACCTGATGCCAAGCCTTGGGCCAGAAATTGCTCAAAGATTGCAAAAAAGCAATATAATATGGGCTTTTGCATATGAAGCACTGTAAAGTGATACTATATTCTTGAAATAGTAAACATGACTTCCATATGTGGCTGAGTGTGCTCAACACGGCCAACTGTAATGCAAAGCAAATTGATTTGCATCTGTTTTGTTCACACCAGTGTTAACTCCTGGCTTTCCATTTGAATCCTTGACACAATGTAATCACCTCTGCATATTTCTTGACTTAGCAGAAATATTTTCCCTATGACAAGGAAAATGAAATTGATTTTCTGATTAAATGACTTCAGTTAGTCCTTCGGAGTTAATAATGCTTCTCTGTGACGGATGAGTCAGCAACATTTATTGAGCCCCCACTGGGCAAGAAGTATTTACAAGGTGTTACATGAATCTATAAGAACAATAACTTTGCAGCCTTCCTAACCCATCCATGCTTGGAATTAAGCAGCTATTTCTGTCCAGATGCCGCGTTAACACCTAATTCTCTCAATGTTGTGGAGAAAGGGAAGGTTGTCTTGACAACAGTTTGGAAAAAGTCAACTGGAAGAATTTATTTAAACTAAAACTGCTGTCTTTGCAATTGAATAGAATATGGATGCAAATTCCGTTTGTAATTTCAGTCAGTATCTCAGTAGACACTTCTTTTAAGAAAGGAATTAAAAAATAGATAACACATGGGGCACCTGGGTGGCTCTGTGGCTGAAGTGTGTGACTCTTGATCTTGGGGTTGTGAGTTTGAGCCCCACATCGGGTGTGGAGATTACTTAAAATCTTTTTAAAAAGCAGATAGAGAAATAGATAAAAATAGATAATGCATTCATATGTTGCAAAAGCTACAAAAGTACAAAGGGTACACAGTAAGGTGTCTCCTTCACACTTCAGTCCATTGGGTACCGCTTCTAGCACCCAGAGGGGTCCATGGTCTCACTTCTCATATCCTTCCAGAGATAATAAACATATGGAAAAGCAAAAACATACGTATCATTTGTTTTCTCTCTTCTGTTTAAAAACAAATGGTGGCACATTTATTGTTCTGAATGTATTTTCCAACTAATAATGTTTCCGGAAGACTCCTGCATATGAGCACAAAGGGAGATACTCCCCCTTATTCTTTCTTTTTTTTTAAATTGAGATACAATTGACATACAACATTGTATTAGTCCAAGGTGTACCACATATGATTTGATATACGTATATATTGCAAAAATGATTATAACTAGAAGTTTGTACCTTTTGACTCTTTTCACCCATTTCCTCCTTCTTCCCAGCTTCTGCTGACCATCCGTCTATTTTCTGCATCTATGGGTCAGATTTTAAAAGATTTCACATATAAATGAGACCATGCCCATTTTTTTTTCTGATGACTCCCTCATATTCCATTGTGTAGGATATCTGGTAATTCATTTAACCAGTTTTCTATTGATAGAGTTATTTCCTGCTGTATTACTAAAAACAACATGCGATGGATAACTTTGGACAAGTGTCACTTTTTTTTTATGGTCTAGTATATTGATAAACTGTGGGCTTTGGGATCACTGAGTCCAAAAGTAGGGTAATTTTTAAATTTTGGTAAACATTACCAAGTTGCCCTCCACAACAGCTATCTTTTGTAGTTATTCACCAATAATGTATGAGAATGCTTATTTCTCCACATCTGCTCTAACAGAGTAGATTATCAGTATCAGGCTTTTAACAATTTATTTCTTTTATTTATTTATATAAGTAAACTCTACCCCCAACGTGGGGCTTGAACTCGCGAACCTGGATCAAGGGTCACATGCCTATTGACTGAGCCGGCCAGGCTTCCCTATCATATCAGACTTTTTGATTCTTGCCAATCCAAGAAAGGAAAACGGCATCCTACTGTTTTTTTATTGGGAGTGTGGAGGGGGCAGGTGGTGGATCAAGAGCCAGATGTAGATAGAACCCAGGTCTGCCTTCCCATCCGGAGATCCATCCTCCAGAGCCTCTCACAGGGGCACAAACAACACATAGTAGGCACGCAGCATATGTTCACTGCATAAATGGAGTGACGGATGCATGCACAGGCCAGAGGCAACTTGACGTGGATAGAATGGTTAGCCTTGTTTTCATATACATCCCCTTTAATTATCATTGTGCTTGAACATTATTTTGTGTTTTATATCTTCATGTGTCATGTATTTCTTTCCTTCCGTATACTGTGCATTTATATTTTTCCAATGGTGACTGTTTGCATATGTGAAAGTTATTGACAGCTGTCCTCAGCTAACTTATCGAGTTCTCTTATTGTTTGTGATAGTTCTTTAGTTGATTCTCTTGAGTTAGCGAAGCACGCATTACGTATTAATCTGCAAATAATGATGACCTGATCTCCTTCTTTTCAATGTTCACATGTCTTATTCCGTCGTCTTGCCTAATTGCGTTGGCTAGCAGCTCCAAAACTGCATGACGATAGTGACAGATTTCTTCGTCTTAGTCCTGGGGTTGATGTAAATAGTTTGCTTTCTTCATTAAGCATTATACTGTCTTCTGAGTTGAGATGGAATATTTTGTCATATTAAGGAAGTATTTGTCTATTCTTTTTCCTTTTAATTAAGAAAGTTTTTAAAATAAGATGAAGGGGCACCTGGGTGGCTCCGTTGGTTAAGTGTCTGACTTCAGCTCAGGTCATGATCTCACGGTTTGTGGGTTCGAGCCCCGTGTCAGGCTCTGTGCTGACAGCTCGGAGCCTGGAGCCTGTTTCAGATTCTGTGTTTCCCTCTCTCTCTCTCTCTGCCCCTCCCCTGCTCACACTCTGTCTCCCAAAAATAAATAAATGTTAAAAAAAATTAAAAAAAATTAGGATGAAGACGGGCACCTGAGTGGCTCAGTCAGTTAGCCCTCCAACTCTTGACTTCAGCTCAGGTTATGATCTCACAGTTTGTGAGTTCGAGCCCTGCGTCAGGCTCTGTGCTGACAGTGCAGAGCCTGCCTGGGATTCTCTCTCCCTCCCTCTCTCTCTGGCCCTTCACAGCTCTCTCTCTCAAAATAAATAAACAAGCGTTAAAAAATGATAAAATGAAATAAGATGAAGAGCGAATACTGATTCTTTAAAAAATTAAACAGAATTATCACATAATCCAGCTTTCTTGAGAGCAAGAATTCGAACAGACACTTGAACCCCATGTTCAGAGCAGCATTATTTACAATAGCTAAAAGGTAGAAGCAACCCAAGTGTTCAGTGACAGATGAAAGGATAAGTGAAACGTGCTATATACATATAATGGATATTATTCAGCTTTAACTAGGAAGGGAATCCAGACACAAGCTGCAACATGGATGAAACGTGAGGCCATTATACTCGGTGGTGGAAGCCGGTCACAAAAAGACAAATACCGTATGATTCCCCTTATATGAGATACCTAGAGTAGTTAAATTCATGGAGACAGAAAGTGGAAGGGTGGTAGCCAGGAGCCGGGAGGAGGGAGAAACGGAGAGTTACTGTTTAGTTGGTACAGGGTTTCGTGTTGGAAAGGTACCAAAGTTCTGGAGGTGGCTGGTGGCGATGGTTGCACACTATGTGAACGTACTTTATGCCACTGAACTGTTCACTTAACAATGGTTAAAGCGGTAGGTTTTATGTAACGTATACTTTACCACAGTGAAAAAGAGTTGATAGTGAGATTTATCAAATACCTTCTCGGCATCTAGAAAAAGGACCATATACGTTTTCCCTTTGGGTCTGAAACTATGGTAATTAGGTTAATAGATCACCTAATATTGACTCATTTTTGCATTTCTCAAATTAACCTCCCCTTAAATTATGGCGTAATTCTTTCAAAATGCTGTTGGATTCTTTGTTGATTTTCTTTTGTTTATTGTAGTAAATTTCACATAACAAAATTTGCCGTCTTACCCATTTTCAAGTGCACAGTTCAGTGACATGAAATCATTTGTAATGTTGTGGAACCACCACCACCATCCATCTCCGTAACTCTTTTCATTTCGTAAAACTGAAACTCTATACTCATTAAACACTGACTTCCCACTCCCTGCCTACCACGTCAGCCCCTCGAGACCACCATTCTGCTTTCTGTCTCCATGACTTCAGCTACTTTAAATGTCTCATATGAGTGGAGCCCAACAGTGTTTGTCTTTTTGTGACTGGCTTATTTTACTTAGCATAATGTCTTCAAAATTCATCCATGTTGTAGCCTGTGTAAGAATTTCCTTCCTTTTTAAGACAGACTAACATTCCATTGTAGGTATGTGCCACATTTTGCTTATCCGTTCATCTGTTGATGGACACACACGTGGTTTCTACCTTTTGGTTATCGTGAATAATGATGCTGTGAACACGGTTGTACAAATATCTTTTTGAGACCTTGACTTCAATTCTTTTGAGTATATATCCAGAAGTGGAATTGCTAGATCATATAGTAATTCATTTTCAGTGTTTTGTGGAACTGCCATACTGGTTTCCATAGCGATGGAACCATTTTACATTCCCGCCAATAGGGCACAAGGGTTCCAATTACTCTGCATCTCTGTCAACAGCTGTTATTGTCTATACTTTTTTATTGTTAAGTTTATTTATTTGAGAGAGAGAGAGAGAGAGAGCAAGGGAGGGGGCAGAGAGAGAATTCTAAGCAGGCTCTGCACTGACAGTGCAGAGCTCACGACTGTGAGGCTTGAGCTCACGAACTGTGAGATCATGACCTGAGCTGAAATCGAGAGTGAGACACTTAACCAACTGAGCCCCCCAGATGCCTTTCTATATTTTTGATAGTAGCCATCATAATGGGTATGAAGTAGTACCTCACTGTAGTTTTGACTTGCTTTTCTCTGATGATTGGTGATATTGACCATCTTTTCATGTGCTTATTGGTCCTTTGTAATTTTTTTGGAGAAGTGTCTATTCTAGTCCTGTGCCCATTTTTGAACTTTTAATCAAGTTTTTGCTTTGTTGTTGTTGTTATGAGTTTTAGGGCTTCTCTTTGTATTCTGGATATTAATCTTTTACCAGATATATAATTTGCAACCATTGTCTCACCTTCTGTGGATTACCATTTTACTCTGTGGATAGTGTCTTTTGATGCACCAAATGTTTAAGTTTTCATAAAGTTCTTTTTGTTTATTTTTCTTTTTATTGCCTGTGTCTTTGGTGTCATATCCAAGAAATCATTGCCAAATTCAATGTCGTGAAGACTTTGCCCCATTTTCTTCTAAGAATTTTTTAGTTTTAGGGACACCTGGGTGGCTCAGTCGGCTATGCATACCACTTCGGCTCAGGTCATGGTCTCACGGTTCATGGTTTTGAGTCCCGTGTTGGGCTCTGGGCTGACGGCTCAGAGCCTGGAACCTGCTTCGGATTCTGTGCTTCCCTTGCTCTCTGCCCCTCCCCCGCTCATGCCTTGTTTCTCTAAAATGAATAAATGTTTTTGTAAAAAAAAAAAAAATCTTTAAGAATTTTATAGTTTTAAGTCTTGCACTTAGGCCTCGGATCCATTTTGAGTTAATTTGTGTACATGGTGTTAGGTAAGGGTTCCACTTCATTCTTCTGCATGTGGGTATCCGGTTTTCCCAGCACCGTTTGTCAAAAAGACTGTAATTTCCTCACTGAACGGTCTCAGCACCAAAAACCATTTGACCATATGTATGAGGGCTCCTTTCTAAGTTCTCTATTCTCTTCTGCTTACTTATTATTTATTTTATTTTGAAGAGTAATCTCTAGGGGTGCCTGAGTGGCTCAGTCAGTTAAGCGTCTCACTTTTGATTTCGGCTCAGGTCGTGACCTCGCGGTTTGTGAGTTTGAGCCCCGTGTCCAGCTCTGCGCTGACAGCAGGGAGCCTGCTTGGGATTCTCTCTCTCTGCCCCGCCTACTCCCCTCTCTCAAAATAAATAAACTTAAAAAAAATAATAATCTCCAGGCCAAACATGGGGCTCAAACTCATGACTCTAAGATCGAGAGTCACATGCCGTACTGAATGAGCTGGCCAGGTGCACCTACACCATTGATTTATACGTCTGTCTTAATACCAGGACCACACTGTTTGGTTTACCGTGGCTTTGTAGTAAATGTTGAAATACACAAGTGTGAGTCCTCCAGCTTTGTTCTTAGAAGTGCTGCTGGATTCTACTTGTTAATATTACATCAGGATTTAAAAAAATTGAAATTCATAAATCAGACTGCTCTGCTTTTCTCCCCTTCCTCCTCCTCTCTTTTCCTTCCTCTTTCCCTTCTTTCCTTTTGGCTGGGTCTTGTATGTTCTTCTCATGAATTCTCCTTAATAGCTGCATTGTTTTTCTCTAATTTAGCTACATCGACATCCTCAGAATATTCCAGTTGTATTTCCACTTTTTCACAAAATTCTGAATATGTTATACCATTTACAAAGTACTCTTAACGTATTCTGAATACAAAATATATCCTTAGGGAAGATAATGAACTTTTCAAATGATGCTGCCATTTTGAGAGTCCAGATGACAGGCCTTTATACAATATTAATGCATTAAAAGGTTTTTAAAAAATTTTAACGTTTATTTATTTTTGAGAAAGAGAGACAGAGACAGAACGTCAACGGAAGAGAAGCAGAGAGACAGGAAGACACAGAACCCAAAGCAGGCTCCAGGCTCTGAGCTGTCAGCACAGAGCATGACGTGGGGCTTGAACCCACAAACCAAGAGCCATGACCTGAGTCGAAGTCAGACACTTAACTGACTGAGCCACCCAGGCGCTCCAATATTAATGCATTTAATAAACATCTGTTCATCACCTATGCATCAGGGACTATCTTAGATCTGGGGAAATAAAATAAAAATATTATCAAGAGAAGAGTTTTGTTTGGTGGAGACAGAGGAGTAAGTTAGTGATCACTAGACTATAAAAAAGTGCTTTGAAAAAAAATTTGCCCAATGTGCACAGTAAGGGACACCAGTGGGGTCTCAGGGAAGACTTCACTGCTGAATTCCCTTAATTCTTGCTTATTGTACTCTATACCTCTTGACCTAAACTCAAAATTGATATAAAGCCTTACTTCTGGCAAAATCTCCCTTTTCTGCTGAAGTATCGTCTCCGGATCCAAAGAGATTTATGTGGCTCTTTGTACCTTCTGAGGAGTCACGAACTACGAACACAATCTGATGAAAACTTCAGATCTGCTTAGACCCTAAGTGGCCTGCCCAAAGCCACGCAGACAATAAGCGGCAGAGGCATCTAAGGATTGATTCATAGTGTCGAGAAACAAATTCGTGGAGGACCCCCTGTGTGAGAACACTGGGACGCTGGAGAATCTGAAGTCGAGTCCTTCTGAGGAGGACTCAGAAATTCTTTAGAGGAAACAAATGCCTCTAAATTTGCCTTAATTATGTAGGGCAAATCTGAGTGCACAATGTGGTTGTTTCCTCTCCACACTGGGAGTCTTTTAAGATTTCCCGTATTCAGCCGGTCTTTATCTTTCTGCTAAAACTGCCAACAAAAGTGTCAATTCATGCCAACTGGGCCAATGTTAAATTCATGTTATTTTCATGTTTATGCTCACTCTTGCTTTGCATTTGTTCCAGGAAAGATTTGCAAGCTTCTGTCACTTTAAAACGTCTCCTGGAGGGGCGCCTGGGTGACTCAGTTGGTTAAACCTCTGACTCTTGATTTCAGCTCAGATCATGATCTCATGGTTCCGTGAGTTTGAGCCCCGCGTCAGGCTCTGTGCTGCCAGCTCAGAGCCTGGAGCCTGCTTCAGATTCTGTCTCCCTGTCTCTCTGCCCCTCCCCTGCCTCAAAAAACAAAAAAAGATTAAAAAAAAATTAAACGTCACATAAAATTTCTCCTGGAGTTATATTTTGAGAGATCTTGGGCTCCAGCACGATGCTCTGCCAAACTTAGCACACACTTGAGCCCTCCTGAGTCATGGAAACTGGGGGTGCACCATCCGCCTACCTGACAATGACAATGAATGTTGTATGGGGCTGTTTATTTTCAGTCACTCGAACTTTCTGTTCCTTAGATACTTGCTTCTTGGAATTTACATCGATGAGGAATTTACCCGTATTTCACATTGAGCATTTTTTCCCATTTGGAGGAATTCTAAATTGAAAAAAAACCCAACGAATCCTACACTCAATTCTGCAACAGTATATTCCAGGTAAAATGCAATACTAGAATGCCATTCAAATTCTTTACCAGAGGCTTAGCTACAATCGCCAGAGACTAATGTGGCTTTTGGAATACTTCAGTTTCGAGTAATTATAAATGTACATAAGCTGATGATTCATGAACTCTCAAATTATACATCTGCGTTTAATTTTATGTTGAAGTGTTTTTAAATCCTCGGAAAAAGAGGTTACCAAATGTTTCTGGCTCACTGAGTGTTCTATTTTTAAAAATTCTTTTTTTTTTTTTTTTAAATTTTTTTTTTTTTTTTTAACGTTTTTATTTATTTTTGAGAGACACAGAGACAGAGTATGAGCAGGGGAAGGGCACAGAGAGAGGGAGACACAGAATCGGAAGCAGTCTCCAGGCTCTGAGCTGTCAGCACAGAGCCCGACGCGGGGCTCGAACTCACAGACTGTGAGATCATGACCTGAGCCGAAGTCGGACACTTTAACCAACTGAGCCACCCAGGCGCCCCTATTTTTAAAAATTCTTAATCAAAGGCAAAGACCCATCCAATATCTTCAGATGATATTTGATGGGTGGGAAATACATTTCTTGTAATGTAAATACTTTGGGGCTGAAGGAATTCAAGAAAATCTTCTTGAGTCTTTAACAGAATGATGATTGCTATTTTGCATTTCTTCTTAGGGAAAGGCTGCGGAACGAAGCTTTGATTGACTTAAGATGGAAATAAATGTGTCAAAATTCTGGTGCCAATGGAATAGGTCGCTCACCTATGCCGTTGTCATTTCCCCGTCTCAGCCCGCACTACTTAGCATCCTGATTCTTTAGGATTCTTCCCCAGTCAGGAAAGATCCTGTTGGAGTCAGAAATTCAACCAAGCAATATTGCCACTGGGTGGCACAATTGGAAGTCTATAAAGAGAGCTGGGCTTGAAAAAAGCCCTTTCCCTCCCTCATAAGGACTGAGATTTATAAACACAAAAGCTGTTGCCCGCTGGGATTGCTTTTTCTTAGGGACTGTTTATAAAAGCGAGGAAGTCTGCGGCCTTTCAAAGAGTGTGGATTTCACGTTGAAAGTCTTGGTGTTTTTCTTCTTTATGAAATTGACTGGAGTATTTTTGGGGTTTGTCTTCTTTCTGATCTGGTGGATGCAAGGAGTGGGGCCACAGGCAGATTTTGGACACGTTTAGAGGCTTGTTTGCAGAGCGAAGTGGCGATGGCTCTTATGCCCTGGCATTATTCTCTATACCTACGCGTCCAGTGTGGTAGGTTCCGATTGCACGTAGCGATTTAACTTTAAATCCGAGTTCATTAAAATGGACTAAATAAAAAATTCAGGTCCTCAGTCACACTAACCACATTTCAATCACTCAATAGGCTCATGTAACTAGTAGACACCCTTTTCTACAGAAAAATAGGACACCCAGAATGTTTTATTGGCCAATGCTGCAATCGTATCCTTTTCTGATTGTCCTTAAAAAATATAGAAATAATGGATGTTTTCTGCTCATGCTACCTAAAATCCTTGGGTATTAACCCTTGGGAAGGGTTATTCACCAGCATCGATTGTGCAATTTGAACCAATACACATTTACTTAACATTTATTCAATGTTGGATAGATACATTTTGTAATCCTGCAAAATTATGTTACTAAAGTTTAGGAGTTAGCGTAGATTAGTAAGGCCTTAGATGATATGTTTGATTTACTCAAAGTGATCTTTTCTTTTTTTTTAAGCTCCACATCCAACTTGGGGCTCGAACTCACAACCCTGAGATCAAGAGGCACATATTCAGGGGGCTTGGGTGGCTCAGTCAGTTAAGCATCGGACTTTGGCTCAGGCCATGAGCTCATGGCTCATGAATTCAAGCCCCACACTGGGTTCTGGGCTGAGAGCTCAGAGCCTGGAGCCTGCTTCAGATTCTGTGTCTCCCCCTCTCTCTGCCCTTCCCCTGCTCATGCTGTGTCTCTCAAAAATAAATAAACTTTAAAAAATATTTAAAAAAAAAGAGGCACATGATCTACTGACTGAATTAGCCAGGTGCCTCCAAAGTTATCTTAAAATTGAATCTGCATAGTGCATCATACAAGAATCAGTTCAGAATTTATATCACTAAGATTTTGACAGTTAAACGTAATTACTCCATGGTTCCTAATCTCTCCACGTTCATCTTTTTTTTTTTTAATTTTTTAACGTTTATTTATTTTTGAGACATAGAGACAGAGCGTGAGCAGGAGAAGGGCAGAGAGAGAGGGAGACACAGAATCCAAAGCAGGCTCCAGGCTCTGAGCCATCAGCACAGAGCCCGACGCGGGGCTCGAACTCACAGACCGTGAGATCATGATCTGAGCCGAAGTCGGCCGCTTAACCGACTGAGCCACCCAGGCGCCCCTCCACGTTCATCTTGATGTGATGTGTTGCTTTTGAAAGGTGTTGTCTTTTTTATTTCTGTCATATCTACTGTCCATTTGGCTCTTGCTGCTGCTGCGTCTCCTTCTTTTTTAACCTTAGGTGTTTCATTTCAGTCCTGCAGGGAGGGCTGCTCGCCTTCCTCACCCCTCGACTCTCTGCTACGTCTGAGGGGACTGCTTAAACTAAGCTCCCACTTTCCCTGCGTGACGCTGCTTCTCAAGCTCTGGCTCCCACTGAGGATACCATATTGACGTGCTGACTGAACGGGCTGCGAGAAGATAATTTGCTGGTCGAATATTTGTGGCGACGTTCAGAAGTTTTGATTGCATTTATATGCCGTCAGGGCAGCTTGGTGGAAAATGGAAATTTCAGGCCATTGTGCCCTTTTCTTGACAGACTGTGTGCTCATCTCCAGGTGGCTGGTGACGGGCAGATGGGAGACAGATTCAATTCTATAAGCGGCTGCTGAACGTGGGTGTGTGTGTGTGTGTGCTGGGCCCTGTGCTTGCTACCTGTTGGTAAAAGATGGGTTAAATGTGAGGTCCTTACTTTTGAGGGGTTCACATACTAGCAGTGAACAGACAGACACACATTAAAAAAGAAAACACTGGATGAGGCGCCTGGGTGGCTCAGTCGGTTAAGCATCCGACTTCAGCTCAGTTACAATCTCAGGGTTCGCGAGTTTGAGCCCCACGTCGGGCTCTGTGCTGGCAGCTCAGAGCCTGGAGCCTGCTTCAGATTCTGTGTCTCCGGCTCTCTCTCTCTCTTTCAAATGAATAAACATTAAAAAAATTAAAAAACAAACAAACAAGAAGACACTTTACATTTCATTTTGCTAACGAGTTATGAAACTGTGGACAGTCTATGCAGAAATGGGTGGGTGGAGTGTTACTCTGTGTGATGAGACAGGTTTCACAAGATGTATGGAAACCAATCCGATTTTTTAACGCTCATGTCATCTTTCTCTGGGACAGTGGTTATCAAAGCTGATTGCACATTACACTCTCTTGAAGAACTTTTATTTTTTAAAAATGTTTATTTATTTTGAGAAAGAGAGCATGGGCGCACTGAGGAGGGGCAGAAAGGGGGAGAGAGAGAATCCTGAGCAGGCTCTGAGCTGTCGGCACAGACCCTGATGAGAGGCTCTATTGCACAAACCGTGAGATCATGACCTGAACCGAAATCAAGAGTTGGACACTTAACCTACTGAGCTCCCCAGGTGCCCCTCTTGAAGAGCTTTTAAAAAACACTGTGACTTGGGGCAGCAGTTCTAAGCGTGGTCCATAGCCAAAGAGCATCAGCAGAACTTGGGAACTTAGTATAAATGCGGATTCCCACGCCCTACCCCAGACTGACTGAATCAGAGCCCGGGTTTGGGGCCGAGCGAGCCGTGTTTTAACAAGCCTTTCGGTGATTCAGATGCTTGTGAATTTCAGAACTGCTGCTCTAGAGATTCCGATTTAATTGGTCTGGGGTCTGGTCTAAGTTTTGGTCTTTCGAAAAGGCTCTCCGGGTGATTTGCAGGTGTGGACAGACTTGAGAACCACTGCTCTCGGAGAAAAGTTGCTCGAACTTCCCTTTTGATTTGGAATTATTCAGGTTTGGCACGACAGCTGAGGACCGGCTTTGTTTGGCCGTCCTCGGATCGTGCTCCCGCCGTCAGGAAGGGACTTTTCATGCTTTTGAAGTGCGTGAGGGCAAGCGTGAACTCCCTTTCCATCTAGACAGAATTTAGAATTGTGGGAGCAAAATGGAGAACTGACCAAAACCCGCTGGGAACTAACGCCCACATGGAGGCAGACCAGGGCTCCTTAAATGTTCCTGCGGATCACCTGGGGGTCTTGAGAAGCGCGCCTGCTCGGCCACTAGGTCTGGAGCAAGGACCCGAGAGTCTGCATTCCCACCAACCTCAGGGATTGCTGATGGCGCTGGCCCGGTGGCTTTCAGGGACAGGTCAGAAATATGACCAAGGCCCAGCCCCGAATCTACTGAACCAAAACCGACATCTTAAGAAGATGCATTTTGTCCAAAAGTACTCTGTACTCTAAGGGGAAAAAAAAAGCAGGGGGGAAGCATTCTAATCTCTGGAAGATACAGCCTTGAGATGAATTTTGTTGCGCTTGCATTTCTTCTGTATCCCTTAGGAGAGGAGGATGCCTGGGGTGTAGAGATAGGACTGGGGTCTTAGAGTTGTTGCCGAATGTGACAAATAATTGTTAAGAAACAATTTCTTGGGGCGCCTGGGTGGCTCTGTCGGGGAAGTCTCCGACTTCGGCTCGGGTCATGATCCCACGGTTTGTGGGTTCGAGCCCCACATCGGGCTCTGCGCCGACCGCTTGGAGCCTGGAGCCTGCTTCCGATTCTGTGTCTCCCTCTCTTCCTGCCCCTCCCCTGCTTGTGCTCTTTCTCTCTCTCTCAAATATAAATAAATAAACAACAACGAAAAGAAACCATTTCTTTTTTTTAATGTTTATTTATTTTTAAGAGTGGGGGGGGGGCAGAAAGAGAGAGACGGAGACACAGATTCCGAGGCAGGCTCCAGGCTCTGAGCTGTCAGCGCAGAGCCCGATGCAGGGCTTGAACTCACGAACCGTGAGATCACGACCTGAGTCAAAGTCAGATGCTTAACTTATTAAGCCACTCAGGCGCTCCAAGAAACAATTTCTTTTTTTTTAAAAAAAGAGTTAACTATGTTAACTACATAAGATGATAAATGTGCTAACCACCTTGACCTTGATAATCATTCTACAAGGTGTATATTGAATCATCATGTTTACCCTTTAAATATATATAATTATATTTGACAATCACTCCTCAACAAGGTTTAAAAAATATCTTTTGGATCTGTTGTTTATTTTTTAAAAAATTTACCTTGGGACAAAAAAGCCCTTGGAGGTTTGCTAACTAGGAAAAGTGACTAAATGGAGTTAGATCTTTGATGTAACGTTTTTTGCAACAATAACGTGACTAGGCAGGAAATTTTATTAAATGGATAAACTCAGAGACTATTTGAATTTCGAAACTTAATTTCTTTTATAATAAATGCGGTATATTATTTAAGCTAAAATGTGGTATAGTGAGATGAAAATCACTTAAGCTAAATGAAGTGAGAAATTTCAGCATTCCTATATACCACATTAAAATATTAATACTTCAGTTTTGAAGCAGCAAATTAAAAAAGATGCTTATTTCACATTACATTAAGCATTTCATTAATAATTTGAGGGTCTTGGGGGTTAATTTCTAGCTTCTACTGTGAAGAAATACTAATGTCAAATTGTTTTAGAAATAAATATGTCATGTATGATTCTCTTTGGTGAGTACCTAGTAGATACTAGATATTAAGAAAAGATATAGATATTAAGATATTAGATATTAAGATTAGATTATATAACCTATTTAATAGGTTAGAAATCTGTCTTCCTTTGAGTAATTCATACATATTAAGGCTAAACTGTACAAGGAACTTAATGCATTTTTGTTATGTTTACTTAAAAAATCCGAGTATAATTATTGAAACCATGGGATTTTAATATAACAACTTTACAGCATTTAGAGCTGGCAGAGATCTTAGATGTTGAATCCAATCCCCTTATTTTATGGATGAAGAAACTGAGAGCCAGAAAATTTTCATGCATCTTCCAAGATCTCCTATAGCTGGGAATTAAGTGGAGTGGGCCGAGGCAGAGACGGGCAGGAAGGGCCTTGAATGTCCTCCTGAAGAGTCTGTTGGGACCTAGGGGCACAACCTCTCCCTTCCACGGAGAGCCGGCCCTCTTTCCAGCACAGAAACCAGGCTCTAAGGCACCACCTTTGAAGATCAATGTGGAAAATCACATGAAGAGAACAGAAAGCCTCATCTGCTTGGCTTTGGACCCATAAGAATTACAGAGATCACCTCTTCCTTGCCCACCAATTACGGTGATTAAATTTTGAAAAAAATCAAACTTGAAAGACAGGGAATGTTGTTACGCTGTTTCATGGATGACGGGAGAATACAGAGCTGTTCTCTACCTTTTCTTGCTGATTTTTTTTTTTTTTTTAAATTCAGAACAGAGCTCGAGTTTGCTAGTCCTAATGTTGTATTGTTTATAGGTTGTCTAATTCCAAATGTTTGGACAATACATGTTTAGTAAGCAGACCTATGTGAACCTTATTTATTTGGGTGAGCGCTGCTGGCCCTTGAAAATGTAATGGTTGATTTGTCCAATTCATAGGTGTAATTTCTGAGGTCAGTTGAAAACTTGGGCCCTCGCTTACATCTTGGCACAGTTAACTAAAACCCAATAGAAAAACAAAGTAACGTATGATTACAGTTTCATTTTACTACAAGAAAGAAGCAATAAAACATTCTTTAAAAATGCTATAACAATAAATCAAGGGGAGAAATGATTCAGACTTTATCAAGTTAAGGCTCAAGCGTTTTAACGTAGAGGGGCTGTTCTCTTTGGTTTCCTAACTTTGCTGTATGTAAAAATATACGAACACCTAATAAATGGATATGTGCCTTCTGATTAGGCTGTTTAACACAAATATTTGCATCGTTGTTGAAGATGAATAGGAATTGTATATCGTGTTGGAACTTGTATGAGTCAGTAAAAGAATAGGATTGATACAAATAACCAGTTTTGCCTCCCTGTGGCCAGTTTCTCACTTTCTAAAACCTTATGGAAACAATCCAAAATATACACACACATATATATACATATTTAAGTTAATGCTATTGCAAATAAGAATTTGAGAAATGTGGACCTGATTAATGTTAACTGGATTTTATAATATTTTATGCGCAAGTGTTCAAAAATAGAGTTTAAATAAATGCAAAGAAAAATACCCATGTAATTTACGTTGGCAATAAAAGTGAAATAAAATGAATATAGTTTTAATATAAAATCAGGCAATCTTGTTAATAAGAGAATAAATAGCTCAAAAGAACAGCTGCTTTTTTATGAGTCCATGCTGGCATTCGAAATGCTATAATTCAGCGCAAATGTACAAATTAAACATTGTTATTAAAGTACCTAAGGACAGCAAGAATAAACATAGGGCTTCATCCTGTTTTCTTTATCTAAAAGTCTTCTATTAAAGACATGATCCCAGTGTCAAAGCTAAATAAAGAGGTAAACTGAGGAAGTTTGAGTTACCTGAAAATGAGTTTCATCTCGAATAGCAGAAGAATCGCAATTCAGAAAATGCAAACCGGGGCAAGCTACAGACGACCCCGCTGAGGGACTGGGGTGGCTGTATTTGTTGAACAAGGAAGTGCAGAGAGGGCGCAGGTGTCCAGCCAAAGCCCAGGCAGTAAGTCCATCGGCTAGAGGACCGGGAGCGATTCTTGGTAGATGCTCATTGGTCTGGAGGTAAATTTTGGTCTTCCGTATGTCAGGCATTTATGGGAAATCAGTCTCTTCAATTCTGAAGTGTTGCGTTCCGGAGGGTGCATGAGTGAGATGCCCCATTTCACAGCCTCCGATAACATTCTGAAATGCTTCCATACGGGTTTTAGGGAAAGGAAAAAAGGTGAGGGGGGCTAATAATTTTGATTTGTGACCAGAGCATAGAAGATCATGGCTTAACCATTGTCAACAAAAATAGAGAATAAGACAAGTCTGAACCACCAGAAATGTCGTTGTTTTAGGAACAGCAGATGAAATGCCATTCGGTAAACACAAGCTATTGCAAGCTCCTGGCCAGGCAGGGAGGGGCTGGAGCGGCTCTGTACACGCACCAGGACGCCAAAGCCACGCAAGTCCCGCCAGAGTCCAGGCAGGCCGTTCATTGCCTTGAGGACTGCGAGAGCTTCGTAGCGGACGTTCATTGGTCAGGAGGTAAGTCCCGCTCTTCCGTAAATCACGCGGAAATCAGTCTCTGTGGTTTGTTCACGTGCAGGACGCATGCGCGGAGTTCTCCACTTCTTCGTGTCTTGTTCACGTGCAGGACGCATGCGCGGAGTTCTCTACTTCTTTGTGTCTGTTTGCGTGTTAGGCAGAAACCGTTTTCCACCGGGCGTTTAACTCTCCCAGTCATACGCTCACAGGACTAGAGGACTTGTGAGACTCCATAGCATGACCAGCATTTGGAAAATGCGCAACTTCACGAGTAAGCAGAGAAATGACCATGTAAACAAGTTATCTTTTCTTCCCAGTAAATTGCGCCGCTTCATCTCCTCCCTCCCATCCCCCCATTCCCTTCCTGCCGCCATATCCGATTCTGGGGAGTGTGGAAAGATGGAAGGCAAGCGGTTTCCTACTCTGCTGGTAGGAGCGTCGGTTGGTTCTTTTCGGAAGTGCAGTCTGGCAGTGGTTAGGGAAAACTGCAAATTTGTTCATATCTCTAGGAAATCTCTCAGAAAAGGAGAGGCTTGGGGCACCTGGCTGGCTCCGTCGGTTAAGCATTGGAATTTGGCTTAGGTCATGATCCTCTGGGTTTGTGGGTTCCAGCCCCTGGTCAGGATCCGTGCTGACGCTCAGAGCCTGGAGCCTGCTTCAAATTCTGTGTCTTCCTCTCTCTTTGCCCCTCCCCCGCTCAAGCCGTGTCTCTCTCAAAAATAAATAAACATTAAAAAAATAAAAAGGAAACGAGAGGCATAAGCAAATATTAATGTTATTTATAAGTAAAAAAAAAAGAAACAATATAAATGTCCAATAATTGAGGGGCTAGTGGATAAATTATAATACGCCCATTCCATGGAATATTGTATAATTATTAAAACTCACCTTGTGGAATCTTCCTTTGAATGGAAATATTTTCATGATGTACTACTAAGTGCAGGAAAAAAAGGCCGTAAGACAGTAAATACTGTGCGATTTTGTTTTCGATAAAAACATGTAACGTTTGTAGAAATAAAAGGCTGGACGTATATGTGCCCAGGTGTGTACTGTGATTATCTCAGAGCATAGTTATGCATGAGTTGCTTCACTGAGACTTTTTCGTATTTCCCAAACTTGCAACTTGCTTGTCAAATTACATAATTAGGAAAAAATACAGCTTTTCCAAAAAGTTTATCTTTACCAATCCTGTTCACAGTTACAGAGGTCTGAGCTGCCAGTCTCATCTTGAATTATAACCTGGAATATTTAGCATCATTCTTGCCGTGAAGTTCGGGTTGACTTCTTTTATTTATTTTTTATTTTTTTAATTATTTTTTTAAGTTCGGGTCGACTTCTTTTATAATTCACTTTCACATGGGACACAGTTCTGAAGCGACCCTGGGGTCTTCTGGTCCCCAGGCTTTTTGGCGTCTCTTCTCCAGACTTCTGCTCTTTCTTTCTTCTCTGAGTCTCCTTAGACGGCGTCGCAGGAAAACCTGCTTCCCAGTACTGAACAGAGTCTGGAGGACAACCTTTGATTTCCCCCAACATCGGGGTGACTGTCAGAGTTAAGGGTTTCTCCCTGGGGACTTTCTTCAAACCCTGGGGACTTTCTCCGAAGCTCAGTGGAGCTGCCCCAGCCGTTGTGAGGAGTGCTGCCTTCCCTTTGGGCTTTCCTCGTGTGACACAGGGAGGAGTGTGCCCACGGGAGGAATCTGCTGACCCTTCGAGGACTCCTGAGGTGGCTTCATCGAATTGAATGGGTGGTGACTCATGCATTTAGAGCTCCAGTAGCTGTGCGTTCCCAGCCTGTCTTGGCTTCCTTAGTATCAGCCTTTATGGTAAACCTCACCTGCCTGCTCGACTTAGTTTAAAACTTTATTATCTCATTTTAACTGACTTTTTCATGCGATATTATGATTTCTGCTAAGAAATAACACATTTGGTCTTCATCCTATTTCTGGCCAAAACTTTTGGAATTTCTTAAATGATGAAAGTGGTACAAATGTCTTTTTATGTTAGTTAGGTGGCTTTGGGAACGTCCTTAGGTCACCTAAGGATGGGGTCTGGTGGCCAGCCTAGTAGTTCGAGGTTTAGATTGAGTTCAGTCATCGATGGCCAATGATTTAATCAATACCTGCTTAAGTGGCAAAGCCTCCATAAAACCCAAGCGGATGGGGTTCAGAGAGGTTCCAGGTGGATGAGCTCACGGAGATCTGGAGCAAGGGTGGCTTGCTTAGAGAGAGCACGAAAGCTCAAGTGCCCTTTCCCCATACCTCGGCTCTTCTCCTTGGCTCTCTCTCTTCTCCTTGTCTCTTCCTGAGTTGTATCCTCTTATAATAACCTGGGAATCTAGTAAGTACAATGTTTCTTTAAGTTCTGTGAGGCCCTCTAGGAAATTAATTAAATTCAAGGAGAAGGGTCGTGGGAACCTTCAGTCTACAGCCACTGGGTCAGAAGTACTGTAACAACCCGGAGTTGGAATTTGGCATGTGGAAGGGGAGGGGCAGTCTTGTGGGACTGAGCCCTTAACCTGTGGGATCTGATACTATGTCCAGGCAGGTAGTGTCAGAATGGAGTTGAATTGGAGGACACCCGGCTGGTATCGGAGAATTGGTTGGTGGTGTGGGGAAACCACCCCCACACACTGGAACTGGGGACAGAACCTTTATTCATTCATTCATTCATTCATTCATTCATGTACTTATTGGTCGATTGATTGGTGAGATAATATATTGCCTTGTCAACTAATTGAAATGATACAGAAGTTTATCGTGCTTCTCCAGAAGTTGCAACTGTTGTCATGTTATGCGGGAATCCATCTAGGTATTTGTCTACATCTCCAACACGTTGTGTGTGTGTGTGTGTGTGTGTGCGCGCGCTGCATGTGTGCGTAAGTGGACATGACATGCCGAGATTTTATTTTTTTAAAAAAACTGGGTCATTCTTTTCTATCATGTGCTTTTATTTAGTCATTCCGGTGCTCATGGTAGCTTAGGCAATTGCTGTTTTTCCTTCCTGCCGCCAGGGCTGCAGTGACTATTCCTATCTGTCTTTGTGCCTCCCGTTGTAGAGAGTCAGCCTCTCTGCTGGCTCCAGCTGCAGGCAGCCAAAGTGTCATTAATTGTAACAGTTGGCGTTTATGTCCACAGTCAGCATAAACCCAATTGTCAAGCTGCCTATGAGTTATCATAGCCATCATTTATTGAGTGCGCTCCAAGCGCCTGTGTGCTGTTCTTTCATAGGTCCCCATTTTGCTGAGGACCTGAGACTCGAAAGGGATGTGGGCCATCCCTTGTAGCCATCCTGCGGGCCATCGCAGGACTCCCGAAGTGTCTGACAACACCGCCAGCTTTCCACTCCACAAACTTGGCTCCCTTCCGAGGCTATAGCTCATTCCTAAGTGAGTTGGTGTCCCCCGGGGGCAAACTCTCAAATCAGAAGTCCTTCTTGCTCCTGACGGCACACGATTCTAAAAGGGAGGTGAAAAAAAAATTGGTGTCAGGACGTGCAGATACAATTTTACAGTCCTGAAAAGGGATTTGCGAATACTACGAGTTGTGAGAATGATGATTGAAATTGGCATCTGATAGGTGGCAATATTTCGACGTCCTTGTTCTTGTAGCATTAAATGTGACTTCGAAGTTTTGCCTATTCAGATCTGAGCCACCTTTGTGCTTTGTCTTTAAACTTTATTGTTTGCTGTTAAACCTAAAGTGGTGTTCCGTGAGATATAAAGGCTTTGCAGATAAAGAGATGGATGTCGGATGCCCTTGCTGCTCCCCCAGCCCCCTCAGTCATGGCGGAGGTTTCACAGTTAGCCACGATGCTATGTAACTTCAGAGTCCTTCTCAAACTGGCATTTCGGGTCCCCAGGGTTCAGCTGTGGATGATACAAACCTAGTCCCTGATCTTATGGAGAAAGACAGAGACCGATAGAGCATCTGATTCCAAGTACATCAGCTGGTACACAGAGGAAAGCAGGGGCTACAGGAGCAAATGATGGAGGAGTTAATTTGGTCTTAGGGGTACTTGTCCTTAAACTGAGCCCCGAATGATGGGTGGGAGTCGGCAAGTAAGTTGGGCAGGGCCCAAGGGGAGCTGCTCCAGGCATAGGGAAGACCCCTGCGGTGGTGCCGAAGGCAGTTCAGGGAGCCTAGAGAAACTTGGTATGATCGGACCCTGAGGATCCTAGAGGAGAGAGGTGGGAGGTGAGTATATAGAGACATACCCAGGGCAAATCAGGCAGGCCTGAGCGGCCTTGGAAGGGATTTGGGTCTGTTTCCTAAGGCAACAGGAAATCGTAGAAAGGTTTTAATTAGGTAACGTAAGTAGATTTACCTTTTTAAAAACGTGGGACTGAAGTGTCAGACAGGATCTTTACATGGTTTAGTTCCTTTTTTTTTATTTTATGAAAAGAATGTTTGTTTATTTTTGAGAGAGAGAGAGTGAGAATGGGCAAGGGGCGGAGGGAGAGGAAGACAGAGGACCCAAAGCGGGCTTTGTGCTGACAGCAGAAAGCCCGATATGGGGCTTGAACTCAGGGGACCGTGAGATCGTAACCTGAGCCAAAGTTGGAGGCTCAGCCAACTGAGCCGCCCAGTTCCTCTTAGTTCCTTCTTTTAAAAATCTTTTTATTTTATTTTAAACTGAGCTCTCTAACACCCAACATGGGGCTTGAACCCTGAGACCAAGAGTCACATGCTCTAATGCCTGGGCCAGTCAGGCACCCCTAGTTCCTCCTTATTTTGCACTATTTGAAGAAAAATCACAATCTGAAGTTTTCGAAGTACCTATGAGGTGGAGCACGATGCAGAAGCTGCTCTGGTGCTTGCAGATGATACTAGGAACCAGCCCTACAGGACTTACATGGTCCCGCGCTTTACACATACTTTTGTGCTTTACAAATATTTAACTCGCTGAATTTAGGTATGACCTGATTTGATTTAGGTATTCCTGCTATCCCCATTTTACAGAGGAAAAGACTGAGACACAGAGAGGTGAAGTACCTGGTCTGAGCTACTCAGCGGTGGAGCTGGCGGGTGGCACCACTCTTCGTGCTGTAGTGGTGAAGGTCCTGGTCCCTCCCTTCGAAGAGCCTCCAGAACTGTCTGTTCCTCGCCAGGTACCAGCGCAGCCCCTTCCGCTTCACCCCTGCCAGCTTCTGGGCCGGTCCTCTCCTGACCGCGGCAGAAATCCTATCAGGACCTGCCTCATCATCCAGGTATGAGGCCTTTTGCTAATCTTCTAGTTCCTGCAGTTAGTGGAGACTTTTTCTGCTCACCATTTGTGATGCTTAATTTTGTGGGTCATCTCGGATATGCCACCAGGTACTTGGTCAGACAATACTCTGAGTGTTTCTTTGAGGATCTTTTTAGGTGAGATTAACATTTACATCCGTGGACTTTGAGGAAAGCAAATTGCCCTCCACAGTTGGATGGATGGGCCTCAACCAGTCAGTCGAAGGCCTGACTAGAACGGCAGCACTAGAACTCGGAGCTAGAGAGGGTCTCAGCAGATTGCCTTTAGGCTCAAGCTGGAATATCAGGTCTCCCGGGCCTCCACGCTGCCAGCTCCACCCTGGACACTTTAGATTTGCCAACCTCCGTAGTTGTGTGAGCCAATTTGTTTTTTTTATTTTTTAAAAAATTGTTTCAAGTTTATTTATTTACTTTTGAGAGACAGAGAGAGCAAGTGTGTGGGGGGGGGGGAGAAAGAGAAAGAGAGAGAGAGAGAGAGAGAGAGAGAGAGAGAGAATCCCAAGCAGGCTCCATGCTGTCAGCACAGAGCCCAATGTGGGACTTGAACTCAGAAACTGTGAGATCATGACCTGAGCCGAAATCAAGAGTCGGACGCTTAACCACCTGAGCCACCTAGGTGCCCCTGAACCAATTTCTTACAGTAAATCTTTCTCTCTCTCTTTCTCTCTATATCTGTCTATCTATCTACACACACACACACACACACACACACACACACACACACGCATATCCTATTGGTTCTGTTTCTCTGGAGAACACTGACTAATACACCCCGTCTACCCAGCATTTGGCTCCGCGTATGTGCTCACTAAATATGAGCAGCATTAACAAGCCTGGGACTCCAGCCCACAGAGCCTTAGCCTCCAGGCATCCTCTTTTCTCCTGGTCCCACCACACATGTCCAGCTGGTTTGCCTGGTTTTCTGGCTCATGCCCTTGGTTCATGCCTGTTTTCCCCTGCCGGGGGACAGGCTTGTCCTCGATCCTGGGCCTTGGCTGACATCTTGCTTAACCTTCCCCAGCTTCCCAGTTTGAGGGCCTGGCTGGTGTTGCCTTGTCACCAAATTACTGAGCTTTCTAACTGATTTTGCCAATGGCAGGAGAGCCCACCAGCCCCGAGGTTGGCTCCTTTTAAATCCTGCTTCTCCCAGCTAGGAAAAGCATAGGTTTCCTTCATACCCACTGGAAATCACTTGGGGATTTTTGGCTCAAAGCTTTACCTCTCTCCCTCATTTCCAGAGCCAGCCATATCCATGGCGACAGCTTCTGGCTCTACATCGAGCCTCTTTGGTCCTGGTTCCCTATTTTCCCGTCTGGTTTCTGTCACTGCAGTCTCAGTATGCAGACCATTGAAAGAGTAGGACATACGTGTGCCTAACCCTAAAGAAGGAAGGTGACAAGGGCCAAAACAGAGGCTGGGACTAAGGGCTGGGGGTGTCCAGGGCTGGGAGAGAGAGACTTCATGGAGACAGCTGAATTGCTCTGGACTTTGAAACTAAGCTGGATTTCAGCAGGAAGAACTAACATTGGAGGGTGGGCACAGAAGTTTCGAGCTTGAGCTGGAAAGTGAAGGATGCAAAGAGGCCGGACAGTGGGGGAGGGGGCTGGGGGCTGGGGAAGGAACGGAAGGGAGAGTGGTGTGGGGCAAGCTGGAGAGAATGGAAGAGAATCATTTTATGCAGAAATATATTCCGAATGGGCAAAGGCAGTGTTCCTTTGTTCCTTGACCCGACTCACTCCTGCAAAATAATCTCAGTGAGGCACCTTGTCTGAGAGTTTATAATACGGGGATTAGAAAGCAACATGTTTACACTTTTTGCTGGCTGTTGGGTGTGGGAGCTCTGGCCTGGGGGTCTAAAGAGCCAGTGTCTTGTCTGGGCGAAACCACGAACGACAGTGTGGGAAGAGCTGTGGGGGGTCTCATAGCCCTCATCTGGGAAACGGGGAGTGGGGAATGAACTGGACAGGATCTAACATTCTTTTCAGATATGAAACTTTAAAAGGTTGACATAAGTTTTGCTCTCAGGAGTAATTGCAGAGCATATATATATTCATATACATACATATATACACACACACTGTTACACGTACGTATGTATGTTTGTATGAGGGTTTTTAAATTATAAAATTTTAAACATACACAAAGTACGTTTACCCAGTTGTTAAAAATCTCACCACATTTACTTCATCTATTCCGTCCCCCCTTCTCTCTTTGTGGTTGACTTATTTTAAAAACACTGACATCATGTCGTTTCACCTCTGCATACTTCAGTGTGCTGAAATATATGAACAGTTAAAAAAAAGAATTACCGCACCATTAATACATTAAAAAAGAAGAGCTTTATGTCATCTCAAATTCAGACCATAGTGCGCTCTTCCTGGTCATCTCAAGAATACCTGTTCACTGTCGTTTTGTTTCAGTCAGGATCCACATGCGACATTTGGTTGTTTCTTTAATCTCTTTTAAAGAACAGATCATTTATTTATTTGCTTTTAAAGTTTATTTGTTTAAGTAATTTCTGCACCCAAAGTGGGGCTTGAACTCACGACCCTGAGCTCAAGAGTCTGTGTTCTTCTGACTGCACCAGCCAGGCTCCCAAGAACAGATATTTTAAATGCAGACAAAAAGTGTTCTTTTGAGACCGGACAGGGTGGGCTTAGGTGGCATTTAAGAAGACAGTGCCGATAGCAGTTGTGACCGGGCACCCCACAGTTGGCTTGCCACCGAAGGAAGGCAGGTACTGTTTGTCTCTCTCAGGTCATTTTCATGGCCTCTTGGGCCAGGAGGATCTGTTTTCAAAGAAATAGGCTGTTTTAGCTGTGGTCACATCATTAAAACCAAAGGGAGCCGAGCCATTAAAATCTTGTGCAGTGCTTTGAAAACCCATCCCCATTGTCCCCTGGTCACCCGTTTTTGTGGAACAGTGATCAGAAACAGACCCTTGGAGCCGGCTTCCTTTTGTATTTAAGAAAACTCGGGTCACACAGAATGTACTTGATATCTCACTCCAGCAAATTAGTGTAGCCGCTGACGTAGCTGGTCTCTCTCTCTGATTTTCCTCAGTTTCTCACAGACTTTGCTTGCGTCCCCCATTCAGGCGCATTCCTTTAGAAAACAGGAAGTCAGGAGCCCTGGGAGCTGGTGCTGGCTCTGCCCATGCCTGGCCAGTGTGACCTTGGCAAGTGACATCACCTCTCCGGACTTCAGTTGTTTGCAGTTAAAAGCTCTGACTAAAACACCCAGAGCATGGAGTAACTCACCAGGGCCTCCCTGTCAGCAAAGTCCGCAGGCGGTGGGCGCGATCTCTGCGGTCCGCATCCTGCCCTTTGCAGTGACAGTTTCTCTGCTCATGCGGCCCTGTCTCTCAGGCCCCTTGTCTTCTATGGTGCCCTTGGTTGTTATCTTTCCACCTCCTTCAGAGTCCCCCTTGGAAGGGCCCTGTGCTTTGTGCCCCTTTGCTCCTCTGCTTCACAGAGCGACCCTCTTCAGAGCTGGAAAGTGTCTAATTGGTGAATTCAGACTCTAGGATTCTAATTGGCTGTTACCAACTTAAGGTGCTCCTCTCATAAGGTCATTTTCATTTTCGTGAATGAAAATATTTAGCTACTTGATAGAAAAGTAGAATTTTAGTTCCCAGTTCCCAGCTGGCTTCTGGTTGCCCTCATACCCCAACTCAAAGGTAGCTTCTGAGTCTGCTCAGGCAGAGTGGGTTTGCAGGCAGCCAGCTGAAAGCAACTTGGTGAGAGAAGAAAACACCCACTGCCAAGATTTCCCTGAGGGGAGGGGACAGTGATAGAGGGCTGCTGTCACCAGACCTGCCACCAGGGGGAGCATAGTGGCTGGGGGTGGGGGGGTCATGTACCCAGGAAGTCTCAGCCATGGAAAGGAGAAGCCAAGTGGGTGGAGGAGAACGAACATGGATCTTGAGACTTGGGATTGAATCTTCCTTCAGGCATTTCCTGGCCCTGTGACCTTGGATGAGTCACTCAACCACGATAAGCCTCAGTTTCCATCTGTAAAACTGGATATGGCAGTGATACCTATCCATAAGATTATTATTGTGGAGACTAAGTGAGATAATTAATGTGAAAGTACCTGGTAAAATGTAGGCTTGGGACCCCATCTCCAGAGACTCTGGGTGGCCGGGTATTGGTATTATTTTTTAAAGCTCTTCAGGAGGTTTGAATGTCGGGATTTATAACAGCTGTGATAATATATTTTGGTTTCTTTACATAATTCAGAGTGTTGCCCAGAGGTCAAGCCTCAGTGTTGATAGGCCATTGGTTCCTTATTTCCAAAAAGGAAATAACGCAGGCCAAAGAACCTTATTAGGCCAGCAGAATTCCAGGGTCGAATGGTCATCCGGTCCAATTCCTCATCTGTTGGTTGAATCTTCTTTGCATAATCCTCGCCAAGTGGTATGTTATTAGCCAGTGTTTCTCCAGTTTTAGCAGGGATAGGAATCACCTGGAGGGCTTGTTAAAGCCCAGACTGTTGAATCTTAGCCCTGGAGTTTCCGAACCTGTGGGTCTGTGGTGGGGCCTGAGAATTTTCGTTTCTAACAAGTACGCAGGTGATGGTGATGCCGCGGGTGTGGGGACCGCACGTTGAGAACCATTGATGTGGACGATGCTTGGATACCTCCCGAAACAGAGAACTTCCTGCCTCATGAGCGCGTTCAGCCGTCTCCTGGTAGTCTGTAGCACTGACACAGTCCGTGGGAAAGATCTTTCTGTTGTTAATCTGAAATCTGTCTTCCTACCCCTTTTGCCCATAGGCTCTTTGTCTTGCCTCTTTGACGGCAGAGTTAAAAATTATCCATCCTGGCCTTAACAAAAAGTACTTTTATTGGCTTCAGCTTGTGACTCACTAGTCTAAGGGTAAACACCTGACTGTACTGGTACTCTGGACATATGGTGAAAACCTCAACCCCTGCTAAGGGGAAAAAATCTGATCTTCTGTCCTTGGGATAGCAACTTAAGCTGAACAAATCTATTTTGAGTGCCCAGCGTATTTGAAGAGGGGGAGATACCCAGGTGAACAGGCATTTCGGGAATTCCTCTGGCAGGCTTGAATGGCCACTTGCGACTTGATGGATATGGACTTTTGGTGATGGACAAGTCAGTGCTCCTCTGTGGTTCTACCACAGCTTTGTGGACTTATGACCATTCTCGCCATGAAATGCATATTTTGGCACACAGGCAACTTGCTCAAGAAATAAAAACTTAATAGACATATATCTGAAAGTTTCTAGCACTTTGGGGAGATTTCGAGATTTATTCTAGCATACCATACAATGAGTTTTATTGGGAACTGCAAAAATATATAATTTTAATAGGAATAGGTAAGCACAAAACCTTGACACCACTGAAAAAATACTGGCTATGCCAAAGCAACCCCCATAAAAGTTTGCAGAATGTTTCAGAAAAGAATTATTAGGGGCCGATTTTTTAGTGGCGCTTCAGCTAAGGTCTCCTTTTTAAGGAAATCTATCGATGTTTCCAAGGAAAGAGCAGATATTTGCTGCCTTTGAAGAGAGGCTATCCTGCCGATCTTGTAGCTTTATGAGGAAAGATCACACATGCTGTTTTGTGCATATTTGGTGAAAAATCTAATTAATAATTAGATGTACAACAGCTTTATTAAGGCAGGCATGTTTTAGGAAAAACATCATAAGGTGAGACTATAGTGCTCTTTTGCATTCAAAAGATGGAAATGTAAGTATTAGGCAGCCAAGTATTTTTCCCTTGGAGATGGCGCTCTCCCCATTACCCGTCTTCCTTCACACTTTGCCCAAGCTAAGAAGGCTGATTTCTCACTGTTGACTGTAGGATGCGAATCTTGGTCCTTCTAGGTATGGAGCTTTATTTTTTTTTTTCTTTTCCAAGTTTTTACGTAACTTCCAGTTGGTTCACATATAGTGTAATACTACTTTCAGGTGTAGAGTTTAGTGGTTCCTCACTTACATACAATATCCAGTGCTCATCACGAGTGCCGTCCTTAATGCCCATCACCCATTTAACCCACCCCTAGGTATGGAGCGCTAAAGCACCCCTCTTTTGTGACCTTAACATCTCTGATACTTACTGCCCACCACAAACGGGAGAGTAGTACCTGCCCCATTGATTGTTATGGGATATAATGGGATGTTATCTCTGACATACTGAGCATGCTCAGCCTGGTGACCATCACATACCTCCCTAAGAGTTCGTACACTTTGGGGTAAGGGTCAGCGAGTAATGACACACCTACCCCAAGGGAAAGAAGGCCAGGAGGTCTGTTTCTGAAGAGTAATATTGCCCCGGGTCCCCATCTTCTCTTGATAGGGAGTGATAGTGCTTCTTCCCAAACCGTGTGCCTCAGATCCCTGGCGTCCAATTAGATCTGAAGAAGTCTATTGTGTTAAAAGGGCTCTATGGTCAATACATTTGGCAATTCTTGCTAAGGGCTGCGAAGAACCCAATGGTAATGGGTCTTGTCCAGCTTTGTTTAAGGAAGCATTTTCTAAGCTTATTCCAGCGAGAGGAACTTATTTTCATAACAAGACTACTAACACCTTGTGAGAGACATTGGTACCTCAGGGCAGTTTGAGAGCTGCATCAGCAGGAGGGGTTTTGTCCTTGGTGCTTAGTGTGGTCCCACCCGCAGTAGGTATGGTTATATGTGTAAGTCACTGTCCTGATGACTTCCTGGATGCATGATTTGTTTGTGTTGTCACCACGAGCAGGGAATCTGCCCCCAATCTTTCTCCCATGAGCCTCTGTTCCTACTGCGCTGCCAGATGAAAGAACTTCAATGAACAGACTTCGGAGCAGCCAGGGTCTTGGTCTGACCAGTCTTTCTAGAGAAGTCACAGTGAGGGGCCCTTTGCCCCAGGTATCCAAAGCAGAGGTGGCTGCCTTGTGTGAATCGCTCTCCGAGGTCCCCTGAGCACTGGCTAGGTGCCAGAGAATCCTGAGGAAGATGCTTCCAGCAGGCTCTGCAGAGAACTTGTTCACCAAAGGCGGGCAGGAGACACGGAATAAAGGATTCTGTTCTCCAACAACAGATTTCATCATTGCACGGTTCCCACGGACTGTGTTTCTATTTTGTCTTTGTCTCTCCCTGCAGTTTCAATCCTCTTTCCTCTCAGAAAGGAATCTTTTGTGCTTGGCCTCGTCCTCGGGCTTTGGTAAACTTCCTGCCTGCACCGGCTCCCGATTGCCTTCGTGTGCCGACTTGCCGTGGCGAGGGCGCACTCGCAAGCTTCCTTCCCAGGGACTCCGCGCTTGGCCCGCCCGGCTACACAGCTTCAAACGCGTTCCCTTCCGTGGAGAAATGAGCTGTTGCCGGAGATGGGCTCTGTGACACGGAGGACTGGCTAATTGGCTGGCTGCCCCGAGTGATAATCTGGAAGCGATCAGTGGAGGAAAAAGATAACACAGCTGTGATTTTCAAGGAGACAGGTCCCGGTTTTTCTACCTGCCAACCACGTTTCCTCTGTGGAGTTTTTCCGCAAGAGCTGTAAAAGAGACCTTTTAATCTTGTTTCAAAGCCTGGAGGCCCGCGTCTTTCCAGATCTCGGGGAGAAAGCAGGCCAGGGAAACGTGCGTTGCTGAGGAGCCCGGGGTTTATAAGGAAACGCAGTGGAGGGGGAGGGCAGGCAGGCGGGATGCCTTTGCAGTTCCGTGTGCTCGCTTCGCGTGTGCTCGAGAGGACCCGGTGCACTTGGCCTCCGAGTGCTCTCGCCCACACGTATGATACGATTTGGGAGTGGGGGCGGAGGGTGTTTCAGAGATCGACGAGCGTAAATCTGTCAGTGGGTGATTTTCAGACATCTGCCTGGAGCAGTTGCAGACAAACATGAGAGTTATTGGAGCCACAGATGCGCCTCAGGACGCCTGGGAAAACCTGAGCCAAAGGATCTTCTGGGAGACTGCCGGGGAGAGGTGGGAGGGGTGGGGGGTGAGGGCGGGGAAGGTTGTGTCAGTAATAAATAGTTTATCACTTAACTTTGGATCTAAAAGGAGAGGAAAAATAAAAAAGAACGAGAACAATCAGATTGGGAGCTTGGGACTTCAGTATTGTTTTTGCTAGGAGTCGATGAATGCTCCAGAAACACACAGGCCCCTGCAGTGTCTGTGTGCGTTGGGCATCTTGAGTCACTGCTGCCACCAGACTGGCTTTAGTTTAGCAACAAGGCCTGGGAAGTCCCCAGGATGTGGTTTGAGACTTACTCAAATGGGGTATTTCATCTTCCTTAGTAGGTACCTGGCAGAGCTACTGACTGTTTCAGAGCAGACGTTTCTGCTGCTTGGTATGGTGCAGTGGCTTGAACGGCTGGCACTGTGGCGACATTTAAAAATACTTCAAAATTACTTGTTGATTCACAGTGTGGGATGCTTATGGTAGAAAGCAGCTGGGCCCCTGGGGCATCTCCAAGCCTCAATATCCTAATCTGTGAAATGGGGATAACAGTACTCGTCCTGCAAAGTTGTTAAAAGAGTGGGCCGCCTGTTGCACCAGCGATCGACGTGACCTTGCCTTTCACAAAGTGCCAGCTTTTCGTTCCGAAGCCAAGTCATGATTTAAGAGGCTGGCATACTTAAGGAAAGGACATCCACGTGGGTATTTGGCGGTTTGTAAGACCCGTTCCATCTCTTCCCCTGTCCCATTTTTCTGATGATTATCTGCTTTCTGTTGCCTGTGGCTCTGCTTCATTTTCTCCCTATTTCGTGGTGCCGAACTGGCATCTCCCAGGAAGAGGTTGAGAAAGGCTGTGTTCAGGCTTCCCCTTACCCCATGAGAGTGTGGCACGGAGAAATCCCCAGAAACAGACTTTGACTCAGAAACGGACTTGTGGCTGTTGTTTCCTGTGTGTCAGAGAGCAAGCAGGTGATTCCTCTGATTCCTCCCAGGCATCCCATAAACTTCAAATTTCAAAACACAAAACTTCAAAACACTTTGGTGGGCAAGGGGAAGGGGCATCTTCTTAAGACCTTTGACTTCCTGCATCTCCGTGTCCCTGGAGCGCCAGTAGCCGATGCCGTGCTCTGTGCATTGGAAGGCAGGAGAGCACCGCTAAAAGCAACAGCACTGGGGCGCCCAGGTGGCTCAGTCGGTTGAGTGTCTGACTTTGGCTCAGGTCACGATCTTGTGGTTCTCGAGTTAGAGGCCCGCATTGGGCTCACTGCTCTCTGTGCGGAGCCCATTTCGGAACCTCAGTCCCCCCTTCTCTCTGCCCCATCCCTGCTCACACTCTCTCTCTTTCTCTCTCAAAAATAAATAAAACATTAAAAAAAAATAAAAGCAACAGCTTTGTACTTACTCAGACAGACATGGTTTGAAGGCCTGCTTCACAATCTACTACCCTTCTCTTTCCTGGTCTTACTGCAAGGATTACACTAGGTGATGTATGTAAAGTATTTTGGTCAGTGCATTGCACATTGGTAAGTCTTCAGTATGTGTTTGTTAATAATAATGTACAGTATGTTTTAGATTATTATTCCATTTGTGTCTCACTAATCTCTTCATTTCAGTTTTAAGTACCGTGAGGAGGACTAGGTCTCATATTTCTTGAGTCCCACATGGGGTCACCATGGCATGGACCGAAAAAACACACAGGGTGAATGGTCATTCAGCATTTGAAACACTGGTCTCTAATGACGAGGCAAAGTCAACCATTAGCAGAGGAAGGTTGGACCTAGAATCTACTTAAGACTCTGTAAGCCATTTTCTAAAAGTTTCAAATACATTTCTGGAATTTGCCAGTTATGCCATAACAGTGGCATTTTCTAATAAATTCTTAATTTTTCTAGACACTGTTTCCAGATAAATGAAGTTATCTGGTTTTAAAACCTGCCAAACATTCTTAGTATTTATCCCTAGGATTTTTTTTTTTAGAGTTTGGAATGGTTCCAATTTACCACAGCCTATGTTTCTTTTTTATAAGTTCTCTGATATTAAGCTCCTTCCCTCAGCTGAGATTACCACAGAGGGATTCAGTACGATACATGAATGTTGTATTATTGATATAGCCAATCTGCAATGTATTGGTTTCAAGAACAGGTGGCAATAATGATGCTTTAGCAAACAAGATGCAGATGTTCTGGAAATATCCTTTCCCGTAAAAAGTAAGTCACAGAAATGAATAGGTGCTATGCGTAAGAGTATGTGGAATTCTCTTCTAAGTTTCCAAATACGTTTACTGCACACCTTGAGCTGTTAGTGGGTTAAATTGAAAGTGTAGTAGTATTTTTTTTTTCAAAAAATGTATAATTAACAATACAAATATTTTCAACCTGATCGACTTTCCATAGGGCCTCATTTTCCCCCCCACAATGCCTACTTCTCAGACTTGCCTGGAGAAGAGCTGGCTTGACCTAAGGGGCAGGTTCAGGCTGGGAAAGACGGAGAGGCAGGTCCAGGGATTGTGCCAAAAATGTCCTGTAGTTAATTGTACAGAGTTAAATACTGAATTCTTAGAAGAGGCACATGATCCCATTCTAAATTCTAAGCTGCTATATTGGAGAGGAAAACATTTCATGGTTCATGAAAATTGAATTGCTTAGGCTTTTGCAGATTGATAATATAATACCTTGAAATGATTATGTGGGGAAGAAAAATGGAAGGTGTCAAATAAGTCCTCCCAAACATTATTATTCAAGATATTCCAAATCTGGACTGACATCCTTATCTGTGGCATTTCAACCAATTTATGCTGAAGGAAACTAGCTTATTCTATATGTGAAATGTGCTAATTCAGTTGGTAGATGAGCACATGAGCTCATTCCTGTCCTCTTCTCTAGTTTCTTTGAGGCCAGGGACTGGAATATACTTCCAGGGGGGCTCCAGCTTGAGAAGGGCAAGGAGCCATAGGGTAAAACCTTAGTGGAGGAAGAGGAAGAAAATGGCCTCCCCTGTTAGGTCTTCCATATTGCCTGGTTCGTATAGAAGGCCTGTGGGTCAAAGGGCAACTGAACAACCCATTGGTGAAGCCAGAAAGGGCTGTGTGTCTTACAGGTTCATCCCTGCATGCCTTATTTATTCTTTGCTTGTGCCACTCCTTTACATAGGATACCTTTACCCTTAACTTGGAGTATTTTCACCCCTCAGTGTTGGTAAGTTGTAGGACAGTGTTGGGTAAAGGAGTGAGAGTGTGATAATTCTGTGATTCTCAAGATTCCTAATGGAAGGTACATAGCATTTTCTTTATTACTCTCTGCACAAAGGATGAGGAGGAAGCTGGACCTTCAGGCCCTCATGAAAATGCCACTTCTAGCACTCAGTCTACCTGTGGGCTCCTGGGTATACATTTTTTTAAAATTTTATTCTAAGTAATCTCTACACCCAATGCGGGGCTCAAACTTACAACCCCGAGATCAAGAGTTACATTCTCCACCGACTGAGTCAGCCAGGCACCACCTGGGTGTACATTTCGAATTGATGCAGGTGGATACAGTTGAACCCTCCATCTCACCCCACCCTTCACTATTGCCCAAGCCTCCTTACCCAGGGATGCCTCATGATTTCCCAATCGAATGCGGGATCAGCACCACAGAGGTCGAAATGATCACCTCTGGTGTTTGCTTCTTCACTTATTATTTACACAGTCGGTTTCAAGTGTTATCCCATGTGTTTAGAGACAGTGTTAATTGAGAACAGTTGTTGGGTGGCAGGGATCTGGCTCTGTAGCTGCACTTTTTAATATTTATTCTGATGGAAATAATTCCCCTTTCTAGATCTCTTTTCTGCAAATTGGTTTTCTTTCTTTAATATAATCTCAATGTAACCCCAACCCCACGTCTCCAGCCTAGATTATTAAGGGTGTAGATGTCTGATAAGGAAATGATTCTTTTCTCAAAGAGGAGAAAATTCCATAACAGGGAATCCAGGGACTTGAACACAGAGGATCCTGTCCAGGGAAGCTGGTGATTGTAGAGATAAAAGCCAGAAGTTTGGGATGAAACTTAGGCAGGAACATTGGCCACGTAGGAGTCTAGCTCCCGGGACTTCCTTGTCAGCCTTCCCTTCCCCTCTGCCGAAATTACAGCTCCGGGTCCTGCCTGAGTCCTAATGGCCTATTTTGCATAAACACTATGTCTTTTATAAATACCTAGTTCCAGAGTTCAGGAAATACAGTGAAGAATGTTCTATATTAAGGTTGCAGGCCAAGTGCGGGCCCATATCCTCAGCCGACATAATTATTGGTGAGTGAATAAATTATGCTTGCCTACGCTTGTTGTCCTCTTAAGCAAAGATAACATTTTAAGTTAACAGAACTCTCACTTCACGCTACCAAGTCAAGATTAATCAACATTTCCATTGAGGGGGGGTTACTAAAACAGAAGACAGTCCTTAAATTAAGAAATAAAATAATTAAAGAAAAAAGTTTTATGAGCGAGAGGGCTCATAAATTCAGTAAACTGAAATTATATTCTAAGAGTTCTTTATGAAAATAACATCCTTCAAATTGCTAAAGAGGCAGGTACAAGTGGGTATCATTGAAGTATGGATCCAGAGAGGGGGAATGGGAAAGTTGTGTTGAGTTATAGACTCCGGAGGGAGATGACCCGAGTTTGAATCCTGGCACTGCCATTTACCACCTGGGCGACCCCAGGCCAGTTACTTAACCTCTCTGGGCATCGCTCTCACCTCAGCTGTAAAACGGAGCCATCACAGTACTTATCTCAAGGCATCGCCAGGGTTTGGAGCCTCTGTTTGTGTTCAGGCAGAAATCCTCAAAGGACTGCTGAGAGGATTAAGTAAGTTAAAACATATAAAGTGCTTGGAACACTGCCTGAACTTAGTAAGTACTAGGAAAGTATTAACTTTTTGATAAAGCATTCTTTTTGGTCTTCCTTCTCTTTTTTCTTATCCTTTTCTTCTCCCTGTTTGCTGTCATCACTGTCATCCATGCTAAATGACCAGGGCTCATTACTTATCATTTGCAGGCACAGTACAAAATGAAATGACAGGGCCTCTTGTCCAAAAATCAGGAACAAAGCTTTTTTTCTTTCTTTCGTGGTCTTTCTGTCGCTCAGCCGATGTGGTGTTCTCTGTTTGCTATCTAGGGACACACCTTCAGGCACAAGGATATCCCTGTGGCCGGTGTAGTCCCTCACGAATGCTCGGGCATCCTCCCCAGAGCTTGGCGCACTCCATGTGCTTCTCTGGCCTTGACCTTTTCTGTGTTTGTGTCTAGCCTCCTGCCAGGGGTGGGGGTTAGCAGAGATCACTGGGTAGGCGTGGAGGAGCAGGATGGTGGGAGCACTTTCTGGGGAGGCAGGGAGGTGGTGGGAGGAGCACCTGAACACAAACAGAGGCTCCAGACCCTGGCGATGCTTCATCGTTTGATTGGACTTGACTTACAAAACCACATTCAAAGATAAGCTTATTGAGAATTTTCAAGACCCTGGTCACAGAGCATTAAAGCCCCAAGTGTGGGTCCCTTTCTGAGCACATGTCTGTGAAGCCAGCCCTGAAAATCGCTGAATAGATGCGACATTCCTTAGTCAGTGGAAACCCTATTTTGACTATCAAGTGGTTCTTTGGTTTCAGATGTAGAAACTAGATTTTGTTCTCCGTTTTGATGAAGCCAACAAATTGGGTAAATCATTCTAACTATTTGTGAAGCTCGGGGGAAGAAAAAAACAGGTCTGTTTTAACCAACAAGTCAATCCAAGAGATAGAAAATAACTTCTGCAAAGGTCTTGTGCTCTCCTAACCAAAAGCCTTAGATCAGTATTTTCCAAAGTGTGTTACTTGAGAAAAGGGTTCTGTAGGGAAGATCTGGGTTACTGGGTAAAACAAAATTAACAGATTAAAAAAATTCAGGACTCCTTACTTAATAGGACTACATTTTGTCCTGATGATTTGCCTATGTCTTTTTCTCATTATTCGTTTCAGACTTTGGAAGGAGCAGGGAAACCTGGAAAAAGAGGGTCCATTCAGCAAACCTGAAATATTAAACCTGAAGTTTCAAAATGAATTTATCTTAGTAACTAAACTTGGTCTCACGGTTCTTCAGCCAGCTCTCCTCCCATGATCTGTTCTTTTGCTTCTTTGGCTGTCCACTCCCAGGACCGCATTCTTGACTCCCTCCTTCTGCCCTTGAGCTCGTGTATTCTAACCACTCACTTCAAGTTTGTTGACCTTGTCGAGGTCTCAAAATCGTTGACCATCACTTTCAGTCACCTTCTCTGTGCCCATATTTCCCTCCAGCTCTAGCTTAACTGCTGTGTTTCATCACTGTGGACATTATTAATTGTCCCTTAAATCTGAACTCTTGCACACTCGTCCCCACTGGACTTGGCTGGCCGAGCCCCGATCCTGGTTAAAACCATAACTACCTACTCCGTGCTGGCACTTGGCTGGAGAAAAACGCGTGTGCTGACTGTTCTCACTTTGAACTCTTGGTCTCACATCTCAAATGGACATTCAACATAGCAGTAATCATATTTCCTTCACTTTTCCGCTCTTCAGAATTACTGTGCTGGAATCTCTCCTCACCTCCTCCCTGCTCTTGTCTTGTGACCCTGTCTCAGTCTTCATTAGGAAAATAGAAGCAGCCAGGTGGTAATTCTCTTACTATTTTTTTTTTATCAGTAAATCTACTTCTACTACCATGCTCCTTCCCTGCCCTCCTTATATCATAAGAAATTGTCCTTGCCCCAACCTATCAAAAGACTCTTTGTGCCCTGTATCTGTCCCCTTATTTTTCAGCTCATTAACTCTTGCAGCTATCTCCTCTCCTGCATCACTGCTTCACAAATGTCCCTACTCTGTCTGGAGGGATACACATCTAGAGCAAAAGATGTGCTCCAATATCTCTTTCCTAACAAACAAAATTAAAAAAAAACAACAACCCAAACCTTCCTCGATACTACTTATCCTTCCAGCTTCCACTCCATTTTTCTACTTTCTATTTTCAGCAGACCTGAAAGACTTGCCTACAACTCTGAATCCACTTCCTTGTCTCACGTTATCTGCTTAACTCATTCCAGTTGGGTTTCTGTCCCCACTGCTACTGAGACTGCGCTTGTCAAGGGCACCATTTCCTCCATGTTACCAAACCCAGTAGTCTCACATTATATGATACTTGTTCATTTTTGCAGTTTTTTATTAAAAGTAAATCTTGACTTTTCATGATGCCGCATGTCTTGCTCCTCCCTCTGTTCTTTCTCTGTCTCTTTGCTGGCTCCTCCTCCCTTCTAGATCTCTAAATGCTAGAGGTTTCTGGGGAACGTTCCTAAGCTCTTTCCTAATCTCAAGCAGTATTTTTTCCTAGGGGTGATCCTATCTAACTTTATGGTCTTCAGTATAACCTACATACCAATGACTCTCAAATCTGTGTCTCTAGCTCTGACCTTTACCTGGAACCTCAGATTTTCTATGGCCATCTGTTCATCTACATCAGCACATGGATGTTTGATAGGGAGTTCAGATTTATCATGGCTGTTGGAACAGAGCTGTTGATATTTTCCTTACCCCCAAAATCTGCTTCTCTCCCTATCATCCATTCTCAATAAGCGGCTCCATCATCCACTTAACTGTTGAAGCCAAAAAGCTAGGCATTATTTTGATTTTTCTCTTTACCTTCTGTGTCAAATCTATCATTAAGACCTGTCCGTGCTTCCTTCAGAATACATCCCTAATCTGCCCTCTTTTTCAGCATCCCAACACCACACTGCTATATTCTGTCATCCTCTCTAGCCTGAACAACTGAAGTAACTTCCCCATTAATGTCTTTGCTTACACTCTTGCACTATTATACTTCCTCTATACAGCAGCCAGAGAAATGTTGAAAATATATGAATCAGAGCATGCTTAAAACATTCCAAAGGCTTCCTATGACACAGAATAAAATCAACGTCCTGGGCCAGTTGTAAACTACCTGGTCTGGACCCTGTCAACTTCTCCAGTTATCTTCTATGACTCCCTGAGCCCACTCTGCATGCTTCAGACACACCAACCTTCACTATTCTTTAGACATGCCAGCATCATCCTAACCAAGAAATCCTTGCACTAGCTGTCATGATTCTTCTCATTCAGTGACTCGTTATTCATACTTTGGCTTAAATGTCACCCTTGTTACTTATACCACTGTGGAATCATGAGTTCCTATTTTATTCATTGTGTTTTATAACCAAGCACTAGCATAATTTATTTTGTGATCAAACTGTTCCAGACTCAGCTATCAGGAGTCCCTTCATGCTGGCTCTTGTGTCCTTTTGAGCTGTCCCTGTTGTTCTTTGAATACTTTGATATGTTTTGGCATAAAAAGATGTTTTAGGCCCATTTTATACTTTCTTTGGAACCAGTCACTTCTTCAAGGAGCTTTGATTCCTTTTAGTGCAGATTGGTATTTAGTAACCAAGAAAGGGGCTCAGGATGTGCTCATTGTTACTGGAGTGTCACTGTTTTTAGGACTTCTCAGCAGACAGAATGGGGACACACACACACACACACACACACACACGAGTCTGTTGATCCATCTATCTAAAAAACATGAGTTCACACTGATACCCACAGTTTCGGTCCAACAACTACACACTTTATTCTACCCAATTCTCTTTCTATATTTGTGGTTCTTTCTTCCAACAGTGAGAAGCCTGGCTCCCATTATCCTTGGTGTATTTATTTGTTTAGTTCCTCCATATGTAGCCAATCTCTTGGCCACACAGACTGATTCCTTGCCTGTAGCACTACTGATTCACACAAACCCATGCCAATTGAGAATCCATGTTCCTAGCCCTAGTAGTGTTCCAAATTAACCACTTACAGTTTTCTGGTAGGTATTCATTCATTCAGTCAGTCAGTCATTCTTTCCTTTGTTCATGAGCATGTAGCCTGTGTCAGGCATGATGGGGAATGCTATGGATACACACACCAGTGACCATGACAGCTAGAATATCTGACTTCATGGCTTTTCCCCTCGACCCTGTGTCTCTGCTCTGAACATATTTGTCTTACTAAACTTTAAAGTTTGTTGTACATGAGTATACCTATATAGCTATGCTCTGTATAATGCTTATTATAGAATTAGGGCTCAGTCATTTTTCACATGCCTTTTTGCACTCTGCATGCAGTCCCAAGTTAAAGAATGTGCTGGGTAGGTAGACGTGGATGAACATACAGACATCTTACTTGGTAGACTTTGTCTGACTCTGATTCTGGAGGACAGAGTAGACATAACCAAGTAAGCAGTGCTTACTTCTCTCTGATATGTGTTAACCATATGCAAGAGTTACGAATTTTGGTTCTAAGAATTGCTTCAAATCTGTGATTCTGCATTTTGTCATGTATTATCTTAGAGTGAATAAATGGCCTGATTCATATATCGTAAGAAAATACCATGAGATCTTATAAAGGGAATGGACTTAAATATATAGCCCTAATACTCATCTACAAGTCAGCAGGGTTTCTTGCACATAGTAGATGTCTGATAAAAGTTGGTTATTTGAATTAAAATTTGTTATATATGTAATTTAGATGCTGCTGTAATATGTGTTAAGACATTGATTAGCAGTATTCCTCCTTTGTTTCTACCTTCCCCACTTCTCCCACAGTTTGGCATTTCTGTTGCCTTTGTAATCCAACCCTTTGAGAGCTTTTAATTTGTTTTTCATTTTTCTTTAATTAAAAAAATGTTTTTAAATGTTTGTTTATTTTCGAGAGAGAGAGGGAGACAGAGTATGAGCGGGTGAGGAGCAGAGAGAGAGGGAGACACAGAATCTGAAGCAAGCTCCGGGCTCTGAGCTGTCAGCACAGAGCCTGACATGGGGCTTGAGCTCACGGACCATGAGATCATGACCTGAGCTGAAGTCAGACGCTTAGCTAACTGAGCCACCCAGGCACCCCTGTTTTTCATTTTTCTGTTTACTGTGGCTACACATCCTGCTGAAGAGTCTTGGCCCAAAATTTCTTCCAGTTCTTAACGTCTGTAGATAAAGGTTTTCAGAACATCACTGGAATAAATTTTACACTTCCCTCTGAGAGAGAAAATGCTAACCCAGATATTAGCAATTATTTATGTGGCTTGATTTGTGGCAGATAAGATGGCTTCTTAGAGGCTTGATTTGGGGATAAATGAGTTACTTCATATTCCATTTCCTTTTTCAAAATAACAAGTCTGGTTTTGTTCAGACCCCTTATTACATTTAGCTTCTGTTCTCATAATCCATCAAAATTACTAGCCGAAAGATCAAAAAATAAAAATAAGCATTCCTGTTTTGAAGCCTACTGTTTAAATAATGGCAACACCCCTCAAGCATATGGGCCTATCTCCTATTTGCTTCTAGGGTTTCCTGCAAGCCAGGGTCAGTTGTCTGCTTTACTCAGTGGACTCTGAAGAATGGATGAGAACCCGCCACTTTGTTGGGATGGCGACTTTCTGTAGCTGTGTTCGGCTGAAGCCTGAGGTCCTCATTTGGTTTCAGCCTCCCTTTTTAGTAAAATTCAGTTTATAAACTTTATTCTCATTATATATCGTACCCATGGTTGGCCACAAGAAAGGAACTAAGAAACCCAGAACAATTGAGACGGACAGAAGTTTATGGCTGCGTCTGCATTGCCATTTTTGGGGAGGTACAGACCTCACTTTTCAAACAGTTTCACATATTTTTGGCAAGAGAAAAGCCTTCAAACAAGGTGTATGAGTGCCTAAGTGCTGTGGATTTTTAAGGTGTGGCCGGGTTCCTACATGGCTTTTCTTTTTTTCCATTAAGAGGCCCTCACTGCCAAAAGGCTCCTTTGTTGTTGTTGTTGTTGTTGTTGTTGTTTAATTGCCTTTTCTTTTTTTCTGAGTAATCTCCATGCCCAACATGGGGCTCAAACTCAGGACCCTGAGATCAAGAGTTGCATGCTCCACTGACTGAGTCAGCCAGGTGGCCTTGCCAAAAGCCTCTTAAATGCTCACTCTGTATGGAAGTAATAGTAAGAATCAGATTTGCTGAGCACCTACTTTCTGCACAGCTTTTTATCTAAGTTGAGACAGAGTCCATCTAAATGTATCACTGTTTACTGTCGACAGGTGCTCTGCTTTGGGGACGTGGTTCTCAAATCTTAACATTAATCACTTGGCAGCATGTTTAAAAATGCAGATCCAGGGGACGCCGGGGTGGCTCAGTTGGTTAAGCATCTTGATTTTGGCTCAGGTCATGATCTCACAGTTCAGTTTACCAGCTTGAGTCCCGCGTCTGGCCCTGGGCTGACAGCATGGAGCCTGCTTGGGATTCTCTCTCTTCTTCTCTTCTGCCCCTCCCTTGCTCTCTCTCTCTCAAAATAAATAAACTTAAAAGAATAAAAAAAATAAATCAAAGTACAGATCCAGGCCACCCTCAGAGATTCGACTTGCATGTTTAGATGGCTGTCAGGAATTTGAATTTTTCACAAGTTTCAGGTATAATTCAGCCGTGATGAATTATACTTTGAAAAACATTCTTTAGGGTATTGAGGGGACTCTTGGCTGCCACTATTTCCATCTTTAAGGGGCAGATTACATTCCTGGAAAGCTATATGCAAATCCATTTCTGGTGAAGTCAGTTGAGTTTGGTCTGTGACTGTCACTGTCCTTTCTGAGAGGTATTTCTGATTTGATGTCTGCAAACAGCACCTGAGTGTAATCAGGGAAGCTCTCCATCCGAAGGAATATCTTAGCGGTTCATTTCGTAAAGCCAAGAATTCATTTCTTATGTGAGTTATCTTCTAATAGGTTCATATGGGTTAATATACAGGAAGATTTCTCGCAGACAGGGGGCAACCATTCTCATATCGCAGAACAATGACAGTTGTTGAATTTACTAGCTGAAATCATTTATGCCCCCTTTTCCTGCATTACTTTCTCTTCTTCAGTGTAGACATGGTTGTAGTTGTGCTGCTCATGGGTCAGAGGCAGGAGTAGAAGCTGAGTTTATGATTGTGTTTCCAGAAGCCTCGGTCTATGCGGAGTTCAGCCTTACTCTGGCCTTCCAGCTACAGAATGGGGAGACGCTGGGGAGAAGAGTCTTTGAATGGGGGCCGTTGCCTCTCAGGCTGGCTCTGGGCCCAAGGCTCCTGCGCTCAGAAAACAAACCCAGATTCAAGTTTTAAACATTCATAAAAATCAGAGTGGTGATATTTTTGACCTGCTGCCAACTTGTTTAACCTTTTTCCTTTCTCTCTTTCTGTTTTTTTTCTTTTTTCTTTCTTTTTTTTTTAAATCAAACTGCCAGAATATGGTGTGTGAGATTTTCAAGCCAACATTCCCTACCCCTCACCCCCCCCCCAACCCGGAACCCACTGGAAAGAAGTTTCCCAGGGTGAGAAATTTTGTGTCAGCTTTTAGCTGTGAAAGGGTGCAGCTCTCTGTCAATGATCAAGCTGCAATTCTCCTCACATAATGAGACGATTTATGCCCCTGGCATCTTAAGGGTTTAACAGGGCTGAGGGGTATAAATTCACCTCAGGCTAAGACAGGAGTAGACTCCACAACTTTGGCTGTGCCATCCCATGTGGCTCTGGTCAGAGAAGCAAAACCAAACCAAATACATTCAATAAGAGCAGATGCTTAAGTAGTTTTTAAACCGATGGCTCCATGGAGCTGTTTTCGCTTAAGGACAGAATAATTTGAAACACCTTTCCCACCAGTTCATCCGCTCGGGCAGCGGCTCGGCAGCTCCAGGGGCCCCTCCTGCCCGGTGCCTGCAAGGTTAGGTCCAGCGGAGGGCAAGCGTGGCCCAAGCCGCCCTCCCTTGGCCACAGGTTTCAGAAGACATCTGCAAATCATTGTGCAAACCCGAAAAGTACAAATTCACCACAGCTCCACTCTCTGGAGTTGAGTCTGATATTTCCTGTTTTGAAGGTTTCCTTGGTATCCCACACATCGGCTGTGAAACACCAGCTGCTCGAAGTGACTCAGATTTATCGACCCTTTGATCAATTAGCTTACCCAATTTCTGGATAATTGAGAGGAGGGTTAAACCATCGCCTTATGTAAATATAAGCCTTCAGTTTTAAAAAATCCAGTCCTTTAGCAAGTGCTATAGACAGAGCCTTGCCTTCCTTTCCCGCATTTAATTCGCTTTAGGAGCGGGGTCCTTTCTCCTTCATGTCATCGAATCATCTGGCGCTTTGCAGCTAAGCCAAAGGGGAAATACTGTCACTGACAGACTGAAAGTAATAGTGTGCCTTATCTCAGATTCTCACTCCTTGCTAGTTCATTTAATTTGTAGTATCTTCGCAAAACAAAATAGCAGAAGCAAAAAGAAATGATCACAGACGATGGGCTAGGTCTCCTAGCTGAATCGAGTTGGAAGCAACAGTACCAGTTTTCGTTAGGGTGTTGTTTTTCCGTCTTGGTAGAAAGTCTAAAGTCATGGTCAGGGCTTACGTATGGTCCTAGACATTCAGACTTGCGATAATTGGACTCGGTTTGTCTAAAAGCCAAAGCAGCTGAACAAATACCCAACGGGGTTCATGGTATTGTGACATTCATGTGTCATGGGCTGATGAAGCATAACAAATATTTCTATACCAGTCCTGACAGTTTTCAAATGGAAACCCTCATTTTAGCCTCTGTCGAATATTTCCAGCGGCCGGGCCTTACTACCTTGTGGGGCAGATACAGTTCACTGTCGCTCCACCTCTAGAACTCGTCCTTAGTAAGGCCAGATTGGTCGACCTGAAGCTTCATCCATTGATTCAACTAAGGAATTCACAGTTACTGAGCACTTTGCTTACGCATGGATGACTGGGAGACGGTCTTTGGTTTTGTGGAGGTTCTGGCCTACTTCAGTGTTCCTCAGCCTTATTTTCATTATTATTTCCTTAAGGGGCCATTTAAGACATTTCTCCCCCTAAATGCCCTTACTTCATGAAATTTTAATACCACACACAGATAAACCGTATATGTTTATATACTATATGTATATCTATGCTTTTATAATAAAGAATAAGTTTCTTGTTGTTTTGTTGTGTGTGTGTGTGTTGTTTTGTTTTGTTTTTTGCTTTTCAAGAACCAATTTCTGCCCCTTGAGGGGATAGCACCCCTACTGAGAATTTAGTCTAATGGGAATGATAGAAACGTGAGCAGATAGCCAAATCCTGATATAGACACCACAGTGTCCTCCCCTCTAGCCTTATTCTTTGCCCTCTTTTGCTTCCAGCTGTTTATGGTGGATTGAATGTTATCCCCACACCCCAAGATATGTCTACCAGGAACCTATTAATGTAATCTTGTTTGGAAAAAAAGAATCTCTGCAGATGTAATTAAGTTAGGAGATCACCCTGGACTATTCAGATGGGCCCTAAATCTAATGACAGGTGTCCTTCTATGGGAAAGGTCAGGGGGATTCGATACAGTCACAGAGCAGCAGGCCCCATGTGACCTGGAGACAGAGATTTCAGTGATGAGGCCGCAAGCCGAGGAATAACAGCCCCATCAGAAGCTGGATGAAATCCTCCCCTAGAGCCTCCGTAGGGAGTGTGGGCTGGCTGAAATCTCGCTTTCAGGCTTCTGGGTTTCAGAACTGTGAGGGAGTAAATTTTTGTTAGTTGAAGCCTCCAATTTGTTACAACAGCCATAGAAACAAATACCCAGTCTCTCCTCCACCCTCCTGTGGTCTCCTAGGGGCACGGTGTCTCGTTCATCTGGATGTTCCTGGTGGGAAGCCTGGAGAGTGACATGTGGCAGATGTTCAGTTTATATCCACACGGTATGAGCAGCGAGTGGAAAGTGACATCGATTACAGCCTCCTCTGCTAGATGGACTTACCTGACGGCTATGACCACCTCCACCTCCCTTCTCTCTGCTCTCCCAACGGTCTTCTCCTGGGCAGGATAAGCAATCCCATATCTCATGTCTTTATATTTAGGAACATGCATTTTAAAAATATAAACATTTAGAGATAAGCATAACTTTATATAAACAGATTAATATTCTGTAGGCTATTCTGTAACTTGCTTCCCCTCACCCCGCATTAAAAAACATGCCATGGACATCTCTCCTTTTCAGTAAAAGTAGCTGCACATCATCATTTAATAGCTGCCTGGTTTCCTGATTTATTTAACCGATCTCCTATTGATGTATGCTGATGTCCATTCATCAACATAAGGTCCTGTAAGGCTGGCCACAACCACCATTGTGGTGCTATCACTGCTCTGGAGTCAAACACAACACTTATTTTAATGCGGCAGACGACTCCATTAGCTTTGGGAAATAGTTTGCTATCTTCTTTTGACCCTGTGATTAACTAAACCTCGGTCTTCTAACCTGAATGGTTATTAAGCGGAGCGCTTCTTCAGACTTGTGTTTAAGCAATTGATTACATATATTTTAAAATAATTCATGTGGGAGTTTTATACAACCATAATCACAGCTTAGGTACAGTCCTGTTTCGGCTTTTAAATTGAACTCTGTATCATAAACATTTTTTTCTTACACTATTGATTATTCTTTGGCTTAAACTTTTGAGATTTTACATGTACCCTTGTTTAATAGTGGGGAAAATGGATTTTCTCCTATCTTTTCAGTCTACCGAGATAATTTTGGAATTATACTTTGTGCTCTATCATTCCGGTCATTAACACCAAATAAGCAGGTACTTTATTTTTTTCGTCTGTGTAAAGGATTGCAGCGTTGACTAGTACAAGGTGAGAAATGGGACTCTGTCACCTCAGGGTGCTTTCCTCCTGGTTGATATTAAACTCCTGATGGACATCCTGTCTTCCGTTATTCACCTTCAATACGATACCTTTATCAGATTGTACTGGCCTTTGTCTTGGCCCATTGAGGATAGGCATGCACCTTACTTTCTCTTGTATTCCCTGTTATACTTGGTACAGTGCCTGATGTGTTCCTTAGGAGGTATCCAGTAAACATTTGCTTTAAGTCGAATTGTCCCCAAGAATATAATAACTTGTATAAGGTGCATCCCATAACCTCTCAGCCATCAGCACTTTCTCTTGCCCTTGCTCATTAATTACCTGTTCAGCAACCCAGTCTGGAATTCACAAGGGATTGACACCAAGTTCGTCAGGTTATGTCCACCCTTACCCGCTTCCTGAACATCAGGAGCTGGGAAAGCTGTCTGCGTGAGGTGGGGCTGCTAGTTGGTGTTGATGGACAGGTATGGTTTGAGTAGAGGAAGGGGATGGTGAGGCCATTTGGAAACTAGAGCCTCTTCATAGTAAATGTGGTTGGAAGACGGAATCGTTCATGGTCAACAGTTTAATGTTAGCGAAATCTTGGTTAAGTGAGCACCAGGACAACCTTGAAAAAGGAATGTGGTATCCAAGCAGATACTAGCCTATGCCCCAGGGGGATATAGATGGAGAATGTCAGGAAGACAGGCTATTCTCTGCTTCCTACACCACATTCTTTTCTCCAGGTCGTCTTTGTGTTTGCTTGACTGAGATTTCACGAATTCCACAATCTTTACATGTAAAACCTCAAGTATGTAAAAATAGATTTATTATCACCATTCTAGTCACCTATTTTCTGCCTAGATGTGGCTAGCATACTCTGCCACAGTGTGGAAGGATAGGAGGGGGTTGGGGGTGAGTGAGAAAACCAAAGTGGTATAAAACCCCTTTTCGTCATGAAGTGGGAATGGCTAAGAAAGTAACTATATAAGATCTAAACCTCATTGATTCAGACTAATTAGTAGTAATATAAGTAGAAGTGCAAAGTCCGAATTATCGAACACTTAGGAAAAGGGGAGATTTGTAGGTGTTCGGTAACTCAAACTAAATTAACAAATGCTTGCATCTGCAATGTTCCGTATACCACAAGCATTGTGGTTGCTGAGTTAAAATGGCAAATTTTAAAATCACAAAACTTAAGATTTACTGAGCTTGAAACTTCTATGAAGTGATAAGGGCCAGAAAAAGAGCTCCTTGGGGCGCCTGCGTGGCTCAGCCGGTGAAGTGTCCAACTTTAGCTCCGGTCATGATCTCACGGTTTGTGAGTTCCAGCCCCGAGTCGGGCTCTGTGCTGACAGCTCAGAGCCTGGAACCTGCTTCGGATTCTGTGTGTGTCTCTCTCTCTGCCCCTCCCCTGCTTGCACTCTGTCTTTCTCTCTCTGCAAAATAAATATTAAAGAAGAAAAAAAGAGCTTCTTATTACTTTCATTGTCACCTCATCTGTATTTGCAGTCCCTCGCTCGGTGCTGTGAGGCCTTGAAAGTCACAGGTTTTAGGAAGAACAAAACAGTATCTGAGTTGCAGTTGTCATTTTTGAGATCCCACTGAGCCACCTATTTCGCTTGTGGCATAAGAGAGTTTGCTCTGATGGGAGCCAACTGGTATGGGGCGGAGGTAGGCTCGGTCGCAATTTACCCTTTAGGGCATGGAGGTGCTGGGGGGCATCCTGTTCACCGCAGAGGCTCAGCTCAGTGGGCGAACCAGGCACACTCTTCCAGGGGGCGCGAGGTAGCAGTATCATGTCTTGGCCTGGCAGATGCTCAGGACAGGGCCAGTGGGGATATGAATGGATTGCCTGCTGGGAGGTTGGGAACTGCTGACCCTCAGCTCTCAGCCAGGGTCTAGTGCAGCTGCGGTGCGGCTGGATGGGCAGCAGGACACAGACCATCTGAGCCTGGCGTTGCGAGCAGAACCCAGCCCTATCACAGCAGAGATGGGGAAGGAAGAGGTGGGGATGGAATAAGGTGGGGTCTTTGTTCAAGCTCAGGATTCAGATACAGACACTGCATTACCAGAAGGGGGACAGTGTAGGCATGGGGGAAAGTCACAGGTTGGAATCCCCAGGAAGTAGATTCTGAGATGCAAATCAGAATGCAGGAGATTTATTTGGTAACGCTCTTGGAATCAACATCTGTGGCAGGAAGAGATGGCAAGTGAGATTGAGCAGAGAGAGAAGTGAGCTGAGGTGGTTCCCCAACAAAGGCTTCACTGACCCCATTGGGAACTTGTGAGAACCCTTTAGAATTGTCCTGAATCAGAGGGGGAGACGTGTGTCTGGGGGGTCGGGCCTTTATACCCCCTCCCCCCACACTGAGTCGTCATTGGATTGGGCTGCATTGGAAGGAGGCATGACTTTGGGTCAGAACTTTTCCTTAAGAGTAGCAAGTCTCAAAGATGGCTAACAGCTGAGGGCCATCTTCTGTCTGTGCTCCCAGCAGCTGGGGAAATAAGTCCTTCCTTCCTGAAAAGGGATCTGGGGACCACATCACAGTATCCACCACAGCGTTATGATTTTGGGGAACATGAACGATAGGACTGGGACATTAGAACTTTGATCAAAATAAAAGGGAAGACTTGATATTATATTCAATCCCACTGAATTGACCTTGATGGGAGGGGAGGTAAGAGGGAGGGAGGGAGTAAGAAGGACTGTATACTTCTCTTCTCTGAACCCGATTGCTCTGGACCCTGGTGCGAAGGGGTGGGGTGGGAGGCAGTGGTGGCTGAGTCTAATTAGGTTAAGGTATCAGTGAACCTGGCTCTGAGAAGCTGAGGAAAACAGAGATAAGGAAATAAAGAGACCCCCCTGGATGTCTGTGGGACATTTCTCCCTGTCATTCTAGCAAATCTTATACATCCTGACCCCGAGGCTTATAATGCTTTAAAAACTGCTCAGTCAAATCTACTCAGCATGTGCAAACATGCATTATTAATTTTAAGAAGTATTTGTCAAGGCATTGATGCAGTTTTGTTTCATAGGCCTAAATTAATATTCTTTTCTTGTGAGATTATCAGTGTCCATTTCCAGCCATTTTGTGTTTTAAGACCAGGGCAGGGGATATATATATTTTTTTATTTGTCAATTAATTTTTTAGAGAGAATTGTCCTCTCTCTGCACAGCTCAAAGTGGTCTTTGATTTAATCCCACTTGGAGGACAGGAAGGAGGGAAAAATTGTTTCACGCGAGTCCAAGAATAGAAAATTTTTACACCAAAAAAACTTTCCACTTATAAAATCAAGTGAGTAAGCAGTGGGGAACTCATCCTAGAGCAAGTTTCGATGTCAGCATTTAATGTGTCATAACATTTGGCTCATCTTGGCAAATTGTGAGATTTTTCTAATTCCTAAAGTGTCATTAAACAGCTGTTGTTTCTTTTCTAAACAATATTAACTCTGCCCCTGTCCCCAGTTCGGACAGTCGAGGTTTCGATTGCTTGAATTTGTGTCGCAGTGGCTCCAATTTCAATTTTGAATCTTTTCACAGATTATGGCCGTCCACTTCTCATGTGGGGGCGTGACTCCGCATGAAATTGGTCCGGAGTCTGCTGTTCATGAAAAGGCTCAGCTGTAGCGGCATATGGACAACATACTTTCAAAACAGGGTTATTTCATAATTGCGCTGACTCTGTCCAAGAAAGAGAGAACGCATTCAAATTCCCTGTAATTCAAATCATTTGTTAGCAGAACCCTCCATCCTGAGCTGGGGAGTACCCGTGTCCTTGAGAGACTGTCGTGTTCCAAAGCATCCACGGTCACCTGGTTGGAAAGTTGCATTCCGGACTCGGTGCTCCTGTGCAGGGAAGCCGTAGGAAGAGAGCCTTCTCAGGTGAGGAGGACGAAGTGCTGCCCGGGGTTGGGCACAGGCTGTGTCCTCGGCCTCAGATTCCTGTGTTCTTCCTCGGAACACTCCCGCGGGTCCCTCCAGAGGTTTGGTGTGCATAGGATCACCAGTTCTTTATTTGGTTTCTTCCTGCACACGGGTGGAAAGCAGGGCATGGCAGGAGGCAGGGTGACTCAGAGAAACGTGAGGGCTTGGGAGCCGAAGAGAACCACGTCTGCAACTCACTGCTGGCATGTTGCTAGCCTTAAGCAAGTCATTTAACTTCTCTGCACATCAGGTTCCTTGATTATGAAATGATCGGGCCCGTGCACACATGTACACACACATACCCTCAGCCTGCTCGGTAGTGGTCAGAATTAGAGATAATACATCTAAAATGCTCAGCCTATTAGCTGGCCCACAGTAGACACTCAATGCATGGAAGTTATTATTCCTGTTAGCTGTTACTTAAGTCTACCAAAAGGGTTTTTCTGTATAATCCAAATCCCCAAATGCTTATCTTATGCCCAATCTGGCGGCAAAAATGACTTGCTGACAGCATCCATCTTTCCATTCACAAGTCACATGAAATATATGGCCTTTTTCCTAATGGGTTCCCAAAGGTCTGCTGGGTTTCCTGGCAACGAGACAGCAATTCAAGCCGGTCCAGGTACGGGACAAAGTTGTGCCAATAGCCACATTCCATGCAGAGAACACTCTCCAACTGGGCCATACATGGGGCGGCTGTTTGTGCCAGCCTCTCGGGCCTGGCTTACCAGGCAGCTGCATAAATCGCTTCGAACATGAGGTTATTTATGGCATAACCCACCGTGACTTTGGCCGGCTCTTGTTCGTGTTTCTTAAAGGATAGCAGTAGTGCTGTAGTGATGGAGGAAACCGAATTCCGCAGACAAACGTTGCCGGGTGCAGGCTTCCCAACGCAGTGGTCCTGGACCTTGTCGGGTTATCGTCAGCTCCATAATTCCAGGCTCCGGGTGGCAGTAACTGCCTTAAGTGAAGACAGACCATAGCGCATCGGTGATGGCTAGGCAGAGAGCAACGGTTTCATTTTTGGGTAGTTCTGAATTTGTGCAAGCTCTCAGCAGAGTATTCTGACAGTGGTTATAATTTTAGAAGTAAAGTTAAAAGAAAATACATGTAAAAGAGCACCTATGAGTATTTTCAATTTTTGCCTCTTTGCCCCTCAGCTGAAGCAGCTTAGGTAGGGGGAGCGGGCTTTTATTCTTAGCTTTTTCTAACTTTCAAGCCAAATAACAACATGTTGGAACCACACTTAAAATGTAATGGATTTTGCAGATAGTTTTTGAATCCAAATTCTCCCCATCCCTCATCAATCCAGTGTCCTTTTGTGGTGGGAAAAGGGAACGAGGGGCGTAAGCTTTGGCATTGACTTTAGGAGAAGGGGCCAATAGGGAGGTGTGAACTTTTATAATTTTGCTTTTGCTCCAAGTTCTTATACTCTATGAACCAACCGAGAAAGGAGACCCACAATGGGCCCAGTGGGACTTAAATATTTTTTTAAGGCCATGTCAGTGTGAACGGTCATCCGCTTAATCAAAGACCTTAGTTCAGTGATGGAGGGATGCCAAGAGATGAGGTATGACTTGGTTGGGGTTGTGACCGTGTCCCTTTTTACTTTGATGCCTGTGTTTGTACCCTATTCGATCATTCATTCAATCGGAGGAATATTTGTTCAAATATTTATCCCCCTTCAACTCTGTGACCCACACCGTGCTAAAATGCTGGAGAAATAGTGTGACTTTGTTTCCTCTGTGGTAGCTTTGGGGAAAAGTTATTGTGATGTCCACCAAAAAGTCGTCAATTCTTGTTTTGTTTGTAGGTGAATTACTTAATGAGATTACTGATGTTGATTCTAGTTAAGGCCTCTTTAAGTAATAGATTGGATGTTATACAGAGGCAATCAGAAAGGAAAGTTAACACCTTGAATTTGCCCTATGGACACAGACATTCGGCCATCATTAGTTGATGTAGGGCAAGGTACAGAGTTACAAAGGGGAAAGTTAACTTCAGGAGTATTCTAAGGAAATATATCTATATCCACACCTATGTCTACATGTATATCTATATCTATTTAAAGATAGTTGACTGTTTTCTCATCTGACCCCCTCCAGAGTGTTCCACTCATGATATCTCTGAGATGGACGAGAGTGGCCACTTGTGGAGAGTAAACTATGTGAGTAGATGCAGTGTCATTACTTGCTGCTCAGCACATGTTGCTTCTTCTCTTGTTTACAGTCCTCGGGAAAGCTCCCTTCTTCCATTTTTATCATGTGATGTGGGTGGAATTTAACGCCCTTAAAATTTCATAGGAGAGTCGTAATTTGCTTAAGCCAATACTATTATTTGTTTCTTCTGGCTACATATTTGTTCAGGGAGAGGCCATTAATCCAATAATACTTACTGAGATAGAAGAAAACCTTTGCTAGGGTTTCTGGAAAGAGATCTTTTTTTTTTCTTTCCTCTCTTCCATGGAATCTACTAGATTGGATGGGGTGAGGGCATAAGAATGCAGACAGACATTTGTTTTGTGATCCCAGAGAGAGTTCTGAGCTTCAGGGTTTAGGCAGGGATAAGAGGGCATTGTGGGGAGCTTGAGGATAAAACCAAACTGCAGAAGGAAGAGCAGAGATATGGAGAGAAGCCAGGTCATTGGTGATACTTTTGAGCTGCTAGATCAAACATTACCTGAAGTCAGCCATATCTCTGGACTTGCCAATCATGTGAACCAATACATTCCTCTTTTTTGCTTGAATCAGTTTGAGTTGGATTTTGTGTCAGTTATGACATAAAGAATCCTACTGGGTACCACAGATTTTGAGCTCTTCCTACATTGCTGTCAGACAGCGTTATGTACTGATAGAAGTAAAATTCATTCCAAAGACACTCATAAATGTCATCCAGAGGCGGATTATATACATCTCTGCTCCAACACATTAAGTGCTAACTGTGCTAAGTGGCTGGAGTGCCAGGGAGGAGTGGGAACTAAATCTATGCATGAATGCAAAAGCCAGTTCAGATTTTCTTGTGTAACATACAATTTTCTGAATAGTTTCCACTCTTTCGAGTATTTTCATGAAACACAGCTCCTAGAAGAACATTCCTCGGACCATTCGGTTGCTCATATTAGGTTTTCCAATGTGCTCCGTTGTTTTCTTTTTCCACTCAGAGGGATTATTTCCTATTCAAGACACACATCGAGTGGTTACAGGTCCGCACTACTGGGCTGCATGAAAGAGGAAGAAAGAGGTTTGTGAAGGAGCCAGGAAGAGGGCAGGTTGCCTGCGCCAAAAACGGAGTGTCTTTTATGTTCTTTGATAACTCTGAGATTTCCCTTTCCTATTCCTTTCTCCTCATCTATTAATGAGCATGAACTACATCCTGGCCTTTAATCATTGATATCATTTCATATACACTTTTTCATTGTCCTCATCTCTCTTTTGCTCCTATGAACATCTGTTTCCCAGACCCACTCTTTGGAATCGAGTGTATACATGGCAACTTTCCCCATCTCTGAGCCACGGAGCTAAGTTTCCTATGCACCTTCAAGCATTACATTGAAAATTAAGCTAAATGTACCATATTTTGCTATAATTACAGTCTAGAAAAAAAACCCTTGTTGATTAGATATCCAAGAAAGTTATGTGGTCCATATGCTATGGAGGAATTTATAATCCACAGTAATAAAGTTTGGTAATAAAAGGATAGTGATGAGTGAAAGGGACAAATGTAAATTAACATCCCCCAAAAAATCAAAGTTTAGAAAACTGGGCCATTCATGGCAACCACATGCAACTAGTTACAATTATGTTTTAAAGTGTCTGATGTTAGTGTCTTTAAAATAAAAAAACAACAACAAATAGGCATGATTTGAAGCTCAATATTCTGGTATCATTTGATAGTCATAGGAATGCTAAGACTGTTGTATTATAATTAAAAAATTACCCAAATTATTCTTCAGTGAGTCTTTGGCGTGGGTCTGGGTGATGATGGAAATTAATGAGTTTTACCCAGACAAGGTCCCTTCCTCCGAGGAGTTTATCCTCTACAACTATCTACACTGGCCCGAGGTGTATTGGGAATAATCTCTCTTCATTGATCAGAAGAGTGTCCTGGTTGATACTGATGACTGACATCGTCTTCCAAGGACTTTCACTGGGTCAGGTCCAGCCCTGAGCTCTTTATATGCATTACTCCTTTTCATCCTCACAGTCTTCGGAGGGGATTTATTACCTAAATTTTTGTCAGTTGTAAGTATGGAAAATACCACCTAGAAGTGACTTAAGTGATAATGAATTGTCTCTAGAAACAAAAGATCTGAAGGCAGTAGGATGGCTTCAAGATTGGCAAATTTATCACTTGACCCTGTTAAGAGCATGGATTCTTTCTGTCTTTTTGTTTGGCTGTTGGACTTTGTCTTTGGGTTGGCTCCCTTCAGGGTCCCAAGATGGCTGCCACAATTTCAGGGGTTGCATTCTCCATGTCAAGCCCCTGAGGAAGTAGAGGGAACTCACTTTTCCTTACTTCTCATTTTATTTGGAGCTGGCTTCTTCTGTCTTTTGTAGAAGACTATTATTGGTGGGTGGGGAATAGATGTTGAGTAGGCAACCGATCTCTACCATAGGTAGATGCTATCATTATCCTCACTTTACAGACTTTATAGATAGGGAACCTGACACTGAGAAATGTTGAGTAATATACCTAGCATCTCTCTCCTAATAATTGGTGAAGCTTGGGTTTAAACTGAGGCAGTTGGTCTTTATAGTAGATGTTCTTATCCACTGCAGTAAACTGTTTGGCCATGGCAAATATCTTCCTAACTCTGAACAGGGACTTGGAGTCAGTTTAGATTAAAGAAATACACAGAAATTGTTTCTGATTTTTCTCTTCTTCATTCTTTCCATTAGAAGTGCTTTTTTTTTTTTTTTTTCCATCCTCAGCGTCCTGACAGGGATGTACAAGATACTAGGAGAGTCTATGGGAGGGATAATGAACTTGGTCTTAGAGTGAGGGGTAGCTTTGTAGAGGAAGTTATGTTATCTGTACTGAGATTTGCAGAATGAGAAAGATTAGCCATATAAAATAAATGTCATGGGAATGTAATGCACAGTATGATGACTGCAGTTAATAATACTGTTATTGTTTGTTTATTTATTTATTTTTACATATCGTATATTAAAAGTTGCTAAGAGAGTGGATTTTGAAAGTTCTCGTCACAAGACAAAAGGATGGAAGGGGCATGCATCCCTGATGATATCCCAAATTCTCTAAACCAATGGGACCTGGCTACCTTCAAATGCATATAGTTCAGCAAGCAATAAATATGCCTCTGGTTTAAGTTGATATGGTTTAGTGTTGGTGACCTCCTCTGTTGCCCACAATAGAAAGCATCCCTAGAAAAGTGGCATGTGTTAATCCAGTACAAGAAATTTTCAATTCTCAGTTTCATTTTGACTGCATATACACTGTGTGAATCCTTCAAGAAAGAGAAGTTTCTGTAGTGAAACTTACCTGGCAGGTTGGAAGAAAAAGCTCTGTGAAGCTTCTGCTCCATTTGGGATAAAATGTGCATGCACAATGCAGTACCTACTCTGTTCAGCACAGAGAAGGACTGGTGAATTCCTTCAGCCATGACAGCAGGACATTTCTTGCTGTCCACCATTGACATGACATTGGAACGAAGTCATTTAGCCTGTGACTAGATCTGAGGCACCAAAAGCAGCAGTAGGGAGGATCATGACAATTGTTTAAAAAAGGACCTTGAAGTTGTAATAAGGCTTCATGTTTGAATAAAAATATTACTTATAACATGCTTTTCCTTCAAGCAATTTATGTTAATAGGAAAGTGTCCTAAAGAAAAATTAAACGCAGCAGTGGGGCATGTTATATTTTTCTCAAACAGACACAGCACTTTTATTGGAATTCTAATGAAATATATACCCATAAAAGTGCTTTCCCCGCCTCCTGCCCCCACCACTTAAACATGGCTGACGGTAGTCACATGTATGGTATACCCAAGCCAACATCCACTGATTAATGTGTCGTCTGAGGTCTGCCATCCCCTGACAGGATAAAGCTAATCCGAATCGACTACATGCTACGTTTTTGTGACATGGAGCTCTTGAAATGTACAGGAATAATTAACTGGAAATGTAATAGAGGAAGCTCTTTCTGAGCTTGGGCTGTCACAGAGTATAACACCTGATATGGCTTCCCTGAGCACCAGGCCAACTGCAATAACACTTTTTATGCTACTTTCTGAAGAAATGGGTGACTTAAGTCGTCCATCAGTGCAATTCGTTCTGAAGAGAGCATGACAGCTATGGCAGGTACAAAACAGAGGTGCCTTGTTCCGCTGAGTGACACTAATTATGGGTAAGGGCTTTGTAAACACGCCTCTCTGTTCAAGGGAAGTGAACAACATATAGTAAAGCACCAGCATAACCAAAATGACGTCTATAAATAAATAGAAAATAACGGCACTTTTCTAATTGAATGCAGATAGGTAAATAAATCAGGGGGCACTTAAACCTGTTTCAGATACAATGAGTCATTTTCTACTCCTTGACAAAGTGAAAAGGCAATTGGCTGTTGGAGTTTACCCAGATGTGGCGTGCTGGAAAGACGGCTTTCCACCTATACAGCTGCTATCTCAATGAAAAGTGTGTATATATTATAACACACACGTGTGTGCATACACGGGTTTGTGTGCAAGGCTCTCAACTTAGACATAGGTTTTATTATATGACATCATTTTAGGCAATAGTTTGGCACTCTGACATCTACCTAGAGAAGAAGTTAAACATGTTGCCTATGTACCCAGGCTGACCCACCAAGTGCGAGCTGAACTAGAGCACAGATGAACCCACGGGCAATCAATAGGCTTGTAGGATTAACCTAAGAGCCTCCACTCAGCTCTTGTACTGATTAGGCTTGCATTCAGCTGGAAGTGAGAGAAAACCCAAAATAACAGCCTGGACAAGATAGAAGTTCCCTTCTGTCTCCTGTAAAAGTACAAGTAGTCGGCTCAGGGTAGCTACAGCGCTCACAGGGTCAGGAGCCAGCCTTTCTCGATTGTGCCCTTCACTTTGGATGGCCTACACTCACCACGGCCAGTACCGTGTTTCAGCAATAGGATGGAGACAACATGACAAGGGTTTCCTTCACTGCTTCTTAGGTTCCTGAAGGCTGCCACGTGACACTTCTCACTGGCTAGAGCTAAGTCACATGGCCATACCTAGCTGCAGGGGGCTGATGATATGTCTCTATTCCTGGAGGTAAAGAATGTTCTTACCATAGAGAGAGGGGGCATAGATACTGAGAGGACCACCACCAAGCTCTTCATACTTGTTCCTATTGAGGAAGAAAGCTGTTTTTCAGCATGTAATGAGACAAAACCCCCTCGGGCCCTGGACCATCCCCATTCCTCATTCTTCTTTCCCTAAATCCCTCACTAAAACCACAGAGAAACTTGATGTAGGCCAAAAAGCAAATCCCAAATGGAAGAATATTTCTTACTCTCCGGGGAAGGTTCTTTTTTCCTAAATCTCACCGCTGATGTCCAAATTCCATGGCACATCTTTCTTCAGCATGAGTCTAGATTCTTGCTTGAAAAGCAGCTTCTTCTAGAAATCACTTTCAAATGTCTCTCCTTTTGTTTCACTTGAATTTGAATGTGTTTCTGAGTTTCCAGCTTGAGAGCAGAAATCTTTACTGGAGAAAAATGAGACTGTCCATCTAATTTGTTAGAGATGAAGGTAAGTACGGTAAATTAGGTATTTCAGTATTTGTAGGAATTATTTAGGATTTTGCTGTTAAGAATTCTATTAGCCTGGATTAAAGAAATTGCTGTTGCCCCTCTTGGGATCTTTTTGGATCTAAGCAATTAAAAAATAAAGAAAAAAATATTACCCCATACACTTCTTTTCACTTCCCACTAAATCTTTCTCTCTCTAGTTTAGAGGTATTATGACTTCATGAGCATGAGTATATATCAGTTAGAAAATACCCTTGGAGGGAATGGAGTATATGTACTGGAATTATTCTGTGTAGGAAAAGAACTAAGTAAATATAGCTCTATGCCAGGAGCTCATTGTGGAAGCAATTGCTTGGAATAGCATTTAGTGCCACTCTATCCAAGTCAGAGCTTTCATTGAAGAATTCTCGGAAGTGGCTATGGCTCATGGAAGGAAGGAAAGATCCCCAAAGGTAAAGGAGAGGGTGTTTGGGAGAGTTAATGAGCTGAGCAGGGTGGGGAAGCAGAATTTACACTCCTGTCACTGCATTCAGTACGTGCTGATTGATAGCAGAGGGTGAAGCCAACATGGAGGCAAGAGCCTAGGTTTTGGGGTTCTAGAATCGAGGAGCTGATAGCCTTTATTGAGCACCTATTGTATGTCACTCTTTCTTCTAGATGTCTTATATGCACACCTTTGTTTAGTCCTCACAACAACCCTGGGAAGCAAGTACCATTATCTAGTCTTATAGACAGAGAAACTGAGACCAAAAGAAATTGAACCCTGAGAGTCAAAGCTGGGGCTTGAATATGGTCTGTTAATTTCACTGACCCCTGTTTACTCCACCACGCTGGGGTTAGGACATAAGGGAGGTGGGGAGCTGGTTTCACCTAGGGCTCCTGCTCACACAACCCTCCCATCTGCCACTCCTCACTCCCACCCAGCACTCCCACCTCACCAGGGAGGGGGGCAGCTGCTGGGTCTCCCAGACTTGACATGGCCCCTTGCATCTGGGTAGGCCAGTGATGAGGACTGTTAGTGGTTCCTGGGTATCACCGCTGGTCACCACTTCCAGCAGTTGGGATGAGGCCTGGGAGCTCTAGTGGTTAACCACGGCATGTTGTTTTCTTTTTAGGCATTGTCTTGGTTTCTAATTAGCCAGGAGGTTTGTTTTGCTTTTAAGTCACGAACATCCCAGCTGTGAAAGTCTTTCTTTCCCAAACATCTGCAGCCATTCTGCCTTGGGCCGTGCACTCATCTGCTCTCTTACTTCAAGCTGCCTCACATTTGACCTGGTCTTGGCCAGGAGACCTTCAATGAAAGGCTAAGTGGTAAAGTGGTATTTGTGAGTCAGTCCTCCCTCTGAGTCAGAAATAAAACAATGCCTCAGCGTGTTAGAGGAAGGACGGGGGCATTCTGTGGTGAAACCCAAAGGGCTCTTCGTTCTCAGATGCAGAGCAACTTGTGATGGACATGGGGAGGGGGCTGATTTGGTCAGTTTTCCTTTCTTCCCTCCCTTCCTCTTTCCTTTCTTTCCTTCCTTTATTCTTTTATTTATTTTATTTATTTATTTTTTAATGTTTGTTTATTTTTGAGAGAGAGAAACAGACAGAGTGCGAGCGGGGCAGAGGCAGAGGAGAAGGAGACACAGAATCTGAAGCAGGCTTCAGGCTCTGTGCTGACAGCTCAGAGCCTGACGTGGGGCTCAAACTCACGAACTGTGAGATCATGACCTGAGCTGAAGTCGGACGTTTAACTGACTGAACCATCCAGCCACCCCTTTCCTTCCTTTATTCTTTTTGGCTTTTTATTTCTTTCAAGGTAATAAAACTAGTAAAACCTACTCATTAGGTTTTACTCTAGAAATAGAGAATTTCTATTTCTGCTTAACACTTTGATCAAGAAACTTATTCTTATCATTCATCCTATTGTTTGAGTAAAACTGGCAGAGTGGAAAAAATACTGGATTGAAAGCAAAACAAAAGCAAACAAAACAAAACAAAAACCCAAACAAACCAAAACCCAAAGAAGCTAAAAGCTAAGCAGACCAAAAAGAGATTTTTGAGTGGTGGCTTGACGCAGTAAGGGTTGAGAGATCTTAGGTAAGTGACAGACTCTGTGAGGCTCCGTTTCCTCAAAGGAAATATGAAGACAGCCAAACTTGCCTTCCCTCCCCCACAAGCATGTTATTAGACACTAGTGAGAAAAACCCATGTGGAAGTGCTCTGTTGACTGGAGCTCGTGTTGCAAACATGGCTAGTAGGTTGGGTTCTGGTTTCGGACAGGTGAATCTCAACTAGGCGCAATTTTGTCCTGCCCTGGGGATATTTGGCAATGTCGGAGGACATTTTTGATTGTCACAACTGAGAGGTAGGGCGCTATGAGCATCTAGAGTGTAGAGGCCAGGAATGCTGTTAGACATCCCCCTACCGTGAATAATTATCTGGCTCCAGTGTCAAGAGTGCTGAGGTTAAAAAAAATCCTTCTTTATCTGAATCAACCTCAGTGTTTTTCATCTTGAGATAAAACAGAAATAATAGCAATAGTATCGATTGCATGGAGCTGTCACGTAGACAATAAAGTAATGCAACTAAATCATAGCCCTGTGTCTGCCATATGGTAAGGTTCATGAAAGCCAACCCACGCTCAGCGTTCCTGTAGCTGCTTTCCCCAGAATCCCTGTTACTTGTTTGCAGTCCTTAATTATCAACCCTTCCTAAACTTACATAAATAAATATTCATATAGTTTTGACTGCCGACTATTCATTCACTCTCCCTCTTCAAGAGGATATCCAGTTTCCTTTTTGAGAATTTCTTTTCCCCTGTTATGGGAAGCCTTAGTGGGAATATAAATCCACACATCTCTCTTTAGGGAAGTGAAAGGGGCCATGTCTTTCTTTCCCTGCCCCTGCGTAGTTGGTGAGTGGTCATGTGACCTGACCTTGGCCAATTGAAGAGTCTCTTCCAGGACATTGACCCTTGAGTATAAGAAGAAGAGATGAAAACACACAGCAGCATGCTGACCAGAGGGTTTCTGCTGCTATGAGCGTGTCTCCTTCCCCACTCCACAGAGCTCTTTGGTTCCCATCTTTTTCAGTTGCCTGTTCTGCAGCCTCTGATGGAGCCAGTAGGTTCCCACAGCCTTCCAATACATTTCCAGAGTTGGTTCTGTTGAATCAGTCAAACTCTCGGCTGATCACTTACCCCCCAATAACCCAATGAATAGAGCCATGGGACGGTATGTACCGTGTCTGCTGGGAGAGGAGATGGGGATGGAGGTATGGATTTGTAGCCTAGATGGTAACGAAAACAGGGAAGATCTTCTAATTGGGTTTTTCCCAGCAGCACTGCAGCAATGTTCCGTTCCAAGTACTAGGGCTCCCATTCTTTATCAAAGTAAAAGCTGAATCTTCCTCCTCCAGCCAAGTTCCTCATCAATAAACATAAATTAGCAAAGTGCTTTAGCTCTGTCCTGCAGTGAACCCTTTACATTTGGTTAATAGAATTGGGCAACAGTATGACTTAAAATATTGATTTAAGCAAATTCTCAGAAGTACACGGTATATTTATTGTAAAATACACATTTGAAGCTATCCTTTCTTCCCTGCCCCCCCCCGACTTCATCTTTTGTGTTTGCCAGACCCTATATTAATATCTGTATAGAATAGAAATTCATATTCTGTGTCCATTTGGGAATAGTTCAGTCAAGCAATGAAACTGGCCAGTGAGCAGTTAACACATTCATTAACTATTGTTTTTAGTTCTCAGTTTTAGGTTGTTTCTATGGACCAGAAGTATTCTCTTTCTGTTTGGAAATAATAGCTTAATACCAAATCACATTCATTTGGTGGTTTAAAGTTTGTCAGGGATTTTTAAGATTACAAAGAAGATCATGGATAGTATTTTCTCATTATAAATATAATCTGTGGAATTCAAATGTGTGAGAAACTCAAGCAACTTTTATTTTCTAGGGGTACGAAAGGACAGTCTTTGAAACAGGAAACTCAGAGTTGCAATTCTTGAATTTTTCAGTTATCCTCAGTAAACAGCACTAACAGTTATTCCCAGTTTAGGTGTTTAATTAATATAGATTTGTAAAGTCAAAGTATGTATTTATACATGCCCACAGTGGTAGTTACCATTTGCATGATCATTGAGTAGAGGCATAAAAAAGAAAACCGAATAGGGTGCCTGGTTGGCTAAGTCAGTTAAGCCTCTGATTTGTGAGTTCAGGCTCCGTGCTGGGCTCCGATTAGGCGTGAAGCCTACTTAGAAAAACAAACAAGTAGACAAAAAACACTGAATAAATAGGCTTCGCAAAAATTTTTTTAAGTCTATTTATTTATTTATTTTGAGAGAGAGAGAGTGATAGCACCAGTGGAGGAGGGGCGGAGAGAGGGAGAGAGAGAATCCCAAGCAGGCTCTGCACAGTCAGTACAGAACTCACCTCGGGCTTGAACTCAGGAGATCATGACCTGAGGTGAGATCAAGAGTCGAATGCCTAACCGACTGAGCCACCTAGGCGCCCCACAAATATATATGTTTTTAATTAAAAAAAATCTTTTTTAAATGTTTAATTTTGAAAGAGAGAGAAAGAGAGACAGAGATAGAGTGTGAGCAGGGGAGGGGCAGAGAAAGCAGGAAGTACAGAATCCAAAGCAAGCTCCAGGCTCTGAGCTGTCAGCACAGAGCCCAACGGGGGTGGGGTGGAGGTGGGGGTGGGGTTCGAACTCATGAACCTCTAGATCATGACCAGAGCTGAAGCTGGATGTTTAACCGATGAGCCACCCCTGCAAATATTTTTTAAAAATAAAATTATTACATCTCTCATAAAGCCAGTTAAAAGCTCAACACCTCTGAGGCTCAGTTTTCTCATCTCTAAAGGTAGGGATAATAATAGTAATTATTTCACCTGTTGTTTTGACAATTAAATGAGACCACGTGTGTGTAGAGTTTAAAATCATTTTGTACAGTTTTGGTTATACACAAGGATTTTATAATTTCTAATGCTGAGAGGAGAAAGCATTTCATCCGTTCAAACTCTTTACTAAGGATAAACTCGGCTAAGCACTAGAAACAGCCACTGTGTATCACTGTGGGTCAATTAAAAGAGGAAATGTGTCATGAGTGACATCTCTGGAGTAGTCGCATATTTCAGAGGAAATTCTAGGACTGGAGAAACCTGATCTTTTCCATTACTGTGACATCATGAAGACCTGTAACTCTCTCTGTTTCTCTCTCCCAGTTTTCCTCTTTCCAGTATGGCAACAAAACAGATGTTTTGGTCTTGGGACATGAAGAAGGCAAACACATAATTTTCCTTTGATCAACTTGGATTCAGTTGGAGGAAATTGGCTAGCGAACTAAGCTTGGGCTACTGAGTCCTGTGGCTGTGAATGTATTCTCTCCCTAGTGACCTCCTGTCCATTCTTTGAAGCCCATCCCAAGTATCCTCTCTTCCATGTCATCTTTTGTGATCCTCCAACTAGCTTTGATCTCATCTATAAGAGAATGAGTTTGGTCTTCTCTTATGGAATTAATGGTGGGTCTGAACCCCTACTAGGTTATAAGTACCTCAAGGGTCATACTTATTTTTTTATACTCTCTAGTCTCCATATAATGGGTCCCATAGAGTAGCACTGTAGCATCAAAGGAGCACAGACTTTGGAGGCCAACAGAGCCAGATTCGATGCTGACATCCCACTACCTGGCCATGTAGCCCCAGAATGCTACTTAATCTCTCTGAAGCCCCTTTTCTCATCTGTGAAATGGAGGGCATAATGCCGATCAGGCAGGATTTGAGGTCGGGTGTTGTGGATGTCAGATATTAGTTTCTTCTTCTATATTCCTATGATATGGATTATTTCTGATTTAATTGAATTAGCATGCACAAAAAGGTTTTGACTCCATATTTAGAAGAACGGGGTTTGTAGTAAAGGCATATTCTAATTAACAACTATGAACCAAATTCAGCTTAGAAGTAAAGTTGAGGTTAATTGAAATAGGAAAGTAAAAATCTATCTAACTGCTTATTTCTCTCAAATTTGCTCTCAGCCTCATCTGTGAATGGTTTAATGTTTGGTATTTTCGGTTTGTCTCATAATGAATTTATGTGTCCTCAATTGGATGTTCAAAACCTTTGTTGGAAAATGCCAAAGCTTGAAGCAGAAAGATTCTGGAATAAAAGAAAAAATGCCAACCTTAAGATTGTATGACTATAGTACCTCTGCTCTGTGGTTGTAGCATACCCAAACTGCAGGAATAGTAAGAAACCTAGCCATTTGAGGATGAGTTATAAAGAGACTGTTCACAAGTATAGTTTCTCTTTGACCAATTCTTCTACATCTATTGCTTTTCCTATTAGTGAAAAATGAAGAGGCTGAATGTATACCTGCCCACTAATCTTCTAGCTAAATCCTCTGGATTTAAAACATTTTTTTTAATTTCATTTTTTTCTAGAACAAGAATGAGTGGGGGAGAGGGGCAGAAGAAGAGAGAGAGATAATCCCAAAGCAGGCTCCATGTTCAGTGCAAAGCTCTAGGAGAGACCCCATTCCATGACTCTGGGATCATGACCGGAGTTGAAATTAAGAGTCGGACGCTCAACCAACTGTGCCACTCAGGTGCCCCTAAATCCTCTGGATCTTAGAATGCACTGATAGCACGTCTTGCCTATAGGGTAAATTCCATCATAACTGACATCACCAGCAGAAGCAGAAGTCTCCTGGACCACCCATCATCATCTAGACTCCCTCCTGTGCCTGCCTTTCCATTTTGCACGCTCTCAGTCTGTCATCAGCAAACTCCCTTGAAGCTTCAACCTCTTCTGTGAATTGCTCTTGATCCTCTTGTTCTACCTACACCTCCCTCCCTGACATTTGTCCTAGGTGGTGGTTGCTTTTTCTCTTATGCTCTACAAACCTCAAAGCATTGACATTGGATATATGTCTTCGTGGCTACCTATTACCTAGTAGAAACTATTTGTCTTCTTTATCTTTCAGAAACACTAGTCCCTTAAAGCTCACAACATCCTACTATTCCACCCACACTTCTCTCAGTGCCTTCCTCTACCAGCCTCCCAGTTACGTCCCTTTATTTATAAGATTGGTGTCTGGTTCACTGCCTTCTTCATTCTACTCCTGTTATTGTTCTTGGTGACTTCAACATCCATGTGAGTGATCCATCCAATACTTTGTGCTCTCATCTCCTTAACTTCATCACTTCCAATTATTTTTTCCTCCATTCCACCTCACCACCAATTCCTTGATCAAACCAATAATTACATCTCCTTTAAAACATTAGTTTGGTGGTGTGCCTCAGTGGCCAAGTCAGTTGAGTGTCCCCTGCTTGATTTTGGCTCAGGTCATGATCCCAGGGTTGTGGGGCCGAGCCCCATGTTGGGCTCTGTGCTGAGTGTGGAGTCTACTTGAGATTCTCTCTTTCCCTCTGCCCCTCTCCCCTGCTTGTGCACACGCTCTCTCTCTCTAAACAATAATGTAATGAAATAAAATAAAATAAAATATTAGTTTGAGCATCCCTCTCTTTGATACTTTCTATTCTTCTATCTCATTTACTCTGTTATCTTCATTCCAATATTTTTTGATCTTCTCAAGACCTCCAGTCCCTTGACTCTGTATTTTTCACTATCCATCACCTCTGTTGTCTATAAATATAGTAGTAGTGGCCTCTCTACCCACATCTGTGCCCTTTTTCCTGTGACCATGGAAGATAAGTCCATGCTTCACTTGTACTTTGAATTCTACCCCTCACCTTTGCTCCCAAATCATGCTCCATGCATCATTGGTTTCTTCTTCTCTACTTTCCACATCAGCATACAAATGTGTTCTAGTATCTTCTTTACCTTCTCCTTTTTAAAAATATCAAAAACATTTTTTTAGAGAGAGATCACACAAACAGGGGAGAGGAGCAGAGGGAGAAAGAGAGAGAGAAGGGGATTCTTAAGCAGGCTCCACACTCAGATGAGTGCAAAGGCCAACACGGAGCTGGATCCTACAACCCTGGGATCATGACCTGGGCCGAAATCAAGAGTCAGATGGTTGGGACACCTGGGTGGGTCAGTTGGTTGAGCATCTGACTTCGGCTCACATCATGATCTCGCGGTTCATGAGTTCAAGTCCCACATCAGGCTCGCTGCTATCAGCACGGAGCTCTCTTGGGATCCTCTGTCTTCCTCTCTCTGCTCCTCCCCCATTTGCGCTCTCTCAAAAATAAAATAAAACATTAAAAAAAAAAAGAGAGACAGTTGGAGACTCCACTGACTGACCCACCCAGGCCCCCTTTATCTGCCTTCTCTTGATCCTTCCTGTCCCTCAGCTATCACTCCCTTTTTCTGTTCACCTTTACTGCAGAAGTTATTGACAGTTGTCTTACTTGGGGGCCGCTATACCCTCACATTTTATTCTCTCTTCAACTTATTCCAACCGGATTCCCAGCCCCTTCACTGTACTGAAACTGCTCAAATCAAGGTGGTCAACGACCTGCCTCTTGCCAGTCCAGTTGTATTCCCATTTGACCTCTCAGCAGCATTTGACAAATTGGCCACTCTCCATTTGAAACCTTCTTTCTCTTGGCTTACATATGTTGTTTTCAAACACTTTTGTTCATATAGCCCCTAGGAGAATTTTGTAACATTTTGTAGACCCTTGCACGTTTTTAGAGATGACATCAATATTTCTCATCATTTGTTTAAATAGTGGAAGAGATAGAATTTTAAGTGTGTTATATATATTGACATCTTAAAATAAAAATGTTATATCACTTTTTTTTAATGTGCCCAGTGGAATCTAAACACAGTAGAAATGTGATTCTTACCATCAACCATTTAGAAAACACAGACTCCTTTAACAGTTTGACATTTTGATTTTACATTGTTCTTTTTTCCCCTTAAATTTATATTTTCATTCAAATTTCTGCACAGAATTTTTTCCCAGTGTAATATATTTTAGGGCTCTATACCAACTTCTCTGCAACTAAGTTATGTATATAAATTGAAAATAAAGCTTTAAAATTTTTCTATTACTATAAAGTGTTCCACATTAAAAATTTATTTGATTCAATTATCACTACATTCATTTAATTATTTATATCCTTGATAAAAGTATAACATAGATACTGTATATTACAAATTTTGATGAGAAAGTATGAAACTAAAATAATTTTATTATAAATTAATTCCTCTGAGTTGGCTAGAGCTTATATTTTTTGCCAATTAGTTCATATATCCACGGATATTAGTACTTATTGTTATAGTAAGACAGAATCCAGCATCAATTCTCTGCCTATTCTTTTCTTTTTAAAAAGGGTAAGCTTTGAGAAAACATGTTTATATAAATCAGATAGAAATTTTGTTTTAGAAGTGCTATTCAGTTCTTTGAACTCCTGGGTTATATGCCAAAACTCATAGAGTAATTTATCACAAAATAACATTTTAATGATCTGCCATTTCTCAACTCAATTAGGCTCTCCTCCAATTTTGTGGGAAGCAAAAAATTTGACATCACCTGGCCCAGACAAGGCTTTGTTAGGTAGATATTGCAGTTATGAACGTCATCAAACTAACATCTGTATTTCTAATTGTTTCTTTTTGTGCCCAGGACATTTTCACACTACTGGGCACATACTAGAGTGAGATTTGAGACAGAGGAAGGTGGGAGACAGGTGTCTGTGAAAGGCAGACACTTACTTACCACTAGGCACATTCTCAGGCACCTAATTTCTGCAGAGTGGATGTGAAGTTGAGGATCTGGAAATCACTTTCCTTGGAACTGTCTGTGCCTGCTTTCTCTTTGGAAAATCTTTGCATGTTCCGAAGCCCTCTGCTTTTCTCCTGACTCAAGAGCCTTTCCTTCACAGTGCCTTAGCTAGCTATTCCTTCTCTGCTTACCTCTAGAGGTTGAGTTCCCTGGACATAATTCCTGGGCCCCTTCATTCCCCATTTTGGTCATCTCCTCCTTAGGTGATCTTAGTCCCATTGCTTCAAATATTGTCAATAGGCTGAGGCTCCCAGATTTCTGTCTTCACTATGATCTCTCTCCACAAGCTCAGATTCATACATCCAGCTTCTGACTTGATTTTTCTGTGTGAATGTTTAATTGGCATGCCATATGGCCATGTCTAAAGAAGAACTCATGATTCTCTAGCACTACTTCTAGCTAACCTATTTTTCTAAAGCCTTCCAAACCTGAGAAAATGGCAACTCTAGTTGCTAAATCAAAAACTTGGGAGTTATTCTTCAAAAATGAACCATTGGGACTTCATCTCTCAGCACAGCAAAGAGAACAATAAACAAAATTAACAGGCAGCCTGTGGAATGATAGAAGATATCTGTAGATGACATATTGGATAAAGGGTTAGTATCCAAAAATCTATAAAGACCTTATCAAACTCAACACCCAAAACACAAATAATCCAGTTAAGAAAAGGGCAGAAAACATGGATAGAAATTTTTCCAAAGAAGACATCCAGATGGCTAATGGAAACATGAAAAGATCCTCAACATCACTGATCATCAGGGAAATACAAATCAAAACCACGGTGAGATTCCACCTCACTCCTGTCAGAATCACCATCGCAACAAACAATAGATGTTGGCGAGGATGTGGAGAAAGGGGAACTCTCCTGAACTGTTGGTGGGAATGCAAACTGCTGCAGCCACTCTGGAAAACAGTATGGAGGTTCCTCAAAGAGTTCAAAATAGAACTACCCTACAATCTGGCAATCGCACTGCTAGGTATTTCCCCAAAGGATAGAAAAATACAGATTCAGAGGGTTCGTTATCAACCATCGCCAAATTATAGAGAGACCCCAAACGTCCATCAACCGATGAATGGATAAAGAAGATGTGATACACACACACACACACACACACACACACACACACACACACACACACACACACACACACACACACACTGGAATTTTACTCAGCCATCAAAAAGATGGAAATCTTGCCATTTGCAACAACATGGATGGAGTTAGAGTGTATTATGCTAAGTGAAATAAGTCAGAGAAAGACAAATACCATATGATTTCACTCATATGTGCAATTTAAGAAGCAAAACAGATGAACATATGGCAAGGGGGAAAAAAAGGAGAGAGAAACAAACCATAAGAGACTCTTAAAGATAGAGACAAGCCCAGGGTTGATGGAGGGAGGTGGGTGGGGGATGGGCTAGATGAGTGATGGGTACTAAGGAGAACACTTGTTGGGATGAGCACTGGGTGTTTTATGTAAGTGATGAATCACTGAAATCTCCTCCTGAAACCAATATTGCATCATTTGTTAACTAACTATAATTTAAATAAAAATTTGGAGGAAAAAAGGAGTTATTCTTGATTTTTGTCTCCATCACTTCCTATGGCAAACTCTGTCAGAGCTACCTATAAAACATACCTCAAATCCATCCACTTCTCTTTGTCATCTTCACTACTTACTCCAGAGACACCCTCATCGGGGTACCTGGAGGACTGTGATACATCTTTGCCGGTCTCCCTGCTTTCCCTCTGTCACCCCCTATCCAAGTGATCCGCACTCCACAATGTACTCACAGTGTCTTTCAAAAATGTCAATCAGATCATTTCGCTCTGTTGTCTATAACAGTAGATGAAAAATAATCCCAATTCCTTATCTGATCTTCAAGGGCTAAGTGGTCTAGACCCTGCCAACCTTCCTGATCTCAGTTTCATGTCTGTGCTTCCCTTGCTCACTGAACTCCAGCCACTCAAGACCCTCTTATTCTTAAACACAACAAGCTTCCTTTCCCCACCAGCCCCTCGCCTTCAGGGCCTTGCACTTACTGTGTTCTTAGTCCGGAATTCTCTTCCTTCAGACCACCTCATTGCTATCTAATTTTTTCCCCTCAGGCTCCGCCCACATAACATCTCCTTTTGGAGATCTTCTCTGACTACTTTCTTTTCTATCCCATTGGCCTCTGTTTTAAAATAGCACCTATCCCATCAGATGGATTATTTCTGTGATTCTGTATATAAACTCCCTGAAAACAAAGATCTTTCCTGTCTTATCTAGATCCAGTGTCAAAAGGGTGTGAAACACATAGTAGGTGCTCAGTACATATTTATCAAACGGTGCAGAGATTTTCATTGTGTTTGCTGTGGTTTTTGTTTTGTTGCTGTTGTTTATTTTTAAGTCCAGGAGCATGTCTCAGTGGCATTTTTGGGGGGAAGAATAAGTTAGTAATGCAGGCCTAGATAGTGCCAGCTGGCCAGCTCACTGTTGAGCCTTGACTGAGAGCTGGAGCCGATATTACAGAATAGCAAACAATCGTGGGTTTTGGAGTCAAATAAGGATTTACAAGATTTAACCCCAGAACTGTCGGTGTCCAGCTCTAGGCCCTCAAATAAATCACATCATTCTTTATATATCAGTTTTTTCATTAATAACTTGCAGAATTGCTCTAAGAATTGGAAATAATATAGGTAAGCCACTAGCACATAGTAGGCATTCAACTAATGATAGTTGTGGAATTATCGTTATTATCATTAAATTATTATTGTTATTGCCCAATCTAGTTCCCCTAGCGTCTCTTCTAATGGTCTGTCCAATGGCCTGTGGTGGGGTTACAAAATCCTTCTCCTTTGCCTCAAGGCAGGGCACACTCTGGGGAGCCCTGCAACAGTGGGAGCAGCACTTCTGTATCTGCAGATTACCTCCAAGTTCAGGCACCAGATACCACCTTCCCCTCTTCTGTGTCCTGATTCCTTCACTCCTTATCAGTTTCTCCTGCGTGTGATGCCTCGATAAATGAGGTGTGTATGAATCTCCACTCAGGCTCTGCTTCTGCAGAACCTGCCTAGGGCAGCGGTTATCACCTTTTGTTCCACTAGAAAATATTTATAGGGTTTATAATCCTGGAAGCTATTTTTTTTCCTCGTTGTGTCAAGTCATTAGTTATATTTATTTGCTCACAGTGAGAGCCTTGTTTAGAAGTGAGAATTATCATGATGTCTTTGCATTAGTGTAATGATGATTGGAGGACCACTTATTACCAAAGAGGAAAGAGTGGAAAGGAGGAGTAATTACATTTCTCATTTGAGGAATATGGGACGAGGCCCTAGAGTCAAAACGCCAAGGCTTTACTATCTTCTCATGTCGTATAAGGTAGCGGTGGGACGCGCCTCAGCAATCTTGCATTCAAGTGGCCTCTGCCACTCACAGCTAAGCCGGGGGGCTTGGGATCGAATACGCAACCTCTCTGACTTGTTTTTGTCAAATGCAAAATAAGAACAAATAATACAGAGCTGTTGAGAGAAGTAAATGAAATCTTGTACATGAAAGACCTTGGTAATTATAAAACATGTCACAAAAGCAAGGGGTTTGAGGTATAAAAGGGAAATTCTGGTTAGTTCAGGAATTGGAAGGGAAGGCATTAAGTAAGCTATTGCTCACAAGTGTGAGCCTCTTCATGCAGAAACGGGGAAAATTGTGTTAGAGTCCTATGCATTGTGTTTTAAAAAAATGATTTTTGTGGAAAACATATTTTTCATACTTAAATAAAAGCAGAGTAAGGTAGAAGTACTTTGTAAATAATAAAACGTTTATTTACAGCAGCTCCAGTGACTTCTGAGAACTGTTTAGGGAAGTTAAAGTAACAGTATTTCATAGGATTTATTAGCCATAAAAAGTCCCCCAGAGCTGCCCACATAAGGTTTTAATTATTCAAAGATTGTACTTTGGCACCTCGAACATTGCCAAACCCAGAAATAAGAAAAATGAACACTTTTTCTGGTGGCAAAGAGAGACATTCTGTGCAGGAGGCAGCAATGAAAATGGGAACCCCAAAGTTTGAGGAACGCACGACTAGAAGGTAACTTAGATGCCTGGGAATGAGTTGTTTCCTAGAGGGACGGAAAGAAGCACTTCAAAAGGATTGGGACAAAGCCAAGAAGCAAAACATAAATGACAGGAGACAGAAAAGAGAAGACAGAGCAGAGGAAAGCAGGAACAGAAAGGTTAAGAAAGTGGCCAACTGTGATAGCTGGGGAAGCCAGAAGAGCCAAAGGGTCCTGTGGAGCTGTAAGACATTCAGAGGGAACAAAGTGGTGCCAGGAGGCGGTGCCTGAATCTGGGACCTGTCCGCAGTCCCCCAGGACCACACCCTCCCTAGTGCCCCCTGCAGGCAGCACTCACTCTCTCCAGGTGCCATGCATGGAAATGACCTTGTTTCTCTGTTTTCCTTAGAGAAAACAGTAGGTTTGCTGTTACTATTTGTCTTCTGGGACTTGGTGCACCTTCCCCAGGCACCCCCATATCCAACATTCAGGATGATGGCTGCTATTTCAAATGCCTTTTTGGTTCTCTAGATAAAATCGCGAATTCTTCTCTGCTTCTGCCCTTGTCTCCTTACGCTTGTCCTAAGACACTACCTACCTGTGTTCCTCCAGGATTCATCTGTGAGCTCTTGGAGGGCAGGCCATCTTCACCACCTCAGTGATTATGACCTGGTCCGGCACACACACATTCTCCTGGTAGTGGTTAGTTAACACCTGCTTAAGATGGTAGGGAGAATCTTCTTCCAAAACTGTACTCAGTACTTACATGGCTGAGACACAAGATATTCCAAGGGTCCATGTTTCCACCTCTTTTTTGAGTGTGCCAGGCTCTGTTCTGGGCAGTGACATGCATTCGAAGTCGATAATAAAGATGATATTAATGGGTAACATCAGGTCACTCTTGGTCTGTGCCAAGGGCTGTGCTAAGTGCCTTATGTATACTATGAGTTAATCCTTACAGCAAACTCTGACCTTAGGATGGCTGATCAATTATTTAATGATAGAGGCAGATAAATCCATTACTAATAAACAAATAGTGTAGAATACAACACAGGTAATGGAAAAGCGTGGGAACTAGGGACTGAGGGTGATTAACTTTGTTTCCCTGCATGTGGTGAGGAAGGACTAGGTAATAATGGAGGTAACTTGAAAGTTACCTGCAACTTCAAAGTTATTTATTTCTCAAGGAGACAGATAGTCCAGATAGACCAGGAACAGTCCTTCCTTGGGTGTTAGACTTGCAAAAAAACAAAACAAAGCTCAGCTATATATTTTATCCCACATTACAATCTTAATATTTGGGAAGGATATATGAATTGCTTAAAGGTGCAAATCTTATTTCTGATGCTTATATTTACTGGGATGATAGCAGGTATTATTACTCTTATGTCCCCTGCTTATTATAGATGGTTATTAAGGAATAACTCTAAAACTCTTTGAATAAATCATTTTAATTACCTGGGAATATTAGCATTTGTGTTAATTAGGGGATATTTTGCATGTGGTAAAGAGAATTCTTTTGAGCTTTTTGTTTGGAAAGACAACCTTATAAAGTGCCCTTTGTCGAATAAATGACTTTCCTGTTATCACGCTACCATGCAACTGTTTAAAAAATACATATTTAGGCATTTGATTTTGATCTTAAAATGGAGAGATGCCTAGCAGAAACTGGGCTCCAAATTAGCTAGAACATGTGGGGTTGAATCATGCCATACAAAGGAGTGTGGCAAGATGGGAGAGTGCTTATGTGGGGTACGACACCCCAGCAATATGTCCTGCTGGGTGATTGTGAGAAAGTCACTTTGGCTCTCTGAGCTTCACTTTCCTCACCTGTGAAATGCAAGATTGAGACTCTTGTAGCCTTTTATCTGCTACTAAGTCCTTGCCTACCACCCTCCAGAATGGGACATTATGATAGCAGGAGTCTATCCCTCCTACAATAGTCAGGATAGTAGGAGAAAAGGCATGACTTCAGAGATTTCAATAAGAAAGTTACTCTTTGTGATCTTGGAACTTTGAAGGGTATTAGGAATCAGTGTTTCTAAAAAAAAATTGGTATTTCTTAAAAATGATGCACACTATATTAAAAAAATATACAGAAGTGACAAAATGTCAAAAAGCGATTTGCTCTGAGTAGTAGGGTCATTTACACTTTCTTCTAATGCTTTTATATATTTTCCAAATTTTCTGTAATGAACATGTATCATAGACATATACCTATCCATGTACATATATTCAGGAAAAAATAAAAACACTTTTAGAAAAAGAGCTGTCAGTAATGTTTATAGAGTGTCATCAGTGAACTCAGCACCTGTATCTTACTTCGTGTATGGCTTTTTGGTTTTATAGACACGGAAATGACCTGCAGGGGCAGATCAGTATCTCAGGTGACAGGCATGAATTAGACGTGCTGCTAGGCACTTGTCCACGTCACATGGCTGACGAGAGGCACTGGTGAGGCTTGAATTCAGGGAGTCTGCCTCCAGAGCACATCTTCTTTCCTACCAACCCTTTTCCAGCTTCACCGGACAGCAGTTGTCTGTGGATTCCAAAAACCTTGGGGCTGGTTCCTCAAACACTGGTTGCTTATCCAATTTGGTTCAGACAGACCACATGCCGATACCGGTCATCCACTGTTGCAGACCGTGAGGCTGGGACTGTGGCTGGTTAACCACAAGCAAATGGTCTTTGCGGATGTTTTTCGTTTTTGAATAGCACTTCCCTTTAGAGAAGTGCCTTTATGTTCTTATCAGAGCCAAACACTTAATTTTCTATTAATGAGCTTAATGCAAAACTGGAACTAAGGGTGAGCTGGTTGGCTGAGTGCAAGAATTAAATGTGTATGTTAGACACGTGTTTTAGGTGGGTTATTTCCAGATGGAGCTTAGCTCAGTGATGCGATAATAGTCCCTCTTCAGCCTCCTGTCAGAGCTTGAGCCAAGCATACGGATTGTCTTCATGGATAACTTAGGCTGGGTTCCACCACAGAAGGGGCAGAGGCACCTGCTGTGTATTTGCATAACCAGATTGGCCACTTGTCCCAGAATAGCATGAAGTTGGCAGTTCAAACAACTTTGATTCCCAAAGCTGAGAGTCAAAACATTATAGCCTCAGAATGAGACTGGACTTTAGTATTATCTACCCCAGTCCCAACCCTATACAGAAATGCTTAAATAATCCTTGACATGTAGTCACCGGGTCTAAATTAGAACATATCCAATGACATAGACCTTATCGGTCTGTAGGGTCACTTGTTCCATTTTCGGACAGTTCTGTTAGAAATTTGTCTCTCTCTAACATCTCTTAATTGTTTTTTTTCACCTTAAAAGGTTATAGAGCTGTGCTGTCCAATGTGGTAGACACTAGCCACACGTGGCTATGGCGCACTTAAAACGCATCTAGTCCTAATTGAAATGTACCGTAAATGCAGAATTTATATCAGATTTCAAAAACTCATTATGAAAAAGTTTTACACTGATTACATGTTGAAATGATACTGTTTTTCGTCTGTTGGGTTAAATACAATATGCTATTAAATTTAATTTCACCTGTTTCTTTTTAGCCTTAAACGCAGTGATTAGAAAGTTTTACGTGACATGTGTGACTAGCATTACAGTTCTACTGGATAGTGCTGCTAACAGAATATTATAAGTCTGCACGCTCTTACAAGTGGCCACCTTCAGATTTTAGAGCGCTGCTATTGCGTTTCTCCTGTTTTTTAAGAGTGAGTCTCAGATTCCTTCAAATGGTCTTTATTTAACATAATTTCTAGACGCTTCACCATTAATTTTATTCCAGTTTTTCAGGCTCTACATTTAGCTGAATACTGTAAACCGAAGACTATAATTTAGCTGTATCAAGACCTTTGGACCGTTATCTCCATTGGTTTGATATTACACTTTTGTGCTTTTGTGAAAGCACAAAACTTGATGTAGTTTTTAATAGTGGCTTAAATATACCATTTAAGAGTTCTTAACTTGGGATCTGTGAACTCTGGTGGTCGTTGATGGGCTCCGGCTGAAATTGTAAACAAAATTTTATGACTGTGGACATTTGTCTAGGAGATAGTCTTTAGCTTTCACGGATTTTCAAAGAAATCTGAGACCCACTAGATTGTATTGAGACTATAGTCACTTAAAACTCCTGGGATTTGTTCTCATGAAACTATTTTTAATCTCAATCTCCCATACTCCCCTACTTTTGCATTTGATTTTTAAAAAAATGCATACATTTACATTTATCCTTATTGAGTTTGTTCTTAGTCATGTCGGCCACAGTTTATGGAGACTGCTTGCCTCTCTCGGTTCCTTTGATATTTAATGAATCAGGCTTCTCTCCCAGCTTTGCCACACTTCCAGTTTTGATAAACATGTCTTCTGTGTCCTCATCCATCATTAACTGAGGTTTCGGACTGGATGAACCATAGATAGCACTTGGGAGTCTGCCGTTGCAACTGCCCTTCGAGGAGGCAGTGATTCATCAAGCAGTCAACATTCCTTGGGTAGCTACAACTACCAGCTACAACTCCGTTCAGATGTGCTGTCCTTTATGTCATTCTTATCCACAGGATGGCACATTCTTTGCTGAAATCAAGATGTGTTTTTGTCTCTGATATTCCCCTGATCTTCCTGACCTGTAAACCTGTCAAAAAGGGAAATGCAACTGGTTTGGCGAAGGACTGATTTGGGGAACCTGTCCTGGGTCTCAGCGCTCGCTGGGCACTGATTTTGAAATAGTTTGTTTTGAAGTGTTACTAGAGGTTTGACGGCCAACCCATGGGACTGTAGCTCTTAGAACCTACTTCCCCCACTCTCTCAGATCTTTCTGAAAGTTGGCACCAATCTCTTCATAAAGGCTGGATCGAAATTAAGTTTACATTGGATTGAAAGTGGGAGATATCAGGCTTTTATGAAACAGTTTGTTTATATATTTTGAGAGAGAGAGCGCGCGCACGCGCCGAAGTGTGTGCGAGTGGGGGAGGGGCAGAGAGAATCCCAAGCAGACTTCATGCTGTCAGCTGTCAGTGCAGAGCCCAGCATGGGGCTTGCTCTCACGAAGCGTGAGGGCATGACCTGAGCTAAAATCAGAAGTCAGGTGCTTAACTGAATGAGCCACCCAGGCGCCCCTGAAATATCAGGCGTTTAAGTTAGCTAAGCCACAGGGACCAAAGGTGATGAAGAATAATGATACAGGATAAAGTTACATGATGGCAGGGACTTGGATAAAGACATGATCTACCACTCTTAACATGTTCTGTCCACCAATGTAAGTCATTTGCTCCCCGCCAGGCAATTCCATTTGTTTATCACGATTTGTTCTCTGCTGATTTTTCATGGTTCTTTTGAGGTTCTGGAAGCTATTATCTTTGAGATATCTGTAGTTTATTTTGTTTTGAAGTCTAGAACAGCTAAATGTTTTTCCACTAAAAGTCATAAACACTTGCTCCTCTGTCAGGCAAAGTAGATGTCAGGATGTACCCTTCGGAGTTACCGAGGACAGGGCTTGCTTCTCAAAGGTCCAGGGCCAGGGGTTTCCACATCGGAGTCACCAGCTTTAAAATCCTGGTGTCATGTCACGTCCTCAGAAGTTTAGATCATTGGCTTGGGTATGGATGCCAGTGTTCTTTAAAGCTCCGCAGGGGATTCTAATATGTGGCCAATGTCAAGAACACTGATCTAGGTGAAGGGTTACCGAAGTGGAGTTCCGTACCAGCAGCAGCAGCAGCATCAGGAAGTTGTTAGAAATGGAGATTTTCAAGCCTTCACTTCTGATCTATCGACGCAGACACTCTGGAGGAGGAGTTCAGGAACCTGTGTTTTAACAATCCCGCCGGGTGATTTCAAAGCCTACCAAGGTTTGAGAGCCAATGCTCTGTTAGGCTTTCCTTTCCCCTGGGAAAAGAGCTGCCTTGCCAAATGCTATGGGTCCTGAAGACGTCTGGTCTGAAAACTCTCTGAGGCCCCGGGAGTTGGCAAGTAAGCTAAAGAGCAAGCATTGAGTGCTCTCTCTCTGTGTCAGCCAGTGAGCTGGCCCGCAGTGCACAACGACGGCTTTCAGCTCGTGCTTGCGCACGACCGTCCCATCCGCAGTTGAAGGTGCTCATCCGAGTCAGTCGGCTCATCGCTCTGCCGTGCCTTTCCTTACCGCCTTTTATTTCAACATTTAGGGCATGCTCTTGAGCCATGATGGCTGATGCAAGTCTACCTGCGGCTAGGTTGCCACAAAGAAAAGAGGAAGAGTGCCGCCCCGGATGTTAAAACACAAATGCTACAGCTCTTTTAGGCCCTCGGAGGAAGCAACGTCACCAGGCAATGAGAAGTTGGTGGAGGATGTTCGGTGTCGTGCCTGGGGGATAGAGGTTGTGGAAGAGACCCGGGCAGGCTTGCTCTGTCTGTGACTGCAGAACCACCTGGCCTTGTAGCGGCTGGCAGTGGAGGAACCTGGAGCCCTTTGGGGACTGTTTTTCTTTCTGGCGGCGTGACCTTGAGTGGCTCACTTTACTTTTTTGAACCCCAGTTACCTCGTGTATAAAAACAAGGAATGATGATACCTCCCTCGCGGGGTTGTTATGGGGATTAATTGAGATAATACTTGGGAAAATGCCCAGCACAGCGCTAGTAAGTGGTAGTTATTCAACAAGCCTCTTGCGCACCAGCCATCAAATTATAGTGTTGTCTTTAGCTAGTTTTTCAGAACGAGGGTTCGGTAAGACCATGGAGTAGAATGTTTATCTGTAGAGCCTCATCAGATGCTGTTTCCGGAAACTTCCTTTTCCCCTCTTGGCATTCTTCCTCCTCCTTGAGCTGGGACTTCAGCTCCTCTTCACCCTTTTGAAATTCACTTTCGCATACCAATCCGCTGGAAGAGAGCTAATGTGCTGATCAAGTAGGGGACATGACTCGGGACTTCTCGGTGTGTTCATGTCTTCAGAGGCAGATGCAGTTGAACAGTGTTTGAATGTCTTCTAGCCCTACGGAGGGAAGTGCCTGCCTTAGGACATGCCGTTTACTTTGTGCATTTATGCTCACATAATCCTCCGGAGAGGTGCTGCTTTTCTCTCCATTTCGAAGTTGAGGAAACCAGTCATAGCGGAATGTGAGAAACCCATTCGGACTGTTACAAAATGGACTAGCTTTCCTAGAACCCCTCAGAATGTCATATAGATTCCCAGACTTCGAATTCCCATAGGGTTAGCATAGGTAATAGGCAGAAACAGAAAAAAGTTAGCTTTCAAATCCATGCTGTATCTGTGCCTCGTTGCAGTGCGATACGAAACTGTTGGGAACATTCCCCTACTCTCACAGCATGGTTGAATAAAACCAAGCATGCTCCAGCAGAGTGAGTCATGTGGGTTCTGCTGATCAGCCAGTTCCTAAAATATTTGACTTTTCCTAATCACCCGAGGTCACAATTATTCCTAAGTATAAAACGGAACTGTATTGAAGGGGATATTTTCTCCCAGGGTGGAAATTACTAGTGGTTGAATTTTGCTTATCTCTTTCTCCATTATCTTTAAAAATTTTTGTTTAACGTTTACTTATTTTTGAGAGCGAGAGCGCGCGCGCAAGCAGGAAAGAGGCAGAGAGAGAGGGAGACACAGAAAAGGAAGCAGGCTCTAGGCTCTGAGCTGTCAACACAGAGCCAGACGTGGGGCTTGAACTCATGAACCATGAGATCATGACCTGAGCTGAAGTTGGATGCTTACCCAACTGAGCCACCCAGGCGCCCCTCTTTTTCCATTATCTAATGAGTCTGCTGTTTATTGTAGAATGTTCCAAAAGTCACTTCTCAAAAGGATGACTCTTCTTTCTATCACCTTCTCCCCTCCAAAGCCTTTCCTACCCTACCCTCTCCTGAAGAATTGATCCCTCAGCCCTCGTTGGTGTTCTCACCACACTTGTTTATAACAGAGCCTAAAACAATTTATTGGTCTGTTGTCCCCCTCCCCATCAAACTACATACTTGTCAGAAAGAGGGGTCAGTGTCTTACTCAGCTTTGTCTCTTTCTCCCGAGTTACCAGGAGAGAGAAAAGTAAATTTCATGAGCAGAGGAAATTGCCTGGTTGTCTGAAAGAGGGAAGGCATGTTGAGAGGAGTGAGAACAAGACTGAGAAGATGGGTAGACCTTGAAAGCCAAGCAGGAGAATTTATACATAAAGTCGAGGCAACAGGAGCCACTGTGGAGTGTGGAGGGAATGGTGTGGGATGAAGGCAGAAAGAGGCATACGCTGTATAGAATGAACCCAAGAGGCAGAGACCACCGAGCATGTCACCGGGTACAGACGTGGGACACTTGACTTGTGTTAGATTCTTGCATGTTAATGGTGGGAAAGGAAAGTCAGAGAAAGAGGACAAGTTGAGAGCTTTTCAAAGGGAGGGGGAGAAAAAGAAATTCCTCCAAAGCTTCTAGATCAGAAAATTAGAAGAACGGAAAAGTCAGTTGGCAAAGGGTAGCTAATCTGGGGAGTAAGAACCTGGGGGAGGAAGCTAGGATACATTTCATTAGTTGGATTTCTATTGTTTTGAAGTGTCAGGTGGACACACAGATCTCTTAAGATTTAAGTTTTGCTTTTCCCTAAAAGCATAACGAAAGGGTGAAATAACCTCATCACTTTTTACCTTTTAAAGAGTCCTTATTTTATATGCTATCAGTGTAGGCTTTAAGTCTCTTTGGGAAATGAATACTTTTCTGGGTCCCCTGGGAGCTGTTCCTTGTGGCATTTGCACAGATGACCATCTGAGCTGAGTGCTTATTAGGTCGGATGAAATATCGTTTAAGGTTAGCAGCGAGACATCACAGGCCACCCACTGGACACCCTGGGAATGAAAAAGAGGCCAAAGGTCTGGTGTCTTTAACTGGAAAAGTACAATTGCAAGATTAACAATGGCAGTCCCAGTGTGCATTACCGCTAGTGGAAACAAGCATATGATATCATAACAGAGGAAGAAAAGGCAGCAAATTTGCTTTCAAAGCCCACAGTGTGACAGCTTTACAATCATCTTTTGAATGGTATCTCTATTGGTTTCCTATTGCTACTGTAGCAGACTACCCCGAATTTATAGCTTCAGATTATTCTGCCTATCCCAGCACTGCAGCCTTAGGCTTCTGATGAGAGTTCCCATCCCATACCCCAGATAACCAGGCATGGACAAGCATTAGGGTCTTCACATTTGAAAACAGGTAATTTCATTTTAAAAAGAACCTTAGCTGTTGAAGCAATTCTCTCTTTTAAACTAAAAAACAAAAGAGAGATTATTCATTTAATTAATTAAATCCATTTAATTTAATTAATTTAATTGGGAACATAGGAATGAACTTACTTTCTGTTTACTAGCCGGGATCTGAACTAGGAGGTACATTTGGCACAATATAGTAATAATCAGAGCGCTGACAGCATACGTGGTGCAAATAGAAAAGGGGGACATCAAAACAAGGTCACTGAGGATGTATTCTCCAGTTTTTACTTTTCCTACTGAAGCAAATCAGAAGGAGAGTTGATCTGAGTTCCTGTGAAACCCTTTGCCATTAAATATTATAGTCAATTTAGTAATTAAAAAAAAGTCACATTAGTAAATATTTCCTTGTCCTTAAAGCTAAAATAATTATATATGAAAGATTCACATTGCACCTCTCTTTTTCTTAATCTAGAGATCTTTAATATGTCAAACTCACTGAAAAAGTCCAAATCAGGACTTAACACAATTAAGATTTCCCTCTTTAAAAAAACAGTGAAAGTAAAACATGTCAACGATACTGTAACAGCGATGTATGGTGACAGGTGGCCGATGCACAGCTATGGTGAGCATAGCAGGAAGTGCAGACTTGTCGCATCACTGAAACTAATGTAACATTGTGTGTCAACTCTACTTAACTGAAAAAAAAAAGACTGCAAATTAATAAACTATTGCCAAGAACTGTTAAAAAAGGTATATGGCTTATTATAATCATTGTTTAAAATAAAAATATGAATATTAACAAACTAATAGATACAGAATGTTAATGTTATGAATTTCCCTAGATAAACTTCAGTCTAGTTAGTTTCCAGCCCATGGAGAGCCCTGTGCCTTCATGGTCATGACTCCTGGATGAACTGAACCTGGTCAGAATCTCCTGCCCTCACTTCTACCAGAATAGCTCCATTTTATCTGATTTATGTATTTATATAAGTACAGTTATATATCTGTACGTAGGCTCACTCTGATCACTCCCCTTGCATCTTACATAATCCTGCTGTCCACTATTTTGGGGCCACTTTTTTCTACTGTTCTTGCTATAAACATTAATATAATTGTTTTATACGGTCAGTGTTTGATCAGGTTCACCCACTTATTTGCATTTTCTTTGTCTGTCTTCCTTTCTGGCATCTCATCTCCCTTCTCTACAACTACTCTTTCTGAAGTATATTCTTCAAAGCTCGAAGGTCTTCTGGCAGTAAACTGCACGGCTTTTAGTTTGTGGGAAATGTCTGTATTTCACCCTTGTATTTTTGCTATGTGTGAAATTCTAGGTTGGTCATTTCTCTGAATATTTTATAGATTTTATTCCACTACAGACTTGGCATTCGTTGCTGCTTTTGAGACGTCTGCTGCTAGTGTGACTCTCCTTTTATGGATAATCTTTTTTCCTTTAGATCCTTTCAAAATTGTCTTTATGTCTTTGGTGTTTTGCAGCTCTACTGTGATGAGTCTTGGTGTGTGCTCCTTATTACGTCTCTTACTTAGGACTTGGCTTTCTGAATCTGAACATTTATATCTTTCATCTCTTCTCAAAAATTCTATGCCAGTGTTAACTGGTATTTCATTAAAATCATCTTTTTGAACTTTAGGTAGACATTTATTAAGTGCCTCATCCTGTTTCTCATAAATATTCTTTCACACTTACCATTTCTTTGTTTCTCTCTTCTGTGTTTTGACTAATTTCTTGAGTGTTACCTTCCATTCAACCAATTCTTTCTTCAATGGTGACTAATCTATTAAGCTATGCATTGTGCTTTTAAATTGCATTTTCAGTTTTTAAAATATTTGGTCCCTTTTCAAATCTGCCTGGTGTTTTGAAAGTATTTTATTACTTTCTCTGGTTTTTTATTCCGTGTTTGTTTTATTAACATTTTATGTCTAGTTATTTTATATTCTGTGTGATCCATTCCAATATTCAAAATTCTTGGCAGTCTAATTCAGTTGTTACTGTTTCTGCTGGCCCTCACTTCTGGGACCCGTTTCCTCATGTACTTTATAATTTTGGGTTTTGAGTTCCTATTTAGATGTATCTGTATGAATCCTCTAAGACCGAGTTGAGGGTCAGTCACTTAGAGAGAATCTGGCTTTATTTCTCCCAGGCCCTGGGGGTCCCTACCCATCTGGGTCCACACTGGGTTAATTTCTTGGCTTGAGGTTTCCTAGATTGTAAGTAGTATCAATTTAACCACAAACTTTCATAGGACTGGCCTGTGGCTATAAATTTTCAGGGAAGATGTAATATCCCAACCCAGAGCCTAGGCTGAGATTTTCTTGTTATTTTCCTTTACATGGTTTATGTGGAAAGCACGCCCCTTCATTATTTTGGCTTTATATGAAGTCTCAGTTCCAAGTCCTCATCTCGCTTAGGACCCAGTGTGGCCATTAAAATTCAAGCCTCTTGGTTGTAAAGATTGGTTTACGCCCGTAGGATAGCCACAGATTCAGCTAACACCTGTCTTCTGGCCTTCTGACCTCAATGATTTGTTTATCCTTCCTTTTTTATATAGCTCGACTATTAAATATGTCTATGTATTGAACTAGGTATCTAGTTCAAAATATTTCACCAGACAGAATTTTTATCTGATGAAGAAACCAAGGCCTAGGAAAATTAATTAACTGTAAAAAGGTGCAGAAAAGTGGAAAGTAAAACAGCTTCTGAATTGCCTGTTCACTTGGTAGATCACACAAAATAATCACGCTTCGGCCCTTAGATTGGCATTTATTGTGTCACTTCTAGTAGCTCTCGAGATAACTCTGAAATCAGAAGTCAATTTCCCCCTAGCTATGATAACTTGCTAAAATAAGGTGAGATTAAATCATTGTTGCAAGGGCATTGGATGTATTCTAGGTGAGATAAGAAGTCTGCCTCTCTGACTTCCAAGGCTGTAGTGACATGGGTAGAAAATTTAGTCCTAACAATTTCTTCAAGCAGATTCCACCTGCTGAATCTGGATTTGCAACCACTGATCGGGGGAGGAACTATCTGTAGTGATTAAACAGCCACATTTTTAAGGACTCAGACAGACATATCTTATCAGCGTCAGGACTTTCTCACATGCAAAAGCCTCCAGGTAAGAATCTTTACTGCATATTAGGAAAATAAACATAATTTGGAATGTACATACATTAGTTATTTATGCATTTTCAAAAAAATGAACTCTGCTTACATCTTAAAAGGAATCTGAGTAATACCATACAATATTGCAACTAGCAAATCTTAGAATAGGGAACGCTAATATGTTTTCGAGATTCCAATATGAAGGAAAAAAAAAAAGACATGATGAATTTCAATGTCCTTCTCTCAAATGACTGAGTGTTAACAAAGAAACCACTACCACCACCAACAACAAAAATAATGTATATATACAACACAATCGGAATAGCCTAGGGCTATTGGCTGTGGTTTTGTTTTGCTTCATTCCAAATTCCTAAATTTCCACATGGAGTTGAGATATCGTCAACATTTCAGATTTTTCTTCAATTTTTTCAATTTCATTCCATTTTTCACCTCGTGTCGGATGGCGTTCACCCTGCTTACTGCTTGGCTTTGGTTAAAATTGAAGAAAACGAAAGTTGTGGGTGTGAAACTTCCTGTAGAGGGCGCTATTGATATTGTCAACTATAGCAAACTAAAAAATACATGGTTCATAAACTGTAGTCGCCACTGAGAAGTCATGAGGTTGATATTTGGGAGAGCTGAATGAAACCAAAATCCTAAGCAGAATAATAATTCTTACGCTGTTTAATACTTGTGAAACCAGCGTCCCTCCACTGCTGGCTTCTTGAACGCTGAAGTCTGAGTGTTCCCTCCCCTCCCCCCTTTTATTACTTAATGAACAATTCCTCTTCTGGTCTGTATTAACAATGGTGCTTGGAACTCGGCATCGATAACACACTGCGTGCCCTGTTGTGCTGCATGTTGAATGATTTGTGTGTCTTTGAGAAAGTCCAGCTTCTCCTCTTAATCTGGTATCCTGGAGGCTCTGTAATTTACTCCCACAGTTCCCTGCCATAACATATTTCATGTCAAGTGGGAGGGTTTAAGAAAAAAAAAAACAACCTCTTAATAGAGATATTTTCAAACAAAGACAGAGGGCAAAGAGGATCTTCTTAGGATATTAAATGAGAACATAACCAAAGCTTATTTTTCTTTTGTATTATTATGAAGCAATTGATGATTGCCTGGGGCTTTAGGGATGAATCAGACTTTTAATAAGTTTCAGTGAGAACAGTGTTCACAGAGATAAGTTAATTAATTGCTGTGCTGTGTGAAAGCTCATGTAGATAGTATTTTATTCTACTGTGTAGACTGTTCATAAAAAGGCCCACAATTCTTTGCCACACTAATGCTTATCGACAAACCTTCACAGAAAATAATACTTTGCTCTTTTCTTTAATAAAAGAAACTGTTAATAACCTTATTAAGCCATAAATGAAATACATTACTGATCACTCTCCAAAAGTGGCACTGAAAACAAAATTTTCCTTTTCGAGGCTCTAATGTCTTGCATCTGTTGTTTGCAAAACTCTTCTAGATGCTGACAGATACCTCTCTCCTTACTACTTTTAATCTTGAGGTTTTGGCAAAGTGCTTCTTTTTCCTCTGCATCATTTGGTTGATTTCAAACTAGAAGAGTTCTCTGTCCCATCTTTTACCCTGTCGGTGTGGCAGCATTATAAAGGACGGTAAGAAAATGACTTTGAAAGCATCACTTGTTAGTACAGTGAGTTTTTCTCCTGATGGCTACAATTTACATGCCACGGGCCCTATAAGCCTTCCAGCTTTTTCTTGATGCTAGGAAGAAAAAAAAAATCAAACAGTTTCTTAGAGTCTGGAATCCTTTCCCTGGCAATTGACAACAGAGTTCAAGTCAAGTTTATGATTTGGACTTAAAGTTAGACTTTCCTTACACATTTTTAACTCTTTGAAAGATGGGTTGAACATAATATGTCTTATATATCTCCTGCTATGTTTGTTTCATTGTCAATTAAAGTTTTGAAAGTCTTTGTTGGTAACTTTTTTTAGATTTTGTTTTTAGAATAAAGAAAAGAATCCATTCAGAGTCTCATGTAGCACCTTAATGCGTTGGCTGTTAATTTTTTTGGTTTAAAATTACTCACAGGATGATATGATTAAATTTGTGTATTTGGTTTTCTGTACTCTTTCAAATTTAGTATTATATTGTAATTTTATCAAGAACATTTCCTCCCCATATGTGTTGGTATGGTCTTCAGCCCATGTATAGATTTCAGCAACTTACATGTATTCTTGGGAATTAGGAATTGTCCTTATGTGTAAGGAGTGTGTCATCATACCTCTCTTAAAGGGTGATATAAGGACTAACTGACCCATCTGAATCACCTAGCACCGTGCCTGGCACATGAGCACTCACCAGATGTTTTTCATTTTTCTCCCTCTTCTTTCCCTGATCTTAATTGGATTTCATTTGTCATTACTAATAGGCTATTACATGCTGTAGAATGAATCTTTCTGGAAAACAATTATATGAGCAAATAAAACTTATGTTTAAAATATTTTCATGCTTTCCAATATAGCTAAAACATGAAATAAATGAAATCAGATCAACTGGCCGTTGAAGAATGGCTCCGTGAAGACTCGGTGTGACCGTAAGTTTTGCTGAGGTGTGAGATCTGCTCCAATTCTGATGGGCGATCAGCGGCCCTCAGCGCCCCCTCTTTTGGCTCACCCTAAGTATCTCTGTGGCCTCCAGGAGAGGTTGGCTGTGGTTCTTCTCATTAAACATCAGAACAACAAACGAGTCTTCCATCCCTGTCTCCTTGTTTTCACTCTTGTTTCTCTACACTAGTGTCTTTTGTTCTTCACCTGCTCTGTTCTAAGAAGAAATTTGAGTTTCTGTGTTTGGGAGACTGTTTCTCAGAAGTAACCTTCGCATTTCTAGCCAGTGTCCATCCAGAGAACATCCTTCTTTTGCAGATGTGACTGTTTTAGGAATGTCTAAAAACCCTCTCGTTCTCACCACTGTCCATCAGAGGGGCTGTACTGTATTTCAGAAGATCCTGGACTCTGGGACATGCTCTGGCTGCCTCTTTCTCGATTCTCCTCAAGTGCAAGGTTTATTCTACATCTTTGGCTTTGCATCTATGGCATAATCTTCCCAGGATTATGTGGGACTACACCTCATGCGTTATACAGGATTTCTCTTGTAGGCATTTACCCTTGGGTCTTTCCAGTTCACTCTTGCTCTTGACCAATGATAGGTCAATATTTCTATTGCAGACATACCCGACATCGAATCTTCGAAATTCAGAACAGAATGATCTTGTAGTTTATCTAGTCAAATCCTTGTTGTCAAAGGTGTGGGGAAGGAGGCTGGGAGAATGAAGAGATTTTCCAGGTACAGACGACGCCTCAGTCCCATAACCCAGACCTTGTCTCTCTTGTGACTCACTTTCAGCATTAGTGAGTTCAGGCTTAATGCTGCCTATTTTTTACTCATTTGTCCTTTTTAAGTATAGCCCTCTTTCTCGGTCCACAAAGTAGTGAGGCTTTTTAGCAAAGATATATTAAATATGTCTGTCGGTCCTGACTCTCCTTCAGAGACATTTCCTCAGACCCTGCATCTCATGAAGAAAGCAACAAGCTTAAAGCCTTAGATTTTCAAACATCATTTCTCCTGTTCCTTTCTCTCTGCTACATTTCCACCCATCTCCCCGTTTATTTCAACTTTTCTTGGTTACTTTGATATTCTGATGATTGATTATGGATTCTGGTCTCATTACAGTTTCTGCTAGATCTTAATTAGCCTTTCTCTGATCTCTTCTGGTCTCACTGTGATGTAAATTAAGATTGACTTCGGGGTTCCAGTCCAATATGTAAAGAGCTTAGAAGTCATCAATTCCATTCTCACGGCTGAAAATCAACAACTATCTAACAGAAAACAGTTCAAATTAATAATAGCAACAATGTATTAGGCGATGATACTTTATGAGTAAGAGAGAGGAAAGCAAAGTTATAAGGGATGAGAGGGAAGACTTGGGCATTCTCTGTTTTAAGTTACCTAGATTACCTGTGACATGGTATAGAAGTGGACTTGGATTAAGATGCAAATGTGTATTGTAAATTCTAGAGAGGCCAGTGAAATGTTTTTTAAAAGAAGTATAATTGAAATCTTAAGGGAAAAGAAATGAAACCGTGTAAAATGGCAATTAAAAGCAGGAAGTCAGAAAAAGAGTAGAGGACAAAAGAAAAAAAATCCAAAAGAACAAGGGCAACACGTATGAAATATTTACAGACGTGGTGGATATGAACCCAGCTGCATCAATAATCACTTTATTTTTAATTTTTAAATTTTATATATTTTAAGTAGGCTCCATGCCCAACGGAGGGCTTGAAATCACGATCTTGAGATCAAGAGTCATGTGCTTTACTGACTGAGCCAGCCAGGCACTCCCATAAATATTTGCTTTAAAATGTGAATCGTCTAGATATACCAACTAAAAGAGAGACTGTCAGAGTGGATAAAAGAAACAAGACCCATCCATATGTTGTCTACCAAAAATGTACTTTAAATACAAAGACACATATAGGTTAAAAGTAAAGAGATGGCGAAAGATCTACCATGCTACCATTAATCAGAAGAAAGCTGAGTAGCTATATTTATTTCAGATAAATTCATCCTCAACGTAAGTCACCTAGTCCTGTGGAGAGCCGAGTGTTCTTTGGGTGCCTCTGCTTTCTTCTCATATAATTCATATTAAGAGAAAACCCCCCGTCTTTCAATATTTGGCACAAACGTCACCCGCATTTGACTCTGTGCCCACCATAATTCAGTGATACGCTGTGCCTGTTGAGTGTTGGATCTGATTTGGTTTCACCCAGGATAGAACATTGTTGCTTAAAACTTTGTCCTGAAAAGAAGCCTGTTTGCAAATTCATCTTCTAACCCTTACATTTTAATTTATTTTTGTAAAGGAAGAGTAAAGAGATTATACCATACTTTCCTATTTTGCTTTAGCACATCTGTTGGTCTTATGCCTTCTTTGAATTGGAGTGACTTTTTTTTTTAATAAAATTTATTGTCAAGTTAGCTAGCATACAGCGTATACAGTGTGCTCTTGGCTTCAGGAGTAAATTCCCGTGATTCATCGCTTCCATACAACAGCCAGTGCTCATCCCAACAAGCGCCCTCCTCAATGCCCATCACCCATTTCCCCCTCTGCCCTGCATCCCCATCAACCCTCGGTTTGTTCTCCGTATAGAAGAGTCTCTTATGGTTTGCCTCCCTCCCTCTCTGTTTGAAACTATTTTTTCCCCTTCCCTTCCCCCACGGTCTTCTGTTAAGTTCCCCCAATTGAATTGAGTGACTTTTTTATAAATTTGGAAATTGTCATCAAAATTATCTTCCATCCTACTTTGAAAGAGTATGGGTTATTTCTCTTCCCCAAAAGAGGAAAAGAACTATTGTTACTTCCCTTAGGGGTTTTAGGAGGAAAATATTTGGAGGTTTTTAGGTGAAATGCACTATATGCCTGAGAACGTTATCTAAATTTTCATTGGAAAAAGACCTATGTTAGGCTGTCCTCATGGAAGATGAAAACTCTTTTAGATGTCATCTGTTAATTTCATCATAATCTTGGATTCTAAGATTCAACTAGCTTGGGGTACTTACCTGCTCTCGAGGGGAACAAACCCATTCCAAAGCAAGATATAGCCATTTCCATTAGTGGTCAAGGGCAGTTTCTCTCCACACTGGCTTTGCAATATGAACTTCCCTGTTACACAAGCTTTGTTCAAGTGACATGATTCAGAGTGGATGAGGATGAACATTTGTTAGGAACAAAGTAAAGGAAGAAAGAAGGGCCCTGCCTGCTCACTGATCTTCCTGGTGTTTCTGTTTTCAATTTTCCTTCATGCTATAGCCTTGGTGCGTGTCAGGACAAGGTTGGTGTTAACCCAGGTTTCCCCCACCCTTTTCTTTTTCCGACTGGCTCCGTTGGGTAGCAAATATCTGACTTGCACTATTCTCCAGGTTATAACAGGTTGGCCTACATTCTGTAGTACATGTAGTGGGGTGTGCGCCAATTACAGAGAACATCCTAAACAGGTCTTCATTTTGATAAAGGCATAAAATGCCTTTTCCCTAATGGGGCTAAGAATCTTATGCTAAAGGAGGTATTCTCTGAAATGGTCTAAAAGGATGGCAAGGAGTACCTTTCCCATTTTTTTTTTTCCTGTAGCAACTCAAGGCAAATTCCTCAGAAATCAGATTGGCAAGGGCAAAGAAGGGGTGGGCTGGAACTCTGGAATTTGGGCTTGCTGAATGCATGCCATTCCCTTGCCACGTAGCCCAAATCGGTGCCAACCGCAGAAAATAAAGATCTAAGTCAGAAGTGCAATGTAGGCACAAGGCGATCATCAGCTCAATTAAACTGGTTATTCCACAAATAACCTAGAAACAGCAGATTGCCAAACAATCTCCAGCCCCTGAAATATTTGCAAATGAGCATGACAACTGAGATGTTCTTTCTTTGTAGCCATACACTGTCACATTTTAATGATGGATTATAGACATGGGCTCTTGGCAGCAGACTGTAGTGTACATGATTCTACACTTACTTTCTTTTAATCAGAAGATACAAAGGTTTATAGATCTGTGGCACTGTGCCCAAGAAAGAGTTAGATAAAACTCTAGAAAGAAGAATTTGGGATAATGGGAATATATAATGGGAATGTGTGTATATATATATATACTTATATTAAGTATATATATACACATACATGTATACTTGTGTTAAGTATATATACGCATATATAATATATAGTATATATAAGTATATGTATGTGTATATATATACACATACATATATATATATACATATATATATATATATATATATATATATATATATATATATATATACTTCTTTTTGGATGTGGGGCAGATATGCTTTTATTGTCAGAAGATACATTTTGCTTTATCTTAGGTAGTGGTTTTGCACCTGTGGCGGATGTTTATAGCAAAATGTAAAACTAATTGTATAGCATATTTATCTAATTCTATAACATATGCTAATTTATATCACTGTCATTTAAAACTTGCAAATTAACCATATTTTTTCATAAACTAGTAATATAATCTCTTGATGTCATAAATATGAGAGTAACATGTTATTTCCACAGTCATGATGTCAGGAAGATATTATTTAAGTATTTAATGGGATCAGAGGCTTAGTGCACAGGAAATATATTTTTTTCTATATGTTTCCTGTGTCTCTTTTACTTAGTTTAATCATTTTAATTGCAGTTTCATTTTATTTTAAGACGGGACCATAACTCTTGGATGCTATTACTTCTTTTTCTTTTTGGCAAGTTGAAGAATACCAGGTAACTGTAAGAATGAAGAAGCTGTAACTTCCGTATTTGTCTGCATTGTCCCTGTCTTGGTCTGTATCTGTCTCCTTTGGATGCTTTCCCATCGTCCTCTTTATATTCTGGATTACTTAGCCTTTATTCACTTCACTAGTCTCTAAGTATAAAAAGAAGTAAAAATCTGGGTCTCTTTCTATTAAGACAGATGACTTTGTAACACATTTGAAACACCCTGAAAATATACAGACATTTTCTTAAGGTGTTTTGTTGTAGTGCCTTGGATTGGAGTGTCGAATGATAAGTGGAACCTGATTTCTCAAGAAGAATTTATTCTAAAACAGCAGTGGAATAAGTTTAAAATACAGAGAAAAAAAAATCTGATATGTGGATTGGGAAAAAAATCCATAGCTCTGGTTTAGGTCCCATATGTGTGGATGTGTGACATCCATCAGTGGGATAAACAGCACCTGGCGGCTGATTTACAGAGTGGTAGTCCTCCAAAAAGGCGGCCATTCACCCCTTGACAACTGAATGAGTGATGGAAGCTGTATTCCAGAAGGCTCTATTTCTGAAAGCAAAATTTAGGATAGGGTGGGATCAACATAAAAAAGATAAGGAGACGTAAGGATCCCATCTGTCTGGGTCTCTTGGGTTAGAGCCAGCCCCTAGAGGATACGGCGTCTCTCTCTTCTTTCAGACTGGGGGATATTGAAGATTTGCATTGAGGCGATCCCTACACGCCACAGCTGCCCCTTGGTCAGTCTGTTTGGATTAGTGAATCAGGGTAACAATTATTCTTCCTTAAAAAAAAACCAAAACCGATTCATCAGCCTAACATAATACCTTGGTCTTCATGTTCAGCAATTAGAATGACCATAGGCAAGTTCAGGAATGGACAGTCAGCAATGCTAAGGCTTGACTGGTGCCCTGACAGTCCCGCCTCTGCCACAAAACCTCCCATTATTCTGGAAGTGTTCTATGGCTGCTCTTCCTTTACCACACAAGGCCCTACTCATGAAAAGAAAGCACTAAAGCCTGAATTTAATTTGGATGCACAGTGAAGGAGAAAACGGTGGAGCCATTCAAAGCAATAGATCCCAGAATTTAAGTCTTGATCTTTAACCTCAGGTTTCAGGAGCTCAAATCTCAGTTCCAGGGGGAGAAGAAATGAGGAATTACTGCTTAGTGGGTACAGAGTTTCTGTTTGAGGTGACGAAAGCATTCTGGAAATATACAGTGGTTGGCGATGATCACACAACAGTGTGAAAGACTTAATGCTACCAATTTGTTACTTCAAAATGGCTGAAAAGGTGAATTTTATGTTATATATAGTTACCATAATAAAAGCATGGAGGTAAGAATTCCAGTTCCACTTCTTACTAGCCATATTGGCAAGTTACCTATTGTATCTTTAATTCAATTGCTTCAGCTCTAGAATGTAAGAGGTTGGTGATAATGATACTAGCTAGCTTCACAGGGTTGTCCTAATTGAATGGGATATGTGGGACAGACTTCTACTGATTCAGAATAATCAAGATTAGCTGTTGTTCGGATGAGTTATGAACGTGAATTCTATGGTTAAAATCTCTTACGTTTGTTGTGTAGTCCTCCATTGATAGAACTTTTCATAGAAATAACCAATTTCAGTTTTGCCTACAAGGTAGACTTTCATCTTTTCGATATCTCGTGTAAGACTTGAATTACTATAAAAGATGCACCCTATTTGATAAGGGTGTTGGGGACAGGAGGCACTCTTGCTCATTGCAGGTTGGACAGTCCCTCGGGAGAGGGCTATCAAGCAGTATGTAACAACAGTTAAGACGAGCATAGCCGGTGACCCTACAGTGCCATTTCCTGAAAAGTAGTCACGGATGTATATACAAGTACATGAACAGGCGTCCACTGTAGTACTGATTATAATATTAGCAAATCGGAAACTACATGAATATCCATTCTAGTGAATTGATTGAACCCAAACAATGAAATCCTATATAACCGTAAAAAATGATGATGCCAAATTACAGTATTTCCATGGACAGATGTCCACAATAAATTGCGCAGTGAGAAGAAAAGGCAGTCTGGGAACAGAATATATAGTTTGATCATATTCATGCATTTTATGTTTAGATGTATAATATAGTTTGTGGGAGACTATTCATCAAACTTAATAGTGGTTATCTCTGGGTGGGATTATAAGGAGGAATTTAGTTTCTATGTTAAACTCTTCTTTGTTACTTGGGGTCCTTACAAGCATGTATTACTTTTATAATCTGCAGAAACAATAAAAAAATGAAAGAGAGACCATAAAGGGTCTCTGGCTATGGAGAGGAAGAGCAAGTCCTTGTATTTCTCACGGTGTGATGTTAACCGAAACCTTCGTATTTTCATTAGCATCATCCGGATCTGAGTCCATAAAAGGGAAATGAATGAATGACTGTTGCAATGAAAGAAATTAATAGGATTCCAGCAGTCTTAAATGTCTTTGCATCTGTCTTCTTCCGACAAATTCAGTCAGTGTTTTGAGTATCCTTCCAGCCTCCATACCAGCAACCTCCACCTTCTCTGACTCCCCTGATTTGTCTTATTAGTGAGGCTGAGGTCAAAGCTATGTTCTTAATACTCTCATGGTAAGTGCTCTGGGCAGCTGCTGGCTCTCTAGACCACAGTGCCCCCAACACAAGCAGGGCCACGATATGCCTGGGTTACCTGTCATCGCCAAGATCTTGCTATGGCAGGGTCCTCTTCTCGTCATCTAATAGGTCTACTCCTTCCCTCCACAAACACAGGACTCAGTCTATGAAGGGATACAACTCCCAACAGAATGATCACCGAGAGACACAGCAGAGAGCTTCACCTCTCTCTCTCTCTCTCTCCATATATATATATATATATATATATATATATATATATATATATATATGTGCACACACACACACGTATGGGATGCTCAACAAAGTGGTAAAATGTTATGCAGGGGGGTGAAAGGAGAGATGGAAGGTTGCTACAGCAGGATGTGATAGACAATGGGGATTCTGGGGTCAGAACTAGGTTTGAAACCCAGCCACCTTATTTATTAACTGTGTGACCTTGGTCAAATTACTTAGCCTCTCTGAGCTTCAATATTCCTGTAGATAGAACAGGAGTAATGACATCTTCCACTCTGAGTTGTTAGGATTAAATGAGGTAAAATATATGATGGGCTTGAACCAGAGGTGATGCACACAGATAATAGGGTTCTTTCCTTCTTCTCAGACTTTGGCATAGCATTAAATAGCCATGGCAGTCTTGAAAATAGATGTGTTTTTTTTTTTGTTTGTTTGTTTGTTTGTTTTCCTAAACAGCATAGTGTCCCAGTGTACCGTTTGTACTGCATTCTCTTCAAGTGTCAAGTAAGGGCACTATTGTGAAAGCTATAAACAGAATATTTTAAAATCAGAGTGGGGGAGGAGAACGGAGGAATACGAAGGCTTTGTATTTTCTGACTCCTTCAGTGGATAATTTTCATGATTCAAGTGAGGCTGAGAGTAAGTTTCCAGGTTTTAAATATTCTATATCATGTAAGAATGAGGAGGAATTGCTGATCAATTAGGTTTAAAAGCTACTGAAATTCTCAAGAATCATTTAAATAAGGTACTTATGAATGCCCCTAAAGGGACGAGAATAACCTTCCACATCAGCAGGTACACGAGTTAAACATGTGGTTAACGATGATATAAAAAGAGGTGGTATGTGAAATCTCAGTTCATGTGAGGTGACGCTTAATATTAATTTATGTGATATCAATAATGTTTTAGTCTAAATGAACCTCCCGTATATATAAAACACTCCTAATTATTGTAAAACCGTTACTTTCCACTTACCATTGATCTTAAGGAAATGACTAGAATTTTGGAGTGTGCTGACACAGCACTATTATTCTGGGTCATTATTCAGAGCAGGTGTCAATCTCTTTCACTTAATCTCAAGGCAGGAAAAAAAAAAGAGTAGTTTTTCATTTAATCAAGTCTCAAAAAAAAAAAAAGAAAGAAAGAAAGAAAGGAACACATTAAGATAAGTGTAACTTCTATAGGGATGTTAACACTCTAATACTCTTTGGGATAGGTGAAGCTTTTGATTTTCAGCCAGGTTCCAAAGAAAGCAGTAACTTTTATAAGGTGGCGGATTCAGTAATTCCCTACAGGAATAAGTCGAGCCATCAATAACCGACGATCTTCCAGAGGAGGTTCCCCAAGCTTGAGTCAAGTGACCAGGCCGTCCCTTGTTAAACAGCATTTCAGAGTTGATATGCATCCTCACGTCCAATGCAAGAGCATGGCATTTTCAAGCTATATCTGTCGGGATTTTAAGGAATTATTCTAGAAAATCTAATCCATCCAAGAGTTAATAATAATTACAACTGCTGGTGTAACTAGCATGTGTAGGTCAAGACTCGGAGGGAAAATTGTGATCATTTCAATTAGAACATCAGCTTGTACAAAACTGCTCTATTGCCCACAAGCTCAGGGCAGGTTTGCTAATGTAACTGTACCTTCTCCTTCAAATACAAGTGGCTTATACTAAGGCCTTTAATTTGAGGACTAATTGGATTGCTTCTTCCATTCTCATCCAAAGAATTTCAGTATTACAGCTTCCATGCCATTTTATGTAACATTTACTGAGCATATTCAAAATGCTAAATAGTGCTGCCAAGGACTTGACATAGATTATTATTTAAAAACATTTTTTAATGTTTATTTTTGAGAGAGAGAGGCAAAATGTGAGCAGGCGAGGGGCAGAGATAGAGGGAGACACTCAATCCAAAACAAGCTCCAGGCTCTTGAGCTGTCAGCACAGAGCACGACGCGGGGCTCGAACCCATGAGCAGTGAGATCATGACCTGAGCCGAAGTCGGACGCCCAACCGATTGAGCCACCCAGGCACCCCTAGATTATTTTATTAAAATCTCCCCAAAACCTTATAAGGCGTAATGGCACCTAACATTGTTTTCGGTAATTATTGTGTACCAGGCATTGTTTTAAACACTTTACATATATTAACTCATTCAATCCTTGTAAAATCCTGGGAGGTGTATTACTCCATTTTACAGATGAAGAATCTGAAGTTCAGAGAGGTTAAAAGACTGACCATGGTCACACACTCAGTAAGTGACAAAGCTGAGGCTGTTAGGCCTCCTGCTCTGCTTGCCTTTACTCTGAGCATAGTGAGTATGGATCTGGGGGCATGATGAATCTCGTTGGTCTTTTGTCTGTAGTTGGAGCTGGCTACATAATTCTCAGAGTCAGAGCTAACGAAAAATGCAAGGCCCCTTGTTCAAAAGACAGGGGGAAGGTGTCATTAAAGATATTAAATAAAAAGTTTTTCCTTGCTTTCATAGCTAATCCCTCAACTTGTCTTGGTGTTTTTAATTTGCTATTTAATGTGTCATTCTAAGTAACGGAATTTAAATATGAAATTATTAGCATTCATTTTACCATTTATCTTTATATTGTGCAATGGCAGTATAAATGTAACTGTAAGTTAATTTGTATGTGGAATCACTGAATTCACACAATTTGTATTTCATGGCTCCTACGTGCATATGTTTTGTTCTTACCAGAGCAGTGGAAACTGCACAAAATAACTCATCTGTCTTTATTTCAATTCTAGATGTGCACACGTTCTGCCAGAATTCTGCCTTCTGTTTACTCAAGATTAAGGAAAGCCTGAAAGGAAAAGGAAGTGAGGGCTACCCTATCTTCAATGTCATTTTCAGTGTATGTAATTGGTTGGCCAGCACAGCGATGTAACATGAGTAAGACAGGTTTTCTTATTACTTTGTTCTTCGTACCCCACGGCCTTTTCCCACCCTGCGTTCCAAGAAAGTTCTGGTTTGAAAGGAAAGCATGGTCTCTCCCCCATCCCACTCAACCTTAGATGAAACAAGCTTGTTTCACAGTCACTTCCAGTCTCCTTGCATCAGGAACACTACATGCAAATAAGGTGGGAGGGAACAGCGGACACATTACAGAATCTCTGCTTCTACGCATGCTCCGGGTCCCGTCAGGCGTCCAGCAGGTGCTGGTATTGGTACCAGTGATCTGGGTCTCTCTCCCACCCTGGCCATGCTCCAGACGTGCAATCCGGGGCAAGTTATTCACTGCTCTAAGACTGTCTTCTCTTTGCAAAATGAAGAATGGTACCAGACACCTCATAGGGTTGTTTTGAGGGATAACCAAAAGGATACACATAAAAGTCTTAACCTAAGGCATGGCGCATAGTAAATACTTCGTAAATGTTAGCTAGCCGTGTTGTGGTCGTTGCTGTCTTTTGAATGCATTTTGCAGTTCCACTTGTTTGAAAATCTTTATCCCTTCAAATAAGATAATGAAGAAACCTGGTGAAGATTCCTCATAGAAGAGAGAGAAACTTCCAGTGGAGCACAGCTAGGGGTTTAACCCCAAACGTAGCATCTGTTCCACTACCATGGTTAACTCTGTTAAGAAAAGCATCAAATGAAAAAATAAATGGGAAGGGTCCCTCTGAGTGGATATTTGTGGAAGGGATGAGGAGAAGCCTTCTCTTGGAGTGTATGTGTCTTTATGGGAAGCAGCTAGAGGATTGATCTTAAGTGTATGATCCCTGAGTCATACATATATATTTTTAGTGTTGCAGGCAGCAGACTCTTTTCTGTTCCTTCTCCAGCTTTCTCCTGGGTCAGGGCCCATCTATGAATTTACAAAACCAGAGTTACTCATAATGGGGTCCCCAGGCACTTGCATCGGAATCACGAATGCAGAATCCTGAGCTCAGTGCCAGATCTTTGAACTGAAATCCCTGGGGGAAGTCTGACCCCAAAAAACTGCCTAACAAGTTGCCCAAGTACTTCTTATGTTGCTAGGTTTGATAACTTCTATGGGAGCCTAGAAACTGGGAAGGAGACTTTTTTCTTTTTTTTAATCCCCAGCACCTGGTAGACCTGCCACCCTTTGTTGAATGTTGGAGAAATGACAGAATCCGAAGCACAAGGCTAAAGGATGTTTCTTCATCTGAGGACCCCTGGGATGGTTCTTTCGAGGCCTAAAATTCAGTAGGTGAGCACTGGTAAGACTGTAAATATATTAAAATATTAAAACTCTTCCATAGGGGTTAGTAAATACCCACTATACTCAGTGCTATCTCACTGGCCCAGCTGCCCAGGCTCCCTTGGATTGCCCTCTGGTCCAGTAACTAAAGGGTTAGCCCTTTGTCGAGCATGGGGTCTCATCTATTCCCACTGGCCAATAAAGGTGCCAGTCAGCCCCTCGTAGGTCTAACCAATGTGATATCTTCCCAGTGGGCTTGTGCCATGGACGGGAGGGTGAGGGGGGTGGGATTGGGAAGGAGGACCTTGGGTGGGTGGTACCCCAGGCGGTTTACCTCGAGTCTGTTATCAAGATCCCTGTCTCCATGTGTCCATGGCCATAACGGATGGAGCCCCAGTGGGTGAGATGACATTCCTGGAGGTGGTGCTGGCAGCCCAGCGGGCAAATTGTCCCGGGCTATGGCCACCACCAGCTGAAGTACCTACCCCTAGAGACGCAGTTCATGGCTGCTTCTGGGAACTCCAGCCTCCATAAGACTTCAGCTCTGAGGGATCCTGGAGGAGACTGGGTGAACGTGAGCCTTACAAGAACTTGAGGCTACAAACATGAATGCTCTGTGGGTATGATTTGACAGATGAGAGCCTGTTTGGTACAGATGGTGCATGCAGGGGTTAGTGTTGGGGTTGGGAGAAATACGGAGAAACAGGTTCTCTTTTCATTTATTTGGCCAAGTTTGTTAAAAATCACTGTATGCCCTACTATCCCAACCTTAGCAACATTACTTTCATTAATACAAAATGAGGGCAAATACTTACATAGTATTTGTCCTGTGCCAAGCACAATTCTTAACTTATTTGAGTTACTAGGATTATCACCAAATTACGTAGATGAGGAAATGGAGACCCAGAGGTTAGTTAAAACTCAAGTAGCAAAGCCATGATTTGAACCCAGGCAGCCTGACCTTAGAGACCAATCTCATAAACACCATGTCTCTTCTTCAATTTACATTCAAAAAGTTTGCATGTGTGACTTAGATGGTAACAAATATGTATACCCTGTAATACAATGGATGGAAACATTTTGAATGAAATTGCTGTCAGTTCAGCAGATGCTATGTTCACCGTGAGCAATATTATGAACAATATTGCTGACATTATGAGAAGTTCTCTATCTACTGAGACCCAATATAGCCTAATAATTAGCAAGGTACTGGGAAAGTCATTGGAAAAGTTACCTGTGTATTCCTTTGTCAATCATAGCTCAGACAGGAGCATTGTGTACCTAGTAGAAGCATGTCCAAACAAAAGTTCAGCAACCATTGTTAAAGATGAACAAATGATTTGGATAGTATTAGAAATTGATGAGCTACTTGCATTATATATATATATATATATATATATATGTTTTAAATTTATATGTTGATTAACTGCTTACAGGAGTTTAAATACTTTATCACTTCATTTTTGCTTATTCATTTCTCCATTTTATTCCTTTGGTCCACATTCGTCAGCAGGGGAAAAGATTAGCTCTCTGACTGAACTCTGATATGTTAAGCTTTTCAAGTTTTGGCCTCAAGTTTGTTCCTTGTTCGGCTCATCCTTCTTTGCTAGAGAAGTAGGTAGACTACCTGCTTTGGGTGGAAAAGGCTATCCTCATTACTGAGTGGGAGTGTGGGCAAGGCAAGAAGGCTATTCTTTGGTAGGCTATTTCTTCCTTCTGTAAACCCAGTGAATTGAGCTGTCATATTTAAAGTTTTATTGGTTAAGATTTCAAGTTAGGACTGGAGCCCTTCTTTTGCAGCTCCTTCAGGGCTACGTGTGGAAAAGAACAAATAGAAAACCCAGTGATGAGCTCTGAATAAGGCCGTAAGAAACAGAGTTGCTAGTCCCTAGTGGTCTCAAGGAACACTGAAGGGCAGGGAGTTGTTTAAACGCTTGGAAGCAAAAAGGAAACACAAGACTCTTTGATTTAGGATATCAAAACCAGCTCAGTAGTAGTATGTGATGATCTGGGCAAAGCATTACAATTTCTAGCCAGTCCAGTCATGATTCTCTGGCAAACTGCACAGTCATGGTTATGATGCATTGGGATGAGAGGTGCTATATAAATGCTAGATGTTACATAAATGTCAAGAATGATTATTGTTTGTTAATGGGGGCTAAACTGTTCCTAAGCAAAACTCTGACTCCCAGCCAACACGTCGGTAGTAGAGATTCTAACTACCAAATAACCCAGGAGAACAGAATACTCCTAACCTGGCTCTAGAAAGGAGCCCAGCTGGGATCTGGGGTTTGGAAACAGGGGTTGTGGTGCCACTACTTACCCAGCTAACTTCAGGCCAGTTCCCTAGCCTCCTGGAGTCTGCCTTAGCTCCTGGAGTCTGCCTTAGCTCACCTGTAAATTGGGGATAATGACACCTCTCCTACTTCTCCTTCCTGTGCTCAGTGGTTGTGAGAACCAGGGGCGGTCACATGGGTGGCAGTGCTTTGTGAAGGGTGAGCGGCTGCAAGGATGACAGTGGTCATCTAGGGTGGGCCGGAATTTAGCCTATGCCTTCCCTTTGAGCCCTACTCACAAGGAGAAATCCGAATGGAAATTAAGCTGGGGATGGGGATGGTGACTGGCCACTGCTGAAAACGTCAGGCTCCTTCTCTCAGTGGAGCTGTCAGGAAGATACTGCAGACCAGAAGCCGGATCTTGCATTCTGGTACTGCCTCTGCCACTTGCCAGCCTGTGAGCTTGGGCGAGTTACAGAGGAGGCTCTGGAAGTGATCGCCAAGGGCCCTTCCGGCTCTGACGCTGAGTCTAAATCAGGCTCATCACTTGGCTCTAGCCGTGATCCACCTTTTGCCTCCTGAAGAAACTCCCCTCCAGCTTCTCAGACACACGGAGCAGGGGGCTTGGAAAGGGTGAGGGCTGTGTGTTCCTTATGAGGGCGCACAGTAAAGAAGTTATTCCCTTGGAGGTGAGGCGGCGTAGGGGATGGTGAAAAGGGGTGCCGAGTGAGTGTTCTGGGAAGCCAGGATTCAGGGAACACTCTAATGAGGTCACGACTGTCGCAGGCGAAAAGGAGGTGGACATCTGTTGGTGGGGGAAGGGGGCAGCGTTCTGCATTTCTGTTTGTAGAAAGTCTCTTCCTGCACCCTTTCGCACCCCCGTAGCACCCCAGCCCCTATCCCATCCCCACATCTTTCAAACGCTACCAGGCCCTCCTTGGAGAGCCTGTGTCCGTGTCTCCGCCGTGGTCCTGTCTGAAACCGTGAGGATTGTTTCCAAGCTGACTCACACCACTAATGTCAGGGAGCCGTGTCACACGGCGCTGGGCTCTGCAAGCTGTTGCTTGCGCGGTCGCTGCCGCGGCCGCCGCTCCGGGGCGGGTGCATCAGGGTCCGCTCTTGGGGCGGGGGCGAGGCGGGGCCGGGGCGGGGCCCGCCCCCTTGGCGCGCCGGCCCCGCCCCTCCTCTCCCTCCCCCGCGGACCGCAATGATTTAGAAGTTCAGGAATCCCACGTGACGTCACCGGGGGGGTGATGTAATGCACTCTAAATAGAATGTATTGTAATCTTTGCTCAGTCCAACGTGGTCCCTTCACCCGGGCTCCGCTCTTGCCTTCTCCACACTTGTTTGGTAAGTTCCTAAAAATACGGCTCGGCCACTTCTGGGGCTTTTGCATTTAGCTACTTTTGTTGCACTTGCCGCGGGAGCCGTCTCGGGAGCGTACTTGGTTTGCAGGGGTTGGTTCTCGGCAGCAGCCGCGAGATTACTTGGTCCAGTGGGCAGGTCACAGGGCAAGGAGTAGGGAAGATGCGATGCATTTTTTTGGAGGGTGATCTGTGTTTGTAAACACTTTGGCGGACCAGAGGGAAGTCCGGCCCCAAATGCTGGTGGACTGTGGAATTCTGCTGTGTCCTGAGGCCACCCCAGAGACCCCACGCCGTGTCCGTTCTGGAGCGTGTCTCGGTGGCCGCCGCGCCGTGCGACTGAAGGGATGCTAACGTGGAGCGAGCGCCGTGTCTTCCCCGGCGTGGTGCGTGTGTGGGAACGCGCGTGTGTTTCCCTGACACGGGGAACTGTTATGAATCGGGGGTGTATGTTTGCCTCCAGAGACCTGGCAAGGTGCGGAACCCTCCAGAAGTGCGGTCAAGCGGAGGCAGCGGCGGTGGCAGCGGAGACGGCGAGCCAGGAACCTCCCCCCGCGTCCCCAACTTCCCGGTGATGCGGCGGAACCCCCGGAGAAAGTTTGCAAACTTCCAGCGGGCGCGGCGAGGACGCCGGGTCACCTAGGGGGCGGGCGGGCGGGCGGGCGCACGGGGGGCTCGCTCCCTCCCGGTGCCGAGCCTGCCGCTGCCACCTCTCCCGCCCGGCTGCCCGCCGCAGCTGGTGGGCGCGCGCGCCGGGGGAGGGGACGTGGCCCTTGAAGGGCACTTGGCTTTCGCCCCAGGCGCGGAAGGCTAGAAAGTGGCGCGACTCTGTTCGCTTTCGCTCCTGCAGTCGTCTCCTGCCTCCGATCGGTTCTCGCTGGCATCATTACCTCTTCCCCGCCGCTGCCCCAAATGACAGCTCCCGGTTTTGCCGCGGCAGCGCGGTGGCAGTTCCCAGGACCCGGCGGCGGAGCCTTCCTCTCCGGCAGATTCTCCACGCAGCTGCTTAAACTTTTCACGAAGTTCTTAGAGGGGCGAGATGCGCGAAGGAACCAAGGACATGTTTTCTCCCGGCAGCTGCATCCCGCTTCTTCTTTGCCATAGAATTATTTCCTGGGGGAGCGAGTATCCGACAGATAAAACCCCAGCCCTTACCCGCCCCCTCCCCAACTTTCCCTGAACGGGTGCCAACCCCCACTTGATGCTTGTTCAAGGCCAGGGGCTGGAGTGGGTTGCTTGTAGGTTGCGTTGTCGGAGTCCTCAGAGTGTGTTGGATTTTTATTTTTCCCTCCCTCTCTGACATGTGTCAAGGAATAAAGGCTGGATACAGGTCCATTACGTCATTCTGCAGGCCAGTAAGTGTTTGATTAACAGCTTCAGATACTCAAGAGTTCGGGGTTTTGAAATGCTGACAAAGCAACTCTGCTTTTCCATCCCACCCCCCCAACATACTCGCACAATCGCCCATTCCCCGGGCATCTTTATTGCCCTCTCCTCCCGTACCCCTCCTTCTCTCCCCCCTCCCCCGCCCACACCGTTATCACTCTGGCCCCGCCTCCGCCTTTTATTGCTTTCCCTGGGGCGATCACTGTCCCCGGAGTGTGGTAAGAGCTTCTGGTGTCTGAGAGGAGCACCGTACCTGATCAACGCACACGCAATCTGCCCTTTTCTATTATTTAAGGAAGGCACCAGCGAGCCCTCTTCTCCAAGGCGCAAATGCTCTGGCCTGATAGAAAAGGCATCTCAGGAAATGTTTAGAGTCGTTATGATAATACTGTGTCCCTGTGGTGACTTAGGAAAACAACACACCCACTGCAAACAGAGTACTTAATTTCACGCAGCACCTTCCTCCGGCCCTTTAGCGGAAGAGGAGAGACCAAGAAGTGAGGACGCGGAGCAAATCAAATGTAGCTGAAAGAATCAAGAGTTAAACGTTTCATTTACAAAATGAGGGAATGTGAGTCGCTGAACCCAAAATACCTTACAATACGGTGGCGAATGCTCTTCTTTCTCTTAAAGTTTCTATATTTAAAGAGGAAATCTAAATACATAAGTCACTGAGTTGAGTCAGAATCTCAGTATTTGGCAGTTGGAGTGAAAACACTGTCTATGACGCGTTTAAGGGATAAAAGTAAAAAGAACTGGTAGTGGGGGAGGGTGTGTGTAAGCAGCAGAAATCAAACAAAAAGATCGCCTGACAGAGTTTTGGACTGAGTGGGGCAGAGGATCTGGGTGCTCTCTGATTCGAAGTTGGCGGAAGCTAAATTGAGGAACATTTATATTCTGAGTATGTGGGACTTTCTGGAAGAACACATGTTTTATTATAATCAGATCTGCTTTCTTCAAGCAGCCATGCTGCGGAGAAGGCAGTGGTGAAAATTGTGTCTGAGGTCTAATTGACATCCTTCCCCAAGTTTGCGGCAGTATTTATTGCTTATTCACATCTAGAGATGAAATAGTATAACCCCTGCAGAATACACGTGCATCTAAAATGTGAAACTTCTTGTTTGTGATGTATAGACCTCAAGGAAAAAACGGCCCGGGTCACCAGCCTGGAGAGGGTGATTAATGATCGGTGATTTAGTGATCAGTGATTAGTGGTTTTATTCAAACTGTTACCTCTGACCAGAAGCACACATCAGAGGATTAACAGGCTCTTTAGATAAATGCTCATTAGTGGAAGGGGAAAAGCAAAGATAATAGGCTTGCACCCAGGGACAACTTTCGAAGAAAATCATTCCCCGTCTTCAGAATAATAAGCTCTATTAACAGAAAGCCCTTTTAATTTAAAACTTGCTTTTATCTTGTAAATCAAAGTTAGATGTAAAAGTTTGTAGTGCCATTATAACCTAAATTTTCCCATATCCACTCGGTGTGGATTATCTCAGTAGCGATATTTTTTTTTTATTTAAATAAACAATTGGACCTTCAGAGCAGCTGAACCCTGACAAGTTCTTAACTCCCCGGGTTTGAAGGTGTCCCCCCTTCCAGAATGGAGAGTGCAACTTGCTAGCTAGATGGCGCACTGTTATTTGGTGTTCTGTGTGGTGGAGTGCAGGAGTCTCAAGGAGCAAGTAGCTGCTTGCGAGGTGGTGTTCTTCCACACTTCCAACAAAGTTGATTCTGTGTAGGGTTGGAGGCTAGACAGTTCTACAAGTTTTTAGTCACATTTTCCATGTCAGTTAAATCTGGGGAGTTCAAGGCTACTGGAAAAATTAGTCTCATTACTGAAAGAAACTTAGCGAACGGGGGAGGAAAGGAGGTACCGGAGTCCGGGAGGCACCCCTGGATTGCAGAAGTGATTGTAAAATAGCAGACCTCTTCTCCTCCTCCTCCTTCTTCCTCCTCCTCCTCCTCCTCCTCCTCTTCTTCTTCTTCTTCTTCTTTTTGATTAAGAGCTAGTTTCACAATCTGTGGTCTGAAATTCTGAGGCAAATACTCAAAGATTTATTTTCTTCCTGATCTTGCTGGTGAAAAAGAAGTTACTAGAAAGAAAGGAAGAAAAAAAACCTGATTTGGTGACTGCAGGAAGCAACACGTTGCTGATTTTATTCGACAGATAATGGTAAGATGATGTTTCTTATGCTTATGAAGCAGAAAGGAGTTTGCAGTTGGTTAAATGAGGCCGATCCTGTATCTTCATAGCTGGAATTCAGAAACGGAGTTCTTATCTCACACTGAATTTTAATGTTGCCTTTGTCAGTTTCCTGGGACTTGGTATAGCATTTTCTGTGGAAGGTGTGTGTGTGTGTGTGTGTGTGTGTGTGTGTGTGTGAATAAGACCATTATTTCCTGGATAAAATAATGTTCTCGAGCGTGTGAACTGCAGTGGGGGAGCTAGGAAGCATGTTAAATAGTGTGTCAGGTAAGAATTCCTTTTTCCACAGGCCTTCATGAATCACTTTAATAAGTACTTAAGTTTTAATAAGGAAGGCGTTTTTTTAAAAAAGAAACCTACAAATGGAAATAAAACAAAAAACCATTTTCCACATCCAAGCCTAGATGTGTATTCCCCTTGAAACAGGATGCTGTTGATTGAATATCAGCTATTGCTATTACTTGAGTTTTAAAACTTAAAAAGAAAATAATAGAACTTGCTGGTGCCTCTCTATAAATGTCCTCATTTTCCCTTTGCTTGTAGCATTTCATACAAACCTGTTATTTTAAAATCCTGACTGATGCGTAACAACTTGTATTTTTCAACTTTACTGAGGGTAGCATGTTTGCTCAATTGATGTATCTTCGAGCTATTTTCGAATGTAAATTGCTGATCCCATAAATGGCCTGTCGATAAGAAGTCATTTGTGACCTATTATATAGATTCTCCATGAGTAGATAGTTTATTAGAACATTCCCATAAAAGCGTGGAAACTCCTCTGTGACACTGCAGCTTTTATTTGAATAGGCTAATTGAATGATCGTTTGCCAGAGAGACTTTTCCTGTATAGCTTTTCAATTACAGTAGGTTGAAGATTTTCACACAATGAACTGTCAGGTTCCTACACCTGCAGATTCAAAACCAATTAATCGTGACTTTCCATGGCTATTTGTACCGATGTCAAGTCCCCGGTCTCCTGATTTCTTACTAATTTGCCTTTTAGCAGCGGTCCATCTCTGTCCTATAGTATTTCCTTAAGCATTGGAGTTTGTTTCTTATTAAGCTGAAAATTGTTTTGTGGGAAGGTGGTGTTTGCTGTACCTTCAAGGTGTGAACTTTGTAGTTGGTTTTCTTCTGCTTGCGTGGTTAGATGAAAATTGGGGATTTGAGAGGACTTACTATGTTTGTCATCTTTATTTTCCCTTTTCACTTCAAAGCAGGGCTGTTAGTCACAAAATTAATGTGATCATGGCTGGTGGTTCCCATCTATACGCTTCTTTTGCTTCTTACAAATTGGATTTCTACAGCAATTTAAGATCTTTTTTTAGAGGCAGCTTTCTTGGATGAAGATGGAACAATGATCTCAGTCAATTCATTATCTTGTCCAGTTTGACTACCAGCTGTATTATGGGAATCTACCAATGCTTTTTATAAATTAGTGTTTAAAAATTTAAATCTAGTACTATCTCTCTGCATGCTATTTAAGAAAATTATGCAGTTGAGATAAGGTAATAAAATGGGAGGCAACAGCCTCAGACATTTAAGTGTGAGAAAGAGGCACTTTCAGATATGCTAAGCAGACTTAAAGAACCTTTTTGTATTGCTATTTGTAAACTAAATAAGCTATCTATTTTGTGACATCGCTTTGCATAGAAACTCTGACACTTTAAAAATGACATCATGTTTAATGTTTTCACTAAAAAGTTTGTACATTTTATAATTAGGAAAAGATGGGCAATTAGTAAATTTGAGGACCCATTAGTATTCCATTGTTGGGAATCACCAATCATGGATAAGAGAAAAAAAGAGAGAGAGAGAGAGAAAGCTTTTATACATTTTCAGGCAGTGATAACAGTATGCCAGAAAGGAGAGTAAAATTTTTGAAGCTCATATTGAGACTCTGGGACTTTCAAAAGAAAATTTAGAAAGTTTGGATAGATGTCTGAATATATGTTATTTTGATGTTTTCATATTTCTTTCCTCGAAGCTCACACTCCTGCTCATTTCTCTTTTCCGAGAAGTAGATCGGAACCAATTTAACACTTTAAAAACACACGTTGTAGTTGCTTCCTTCTCTTTCTTCAAGGTTTACATTTCTAATCTCTACCCCAAAGCGAACCAGGATTGAAAACTACCGTGTTGGCATTTGGCTTGAACTAATCTTGGAGAGTTAAGAATTCCTCCTGGACCAGGGACTCTGATGGTGAGAGAGAAGGGTTTGTTGTGGCATATATAGAGTTGGAGCTGGGGAGGTCTTCTCACTGATAGACCAACCTCATCATTCCGCAGAGGAGAACCTAAGGCCTGGTTCCTTGGCTCACCGAGGCCCCGCACTAGAGAGTCCCAGACCGAGCCTAAGAGCCAAGTCCTTGCCTTCGGGTCGGGTTCTCTTCCCATGAGCCAGGCTGTCATAAATGCCCTGGTCATGAATGCAACATTGCTTATGGCTTTGGACGCTGTGCTCTTTTCAAGCCTTTTGATCAGTAACCTTGCAAAGACAATTTTTTCTATCAGATCTTTTGAATGAATGCCCCGACCATAAAAACCGTGGTTTCTATTCTGTTTATTCTGATAGATCTGTAACGTTAATTTTTTTCACGTTGACTTCCTTATTGGAAAGCCATTCTTCTTATTTTTCACCGTTATTATTAGACATGCCCTGTAAAACTATACCCTCCAGATTTATTTTGAGGCAAAAACCCAGGCAGAACTTAAAGATGGTCGAAAAGACCATTTTAGAATAAGGCAATAACTTCCGTTACTTCCTTTTTTTTTCTTTATCACCTTTGAAGGGATCCGAACAATTATTTTACGTTAAATAATCTTTCTTTTTGTCGAATAGAGCAACGAGTGCAATTTTCACTCTGGCAGACGTCCTTTTGCCCAGAATCTGTCTCTAATATATTATCTCTCCAGGTTGGTGTATACGAGAGTGTTTGGAGGTGAATATTGCGTCGGAAGTGAGTTGGGTCTAGAAGTATGTTCTTTGAGGTTTGACGGGCAGAACTTGACTCATCATGGCTGATAGAAATCATGCATGCAACATAGGGGGCTCCAGAGCACCACACATTTGATTTAAGATGACATTTAGGTTATGCTGTATTGAGGACGGGGAACAAAAATATCTCAATAGAAATATTGAGTGCGTCTACTGTATGTGTTATTTGGCCTGACCCGTAGTTTTCCTTTCCAGCTCTTTGCATGAACACTTTATATCATAATTCAGGTCTCTTTTATTCTTTTATTACACCGAGGAGCCCCTGTGTTGCATGATTCCTCAACTACAACACATTTCAGCCAATTTTATGCAATTCTCTCTGACGGCTTCCCAAGGGGGAAAACCACATGCAACAAAAAACATCTTTGTTTTTGCCCGAATTCACTGATTATTAGAAGGAATACCTTTTATCTCCATTTGCCAGATCTGGTAGGACCCTGTCACTTTATCAAAACAAGATCTTCTTCTCTAAGTAAACAATGATGCTGTTTGGCCTCTGAATGACCAGGTACTAATCCTCGTGCCAGAGGATAGAAGGCCTTGAGGATCATAAATCCCTTTCCACCGGGATACCTAGGTACGATGTGACGCCATTCTGAAGAGCTTGATTTGCCTTCCTGCAATGACAGCATTGTCCAGAAAAACACTGCCTTCCGGGAGGAAAGACAATATTCTCAATTCTCAAACTTCTCAGTTTTGAGCAGGGACTCATGGCCGTGTTGCAGATGGCTCTCAGAGTGCTGAGGGTCTCTAGGGTTATTTATGAAACTACAATGTGGTAATGGTAAGACATTCACAAGCTAGAACCTAACTGTCTACGTCTTAAAAGCCTTAATGGTCCATTCTCTGCGTTTTCCTCATGCTAATGTTTTTCTAGGTTTATTTTTAAGTATCCGTTCTGGTTACTCTGCTTTGAGTAACCCTGCAATAACAGATCACAAGTGTGTGTAGCATAGGAGAGGGAACATTTTTCTATAAGGGAAGTAGGTTTTAATATCAAATCTTAGAAGAGATAATTAGCAAGACAAAAGAGAGAAAGGTTTGAAATCCAATTGATGGCTCAAAGGCTCTGCACAGCTCTGGCAAACAGTGTGGTTTATGGCGACAGGAAAAGCCTGACGCTAGAATCCCCTGAGTGCTGCCTTCAACTCATTATGCTTCTCTGCCTCAGTTTCTTTGTTTGTGATAAAAGAATATTAGTTTTGACTAGCACTGTCCAAAATGGGAACCATAAATGCAAGCGATCTATGTAATTATAAATGTTCTAGCAGCCACATTAAAGAGGTAAAAAGAAGCAGTGAGTTTTTCTAAAGTTAATTTATGTATTTTGAGAGAGAGTGCATGCACACATGCTTGGGGAGGGGGGCGGTAGGTAGGGAGAGAATCCCAAGCAGGCTCCAACCTAAGCACAGAGCCATACTCTGGCCAGATCTCACCACTACCGTGTCACGACCTGAGCTGGTATCAAAGAGTTGGCCGGTTAACCAACTGAGCCACCCAGGCGCCCCAAGAAACAGTTAATTTTTTAATAGCGTATCTTATTTAATCCAATATATCCGAAATGTTATCACTTTAGCATATAATCAACATAAAAATGTCGATGAGGTCTTTGCACTTTTATTGTTGTTGTTAGTATTAAATCTTTGCAATCTGGTCTGTAATTGATCACACGTCTCAATTCAGACCAGTCCTATTTCATGTGCTCTGTAGCCACATGTCACCAAGTGACAATGGTGTCAGGCAATGCAAGTCCACACTCTGTTTCAGTGGTTCTTAATCCTGGCAGCCCAATAGAACCACCTGTGGAGTTTATAAAAAAAAAAAAATGCTGATCCCTATTCCCCACCCCCAATTCTGATTTGATTGGGTTTTGGGTGGGGGCCTGGGCCTTTGTATGTTTTAAAAGCTCCCAAAGTGTTTCTAAAGTGTGGACAGGTTTGGGAACTGCAATTCTAACTGATCTCCATGGTATCTTTTTTTCTAATATTCTATGATCTATTGAGGAAAGGGATTGCAGTAAAGCATTCAGAGCTTGAGAGCAACAAGTGGTTATTGTAGGCATGCTGCATGCTGCAAAACATATTTAAGGGGATATAATCAATAAAAATTAAAATGTTTACAGGGGCGCCTGGGTGGCTCAGTTGGTTAAGCATCCAACTTCGACTCACAGCTTGTGAATTCAAGCCCCACATTCAACATTCAAGCCCCACATTGGGCTCTGTGCTGACAACTCAGAGCCTGGAGCTTGCTTTGGATTTTGTGTCTCTGTCTCTCTCTCTCTACCCCTCCCGTGCTCATGCTCTCTCTCTCTCAAAAATAAACATTAAAAAAGTTAAAATGTACAGATTGAATAATTTACAAGACAATTCTTTGAGCCACAGATGAACTCTGTTTTGTATGAGTTTCAAATATTTTAAATGGTTTTCTTTCCCCAACATGTTAGCGTATGATGATTTGTTTGCGTGCAGCCTCTTAGAAACCCTCCATTTTGGACAAGGTCAAGATCACCACATTTCAGTGACTTTGCTAGCTTTCTTCTTTGCCCCAGGTACTACTTGTGTTTAGCTCTTTCTGGAAGGAAAATCTTACTCCATTTGAGACAGCTGTATCCCCTTATGTTGTTCTCTAAGCTTTTAACAAGCTTTGTGTCATTGCAGAGACCAAACTTGCCCTTTGCTCATGTCAAGAAGTTAGTTATAGTTATTTCTATTTGTCATCCTTTAAAATATTCGAAGAATCAGTATTTCCCAATGCATATCAGCATGTTCTCCTCTGATAAGTGTTTAACAATGTGTCAGTTTGTGCATTCACTAAGGGATGCGAAGAGCCCAAAATTAAAAACAATGATTGCCAAACTCCTCACCCGTCTACTTCCCAAGTCAACAAACAGCGTTGTTTGTGGAGGGGAGGAGAGGTCTCAGGGATGGTCTCTTGTGACTCGGGCTGCTGAAAACCTCTACATTCCCGAATTTGTGAGTCATTCCACCCCGAACTCTCTCCTTATCCCCTGCATAGCACTGTGTTTCCAAGTCCATGCCTTCGTGACCATGTGCTTTTTAAACATGACTTACAACCGTTTTCAGTACAAAGTGGCACGTTTCTCCGCATTTTGTGATGATACTATTTGTGTTTTCTGTCATGTCGTTCTTTGGAAAAATTTTAACCTCCATTTATTAGAGGGAGCTGAAGGGCTGACAAGGCGGGGCATCATGTTCATTCATTAGAAGGGGGTGAGGAGAGCACCCCCACTTATTAGTACCTGAAGATGAGCACTATTCGGGGTGGCTTCCAGGTGGTAGTTTTCCAGTTGTGTGTATGATTGCGTTTGTCTTTGAATTTACAAATCACATTTTTTTTTCTGATGCTTTTGCATGCATTACTGTACCTAAATGATTTCTCTGCTAATAACTTTTGCTTCTCAGCTCCAGGCTACATGTATCTGGATTGATTAACAAATACATTTGGGTATATCAACCTCTTCACGTGAGACCTATTCTAAAAGTTGCATGGAGACATCTGTTCCAAACCTGTGTTTTTAGTGGTATCCAGGGAAACTTTCTCTAAGGCTACTTAGTGATTGACTGTCGAGGACTTTGTGGAACAACAATGAGATTAAAGATGTAAGTCATTCAACTCTTTTGGGAATTGAAAGTAAAGAGTTTCGGGTATTCGTTTACTAAGCAAGACAGATAGCTCCTGAATTATCTTGAGTAAAACATTTTTGCTCTTGTTTTACCAATGTACTGTCTTCACACTTGGCCTGAGTCATCTGCTTTTGAGTTTTGGGCATTTGTTTTCTCCTGGTAATGACTAGGGTTGGACTTGGCCGTGTGCAGTTTCTGTCTGCACCTCTATGTCTTCCATGCGTGAAATACAAGCCGTGATTAATAGTGCGCTCTGTGACTAGTGCCAGGGAGGGGTTCTTTTGGATCTTTTTCTAAGCATTCTACTAACGTTAAAGCAATTTCAATATCCACACATATATGTGGTTATGGTGGTTAAGCTTGTATATAAATAAAAACCTCTGCCAGTGAAGACCAGGATGTGATTATCATCCCTTTTAGGATGCCCATGGATAAATCGTTCCTCTTTTGAGCAAGTATCTATTTGTCACATCGATTTAGATACACGCACTGTTGATGAAAAGATATTGCTAGATTTAAAAAAAAAGATTGAAACCATATTTAAGACACTCGTCTTTTCTAATATGGCCTGTCTAAGCACACACTGCTTACAATTTCATCTCCCAGCTTTGCAAAGCCAGATGACTAACCACCACCATTCTCAGTGCCGTGCTGGTGGACGTCGTCGAAGAAGACGGTGCGCAGAGTTTTGGCACCATGAAGCAGCGTGTAATTTGAAGTTGTACTTTTTGTTAAATACCCACGCTAATCTCCAAATCATTCAAAACATTAAAAAACAAAACAAAACGGTGATGTCTGCTCATTGGATGGAGGCAGCACTGGCAAAGATGTGCATGTTTTTTTTTTTCATGTGCCTTTGAAGCTCTCACAAAAATCAGGGAGAAAAAAATTGCATGTAATTACTTGACATGTCCTTTGGAAGGGATGTTCTTCAGACAGACAGGTTAACCCTTTAACCCCAGGATCATTTTTACCCTTTCTAGGAAATGTGCCTTTTCCCCCCATAAAGCACAAAATCTATAGTATCTTTAAAAGGAAGGTTGTAAATGGGATGCTGTATCTTTATTTAACATTTAGCAGATATTTTAGGAGGGTCTATGTAGGAAGTCTTATGTTCCTTTACATGGATTTAGTTATTTAATGTTTGTTTAAAAAAATAGGGGATTCTGGAGATTGGTTGCCTAACTGTAAGTATACTTCAGCTACTGAACTATACACTTAAAAATAGTTGAGAGTAAATTCTATGTTATGTGTATTTTAACACAATTAAATAAAAAAGAGTGGGATAGGATTTGCATCTACCCATTCCCCAGATGGAGAAATAGAATGAATGGACCACTTATTCAAAGTTAGGTGTAGCATCTTTAGTATCTTAATGGGAAGAGCAAAAATCTAAAGAGGAGTTGTGCAGTTCTGATGAATGCAGAGAGATGTCAGGTGGGTAATGTGATTCTAACACATAGGATAGTCCAGGGAAGACAACAGCTAGGTACCACACAGCACTAAACGCCTTTTTTTTTTTTTTTTTTTTTTTTTTGAGACTGGCTTGGATCTTGATGGGCCCTGTGAATAGAAAGCTGTGTCATTTAATTTGAAAAGCACACCATTTGTGCAAAGGCCTCTATTTGTATTGACTTGATTGCCTTTCTCAGAGCAAGGATATGCTCAAATGAAAAGAGACAGACTTATATTTTATGTAAGGGCATGTAAACCCACACTTCCCTCCCTCCATTCCTCCTTCCTCCCTTCCTCTCTCTTTCCATTTTACCCTTCCTTTATTAAATGTTTACTGAGCATCCATTATGCACCAAGAACTGGGGATACATGATCGAAACCAGACACAGTCCCTCTCCTCCCAGAACTTACCAGTAGGACAGACACCAAATAGGTCACCGTTATAGACTGTTGTGAGCACGCAAGTCTGGAGGCAGAAAACCCAGTCAGGGTGCTAGTGTGGTTGTCCAGGCAAGAGGTGACAGTGGCTTGGCTACGAAGGTGCCAGATTTAAAAACCATTGAAGGGATAGGATCAATATGACTACGGGGTTGATTTCCAGAAGATGAGGGGAGGGACGAGGGGCCTTATTCATCCTAAGTGTGGAAGCCTGCATTGTCCTTTGTGGTGGTAGAGGAATGGAGGGTTTCCGCTCTGGGCATGTGTCTGCGTCCTTGATGGAAAATAGAAAATAGCTGTGAACAGACGTTCCAAGAGCAACTGTAACTCCAAACTGTAGTGCAGTTGGTCATTGGGTTATAGGCAGTGCAGTTTTGATAATTTATATCAGAGAGTAGCCTTTCTGAAGAGGGAGGCAGCCACCTCCCAAAGCCACCACAGCTGAGGCCCCAGAAGGGTCCAGTGCATGGCTACACATATTGGTCTCCTAGGGCCGCCGTTAACAAAGCGCCACAGACCGAGTAGGTGTCAGAAAGTTATTTTTTAGAACTCCAAAGTCACGGTGTCAGTAGGGTTGGTTCCTTTTGAGGGCTGTGAGGGAAAATCTTTCTGAGTGTCTCTGTTTTGCTCGTACGTGGATGTCTTCTGTTTGTATCTCTGCGCCTCATCTTCCTTCTGTGCCCATCCGTCTCTGTGTGTGAATTTCCCCTTTTTATAAGGACACCGGTCATATTGGATTAGGGCCCACTCTAAGGACCTCATTTTAACTTGATTACCTACGTAAAGAGTTTATTTTCAAATAAGATCACATTTTAGGGTACTGGAGATTTGAGAGAGACACAAATTCAACCCGTAACAATAGGTAAACCTATCAAAAAGGCAGCACCCAGGGCAGGTAGTAGTGGGACCCTATGGGAGCTGGTAGGCTTGGAGTGACATGGCTCACAACCAGAAACTGTTTAGCACATGTTAAACATAAACTTCTGATGGACGCACAGGAAAAACTTGGAACAAGTCTTTGGAGTTGAAGGTACATACATGACCAGGTATGGACAAAGCCAGCAAAAGTAGGCTATGCTTTAAAATAGGTATATACATATTGCCCTGATTAATGAATTCGCTACTATAGCCATTGTCCTTGGTTTGGCCTTGAATTTGTCTTCAGAGTTTGTGAAAGAGCAATGCTAAAGAGCAACACCAAGTTTTAACATTGAAAACAAAGAATTAAATACAATTAGTTTGTCAGCCTGCCAGGCTTAACAATCACTGTTTTGATGTGGCAATATTTACTCATAAGAACAATGGCCACCAGTTCCCATACATAACACACACACACACACACACACACACACACACACACACACAAGTTGAACATAGATGTTTCCATGCAAGGCAAAAAAACTTAAGCTTTTCTAGTTGTCGATGAATATTTTATGCCTATGTGCTACCTCTGTTTTATACAACGAAAGCACAGAAGACAAAATTCTGTGTTTTAAAAATATATCATAATAAGTAACGATCCAGTTAAAATGGGCAAAGGGTCTTAATTAGCAGTTCTATAAAGAAGATATGCAGATGACCAATAAGCATTCAAAAGGATATTTGACATCACTAGTTATTAGGGAAACGCAAATCAAGACCATAGTGAGTTACCTCTTTGTACTCTGCAGGACAACTATAATAAAAAAGACAGACACTCCCAAGTTTCGATGAGGAAGTGGAGAAATTGGAACTTCCATACATTGTTGGTGGGATTGTCTAATGGCACAGCCACTTTGGAAAACAATTCGACAGCTCCTTAAAAAGTTAAACGGAAACCTTGTGACCCAGCAATTCCATTCCTAGGTCTGCACCCAAGAGACGTTAAAATATATGTCCATGCAAAAACTTGTACATGAATGTTTATAGCAGTGCTATTCACAATAGCTGAAATATGGAAATAACCCAAAGTCCATCAGTGATGAACGAATAAATAAAAGCTGGTCTATGCATATATTGGAAAATTATTTGTTTATAAAAAGAAATGAAATATTGACATGCTACAACGTTCATGAACCTTAAAAACACTGTGCTAAGAAAAAGTGTCAGACAGAAAGGACTGCATATTGTATGATTCCACTTATAGGAAAGGTCCAGAATAGGCAAATCCATGGGGGGAAAAGGTGATTAGTGGTTGCTAGGGCTGAAGGTGGGGCTGGGGATTTGGGAACCACTGAGGGATGTGTGGTTTCTTCTTGAGATGATGAAAATGTTTTACAATTGACCGTGGTGCTTTTTGCACAAATCTGTGAATATTCTTAGGCTATTGGAATTGTATACTTTAAGTGGGTGAATTGCATGGTATATAAATTATATGTCAAGAAAGCTGTTAAAAAATATAACACATCATGGAGAAAAATATAGGATGCCAAATTTAATTAGGTTGTATGCCAAATAGGGTGTTTTGATCCAATAACTTCTCTACCTATTTGGGATGAACATAACAAGATGAGCAGTGGAGAAAGCTTGATAGGAGCGTTACAGGTCTTGGAAAAAGGAACGGTCAGCTACTGAAAATCTTACAGCATATGCCATGTGTCTCCAGCCCATACCTCTCTTCTGGGCCAGGAGCCCTAATTTCTACTTTCACCCTGATCATTTCCTCCTAAATGGACTGCTGCTGCTCCTTAATTTTCAGATTGTTCCAACAGGAACTAATCTTCATAGCATTTCTCCATCTGACAGTCCATTTCAGGAGAGGCCTCCATTGTCCTCTGGGTCCTCAGCTTGAAACGTCACGACAGTGGCTGACTTTGCCTTTTCCCTTGGCCATCACGAACATGTCATTGCCAAGTCTTCTAGACCCCACTGAACAATGTCCTGTGATTTTTGTTGTTCTGCCCTGTCTCTTTCTCAGTCGCTTCCTTCTGTGAACCAAGAATTAAGGAGAACAGAATTATTTATTGAGTCTTTATTGAGCCTACTCTCTTGACTGACTATGTCAACCTTCATAACAAAGCTACCCAGGAGCCAGACTTATCCCTTTTATAGATAAGGAAAGTGAGGCCCAGAGCGTAAGGGACAAAAAAATTAATATGATAAAGGAAATGTGACCCATAAATGGAGGAATTGGGGGTTAGAACTTTTTATTTGGTTCCTGAGCTCAGACTGTTTCCATTGTGACTACAAAATAAATCTTTCTACTCTATGGCTCTGAATGTGTCATTTCTCTGCTCAAGAGCCTTTGCCATCTGTTTTACCTGCCCCTGCCTGCCAGGCCAGCCCCAGCCAGCGTCCCTGTATGTATACCCCATATTAAAACCAGATCCATAATAAGCTTGTTTGTGTTAAGTGCCTCTCTTCCATGTTGAGACTCTCCACTTCCCTGGAGCATCCGTACTTATCCAGCACACCCCTTCCCTGAAACCCCTCAGCTTGTGCCTATACAAACACTCATCTCCTGATCTCCCCAAATAAAAAGTAAAGGCAAAATCAATTCCTTAGTATTTTCTTAAAAATTTTCTTATGATTAAACACTACCTCCTGTTATAGTTATTTTCATATTTGTCATAGATTCCTTCTCTTGGATTATAAACTCCATAACAGCAAAAATTGACTCTTGCTCAGTGTTGATTTCCCTCATTGAACCTAGCATATAGTTCCTTACACAGAGTAGATAATTAGTCTTGAGTGAATTGATTATAGGGATACTAGAATATTGTTCTTTTTCATGAATTTCCTATGGCCAGAGGGAGATATTTGTTGTTGTTGGTTTGACACTGAGAGAGAGAGAGAGACAGAGAGAGTGCAAACTGGGGAGGGGAAGAGGGAGGGGAAAGAGAGAATCTTAAGCAGACTCCAAGCCCAGCAGGGAGCCCAAGGTGGGGCTTGATCTCACTTGAGATGAACCCAATTCAAGAGGCAGACGTTCAACCAGCTGAGCCACCCAGGCGACCCAGAGGGAGATATTTGATGTCTGGTGAGTGTTCCTGGGAAGACCAGCCTAGGGAGATTTCTTTAGGTATATTGACAGATATCCCTCCAGCATAAAAAAACTATTGTAATAATATTTCAGAACTTCAAAAAATGGGGTGAGATGAGTAAATCACAGAGAATTTCACAGCTCTAAGGAATCATTGATTTTTCCTTTTTACATTCTTTTCTGTACCTGGTCCAGATAATAATTTTTAAATAGTTTTAATCAGAACATAGACACATTTTAAAATGCTGCTTCCTTCACTTAAAACTGTACCACAGGCATTTCTTCATGTTGCTACATAGTTTTCAAAACTATGATTATGTATCATATTCCATTGAGTTGCTATACCATAATTTCTTAACCATCCCCTATTGTTTGACATTTAAGTTTGTTGTGGATTCTTTTTTATGATTATAAAAAAACATAAGACCAGTCTTTTGGCAAGAGAAATATATACTCTGAAGACCTTAATCTCCTTCCTCTTGGGCTGGCCGAAAAAAAACCTTCCTTTAGCCTTGAGCTTGGACAAAAATGTGTCAGAGCTGAAGTTTGTCTTCAACACCCTCGCCCTCACTTCTATCTCTTTTATTTCTGCCCCTCTTCCTCTTAGCACATTCTGTTCCACTGCAGTGCCTGTCAGAGGAACTCGGGGCTTCCCTCCTCTCCCAAACACTGATCTGTCTTCCACAAACACTGCCTTTCGTGTCCCTCCTTCTACCACAGTCTTTCTTCTTCTCTTGCTTCTCAAATCTTGGTAGGATATTAACCTATTTCCTGGGAATTTGTCATTTTATTACAAAAAGACTTCTGGAGATAGCCATGTGGCAGCCCACAAAGTGCATCCTTAAAAATGTGCCTTTGCTCTCTTTAGCTGGGACTCTTCCAACAGACGAAATCTCTATACAAATAGGTAAATTTATAAGACGTTATATAGTAGTAAGTGCTAAAAAGAAAGATGAGACTGGGTGACTAGATACTCTGTGCTCTTTCCTTCTTCAGATGGAGTAGTCAGGGAAGGCCTTTCTGAGAAAGTGACACGTGAGTAGAGAGGCTGGAGGGAGGGGTCCTTCCCGCAGAGGTCTGGAGAAGGCGCTTTGCAGGCAAACGGATAGGCTAGTGCAAGGGGCCTGGTGTCTTCAAGGGCTTCAGGGAAGGATGAGACATAAAGATGGTGAGGAAGGAGTAGGATGTGATAGGTGGGCTTGCAGACCGTGCTCTGAACATTGGATGCTAATCTTAGCTACAAAGGAAGCCACTGGGGAGTTTTGAGAAGAGAATCCATCACGTCTAAAGACCTGCTCTGTAGTCGAAGAGTGGACTTGCATAGGCTAGGGTGACAGCAGAGAGACGTGGTAGGAGGCAAGAGACCATGGCACTTTGGCCTGGATGATCGTGGGAGAGGTGCTGAGAAGGCCTTTGGCTTAGTTTGGAGGTAAAGCTGAGAGGGCTTGCTGAGAGGTTGCGTGTGGGGGTCAGGGAGATATCAGGGAGGATGCTAAGGCTCTTGACCTGAGGCACTGGGGGGATGGAGTTGCATCAGCTGAGATGAGGAAGATGGCTGGCAGACCAGGTTTGGAGGAACTGAACTGAGTTCCAGAGACGCGGAACTCAACAGGGATCCTGTTATGTGTGAGATCTCCAGTCATAGGGGATACCAAGTCTGGTGTTCCAGGAAGGCATTCAGGCTACAGATATAGAGTGAGGATCACAGTGTTGATATCAGATGGGCCAGCCTCCCCTCACAGCACACAGCCCCTCACTCATGGGGCCCCAACCACCCTGCAGTTTCAGGTCCTTGAAAGTATCAAGCCCTTCTCAGCTACAGGACCTTTCATATGCTCTCCTTTTGCCTGGACCATTCCAGCCAAGATGACGGCTGCTTTTCCTTGGCTCCCTAATCTATATTAGGGTTCCCTTGTAACTACTACTGCTTCCCTGAACTTTCCTTCCTAGCGTTTTTCAGTTTTCAGATTTATATTTCTTTAAGTGATTTTTAATTTTTTTAAATTTGGAAATCCGTATGTCCCACCAGAATCTGAATTCTGATCATGCATGTTTAGTTTATCACCATTTTCCCAACATCCTAGCACACAGCAGACACTTCTTCAATATTTGCTGAATGAATGGATGCCTGTTATTATTTTATTACTTTATACATGATATACTGTAGTTCTTCTATTTGTAAACATACAATTTCATTAGTAATCACACCTAATGATTTTCTTATCTTCTTAAAACATAGCTAATTGGTTACTTAATGGCTCCCTGTGTGTTTTTTTTTCCTGTGTGTGTGAAAAAACACTTGTTTATTAGGTAATAGGAGGGAGTAGGCCGTGGTTAGATTGAATGATCAGTGGACTGTGAAACTTTGAAAAGAAGAGGAATTTAAGGCTTATATAAACTTCCTAATCGAAATCCCTCCACCTCCTGTTTCCTTGTCAGCAGCTCTGTTGCATTTCTGTGGACACCTGTATCTAACATTGCCTGAGGTTATTTGATAATGACCTTTGACGAGACCTATTACTTATTACTTGCCATGTGCACCGCCATGTTTATGGGGTGGGGGCAGGCAAGGGTGGCAGGGGAGGGCTGGGAATGTGGTGGGGGATGAGGGGATCTGAGCTGGCTGAGGACCTCCTTTGATGACTTAGAAAGGTCTGTTGTTTCCAGCTTCATTGGGAAGATTATAGGAAATGATACGTGAGGGAAGAGATTTGATTTACTGAGAAAGGGTCGTTTGCTCGTAAAAGAGCTCTAGTTCTCTCTCTTTGACAGTGCAGAGCTGTATGGAAAACAGGATTAAATTAGAGAATGATCTCTTTACTGTCTTTGAGGAGAGGTGTTTGTGTTGTTTAAGAAACACATACCGGTTCCATAAATACGTATGTGTGCTACACTGGTCTTTGTAGAAATTGATCGTGGGGCACTCGGGTGTCTCAGTCAGTTAAGCGTCCGACTTTGGCTTAGGTCATGATCTCACGGTTGGTGAGTTTGAGCCCCGCATCAGGCTCAGTGCTCATAGCTCAGAGCCTGGAGCCTGCTTTGGATTCTGTGTCCCCCTTTTCTCTCTGCCCCTCCCCTGCTCATGCTCTGCCTCTCAAAAATAAAAATAAGCATTAAAAAAATAAAAAAAAAGAAATTAGTTGATTTAAGTGTATGTCATTTGGGCAACTTCATGAAACAAGGTCACCATCTTTATAGATAACATTGTGAAGCATTCACTCAACAAATATGCGTTGAAGATTTGCAGTGCTAGACATGGAGTGAACCACTGGGGAAGCATGGTGAACAAGAGAGAGGTCTTTGCCTTCATGGAGTCATAAAATCTACTGAATCTCAATCTCCTCATCCGTAAGATGGAGATTGTAATAATAATTTCTTCGTAACCTTCGCAAGAAGAGTAAATGGCCATGAGTGTGAAAACACAATTAGATTTAAAAATGATATGTAAATTATGAATGGCTATTGTGATTGATGTCCCAAATATAGTTATTATTTCCTCTAGGAATAAATCCTGATGAATTATTTCTAGCTTTGAATACTGTTCATCCCTACACAACCTAAGATTTTATTTTTATAATTCAGGGAGCTAAAATTTTCTTCCACTATAGTCCTAACAAAAAGGAAGAAAATGTGAGGTATGTAGTTTGGGTTATAAACAGTTGTGTTAGTTAGCAACTTCTGTGTAACAGATGAGGCCTCCTCCTCAGCATATATTTATTAACTCAGAGTTTCTGTGGGTTGGAAATCTGGTTATGGCTTAGCGGGGTCCCCTGGCTCAGGTTTCTCTCAAGGCTGTAATCAAGATGTTGGCCAGAACCGTAGTCATCTTAAGCCTCAGAAGGCGCACACCCAAGCTCCTTAAATGGCTACTGGCTATTTATATGGCTAAGAGTAAGCAAGGGTTCCGAGAGAGAGAGTGAGAAATGGAAATCACAGTCGTGTTTTCTAATCGAATCTCAGAAGTGACATCCTACGCCATTGGGCTGTCACATCCCATTGCCATGTTCTGTTCATTGGAAGCAAATCGCTGGGCTTAGCCTGTACTCAGGAGAGGAGATTACACACGTGCATACTAGAAGACTGGGATCATTAGGGGACATCTCAGAGACTGCCTGCTGCACAGTGCTTGTAAATGGTACTTCGAGTTAATGCTGGATCAATGGCATTGATAATGTTACACTGTTTGAAATGAAAGACATAAAGGAAATAAGCACCACCATCTCCCTGAGAAACAATAGTTAGGGCAGACAAGGGAAGGTGGTGTTAGAGCCTTCTAGATTTTGACTTGTGACCAACAAAGAATCCTGGTTCGTTCTTTTGCCTTTGACACTGGCTCATGCTTGGATATTTAGAACCTCTCTGTTTTTCAGGAAAGCAGTTGAAAGGCACTTTCCAGATATTGGTGGTAAACCAAGACCAGTCTTTCCTAAGCAAGGGTACCAAATTAAAAATATGTTAATTTAAATTTGTCATTTCACGGACTGGTATCTCATCCATTCACTTGATTACTTTTAACCTACACTTGAAAACAAAGCCGGTTCAATCATTTGGAGGTTAAGGGGAGAGCCTTACAGGTATAGAGGAAACCTGGTGTTACAGGAATAAACTTGCCATGGTTGAGGAAAAGGAAAAAGATCAGTGTAGCCCAAGTGTAGGGGCCAAGGGGGCAAATGCTATGCAATGACATTGGAGGTGAGATATGGTGAGCCAGGTATGGGTTTCAATTTAATCTAAACGCAGTGAAGGGGAGAGTCATTGCAGGATTTGGGTGACTATAAACAGCGATGAGTTATATTCTTTTAGTGATTCTTTTTTAAAATTTTTTTAAAAGTTTATTTATTTTTGAGAAAGAGACATACAGAGTGTGAGTGGGGGAGGGGCAGAGAGAGAGAGGGAGACACAGAATTTGAAGCAGGCTCCCGGCTCCGAGCTGTCAGCCCGATTCGGGACTCGAGCTCACGAATCGTGAGATCATGACCAGAGCCGAAGTTGGACATCTAACCAACTGAGCCACCCCGGCACCCCTTTTTTTACTGATTCGAATTCCAAGTTATTGCATCTAACCGTTTTGGGGAGAAATATTCTGAAATCTATTAACTAAAAGCCGTGCTTGGGCAAAGATAAAACAAACACCGAAACTTTGCGATAGGATGTTACAGTGATGTAATGTGTTTAATAGAGTTGAAGAGTTGTGTATTTCTACCAGCCAAGGGCAAAGGCAATGTGGTGGATGCATTTGGAATGAGGTCCTCAAAGCATAGGGATTCCTAGTATTACGTTAGTTCATGTGACAGGACTTACAAGAAATTCATTCAGAAAAACATCCAGTGTAGGAGTCTTTTTGGCATATTCTGTGCATATTTTCTCAAATAAGCAGCCATCATTTTTCTGTTGTGTCATTTATGGCTGTTGCCTCTATGCAGTCCTATGGCTCTTTTCTAAGCCGGCAGGCACCCAGGCAACTTGGCAGTATCTTCGAGGATTTTAATATTAGAGCACACCATTTAAAATAGTGGTCTCGGTAACTTCTCTTTCCTCCAAATTCCACCTGAAGCTGACCTTGTGAGAAAAATAGCCCAAAGGGGAACAAAAGGGAATCTATTTTTCCTGAAAGAGAAGCTAGGAAAGGAAGGTTCCAGAGTTTTCACAAGGGAAATCAACCAGTCCTAAAATCTACTTGCTGGAGTGTTCCTTTCTGAGTCAAGATGAATTTTAGCTGGCTCGCACAAACGTGGTAAAAAAAAAAAAAAGTTAATTATATCTTGTTTAAGGATTCCCTTACTTTTCTTTTTACAAATTTTAAAGAGAAATTTACTGTTGCCTGATCTTTTTTTTTTTTAAATGTTTTTATTTATTTTTGAGAGGCATATAGACAGAGTATGAGCAGGAGAAGGGCAGAGAGAAAGGGAGACACAGAATCCGAAGCAGGTTCCAGGCTCTGAGCCATCAGCACAGAGCCCAACGCGGGGCTTGAACCCACAGACCATGAGATCATGACCTGAGCTGAAGTTGGCCGCCCAACAAACTGAGCCACCCAGGCGCCCCTGTTGCCTGATCTTTAAAACTCATAGAAAATACAGAAGTATATAAAGGAGGAAATTCTAACCAAAGATAATCACTGGTGGTGATTTTGATATGTGTATATATATTCTTTGTATAAGCTATGTCTTTATCCATCCATATCATCTAGTTATAATTCTGAGACTATTTGCAGATTTGTGTTTGGACTTTTTATGCTTAAGTTATTTTGTGAACATTTCCCTGAGGTCATGATTTATTTTTTGAAAATATGATTTTAATGATAGTATAATCTTCTGTTTGTTATAATTTACTTAAGCCATTCTGCTTGTTATTAGATGCAGTCTATTTTGAATTTTTCCCTGGTAATAAATAATATTGTGGTGAACCTTCCCACGCACAACCCTTCATCTGCATCTCTCATTTTTTTCAAGGGAATTATTCCAACAAGTGGCTTTCGATACATTCTATTAAATTGCTTTCAAAGCTTGTCCCAGTCGCCTCATCATCATCAAGACTATGCAGAGAGCCTGTCCAACTTGACCTTTACCCAAGGTTTGGATAGTCATTAAAAAAGAAATATTTGCCAATTTATTAGGTCAAAAATTATTTTAATTTGCTTTTATTTGATTAAAAGGAACATTGAACATTATTTCCATTTATTTGCAGCCAATTTGTCAATTGCCCGTTCATGTCTGGCTGTGCCTTTTGGGTATTTATCTTTCAGAGTATTAATGTTTAAGATACTGCAATTTACACTTTTTAATATGGGAAGGATACGCACCCTTAAAACTTAGAGGCACAAATCCAGCATCCAGCCATATGCTTTTAGGGTAAAAGGTTTAAAAAGCATTTTTTTTTTTTTTGTGGCTCTTAACTCCTGATAGAGTAGTTTATATATGAGTTTGCAAATGTGTAAACACAGTACTTTCAGAGTCCTGTCACTTCTGCCTATTACAGGTTCAATTATCCCAATCTTCCTTATATTTTTCTGCCCATTTCTCCCTTTCATCTACCGTAATAAAAATTTTAAAAGATCCAGACTTCTACTTACCCTGCTTTATTCAACTACACTTTTAGGTGGCAGCCTGCCAAGGAAACCACAGCCTGGAAAAAAAAAAATTCATGTGAGAACCCAAGGGGTCCCTAGCTCTAGTGGAGAGGAATAGTTGACAGGGAAGAAAAGACAGCTTCTTGTTGATGCCACGTGAAGAATGAACTTCCCCATGCCAGCTCAGAGGGAGCGGGCTTAGTGAGCGCGGCCGTGGGGCTCCGAAATCTCAGGTATCTGACAGCCCGCTCTCTTGTTCTGCCTGTGGCCAGAGGCAACTCGTTCATCTCGACTCCATCTCTGCTGCCTCATTTTATGATGGAGGTAATAATACCTCAAAGGTATGCTCTAATTAATTATTTTTAGAGACTCTGGAAATATAATTGCTAATTATTATAACTGTTAGATCATTAATTCTTCACTCCTTTTTATAGAATTTTAATCATATGCCGAAATTTGACACCCAGGTCCAGTGATTTGGTGGAGACTTTGTTGCCTGTTATTTTCATAGCTTCTTGACGTGGATCTTACCCCATGCTAGGTGAATTCCTTAAAATGTAAAAACTTGGGGTGCCTGGGTGGCTAAGTTGGTTAAGCGGCCGACTTTGGCTCAGGTCAGATCTCACAGTCTGTGAGTTCGAGCCCCGCGTCGGGCTCTGTGTTGACGGCTCAGAGCCTGGAGCCTGCTTCAGATTCTGTGTCTCCCTCTCTCTCTGCTCTTTCCCTGCTCACGCTCTGTCTCTATGTCTCTCAAAAATAAATAAACGTTAAAAAAAATTAAAATGTAAAAACTTGAAAGTGTGTTGAAAGTATTTAGAAATTTTGGAGTTCCAAGAAGAGGGGCTGTCCAAGAAATTATAAAATTTTAGGGGTAGAAAGAAATAATATGCTTGATTTCTCCCCTGAAAAAGAGAGATTATAAAACTTTGTATCTCCATAGATGATTGTAACTCAGTAGTAAAAGAGCTAAACATTTGAGACTGTTGGTTTTAAAACCACGTTCACTTCCTTCTCCTCCAATGCGAGCCATATACTCTGGTCACTGGTAAGTAATTGTACCTAAGACTAGGTATTAAAGTTTACCTCGATATTCAGCAGGAGGGTCACCAATAACTTAACAAATGGTGTGTTCTGAATAGTGACCCTGGCTTTCATTGTGCAGTTTTAAGTTTGCAACTGTGTTATTTTTTTTTTTCATTTCTAAACTTTATTTAAACCCAAGTTACTTAACACATAGTGTAATAATGCTTTCAGGAGTAGAGTTTAGGGATTTCATTGCTTACATATGAGGGCATGTAAACTTATTAAGCATCTTTTTGTCTGCTTAAATTCATAAAATTAATGTGGCTGTGAGCTGAAAACAGTGAAAAGAATGTACATTGGGCATTGGTGACTTTTCCTCAATGGCATTGTTTAATGTAGCGGGTGAGCATCTTATTTTTGTAATTAGGTCCTGAGCACCTGAAGAGTGGAAACCATGTGTTGTCATTCCTCTAGAGACAGAGAGACTCAATGAATGCCGGAATTATCACCTAGACCATCTGGCTGCTTTACCATGACTCAATCCAGACCCAACTGTGAGTCTTTGGTTACTTGGGTCACGGCATGCTGCCTCAGTTTCCCAACCCATAAATGGGAAAAATGTTATCTTCTCAAATTTCCAAGGCTATTGTGAAGCTTAAATGACGGGTCACCCATAGTTGGGAGATTAAAAGCTTCATGGGGACTAGTAAAAATTCCATGTCATTTTGTAAGGTCGTTTTATTTTCAGATGCATGATTGTCGGTAGAGACGTGCATTTGAACCTTTTCCCTTCCATTTTCGCCAGGGCGATTTCGCATACTGATAGGAGCTAAGGGTTGATTTAGAAGGAGTTATTATCAGATGTGTTTCGCTCCGGGGGGGTCTGGCTCCTCCTGGGCCGGCCTTACTACGAATGAGGGCCATGTAACCAGCCTCTTCAGTTTAAGTGTCAGCTACATCATCTTCATCAGGAGGAAAATTTCAAACATTTACTTTCTTCACAAAAGGCAAGTTTTAGTGCTGGAGTCCATTTACTTCTGAAACGATCTCATTTACCTGAATGAGGAGTGCATATTTATTTTCAGGGTAAGTGGCGAGGTTGTATAATTCTCCTGTGACAGATGAACCAAACACTCCGCTGTAAATTACATATGGCTGGAAGAAGACGCTCCGGTATGAAACCACATTTCTGCCTTGCTCCCTGGCTCTTCTTGGTTTGGGGCTGAGAGCTGGAGGATTGGTGACTCTTGGATTTACCTAGAAAATGAAAAGCGTTCTTTAGCGAAACCAGAAAGGGGTGAGTGATACCATCTCTATGCCTTTATATAAAAAGGAGGATCTGGGGATGTGACCCGGGTCCAACATCTTTCTAGCCTGGAGCCTGGCAGCTTCACAGAAAACGTCGGAGTGGCTTGGGGACGTTACAATTAATTTGGAAGGGCTTTTGATAACACAGTTAAGCTTTTCTCTTTGTTTTATCTGAAAGTTGTCCTTACAGGCTACATTAACGTGTCACAAAGTGGGATTTTTGTTGTTGTTGTTTCTGTGAGCTTTCGGTCTCATAAAAATTAAATGTGTGCATTCTTGTAACCCGATATGTCCTCTCCAGTAAAAATCAATGCTTCTCGCCCTTGCCGGGTGAGCTGCAGAGGTCTTATTATGTAGCCTGTATGCATTGTGTGCATATGGCCTTTCTACAGCCCCACTACAAACAGTCTGTTGGCTGGCGACTAGTCTCCCCGTGTGCTTGCTAGAGAGCAGTTAGAGGGTGTTTCCCGTCCCCGCACCCCCCACCCGCACAATGTTTGCCTTGAGATGTGGGCACAGAACATGGTCAGTTTATTCCTTACCTATGTATGATTCCTTTGGTTGGAGGAAACGAGAACATGTGAAGAAGATGGACTTCTGGAGGGCTAACAAAATTTTAAATCATCCAGTTCCTTTTAGACTTGAATTATACTATCTTAAAGATACGACAAGTACACAGAGTTTGACTCTTGATGGCTAATTATTTGCCTGACCTTAGATGCAACGATTTTTCCATCAGTTTTCTCCTAGCAGATAGTCAAATGTTGAATTTCAGGATTGGGTTCCAAAGTAGAGGACAGACTCTGAGATCCTCTAAGATTCTGCTGGAACTAATCATGGCCTCCAATAAATGAGACCAACCCTGCCTTTTACAGCATCTGCTTGTGAGATTTAAAGATGTGTTACCGAGATGATGTGGTTTGTAGAAGCAGAATGCATCTATTATGCTACAGAAAATTCTAAAAATGGCTTTGTGTGCTGTACTCTTGAGGTAACTCCAAAGTTGTGTTCGAGCAAATGATGAACTAGTCCCAAGTGTCCTTGACCCAGTTTCAGAAGGAGAGTAAGCATGCGAAGATCAGAGGTATGGTGCAATCCAGTCATGCTTTTGTCTCCACTTTGGCTTGATGTCACTGAGTCAGTAGGACAGCATCCCCCGGAGAGCTCAGCTCTTACTCCCAAGGCCCCATGTACGTGATCAGCAGAAAGGATCCTCCCAACCTGAAACACATAGATGAGCACCTGTTAAGGGGCGTGGCTAAAAACTTCATATTATTGCCCGTTCATGAAGAGGAAATAGATTAATACATTAATTAATGCCTACTATACGTCAGGCACCATATTGAATACTTTATTTAGTAGGTGTTATGGTCTTTTTTTCTGATGGGGAAACTGACATTCAGAGAGGCTAAAGATTTTGTCCAAGATCATGTAGTTATTAACTGGCAGAGCCAACCTTCCTGTCAAGGGTGCCTCCTCTTCTTCTGCTCTTAATTATTGTATTGTACACATATTTTGAAAAAGTTGCCAAGAGAAACCACCACACCATCTTCTTCAGTGAAGTTATCTGAATGGAGAAAATACATGGACTTCTTGGTTTCATAGATCTTACTTCCATGCCTTCTACCAATAAATACAAATAGTTTTATCTGTCACCAAATATTTTACTGAGTGCCTACAAAATCCTAATTTTTAGTGCCATTGACTTCAAGAAGTACAATGAAAACATAGGTTATTTCGCCTAACAATAGAAAGCTGAAGGTGTAGTTGGTAATATAATCTAACTAAATGGAATTGTAACTGCTGTTGTTACTGTATTTAGAGATACAATCCTGTTAACCGTAAACAGTGTTATTTCACTCCACTTCTTAAGTGCAGTCGCTCAAGAATTAACGTGTTTGGTATTCTTTGTATGATCGTGTTTGGAATTATTGTACTAACTCTGGAGCAGAAAAGAGAATAGACATTTGCAAGATTAGAATCTGATGACTTTCAGGCTCAGGGTGAATTTACAAACACTGGCATTCATCCCCGCGTGATATTTTCCAGTTATCCAAAAAGCCTTTTATTCAGGATCCATTTGTGGTTGGGATGCATTGCGATGCATCATTTATGTAGTGCCTTTAAGTGTTTACTGGGAAGGGCGGGCAAGAGACAAAGCCCAACAACCCATCCTAAAGGCCTTACTATCTAGAGACACATTCACTGTTATATAATAGAATTTCAACTAAGAGCAGATATTGCTTAACTCATCCATTTCTTGAGAGCTGATGTTCAGGGCTTCCTTTGACATTTAGATAACCCCAAACATGCTGATTTATATTTTCACTTCCAATAGACATTCACAGTAAAGAGTAGGTCTTACACTTTAAGAATGGGCAGGAGGCAGGATGGGAATGAGGGCTTCGACTCTACCAGCAAGTTAGTGCTAAGGGAGAATTTGGGGGAGGCTGCTGAAGATGGACCAGAGACCACTGATTCCTACCTTTACACCATAAAGGTCGTCTTTGGTCTCCCTTACTTTTACATTTGAAATAACTTTTTTCTACTAAATATTAATTCATTTATTTTCTTTTTGAGGTAAAGACATTCATAACCGTCAATCAGAAATTGTGATAAACACGAGGTGACTGATGTTACCATATTGAATCAGAGAATTCCAGTAAAAGTAAAGAATGTTGACATTTTACTTGGCATGGGAAAGCTTTTCTGTGAATAACTAAATGTTTAGGTATATGGTAAGCTTTTAGAAATACTGAGAATAGAACTGATCTCTGTTATTACTTTCACAGACTGCCTAGGAATCCAGAGACCCCCAAGTGGGGAACAACTGGATTTAGAAATTGCCATAAATTTCCTTCGACTTCTAACATTCTGTGATTTGTGAACACCATTAAAGCTAATAAAATCGACTGGTTACAAATGTACTTCCAACAGTGAGTTTTGAAATCCAGGTCCAACATTTTGTGTTGGACCTGGGGTAGGAGAAGAGGCAAATTTAGATACCCCCCAGATTTGGAGAGCAGTGTAAGGATATGGGAATACTTGTGCTTTGGCTGTGCCCCACAATTTTCCTTGGTTAGCTCCTAAAAGTAGCAGTGTCCACTGTGTCATCCTTGACCACAGTTTTACTTGTGATAAAAAACAAAAACAAAAACCAGATCCTTTATGTGATGCTTCGTCTCCACATTTGGCATGGCCCTTACTTACCCCACCTTCTAGTGTAGGCCCCACATTACAGGCAGAATGCTCTGGAAAACCAAATCAAATCTTAGTTGGTCGACTGCCCATGGGCCCAAATCTAACCTCCTTGGCTGAGTGTTCAAGGTCTTTAACAATATGATCCTACACTATACCTGATTCCTCTCCACATATACATTATGAAACTGCTACACTGACTTTTTCATCATAATTGCAATTATTGGACTTCTCCTGAACCCCATTCTTTGTATATGCTATTCTGCTAGCAGGAACTCTTCTCTCTGCACAGTCTTTGTTGGGTAAGTTCCTCTCATCTCTGGCCAAGATAGTAGCACTTAATATGTACCAGGCGCTCATTTAATCTTTACAGTTGAGGTGGTTGCCATTATCAGTCCTGTGTTGCAGAGGAGGAACTGAGCCTGGAGAGATTAAGTAAACTTCCCACAGTCATATAGCCAATAACTAGTGGAGTCAGGATTTGAACCTGTGCGGTCTGTCACTTTAGTTCTATACTCTGAACCCCCTAGACTGCCTCTCCCCTACAGGCAAAGGTTTTCTTAAATCCTTCAAGTGGAGTTAGCTCATTCTTTCTTAGGATTCCCAAAGGGCTTCTTAAAGCATCCTTGTAATGGTATTTAGCAAGTTGCATTATTATTTCTGTCTTTCCACGCCTGTGTGATTTGTGAGTAATTTTGAGTATCGTTCAGCTTCCTGTGCCTGGGACCTCGCAAATTGCCGGCCGCCGGGTAAACACCTGGTAAATGTTTCTTGAATGAGGGAAAGAATGAGCGAATGAACAAACATAGAAGCGCTTGTCTGTACTCCGATGGGCTGGGGTCATCCTTCCTTCTTTGACACACTTATGGGATATCAGTTGAAAAACCCTTCCTTCCGGTAGGTAGACTTGACCTGTCTCAAGGGTGCAGAACATCCCGACAGGAGAACTTAGAGCTCTCCGTTGTCATCTTCGCATGACAGCAGATCATTTCCAAATCTTGCAAAGATGCCCATGAATTGTGCTGAGTATCCATGCGGTACTTCAGTCCGACAATGCTGATTTATTTAAGTATAGGTTTGGTGCTCTGTGAGATCTCGCCATCTGTGTAAGTTGTGTTTACTTTAAGTACCAGTCAGCGTTTTCCTGACAAGTTATAGAAAAATGGTAGTTGAACTTAATTTTTAAGTGAAGTCTGTTTAAGAGTAATTTGTTAATTACTAGTTGGTTGATTTTGTTTCCTTAAATTAAGGGCTTCAGTTAATATCACATGCTTATTACTCTCGTTTGCAGGAAGCGGCTGCAGTGGGGCCCACAGTTTCAAACGTATTGTAGTCCTGTTCTATGCCAGCCCCTGCCCGGGCTTCTAAATTCATCTTTAGCCAATTTTCCAAGGTCAGAAAGCAATCTGCTGGGTTACCGGCTTTAGGATTGCAAGTTGGAAGCTTAATTTAATAGCCACTTATAAAACCATTTGGGCAAAAATTGGTTATTAGGGCTTCAATGGGATGGGGTGCACAGAGCCATTTGATTGAGACTGATCCTTCAAAATACTGGGAATTGGAGCCAGTATCATTTGGGCTGAAGGTGTTTCGTCAACTGTATGCAAGTTAGGATCCAAACCTTGCTGTGGGGTGGCTTGGAGTCCAGTGATGTTTTGGCAGGACGGGATATGTTTAGCAGCCTGTTGGGGATGTCCAACGAGGCTTGCCGTAGCCTTCAGAAGAGAACACACCGAGATTGGGTGAATCTGGATGTGTAGTGGTTTTGTAAATGTTTTGGCTTTAATAAAATCCCAAGTGTATTTTATCAATGCACTTTTCCCCTTAATATTTAGACCCTTGTGTATTTCAAGGGAAATTTAGTCCATATGTTTTTGATTCATTTATACTTAACTCATCAAAATGTTGTTTTCTAAGAGTCATTTGGAGTCCAAGAAGACTTTAGAGCTTGATTTAAATACCTTCCAATGTGCTTTTCCCTTCCTTTTTAAAAATAGAAAGCCATCTACTCTTGGAAACCTAAATGCAAACACACCAAAAGTTTGGTTGAAAGCTTCAAGCCCATAAGGCCGGTAAGCTGGGCCAAATGCATTCGCCAGCTCCTGGTACTGTGTGAGCTCCGTTACTCAAAAGCACAGAGAGATCGTTACCTTTTGATAATCTCCAGCGGCTGTGCACATGGAAAGAAACTCTAGAAAAATAAAATGTCTGCTATTTGCTACATCTGTGATCTCGGGAAAGCCACTTAGCCTCTCTTAGCTTCAGTTTCCCCATCTGTAAAGTTGGGTTCCTATTTGTCTTCCCTACCTCCCAGAGTTACTGGGAGGGTTAAAAGAGATAATGTGAAAGTACTTTGGAAAACACAAAGAGCTCTGTACAGAATCGCATCTCTTTTCGTGATGTTGTTGTTCTCTGAATAAAATAATAAGTGGACATTTGTTATGTGCCAGGCGTTATGTGAAACATTTTGCGAGTAACTATCTTGCTTAGTCCTCATAGTATGTGGTGAAGGGTAGATACTTATAATTTCTACATTTTGGATGATAAAACTCCTTTGCATAGTTTACCCAAGGTCTTATAGTTTGCGAGTGGAAGAACTAGAATATGAAACCAGCTCTATGGGTTTTAACCACGAAGTTGTATAGTGTATGTTAGAAGCCATATTGATCACTGTACTCAAAGTTTATCTTGAGTCATAACCAATCTCTCCATATTGTTATGACCACTTACTTGTATTTTTTGTTACATTTTCTTATTTGAACATTTAGAGTGAGTGCACGTATGATGATGTGCTGTTTGAATATACACATATTAAAAGATCATTCGTTACATAGGATGGTAATAGAAGCTACATTTATTTATTTATTTTAAATATTTATTTTGAGAGAGAGAAAGAGAGAGAGAGAATGCACAACTGGGGGAGGGGTAGAGAGGAGAGAGAGAATCCCAAGCAGGCTCCATGCTGTCAGTACAGAGCCTGATGCAGAGCTCAAGCCCATGAACCGTGAGATCATGACCTGAGCTGAAATCAAGAGGCGGATGCTTAACTGACCGAGCCATGCAGCCACTCCATAGAAGCTACTTTTAATTGAGTACTTACTTGGAGAACACAATGTAGAGCTTGTTATGTGCTTGTCTTATTTAAGATGCATGACTCTGGGGTGTCTGGGTGGCTCAGTCAGTTGAGTGTCCAAATTTGGCTCAGGTCATGATCTCAAGTCTGTGAGTTCATGCCCCACGTTGGGCTCTGTGCTGACAACTCAGAGTCTGGAACCTGCTTCAGATTCTGTGTGTGTCTCTCTCTCTGCTCCTCCCAACTCATGCTCTATCTCTATCTCTCAAAAATGAAACACACACACACACACACACACACACACACACAACCATTAAAAAAAAAAAGATGCATGGCTTTGTGAGGTAGAGACTGTTACTGTGAAGAACTATGAAGATCTGGGATTTTACCCTATGAAGAAACTAATAAATTAGCCTGCAAGTTTCCTGGAGGCTGGTAGACTATGATTTCTGGGTCAGAAACAAAGTTCTTTATTACTTGAGGCAGGCAAGTAGCAATGGCTCCATCTTTACATCAGCTTTCCTGGCCTTAGGTCCTACGAGGGTGACATGGAGTGGCTCAGGTGGGTGTTGAGCGTGCCATGGGTTTGTGTTATGGCTGAGGCACGCTGAATTTAGAAATCACAGCCTCTTTTAATGCTGTGGTAAGCAACCTTGTCTGACCTTTGCCCCTTCGGAAGGCATTATTTAATATACTGGACAGAAAGCAGACCTGCCTTCTGCTTCAGAGGGACACGCTAAGTCTGTCTTCTGAGACTGTCCTCTATGCAGATGTGCTTGAGAAGATTCTAGAACAAAGATTTTTGCACATACATAATAGCAAGAGATCTACGGAGACTTCTTTCCCAACAGTTATTATCTCCGTTTTACAGACAAGGAGTCTGAGCTTAGGGAAGTTAAGTCATTAATTCACTCCAGAAATGTATATTGAGCACATATATATGTTAAAGTCACACAGCTAGAAGGTAGAAGAGAGACAAGGCAACACAGTCTCCAAGCCGTTAACTCGTACCCCTCGTCTCTTCCACCCTCACCTCCCCAGCCGCTGTCCATCTTGCCTCCTCACCTAATGATCGATGATACAGAACAGAAATTAACCGAAGACAATAGTGTCCTTTGGGACAAGTGCTTCTTCAGCCATCAGATTCTCACTCTGTGACTTTGACCCAGCCCTTGATACCCAGACTCGATAAGGTTGTCACCATGCAGGAGTCGTAGACCCCGAGAGAAGTCAGAATGGCATTTTGAGATCGTATTTAATAGCACGCAGAAGACAATGGTGCTAAGTGATTGAAACTCAGATTCAGTGTGAATAACTTTGTTCTGGAAAACGGAATTTCATAACTCAGAAATAATTTGGTTTCTGTTCAAAATCCAGAAAGTTCTTTCTCCCTGTTGCCCCCTCCACCAGTCAATCAACATTCTTTTATGTTTGTGTAATGATACCATTAAATGACTTGTGGAAGGTTCTCGTAGTGCCTATGCTAGCTTGCGAGATTCCTCTTGATATGTGCCTGAATCTGTCTATCAGGAAATATTTGGTGATTATGAAGTCGGAGTTGGGGGAGAAGAAAAGTTCTTGGCAGCAATATGACTAGAAGTATCTTTTCAAAACAGAGAGGTCTTCTTCACCCTAGATAAGGGCTTCCCAGGCTACGAATTCTCTCCTCTCTCAGCACAGGCCCTTGAGGGAGCTAGTTTGCCAGTTTTCTGGGCAAGATAATAAAGGAGCCCATGGAACGATGAGGAGGGTTGGTAACTAGCTTTGAACTAGGCTGTGGAACAAAATGAATCTTAGCTGGTCAACCTTTGTCCCTTTCAACCAAGTGTCTTCAGGGGAAACATTCTTCTGCTGACATCTCTCTGTCAGAGGAGAAGCTGTACCTTAAAAAAAGTGAAGGAAAGAAGCCTGACTTGAGCTCATTTAGTCCTGCCACCGTGTTCATGGATTAGCCTAGCGCGGTGAGAAATTCTCTCCTGTTGGCCTACTCCTCAGCCCCTGAAGCAATTGGCCCTGTTTCCTGAGCTTATTTCAACTCCCTTTGATGCCAGAGAAAATCTAATTAGTGAAGAATTTGACAGAAAGAATTTTAGGGAGAACTCTGCCACCCCAAACCTACAGCAGTGTGGGGACATGATTCTTCCCTTTGAGGCTATCTCTGTCAAGGGTTTTTTTTTTTGTTTTTCCTTTCCCTAATCTTAAATGTTAAACAAGAAAGATAGGTTATGCATAAACTCCCTGTGATGGAGCCAGGCCTCTTTCACAGCAGATGATTCTAGAGTCCTTTATCTTGTGAAGAATTCTCTCTTCAGACAGGCTCTGTCTGTCTGGTTCTAGGCGAGGCAGCAGAAAGAGGAAACTAGCTTGTGTACCTTAACAACGAAGTCAAGTAGGAGAAGAGAAGAAGAATCTTTAGGATGAGGTTTTATTCAAGAATGGAAGTAGGCTCCCGAAGCCAATATATTCTCCCAGTACACTTAATAGGGTGGAGTTGCTGCTTGGCTCTGAATATGCGAGGCTTCTGCACGGCAGTGGCCAAACAGTCTCAACAAACAAAGCCAAACAAAAACCCACCAACAACTGTGAAGCGTTGCTTTCGTCATTCCTTGGTTCTGCCTCCTTCCCTTGATTGGATTTCCCTTGATTGATTGATTAGAGCAGCTCTCGGCGGCCTTCCTTGAGTGGACAGCGCAAGATGCTCACAAACCCACGTGGCTCCCACAGAACCTTCCGTGCAGACCTTCTTCCCCTCTCCCTGCATCCCTTTTGATGGTTCTGCGCACAGGTTCCTTGTTGCTGGTTGATCTGTTTGTTTTGGGTCCCCCCCCTCCCCCACCACCCCGCTCCCCTCAGCTCAAGGAAGCTGTACACACACTGGAGCATTTGGGGCTGACTTGGCAAGATCATGCGACTGCCAGCAGCTTCCAGAATATGACACCGGTGAAAATATGAACCAAATGTTCCTTGTATGCTAGGTTGTGAAGTCTTCATCGCACCTCTCTGAGAGCAAAGAGCACGAAAGAACCAGACAGACACTTTTGGGTCTTGGTTTCTGCTCTGCCTCTTAAAAGCTGGGGGACATCTCTGATCCCAGTTCTTTATCTGTCAAATAGCAGGCGTTTTACCCACTTCATAAGGGCGCCACTGGGGTTGAACAAAGTCATTTATGGAGGGCCTGCTATATGCCACGTAGTACGTGATGAAGTAGCTTCTCTACTGAAGCATGAGCACCTCAAGGGCAAGGCCATGTCTTATTCCCACATGGACCAGACAGCCGAGTCTGACCTGCTGGGCTTGGATCTTCATTCTGTTCCTTGCTAGCTCTGTGACCTTGGGGGAAATTTAACCTTTCACCTGGAAAGTGGAGATCACAACATGACTCGCCTCATAGAGTTCTTCTGGGAATTAAATAAGAAAGTACATGTAGCCCAGGGCTTGGAAGACATTCCATGAGTATCAGCAATGATTATTTCTGTACTTATAAGCCCAGCGCCTGGCACAAACTTGTTGTTTGAAATGCAGTACACAGTAAATGCTCAACAAATACTAGTTCCATTTTCTATAATCCTTCTTTGACGAGTCTTCCTATTCACATAGGAGAAGTTATGATGGTGTGTTCCACTGGGACTGATCCTAAGAAAGGAAGGCAATGGTCTTCCAGAGGGAGTTTAACTCTGAATGTTCCCATCATATGTGTTTGTTTTTTCATTGCTATAAACCTACAAGGGGAGAGATGTGGACCAACCAACTCATTGCCTTAGGGCATTCATCTTCACAGTGTAGCCGTTTGCTTCAGTGGGGCCCAACTTCAGTGATCCTTCGCCGTGTCTGAGGTGGAGAGAAAGCAATGCCCAAGAATGTTCACGCAGCATGTCCCTGGAACGTGGACCCCACACACGCACCTGCCTGGGGTGGGGAGTAGGTGGTGCATGTTTGTGTGTGTTTGCAGGAGGGAGGGCATCGCTGGGAGAGCAAGGAAAGAAGTGGATGACTCAAGGGTCTTTTGTTTTCCCTGGCATTTCCAGAAGGTGGCTTCTGATTACACAACTATCTCACATTCCTAGCCGACCTAAGGTATACCTCAGGCCTTTTCTTCTTCCCATTGTCTTCTTCCTTTGACTTGGAGAAGATATTTATAAAGATTGGAATCTACTAAAGAAAGAGACAAGAAGCAGCAAGAAGCCACTTCAGTGAGTGAACTTTTGAGGCGGGGGGCGGTGTATGTGTGGTTTCATTTTTATTGCTTCCAACTGGTTTTCAGATCTGCTTAATTTATTGTTGGACACCTCAGAGTTTGTTTGGCTCTGACAAGCTCCCTGGCCCCCAGGCACTTCATTCTCCAGACTATACTTCCCATCTGGGCCCAGGAACTTTGTTAGTGATACGGAGCTGGTGTGTTTAGCTGTGGGATTTTGTCACCTCCTTCATGTGTCTTCTGCAGGACTTTTCAGATATTGAAGTGGGCCTTTAACCTCATAAATCTTTGGATGGCTTGACTGGTTGCCATTTGCGACTTCCACAACATGAAAGCCCTGAATCTTTTAGTTTATGGGGGGTTGATTGAGCCGGGTGGGGGGTCGGGGGGTGGGTGATTGGAGGATTTGATAAATCAGAAGAGTTTATCATCGGGTTTGCACTCGAATCCTGTAAACAAAAACAAATAAACAAAATCCATCAAACAGCGCACGAAGTATTACTTTCAAAATTACTTGCTTCTGTTTTCAGAATTTGAGTGAACCCAGGAATATGGGTCCTGGGACCTGGCGGCATTAGAGATGATTTAGTCTAACCTTTTCATTTTACGGATGTGGAATCTGAGGCCCAGAGGGGCTAAATAACATGCTCCCGGTCACACTGCTAGGAGCAGAGCCATTGCTGGGATGCAGGCCTTGTGATCCCTTCTTTGGGGTTCTTTCTCCTGTTCTCTGCTCACCTATCATTGGCCAAGGCAGAAATGAAGCTCTGGCTTCTTAACCAATTCTTAACCATTCCCCAACCCCTCTTACCTTCTGTAAAATGATATTTGCTTGCTCTCCATCTTGGGCGAATTTCTTCTTCTCTCCTTCTCATATTCCTTATAATATGTATACACAGAAGCAAAGTAAAAGAACTTAAGTTAAAAATTTTTATTTTTGGCCACTTCATTTTTTTCTGGTAGTGACTGCCAGATGCTAATATACTTAGATCTGTGTTTCTTTATCATCTTTTTACAACGTCTATTAAAGTCTCTGCTCTGAAAATGGGGATATAGCTCAGTTGCCCTCATTCTTCTTGCCTTCTCTCAATGTTCCATTATTAGTTTTACTCCTTGTATTGGTTCTCTCTGCCTTTAAATTACAACTTGCATTGTGATGAGTGCTGGGTGTTGTTTGTCAGTGATGAATCACTAAATTCTATACCTGAAACTAGGATTACACTGTATATTAGCTAATGGAATTTAAATAAAAACTTGGAAGAAAAAAAATTATAACTTGCATGTTCACTTGGTGTCCCATCAACTTTCCGTCAGTTTACTCCCTTCCACAGTGCGCTCTTTGTCAGGGCCATAGTTACTTTCACATCGTGTGGGTGATCTGCCTTTCCATTCTGTCTTGCAAGCACCCCTCTGTCTTCTGGGTTTTTGGTTACAATTTTTGTTTGTTGCCTGGCCAAATTATATATTAGGTCCCTTCTCGAGAGGACCTAACATCATCACTCAAGAGCCTTTCAAACAGGAGTATTCCTAACATCAAGGTCTTGATTGGCTTTTTTTCATGTTTCATTAGTTGCTTAAATTGTTTGACCAAGATTGGTAACTCTGTCAGTTTCTCCCAAGAATGTTCCTGTCAGCCTTTCCTCTGTTTTTTGCCCCCTTACTTCTTTCTTCTGTCTTGTTCTAATCCTTCATAGTGAAATAGAACCAAATACTGTTGAGTTTTCTTAGACTTCAGAACCATCAAAATTTAAAGATCTAGTCTGTGAGGTAAGCTCAGCCACTGAGGAGATTGAATCTTTGGCCTTCCTTTGGACCACTGGACTGAAATTACATGTGCCCTGCAATAATAAAAGAAGCTGTTATTTCGGAGAATCAATTGATACTGCTGACGCATTTAATTTTGTTTGTCTATTTATTTATTTTTGGTCTTTTCATCCCAAAGGAGGATGCCAGTATAATACATGCTGTTTGTTTGATGGATCCTGTTGCGATTGATAATAATGATTCTGATGCTTTCTGTTGGACCAAGATAATAAAAAGCCCAAGGGCATTTGTAATGTGCCTAACTGGGTTTTAAATCAATTAGTGGGTATCTGAGGGCTTTATATAATACGTCACCAGAAACAGCTACTTAAGGAAGAGCCTGGAAAATCTCAAAAATTATCCCAGTTCGAAAGTGAGACGCCTGCTGTTCTAAGCTGCTAGTCCGATACTCGAATTGCATATTATGTGAAATACTGAAATAGATAATTTACCAAGCTCATCGTTTCTCATGCTGAAGAAAGTATGCAATTAGGAAATGCCTAACATAGATTAGAAAAGAGTATTTGCAACAACTGAAATGGTTGATGTTAAACCATAATTTTCCCCAGCTAATGGATTGCCACGGGAGCTGAATCTGCTTGGCCAGATGCTCCACCTCATCATAGCTTTGCATCCCCTTCTCTCTGTCTGTCTGTGGATCTTCGATGAGAGGAGACAAACATGGGGAGCAGGAGAGGAAAATCGGCTCTCTCAATTTGTCTCAAGTCTTGGCAAAGTGTTGAAAATGGGCTATAACATACATTCTCTGGGTAAATCAGTCCTTTTGAAACAGTGGTTTCCTGTTCGATATGAGGGTGTGTTTGGAATCACTGACGATGAGTTAAATGCATATCCCTAAGGTATTAGAAACCTGGGAGTGAGGGAGGTCCTGCTATGTGGGGAGTATTCACCATTTGTAGGTCTATAGGGAGTGCCAGGTCTGTAAGGGATAACCAGGCTCCTTCTTTGTGCCTCTCATCAAGGTAATTTGGACAAAAAGGTAATTGATTCTTCTATTATGCTTCTCAAGTACTAGTACTAGCTGTGGCATGGCTGTGTGGAATGGGTGTGGAATACAATACAATGGAGAGTCGTTGTCTGGGAACCCTTCTCCTGAGGGAACTCCCCCTTAATGTGTGCATTTAGTAAATATATATTCATTGGAAAGTAGCTAGTCTGTATTGTGGCTGGCATCTAACGTTCCTCAGACTTAAAGTTATGCCAGCTATATTAGGCTTTCTGTAAGTCTTAATGTGGTTTGGGCGTAAACAAGTGGGGCCCAGGCTGTTCTGGTCTTTTACAATTGACCTGGATTCCAACCACTTTCCTCGGATGCCGTTTTGTTCTTTTGCCAAAGTGTGTGTGTGTGTGTGTGTTTGAAAATTAGTATTAGGTGAAATTCGTTGTGGGGCTGCAGCTTAAAAATGGTGGGATCTGAATTTACCCAGAGGTTGTATGATGTTTGTGTGTGTGTGTGTGTGTGTGTGTGTGTGTGTGTGTGTGTGGGCTGGCAATACCATGATGGGGACAAAGGCGGTCATGGTTGTGTGTGCACAGAAGTACGGTGTTCCTACAGGAGCATTCCTATTCAGGTACCACTCTCTAGAGAGTGTTGCTAACCTGGTCTTTCCATCCTGGATCCTAGGAACTTGAATGTAAATAAGGATTGAGTTTATATGCAATTCAGTTACCTTTAAAAAGAGCTGAGATGGGGGCGCCTGAGTGGCTCATTCCGGTAAGTGTCCAACTTCAGCTCAGGTCGTGATGTCATGGCTTGTGGGTTTGAGCCCCATGTCGGGCTGTGTGCTGACAGCTCGGAGCCCGGAGCCTACTTCAGATTCTGTGTCTCCCTCTCTCTCTCTGCCCCTCCCCTGCTCATTGTCTGTCTGTCTGTCTCTCTCTCTCAAGAGTAAATAAACATTATTTTTTTTAAAAAGAGCTGATGCAATGGATAACGAAGATGTGGTATATATATACAATGGAATACTATGCGGCAATGAGAAAGAATGAAATCTGGAGATTTGTAGCAACATGAATGGAACTGGAGGGCATTATGCTAAGTGAAATAAGTCAGCCAGAGAAAGACAGATACCATATGTTTCCACGAATCAGTGGACTTTGCAAGACTTAACAGAAAACCAGGGGGGAGGGGAAGAGGGGAAGGAAAAAAGCCACAGAGAGGGAGGGAAACAAAACATAAGAGACTCTTGAATACTAAGAACAAACCGAGGGATGAAGTGGGTATGGGAGGGGGGAGAGTGGGTGACAGACACTGAGCAGAGCACGGGTTGGGATGAGCACTGGGTATTCTTATATGGAAACCAATCTGACAATAAAAAATTATATATTAAAAAAAGAGCTGATAGGTTTTGTGAGGATCCCTGAGCTGACATTCTTAATTAACCTCCATAGGTTTGGGGTATCCCAAACAGATCATGTATTTTGAAGTATACAAGTATGTAAGTATACACACTTACAGCAATTCCAAGTTAGTGTCATTGGTACATGTTCTGGTGTTAGCTGCCAGTTCCTCTTGACAAGGAAAAAGGTGTCTGCCCCCACCTTCTGCTTTGCATCATCTGTTGGTCTACCTCTGCGTCGCTCCAGCCCATCTTGGACTGGTGATTTGTTTCTATCGTGGACGCTAGCGTTCCTACATAGTCTTAGCTCTTTGCCTGCTGTTGCACAGTTATGTTTCCTTCTTCTGTGTCTTCTTTGTCTCTGACTTTATCAGATCTAAATGATCCCTCTTTAGGCAAATATTTTATAATAAACTCTTATAATCTCGCAATGAATCTTATAGGTAAACATGCCCTAAATATCATGAAACATGGAATAAATGTAATTTTAATAAAAGAATATGTATTTATAGCATTTGGAATCCTGACAGGAAGGGGACAGTACAGTAAAAAGCATTTAACCGATGGGGCACCTAGGTGGCTCAGTCAGTTAAGTGTCTGACTTTGGCTCAGATCATGGTCTGATGGTTTATGAGTTCGAACCCCACATCAGGCTCTCTGCTCTCAGCACAGAGCCTGCTTCAGATCCTCTGTACCCCCCTCTCCCTCCCTCTCTCGTGCTCATTCTGTCTCTCAAAAATAGATATTAAAAAAAAAAAAACTTTAACCGAAAAGACTTGAATGAAAATGAGGGCAGGGTTATGGGAACCAACCAAAGATAGTGAGGGACGGGAGACTAGGGTCAGCTGGAAGCTGTCGTCACCCCAAAGCTGCAGGAACCCCGTGAGCTGGAGCTGGAAGACGGGAGGAAGCAACGCCAGGACCTTAGGGTTAGGAGGGAAGGGAGCCTGGAACGCATCCTCTGTCCTCTCGCCCTCTGATCTCCTGCCACTTCCTCTCATTGCCTGAATGCTGGAAGCCGGAGGAGCGAGGGAGCCTGGGGATGCAGTCCCTACAGTTGAGCCTCCTGATGCAGAAAGCAGGACCGAGAAAGGCAGACGATGGATCAAGGAGGCTGGTGCAAATGGAGACAAGCAGCACAGCAGCAGTACGCTAGGTTCTGCTACGCTGGTAGACTTCATTAGTGAAGGGTCAAGTCCTCACGCCTTCCGTAGGACTTCCCCGTCAATACAGGAATGCGACAGATGTATTGCCTTGTGTTGGCGACTCTGATGTTCTCCGATGGTGAACAACTTATGGTAAAAATTCCAAACTAAACCAAATACAGTCTTCTCTTACCAGGTTACATTCCTAACAATTTCAGCATATGTTAAAATCCTGCAAAAGTGCACTTAGTTTATACGTATAAAATTGAGTTAGTTTCTCATACACCTTTGTCTTTTTTCTCCATGACTGGCATTTGAGAATTGGGATGCAGGACAAGGGGTATCTTATCTCTGTTGTAGGGCAGTTGGCGTCCTTGACACCCATCCGGTAAATGCCCACAGCCACCCCTCCAATCATGGTAGAAAACGAAATGAGGGACCCGGCAATTTTCAAAATGCTCTGGGGGTAGGGCCTGTCCTGCCTTGAGCCATTGCCCTAGCTATTTCTGGTGCCCTTTACTATGTCATCATCCATGACATTGCTAGAGGTTCAGGTTTCCTCCGGTGCAGTTGGGTTAAACCAAAGAAAAATCTCTGTAAATGAAAATGCTGCCCTCTTCACCTTTCTGGGTTGAGCGGGTTTTTGTAAACCTTCTTGCTGGGAAGAGGATATGGTCCTAGGTAGTTGCCAGCTGAGAGACTCTCCTCCAGTTCCTGTTCTTGTAGAAGCTTCCAGATCACCTCTCGTCTAACGTGTTCCCATCCAACAGGTCCTCCCCCTGCTGTATCTAAAGTTGTATCTAAAGTGCCCTGGCCACTGCTTCTGGGGCATCAGATCAGCCCGAAGGTGGGCTCCCAAGGCACTGGTGGTGACAGGCGCTGGCATGGGAGCTCCATCATTATTAGCTCTGTCTCATTAGCATTCCTCAGTCTTCTCCTACAGCTTCCATCTGCCCTTCTCCCTCCTCATATGTGTTGGCCGCGTTGCCTCCCACTGCCATCTCACGACATCTGTGGCCATCGCACCTCCACCGGAGCCTACTAAGCTGGGCCGGTTTATGTCATGATCGTTATATGTCCTGCTCAGTCCGCCTGGGACTCCGCCCTCCCCTTATTGTTATGACACTCACTTGTCAGCGTCTGTATCTCAGGGCCCTCAATCCCACTAGAGTGAGTGTTATTCCTGAGGTATGTGGTTGAGCACATAAAGTTCCTCTCTAAAGGACCGAGATGCCAGTATGCCAATGCTGTTTTCTAGACTGAAAGAGCTGTCGTGCCACCTCAACAGTATCTTCATCACTCGGAGGATCTGGCCTATTCTACTGAGATGTGTTTGGACACAGGGTGGGTCGGCCATGGAGGGCCGAGGATGCTGGTCCTTACTTCCACGCCCTTTCTTTGTGGGTGCTGAAGGGCTGCCCTTCAGCACACCACCTCACTGGGCCTCGAAGGGGACTCCCCTGCCATTGCGCAGTGGCACTTGGCCACCCCAGTACCATGCATTTAGACGGTCCTTCTACCACCTTTAGTTCTTTCAATCAGATAACGAACAGCAGTTTGAAGTGTAGCAGTTGCCAGAAGAAACGGGAGGGAGATAAAGCTGCTCGTGAAATCTGTCTCGAGTCATCAGTTCCGTGTGTTGAAGCATTACAGTTGCTCACTTACTAGTAGGCATATGTCAATCCCCAGACGTATTTGGAAATGCCTACTATGGGGAATGTTCTGGGCTAAACTCCATGGAGCCACAGAGATGGACGGGAATGAAAGTGCTCCCTGGTGGGGGACTCAGGTGGGCAGATGGAGCATCTCATTATGATTTGGGAGGGGACAAGGTGGGGTGCAGGGAGTAGAGGTTTTCTTATGATGACATTTGAACTAAGCCTTGAACAGGGGTTGTAATCAACATAAAAGTGACAAAGGGTGCCTCTCACTAGCGTGAGAGAAACGCTGTTTGTAAATTAAATGCTAAATTTGTGTGACAAGAGATTCAGGATTGCAGATACGTAGGATTTATGGAGCTGCAAGCCTGCAGGCGATAAATGTGGAGGCTGGACAGTGGAGCGCCTTGACCGTCCTGTCAAAGATCTCAGACTAGCCTTGGGGCTTTGATGCTTCGGGTGGGCACTGAAGAGGGGGAAAAACAGTCAAGCCAGGGTTCCGGGAATATTGTCCTGGGGCAGTGTGAACTAGGGATTAGGAGGGTAAACGGGCAGGAAGGAGATGGTTAACAGACTGTTGTATAGTTCTGGCTAAGAGGATACAGGCTTGCGTCAGATACCTGTGGAGAATCGCGTACATTTTACTTATCAGTAACAGGGGAAGGATGACCAGTACCTTTGTAGGGAGTATTGCTGACTCGGTCAGCTTTTAACCTCCCCAGTCTCAGCAAGGCCAGGCTACAGAGGGACCACCACACTTCCTCTGCACTCTCACTGGTATTGGGGAAGAGAATGGGATATCATCTGTAGAGTAAACTCCTAAATGGAATACAGATTATTCTTAGGCACTCTGCTGACTTAATGTTCTTAAGCAATAGCTAGAGTTTACAGCCCCATCGTGAGGGGAAAAAAAAAGTTGTCTCTGAAGCATGTACTAAAGAGAAAGGCTGAGAGGATTGATTTTTTTCCCCAAAGAATCCATAAATATTTACATAAGTGCAAGTTACAAATCTGTGGCTTTGAGATTATTGAATTTCACTGCTTTTACACCCACAGCATATAAATTTCCAGCAGGCATTTGCTGGTTGTGAACGTTCAGTCTTCGGAGAATTGTCTCCTAGTTTGTTTCCTTCGCTCTCGGAAAACAAATCTCTCATGTGCTGTTTTAATGCTCTCACTTAGGGTTATGGATTGGTCACTGACAGCCATGTGACGATGGTGCTTGGCCGAGGCAGCTTCACTGTGATGGAATGCCTGCTAATGGGGGCACTACCCCCCGAGCCAAGAGGCTGCTTTTAAAGACCCTTTTGGTAACATAATGATTCTCCCCAGAAGAGAGACCCAGATGGTGGTATAGTTCCAAAGTCTTTGTGGGGTTCCTAGCTAAAGGGAAGAAACTCAAAAGATCATGTCCTTTTAGCAGAGAGGCAGGTGAGCAGCTCTTTTAAAATATGGGTGTTGCCTCTGCCATTTTCCACATGGTCAAACCTCACCTACTTTATTCTTGGCCTCTCTTTATAGAACTGTGCCTGGAACATGCTCTCTTCTTGTTTGGCCATAGTCAGAACAATCGGTGCTGAGTAAAGATTTCTAAGTTTTATGATCACTAGGTTTTGGACTGGCTTACTCGTCTCAGGGACATAAATCTGTATATGATGAGTAGCAGATCGCTCAGAATGCAAGGGGCAGGGTCGGGGTCCTCCTCTGTGTCCCATGTGTGGCAGGCAGTTAATACACCTTTGTGGAATTGGGGACTAGTTGGCCTGAAAGTAGTTTCCATCTGCGTTTGTGCCAGAAAATTTGTTTTTAAATTTGAGAAGGTGCTGCACAAACGAAACGAATGAGAAATTCCTGTCATGGGTCATGCTAGGAATTGGATTTTATGTTGATATGCCTGGGTCTGTTAGATACATGCAGAAAAAACTTGTTTATAGAAGACTGGCTTTCACGTAGAGAAACAAAGGTACTATTTCTTCTCGTCCTGGGACTCAGCTGGGTGCGACCTGGTCACCTGCAAAGGTGGGATGGGTGGTAAGCGGGCTTAGAACTGGCTTTGCCTCCTGCCTCAGAACAGACTCTCTGGCCAGCCTGCTTGAGTGAACCGGTAGCTTGGCAGTAACTGATCACTGTCCCCATGAGAGATTTGCGATGGTTTCCCAACAAGTAGGCAGCCTAAGACCACAGAGTGGATGATGGCTGTCTCGTCAGATTTTGTGCCACTGGATGGGACTCCAGGCCAGGAAAGAAGGCATGGAAGAGCCTGGCGGAACCCTATTCTTAAGAAGAAGCTGTGTTACTCATCAGATGACTAGTACAGGGAGATAAGACCTAGAGAAGACGTGTAGAGTTGGGAGTCTTGCTTTCTGGGCACGTAGAAGCCAAGGTACTTAAAGTGGGATGTAAGATTAGGACACATTAGCAGTGAGACAAATGAGCCATGCTTAGATTCAGGTGCTATAGCTCCTTAAAGAACCCTTGCATCAGGTTGGGCTTAGTTTTGAGTCTTGGGGATAGGCCTGAGACTGTCTTATTTATTTTGTATCCTCTAGTATTTAGCAAGATGCCTGACCGTGTAGTACTCACTAGGTGAGTATTGACTGTGATGCAGGTGGCATGGGTGGTGTTTTGAAAATTAAAAAAACAATGAAAAATTATGTAAATTTATAAGAACATTATATATATATATATATATATATATATATAGAAAGCTTCGCACTTCTGTTGAGATTATATAACCCCTAACATAGGCAGATAGGAAAGAGGGAAAGGGTTGTGTCAGGAGAGGGGTCCGGACTTATTTTGGAGGCTGTGTAGCCTGGTGGAAAAACACATGGGCTGTGGTCTCAAAGTGACCTGGATTTGAATCTCAACTTTGCTAAGACTAACTGTGTGATCATGGACAATGACCTCACTTCTCTGAGCTCAACTTAGTCACTAGTAAAATATGGATGCTATTGCATTCCTGGAAGGGACGTCGTAGGAATTCAATGAGTTAACATACGTTAAATACTTAGGTGGTGCCTGAGACCTAGTGGCCATGGGAATGGCAATTCCCATAGAAAGGCCCAAAGGAACCATGAACGAGAGAGACAAAAGACTTTTAGTGCCTTGCTGTGGGATTTGATGACCCTGGTGGGCCTGGTCCTTATGCTCCCTGAGTGATGCGATTCTTGCTGATGTAATGGGCTGGGTCGATGTCATGCAGATCTGATGACAGGACACCCACACCCTGTCACCCTCCCTGCCAAGATGGGCTGTGCTCATTTGAGCCTCCACTCCCTTGCTGACTGCTCCACATGAACGCCCCGGTGAAATTGGGCTTTATTGGCGTCCTGGAAAAATCCGCATGAGTGCCTTGCCATGGTCACGTTCTTAGAGAGGGAGTCCCTCTTTGGAGCTGGCATTCAGCCACCTCTGCAGACCCTACCCCTCTCATCCCTTGTCTAGGAGTCCAGTTTTCCTATTTCACCAGTCAGAATTTGAGCTTGCTTCTTGACGATCCTTTTGTCTGGTTTGGAAGAGTGATAAAGCCCTGAAAATAAGAATGAGGAAAAGGGGACTTTGTTTCCTTCTTGCCAAAGCCCTCAAGAAAGTGAGACTAGTTGTTCGATCAGAATTATGTTGCGCTGGTGTTCCTCATTAAGTCACCCATAAAGTCAGGGCCCACAGGCGATCTGAGGTCCTGACATCTTATCTTCATGGGTTGCATTAAAAACCCTCTTCTATGCTCCTATCTCTCCACCCACCGTTTTTCTTTTAGGAAAATCAGAGGGCAGGCAGGATACGATTTATGGATGAGCTGATTGATGTATTCTGTTAAAAACTTGGCCAGGCTGTGTTCAGGTGGGAGGGTGGGCTGTAATGGTGGGAAGTGTATTATCCAACTTGGCTTTGTGCTTGGCCTCCTCTTTGATCAGCTCAGTGACCTTGTCCTTGTGGGGTCCTGTTGTCATTAAGTAATATTTACCAAGTGTTTAGTAGGTTCCTGGCACTGAACAGATACTTTATATGTGTTATTTTGCATAAACCTCATTGCAGTCTTATAGAGTATGTATCATTATCTCCATTTTGTAGATGAGGAAAATGAGGCTCGGAGAAGCAAATTAAGTGACTCAAATAGGACTTTGAAAAGAATAGTTTTTCTATAGCTGGAGATTCTTTCACTGATATTGTGTCTTCCATTGCTGTTGCTCTTACTAAACCTCATTTCAGTGAGATTCAACTATAGTCATGTGACATATAGAAACATTTGAGCTCTCTATAAAATAACTTCTTCTGCCTGTTTCATGGAATTGCTTTGAGGATGAAGAATTTTGAAAAGGATTGAGCATTTTACAAATGTAAGGAAATCACACTAATGTCATGAAATCTATATACAGAGAATGAAAGTTTAGAGGAATAGCAGAGATAGAAATAAAAAAAGGTAAGAGAGGGTAAAAAGTTTTACCTACTAACATGTATGCTTACCATATCTAATTGCTTCACATGTGTTATTTAAACTTCTTAACAGCTCAATGAGGTACATGCTTGTTTTGTTGTTACCCCTAATTTACAGATGAGGAAACCAAGGACAAAGAGGTTAAGATTGCTCAGGGGCACCTGGGCGGCTCAGTCGGTTAAATACCCAACGTTGGCTCAGGTATGACCTCACGCTTCATGGGTTTGAGCCTTGTGTCAGGTTCTGTGCTGACAGCTCAGAGCCTGGAGCCTGCTGAGGATTCTGTGTCTCCCTCTCTCTCTACCCCTCCCCTGCCCGTGCCCTGTTTCTCAGAAAGGAATAAACATTAAAAAAAACTTTTTAAAAAAGAGTATTGCCCCAAATCACCTCGCTGATAAGTGGCAGAACTGGAATCGAAGACTAGCTGTTGGAGCCTGCACTTTTTCTTTTCTTTTTTTAATTCTTGTTTAGTTTTGAGAGAAAGAATGCGAGCAGGGGAAGGGCAGAGAGAGAGGGAGACACAGAATCCGAAGCAGGAGCCTGCACTTTTAACTCTGATGATTCGATGTTCTATCTTCTAAGGACTTCTACTTGGGTAAGGGCAAGGGGGTAGGACACCCGGGAGAGGAAATTTTAACTCATTCTTTCAGGTGGAGTATCTACCATGGAGGTGGTGACAGCTAAGGTGATTTTCAAAGGACTCATAGGAATTGGTAATAAATAAGGTGGAAGGGTTAAGGAAGAACATCATCAGGTAGAACCTTATTAAAGAGCTCATACTTTACCCTAGAGGGCAATGGAAGATTGTATGCAGGGGAGTGCTGCTCTCAGCTTTGAGTTTTAGAAGCATTACTCTGGCAGCCATGTTGGCCACGTGGCAGGGCCAGGGCATGATGGTGAGATGGGTGGGAATGACGGCCATGGAGTCCCACACACTCAGCCGTCAGCTCAGGAGGACAGGCGACCTAACCTGAGTTAGGTCTTGATTTTATTTCATTTTTTCTTAAGTTTATTTATTTATTTTGAGTGGGAAAGAGAAAGAGAGAGAGAAAGAGAGGCAGAGGGTGAGAGAGAAAGAGTCCCAAACAGGCTCTGTGCTGTTAGTGCGGAGCCCACTGCGGGGCTCTGTCTCACCAACCATGAGATCATGACCTGAGTCGAAATCAAGAGTCCAGTGCTTAACCAGCGGAGCCACCCAGGCACCCCTGGGTCTTCATTTTAAAATGGAGACTAGTGATAAGCCCTGCCTCGTGGAGTTACCCTGAGGACAAAAACGAGAGCTGTTCGGCCCAGTAGATGCCTCATGGCATCTTCCAAGACAGATAAGCAGATGATGATTTTGGCCGAGATGGTGGCAGTGGGTGTGGAGAAAAGTGGACAGATTTAAGAGAAGTGGAATTAAGAGGATTTGAATGTGAATCAGATGGGGGTGGGGGGAGGAGAGAAAGAGAGAGCTGGAGAGAGAGGAAAGTGGCAGAGAAAGGAGAAGAAGGCACAAAAGGGGAGGGAGGGGTATCAGGGAGATGTAGGTCCTGTAAAAATACTGAGTGTTAGCAGAGGTGCAATCATGGGAGAAGATGTACAAAGGAAAGACATAAACAAGAGGGAAGACTTAGCATTTGATGAGGGAAAAAAATCCACATACTCATTCAACCAGTGTTGATGGAGCACCTATTATATTAGACACCAATCAACAAAGCAAGAGGACCTGGTTACTGCGTGTTTTGGATGGATATTTGCTCTACCCTTGGTGCTTGGGAAACGCTCATACTCTGAGTTTAGTGTAGAAAATAGGTGATATTTATTTTTCTGCATAAACACCTTTTTGGTAGTCACAGTTTTCCATTAACTCATCATGGCTAAGGTCTAGAAATTAGTGTGTTTTTTGAGTAGTGAAATAAGTATATTTCGTGTGGACTGATGGTTGACATATATGAGCCCATACATCTAGGATTTTCTGTGAGAGCTCCAATTTTGTGTCATTGTAACATATTCCCAACAGATTTGTAAAACAGCTCACTGTGGTTGAATATGTAGACCTTTTCATTTAAATAAATGAGAAAGCAGAGACCTCTCGTGTCAGAATGTGTCCTGATTTTGTTTCAGAAGACATGACCCTTAGAAAGCTTAACTTGGAAATCCATTGCCATTTTCTGAACTGAAACCAGCCTAAAATGTAGTGAGCCCGCTAATAGACTATATAGAAAAGAACTTTATGTTGTGATACAATTCACATACTAAAAATTCTTTTGAAAGTGTACAGTTGAGAATTTTTTAGTATATTCACAGAATTGTATAACCATTACCACTGTCTAACATTGTTTGTTTATTTTAAATGTGCATTTATTTATTTTGAGAGAGAGATAGTGATCAGGGGAGGGGCAGAGAGAAAGGGAGACAGAATCCCAAGCAGGCTCCACACTGTCAGCATGGAGCCCAGTGCAGGGCTTGAACCCACGAACTGTGAGATCATGACCTGAGCTGAAATCAAGAGTCAGATGCTTAACCACCTGAGCCACCCAGGAACCCCTACCACTTTAGAACATACTCCTTACCCCCAGAAGAAACCCTGTATCCATTAGCAGTCACTGCGTTTTTCCTTCTCCCCAGCCCCTGGCAACCATGATTCTCTATGTTCTGTCTCAATGGATTTGCCTATTCTGGGTATTTCATGGAAATAGAATCATATGATACATGGCCTTTTGTGTCTAGGTTCTTTTACTTAGTATAATGTTTTTAAGGTTCATTCGCATTGTAGCATCTATCAGTACTTTATTCTTTTTCACGGCCAAATAATATTTCATCATAAGGATATACCACATTTGGTTTATCTACTCGTCAGTTGATGGGCATTTTGATTATTTCCACTTTTTGGCAATTGTGAATAATGCTGTCGTGAATATTCATGTACAAGTTTTTGCGTGGATGTATGTTTTCATTTCTCTTAGGTGTAGACCTAGGGGCAGCATTGCTGGATCATATAGTAACTCCATGTTTAACATTTTGAGGAACTACCAAACTGTTACCCAGAGGGGCTGGTTCATTTTCCATTCCCTTCCCCCATATGTGAAGGGCTGTAATTTCTACACCTTATCAACACTTGTCGTGTGTCTTTTTAATTTTAGCCATTCTAGTGGCTAGATGTGACATCTCACTGTGCTTTTGATTTGCATATCCCTAAAGGCATCTTATGTGCTTTTTGGCCATCTGGATATCATCTTTAGATAACTGTGTATTCAGATCATTTGTCAACTTGCTGATTGGGTTATTTGTTTAATTTTTATTGTTGAGTTGTAAGAGTTCTTTATATATTGTGGATACTAGATTTTTGTCAAAGATACGATTTGCGAATGTTTCCTCCTATGGCGTGGTGGTCTTTTCACTTTCTCGATGGTGTTTCTTGAAGGGCCAAAATTTTAAGTTTTGATGAAGTCCAACTTATCTATTTCTTTTTCGTTGCTTCTGCTTTGGATGTCCTGTTGCCAAGTCCAAGGTCACAAAGATTTATACCTATAATTTCTTCCAAGAGTTTTATAATTTTAGCTCTTATATTTAGTTCTATGATCCATTTTGAGTTAACTTTTATATATGGTATGAAGTAGAGGTTTATCTTCATTCTTTTGCATGTGGATGTCCAAGTCGTCCCAGCACTGTGTTCTTTTTTTTTTTTTTTTTTCTTAAGATTGTTTTGCTATTCTGGGCCCCTTGCATTTATGTGTGAATTTTAGGATCAGCTTGTCAGTTTATGCAAAAAAGGCATCTGAGATTATAATTGAGATTGTATTGAATCTAAAGATCAAGGGGCGCCTGTGTGGCTCAGTCGGTTGAGCATCCGACTTCTGCTCAGGCCGTGATCTCACGGTTCTCAAGTTTGAGCCCTGTGTCGGGCTCTGTGCTGACAGCTCAGAGCCAAGAGCCTGTTTCGGATTTTGTGTCTCCGTCTCTCTCTGCCCCTCCCCTGTTCACGCTCTGTCTGTCTATCACTCTCTCAAAAATAAATAAACATTAACAAAATAAATAATAAATAAATAAAGATCAACTAGGCTAGTATAACCTTTTAATAATATTAATCCTTGCAATTTAAGAAATTGGAATATCTTTCCATATATTTAGATATTCTTTGATTCTTTAATTGCACTGGGGATATTGCACAGAGGGTTTTGCACCTTGCTCTGGGGCAGAAAGTGCTGGAACAGCACTTGATGTAGTTTCTTCAGCCTCCAGGGTGAGAGGACGATGTGTACCACATCTCTGGAAACACCCCATGGGGCCTAGGGCCTTCCAGAACAGTACTTGTGTATCATGTCATCAGTGTGTTATTACAACTCACTGGCATTTAGAATAATTCCCCGAGGTGTAGAAACATCCCGAAGCACTGGCAAATTGGTTGCTGGGTTCTGTTCTAAGAATATCCTAGTGTTCAGGGGCAGGGGGCCCGGGTTCAAGTCCTCGCCCTGCTTTTCATGCGTGGTGTGACCTCAGACATATTACTTTCCCTCCCCAAGTCTCAGATTCGTCATCTGCAAAAATGAGGGGGAAAAAACACACGTCCATCTCATAAATCATTCTAAGAACCAAATTAAATTAATGTATGGAAAACGGCTTTGTAAACTGTTAAACTCTACAAAGGTTAACAAATAGCTCTTTTTTTTCCCCATTTGGAAAAAGCCACCGAATGAATAATCTCTTGCATGAGTGTCCATTTATGTCAGCCTGCTGAGGTCATATGGTGTGGCTTTGAAGTGGAGAAAGTGTGACTGTCAGGTTTTAAAAAGGAAGCAGAGAGACTGTATTTCTCTTCCCCCTGCAATGGAGCGGGCACAGCTGTAAAGGCAATGATTTCACAGAGCCCGCAGCACCTCGCTGGGGCAGAAACAGTCAGAATAAGGACAGCTGAGAAGCCAGACTTGGGCAAGTCGAAGGAATGAAATAAAAACAGGCCCGACGGGCATAATAGCACCTTCATTTATAAAAAGCATTATTAAAATAAATAGGTCCTTATGTTTCTTTTGTGGTCTTCCTAATAAATTCCATCTAGTTATTACCTGATCAGCCTTATCTGAATATATGACTGGGAAAAAAACACACAAGTTTTTACTTTGATATCTCCTGAAAATCAAGAATGATCGTGTTTCTCGAGGTAAAGTCATATCTATCGCGGATTATTAGGGTATTTTCCCTGATTATTTTGGCTTGAAAGAAATGCCTGGTCGGGGTCCTGGAAGACTACAGGCATGGGCTTGGCAGACATGTGTTTGGTCCCTGGCTCCCCTTTTTCTAGCTGGGTCCTTGGGAAAGTTGTTTACCTCAGGTTTTCTCCTCTGTAAACTAGGGGTAATAAAATACCTTTTCAGTAGGGTTGTGATGAGGACCAAATAAACAGCAGTAAATCTGTTGCCTTCCCTGGCTTCTTCTTGGTTCAGCTTTTCATATTGTAAGACCAACATCACTTAGTTAGGAAACGTTTGCAAACAAGTCTTTCTACCTCATTCCGGATATGCCCCGACTGGTCTGATTTTTCTTTGTCTAGGTTCTGAATGGCATCTGTCTGGTCCGTCGACTCCTCTAGAGAATTCTGAGGCCTTTGGTCAAGGCCTTGAAAATCTAGTCATATGGACATGATTAAAGATTTCTCAGAGACCACTGTATTAGTCAGGGTTCCTGAAGGAGCAGATGGTACCCTCTAAGGAATAAGGAAAGAAAATGTAATGAAGGAGCCACTTCACTGTGGGCAGGCCAACTAGGGTCCAGCCATAGCAGAGAGCCTGGAGGGCCCAGAGGGCCGAGGGGAAGAGCCCCCGCAGAGGACTTCACTGTGGGATGGGGGCTGCCCACCCTAGATATAGACACATAGCCACTACCACCCAAAGCCCAACAGAGGGGCAGCCATCTTGCAGTCAAGGGAATCTGGAGGCAGCCAACTAGGACATAGGGGAGCAGAGAAGAGATCTGGTTTGGAAGATTGTCCGGCAGAATTGTCCTCTTGGTGAGGGAGGGTCATTAGGACAGGCCGTGGTAATATGCAGACTAACTCCAGTCCTTGGAACCATAGGGCAGGAGCATTACACACAGACACAACTTTTTTTCTCCTACCCTTTCATTTTTTTTTTTTCCTGTCCTTTTGCACCTCTAGAAGGGAGAAAGATACAATAAAACGTCCCAGGTTCGGTTCAGAGAAGTCGTATTTGCTGTTTGCTGCGCATTCTTGGGCACAGCTCCGCAGTACGGATTTCAGGAGATCGCGCTTGTTCACAAGACCCTACCGAGGATTTATGAAAATGGGTTACTGCTCCTGGTCCTGGTGATGTTTGCGATTCTTTACTTTCCTTCTGGAGATAGATTAAGACTTGGTCTTGCGGGGTGAGACGAGGTGTGCAGAAGTCACCCCAGCTCACTTCAGCCTGCCCCTTTGTCAGTGTTTCCCCCACATTGCTTTCTTCTTGGGGCTCTTGTGTTGAAGCCGTCGTGCAGATGCAAATGTCCCCTAGGCTGCATGACCGGGAAAAGCCATCGTCAGCCTGATACCCATAGCAATTTGGCACCCTAAGAAAGAGAACTTCACAAGAGAAGCAGCAGAAAAGACCTGGAGATGTTGGGACTATTCCAGATGAGTGGGGGGTGGTGAGCAGCTTTAGGTTGCCTACAGGTACGTGAAACTCTGCACGTTAAAGAAAGATTATACTTCGTCAGGATGGCCTCTGATACGGGCATGAACCCAGTGATGGCAGGTGACAAGGAGGTGGGTATAGTTCCCTGTGAGAAGGAAGTTTTTAAACGATGAATGCAAATGAAGATGGGCAAGTGGCCTTAGACGTCATTTGGTGCTTCTGCAAGGGGCTGTGTAATTCAGGGGTCAGGATTCACGAAGCTGTGGCAGGGCGTAGTTGCAGATGCAGAGCCTGGGAACAGAATATGAGGCAGTGTCTGGTGCCCTGACCATAAGTCATGAGTTGCTGATCAGGAGAGCTTACCTGCAGAACAGGAATGAGCCTCTGAGCTGCTGTGGCCGGCACGCGATGGGCAGGAGGTGCTGGACTCATTTCTGCTCCTAAGGCCTGGGCCAGGGCCTGTGTGCTAGCGCTGCTGGGCAGCCTAAAGACAGTGCCCAGTCTGTCACAGGGCCAGTTCACCATTACAGCAGGCCCGCCAGCCGCATCTGGATGGGGAGTTCTTCACAGTGTTGTTGAATATCAAGCATCAGAATCGTTGAACAAGATAACCATGACCATCTCGTTTAGTGAAGAGCAGAGTAGCCTTTGATTGGGTCCATGGAGGCACGGAGGCAGGAGCGTGAGACGGGAGCACATCTGCTCAACTAAGGATCATGGGCGACGGGTTGGACAGACACCGGGGCGGGGAACAGAAGATGCTAAGAATGCTAGCTTAATTCCGTTTTCCTAAGCTCTGACTCCTACAGGTAAATGGACTCACTTCCTGCTTTGTGCTCTCATAGTCTTCCTTGAAACTTGATCTCGCTCTCGCCGACACCTGTAGTCAACAGCTTGCGTCTGTCTCCTTTGAGACCATATAGCAATAGTTAACTTTGCTGAGAACTTAACCATGTGCTAAATGGTTTATAGGCAGCTTCTCATCCAATCTTTACAACAAACCGATTAGGTATTGTTACTTATTGCTATTTTGCAGGTGAAGGAACCGAAGTTCAGAGAAATTAACTAGTGTGCCCAAGGACATTGAGCTATTAATGGGAAAGAGAAAAAGGACAGGGGAAGGATCCAACTCTGTGCTGTGTTACTTTGAACTTTGGACACTATGTGATTGTCTGGGGACTACTTTTTTTCATCTAGGTCTCCCCAGTATTTACCATGGTTCCAGGCAAGATAAGCTTCCACTAAAAATTGTGTTAGGTAAGTAAATGGACAACCTGAGCCCCCCTCGCATGCCTGCCGCACCGTGTGATTACATACTGTAACAAATATGCACACAGACTTCCTGAGTCCTCTTCCACCCTGGAGGAGCAATAGAAAGACAGAATGACGGCAGAGAACATGCTCGTTGGGGAAATTAGTTCAGGCGATTAAGAGTGTGCCGAGTAGTCCTGAAATTATAGCTTGTGTATAAATATATGGAAACAAATAAGAAATTAGGACCTTGATTTTTTTTGACACATAAACATAACAAGTTCATACATGAATGAAAATTAGCGTCCCTGCCAATGAATGATACTAAACTGCCATGCTATTCCTGCTTGTTATTTTTGTCACCATAAAGTACACCATATTTACATGATTGTGTAACCATATGCTTTTCGGAGGTTTTGGGTTCGGATTTCAGAATCGTAATAAGAACTGGCAGTTACATAGCACTTACCATGTGCCAGGCACTGTTTTAAATTGTTTACATATGTTAACTGCTTTAATCCTCATATCCTCTTATACCCTTATGAGGTAAATGCCATTATTGTAAGATATGAAAAAAATGAGGCACAGAGAGGTGAAGCGACTTCTCCAAGGCCACGCAGCCAATTCATGAAAGAATCAAGATTTGAACTCAGATGCTCTTAAAGACTACACAGGGCTGTGACCTGTGATTTGCTGAATCTTCCCTATGTGCCTCATTGAATCTTTACCAGAGCCCCACATAGAAAGGACTGTTTGGTCTATTTCACAGATGAGGAACCTAAAATCCAAAGAGGCTTAGAAGTTTGTCCACACAGCTTCAAAGGGCAAGGCAAGCCACAGACTCTTACAGGATCTTTGCCATCCTCACATGCTTCCAGATATATTACTCTTACCTGACATCGAGTTTTTGATTTATTTTGTACACAGCCAGTGTTCACCATAGAAAATATATACAGATACACACACACAAAAAAACACGTCACAATATTGCCAGCTGTGAGCACTGTTAACCTGTTAATGTTTAGTATATATCCTCCAAGATACCCTTCATGTATAAAATCACAACCTGAGGTAAAACATAATTTGTCAATTGCTGTCGTTTTCTTGATCAGTTTTCAATGGAGTCTTTACACTTAAAATAATTACTCAGCTCTGTAAAAACCAAATTCAACCAAAACACATCTAACCTACTGAGAGATAACAGTTACATTTGATACACTTTCTTCCCCCCCAATGAAAATGTTCTTTTAACCACTAAATTCAAAGTATGGTATTTGTAGTCAAAGCAAAAAAAAAAAAAAAAAAAAAATTATTGCGATTGTTTTAAATTTGGTTACATGGGATTGAAAAGGCCTTGATGTCTTGTTCGAAAGACAAACCAGAGTCTCTTCTGATAGACAAAAAGTAATTTTTATTACAGTTACAGCTAACATGTGTTGTATATTCACTATTCCATATAGAATAAGACATTATTACATATTTATATTATATCTATATATAAATCTTTAAAACAGGCCAGCGAAGTAGGTAATATTATCTCCGTTCATAGGAGAGGAGACATGTACAGAGAAGTTAAGTTACTTCCCCAAGGTCACATAGCCATAGTTTGAAACCAAGCAGCATGACCTCAAGCTTCAACTAAAGTGGTGACTTGAAAGAATTAATCCCAAGGTGGGGCTCTTTATTTTTTCTTGTTTTCTCTCTACCTCACACTCCCAGGACCACATTCTTACTTTGGGTGGGGGGAGTCTGTGTCTCTCTTTATGCATAAGACAGGCTGTGTTGTTTAGTTTATGAGAAGCCGAGTGTCTACACCGTCTGTTTCAGCCTCTGCCTTGTCCTGCAGAGCTTTAACCCTCGCAACAGCCCTAAAGTCAGTCATTACGGTCCTCATGTTTTGCGTGAGGTTCGAGGAGCAAGAAAGTTAACTGCTCAAAATCCCTTTCTCTACAGCTTGGAATACTTCAGTGGTTTTCTTTAACTCTTAGAATAAATCCTGCCTTTGGAGGATTTGAGGCCCTTCTGCTTCTCAGTGGCTCCGGGCCTCTCTCTTCCTTACCCGCCACCCTCCAGCGTCACGGCCCTTTCTAGTCCCTCAGACTCGCCGAGGTCTTTGCTTTTGCAGTCCCCTCTACCTGGAACTCTCTCTGCTACCCTCCCCTCTTCTCTCTCCAGGCTGCTCTTAGGCATTTGTCAGCCCCGAGGTCTGGGAGATGGACCTCATCTGGAGGTCCTGGAAAGCTGCTTCTGTCCACCTTTCTGTCAAATCACCCTCTCTGTCTCTTTCAATGGCGTTTTCAAATGTGCAGCTGTTTTTCTTGTTCACTTACTTGATTTGTGTTGCTTGTGGTTTTTTGCTTACTTTTGCTCTGTGAGCACAGGGACCTCGTCTGGCTCCGTTCCCACTCCTCCTCCACCCACACACCTAACGAGGTCCTCTGGACACATTTGCTGGAAGACTGACAAGTCTCCTGGAGGAAGACGGTGGGGGCGTGGGGGCGGGAAATCAGGAAAGAAGCGGCTCTTCCAGCTGCCTTAAAACCCTAACCCCGCACCGGGCTCGGGTGAGCGAGGTTTGTGCTCTGCGGTCTGCATGAAGCAGCCAGACCTGGGACAAGAATCTGGGGTCAGCCGATGAGTAAAGACAGAGGCCGCTGTCCATTGTCTGGAGGGCCCAGTGCCGGTTTATTAGGCCAGATGTTCTTGGGCGTGTCTCATTGTCACCTTTGGGTCCGTGACCCTGGCCCATGGCAGGGGAGCCTCCCTTGCACTTTGAAGATTTCCGACGAGTGCTTTGGGGTGTGCTTTTAAGTGGCTTATGTGCACTGTGGCATTTGGCTCCCAACGGCCTCATTTTTAAGGGACGATCTGAAGCCGGCTTTTGCTGTTCGTTTTTGCTTTCTTTTCCCTACCTTAGCTCACTGAATCACTTGTTTCAGGGACAGTTAGACATCTGGGTTGACTCACTGCCTAGCACTGACATTGAGCGGATTCTCTCGTTCCGCGAAGTCCGCACTGGCCGTTCAGTGGCTGGGGGTTAGAGGCTCTGTGGAGGGCTTCCTCTCTCACGCTGCTCATTTTTGAGCTTTCTTTGAGTATTTTCAGTAGGAGAGGCGTTACAGGGATGGCTTGGATGTGAGTACTGGTTTGTGTAGGAAAGGTCGAGAAAAAATGAGCTTGGACGTTAGGGCGCATGCCAGCGAATCCTGACCTCAGTGTCTGAGGGCGTTTCCAATGAGAGAGGGAGCCTTAATCTCACGATGTGTGGGATGTGCCCTGTGGGGCTGTGTTTTGTAGGCAGTGAAGTTAAGGCTTGCCCAGAAAAATAACATGTTTTCCTTGCCTGGTGCTTGAGCTGTTTGCCTGGTGACTGGCTGATTGGCGGTTTGGGAAGGAGGGAGATGTTGGTTAACTTGGGTGTCCAGAGGATTGTGTGTGTGTGTATGTGTGTGTGTGTGTGTGTGTGTGTGTGTGTGTGTAAGTGGTTGTTTCTGTTTCTTTGGAAACAGTAGAGGGCAAATGAAGAAATAATAATACTATTACTTTTGTGTTCAAGCTCTCTGAGGCATGTTACAAACGTGAGCTTGATGTCACTATTTAAATAATGCCCCCGCTTTAGGAATACCAGAAATCCTTTGATGTAGGTATCACAGAGGCAGATGGGAAAACCGAAGGTTTGGGAAATAACTGGGAATTTTGCCATCCTGACTCATATTCGAACTGCTTTACCCGGCTGTGTTCCCTACAGAGGTACTCAGTGGAGAAGATAAATCAAAGCTGTATCCAATCAAGGCTTTCTTTCAACCTTGATGGAAAATGCTTTTTGGAGATGAAAAATGCCCGACCCATAGTATGCAGTGGTACACGGAAGAGACGTTTTCATTAGATAAAATTTTGACCATTCCCAAGCATTGAGGAATTGAAAATCTGTTAGCTTTTCTACCCATACAGACCTTTGCACATTGGGAGGTGGCCTGCTTTCAGGGACAGAGGTCTCAGGCTATTCCTCCTGAAGCCCCCAGTGTCCTAAGGCTAGAAAATATTGCTTTTATGGAGGTATCATGTCTCCCCGTTTCCAACTGGTTGAAATGACCAGATATTTGTGCTCTGTTGCCCCTTTTGTCCACAGCTAACTAATTCTTTATGCCTTTTTTGAAGTACTTCTTTTAATTACTACATGGAGTATTTGGGGAATGAAAAGGAGAAGAAAGCAAAAAAATAAGAGTGGGACTAAGAATAAGCAATTGATAGAAAAAAATATATATAATTTGCTAAAGAAAATTTAATAGCAAAAGGAAGATTCAATTTCTTCTTTTAATAGCCCAAGGGGAGAGTGGATGGATGAAAATGTCATAACGTCTACTGGTTTTGTTTTTTTTTTTTTTTATTTTTTTAAAGTTTATTTTCAAGAGAGAGGGAGCTAGCATGAGTGGGGGAGGGCAGAGAGTGAGGGAGACACAAAATCTGAAGCAGACTCCAGGCTCTGAGCTGTCAGCACAGAGCCTGGTGCGGGACTTGAACTCAAGAACCGTGAAATCATGACCTGAGCCCAAATTGGAAGCATAAACCAACTGAGCCACTCAGGCACCCCTCTGCTTGTCTTATTTCTAATGACTCTAGGTAAGCCTGTAAGCACCTACTGTTAAGAAGGTGCTGAGTTTCCTGGCTTACCCTGGGTGCCTTCCAACTCTCCTCTTCCTGCCTTCAGTGTGAATGGAGGCTGGTCTACAAGGACCATGTAGTCAGGCACCGTCGAGGGTGTGGGCTTGCCCAGCCAACACCTTTACCTTCATTTCTGTGGTCGGGAGCAAAGCTCCAGGAAGATAAACAAATTCATACGCAGTGTGGCTTTGGCTCCTCCAAGCCCAGGGCAAGGTGTCTGACGGTTTGCTCGGCCAGCAGTAGCCAAATTTATCCCAGGGTCAAGTGACCCATTGCCCAACCTTATGGGTCAGCTGGTCTGTCACAGAGCTGCGGTATAAACACAGACCAGCCTGCAAAGCATTTCTCCACGTCGTGTTTCAATTAGAAGACAAAGAAAATAATCCTACCTAAGATCTTTCCAGTAAAAGGCTAGGAGATAAAGTTTTGCTTGATAATTGGTAGATTATCAGAGAATCATAGAAGGTCGGATTCTCTTTAAATATCATCACCTTCAACACTTTTCAGAATCTTCCGTCTCTTTACACATGCTGTCGAGTGTCAGTGTAGCTCTTTGCACCATCCAGTATCTCTGCAGCTCTGTGTGCTTACTGTAAGGTGACTGTAAATAAAAACGGTGACGGGCATGGCACAGCATTTTACAGTTCAGTAAGTGCTTTCCCAGATATCATCCGTTTGATCCTCCCAAAGTCCCTGTGAGGCAGATAATGACGATATTGTCTATAGTCCCTTTTTACAGTGAGAAGATAGTGTTCAGATATTAGATATTCAGAATAATGTTAAATAACTTCGTTGGCTCCACGGCTCAGGGGTTAGAGGACTGGTCTTGTACCGTTAAGTAACTTGCCCAAGATCACACAGCTAGTGAGGCACAAGAGAACTGAGATTTAATTAGCAACTTAAAAAAAAATTTTTTTTTAATGTTTATATATTTTTGAGAGAGAGAGAGACAGAATGTGAGCAGGCAAGGGGCAGAGAGAGAGGGAACTACAGAATCGGAAGCAGGCTCCAGGCTCCGAGCTGTCAGCACAGAGCCCGACGCGGGGCTCAACCTCATGAACGGCGAGACCGTGACCTGAGCCAAAGTCGAATCTTTAACTGACTTGAGCCACCCAGGCGCCCCGTAATTAGCAACTTTCTAATGTAAAATACGGTCCCCTGACCACATGGTTAGGTTTACCGCAAATAATGCAATCTTACTTATCAACATTAAAAGCAAAAGAAGGCCGAAGTTTAAAAAATCTTACTTCTAGTACAGTTAAGAGATTGCTCCAAGGTGTGTGTGTGTGTGTGTGTGTGTGTGTGTGTGTGTGTGAATGCACATGCACTTTTCCTTGGCATTCTATCGTGGGAAATACTCGGCCGTGAAAGGAGAGTATATGGCGTTCGATGCAGAAAATGAAATAGCCTTGCTTTCTCGCAGCCTCAGACCTCTCGCGGCACTTTACCAAACCTACCTTCTGGCCTTTAAGATTCTACCTTCCACTGGACATCTGTGCGAGCCTCCCCTCCCTGTTGGGCAGTCAAGGCTCGGCAGGCAGAAGTTATTTTGGTGGAGCCTTCTCGCTCCTCCGTTGGGGTTTAGAAGGGTAGGTGCTCGGCGACTGTGTGAGGAAGAATGAATGAATGAGACCAGTGTCCTGGGCATTCCGATCCTACCCCCCGTGCGTGCCAAGTTTGAATCACTTTTGAACAAATTCTCCGAGACAGGTAATCAATCACTGTCCCCGGACCACTTTCCCTGAAGCAGCCTGTGAACAATGCTCCGTGAAGATCCCTGAATTCCCTCCTGGAGCCGCTGCAGTTTCCCCGTGTGGATGTGGGGACTCGCCCCTCCCCCTCCCCTTTACCCAGCCTGTCAGTGGAGATGTCTGAGAGGCCTGCCTCCAGCTCCCGTCTGGGGACTGCCGGTACCCTCTCCCCCTTTTTCTCTTGGAAGAGTCAGGTTCAGGGTGTTTCCTAGGCCCTGACCTCTACCCCCTGAGCAAAGAAACCACATTCATGCTTAGGGAGGGGTCCTGGATTTTGGAGAGCAGGGACATTAAAAAATCCCCTTTCCCTTTCTGTGCCGATGGGGAGTGTTGACTGAAAAATGGTGCTGTTGTCTGGGGGCCCAGCCCTCGGGGATAGAAGGAGCTGGCCCCTGCGTTTGTTTGTGAATGGCTCGGGCCTTTTGATGAATTGGGAGTCTGGTCAGCGTAACCTCTCGTGGGTGGTGGTTCAAGGAAAAAGCCTTTTCTTTCCATGTCCTTTTTCCAGGGTGTTTTAATGGATTTGTAGGCTTCAGTGAGTGACTCTTTTGTTTAATAGGAAGTCGGGAAAGGCATTAAGGACTTTTCTAGTCCATGGCAACAATTTAGTGATCCTCAAAAATACAGCTTATTTCTGTACTTTTAAAATACAAGTTTAATGGTCCTTAACTGTGGTGACCTTGGGCAGAGAGAAGGACTTGGGTTTTCTTATTCTGCCCCCTTGCGAGCTCCGTGTTCTCCTCTGGGTTACATTAGGAACTAGGCATCGGTTTTGAGTGTTTGAGCTAGTTTATGGGGATGAAATCAGCTCTGTAATGTGTGTATGAATATGTACATATAAGCACACCCCCCCCAAACTTCTCAGTAAGAAAACAGGCCAAGAGAAAAAAAAAAGTGTACATGTGTGCGTGTGTGTGTGTGTGTTTGGCCTGTTAATACGTTTTCTTATTGAGAAGTTGTTTTAGGAGGCCCGTGTTCCCTAATAAGTGTTCTGTGAGCTGGTGGCTGATGGTGCTGGCAACGTGAAAACAGAATTTAGAAGCTTGTGGTGTTCTCTACTTAAATTTTAAAAAGAAAAGAAAAACACGCTTTTTTTTGACGGGACTATCCTCGGCATTAATATAAAACCAACAGGCAATTATCAGGAGTGAAAAGGCATCTGAGCAAGAGCCCTGTTTCCACCGTGGGCCAGTGCTTTATTTTGCTTCTGTTGAGTCAACACTGCTTGAAACGGTGTGGTAAGTTAACTGGAGAGTGGGGACTGTAGGTAGCCAAACCAGGTAATTTATTTTTTTAAAAAATCTAGGTAGCTTATACTACCTTACTCATCTGTCTCCTCTGTGGGTTGAACCTGAAAGGGGATGCTTATGCTTAGTTAAAATTTTGGCACCCGTCTGCAACCCTGCTTCACTAGGAGAGGGGGTGATAATTCCACACAGCTTCTTGAATATTCATAAAGTTTTCATTGGCATTGAATTTAGCCTCATCCTCAGTCTAACTGGGTTCGAGTTTTTCAGAGCTCTTCGAAAAGTATAGAGAGGTGGATATGTGTCCAGTCCCTTATTTTCATTTCCTCTGCTGTGTGCTGGCTTTGTTTTACCGTCTCACTCTTACTATTCTGTTATCTGCTTTTTATCTGGGAACCAGGAGGCACGGGCCAGGGGGCAGTGGTGCTCATACTATTATCACCCTTGCGAAAGCTGCCCTGTCGGGCTGTTGGGTAGGGAGGCTTCAGTAGGGCACTGTGCTGCCCGTTCCGGACATCGCAGAATGTTTCAGAGCCAGCGGGGACCCCCAGGAACCGGGGCACCTAACAACTGGCTTCACGTATTCCCACATTCCCTTTCCGGACCAGGCAAAGAAATTATGCTTCTCTAGGAAGGCAGATGAAAACGTGCCTTTTGCCAGTACTCAGAAAGTGAACGACAGCAGAATCTTCAGATGACATAAAGGTTTTGCCTTCGCATGGCCTTTAAGCGACCCGCCAGGACTGTCCGATGTGGACATGCTTGACCTTTGAAGCACAGCGTGTTAGGAATCTGAATCAAGCCTTTGAGTGTATTTTCGCCTTGTATCCAACTGACACTGTGAGGTGTCGCCGGCCCTGAACACAACTGCCGGCTACTTTACATCAGCCTGGGGAATGCCCGGCGTTCTGTTGGAGTCCAGGGGAAAAGCACCTAGTTTCATATGATCATTTGCAACTGTCTTTGAATAGTAAGTCAGTAATAGTGAGCTTAAGATGAAACGGCCTCTTACCGGGCCCTGCAGAAAGTAGAGTGGTCTGGCATGATTGCCACTGTGTTCATACACACTCTTATATTTTGTAGTTCAGATTCGTGCACAAGAAGAAAACTCACATTTTAAGTATTACTGCAGCCCTTAGGTGGACTAAACTTACTGTGTTGCTTGGGGATGCAAGGATATTTATCTAGAATGGAGATACAAAGAAAACGGTTCTCCCCGATAAAAATCGTGTGAATGGGTGAAAAGAAAACCAACTAGAATGTTGTGATTTTCCAGACTATTTAAAAATATTCATTGTTTATAAACACAGCTTTAAAAGCCAATGTACCCAAACATCTCAAGAATTACCCAGAGGCAGCGCGGAATTATTTGGGTCGCGTCATAATTCTAAAAAGGCAGATTTTACTCTAGTGGAGTAAAAAGGGAGAAGAAGGAACTGTACTGCTGACTTTTCCCTGATTTTCTAAACAGGCTGCTTCTGACTGTTGGAAAAAATATGTGCCCGGTTTCGTCTTCAGTCTCTTTGCAGTTAGTTTTCCCTTGCGGGATTTTAGGGGGCAATTGTTTTAAACTGCAGTCGAAGACTTTCTGGAAAGGTAAAGATGACAATGTCGTCTGGTCACCTGTGATTCGATTTCACTTTTTTCTTTTCTTCTTTCCTTTCATTGCTCTTCTCTTCAGCGTATTCTTGGGAGCAGGTAAAAAGGCAGAGTTTGCTGCCTTCGGCTTGTCTCCGGAGGCTGTCCTCAGTTAGAAATAAGTCGGCTGATTTGGTTCCATTTAAAACTTCCTGAGGATCTCTATCTTAGTGTTTTGTTAACCACGTTCACACCAAGTGAACTTTATTTTTTAGTGATGGAGTATGCCCTGCAAAAAAAGAAAAAAAAAGCAACAAACCCACCGTGCTCCATGGGAGCAAGAGGAGCAGTAGGACCTGGAGACACACTCTCAGGCACAGACACACTCGCCGTGGCGACTTACTCAGCACCGCACTTCGAATGCCCAACACTGATGCTTTTAGCAAATACTGTTCTGAACTATTGAACCCGTAGATAGGAAAGCTGTAAGACAGGGTTGTGCAGAACATAAGTAGGAATTAGCCAGCAACTTTGAAAAGAGGCCTCGTATCCAAAGAAACATATGGAAAACTTAAAAAAAAAAAAAAAGAAAAAGAAAAAGAAAAAAAAGAAAGAGGAATCTAACATATGAAAACCCAATCCCACTGGAATGTTTTTTCATACACGGTATAAACGCCACATAAATAAAACCACAAAGCTCTGCAGGCGTACATGAGTGGACGTGAGCCCCCAGCACCCTCCTGCCTGGGCCTCCGTTGGGGAGAAAAACCTGGGTGAGTTTCCAGAGACAAAAGCTGTTTGGAAATCCTTCCTCCTGGGTACGGGGGACCTGGTTCGAAGGAGACTTAGGACAGTCCCTTAGCGTAGCCTGACGCCGCGTGTGAAACAATCCTCGTTAAGTCTCTGATTCAGGTTGTAGGAATCTGAACTTTGGGGAGACCGGAGGATGGCGAACATCTTTTCAGGACGATGATTTTCTAGTTCGAATGGAAGAGTAATAAGTAACCGTAGCGGTACGTGTAAAGTTTAGGACTTCCGGGGAAGGGTTCCGCCGTTCCCTGCCCAGCAACACACCCCATTCTCGCCACGTTCTGCTGAAATTTTCACTTAGGAGGTACGGTCCCCCTGTTGGTCTTGTTGCCTGTGTAAATCTCTGGTTCGAAAACTTTGCAGCATTCAAGGCGTGTCAAGCTCGAGGGCTGAAATGTCACTTTAAAAGCGGGGTTAAAAAGGTCACACAGCTGCAAATAATAATAGCCCAATGAAATTCAGATTCTCGCTGCAGTCCACTTCAAGAATAACACTGAAACAGGAAACAAGCCTACTAGATCTTTTTCCCAATAAGGCTAGAAAGAACACATCTGATAAAATGTGTGTGTGCGTGCATGTTCACGTGCGTGTATGTGTGCGCACATGTGTGTGTGAGAGAGACAGACACACAAAGAGAGACAGAGAAAGACTTACGTAAGACAGAGACACAGAGAAATAGACACACCAAGGGAAAGAGTTTTAGAGAGCGAAGATACACACAGGAAAAAAAGAGAGATGTACACAGAGGTGCAGAAAGGGATAGAAGGACATACTCCCAAAATAATTGATTTTCTTGGACTTCAGTTCAAGGGTGTTTATTTTTTCTATTTGACATTGTGATATTAAGGTTAGAACACTAGAGGTATATTTGAAATAAAAGGGTTTATTTTTTTGTTATTTTGCAGTCAGCTTCCACGAATTGTTTTTTCATATGGTATCTCTTGGAATGGTCTGATTTTATAATGTTTTCCTAAATGGTCGTGTTTTAGAGATGAGCAAATGAGACGGTGAAAGGTACAGTATCCTTCACGAAGAAAGAAAGTCTTAGCCCAAAACTGGGTATAAAATTCTCTTCCAGGAGCTAGCCATGTGTTGGGAAAACCATCCTGCCTCCTTGAATTTGTGTTGGGTTATTATTATGTGTGGCTCTTTGCCCTTGTGACCCATATGTTGAGAGAAATATTTGCTCTTTTTTTTTTTCAGAAACATGAAGTACATATTGGCTATGCCCTTAACTAATTTAGTCAATGAGCGACTTTTGTTCCCAGAAACAAAGACTGATCTGAACTCTCACACAGCATGACTATCTCAAGAGGCTCCTGTTTGTTAGCTGTCCTCAGCACTGTAGGAAGGACCTGTTTCCCACTTTGGAACCCTTTTGGCCATCTTCTAAGCTCAGCAAAGTAGCACAGTCTCTTTCATGTGAGTCGTGTCAAGAAGGCTCTTTCCACACTCATAGTAGGGCAATAAATGCCAACAGATGTTATTAACTTCATTATTAAAATTCCAGCCCCCCCCCCCCAGATCTATAATCCATTCATGGTCAGACGAACCATGTCAGAGCTGATGGGGATATAGCAATATTATCATTAGTGCTCATTTATGTGTACAACTTCAGTTTGCATTTTTGAAGCTCCCATAACTTTTGGTGTTGATGAAAGTGCATACAGATTTTCAGATGAGAACAACATTATTAGTGTCTTGATATTCCAAATCCTGTATCACTGTATGAATCTGTCTGCTGTTATTGGAAGAAATGTGTGCCATTCTCAGATTGGAGATCTGAGATTAGAGTTTGGTGTTAACTAAGGATCAGTAACAGCTTCCTATGATTCAGACAGGGAAGCATCACTCCTGGCTGATTATAGCAGACCTTGTTGATGTAGGTTTTTTCCCTCCGAGCTCAGTCGTTGCCCTTGTTTAAAATACATATTTATAGAATTTTGTGTAGACTCTCCAAGTTTTTAGTAGCATTTGTTTTTTGCAATATTTGCCTTTCATGAAATGGTAGTTCCAAGTATATCTCTAAATGCCTGGCAAAGCATTTGAATGGATTGCATCAGCCATTGTGGAAGATTTCCCATTTTAGACCAGGAGGAATTTGTGGGGTCAAACACTGAACAATGAAAGAGATTCTTGCTCATTTCAAGGCCGAGGAACCCAGTGGCAGTTGAGAGTTTGAATTGTAAATCAAGCTTGTCATCTCCTTGTCAACTGGGAAAAATCTCTCCTCACTTGATGTACTATTAGGGTTTGTTATTAGGGTTTTGTGTTGTTTTCCAAAAACTCAAAGGGAAATTAGACTCATAAGGCATTTGCTCTAAGTGAGCATTGAATCCGAACTTTGGAGAAGAAGAACAAAAAATAGAACTATTTAGAAAGTCCTAAATGATTAGACAGTGTCTGCCACAATTATGACTATATCCAACCAAGTTTATGGGGTCACTCAGTGTTTCTCAACGGGTGCTCTGTTGGGATCGTAAGTAGCCAACGCACGGCTGATAGACTGGTCTTCAGTGGCTTCACGGTCTACGGCAATATTAACAGACTGAATTTTTAATGAATCAATATGTTTACATGTGAAGTTTAATGAAAAATAGCCTCATCTCAGTGTTTTCACCAAAAGCAACTTTAACATCTTTTTTCATGCAAGTCTGGTGAAAAGTCTTCTCTGGCCGTAACTGAGAATGGGTGGAATAAGTGGTCGGAGGAAACTCTTGCCTTGCTGAAAATTTGGTTCTGGGCCAGAACGTTTGAGAACCACTGCCTTAGGAGTAGAGAAAAGGCAAGCTGTTTGGGGTGGTTTATTATGATGATTCAGGGCTCATTATCCATTCCACAAATATTTATTGAACGCCTACCATGTCAGCTCTATGCAGTGGAGCCTGGGGTATGGCAACTGCCAAACAAAACTGGGTTCATTAAAATGTCCCAGCTGGTAAAACAACAGAAAGGGAAATAAAAGGACGAGGCATGACTTCGGAGGACCCAGTGCAGAACAACCTGGCTAAAATCATGTCTGAATGATTTGCCCCACTTGATGGATGATAAAAAATATTTGCAGGGCTTTCGTAGGAGTCCGTTTGAGAGAATAGTTATTATACTATTTGCTAGAAAAGAACCATAATAATAGACCATAAAAATAGACCATGGTTCTTCACTAATACATTAGACCAGATCGTGCTAGTTGATAAAAGTAATGAAGTCTGTGTGGTAGACTGGTACCATTTAGTAAAACTATCACAAACACCCACACAGCAAGGAATGAGCAAGGGCGTGCTGTTTGCAGAGGGTTGAATGTGGGAACCGCAGTGCATCAAAATAAAGCAGTTGAGGTTCACACACTTATATATCCACACCCACTCACTGTAGACTTTATTAATCACTTAAGCCTATTTTATTTTAGCAACTGCCATTTTGCCTTCGGACTTTGATTCCAACACTGTGTTGCCAAAACATTTGGGCTGTGGGATCCACGACAGATGATAAATTAATACAGATTCATTCATGTTTAAAAAATAGAATAATAAAATGACAGTAGTAACTCAGTGGGATATATTGATGACGGAATCCAAACTATTTGAAGGCAAACTGTATTTCTCTGGTTAATCATATTCCTCTAAAGGTAACATCCGTACCATGATGGCAATGAGACAGAGTAAATCTCTGTGGCTGGAGCCTGTTGTCTCTTCAAGCACCAGCACCATCGTATAATTCCGTGGCATTTGCTGCAGCCCATTTGCACATTACATGTTGGTTATAGCACGTTGTAACCAACAATTAAGATGAAATAGCCAATGTTGATACCAAGCAGAATTGTTAAACTATTACCATTGTAAGCTTGAATTTATGGAGAAAGTCGGCATTTTGGTGAACTAGGGCATGGGGTAGAGTTGTGATTATCGCAGAGAAATACTTCCTTCTCATACTTACCTGGTGGGGGTTGGCCTATCTCTCTCTCCTCACTTTGGCTTTTAAGTGAATCTCTTTTAACCGTCAGTAGTGGCACTTCCAAGCTTGACCTCTTCTGTTGGTTGGGCATTAATCTAATTATTATCACTAATTACTACTTTTAGGTGTGCACCATAAATGCATTTATAGGGAGCTTTCCCTTTTTACTGTCTGATAATCTTAGTATTGGTTAGTAAAGTTAACTAATATCGGCATTATTTTGTTACCTTAGCAACTAAAGCTCTTACGTGGTGTCCAAGGAAGACTCACCTTATTGCAAATTCTCTTTTTTAAATAGAGAATAGTTAACATTACAGTGAGGTCCCAGTCACGCTTGCCTGCAGAACCTTCCCCCCACCCGGCCACCTCCAAACGCACACACTTAAATACAGAGACCTTTCTCTGTAATGTGGGCATGTCTTACAAGGCGTCCTCACCGATCAGTGTGATACAGCAATGACGGGGCTGAAGATTATATTCCTAGCCTTATTATAAAGGAGGGGAAGTTGAGGCCTGAAGCAATTAAATGACCCAGCAGTAGTTAGGCAGATCATGGTCACAGAGACAGAAAAGTTCCAGGAAGGCATTTAAAAATTTACTAGGAAAACAAAGCATATTTAATTAATGGATAACTCAATTAATCTGTTGTTTTTTTTCTATCTTGGATCAAAACCACTTTCTCACCCTTTATTTTGAGGGTTAGAAGTAAGTCAGCATTCCCAGGGGAGATAAGGGATCCTCTGTGATAAGTGATTTGAGAAGATATTTTAATTGCTCATGACTTTCCTCAGACAGGGACAAGTGGAAAGCTTCTAAAGATACTCTTTTTTCTTCCTATTCCGCATATAATAGAGTAAAACAATTGAAACAATACACCTGATCCAGGAAAGTTATAAGATTACGCTAAGTTACTCTGTTGGTAAGCGACCAGGGGGCAGTGATTCCAGACACAGAGTGGAAAGGGTATTACTGAGTGAAACTCGTATAAGAGGAAGCAGTATGAAGAAGAATTTGCATTTGTCAATTTGTTTTGTTCTTTAATATCTGACCAGGAGTGTTGCCTAAGGCAAGTCTCTTCGCTTTGTATTTCAGAAGAGTGAAAGCATGCACCTATTTCCTGGAGAACATATATGAAGTCTGTTAGTGTTTGGGGCAAGGGTGTAGCGTCGGGTAAGATTAGCGTTGGGGTTTTTTGCAAGATAATAAAGCTTCTTTGGACAAAGGGTAACTATTTCTTGAGTAGAAGTAGATTCCCTCTTTCAAGGGTGAAAGGGTGGGACTCCTTTGGTATCACCTACAGGTATCATTTTAAGGAAGCAAATTCCTTCCTGTGCTTCAGAGATAAAGCAATAGGTTTTAGTCCCCCGACAGAGCCATGTCCCACCGGCAGCACAGGTAGCTTATTTCAACTCAACTCTAAAATTAGCAAGAAAGAAAAGTATGACTTAGAAAATGGTTTAAATTGTGCAACTTAAATTTGCATAGTATTTCATGATGTTTAAAACCTTTTTATGTTACTGTATTTATTGGTAACCACAAAACCATGCGTGTGTACTTTTATTGGTTTGGGGGAGGATTTGTAAAGGCAATTTTGATTACACTCAGTTTTTGTTTCATAAGCTGACCCTAGAACCTAACCCCTACGTAAGAAAAGGCCACACTCTAATTTAACATATGCCTGAGACTGTAACGTAAGATTTCTCCCCACAAAGCTACCTTACTCCAGATACCTTCTGTAGATCAGATGGGCAATGGCCTTCATGTAATACTGATTTCAAGTCAGCCTGTACAACCAAATTAACAAACTCTCCCAGGTAATGTTTTCTGTCTTTTCTTATTTCTGTTTCTCCCTGCATAACTTGGGGGTACTTTTTGTCGAGGCATCAGCGAATGCCCAAGATGAAAGGGAACTTAAGACCGTGGCTCATCACTGGGGTCATTTGCTAAGCTGGCTGCAGGGCTATTTTGCGTCCTGTGGGCGCTCCTGAAGCTTGGGGTGGTGGGGTTGGTGATCACGGGTGAATTATTTGACTGCCGCTCAGGGTTGGTCGCCACACTGGTGACAACCCCACTGACTGCCTCCTCTCCCGCCAACTCCAAAGGGCAGATGTGAACTTTACTTTGGAATCTTTTCACGCAGGTGCGGTCTCACCAGGTAATAACAGAGTCCAGGTGGTTTTCCAGAGGCAGAATTTCTGCTGCAACAGCCCCATGGCATTTTTCTTCAAAGTACAATAAATACGCACTCAAGCGAACAATAGGAATGCAGACTGTGGGAAGCCTAATGAACTTCAGCGGGACCTGTGCTCACGCTAGCGTCTATCTTGTCTAATTTAGGGATTGGCATAGAAGGGGGCTCTGAGCAGTTGCCTTTCTCATGTTTCTTAGGTAGAAGCAGGAGATATTCATGGCTTTCTGTTTTCCTTCCTCCCTCTCCCCGTGACCCTTCAGATTTATGAGGAATCCAAGATGAATTTGGAGCAGGAGAGGCCGTTTGTCTGCAGTGCCCCAGGCTGCTCTCAGGTGAGTGTGAGAATCCTTTGGTCTGTTTTGCCAGAGACTACCTGCCTTCCGACAGGGAAACAGCTCTCCCTTGGCAATGGTGCCTGCCGTGGGCCTTCTTTCTTCACCAAGATATCGTCAAAGCCCCCCTCACCATCCCCACCCCCACCCCATCCCCATCCTCGTCTTCCTCATCATGGTTATTTTCTACTTTGAAGAGTTCGAACTGCTTCCCCCAAAGCCCCGTGAAATACATCAGCACTGGCCATTTCCATCCTTAACTTGGCCCTGGAAGTAAGCCAGACACATCCTGCCCACCAGATGTGCAGGACTATTTTCTCAGAATGGGGAGGGAGGACGCTGCTTTTCCAATAGTCACTTGATACAGGGCCTTTGGATTACTGGGGGAGTAGCTCACCATCAGAACTGAATTCTGTTTTGTTTCGTTTTCTTCTTTGAGTAAAATAAACCCCCTGTAACTCTTCTAGAACCCACAGTTTTTCCATGTATCTAAACTCTAAGAGGGGAGGTTGGCATGCTGTGCCAGATTAAACCTCTTGCCTCTAATGGCTCCCATCAACTGGAATCATTGCGAGGATTCGATGAGATACTACATGTAGGGTATTTAGTATAAGACCTGCACATAGTAAGTGTTCTATTAGTGTTCACCGTTGTTACTGTTACTGTCATCGTAATCATGGACCGTGTGGCCGGATTTCCCAAGCTCGGCACGGTTAGCACTTGGGGCTGAATAATTCTTTGTTGTGAGGGCTGTCCTGTGAGTCACAGGATGTTCAGCAGCTTCCCTGACCTCTACCTACTAGATCCTAGTGGTGCTCCCCAGTCGCGAAAACCAAAAATGTCTCCAGGCACTGCTAAATGTCCCCTTGGGGGCCAGAACAGGCCCCGGTTGAGAATGACTGCCCGATGGTTTGCGTTTTTGGCTTTAACTTTGTTTCTTTTTGGACCCCTTCCCTCTCGGGTGTCCTCTAATTCTAACGGATGCTCTCCCACCCCATTTTGTGTGTCGCTGTGAGCCGTCTTTTCTCCTTTTTGGAATCAGGCAGGGTATAAATAAATAATGCCACAGACGTGTGGTCACCAGTGTCAGACGCTGCTAGAGCCGGGGCAGTGAGAGGCTGAGCAGAGGCTGTTGGGTTTGGCAGTTGGGTTCTGGCGGGTGACCTATGAGAGAGGAGTCCGGGCGGGGGCCACGTTGGAAGGGATTAACGAGTGAGTGGGTGGTGAGGAAGTGGAGGTGGCCAGCATAGAGGACTCTTTCAAGAGCACTAGGGAATGACGGGAAACAGAGTGATATAATGGTAGCCTGCGGAGGAAGCAGCCTGAGAGAGGTTCTTTTTAAATGAAAGGCTAGCCAGGCGGGATTTGGTCCAGGACAAGGAGCTGTGAGCATGCGAGATTGAAGAACCACAGCCGAAGCACCAACTCAGGAAAACACAGGGCGCGAGCGAGGGGGTGCTTATTCTCCTGAGGCAGGAGGAAACAGAAGTAGCATCTATGGCCTTACATGCAAATTATGAGGCGAAGGTGGTAGCGAAGGTCGAAGAGGTGCATTTCTAATGACCTTGAACTCAGGGAAGGAGCAGGTCGTTTCTTTGAGAGGGCCGAGTGGACTGGTTGGACAATATGAGAACTGAGGATTTTCCATGGTTTCTAGGTTTCACGGTGAAACTCCAAGCCTTTTCCCCTCAACTCCTTGCCAAATTTAAACGCAAAGATGCATCTAAAACTTGATGTTTTTATTTAACGTGTGTTTCTTTTTCTTGATAAGCTGTTTTTAAAAATATGCACATCTTTCAACTGAAGAGGTGTTAGCATTGAGGAAATGTGGTCATTCCCTAGTGATTCCCAGGGTCTCCCGGGGGAGTGTTGGCAAATCACAGTCAAGTCAATTGCTGTGATCATGGCATTTACTGTAGTGACCTTCCAGAGCCTGGGGACCTGCACGGAGAAGAAAGGATGGCTGGGGACTGGAAAGGGGAAAGTAAATATGAGTTACCAGTGTTTGTGCTGCATTGGGGGTGGTGGAAGGATCTTTCCCCCTTTTCCCTCAATGGAAAGAACTTTGCTGCATTAGGAATTGTCTACAGTATCTGGGAGGTTTTTTTGTGTTATGGCTCCTTATACATTAGCTTCGTCCTAGAGTCAAGGGAAACAAGCTTCTTTTGCTCTTTCCGATCTCACAGATTCCATTGTTAATTTCACTGCCCCTTTGCCCTCAGCATCAACATGGTTTGAGTTGCAGCGGCCTGTCTCAGCTGTGTATCTGTTGTAGACTGTACCTGTAGGTTATTTACAATTTGCTGCTACTTTCCTGGTAAATTAAAAAAAAACCCCACGATGCCCTGTATCGTCTCTTTCAGGAGGTATTTATAGTTAATACGACACACTATGGACATTATTGTTATTTAATAAGTATTCTGGTTAATATTCTATTTTAGGCTGTTATTTTATGGAGCCAAAAATGACTTACAAATCAAAATGAAGGATATTACCATGTTGTTTGTTGATTATATATATCACAATGAAAATTATAATAAGGATTTTAGCAGAAAGACTAGGAAGTTTCACCTGTCTGTAAACCACATGCGGTAGTGTCCCATGGTATAAGGTGTTACAAAGGAGCAAAAGAATAGATGAAGCTGCACCAAAAACCCATGTTGTTATAAATCAGACTTGTATGTAGTTAGAAATCTGATGTAATTACCATGCTCTGCAAATTCTATGTGCCCTAATATATATGACACAAATGACAAATAAATAAATGATATTTATTCCCCCAACTACTTTTCTTCCAAGCGATTTAGCCCAGTAAATTCCCTCATTCGTGTGAAAACAAATCTGTACTATTTGCAGAGAAGATTTCTACCATGGTATACAATGGTAATTGAAACCTAAAATGACTATCGTGGGGGACTGGGAAGCTCCAAGAAATTTTCTAAATTGTCAAAGATTCAAAAATGTTCAGCAGAGTTTATTGCCTTTTGTTGTATTTTCATTTGATTTCGATAAAGCAGATACCTTAAGTTCAGTTATTAAAAAAATACCAGTCTGAGTCAGGAGAGGCTAGAATCTGCTGCAATAACAAATTACCCCAAAGCTTCAATGGCTTAAAGTAACAAACGCTAATTTCAATTCTGCAAGCATCCGTTTCTGTCGTAGTTTGGCAGGACATTCTTCATAATCATTTAGAGTTCAAAACTATTCTTCATATTCCTGCAGAGATGTAGGAAGACTGAGGGACCACTATTTCTCCTGTTGTCAATTGCCATACTAAAGGGGAGATGGTCTTGGACCACGAATAAGTTGCTGACATATGAGTAACGTGTCATTTTCCTTCATGACTCCATGGGCAGAACTAGTCACATGGCCCCACCCAACCACAGAGGGCCAGGAAATCCAATCCACCATATGACCAGAAGCCAGAGAGCTGACAACATTTGAGAGCTGCATTTTTGACAACCGTAACATCATTCTTTGAAAATTAATAATAAAGTGTTGGTTAACCATACTGTACAGAGTATAGAATCCTAAAAATGATCTGCCATGTTACTATAAGTCATATGTGTGCTTACAAAAGACCACATAATGAGTGTGCAAGGTCTTCATAAACAGAAACATACTATACAAATGTCACGTGCACGTTTGTAGGTGTATATATCAAATAGTTAAGCATGACATGTAATTCTTTCCCAATGTCTGACATGAATCAAAATCGTTTTCCCACTTCATGCATTTCTCCTACTTTTGGTTAATCTATAGGTAATGTCTAGCATACTTATTATGCCTTGGACTTAATTTTATGCTATTATGTAGAACAGTCACTAGTGGACAAAAGTTCCAAGTAGTTTTGCAAAACACCAGTGCTGTGTAGGTCTAACTTCATTTTTCTGTTTTGAACATGTTTTTCTCCCATGTAGAGGTAGAAATGAGAGAATTTTACTTGTGTTACACTGCCACTGTTGGTTTCTTTGGGAACATAAATGAGTGTTGAACATTCATTCAAACACTCTCATTCTTTGAAGGTGTAGCCTATTTCTATTGTATATATTACTCGAATACTTTCAGTATTGTTCATTTATTCTTTCTCATTTATTCTTTAAACACAAATGTAACATCTTCCATCAGAAGCAAGCCTCCAGTTCCTAAGGAAATATCTAATTTACTGATGAGTCATGACAGTTGATTTTATTCAAAGACTTATCTAGGAAGTAGAGGTTTTTAAAAGGAATTCCCAGAGAAAGTGTGGGGAGTCAGAGATGATGGCAGGCAAAGGTCCCCTATTTCTTATTACTATTCAGCCCAGATTTTACTGCAACCTAGTTAAGCCCCTGGTAAACTATAATGGAAATAGCGATGCATATATTTGGGTGCAATTCAAAGGAACATTTCTGCTCATTGCTTGCAAAAAATAATTTGTCATTTAACTTAGCATGCTTTTACGCTTTTTCAGAACTAATTTTTTGTGTTGCCTGTCACGTATGCGATGCCGAGTACATCTCTTTCTCTGTGATACCAAATATATATTGTAAAACTGAATGGCTCCTCTCCCCTCTCCCCCCCCCCTCCTTTTTTTCTGTTTGTCTGACAGCGCTTCCCAACGGAGGACCATCTGATGATTCATAGGCACAAGCATGAAATGACTTTGAAGTTTCCCTCAATAAAAACAGACAATATGTTATCAGGTAAGGAGCCATCAGGCAAAAAGGCTTTGGGTGAACAGATCCGCTGCACGAGAGACACTCGTTCAACTTAGGATGGTTTCCACAGGCAAATACTCTGCTTTGAAGACATAATATTTCTAAGGTACAGCAGAGACTTAAAATAATGGTAAGCAAAATGTAATCGGCAAATGTGGTGTTCACTCAGATAACTGGAGAGCTGCGGCTTCTCATTTTCAGGAATGTAAAATGTTTATTCCTATGAAAGTTGGCTCCTATACGTATTTTAAAAGTCACACGGCTGTAATCACTCAAGGAAAACATCTTCACTGAGCACCCGTGACGCGCCCTAACTGTTCCGAGTGCCATGGGAGGCGCAAAGATTGAGACGACTTCTGTCCCTGAGGACATCACAATGTAGTGGACATGGGGAAATTTAGCTGGAGGACTGTGTTTCAAATGAGTATTTGGAAAATGCTGTGTGACTTTAGTAGAAGGAGCTTTCTCTGTCTGTCTGTCTCTCTTTCTCTTTGCACTGCGGTGGTCAGTGAAAATTTTTTTAAAGAAACAGAGCCTGCCGTCCAGGTAGAAGATTAAATGAGGTGATAATGCAGGGAAAGTGTAGCAAGTGCTCGGCGAATGTGAGCAGAAATAGATAGTAACGACTAACCTGTCAAGTCATTGCTATTCCTTCCCATTTTGATAGGTGGTGCAGTAAGTTAAAACAGAGTGCGGAGCCAGGAGTGGGGAAACTTGAACTCTAGCATGGGCTCTGCCTCCACCGGCCAGATAACCTTGAGCCACAGTAGTGAACCCTTTTGGGCCTGTTTCTTTTTCTGTAAACTGGGAAGGATGTTCTCTGCCCAGTCTATTTCACAGGCTTATTGTGAAGATCCAGTGACAGAATGTCAGTGAAAGCGTTTCACAAGCCCTGGCAGGGTAACTGAAGTGTTTCCTGTTCCCCTTTTAGGCTAGAAAGAGTTCACCGAAGCCACTGTCTTCTTGGCACCATGAAAGAGATGATATGCCCATAAACATGCTTTAAATGATATCAGAAGAGAAACGGACTGCCCCGGCAGGCCTGGCTCATATAATTTAGCATTTCTATGACACTGAAATTTTACGAGTATTTTATTATCCCTATTATTAGTAAATCCTCCAAGAGTTTTGTCAGGCAGCTTATTATTACAATTCATACGTTACTGGGAGAGAAGGAGGGGCACAGGGAAATGGGGCGGCTCTCCCGGGCTTCCCACACAGGGCAAAGTGAGGGTGCTTGATTCCACAGTCCTAGCCCACCGACTGGCACGGCCCCCGCATGGCCAGGTTTCACCGGTTTCTACCCACGACCAGATAGTCCTGGTGCCAGAGCCATCCACGCGGCTCCACAAACCCGCCAGTGACTCATTAATAAATAGTGCAGATGGGTTGAGATTTAGAAGAATCTCAGGTTCAAAGGCAGCCTCTTTCCTTGCCTCTGCCACCACCCACCACCTCTCAGCCTCTTTGTTTCGATGGAACTAGTTGGCTCTTCAGAAATCGTTTTATCTTCCCTTAAGTCTGGAAACAGAGATGGAGGAATCTGCAAGAATTATAAAAGCCCAGAGGGTCAGGAAGGAGAGTCTGTTCTTTCGTTTATATCATTTATTCTGTTCTATCACGTATCTGTCATTACCATCGTGAAGTGGCGTGGCTTTATAGTTGAACGATGAGAATGTATGTGCAAATACCAGGGCTGCAGGTGTCGCCGTTCCCAATACTTAAATGTATCAGTTCTCTTCTTATTTTCCCCAAGTGGAATCCCTAAAATAGGCTTCCTAGTGTTAGGAGAGTGGGAGGTGTGTGTTAACGAGTAGAAACTATGTGCAGATATTATGGCTTAGCGGTCAGGAGCAGGTAGCATCTTTCGGGGGTACTGCTGGAATGGCCCTACAGGCAGCCCCATCTGAATGTCTGAAAAAAAGGAATTAAGAATGTGTGAACACTTCTATATATTGAATATAAATAGAATTTATTTATTTATCTATCTATCTATCTATCTATCTATCTATCTATCTATCTATCTATTTCTTTAACTTTATTTGAGAGAGAGAGAGTGTGTGCAAGCCGAGGAGAGGGGCAGAGGGAGAGAGAGAGAGAAAGAATCTGAAGCAGGCTCTATGCTCAGCACAGAGCCAGCTGCCAGACTCGATCCTACAACCCTGGGATCATGAGCTGAGCTGAAATCAAGAGTCGGATGCTCAACTGACTGAGACGCTCGGGCACTCCTTGGGCCACTTTTTTTTTTTTCCAATATTCAATTAATTACACGAAATTTCATTTCAGATGAACTGGAGTTTGACATGTATTATGAAGAGAAAAGACGGTAGATATGTCGATGACTAATTTCAGAATATCTGGTTAACTCGTATTTTGGAAAATCTCTTCATCCTTCATGAATTGCAAATATTATAGTTAGAGAAATGATTAAGATGCCACAGATAGGCTTTTTGAAAGCAAGTGTCCAAAGAGTTGTAAGGACTGAAATAATTTCCTAGCTTTGTCATAAAGTCCATTTTATTCAGGCCAGGTACAATGTACTACTCGAAATGATTGTAAATGACCTTTGACATGCCATAAGGCAGAGTAGTAAAAGTGACAGTCATGATGTTTTATTAAGATGAGTGCTCTTATGGATAGACAGTAAACATAAAACCTCATTTTAAAGAGACAGTACTAGTTGGTACACGAATAGGGTGGCAGTTGTGGATTCTGAGGGCAAAGATTTCTAGCCCCTCCCGCCTTGGTCCTTCCATCCTTATTTGGTTCGTGTGGTACCTTTCTAGACTCCTGATATGATGATGGGCTTGAATCTTTCCCTTTAGCTGTTCTTGTTGTGAGCGAAGATAATTTCATGGTGAGAGAAGTTGTGATATCAAAGATTTTTAAGTGTCAAGGTAGAAATGGGAGCCCACTGAGAACACTATACTTTCACATACAGGTTACAAAATTACCAGCTATTATGCAACGAAAGTAGTGTTTGGTTTGAAAATTATGATCAAATTTTAGTATTAGGGCTAAAGAGTATGATGTTTGGATCTACTTTAATGGTATTATCATTAGGCATTCAGGAATTCCCAAATCTCTCCCTGTCAGAAATCTCCCCCCCTTATTTACAGAGTTCCCAGGTTCTGTACAGGAAAAAGCCAAAATGGGAATCCAAGTGCAACTGTATTTATAGCCAGACAAGCAAATCATATTCCACATGAGAAGTGTGTGTGTGTGTGTGTGTGTGTGTGTGTGTGTATTGGGAGAGTATGGTGGAAATATTGACCTAGAAGATGATAGATTTTGCTTCATGAAAAGGAAGATGAAGTTTAAGAGTGTTGTAGATCTTTCCTCAAAAGGTAAAACCCAATCAGCATCTCAGGTGGAAAACCTGAGAAAGAGGTACATGAAACCACCTACTAACGCCTACTAATCCACATGAGACATCATAGCCCAATTAATGCTGGAGGCAACTGGTGTATGTGCTTGGAGTGGAATTAGAGCAGGCATCAGCTGAGGTGTGGGAAGAGGGGCTGAAGTTGTCCATCTACCATCACGTATTCATTCATTCGACACACACCGAGTGTCTGCAAAGATCCTATTGTGCTAGGTGCTGGGGATGCTGCACTGAACAAGACAGATGAGCCCCGACTTCCATGGAACTTACTCTACTGGGGGTGGGGAGGAAGAGAGATAATTGACAATACCCTTCCCCCCAGATTAATAAATAATGAGTTAGTGACAAGTGCTGTGAAGATGAAACATGACAATGTGAAATAAGTGGCTAGCCAGCTGCCAACGGAGGTCAGGAAAGGCCCCTCCACATTAGTGGCATTTCAGCCAAGACCTGACACTCAGCACTGTGGGCTCTGGTGTCCTTTCCCTCTGTCTTCTGAATATATGGGGCTGGAAGTGGTGACCCCACACCATCAGATACGGTGCAGCCGACATACACAGTAGAGAGGTGAGAGAGACTGGCTGCCTCGTTCCATCTTTCTTATTCCCATTCGGTGCAGAGATCTACCGTAAATGGCAGTATGGTCCCTCAGAACCCAGTTGGGTCCCTGGATTAAGTGTAGAATGAGGGACTATCTCTATTTCCAGGCTCTAAACCTAATTTCCACCATGGAGAAAGCAAGAATGCTGTTCAGTGAAGTAGAACATGAGATGGACCATGATTAACCCGATGATCTCAGAACCCAAATCCATTGCTCATGGCTGTTTGCTACAAACCTACATAATCATCCATGGGCCTTTTAAAGGGGAAGTCAGAGAAAAGGTGACCTATCTCATTCCAAATTCTTTTTGGAATTTCTTAAAAAAAATCCCAACTGAATAAGTAAATAAATCTCTCCCTCTCTCTCTCTGTCTGTCTCACTCTTTCTCTTACGTGCACGCGTGCGCACATACACGGACCGTACTCACCTCTTCTTCCATTGATGGCGAAGGTACATAGTGACTTCCCGCTATTGAAATTCATCAGATCTGTATGGAACAGAGGGTGGTGGAAATGGCTTGCATTTGGAGGGCAGCTTGATAAGAACAATAGCTATCATTTATTGCCATGTCTTATGCCTGTAATTGTGCCTCCTGCTTTACATAAATTATATCATTTAATCCTGGCCATTTTTTTCACATGAAGAAACAAGACCAGGGGGATAAGCAGTTTGTCCAGAGTTCCTGTCTATAATTTTATCATTGTACATCTAGATTTGGTGAACTACATGCCCTAAGAACATGTTTTGGTGTTATATTATTGGCTGATTTCTTCAATAGTCACCATATGGAGAAAACAGTTAAAAGTTTTCAGGAGGAGATTATATTAACACATTAGCATTTAGAGGAAAAAAGAGAGTGTTTTTAAATCAGATTTTCCCCTCCATTATGACAAGCGGCAATGGGCATTAATAGGAGTTGTCAGCTTCTCATTCATATTTTTAGCTGGTCAAGCAAAACTGAATTTTGAATGATTCACCTGAATCACTCGGAGGCCTTGATCTGCAGTACTCTTTATATACGAAACACTGGCTCCCAGTCTATTCCATCCGGAAACCAATCCCTTCTGACAAAGAGTGTAGGAGAACTCAGGCAATTGATGACTGAGTGGAAATGTGAAGCTTTAGCTTCCATGGTTCAGGGCAGGGCTTGATAAGAGAATCACCTGGAATCCCTCAGCTCACCTGGCCTGCAGAGACATGGTCTCACCACCTCTTCACTAGCTCAACTTCTCTAACCTGAATTAAAACTATGGCTTGGGGTGTCTGGGTGGCTCAGTTGGTTAAGCGTCCAACTCTTGATTTTGGCTTAGGCCATGGTCCCAGGGTCGTGGGATGGAGCCCCTCATCAGGCTCTGTGCTGAGCATGGAGCCTGCTTAAGATTCTCTCTGTCCCTCTTCGTGCTTCTCTTTCTCTCTCTCTCTCTCTCTCACACACACACACACACACACACACGCACAGTCTCTTTCTGTCTAAAAATAAATAAAAATTTTAAAAAATAACATTGTGGGTTAATTGCTGTTGGAACACTCTGGCTAGGCCATGGCTGACAGTGAGTAGGTGTGGATTATATACTTGATTAGTTTAAATCTGAATCCGTGTCTTCTGGAGCCCTGTGTCATGTGAGATGGCCTTGGCAGAGCATTTTCTAGTTGATTCAAGGCCCTCCCAAGGGCGTCTAGTCCATCAGCTGTCCACCTTGACAGTAAATGGATTGCAGCATTCGATCCAAGAGTCTGCCAGTGTGTCTCATCTCTCACTGACCTGGGTCACCCACACCATGGTCAACCCTGAAGCATTCCACAGCTGTTGTTTAAAAACGAGAGCTGCCTTGGTTTGTCCCATGGAAGCACTGCCTCTTGGGACAGATCAGGAAAATAGTAACATCAGTGTTATGGGAGGACCCTATTGCTCCTATCGTAAATAAAAGGCACACTCAATAAAAGGCACATTTATTGTAAAGGAGCCTGTCTAAAATTCCGTGGAATTCTGTCACTTGTGACTGATTATTGCTTTTATAAAGGATTGTGTCTTTTAAAATTCGTTTAATGTGATCTCTCTTAATTAAGAATTTACTGAAATTCAGGTAGGGATAGGGACGAAGTAAGAATATTTTAAAGAAAGGATTCGCTGAAAAATTCATAGGATAAATATAACTATAAAAAGAATATAAAAATGAAGAAAAACGCCTTTTCTGAGAACCCCAACTCTTACTAAAATAGATATGCTAATTCCAATACTTTTCTCTATTGATTTGAGCAGCACTCTTGATGAATTCCATTAAGCTACATTTTGTTGGTTGAATCTGCATCATACAAATAGTAAAAATGCATTACCTTTAAAAAATACCCTATAATTAGAATGGTCACTAAGCTGATCTTTCTTATAAGTGGTCTGAATTAGTGGGGCTTTTATAGTGTCCCTAGCCACCATCAATTTAATACAAAACGATGTAAAATTATTTCACATAGTTCTTTAGTAAGACCATAGTTGAGAATATTAGACCAATAAGCAAGAAAATTTTGCTCAGGAAGTTTGCGTTCTTCTTCTCTGAGATGTTATGGGAACTCTGCTTTTACTTTTTTTTTAATTGATGACTTGTTGCCTTGCCTTTTTATCACTGAGGAAAATGAAACATAGACAAATATATAACTCAAATGCAACTCTGAAACCGAATAAGGTAGCAACCTATTATTAAATGTAGAGCAGACTAAACACTTTTTAAAAGAAGAATCAGGTTTCAGGCTTTAGCTTTGTGCTTGTCATTTAGACTTTGGAGTAATCATACTTGCTGGGGCTGAAGCATTTGATGCTAGGCAGACTATGGACTGATTGGAAAACTTAGTGAGTTTTTTTTCCCCTAATAGTTCTGGCCATGTACTTGTCAATCTTCCCAGATGTCCTGGGGTGCAGAATTTCCTATTGTATAATGGGTGGGTGAATTTATAAATCATAATGTCAAGCTTCTGGCACTCTTTCGGGTAGATATACAAGAAAGGTCTCTGTGTGGGAAGAATCCTCTACCTAGCTGTTTACAGAGGCAGTGATTCTATGAAAAGGTGCTCCTTTTTCAGGGAACAGACTAACCATTCCAAGAAGGGAACCAGATACCGAAATATGACAAACTTTACAAAGGATTTTTTTTTTATCCCTTTTGGTGCCTATCTTTCTTGTCCGAATGGGAAAGAAATCCCAAGGACATGTGAGGCAGGTAGAAATGGGTAAGACTTACTTGCACTGGTCCCAGCTGTCTGGGTCTTCTGAGAAGTTGGTGTGCTCTTTGCGAACCCCCTGCGAGAAAGCAACATGTAGGTTCCATTTCAGATTTGCGAAGGTAAGAAAACAAAATACTGTCAACTCAAGGACAGCGCAAACTCAAAAGTTATTAACTTTTAGGTTAGGTTGAGATTTGGAGTTCTTCCTTTCCTCTCATTCCGGTGATCCTCACTCGAGTGGGAGCACTAAAAGAAAGGTGAACAGAAGGCCTACGGTGATGATCTCGGTTCTGAGTTCCCACTGGAACCAGGTCCCGTTAGTCCTTGGAGTGTGCCTGTTACTACTGAACACACCTTAGACATTATCCACTGATGGAGCCTCAGTCACTGTTTTTCATGAGCTGCTGCTGCCATTGCTGGCCCATGCTCTTGGTTCTAAATAAGGTGTGGTTTATAAGAATTTTAATTTATGGCCATGGATATTACTCACCTACTTTAGATTTAATTTCAGTTGGGATAGTTATTTGACAAGGCATTCATGTGGCTGAGAAACTCTGACTCTTTTATTTAAGCTGCTGATAGATTTAGCTGTCCCCTTTTTGAAGATTTGCACATTTCCTGGCTTACTTGGAACTGGTACCATGTGGGATCAAAGACAGCTAGAGACCCTGTATTAATTCTAATAAATGTTAAAATAAAAGTTAAGCTCCATTTTCTGGTTCCTGTTGTAACTAGAAAGAATAGCTCATTCACAAGAAGAAAAAGAATTAAAAATCAGGAACAGTGTGCCTTATCTCTTCCAAATGTGGACACAGATATCTGTTTTGCTTTTCCCTTATTGTATCATACAGCAAAGAAAGTCACATTTAGTAAAAACTGTATGGCCTCCATCTGGGTCTTCTGCTCTAGGGGTAGGAGGGAACCATCTCCCTTTAGGGCTCAAAGCTCCCCTTGCTTCATACCTTTTGTTTCCTTGTTGCTGCCGGGAGACTCATAATGGCGGCCCTTGCCTTCACTGTCCCTGTGCTGTGGTCCTTCCACTTCTTTTCCTGATGTCTGCGTGTGCTTGTGTGGGCACTGGAATCTGAGGATAATTTTGCTGAGAGAAGACAGATTTCTCAAGTTTGCTTGAGGTTTGGCCTCCAGATGCCAGTGTGAATTTGATTTCGTTGCCCATCTCATGAACTCATCTTAGAGTTGAGGACTCATATGGATGCTCCTAGGATTACTCTTCCCTCTACCTGGAATCATGGCCCTCAGCTTGTAAATCTCCAACAGAGAAATATAGAGGAGCAGAAGAAAATGAAAATCTGGCAAACTAAATTCCTACTGATGACAAGTGGTCTAGTATTTCAGTTCTCTTATGTGTTGTTTTCTCAGGCTTTTTGTCTCCTCAGAGTCTGTAGGATTATAATGTGGTTCTATCGTACGAGGGATATAAATGATTCCAAGATATTTTAAAAGTACCGAGGATGGTTAGGATTGTCAATTACCAATACAATTATGTGACCCAGTTTCTAAATGGGCCTGGGGTGAGTTTCAGTTTCCTTATAAGTAAAAGGGGGAAAATGATTTCTATTGAATGTGGTTGGTGTGAAAAATAATGAGATGGTGTATCATACAAAGCACTAAGCACCGGGATAAGCACCGAATAAATGGAAGAATATGTACACACACACACACACACACACACACACACACACACCACACTTTATTTTCACTGTTAGGTCTTGTCTGTTTACACCTTCTGTTCTGGAAACTTCTTAATCTGTCTATCTAGCCTTTACCTCTGGCCTAACTTCTAGTGTCTCGCCAGCTGTTCCTGATGTTCCCATTAAGCTGTCCTTTATATGGTCATGTTTCTTTGACCTAGTGACAGTGACTTCTGAAGGGAACCCATTACGGTGGTGATTTTAGGATTCATAGAACCATGTAAATTTAGAACTTTACTTGAAAGATGAGGAATATGAGGTCCAGAGAATGCAGGTAATTTCTCTCAAGTCACACAATTTTCAAATCTGGATTTATGGGTTGTTGACATTGCCTTTTACACATGTAACAGAGTCCTTCAGAGCCACAGGAGAGTCCTGGCAAAACACAGGATTTAGATTGAGAAGGGATTATGTCTGAAAGTAAAAGAGGAGTGATAAAATGGTTACAAACTGACCTTGTGTAAGCTACTTATCTCTCCATTTCTAAAATAATAGGTACCCACTTACCTCATAGGATCATGTGAGATCCAGATTCTAGACAAGGTGGGTGAAAATGTTTGTAAGCTGCAAAACGCTTCATAAATATCAATTTGATCTTTTTTTATACTAAATTTTATCACACTATATACATACGTGTATATACATATATGTGTTCTATTTATATTGGGACATAAATGTGTATGTGTGACTCTTAATAGATTAATGTGCTAATAAAACCATTTTCAATCAAACTCAACTTTTGCATAGCTTTCTCTGTAATGTCCAACTTATGATCATCTGTGGTTGGCTCTCTGTGTACTGCAAAGAGAGCTCAGTATCTTGGGAGGCTGGACTAAGAATGGGAAAGGATGCAGAAGAGGACTTTTGCTGCATCGAAATCCAGGTCATCCAGGTGGGAGCTTAACAGGTGGAAAAAAACCCTTTCCATAGGAATCAGGAGATCTTGCCTTGGAAGGGCTGAATATATGGGGATCTCAAACTAACTTCATCTTCATGAATATTAAGCTATGTCTTTCAATCTCAATGGATAATTTATGGGATTAACTGCTCTGTGTATGACTTAGAAAAGTAGATATGATTCTAGTTTCTTATCGTACAGGAATGTATAAAGAGCGTGCAGGAATGGCAAATTCATGTCCACTTGTGGGCACTCTTCAGCTGAGTGGTAGTGCTGTGTTAGAGAACTGAGCAGAAAGAGATGTTGGGACCGAGGATAGGTCAAGTTGGACAAGTGCCATGATTAACCTCGCAGTGTGTGCTGTAGGCTCAGGTAGGAAGGATACATGTACATATTGGAGATAGCGCCGGGGCCTTGGTCATAACCCTGGTGTCATCACATTTGCCTGGGAGACCTTAAACAAGACTCTTAATCACTCAGGACTTTAGTTTTCCTCGTTTGCAAAATAACAGGCATGGCCATTTTGCCCAGCCATCTTCTGTTTAGAACAAAGGGACAGTTTATAGTTTTATTCTTGTCAACTGCAGTACACCTTTACCAAGGAAGGTGCTTGACTGTCCTTAGTGATTACAAAGGTGTACTTCTACCTTTATTTACCTTATGGGATCTTGTGAGATCTATAGATTATATAGAACGTGTGTGAAAACATTTTGTAATCTGCAAAGGCTGTATAAATATGAAGCCACAAGTAGTGGTTTCAGATCCTCCAGTTTTCCAAGTTATGTGCTCACTAGACAGTCAAGAATATGAAAGAAATTCCTCTTAAAGAGTTTTCTCAGAACATTCTTTTGGCGATAGCAAAGGAAAATAAAATTAATAATTATATTTTTAATGGATGAAAGCTGAATGTGTTTGACTTGGAACCTTTCATCATCCTCTATGACTCTCAAAATGAGAGAGAGAATTGCTATATTTTCCTTTTCCATTAAGAAAAAGGAACTGAGGCGCCTGGGTGGCTCTGTCAGTTGAGTGCCCGACTCTTGATTTTGGCCCCGCTCATGGTCTCATGGTTGGTGGGTTCAAGCCCTGCATCCGGCTCTGCGCTGACAGTGCAGAACCTGCTTGAGATTCTCTTTCTTCCTCTCTCTCTGCCCCTCCCCTGTTTGTTCTCTTTCTCTCTCTCTCTCTCTCTCTCAAAATAAATAAACCTTAAAAAAAGAAAAAGAATTAACATGCTTGTTTGTTTCTTTTTGTTTGATATACACTTTTACAAAATCTGTTTTCCCCCTAAAATCAAGCTTACCTTTGTCTCAAAAGATTTTTTTGACCTGATTTTAACTAAATCATTTTTTTTCCAGTTAAAAAAAAAAAGTCATTCCACACATTGCAATGTGTATTCAAATGATAGGGACCCCAGAGAGTTGATGGTGGGATCTCTGGAGGTTGTCTGGAGGAAGTTTGGAAACCCCCACATGTACAGCCTGCTACACGTTGTATTCCTCCTGTGAGATTTGCGGTTTTATTTTCTTCCATATTGTCATTTTATTTAAAAGGGCGGAAGATTATGGATGACCAGTTGGCATTTTAATTAAGGCGAGGGGAGGGGATGAGTGAATTTTAGCTCATGCTTGCTACTGGCTTTTGAGGAGAAGACCCCATGCATGACCCCTCGGTCTCTGTTTTCAGATCAGACTCCGACCCCAACGAGATTCCTGAAGAACTGCGAGGAGGTGGGGCTCTTCAATGAGCTGGACTGCTCCCTCGAACATGAGTTCAGGAAGGCTCAGGAGGAGGAGAGCAGCAAGCGGGTAGGTTTGCTTGAATGGACACCTCGACAGGTGCCTCCTCTAACCCCCATTAGAATCTTCTGCGTGGAAACTTAGGTGGTACTACAGACTGTGCTGATGTGGCCCTAACACAGCATTTTATGCATTTGCAAGTATTTGTCTCATGTATTAAAAAAAAAAAAAAAGGATGAATCCTTGATTGTAGTAGCATCCATCAAGGGAAAAACAGACATGAAATATGAAATTCAAGCAAAAAAAATTTACCTGGTTCTTGAACCTTGAGTTGGACAAACTCAGACTTTTTCTATTCAAAATTAGTTGATTTAGTTTGCTAAATATTTAGTGGTAAGCCTTACATGGGTGCTGCATGCAGAAGACAAAAGTCAAAGAGACAGTAGGCAAATAATCATAGCAGGAGGAGAGGGGTTTTCGTTTGACTTTGACAACCTGGGATAAAATCTTCCCGGTAGGTCTCCACCAGCGTCACAGTTGCTTCCCAGTCGTATTATTGAATATCTGTTATTGTTGAGACAAATGGTTTAAATGTATGCGTGGATTATTTGTTCTTAATGATAAGTGTAGAAAATAGAAATATAAATGTAGAAAATCCACTTTATGAATGCCTCCACAATATATTCCATTTATAGTAATGTACTTGTATTTTAAAATCACGAGAAAGGAAAGGAAATGGGGTCACAAGGAAATGTGGTAATGAAGCTCTTTAGCATTTTTTCACTGTTACAACAGAGCATTATTGAATGCCTGCAATGTACTAAACAACAAATTAGACACGTTCCATGAACGGAGACTTTAAATGTGGAAGCCGGTGGAAAGGAAAGGCTGGCTAGGTTGTAATGGATTCTGAAGTTCCAGCTGTTCCATCCGGAGGAGACATTTTAAAAGGCTCTGATATTTCAAAACCTTCGAACCCTCCTGTACGTGAAATTATAATAATCCCTCCACCAGATTTTTTATGTCACTTTGGTACATCAAGATAGTCAAGGGCTTGCACCGAGTCTGTCCTGCTTTAGGAAAAATCATGATAATTGGTGAAGGATCCAAGAGAGGTATGAAATCTCAATCAACTCATTTTATTTATATATGATTAATAAAATGACACATTCATACTTGACACAACCACTTCCCCCAACCCCCGAGTGACATGAAAGGCTTCCCCTCCCCTTTTAAACAAATACTTACTTAGCGCTTATTTGCCAGGCGCTGTTCTGAGCACTTAAAAATTTAACTCAAGAAAAATAGAAGGCATATGTTCTATAATTCACTGCACTAGAAACGTATTTTTTTTAAAATGAAAATAACAAGGGCAAAGAAGAACCCAAAAGTCTAGTAAATTTCCTCTGGTCGAATAATAAATTTAGCTCTTTACATGGTGTATGTAACAAACGCCATAATTCATTATTATGAATTAATAAGTTCATTCGTTCCTCAAGGGAGTCCAAGTTGGCTTCTTAGATTAAACTGAACTATAAGCAAGGTGTGTACTGGGTCGTATTGGTTCACATTGTCTTCATTTCTGATAGAATGGTTTTAACCGAAGTACGTGCCCTTGATTTTCTTACCGAAATGCCCTTGATATTCACCGAGGACAGCTTTAGGAACCCCACGGTACGGGTGTGGCTTTAGATGTTCTCCTTTGCATAGTACTCATTTCTATATGAAGCCCCATGGGAGGAAATTCTTGCAGATCTGAATTCCAGGAAATAGTTTGCTTCCCCCAAAGGAACTGAACTATTTTCTCCTCGTGGACATGAGAGTCATGTAACTGGTTCTGTTTCTCTTTTCACTTTGACTGCTTGGTTAACAGAAAGCCAAGTTTACTGCTTCACTTTGAGAACTTTTTAGAACACTCTGATGAACGTATTTTACTTCTCCCCAGACTAGACTTTCAGTTCTAGTTTATATTTCCTCTGGTCCTGATTTTTAATTTAAAAAGCATTTCCACGCTATACATTTTTTTGTGTGAATTGCTTTTGAGTCCTTGTGAGTTGAGAAAGAGTATAAATAATTAAACTTTAAAAAATTAAAATAGGCAAGCGAAGTTGAGAAAGAGGACTATTGTAGAAGTACGTATTTTAAATACATCCTTTAAATATATTTCAAAGGTATCTTTTGAATGTTGCTTTCAGCCATGTACTGGTTTTGTGATGGGTGTTTGAGTGAGGGATCTTGTAGTCAGCTTCCCTCATAGTTTTGGGGTGGGCATCTCGAACCCCAGCTTTACTGGTACACCATGAAAGCTGGGCAGCATTCAGGCTGTTGTGGTATCCTCTCCCCTCGCCTCTTTCAAATCAGAGGGCTCAAATCCAGCCTTGGAGGGCCCCCCTTGACTTCTTTAGACCAAATGCAGCTTGGTCTCCTGGACCTTATCCAGCAGCCAAATGGGCTGTGTTGGTGGCATCTGCCCAGCATTTCTTTGGAAGCCACAGGTGTATAAATGAAAGGTAGGAGATACTCTCCAATCTACCAGCATATATTTCTACAACGTTTTGACCACACTTCTTGAACTACCAACATCTCTGGCACACTGCCACCCACAGCTCCTGCTTCATTTATTCATCTCTTGCTTGAAAAGTAGGAATATAAGCTCTTTATTCAAAGCAAACCTTATTATTATATATTATATTATGTATGCAATGTCATCTTGTACTTCCTTCCGTTTGCCTCACATTCAGGTAATTATTTCTTTTTAATTCTACATCTCCAACTTTCTTCTGATTTCTTTTCCCCTGAGTATAAGTACTTTCTTACAAAAATATTGGAAAATTTAGGCTGGTCCTTCCCTCCACCTCTAACTTTCTAGCTGCAGTTTTATCTGGAAATTCTATTCAAGAGCAAACAGAGAATTGATCCTTGCTTATTAGCCCATTTGGCTATCCATTGGGGAAAATTCTATTCTATGGATTATCTCTAATCCTGACACCCTTGTCCAAAAGCGTACCAATGTATGTATAGAATGAGGACAGGCTAGAGGCAGGTCATGACAATGGAAAAAGCCCTAATATCTGTATCAATATCAATATAGAAGGCAACACATTCCACAGTTACCCAATCTTCCACGTAAGTATAAGCTCGTGGTTTCAAAACGCTTTAATAAGAGATGGTTTTCCCCTTGAAAACTGGCATCACAAATCTCAGTTTGCCTGTGGCTTAGAAGTCAGGGTAGTCTATGTCCTGAAACAGGTGAGAAACTCGTGTTCATCATGTATTCATTCACTAAATCTTTTTGAGTGCTCACCATGTGCCAGCTACTGTCTGAGCCTTGATGAATATGCCCATGGACTAAAGCTAATTAAAAACAAAACCCTCCTTCAGGCAGCTTGCTTCTCATGGATAAGACAAACAATAAGCAAGTAAAAACAATAGAACATATAACATGTCAGAAGGTGATAAGTGTTATAGCAGGAAAGGGACAGAGTGAGTGCTGGGGGTGGTCAGGGAAGACTTGCTGGTAAGTGGACATGCAGCAGAGACCCAAAAGAGGAGAGCGGAGCTTTGCTTCAGAGCAGGTGTGTTGAGGGGAAGAGTGTTCCACGTGGAGAGAGCAATGAGTCAAAGCTCTAAGGCTGGGGGATGCTCTATGGGTTGGAGGAATCGCAAAGAGGAGGGTATGTAATAAGCTAAAGAGTGGGCACAGAAGGGCAGATTCCAGAAGGCCCGTGGCCTCCAGATTTTTCTCCTGGGAAGATGGGGAAGCATAAACAGTTTCAAGCAGAGGAATGATAGGATCTGACTTACATATTAGAAAGTTCACTTCGACTGCCGAGTTGAAAGGAAACGGTTGGAGGACAATAGCAGGGAGAGAGCAATTAGGTAGACTAATGGAAGAATCTAGATTAAAGATGATAGTCCAAGATGGAGATGGAGGAAGTGGTTACATTCTGGGCCCATTTTGGAGTTAAAGCCAACAGGATTTGCTGATGAATTGGATCTGAGGAGTAATAGAAAGGATGGAATCAAAGGTGAACCATGTTTTTGGCCGAAGCAACTGGAAGGATGGGGAGTTGCCTGTGGGAAGAGCCAGTTTGAGGGGAAGACTGTGGAGCCTGTTTTTTTGACTTAAGTGGAGATATGGGATCAGCACCTGGACATAGTGGTCTGTAATTCAGAAAGAGGCAGCTCATCTTGAGATATGAATTTGGGAGTCACTGGCATATAGGTGGTGTTTAAATACATGAGACTTGATGGAATCACCTAAGCCAGGAATGCATGGAGATGAAGCAGAGAAGGTCTCAGCTTGGAACTTGGTGGACTCCTCCAGAACCCCCAAGAAAGAGTATTCAACTCTCCTCAGTGGCCAGAGATGACACAGACAACCCTGAGGCCTGAAGAATCAAGTCAGGTACAGAACCCTAGCAGTAATACTGAGAATAGACCCTAGGAACAGTTGGCAGTTAGCATGCTGATTTCATTTTCCATGTCAGAGGAAAAAAACCAGAAACAAAACCAAAAAGACTTTTAAAAAGAGAAAAATAAAGAGGAAGGTAAATCGACCTTTTAAATTTGACTTTTTAAAAAACGGATGGAATAATGCATGTGTAGGAAGTGTGATGTAGCTTCATCATATGATAACAATTGTCTAGGAGTGCGTGCCTGCATGCGTGCTGTGTGTGTGTGTATGTGTGTGTAGGGGGGGTTGAGAGGACTAGAAATGAACTCCTTTGTCTTGCTGAGAGAAATATAACATTACAGCCTCACGTGGTGAAGGACCCTGAAGATGAAAAGCACGGTGTGTAAGTGCTAAGTGTTGCTCTCCTCCCTTAGGACCTAAATTTGTCTCATCATGCTGATGCAGCAATAGCAAATTAGGGCATTTCCATGCTCTAGAATTCCTACCCAAATGATGAAAAGTGCAGTCTATTCCCAGAGGGTACTGACTGTTTAACACATGGAAACGAGGGACAAGCTCCAATCTTAAGATCTTGGATCCCAGCTCAACAGGAGACACGGAACAGGGCACGGCCAGGTCAGCCTCAGCTCAGAAAAGTAGGCTGCTCAATCTGATTAAATTCCGTACCTGGAAATCATGTTACTCGACACCACCAGTTACTTGGGGGGAGAGAGGGTGTGGAGAGGGAGGCCCTCTGTCGTCGTCCACACTCTTGCTCTGTGAGCCCCTTGCTGGCACTGACTACTGCCCTCTGGGGAAGGTAGGATTGGTGCCGAATGAAAACGAAAAGAAACCCAGTTGAGCAAACTTGCAACAGCTGCTCTGTTAACACGTTGCTTCTATGGTATTTGTGTAAAACAGTCTCTCCTTGCAGAAGTCTGGAGAAAAAGAATATTCTGAAACTTAAACTTGGTTTTGCTCTGGTTTCGAAAGTGTCGTCATGCTTGCTAAATCCTAGGAGATGAAACCATGAAACTGGTTTTGATCTTCTTGTGTTGTGTTGTGTTTGTTTTGTTTTGAATCAGCATTACTGAAAGGAAACCGCCACTAGCAATGCTCTAAGACATAGCAACCTATTTCTTCCCCGATTCCAGTGATTAGAAAACCTAACCTTTATCTTAGAAGGATTCTTTTGGTCCTCCCCTGTCAGTACACTGCAAATGTAAAGCTTTTCAGCTTTCTCCTCATGGGTTTACATAATGCCCTCAGCTCCAATGGACTTTGACCCTGGAAGAGAGGTTGGCTTGGTCTTTGCCTCCCTCTCAGGGGAATGACTAAACCCGTGGAAAAGACCAGAAGCTATTTCATGTGTTTCAGCTTCCTGGGATTTAGGGTTAATGCCTACAATCTTTACCAGAGATTATTAAGAGTTGGCATCCACTGCCACATATGTGAGGGACTCAAGATGTGATCTGAGGCTCTGCCTTAATTTTAAAATGGAGTGGGAAATAAAAACTCATTATAGAGTTATTTTACTAAAAAATTTTTTTTGTGCAGGGGCTCCTGGGTGGCTCAGTCGGTTGAGTATCCATCTTTGGCTCAGATCATGATCTTGCAGCCCATGAGTTCAAGCCCCGCTTTGGGTTCTGTGCTGACCGTTCAGAGCCTGGGCCTGCTTCAGATTCTGTGTCTCTTTCTCTCTCTACCCCACCCCTGCTCTCACTCTCTCTCTCTCTCTCAAAGGTAAATAAACATAAAAAAAATAAAATAAATAAATTTTCGGCAGAAAGTCAGGGTATCCTCAAAGTGGCAAAATGCATGGTCTATTTATTGCCTTGGAAAGAACGAGCACTTAATATCAAGTATATTTGATATGAATGATGGGGGAAGGCCCACAGTTTGGAGGAATACCAACTGAGAGGGCTGCCTGGTATTTGGACATCTCCCCCCTTGACAACTTTGTATATTTGGATAATTTGGACTAAAATGGATGAATCTTCACAACCTATCTTGCACACTGAGGAAAAAATATGTTTATCTCTTGAAACTGAGGATCTGATCTCTAATGATAAATTATTTGGCAGTTCATGGCTCTGCCTTCAGCCAGTGTTCTAGTCCGAACTAAAAAGGGGTGGTGGCAGGGTGGGGGGCAGGACTTGCAGATAAATGTCTCAGCCTGTGAGTAGCAGGCTTGATTGTTCTCTGAGCTCAGTATTAAGCATTTAAGTTTTTGGTCTTGTGTCTTACTGATATTTGCTAGCCCATGACAAGTGTCTCACCAAGATAGAGGTCTCTGCCTGATGTCTTTTGGAGAGTTGATCACAAGGCTTCCAGAGGCTAAAGTTTGAATGAGGGAATGGTTTGCATTCATTCCGTGCTGTGATGGGTGGCCTCGTATGAAGCACTTATGTTTCCACTTGAAGCTGTGGAGTGGAAGACGTTGGGAGGCTCAGACCCCATTTAGGATGTAACAGGAAGATTGCAAGAGGGACCTGGGTATCGATTTTGAGAACCACTATTTGTGTGGGAAGATTGCAGATAAAATAGTATTTTCTTGGACCAGTATTTCCTGTTCATTTGTGACAGGGCACAGCAATGATCATGTATTCATGAAGCATATTCAGGCCCACATATGACATTTTGAACATGTTGTTAATGATAATTTGATTTTGGTCCCTCTGGTTCATAGGGAATAATTGTAGGTGACTATACCAGTACTGTGTTCCCCATTTAAATGTGGAGAAACAAACTATCAAGAGAGACCGAGTGTTGATAGGCCTTTGCTATGGAGGGCCGGTGGTAAGGCTTCTCTCCTCCCTGCTTTGTCTCTGCCTCCTTGTCTTTTGGCTGTATCCACTCCTAGGTGGTTTCTGTTTACACCTTCTCTTCAGAGAAAGGTAAGAAAACTCAGAAAGTCTTAGAGCGGAACAGTCGACTTCACCAGACAATTCTTTCAACTTTACATCTTGTCTTCAGACTCGAATATTAGCCTCCAGTCTGTGGCTGCCATCCACATTCCCATCGAATACACCAGGGCTACCCCCAGCTGCCCGCAAAGTGTACTCAGAGCTTTCTTGTGCGAACTCACTGCCCTATCAGAGCTATGTGTCCCCCCCCCCCCCCCGCCCCGGCAGGAGAGCACTTAGCCGTCCTTACTCTCCTTTGCCCCAGCAACCTCCTTAAGAAATAGACCTCCTCTCTTCCCTTTATTTTTCATTTCTATCACCTCGAATCTAGACCATTATCCTGTCCTACTGGGTTATCGCTGTGAATTCCAAGAAACTTTCTGACCGCTAACCTAACTTTAAAGAAGTACCTCGCATTAAGTCTTGCAAAATTGAATGCATTTAAAAAACTTTTTTAAAAAATATTTATTTACTCTTGAGAGAGGGAGAGACAGACAGAGCATGAGTTGGGGAGGGGCAGAGAGAGAGAGGGACACAGACTCTGAAGCTGGCTCCAGGCTCTGAGCTGTCTGCACAGAGCCCGACGTGGGGGTTGAACCCATGTACTGCGAGATCATGACCTTCGCTGAAGTCAGACGCTCAACTGACTGAGCCACCCAGGTGCCTCTGAATGCATTTTTTAAGAAATAAAAAAAAAAAAAACTAACCAAAATGTTTTCGAGTAAAAAATATCGTATCTTTTTACTTGTAAAAATTGTAAAAAAAAAATTGTGTTTTACTCCTGACTCGTGGTTTGTTCAAAGTTCCTCCAGATGCTGTGATTGTTAGAAGGTAGAGGGGTTGGTGTGGGATGTCACAGGTATTAAAAGGAGTATTTTGGGAGCTGTTGAACATAGTCTTGATTCTATAATATCCTATGCATGGGATGCACCTAAAAGGAACAAAGCAGGGATGGGTAGGCACGGAAGTATGATGATAGGTGGACTTTGTGAGACTAAGCAAAAACCAGGGGGAGGGGAAGAGGGGAAAGGAAAAAAAAGACACAGAGAGGGAGGGAGATAAAACATAAGAGACTCTCAAAGACTAAGAACAAACTGTGGGCGAGGGGGGTGAGGGAGGGGGGAGAGGGGGTGATGGGCATTAAAGAGGGCACATGTTGGGATGAACACTGGGTGTTATATGGAAAGCAATTTGAAAATAAACTATATATATATAAAAAAGAAAGGACTCCAAGAATAGCCCAAAAGACAGTGGATCCCTGGAGCTCCTCCTTGCACACCACCGTCAACCCAGACTCAGCCTGTGAGGACCACTCGCTTGGCCTGCCTTCCCATCAGGTGGCCTGACTGTAGCTGAAAATGAGCCCAATTGAATTATTTGTCTGGGAGCTCCTGACTAAAACAATTACGATGCTGGGCTTTAAGGGCGCCACAACGAGCAGCTTCTCCCAGGAGGACGCTTTCTCAACAGGGTGATTTTTCTATTCCAGGTTGGGTTGGGTCCTCAGCTAGTTAAAAAATCATACCTTACCTGTCCCGAGGCAGACAGGCGAAGCCAGGCCGGGATTTCCAGGTATTAGCCCAAATGGAATCACAACAGAGAAGTAGTGCTCTCCTCTGAAGGAGTCCGTTTCCAGCTGTGAGTAATTCAGAACTTGCAACCCGCCAGACAGGCATGAGGAGGCGGGTGTGTACCTGGGCACAGGAGGCCTTTGCATCTGCAGAGGAAGCTTATACTGTCCTCTGTGAGGCCCTGCATTAATGCTCCCGAAGGCACGCAGGAAAACAGATCCGTTTTCAGGACTGGATTAAAACGAAATGACTTAAAGATGAAGCTTCCGTTCTAGGCAGAAAACAGCCCTCACGTTTGGAAAATTGGGCCAAATGTTAGACTCCTTGTGCATCTGTAGCTGAGAATCACTTACCTGGGCCCCTCACAGAGACGTGAGAAAAAAAAATTGACGTCGTAAAAAGAGAATAGGAAAATAATATAATAGTTGCAAGAGTCTCTGCCCCCATCATCTCATAAAATCCAGGTGAACGTTAAGTATGGTCCAGAGCAGGTATGGGAGCAATTTACTCTGGGAACCGGCTTCGGCATTTGTGTGTTGTTAAGTTATTTCCATATTGATAAGGCTGAGGCCAGGAACTGGGATTCCGAGCATTCCTCCCGTCCGTATTTCCAGCAGGTTGGCTGTCAACTTAAACCTGTAGTGCAATTACCATTTTTAGCCTCGGAACCCTACACGGACATTTCCCTTGTTTTTTTACCCAAAGATCACCAAAGCCCAAGGGCCTAGGAAATACTGTTGTTTCTTTCCCCCCTTGAGTTACTTGTACCACGTTCTTACACGTGGGAGAACTGGCTATTCTGGTGACCTGGGAGGGGGGTGCTCACAAGCTGGTTGGATTGGAAGTGGAGTCAGGCCATCCTTTTGGGTAGCCATGCATGATTTGCTCCTCGGTATTTGGCTGGAGTGATCCTCACACCCCAAATATAACAGGATATCGACTGCAGGGTTTCCAGAACATCGCTGGGCTTCAGTTCGTTTTTTGCTTTCTGATAGTAAAGGCTATTTTTAGCCCTTTTGGACCTGCGACTCTTCTGTGTGATGAGGCCAGATTCTCTCGTCTGGCTCTAGAGCGACATGGGATGCCGAAGGCTTTACCCTCAGCTTCTCCCCTGAGCACATGCTTTCTAACAAAATGTTCTAGCGTTGGCGAAATCAGACCGTTGTGTACGTAGATGGTGTTTTGACCTTTGACCTGAAGGCGACCGCGTGCTCTGTCACTTGACAGTGTTGGCGCTAGAAGAAGGGAGAGACCCACCCGCAAGCTCTCCCTTCCTTGTCTGATGCTGTGGGGGAGTCCCCAGTTCCCTCCGTGGAGTGGGGGGTGAACCCCACATTTTGCATTTAGGGTGGCTGCAGGCACAGCCATGCCCGGGATCTGAGTTACGTGCAGAGCAGGCCATCCGTTACATGCAAACTTTGAAAGTTGATCACGGTGCTGTCTGAACCCTGCCCGAGTCGGTGCCAGGCACCGCCCTGTTCTGTGGCTTTATGTTCGGGTGTGGGGGGGGGCTTATCTGGGTGCTGTGAGCAGTCACGCCCCCAAAGAAGAAAAGCAGTCGCGTTCCGCGTGGACGTCGGGTTGATTGACTACAGAAGATGCAGCGCTGGGCGTTGTGAATCACAGCCGCTCTCACAGAACCCGCCCCCTTCTGGCTTCCCCTCAGATGATTTGTTATGCACAGAGTTTAGGAACTTTCCCAGGGGATTTATGAGCGCGAGGCCTTTGTTGGACTTGTTGGCACGGTGGGCCCAGGCATTCCTGTTCCGTCCAGGGTAAGCCTGGAATCTGTCATGCTCCGGAGTGTAGAGTGCATGTGAGCCCCATCCTTCCGTAGCCCTGTGCCGCTGGAACCCCTGAAAATGGCCTCGCAACACCTCCAGCGCTATTGGTAACAGCCCAGGCGTGGAGAAGTAATGAGTTCAGGACGGGGGCGGGGGGCGAGAAATCCTGACTCCATCCCATCACTCTCTAAATACACGACTTTATTTTCTCAGTGCTAAACCGCAACGTGCCTTTTGACACCCTTGGCATTAGACGCATACGTAGTTCGAATCTATTGAGAGATGGAGAATAAAAAAATAAACCTCATTCTTAGGTAGATGGTGTTAGATACACACGTCACTACAGCATCTCATCTTGAACATTCTTTCTGAGGTTGACTAAAATAAGTGGTCGAGAAAGGGTCCTGGGGCCACATCCTCAAACTCCATATTCACAGAGACAATACCGCAGTGGGGGCATTGCAGCCTGAAGGAGCATCTCTTTCCTGCTAGAAGGAAGACTATCCTTCCACAGTGGGGTGGAGAGGATAGTCTTTTGTCCCAGAAATCTGCTAGGTTTTTTTTTTTTGCCTTTATTTGTATCACAATAAGGCACACCTATATGTGTACTCATTTTAGACAAACTGGGAAATCCAGGCTTTGTGAATAATTCCTCATCATGCTGACCACTACCTAGAACTGCCGACCACGTCCAACACCAGCTTTAACAGACCTTTAACGTCAGAGTATAGCCAACTGCTGCCCTCCGTTGTGAGGATGGCACAACTGATTTGCCCACCAAGCGTGAGCCTAAGAGTTGATTGACCATTAATGGTGATAGATTTGCACAGCTCCAGACACACGTGCCCTCCCTTGGACCCCCTCGTAACCAGAGGCACATATTGCCAGACAGCTGGCCAGGGCCAGGGGTGCAGTCTGTGATCTTGGGGGGTGGGGGAGGAGCCGCTTTGACCTCATTAGCGCCGTTCTAATGGAGGGCTACAGGCACAGACTACCGCGACCAAGGCCGCACTCTTAATACAACGACCGGTGCATTTTACAGAAAAACAGTCTGTTTAGCACACCAATGTAGTAGCCCACGTCTCCTTTCCTGTTCTGAGATTTTAGGTTTTGCCCTCCCCAAGGTCTATTGGCGTTGGACAAAAATCTCACGACGCTACAGCAGACCTGCCTAAGTCACGTAGCAGTGGTTTGTCGTCGTAAAAGAGTCTGGAGATCACACGACGTGCTTCAGTCGGGCTGCAGATGGACGCGTCGAGAAATGGCAGGGAAGCTCAGATAGAACAGGGGGCAGATGTGTCTGTGATCTCTGCGTATGGGGTGGGGTGAGAAGCGAGAGCATGAATGGTGCTTTGTGTGCATGTGAGGAATGGCTTGAAAGGGACTCAGCCACTAAAACACTTTGCTTGGACGCTTTGCGGGCTTTGTTCGGCTCATCCTCCTGGACTTACTGGCTTTTTATCAAAGAGTAAATACCACTCCAGCAGAGCCATGCCCTGTGAGTATAAAATGGTTGACTCAGTGCCGTTCTCAAACATCCGTTTATGACTTACTGCGCTCGCGTGCTTTTATCCAGTTCCTCCTCCTTCGTTTCGAAGTCACGGCACTTACTTCCTCATCCCCTGCTCAGGGTGTCTGTGAAGACTTTTTCTTTCAAGTCTGCCGCTGAGACCATCTGACATATTAGCCAGCCGGAGAGTGAGGTCGGAACCAAGCTGCCTAACATTTGCATTTGCGTTTCCTATCCGTAGAAGCAAAGGAGGAGGCTGAGTCTGATTTTTAAAGTGGTCCTCATTTTCTACAACCCCTTGGCAGAGGTGACCCTCACCGAGTGCCAGATGCCTTTCCCAACAGCTGTTTGGTGATTCCGTGTCACCGGGCTCACCGTAAAATCAGGCATATCCTTTTAATTACCTGTTCATATTTCAGCAATGCCGAGCTCCATGGCACAGAGAGAGGGGATAAACCTTCATTGTAATGGATTTTTCGTAAGACTATCTCTGAGATAAGAGTCCTAAATCTTGGCAGTCTCTTTAGAGCACACGCTTTGTGACTGCACACAAATTCTTGGCTCCCCAGAGCCGTGTTGTAAATGGAGTGCACTGTACACGGCTGGGTAATAAGACACTGCAGATACATTTGAGAGCAAGGTGCACTTTTGCTTTATTTATGAAGATAGACATGCTGGTTGAGGGCTTAATCACAGCTGATAAATCATTTTAAGAAAGCCTATTAGAACCATATGCTGATTTTTTTGCATTAATAGAGTGTGTCTGTTTCCAGTCTAATAAGACAGGGTTTTCTCTTAGGCTCTCTGTGTCTCTCCAGTGTGGACTATTTATCTGTTTAAGTGGTATCACTTGTGTGGGAGCATTTATCTCTTGAAGAGGTACCATTAATAAAAGAAGGTGAAAGGAAAGGGGGAAGGAAAAATGAGTGAAGGCACCCTTCGCACAATGCTTGGGTGTGCGCGCCTGCGCATGTGTGGGTGTCTGTGTGTGTGTGTTTATGGTATGACACAGGAAAGAGTCGAAAAGCTGAGAACAGGAAACATCTCAATTAGAGTTTCGGAAGACCGTGGCTTGCTCTTCAGTTGGCATAAGGTAGTCATTTCAGCCCAGGTGGTTATAATACTCCAGTAAAAGATTCTCCGAACACGGGTGTGTGCGCGTGTGTGCACGTGCACACGCACTGGCATTTTGGTTACCTCACTTCTCCCCAGGCTAGCGGAGGTCTGCCCCGGGAATAGGTCCCAAGGCTCTTTAATGAGAGCCATATTGGGGCTCCAGCTCTGAGCCAAGTTCTGTTTATCACTAATTGCGGGGGTGCCTTGGAGATCTCTTCTATTATTTCCTGATTATACCCCTGCTCTTTTTTATTATCTTGCCAAAATTCAAACAGTCATAATTGCATGATTTATTGTTTATTTGTAATTCCTTCTACTGCATCCGTCACTGTATTTAATAGATTTTAAAACAGCGATGGCCTTTACTAAGCGACTGGATTTCTTTTACCTTCCACGGAGAAGTCATGTATTTATGAGTCTCACAAAGCACATCCACGGTACTCCTCCAGAATCCTGTTTCTGACCATATGAAAAAGGGTTGTTTTTTGGTGCATGGAGAGAACGTGTGTGCCAGGAAGATGTTTTAGGAAAGGATGTTAGTTTACCCTTAGGATTATATCCAGGTTGGGTTATATGACGCCTAAGTTTCTTTCCAACTCACAATTTCCGTGATTCTGTGAAAACAGAGTTTAGAGCTAGAGATAAGTGAAAATCCTATTTTATACAAATTTAGACATAGTGGGGAAATATGACACCAAATTATGGAAAACGGAGATCAGAAACTGGTAATAATAAAAAATCACCACCTTTCATTGGGTTCCTACTATTTGTGAGGCACAGTGCCAGAAGTTTTGTTTATAGTATTTCCTGATCATCACAACAATCCTTATGAAATAGATGTTTTTAACCTTCATTTCGCATCATAAGAAGCTAAAGATTAAGAGTTTAAATAATTTGCAGAAAGCCACAAGGCTAGGAAGTTACAGATCCAGTATGTGTATATAGGACTGTCTGCTGGAAAATTCACGTGCTTCCCACTCCTTCAGATCACCTCCTCCCGTCCTCATTTCCTTATGGTACAGTATGTTTTAATATCCATGCTAATCTACCGTTTAAAAAATGTTCAGTGAGAGCTTCGCAAAACGCCAAGCTCTGCTTGACCTCCACAAATACCTGACCGAATCTCGACTGTACTCACTATAATCCTGGTCTTTAAAAATTCTTCTGTAGACTTCCAGTCTCAGCTCCAGAGTCTTCCATGTTCTGCGGCTGTGACTGTAGACGTCAGGCTGGCCCTGAAACTTTCAAGGCGCGTAATCCACTGCTCACCAAAGTACATAATTCCGTTCCGAACCAGGCAGGGGAAAGCCCTCTCATCTCTGACACGGTGTGAGCCACATCCTCTTGCTGCAGGGACATTTCCTGCCAGGCCTGGTCCGAGTGACCACTGCTTTCCTGGAGTAAAATGAACATTTGTCGCATGGCGATGTATTTGGAGCTGACATTCGATTTTAATAGACTAATACCTGCTTGAACAAGTGCCCCCGAGGAGAGCACACTTAGAACACTGCTATGGTCTCCCAGGACATTGCCTGGAGATTCAGGGAGTTGCTCTGCCATTATTTCTGACGTCACAGGAGTTTTGGCAGTAGGATGAAGAGTAATGCTGGTATTATAGGCTTCGGTCAATATTTTATGTTTCAATGTTGGATTTTAAAGGACAGCTTTGCCGCGTACCCTCTCTTCACCCCTAACTTCCATCACTGGAAATGTTTCTATTATGTCCTCCCAGTTCAATCCGACAAACTTTTATTGAGGGCTTAATATGTCCCAGGTGCTGGGCTAGGTGGGCCAAGCGCCAAGGCTGCATTCCAGCAGGGGAGCCGCTAGTCACAGGGCAAGGGGGAGAGTTTGGCTTTCTCGATGGGTTCTAAGCGCCTCTGGGATCATGTGTACAGTGGAAACAGCAGTGACTGTGGCTACTCGGTTTAGCTGCATATTCTTCATGCTCTGACCCCGACTTAATTTACCACCGGTTTTCTCTTTTGTGTAATTTTTTTTCTCTTGTGTCTTTTCTACTCCAGGAAAATGGAGTGAGTCTCCCTTCCCTAACCCTGTCTGTGGTTTCCTCATCTCACTGTGCTTACCCATATAGTTGTCTCTGTGTGGAAGGTTTTCCCGTTTTTCTCTCTCTCTCTCTCTTTTTTTTTTTTTTTTTTTGAGAGAGAGAGAGAGGGAATTTTAAAGTAGGCTCCACACCCTGCATGGAGCCTAACACAGGACTCAATCCCATGACCCTGGGATCATGACCTTAGCTAAAATCAAGAGTCAGATGCTCAACTGACTGAGCCACCCAGCTGCCCCCCTCCTTCTTCTTTGACCAAATCTAATCCAGCCGCGAAAGCCTGTGTGGAATGCTACCACCTCTGTGAACCATTCTCTGCTTTCCCCTCACCTGATGCAACCTTGGCCTCCCCTGAATTCCCATATTGCTTTTTAAGCATTTCTTATGGCACTTTCAACTGCGTTTCTTGTTCTGTAGTGTGTGCTGTGTTTTCCTGTCTCCCCCTAGACGGTAAGCCATGCTGTTGCAAGGCTCCGCCTGCCCCCCAACCCCGTGACTCCCAGCACCATCACCTTATACCCAGAAGAAGCTCTGTGAAGACTTGTTGGAGTGGGTGAATGAATGAGCACGAACGAGTGAGTGGATGTCCTTACAAAGTAAGGTTATGTTGCCTGGTTTCCCTGAAGCAAGGAGAATGGAAGTACCTTCTACCTCCAAGGAGAATAAGAGTTTCATTATCCACTTTCTTTTCAAGAAATTAGTTTATTCATGATGACTGAGCATGCAAAGTATCCAATAAAAACATAGTTGTCAGTTAATAGCCATATTGAGCAGAGAATCTTGAATTGAAAGCAAGAAGGCTTTGAGTGAGAAATCGTTTATTCAACAAAATTTCATGTGTGTCAGCCATTGGGATACAATAAGATATCAGTCAAAATGCCAGCACTTATAATGAAGTGTAACAAATATGGTGTACCATAATCGTCTAATAGGGATAAACTAAGGATTTCCTAACCCATTAGTGTGTGTGTGTGTGTGTGTGTGTGTGTGTGTGTGAGAGAGAGAGAGAGAGAGAGAGAGAGAGTGTGGTGGGGAGAGTCGTAAATATTAGTGATAAGTCTTGGTTAAGTAACCTAACCTATGAGCCTTGGTCTTCCTGTCTGTAAAATGGTGATAAAACCCAATGTGTAAGGTGTTACTGATGATAAAAGAGACCTCCTTTGTCAGTCACTGTCACATAGATGCAGCGGTGCTCGGTAATTCTTGTCTTCTCCCGCTCATGATACATGTGCCAAAGGATCAGAGGCTGCTGAAACTTTGATGCCAAAGTGGAATGGGAAATTAAGCAAATACTCTACACCCATAATTTTTCCTGGATTTTAGGTGGTAGTTGTGACTCAGAAGTCCCTCGTACCACTGCCGCAGGCCAAGAGACTGAAACCTTCCAAAGGCTTTAGTCAAAACTCAGAGGTGGGTTTAGGGTCTACAATCCATACCCAGCAGGAGACAGTCTTTCTGTTGTTACAGGTGATTCTTATATAAATCAAAAGTCTCAGGGCTTCCCCAGTGTTTCCTTTCACAGCCCAGGTAATGCAGTATACCCAGTATTTATTTTTAGGAAGATTTGGCAGATGTTGGCTAGGCTGACTTCCAGGTCAGAAAAAACGTCCAAGAATGATTTCTTCAGAGCGCTATAATAGAAGTTCCCATGGGACAAATAGAAATTCAACCTTAGCATCCTTAGAGCACACTTACCTCTTCCTCAGTTACTTATCTTGCTGATACCATCTCATTTTGCCTTCTTTGGCATTTGAATCACTTCCTGGAAAGACGTGCTGCTTCCAGGGTCTGGGGGTGTTTAGGACGACCAGAGTTTTGGTAACTTCAGAACATTGTTGGGAAAGAAAAATAAACTCTCTTTGGGCAGATCCACCGTCAAGGCTGAGTTCATGGTTTAGGCAAGCTTGGCCTGATTTTAGAAAACAGTCTGTGCAGCCACGTGGGCTGGCCACACTGGGAATTTCAAGGCCAGGCACGCATAAAAGAGGTGCCCCCTGCCTGTGGGTCCTGGTCCTTCTGGGGTAGGGATCTAGGAGAGAATACAAGTCCACACATAGGTCTATATTGGCTTGGAGCCTGGGCCCTGAACCATACAGCTCGTTAATTCTTGTTTTCTTTTTGTTGTTGTTGCAAATATCACAGACTTCATGAGACCCTCTATTCTGTGCTTGTGGTATCTAATTCATCCATATCTTACTATACCTGTAACAGCAGGTGCTTAACATCTGGACACACACTCTGCACCCTTTACCAAGAATGGGAAAATTCTGAAATATTACAGCTGTGATGATGGCAGAATACTGACTTTTGCACTTTGTATCAGAGGAGGGCAACTCATCAGTAAGTTAGAGGTGAGATGTGTCACACACCATGCCCCTTCGTGAAAATCTGGTTAGTTGCGGTGAGGCATGCCTACATGGGTCTTTCCAGTTTTCAAGAATGAGTTTGAGACCATCACAACCACAGCTACTATTATCCCTTCCTAAGCAAGAGCTGAAAGGCCCATTTTCTGCCCCAGTAAAAGCCTGTCCTCTTGTCTTTCCTTTTGCTACTGGAACCAAATATCCAAAGGTCAGTGCCACACAAGCACTTCTGTTTCAGTGTTTACCAAAAGGGCTTCTTTGGAAAGTTTCTTCTGAGAAATATGCTGGCATCAGGATCATGAGCATCATCTGGGAACTGGCTAAAACTACAAGTTCTGGGGCCCCACTTTAGACCGATTCACTAAGTCTGGGTATAGCGAGTTCCAAAGTGATGCTGATGCTGCTGGGTTGGGGACCACACTTTGAAAACCACTGTTCTAAGAAAACCACTGCTCTAAGAATTCCCTTGTCAAATATGTTCACTGTTTGTTTAATCCTATCCTTCTCTTGGGGACACACAATATCCACGGACATTTTATTTTTTATTTATTTCTTTTTTTAATTTTTTATGATGTTTATTTATTTTTGAGAGAGAGAGAGAGAATGTGAGCCAGGGGAGGGGCAGAGAAAGAGGGAGACACAGAATCCAAAGCAGGCTCCAGGCTCTGAGCTGTCAGCACAGAGCCTGACGCGGGGCCCGAACCCACGAGCTGTGAGATCATGACCTGAGCCAAAGTCGGACACTCAACCAACTGAGCCACCCAGGCGCCCCCCACGGACATTTTAAAGGCTTGGAGAAATTTTGCAAGAAAGAAACCTTGTTCAACCTATTATTTTTCTAAATTATTATTTGAACACAGCACCCTTTTCTTTCTGTGGAGCAGCCATTAATGCTCCACAGAGCCATGACCCATTGGAACCCACTCTGCATGACTGTAATGGAAAGAGCTGGAGATTTTCAGACTTACCAGTCACGTGCCCTTACCAGGCTACTTTAACTTTTCTAAGCCTCCATTTCTGTCCACCTTGCAAAGTTACGATGGGGTTTAGGCATAATTACACGTAAAGGGTCCAGCACTTGAAATATATTTAATAAATGGAAAGTATGCTTTGCTTAGTTCAAGTTAGAGCTCTGTTGACATTTGCCCTACACGCACTCTCTTTGAATGTACTGAGACTTGAGGACATTTCGAATGTGTCCAGAAGTTTCTTGAAACTTGACATGCATAGTTTCTGTCTGTCTTCAAGTGAGCAGATCTTCTTCATACCGGCCATGATTGAGTCAGCATCAGTTGTTCTCTAATTATTAAGGGGAGTGTTTTCATGATGAAGAAAAACGACCAGCAGGATGGTTTTTGAGGATGCTGCGGCATCAAGAGTGTTTAGCATTTTGATTCTAAATTATGTGAAAGTAGTTTATAAGCTCTAATGTGGTATAAAAATGAGTGAGTGATTATAATTATCATTGCCCGAAAAATGTTTTAGGTTTAAAAAAAAAAAAGGCTTGTCATTGCAGACTAGGGTGTTTCTCACCTTTCAAGGAAGAATATATTTCTTTCCCTTCTTTGGTCATCCTCTGGCCATTATCCTTCTCAGAATCTCTTTGAGGGGGCCTCCATAACTTTAGAGCTATTCTGAACCTGTTGCTTCAAGGTTGGACCCCAGAGAGGCAATGAGAAGGTAAAGCATCAAATGACTTTGCAGTAAGCCCCCAAGTCAAGGAACCAGTCCATTCCTTCTAAGGCAACAAACCTAGAGTCCTGGGAATGCAATTTACGTGGAAAGGCAGCTATTCCTGGTGAAGAACAGAGACACATGGGAGTGACTCTAAAGCCATGGTCTGGAGCACGCAACTGGCTTCTAGAACTTAGTTGAGTGACCAGCTAGCCCCTCCCCTCCACCCACCCGAGGAGATTTCCACCCCTGAATGCAGGGAAGGCATGAACAGACTATGAAGCCAGCAGCCAAGGGAGTAGAAGGGAACCGTCTCAGCATGGCTCCCTGCAGGGATCCCTGTTGGCAGGAAGAAAAGGGTGGATCAGGAAAGTAGGAAAGAAGTGAGGCAAGGGGGAGGAAAAAAATCACAGATGTCCCAAGTTTCCACAATTTTATCAAAAAGTTTTCCATGACTCATCTTGTGACTTTCCCCCAAATTTAATATGATAAAAACCACGACTCCAAGTGTAATTAAGCTGCAATTACCCGAGAGTAAGAGGGTGGTATATTTTACTCCACTTCTTCATTCCCTTCACCACCCAATCCAAGGTGGAAAAAAATAAAGAACAAGAATTGTCTCTTTTCCTTCTTCCATCCTGACTCCCCTTGCTCCGTGGCCCTCTAAAGGTATGTGTGTGTGTGGGGGGGGTACAAAACAGAAACATTCCAGAATAAATTTTCCCCACTCAAAAGTAGTGAGGGGTGCCTGGGTGGCTCACTCGGTTAAGTATCCACCTGTAGCTCAGGCTGTAATCTTGCGGTTTGTGAGTTTGAGCCCCACATTGGGCTCTGTGCTGACTGTGCGGAACCTGCTTGGGATTCTCTCTCTCTCCCTTTCTCTCTACTCCTCTCTCACTTGTGCATGCAGTTTCTCCCTCTCTCGAAATAAATGAATAAACTTACTTTTAAAAAAAGTAGTGAAATAAAATGAGAACTGCATAGAGGGAGCTGGAGGACTATGGTTTTCTGCTTGCTTGTTAACACCACCCAACTTCAAGATATGTTTGTCTCCAGCACACTTTGGATACCTTTTCATACGTTGATCTGCCAGGCTAGTTTCCTTGATGGTGAAGATATTTGGAACACTGTTTACTGAGCACCTATTATCTTCCAGGTGTCTTGGAAACATTGTCTCTTATCCTGGTAACAGGTCCACAAGACATGTGTTATTGCCTACAGTTTTACTGATAAGAAACGAAGCTCAGAAATGCAGTTGTTTGTTCTTGGTCTCCCAGTGAGCAGGAATTTAAAATCAAGACTATTCCATCCCCAAAGTCCCCTCTGATGCTGGAAGGAGCAGTGGTGAATGTAACAGGAACAAAAGAAGTTCAGATTTGCTATTACCGCTTTTGAATGCCTGCAGACTGTTTGTCACAGGCTCCCAATGCACCCAACTCTGTTTTCCTCACCACACTGGATAAGAAGGGTCATGCTTGACCTGGAAGGTGTTGAAAGACCTGCCGCTGCGTGCAGCTCATCGAAAGGGACAAGGGTCACCATTGCCATGACCTGGGAAGGTGCTGTTGTCCAGCTGGACCCCCTCTCTGGCCGCTCAGGGGTAGCTCGGGCTGCTGTCCAGAACGCACGAAGCCACAGCCAATGTCAAGGGCTCCTAACGTCCAAGCAGGAAACTGTGACTGAAAAGCTGAAAAAACATATGATCCCATAAAAAGCCGCCTCTGGGGAAACAAGCCATTAGTCAGCCTTATTTATTTATTTTTCCTTCTTGCTGCAAAGTTCAATACATACGAAGGAGCTGTGATTATCATATAAAAGGCTATGTAAAACCGCCCTCCCCGTATGATGCTGAAGGAAACTTTACCCTGGCCCTTCGCCACGGCTAGCTTTGTTTGTGTTCCTCAGATTCTGAATGCTTTGACCACAGTTGTGTCGGAGCACAAGTGTGTCTCCAAATAAACAAGCAGAGTGGGAACTCTCTAGAGCCCCCTCTCATCTCCACCCGCATTTCTGCCTTTTATCCCTGTCCGATGACGGAGGCTGGAGGAACTGGGTGGCGGTGGCCTTATTCAGACAAGATCTTCTGCAGAAAAAAAGTGTGCTTAATGAGCTTAGGAAATACCTTATGGTTATGAAAGAGTAATAAAATTTCCGCTTTCTTGGGCGAGATCAGGAAATCTTGACGGTCCACTCAGTTTTTGCCAGTTTTACTTGGGAATGTACTTTTGGAAGGTCAAGTGTGTGTGTGTGTGTGTGTGTGTGTGTGTGTGTGTGTGTGTGTGTAATGTGTGGCAGGAACAATATAATCTTTTGAGGAAAGCCCCATGGTCCATCCATGGCTGCAAGATAACTGCCTCCTGTCTTTTAGAGATCGCTTGGTACTGGAGATGTCTGGTTTTTTTTCTCTTGCCATCTGTATTAGTTTCCTAAGCCTACCATAACAAAGAACCACAAACTGGGTGGCTTTGAACAATAGAAATTTATCGTCTCACAGTTCTGAAGGCTGAAGGTCCAAGGTCAGGGTATCAGTAGGGTTGACTCCTTCTGAGGGCTGTGAGGGAGAATCTACTGCATGCCTCTCTCCTAGCTTCTAGTATTTTGCTCACTCTTGGGGTGCTCCTTGGCCTGTGAATATATCACCCCGATCTCTGCCTTCGTTTCATATGGGTTCTCCTTGTGGGTGAGTCTCTGTCCAAATATCCCCTTTTTATAAGGAACTAATCTTATTGAGTTAGGGGTCCACCCTATTCTATCTTAATGATTACATCTGCAGTGACCCTATTTCCAAATGAAGTCGCATTCTGAGAGACTGGGGCCTGGGACTTCAACAGATGAATTTGGGGACAGACGTAATTTGACCTGACAGACTTATCCAAGTTCTCTTGTACATAGCAATTCTGAAAGTAGGCCAGTAAGAGGGGTGTATAGACCCTAACTAAAAACTGAAGTTAAAATTTTATTTAGAGGGGTGCCTGGCTGTCTCAGTCGGGGAAAGGTGTGACTCTTGATCTGGGGACTGTGAGTTCAAGCCTCACATTGGGTGTAGAGGTTACTTACATAAGTAAATAAAAACTTAAAATATAAAACCCTCGAGGGCACCTTGGTGGCTTAGTTGGTTAAACGTCTGACTCTTGATTTCGGCTCAGGTCATGATCTCACCATTTGTGAGTCTGAGCCCCACATTGGGCTCTGCACTGATGGCACAGAGCCTGCTTGGTATTCTCTCTCTCTCTCTCTCTGCCCCTTCCCCACTTGTTCTTTCTCTCTCTCTCTCTGTATGTCTGTCTCTCTCAAGATAAACAAACTTAAAAAAACCTTTTATTGGTGGAAAATTACTGCTTTAGTTTGAGACTTCAGTATTTGCTTGTGAAGCAGGGCTTTGTAGGACTTGGGAGAAGGCAGTGCCACATCGTGAGGACAGATAGTCCTGAGGAGAGATCCATGTGGTCAGAAACTGAGGCCGTCGGCCAACACAGCTGTATAAGTGACCCATCTTGGAAAGATCTTCCAGCTCCAGTCAAACCTTCAGATGAGTACAGCCCCAGCCAATGGCTTGAGTGTAATCTCATGAAAGATTGTGAGCCAGAACCACTCAGCTACATCACTAGTGAATTCCTGACCTAGAGAAACTTTGAGGTTATAAATATTTATTGTTTTAAAAAACTAAGTTTGGGGGCAATTTGTTATGCAGCAGTAGAGATTTAATATAGCACCCACTACCCTAACCCTGGAAAAACAAAACTATTTACTTTGTGAGCAGTAACTTGAGCAGCAGGATTGTATATGGATAAGAGCACAGGGTTCTGAGCCAAGCTATCTGTGTACACATCCTAGCTTCTACCAGTTGTGCAGTTGTGGGGAAGTTACTGTATCTCCAAGCCTTAGTTTTCTCATCTGTAAAATGGAATGATAATAGTTAATATAAACAATAATTGAGGACAGTGTTTGCACATACTAAGATTAATTCTCTGTTTTTGAGAACACAGGGGTGGGAAAATAACACTTAAGACATGAAATGTCTTATAGTTGAATTAGGGTGCATGTTGAAAGAGGCAACCTTTCAGACCTTGTGTAAGGTAAGACTATGGTTTCATAACCTATCTTCCTCAACCTTTATAAATATATGCACATAATACACATCAGGGAAAAAAGTAACAGGCCCTCGTTACAGAAGAGATTTTGAGACTAGATAGCTTGTTCAGGGCCATTATGCACAAGAAAACAATAATTGCTGCTGATGTCCCAACAAAGTGTCTGTCCTTTCCTTTCATTTATACCTGCACTTTACATGGACATGATGACCCAAGTCATACTGTTAAGAATTCCTAGGGGCGCCTGGGTGGCTCAGTAGGTTCAGCGTCCGACTTCGGCTCAGGTCATGATCTCGTGGTCTGTGAGTTCGAGCCCCGTGTCGGGCTCTGTGCTGACAGCTCAGAGCCTGGGGCCTGCTTCGGATTCTGTGTCTCCCTCTCTCTCTGCCCCTCCCCCACTCATGCTCTGTCTCTCTCTGTCTCAAAAATAAATAAACATTAAAAAAAAAAGAATTCCTCGGGGCGCCTGGGTGGCTCAGTCGGTTAAGCGGCCGACTTCAGCTCAGGTCATGATCTCATGGTCTGTGAGTTCGAGCCCCGCGTCGGGCTCTGTGCTGATGGCTCATCAGAGCCTGGAGCCTGCTTCAGATTCTGTCTCCCTCTCTCTCTCTGCCCTTCCCCTGCTCACGCTCTGTCTTTATGTCTCTCAAAAATAAATAAATGTTAAGAAAAAATTAAAAAAAAAAAAGAATTCCTATCAGAAAGTGCCACAAGGAGGGTCGCTTGGGTGGCTCAGTTGGTTAAGCATCTGATTCTCAATTTCGGCTCAGGTCATGATCTCATGGTCCCCACATCAGGCTCTGTGCTGACAGTATGGAGCCTGCTTGGGTTTCTCTCTTCCTCTCTCTCTCTTCCTCTCTCTCTCTGCCCCTCCCCTGCTTGCATGTGTGCGTGCTTTCTCTCTCTCTCAAAATAAACAAATAAACATTAAAAAAAAAGTACCACAAGAATTTCCTGAAGATCAAAGTGCTATAGGATTTTGAGCTCTGCATTTTACATGACATTTTCTAAGAAGCCTTCAGTGGGCTTAGTGCTTTACTGTGCAGAGACAACCTCCTGTTCTGTTCTAAAGGACTTTGAAATTCCAACTCCTATTTTTACTTCTTCATTCAATAACCAAACCTGAGCATATGCGGGATGCCCATCCTGAGCCAAAGCTGCAAGAGGTTTGTCTTCATCCTCTTCCTCCTCTCTCCTATTCCCCTCCTCTCTCTCCCCCTCTCCTTCTCCTTCCTCTCTTCTCTCTTTCCTTCTTCTCCTCTCCCCCTCCTCCCCTTCCTCCTCCTTCTCTTCCTCCTTCTCCTAAATGATGCTTCTGTATAGGAGGTCAATACCTCTTAAAAAAAAAAACAAACAAGCAAGTGTAAACATGAGTCACAATGACTGGTCAAATTTGGGACTCTAACATTTGCTTTCGACACAGAGTTTTCCAGTTAAGTTCTGGGACCCAGATCCTGTCACTCAACCTTCGAGAAGGAAATCTGTATCTGCGTTGTGAACAGCATTATCCTGACAACTTCTGGTGAAAAGAATCCTAGACCAACAGTGCCCTGGGCCTCAAGGATAGGAATATCTAGAAGAAAAATAGAGAAAGGAAAAAGAAAAAGGCATTTTGATCCAGGTGCCCTTCATATTATTGCCTCCCTGTCCAGTTTGCCTGAGAATTTCCCACTGCCTCTTGGCTTGTTCTCAAGTTGGACTGCAGGCTTTCAGAGATTACTCTGTATGCTAAAAGACAAGGAACTCTTTATTAAACAGATCGGGGAGGCCCTGGCTTCTAGGAAGGGCTGATGAGGGCTCTGGCCTCCGTGTCACAGCCCCGCCCCGCTCCTCCCTCCAGAGCCCTCTTCAGGCCCCTCCTTTCTCCTAGTGGAGGGGAAGGACCGTGTGGTCCCCTTTACTTGGGGTGAAGTGAGAACAGTATTGTAAGCTAAGTAGCAGTTAAGGCAATCCCTCCCCTAATGAGGGTCCTCTTACAGAGGTACTGCTGCAGCGAGATGACATTTCTGGTCAGGTGTTCCAGCATAAGTGTGTGTGCGGGTACCTCTTCTTTACCTACTTTTCTCCGAATATGCGAATTTTCAAGCAACAGTAGAAATCTCAGATATTTTCTTCTCTGCATGTCCACTTCCTCTTTCATTTATCTTGCTTTCCTTCACTTAGTGTTTTTTTTTTTTTTTTAAGTTCGAGAGAGTGAGCATAAGAGGGGGAGAAAGGCAGAGGGAGAGAGAAAGAGAGACAGAGAGAGAGAGACAGAGAGACAGAGAGAGAGAGAGAATCTTAAGCAGGTTCTATGCTCAGTGTGGAGCCTGACATGGGGCTTGATCCCATGACCCTGGGATCACGACCTGAGCCAATATCAAGAGCCGGGCCCTTAACCAACTGAGCCACCCAGGCGCTGCCCTCTTCACTTTATGTTTATCTAAGAAGCCTGGATTTTCCAACACCATCTTCATCATCATCACAATAACTATTTACATAGTGTTTCCATATTCATTTCATCCTCACGAAAACCCTATGAAGTAAGTACTACTGTTTCCCCCATTTTTGGAGATCAGAAAACAGCTATAGAGAGACAAAGTCATTTTCCCAGGGTCACACAGCTCCTAAGTGGCAAAGTGTAGATTTGAACCCAACTGGTCTGATGCCAGAGTCTGATTTCTCAGGCCCCTGATGTCCCAATTTTGTTATTTATTTCTTTTCAGAAATTCATTCTTCGCTAACAGTTTGTTCCTTACCGTAGGGCTTATGTGCTGTAGCTCCGATTTCAGGTTCTCCCAGGCCTGGGTGAATTAGCAGTGAGATAAGGTGAACCCTTTGCCGGCGTTGTGATTCCCCCTCTATCCTCTCCCCATAGTCACTCAGGGGCAGCCTTCTAGGAATGCTCGGTCAGCCAGATTTGGTAACAAACTCACATCTTTCTGCTGGAATACTCATACTCACGGGCTTATCGGTATAGGCTTTGTCCCCGCTGGCTGTGACAATCGAAGTCCTCCCTAGCTAAGTTGTTTTCTTTAAGAAAAGAGAGGAAGGAAGGAAGGAAGGAAGGAAGGAAGGAAGGAAGGACAGACAAAGGATGGGAGGAAGAGAGACATGGAGGAAGGTAAAAAGTAAGGGAGAAAGAGAAGGGAGGAGAGAAGGAAGGAAGAGAAAAGAAGGGGAAGGGAGAGAAACAAGAGGGGAAAAAGGGAAGGAAGTAGCAGAAAGGAGGAAAGAGGAAGAAAGGAAGAATGTTCACTGACTCGGTGCCGTAAGTTTCTTAAGAAAGACATGCTCTCTGCCCTCCTGTGCCTGACCGTTCTGTCACATGCATCTTTTTCTCTTCGCTTGGGCCATACTAACTTTTGTCCCGCCAAGATTTTACATTTGGAAGCCTGGTTAGGTTCTTTAGATTCCTATCGAAAAAGAAGGAAGGAGGGGGAAAAAATGTTGAAACACATGAGATCAAATCAAGGTTCCAAGCCTGGAGCTGTAAATGGGTCCCTCCGACATCCTGAGTCTTTCTTGTGGGAGCCAAAGTGTTTATTGTCGCAATTCACTGTTCATAGAGTGTCTCAATTCGCCATCTGTGTTAACGTGCAGCCTGCCTGAGAAAGCAGCAGGCCGGTGCTCGAAAAGCACCTGAGGTCGACAGGACACTCTTTTTAGTTTCCCGCTTTCTGTTTCAAAGGCATAGAATAGTTTCAAGAGAACAGTGGGGAATGCATGCCTGTAGACTTAGCAGAAGCTATCCATAATGGCGTCCGTATTTCTTGAACCCGTCTCCGGCTCTGGTTCCCCTTCCTGGGCTGCTCTTCTGTTCCATCGTGAGGTGCGTCCCTCTGGCATGTTGTCTTTGCCGCCCGCCTGCCAAGTACTGAATTCCAGCTCCGAAACTCTGTAATTCTAGTGGTGGGAACTCTGTCTCCGCTGTTTCCAGGCCCGATCCAGCTCAGACCTCAAGTTCCTTGCAGCAGGATTTGACAGCTTCACGAGGCCGCAGTGTGCTAGTCTGACCAGCCTGAGGTTTGTGGAATCACTTAATGAATAGGGTTTCCATCCAGCAATCCAGTTCAGAGACCGACATCTGTCTGAAATTATTAACATTGTTAATACTATTAGTGCCGATACAAGTAGCATCTACCGCTGGTTTCTGAACATTCACCAGGTGCTACTGATTGCTTGAGTAGTATTTACCCATGAAATCTTATTTAGTTTCGCTCAATCTTCATACAGTCCTAAAAAGTAGCGATTTTATGCCCATTTTATAGATGAGACTGAAGCCCAGGGCAGTTAAGTAACTTGAGTACAGTCAGTCCACCAGCAAGATGCGAAATCCTAAATCTAACTGCTAAGCCTGGTTTGTTTTTCTCTAAGGCCAGCGCTACTGCTCACCTGTGTCACTGTACCTCCCGAACACTAGCTATGTGTGTTAAGCATGTGCCATGTATCACGACTGTGCTGGAAGTTTAACGTGTGCTGTGTGATTTAATCTTCAGAATCATCTTGCAAGTTGGGAGCTGAGCTCCATTTTTCAGGTGAGGAAGCTGAGGCTGAGAGAGGCTGAAAATGACCACTCTAGTCACTGACATCCATAAAGATTTAGAAGAACTCTGAATTTCACCACCAGCACACAAAAGGAGTTTCTGTAACATGCATTTAAAGGCTTTCTGGTTTTCAGCATAGCAGAGTGTCTGCATTTATTTTGAGCACATGGTCGTTGAAAATTATACCCTGAGACAGCCTACAGTGGTGGGTGCCTCTCAGAATGGATGTGGAGAAGGTGCAGACCGCTGGAATTACTGGAGGGGGTTGAAACTTAATTTAAATATGACAGGGGGGTGCTAATGGAGACAGAACTGGGGATGCTTGATGCTCCTGTCAGTGACCAGTGACAAAGAGGGAAAGATTAACGAGAGAAAGATGAACTCACAGCAGAAGGGTTATGTGTACAAATCTGGAGAGTTCACAACTCACTCGCTGGAGGCAGAAAGTAAGGACAGTGGTCTCCGTGAGGAAGGAGAACTGAATGTCCCTTTCAGACGTCCTGTGTCATACTCCGTGCATTCACATCCTTGTGTTTCTCATGCAGTCTTTGCTTCATAGTAAGCACTTTGGGGTGCAGTTTGGGTTTCTAACCATGCACCCCTTACCTAGATGTACAGGAAGGTTTAGACCTTTCACTAATAAATCTCTGTAAATGAATGCGACCAAGTTCCAGATAAACATTTTAAAATGTCACTTGAAAAATACTGGGGGGAAAAATCTATATGTCGCCTCCATGGCTTCTTAACTCATTTCAGCTAGGCACATGGACCCTGTCCTTGCTGCAGTCTCTCACACTGCTGTTTCCTGAAAGTATTTGTAATGGAGCTAACATCATTTGCTCAGCTGCAAATCCTCTATTCTGGGCACTATGTAAGTATTCAGAGGGACATTTTGGTTCAGATGCCAATGTTTTGCTTTATAGAGCAAAAATAGTCGTTGGTTTTTAAAATTTAAAGCCAAGATAAAGTTAGAGGTGATGATGGACTGGAAAAAGATGCCTGACAGGCCTATCTTGTTTTTATGGAGAGCTCAACTATGTGCCACTTACTGTTCTGAGTGCTTGTGTGTCACTTCCCCTAAAAGAAAACCAGAAAGCAAACAACAGAGAACACCTATAAAAACAGATGCTACTGCCACCCCCATTTTACAGATGAGGAAACTGAGGACGAGGAAGACTAAGAAGGATGTTCAGAGTTATGTAGCTGGTCGGTGATAGAGCTGGGATTTGAGCTCAGGTGAACCTTACTCCTGACCAAACACTGGCTTTATATTATACCGTAAAGAAAAGAAGACCCTTGTATCATTCTGGGCCACCCTTTACTGAGGAAAATTTTATTTTGCCAGAAACCCATAGAAAACAACGATCGTGAGGACCAATTGCCCTCGGCCTCAGCTTACCCGTGGCTATGTCTGCATCAGTTTTCTAAAAGACTTGGTGCTGACTATGAGTAGATTACAAATTCATAGAATAATCTAGCTTTGGCCCCTCTAGCAATTGGAAAGAGCACTGAATCTGGAATCTGAGGGCTTGTGCTTAAGTTCTAACTCCATCCATCATTGGCTAATGGAACCTTGGACAAATCACTTAAATGGTTGAGTATCAGTAAAATGGGCAACAGCAATTTCTGGAGGCTTCACAGGGTTGCCATGAAATGAAACAAAAACTCTTGGTAAACAAACTCTAAATACTCTCCTATTGCCTACAGAGATTGAGGGGAAAGAGTTAAGTCAACATCATCATAGTTCTGAGACCTTATAAACTTTGGGTTAAAGGGGCCTAGATGCCATGTCTTTCCTTGACATGTGTGGAGAGAACTTAAAACTAATTTGTACTCATTGGAAATAAGGAGAAAACTTGACTTTGGATTTTTATTTTCTTTTAAGTAAAATCCAAGTATTCAAAGCTAGATTTTGCCATAGACAGTGGCATTTGAAAGTGTTTTTGTCTGCCCAAAAATGCTTGCAGCTACTTCAAATAATGATTCCATAATTATATTTTATACTCCTCCTTTGCAAAACAGCATCTTGAAACACGGAGGAAGAATATATCTTCTGTCTCCATCTATCAAGATTTTCTATTTCTTTTGGTGTCAATTTTATAAATTGAAATGATCTAGGAACTGGTCCTTTTAAATAAAATGTCAAATTTATTGGCATAAAGTTTTAGAAAATATCCTCTCTTTACCTTTTTGTTGTCTGTGGCATATGTAAACACTGTCCCCTTTGTTATTCTTGATATAATGTATACCTTCTTTTTTTTTTTTTTCTTGAATACTCTTGTTAGAGGTTGACCAATTTTATCAGTGTGTTCCAAGAATAAAACTATGGCACAGTTTTCTAAATTGTGTATTTGTTTCTTATTTCATTGAGTTCTACTTTTATTTCCATTACATTTCTTCTACTTCCTTTGAATGTAATTCACCCTTCTTTGGTAACTTCTTGAGACAGATACTTAGATCATTGAGGTTTTAGCCATTCTTCCTTTCTAATTAAACAGTTAAAAATATACATTTCTTCTCAGCACAGCTTTAGCTATATCTCATGAGTCTTGATATATTTTTATTATCATTCAATTAAAAATATTTTCTAATTTTCATTGTGATTTTATCTTTAACCCATGAGTTATTTATACACATGTTATTTCAATTTCAAATGCTTGGGAATTCTCCATTCATCTCTCTGCTACTGATTCTAGCTTGATTTCATTGTGATTAGATAGCACATTCAATATACTTCTAATTCTCTGAAATTTGCAGATGCTTGCTTTATAGCTTGAAATTAATAACCTGCTATTGGGTTTTACTTTAACAGCTTTACCCTGCCATCTTTTAGTCCCTAACTGGAAAAGTTGCTGTATATCTCACTGACAAGCTGCTTAACCTCTCTGTGCCTCAGTTTCCTTGTCTATAAAATGGAGATAATAGTAGTGTTTTCTGGGGCACCTAGGTGGCTCAGTTGGTTAGGTGTCTGACTTCAACTCAGGTGATGATCTCATGGTACGTGAGTTTGAGCTCCACATTGGGCTCTGCACTGACAGTGCGGAGCCTGCTTGGGATTCTCTCTCTCCCTCTCTCTCCCTCCCCGCCCCCCCCCCGCCTCCAAATAAATAAATAAATAAATAAATAAATAAATAAATAAATAAAAACTTTAAAAAAATAGTAGTGTTTTCCTCAGTGAGGTTTGACCTTAAATTTGGAACATACTAAAGTTTTTATGGCACCTGGATGGCTCAGTCAATTAAGTGTCCAAATCTTGATTTTGGCTCAGGTCATGGTCTCACACATGAGTTCGAGCCTGACTTTGGGATCTGCGCTGACAGCATGGGGTCTGCTTCAGATTCTCTGTCTCCCCTTCTCTCTACCCTTTCCCTGTTTGTGCTCTCTTGCTTCAAAAAATAAATAAACATATAAAAAATTTAAAGAAAAGAAAAGGTTTTCAGAACAATATTGGGTATATAGTATTCAGTAAAAACAATGATTAATTAATTAATTAATATTATTACTGGTTATTCTGTTGGATCTAATATAAACATCCCCTGTCTGTCTGCAGTGCACTGAGCCTGCCTGCTCTCAGGCTAGACTGTAAGGCCTGTGTTTTAATTTTATTTAAGTCTCATAGCATTCTGGAGACGTAGGTATTATTATTATCTGGATTTTACAAATAAGAGGATTAAGTGCGAAGGAGGTCAGAAACTTGAATGGAAGTCTCTGTTTCTCAAGATATTAGCAACAGCCTGTCCTCTAATTCACATCTATATTATTAGCTCATATTTTATTATATACCAATAAGAGAAGTAATCAGTTTGCAATCAGGTGTTTTTGTGATTGTCATCTTTGTCAGGTGCTCCCCGTGGATGTCAAAATCCTTCAGGCCAGGGATTTCTCTTCCCCAGTTGGTTGGTTAGCTCCACCTCAGCCACTCAGTTTGAGTCTGAGGAAAGGCAGAGTCCTAGTAAGCTGAAAATATGTCCAGGTTCCCAGCCCTTAACATGTTCCAAAGACAAAACTCCACCGTCATCAGCTTGTGGGAACTCAACAAATGGTGGCTGATGGATCGTCATGGTATCAGTTCTGAAAATAAGCACAGACATTTTTGGTTACCAGCCCACCATCACCCAAGTCGTAAAGCAAGTGAAATCCACATTCTTTCCCATTCATTGGGCATAAATTGTTATGGCTGTTTCCAAGGATGCATGGTACACGTGTAATGTGGGGGGCTTTCAGGGAAATTTGACATCAAGCCGAGTCCTGAGAGGCCAGTTTGTATTTTCAAGGAACATTGAAGACTTTAACATATATTATAAACGGCATTTCCAAAATCATACTGGTGCCAGTTTCTTAACCTATTTTATAATATGGAGCATGTTGTTTCTTACTTAGGGTGATTTCAAAGGGGCTGGTATCATTCTTCTGAGTATCTTAAATCTCCTTGGATGCCACGTAGTTGCATAATTTTATTCCTTTAATGTGTCATCTTGATACTTTGTTTACTGGTTCTGGTGGACAATCCCTTGGGAAAGATAACATTAAATTTAATTAGTCATTTGTATTGTGGGTGAATGAGTTTTAGATTGGCTCCTAAGAGTGTGTTTTCATTTAGATTGAGAATGGGGATGGAGGGGGCAGGATATAGGTATAATGGGCATCTGGGTTTGGAAGGGCTAGGTAAAAGAGTTCCTGTCGTTATGAGGCTGGGCATGTGAAAGCGGAGGAGGCTTCATGTTTTGCCTGGAGCCGCCACTGCCCACATCCTACGGAGCATACGAATGCCGTTTAGTTAGATGATCGTCGTACGCCTTCAGCAGTAACTTTATTATCATCGGGTCACTAAATTCTGTGTTCCTCTAATGAATTGCTCTTTTTCTGGTTCTTTGGTTGCACATAGGTATTCCTTCTTGGCTTTAGATAGCTCTTAGGGTTGTATCTGGTTAACGACAAAGAAGAGTTGAGTATAGGACAGTGAGATGGGCTTTTAGGAATGTCAGCAAGAGGGGCGCCTGGGTGGCTCAGCTGGTTCCGATTCAGCTCACATCATGATCTTGCGATTTGTGAGTTTGAGCCCCACATCGGGCTCACTGCTTTCAGTGCAGAGCCTGCTTCAGATTCTCTGTCCCCCTCTCTCTGCTCCTCCCCTGCTTGCTCTCTCTGTCTCTCTCTCTCTCTCAAAAATAAACAAATATGTATTTTTTAAAGTATGTCAGCAAGAACTGCTGTAGTGGAGGACGTCTATGACTCTTTCCTCCTCTGCCACGTTGCCTCCCTCTGCCATGATACTCATGAGCACTTGATGGAACTTCTCTCGGTGGACCCAAACTGAGCCCACCTGGCAGGTTAACTGATGCTCTTCATTCCCTCTTTAACACACATCTGCCGATGCCCGTGCCACCTTGAATGCTTGCAATGGTCAGCTCTGTAGCGTGCACACCAAATATCAGTTGGATTTATTTTCGAACTGTCAGTGCTGGTTGAACCTGTTTTGGTAATGCTATAACCTAATTAAATAATGTATACATGAATAAAATAGGAGCATGAAAGGAAAGACCTAATTGTAATGCGTGCAAAGAATACAGGAGAATCTCTTAAAAATACTCTCGAATTGAGCATGGGCAAACACGGTAAGAGACTGTGAATGTATTTGTGGAACTACAGACAGGTCCTGCACTCAGATGGTTTCTCAGTGGTCTCTGAGTCCTTGCGGCACTGTTAAAAGTCTAAAGCTAGAAATCATTGTCTATAAATTCAGGGTGTGGTTTATGCAAGAAAGAATATGCAGAACTCAGCCTGCAGACCCACTTTCAGAAAAGGCATGGGCCCTCCGTCGGAAGATTGGCGGGGCATATGTGTTTATACATTTTAAGTTAACAAGATGGTTAAAGCATACACCTATCTTTTTATGGTCCTTCTCCCTCTGTTCAACTTTTTAGTCAATCAAGTACCACTCTCAAGGGCCTCTACTGTAGTTAAAAAGCTCCTTGCTCTTCTCGTTATGTTGAACTCAAAGGTTGGCGTTATCTTGGCCATTCTTTCCAGTTTGTCCTGAGAGTCCTATGGTACAACCAGTGTTTTTAACTTCTTAGTGTCTCTCTTAAGGCTACTTATAGTTTCAGCCCATCTTATCAAATATGCTTATTTGTTGCTAAATAAAGATAATGCTGCTGACACTGTAATAGTAGTAACATGTGACAAGGGCTTCGTTTGTAGCTACACTGTATACTAAGCATTTAACTAATATTATCTCCCTTAGTCCTCACAACAACCAGCAGAGTAGGTTTCATTACTCTTTCCATTAAATAGGCAGTTGAGCACAGAAAGGGAAGTAGCTTGCCTAGAGTAGCGCAGTCAGTAGATGGGAGAACCAGATTCTAACCCAGACTGAATCCATACCCTGTGCTCATAACTACTGCACTATTTATTTTTAAATATCTTAGGTCATTTTTGCTACTTTTTATGTTTATAAACCCTTTGGAGGCGGCAGGGCAGGGTGCTGGGGAGCAAAACTGACCACCTGCCAATGTTATGTCCTGAAGGTGATAGAACACTGGTTGTTTCAGACACTGTGTTACCCGTGAACAATTCTGTTAAATCTTGTGAAAAAGACAATGTAGAATATGCAGCATTTTGCACTTAGACCAATAATCGTTACTGCAGATTGTCTTGAGTGTATGTTCGTGTGTATGTGTACGCGCGTGCGCGTGTGTGTGTGTGTGTGTGTGTGTATGCAAGCACGTGTGTATCTCTGTGTCCCCTCTCCTTGCTGCTAATGAGGAACTGGCATTTTAGTGCCCTTTTGTGCCACTGTGCTTTTAACTGCTGTTAAGATAAGGAGTAAGGTCTCTCCAGCTGTACATAATAGTGTTGTAATTCCATCAAGGGGCTTTGATAACTTCATAAACCCTGACAGAAAAGCTTGAGTGGATTTTCATGTCACCATAACATCAAGATGGAATTACAGCCTTAATTTACTGGGTGTACATTTTGGGGGGTACATTACTTAATGTTTAATCCTGTTAAAAACAAATCAGCTGATGCCATCTGGCCATTTCCATCTCACAGCGCATCCCAGCCTCCTCCCCACAATTTTGGATCTTTGTTCTCCTTCACCCTGCTTCTTCTGATTGTTCTTTCCTTCATCATCCTAATTACCCTGGCCACCATCGCGATGAGTGTCTTGCTTCCATACAACTTTCTTTTCAGTTTGCAGACCGGTTCCTCATCCGTGATCCTGTTAGCCTCATAAAAAACCTCATGACTTGCTTTTTTCTTTCCACTGGAACATCTGAAACTTAGTTATTTGTGTTATATGGAACCAATGTCTGTTGGCCTTTTTTTTTTTTTTTTTTTTTCAGAATAAAAGCAGTGTGTGCACATCGAACCTTTCAGACAGTGCAGGAAGGCATAAAATGAAAAGTAAAGTTTCCTTTCCTTCTGCCTTCCTAGAATGCCTCTCCCCACAGGGGATCCCCGTTAATAGTCTCCTTTTATATCATTCTAAAAATAATTATTCATGTACCATAGTTTACAGCATCCCAGAAAAAATACTATGCATTTGTTTGGCTGTCTGCTTATTTATCTCTCTCTCTCTCCTTTTCTCTTTATCCGAAGGAGATTATTTGCCCCTTGTCCTTTACAAATCCTTAATTATATGCCCCAGGCATCATTCCATATCATTGCAAGTAGCTTTTCATCATTCTTTGTAGCGGCCACATAACAATGTCAGTCATCCACAAAAATAGTCTGTTTTTCAAATATTGTTTTAGGTCTTGAAATGTGTGAGTCAAACGTAAGTTTGAAGAGATGGGCTTTCACGAGTCCCATGTTGTTGGGACAGACCTCAATCCAGTCCACTGGAGGAAAAGGACATGGATGTTTTGTATTGAAAAGGACTTCCTGTATTTCGTGTTTAATATAAAAGTGGAACATTCTGAAAATGTCACGCAATGCCATATTCCTATGTGGCTAGTAGCAGTCGAGACAACAAGTGGGCAAGGTGTTGAGCAAGGCGTCATATAACTTGGAGCCTTTCTGGGCCTCCATTTGGTTTTCCGGGTGTGGGAGGGTTCATATATCTCGGCCTCAGTTTCTCCATCTGCAAAATAGGGGCAGTTTGGTCTAACGGAGACTGAATGAAGGTGAGGAGAATGGGCTTATTTTGAATTCTGGCTCCATCAGCGATTCACCATGTTGGGCAAGTTACTTAACCCAGGGGTGCCTGGGGGGCTCAGTTGGTTGAGCGTCCGACTTCAGCTCAGGTCATGATCTCACGGTCCGTGAGTCCGAGCCCCGCGTCAGGCTCTGTGCTGACAGCTCAGAGCCTGGAGCCTGGTTTGGATTCTGTGTCTCCCTCTCCCTCTGGCCCTCCCCCACTCATGCTTTGTCTCTCTCTGTCTCAAAAATAAATAAACATTAACAAAAAAAATTAGAGGAAAGTTGTATTCCTATCACATTAAAAATAAAGTTACTTAACCCATCAGGGCTCAGTTTTCTCACGTGTAAAGGGGGATTAATCATATCTACCTCATACGGGATGCTGTGGTCATTAAATGGGGCGATTATTTTTGCATTGATAAATGGCGAGTTTTACGAGTTCTCTAAGGCCACTTCACCGTCTGTAGCTGATGAAGTAAGTTTCCTTGGAAGTGGCTAGATTTTTCATGGCTATTATCTTTTCAGGACTCAGCATTTATTGTTGTCCCATAGATTTCAAACTTCTCATATAATGGAATTGACTTTGAAAGGTCAGTTTGAAGGAACTGACTTCTCGGAGCTAGTCTCATTGGCTTATAGGTACATATTGCTTGTTATTTTCTCTCTCACAGCCTGGCACGTGGTGGGTGCTTTTTGTAATCCTGGTTGATCGAGAGATCTGTGAGCTTCGAATGTTGTGCTGGGATGCGGGATGCTTGTTATAGAAGGCTTTCAGTGCACTCTTGACTTGGGGAGAAAGGCCTACAATCTCAGATGTGTGTTCCAACCTGCCTTCCAAAGCTCTTTTTTTTTTTTTTTTTAAACAGAATAGCAGTCCAGTGCAGATTTCCTAGCATGCGTGACTTTTTAATTTAACTTTTGCTCTAATAGACTCCCTGTGAGGGGGTGCATACTCCATAAAACACAGAAGCTTCAGCAAATGGACACACTTGCCTAGGACTTTTGAGTATGTTAGAAAAAAAAACCATGGCAATATATTTTCTTAGGAAAACAAGTTTCTTTAGAGGACAGGTCTCCTAAGATAAACAGGGCACTCTGGGGAGACATACAGGATAATGCCCAGGCTCGCTTCTGCACAGCCCCGAGCCAGCAGAGCTGTCATTTGGAAAGTATACTGTTGCCTGGTGAAGACACTGCCCGAGCTGGAAGCAGAGAAGGGAGTGTGGGGGCGGGGCAGAAAGATCCATTAACCTAGCTGGTGTGCAGAGGCGGCAAGACACAATATAAATCTAGGAGCTGCTCTGTGTGGTGAATGCCCCTGCTGGAGTTAGAGCAACAGACAAATTAGCATAATGTAATTGGTTGGCAGGGTCAGCCCCTCTCTGTGAGCATTAGCCATGGGGATGGTAGGAAGAAGCAGATAAAAGATTGGGGGGCAGCATTTTGTCTGTCACCGTGAAGAAAGAGCTTTCATTTCAGCACTGCATAGATCAATTATTGCAATCCTGGAGATAGCCTTCTCTTCAAGTTAGTAAAGTTCCCATTTTTTAAAAATTCCTTCCTCGAAAACAAAATCCAAAAGGTCCACCTCACTCCTTCTGCCAAAGCCAAAACTCAAACCAAGCAAAATCAAACTATATACGTAAAAAAAAAAAAAAAGAAAAAGAAAAATAGAAGGAACGTTGTTTTTGTTTTTTGTTTTCTGTTTTTTTTCCCCTCTACTAACCTACTCACTCCACTGACTTTTGGCAGCGCTTTCTGGAACTTCGAGGACAACATGTTATCTGTTGACTGGTATGTCTCTGGGTGATTAATTTGTTTAAATTGCTTCACTCATTACCTACTTGGTGTGTAAGCACTACCTTATCCTTTCTGAGGGACGCTAAGATATATTTCTTTGCTTCTGACCTAAGCATTAATTACATGAGCCTATGCAGAAAAGGAGGCAGAAACACTTCCTTGTTCCCACAGTGGTGTTATACCTGGGCCATTCAGCTACTCGTGTGCTTTTCAGAAACATTCTGAAGACCATTCTGAAAAATCAGACCGTTCACTGCTGCTGCTGTATATTTTTAAAATTTTCTTTTGGTTTCTTTATCTTAAAGTTTCTTTCAGATTTCAGGTGCTGAGTTGAGTTAATCAACATTATTCAGTAATTCTTCAGATCAGAGTCCTTGGTCATCACTGGTTTGGGACAACCTCCATTTCTTTTCCCTCCGCAGTCTTCAGTTCCCATGCCCATGCACCACCTCTCCTTCCATAGCCACCTATTCCAAAATATTCATCGTATGTTCTTAAATCTGCACGCGCCCGTATCAAAACATCGTTGTGCGTGTGTGTTATTGAATAGTAGCATGCTATTCTGCTGTTCGTTTTTTCATGCAACACTGTTGTTAAGGTCCTTCTTGCTGCACACTTCTTCGTTGTTTCTAACTGCTATATAGCATTTCAGAGTATGAACCCACTCATTTTGTTTATTCATCACCCCAATCAGTTTTCAAACATTTTTATCACATCAGAAAGAAACCTCAGCCCCATGAGCCATCGCTCACCATCCTCCACTCCCTCAGTCCTAGGCAAACCATAGTCTACTTTCGGTCTCTATGCCCTTGTCTATTCTGGGCATTTCAGATAATGGAATTACATAATATGTGGCTTTTTGTGACTGACTTCTTTCATTTTGTGTGATGTTTTCAAGGGTCATCTCCTTCGTAGCAGGTATCAGTACTTTTGATGGCCAAATAATATTCTGTTGTATGGATGTACCTCATTTCGTTTTCCATCGATCAGCTGGTGGCCTTTTGGGTTGTTTCCACTCTTCAGCTATTATGAACAATGTTGCTGTGAACACTTGGGTACACATTTTTGTATGGACGTAGTCTTTATTTCTCTTGGGAATATACCTTGGCCTGGAATTGCTGGGTCCTATGGCAACTCTATGTTTAAAGTTCTGAAGAACTGCCAGACTGTTTTCCAAAGTGGCTGCACCATTTACATCCCTAACAGTTTGAGGGTTCCAGTTAGGGTCCATTATTGAAAGGACAGACCATATCACTGGCCTCATATGGGGTCGGTGGTGGAGACCTGGCTGTTGGAGGGAGTGGGGATTGCATGGACCTTGTATATGTGGGCTTCAGTCTTTATATGACGATGATTCTCGTGTAGGATCACCTTATCCCATCTCAATAGCTCACTTTTAGGGTTATTTTATACAGTCTGATCAGTTTTGTCCACTGTAAATAACTGGGCTGTGTAGGATTGGGTAACAAGAAACCTGAATTCAAGCCCTGATTTTGCCTCTTATTCTGTGATCTTGAGTAAACTGTCTGTTTTGGCTTCTTCCTTTGTAATTACATGCATGCTTATGGGGACTACCCTAGGTGCAGACAGAGCTGTGGGTGGGAAGAAAAGAGGGGCAGGTTGGGGGCCATAGCTAGAGGCTAAAGATAGAACCTTAAGGAGTTGAGAATTGTTAATTTAAACCTGACCTTCCAGGCCATTATGATTGTATATTTGTCAAGGTAGGATGTGAAATATTTATAAATTGATTTGTGACTATTAACAATTTCATCATGTGGTATATAGACCTTCATCTGTATTCTTGTCTTGCACCCCACAGTTAGAAAGGGGCTGGGTCGTGACCGTGATCTTTGTATGGACCCACATGAGAATATAAGGACATATAGCCTATGCATATTTAATTTCCCTGAATTGATCCTGTTTGTTTTTAAGAATGACCACAGAAATTTATACTATGGTAGCATGTGGTTCCTAAATCCCCATATCAACACCAACACTAACAATAATCCACACTTCTATTTTACACTGTTCTCATTTTAATTTGCATTTCTCTGAATACTAGTAAACTCGGACATCTCTCTGTATATGTCTTGGGCATTTGGACTTTCTTTTTTTTTAATTCCTATTCATATTTTGTATCCATTTTCTATTGGGTGAGCTACCTCTTTCTTCTTTATTCTCGGGATATAATACACGTTGTGTGGGGGGGTAGCCAATGATTTTTAAATTATAGTAGAGTCAGAAAAAAAATAGTAACTTCTTAAAAAGGTCAGCATTACTCTCTCTCTATTATGTATATGTACAATACATATATATATATATATATATATATATGTATGTATGTATGTTTTTGGGATATACACACACATGAGGAGGGAAAAGAGAAATATATGGTGAATCATCTCCAACATAGATTCCAAGAAGTCTACTCTTTTATAATTACATAGATTCAGAATGTGTCTTTCTAGATTGCTGCCTTTCAGTTAAGATCATGTCTTGTTGGGAACAGTCTTACCTGAAACCCATGTGAGTGTGAAGAGATCTCCCCTTCACCCTCTCCTCTTTGCCTCTGCTCTTAGGAAACAATGTTTGCAAGAAGTGACAAAGATGCTATTGGCTACTGGGACATTGCTTTGCTTGAATTGGGGGAATGGAAGTGAAGGCCGAGGAAGCTATTTGCAGCGGTCCTGTCCCACTGACCAGAGCTGGAGGAAGAATTTAGACAGAGCCTGTCTTAGTGTTCACAATAATTTTTCTGACATCTCGAAGTTCTGTGTTTGGCCAACATGACTTAATCTCCTTAATATGAATTAATTCCTTAATCTCTCCTTTTGGAATAATATCTACTTATAGTGTTTGTCTCTCCTATTTTATCTTTCTTTGTAGATCATGGGGGCCACATTTTCCTTTAGTTTATATTGCTTCATCCCTTAACGGTGAGTACACCAGTGGTTAATCTCACCTCATGGAAATGCTACCTGCTTTGCAAGACTTATCTCTAGTTCCTTGTTGAAGTACTCCCTGACTGCACCAATTAACAGTCATCTTTTTATCCCCTTGTCTTAGGGACTTCCAGGGAAATAGAATCAATAGGAGATATACGTCTGCCTCTCTATCTCCATTTCTGTACAGACAAAGGAGAGAGGAGACAGAGAGATGGAGGAGAGGAGGGCCTAGGAAGTCTGAAGCTTATAGAGCAAGCTGGCAGACTGGAAATTCAGGGAAGAGTTGATTTTGTAGTCTTAAGTCCAAGATCTGTAGGCAGGAAATGCAGATAGGGTTTCTATATTGCAGTCTTGAGGCAGAATTGCTTCTTTGGGAAACTTCAGTTCTTGTTCTTAAGATCTTCAACTGACTGAATGAGGCCCACTCACATTATGCAGGATGACATGCATTATTTGAAATCTATTGATTTTGGGGCACCTGGTTGCTCAGACGGTTAAGGGTCCGACTCAGCTCAAGTCATGATCTCACAATTTGTGAGATCAAGCCCCGTGTTGGCCTCTGCATTGACAGCACGGAGCCTGCTTGGGAGCCTCGCTCTCCTCTCTCTCTGCCCCCTCCCCTGCTTTCACTCTCTCTCAAAATAAATAAATAAACTTAAAACAATGTTTATTGATTTTGATGTTAATACAATTTTAAAACTACCTTCAGAGCAGCATCTAGACTGGTGTTTGACCAAGCACCTGGTCGCCATTGTCTAGCCAAGTTGACACATAAAATTTACCATAATACCTCAGGACTCATGAACCACTCATTTGGCCTATAATCATATGCAGGCTAGTAACATCCCTGGCATTGTCTGCTTTTGACATTTATCTTTGTAAGCATGTAAGGTTTGTCTTGCCAACTCCTTGAAGACAGGAATCGTGTCTTACACTTCTTAGGGGTTTCCCAGAGTACCTAGTGGGATGGTACATTTGTTAGGTTCACACAACTTAATAAGTCTACAATCATCTCGGTAGTTATTTGAGATAAATAATACATGGGTGTTGAAATAAAAAAGAATACTTTTGTTTTATTTAAAAATAATCATAATTACTTGCTAATAAGCTGCATGTACCTGTTGTGGCCTCCACACCTTCCCGAACCGTAGAGTCGGATTGGACAGCACCACCCTTGTTTTCTGTTCCACATTTGTTTTTGCATGGTATTTTTTTTTTTATCACAGCAACCACCAAAAATCCAGCTTCGCAAAGTCGTGATATACTCCAAAGGACTGTAGCATGATCTAATGTTGAAACGCTGACAACCTTGGGTTGTGCAGTGTCCAGTGGATGTCAAGTGTGGCCATGTTTCCCTCAGACTTGAGCAGCTCAGTGAAGCACTTGAGGGCTGGGCACACAGTTTGGGAACTGCAACTGTAGACATTAAATGTCAATTATTAGATCAAATATTTTAATCCCTCACATCTAGGAGGAATGGGAATTTCTGATTTGTACTTAAGACTGAAATTTCTCTTCGAGGGATCACATTCTAAGATTTATACTTATACACCTAGCTGTTCTTCACTCCCATAGGAAACTATATGCCTGTGTTCAGGATAGCATTTCTCCCGTTTTCTCCTTCTCTGTCCTTTGAAATACATACAAGTTACTATTTCTTTCATTGGTTCCTCATCAACAATTGTATTTGCCAAAAAGCCCGCTGAACAACGTTGCTTATTTCATTGGATGCCTTTTATTTTTGCAATGTCCACTGCATGTTTTATTTTGGTTGTTAATTATTATGAAGTATCCTGAGCATGAGAAACCTCATGTAGTGCGGCACCTACGTATGGGAAGGAGAAAATGCTGTTCTCTCATGAAGGTTATACACCGCAATACTTCTCCTTTCTGATGGTTTGCTTCCAACCGTTAGCTCTCTGTGAGCCAGCAAGGGTCACGCGAACTAAGACCCCAGAGTTCTCGGCCACTTGCTTGGTTTCTCATGCCTGTTCTTTAGCCTCTTCAGTGGATTTTTAATACCTTGGCCTTTGGTTGCTTTTCTGAAGAAGTCTTATGACATCACTGAGCTTCAGATTTGATAATATGTTAGCCTTAGTTTATGTCTTTTTTTCTAATAAAGATCTTGCTTCTGCTGCTTCTACTGTTGTTGTTGCTGCTATTGTTTCTCCTTCTTCTTCTCATCCTTCTTCTCTCTTCCTCTTCCTCCCGCTTCTCCTCTTCCCCTTTCTTTACCACCACTTCCTCCTTCCCTTTGTTTTACTTAATAACACATCCACTCTTTCCTGTGCAGTACCTTAGCCCCCAGGAGATAAACACCAAGCCGTCGGATAAGTGGGCTATAATAACTGAAGGTCAATGCTGTCTCCCAAGTCCCTGGATCTAGAACATTTTTTTCCAAAGGGCGGGGAGATCGGGAACCGGCACGCTGCCTGGTTGTGGAGGTGGCCTGAATCAGTGTCAGAATCAAGATGGCCGTCATTGGCAATTTTTTTTTTTTTTTGCTTTCCAGTTTAAGAAATGCCTCTGTCAGATGCTGACCCTGCTTGCTCACCTCTGTCCCTTCTGCCTTCCCTAACTCCTTTCCCGGAGGGCCACCCCATTCCCTCTCTCTCACCAAGCACCATACCGCCTTGACTTCTCCCCTTGAATTTTGCATTCCACTTTTGACTCCAGCCCGTAAAATGTTCTTGTCGCCGTCCCCAGTCAGGTGGATGCGGCCATAACTCCTGTGTGATATCAATAACCCACGCTAGTGAAGCCAATGAGGTAATTTTCCCTGAAGCTCTAAATATAATTTAACAAGTTAAACACTGTAACATTGTGGTGAATGTGCTATTAAGGGACTGTAAATTGCTTACAAAGCATCAATAAACACAGTGCCCTAAAGCGAGGGGCTGTTAAGACTTTATAATCTAAAGCAGCACTTGGAGTATCACCCTGAGGCTTTAGCTTCATGTCAGATAAAAACAAAGCGGCTGAAGTCTTTAGTTGATGCCAAATGTACGTAGGAACACAATAAGCTTTAGGGGGTAATTACTTTTCAAGTGCTTGATGTGCATTTGCTGGGAAACACATCTGTTATCAAATTTGCCGATGATTAATATGATTCTTCCATTTCCACAGAAAATGGGGGAAGTAAAGTTGATGGTTACAAGTGCCAAGCCAGTTGGTATGTGGCCCTTATGGATTCGTGCTGTGTCATTTTCTTGGAGAACAAAAGTTTCAGTGTAATCTACTGTCATACCTTGGGTTATACCCTATAGGATTATGTGTGTAGAAAAGCATTTTGTGTAATCAAATTATCTGTGGTATTGTTGAAAGGGTGCAGGGTTTTAGAAGTTAATGGCTCTATTAGAGGTGAAAGAATTCATATTCTAGATTTTGCGAGGCCTAACGCTTCTTTCCCCTTCCTTCCCGTTTCCCTGGTTTGCACCCAGCCGTAGTCGAATCCTTTCACAGAACACACTCCTCCTGCAGTTCCTTCCCGGGTTCATATCCTCAGCCAACTGGTGACTAACCCTTTTTTGTGTTTTAACTGTTATCCAGAGTATTCGGTCTAAAGTATTTGCATTTGCGTTCTGGAAAGCTCTTAGCATTTTACAAATGTTACCTCATTAATCACACAGCCATCAGACTGACAGTGTTTGCTTTATATTAAAAGGGGTGGAAAAAAGAAAGCTCCGAGTGGCCCAGAGACCTGACCAAGGTTGCGTGGTGAGTTGGGGGCGAGCGGGAGAGAACTTGTCATCACAGGCACTATTCCATCCCCGAGCCCTCGCACCCTGTCGCTGCCCAACACCATTCTCTGGGGCCGGGCCTTCCAGTCTGTGGGATCTCAGGGTCGCCTTTGTGATTTCGAACTGTTCTCTTCTTTATTTCGGACTCGCTAGCTGAATTAAAAAAGCCTGAACGAAAGCCCCGGAGTAGGATGAAAAGGTTTCTTTTCTTTCTTTATAATCAGGACCATCCCAAGATTATAGGGACTTTCTACCTTGTGCCTTTGGTCCCTAGTATGAGATATGAATTCCCTGATGACAGGCAGTAAGTGTAAGGGAAGGATGCATCACTGGGGTTCACAACAACACCCAGGATGCCCTCTGTCCCTATACTGCTATTGCCAGGTAGAAGCTCAGCTGGGCCGGCTTGAGACCGTCCCTCTACCTTTTCATCCTCCTCCTTCAAATGGCATTCTGTGTTGTCTTGGAACTTTGTCTGCTCATCGGGATGCGCCAAGGCTCCTGCCGCCTGGACTCATCAGCAGAAAGGTGTTGGGAAGATGGTCGAAGGAGGGAGATGACGCAGGAATATTTGAGCTGAGCCTCACAGTCCACTAGGGATGGCTTTGGTCCTGGGGCTTCCAGAGTTCATTCTCTGTGGAAAAGTATGAGGTGGATGAGGATTACTTCTTCTTCTTACACGAGGATTACTAAACCTGTTCTACCTGGGAAACAGGTCACTGTCCAGGAGATGTTTCTCCTAATGCCAGTCATCCAGGCTTGCTAGTCCTATATCTCTAAGCATGGCGGGCATGATTCAATTTTCTTTCCTGACTTTCCTCGTACCAATAGGGTATGCTCAAAGCTGGCTACTTGCATCTCGACGACAAATTATGAAAACACTAAGATCAAGCAGTTTTCCAAACAAGAACCACTTCATCTTACTTCCGAGTGGCTTTAGTTAATTTCCAAATTCTGTAGCAGTGTAGGACACCCCCCTTCTCACCCATCCCTAATTTATTTCTTAAAACCCGATCCAAATATATCATGAGAGATGCACCATAATTTTCCTTTCTTTCAAATAATGCATTTTTGTGTCAACATGTTGTTTACGAAAGAACCTTTTACGGATGCTTTGTGTTGCCTTTGCTCAAGAAAATACATTTTAAAAGAATTCTCCCCAGCCTGGCATGTAATGTTTCATTAGCCAACATAACCTTGTTTATTTGGTTTTTAAAATTTTATTTGGGAAAGGAAATCAATTTGCACCCCTGACATGCTGCCAGGTTCCTGTTTATAAGCACACAATAGGCAGCTCGGAGGGGGCAAAAATATATAGTTTATGATTTCAGCATTAAGTATGACACAATCTGTGTATGAAACCATAGAAGCAATAGTGTTTTCCTGTCCCTGCAGCCACACTCTGCAATTTTAGCTTTTTATCAGAGCATTATCCAAGTGTGCCCAGAATAAGTGGTCCTGATTGTGCTGGGCACGTTAAGTGTGAGGGAAGCATTGTCAGGACAAAGGGAGCTCTTTGCCGGGTTTTGTTTTTGTTTTTGTTTTTGTTGAGAAAATACTTTGAGCAACTGGCTGGTACCCAGCCTTGTAACTGCGCTGTGCTTTGAGGAGGCTCGATGTGTTCCTCCAATGCAATTAAGAGTGTCCTCAGAACTTCTGCTCTCAGAGATTCTGATCGGCTGCAGGGAGACTGGTGGGGCCGGAGGGCCAGTGTGTCCATTGTCAAAGAGAACCCCTTCCCCTTCACTCTAAATCCCTAATGATCATTCTGAGGAGATGGGCGTCTCTGGACTTGACCCTAACTCTTGCCTCTTTTGAGTGCGTGTCAGCTTTTTGCACCCCCAAGATGAAATAATTAATTACCTTATTAGTCCGATATATTGAGGTCTGAACTGAACATGAAATAAAATCACTCTTTCCACTTTACAGGAATCAAACTCTAAAATCATTCATCATAGCCCAAAGAGCACCGAATGAGGAGTCAAAAGATCTAGACTCTTGTCCTGTTTCTGCATCCACTTCGATGTGAAGGGCTGGTCTGGTCACATCCTCTCCTCTGGCCTCCGTTTTCTTTTCTGTTGAGTCAGAGAGTGGGATTAAAGGCTGTCGATGGTGTCTTTCATATCTGAAGTTCTGAGAGCAGGTTCATAGAGGTTTCATTAAAAAAATATTTTCCTCAAGGGTCGGACTTTCTTTTTGCCTGTTTTCCCAGCCTGCATCCAAGCTGGGTCTCCTGTTTTGGGTTTATCCATCCAAAGTCACAGGACTCTCTTCCTAATGAAGGTGGAGACGGCATCATCCCTCCTTTGTACTGCCCCAGTTGCCGCTGTTTCTGTAATTATTTTAGCTTCTGTAGATCTTCTTTTCTTTTGTTCCTTTTCACATTCCTGTATCACCACTGAACCCTAACGATGAGACCCTGTACACTTAAGATTTTGTAGCTCCTCTGGCCAACATCTCTGACTGTACCTGGAGGCAGGACAAGTCCCTTTCTGTCTCACCCAGCCACTCACAGCCCCAGCCTGTAACCTTGGCCTGTTACTGAAGCCCCAAGGGGTTTTTTCCAGTTTTTTAAGTGACTCTTTATTTGGTCGAGCCTGCCATGAGCTCTAGACATGCTCCGTATTTGTATCTAGAAGGCTTACATGAGGGAAGCAGGGAGGGAGGCTGACTTGAGGCCGAGCTTGAATACGAGGGTAATCTTTCATTATTCATCTCTGCTAGTAATTAGAAGGCACTACTAAATAGCTGTAATTGGATCATGTCACAAAAATTAAGATAAAAAGCCATAAGCACTTCAACCTCTTTCTCCTACCGGCCAAGCATTCCTCCACCTCCCCCTTCTCAGCCTCACTTGAATTTTGTTCAGCTGGTGGTAAGTACCATTGTGTGTGTGTGTGTGTGTGTGTGTGTGTGTGTGTGTGGTCATCACATACCAGGAGGGTAAGTTGTCTGGATTCCTTCTGCACAAAGATACAAACTAGGGATCAAATAGGTCTTTTCCCTCTGCTGCCTCTGGAAAAGCACAAAAAAGGCCGTCGGCAAGAAGAGTTCTTGATGATTTTAACACCAGTAAATGGAAGCGAGGAGAGGAAGGGGAAAGAGGTTGGTTTTAACCTTGTCAGAAGAAGTGCCTCAACCTTCATCGAAAGTGGAGATATGACAGACCGTTAGAATCACGCACCTGGGTGACCCAGTCTGTTAAGCATCTGACTTCTGCTCAGGTCATGATCTCACGGTTCGTGAGCTCGAGCCCCACATCAGGGTTTGCATTGGCAGCTTGGAACCTGCTTGAGATTCTCCCTCTCTGCCTCTCCCTCTCTCTCTGCCCCTCCCTCACGCTCCCTCTCTCTCTCTTTCTCAAAATAAATGAATAAACTTTTAAAAATGCTTTAAAAAAAGAGTAAATGGGGTAACATATAAGACAAGGTATCTATAAGGACGCTGAGGCTTTGGAGACTGGTTTTTCCTCTGCCAGCAGAAGGGAGAGCAGACTGTATGCCTAAACACGGTCATTGCTCCTTTTTTTTTTTTTTAACGTTTATTTATTTATTTTGAGAGAGAGACAGCACAAGTAGAGGAGGGACAGAGTGAGAGGCACAGATTCTGAAGCAGTACCCAGGCTCTGAGCCCCCCAGGCGCCCCATTGTCATTGTTTCTGAAAAAGGAAATGGAGAGTTAATTAGCTACCCAGAGAAGTCAGTATTGTGTGTAATCGCCGAGCTAACTTGTGGACAAAGATGTTTAACCAAGGTGAAGATAATATAAAAGATGCGAATATTTTGCGCTTCATCTTTTGCCCTGACCATGCCTTTTATCAACAGTTACAAACCTTTAAAATGGCTCCTCATTCTCATATTCTGTTTGACTTTTAAGAGCAGGTTTAAATTTCTTTTATTTCATCCATAGGAGTTGGAAAACTATTTCCTAAAGCGATAGTAAACTATATACGTGTGAAAAGACATCTGAGAAACATATCCTTATACATAGGCTATCTGGAATTAGACTTTTAAAAAAGCAACCAGACAACATGCAGGTATTTAAAAAACAAAACCTTGGGGTGCCAAGGGGCTCAGTTGGTCAAGCGTCTGACACTTGATCTCGGCTCAGGTCATGACCTCTTGGCTCATGAGTTTGAGCCCCAAGTCAGGCTGTGTGTGCACGCACACAGACAGCATGGAGCCTGCTTGGGATTCTCTCTCTCCCTTTCTCTCTGCTCTGCCCCCCTCCCCAAATAAATAAATAAACCTTCAAATGAAATAAAATAGAAAACAAAAACTTATCCGGGGAGCAAAAATAAACAAACACACGTATATATTATCAGTTTAAGGATGTGAGTTATCAACACATAGGGAAAGACATGAAGCCCATTGTCCAAGGACTCCCGTACTAAAGGCTCCAGCAGTATGGGTGTGGTTCGTATGCGGGTACCTGACTCTCCTGAGATCTCATCTTTATTTTAGATCTAGAAATATCATCTCTTAGTCTATCAGATAATCAGCGATTTGTCCCACCCTGAGGTTGTCAATAGAGCAGTGGCACAAGAGGATGAAAATGAAGTCAAGATGGAAATATATAGAATGTCTAAGTGGTTACAGAGCAGGGACCCACAGACTCGGCGTTCCAATACAAGAGTGAGAGGTTGCTGGGGGAGGCATCTAGATAATGACATCTCATTGGCATTAGTGCTTCTATTTAGCCAGCCAGCCCATAAATCCTGACTGTCTAGAGTATAAAATTGCACCTTCCAAATGAACTCACTCTCCTGCCATCCAGTAACCTTGGTGGAAAAGAGAATTGAACTCCGCACTGTTATGGCTCTGTGATACGGAGACACCAGGTGCCAAATTCTTCCCTCTGTGACTCCCACATAGAAGGTTGTTCTTATTCCAAGCTCAGTTGTTTCACCAGGAGGAATGTAGACACATTGGGAGCTGTGGCCTAAAAGCGAGACCTTGTTTTGAGGGTGTGTAACTGGGTTCAGGGGAGCCGTGCTTGTCCCAGCTCATCTTTGTGGGGTGGAGCTGGGTTATTGGGCTCACTGTGGGACAGGCTTCGCTCTGCCATGTATTGTTTTGATCAGTCCCATCATGATTTGTTAAGCACATGGATAAATGCAGAGCAAGTTCAGTTAGTGACAGTCTTGCCTTATATGGTTTAAATCAGAGAGAAAGGAAATAAAGATACAGATAACATTTTTTTTTTAGTCATGGTAGGTGGGGTGGAATGCAAACTGTGTTACTGCGTCCCAGTGGGGTTTCTGAACTTTTGGTCACACATCATAATGTGTATGTGTGTGTTGGTGTGTAGTGTATATACATATATAGAGGGAAAATATCTGGAGAGGTATAGTAAAATATTAGGTTTTTTTCTACATGTTGGGATGATGGGTGGTTTTGTTCCTTCCCATGTATTTTTTCTCTAATAAGCAAGCATATTGCTTGTGAAATACATTGAGTTTAATCAAACATACTTGTGCTAACTATTTTCTCAGTGTCCATCCGGGCCCATGTTCACCCTACTCCACCCTGCCGACTGCCCTGAAAGGCTGACCTTTAACCTGTGTTTTGCTGTTGGATTTGGGCCAGTGGCTACGGAGCTACCATAGTAGGTTCCAGAAAGGGAGAAAAGGGGGCCTGGGTGTCTATCCTCCCAGTTGCCTCTGTTAGTTGTCTCCTTTGAACAAAGGTCCCAGTCCTGCCAGATGCCCTGTCCACACAGCTCTCTCCTTCCTGGTCTCCTGCTAACCTCTCTCTCTCCCGTGAGGTCTGGTAACCTCTCCCTTCTCTCACTCCTATAGGCCTAGGAATGCTAACAGCTCCCTGCTGTTTGGCCCCAGGGTACTGCACTGTGGCTGTGGCTTCCCTGCACTCTGCCCACACCTTTGCAAATAGTTTCTTTGTTAATCACTCCTCAAGTTACACAATTTGAGTGTGTTGTCTGTTTCCTGTTGGCATCCCAAGTGATATAGTAGTCAAATTTTCTAATTGCAATTGTACATTTATCTGCAGCAAGTCTTCCCAGAAAAACAAAAGCATCAGTTTCTTGGGGGCACCTGGGTGGCTCAGTTGGTTAAGCGTCCGACTTCAGCTCAAGTCGTGATCTCACAGTTCTTGGGTTCGAGCCCCACATCGGGCTGTGTGCTGACAACTCGGAGCCTGGAGCCTGCTCCAGATTCTGTGTCTCCCTCTCTCTCTGCCTCTTACCTGGCTCTCTCTCCCTCTCTCTCTCTCTAAGATGAATAAACATTAAAAAAAATTTTTTTTAAATAACAAAAAAGCATCAGTTTCTTTCCGGGTCTAGAATTTTATCAACACTGTGAAACAGTAGTGTTTGATGGTATAATAGAGTGAAATGAGATTTTAGAAATAAGAAATGCAAAAGCTTCAAGACCGGTACAGAAAAATGAATTCATGACTTTTAAAGGAGTATTTTCAAAACACAGCATCCAAGGGAGAAAGAGATAACAGAGATTTCTGATAATTAAGACAAAATACAGTCATTGGATTTTCTGTTTTTTTTTTTTCTTTCCTTGCATACTGTTTTAAGAATAGGGATCAGAAGTAGTATGGTACTTTTGGATTGGAGTAAGTGAGAAGTGGGAAAGGATGAAGTAAGCAAGGGAAATGTGGATTCAAGGAAATGGAGTTGTCATTTTAGAGTGGCTGGCCTCAGACATAAGGCTCATTGCTTTGAGAGGTAACATTTGAGCAAACATTTGGAATTGGTGGCAGAAGGAGATGTGAGGATAAGGAGAAGAAACCCTTCCGTGGGGGTGGAGAGACGGGAGCAGCCAGTGCCAATGCTATAGTATGTCAGCAGAACATTAAGGAGGCCAGGATATGTCTGGAACAGAGTGAATAAGGTAAGGAGTAGTATAAAATGAGGTCAGAATGGTACTAAGTGGTATCATGTAGGTTTGGGGATGTACATTGTATGCACTGTAAACATGGAAACCATCTCATTGACCTCCATGGCGCTTCTCTAGATTCCTAAGCATTCAGAGAACCCAAATGACTGGTAAGAGTTCTTAGTTTAAAATTCGTTCTTAATATTCAGACAAGATTTCCAGAGGCTTCTTTGAGGACTGTTGTATTTGGTCGTGTCCAGTGCCCCTATGCACACAACAAGCGCTGTTTAGTTTGATATGGTCAAGGTAAAAATGTTATCTCTTTCTATTAGGATTTCATCAAATAAGATAGACTCAGTCTCTCATTGATTTCCTGTGTTGCATTATATAATTTGGTTTTTTGGTCTAAGACTCAACAAACACCGGTAGCTATGATTCAGTTTGCTTGGAGGCAATAGCAATTGGAGGGTACTTGTCTTCCAACAAAACATCCACTTCCCAGGATAGAAACATGCTGCTGAATTAATATCGATCATTAGCCCAGCATAGCAGTAACGTATGTTTGTGAAGTACTGAACAATTTACAAAGCAAGGCCATTCATGGCAAGCCACCTGACGGGTTCCACCAGAAGAGAAACGAAGTGCAGGCACTCTTATTCTCTATTGTTTCGGAGGAGGAAGTCTATCTTGTAGCACATTTTCCTTCCCACTGAAGATCACATTTCTATTTCTTGTTAAGAGCTTGCTGTTGCCAAATATTCAGGAATGCAGATACCCGACCAATGCTCTAGGCAGGGGAGTTTTCAAGCAGAGTCATCTTAGCAGCCAGCCCTACCCTCCAGCTCTTTTGGCCAGGAGAGAAGAACTGAGGAGGGGGGTGGGGGGAGTGGTGTGGGAGAGGGAAAGGCACAGTCTCTTCTCAGAACTATAGTATATCATTAGCAGCTTTCAAGAGAATGCTGCATTTATATTTCTGGTCATTAAGTATAAGTATTTGATTCCCTTTGAAATGCCAAGGAAACAGACCATCAGCATCCTTGTGGTAGTTTTATATGCACTCTTACTTTTGATAATTTCACATGTTTTGATAAGGAAGAAAGAGAAATACGTTTAGTAATTCTAGAATGGACCATTTGCCTCTGGCGTGGCCATACGAAGTTCTTAGTGTGTCTCCTCAGGATTTCCCTGTGTGCTCAGTGCCTCTTTCAGGATATTCAAGAGCTTTCTTCCCTGTGCTGTACAAAAATTGGAGCCTGGAATGCCTTTGGTGCCATTCTCTTCCCTTCTCCGTATCAGTCTCAGGACCCTGGTTTCTTGCCTGTTTGTAATCATTTCACTTTGTCTTCTCCTGTATATTTTCCAGTTGCTTAGGGAGGCCTGTCTTGCCTCACTTCAACCAGTGATTTGAATCGGCCAAACACATGGCAGTTTGAGGAGACTGTTAAGCTGTGTCTGGCCTCTGTTGATATGACTTATGAGGATTCGAGTCAGCAAACGTTATCTCTCTGTATCTCAGGCTTAAGACGACCGCGTGCCCAACGAGAGGAAATTGTAAATTGGTTGCTCTTTATTATATCATCACCTCAGAAATCCTAATTCATTTGTCCATTCGGTCACTGCCTGTCTAGTTCTGGGTTGGCACTGAGCTGGGCACTAGCAATAGAAGAGAAAACAAGATGGGCCCTTTCCCTTCCAGGAATTTTTAATAGGTAACTGGAAATAATAATGATAAAAGTATATATAACTGGAAATAATAATGATAAAATGATAGTGGTACTATATAACTGGAAATAATAATGGTAAAAATTGCACCTTATGACACATGGTATAAAGGAAAGGTTTGGGGTACTAAGGTAGAGAATAACAGGGTTTTTTTTTTTAGTTATGCAGGTAACATTGAGAAGGTGATATTTAAGATGAACCAGAAATTGACCAGAGGAGAGCAGTCTTTCCAAGAATGAGGGGAGGTCAGAGGAGAGAAGGGCAGGGGTGGTAGGATAATACATATGTTATTAAAGCTCTCTTCAAGCCATTGTTGTATCTTAACTTCATAGTTCAAAGGAAGCAAGGGAATACTATCCTCATTTGTACTAGAGAAAAACACTGTATCCATCAATCAACAGATTTATTGCCTAGAGGGTAGGATTTAGCTGAGCAGAGAGGAAATTCCAGGCCTGGAGAATGTACGTGTAGAGGTGTGAAGAGAAGAATTTGACTCATGAGTTGTGTAGTGAGTAGAGAAGGGTGGCTAGAGTGGAGCGTTGGCACAGGGGTCAGGGGTAAGAGATGGGCTGGGTATATAGGACCTTCAAAGGCAAGACTAAGAGTGGGCTTTAGTGGTGTAAGCATCTGGGAGCTCTGGGAGTTTTAGAGTTAAGGTGTGGCACTGGGAAAGTGCCGATTCATACCAATTAATTGGACTAGGCCATCTGGAGTGGCCTGGAAGGGACCAGAAGTGTCGGAAGCCAGGAGAACAGTAGGAAATTATAGTGTGATCGGGGTAGAAGGTTATCAAACTCTGGAGCTCGTAGGATAGCCAAGAAAAGGCAGATGTGGGAATCATTATGAAGGCAAATTCAATAGGCTAAGAAGTTAAGCAAGGTCACATGCTTAATGGTGAAGTATACATGAAGATGCAGACCCATCGGCTAGCCCTTCACCCTTTAGGCCAGGGCCTGAGCAGCTCTAGATGAGTATTGGGCATTTAATATGTCCAACATTGTACTAAGCTCTGCATTTGCATTACTTAACTAAATGTTTACAAAAATCTTATAAGGTGCAGTTGTTCCTGCTTAATAAATGAGAAAACTAAAACAGAAAGAAGCAATAGACTTGCTCAAAATCACCACCAGGCATTTAGTCACTGAAAAATGGAATTTATTGCATGTCTACAAGGTACAGCTGAGGAGCAGACACAGGCTGTTCTCAGATGAACCTGGCAGATTCCCTGGTCCAAGTTTGCTGGAGGACGTCCTTGTGGAAATAAATCAGGCTCTTTAATGGCAACATGGAAAAGGTACTGTGAGAGCACGAAATAGGGAACAACTAATGAGGCCAGAAAGAGCGGGAGAAGGCTCCACAGAGGAGAAAGGGGCTGGATCTTGGATCGACTGCAGAGAGGAAATACTATGTGCAAAGGTGAAAAAGAGACATGGAATGGTATGAATAGTCAAGAAGCATTGAGGTCTGTGTGTGTGAATGAGAGGGAAAAGGGTAGACAGGACGGGTTGCCAAGAGATGTTAGGGGAAAGATTGATTGGAATTAAATTATAAAAGCTCAAGTCATACATCAGAGGTATGACCAGCAGAAGTGTCCAGGTTGGCCAGTGCCACTGGTTTCTTGAGGAAGACTGTTGAGAAATGAGGAACTTTACCAGCGAGGAGTGATACAATATCATTTTCAGTGGCGTTAGAGTACTTTCTAACTTCCAAGATGCATCAACCACAGAGATTGGCTCAACTAAAATTCTAGTAACCTCAATGAAGTGGCATCATTTACTTTCTTTTTACCCATATGATTATATTTAGCAGAATTAACCAAGACAATAAAGCAGGAGGTGAGGGTAGAGATACAGGCAGTCCACGGCACTGAGAATCTGAACAGGAAGGAGCTGGGTCTTTGAGAGACACCTGAAAACTGTTTCTCACAGTCAAGGGTGGCACCTGAGAAGACATTTATTGTCTTGAGCATTTTACTACAGTATTAAATGAATAGCTATAAAACGCTTACAGGGATGGTTCAGGGCTCTTTTGTCTAAACCCAGTATTAGAAAGGATGACAGAGGTCTGGGGTTGGAGGAGAGCACAGTCCAGTCAGACGGATCTTGCTGGTCCGTACCTTGCAGACTCAAGTCTAGAACCCCACTTGGGGCAGGCCTGCCTCCGTCCTGGAAACGGGTGAGTGTGCTAAAGGCCACTGAGGGTCACATCCATGTGTGAGCTGCTTTTCTACCCACCGTAAAGGAAGTTGCCTTGGAAATTGAACTTGATCCAAACATCAAAGAAATTATCTCTTTCCCAGTCTTTTTCTTAACTCTTGGAACTATTGAGGAAGGTGAACTTGATCAGAGAAGGAGTGAGTGACAGTTGGTTGGTTGTTTACTGTTCAACAGTTTTTGAAATACAGCTTTCCTCCCTAATCTTAATCTGCCCTGTTCATTGTAAACCAGTTTCAAAAGACCTGTGCAGGCAATATGACATTAAGTCAAGGGTCACAAATCAACAACTTAGAAGTGAATTAATGGTGTATTCCGAGTCTTTTCTAGGATGAAAATGGTGGTGATGACATTGCCCCAACTTAGTGGTATGACAGATACAGTGTAATTCTCAGGATCCCATACCAGTATAAATTAACTATTTCTTTTAATGTCCCTAGAAAGGATATCAGGTACTCTTTATTTTTTTCCTTGTAATTTCCACTAGAAAATGTTTTTACAGCAAGACTATAGAGGCAGTATGGCTTGGTAGGTAAGAATATGGACTCTGAGGCCAAAGGGCCTAGGTCTGGGCTCCTTCACTTATTAGTTGGATGACTTTGAGCAAGTTATTTAACCTCTCTGTGCTTCCATTTCCTCCTCTGGAAAATGAAGATTACTAATCCTATGTACCTCCTAGACTAACAAGGACTAAATGGATTTTCTGACATATGGTAACGCTGTATAAGCGCTGGCTATTATTAGTAATATTTCTATTAAAAGCAGTCACGGGGAGTGGCCACCCAGAATGAACCACTACTCTCTGAGTTTCACATTCGAAACTATACTAAAAGAAAAGAAGTACGGGTAGGCTGTCGGCACTATGCTGGAACATCCGTCCTCTCATGCGTTACTCAGCTACAACCCTGTTCATTGACAATTATCTCTATTTTAAAGATGAGGAAGGTATGGCTCAGAGAACTTAACATGCCCCAGATGCTGTAGAGCTGATCTGAACTTGAGCCCTATATTCCAGTGCTCATGTTTTTGTTCCCCTTAGAATTCTTCTGGGGTAAGTAGCAAACTCTGAGAAAGCAGAATTTAAATGTGCATGTCAAAGTTGGAATTTTCACAGTGCTCTGTGCTCTCCTCTCCCTTTCCCTCCTGCAAAGGTTGCCCGAGATGGTTTCTTTCTTATGTTGTTCATCTTTCACCGTGTGGCTACACTAAGGAGAATGTTATGGAGAGAGAGGCAGCTGGCATGGCCCCTGGTGTCCTCCCCAGCCCCAGCATGTCCACTCTAGGACTTCACTGTCCCCCCCTGTCATGGAGCAGCCTACCCTCTTAGTAGAATTCAAAGTACTCACACTGGTATTCCAGCTCCTGAGAGCATCAGAAACAAGGAGTCAGGACCTTCTTAAACCTTAAAAAGGACCTTAAAAAGGAATCCTTCTTAAACCTCCAGAGAGCTTAGTCTCTTCTAGAAGGTTAGAACTTGTGTTATCCTATGAATGTCTCAGACATCTTTTGGATGCAATTCATGGATGTTTACATCTGGGAAGTTCTGAAAGTCTTCTTCATAACTGCCCGGGCATCATTAAGATGCAGACAATTCCAAGATTGCACAACTCAACTTGTAAATGCGTGTCGGGCTGACCCTGGCTCTTTATAGAGAAACCCATAAAGTCTCCACACCTTGGCAGTTGGACAGAATATAGATTTGCAGATAGCATTTTGGGACCTTATGAGAATCAACAACTTTCTCCCTGTGTGCTCCAACTTTTACTTTCGTCTGTGGTCCACTGCCCTTCATCCTTCATGACCACACCCTGAAATTATAGGTATTTGTAAGAACATGGACATATATTCACATACATTGGGTTGTTTTTTGCATATTGTATTCCAAGCCCATGCATGCAGAAAGACAATTACCACTCTACCTCAGACTCACTGAGTATGCAATCAAGACTCATTACGCCCGGATTCTCATTCCATTCACACCCTTTATGTCTCAGAACAACGCTGAATGGAGAGCAAGGCGTATTGAAGGATATGAAGGGAAGAAGTCAAAGGAACATGTGGAGAAATTGGAACCCAGGAGTGAACGATTTAGATGAGAATAATTTGTCTGTGGAATTTTCATCTTTGAAGTTTGAGAAATTTTACTTTGTGTTGGATCCATTTCTTGAATCATGATCCCTTGGGTCTGGCATAAAGCTATAATTTTTGGCAGGCTCATTTCTGCAAAAGCTTATGGTTATGGAGAAAAATCAATATTTGTAGGCCCATGAATCAGAGTCTAAAAAGTGTGTTTGGATATTTAATGTCTTATAAAATGTAACATAGTAAGAAACTTGTGGAGTATCAGAGCCAGAAATCATTACAGAAACCAGGTAGTCCACCCCCCTGCTTTTAGCAGTGGGGCTATGGAGCTGAGGGGCGTTGGATGATGTAGGCAGGTTACATGGCTGCAAGGAGGGATAGAGAGCCTGGACTAGAATAGACCTCCTAACTCCTAAGCCAGTGGGTTTCCAACATCATCACACATTACTACTCATTTGGAATCATTGGGTCAAAGTATGAACCATGTATCGTAAATGAGGGAATCCTAGCAATAGAAGAGACCTCGGAAGTCATGCAGCGCCTTCTCCCTCCTGATGCAGAAATTCTCTTGGTGACATCCTTAACAGAGGGCCACTAGTCTCTACTGGCTTACCTCCAATGCCAGAAAGCTCAGTACTTTACAAGGCAGCTTGTTTAGTCTTTGGACAAAGGATCAAATTTGTATTTTTAGAGCATCAGTCCAGAAAGAGTGTGGATGGCTAGAGGAGAATGGCATAGTATTAGTGATGGTGAGGAATTTTACTCTTTTTATCATTTTAAAACAAGGATAATAATGCTGACTCTGTAGTGTCATTGTGAGGGTTAGAGGTGCAGCGTATAAAGCATCTAGCATAGTGTTTATTTCAAAATAAGAACTCAAATTGGCTTTTATCAACATGATCATTGGCTTTTATCAACATGATCCCATTTTTTTGAAATTACGCCCTCTGGAGTAATATAGACTATATCTAATCCCACAAATATTTTAAGGCAGTTAGAATGACCCTCTAAATCTTTTCTTCTTCAGACTAAATATTCCCTGATTCTTCTACAGTTCTTCCTGTGATGCATTTTGGATGCCTTCATTGCTTTCATTCCCCCCTATTTGTCAATTTCCCCCTTAAAATGTGGTGGCCAAATGTGGTCAGCTCAGCGTGCTCTACCGTGGAGTAATTACTTCCCTCGATCTGGACATTGCACTTCTTCTACAGCAACCTAGATTTATGTTAGCATTTTTGGAGGCCAGATCACACAGTTGGCTCAAGTAAAACCTGATTCTACTACCCAGAACTAAGCCGTGCCTCCCGACACTGTGTCAACTGCAGATTTGACAAGCACAATTTTTACATCTTCATCCAAGCTGTTGATAAAAATGTTGAACGAGAAAAGGCCAAAGGCTGAGCCTCGAGGAACACATCTGATTGTTCCACGCATACTGACACCCATCCGCTGGTTTGGTGACACTGTTTCACCAGCTCCAAATCTATGCACCTATACTAGCAAAAGTAACTCCGCAAGATGTAGTCACTCGTGTTTTCGAAATTGGATATTTAATTTATCCAGAGGTAAAATGCCATTCTTTTATCAGTGAAGACAGGTTTTGAACCCGTAATTGGGAAAATGTGAATTCAGAAAATAATTTCATGTTTGACTTACTATGTAATGCTTAAAGGGGAAAAATCATTTTCTCTTTAATGTGAAATGCTAATGCTTGCCTAATTGTTTATTTTTCCAAAATGTTTTGAAATTACTCTCTGGGTCTGGGGGAAGGAGTGTGGAGAATTTGCAGATTTCATGTGTGGTAGAGAAAGGAGATTATTGAAGAATTAGAATATAACCTTGGGGGCCTTTTCCGTCTCTGGTTGGGGTCACAGAGACAAAGAGATGTCTTAAATATTGGTGGGAGAGGGTGTGAGGTATATTCCTGGATAGTTTTTAAATTTCTTTCTTTCTTTCTTTCCTTCTTTCTTTCTTTCTTTCTTTCTTTCTTTCTTTCCTTCTTTCTTTGAGAGAGAGACAGAGACAGAGAGTGGGGGAGGAGCATAGAGAGAAGGGTACAGAGGATCTGACACAAGTTTCATGCTGACAGCAGGGAGCCTGATTCGGGGCTTGAACTCACGACCACGAGATCATGACCTGAGCTGAAGTTGGCCGCTCACTGACTGAGCCACCCAGGTGTCCCTTAAAATTCTTTTTAATGATTCTCATTAAAGAAATAGTTTTTTTCTTTCGTTTAACACGTTTCCTTCTGAAGAAATCATTTTCTTTGTGCTGCAGCACAGATCGGTTTTTCCTAGTTTTCGCGGTGGAGATAAAGAATGGTTATTGCCATCCTTTGGGCAAAAGTGCTCAAAGATTCAGAGCTCACCTTTTGGCATCTTCCTCCAAGCGCTCCTTTAATATTTTCTCAAAGGCTTTCCTTGTGTACATCCCATGTTTGTGGCTTTCTTCTTCACCCTGGTCTTTTCTATTTCTCTAGCCCATAATTGAATAAGTACCTTAATATCTAAAACTCTACTACCATAAGCATGTTCTGAGATCTTAAGGTAAATGGACAGAAAGTTAGCACTCTCAAAAATTGGCCAGGGAATAAAAGACTTCCTCATACTGAATATTTTAGGAGTGTTATTTTGTAGTTTACTCACTTATCCAGTGTTTGTTGAGCACTTACTATATGCTAGGCACTGATCTAGGCAACAGAGACAATGGGGAATAAAGTCACATTTAGTCTCTTCTCACATTGCGCTTATGTCCTCAAGGAAGAAACATGTTAATCAAATAATCAAATCAATTGTGAACTTGTAAAAAGTACTGCAAAGAAGAGGGAGAGGGTGCCCTGTCACTGGAGAGGTCAAGGAAGTCTTCCTCATGTGATATTTAATCTGAGATTTGAAGGTGGAGTCAGGGAAGGGCACAGGTAGCAGAAAATAACATAACCCAAGACTCTGTGCTGAAATGGAGCATGGACACTATGAGGACAGGAACATGCCAGTTAGGTGGAGTGAAGAACAGAAAGCAAGACAGAGTAGTGTGAGACGAGCTGGGAGGTAAGAAGGGTCTCTACAGGCTTTAGAGATGACACAAAGAGTGCTCTCAATGTCTCCTGAACCATGGAAGCCATCTAAGAAGGTTGTGGGGTGGTGGTCGGAGGTGGGGCAGTGCAGTTGGGTAGAGAGAACTGTTTGCCGTGATCAGTTTTGTATTTTGAAAAGATCACCATGCCAGGCACCTGGGTGGCTCAGTTGATTAAGCCTCCGACTCTTAATTTCAGCTCAGGTCGTGATCTCACGGTTCGGGACATCTAGGGCCACATCGTGTGTACCCTCCCCTAGTCTGCCTCCGTGCTCAGTGCAGGGCTTGCTTGGGATTCTTTCTCTCCTCTCTCTCTGCCCCTCCTTCCACTTGCACACACATGCACTCTCTAAATAAATAAATAAGCAAACAAACTTAAAAAAAAAAAAAAAAGATCGTTGTGACTGTGTATGGGCAAAAGGAGAAAGGGAAGGCAAAGTGAGTGACAGACCAGTTAGGAGACCACTGTCTAGTCCAGGAAAGGAGATGAAGGTGGTTGGGTGTAGGTTGGCAGGAGGAGAGATGGAGGGATAGAAACAGAGGGAAGTTGTGTAGGTTGACTCTGCAGTACTTGGGGACTGCATGTGGGGGTGATAGAAAAATAGTGTCAAGGGTAACCCAAGGAAGGTTCATACATTTTATATGCTTCTTGGCAAGTTAAAGATTATCATTTTAAATTTTATTTTGTGCAGCTTTATTCGTAATCTTTGATACTATGGCACAACAGAGATAATTCTGAAAAGAGAACCAGAAATATTTCTGGGCCTCAGATCTATTATCGGCCAAGTAGGTGACTGTGAGCAAGACGAAAAATTGTGAATCTATCTGAGGATCCCAACAATGGAGGAAAAAAATATTTTTAATTGTTGACTTCATCAAGACCTCATTAAGACCCAGGGAAATGTGTTTGTTAAGGTTCACTTTTAAAAGCAGTAACCCAGTTATCTTTATTCTCATTATTATTTTAGTTCAGTTCTCTACGTCTCTAGACCCTATGAAAAGAACTTAAGCATACCCCTGCGCTGCCACTCCAACACAAATCACCATTTCCTTTCGTCTTGCTTTAACCAACCACAATGTTTTCCAACGTCAGAAAAGCCTTCCAGTGTAAGAGAGAGCCTTTGGACCGCGTGTGTGTATAGGAGACTGTTCATGCCTTTGGGATCCCGCGATAACACAGATCTCGCAGTCTAAACCAGGTGCCCGGTTTCCATCTGGACTCCTGACAAACTGTGTGGTCAGGATTTAGAAATCAGAAATCTGGGAAAGGTGCAATGTGATGGACACAGCCACCCCCAATACCATATATGTTATCACCATCATTTAACACATAGTGCAGGAAATCCTGTTCTTTGCAGAAGGACTTCAAAGAACCACTTCTGGTTCTCCTGGGTAACATTTATTTTTTTCTCTGCTAACCCCAAAGCGCAGACAGAGATATATTTTTCCTCCAGTAAATTGCTAGTGACACTCCATTTCTTTTCTGCCATCCTCAACCCATTGTCCAACTGACCTCTCAAATTTCACTACCCTTCTAGGCTGAAGAGCTGTGCCTAGCTGTTTGCAGAGGCCCACTTACTTACTTGGCTGTACCCTGTACTTTCCCTTTCTTTCCTAAACTCTGAAATTCTCACCTTTTAGCTCTACCACATTGGTAAGACTTCTGCTCCCATGCGAATCCTCTTCTTTTGTCCCAGTGACTTCCTTTGTTAAGAAGAATTGTCTTTTAAGACAGCTTTACCTTGCATGCTTTACCTTAGTTTTGATTAAACAAAGAAACCTTCATTCAAGTCATCCGAAATAAGCACATGCTATTAGTTCCCTTAAGTGACTCAGATGTCACATTTTGCCTTCGCTGGTTTATTCACACGACGTATGTTTACCTGAGTGCCTACAATGTTCCAAGGACCACGAGAGAGAGTTATGAACACATTCTTCATTCTAGAGGGAAAGACAGTGAAAAAGCAAATGAACGAGCACTCATTTTTCTATATTCCGTTATTCCATAAAAATTGTTAGGGATTGATTTTATGAAAATACAGCAGAAAGTTGCAACTTTGCCTCTTGGCATTGGATTCCAGATACCCTGTCATCTAGTCCAGTCATCCATCCTCACTCTCCAGGTTGTTGAGCTTGGGTCATGAGTACCTAGATTATGATTTGGAAAGGTAGTAGTTTCTCGGGGAAAAAAAAAAAAAGTAGGTGGTTGGCCACTCTCATAGGACTGAAAAAGAAACCATAACCTAAGTGTGCATGTCATTTAAAGCAGGATGCTGAACAGCTCTTCACTAAATCATACTACCGTGCACTCCCCACGGAAATCATTTTCAAATGCAGTATATATCACACCAAGTCAGAGAAGATATGCATCAAATGTCCCTGATAGAAACCTTACATCAGGAAGGCAGCAGAGTGATTAGTGAATTTCAGGGTATTTTCTTATGTGTGTTACTCTTAGGGTAAATAGTTATTTTTCATCTGCTCTTAGCTGTAAGTTATAATAAGATGGATGGACCCATGGCTGGCCAGAAGCCATAACTCGATTTAGTTGACATGACTAGATTCCCAATTTTGTCCTCTGAGAGCTTGAGAGTAGAATAAAACTTGACTTCTTCTGACCTTCCCCTCTGTCTTCTCTGGGCAGAATATCTCGATGCATAACACAGTTGGTGGGGCCATGGCGGGGCCCGGAGCTCACCAGCTTGGCAGCACCCGGATGCCCAACCATGACACCAGCGTTGTGATTCAGCAAGCCATGCCGTCACCCCAGTCCAGCTCTGTCATCACACAGGCACCTTCCACCAACCGCCAGATCGGGTAAGGAGACTTCCTCGGTTGTCTCTGGGTCCTGGCTGGATCTCAGAGAATGTTCTGGACTTTCTCCTTGTTTCTGGTGCTCAGATTGGATGAGACAGAAGTTGGTGTTTCTGGCTGGGTGATATCACCTGGCCCTTAGGGCAATGCTTTTAATGGGAGAAGGGAGGGGAGTCCGCATTTGGTGGAAACTTTTGATCCTGGACTTTGTGGGGCAAAGCAAGTCATTCGGTGTCATCGTTTCTTCAGACAAGATTTGTGAACTTCAAGATGACGGTGGAAAACCCCTTGGGTGTTATGGAGAGCAGAGCATACTTTTAGGACAAATGCTTGTGGACGGTAGAGGGAGGTTTCACCAGCCCATCTTCCTCCCCAACAGAGTATGTCCCTTTTTCCCTAGGATCTGCTGAGCCCGATCCATGTCTTCCATGTATTTCCGGTCTTCCCTCCCTCTGATTATTCTTTGCTTCTTTTCCTTGTCAATACCTCTTTATTAGCTCTCCCTTCCTCTGTATTGGTCCAGGCTCATTCCTGGAGTAGACAAAGCAAAAAAAGCAAAACCTTCTCCCCTCCCTTAAGTAAATAAGACAGTACTGCAGTATTGAGAAAAATTGGTAGAAAGGTCAGTTTCGTCAGAATCCCAGACACTCTGTTTATGGGATGGAAAGTGTTTGCACTTCTGAGTCTCATATGACAGCTCTAGCCCCTGCCTACTTGGAGTGTGGTCTGAGGACCAGTAGCCTGAGTAGTGAGCTTCTCAGAAATACAGAATCTCTGGCCTGCTTCCTTATCTTCAGGATGATGGTACGTGTCTTCTTTCCACCCTCGCAGGAGTAGAGTGAAGAGGAAATAAAAGATTTAAGAGTGGTCAAGTTCTTAGGGAAAAAAGGTAGTAACTTAAGCCAGAGAGCTCTGATAAATTTATATTGTTGGAAGCTGAGAACTGCTTGGGGTATGTTCCCACAATTCTCTGTTTAAAATAGGAAAAGGAGCTTGCTGTACTTGGTATGTGCATCAGAACTTAGTGTGAATATTCAGCTGAATATTGGATATGGTGATTTAGAAAAACAAAAAACAAAAACAAAAACCCAGAAGCGGACCTGTAATTTGCCAGTGTCTTGCCCCTTTTGTTTTTATAAACATTTTATTTTTAAGTAATTTCTACACCCAATGTGGGGCGCAAACTTAAAACCCCAAGATCCAGAGTCACATGTCCCATGGACAGAGCCAGCCAGGCGCTTTCTCCTTTGTTTTTCATGTTTGTAGGAATTTCAGATCAAGGGCAAGCATGGGGAACGATAGCAGCTTATTCCTCCTGAGAGTGCCTTAGAAGGGATACCTTGTCTCCCGCATTTCTCAACTTATCAGACGGGTTGTGATTTGGGAAGACCCAGCTTAACAAATGAGAGCCGTGGGCAGTGATGGTTTCGTGAGTTTGTCAGGGGTACATTTGGTCTCCCGTTTAAAAAAAGGAATATTAATCTGGCCATTTGAATGCTTGGCTTTGTTGGAAGAAGCCAATGCTAAATTAGCGAGGATCCCTGTTAAATATTTCTTTTCTTTTCAAATGACTGTGGGAGCAAATATTGCCACTGTCTACAGCAAGAACCTATAATATACTAAGAGGGTGGAGTGGGTTCTTTAAAGACAGCATCTAAATCTCAAGGGACTCCTTCACTCTAGTGGTTTGGCTTTGGGCAGACAATTCACAGTTAGGCCAGCTAATTATAATTGTTTTATTTTTCTTTCAAGGGGAAAAAACATAAAAATGTGTTGGAGTTTACTAGCAGTTTTATAACATTCCTTCCCCCCTGGAGTTCTGCCTCCCCCTTCACCCCCACCCCGACTACCCTCTTGGAGGCCCTGAGCATTCGGGCATTGTTAGTACAATGCTGGTTTTTGTGAAACCCTTTTAAGGGTTAGCACTAAATTCCAAGATGGGTATTGACTCTGTCCGTAATTTACCCAGCTGGCCCAGGGCTGTACAGTTGGGTGACATTTCTAGGCCGTGTCACTGTGCCTGCGTGGGTGGGAGTGTTCTCTGGTACATGTGACCTCCCAGCCCACTCCATCTTCTCGTTTACTCCCAATCCTGGGGTGTCGCATGTCTCTCCTGGTGCGTTCTAGGAGATAATTGTCACTTTTAGGACTCTGTCTCACTGCCAGGCTTGAGGGAGGCTGTTTCTTTTCTTCGGATCCTTCCCTGTCGTGCTTACCATGTTGATTCCAACCCACACATCCTGTCATTTCCATTTTCTCCATGTGACCCATCCAAAACCTTGCCCGGATGGCCGTGGGGGCTCAGCACGGAACAACCCAACCCATCTCACCAGTGGATTCAGAATGAAACTCTAGGTGGTAACATTTGGGGATGGTTGACTCTTTTATTTCTCTCAGCAAAGAGGAAATGAGTACTTATTTTAAAACATGAGTTCCCCCTGGAGACTGTGTCTTTAAATGAGCATTTGAAATTGCAGATAGTTTTTTTTTTCCTTGAGACTGCACAGAACCATATTGTAGTAATATTCTGATTTTTATCACAACCTCAAATATTTAAGTGTCAAAATCTGGCCAAGCCACCTGCAAATGTTTGCCATGGCTACTGGCCAACAAAAACAGCAAACAGCAATGAAAGTCTTCATTCAGGCTCAGCGCTTAAGCTGCATCCAGGCAGGGAGACTGGGACCCACCTGTGCCCACGCACAGTGCTTTTTTGCTGCGGCCAGTGGGTGTGTTCACGACTGGAACTTTGTGGGAGAGGGAGGGGGCCGCCTGTCTCCTGCCCCCGCTTTTTCCTTTCCTTCTCCCGGTGCTTGGCTTCTGCTGCCAACCTTACTTTTGCTTTCTTTTCTGCACCTTCTTTCATGCTGTATTTAAGCGTAAAGGCTCGAATGTGTTGGGAGCGATACTGACAATGAGGGAGTTGGAAGTGGGAACAGCGCTGTTGTCCAGGGAAGATTTTGGGGGACAAAGTGTATGTGTCTTTGTAAGCATTTGATTTTCATGCTTTCTGAGCAGGCACTGAGCCAATTTGGACCAAAATGGGTGGAAATGGAAAAATCCAAAGAAATAAATTTAAAAGTAGGTAGATAAGCAACACAGGCAACTTCCGTGCCATCCCATATCACCCCCCACCAAGCCCTGTGCCCAGTCCTGTCAAAGTAACGCTGTTATCCCAATAGAAACTAGAGGGAAGTATAAATATCCCAAATTGTACTCATGTGGTTAGGCAGGCTAGAAAAACACACGGTGCCAGAGAGTGTGGGAGGCATCCCCAAACTAGTGACTACTTGTGCTTAGTCAGACTGGTGGACGCTCTGTCAGGAAGAGTGTCTTTGGCTGATTGATGGTAGCATTTTAGGAGATAAGTTTTCCAGATGGAAAAAAAAAGAAAAGAAAAAAGTTGAGCCATGGGCTGTGGAGGAGACAAGTGAGACAGAAAACAAGCATGTGTTAAATATAGATGAAATCGATTCAGCCTTGGACCAAATATGTGGCAGATTCCAAGCAGTATCTCTGTTGCAGTCATTTTTATTAGATATCATGTAACAGGCTCATTAATTCAGGATTAAGTCAGCAGAACCTGGGAAAAATAGTAGATGAGCATGTGGTGGTCATGTAAATTCCATTTCTCTGTCTCTTACTCTCTCTCTTTGTCTCGCTCTGTCTCTCTTTGCATGAGATACTTTTGTAGGAGCCAATAAGCAGTTGAGGAGGTGGCTAATCTTAATAGATCCCAGGTTTCCTGAAGAAGTCTATTTCTCTTTATGGGGTAAGTGGGAGCAGGTAATTCGTGCTCAGTAGTTCTTTAGGAGAGGAGTGAAGATAATACGGAATGTGGAGTTCTCCAAGCATGGACATCAGTACAGGATTCTGACAGGTCGTGGGAGATACTCCCACTCTACTCCACACATTTTCTTCCTGTATTCTTTTTGTATTCAAAATGTTCTACAGATTTAATTCTCTGTGGGGATTTGGGCAAACACGAGAGTTTGTCAGATTATTGGTGAAAAGTACTTGATTCTAGGAGTTTACAATATACAAGTGTTCTGTGCCTAACGTCAAAATATACAAATGCTGCTACCAAAGCTCATATTTGAACCAAAGCTATCTGGCTCATCGTGGAATATTCTGGCTAAGATGTCAGGAAATGTGATGATGTGGTCAACAGCCTGCCTATATGAACCCATTTATGTATGAAATTCTTCCTTGATTCTATACTACTTTTCCTCCTGGCACATCGAAGTCCATGCGATGTGTACCCGTGTTAGCTATTTGGTCTTAAACCCTGTTAGCGTGGGGTTGCAGCTGGGCAGTATAGGCCTAACACTTAGCCGGAAATTTACATAAGATGCGTTGAAACAAACCTTGTCATATGTAAAAATAAAGAGAAGCCAACGCTCATCATAGATTGTGCCTTCTCTTGCCCTTTCTGCACGTCTTTGCTGTTTGCAATCCCTGACACGATGCATTATACAGAGTATTAGGTGTAGCTAATATTCAGTCCTTGACGTGACCAAGGAAAATAGTGATAGTAGTAGTAATAAAGCTTATTCTGCCTCAGAATGTATTCGTGTCAAAAGCATGCTACCTTTTCTACCGGAGTCATGGGGCTTTGTTATCTGAGTTGGTGTTGCTCTTTAAGGTGTCCATTAGGACAGAAACAGTAACTGATTTAAGGATTTTTGTGTCATTGTTGCTCAGAAGTTAAGGGAGAGAGGTTGGTTAATGATGCTGGCACAGAAAAGCTACATTAAAGAAGACTTAAATCAAGCAGCTTACAATGGGTGCTTGCTCTGTAAATGCACAGGTGTGCAAAACCACTATGAAGAGTTTTCTTTAACTCCACACACCAAACTGAGCACGAGTAAGACTGGCACTGCCCACCACAGGCTCATGCTAGTGACATTCAGGCCAGCCTTCTTCCTGCTGGAGACAACAGACAGCAGGTCCCATGGTGTCACTGGCCCACGGCCCTCTGCCAGGACAGCTTGAAGACCCCTTTGAGCAATTCAGAATAGAAGCCATTACTTCCTGCTTTGTGTTTTGCTGAGTATCATGGCTATGAACATTGCTTTATTGTTAGAAAGTTGCTGGATCTTTCACAGCCCTGAGAACATTTACGAGGGCCCTTCAGGGGGATGCTTTCTGGGAGGGTTGACGGACTTAACCATATGGCTCCCGTTAAATCCCATGCAGAGCCTTGAGAAATTACCTCTGACAAGGGGGCCAGCAGCCTTCCACTCACAGAGTTTTATGTGTGGAACGAAAAATTAAGTACTGATACTTGAGGAAATATAAGGTTTCTTAACATTCAGAAGTTGTAATACCACATGGTATTGTGGCCAGATGAAGGGGGCAGAGCCAGAACACCAGAGCACATGGCTGCATACTCCAAGAAGCAGAAAAATAGCCCTGCTCTTGTGTCCGAAGCTGGCTCTTGCCTTGGTTTCCTCAGGCAAGCTTTGTGTGCCTTGGCGCTTCGGCTCCTCACCCGGAACACAATAAGGCTGGTACCTTCGTCCCTTTAGAGTGATATAAGAAAATACCACAGACCCGGTGGCTTAAATACCACACATTCATTCCTTGCAGTTCTAGGGCTTGAAAGTACAAGGTCAAGTTCCTTGGTCAGAAGATTTGGTTCTCAGTGAGGACCCTTTTCCTGTCTTAAGGAAACCGGCCATTTTGCCATGCACTCACCTGACCTCTTCTTTACACTTGGCGGGGTAGAGGTGGGGGGCATTAGTAAATTCTGGTATTTCTTCTTCTTACGAGGATACTAATCCCATTATGGGGATTCCTCCCTTATGACTTCATCTAAACTCAATTATTTCCCAAGTCCCCACCTCCTAATACTATAACATGGGGAGTGAGGGATTCGACAAATGGATTTGGGGAGTACACAAACATTTAGTCCATAAACAGCTAGTCTAGTTGGGAGAGAAACTTGGAGGTCACTCCTCAATGACTCAAGCTTTTTGTTAGAAAAGCCTTCCGTTGATAATGAAGACAAAGAAGGAAGTCGACATTTATCCAGCATCTACTTTATGCCAAGCCCTGATCTAGCATTGCGTGTTGTTTCCTATAATTGTCCAAGAGCCCAGGGAGGCAGACATTATTTACTCTAGTTTCATTGCTCGAAAAAGAGAAATAACTCATCCAACATCGTTCAGCCAGTGAGATGAGCAGGATTTCGAATGGAGGTCTGTTGGACTCCAAAGCACATGCTTTCCCTGCACTCTTCTGCATAGCAATCCCAGGGCTACAGAAGACACGTGAGCATGCCTGGCCATTTGGGAGAATCCAGTGTGAAGAGCTTCTGTGCTTTTCAGGATGGTCAAGGGCAGAGGTAGATACATCGAATTGCCAGCAGCTGCTCCAGTCCTGCAGGGGAAATACATAGGAGATCAGAGACTGTTCTGAGCACATGCAAGCAGAGTCGGTCTGTACCTGGGAGATCTCCCGGCCAGATTCCCCCATTTATAAGAAAACTAAAGTCACCACAGAGAGTGACTGCTCTTTCTTCGGCCATTTGGTTGCTCCGCATTTGGCTTCTTGGTCTGAACGAAGATCCCCATCCTTTGCCCAGATGAACTATGTACTTCCAGATTTCTTCTGATTTCCGCCGTGGATAAGTGAATTTGCCTGGGACCTCCTCTTGGAGGAAGATTTCATTTCTGGATCTTATGAACAGAAACACTGCTCGCAAAGTTTCAGTAGCTTCCATATAGATCACTCTGTGTTTATCTCCCCCCTCACCCCATTTTTAGAAACAGATAGGCACAGATGAAGGTCTGCTTCTCGAGAAAATAGCCCAGAATCATTCATTCTGTGTCCATCGTAAATCTAGACAATTGTTCTTTTCTGCAGCATATTGAAAAGTTATGCCTGGAGAACAAGAGTTTGTTCAGAGCTAAACTATGTTGGGTCAGAGGAGAGTCTTAGAGAGTCTTAGGAGAGCCATGAGTTCAGAGGTCGTAGGTTTAGGATAGTCCAGGCTCTGCCACTTAAAAGGTTTTCAGCTTTGGCCAAGTCCTCAACTTCCCTGGGCCTCAGTTCCTTCATCTATATATGAAAAGGTTAACCAGCTGATTACGAGTCAGTCCCAGCAACAAAATTCTCATTCAGTGCTTCTTTTTCTGTCTCAAATTTATTTTCTCTCTTGGTTCGTTTTCTTCCGAGAGCTGAATTTGGTAAGAGCTCTAGATGATGTGTTCACGGATGTGTTCGGGTACTACAGTGGATGAGAACAGATTAAGGCTTGGGAATGCTTGGGAAGAGGCGGCCAGTGCAGTCAAACAGAGGGGTCCCAACGTATGAAGCCAGAGAGATCTGATTTCCAGGGTCAGCTCCTAGGTGAATAACAACAATTTTATAATTCTGTTCCATGAGAATGAACATACCCATTTTACATTTGAGTAAAGTAAGGTTCAGAGAGTACGCGACTTGCCCCGAGTCATACTGATATTGGCAAGAGCCAGGACTAGAAGCAAGGCCTCCCTATACTGCACCGTTCCATGGGTCTAAATGAACTTGACTCCCCGAAGTTTTGGTTTTGTCACCTGTAAAATGGGGAGGTATCACTAGAAAACCCTCAAAGTCCTATTCAGCACTAAAAAAAGTAGTGATTTTCATAACAAGTTTAATTTTGAAAATGACCCGGCATGGCCTCCATGGTTCTTTGGAGGCACAGTGTTACATGTATGGCCATGTGTAGTTTCCTCCTCTCCACTAATCTTATCAATAAATTCTTCTTTTATTGTCACTTTGCTAAAAAGTATCTCACTGTTTGGAGATTTAACAAGAAAAACACATAAGCAACAGCATAATAGTGAAAGATATAAAACAAGTCTGACGCAAGAAACCTGGACAATGATCTTGCCAGAAGCAGCTCTTTTGGAAAATGCCATCCACTGTCTTCTTTTCTAGCATTATGGTCATTTTTGGGTTTACTTTGTGGAAGATTTGAAACATAGGGCTTTAGCCTCCATCAACATTAGTGTCTTCCTAGAATAAGCCATGGATAAGGTGTCAAGTAACTAGACATTGGGGGTTGAGGATAGATGTTTCCCATAATACACAATGCAATAATTAACTGTACCTTTCTGTACTTGTCATAGTTTCTACATGGGGATTGGCTCAGTATTTCCTGTTTTCAGGACCAGAAACACGGATGCCTAGTTGGCTCACCACTGTAGGTTTACGTGGCTCCTGGTATGGTGTTTAAAGAGAGTCCCAGGACTAAGTGTAATCATTCCTTGGTGAATGCCAAAAGGGGTATTAACCTGGGGAAGTGATTAGTGTGTGCAGTGCTCTGCAAGGCAAGCAAGTTAGGTGAAATGAACCTGATAAAGCAGATCTGGTTGTTTGTAACTGGGAGGACACTTTGCTCCTCTGAAGACTGAGCATGTCTAAATAACATGGCAGTGTCTCACTGGGCATTTCTGATCATTCGTAGCTTTCACATTCTTAAGTACTGTATGTCTCATAAAGTGTGAGTAACTCAGTCACCTGAACTGATTGAGAGGGATTTTCTGAGTTAAGAGATGACTGTTCTAGGAATTTGCAGGTAGTCCATGGTACCCATTGCATATATCACGTATATATGTAATTGAACATCTTGGGATTCAGAAAATAAATGATTCAATAGGTTCTCTCATAAGTATTTTTTAATAATAATATTTCAATCCTTATTAGATTATATGGATTTTCTGTACCATCACTTTTTTATAACTAAATGAGAATTTAGTTAAGGATGATGAAAATTCTATGGGCATTTACCTTTGGCGAGAGGAGAATAACACGGTTTAATAAACATCCAATTTGGTCTTGGATTTTGGATATAAAGGGAATCCTTGAAGTTTCAGTTGCATCCAGATGGAATTCTGTTTCAGTGAGGCACAATGCAAAGCCCTTGCTGGAGACTGAAAGCCATGGCCGGTGGTTCTGACTGTACCACTCCCAACTTCTTTAAACAGACCCCCTGACCTCACTGGGCCCTACTTTTCCATCTTATAAAAAGGAAGAATGAAACTAGATTATCTAATAAGTGCCCTCTTCTAGCTCTTAGGAACAAGTTTGTTTCTTTACCAGGAATAACACTCTACCACAACACTGCTTGGCCGATATGGATTGTGGAAGAAGAAATTCCGTAAAATCGATACATTCAAATTATTAGGCAACCTAGTAATCTCTTTGCCTTGTATGTTGTGCTTTTGGTAAATATCAATGTAAAATTCCTATAGAGTAATAAACATTCTTAATGGTACCAGACATGTTTAAAAGAATTTGGAGTTTTATAGTTTCACCCCCTTTGGCCAAGTGCATTTTGGCTGGTGAATAGTCTGGTAGAGTCTGTAAAACGATAGGACCCTTGTGAGTGTGGGGTAGAGACATGTCGGCATGTGCTTGGGTTGCTTTTGCAGGATTGCAGAACTTTGCAGAGAACAGATGGCCCCAAACATCTTTGAAATGCCAGAAGTGACTTCCCCAATAACCACAGACCTATTGTATATTGGTGCAGATATGGTAATTCACAAACCAAATGCACAGCACTTCACAGCTGACCTCTACCTAATCTGTTATGTTCACATCTTTCCATAACCCTATACTGAGTCAGGGTATATTGTTAATGACAAAACTAAACAAAAATGCAACTTCATTGATGCATATTCCAAACGATAGCCTCTCTAAAACATTGGAAGAATGAATTTGAAAACACGGGCACCTGGCTGGCTCAGTCGGTGGAGCATGCGACTCTTGATCTCAGAGTTGTGAGTTTGTGTCCCATGTGAGGTGTAGAGATTGGTTAAAATAAAATCTCTTTTTTAAATATTTATTTATTTTTGAGAGAGAGAGACAGAGCATGAGCAGGAGAGGGGCAGAGAGAGAGACACACACAGAATTTGAAGCAGGCTCCAGGCTCCGAGCTGTCAGCACAGAGCCTGACATGGGGCTTGAACTCACAATCCACGAGATCATGACCTGAGCTTTAGCCGGATGCTTAACCGGCTGAGCCCCCAGATCCGCCTTAAAAATGAAATCTTAAAAAATAAAATAACCCCAAGTAAACTGTGTACACTGTTAAAGGAGACCTGGGAATTTTCAATCCAGTTCTATCCAAATGAAAATTGTGTGTGTGTGTATGGGTACATTTCATAATATTTTGGTCTACTGGAAAATAATTTAGGCCATTTGACATGTATGTTACCTTATTCAAAACGCTTGAAGAATTTTTCTTGGTGTGTTCTGTGTATTCTAAACAGCATGGTTTTCCATGATGCCCTGAATATCTCTTCTAATCTCCCTCTTACATGACAATGAACTATACCAGCACCTTGGAACCACTTTTAAAGAATTAGTCACAGGGGTGCCTGACTGGCTCAGTTGGTAGTGCATGCAACTTGGGCCATGCACTCAAGCTCACACTGGGTATAGAGAGGTTACTTAAATAAATAAAACGTTAAAAAAAAAAAAGAATAGCCTCAGTGACTGACAAGCCTAATAAGATTAAAAAAGAAAAAACTCACTTAGAGTCACATTAGCCCCTTTACCTAATTTTCAGAAAATTGAAACTATTTCCTCATTATCTAGAAAATGACCATTTGGTTGATGGATTATGTTTTCAGGAGAAGCCACTTTTTATTTCTGTGACACCTTGACATCATTGGCACGTGGGATGAGATGCTTAGGTGCTAATGCTAACGTCCCTGGAGGGTGGTGACAGCCAAATCTTAGAGCAGGGCAGGGAGAATCAGCTCAGGTGGTGATTCCCTTCCTGTGAGGAGGAGGAGGGCAAATATTTCAGAGAAAATGGGCTGCGAAGCTGTGAGCCCCGTGGGCTTGGGGCTTCACCAAAGAAGGCTTTGTTTTATCCAGAGATTCGAATTTATAAGACACAGTAGAGTAGGGGTGGGAGGACACTCATCTAGAATCCTGACTCTCCCGCCTTTCTCTGTCCCTCTTTCCACCCTCTTTCCTTCCCATTTTTCTCTGGAAAGAAAGGAGGAATACATCAAATTATTTATGTCTGCCATTTGGCCATGGCTCTGGCTAAAAGTTTGGAACTGGAGAAAGTTTAAAACTTTTAACTAAATAGAAAATGAGTGTGTCTCTGTGTGTGTGTGTGTGTGTGTGTGTGTGTGTGTGTGTACGTGTATTTGTGCTGTCAATTACTAGACATGTCCCAATCCACCCTCATTGTGTGGATAGCTCCTATTTATTTAATTTAACTCTGTACTCAAGCACTTTGCAGGAAACTAGAGGAGTGAGTTTGTCCAGATCTCTTTTGGCAAATGTGTGTGTGTCTGTGTTTGTGTGTGGGAAAGAAAGAGACAGAGAGAAAGAGAGGGAGGATGGAAGGGGGGGAGAGAGAGAGAGGGAGAGAGAGAGGAGAGAGAGAGAGACAGAGCGACAGAGACAGAGGGAGAGAGAGATTTTTATAAAAAGAGTGTGTGAAACTTTGGCTGCCCCACTGAAGCCACAGACAACCAACCTTATATTGGGTCCACCGCGTTCCATAATTATTATTGCCATTAGGAATAATTATTATTTGCTTCATTGGGTTGGCAGTTTGGAGCCTGCCTGAGACAGAGGCTTTTCACAGGAGCCGTAGAGCACAAAGAACCGAGCAATCACCCACAAGTGCTTCAACATGTTTGGACGGCGTCCTTCTCTTGGTTCACTTCATTGGGTTTCGTACACTTTGAGCTTCAAATTTAATGAAAAGTTCATCAGATACAAAACCAGCATGAATGAGCGCCAGCACTCAGAAAGCTGGTTTTTTTTTTTTTTTTTTTTTTTTTTTGATTGAGTACGGAATTCCTGATTTTTCTCAGGTCTGGAGATGAGCGTTCTCTTCAGGCAGCTGTGTTCCTTGAATTAAAAATAGAAAAACAAATAATAAGTTGAGTCTTCAGTTAGAGGCTGGGTTTGAAACGGTATGAGAGGAAAATGTACAAGAATAGGAGGGACACCCAGTGGAAAACCAGCATGCTCCTTTAGGAGGCAGAACATTTACAACCTTGACTTTGGTTTTTTCTTTTTTTTTTTTCCTGATTTGTTTTCACTCTTTGCGCACAAACTCTTCAGATTCCAGATTCTACGTTGTTGCCTTTGCTTATCATTCTGAAATACCTATGCCATGGCATCCCACACACCTTCCTTGGGGGTCTCAGGTAGAGTGTGCCCAGGTATTTTCAAAGAGTGGAGTGCTCCCAACAGAATCCGTGCTTGGCAAAAGGCTCACCAAGTCATTGAAGTAAGAAGAGAACAACAAGATGTTCTTCCATACGTTATTTTTCCCATAAGACTTCACTGGCTCCTTGCCAACGTCTGTACCAGTCACAAGCCTGCGGGCACTTAAAGGGAACAGCACAGGCCCTCAAGTGCGGGGTGTCTGTCCCTTCCCCTTAACCTCTTCTTCTCACTGTGGATGTCTGTAGCAAAAGCTGCTGATTCAGACCCCTCAAGAGCCTCCTAAAAACTGCTGAATCAGAAGACGAATAAAATCCCCAACAGCGTCCATTTGACGCGTCAGACCCCACACAACTGAGTGGGCTTTGTTTCTATAGGCACCCAGTCTGTCCTCCATCCCAAAGCCAACCAAGATTCCTAGGCAGTGTCAGGGAAGACCAAGGCGACCTCGATAGACATGGGGGAGACACCATGTCTGTGTAATAAATCCCCCTTAGTAGGTCAGGAAAGGAAGCAACTGTGTACACATCTTCTCCAAGATGTGCTCCAGTGGGGTTAGTGACAGGAACTGCCCCCTGCCCCGCCAGCCGTTGAATAGTGACTTCTCCTATTATTGCACGTCATTAAATGGGTTCCTTGGGTGAACGCCCCTGTGTGAATAAGAAGGAAGTGGAAGTTTCACTGTCGTGATTTCTAGGGATTTGTGATCCTGTGATTTCCTATATGTTGGAAAACTATTTAGAGCGAAAATATTACAAAGGAGCATTCCTGTCTAGGTTTTCATAAGAGATGGCAAAATAGTACTTTAAAGAACAAGAAATCCAGCACTTTCTCCATGGTACTAAAGCTTTTCTTCAGGTAAGGTTTCCTGCGAGTATAGAGCTGCTGCATTTTCATTTGTCATTGGTTTTAGGGATTTAGGGGAGGGAAAGGCCAGAGAAATGGCGTGCATCAGCATGGAGCTTAATAAGATGGAACCTTAATTTGTTCATTTTCAGTCGTAACCTTCGCAAGGAACTACGTCTTTACAAAGCTTATGGAGTGTATTGTTTCTGTCAGTCCTTACTGTAAGTCCCATTGTTATCATTCGCGTTCAAAGTCCTGTTGTACCAAGTCTTATCATAGGGAGTGCTTATTTTAAGGGTATTTCTAGAGAAAGCATTTGATCCCTTGTGTTTTAATGATAAATTTCTCTGGAAGCCTGGGAGTTCTTCAAAGTCTCATTGTGATATTGGTTTTTATAGTGATGGGCCTGACGTTTCTTCTGTTGAACTCTGTCTCTCCATCAATTGACTTAATTTTAGTTTCTTTTCTACAGTCAAGCAATATAAAGAGCTTGCAAGTTTTGTTAATTGTTCTGGAATGGGGTGTGTGGTGAGTTTTGGGGGAGCTTCCAAACAGAACTCTGCACTGTCAAAAACTACAGCCACATTAGGTGGCAGACCCCGAGGGAGAAGAGGTGACGTCACAGTCTGGCATATGACGACACCAGGGAAACAGTTAAACTGCACGCAGATTTTTCCTTTGAAAAACCTGACTGCCTACTATGAAAGATGAGCAGATAGACCCCAGTACATTATAATGTGATATCTATGTGCTTGTTATAAAGATGAATCATTAGAATATAGGTAGCCAGAATCTACCAAACGGGGCTCCACAGAGCCTGCTTGGGGGCTGCCAAAGGTCAGGGACTGGCCAGGTGGACAGGTACCCTATCTCCCAGATACCCCTTTACCCAGAGAAGCTCCACATTTTTTTTACCTAGTCGAGTTTCTACCTAATCATGTCTTTGAATAAAGCCTTCTACAGAGAGAAAAAAAAAAAGTTTGAAAACTACCAAATTAGGAGATTCTTTTCTCTCTAAGTACCATGAGAGAAAAAGTGAATTCAGGGACGTGCTTATGTAGGCACCACGATGAGGACGGGGTTCCTGGAGAGGTAGTGATACCATCGCCATCGTGGAAAGGGCATGGGATCAGGGAAACAAGCTGTGGCTTCCCAAGTGATGGGGGCAAAGGAAAACACGAAAGAACTTTTAGCAGCTGGTCGGGAAGGAGGAAATTGTCAAAAGGAAAACATAAAGATTTCATGGGAATTTGTACATTTTAATCTCTCAGGAAAAGGTAGAACAGCAACAACAAGGAAGCCATGCTGTTTCAATTCGCTGTTTCGGCGGGATACGTTAACACTTGGAATCACAAGGTCTGAGGCACTGAGACCCCAGCCGCCCACAGAGGCAGCATTCGTGGACCGAGGGCCCCAGACGCCTGGGCCTCACCCGCTACCTTCCATCTGCAGACCGTCTCTCTTTCACTATTGCAGTTGGGCTCTCGAGGATTTCACTATCATTTTTAAAAAATGTTATTTATTTGTTTCGAGAGAGAAAGAGAGGCAGAGAGAGAGGGAGCCAGAGGATCAGAGGTGGGCTCCACATGGCCAGCACAGAGCCCAATGTGGGACTCGATCCCATGAACCGTGAGATCATGACCTGAGCTAAAGTCAGACACTTGACCGACTGAGCCACCCAGGCGCCCCACAGGATTTCACTATTATTTTTTTTTTGTCTCTTCTTAACCTCACCTTTTTCCCAGTCCAGCCTGAACTCCTGGCATCCCTAGTAAGATAGTCCCTGACTTCTTCGCCCTTCACAGGCTCAGCAGGTCCTGTCTCAGAGGCAAGACTCAGTTGTTTCTACCTTTGACTACCATACGTGTGTTGTTGTGAGACGAAGTGTGTCCCCCAAAGATATGTTGATGTCTTTTTTTTTTTTAACATTTATTTATTTTTGAGAGAGAGATAGACAGACAGACAGAGCATGAGTGGGGTAGAGCAAAGGGAGAGGGAGACATAGACTCTGAAGCAGCCTCTAGGCTCTGAGCTATCAGCACAGAGCCTGATGTAGGGCTCAAACTCACCAACTGTGAGATCATGACCTGAACTGAAGTCAGACACTTAACTGACTGAGCTACTCGGGCGCCCTAAGATATGTTGAAGTCTTAACCCAGTACCTCTGAATGTGACCTTATATGGAAATAGGATCTTTGCAGATATAATCAAGTTAAGATGAAGTCACACTGGATTAGAGTAGGCCCTAATCCCAGTGATTGGTGTCCTTAGGAGAAGGTCGTGTGAAGACGCAGGGAGAAGGCCCCAGAATAGCAGGGGCAGAGACTGGAGTGATGTGTTAGCAAACCAAGGAAAGACAAGATTTGCCAACAACACCCGGAAGCTAGGGGAGCCATGGAACACATGCTCCTTCAGAGCTTCCGGAAGGAACCAACCCTGCTGACACCTCAGTTCCAGACCTTTAACCTCCAGAACTCTGAGGGAACCAATTCCTGTTGTTTTTAAATCACCCGGTTTGTGGCAATTTGTGACAACAGCCCTAGGAAACCAATATGCGTGTCCTCACATAATTATGGACCTTGCCAACAGAATTGTGGTTAAAAAAAAAAAACTCTCACTCTATTCTCCTTTTATTCAGCTGTACCAGCTGTGCAGATAAAAACATTAAGAAAAAAAATGCTAACTGAGAATAAAAAAAAAAAAAAAAAACTACTCTGGAGAACTGGTATCTTGGAGTTGGGACTCATCTCGTGGGATACCCCAAATTCTCCATTTGTGTGGACAGAGAATGAAGAAACCTGCTCTAGATCAAACAGACCCACCATTGATAGCTGCTGATAAACAATGTTATTAAAGATGCATTTTCCCTGGGCTGTAAACCTACACTGCCATAGAAATCCACTTTGAGGTGAACAGGAGGAGAGGGGGGTTTTTCTTTCACCATGCTTACTCTGCTCAGTGGTATCTGCTGGATTCTGAAGGATGCACTTTTTGTTGATTAAGCCTGTCTGCCCCATAATTTGCAATGAATGGAAGATCAGCATTGCACATGGGTGGCGAGGGGCGGGGGGCTTTTAGACTCAGCCTTCTAGAAGCTTTTAGCAGCTGAGGACATTCTCTGAACATTGAGGCTAAAGGTACCAGCGACTGGTCTGAGAAAGGGCAGCCCAGGGTGATGGGGGGGGGAAGGGGTGTGTGTGTGTGTGTGTCTCTCTCTCTCTCTCTCTCTCTCTTCAGACACTGAGCTTAATCACCAAGAGATTTCCTTTAGGTGGTGCCTAATTCCTTTCAGTCCCCCAGCCCGCAAGCTGGTGCTCATTTTCATGACTGATCAGGGTTTGAGCTGCTGTTCTCCTAATACATGTTTTTGAAAAAGGAAGTAGCTTATGTGGCAGCACGGGTCTTTTGATCTGTTAACTTTTCCTAATTCTTTTTGAAGCATCCTCTGCCTCCTTCTTTGGGCTCTGGGTGATTTAAAGGAAAAATCCTGGAGTTTATATGCTCCAAGAAACCTAATGCTCTGGGAAATCCAATAAAGCCCACCGCCAGAATTGTGTTGGGTGATGAGGGGGTATGAGATGACCACCCAGAGCGAGAGCCCGAGTGGGAGGGTGTTAAAGGCAAGTGGACCTATATCTGTGTGAAGGTGCCATTGAGTAGGGGTCTGCAGGCTGCAGACACCTGTAAAAGTGGGACTAGACTAACACTTCAAATGTTAGAAAATTCCATATTTTCTATCAGGGAAGTCTGTTTACCCCTCAGCATAATAGATACAAAGCTCTCTTCTTGCCTCCACCCCCTGCTGACCACCCCACCCCCCAGCCCTTAGTAGTTTTTTGTTCAAATTCTCACTTCTTAGGAACTTCGTGTTTTCTGGATCCAGAGCGATTCAGGCTTTTCCTTTTCCTAATGGTCTCATCAAATCTCGATGCCACCTTGATTTCTTTAGTGTTTTTAATAAACCAGAAAACCGAAGCAATTCCCCTAGCCAAACCACTGAGCTGATGTGAAGTGACACCTCCCGAAGCTCATGCTGTTTGTGGTCTTCACCCTTATTGGTTAAAACTCGGGCTGGGTGTTTTCCAAGCACATGTTTCTCTCGGAGTCCTGATGAAAACCCCATAGTGAGCATGGTGGCTGTGTGGCAGGCAGAGAAGAGGAGGAAGCAGAGTTCCCCAGAGCACCTCAGAACTCTGGGAGGGATCCAGGATGTTCTTACAATTTTTGTAAAATAATAATAACCACAAAGAAGCTTCCTGCAGTTCAGCCCAGTAAAAGCAACAGGGTAATTGTCCCTGCCAGCCCTGTGACGAGGCCCTGCTTCTCCCAGGCTGAGATCTTAGTCGAACCCTACTCATGGCTTATTCTGTCCTTTCGTAGCTTCATCAGTTTCCTAAGAAGTAGCGAACGATGAGGGTAAAGAAACGGTCAGGATAATCGAATCCCATTCACCCGGCAAACGTTTTCCTTGGGCATGATAAGGAGAAGGAGCAGCCATCATGGATCTCAGACTTTGAAATGACTAAAAAAAAAAATTCCAGTCTAAATACGAAATAAGTTTTAATTTCTGAAGTCTTCTACAAAGTGTTTCTTAAGCCAACTTCAGTAATAATCATGTTCTGGCTGGGAGCAGCAAGTGGGAAAGAATGGGACACCCCGGCATGGCCTCAGGGCGTGTTTGTCCATCGCACAAAACTGCCTTCTGGTTTGGCATTGCTTTTCCCACCTGGCAACCGCCTGGTGCAGAAAGGCTTCCATCAAGAGTGCCTGGCAGCAGCACCCCACAGGGCATTCCTGATGGTAAAAGACCAGGCCTGAAGTGGACACAGTGGTCCAGCCATTGCTTCTGGCAGTGAGCCTCTTGCCATGTGACCAGCCCTGATGACATAAGATCACCTCAAATGTTATTGGAAAAGGTGAATTGTTAAATTCATAGGGTTCTGGAAATTCAGTTATTTATCTATATTTGGCTTTATTCCAAAAAAAAAAAAAAAAGGGATTTGAGGAGCCTTGCGGAAAATACAACAAATTTAAAAACAAGAACGTGTATGGGAGAAAGGAAAGCAATGTGAAAGAATTCTTGGTGAGACTGAAAGACCCTGAGATGGTTTGCCTCTGGTGACATTTGTCATGACTGCTGCCATCTTTTAAGGAAAGTCAGTATCTGAGTCCATCGGCACAGAGCACTTCTTGCACGAGTCAAAAACTTGGAAGGGAGAAATGAAGATTGCCTTGGTCCTGTAGTGGATTTTTTAGGTATGTGTTCAGCCTCACTTAACCGTTGGTACTGTGTGTCATCAGTGTACTGTTTTGGGCCATGTGTTAATGAGCACTGAAAGAGCAGGCCAAAGGTAGCAGGATTCTTTGGAAGTTAAAAAAAATTAGTTTTGTAAAACTAAGCAGGCCATTGTGGAGGTGGATTGGGCGGTGGGGGTGGGAGGGGAGGGCAGACTCATATTAAAATCCTGATATAAAGTTCTAAGTGACGAATAAGAGGCTTAAATACATAAAGAGCGAGGCTAAATTTGGACCAATTTCCTGTGAAATCTCTTGTGTAATATTTTCAATTTGTGCTTGTTTAATGTGGTTTATTTTCCTAAGGTTCACGGTATAGGTTTTAAATTCAGCCTTGACTACACACATGTGTCGAGAGGTTATAAAACAAGAGCCAGCTCAGACCAGTCTCCAACTGGATACCCTTTGGTGGAAAACATTACCTCCTTTTCAATACCTACAATTTCTTCACAGGCACTGAGTTAGTCTTTTCCCCATCCAGCTCCCCAACCAGTTTTCCGTCACCTGGTTTTACCAACACGTATCTGGTTATGTTAGTTAGCGCACCTAAGGATGCTCCAGGCCCCTTCAATCCAGATCAGGACTCCAGGGCTATTTAGGGGAGGCCTCCTGACCCCTCTGTGAAATATCAAATTCTTGACACAAAAGGAACATACCACACTTCTGATAAAAATAGAGAAACCACCTTAGGCTCTCCAGAGGGCTCCGATTTACAGTACGGAGTTCGAGTTTTGGCCTCTGACGTCCTGGATCACACCTTCTCTAGGATGGGGCCATTTCCTGTGTATAGCAGGAATGTTTCTGATGGCTTGAATATAGTATGTAGGGCTCGTATTGTAAAAGTCAGACCTTAACAAAACTACGTGAGGTCTCTTATTCATGGCACTTACTGTATCAGACCTTGTATCATAGCTACTTGGTGTTCATCTGTTTCTCTAGGTTTCAAGACCTTAAAGATTGTGGTGTATTCATTCCTATATCTCCTCCAACACCCAGCGCTTTACATAATACGGAGGACTCTATGAGTAAAAGTGCACTTATGCTTATGGATATAGAAGGGTTGAAAAGAGACATCATATATATGCAGAGTTCCTTCATTTAAACAGTAGGAGATCAGTAGGAGAGATAAGGAGTTGCATGAGTGTTTTTATCTTCTTTACTACCATTCAACAAGATATTTATCATTCATTCAGTTATTTTTTTCATTGGGCAAACACTGATTAAGGGCCTGTTTTTTCTGATGATATACAGACCTTCCAAGTCTAGGTTGCAGAACCAAAAAAGACTGCTTACAACTCCCACTCTCATTTCCGGCTCTGCCTGGGCCACAGTGTGCAGTGCTATTGAAATCCTTCATCTTCTCTTTGCCTCCATTATGTATTTGTTCCCTTCTGGCACAACAGTCTTTCTCGAGATTGTAGATGTGGGCTAGAAGTAGTCAAGTAGTTGTTCTCCGGGCCTCTGTTTTCCCTGGAAGAGACATATAATTATTGGCTTATGCCGGCTTTCTTACCAGGGATGTAGTTTCTGTCTTCTTACCAGCCTGCCCAGTTTCTAAAACTCAAGTGTGGTGCCAGGAAACCAGCACTCCAGAAATGTGAGCCTCACTTTATGGTCACCTTGTCCCCTGACATTCTATTATGAAAATTTTCAAATAGAAGAAGCTTAAAGAATTGTTTACCACCTAGATTCTACTGTTTCACTTAGCTCTATGTGCTTTTTGATATATTTATACATTTATCTGTCCCTCCATTCACACATCGATCCATCTTATCTTTTGATGTCTTTCAAAGTAAATCGTAGACACTCGTAACCTCGCCCCTCACCCCTTCTGCATCTGTATCACTGAAGGGCTCATGATCCGTTTATGGCTGGTTTTTGTTGTTGAAGTTTACAAAGAGTAAATGTACAAATCCCAAGTATATTTATGGCCACTTTTAATGTAGGATGTCATTTTTCTTCCTGGCTTTTCTCATTATCAATAACTAATCATCAAGATGAAAAATATTGTGTGATATCCAAAGTTAGCACATTTAGGTGGTGAGTATTCACATAACTGTTTTCCTCTACCTGACCGTATTTGTTCTAGTCAGGAAGGAGCAGGAAGAGCAAGGGAGGGTGTGAGGCTTGGATGTTAAAGACCTCACTTTGCAGACAGACTGTGCCAGCTCCTTCTCCATCTTTGTATTCACCTCCTTTGTCTTGTCTTAAGTCCCTTGTTGCTGCTACCATAGGAGAGGAAGTATATGTGGTGGTAAGGGACACGAGTTTTGGCTTCATAGGACCTAAATTCAAACTCAAGTTACGTTGACCTTAGGCAAGTTATACTGCATCACTCAGTACCTCTGTTCTCTCAGCTTTTAAAATGGGGATAATACTGTCATCTAAGGTTGTGATGATTCAGTAAGATAATGGATGAAAATTATCTGGCATTTAGTGAATGGACTCAATGGCATTAACTATTATCATTATTACTACCCAAATACCAGCTCCATGAGTGGTTAGAGGTAAGTGTACATGCATGTATAGTTAATTTAGAAAGACTAACATTTTTCAGGTAGCCAAAGTGAATCTTTTGTGTGATCAATCAAATTTTGAGGAAATACTGAACCATGTAATTTTCCCCCACTGTTTTAATGGAAATGAGCACTGTTCAGCCTCAACTGAGGCGTCTACTTTTACCTCAGACAGGATAACCATTGGATTTTCCTCACAATGTCTCTGTCCTGTGTCCCCAGAGTCATACCGTAGTTAGGGAAAAGGAATGGCCAAGGGACATCGTGTTTCCTTTACATGGTTCCCAGGGTTTCCTTTGAGGCTTGGAGTCACAAGGTGGTTTCTCTTTTGTTCAAGCCTAATACCATCCTTTCAAACAGTCAAGCCTAAAACTCAGAGTCTTCTTGGCTTCTCCTCTCCATTGCCTTCCATCTTAGATCAGCCACATGTTTGACTGATTTTTCTCTCTCCTTCCCTCCCAAGCCTCACCTTTCACAGTGGCTTGTACGGTACCCTCTTTGTAATACTCAGAAAACACTTGTAGATTGGCTTAGGTCATGTGATTATTTCTTAGTAGCCTTTATAGGAGAAGTCAGCTCTCCCAAGCAACTAAATGAGTTACTTCTTGCTTCCACTTGCCTTCGGAAATGATAAGGGGAAAAGTTAAAAGCTGTGGAAGTTATTCCAGAAGGTGGATAGAGTCCAAGGAAGACTGGCCACAAATTACCATCAAAAGGGACCAAAAGAGGGACAATCTGAGCCCAAAGCCCTCTTTTTATTGAATCGGAGAAGGACAGATAGTAGGCATAATTGATTGTGGGGTGTCGGGGAGCGAAAAAAGTAACAACTCTGCCAGGTCACTGATACCATATTAGCAATATCCCAGCACTCTGTGCATGAGACCCGTGTGCTCTGTGTGTGCCAGGCACTAGCTAGGTTAGCAAATAAAGAAGGCCTGAGAGAGTATGCCGCGATTTCCACTGAGCTGGGTTCAGATGGTCACAAATGGGATGGGGTGGTGTGGGCAGCGCTGGTTCTGAAACCAGAGTTGGAGCAGTTCGGATCCCTCAGCCCCTTTAGGTTAGCCTTATCAGATCAGGCCGTCATGGAGCAGATAGACAGGTAAGTCTCAGGGACCTCTGAACCCAATTAAAGTTATACCACAAAGAAATCAAACTCATGTGGTTTGCATTTCAGAAAGCTACATTTGGTGGGCTGTTCCTGTTTTAATTCGGTAACCTAATGCAGACCATGTGAACATTTGAAACGCTTTTAACAGTTAAACCAGCTCAAATAACACAAAACCAGAGCAGCAATAAAGAATGAATTAAAACTGATTGCAACTGTGGCCAACATAATTTTTTTCTTGCAAAGAACTTGGGGGGAATAGAGTGCAGGACCAGTGGGGGAAGAGACCAGTACCCCCCACTTTCGACTTTTGAGGAAAGCAGTGGGCACTTTGACTTCTTTTATTTCTTAAGTGAATGTTTGAGACAGATTGACTTAGAAGGGATACTTAAATCTTGGAGGGATTTTGGGGGAAGTAACAAAGAGGATTGACATCCTTTAGCTTGGTCGTTAGTAGCCCTGTCTAAGACAGTTAGCTTGGTGGGCAAGGGCGCAGTGCTAAACCAACAGAGGTCAAGAGTTCAATCCTGCATGGGCCACTTCGCCTCATGCTGAAGGAGATGGAGCTGAAAACCTGTTTGAGTACCATAGTCTGTGCTTCCCATGTACTTGTAAAGGATGACCCAGGAGCGAGAAGTGGAGACAACAGTAGTGTGTTCTGTGTACCAGGCAGTGTTCTAGGTGTACTCAGTTCCACATACCTAACCTAGTTACTGAATCTCTCTGTGCCTCAGTTTTCTCATCCTTAAAATGGGGATACCATCAGGATCCGTATTTTATAGATGAGGAGACTGAGGCACAGGTAAATTACTTCCCCAAGGTCACATAGATAATAAAGAGCAGAGCCAGTCATCGAACCCGAGTAGTCTGGTATGAAGAACATCAGCACAACCACAGAATCTCAGCAAGTTGAACATCCCAGAGACAAATCCAGTTCTGGTAACGAGAGCGAATGGCATAAGCCTCAACCCGAGCTCTCAGCCTCTCACCAAGAGAAGCTTGACGTCGTTGATGCTAACACTTCCAGGCTTACCACTGCGCACAGCGTATGCTCCGGTCATCGCTCCATTAGCGTTGGTTGAATTACATTTTATACACACATGGAAGATGCCTCCAGAAGAATGATCCATATGGTCTATCCATGCATGGAGAAATTTCTGTGAATAAAATCTCAAAGTGATGGTGAATGTGCAAGGGGATTTACTTCCATGTGATTCCAGGCACTTGATGGGAGAGCCATGGGGTATGACAAATGCAGCTTGCTGAGATGTGCCACAGGTGACAACTAACCACCTGCCGCATTTCCCAGAATGTGCTGACTTTGTCAGAGATCCAAAGAAATGAGGGAGGAAGGACCCATTAATTTCAGGTCCATTAGGGACAAAAAGCCTGCCAAGCGGGAAAGAGTAAAACTACAGGAAGAAACTTGATTCACAAACTCCTGGGAAGTTATCACTAGCAGAGGGAGCCCAGTAACCACCGGTGGGTGAAGGGGCTCCACTGAGCCCCTGAATATGGGTTCCTTCTGGAGCAGTGGGAAGCCAGTTTGTCAGTCTCTTTTGCAGGCAACGCCAAGTTCATCTGCCTGACTCACAAACACTCCTCCCCAGAGGATGAGAAATCTTCCACCTTTCTCCTACTACAATGAAAACTGGTATCAGTGTTGTCTGCTTGAAACCCCAAACAATATTTAAAATTATAAAGTATAAATGAAAAGGTAAGACTTATCACTGGTTTCTTTTTCTTAACCTCATGGATAGGGTCAAATGGTTAATTAAAGTATCTTAGACTAGGTAACTATTTTCATAGCCCCATTCTGTTATTAGAGAGGAGAAGTGGATTCAGACACTCCATGAATATGATGCCTGTTTGACTTGAAGGTAAGGGAAAATCTAGTTACCTCCGTCTACAACTCTGGTTACAAGGATTACAGCCCACTTAACTCTCTTTAAGGCCTGGATAAACATAGACTGCCTAGTCTCCAAAACATTCCTCAGGTTATTGGTATAGTTACAGTGAACTTTCTAGAAAAGTTTTCAAGTTCTTCCGATTTCCCCAGGCCAACTCTGCCTTCTTTCTGTAGCATGCCTGTGTGACTTTTGACATATCACTTACCCGGCTAGATTGGGCACATTGTGTACCTGGAGCTCAGTAGACAATAAGTAATAAGATAATAAGATAATTATTGAAGAGTACCTGGTGAGTAGAGCAAGACAGAATAGAACCCTGATTAACGTTAAGGATAAAAATTCATTTTATGTCTAATACACATTTTTTTCATAATCAGACTCTATCTCAGCATCTCCTTTCAGACAATCCAATCTTCGACAAGATCCTTCATACATATGAAGCCCAGCTAACCAAATCCTTGACTTACAAAGAGTTTTAAGTTAAGTCTTCCTTCTTCTTCTGTTTTCTCTGCTAGAATTTAAAATTTCTCTGGCTTCTACAAGCCACTCTAGTTACATAAAGATACAGCATTCTCTGAACTTCATATGGTTTAGGAGCATGAGTTGCCAAAGATCTCCTTACACTCTACTTCAATCCTCGAACATCCATCAATTTTTTAAACTCATCACTCAATAAATATCTCTTGAGCACCCCTACCCTCCAACCCCCATCCAATGTCTATGTTCTCTATAAAAAATATATTTTATATATTAAACGTATGTATATTCATATGTATTTTATATATTTTCATGGATGTAAATAAATAATATGTATATATATTTCATATTATATACTAGGCCACATGCTGGGCTCTGTGAAAAATAATGGAGAGAAAAATAAATTGACATGATCAAAGAATACATGTCATATCCAGTGAGGGTGATGGACATTAATTGGATATTTAAACAAATACCTTAAAATTGTAACCCTCTAAAGTACAAATGCATGTTGTTATGAAAGCACCTAGTACAGGAGCTTGACTTCGCTAGGAAGATCTGGGAAAATTTTTTGGAAAATTTTTGGAAGTCTGGGGGTATCACCATCCCATGGTAAGCTCACTCAGACTTTAAGGATCATGTTGGAGAGTGTCTGTCTGTCTGTCTGCCTAAATGGATGAGTGACCAAGCAATGATCTAATTTAAAATAAAGTTTTAAATATTCAACGTTTCTTACTGCTTCTACCTCAAGTCCCGTGGTGTACCTACTTTCTTTGGTGGGCTTTGTGTTTGTCCCACACTTTATATAGCAAGCACCCAGCTGTGCAAAAATGATAAATCACTTTTAACCTTAGCCAAAGTCTGAACAAAAAGAGGCCTCCTCTTTCTGCTTCTCAACCCTTCCCACCAACATGGTCTTAATTTCAAAGCTGGTGTAGAAGATTGAACATGGAAAAAGGTCTGGCTTATGGCTCTTTCTTTTGGCAGCAACCTTGGGAATAATTTAGAGATCACATTTCAGACCTATTTTGCACACCATCAAAGCAAAGGGGATAGGAACTGATGCTTTTGAAATTGGAGGGGCCAGGCCAGTTTTCAAGTTACTCTAGTTGAAGTTCTCTGGCGTCACAAGTTCAGCAGACGAATATCATACGCCCACCTCTGGTATGGTGTTCTGGGTTCCTTGGGAAATACGATCCTTGGCCTCACTTTCATCGTGCCTACCACAGCGTTTAGGCCAAGACCTCCTAAATCAGAGCGTCATGGAGCCCCCTCTACCCGGTCGACCTAAGTGTTGTGATTTCAACGACCCCTCCCAAAGGCGCCACCTTTCAAACTGGAAGGTTCTTCTTAGAGACAATATGGTACAATTCTTACGAGACTTTCAGGTGTGCAGCAGCTCTGTGGAATATTCCCCCAAGCCAGACATGATGAGTGAATACTCCCCCCAGATTGCTTTTACTAAATATTTGGGGCTCCGGGCCAGTGGGAGCAAGATAAAGGTGATCACTTCAAAGTCAGAGATGCTCTGAATAAACAAACGGAAATGTTATTCTTTCTAAAGGACAAAGAAAGGAGCCAACCACCCTGCATATTTCAGCACTGAATTTCTTGCATTGCATATATTATACGAAAAGTATGATCTACACTGAAACTTATTTCCATAACAGCACTCTGGGATCCGAAAGAAGTGAGTCACAGACGCTTAGAAGCATCTCAATTGCTCACTTTGAACAGTTGATATTAAATTATTGAAAGGAGGATGCACTAATATTGTTTCTTCCTATTTCCCCGTCCAGCTAAAACAAGTTCCTTTAGCCACCTGTGCAGTCTTTTGAATGGGATAAGAGCATGAACTTGTAGTGGTGTGGATCTAAGCCTAAGCCCTAGACTTGCCAAATAACTAGCATGTGACCTTGGACATGCTTACCTTCTCTGTGCCTCAGTTACTTCATCCCTAAAATGTGGATAACAGCAATCAACTCACGTAGTTGTCATCAGAAATAAATGAGATAATACATCTGTAAAGTATTTAGCATTATGTCCATTACAAGGATGCAACAGTATTTGCTATTATTATTATTATTACTACTGTTATTGGCACGTGATGGTGATTTCAATAGCGAGAAGGATCCCAGTTGGCTTGTAAGTCTTGGAGCCGCGATAGCACCATATGATGCCGATTCCTGCATACTCCTTGTTGAAATTTGCCCTGGGACCAAGCCCATGATTTCATATGAACTCTGAAACGCATGATGTTGTAGCCTGAATTCAAGAATGTGGCTAATGGAGAGCTGAACTTTCCTAAGGCAAACTCAGAAATCGTGGGATCCGTTGTCTCCTCGTCAGGATAAGTGGTGCAGCTCTTTTCCTTTCCCAGTTACGAGATGCATGTTGAAGGGACAGTCCTGGAGCCCAAGGGTCGGGTGAGTATGAGTTGCACAAGGCCTTCCACTTGACCCTCTGTTATTGCTTTCTGATGGTGTGTAGACATTAGGCCACCGGGAGTGAGCGTTCTCTCAGGAGCGACACAAGAGAAGAGCACACCTCTCTGCAAATGGAAAGCTCATCTATTGGTCCTGCTTACTCTCTCACAATAGTTTTCAGCTTTCCACTGGGGCTCCGAATGATAGGTCATTTCCAGTGCATTCTCTACCAATAAAATGTGATAACAATCCCCTTGGGAGTGTTTAGAGAGACTCGATGCCAGATGGGGAAAGAGAAAGAGTGGACCTGGAGGGGCTGACCTACATGCAGGTCATATTCCATGCAAATAATTTTTGGAAGAATCAACTTGGATTTGGATGTTTCTCTTAATTTGATGTCTGACCAGATCTACAGGGAGTGAATAGCCTTAGCCTGTCCTTAGTTCCATCCTAGCACCACATCAACCCCCACCTCAACTCGGGAGCCTCCTCGGTCCCCTGACTTTGGGACCCTGATGAGCCACAACTTAGCTGCACCTTTCTGGCTCTTCTTGGGGGAGGATCCCCAGCCTGTGTAAGGATGTAAGGGAGTAAGGATGGCTCCAAGGCATGGGAGGGCTAAACAGCAAGGAGAGAAACAACATGCCTCATTGGACTGCCTTCCCCTGGAGGGAAAGGCAAATTCACTACATCTGAATTCTAAAAACGCTGGGAAAACGAACCTAGAATTGCACTTCTTTGGAAAACTGATGTTGACTTCCCTCCAAAGGAAAAGGCAGGACAGAGAGCTAGAATTAAGGTTTGTTTATTTTATTTTATTAAATAAATTTATTTTATTATGAATTTTTAAATGAATAATTATATTAAATAAATTTATTTATTTATGAATTTGCACTTTAATGAATCATGTCATTTAAGAGATGTGTAAAAAGGATGGGCAATCATTTTGAGGGTTAGTAGAACCTTTTGTGTGTGTGGCAAAATGTTTTTAAAGCTACCCTTGGGCCATCATCAGACACTTGGCCTATGAATTTTTTCTGCAATCATTAGACTTAGTTGAAGAATTATCGCAATTTCTCATGATGCATTTGGCCACTTCTTGTCCCAGGTTAATTAACAGTGGTGAGTCCATTAAACTAGTGTAATATCACTCACCGCTAACACAAAACTAACAGTTGAGCATCTTCTACCCCTTCTCCATCTCACTGTCCATCGTGAACTTATCTGAACACTGCTCTCTCTGTTGAGTTGGCCTTGCTTAGTTTGCATTCTGTGCAATTCTCTGTGACCTGAGAGCATTAAGAAGGGCAACGCAGGTACAACTGGTGAGTTTTCCCTACGGAGTTTAAAGGGGGGTCTTGGTGTAAAGTAGGGCAGCATTATTTTTAGGCTCCATGGTATATTTTAACGGAAAGAAGTATCTTCATGTTTTTCATAAGTGAGGGATATCTCACATTATTATTATTTGTATCTTAAGCGCCTTAGAAAAGGCAAATGAGGCTCATAACTTTGCTGACTCAGTACAGTCTGGTACACAACCTCAGTGTTCCTCCTCTTTTGTGGACTGACAGATTTCGATGAGAATTTTCTGTATGCAAAAGATGCTTGCTCTTGTACAGTAAATTACATGAGATTAGAAACATTCCCTTTTCTTCAAACTGTGTTGGCAATTTGATCTGTAGGAGGTGATTGAAGCTCCTGCTTTGAACTAAATTACTACAGCTTAAGTCCGTCTCTTAAAGTTTCATTTTGAGTTTATTTGAAGTGTATACAGGAACGATGAGAGAAGGAGAGTGGCTGAAACAAATATGCTGTATTATCTCACATTTTATTTGGGATATTCTTCCTCAAATACTACTAATTTTAAAAGATGTGAAAATAGGCTCATGAATACGTATTCTTGGGTCTTATGCTTAGCCACTAATTAAAACTCAATCCATGGGGATGACTGGAAATATTAAAGTAAGTTTACAAGATGATATTTGCAAGTATTTTGGTCTGATGTTAACATGAGACTGTATGTTGGAGAGATGGAGGATGCATTTAGAAGGTCTTTAATGGATACTTCATCTAGCCAAAGTACATACCCCATTTCACAGCATAGCCTCTGTAAAGTTGAGTCCCTAAGTGTATAGTGAAAGAGGTCCATGGCTCTTCATTATTGCAAATTAATAGAATTCTAAAATCTATTTTTATCTTATCAATAAGGAGCTTCTTAAAGTTCCAGGACAGCCTCAGGTTTTCTGTATTATTTTAGCGAGAACTTCTTTTTTTGGATCATCGTCTTGTCCTTGTAAGCCATCTAACACGTCAGGAATACTGAGTCAACACCTGGATAGGAGAATCATTCTACAACGATCTATTGTCTGTCCTTTTGTGACGTGACCTGCCTCTATAGAAATGCCACCTATGATTTAATTTCTGTTTCCTGTGATGTTCACAGGGAATCAATAATTGAGTTATTAAAAGGGGCCATGCCACATTGAGAGGGTAGGGACCGAGGTGTTTGTGGTTAGGAGCTTATGTGTAGGAGTGGAGGATTCTGAAGGTTGGAGGTAGCCCTCATATTGTGGAGATGTCCGCTTCACCCCTTCCTTTCTTCCCACCTGTAGTTCTGTATCCGCCCCCCCCCCTGCTTTATGTCTCTGTGACCCTACAACTGCCTTGGGTCCTCTCTCTTCTTTGCCACTTGCCTCTCCTTCAGTTCCCTAATATGCCTTGGTTTGGAAAGAAAATGCTATTTGAATCCAGGCATTGCTAAACAGGAAATAGAGAAGCAGCGCAAAACTACCCTGACATATCCTTGGCGTGCCCGGCCAAGGATCCGGGCACAAGACTTAGCACTGATCCAAGCAACCATATGAAGATGAGACAGTGGGTCTCCGGAGTAATTTTATAGAGACAGTCTTTGTAGCATGTTTTCCTGAGAATCCCTTTGTGGTAAAACTCACTGTAGCAGGCAAATGCCTGTGTTTGTTAAATGTAATTCTGTGAGGACCAAGGATGATAGGGAGGGGATGAGGAGGAGAAGTTACTAGCTAATACACAACTTTTGTGAGAGAGAACAATTTTGCAGACCAGACAATCTTTTGAAGCTTTTTCTTTGTTTCAAGATTTGGTGCAAGGCAAAGGCAAACTTTTCATATTTATATTCTATCGCAAATAAAAGGTAAGATGTGAAAAAATTGTGGACACTAGCACTGTCCACATTTATGAAAGCCAAATGGGTGAGAGACAGGCATGAGAGCTATTGAAAAAATATTTTCAGTACATATCTTAGGGTCTTTAAATACGTGTCTCCTCTAAGAAGAGTTGAGGGACTCACTAACACACACATAAATAAACAACTCAACCCAAATTAACAAGTTTCAGCTAAGAATTTCCACAGCCTCTTTGCCTCTCCCCACCCCACCCCTCCCCCCGCCACTCTAGAGTTTCTGTAAAGGGTCATTTTCACCAACACGAGCTTCACATTTTTCCCTTTTCCCCTGTCAACTTTCTTCTTGGGTGCATGCAATCCAAAATGAGGGAACTAAAGAACCAAAGGAAAGAAACATACAAAATCTCCAAGACAGGATTGTCTCCCTTCAAATAATCACCATGTTGGTCTTCATCTTGGAGGATCCTTAGATCTTCTTTCATCTCTCTTTTATTTGAGGGGAGGGGAGGTGATGCCTGGATCTACATAGTAAACCTTAACAGACTCTTTCTGTTTTAGTATGGAGGAGTATAATATAGGAATTGTTCTAGAGACATAGAAGATAACAATAAGAAAAGAAAACACGAGAATAAGAGCAATATGAAAGGAATGAAAAACAAACGAGAGGAATGGTTGGAAACAAAAAAGGGCATCATTTGCAAACTGGACAAACAGGGACATACTCTTTGAAATTGGCAAAATAGTAGGAGCACAGTGTCAAAGCTACAGGTGCTAGAATCAGTCCCCTGGGGTTTAAATCCTAAATCCATCATTCGCTAAATATGCAACCAGGAGAAAGGTACCTCACCTCCCTCCCAGGCTCAGTTTCTTCATCCGTGAAATGGAAATAGTGATAGAGGCAGTTCGAAAGTGTGTTTGTAATGTATGGAGTGAATGCACAAGAATTGGGCACGTGGTAAGTGCTCATAATGTACGGTATTTTAAGAGTTTAAAGTGACAGAAAAGGGAAGACAAGTGTACACTTGGAACTGCTAATTAAAGTGGGAATATTTCAGTGCACGAAATGGCTGAAAAGTGAAGCAAGGCAGATCAAGACCACTCAATACTCTTGGAGATTGTTAATTCACTTCTGTACCTCCTCAAATTCTGGACTCTTGGGAGGCCAGAAAGTTTTTGCTAGACGTTTCTTTGCTTTTTGTTTTTAAGTATAATAAAAGTAGGACTTATTATTGAGAAATTCATATGGTCACCAAAGGTAAAAGCCATAACATGAGTGCATAATATTCTTCTATAATCAAGGATATATTTGTGAATAGATTCTGGCGTGACATATTTTCCTCCATTAAAGACAAATCTTTGCTTTATACTACTAATTTGATCTGTTTCAGAATTCATAAATTTGGACTATTTTAAAATAAGGGTATGTTTCCAAATGTCCTTCAATGCATCAATAGTTAACCAAACTGTGGTATGTCCATATCATGGAATATTATTCAAAAATAAAAAGTAATAGACTGTTAAACATACAATAACTTGGATGGATCTCAGAAGTATAGTTAATGAAAAAAGTTAGCCTCAAAAGATTACATACTATATGATTACATTTATATAACATTCTTGAAACGACACAGTTATTTCACAGTTTTTCTGATGGAGAGCCAATCAGTGGTTGCCAGGAGTTAGGGTTGGTGGAAGGGTAGGCTGTGGCTATAAAGGGGTAGCATGAATAATGTTTTTGATAACAGAATAACTTTCAGTTGTGGTGACAACTACGCATGTGTTAAATTTCACATAACTAAACACACACATACACACACATACATTCACACGCACAGTGAGGGCATGTAAAACTAGTGAAACAAATTCTGTGGATTGTGCGAATGTCAATTTCCTGGTTTTGATGTTATACTATAATCATGGAAGATGTTACCATCAGAAGACACCGAGTGAAGATATGTATACACAGGCCCTCCCTGTACATTTTAGGCAGCTTTCTGTGAATCTGTAATGATTTCAAAATAAAAAGTTCAAAAATCAAAAGTATATTTATTTCTAATTTGATTTTAACTTTGCTGATTTCCACCATACTACCATGACAAGATAAGGTAATCACTTAAAGACCAATTGACTGATAGCTCTTTGAATATGAGCATCTTAGGGTCAGTAGCTGTATATGACTCCGAAATTCATAAATTTGCTATTCTTCATTGTTACCAGATGTAGATTCAATGACAGAACCTTTATGGGTAATTAGGCAGACTAAAAAACATGCAGAATAATTTTTCTGCAGCTGTTGAGAACTTAGCCAATATCACCCAGTATATTTTGTTTTGATCACAGCCTATCTATGGGTGCCTTTTGATCACATTTTAAGAGGAATCAGGCAGTCACTCATCTGAATCTTTGTTCCAGGTAGTACCAGCTCCCTTATCACTATTCCTGTAAGCTTCCTATCTCTACCAGATGGCAAAACAGGGAGGAGATGCATTTTGTTCGCAGTAGACTGTTCAGAACTTAGGCTCCCCAACCAGGTGGAAATTGTCTCAAAGAAGGTCTTTGTTGGCAGTGACTACTAATGAGCAGTGACTGCAGTCTGAATGTGTGTGACATCCTGGTGTGGGAGTTTGTGTTTAGCTTGTAGATCTTCCAAGGAGTGTGATGTTCTTGAGGAATAATAACTGATTTGTCTGAGGCCCTTTTCTGGCCTTATTTTGGATTTGGATTTTGGAATTTTTTTTCCCATTCTGGTTCAAAACCTGGTAAGTTTACTGAACATGCTGATTTATGTCCCTACCTTTTATTTTCTAATGTTTGTGTGTGTGTGTGTGTGTGTGTGTGTGTGTGTGTGTGTGTGTGTGTGTTTTAGAAAGAGAGAGAGAGACATATAGAGACATATAGAGACACAGTGTGAGCTGGGGAGGGGCAAAGAGAGGGAGGCACAGAATCTGAAGGAGGCTCCGGGCTCTGAGCCATCAGCACAGAGCTTGATATGGGGCTTGAACTCACAAACCACGAGATCATGACCCAAGCTGAAGTGGTTGCTCAGCTGATTGAGCCACCCCAGTGCCCCTGTGTCCCTACCTTTTAGTTAGTTGGCCAGTCTGTGAGTTAGCTGGTAAGTTAGCCAGATGTGCTTTTAGTTTAGATAACAGAGTGTGAAAGGTTTTGCTGTGGTTTTAGGGGTCTTTAGGTAATTGGTAAATTTAGTCACAGAGGTCTAACCACGTTGATGCAGGTAGCAGACGGCGTTTATAGAGAGATGTGCTTGAGATGGTGCTAATCCTCTGGATTCGTGTGACACTTAAGAAGTTTTGAAACCATTTCATGGGAATCTTTTTGTTATCTACATCCAGGTAGGGCAGGTATGACACCCTCCATCTACATTTTTTTTTTTTCAACAGATACAAAACAAAAGATGGAAGGGTCATGACTTATTCAAGGTCTCCAGCTCAGGAAGTGAGGAATCAAGGGCTAGTTATACATTTTTAATGTTGGTGCTCTTTTCCCCAGAATCTTCTGCCTCTGCACATACCCAGATACCAAAGAAATATGATAAGTTCTGTTTTCTTTTTATTGACTTTAGGGATATTTTAAAGAATCTATGTTTATGGTGAGATCTGGATTTATTTTCTGCGATCAGATGCTTATGTGGGTAAGAGATTGGACTTGAGAAATGTCAATGAAGAAATCATTTTTATGGCCATCGATCTTTTGAGTATATGTTTCCCTCTAGAACTAGATAATAGAAGGCAAGACTGCCTATTAAGCAGTGCTTGATGCTGACTTACCATTCAGAGAAATGAAAACTTTTTTCTTTTAACCATTCCTTCTATTTTAGTGATTTGATTAACCTATTTTTTGACTCTTTTCATTGCTCAGGTAATCTGTCCAATTAAGGAACTATTACTCTGTCTCGGGCATGAATTCCACAGATAATTTGGCACTAAATGATAAATAATAAATATTACGTGAATAAATAAATAATAAAATAAAATAGGAAGATAATAAAAGTCATGAGTACAGCCCTCTCTGCAATTCTCCTCAAGATATACCATGTTGGCTGTTTTAAGCCTTGTGCCTTGGTTTTTTTCATCTATTACAGCATCATAGATTAAAATAATACTATCATTGGGATCAAAATTATTTTATCTGAAGTAGAGTGGTTCTTAATGACAAATTTTACTCCTAAATAAGCTAATTTATCCCATTGCTTTACTTTTAAAATGATATAAACGGATTTATTACTTGCATTCTACCCCAGGACCATGGAAGAATTAATATATTCTCTTCCAATCATTATGTGATAGCAGCTTGATGGAGTGTAGAACACAGGAGCTGATGTTTGTATTAAAGACCTAGGACATGAAAAATTATACATTTTCTCATTAGAAAAAAAAAAGTTGAGTCACACAGGAAGGTCTTGAAAGACATCAGGAAAAAGACTAGCCTAATAATTTTGATAGTTTGGATCTTTCTAGTGTTGGGATGGTTTATAGAGTTTCAGGTCCGTAGAGAACTGGATATCATTTACAACCAAAAACACCCTTATGTGGTCCTACTAAGAAAAAGAAATTATTCATGTTTGGTGTTAAGTGTTGGCAAATGAAAATTTCTAATTTATAAACCCAGGAATATTCTCCCTTAAATGAGGAGAACATTAGTAGATTCAGACGGAAGTAATCTGTAGTTGCTTTGTACTTTTGTATTTTGTCTAAATTCTTCTAGATATTGTGAGAAACACCCCTGATTTCATCTTCAAGCATTTACTTGCATCTCTTTGGCCAAAGATACAATATTTGAAGACGTGTGTGGGAAACAGCATCCAAAGGGTCTTTTCTGTTTTTGGCCTTCATGCTTGGAATTCCCTTATTCCAAAAATATCTTTTTGGGGAAGCCCAAACAATGTGCTAAAATTAATACCCCAAAAGGAAATGAACTGGAACTGACCTTTGCTGCTTCCTGCTCCTTGTTTCCTGCTATTTTAGCAACTTTCTCAAAAGTGGCATCCATCCATCTCTAGTCTTGTTATCGGAGTCAAAGCTGATTTCCTGACCGGGAGACGCAGGGGTGAGGGGCATGGGACTTTTAGCAAAATAGTGGGTTCGGCAATTGGAGATTAGAAATGCCAGACACAGAAGCATGCATTTGGTATGATTCTCCTTCCATGAAATTCTAGAACGGGCAAGATACTCTCTAGAGTCTGAGAGTATGTCAGTGGCAGTCCCACGAGGAGGCTGGCAGGAAAGTTGCAAGAGAGAACTTTCAGGGTGACAAAAATGTCATATCTTGATAGTGCTCATGGTGACATACAAGTAGACACTTGCCAAAACTCAACAATTGTGCACTCGAAATGCCTTTTAAATAAATTTCAATTTAATAAAAGTAAATCAATTTAATAAAAAGTAAATAAAATTCAAATAAATAAATTTTCAAAATGAAATACATTTGATTATTTGTAATTTATATCTCAGTAAAGTTGATTTTTTGAAAAATTGTGAATAGAATGAAATTTGAGAGGTGCTTGGGTGGCTCAGTCGGTTTAGCTTCATACTCTTGATTTTGGCTCATGTCATAATCCCAGGGTCATGGGATCAAGCCCCGTGTTGGGCTCTGGGCTGAGTGTGGAGCCTGTTTAAGATTCTCTGTCTCTTTCTCTCTGCCCCTTTCCTGCTACTCACACTCTTGTGCTCTCTCTCTCTCTAAAAAAAAAAAGAAGAAGAAGAATGCAATTTGAAAAGCATTACTGCCAACTCCCTGCTTATCCTTTAATATTGTCTTCAGTACAGAGAACATGACAATATTCTGGAACAATATTTTGATAACAACCACCACTTTTCATGTTTTATAAGGTTAAAATATCCATGCAATACCACTGAAAGATAATTTATCTCACAAAACAGGATTGTTCCATCTGCTTAGTGATGTTTACGTTTTATTCCTCAAGATATCTCATGCCTGTGGGTAGAAGCATAACTTTGACTTTAAAAACCATTCACATATTAATTTCATTATTGTCTTGCTAAAGGTGAATAATTACCTAACAAGTCCTCTCATTCAAATTGCACACCTTCGTAGGACCTTCCTGGAAGACATATTGGGTGTACCTGCTCAGCTTCGATAGGAGAATAGCTACTCAGCCTTGGAAAAGAGTTCTCAGCAAGCAGACTTGGCTCATATTCGTTTGCCCCCAGCTTCTCCATTACAAAATGTTCCCAGTCAGAACTGGTTCTTTTCAAGGGTTTGGAAACTTTGTTGGATGGAGTGTGGCTTTTCATTGGATGCCCACTTTTCTTTTTTCTTGTGTCTCAAGAATCCCATCTCACGTTAATCACATACAGTAGTCAGAAATAGTCGTTTATTTTGTGACAAATTTAATGATCCTTTTGAAAAACTAGATTATGATTTATTCTAGTTAGGCTTTAGAGGGAAATATAAAAGTTGTGATTTTTCCGATTATCTTGCTGGACCCATTTCAGAGAGCTTCTAGCTAAATGGCAGCCCTTTAACTAGGATTTAAAATACCGGAGCTTCAAAAAGGTGCACGCCCCCTCATGTCCATTGCAGCATTATTTACAATAGCCAAGACATGGAAACAACATAAGTGTCTGTCAATGGATGAATGGATAAAGACACACACATACACACACACACACACGTTCGCGCGCGCAGCACATACATGCACGCATGCACGCACACACTGGAATACTATTTAGCTATAACAAAGAAGGAAATCTTGCCATGTGTGTCAACATGAATGAATCTTGAGGGCAACTGCAATCAGCCAGACAGAGAAGGACAAATACTTTGTGTTCTCACTTAAAATAGGATCTAAAGAGAAAAACCAAACTCACAGATACAGATTGGTGATTGCCAGAGGCAGGGGTAAGAGTAGGTGGGTGAGGGGGCCAAAATAGATGAAAAGCAGTCAAAAGATACAAAAAAAAAAAAAAAGTATCTTGAGGATAAAACTAATCTAGACATATGTAAAATGTGGGGACACAAGACAGAATGTAAGGGGAAATAGAAAGAAAAAAGACCTTGCATGGTGTGTCCTTTGAGTGGGAGCAAAGCACTGTGTACCTACATGTCCTGGGGGCATATGAGGCCTTCCAGGGACTTCCAGGGGGAATACACATGGCAGGGAGATCCGATCCATAACCAGAGCCTGAATTTACTTTCCATGAAAATTATACCCATTTCAGCTATTGCCTGATGGATCTGGAAACTTTAAACCAGGTAGGACCTCAGAGTTTTAATGAAGTACATACCTCTGAGTTACTTGCAGAATGAAACTCTGGAAGTCTGCTGCATCAGAAGGGAAGCGGCTTAATGCCTTTTTATTCGCCAAACCACGAAATGATAAAGACCACTGACTTACACAAAGGAAGACCAGTGCCTACATATTTTTCTTTATGATGTGCATACTTGAAAAGTAAATAATAAAAAATAAAAGAGCCAGACTTGGGATTTGGCTTGCTTTTAGAGCTCACAGCAGTACAGTTAAAATGCATTTCTCTTCTCCCTCCTACTTCCTTTGTTTTTCTCCAGACTTTGCCCTTTGAAACAAACACTGAACAGCACAGGACATGGTATTTCCTGGGTAATGTCATTGGCTGTGAGCTTTGTTTATTAATCATGACATTGGGGCATTGAGAGATCTTATATGGCTTCCTCTTGTACCATACAAGCTTCTCTCTCTCTCTCTCTCTCTCTCTCTCTCTGTCTCTCTCTCTCTGTCTCTCTCTCATACACACACACGCACATGCACATGCACACTCATGCACATGCTCAAACTCCTTTTGCCCTTTGTTATGCTTTGTGTCTTTCCTCATTCTTTAAGAGAAGGCGGAAAAAACAAAGAGTGTTTTTTTCCCCTTAGTATGTTTGCATGTTTCATACTTTTCTGTTTTTTTTTCCCTTTTCTTTTTGTTGTGATTTTTTTTATAGTGGTGGTATCAACAGTAAAATGCCAGAAAGATCCTTTCGACAAGGACAGAAATATTATGTTTTTATTATTATTTTTTAAAGCAGAGATTGGGGCAGTGGCGGCGGTGGGGAGAGGATGTTACAGGGGAAAGAGGATATAATTGAAACTGCTAACTAACCTATGGTCAGAGCCAGGTTAGAGTTTAAGGCTGCTGCTCTGAAACTTCATATTATGTCAACATCAGTCTTCTGCTTTCCTGGCCCCTGACTTTTCTCCTTCCCCGCAGCACAGTACATTGAACATGCTACAATCCTGGGTATAAACACTTATATCCATGACCCTAAAACTATTTTAGATAATCATATTTCATTGTTCACTCCTTCCGAAGTCATTACTACTTTTCTTAAAACCAGGGCTCTGAAATTTCTCAGGGCGTGGGGCGACGTGATGGTTTGACATGTGTTGATACACGAGTAATCCATAGGTCAGTAAAGGTTAATGTTAGGGACTGTTGGTTATATGTAAGCTTAAGTATTGCCTGGCTCATGTATGAGAAGAATAGGATCTCTACATCTCTTCTTAAATTAACTTAATTGAAAAGGGGAGATTTCAGATTTGTGGCATAAATATTAATAACAATAGTCGTCAGTGTTCATTCCTAATCGGTGACCTGCTTGTATATCATACTATATATGTGGTTATTGTTAAGAAAGTCAAATAACTCCCCTTGGAGCTTACCAGCTAAAGCAGGATGACAGGGGCATGAATTTCGATAGCCTTGCAGATACTTTTTTCGACAAATGTAGACCTGAGACAATTTTGCAACCACTGTCAGTGGCGAACAGCAAAACTCTGAATTAACACAGTAGTTCTTGAGGAGCAAGTTGTATGTTTAATCTTTGAGAAATGTGACGTGTGTTCTTCTGACTCATGCATTTTAGATATGGCTTAGTTTGGTTTGGTTTTCTTTAGGTTCTAGGTATGTGGGACAGTATGTCTGTTGCTTTGAAGCCATTTGTGCCGGGCTGCTTGTAGTTTCTGTCTTGTTGAATTTCTAACCCTTGACCTCACCTGCTCTAGGCTCCTCAGCTCCAGGAGCTCATTTTCACCAGAATTTGCTTTGGATGGTGGTTGAGTCTAAAGTGCTTTCTCTATCTTTATCATGGCAATGGGATGGGCTGATGCACGCTAAGACCCCAGGTATTGCTGTTACATTTAGCACATGCCTGTTTAGAATGATATTTATTAAATAAATGCAATGCCTGGGAGGGATTAGAAATATTTCACTATTCCTCAGCCTGGTGGAAAAGGTAGCTTTTAGAACAATCCTTTTGCGTGTATTTTGGCTTTATATGCTTTTGTCTTTAGGTTAGGGAATGTTGTACGGTGGATTTTTTTTCCTTTCCTCCTGCCACGACTTAGTTCAAGGAGCGGGTTTTCTCCTTTTGTTTCCAGTCTGTCAGGAGCCAAGGCCAGCTTGTTGAGTTTGGTGCACTAGGAGTGTATGAGTGTAGTCTGGTCTCCTGTGGCAGCCATGTCTGCCCAGTCGCGAAGGCTGCGTGCATGTTGGCCGAAGCCCACAGCTGTCGTGCACACCAGCCTGTGGTTGACTGGGCTCTGGTACAAGTGCCGACTCTAGGTTGTCTGAGGTTACCATTGTGAGGGGCACTTGGGCGGGGAGCTGGGATCTGTGCCCCTCGCATCAGACAGTATTGATTCGAATGGCTAAATGTTAACATTGTTCTCAACCAAGAGTTAGAAGTGTTCCAAGGGTGCCTTTGGAGACCTCTGTCCTTTTCCTTTTCATGAGCAGCTTCTCTTCTCTTCCTTGACAGCGCCTGTCAGTCATGTCCTTGGGTCTTCATGTATCTTTTCAGATCCTGCTCTCAATCTTTCATGGCACATGTTTAAAGGCTGTAGCCATGTCTACTGGTGGTTTGTCTTGGGCTTCTTTCTGTGTCCCACTCTGCCAGCCGGGTAAGTGGGGGGAGTTGGCAGCAAGGGGAAGGGGCCGGGGGGAAGGTGGTGAAAAGCGTGCTCAGAGGTATCTGGCTTTGGGTTTTTACAGAAGTTGATAGCGTTCGGCTTAGTGACCACAATTCAATTATAAGCACCGCACGGCCATCCTGAGTGACTGTATCCTTGCCAAAAACTGCTGTGTAAAGGCGGCTGCATTTTTGTTAGCCTTGCCTGATGGATTTTTAAGTATATTAACCACATACATTCTCACAAAGGGGAAAATTTACTGCCTAAACAGAGGGACCTAAATCCCCCAGGCTAAATAAACCCAATGAAAACACAAGAACTGCATTTACAGGCCTCCCGAAGATAAGAATTCAACCTTTAAAAAGGTTCCTTCAAATGAAAAATGGATGGCTGAGCTGCTAATAGCCCAGTAACCTAGGAATTTAACTCTTCCCTAATGTGCAAGGACCTCGGATCAGTTCCAGCTTCTCGGGATGGGGGATTTTCATCCCGGGCTTCTGAGCCTGGAAGGTCCAGTCGTGGCCTTAGAGGTTTAACGACCACCTTGGAGGACAGACTGTCTTGGCAGTTTTTGTGTTGCCTTTGTTTCCTGTGTGTGTTTGTGTGTGTGCACATGTGTGGGTAAAAGAATCATATATGTGTGTGTGGGGGGGGAGAGAGGTGGGGACCGAGGTCAGGGAGAGAGTGCGTGTGCCCCAGCTTTTCTCAGTTAGCATTTGGTCAAGGGGAGAAGCTGAGGGGAACTTAGTCTTCAATTAAAGTTAGGGCAAGAGCTGGAGGGCTAAGAATTTACGTAGGGGCACTATCCTGGGTGTGTTTCCCTACAGAAATAGGTTATCTAGTAGGTTCCATGTGAGGCAACAGGTCTCTCTCAAATGTTCTTGATCTTCTGGTGCTGTTGAGGGTCTCTGAAGCTCATTACCAGTAAATCCTGCCACTATGTTAAGAATAAGTACAAGGATGTCCGTGAATGAAACTGCAGGTGAATTCATATCTTTGTAGTAAATTTTCTGAGTATTATTTTAAAATACTTATGGTGGGTGGGAGAGGGGTTAACTACAAAGGGGGCAAGAGAACTTTTTGAGGTGATGGAACTGTTCTATATTGGTCGTAGTGATATTATATGACTGTGTCTGCATTTGTCAAATCTTGTAGAACTGCATATTAAAAAGGGTGAGTTTTACTATCCGTAAATTATAGCTCAACAGACCTGGCCTCCCTGAAATAACAAATGAATAAGTAAATAATTTGTGAATGAACAAACGAGTATTCCTTTCACTTGTCCCCTGGCTGCTTTGCCAGCCAGTGAGCCATTTAGGTAATGCCTCCCTTTCAAAGGAAGGACACCACATCGTCAGCTCCCGCCTATGAGCTCATGATGCCAGGAAAGCAGTTCCAGAAAAAGCAGAGATGGTGTGTGTTTCCCCCTGGGGCTGATGACCTAACCCTCCAGGTAGCAATGCCCTTGTATGGTTAGCACAGGTAGCAAAATACCTGCTTCATGCTGACTCACCAGATACAATATCGTTTCTCTGAATGAGTCAGAATCAAAAGTGCGTTCCGAAAAGTCTTATATGTCCTGCGTCATGAAAGACTCAAAGCACCAATCAGGGTACCTGCTTGCAGGGTCTCACTGGCCCTATATGGATAATAACCACAGCCTGCAGCTCTTATTTCCAGGCGTGATCACATTAAATTCTAGCTCACTCAATCATATACTCAGGTACAAGAGAGACTTATTAGATATGTGCTCTAGTAATATTGCTTATTCAATTATAGATAAACCTAATAATGTAGAGCACACTGCTTCTATGTTAAGTGTATACCTGGACATCGGGGAAGGGTGTGTGTGTGTGTGTGTGTGTGTGTGTGTGTGTGTGTGTGTGTGTGTGTGTTAAGGATACAGAGTTGAAGCAGACTTGGGTAATGTAAAATACCACAGAAAGTAGGGGTTTCCAAGGAAAACACGGGGAAACTCTGTATGAGAATCTAATGTATGCTATAGCTTTTAAAAGGAAACATTAATAGTGAAACACGCCCTCAAAGGGCAAGCCAGTAATAAATTTCGTGTCAGAAATTACCTGTCAGTAGGATTATGTTAAATAATGTTGAATTGTTATTAGTCGGAGAGGAGAGGGGAGAGTAACTTTCTCAAAAATGTTGAAAGAGTGTAATGTTTCATACACAAATCCCATTATTGTTTAACGGGATTTTTGTGCTTAACCCTTCTCAAAGATGTATTGAAAATTTGGGCCATTTTAGTTCCTTCCCCAAATGCGACCATTAAAGGAGAAGAAGCCAAACTCATTCTCTGCAGGAATTTGGAATTAACCTGAGGACTAGTGTATCTTATTAGACATTCATTCAGAGCATCCTGATGGGTAAATGTGTACCATTTGCTGGGATGACCAAGGAAACTGTCTACTTCCGTGCCTGAGCAAAGCAGTAATGAAATCGTGAGAGCCTCACTATTTCAACATGTTGAGCATTTTCCTCAGTTTGGCCGAATAACTAAGTATATATATTTCCCCTTATTTAAATATTTCATCGCAAATGTGTCTAAGGATTTTTAAGGTTTGTTGCAATATATTGGGTCTGAAAATGAGGACACTCACTAAGGCAGCGCCCAGAACCCTGCCCTAGAGGCAGCAAGGAATGGGGACTGATGGGAACAGTGACACTGAGGCTTCAATGTGAACTAACGCATTGTCACGGGGCCCTTCACAAAGGGCCACTTATGACTCATAGGTGTCAAATCATCGTCACTACTGTCAGAATGAAAGATCATTTTGACTGTATGTGAAAGGAATGGAAAATGATTACTGCATTGGATTGGGTTTCTGAAGGACAAAGTCACAGGGAAACTTTGGGATCCCTCCATGTGCTTTTGATCTGACTCATTGATTATTGGTCATTACCTGCCTTGGGTCCCTTTAGGAAATTGCCATATTTGATGACCAATTTATATTTCATGACATTCGGACAAGACCTTGCCAGCAAGTATCTGCATCAGCACCTTAGGCATTTGTGGGAATATTTATTTCTTTAGGTTATCAAATATCGATTTTAGTAAATGACCCCAGCAGTAATTTCCAAATGGTCTTGGGGGTGGCTTAGTGTCACAGGTGACCTTGTGAACATGCAAGCCAGTGCATCCTTTCAGGGGCAACGTGCAATCTGGAGAGGCTTCTTGTCAGCCTGAAGCATTTGGGTCGGTTTTAGGAATGCTCTATCTTGGTGGTAAGGACAATGCTATTTTATTTTATTTTTATTTATTTTTTAATATAACTTATTGTCAAATTGGTTTCCATACAACACCCAGTGCTCATCCCAACAAGTGCCCTCCTCAATGCCCATCATCAACTCTCCCCTCTCCCACAACCCCCATCAACCCTCAGTTTGTTCTCAGTATTTAAGAGTCTCTTATGTTTTGCCTCCCTCCTTCTCTGTGACTTTTTTTTTTCCTATTCCCCTCCCCCATGGTCTTCTGCTAAGTCTCTCAAAATCCACCTATGCATGGAAACATATTCTGTCTTTCTCTGCCTGACTTATTTCACTTAGCATAATACCTCCAGTTCCATCCATGTTGCTACAAATGGCCAGATTTCATTCTTTCTCATTACCACGTAGTATTCCATTGTATATACAAACCACATCTTCTTTATCCTCGTCAGTTGATGGACACTTAGTCTCTTTCCATGATTTGGCTATTGTTGAAAGTGCTGCTATAAACATCAGGGTACACGTGTCCCTATGCATCCGCACTCCTGTATCTCTTGGGTAGATTCCTAGCAGTGCTATTGCTGGATCATAGAATAGTTCCATTTCCATTTTTCTGAGGAACCTCACACCATTTCCCAGAGCGGCTGCACTAGTTTGCATTCCCACCAACAGTGCAAAAGGGTGCCTATTTATCCACATCCTCGCCAGCATCTAGAGTTTCCTGATTTGTTCATTTTAGCCACTCTGACCAGTGTGAGGTGGTATCGCAGTGTGGTTTTGATTTGTATTTCCCTGATGATGAGTGACATTGAGCATCATTTCATGTCTGTTGGCCATTTGGATGTCTTCTTTGGAAAAGTGTCTTCATATCTCCTGCCCATTTCTTCACTGGATTATTTGTTTTTCAAGTGTGGAGTTTGGTGAGTTCTCTACAGATTTTGGATACTAGCCCTTTATCCAGTATCCTCTTCTATCAGTTGCCTGTTAGTTTTGTTGATTGTTTCCTTTGCAGTGCAGAAGCTTTTTATCTTGATGAGGTCCCAATAGCTCATTTTAGCTTTTGATTCCCTTGCCTTTGAAGATGTGTCAAGTAAGAAATTGCTGTGACTGAGGTCAAAAAGTTTTTTTCCTGCTTTCTCCTCTAGGCTTTTGATGGTTTCCTGTCTCACATTCAGGTCCTTCATTCATTTTGAGTTTATTTTTGTGTATGGTGTAAGAAAGTGGTCTAGTTTCATTCTTCTGCATGTTGCTGTCCAGTTCTCCCAGAACCATTTGTTAAAGAGGCTGTCTTTTTTCCATTGGATACTGTTTCCCGCTTTGTCAAAGATTAGCTGGCCATATACTTGCGAGTCCAATTCTGGGTCTATGTGTCTGTTTTTGTGCCAATACCATACTGTCTTGATGATTACAGTTTTGTAGTAGAGGCTAAAGTCTGGGATTGTGATGCCTCCTGTTTTGGTTTTCTTCTTCAATATTACTTTGGCTATGCTATTTTAAAGCTCACTCAAGATGGCAGGCATTGGTGCCCTCCATTTGAGTTTTGATCTTGTGGTTATGGAATGATCTTTTAATTACATTGCAAAATACATGGTTTCATATTGTCCTGTTTTGAGTTAGTTAAAACATACAGAGGCTAGGCCAATGTTGTCACTCATAATGTAGTGAACCTGAGACCAAGTCAGTGAAACCATACTTTTCCCTTGAGATACCACCTTCACCACCAGCAGATCCCCTGTCCTCGTCTAGTCTAGCTTCAGTCAAAACAGATTAGATATTCCTATTACACCTTCTGAGAGATTCTTCATGCCCCACTCATCCCCTTATTTCCAAAAGCCTCTTAACTTCCTGCCTTTCAGGTTTGTTTTTCTTTTAACAACTGAGAAAAACTATTTTTCTGTTATAATTTGGAACAAAACACCTCTAAAATGTCTTTATTATGGAAATTTCAAGCATGTTGTAAGTACAAAGATTAGGATAATGATCCCATAGACCATAGATCCCATAGATCACCCTGCTTAAACAGTTCTTGACTCACCACCAGCCATGTCCCATTGGTGTCTCTGCCCGCATCCAGCCTCCCCCAGACTTGTTTGAAGCATGTCTCAGATATCATAGCATTTCATCCCTGAGCATGGAAGTATACAAAGCGTGTATTCTTGAGAGTAAACGCAATTCCGTTTTTCTATCTAAAAAGTTACCCATGGTATCTTTCACATTTCCTTGATTGTCTCATAGACTTTTGTCCTTTATTTTTTAAAATTAATTAATTCACTATTTATTTTATTTATTTCTGTAAAAATTATTTATATAAAAACACTACAGAGGTAACCACAGCTATGGCCTGGGTCCTTTGTGGGGAAGACTCTAGTGTGATTCTGTAGAAGGTCATTGAATTCCTGATAGGGAGATTTGGTGGACACAGACTTTTTCCAGAAGTCAGGGGTGAGGTAGCTGTACGTCTTGGATATGACATCAAAGGTGGCCTTAGCATAGTTGCCAAGGGTGGCGGTGCAGCCCCTGGCTAAGGTGTGACAGTCATCCATACTGGCCATTAGCAGCAGCTTCTTGGGCACAGAGGCAGAGATGATGCTGGTGCCTCTGGGGATAGGATGAGGCTCTTGGTGTGGAGGCAGGCACCTTGCAGCGACAGTGTGTGACTTTCCCGTCTCATTCCTCTAGTAGCCTTATCACATGGCGACAATTGAGAGCTTGGCCAGGGTGATGGCCCCAAGCACAGCAGTGGCTACCTCCTTGGAGTCCTTAACACCCAGACCAACATGGGCATGTAGTCCCAGATGGTGACAAATGCCTTGAACTTGGTCCACCGAGTAGTGCACATCTGCTCTTGTATGGGCATAATGTTCAAAACCTTATCCTTGAGGCATATCCCCAGGAAAAAGTCAGTGGTTTAGGACTCCTTGATGGGCAAGAAGAAGAGAGAGATATATCCTCTAGGGATTTGATCTTAAGGCTCTTGACCAGGTGACCTAGCTTCATCTTGCTTCTTCAAGCTCCACAATCTGGGTCAGGCTACCACTGCCTCCTACTCTGGGGCCCCAGGAGCCCTGGTATATTTCCACCATTTGGTGTTTTCTTAGATAAAAAGTGCCCTTTATTTTCATCAGAACTGGAATAAGGTCCGTACGTTGAAACTGGTTGACATGTCTCCTGACACGCTTTTAAATGACAGATCCACATCCCCCTCTTCTTGATTTTCCTTGCAACGGATTTGTTGAAGAGACTGTAGACTTTGTAACACTCTTAATATTTTTGATTCAGTTTTCATGGTGTCAGTTTAACCAGTTTATTTTTCTTATATTTCCTGTAAGTTGGTAATTTCTGGCTTTCTAGACTTGCTTTAGAGTCAAGTTCATTTTTTTTTCACAAGAGTAATTCATGACCAATGTGGAGTACTTCTGTCAGGAGGTACCAATTTTCTGTGTGTCTTCGGGGTGTTGCCAATGATTGACAGTCCTTGCCAGGACCCTTTATTTCTTTAGGGATTGCAAAATGGTGAAGTCTAATTCTATCACTCCTTCTTCATTTGTTAGCTAGAATATTTCTATTAAAAGAACCTACCTGCAAATCTGTGCCTACCCTGAAGTTCGATTCAAAACTTCTTAAAGCCTGAGTCCCATTAATTTTAGTGTAACAGAGATGTCCTTTTCCTAATAAGTGTCCAGAATCAACTCTCGACTCATAAAGGGAGGTATCGTGTAGGAGAAGACACCAGGCTAGTGTCTCAACAGTCTTGGTTCTACTTGTGAGATCTGTCTAATGTTGGGCAAATCTTATAACTGATTCCTCAGACTGGTGGTCTCCAGGCCCTTATCTATATGTCAGTCAGAGAAGCAGGTTTTTTCTAAGGGCATTTCAACAAATCAGGCCAGGACTTTTAAAAATTGTGTATTAAGAGTCGACACTAAGGTCTCTTTCAGGTGAGGCATTTTATGATTTTAATTTAGGATTAAAAAATGTAAGTCCTTGTCAGGATATTTAGGAATCAAATGACCAATAAGAGTTAAAATGTTATCTCTAACAATGCATTATCTGATGTATTCATTCATTAATTCATTAGTTTATTTATTTATTCTTTAAACAGTGTTTATGCTATCCAAGTCCCTATAAAGTCTAAAGCTTGGGAGTGGGTATTGTGCGCAGTGATCACCTTTTTGGGATCTCCTGGAGGTACCATTCCTGAAACTTTAGCCCAAATTTCAGGGCACTGAGGAAAGGATGCCGGGATTCTTGGAAGTCTACTAAAATCATCCGTAAGAATGGTTCCATGTAAGTGAGAGCCAAATTTGGAATTTTCTCCATGGAAAGAATGATTCCACATACTCAAGAGCTAAATTTGGAATTTTCCCCATGGAAAGTGTCTTTGCTATGCAGGGCCAGCCTAGGGGATATTTAATAACATCCCCGAGAAGGAAAGGCAATTTAGAAGAACATCTGGAGAACTCTCATTAGTTGCCTCCATGATAATGTGGATCTCAAGTTGTAGAGGAAACACAGTCCATGATCCTACTTCTGAACTTTTCCTCCACCTTCTGCGTCCACCCCATACAACTAGTGAATGCATGCAGGTTAGAAGCATGCGTGAAGTCTAGTGACAGCACAGTCCCAGGTTCCAAATTAGAAACGTGGACTCTGCTTTCCCATTGATGCGCCTTATATTCCACATAATATGGGTGGTAGAGTGGCCCAGGTGGAGGGGATGCTCCGGGGGAAAGAAAGCAGAAAGCATAATTCCCAAACCCACCACTTGAATCACACTGGCGTACGGCAGTAGCAGCATGGAAATAGAGTCAACGGTCCTCGCCTCTGAAACTAGGAGCAAGTGGGGGGCTTCCCTTCATCACTGTTTGACCCAGTACTTAATCACAGAAAGTGGCACTGCTCTCCTGGCACTTAATCATTTAATTATAGGAGCTGTTCCTGGCAGGAAATGTTATGAAACAGCCTTAATAGTGACAGGAGGAGAAGAGAGCAACGCTCCATTTAAAACATTTAGAGTCTGTCTTGGAGCCCATGAAGTTCTCTCTTTCCATTTAATTATCACCAACAAATATTTATTTTTTCACTTGATGAATATTTATTGCGTGGCTCTTCTGAGCAGCATGCGGTGTAGGTGTCACCGAGACACAGAGACGACAAGAAGCAGTTCCTTACAAGCCAGTCGGGCAGAGCCACTCTGCACAACTCATTGTGAAACAAGGTGAACTTTGACAGCATGGCATTAAAGGTGCACAAATGAAAGTTTTACGAGGATGCAGTAGGAAGAGATTAGTTCTAGAGGGAGGATGGAGAGGCAACATAGTAAAGGAGATGGGCATTGAAGCTGAACTTGGAAAACTGGGTAAATATTCACCTGGGGAAGCTGGCAGGGAGGGGAGAAGCAGGCCACATGCAGTAAGCCAGACAAGGCTGTGGAGAACAGCATTTGGCATCCCATCTTCCTTAAAGACATTAGGGCTTAGAGTCCACGTGTGGGTCACTGGATGAGACCATGATGCTGAACCAAAAGGAAGAGATATTTTAAAAGTTTCCCCTCATTCGTATCAACTGTAGTCCTGATCTTGCCCAAAATAGCATGTCATCTCAAACTGCTATCATCGTGAGCCTTCCCTTGGGATGCACAGGCCCACCAGGCCTTGGGTAAGCACCACCCCTGGCTAGACAACACCTCCAACTCCTTGTTTCCTGCCTAACAAGCTCCCAGCAGGGTTGGCTTGGAGATTAGAATACAAATGATTTTCTCAATTTGATGCAGTAGGAAGGTGGGTGGAGCTCAGACATTGCACCTTTCTCTTCAAGACAATAGCAGGCATTCTCTAGATGCACAGAGCATTTTACGACTTACAAAGAACTTTCAAAGACAGGATCTGTTTCGATTCTTGTTACATGGTTTTTCATTATTCTTAATTTATAGAGAAAGGTATTAAGGGGCTTGTTTGTTTCAAAAATTTTTTTTAACATTTATTTATTTTTGAGAGACAGAGAGACAGAGCACGAGCAGGGGAAGGGCAGAGAGAGAGGCAGACATAGAATCCGAAGCAGGCTCCAGGTTCTGAGCCATCAGCACAGAGCCCGACGCGGGGCTCGAACCCACAGACCATAAGATCATGACCTGAGCCGAAGTTGGCCACTTAACCGGCTGAGCCACCTAGGCGCCCCATTGTTTGTTAAGATAATAAAAATAACTACTCTCATTGAGCACACTGCCAAATCTTATCCTGAGCACCTTACATTTATCTCACCGAAGGCTCTGAATTGTCCTACAAGGTAGATCATTGGTGTTCCCCCTTTAGAAGACAGGCACAGAGAAGTTATATAACTTGCTTAAAGGGCCATAGCTAGTAAATTGTAGAGACGGGATTTGAATGCAGCCAGCATGGCTCCAAGGTTGCACTAGATGGTCCAGGTCTGGAAGAGAAAGATTATCCAAGTCTACCATTCACCCAGCCAAGAGGATGCCTGGATATCACCGGGAATGTTCCCCAATGGCAAATATTTCTGCTGGACAAATGCCTTCTCACTCACTGGCCTACTGTACTGGGTGGATTTCAAGAAAGCTATTAAGGAGAAAATTGTTGGGTGCCTGTTTATTTTCCCCCGTCATTCTACGTTGAGACATACACTATCCTCTTCAGTAAGAAAACCACACATCTAAACCCACCTCTGTTCCTCCAGGTTAGCAGTGAAGCAAACCTGGGGACAGAAGGCTTTTCCAAGTTTTATTGGGAGCAGAGGCTCATGGGGAAGCCGCAGCGAGCACAGTGCTAGAAAATGTGGACTGTGGTCACATGCTAAAAATCGTGATGTTGGGCTACTTGTGGTACTCGTTCTGAGCCTCCACTGTATTAAATAATGACTCTCCTGCCTATCTCATGTAAAAAATTATAAAAATCAGTGTTATCTGTGGAACATCATACAAATGTAATGGGTATTGTCATTTACAGTTTCTAGCAAGTGATTACTTTTCTCAGAGCTCATCTCGTGCCTCAATGCAAGAAACTTTTTAAAATATGAGATTTGACAACAGCTTGTAAACTTCTGCATGATTTAGGCACGTTACAATACAATGGACTTGATTTAATGAAGATATTCAAGACAATAACTTTTAAGCAAATTCTTTTTTTTTTTTTTAACACTTATTTATTTTTGAGAGACATAGAGACAGAGCACAAGCAGGGGAAGGGCAGTGAGAGAGGGAGACACAGAATCCAAAGCAGGCTCTAGACTCTGATGAGCCATCAGCACAGAGCCCGACGCGGGGCTCGAACTCACAGATGTGAGATCATGACCTGAGCTGAAGTCGGCCACTCAACCAACTGAGCCACCCAGGTGCCCCAAGACAATAACTTTTAAAAGGGCACAGTAATTCATCCCTTATAGTTCGAGCTAGGGATATCTTTAATCTGTATAGATAAGAGAAACAATTTTTGCAATCTCTCACAGCTTTTCTTGAAAAGTCAGAATAAGTTACTTTTTTGATGGCTTTATATTTGAAAAGGTTTGCATTTGAGAAGATTAAAACTTGATGAATGGAGGCAATATTGTTTGGTAGTGAAGAATTTAGGCTTCAGAGACAAGCAGAATTTCCCTACAATCAGGAGAGATTGGCTTGAGTCCTGGCTCTACCACTTACTGCTCTGAGACACTAGACAGCAGACCGAGTTGCTCTTAGCCTTGTTTTCTCACCTGGAAAATGGGTACATAGTATTAATTAACTTCATAGGTGTTTATGAGGATTAAATGAAACAAGGCATTTGAAGCATTTAGCGTGGTCAGTGCTCAAATATTAGTTATTTTCTGAAAAGAACATGGCTCGGTTGTTGCATATTGCAGAATTAAAAAGAATTAATTTCTTTTTTTAAGGTTGAGTAGTATTGCATTGAATACCATGTTTTCTTTATCCATTCCTCTGTCAATGGACATTTAGGCTGTTTCCACATCCTTGCTACTGTGAATAGTACTACAATGAACATAGGAGTCCTAATATATCTCTTTGAGATTCTGATTTCCATTCTCTTGAATAAATACCCAGAAGTGGGATTCCTGAATCATATGGTAATTCTATTTTTTGAGGAAGCTTCATACCATTTTCTATAGTAGCTGCACCATTTTGCATTCCCACTGACAATGTGCAAGTGTTTCTGTTTCTCCACGGTTTTGCCAACACTTGCTATCTGGTTGTCTTTTTTTTTTTTTTTTTTGTTTTTTGTTTGTTTGTTTGTTTGTTTTGATAATAACCATCATGACAGGTGTAAGGCGATAGCTCACTGTGGTTCAGATTTGCGTTTCCCTGATGGTTAATGACATTGGGCATTTTTTTTTTCATATACTTGTGGGCCATGAAAAAATTATGCTAAGTGAAATAAGCCAGTTACGGGAATACAAATACTGCTGATTCTACTTACATGAGTTATTTAAAATCGCCACATTCATAACATTAAACAGTGGACTTGGGAGGGAGGAGAAAAGTGGAGTTATTAATCAAGGAGCATAAATCGTCAGTTAAACAAGATGAACATTGTACCTATAGTCAACAATGATGTGTAATGAGGAGTGATAATAATATATAATAATGTGTAATATAATCGTACACTTGAAGGTGTATTAAGAGGGTAGATTTCATGTGAAATGTTCTTACAACAATAAAATAAAAAAAAAATTAAATGATTCTGAAAATTGGGAAGGTCTGACCCTGATTCTAAATATAGGGGAAAAAATATATTCCAATATGGTTATCATCCTCACAGAATTGGTCAGGTCTTAAGTCTGACATGACATAAGGCTAATAGTGCATTTTTAAATTAGATGCAGCATTGGGTAGTGACCTTTCACTATGTTTAAATAAGAGATTAAACAAAAGAAATAATTAGGTAGGAAGACAAAAGGCATTGACATGGTAAATTATTTTGTACAAATTTATCAATAACAGGACTCTGGTATCTTACTAGGTGAGGACCTAACTAGTTGGTCTTCCAATATCAATTGTACAGTAAGATATTCTCATTAAACCTCGGACTTGGATCTCTGGGAAGCCTCCATCTTAAAATAAATCTTACTCAATAGCAAACAGATTCTGATATAACATCTTAAACTGTTGGGTTTGCTTAAATTATTGTTTGATTTAAACAATAAATAAAAAGTTGTCACCATCAAACATACAGTTGGAACCCAATCAGCAGAAGACTTAAAACTTAATAGCTCAATGGAATAGTCAATGCCAAGTCTCTGATTTATTCTCTGTTATTGAGGTAGCAGAAATGGAATGAAACTACTCTTTGGAAATGCCAAAAAATAACTATTCCAGAGTCCTCTGTGCTGATACTGTTGGAGTCTTTGTTTGGGAGTCATCTGATGAGAAAAGCTGCATTGTAAGAGATTCCTTTTATTTCTTCAATAACTAAATCCACCTAGAAGAGGTGGTCCCATTTGTAATAAGTGTGTCAGTGAATAGTGCTACAAGAGAACTCTCATTAAAGGGAACATTATAGAGTCCACTTTTCCTGTGAAGTCACACCCTCCAGGGGCATGTCTTGGTATCTTCAGATCTTCACATGGGTTTGGTGCCTAATGAAAGATCATCATTGTCTCTGGGAAGAATCTTCTTAAGTGGTAAAGTTGTTCATAGTGTAACTATGTTTCTAGATAAAATTTGTATTTGGCCTTATAGAGTTACTAGAAATCAAATATTCAGAAAATGCCTATTCACTTTTCCATACTTGGCCCCAGGCTTCTCCCATTTTTGACCCTCTTATTGGCATCGAGAGCCATCCTCATCAAGGGAAAGGGAGCCACAGATTGACCTGAATTCACTTACAAGGCTATCCAGCTAACCACTTTAGAGTTTGGAAGTGTCTGTATATCTTGCCATTTCCCATGCCATAGAAATGCTGTTACCAAAGGGAGACTCGAGTAAAAAAGGAACACGGCCTAAGATTCAGTTGGTATTGAATGTGAAAGAGTGTTTGTTGGCATTAACGTTTTTCAAAGCCAACGAGAAGTCCCAAAAATGAATTCCACCAAAAGTTAGTCCCAAATTTGGAGTTGAATGCTAATTTAAAAAGTTATGTTAAATCTCCACTTCTAAAATAACTTCAGAATGACATGAACATTTCCTTGTGCCTAATATGGCAGTATCTTCCGAGGGCCTCCAGAACTGAGTGGCCTTGGAATTATGTAGTGAGACTGGGGAAACCCCTAGGGATGTCCAGGCTAAGACCATTCATGAGGTGCAATCTAGACTTGGCTAGCCCTGGGGATTCAGAGGGGTCACAGGGAATCCTGCCTTTTTGGTGGAATAATGTTTGCCTGATTGGGTGGTGTGTAAGATATTACTGGAATGCAGGGTTACTGAAAAATGTTGAGAGCCAGAAAGTTTGGGTTATGATAGTTACAAACAAAGGAAAGTATTTACAATCTCCCTTTTGCCCCAAAATAGATTTTAGCCACTATACAGCTACAATGGAATGTGTCCATTCATTTCTAAATGGGTCGTCTCCTACCCCCATGCTTAGGTCATAGTTATTTCTAGACTTTCATGTGACAAGACCTTCACACACCAAATTCAATAGTGTCACCTTTTGAACAAAGTAGCTGCATGTGCCGTGGTTTTCCCTTATTTATTCTGTCTTGTTTTGTTTTACACGGCCTGCATCCCTAGCCTCCTGATCAAGGTCAGTAGATTGAATTCAACTCCATTCGTTTAAAAGAGCGATAAATCCATGCCAGCACCATGATCTCACCCCCCTGAGTAGCAGAGTGTGTCTGTGGTGTGCTGTGAATTCAACCTTTCAGACGCAAGTGTTCTTGTGACCCTGAAACCACACCTGAAAGACAGGATGGTGTCGTCATACCGGCAAGCATTCTGACTGCAATGTAATGTATTAAGGGCAACATGTATCCAGAGGTGAAAAGAACATGAAAATGGCTGATTTATTGTTTTAATTGAGGAAGACTCTGTAATCCAAAGAAACTGTATCAATGGAGGAGACTCATCCAAACTCCAGCATGCAATTTCCTAATACTTGCTGCCAATTCGCTATCAAGTAGATGGTGAGGAAGTCTCAGGTGGATTCTAATTGTACAAGGGCCAAAAGAGATCTTATTGCCAAGGCGGAGGTCAGTGATTAACACTATGATATGAAGTCATAGTCCCTGCAATGCGGCTCTTTATAGCGTGCCAGATTTGAGATCTGTGTGCAGGCAACGTTGACATGTTTGCCTGTGAGTGAAAGTCAGGTGAAGAGGGTGGCAAATTCCTCAAGTCCCAACATGAATTCTTACACACACAGACATTCTCTCTTCCTCCCTCCCTCCCTCCCTCCCTATGTCTCTCTCTCTCTCTCTCTCTCTCTCTCTCTCTCTCTCTCTCTCTCTCCCCCTCTCCCTCCTCTCTCTAACACACACGCACACACACACACACACACACTTCTTCCTCCAATCATATATCCCTTAACGATGTTCATTACATCAGCCATCCATGCAGAAGGGGTAAGAAAACCCTTAGTAACCTGTAGCCATCAGACGTGCCTCCTAAGGCAGCTATTGACAAGACTATGAAGACCTGCCGTAGCAATCAAAGAGCACCCAAAGAAGCAGGAAACCTTACCATCCTATCACTGCCAGGGTTGAAGAGAGCAGAACTGTAGCTGACATTTCTTAAAATTTTATTATGCGTACTGAGTGCTTTATATGCATTACTTTGTTTAATCCTCACCTCAATCTCCGGAGGTAGGGACTATACTTATTTCCATTTTACAGATGAAAATGAGACTCAGAGATGTTAAATGATTTGTTTATGGTTATACAGATCGGCTCTAAACCATTGCGCACTGCAAGTCAAAATACTCCCACCTACTTCTTTATAGGAGCATGTATGGGATGACACTTGTTACTCTGCACTAATACAGTCTCTATGTACATGCACGTGAACACGGATAGAGCTATACTATGTGCGGGCCTGAGTGTGCACTCATACGTGGACACTGGCGGCCACGCAAGCTGCTCACCCTGCTGCCAAATATTTTGGCTTTAAGGTAACCTCTGGTCATATTCTAATATAATCAAAGAATCTTTATATTTCAGAATAGCTTTACAGATCAAACTCTGCCCAATCTGAAATGCCTTTTCTCTATTTGGTGAGGGTTAAATGGGTCTCTCAGGCCAGTGCTTAGGTCACATTCTATAAATGGCTCTTATTCCTTGATCTGACTCACTGTACGTATTACAGCAAAGTCACTTACAGATCAATTTATTTTTAGAACCTTAAAGAAACAGATTCTACAGGGAGTGTTTGTTTCTGACCACAGGCTAGTACGAGTGAAAACATATCTCGGTGAGGAACTTTCTTTTCGCTTGATTCCTCCACCCCCAGCTCTCTGTGAGTGATATGTTTTTGCATCTTGTGTTAAAATGCTTTGCATTATTTATACCTGAATGGCAGACTTTTATGCCAACTTCTTAGTAAAGGAGTTTTGTGGTGTGCTAGTGGGAGAAGAGACTTTTGGGGTTCAAGCAACATAATAAGTCAGAAAAAATGAACACAATTAATATTCAGAAAAAAGATTATATGCCTATTTCCTACTTTACAACTTTGCAATAGGTATTTTCTCTAAGATCAAAACCCAGGAGTTGGATAGCAACAATGGTGATGATGATGATGGTGATGGTGATGGTGATGGTGATACCATCACCATTAGTAGATTCTGAATCCATCTATTAAATAAATATGGCATACTGCCCTCTACAGGTATACAATCTAAATCAGAGAGTATTAAATTCATACAACTAGAGAAAGTATCCTCAAATACACAGGCCAGTGTAGAAATGCAAATTGAATATTGAGACCAGTTAAATAACTAAAGCCTTTATGCTCTGCAGGTCTAATTTGCGTGAATTCTGAGGCCAGGAAAGAAGGAGACACATAGGGGCGCCTGGGTGGCTCAATCTGACTCTAGATTTTGGCTTAAGTCATAATCTCATGGTTCGTGAGTTCGAGCTTTGTGTCTGACTCCACGCTGAGAGCGTGGAGGCTACTTGGGATTCTTTCTCGCAAGAACAAATAAATAATTGTTTTTAAAAAGGAGGCACTTAGTAACTCACTTATTTTAAAATTTTTGAGTATGTATATTTGATATTGGTATCAGGGAAGAACAACTGGGAATTTGTAAGCTAGTTTTTGTTTACACTTGAAAAAGCTAATTATTATTGGTTTGGCTAAGCCTTTTTTTTTTTTTTTTTTTTTTTGCTAACAGATCTTTAATGAACAATTAATTAAAGCAGGTTTGGAAATCTCAAATTTTTTGCAGTTCAAAATGGTTGAATTTTATACTGCATTTTACCAACATTTTAAGATCCTAAACTAACAGGCTTTGTCTTTTTTTTTAAGTTTATTATCTATTTTGAGGGGGGAAGGGGCAGAGAGAGAGGGGGAGAGAGAGAATCTCAAGGACTCCGATGCAGGGCTTGTTCCCCTGAACCATGAAATCATGGCCTGAGCCAAAATCAAGAGTCAGATGCTTAACTGACTGAGCCATCTAGGCGCCCCATAAACTAACAGGCTTATACAAAAAAGAGTGTCTGCCTGGCTCCTTCTTTACCCCTCTACCTATGCCTTATCCCAGTCAATACTCTTGTAAGTTTAGTGTCTACGTTGAACATTTCTCTTAATTTACTCTTTTCTCTTCCTTCATGGGGATATGAGCCAACAGAGGAAAAATCACTGGGCAAAGAGTCTGAAGGACTGATTTCCTGTACCTACCTTCCACCTCGGGTTCAGTTTAGATTAACTTGGCCTGACAACTGAACAGCTCTTAATTTTATTCCTCTCCTATTAAAGGAAGGGCTGACTCAGACGGTCTGGAGTCCACAAGTCCTAACTTTCTGGGATTTTGTGATACAAGCCAGTGAGGGCATAGCACAGTGGTGATGAGCACTAACTTTGGAGCAATCCTGGACCCATGCCCCAGCTTCCTCCACTTACCTGCTAAGTGACTGTGGGCCAGTTTATAATGTCTCTGAACTTCGGTTTCCCATCAGCTACAATGACTACCATGGTATCTTCTTCCGAGGGTTTAATGATACAGTGTAGTGTAGGATAAAGTATTTTATAAACCATCTTGTTTAATTCCTTTACCCTGCAAAGAAGAGACTGTTATTACCCCCATTTCATAGATGAGAAAATGAGACTTGGGGAGATTCAACAACTGAATCGGAGTTACAGGATTAGGAGGCGTGGAGCTGGACTCAAGCCCAGGCCGAGGCCATACTTCGACCAGTGTGTCATTCTTTACTATCTTTGTCCATTTTCCCCACGCATGCTGATAGAACAGTGAAAAGGATGACCTCCACTCCTCTCTTTAAGATGCCCCTTCTCCTGTCATTACGATTTCTTGCGAGACTTTGGTACCTCCAACTACGAGAGGTATAGAGGACGAGAGAGTCGGTCTGTGCTACCTACACTCTCAGTGGTAGAGTGTAGACCTGGAAAGACTACAAAAACACTCACACTACCCTGTGGTTCTCAGAGTTGACTTATATAGTCAAAAAGAAGGGGATCCTTGTTAGTGGCTGGAGTTGAAATCCCAAAGCACAGTCAGCCAAAACCTCATCCAGATGCAAGTGTGTGGTCACTGGTCATGCATTTCTGTTTGCTGAATTCCATACAGCCAAGGCAACTGCCTTGCCTCGCTGAAGATCCACAGGGGAAAAAAGTTATGTGCTCTAGTACAAAAAAATATGCAAGTGGAGTTCTCCCTCATCATCAGGAATGTTTGATACAGCAATGTTTATTCCGTGGCCTCCATCCATGGAAAATGTGCCATCAGTCTTCATGCGGGGAAAACCGACCCCCGGGCTTCCTTATTGGCCTCTCATTTTGTTAAAATGATGTAGCAGCATAGAGGATAATCTATTCCAATCAAAACAATTTTGTGGAATTATAAAAGTACATGCATTTTACTGAAATAACTACTGTTAGAGTCTTCTTGGCTATTGCCAGAGTAAAAATGTATATAAGTTGTCATTACCATATGTTTCTTTTCTTCACCTAATTTCTTATTTCCTCTGGGGGAGAGTTTATGATAATGATATCCTAACAGATTATTGTCTTTCTTCTTCATGGTACACTCATTTTAGTTCATTCTTTGGGGACACACTATCTAATATTTAACATTTATATTAGCCATTTTATGATAACGTAATTCATTATTTTCTGTATATTGTTATTAGAGATCACTAGAATAAGTAACATTGTTACATATGAGAAATGGCATTCGTTTCTGCCTTAAAATATCATTTCTTATCAGACACTCCATTGGCTTTACCATTCCTACTATTTGAGTGTTAATGGTTTTTAATATAAAAATCCTTGGAATGATTGAAGTAGGAAGGATTCGAATTTCAAGAAAAATTTCCTGGTATTCTCTTTGATAATTGCGTTAGCTAATACTTGTTGACTGCTTAGTCTATGCCAGTTCTTGTTCCAAGTTTTATGCGTGTCAGTCCATCAATCGACACAACCATCCTATCAAGTCCATTACTATTATTATGTCCATTTTATAAACAGGAAAACCAGAGCATGAGAGGATAAGTAACCTGCCCATGGTAACACAGTGCTGTTACTGGGATTTAAACCCAAGGAATTGGGCTCAGCATCTGCTCTCGTAACCCCTCTCCTTTTGTACCACTTTAAACCTTGGGTTGATAGGATAGAATCCATGTTATTGCTTTTAAATGATGTTTCCTACTTCTTTTAAATGAGCACAAATAGATTGTCATCTATAGCCAGGGAGAGAAGGAAGAGCCTATCAAGGGCTCTAAACAATAAGCAAGAATTAGTTCTTTCTCACGTTCTGTTAGAAGGCCCAGTGAAGGAGGCTGCATGTGTCTTACTCCCCCTGGCGTTCAGAAAGGGAGCCTGTGGGGGCCCTTAATTAGATTTGGGGAAAGGAGTCCCAGGAAGGCTTCATTTCCTTTCTGTTCCTAAGCTTGAGAAATGAAAAGCAGCCAGAATGTGATACAAGGGTTTCTTTCCTCATCTGTTTTTGCTCTCAAGGCTTGCAATAAGTTAGAAACAATTCAGCATCCAATCGCAACCCTTGACGGTCAAAGTTATTAAAATTTCTAATTTCCTAAAATTTTTCCTGTTTCCCACCCCTCTCCATTCAGCCACACCCTTGGCCTTCTGCCAGAGTGTCTGGTTTTCCCTAATTAGCGTGGTGGTTCATATAATCTTTCTTTCCCTGTCTTTTGCCCTGGCTGCTGGGCATTTGTTCCAAGATCTCCATCGTCGTTGCCTTGTTATTGTCAGCTTTGGGGGTTCCGAGAGCCAGCATTCATTGGAGAAAAATGGATCATCCTGAATTTCCAAGTCAACTTGAGCTTCAGTTCTTTGTATTAGATGAGATGGCACTCAGGCCATTTTAAAGAGTGGCTCAGCCTTGGCTACCTGAGGCTTTCACTTGAGGACCTTGAAAAAATACCCGTGCTTGGGCCCCGCCTCCAGAAAGTTTGAATCATTTCTTCTGGGGTGGAGTCCAGGCATCGGCTTTTTTTTTTTTTTTTTTTTTTTTTTTTAACGCGAGGTCATGGTTGAGAAACACTGAGCTAAATTAATCTTTTGGCTTAAATCTGAATACCAAGACCCTGAAAGATCTTGGCTCAGAAATACATAAAATTCATGTAAATGGCCAATTGTAATTCCCATGACCTGTCTCTTGAAATGTGACAAGGGTTTTTTTCTATACAGTTCTGGTCATCCCCAGATTAAAGGGAAAGGATGAAGTTCATGGCACCTTTAAAGTGCTCCCCAGACCTTCTCTGGCCACAGCTTTCCAGGAGGTCAGTGTTTGGTGGCTAAGATGTTCTGGCTCACCTTCAGCCAGAGACAAACCAGGGCAGTCACCAGAAGTCATTTTCACAACAATGCCTACTGCATACTGGCTGTTTAAGAAATCAAAATTTGTATGTGGCTTGGTATAAAATGCAGGGGCTACTGTGATTGTGTGTTTGGAGACGAGACTACTTTCTTATCTGTAAAGTAGATGTACCGATACTTACCTTCCAGGATTGTTTGACTAATTAAGTGCCGTAAGTGAAAACTCCTGATCTACCTGCTACCACACAGCAGTAATTCCTTTCTTTCTTCTCTTCCCCAATGATGTAGAAACTTCCTAGTTCAGAGGAGGGAATTTCTCGAATCCTAACTATCACTACTATGATCTTGGGCAACATCAGCAAGTCATCTTTCAGGGTGCCGGTGAGGAGTGGTTCTGATATAGCTCATCTCTAAGACCCCAAATAGAGAGAGCCATCAGGGACTTGTGGTTGTGGTCTGGGCTTACAGTGCATATGAAAAGACTGTGCAGGTTTCCTGAACTTACTTCTGTTTATTTACTGAAACCTGTTACTGCCAAGGCTGCTACAGCAACCTGCTGTGCCTGCTCATTGTCCATCTCTGTCTGGTCACCTCTCATAGTTCTGATTTGCCCCAGCAGGCTTAGCATCTGTCAATCTACTTTGCCCTCAAAACCTTCCAGAAGACGTTTCAGTAACCACAGGAAATAAACAGGCTCCTCCGGAACCCAGGGGAGGAACCTGGAAATCAAGGGGTAAGAGAAGGAGGAGACAACTAATAGAGACAGAACTGGACAGAGGAAATTTGAATTCAGAGAACACGGTGTCCTGTAGGAAGATGGCTAGGTAGCATGGAAATCAGGGGACATGGCTGTCGAGTGATAGACTCATGAGTCATACAGTAGCACCTGAGAAATTAGAGATGATATGGGGCATGCTAGTGCTTTCAATACACTAGTTCTCTGACTTTTCTAGGAAAATCCTTTTAGACATTTCCTCCGCTCTGTTCATTCATTCAGCAAACATTCACCAAGTACTTGTCATTGGCCAAGCACCCTACTAATAGTTGGGAAACAAGAAGGACAGCCCCAACTCGTGAACTGCAGTCTGGTGGGAAACACCAGATCATAAAAACAGGCATTGAACATTGATAGAGTTAACTACATCAAAGACGATCAAATTTAAACAACAACAACCATAAGGAAAACTTCCAGTACCTCTTCTCCCTCACATCCTGCTTTTCCTATCCAACTAGTAGATAGTGGTTAAGAGTCCAGATGGCTAAATCAGGCTATCTGTTTAAACAGTGGGTCCACCACTTAACAATTGTGTGATCTTGGACTAAGGGATACCTCAGTTTACTTCTCTGAAAATTGACATAATAAAAATACTTATTTGCAAATTGTTACTTTAAGTTGAGATTGAGAAATCGATAAAGGGGATTAAACAAGATAATACATGCAAAATCCTTAGAGAAGTGTTTAGCACATAGTAAGCACTCAACAAAGGTTGGATTACTGGTATTAATCCACTGAAGTATGCGAAGACAGAGGTTAGGATGGACACACAGAGGAAGTCCCTGTAGGGAAGTCCAAATGACTGATTTATTGCCCCATCCTCCTCCTTTCACCTCCGCCCTTCCCTTGGAGAGTTGTTCTGGAATCACAGACTCAGTGTACAGGTCAGCCAAGCCGTTCAGCTGCTGCCGGTTCCTGAACTCTTTTTTTTTCTGGCTTCTGTAGACAGAGCAGAGAGGCTCTGGGGCAGCCTACGAACATCTCTGTATCACAGTTGAACAGGCATGTAGCTAGCAAAAAGTTTCCTTGCTCCAGAGGTTAGGAGGACAGCCAGGGGCTGAAAGGTCTGTGCTACTTTAAGAAAATTCATTGGCCTTCTAGAGTTAGGAAGGGCCCCTTACACATCAGACCACAATATCCTCCTTCTCAGATAACCTTTGCTCAAGGGTCACAGGTCTTCTCAAAGTTTTGACCCTCCTTGATTCAGATATTCTGAATGGTATTCTCAGCTTTGTGTAAGGGATGGTGTCTATTAACTGCAAAAGCTAGTTTTTGTTTACCAGAGATATCATTAACATATAAAGTCTCTTTGCTCTGTCGAGTTTCACCATTAGTCAGAGAAGCTTCAGTATTGATTATGCATCTGTAAACCTAGAACTTTTGACCAATGATGGGACCAAGGAGCATAGATTTGGAAGGATGGACTTCCGTGATACATTTAGAAAAAATGGACTCCCAAGGTTGGAAGGACCCACAGAGGTCTCACTCCCGAGGCCAGACTTCCTATCCTCCCTTCCAAAGAGCCCTGACCTGTGGCTGCCCAGTGTCTGGCCAAGCCGTTCTGTGATACTCTGTGCTCATTGGCTCCTATAGCACCCTGAACCTGTGATGGCCACTGGAATAGCTTTAATTAGTACAAAGTACTATTTCTATGGAGCCAATTACAGGCATACTTGGGAGATTTTGTGGGTTTGGTTCCAGACCACCGCAGTAAAGCACATCACAACGAAGTGAGTCAATTGAATTTTTTTGGTTTCCCAAGTGCATATAAAAGTTATGTTTACACTATACTGTAGTCTATGAAGTGTGAAATGGCATTATGTCTAAAAAAATATATATACCTTAATTTAAAAAATTCTTTAACGTTAAAAAATGCTAACCATCATCTAAGGCTTCAGCAAGTCATAATCACTGATCACAGATCAGTGATATAGCAAGTATAATCATAATGAAAACATTTAAAATATTGTGAGAATTACCAAAATGCGACAGAGAGACCTGAAGTGAGCAAATGCTGTTGGAGAAATGGTGCCGATGGACTTGTTCTATACCAGGCTGCCACAAACCTTCAATTTGTAAAAAACACAGTATCCGCGAAGTACAATAAAATGAGGTCTGCTGTATGTTTTTATCAGGGATTTCTACCTATAGAACTGAGTTTTACTTGTCTGACCTAACACTAAGCCCATATATCCCTTTTCCCAAATGATAGCTGTCTTATTTATCTTGAACGTTATTTTTTTTAGGACTAAACAACCAGTTTGATATTTTTAAAGATTTGTCATGATTCCCTAGTACCAACTAATCTGTGAAAGTAACAGATATGATTCCCTTATAATACCAACTGATTCATTACTCATTCCTAAGAGCAACTTCAGGAACAATGGAAAACTACATTTTGGTCTACTCTGTTTGAAAATCTTATTCTCCAATCTGTATTTTTTTGGAAAACCAAGAATACTTGAAACCAAGTGCTGAAAAAACATGTGTTTTTCATTTTCACCTGACATATTGCATCTTAAGGCATCATGCTGGGTGTGCAATAGCTGAAAAAATTTTTAAAAATGTAGCTGCTCGGAACTATAGTGATACAGGGACATATGGTAAAGCAAAATGGTCAATGCATACAGCAGTTGGGTTTATGGCTTGGGGATTGTAATCATTCTGATTAAATAGATTACCATATAAAAATACAACAGCATGGTTAAGAGTCTTAAAAAATTACCCATCTATTTTCTACCATTTTCACCTTAAACACCACCCTGCTAGCTAAGAGATTGACTTTTTACACACAGAAGAGATATGTCTCTAGGTTCCATCAGTACCCATTCAACATTTAAGTACCTTCTTTGTGTTCTAAGCAGAGTCTATGTGATATCAACAATGTGGCGTATGTGTGACTATCTTCCCCACGTTACAGAAGAAACTAGGCACAAGAAGAGTGAACATGAATAACTTACCCAGAGTTACACACCTAGTAAGTGGTCTCCCTGGGGGTAGAACCAGAGAGCTGATTGCAAGACACATGGTCTCCAATGCCACCTGAGACCGACGGTGGGACTTGGAGATGTATGGAAAACTTTCAACCCTGAGCTGCTGAGTGTGTCTTGGGCTGGACTGTTGGTTTCTCTCTGTGGTAAGGATATTTGTATTCTGATTCCAAAGTATTATCTGCTTTAATCTGCTTCTAAACATTCTGCACTCCAATTCCAATGTGTGGGGCTTTTCCCTGTGCATCTAAAGCAATTCTCTAACACTCGTGGGGTGTCCTACAATTCAACTCAATTCTGATACTGTCTACCCAGAGGTAGCACCAGATTCCACAGGTTAAGGGCTAAGCCCCACAAGACTGCCCCATCCCCTTCCACCTCAGACCCCAGTTGCAAGTCCAGGCTGTCATCTGTGCTTCTGACTGACCGTCTATAGATCGGAGGTTCTGATAACGCCCTCTTTGGATTTGATTAGTTTGCTAGAGCAAGTCACAGAACTCAGAAATACATTTTGCTTAGTAGACCATCAGTTTATCATAAAAAGATCTAGCTCAGGAATGGACGGATGGCCGGGGTGCCCAGGGCAAGGTGTGGAGAGAGGTCATGGAGCCTTCATGCTCTCTCCGGGTATGCCACTTTTCCTGAACCTCCATGTGATCACCAACCTGGCAGCATTCTGAAACCCGTCCTTTTGGGTTTTTATGCTCCTTGATTAAGTCATTAGCCATTGGTGACTGATTCAGCCTCCAGCCTGTCTCCTCTCCATGCAAGTCAGGGGCTGGAACTGACACTCTAATGACAATGTTGGTTCTCTGGATACCCAGGCCCTTCTTTGGATGGGGTCTAAAAGACACCGAATTAACATGAAAAAAAGACATCTTAGGCAATTCCAAGGGTTTTAAGAACTCTATGCCAGAAACAAGGAGGAAGACCAAATATATATTTCTTGTTTTAAGTCTCAATATCTAAACCTCTCATTGGGATACCTGGAAGCCCCATGGTTTTTTTTTTTTAGTGCCCCTGACAGTCATTTGTGAATTGCTTTCTATATGATGTGTGGCAGAAAGAGTCCTAAAACCAAACGTCAGAAGCCCTGAGTTACAGTTTCATGTCCACCAGATATGAGCTGTGTGACCCTGGGGCAAGGTACTTAATCCTTTGGGATTCAGTTTCTTCATTTGTAAAAATGCCCACTTCTTAGGTTTGTGGTATAGATTCGTCTATTCAACAAATATCGAGCATCTCGTATGTGCCCAGCATTTGGTAAAGCTTTGGGTATGTAACGGTAGATCAAATAGATGTAAGTGCTACCTTTTTGTAGAGCCTGCAGTCAAGTGAGGAATCCAGACAAAAAGAAGTAAGCAAACACATGCATAATTACACATTTGGTTAAGAGTTCCAAAGGAAGTGGAAGATTCCGGCCTTGGGAAATTGAGTGGGTGGGATCACCTTTGAGATGAGATGGCTGGGGATGGTTCTCTGAGGAGGATGTGTCCAAAAGTTTAGGAGGCCATCTGCTAAGGGAAGAGCAAGGAGAATTACAGGTCTACGAATGGCATTTTTAAGGGCTCTGAGCTGGGAAAAAGTATTAAAATAAAATTGATCATATATGTGTATAAGGATACTTTATAAACGAAAATAGACTACATAGAAAAAAAATACTTCTGTTACAAATGAAAGATAGCAGTGGGCACTTGCAAAATATAGCTGGGACCATGTTCTTCCCATAAGAGTCAAGACTAACATTCCAACCCAGTGAAGTTTGTTCCATTTCCACAAGATAACAGCCTTTATCCCCCAACACCAAAATTTTAGGTGCCTGGACTGAACAAACACAAGCAGTAATGTTTTCCTTGATTTCCATCATCTACCAAGGAGCAGAACTTCCTCTCTCTCTCACTTTTCCATTTCCTCCACCTCCTGTCCTTGCAGATTGGGCAACAATTTCTAAAAATTTCCTGCAGTTGACTGATGACAGGACATGGGTGTCTGGAGTCTGAACTGGCTGAGTAGAGCAGGATGAGATGGAGGAAAAGGAGCAGTGAAGGTCCCTCTCTATTCTTTGCTTTCTGTCTCCTGTTGGTATATTCATTTGGGGTGACTGTCAGTAGGACTGAACCCCTACTTTTCTCAGGAAGGACCTACTATCATTGGGGGAATGGAGAACACCGTGACCTGCTTCTGGTTAGTGTTTGTTTTTTTAGTGTTTATTTATTTATTTTGAGAGAGAAAGAGAGTCAGAGAATGAGAGAGAGAAAGAGAGGATCCCAACCGGGGTCCCAACACTGGGCTCGATCTCCCAAAACATGAGATTATGACTTGAGCCGAAGTCAAGAGTTGGATGCTTAACTGACTGAGCCACCCAGGCACCTCTGGTTAGTGTTTCTTACACAGGAGAGGTGGCTGAGGTCTTAGCAATAGTGTCATGAAGAGAAGATATTCTGCCTCCCCACTTGAAGGTTAGCCAGCGCCTGACGCCAGCCAGCCTCTGTGACATCACCCACGGGCATTTTCTTCATAGTGTCCATCATTCTCTGAAATAATGTTGTATATCCATTTATTTTGTTTATTATCTACTTCTCCCACTACAGTTGAAGCACCATAAGGTCAAGGGGCTGTTCATCCTGTGTCCCCAGTTTTTAGAATAGTATCTATCATATAATGGGTACTCCATGGCTGAATGATGAATGCGGCAGAAGATCAAACTATAATAATGAGAGCTAATACTTCTATACCCCTTATCAGGTTCTAGGCACTTCTCCAAGCACTTTAAAGACATTAATTCATTTTGTCTTTACGATAAACACATGGGGTAGGCATTATTATTATTATTCCCATTTGCAGATGGCTAAATTAAGTCACAGAGGAGTGAAGTCATTCACTCACTGTCACACAACTAATAAGTGCTAAAACTAGGATTCAAACTCTGACCGTCTGGCTCTAGAATCTGCACTTTTACCCCCCACGCTGACATCTGTTGAACGTGTTGCTATTCCACAAGAAATATTGATGCTACTAAAATGAAACAAGCAAAACTCTTTTACAACCAATTATTTCTCACAAAGGAGAAACTTGATTAGTTTAACTAAAGGAGGATTCAATCGTGTGTGCGTGCATACGTGCATGTGTGTGGAAGGAAAAGAAAAGTAGAAAATTCGGCACTGTGAATGTTCTTTTAGCTTTACCTCCTAGGTTCTCAGGAGTGGCTTTTGCTTCTGTCTACATCCACATCTAGAAAAAGACTTTTGGGAACATTTGGAGCGAAGGTAAAGAAAGCATCCCTTCTATCAACAAATATCATTTCTACCTTGTGCAATGTTTTCACACGGGGGTTAAGGCCAGGCAGAGAATGAGGAGTCTGAAACTTACTAGTGTCCCTTTAATTTCTTGGCCTTTTTGTGTATGGATCTAACAGTGATGGCAGTGATGGTGGGGGTTCGGAGTAGAGGGAGCAGGGATTATGAGCTCGTCCAAAGAAATAAATATAGAGGCAGCGGCCCTGAGTCTCACGTTGGGTCCCCTTGGTCCTCCATCTTCAAATCTAAAAGATAACAATCTAGCCTGTCTCCAGTTATCGGACAGCACGAATTCTGTGCTGCCTATAAAATGAGACCAAATCTCTAAATCACTGTTATCTGAAGCCAGGAGTCTGGCTCTTAAACAAAAGGATGAAAAGAAAATCGATGAGTCTGAAATCTTAGCCTGCCTCTTTGGCTATCTGATCAGTCAAGATTCCCAGAATAAAAAGTAAAATGAAGGTAATTGATAACAATTTTGAGCCTCGTCTATTTCTCAGAGTTTTATAAGCGTGATCTTGGTGTTTCCCGTGATAGCCGTATACCATGGCAGGTGCATTTCTGCACACATTTCGTCTGAGCTTTAATCTACCCATCCAGCCTGTCTCTGAACAGCGACTGGCAGCTCTTGGCTCCAGAAGGAGTTTCTTTTTATAAAACTATTTTCACCCAAAGCTTTCATCATGTCATTTCCCTTTCAGACCAGTGGAACAGATAAATGCATGCTCATGAATTAAAGTAAACTGATATTTTATCATAAGAAGGGCAAACATGCTTAAATCTCCTCATGCCTCCCTCTCTCCTTAAGAAAAAATATTTTAAAGTATATGTTGTTACCTCACTTTGACAATTTTTTTTGAGAATTATTATAAGCTATGCATTGGGAATGTCCATTTTCATCCACTGCTCAAAAACCTTAAATGGCCTGACTTCTAGGGACCTCGCAAGCCCTCCCCTATGTGTCTTGCCTTATTGCCTCAGTTGTCAAACTGGTTGTCCTTAGTGACCCAGGCCTAGCACTTCACTTAGGTGGTTCTTCTCTCTTTTTTCCACAAACCCAAATCCTACTACTCATCCTTCAAGCTCTGCCTCACCACTCCTTCCCCGGTCTCCTAAGTGGTCTCTCATACCCAGCCTGCCCACTCCTGCAGCTAGAGGTACTTTCCTCCAGTGCACATTGGATCACACAGTGCTTCCTAGCTTAGAATATTGCCAGCTGCTGTGGTGCCCTGTAACGTTCGTTCATTCAGGCTTCCACTCCAGAAATAGTTCCTGAGAGCCTATCATTTGTGAGGCACGGGATGAGGGACTTCCTACATAGAGGGTGACAGAATAGTTTGCTCCCAAGGAACTTACAGACGAGTGAGGAAGATGGATAATAAACAAATAGAAAGTATGTGTGTGTGTGTGTGTGTGTCTAATTAAAATTTGTGATGACTGCCAGTATGAAGGAAACAGAGTGGTAAAATAGAGACTAGTGGAATCGAGTAAGGGAGGAAGGAGAGAAAGATGATTTTGATAGGTGAGGTAGGAAACGCTTATCTGAAATGTGGCATTAACCTAAGACCCAAGGATCAGAAAGAGCTGCCCATGTGAAGAAGCAGAGAGAAAGAATTTGCACAGAAAGTACAATAGGATGGAGGCCCTTTGGTGGGGAAGAATTTGCACTGTTCTGTCTGTGAATTAAAAAAAAAAATTGTAATGTTTATTTATTTTTGAGAGAGAGAGAGAGAGAGAGAGAGTGTGTGTGTGTGTGTGAGCAGGGGAGGGGCAGAGAGAGGGAGATATAGAATCTGAAACAGGCTCCAGGCTGTGAGCCGTCAGCACAAGGCCTGATGCGGGGCTTGAACTTGTGAACCGCAAGGTCATGACCTGAGCCGAAGTCAGACGCTTAACGGACCGAGCCACCCGGGCACCCCAAGAACTTATGTTTAAATGTAAAGCATTGGGTGATTTATAGTTTTCAGTTTTACTTTAACCGCGTCACTGTGATCTTCCAACAACGCTTGGTGAATAGTTTGGCCAGAGAAGATTCACAGATACTAGGTTTGGAAACGAACAGGAATGCAGACAGCTCAGTGTTCGAAACTGCACGGTTTCATCGAATCGCAGATTGGCATTTCTTTTTCGCTAACTTAATATGTGTCTCTTGGAATCTTCATTATTAGCCTCATTAGCCACAGGATCTCTTTCCCTGGCAGAACACTGCAAACATTGATTTACAACATTTAATGAATGGTCTTTCCTGGATTTTCCCAATGTTTATCAGATGTCTGGGCTTGTGAATGCTGGGTGCAAGGTTTTTATGAGGTCTGTCAGCAAAGACATGGGCTAAGAACCTATAATATGTATCACCGGAGTGTCGGCCAAGACCATCTTGGTCCAGGCTTCATTCAACTCACAATCTTAAAGAAAGAGATCAAACACACGCAGGCTCACCTCAGAGATACGGCAGGTTCGGTTCCAGACCACCGCAATGAAGCGAGTCGGATGAGTGTTTTGGTTTCTGAGTGCATATAAAAGTTATGTTTACACTATCCTGCAGTCTATTAAGTGTGCAGGGTCATTATGTCTAGAAAAAAAAAAAAAAAAACCAATGCTCATACTTTAATTTAAAAATACTTTATTGCTGAAAGTAGCTGACCATTATCCAAGCTTTCAGGGAGCTGTAATCACGGGTCACAGGTCGCCATAACAAATATAATAATGATGCAAAAGGTTGAAATATTCCAGGAATTACCAAAAATGTGACACAGAGACATGCGGTAAGCAAGCTCTACTAGAAAAATGACGGCAGTAGACTCGTCTGACTCAAGGCGGCCGCACACCTTCAACTTGTAAAAACGCACTCTCTGTGAAGTACAGTAAAGCGAAACACAAAACAAGGTATGCCTGGATGTGTCACACACAGCTAGTTTCTACTAGGGTGTATAGTTTCTTTCTCTCTTAATCTTCGATAAGAAAGAATACAGCAATGCAACTGATCTTATTACAACTTGTATTGATAATATACTCCATACAGTCTTCTGATATTAGTTCGTTTTATATATGAACAACCTAAGACTGATAATCTACCAATAATTTTCAACTCACATAACAAATCAGGCAACAAAATCCGGACATTTTGTTAGATTATAAATAGAGAATATTTTGTGTACTCCTTCCTAAATTCCAAAGAAGTGAAACGTCTATATCCATCTTTTTCTCTGACTATGTATTGCATGAGAGGGAAAGTAGCACATCTACTTATTTGAAATACATTTTGAGAACATTTTTGAATGGACTATATGGGAACGTGTAATGCCCACCTCCAGCCCAGTAGCCTTCATGCTATGCTTCATGAAGGCCACACAACATTTGTTCCTCTGGACCAACTGAATAATAATGGCTCTGCATAATGATTCCAATTTCCTCTAGTACTCAGTGAGCGTCTGGTTAGTTTCTTTGCCTTAGTCTTATTTCTGTTTGGCCTTCAGCATTTTCTAGGATATGTCCAATATTCTGATACGAGCAGGGGTTTCTTCTTAAAATAATATGTATTTTTCTTCTTAAAATAATATGCAGAATACAGGAGGCACCTGGGTGGCTCAGTCAGTTAAGCCTCCTACCCTTGATTTCGGCTCAGGTCATGATCTCACGGTTTGTGAGTTCAAACCCTGCATCTGGCTCTGGACTGACAGCATAGAGCCTGCTTGGGATTCTCTCTCTCCCTCTCTCTCTGTCCCCCCCCCCCAAATAAATAAATAAAATTAAAAAACAAAACAAAATCAAATCAGAATATAACTGAACAAAAATCCCTGAAAAAAATGTGCTGTATTAAAATGTTAACAGACACTTTGAAGAAGAGTAAGCATTTTGGTAGGTTTCATTTTTGTGTCTGAAGAGATATGAACTAAGAAACAGAAATAGGGATTTTTTAATATAAAAATGAGGGGGATAAAACATAAAGATACTCTTTTTTTTTAAATAGTTTATTTTCAAATTGGTTTACATATAACACCCAGTGTTCATCCCAACACGTGCCCTCTTTAATGCCTGTCACCCCCTCTCCCCCCTCCTTCACCCCCTTGCCCTCAGTTTGTTCTTAGTCTTTGAGAGTCTCTTATGTTTTATCTCCCTCCCTCTCTGTGTCTCTTTTTCCTTTCCCCTCTTCTCCTCCCCCATGGTTTTTGCTAAGTCTCTCAAAATCCACCTATGTGTGGAAACATAAGGTATCTGTCTTTTTCTGACTGACTTATTTCACTTAACATAATACCCTCCAGTTCCATCCATGTTGCAACACATGGCCAGATTTCATTTTTTCTCATTGCCACGTAGTAGTCCATTGTATATATGTACCACATCTTCTTTATCCATTCGTCAGTTGATGGGCACTTGGTCTCTTTCCATGATTTGGCTATTGTCGAAAGTGCTGCTATGAACATTGGGGTACGTGTGCCCCTATGCATCAGCATTCCTGTGTCTATAAAGAGACTCTTAAATACAGAGAACAAACTGAGGGTTGCTGGAGGGGTTGGAGGTAGGAATATGGGCTAAATGGGCAAGGGGCATTAAGGAGGACACTTGTTGGGATGAGTACTCGGTGTTATACGTAGGGGATGAATCACTGGAATCTACTCCAGAAATCATTATTACACTATATGCTAACTACCTTGGCCGTAAATTAAAAATTAATTAAAAAAAAGAAAAGATAACATATTAAAAAAAGAAATATGAATTTTTGTGGCATTTATTATGTTTTACCTCAACTATACATTTTTTATTTCTAAAAATGAGAAATGAACATAAATCTAAATTCAATAAAAGGAATCCACATTTCAGCTTTTCATAGTGTGTGAGCGAACTGAAAACAAAGCATCCATCATTCTTTGCTATTGGCTTCTCACTGGAAGTTGAATAATGCAACGTGGTCATTAAACATGGACCGAAGACTACACTAAGCCTTATCTGATGCTCCTCCAAAGCCAACGAGGAATCTCAATGTCCCGTCTTATCTGCTGTGTAGGAGAACTCAGTTCTCCACAGTGTTTGAACCTCAACAAGGCAAGAGGTTGTTATGAATGGGGTTCCTTTGATGTTTAAAAGCATTTCAATCCTGAGGCCAGCAGCCACGCTGTGGAATAAAAATAGACTCCTCTCAATCTCGACAGACACCACAGGAACTCACAATCGGCCATGTTTGTGGTCTTCCACACACCCACCGCTGCAAACCCTTGAGAGTGGGCGTGCGCGTGGACATGCACCAATCTGTTGGATATAAAAGAGAAATAGAATCCCCCTTTATTTCACACTCTTTTCAACTCTGGGTAGAACTTGGGCCCCACAGTTTCAGGTCTGGGAAGAATTTGTTTGAAAACGTTAACCTCCATGATTACCTGGGCTAGAGCCTCATGAGGAGGTGAGCATGATGCGCCGTTGTGTCACCACAGCCCTAAAGGGTGAAGTTCTAAACAGTAAATCAAGAGCCTGAGCCACAGAGCCTAACTGCGCTCGCCATGCAGTTTGCTCACACCAAACAAATGGGCTGGCAACCTTCCCCGAGCCAACGCTACTTAGAAATTTCCATTTTTACCACATGAACTCAATAACAACACCTGCGGGGCATTTTGACTTTGGTCACATCTGGATTAGAAGAATGCCAAAAGCACAGTGATATTAGTGAAAAGCCTACCAAACATCTTTCAAAACAACAATAAGGCAGAAATCACAATTTCAACAATAACCCGAAAATACAGATACTTGGCTTTTCATTTTACCATGGGGGGGGGATGCTCTTTTTATGTTATTTCTATCAAATGACTATTTGTAACAAAATTGGATTAAGAAAAATTAGATAGGGGGTGCCTGAGTGGCTCAGTCGGTTGAGCTTGTCCGACTTCGGCTCAGGTTATGATCTCGCGGTCTGTGAGTTCGAGCCCCGTGTCGGTCTCTGTGCTGACAGCTCAGAGCCTGGAGCCTACTTCGGATTCTGTGTCTCCCTCTCTCTCTGCCCCTCCCCCACTCATGCTCTGTCTCTCTCTGTCTCAAAAATAAATAAACATTAAAAAAATTAAAAAAAAAAGAAAAATTAGATAGGAGCATTTTTTAAGTTTATGGTGACCGTAAGGAAGAACTATGAAAGTAGCTTTCATACAACAAGCTCCATAATTAAAAGAGATTACAAAATAAATATAAGCTGGCCACATGCTGGAAGAAAATGAGCCTTGAAATTGGGAATGCGACAGGACAGCATTTTAAAATTATATACCTCTTGTAAATGCATGAAACTCATGTCTCCCCTTCTTCAAGCTGATAATTCTTATGTCCTTCCCAGAGCAAGACCCCTTTCCCCAGGTACTGAGGGAAAATTATGTCCTCACCTTCAGTTCATCGGTCATTGTAGCAGGATAGCCCTGAGAAGGAGTTTTAGTATCTTGTTCTGGTTTCTCTTGGAGCTTCGTTGGCAATGCTTTAAAATCAAATCTTGGGGCGCCTGGGTGGCTCAGTTGGTTGAGCGTCCGACTTCAGCTCAGGTCATGATCTCGCAGTTCATGAGTTCGGGCCCCGTGTCTGGTTCTGTGCTGACGGCTCGGAGCCTGGAGCCCGCTTTGGATTCTGTGTCTCCCTCTCTCTCTGCCCCTCCCCTGCTCATGCCCTCTCTCCTCTCTCTCTCTCTCTCTCTCTCTCTCTCTCTCTCTCTCAAAAATAAACATTAAAAAGAATCTTTAAAATCAAATCTTATTTTCAAACGCATTTCACTGCTTGTCCCAGTTCTAAAGCTTCCGCACAGCAGGGGTTCCTTTCAGAATGTTGGCTTTCTCCAAATGGTTGATGAGTGTCATCTGGAAAAGCATCTCTTTCACCTCCACATCAAGTCTGGGGCTGAAATTTCATTGTTAGAGGAGGTTCATTCTAGTCTGTGAGAGTCCCTCGTGGAAATGCAGCGTTTGTTCCTTGGTTGCTGACAACGTCAGGTTAGTGTTAGTTAATAGTCTGGAGGAGATTATTTGTCCCTGGTGATTTCCATAGAACCCAGCACCTGACCATGAATAGGTTCTATGGGAATAATCCAGGAGCTGGGTGTGAAGGACTGTGACAAATCATCCATCCCATCAGGCGATGGTGACAGGGACTGTCCTTGGATGGGTCTAAAATTTCAAAGAAGAAAGCATGGAATCAAGAAATATTGAACCCAGACAGTCCTCTTGGATTGTCCTTTTGTCCAGATAAAGAAACGGGGACTAAAGAAGTTTAGTGATTTGCCAGAATCCACATAGCAAATTTGGGGTAGCCTGGACCAGCACATGGGTCTCTTGATTTCCAAACCATCTCTTTCCATTCTGCCAGAAGGGACTTGTCCTCTGGCAGACCAAGCGTAGAGGAGTAGCAACATTTATTTCTGGGGGAAAAACATACTTGGGGTCTCCCGCATTTGTAGCTACATTGTTTTCTCTAGGAGAAAGGAAACGGTGAGTTCGACTAACCTAAGAAAAGATTTTATAAATCCACCTTAGCGAGAAGTATTGTCATGATCTTGTTCTTGTCCCAGATGAAATATCCTACATCCTTCAGATTTCTCTTTTGTTCTTAGTTTTTTCTTCTCTGACCTTCACTCCCTATCTCATTAGTTTTTATGGATGGATCATGGAAAGCAGAAATGCACACACAGCAAACACAGCTGCCCATTGGGTAAAAAGAAAAGCATGTGTGTGTATGTGTTCGTGTGTGCGCATGCCATAATGTGAAGCAAGTTCAAGAGAAGCACCAAAATTAATGAGTTCTCCCGCAAATAGCTGGGTGCGAGATGGCCTTTACTCAACCCAGCAATTGTGTTGGAACCCCAAATTAGCGTCTTCATTGTTCTTTGTTGCCTTTGTTTTAAGCTCGACACCTACTTTTTTTTTGGCTATAAAAAAATAAATCTGAAAACAATAAGTCTTGTTCATTGACATAAACCGGCTGTCGGTTCCTTGTGGGACCTAGGCTGATAAAAACCAGGGAAAAACTATTTTATTTGCAATGTAAAGAATTTTAGCCTGTGGAGATTTTTCAGTTCAACAGCAGTAAAGGTAGGGACAGCAACCAAATAAGCTGTTAAAATCCATATCCCCCGCCCTCACCCTTCTCTCAGTCCCAAGAGACATAATTAAAACTCCAGAAAGTGAGAAGCTGTTACTAATACTAACATAACTATTTAGTGCAACAGAATCATGCATTTACCAACTTCATTTTTTTAATAGTTCAAGCTGAACTTTATTTTGCTATTTCACATACAAAGGCCTTTTCTCCATGTAAGTGCTTTAATATGATCTGCCAATCAGCTTGTTAATGTTTGACAAAGAGTAGACATGTTGACCCACGATGGGGCAATACTTATTAGGACCACTGTGCACACTTCAGATGTGAACCTTACTCCTTTTGCTGGGAAATGTTCTAATTGATAGCTCATAGCTTAGCCTCATCCCAATTCTATAAGACAGATTTGTAGCTCTAGCTGACTAAATTGTCCTTTGTGAGTCTTTGCATGCAACCAGAATAGAGGTAGGAGCAAATGGAAAAGTGCATATATAATAACTAGCATTTTTGTTGAGGTGGATGAAAACAATCATGCCTTAACCTTGGCCCAGCCTATATACAGATCCTTACTCAACATTTGCCAGAAAGAAAAGAGATGGATTTTAACCCTTAGTTTTCATGTTGGTGCACTACCTTTGAGGGATCGACTTCCTCCTTCTTACACACATACACACGCACACACAGACACACGCACACATGCCCTGGCCCCCAAAGTTCTTATGAGGAACTTGTCACCTTATGAGGAAGCTTGTCTTCTCAAAATTCAACTCTCAATTGGCAGGTTCTGGAGGTTTGCAGTAGCAACTGGTTTGAACATTCAGACTTGATGAACTTTTCCTCTTACTTACCTATGTAATAAAGTGAGTATATCTAAGAATCCAAAAGGTAACAGATCTGCCCTTGGAAACAGCTTTCCTAGGCATTTCTAAAAACACTTGCAAATCCCCAGAGGAATCTTCCAGCTAATTTTAGGGCATATTTGTCCAAGGTCACTAAAAGACTGGAGTGTATGGGTTGAATTTTGAGGTGTTTTGTGTATCTGGTACTCCTGTTCTATTCCAAAGTGACTGGAATAGAACATTTCATTCTCCATTCACTTGGAGTGCCCACCCCCTTCCCACAGTGAGCTTCAGCCACCCCCTACACACACATACGCACACACACACACTCTCAGACACACATCCTCTTGAACTTGAATGGAATGGTAATGGCCTTAGAAAAGTTAAGTCCTTTCTCTGTTTGTTGGTCTGCAATGAGGATAAAAAAAAGTATCTCTTGCCATAGGTGTTATGACACCAGATGAAATAATAGAAGTAAGGAGGCTGGAAAGTGCCTAGTCCATAGTAAGATTCAAGAGGTGTCAGCTTTTACCATCACCACCGTCATCACTATGTTGAGCTAGAGGCAAATGTTTACAAGAAAGCAGGCCATATAATGCAACATACTGTCTTGGGATGAGTGTCCTGGCAGTAGATATACCTCGCACACAAGCCTTGGGCTGACTGATCATCTTTCTTCACGAATGCCTTTCCCTCAAGCTTTCCAGAATAGCATCAGAAAAACATGCTTACAGTTCACCAGTGGGAATTCTGGATTATTCAGATATGAACCCATTTTGGGGGGCTAGACTATCAATGAAATTGATTTCCATTATGGCAAAAATACAACTCTGTCTAGAAACTTGAGCCTTTCTTCAAGCTCACCACGTTCCACCCTGCTGCAAACGAGGGAACAAAGGACATTATATGCAAATAAACCTGGAGACAGGGATGGGGGGGGGGTATGTCCAGGGATTCACAATTAGGATCCAATTTCAAATTCTGTTGGCAGATATCACTGATAGTTGAAAAGAAAAGAAAAAGAAAAGCCAGAGGATTCTACTGCATCTATCTGCATTTAAATTGTTTGCCTGTCAAGATTCAGAGTGCCTATTGATGCTCGATATTAGATTTTTCTTTTTCAAAAACTAGTTAGATTTGCAGTCCCACCAGTACTGCTTTGTACTGGCTTTTCCAGATCACTCTCCCTGTGAATGATGACCATGGCACATAGCATGTAAAGTCCAGGGAGCATTCACGCCTATTAGAGCACAGACACGTGAAAAGATATGGGAGAAACTCTCTGGGAGACCATGGCCAACTCTTTGTTTTTAGATGGAAGATCTCCAGCGCCACTTTCAAGATAGGAATATCCAGGTCAAGTTTGACTTGAATCCGGTAATTGAGTAATAAAGAGTAAGTCCTAGAAGGAGTCGAAGCCATGGAGAGGTGGGTGGCTTTAAGAATAATTTTTCTCACCTTATCCTAACATCCTAATGGTAAAAATCCTAATTACCTTTGAATCTTCATAAAGGAGAACAGGTGACCAAAAATGTGATCTCTCTGGATGCTAGCATAAAACTATAGTTGTTCGATAGATGGTGATTTTTACCTTCTTTCTGAGGGAGGAGGAAGAGGAGGCGGGGAAGATGGCGGGGGAGAATACTTACTCTTCATGGTATGATTGTTTAGAGATTTTTGTTTTTTCTTAATGGTCAGAGAAAGAATTGAAATGGCTCATGATCAGTTGGTGGTATGTACCAGGAAGCAGGTTGATGTGCAAATGAGCCTGCTTCTGTTTAGAGAAAAATCTCTTTGCCAGGGAGTTCGAAAAATTTGAAACTTCCTCTTCAAAGAGAAATCTTCCCAACCTGGTTTCTCCATGAGCAATATTTCAGCCCAGAGATCCCAAGAAAACTGAGAGGAAGTAGAAAAGAGAAACATCAGTCATGCCTTTCTGTGGAGGCACAATGCTGTCACGTCCTGAAGTATTTTGAGGTGACCATTGGAAGTGATACATACTTTATCTTTCAAAACCGTCCCCACTTGCACGGACTGGGGTCTGACTGTATTAACTGTCCAAAACGCTATCCCCTAGGTGCCTTCAGACCAGGATTATTTCATGTGTTTTGAAGAGAGATAGTGCCAGTTACCATGATAGCATTAACCAAGGATAACAGAGAACAAAGCTTTTAAACTTAGAAGAAAGAAATCTTTCAGAGAGGGAAGAATGTTTCTGACACAGAAACCCAGAGGGCAGGTTGGAAGTACACGAAGAATTTGAAATGTGTTTTCTTTAGGTTCTCCAGTCTTTGTTTATAAGCTGAAGTAACCCTTTGGCAAGGGAGATTTTTTTTTCAGTTGGGGCTCTACATTATTTGTTTTGCAATTAATAGTGATCGCAAAATTTTTTAAAAAGCCACCCCTGGTATAACAACGATAGCAATAATAACAGAATCCTTTGTATCTGAGTTTATTTCTTTGATACAACTAGATGAAAACTAGATTAACACGACACAGTTGCTAATAGAGTGTGGAAATAACACAGGCGGTAACATGGGTGGTGTATCAGTAGAGGTTCTTGGTAGTAAGAAGAAAAAACACATTTCTGTTACCTGAAGCAAAAAAAGGGAATATATCCAAAGGATATTTGGTTTCCCAGAATTAGCCAGAGACCGGAGGGGTTCAATGTTACAAATGAGGCAGAGATCAGAGCAGCTCCAGAGGGCCTAGAAAGCTTGCGGCAGAAACAGCCTGGCCAAAATATCACTGCTGCCGCTACTGGGCACTCCCCCCCATCACTACTGGACACCATCGCAAACATGGCACAAATGACCAGCTGGTCTCTCTTGACCTCACTTGCCCCAGGATTGTAGGCTCAGGTGAAACATTTGGTTGACCAAGCCTGTGTATCATGTGCTCCACTAAGACCTTTTTCAATAGGAATTCCCCCCAAAGAGGTAGGTAGATTGGATGCCAGATAAGTCCCTAAAATGGCATTTGTCGACCATAGGTGTATGATTAAAATTACTTTGCCAATTCCTAGTATTAAACATGGGCCGTAGAAGGCTCAAAGAGAAAAGCCTCCTAGCCTATGGTTAGAGGGTGGAACTTTCTAATACTAACACATTGGTCGTACTCGTCATTGAAAAAACTAATTTTATTCTGGAGAAATAAAGAATTAAATCAGTCAGGATAATTCTTAGCTGATATAAATAAATCAAGAAGGTTGACCGCCATACCTACTGTCTTCTTGCTTTTTCATCTAGATCAGCATGGCCAAGTGGCACTTTCTGCAATGATGGAAATACGGCTGTCAAGCCCTTGAAATACACCCACTGCAACTGGGAAACTGAGTTTTAAATTTTATTTAATTTTACTTAGTTTAAGATACTATATCTTATGAAAAATCACAGTTTCATAGTATAGAACTGGAAGGAATATTTGAGATTCTTATAGATCATTAAAAGTTTATTTTTAATGTAAAGTATGTTGAATACAAGATGGTTAGGTTTACATCTGGTAAGAGGGGAGGATATAGAGACTGTCATTCTCAGTGGTAAGATAAAAGGTAATCAGGATCACAAAGAATTTATGTTGAGAAGGGACCACAGGTTAGCACCAGAATGTGTGGTTTCTCTTGGTAGTATTTCACTTGTAAAGAAGATAGAAGGATGATGGGTTATGATCTTAGAAAAGGAGTATCCAACTCAATTCACAAACAAGAACATTGGTATGGGGACAGCGAACAAGGCGTATTGCTCTCAAAGCTGGACCACACGAAGTATAAGAGACATAACAAGATGATAGCTTTGAAAAAGTGCTATTAAATATTCTGTTATCGAGAGTTACTAAAATATCACTTTGGTTTCCATAATATGCTTAGATCCTTTTATTTAAAAATAAACAAAACAGGGAGCCTGTGCTTTTCTAAAGTTTCTCTTCTTTTGCTCTTTCTAATTAGAACAATGCCTCGAATACTTTTGATGTACCAATAAAGTATGTGTGCTTTGGGAGTCTAAACAGAACACCACCAGCAGTTCCAACCACTGGAGGGAAAGGGACTGGTTTTCAGTAGGTGTGCAGAAAGCCCCCAGTGCTTTCCTGAAAGACCTGGATTATAAGGATGTCCTCACATATGTGGCCAAAGTTGAACTATACACAGAGCAGGTGATTGAAATTCCTGTGATTCTGGGCTACCAGCAAGATTTACCCAAGAAAGGAAGGCCCTAAAACGCCTTCCTTCGAACTAAGGGTTTGTAAAGCACAGCCCTTGGACCAAGTTCAGCCTGCCACCTGTGTTTATTATGGCTCATGAGCTAAAAATAGTGTTACTCTTTTAAACGATTAGAAAAATTAAAAGAAGAATGTCATTTAATCACATGTAAAAAACTTACGTGAAATTCAGACTTCAGCGTCTACAAATAAAGTTTTGCTGGAATACAGCTCTGCCCAGCCATTGACATATTATCTATTGCTACAACATACAGAAGTCACAGTAGAGACTGAATGGCCTTACTGATGGCAAAGACTGCACTTTACAGAAATAGTTTGCCAGCCTCTGACACGTGGCGATCGTCTAAGCTAGCAGAGAGTATTCAACCCTCTGGAATTTTTTCACTCTGGATCGAGAAGGGTAGTGTTGCCTTTTCATTTGAGACTTTTTCCCACCATCCTCCCAATAAACTATAACATTTTTGAGCGATAGACCATGTGTTATTTTCTCTTATATCTTCTGTAGTGCCTTGCAAATGGGAGGTAATCAATAGTTATTTATTGAATGAATGTGTGGATGGATAAATACGAAGATAGATAGATAGATAGATAGATAGATAGATAGATAGAGCGAGCAAACTTTGGAATAAATTATTTACCTTTGCATTATTGCTGTATATAAATATCAGAATTATAATAGTTTGTATCCAACGAGCTAATTAGCCAGCTAATTACCAGAAAACAAGACAATATCAAGAACCATAAAGTGTAACAGAAGTTCTGCTAATTGAAAACCATTCCCTTTTAAAATGTGTTGATTAATGCCTATGTCCCACAAAATGTACAAAGCCGGTATATAACTTTCTTGGGCTCCCATTTACACCGACTCCACCAGTTGAGTTGTGTACATACTAATTGTCTCCAATATTTGTTTATGGTGACTGTCCTGGGTACTAAAATGCAAAATCCAAAGAAATACTAGAAAAATTCTATGGACCGGAATAAAGTGGGGGACAAGTGACATTTGTTAAATTCCCTCTCACAGCCAGGTGCTGACTTGGGCATATCACATACACCTACCTAGAAACCCAGACTCTCTGGGTCAAGGTTTTCTGTCGTACACGTTCTTGGTAAATTGTATCTACTTGCAGCCACTGAGTGGGACCATAGCCCAGCTGATCCGCTTTTTTTTTTTTTTTTCTTTTCTGTCTTCTTAAGGACTATTGATTGCCTTGGTCAAATCAATTGTGCGGCCATTTCCATTTACACATCATTTAGCTGACTGAACTGATCGCTTCTGCCAGGCCACAATTACGTTGTTTCAATCATATAGATCCAGGTCACCTCAAACCCTCCAAGCAGAACGCTGAAACATCAACAACACCAGGCTCTGAAGAATTAGTTTAGCATATTTTTTCCATAGGAAATTAATGTTAAGATTAGGAGGAAACAAATCATCAGAAGGTTATATTGTTCAGTAACACAAAGTAAATCAGAAATTTCTGGAGCACGTATTCCTTAGTAACAAAGAAAAAGAATATCCAAACTAAGTGCGCATTCACCTAGACGGGAAGACACCTTTGGTAGCAGATGGCTCTTTAGATCTCAAATTCAATTATCTTTTTTGAAAAAGAGAAAACAAATGGCGATTTTAATCACCTTTGATTATTGGATGTTGGCGTATTGGACAGAAGTTTTCTGTGTTTACCGCATTCCCATAAAGATGGCAAGGGTTTGTGGCCTGGAAAACAAAGTACCATGCTGAATGGGAACAAAACCCCTTTTGCAGGTTATTTTCAGCAGTGGCGGTAATCCAGAGCTGGCAGTGGTGGGAAAAGGGAGAATGGGAATATAAAGACGGCTCATTGCTGGAGGACATGATTTTGCTTTTACCATTTTTTTTTTTTTGTAATTTTTAATTAGTAGGAAAAGCAGGTTTGCACCTCCTGGCAAATTAACCTGTAAAACAAATATATGGTTTAACAAATCTACTTTAGCATGGGCCAGGGAAATTTTATTGAAAATCACAGTAGTGACTAGAGGCTGACTTAGAAGGGTACTACTGTTGCTGTCTTTTTAGAATGTGGTGGAGGCTATGCTAAAAATAACACAAAGGGCTCTAACTGCATTCTTGAGGGAAGGGGCAAATGGAGAGAAAGAGTGTTTCTCAGCGCATACATTCAAAAAGTGGTCTCCAGAGATGCTTTATTAATGTTGTAGCAGGGTATGTGTAGCGATATATAGAACGAGCCCTTAATGAACTTGAAACACAGGCTTAGGAAGACTTCTGGGCCTTTCTATTTCTGTTTCAACTTTTTCTGGTCCTGTTTCATCCACCAGGCACTGGGCACCAACCTGTGCCAGACCTAACATTTTAACTTTCTTTCCTGCCATCCAAACTATTCAAGGTGCTGTTTGCATTATGAACCCTGCAGGTTGTATTTTGAGCCGGGATTCATTATTTCTTTATTAAAGGTGCTACACCCAACTTATTGCGTTTTCACTCTTCTTTTATAAGTTTACTGTTCTATGTCATATGACAGAGAAAGCACTAGATGAGAAATCGTAAGGGCTGACTATCATTTCTGGCTCCGCTACTTTATATAGACATGCATCAGAGATATGGAGGGTTTGGTTCCAGACCACCACAATGAAGTGAATTTTGAAATGGACTGAGTCAGGGGCCACCTGGGTGGCTCAGTCAGTTAAGCATCTGACTTGATATTGGCTCGGAGTGTGATCTTGCGGTTGTGAGATCGAGCCCCACGTTGGGCTCCATGCTGAGCGTGAAGCCTGTTTAGGATTCTCTCTCCCCCCCCTCTCTGCCCCTCCCTTGCTCACGCTCTTTCTCTCTCTCAATAAAAAAATAAATGAACTTAAAAAAAAAAGAAATCAAGTGAGCCAGACGAGTTTTTTGGCTTCCCACTACATGTAAAAGTTATGTTCACACTACACTGTAGTCTGTTAAGTGTGCAATAGCATTATGTTGTTTTTTTTTTTAAATGTACAGACCTTAATTAAAAAATACTTTCTGTTAAAAAATGCTAACAATCATCTGAGCTCTTACTGAGCTATAATCTTTTTGCTGGTGGAGGGTCGTGCCTCAGTGTGATGGCTGCTGACTATAGGGGGGGTGGTTGCTGAAGGGTGGGTCACCAGGGTAATTTCTTAGAATAAGACAACAATGGCGTCGGATACATCAATTGACTTTTCCTTTCATGAACGATTTCTCTGTAGTGTGCAATGCTGTCTGATAGCAACTTACCCATAGTAGAACTTCTTTCAAAATTGGAACGAATCCTCTTGAACCCTGTCAGTGCTCAACTAAGTTTCTGTCATATTCTAAATCCTTTGTTGTCATTTCAACAATCTTCACAGCATCTTCACCGGGAGTAGATTCCATCTCAAGAAACCACTTTCTTTGCTCATCCATAAGAAGCAACTTCCTATCCTTTATAATCCCTGTATCGTGAGATGGAAGCAATTCAGTCCCATATTCAGGCTCCACATCTAGTTCTAACTCCCTGGCTCCCCAGTCACTGCCTTCACTGAAGCCTTGAGTGCCTCCAAGTCATCCACGAGGGCTAGAATCGACTTCTTCCAAACTCCTGTTGATGTTGACCTCTTCCCCTGAATCGTGAATGTTCTTAATAGCTTCCAGAATGGTGAATCCTTTCTAGAGGTTTTCAGTTTACTCTGCCCAAATCCATCAGAGGATTCACTAACTATGGCAGCTAGAGCCTTACAAAATGTATTTCTTAAATAACGAGACTTGAAATTTGAGATTACTCCTTGACCCATGGGCTACAGAATGGGTGTCGTGTTAGCAGGCATGAAAACAACATTCCTCTCATTGTCCATCTCCTTCAGAGCTCTTGGGTAACCAGGATGCACTGTTAATGAGTAGTAATATTTTGAAAGGAACCTTTCTATCTGAGCAGTAGGTCTCAGCAGTGGGCTTAAAATATTCAGTCAGCTATGTTGTAAACAGATGTGCTGTCATCCAGGCTTTGCTGTTCCATTTATAGAGCACAGGCAGAGTAGATTTTGCATAATTCTTAAGGGCCGTAGGGTTTTTGGAATGGGAACTGAGCATTGGCTTCAACTTAAAGTTATCTGCTGCCTTGGCCCCTAAGTCAGAGCTTTGAAGCCAGGCACAGACTTCTCCTCTCTACCTATGAAAGTCCTAGCTGGCGTCTTCTTCCAGTACAAGGCCGTTTCATCTACATTGAAAACCTGTTGTGTAGTGCAGCCACCTTCATGAGTGAACTTGGCTAGATCTCTGGAGAACTTGATGCAGCTTCTACATCACGACTTGCTGCCTCACCTTGCACTTTGATGTTATGAGACAGCTTCTTTTTTTAATTTTTTTAATGTTTGTTTATTTTTGAGAGAGAGAGAGAGAGACAGAGTGCAAGTGGGGACGGGCAGAGAGAGAGGGAGACACAGAATTCGAAGCAGGCTCCAGGCTCTGAGCTGTCAGCACAGAGCCCGACGAAGGGCTCGAACCCATGAACCATGAGATCATGACCTGAGCCGAAGTCAGACGCTAAACTGACTGAGCCACCCAGGCGCCCTGAGACAGCTTCTCTCTTTAAACCTCATGAAGCTCTTCTAGCTTCAGACTTTTCTTGTGCAGCTTCCTCACCTGTCTCGACTTTCATGGAATTGAAGAGAGTTAGGGCCTTGCTCTGGATGAGGCTTTGGCTTAAGGGAATGCTGTGGCTGATTTGATCTTCTCTTCAGACCGTGAAAACTTCCTCCAGATCACCAATAAAGCTGTTTCACTTTCTTATCATTCATTTGTTCACTGAAGTAGCACTTTTAATTTCCTTCAAGAACTTTTCTTTTTTGGGGCACCTGTGTGGCTCAGTCGGTTAAGTGTCTGACTCTGGATTCTGGCTCAGGTCATGATCTCCTGGTTCATGAATTTGAGCCCCCAATTGGGGTCTGACAGTGAGGAGCCTGCTTGGGATTCTCTCTCTCTCTCTCTCTCTCTCTCTCTCTCTCAAAATAAATAAGCTTAAAATAAAAAGAAACTTTTCTTTTCATTCACAATTTGGCTAATCGTTTAGTGTAAAGAGATATAGCTTCCAGCCTAACCTGGCTTTCTACATGCCTTCCTCACTAAGCTTAATCATTTCTAGCTTTTGATTTAAAGTGAGAGACATGAGACTCTTCCTTTCAACTTGAACTCTTAGAAGCCGCTGTAGGGTGATTAATTGGCCTAATTTCAATATTGCCGTGTCTCAGGGAATAGGGAAGCCCAAAGAGAGAGAGAGAGAGAGAGAGAGACATGGAACCGCTGGTTGGTGGAGTGGTCAGAACACACACACTTATCAATTAAGCTCCCCTGTCTTATACAGGAGCCGTTCACGGTGCCCCCAAACAATTACAATAGCAATATCAAAGATCGCTGATCACAGTTCACCACAAAAAACATAATAGTGAAAATTTGAAATATTGCAAGAATTACCAAAATGTGACCCAGAGACATGAAGTGAACAAACACTGTTGGGAAAATGGTGCCCAAAGATATACTTGGTGCAGAGTTACTCAGAAATCTTTAATTTGTTAAAAAAAAAAAAAAAAAAAAAAGCTGTATCTGTAGAGAACAGTAAAGACAAGCACAGTAAAATGAGGTATGCCCATGTGTATCTAGGACTCAACTTCTTATTTGTAAAATAGAATAAATAACATTTAACATTTATTAAATAAATTACTTGCTTTTTGTGGTTAAAGCAAAAGACATTGACATTATTATTAGGCGATAACCAAAGTATGTATTTGGAATCTGTAGAATAATCACTCGCTCCCAAAATAATTAATAGACAAATTTATCTCAAAGGTAAATGTATAGCAAACCATATTTCAAATTTTATATTAATTTCTCATACCTAATATATTAAACAACAGCCTGTTAACATCACTTGTGGTTATTACAGCTAGAACAACTGGATAGCATTTCATAATTCTTAATTCTCCTTGAAAGTTCCCATTTTCAAATCGCTTTAAAGCTATAATGGAAATGTTTTCACATTATGGATTTAAAGAAGGTTGTTCTAATAACCTACAGTCTTACTGGTTCTAATTTTGTAAATGTCAGAAATAGACATCATAGAAAGCAGATAGGGAAGAGAGAGTCCTAGTTAAGATGCCACTGAATTGAGGGACGTGGCATAGTGAAAACAGGCTAGCCTGAATTCTGTCTCCTGTGCTTTTTGTGTGGTCCCTCCACTTTCTTTGAGCCTGAATTTCTTCATCTATAAAATGGAAACAATAATATCTTGTAGTCATGTTTTAAGGGTGGGAGAGAATGCATGCAAGCAGCTTTGTACACAGCTTAGATGCCCAATAAACTTTTATGACATAATTACCTCCTCCCCCATCCATCTGGCAATGAACTCTCTTAGGCTTAGGTACCCCCTGACTAAGGGGATGATCGTAATGGACTACTGTGCCACCGCCACCACCCAAACATACAGTTTCACTGCAGGCTGTCATGTAAATACAGGGAAAATCTGATTTCGTAAACGATTGGTGTCCGGCTGCCTTTGCACACAGGCCCAAAAAGTGAAAAACGTGGTGATGGGCGTTCCAAATTCAATCTTGTGTCTACTATCTATGAAAATCCTTTTCAGTGAGACTTGGTATGGCATTGAGCCCTGTACCCTCAGACAGGAGTGAAACGAAAATTAGGAAGCTACTAAAATTAGAAAGAAACGAAAATTAGGAAAATAAGTAGCCCAATGTGTTTCATTTGGCAGGGAGCTGGAAATTTCCATGCAAAAAAACGTTGACATGGACCAGAAAGGATTTCTTGTAATCAGAAGATGTGAAGTTATCACTTTAACAGCAGCTTTTATTCTGGAAGAGCCGCCCATAAATCAGTAAATTAGAGTGACCATTTGAAAAGTAGAAGTGGGCATCTTCACTACCGTCTCTGAACTTGTGCCGTTTTTCCCTTTGAGGCACTTGGGGTTGATGGGTTTTTTTTTTTAAAACGTTTATTTATTTCTGAGAGACATAGAGACAGAGTATAAGCAGGGGAAGGGCAGAGAGAGAGAGGGAGGCACAGAGTCCGAAGCAGGCTCCAGGCTCTGATGAGCCATCAGCACAGAGCCTGATGCGGGGCTCGAACCCACAGACTGTGAGATCTGACCTGAGCTGAAGTCGGCCACTTAACCGACTGAGCCACCCAGGTGCCCCTGATGGGACTTTTTGAGGCACGGGCGATCTTCTTGGGGACAGAAGTGATTCTGTAACTCGTCAATGTGTTGACATGGCGTGCCCTTTCAGATTTCCAGCATGAAGGCGAGTAGTGTTTGATTGAGGCTGACTAAATGTGAGTGAAAACATTCCTTATACATTCATTTTATTTCTTTCGAAGTAGCTGTTTCCACAATAGCCATTTCCTGATTCACACTTTGCGAAAAGAGGAGTTTCCCATTCATCCAGGAGAGCACGATAGACATCCCCTTACATTACTTGCCATCCAGGTACAAAGATGTTTTTCCGTCACAACTACCTGTGAAGGAATCTGTGATCTATTCAAAAGACTCTTTCAGGATCCAGGAAACATCAGGTTCAAGCACAGACCCCACCACCCCAAGGATGTGTAGAAGCAGTGGTGGGCTGGCAAACCACTTTCTGCAGGGGGAAGTCCTGATCTGTTGGATTTACCCATCTCCGTGCTCCCACCTGGGTCCGTTTCCACCTCCCTACGGTTTTGGGACCGTTACAGGATTCCCGAATATTTAGCAATTGGCTCTCACAAATCCAGTGCAACTGGCTTTAACACACCACAGCCTTTAGAGTGAGTTTTTAAATCTCGAGCCCTGACCATGTGAATTTCTTTTGGCGCCACAGGTATCTTAATGACACTGACAGGTGCCCTGACAGGTGCCCATTACTTGAGGCTGCATATAGGAGCGTGTGACTTTTTCCCATTCATTTGCCTTTACTGCATCATTTAAAGCTTTCATTTCCAGTAGCCAATACACATTACACCTGTGAAGTTTCCAACACAACAGACCTCTAATGAACACATTGATTTATACAAATAAAAGATTCTCTCTCTATCCAAACAGTTAAAAATCTAAGATACCCTATAGCGCGTATTCCCTCAGCAATTAGCCAAGGCTTGCTGCTTACTGGAGTCGATGTGACTCACTCACTCCTGGTTCTCAGCTTGCTGTGGAGTTTTGCTGACACCGCTCTAGGAGCCGGGGCTTCTAACTGCTGCTTGTCAGGGGCTGGCGGAGTGATTGGATTCCTTTATGTATGTGATACAGTAAAGCGCTTTGAGGCTTGCAAATGGCACTGTTTAAATCAATACATAATGATTTATTACATATTGTGGAGCACTTATAAATATATTATGAAGTCCTAGAGCACAACAGCATCATAGGCTAGTGGGCGGCAGGGGCGGGAGCCCTCCACGTGGTGTTTTCTGCTACGGAGACGACACGTGACCCTGGATAATTCATTTGCCTTTGCTGAACTCTGCTCTGTGTGTTTGCAATGTAGGGTCGCCAGGGATGAGACTGCAAGTGGGTTAGAGACATGGGGTGCCCTATGGGCAATATTTTTACCAACTAAAGAAGTTCTGTATCTTCATATCGCCTACATCACCAAGCATCACAGTGGAAACCAACTAGGCATCCCGGCTGAGAAGTGAGAGTTTCAAATTACACCCGTAGGTAGCAAAAGTATAAAGACAGGCATGGAAATGACGATCGTCCAATTCAAGACACCGTGATCTCTACAGCTGGTGGAGGGGAGTAGCTAGGACCCGGAGGGGGTTACGGGTGAGCATCGACTCTATTTGGAATATTTTATTTCTTAGTTTGAGTGGTGGCTACTTACGTTTTTATCGTATGACTCTTTTAACTTTTGCTTGCCTATAAAGTTCCACCAAAAAGTCTTTAGATAAAATGAAATTTAAAATGCTTCTGTTAGTCATGGTACGTGTGAGTTTAGGTTTCATAATGGTGTCATCATTACGAGTGAATGAATAGGAGTTTTTGCCTGTGTCCTTGATTTACCCCGTAATGCAGTTTGGGATGGTCGGTGTCCTCAGTCAACCGAGCTATGTGTAAAGAGTGTAACAGGAATAACAGCCAGGGTTTAATTAACCCCCATGAAGGCCAACAGTCCACTAACACATTATAAAACTTTTCTTTTAACATAGGAAACTGAGCCTATTGAATAATATTTCTATTGATGAAAAGAGAAAGATGGAGGTATATTTAGGTACTTTTCTAAAATTCACCCCAGTCGTGCCCCTCTGTGGCGCGGTCATATAAAAATATCATGACAATAACAGTAAGGCATTATTGACAAGAACTGGACTCTAATTGGACATAAGGGTATCTCTTTAAGGTAGTTCAACTGAAATAAAAAACAAAAAAATTTTGATGCTGAAGTTCATTGAAGAGACTCTAACTGATACACTATGCCTACAACAATTAAATCGTTACCACATTTCTCAGTCCCAGAGTCAATATGATGGTATAGCTTAGGTTCTTGAGTGATACCACCCCATGCAACCTTCTTATGAACAACCTACAAGAAATCACTCTCATTTATTTATACCTAATAATTACTTCCTTTGTTATGAAAAAGGCACTATTCTGAGTTAAAATCAAATGATGTTCACAGCAGAATGGTGTATAAACCAAATGGTGTCAAATGGGGCCTATCAGTGTGCCAAGCAGGCCAACTGGCCACAGCCTTGGATTCGGACTGCAGACCCATACCTTCGATGGTTGTCGGTCCAACCTCCTGGGCTCATCCCGGAAGAAGGGATTGTGGCGTGAAGGAACGGGAGAGACTTTCCTAAGAAAGTACATCCCTGCCCAGTCACACTTGCACTCATGCCGGAGGTTTAGAGAGGGAATTGACCAGCATCTCATCCCAGGGTGCTTTGTTTGTAATGTGTTCCTCCTGGATTCTAAGAAGCCAGGTTTGCATCCAAGAAGATTTTAACTCTTCTTGCAGTATCTTCTTTTTTTGAAAAATATTGCAAGGCAGCCAAATCCTAAGACAACACATGAGACCATTTTTGCGGAGAGAAGAAAAATAGGGGAAAAGGAGCTTTTCAAGAGAATTTTAAGTGATGGGATGCATGGAATATGTTTCTATGCCGATATGATCCCAAGCACACATAATCCCTTCTGAAAATACACCTGCCCCATCTGTAAGGCACCAGCCCTATTACACACACCCGCCATACTCACAAAGGGTCTCAAGCATATGGTGGATGTTTTGTGCAAAAGTTTTTCGTGCCATGCATTAGAGAAGTAGGTAACCAATTCAAAGTTCAAAGGGTATGTCTCTGGACAATTGGTTTCTAAATATAACCTGTCAGGTCAAGAGGAATTCAGGAACCAAGCCAGAGCCTGCTTTGACAACTCTGTCTAGTGGCATTAGTGCTACACTGAATCCCCTTTGTCTCTGCAATTCTACTCCTCACCAACCCCCTCCCCACCCCTTGGCTTACAATTAAAGCAAAAAATTGTTCCAAAGCTCTCTATTCTAGTCATTGTGTCTCCTTTGTAAAGTAGTGGAACCAATCAGCTATCCTAAGCCAGCTGCTTAGATATATGCCGGCATGGCTCATTAGAGTGCAGTCATAAACTCATTCATAGAAATATTCTGAAGGATGTTTTTATTGCTTTATTGTGTGTATAAATCTCTTTGTTTGCACACAGAGAACACTGATGGAACAAAATGATGAACTGCTGGTTCCATTTCTTGTCTGCTTACTGAGCAAGCACATTATAGTCTATCTTATGCTACTCTTGCGTAAACAGTATATTAGCGACTGTGAGCATCATTTACTCCACACCTTTGTCCTCCTTAATGCAGAGCATGCAATATAAATAAATGCGCCGATGAGGGTGGAGCATGGTTTGCACACCAGGGATAATTATGAGTCCAGACAAATGATAGGATGAGTTTTTAATTGCTTTTTGGAGCCATTTCTCTCGTGCATGCCCCAGACTTTTGTTTCCCAAAGAATAAGGGCAAAATTTCCAAAGTCAAGGAGTAAATTTTATTTCCCCAACCAACTCGGTGGTTGTGTGAACCCAGAAAGAAACAAACTTATTGGTCAAAACAGTAGCTCCTATCTACCTCCGCCTGGGAACCCATTTGGGTGTTTACTTTGTTTCGAAGACTTCTTTTGTTAGACTGACTTTAGTTTGCAATTTCGCCCAGGCTAGAGATGCTTCACACTGGTGGAGGAGGCAAGAGTTTCTGTTCTGTGCGTACAGCAATTATCTTCATTGCAAGAGAAGTCAGTCCTTACAGCTGCACTGGGGAGCTCAGGCATCCTTGAACAAAGCACGTCTGCACTCATGCACACAGAAACGTGAGAGACACTATCAAATAGACAGCTCGCTGAGGTCTGGCCAAGTAGCCCACCAGCAGCTCATGGAGTTCCCAGGAGGATGCAGCCTGGCTTTCTCAGACTCCAAGCTGATTAAAGTAAGGGGTGATGGGAAGGCTATGTTGAGTCTCTAGTTTGGGGAGGGGGATAAGAAAAGGGCTGACAGCTGCTGCACAACTGGAAACAAACACGGGTAGAGATAACAGCCTCCTGTTGGAGGAAAAAAAAAAACCCACAGCACCGAGATATGCTATAGACCATTTGCAGTAAATGAATGCTTTCTCTTACAGTCCTCTATTGGCTAGCTCCCTAAACTTTAAGTCATTACACTAAATATAATACACAGGTCATAATTTATAATAAGTCTTCATGTTGAGGGGCCTGCAAATCAAGAATAAACCTTTTATTTGGTTATCTGCCTTGGAACACTGACCTACTGACTCATTGCTTTCACAAATGTGCAAGAGAGTCAATGTTTTAAACAATCTCCTCAATAAGTGTACTGGGCGGGCGAGATTTTTCCTGTTTATTAGACACGCATGAGGAAAGCCTTTGCAGGCAATTATTTAGTATCTGGAAAGTCCCCTTAGCAGCTGGAGTCGGTTCCTGTGGCACTTCAGAAGATGGAAATGGTGTTCAGAGTTAAATGCCTGATAGGATGTTGGATATTTTAAGCCAAGGAGGGTAAACTGGACTCCAAAAGAGGCAACAAGTCACTGGTTCCACTAAGGAGGACGTTTAAGGTGTCAGCTGCAGAACGCTCTTCCTAAACCCATTTCCGAAGCTGCTTTATTCTTCTTTCAGTATGCTATGATGCCGTCCTATAGCCAGATACGACTTGCATGCAAAGAGCCTAAAGCCTTGGACCAACATTTTATTGTTGATCCTCGTGGTATCCTTTGGCAGAAAGAGCTAGAAAGCGAGTTATAAATACACATCATTTTGTGACAGCAAATTCTGCAGTTCTTTTTAGTTTTTAGTCTGACTCCTAATTTACACACGTCAGAAATCTATTTCCATATGGATTAGATCAGATTGAATTAAATTTCATTGTAATTTTGATATTTCTAATAAACGTTTAAAATGAAAAAAATGAAATACAAGTATAGTGGTTCAAGATGGCAAAACAAGTACCTATAGCTGCCTCCCTTGAACTAATCTATATATACTTGAATAAAATAAAACTCATATATATGAACAAAACTATAACACCCCTGAGAAATGACAAAGGGCACCATCACTGGGTCCAAAATTTTGAGGATTTTCTAGAAGATATTATCAGAACAGGGGAGAAAAAGTAGAGAAAAGTGCTGCTCAAGACACCAGGAGCAAATAGGTTTTTCCCCAGGTCCTTCAGCCATGCTCCAAACTTCAAGTCAGTAATTCCAAAGAGCAGGAATGGCATTAGAACAAAAGAACTGCATTCAAATAAATTGAAATTACTGGGACTCTTCCCTCTCCCCTGTCAATAGTGTTTATCCTTATGATAATGTCAAAATTATGCTCTGTATAGAATAACATAGCTGTTATGGCTTGTAGCTTATCAATAAAAGTAAAAAGAACATTTTATAAGCTTTTAAAAGAAGGAAAAAAGGCCCTGGCTACCAATAAGAGAATAGGAATCAAAGTGGCCTCAGACTTCTCATCAGAAACACTAGTTACTAGAAAACAAAGTACAGTTGTCAAAAAAAAAGTGGGGGGTGGAATTTACTTTGAACCTAGAATTCTATACCCAGCCAAACTATCATTTATTCATTCAACAATTTTTCAGCATCTACTATGTGTTAGATATTCTATTATTCACAAGAGATATAATGGTGAGAAAAACCAGAGTTAGTCCTTGTCCTGTTGGAGTTGATAATCTCATGGGGGAAATAGAGATAAATAATTACTCAAACAGATGCGTAATTGCAACAGGTATAAGTTCCACTCTCTAGTACTGTCCACACTGACTTGGAGATAAAATATTATTCTATTAAAAACTGAGAAATCGTGCCATAAAATGCCTAGATAATTTTGTTTTACCAAATGTTTCCTAAACTTATTTAAATGTAGAATTATGTCTTTTGCCCCTTTTCTACTCCCTACCCCTTCGTCTTGCCATTTGTATTCTTAAATTAATATTCTGTGGAACCCAGGCTCCCCAAAACACATCCTGAGAAATGCTGGATTCCAGAGGGAAAAAGCCACTCTTCTTGGTACTACCTTGGTACTACAAAGCTTTTTCACAATCTGACCTCAGCTTGCTTTCTCCCCATTTCTCTGTCTCCACAAACCTTGCCCTTAGCCATTCTCCATTACTTTCCAGGCCTGGAACATGCCAACCACTCTGGCAGCTCCTTGCCTTCTTGTGTGCTGTTTTCTCTGTCTGAATGTTTTCAACACTCATTCATCGAGCACCAATTGAGCTTTTGCTATAGGCTGAACCGTGTGTGGGGGAGGGGGTGGCGTTGGGGTGCGAAAGATGAAAACACGGCTCTTCCTTCAAGGGTCTGTTATCTCCTGCTTCTGCTGTGTTTCTCTCTGGCTTCCAAACCCCAGTTTAAAATGTTGCCTTGTCAGTAAAGCCTTCTTTAATTGCATTATTCCTCCTCATCCTTCGTTCCTAGTGGCCAGTCCCATCCTACTGTACTCTACCATAACGTTTATTATACCATAACTGTTTATGACTTATTTGTATCATTTTTGCTGGATGCTCAATGTTTTTTGAATTAATATTGCTGAATGGGGGTAAAGATTGTCCCATACCTATTCTCCTTTTCTTTACCACCCAGCCCCCCAGCTTCCATGGAACCCAGTCTTTAGGTCATTGGAACTGCTTCTCCCTGTCTCTGCATGAAAGTAAAATTTTCTCAAGTCATTATCTCTTTTCTCTTGTCTATTTGCATATCCGCCAGCATAAATTACTTGCTGGGTTTAGAGAGACTTAACTTCATAAACAAAACTCCCTGTCTTTATTGAAAGTGACAAAATTCATTAAAGCTTTGGTTTATTCTGAATGTTGTTTTCCTCTTAAGTAACCAACAACCGATTGGTTTTTCAAGTTCCTCCTGATTCTTTCTAGCTTCAAAGCACACTCACTCACCTGTCCTTGTAGTGAGGATCCTGTTTGGGTCACTACCCTTCTCTTGCATTTATACAAAGTTTGAAATCTAATACATTCTTTTTAAGGGGAAGGTAATGAGGATTTAATGTGAAAGTTGCAGAGGAATTGTAAACATTATAAATGTTTGTCCTGTAACAATAGGCACCCACGCCAGCTGTGAAGGAAACTGACATGCTGTACTTGAGCAGAAACACCGTGTGATGGGGAAACACAGTTCTTTGTTTGGATCCATTTCCTATGAGTGCGTTTCATATTAGGTCTGCGCATGCCAGCCCCCAGGGACAATGTGCCTGCCCCTTAGTGAACAGCAGGAAAATACGCTGTTCTTCCAGCTGCACAGATCTGATCATCAAGAGAACATATTAAGACCATTACCAGGAACCTAAAGGGAGCGAGCAGAAGAAAAGCCAGCTCCATCCTCTGATGATGGTCTAGCGAGTTGAAATGGTGCCTTACTGCTGTGGGTCAGCCACCAACCTTGACTGAAAAGGTGAGAAAAAAAAAAAAAGAAAGAAAAACTAAGGTGGTTTGGACAAGATATTCAAGGGGCCTGGCCTTTTACGAGGCAGAGACCTCCCGAGTGCCTAAAAAGCTCTATGGTGAGTGACTTCACCAGGTGGCTTTGCCGCAGCTCAGTATTTTATGCCACTGAGAGGAGTTCCAAACACAATGTGGGCTAAGTGCGCGCTCGTGCTCGCCTCGGCAGGAAATGGCGGTGGTTACACTTGGCCCGCTGAAGGCTGTACTGCCCAGGGTTGTTGATTTTCGCTCCCCACAGTAAGTCTTTGGGGGCCAAACCATAAAGCTGACTTGTCATCTCACTCTGAGGTTTGATTTAAGCACTTACCTGCAAACGATGAGATGACCCTTGGCGCTCGGACACAGGCACGCGCGCACAGCGCACCAGTGTGGGTGAACCGAGCAATGAATGTGTTGTGAGATGTGCAGAGGGGGGAGGGGGGGCCTTCGCTGGAGCCTTCTGCCCTGGGCTAGCTCCGTCTCTGTTTCCCTCAAGGAGGAGAGCGAAGGGATGAGAGAGCCTTTGGTTGATGCGCTAGCCACTGTCTGCCGATTTTGCCTCTCAGGTTTACTATTTCATTCTCCTTGACAAATGTGGAGGCAGACGTAGGTGAAGCATCAGTATAGTTGAAAGATCACAATTTCCTCTCTTCCTGAATATTCCACTTATGTGCGTCAATATAGGGGGGGGTCTGATGCTACCCAGAGAAATAGCTCTCCCCTTGTGTGTGAAACCGGAAGGAGTTTCCAAGGCAAGATCGGACCCCAAATCCGTGGTTTAAAATTCCATTTTTATATTTTCCAGTTGAAACTATCTCTAGTTTCTAGACTGAGCTCTCAGAGACTGAGAGCTTATTCTCACATGGTGATTTGATTTCTCTCCTCGCATATGTGTTTGTACGTGTATTCATTTATTCTATTCTCTTCTCTCATTTGCTCATAATAAATGTGTTCTTCTACACCTTGTCTTATATTCTTTCATGTACTTTAATAATACTGCTATTTCATTGAGTGAGGGCTTGGTAATTACTATTCCTTCCCAAGTGCAGGCTAAAATCTTTTAGGGAAAGGATGTTTACAGTGCTTCTCAAATTTAGCCTCCAGAAGAATTACCTGGAAGGCAATTACACAGATTCCTGGTCCCCACCCTCAGAGGTTTTGATTTGCAGGTCTGGAGTGGGGCCCAAGAATTTCCATTTCTAACAAGTTCCCAGGTGATGCTGATGCCGCCGGTCCCAGGACCTCAATTAAGAGCCGTACTGCCCTAGAAACCCATTATACAGGCCTTTTCTGCTTACTTAGCTTCTACTATTTTTCCTCCCAAGAGCTCTCGAACTAATCATGCAAAACAAGCTGAACTAATCGTCTTGTTGCTAGAGGTGGAATTAACATTCTTGTCTCTGAGCTATGTATCAAATCAAGGAGTATCGAGCGAATTCAACCCTTCGAGTATGATTTGATATTTCAGATTCCAAATCTTCACCAGTTTCAATTCCTTATAGGACTTTTACAATGAGTTTTTGTCTATGGAAAGATGAAAAATAGTACGAGTCGTTTACTTCCTTCCTCCTTCCCATCTTCCTTCCTTCCTTCCTTCCCTCCTTCCCTCCTTCCCACCTTCCTTCCCACCTTCCTTCCCTCCTTCCCTCCTTCCTTCGCTCCTTCCTTCCTTCCCCCCTCCTTCCTTCCCCCCTTCCTTCCTTCCTTCCTTCCTTCCTTTGAGGGTGAGGGTTTAAGTAAATGAATTTTCCTATTCCATTCTTTTGATTCCTGTTGTGCCTGTCATTTTTCCATCATCCTCGTTCCCATGTTCTGAGGGAAAAGTGACAATCGAGTTGGAAGACTTGATGCCTGTATATTTCATGTTTTCCCCACTGCGATAATTCCCGAGTCTGACTACAGAAAGCCATTTCAGCATCCAGTTTGTTTTTATGTTCCAAAGATTCACCAAGAGGCACCAAAGATTAGGAACAGAATTCTTATAATTTTCATTAATGCTTTCCTGTGACAAAATGGACAGCTCTTTCAGGTGGATGGGTGAGGGGTGGGGATGATTAATACCACAGAGAGTAAAAAGGAAAGAAAAAGAGAGTTTTAGAGATAGTATATTCTCTCCAGAAGTCATAGAACATGTACAAACAATGAGAGTTCTGAAAGAGGGACAGACCTGGCTAAGGATTGTGTCAGGGAAGTCTGTGATCTCAGGCTATTAAATATTGCCCAGCTCTTTCTGGCTGTCATAATTCAAAACTACACTGACACCGCGGTAGCTGCAAGTGGTAGTCCTGCCTTTGCGGAAAAGGCTGAGAAGAAGACAAAAGCTGGGCAAGATCAGAGTGCACACTGGGTTGAGATAAAGAGGTTATCTCACTTTTCTATGAAGCTTCGTGAAATACTCCGCTTGACCTCTGCTGTTGGATAATGAATTTCAGGGAAGGAAAATGGGGGAGTGTGGAGGTAAGGGGGGGTAGTGGGTGGAGGAGAATGGGGGCCAGTGGTCAACATTTCCTGGATCTCCTGGAGCCCAGCTAAAAGGACTGGGCCGAGCTGCCTTAAACCCGATCGGGAAGCTCTGCTTAACACATTAAAGAAACAACTTGCAGAACATCTACCTCCCTTCCTTCCTCCCCCAAACAGTAATGAGTCCAAATTGCTAATAAAACATAAAAACTCAAAGATGTTGCGCATGGGCCATTTTTCTGAGCTGGTTATTTTTTATGTCAGTTTTCCCACAGCTGTGAGCATGCTAGAACTATCAACTTACCAAATGCCCCAGTTTAAATGAAACTTAAACAGAATGCATTTAGGAACTTTATAAAGAAGGTATGGAGAAAAACAGACAGGCCAGCTCTATCAAAAAAATTTTTTTTTTTCTTTTTGTGAGTAAGAGGAATTGGGAAGGATATGGGGTGGGGGAATGGCTTGAACTGATAAGTCTCGGCTACTAGCGGTTGAGATAAAAGATAGAAGATTTATTCTTCTCCTTGCAAGGCCATTATTCAAATTGCGTTCAACCTGAATAGTGTCTGATAGAATCTCACACATGTCACTGTGAGCGTGATCTAACTTCTGAGGTTAACTTACCCAAGTAGAATTAAGGAGCGAGTCTAAAGCACAACGAAGAACAAAGAGTGTTTCTTACACCTTACGCAAATACAAAATCCCACATAAAGGCCATTCCACCCTTGATAGATTGAATGGCCTTAACTGTCTAAGGAAATGTACTTTTTGCTGTCTGTTTCATTGCCATGTCTCAAAAAATAATAAACATTCGTATTTGGAAAGGCAGGAACATTGTTACAAGAAGCAATTGCCAAAAATTTAGGAAATAAACACGAAACGCATATTGTGGAGATGAAACTTGCACGTTATACCCAGGATCAGGAATTGAGTTCCATCGCTCTGGGGCTCAGCAGCATCATTGAAGCTACAAAATACCTTAGGGATATTTAATGTTCTGTGCCCACTCCTTATAAATGTATATGACTCAATATCCCCAATGAGTAATATGGCTGGCGGCCATACCACCTTCGGCTAAGCTCTCATAAGCTGAACCAGGCTGGGCTGGGTCCGTGTTCTTATGGGAGACCTCCAAAGAAACCCTGGAGGTGTCAGTGATGATTCAGTGGGTAGTTCCCTGCCTTGAGCTAGTCCCAAATCACATTTCTTTCCTGCTGTTAACGGGTCCTTTATATATGCAGGTGCAGCTTTTTTTGAGAATCAGCCCAAAACCTATTTGGTTTAAAAAAAAAAAAAGGATTTAAAAAATATAAAATAAAATTCAGGGTGGGGGTGGCCCGAAAAAAGAGAGAAGGAAAAGGAAGGAGCAGCAGAAACAGGGGAAAAATGATCCATTGCAGGCCACATCCCATTTCAAGACGCTCAGTGACGCCCCTTATTTGACTGTATCAGGACACGGTGGTCACAAATGTTGCTTCGGCTGAGTGGGGGCCATCAGTGACAAGATTTGGGGAACCGCTTTGAGGTGGAGTGCGAAGCAAACATAGATGCTCCTGGGATCCTACAGAAAGTTCTGACTCGCCCATGAATGACCCACTCAACACAAATCCAGAAGATTTACATAACCTCACTCATTCAGAGTTCTCAGTTGCGTGCTGTCCCCGAGTGGACCCACTCAGCCCCAGAGAAGGCACCGCGTTGCCAACGAGAGCCATCAGGGATACGTAGTCTGCAGGGTGTCTTCTCGGAAACATTCCTCGCCCTTCTGGTGGCTTGAAACTGCCACCAAGTTTTGTTGTTGCCAATTAAAATGCTACTATGTCCCTTTCTAGAAGCTGTTTGGAAGGCGTTTAAGTTCTTATCGAATGTTTTGAGGTTTTTGGAGTAAAAAGCACTTGTTAATATGCAAGAGGAACTGTGAATATATTTCCTTTCTTCAATTAAATGCGCTCAGGCTGCTTCTATCCATATTAAACCCATAGATATAAATAAATCTGCCTAAATATTTTCTTTGGGATTGGAATCGTTTTCTAAGTGAATCCCATTGGATGATATAAGAAAAAAACAATAAAGAAAGGGAAGAAAAAAAGGATGAAACAGTTAAAAAAAAAAGAAACCTTTTCAGTAGTACAAAAGAGAAACATTTGTTCCGTTTATTTGTAAACTTGCAAAATATTTCTAAGTTTGCAAATAAAATAAAGTTTTCTATACAATTGTTTTTGAAGTCACATCCAGCCTGTCTCCCTAAAATGACAAAGCCCAGGAAACAAAAACAAACACCTCTTCAATAGACTTGAAATTGGTCCACATTTATATTTTTATCTGAGGGATGTGTTAGATTTTTCGGCAAAAAATTAATAGAATTTCTTAAGCGTTTGCTTTGCCTTTAAAAAGAAAAATGGTTACAGAATGCGAGATAATTAAAGGTTTAAACACTGCCCGAATGCCTTGTAGTCACAAGAAGTTAATCATACGTCTTCTTGCATGGTCTCCCTAGCCTCGAATCTTGCATAATCATCTCCAAAAATCAGACTTTTCCGTAAAATGCCCTATCATCAGGTTATATCACATTTTATCGCATTCAGCAGGTGTCCCTTCCAAGGTCTAATGCCTGATCTCACTTTATACTGGTCAGTTTCGGTTAAGTTTATTTGCTCACTCAATGCTAAGAGACGTTAAAGAAACTAATAAAAGTATATCACATTGTTTCATTTGCAGAAAAGAAAACTCAGGGTTCTGCCTTCTAGTACGAGAGGTCACATCGTGTATTCCTTTCCATTGTCTGGGTTTTGAAAACATCTCGGGTTATGTCAAGCTTCATTTCTCGTTTAGTAGTTGTCCTTATTATATATCTGTAACACACAAAATTCTACTGTAATGATGCAAATATGAAGGCAGAATTCTAAAAATACAAACGATAGTGATACATTCGTGTTTTCCCCTGAAGTGTGGCTATGAAAGAAAAAGTGTACTTACAGTATAATCTTTAATATAATAGGGAAAGGAGGACAAGATACAAAAACCTAGGGGCGCCTGGGTGGCTCAGTCGGTTGAGCATCTGACTTCGGCTCAGGTCATGATCTCGCGGTCTGTGAGTTCGAGCCCCGCGTCGGGCTCTGTGCTGACAGCTCAGAGCCTGGAGCCTGCTTTGGATTCTGTGTCTCCCTTTCTCTCTGCCCCTCCCCCACTCATGCTCTGTTTCTCTCTGTCTCAAAAATAAATAAGCATTAAAAAAAAAAAAAAAAAACTAACAAAAGAGTTTACAAAGCGTTAGGTTTTCCTCCACACAGAGCTTGGGTGAAAACAGGCTTTATTCCCGCTAAAGTAATGGAGCATTATAGTTAGGAAATATCCCACTGTTTTTATTTTATGATGTGATTTCAGTCTATAGGAGAATCAAATTATATCGTTAGGCCTTCGGCGTTCTGAGGAATTGGGTTCTACCAGCGGCTGAGGATGTGACTTGGCTTTGCAAATTCGCTGAAGTGCCTACATCCAGGGCGCTGTTACCTTTCCTCTTCCAGGGGTTAGGGCCTTCTTTCTTTCTGACCCTCAGTGGTTCAGGTCTTGCCCTCCACCCTGCCCTGCTCTGATGTCTCATTTGGTGGTACCTTCACCAACGTGCAACACAAGAAATGCTCCCAAACAACACACCAGAGATTTCTTAGGCAAGAAAGAACACACGTGCCTTGAGGAACTAGGAACATTTTCTTGAGGTCGAAAGCACTTGATTTGAGCCTTAAACGAAGGTTTAGAACTCTCGGCCCTGGAAAATGTTTCGGGTAGATGGACCAGCGTGAGCAAAGTTGTGGATGTGGGGAAGGTCGGGATATACTGAGAGAAAGCAGACATGTCCAGTTTGGCTCTAGCCAAACCTCGTAGGATACATGGTGGTGAACAGTGGTGATGATTCTAAAATAGAGGCGGCAGCCAAATAACAGGAGAACATTTACTTCGATTCGTAATTGGGAGCTTGTTTTTTAATGTTTATTTATTTATTTTGCAAGAGAGAGAGCGAGTGAGAGCAGAGAGAGGGCAGAGAGAGGGAGAGAGAATCCCAGGCAGGCTCTGTGCTGTCAGCGCAAAGCCTGACATGGGCCTCAATCTCACGCACCTCGGGATCATGACCTGAGCTGAAATCAAGAGTCAGAGGCTTAACCGACCGAGCCACCCAGGCGCCCCTGAGAGCTGGTTTCTGAACAAGGGAATAAAGTTATTAGAGCCCTGTTATGGTGGTATCCTGGAAAAGAAAAAGAAGTCTGGCGAAGTCTGTCGTTTAATTAATGACATTACACCAGTGCTAGTTTGCAGGTTTTTGCAAACGTGCCAGGGTTAATGAAGAAAGGAACACCAGGCGAAGCTCAGTGAGGGGCGTGCAGGGAATCTCTGTACTATCTTGCAGCTCTTCTGAAATTCAGAAATCATTTCAAAATTAAAAGAAACAACAAAATATCGCTAGGGGACTTTGTCTCCAACACAGGACCCTCACATCAGGGGCACCAGGGGACCACGGTTCGGCTGTGGCCACAAGCCAAGCTCCTGAGACAGAGTAATGCATTTGTTGTTTTGCTATAAGCTCTGGGGGTCTGTTTCCTGTGTCGAGAATCTTTGTTTCTGTATACCTGCTTTTGGGGTCTGCTGCTTACCATGCCCTGCCATAAGGGTGTACTCAGCCGAAAGCCAGGGGCTGCCCTGGGCACCCATGCGCTGGGCATGAGGCAGAGCCCTAGCTCCCTGGGTCTTCCTCTCATGCTTTCTGTACTAGTTCTCTCTCCATCCTCCATCCTCTTGATGTCATTCTGAGTGTCCCCTGCCACCTGAGATAGTAGGTAAAATCTTTTGGGAGTGCCCGGGTGGCTCTGTCGGTTGAGTGTCTCCTCTCTTGATCTCAGCTCGGTCATGATCTCACGGTTCATGTGATCGAGCCCCGTGTCGGGCTCTGCGCTGGCAGTGTAGAGCCTGCTTGGGATTCCCTCTCCCTCCCTCTCTCTGCTTCTTTCCTGCTAGAGCGTGTGTGTGCACTCTCTCTCAAAATAAATAAATAAAACTTTAAAAAATAAAAGAAGAAAGTAAGATGTGTTTAAGACTCGAAAAATACTTGAGTTCGTTGCCTTTAAATAGGCGGTTTTAAGTGTATCTGTCCGTTAAGACTGTCTGCCTGCTTTGGGGATCCTAGGCTGTCCTGTGTGTCCGTCACTGGAAATATTTTCTGTAGTCCTGAATGCAGACCAAGGGAAGCTGACGGTTTATCCAAAAATAATATAAACATGTTTCGTCCATGAATGCTTACTTGTATACAAAGAGTAGGGCATGGGGAGGTATGCAGCTTTTATGAGATAATTGTCCCCAGTTTGTTTTTAATTCTCTGTGTCTCCCATGTGCCGCGTGAAAACCTGAGGATACACATCAATATGAGTCAAAATAGCAGAAGTTCACTGGGACAGAAATACACAGCGTGTACATATTTATATGGTGTGTATGTATTTTTCCCATCAGTCTATAGGAAGCCTGCTTTTTTGATGAAGTTCTAATTACATTTCCTATAACCCGTTTTGGATAACCTGTTATCCCAAAGTGGGTACTAGCTCACTGGAGTTACTTAGTGACCTTCGTTGCGAAATGAATTCAGACACTTCCTATTTAGAAACACATTTCCTGCTTTCCATCATTTCTTCTCAAAAACACAAGGTTCTCTGACAGTTTGCTTCAGCGTCAGCCTGATTTGGATCCCCTGGGCCAGTCTTAGATGTTGCTAGCTTCACCTAGAAAAGAGTGATCCTGGTTGTTCAGATTGTCAGGGAGAAGCAAGAGACTTTGGGCCTTTTTCCCTGTCTCAAGTACTTCTCGAATTCTGGTAGCGCTTGGGTTATTCTGTTGCCAGTCAACACGGGAGGGTTCAAGCCAGGCAGAGAAACTGAGAAAGAAGAATTGGGCCTTTAAGTTCCTGGTTTTGTTTCACGGCAGCCCCAAAGGAAAATCAGCAAGGTGTGGTGGGTTAAAGTGTGAACGCGTCGATCAACTGCGGTCTGGGGCTTGAATGCCAGGGCCAGCTGTGTGACCTTGGGCAAATCACTTAACCTCTCTGAACTTGTGTTTCTTCATCTGTAGAGAAAAGGATAAGAATTGCAGCCAGATTTGCTTTTAGAATTTAGTGAGACATCGAGGGTTAACTCTTCGCACATTGCTCGGCATTTAGTGAGGACTTACTAACTTTTATTTTTATAATACTTCTTATGACACTTTTTGTTCTTTCCTACCTCAGAAGTTCAACTATACCACTGAACTATACATTTAAAAAAGGTTAAAGTTGTAAATTTTATGTATGTATATTTTACTACAGTTAAAAAAAAAAAAAAAAAGAAGAAGAAGCAGAGTTCCAACCACCCTGGCACCAAATACAAAACTCACCTTCCAAAATAAAACAACACGCATCCAGGAGACCCAACAAAGAGAAAAGCTATATTATGGACAAAACACTGGACTAAGACTCAAAAGACCTGGGCTCTAGTTAACAACTCTGTGTTCTCGACCAAGTTTTTATGCCTTTCTGACCTCAGCTTTCTGTTTGGGAGAAGTTCTGGGAGGATTAAACGCGGTCACTGATTGCTTTACAAGACATATAAATTGGCATTATTGTGGCCAGCATCGCTACTGCTTTTCATCCTCTCCTCAGAACAGAACCAGGATGTCGTAGAGAACTGCAGGAAAAGGGTCCTGTTCATAATGCATTTATTCGGTTACAAAAACATCAGGGCATTTAATAATGGAATATGAAATAGGCTCTGACAAATTCTGATCGACAGAGTCTGGCCATCTTGACTCAGTTAAGGGGACATGCCCTGGACCCCAGCCGTTGTTTCCATGGGCCGTTTCCAGTGCCCCTTGACTGACCTTGTTCAGGGCATGACTGCCACTCCCAGGAGCCCAAAGCCAAGAACGAATTCAGGGAATTGAATCAACGAGAACCTCCCCACCACCCAGAGATCCCAGGCCTCCCGGGGCCGCGATGAAAGGAGCTCAGACTAGGGCATCGAGTTAGTGAGGCTTACCAGGACTTCAGTATTCTTACCGGCAAAAGGAAGAAAATCGGACTCTAAAATCTTCTTGGTCTGGCACTCTGCAAGGTTAACAAAGTAGCTTGAAGATTTTAGAGTGTGTTTCTGCCCATCCCTCCAAAGTTAAAATGATGATTGCAGCCCTTGGCCTCAGGCCTACGGCGGTTACCTACACCCCTGTGCTTTCCCCCACTGCTCTTTAGAAGTCACAATAGGACGTCCTCGGGCAAGGGACAAATGTATGTAGACTCGATGCCACTACTTTGTAGGGAGATTTGGATTTTCCTGGACGACAAGGATCCTCATAAAAACATCCGCAATTGGGCTGTTACATTTTAAAATACGTTATTTCGTTTTTGAAATTCGGGTGGGGAATTTCTCAAGTCTTTCTCTCTCTCTTTCCCGCCCTCTCTCTAATCCAGGGCCTCCCGGGCCCGGTATAATCGATAGCATCACACATTCCAAAAGGACTTCCCATTTTCAACCTGTCCCAGGATACCTGTGTTCTCTCGAAAATGTCTATTAGAAAGCAGCCCTTACAGCCTCCTGGGCGGCCCACCTTCCCAGACCACGCTGGGACCATCCGAGAGGGAGAAAAGCCCTCGAGCTATTAAAAATCACATACATGAGTCAAGTTTATTGTTTAAAAACATGTTTCTGAATTTCCTTTTTAGTCCTCTCCCTGGCCTTTGAGACAAAAGGAGGTCTCCGTCTAATGTCCATGGGTAATTTCAATTTTATCACTTCTGCTAAACCTCAAAATTGGTAATGAATAAAGCAGAATCCCTTGTTGACAAGAAGTTGATCTCTTGCTCATAAAAACTACACATATTTATCTGGGTGTTAGAACCATGTTTTAAGTCCCCGTGAACAGCGACTATGAAAGGGGAAAAAAGATACCCTCAGAGGGTATCTAAAAGATTTTGGCCCCATGTCTGGGTGGCTCAGTCGGTGTAGTGTCCTGACTCTTGATTTCAGCTCAGGTCATGATCTCACGGTTCATGGGATTGAGCCCTGCATCAGGCTCTGTGCTGACAGTGCAGAGTCTGCTTGGGATTCTCCCTCTCTCTCTCTCTCTCTCTCTCTCTCTCTCTCTCTCTCTGCCTCTCCCCTCCCACCAATAACTAAATAAACATTAAAAAAAAAAAAAGATTTTGGCCCCAGATGGAATTTTCTAAAACTCCTTATCTTTTGTTGCTGGCAGGTAAAATCCTCCAATGTTCTGTGTTACGATCATTTCTGCCTTGATACTTAACAACCAGAGGGAAAAAAGAGGCGTGTAAGCAGGAAGGTGGTGGGGTGAAAGAGGAACTATTCTCTCATTCAGCTGACTCTGTGTTGCCTTCCAGTCTTTTTCTAGGCAGAACACAGCAACGAGTCACTGATTAGGTGATTTTTAACACGTACGTCCTTCTTGGTCCTCTGAAGTGACTGTCGTACTTACACTGACTTCCAGGAATCCCCACTGCCTCCTTCCTCGTTTTTTCTCCCACCTCACCAGCTCCCCCTCCTCTGCCCAGCACTTACTGTAAGAGTGTCCCACATGACTCAGTTCGGAGACTCACCCAGTCTGTGGCTTTAAAGCCAGTCGATCAGAATTGATTCCCAAGGGACGTCTCCAGTCCTGACTGCCCACTGAGCTCAGACATTCCTACCTCTCTGCCTTCCTGATTTCTCCGTCTGGATGCCACTAGACACCTCAAATTTAACTTGTCCAAAGCAAAACCCTTGGCCCTTCTCGAGCCGTATGCAATGCCAGGCTTCTTCATCGCAGTTAATAGCAACAGCATTTATTCATTTGATGGGATTGAAAATACAACTCCCCTGGATTCCTCGTCTTCCATGCTCCTGTGGCCGACTCAGGTAGAGCTGCTGGCTCTCCTCAATCGGTCCTAGCTCAGCCCTCCTCTGCCCTGTTGTCTGCTGCCAGTCTGGTGCCAGCCTTCATCCCCACTGGCCCAGCCCATTGCAGAATCCCTTCACTATTCCCCAAACTTGAATTCTTACTCTCGGACAATCCATTTTCCATATAGCAGTTAATGGAATTTCTTTGAAATAAAAATCAGATTATGTCAGTCCTTTCTATAGACTTTGCAGTGGTTTCTCTTGGCCTTAAAACAGAAATGCTGTGGTGGCCAGCAAGACCCCTCCCTACTTCTTCCGGGTTCTCTCTTTCCCCTCTCCTCTTCCCTGCAATGGCCTTTTTTCAGAATAGGGAGCACACCAAGTCCTTGCCCGCCTCAGGGCACTTATCCAGTGGTTCTGTCTGCACACCTCTTCCTCCGTATCTCCACCCACGCCTCCATATTTCGTTATTCAGTTCTCAGGTAAAATGCCGTCTCTTTGGAGAGGATCTCCCCGAACACCTTATCTAAAAGACTGCAACGTACGTCCCTTCTCATCACCATATTGTATTTGCTTTGGAGGTATTTTCACCATCTATATATTTTTTTAATTTAATATAATATATATTCATATATATATATATATATATAACGTATATATTTTTTAAGTTTATGTATTTATTCTGAGAGAGACAAAGACAATGCAAATGGGGGAGGGGCAGAGAGAGAGGAAGAGAGAGAATCCCAAGTAGGCTCTGTACTGCAAAAGCAGAGCCCAACACAGGGCTCGAACCCGCGAAACCACGAGATCATGACCTGAGCCGAAACCAAGAGTCCAACGCTTTTTAACCGACTGAGCCACCCAGGCATCCCTCACCATCTGCAATTTTTTATTTGCTTGTCTGCTGGTTTATCATTGCATTCCGCCCATTAGAATGATGGCTCCCTGAGGCCCAAGGCCTAGTTTGTTTTGTTTTGTGCTGTTTCTCTGAAATCTAGAACCAAAGATTCAGCAGCATCCTTCTACCAAGACACTCCCCTCCCATCTTCTGTCCTGGTGTCTCCAGTGCCACCATACCTCAGGACTTTCATATCCTTGAATTGTCAGCATATTCAACGGAGCAAATTTGCCTTTACCAGCTACAGTCTTTTGTAAGATGACTTGAAACCAGTGAAGAACAATAGGGCGTCAGGAGATGCAAAGAGAGGTATTGAAAGGGGAGACGAGATGGAAACAAAAGGGTCTCAGTGTTGCTGTGGTTTGGCCAGGTCAAGAGATACGAGGTAAGGCCACATAGCCTTTGTTAAAATAACCGAAACTTTGACAAATTAAAACAGAGCTTCCCCAGACTAAGTTCTGAGGCCTTCTAGGCTCAAAACTAATGTTGCAGAATTGTGCTATCCTACACAACCATGCATCATGGAGACCGTTTCGGTTTGGGATAAGGTACACATACACTCAGGCACCCACCGGCATCTCAGATTTGAGACGAGGAAGGCTCTGGCTTTGACTCTGAGAAATTAACAAGAAGGGCATTTTTTTTTTAACCAAATGGAAAAGGCAATTTGCTGGCAATTACAGATTATTTATTCCTGAAAATATCCAGGACTTTAAAAAGGGTTAGTATCCCGAGACTATTTCATTCAAAGATGCGAATCATGAACAATGATCAATATCTCTTTATTCTCCAACCTTGGAGGCTTTCCTCTTCTGCCAACACAAAGCATCTCTGGGTCAATGGATGTAAAATTTCACCAAGTATCAGAATGAGAGGGGCATGATGACCTCTGGCTTAAAGGCTCGGAAGTGACCAAAGCAACACTTAAGAGTCCTCTTTCATTTCATCATCTCTGTCATTGTTTTTCATGTTCACTGCCCTTTGTGTCCTAGGAACCTTCATACCTCTGTTGAAGCATTATTTTCCCAGACATTCAGCATCTACCAAGGTTTTTCCTTTTGTCTGTTCCCTGGAATTGTGTGTGGGGTCTGCGTTAATAGTTGTTTCAGTGCTACCTGCGACCGTATTAATATGACAGAGAGTTGGTCAAACAGAAATTATACAAGGACTATCATTGTGATTCAGACACTTAATTCCTACTTAGCGGCGTATGCATCCCTTGATGACTCACAGGTCATGCTCCTCACTCCCCTTCACCCATCATTCGAATTTTTGGGTCTGCAGAGGGACTGGCACTTTCTCTTCTCAAGTGCTCATGGCACTTTACAAGGATAGAAATAGAAGTCTTCTGAAAAACCTTTAAAACATCCTTTGGAGAAAGGGATGGGCAAAGAACTCTTGAGAAGGCGACCCTGTGCGGACTTCCGTAGCATTCTTAGTAAACAGAACTGACACGACCGTTTGATGTTCAGCTAAAGTTCTAGAAGAGCACCGAGTTATGCCAAAGGTGTGGTGGGCTTGTACCACGCAATGCACTCTTCGGCTGCCACTGATATTTTTCCCTTCCCCAAAGCACCCTTCCTGTGACTGTCACATTAGAAGACTGGGAATATTGCAAAATAAACATCTGGAAGCCTTGATAGTAAACATGAGAGAGCAATGCCTTGCTAAACCGGCCACAGGTCAGGAAGCTCTAATCTTATCAGGGGTTCTGGGACCATACTTCCATAGACCATTTAAGTGGTGTTATGTTGCTGTAAATATGTGTTTTATTTCCATCCACCATAGCATCCTGTTTTGGAAAAGCCACTAGAGCCGATTTATATAGGCCCGATAATTTCAGAGCAGGTTACGATACTTTTTACCTTAAAAGCTACGTTGTGAAAAAAGATCACAGCTTATTTCTAGCCTGGATTGTAGGGAAAATATACACATATTTATATGTGCTTTCTTTTACTTATTAATTCATTCGTTTGTAAAATTTCTGTGACCACAGGATGACGAGCTAGAATTCAGTCTTTCGTGAAGCCTGGTCTGTGGATGCCTCCCCCTAGGGAGTTTTGCTTTAAAATACATACGTTTGGGGTCCTCCTTGGCCGTCGCAATCTTTGAGGCAGTGCCTGGAAATCTGCATTTGGCTCTGTTCTCCGGGGATTCTCAGGTCCAGCAGATCGGAGAACCAGCGAGCTAGAAACCGACCTCGGTCAGCAGATTATAGTGCCAGGACCGGGGTCAGCCTTGCAAAGCATCGAGGTTTAGCTGCACACGCCTGCTTTTCTTTACCTGTTAAAGAGCAGAGCTTGAAATTTCATACAAAGCCCGCATGCTTTGTTTTCTCGGGGATTTTAAACCTGGGGTCCGTGGTTAAAAGGCAAGTTCACGGTTTTCATTAGAATCTCGAGGAGGCTTGGTGCTCGAGAGAGTTACGTTCCAACACTAGCTTGAAAGCACGCTTTCTGGCCTGGGTGAGGGCTAAGCAAAAGGAATTCAGTGCTCCTATTGGCCCACTTTCCTTCCCGTTTCTATTAATGTCAGAGGAATCCTAAAGCTTATAAAGAATGAGAAGGTTTGGCTCTTTTACTCCCAAACTTAAAGACCCTTTGGATGTCATAGTATTCAGTTTTCCTCTCAAAGGAATGGAGAGGACGAGACCAAGCTATCTGTGAACCCTACAGTACAATACTTCTAGAAAGACAGACACCTACACCAGCGCATGTGAAAGTGTCCCGTGATCCTTCTCTTAAAGTTCAAAGCTCAATTTCAGCACGAGGCAGGACTGACTGCACTTTTCTCCTTGAGAGTCTGGTGTCAGGACAGACACCGAAGTCGGGCCCGAGCCTGGGAGGGGCCGTAGAACCTGGACGTGGGCTTGGAAACCAAAATACTATGTCAGCAGTTTTCTCTTTCATTCATTCCCTCTTATCAAAACCAACTTTGTAACTCAGGGGCTCTGCTCATAAAAACATAGATAATTTCATTTGGAAGGCCCAAGAGCTTCGTGTTTGGGGTTCCAAAATAATTCCTCTTATCCCCTCCGGCACAAGTGTGGGAGGGCCTGCTCTCCTTGCAAACCCTCGAATAAATCAGTGCTGGGGAGCCTCTCTGCGCAGGGGCCCGGGAGGTCAGTTACTAAATACTCACCCTGGAGCGGGGTCTCTGGGAAGAGAAACGAAACCGCAAGTACGCTTCCCGACTTTAAGCCTTCCTTTTTATTTTTAATACGCTCAAAACCTCTTCAAATTCATTCTTACCTTTCTAGTTTTTTTTTTTTTTAATTAAATTAAAGATGTCTAACAATGAAAACCACCAGTAGAGCGTATTTTCAGGGGTATCATCCAAACGAGTAAGTAGTTTTTTCAGAAAGCCCTTCTGTGCAACTGCAGAGTAGTTGGGGGCAGATGTTCGGCATGAAGACACCCCAATACTTTGAATTTCTAATAGGCAAAAGAATAGCGTTGTTCACTGAGTGCGAAAGTCCCCACGGACTGCTTTTCCAGACGTGAATACTCGGCGAAAGATGCTCAGGTTTTGGCAGGCGCGCGGTTTCCTCCACGTGAAATGAAGAGACCCACGGAGAAACAAGGAGCGGGGCCACCAGCCGCGTGCGGTCGCTGAGTGACCTACAGGTATGCACTCTGCAGCGTGAGTTCAGATCGTGGCCCCCGATGAGATTTCCGGGAGGTGCTGAAGGCCAGGTGATTGGGAAGAGGCAGGCGATACCATCTTCTCATACCGGAGAGGGGTGATCTCTCTGATCAGAATCCTTAAGCTGAAAAGATGCCCCCCCCCCATTTTCCATCCTGATCGCTGGGGCCCAGCACACTGCTTCCTCTGCCCGCACGGATTGACCAGCTCGCCAGGAACATCGGCGTCCTGGAAGGTGTTAGCGCACTGAGGGGTTCACAGTCCCATCCCTGACTTTGGCATCAGGCAACTTGTAGTTTAATTCTCAGCTCCACTATGGGATGTAGACAGGTTACTAAATCCTGAGTCAGTTTCTTCATAACGTTGGGATAATGGGAGTGCCTGCTTCATAGCGCAACTAGGTATGGAGAGGATGAAAAGAATTCACGTCTGTGGGACATCCGACATAATGCACGGCACAGAATATATGCCTAGTAAGTGCTGGCTAATAATGAATACTATGTATGCATATATTCACATACACGTGAGGTTCTATGCATGTTTCCATGCGTGTGTGTATGTACAGGCATGTGCGTATATTCGTGGGTGTAAATTCATATGTTCATATGCACATATATGTACATATGTCAGTAAGACATGCATGATAGCTACAGAACTAGGAAAAAATAACCCATTTCTAGAAATTCTAACAGAACAGATGGAGAAGGCCGTAATCTTCGTGTTTCACACAGAAAACAAATCGAGTGGGGGAGGAATAGAACAGCGAGCTGAGGGACGTGACATTGAGAAGAAGGAAAGACTGGTAACAGGTGACACTTCCAAGGAAAAGTCCAATCCATCGCAGGCACAGCTGGCCAGGTAGATCTAGAGTCCCCCCCGCCTCCCCGCTATAATTTTACTGGTCCTCCTGATACCCATGAAGGATATGGAGAGTAGTAAATCTCACCCCCGGGGCCCAGACGAGGAGAGGCAAGTGGGGCCCCTACAGCTCAGCATCTGAGCAGGGATTGTAATTGCCAACCCGCACTGGCACAGCCCCAAGAGCAAGCACCTCCTTAAATTCTGAGCCCTGTGCACCCCACCTGCTTCACCCTAGACTGGCCCGCTCACCACACTTTGTCCAAGGACCAGGGGAAGGGGGGGAGTTGGTAGGTTAGTTCTCTGAACCAAGGTTATCCCCAGAGCCTGTGGTAGAGGCCTCTTTCTGTCAGTTCCTTTGCTGGCCCACCTCCCCCAAGCGGGACTGTTCTGCAACCAGTCCCGTTCAGCCACTCTGCCATGTCCCCTGCTCCACTCACTGCCCAACATGAGTTCACTGCAGTCTGGTAACACCGGTAGGCTCTGATCCTGTCTGCAGCCTTACCTCCAAATTTTTTTTTTTTTTTTGAGAGACATAGAGACATAGAGTAAGCAAGGGAAGAGCAGAGAGAGAGAGGGAGACACAGAATCCGAAGCAGGCTCCAGGCTCTGAGCCGGCAGCACAGAGCCCGACACGGGGCTCGAACTCACAGACCATAAGATCATGACCTGAGCTGAAGTCGGCTGCTTAACCGACTGAGCCACCCAGGTGCCCCCCAAATTTTTGAGCCTCCTGTCCTCCACCACTCTCCCGTGTGTGCTTCCTGTAGTTCCAACCCTGAGCTGTAGGGACGGCTGGTTAGAGCTGACACCGCCATTGCTTTGGAGATGAATGAGTCCTGGTGGCAGTCTCCCTCCCCTGAGGACACCTCAGCGCCCCGACCTGTAGAGAATATTCGTTCCTCTTCCCTTAAGTTTCAGTTCCCCTGGATGCTTCATGCAGGAAACTGGAGAAGACCGTCATGGTGTCGGCTGCTCTGATAGAAACCTCAGGGCGCCCGTTCTGGCATCACTGCCATGCGGGTCCAGGAGATGGGGAGCAAGAACAACCTCAGGCCCTTCAAGAAGGAATGGCATGGTGCAGGGATAGGGAAAGGCAGCCAGAAAATGTCCTAGGATTTTCTTACTCTTCTAGGTTTTTCTAGCTTCCATATCTCCAGGAAGCCACAGAAAAAAAAAATCTAAGCATGCAAAAGGCAAAGAGGACTTCAGGGAGGGAAAATACCCAGGGAAGACAGAGCAACCTGTGCCGCCAGCACACTCCAGGCTCAGTCACATTTCTTGAGGACCTACTCTGTGTGAGTCAGGCACTTGCTAGGTGCTTGGGATGCTGGGATGGATAAGCCCAGTTCCTGCCCTGAAGACGCCAGCGTCTCGAGAGGAAGACAGGCACGGAAATGGATGCTTTCCGTAACTGGCTTATTCCTGGAACAGAATACGGTCCAGGATGCCATGGGAAGCGAGAGAAAGGGACAGTCCCACTTCAGTGTGGTAGTCTGGCAAGGTATTCATGGAGAAAGTAACGTCTGAGCCGGGGAGAGTATTCATTCCTTCACCATTCATTTATTCAATAAATATTCACCGGATGTCAGAGGCCTTTCAGATACTGTGATAAGTTTGAATGATACAATGATACATACTTTTGGTTTTTTTTTAATGACATATACGTTTTAAAGATGGGGACGTTAGGGGAACATGCTCTGAGTAGGCAGCATCAATGATAATATTTTAGGGCTGATCAAAGGGCTCTCATACTCTCTCAATATCTACCCCGAAATTCCTGATGCCTCCACCATTAGAAATGCATTCCTTTGTCTGAATCACATTTAATATTGCTACTTCAGAACTTTACCAGTCGGTTTGGCCACAGCAAAGACCAGCAAGTTGCCTGAGGGGGCTTGGTGCTGGGCCTGGGTTGTAGGAGTTGCAGTGGATACAAAACAAAAGTAACCAAGGGCTGCCCTGTCTCTTTTTCTCCCTGGGAGTGCTAGGAGCTGGCTTAGCGAGCCCAGCCGTCTAAACCTGCGGATCCCGTTAGCACGCGGTTCGGACGCATGCCACACAGGTTCACCCAGACAGCCCCTCGGCCTCTGTCCACTGTGAGAACACGGGACACCCAAGTTGCAGGGAATGCTGAATGACACCACGTGGGTGTGCAGTGGTCTGTGACCGGAAGGTTCACTGGAAACAATTTGCAAAGGAGGCCTTAGAAAACCACCTGGATGGTTATTGTAAATTAAAAAAGGAAGAGATGCCACTTTTTTCTGAATAATTTTTAATACTAGGTTTATGGCTGGGTACATGTGATAGTCATTACAGCTTATTTAACTCTGAAATTATCTGGCCCCTCGAACTCCCCTGGGACTGAAGGAATCATGGGTCAAATTTTAAAAACAACGTCTGAAAGAAGATGAGATGCCTTTTCTTACGGAGAATAAATTCAAACCTATAAGAGAAAAAGGAAAAAAAAAAAAAAGCCAGCCCTCTCTCTCGGAGGGCTCTCTATCGTTTCTTATATTTGCTGTGTGTTTCAGGGGTTTGAGCTCAGAAATTCACCCAGGCACACGGTTTACATTAGTCGGCCCTCGTGCCCTTCGGTTGTGCCATCCAAGTTGCGCCTTTTCTAGCGCGTCGTTTTGGAGCTGGTCCAAAGGCGTCCTGAACTCTGAGCTCAAATCTCAGAGGCTTCTCCTTCTTCGGAGCCGAACGTTTCATCAGGAGCTGGGAGTTTGGGAGTGAGTTACACAGAACAGCTGCGCGGTACCCACCACCCTCTCCCCAAGGACGACACGTTCGCAAAGGAGGGTGTTGCAAGCATTCCTGAGCAAGCCAGCTAATCTGGAGGCCTAGCCTGCTGGCCGGGAGCTACTTGTCAGAAGGCTCCCGCTGGAATTACGGCATCTCACAAGTCCTATCTGCAGAGTCCTCCTTCTTCTTCGGAAGAGCGGGGAGGACATGGAGGGGGCTTCGGGGGAGGAGGGTGCAGGAGGGGAGAGAGAGTCAACGAGAGGGGGCCAGATGGGTGAAAAAGGAAGCTCTGGAGTTGGGGGGAATTTCCTTTTGGGAACAGGATATTCTCTATCATTAGCTGCTCACAGGAAGGAACATGGGAAAGGAGGGTGGCTTTTCAAGTGGGGAGAAACTCAGCAGCCAGCGAACACGCCCGATTGAGGATGGCAGGGACGGGTACTTATGTTTGGACCGGCAAGTGCAAGTGTAAATACTCAGACCCCTGTGAACTCTGAAATCGTTTGCAATTGGGGCCAGTGCCCCAAGGAAGCTTTATTGGAATGTCAGTGTGTCCCGGCACACCATTGCTTTCTCATCATACCTCGTCAGGTACAGGGCTCTGAGTCTGGCTGGGTCAGAGAAGGTCTGAACCCATTGGTCGTACCACCCGCCGGTCAGAGGCACACTCACCGTCTTGGAACCTCTGGGCCCCTTTCCTCCTCTTGGCAGAGGCAAAGACGTGGCTTTGTAAGTCTGTGCCCGGCTTTGGCCGAAGCTGTCATCCCCTTTGTTACTTACACAGCGAATCTCCCTTTATATCTTCTTTATCTACCGCACAGCGTCCCTTTTACCTACTTCACTGAAAAAAAAAGGAAAAAAAAGGCAGGGACCCTGTTTCTAACAGCTTCCCCCTGCCCCTATGATGTAGTATAAGAAAGATCCTAGACAGAGCATTTTCCCAGTGAGGTTACAGGAAGATGGCAATTTGGAAACCTTCTACCCCGTATCCATTTTGATTTGCCTGAAATAATAACGTAAATAAAACATTTAAATATGAAAGCTAAGGTGAGGATGTGGGGGGGGGTGTGGTAGGGAGCGGAGAAGGCAAAACCAAAGTCCTTAGCTTTATATTAACCATCGTGGTCAATGGCTCTTAAGAAAGGGAGACGGTCGTTTCTATAAAATCTCGTCGACCCACCTCGAAGTGGAAAGGCTCGTAGGAGTGATTGAGGAGTTTGTTTTATTTATTCCCTGCATCAGAAGAAAAATCAATAGCTGCTTGGCGAGTCAGACATAAATGAATTATACAGGCCACTGACATGGTGGACCAAACTTTATAACAACCACATTTGCCGCTGTCAGGCCACCGGCTTCAGTGGCGCCAGCTGTAATTACGGCTGATCACCTTTAATTCAGAGCTGCCTGCCTTGATAAAGGTGTCACTGCAGCGACTGCGGCCTCAGCATCAATTGGGGATGTCATGCTCCAGGCAGACGGCTGGAGAAAGCTCTTCCCCACCCCAGCCCCCAGGGTCAGGCAGACGGCTGGGCAAACCTTACTTTTTAACTCTTCACCCTGAGTGCGGCAATATTCCCCGAAGCTGTGATTTAAATTCCAAGGGACTCAGACGAACAGCCCTGTCCCCAGCAGTGGAGATCTTTAATACACTAAGAGATTTCCCCGAACGCAGAGTTTAGGAGTCGGGATCCTCTCCGCTTGGCGACAGGAGACCGAAGAGACAAATGTTTGTAGCACCTACACAGTTCACGGGTGACCAAACCAACGAGAGGCAATAGACTCTGGCAAAAGCTAGGATTCTTTAAAAAAAAAAAACAAACAAAAAACAAACCCCAAAAACCAGAAAACAAACCTTGCAACCCCACGCCTTTCTTCTGCTTTTGTGGTCTTTAAAAAAAATTCTAGTGAACTTCCCATTTTTTTAAAAAATTACTTCTTTTTTTCTTTTTTAAGGAGGCATTGAAGGGTGAGGGAAAGATCGAAGGGGGAGAAGGTAGGGTTAAAAAGTCATGCTAACAAAGCAGCAAGTGTCTGGACTGTTCTAGGTAAACTCCTGAGCAGAGGTGTGAAGCGAGGGAGAGAATCCGTAGTTAAAAGCTCTTCTCTGCTGTTAGTGAAGGGTGATGTCTGACTCCCCCCCCCCACTCCTCCCCCCCACCACCACCCCAGGCTGGTATCCTTACTCTGTAATTAAAGGAGAGACACACATACTGTTTGTTCTCCCTGTAGCCTTTTAAACTCACAGACAGCCCCACCTGCACCGGTACCGCCCCCCACCACACCCCTAGCAGGTAGAGGAAACGGATAGCTTGTCTTTCATTTTGAGGATGGATGTGTTTTAAGTCCCCCCTCCTCTGGACGGCTCACCTGAGAGTGGAGTGCTCATCTCAGAAAGGCAAGCTTTGTGTTTTGCGACTAGGGGCCTTTTCCCTTCCGCCCAACCCCGGCCGGCGGAGAAGCCACCGCGATTTCCCAGTTCTTGATGGCTTCAGACGCAGGCACGTGTTTGGCCCCGACGTGCGTTTGCCCTTGCTGACAGGGAGGTCAGTTGCGAGAAATCTCTGGAGGGCTGGTGGTTGGCATCCGGCGACAGAAAATCCCATTCAGCTTCAGGGAAAAAAAAAAAAGAGCCTCGAGCCATGGAAACCGTGTCACCTGGTTCTGATGGAAGAGCCGGGGCTGGGGACCCACCTTGGTGGTTCAAGCCCTGTCCTCCCAACTTGACAGTTAACCCCCTGGGACCCAACCTCTTGCTTGTGTCTCCACTCCTGTTTCCAAACACAGGGACTTTTTTTTTTTTTTTTTTTTTTTAACCAGCATATTGTGTTTACGTCGGAACCAGCGGACCCCTGCCCACAGAACCCCCCGGTCCCTCTCTGAGTCCTAGGCAGCCGTTAGGCCATCCCCAGGCGGCACTGTTTCCCCCTCTGTTTACTCGTTTCTAAGGGCAATTGCACCACGAAGGCTCCCTGAGTCTGGAACTCGGCCTGGGGCTGTTTTGGTTACATTGAAGTTTTTGCTTCAGTTCTGCCAGATTTAAATGGTGACTTCACCAGCACTGAGCTAAAAAGGAGAAGGGGGAGGAGGGCGAGCCCAGGAGAAAGAGCGAGCAAGTGAGCGAGCCGGAGGGAGAGAGCCAGAGCTAGGCGCAAGAGAAGGGCCAGCGCATTACATCATCGCTTGGCCTGGAATCAAGTGGGAAGGATATGACTCACTCAGGCTAGTTAAGCTTTGGCTCAAATTCTACACACACTCATTCCAGAGCTCTCATGTTCTGCACCTCAGGAGGGAATTCAGCCTCAGTGATGTCCATGAGGTTTGTTTTTAATTTTATTTTCTTTTTTCCCGATTTTATAGAATTTTTTTTGCCCCACCGCCTTCTCTTCTCCAGTCTTCGTCCCCCTCCTTCTCTTCTGTTTCTTCCCCTTCTCCCCTTTCTGCCCGTCTTTGTTTCTCCTCTTCTTCCTTCTCCTCTTTCCCCAGCCCCTCCGCGCCTCTTCTTGTCCCGAAGAGGAATTTCTTTTCACTTCGATCAGAGTTTTTGTTCTAGCACGGCGACCTGAATGAGTTGAACCGAGGCCGGGGTTGGGTGGAAAAAAGAAAAAAAAAAAAAAAACAGAAAGAAAGAAAGCGGTGGGGGGGAAAGGCAGAGCAAGAGCAAGCCAGAGCGACAGGAGCAAAGAGGCCACAAATAAAAAGCGAAGCGAGAAAGAGCAAACTCGGGCGAAGTTTCTTTGCTGCGGTGTCGCTCCTAATCGGAGGAGACAGGGAGAGAGTTAAAATGCAGGAACCAATCGCTTCGATGGTGATGTAATGCAAGAACCGCAGGGTAGTTGAGTAATGTGAGAGCCAGGGGGTCAGGGACGCAAAGCGTTTACCTGCTCTCAAGGGGTTTTCAGTTTATTAGCAATTGCAGTGACTGTAACTGGCTTCAGACTGCAGGCTCTAATTATTCACAGACGCCCCTTTTTTATCTCTTATTATTAAAAGTAAAACTATATTATGGTATTTAAAAAAAACATGATATTATCACAGCTGTGTATTATTTTCCACCAGGATTCTCTCTCTGTGTCTCTCTGTCTCTCTGTCTCTGTCTCTCTGTTCCTTACATGACTCAAAAGGGTTGTCTTTTCAGAAAAGGTCGCAGCGAAGTGACGGGATGGGGGGAGTGCTTTCTGAGTGTCACCAGTGAATTGCAAATGCCTGGAAAAGGAGTCCGCGGCGTGGTGTGCTGTTGCATTCATTATTAAGAATAGGCTGTAGGCTTTTACAGGAAGAGATGCCGAGCCTCCGAGGTAGCTGCCGTCTTTTTCTTTTGCCCATTATTTTCAGCTCCTGTGAACAGCGACTGTGCGTTTGCCTGAGGATCTTAACTTTCTGTTGTTTTGTGTGACAACTTAATCCAGCGCCCTCATTGGGACTTCTGTGTTCTTGAATTAATTTTTAAGGTGATATGCTGGGGTTGTGGGAGAGATGATGAAAACTTCCTGATTGATTTGTCCGGAACCAGCGAGTTAAGGTTGGCGAGTCAGGAATTAACACTAAATAAATGGAGAGAAGGGCAAACGATGGCGTTCTTAATGCTTTAAGGATCTTGTGGACCCAGAGAGAGAGACTTGTAGTTTGAAAATTACTACCACGTTTCTGTGTATTTCATAAAGTCTGTTTAGCGGCGTGATGCACTGCTCAGGCTGAGAACTTTCTGAAGCCACCCAGCATCATTACATAGTTACCGACGGACGCCCTCCACAACTGGAGACCGTGCCCCATGAGAGCGGCTCCTGACTCCTGGCTTCTCCAGAACTTCCCTTGGCTCATTTCGCTGTGATCCCCACGCAGTGAGATGCGTAACGAGGCATGGGACACATACCAGAAAGGTGTCTCTGTTTATTTGTTTCATGCATGTTTGGGATATAACCGATCGTGACTTTTTAAGGATCTGCTTCCCTCTCTCCTTTTCTGGGCAGTGACGGAAGGGGCAGGGAAGGTAGAGGTAATTTTCGGAAGAAACAGCATGGTGTGGTGGAGGAGGGCAAGAAGCCGGAGTGCAAATCCCGCTGACCTTGAGCAAATCACTTAAAGCATCTGGGCTCCATTTTCAAATGAGGGAGCAGACAAGGTGGGCCGTGAGCCCCTCCCCCAAGAGTGGAACCAATCTGAGGTGGGCTCTGAAGTCCCTTCCAGCTGGAAAGTTCTGTGTCTGTGTCTGCGACCGTGGCCTGTAAAAGTTTTGCTAAAAGGTGTTTGGCATAGCCTTTCAGGGAAAAGTACATTTGAATTCTAGATGCATTGGTGCCTTAAACGCGTGGAGGAGGGTGAGGAGAAACATGGCTTTCTCCACTTTGAAGATCGGTTTTTGGTTTTGCTTTTTGGCACGATGCTTCCTCTTGTGAAGGTCTGAGTTTTCAGATGCTACCTGGAAGGAGTCGTCGAAGAGGGAGAATCACGTGGGTGAGTCTGTCAGCGAGAGTGGCAAGGAAGAGTTTACTGATCCACTTCATCTTCTGAAAGATCCTGCAGAGTTTCCCAGATGCGTAAAACGCTGCTAAAAATGCAGGAGACATTTGTGTTTCATTCCCTCATAATGATATAGTATGGTATTTGTAATGAATTTATTCCCCCCAAAGATTACATGACTCCTTGACATATTTCAGTAATTTTATTTTTTTAATTTTTTAAAATGTTTACTTATTTTGAGAGAGAGAGAGAGAGAGAGAGAGAGAGAATGAGCAGGAGAGGGGCAGAGAGAGAAGGAGGGAGAGAATCCCAAGCAAGTTCTGTGCTGTCAGCCCAGAGCCCAATGGGGGGCAGGGAGGGGCTTGATCTCATGAACCGTGAGATCATGACCTGAGCCAAAATCAAGAGTCGGACTCTTAATGGACTGAGCCACACAGGCTCCCCAGTTTCAGTAATTTTAACACAAACTCAAGTTTCTCGTTGAGATGGAAGGCTACATTTTAAAACTTCAGAGAACATGAAAGGCAAGACTTTTGTGCTTCTTAGAAAGGTGATTTTCCCAAACGATATCCCCGTTCTTCAGCCAAATTCCAAGGTCGTGGCCTTATTGTAAAGTATTTATGGACCAGGCTTAATTGTTCATAGGGAGAAGGACCACAACTATGCCTATCTGGGGGGAAGAATTATCCGGAGCTGAAACCACTGGTGAAGGTTATTAGTCATTGTGCAAAGTTTGATGACTGCCAACTGTGTGCTTGAGACTCTTCAGGAATAAAGAGGGCATGATTTCTTTTTTTAGAGCATTACAATCTATGTTGACTTGGCTCCGAGTCGCTCACCCATAATCAGAAATGTCCTGCTTACGACTGACAGGGAGGCAGGGCAAGGAGCGTGAGCCGAGCCGAGCTCTTGGGTCAGAGGAAGGAAGGCCCAGGGTGGCCCAAAAGGGTAAGAATCAAAGAATCATCGGCTCCACTGTCTGGAGATTGTGTTGTTTGAAGTTTTTGTTTTGATTATTATTTTCATAATTGGCATTTTTATTGAGATAATTGTAGACTTACGTGCATGTGTGAGAAGTAATAGCAATCCCGGGTACCTATACCCGGTTTCCCCCAATGGGAACATCTTACAAAACTATAGAAATTATCACAGCCAGAATATAGACGTGGCTGCCGTCCACTGCCCTTGTTCAGTGTTTCCTGGTTTTATTTGTTAACGTGCGTGTCGTTTTTATCAGTGTACAAATCGAGGGCAGACAAGCTCTGACCCCTCGAGTCCACTCCACACTAGGTCTACCTCATCATCACCGGCACACTCTCCACCACCATCATGACCGTCAGGGGCCTCATGTCTGCACTTGTCAGCGGAGAATCTTGGTGACGTTGTCTGTTTTACATGCTTTGGGGGCACGCGGCCCGAATGGCAGCTTTGCTCTCCATAGGGGTCCCTGGGACCATGCCTCACATGTTAGCAGGTGAAGGGGGAGGCAAGGCAAGGCTTTGATGGCACAACAGAAGAGGCACAGATGTGTTCCGTCTGTCTGCAGGCATGGAGTTGAGAAGTGCCAACTGTCCATGCCTAAGCTTAACCGCAGCCAGTGCTGGCCTCAGCATCCTTCCTCTTGCCCTCTCATCTCTGCCCTGGTGGGTGCATCTGTGTCATTGGAGGTCAAGCATCTATTGATCAGAGAAGTATTGTAGGGTTTCCTGAAAAGAGCATGGCCTTTGGGGTCAAAAGGCCTGTGTTCAAATCACTCTTCTACTTACTAGTTGTGTGACTTTGGCCACTTAACCTTGCCGTGCCAGAGTTTCTATCTTCTGTGTACAATGAGGGTAACCATACCTACCATGTGGGTTGTGAGGGGTGGAGATCTGTTTTAAGGCCCCCAGCATGCAGTGAGATCACAGGAAGTAAGTCTCAGCTGCTGCTTCCATGAGAATGGCAGTAAAGGCTTCTCTGGGAGAAGCCGCTGTGCAGGTAACCAACTTCAGACTCTAACTGGGCCGCTTGTTCACCCATCGCTCAGCCTTCTTCCTTCCCTAGGCTGTCTTCCCTTATGCTTCTTTTTAATCCAGAGAAGCAAGCAGGTTTGAGATCGTGTTTAGATTAAAGTGAGGTGAGGATTTGCAAATCTGCAGCGCCCTGAGCAGAGGGAGAGATGAAAACCAGGGAGCTTGGGGAGAAGACTCGCGTCCTCATTCATGCTCAGCTGTGGCTTCGTGAATGGGAAACGAAGCGTAATGGAGGAGAGTGATTTCGCTCCTGAGACCTGGATCGCATTCCTGGCTCGAATAAGATCCAGACCTGCAATAGCGTATGTGTGCGACGTGCATCTGGAGTTGGGTGAGGCGGCCTCTTAAGCTTGCCCCCTGGTGGTAAAATGGTGCTTGGAGACTGACGAGAAGGGGATTTCAAAGGTGGCAAGTGGGAAAGTATGATGATGGCGAGATTCGTGGGATCACGTAGCAGTAATGGGGCTCAAAACGGTACATTGGGGCTCGATGGGAAATGGACCCCAGGCTGTTTCGAGTGGCACGATAAAAATGTCATCTCACATTTTATTTAGTTAAGTGTTGGTCGTGAAGGCCAGGTCAACGTTAAGAGACAGAAATTAGTATGCACCGATGAGAGAGAATGAGCACTGTCATGTGCCTGCTAGAAAGTAGGATGGTAGGGAACGTGCAGTAGGAACTGCACTTAAAAAAAAAAAAGAAGAAGAAGCAGGGCACCCAGGTGGCTCAGTCGGTTAAGCATCCAACTTCGGCTCTGGTCATGATCTCATGGTCTGTGAGTTCGAGCCCTGCATCGGGCTCTGTGCTGACAGCTCGGAGCCTGGAGCCTGCTTCAGACCTTGTGTCTCCCTGTCTCTCTCTGTCCACTTGCCCCCTCCTCCCACCCCCCCATACTCTCTCTCTCTCAAAAATAAACATTACAAATGTTTTTAAAAAAGAAGCAGTGGTTCGAACGCTGGCTTCTCCTTTCCGCTCCCTTTTTGTGTGGTTTCCATGGGCCTTTGACCTTTGGAGGGGGCTCCTTTGCACTGGACTGCAGAAAGGTGTGTGTGCAAGTACCGGCGTGGATGATCATAGTCCAGGGATGCGGGAAACAGCTGAGAGGAGGAAGGAAAATGAGTGGCGTTGATAAGGGTGGGTGAAGCCAGTCAAACTTCTGTGGTCTAAACTTGTTTGTCATTTGTAAACAGACTTTGCTAGTCTCTTCTTAAATAGTACACCCGTGCTTTCGGATTTGTGTATTTCATGAGTCTCCGTTGCAACAAGCCCAGTGCCTTGGCTACTTGCATCCCTGAAAACTGAAATTGACTTGCCTTAGAACGCCAAAGCCCACTACATAGTGCATATACACTTTATAACAAGTCCATACATCTTTTCTTCTTGCACCTACACTGGCAAGAAAGCTTATTTAATGATTGATGAAGCAACGCTGTACCCAAGGAGAATTAATCAATAGTCCGCAATCGTTATGGAGAGCGCAACAGTAGTTCTACAACAGAGAAAGCCCATCCAGCTCTCGGCAAAGTCTTCCTCTCCTCCACAGGATACCAAAAGTTGAAGTCTACCTTATAATTTCTTTCTTTGCCATCTGAATGACTGAAATAGAACTGGATGTGTCCAAAAAAGCAAAGCCTGGAAAAAATAATAATAAGGCTCCAAATGAATGCCAAGGTATCTATTAATGCACAGACTCAATCGTTCATCTTAATGGGAGGTGGAAATGAGGCCAAACAGGCTGTGTTGTATAAGCCGGAATGCCTACCATGAGTTACTGTGTTTTAGGAGCCCATGGACTTTTTTTTTTTCCTTTAAAATCAAAGATCTTTAAAGAATTGAGGTCCTCTTGAGCTGGACATGTGCTGATACGGCAGAGAGGCCAGCTTGGCCGCATCCAGTCTGTAGACCTCCTGGCTGCCCACTTGGCTTTGCCGCTCTGCCCTCAGAGGGGTCCACGTTACCGCTAAGGGAAGGTCTATGAGCAAAGCTCCTTTGCAGAGGTAGAACCCGTTTATTCGAAATCTGATAGGGCCGATATGATTGTGCCCTATGAATTGTGTTAGAGTCAGATCTGTGTTCCAACTCTGGCTTTGCCACTCGCTAGCTATGTGACTTTTGACAGTCTGTTGAAAGTTTCGAGCTGTGTTTACTTCATCTATGAGATAGAGCCCATGAAATGGTGACTCTAAAGCACTCAGCACAGTAAATGTTCAGTAAATGTTAGTTATTGAATAATGGGACCAAATGGGACCAGTTGACTTTTCGGGAAGTCTGGATAAGGATACATTTTGGGCATCCGTAAGGTAAAGAGAGATGCCACCATTCAGCAGCTCCTTCCCTGACAGGTAAACTGAGTCACAGAATGCGGGTGTGGCTGTGAGCAGTAGGAGAGGTGAGGGGGAGAATCCTGTTTGGACCCTATTCTGTATGATCAGATCTCTTCCCTGGCCAGAAAACGAGGTCTAAGGTCTCACTGTAAAGCCGTTTATTTCAGTGCCAAGAAGAGGCAGGTCTTCCCCACACCCGCACCTTTATTTATTAAGTAGTAGGTTTCTTTTTTAGATGGCATACACTAGGTTTCCTTTGGCGTCTGTGTCTTCTTGACCTTCTTATTTATTTTAATACTTCGGTCAGCTCAGCAGCAGTGCAATGAAAGGCTGATCTTCTTTAATTCCTCGGGTATTAATCATAATAACAGCAATTATGATAAACCCATTTAGTGTAAATGTAGATGTAAATTACTCTCGCGTTGCATTTTCGCCTTCAGTTTGCTCTCAGGCAGTATCCGCCCTCACGATTGCACAGTGGCCTCTCGCGAGCCGCGCTCTTTTTCTTAATTCAGTTCTTGACCTAGCTTAGAACATGGCTGCTCTTTGGCCTTTTGCTTCCATCTTGGGCAAAGAGGAAGCTTCAGTGTACAGGGCGCGAGGGACGCCAGCTCATTAGGCTTCCCTCTCACCATCTAGAACTTCTTAGCGGTAGAATAATAATCCCATAATTCTAAACGCATCGATAAGGCAAGGACCCTAGAGATCCTTCGGCGGAACCATTCGTTTTGTAGATTCAGAAATCGAGGCCACCCACCCAAAGACGTGGTGAATTATCCAGTATCCACACAGCAGAGAGATGAATTACCATAAAGCTGTTTGGTGGCAGGGCCAGGGCCTGGCTCTGATGCAGTGAGGAGAACGTGTCTGCCCTGCCAGGCTATTGAGCTTCCCAGTGCCAGGAACTCCATATTCTTGCTCGAGTGTATGCTTTTCAGGCCTCTCTTGAGCTCTGGCTCCTGGGGATGAAGTGGTGGGGGGAGAGCAAAGAAAGACTTAGATGAGCAGGGGCACAAGGGAGCCCGACCAGCTGTCTTTGAGAAGCTGAGAGTCATTCAGGCACCTAGCAGTGCAAAGACTCCACCCTCCAGTCTGGAGGGAGGGATGGGGGAAAAAAAATGGACAAGATAGCTTACTCCCCACCTCCAGCCAAAAGCTCCCTGGTGTCTAGTTAGTGGGTGGGGCGTGCTGTCCCTGGGCCATAAATGAGATGGGGTAACCGTCCAGGAGTCTGGCTCTCCCTGCTTCCCACCACTCTCGCCTTCCTCCCTCTCCCTGCACCAGCCCTCCCTGCGCCGCCGAGTGCGTGTCTGATGAGGACAGAGTTTGGAATTCGCCCCAGAACCAGCACCCACCCACCTGCAGGATGTGACCTCTGGGCTCTGAAACTCGCTGCTTCCTCCCTCTTCCTGCCCACCTAGGGACTGGTTTTAGACCACAATTCCCAACACAACCCACTTCACACTTTAATCCCAAAGAGACTCAGGCACTTTGTGACCACAGAAAACTTGTCACTTCATTATGATTCTGAAAAAAAAAAAAAAAAAGAGAGAGAGAGAGAGAGAGCGCAAAGGGTAATTCATCGTTGTTTTAATGACTTTGCATCCTTTCCCATGGAGGCAGCTTTCAGCTGTTAGGCACAAAGGATGCCAGCTCTGACATCTCACGGCGCGAGGGGGGCAGCGTTTTTCATCATGCTTTATCACAAGATTCTTCACAGCCAGTTAACCCAATTAATCCTCCCACAGTAATTATCCAGGTGCTGTACAATTCGGCTTCCCTGAAGTCTCCAAAGCTCTGCTATGTGAAGATGAACTATTATGCCTCCCGACCTTGAAAGGATGTTTCTAACTAATTAATGATTGTTAAGTGCTTGGAAAATGCACTTTGGAAATACGCTGGGGCTAATATGTCTGGAGCTCTCCCTGTGCTGTTGCGCAGGATGCGAGCTGGAAATCATGCCTGGCGTTTGTAAATCATACCAGGAAGAAGATGACCCTTTCCTTTCTCAGCTAGGTATCTGGCTCCCCTCCTTTCCTGCCTCTACCACACATTTGTTCTTTGTCCGTTTCTCCTCCTCTGCGCATTAACCCATGTTTGTGCAACAGGCCGGTGGTTCATAGGATTTCCTTCGTGAGGTGAGGAGTGTCATTTTGGGTCTCTTTAGCCATGTGGTCTTAAATGAGGCAAACTGAAATCTGCTATGGGCTGAACTACTAGTAAAAGAAACATGTTTTTTTGTTTTGTTTTGTTTTTGGTATGGTAAGGTGGTTTTGAAACTTTTTTGATACGAACAACAGTAAGAAGGATTATATCTTGCAGCCCAGTTTCCCCACATGTGTGTGTTTACACGTGTGTGTGTGTGTGTGTAGTTGGATGGAATAGTCCTTAATTTTTACCTGTGTATAACGTTCTTGGATATCTTGCATTCTAGTCATTTTTCTGAGATACTAGTCACATCAGATTAAACCGATTTCACCGACTTCTCACCAGTTGACCCACTAATGAACTACATTCCGAGTTGGAAAAACATTGACATGGCAGAAACAATTCGGCAATGATGGGCAAGGGTCAGGAGACCTGGGGCATATTCCCAGTTCTGTCCTAACACTCCAGGATTCCTTCCCCAACACTTAGGGTCCTCGTATAAAGTTAAGGTATTTGCCTTTAAACAAATTTTAAACTGGATTTGCTTTCAGAGTACTTTCTGGAAAATCCTCTCATTTGGAAGCCAAGTATGGAAGACGGAGCCCCCACTGGCCCATAGCTGCTCCCTTAAGTCACGCCTGCACCTCCTCCCAGGAGCCTGGAGTAGAAATTTCCTAAGTCCCTTTAGTCCCGGAAGTCAATGACCATTTTATCTCCTAGGTAATAGATTTATCTCATGGAACACACCAGGTTTTTACTTCTGTTAGTTCTGAGCTGGGATTCTCTATTGGGGGTCTTTGGAATCCATGGGAATTTTCGCTCTAGGACCATAGTTCTTCCCTGAGTCAGTTCTGAGCTTGTTCTTAGGCCCCACGGGCTAGGCTTCTCCAGGGAAGCAGGAGTTTTGAAAGGTCTTTGGGAGATGCATGAGCAAGCAGACCTGTGAGGCCCTTTATTTATGCATCCCATCCGCTATTTTTTTGCCTCCTAAATTCAGCAGGTTCCTGCTTTTTAACACAGCTCAAATCATTTGGCTTACAGCTGGTAAAATACAATTTTCTGGTTCTCAGAAAGAAAGGCTTTTCAGACTTATAAAAAGAGAAGCTCATAAGACTTCTCGAACATCAAATAGCTCTTACAAAACACCATTTTGATGAGTTAAGTGTAAATGAATCAGAAACATACGGATTAAATTTCCCTTGAAAGACACATGGGTTTAAGAATTAAGGGGGGAAAGTGCTTGGCAAGATGGATTTCAGGTTTTTGCCAAACCTCAAAATGTTTGAAAAATGGCTTGAGACATTTTTACTGAACGCAAAATGCCACGGAGTTCACCCATCCCAGACATAATAGCGAATCTTTTTGACAACAACTTTATGACAAGAAAAAAGGCCTGTGGGGCTTAGCCGTTTTCTTAGTTCTCCCTCAATAACCTCCCCTTCTCCCCCTGCACCCCACCAAAAAAAAAAAAAAAAAAAAGCCTTTCTAAGGCTAAAAGAGCTGTCTGATTGACAAACTAAAGTTTCAAGTCAGGCAATTACCAGAAAATAACCCTACGACTCAAAAATACTTGGATTTTTTCCCCTACACTACCCAAAGTCAATTATACCATTTTCTAAGTGGAATAATACACTCTAGGGATATGCAGCATTTGATATATTTTATTCATTGGTGTCTACAGCAATGCACGGTTATTCTAGTCATTTGTCTGACAGTATAATTCCAGCTTCTTTGGAGAGGGAAAGAGAGCCCACTAAAAGCAAACAGATTGAGGGAAAGATCCTTTGGTTTATTAAAACAGCCGCAGTGTGGAAATGCTATATATTATGGAGGCAGAGCCTGGGTTGAGGTTTTCAAGTTGCTGGGAATGGGCTTGGAAACTTGAATTCTGTTACAGCGTCTCGATCTGATAAGCCACTTTAGAGCATCTCCACACTTCAGAATTCTCACGGGCATGAGGAGACTCAGGAGCAACAGATTAAGGCCCCAGGGATTGGTCAGCTGAGAGCCATACATCGCATGGATGAAATAACTTTCAATTATCTTTTACTAGCCATTCCTACTAGCTGGTCAAGAGGCGGCGGACACCTTTACAACCTCATTTTTCCTATGCAAAAGCACAGGAGTGGGTTTTGAGTGAGAGCTGCACGCAAGTGAAAGAGTCTGGATGGGAAGGCGTGGGCTGGGCCACCCACTCTCTGAAGCTACCTTGTCTCGTGCCCTTGTTTCCTTTTCATAATTAAGCCGGGATCACCAAGGTTTGCTTGCCTGCTTCCTTCCTTCCTTCCTTTCTTCCTTTCTTCCTTTCCTTTGAAAGAAAGAGTGCATTCAGAGACTGCCAATATTGATTTAGAACTGAGGGGACAATAACCTACTTTTCAAAAGGTTACAAGTCATGTAGACCAAAAAAAAAAAAAATTAAAAAAAATGTTTAAAAAACCCCCAAAACCTATAAAACAAACAAACAAACAAAAAAGCTATCGTTAAATCTATATGTCTTAACTCTGTGCTAGAAGTAATGAAGAAATCCATTATTTTGTTAGTGCAGCATTTGACACAGTGCTTTGAGGTAGGACTTTCCACCCTAGGAACTGAAATTAATTTGTTGCAAAAGGAGTATCCAAAAGGGAGAGTAAAAGTCACAAGAAACACCGAAAACTACTTTGGGGCACCCCCAGTGAAAATGCTGCATAAAAGTGACGGTTAAAATATATGCCCTCACCCATCTCATGCCTCTCCAGGTTTATGGAGCTCAAAGTAAGAAATGGAGACTAGAAATCTGGGAGAGAAAACTCAAGTTATACCAACTTTCTGTCTTGGAAGCAAATCAGGGAAAGGAGGGCCAAATTCTAGCTGCATTTTTACTTTTTCCAATGCAGTTTAATATAGGATAATAGGGCCAAGGAGGGCTCCTTTGATTCTGAAACATGCCGAGCCCCTGCCTGGAGCACCTAGCACTCCCTCCTCCACTTACCCCAAATCTCTTCCCTTAGTCCACTGCCCCCTGATTCAAAAAGGATCAAATCCTGCAGTAGAGCCTATCACGGGGTCCTCAGCGTTCGTAACTCAGCCATCTACAGAAAATACCGGAAAATCAGTTTTAAAAATTCTACATATATGTAATTTTCAATGTGGCATCTATGAGGGGACTGGGCTGAGTGAATCAGAGAGCATGTATTTCTAGGTAGGGGTCGGCACCATTCATGTTTAGGAATGAATGTCAGTAATTAATATCTTTTTGGCCTATGTTGATGTACTTTAAAAACCCACCTTGCACAGATGGTTAACTCAGATCAGAGCCCCTACTGCCAATCTCCCCTCTCCCTTACTCTCTCACACACACATACGTACACACACGTACACACACACGTGTGTGTGCACAGACAGTGCAGAGCTAACATCTCTTCTTTCCTGAAGTAGTTTCTCCCTTTCTTCTTCTAGGACCCCATCCCCCACACCCTCATGGTATTAGATATCATTGTGATTGGGGGGTGGTTCTCCCATTACACCCATTATACTTACTTGCCTTGTGTGTTTCTCGTAATAGACGATGAATTCCTTCCTTCCTTCCTTCCTTCCTTCCTTCCTTCCTTCCTTCCTTCCTTCCTTCTGTCTTTCTGTCTTTCTGTCTTTCTGCCTTTCTTTTTTTCTTTCTCTTTTTCTTTTTTGCTGATGAATTTCTTAAGGGCCGGGATGATCTTTCATTCGCTCCCAGCCCCCATTCCTGAAACACACAGCAAGAGCTGAGTTAAAAAAGTAAACTTAAAAAATAATTTTAGTGGTGTTTCTGTTGGATCACATTTTTTTATTGAAGCCACAGAAAGTAGGTGGGACTGAAATTGCTCCTTTGCAAGCCCTCCAGGTTCTCAGTTCTTGTAGAAAATGCAAGAAGTGAAAAAAAAAATGTGGTGTAGTTTTTGCTCCAGCGATGAGCTCCCTGCCTGATTTCTCCCCTAACCTATGTTTATCTTGATGGTCTTATTTATATCTATTTCCTTTTGACAAAAATAGAAGCTCCTAAAAGTGAATTTACCACACAAGGGATGGTGCTTTTGACTCGGTCTGAGTTCACGGAGGTAGTTGAGATGTGGCCCCTGCATGTGGATACCCAGCTGGATACTCATTTTCTGAGTCATCTGACTTCTGAGTTTTCACTTTTTTAAGAGTATAATTAAGATAGGTTCCCAGGGATTAAACACACACACACACACACACACACCAATCCATGAGTAAAGCAGACAGTCTATATGTTGAGACCCATCCATATAAGGAGATCTGTGGGCACCTGACCAAATTGAGAGAAGCATTAAGAGCTATTCAAAACCTACTGAAATGTCAACACACTTTTGAAAAGGGTCCATTAGAGATGCAAATGTGTGGTTCCCTGATTATGATAAGCACGGGAAAGAAAACAGTGAAACCCATTAGCAGGTTTTGAGAACTTGGTTTTGAGGAGTGTGGGGAAGGCAACTCTGGTTTCTGCTGAGGGCTGGGCTTCGTGTTTTCCCCTCAGTCGTCCCCTGCGTTCTGAACCACGATTCTCATGACTGAAAGGACCCTAAAAATTCCTCCATTTTTGGATAAACCCAATTAACTCATCTGTAAATAGGCCAACTTTGAAATTGCCTCCATGTCAGATAAAATTCATTATAATAAGATTCGGTTTCTGGATTGCAAACTCTAACTTGTTTGTGTAAAGGATCTGACATCAGACACGCAAGTCAGGCTTTTGATGTCTTTTGATTTGTCCTTGCAGGGATGCTTCTTGTAAAAGGTTAATTGCAATTTAAAATCTGTAATTCTTATGATATTGTCTTCTACAAATCAACTCATGCCAGGGGTATATTTCTATTTAATAACCATTAGGGCTTTTCTGTGAAAGTAACTGATTCATCTCATCGAAAAGACGCCTTTAATTCTGGCTGTCTTGTGTCGTTCACACATGACGTCAAATGATATTCATAGTAATGGATAAATTGGGGCATAATTTTTGTATAATCACTCTCAGTGTAAAAAAAAAAGTAATTGATTTTTCCATCTTCCTTGATCTGGAAGGAATTGTATCAATTTCCAGGACGTCATAAAACAAAATATTTAAAGTATGTTTCAAATAATAATAAAAAAAGAAATACTTAACTTAATAAAGATGTGGAATTCATTTATGAAGAAAAACACTGGCTGTGAACCAAGAGGCCAAAGAGTTTGCCAGAAGCCTGCAACGGACCATCATTCCTGGATGTCCGCTCTCTCCCCATCACTCCTGAGCCCGCACCATATTAAGGAAATGAATTTTCTCAGCCACACTGGACTTTGAAATCACTGATTTTGTTTACTTTGTTTTTGAGTAAAAAAACCCAGAAGATCCTTTTTCAATGTTCTACCTTATAAGGAAAGCAGTCCAAGGCACTTATAATGATCATTCTTCATACCCTATTTTAACGAAGGAGGTTTTCTTGGCATATATATTAAATGCTTGGGACACTTACATAAAAGTTATGGGTTTTGACCCTTCTGGGGAGCCACAACAATTGAAATCATTGGCAAAAATGGAAAACACTTAACTGTCCATAAGAACAGTTGAATGCTTCGACCTTGGCCTAGAGCAAAAATTATTAGCCCTGGAATGGACATGTCCATTTGGCAGTTTTGCTTTTGTGTTTTTCAGAAGAAATAGCCCCCAGCTTCAGAAAGGCGAAAGGATCCATTACGAATAGCATGCAGGCAAATACTGTGGTACACGCTTATGTTAGTTAGATCAGTCCTCTTAACTTCTAGAACCCTTTCTAGCTATATTATGGTAATCTCTTTTCTCCTCCATCCAAATGGGGTAGAATATTCCAGAAAGTAAGCACAGATTTTCCCAGCGGTTAAAGGAAATCAGAATGATTTTACCTCTGGCAGTCAAAATTTATATAGCCCCTGCCATCAAGGAAGTAGAAGTGTAATGGTAATGACTGACACTAAATAAATAATCATACCTACAAACATATTATTAGGCCTTGCATGAAGGAAGAACACACGGAACTATGAGACACTATAAATAAGAGGTGCCTTTAGTTTGGGGGCCAGAGAAAATTTTAAGAGAGTGATATTTAAACTGAGACCTAAAGGACGAATAAGAGGTCAACAGAAGAGTAAATGGCTGACCTTTTTAGGCAACGGCTAGAATAGGATGTATTAAGGCCCTGGGCTAGGAAAGAGCTTGGCACATCCTAGGGATTGAATGAAAGCCAGGATGGGTGAAACACATCAGGTCAGGTTGAAAAGTAGTACTATAGACCTCAAGAAGTACACCATGTAAAGGAGGATTTTATTAAATCCCAAATGCCGAGGAAAGCCATGGGAAAATGTTGAGTAGGGAAAAGCCATGATTAGATCATTGGTTCACGGAGATCATTCTGGCTGCAGTGCAGAGGCCGGATTGGAGAGGAGTAAACCTGAAGGTATAAATTGTTGGAAGAACCAAGTGAGGGATGATAGTGTTTTGGACCAGGATCTTGGTAATGGAGATGGAGCCAAGTGGGTGGATTCCAAGTCTATTAGAGGGGTAGGGTAGATAGAACGTAGTGAATGATTGGAAATAGAGGATGAGGGATGTCAAAGTTAATGCCTAGATTCTACTAATTCACTTGCTATCAAATATATTTAAAGAAATATGAGACATTTCCTAGAGAAAAGAGCCTAAAGGTGAGCACTATATTACTCAGGGCTCTTGAGAGAAAAAGAACCGATAGGATATAGAATACAAATGTAATAAAATTTATTACATTATATAATCATTTAATATATAATTTATTATATGATCGTATTAGATATGATCTATTGTAAGGAATTGGCTTATGCCAATTCTGGAAGCTTAGAAGTCCTACTATCTGCTGTCCGCTAGCTGGAGTCCTAGGAAACCCAGGGGTACCAATTTCAGTCCAAGTCCAAAAGCCTGAGAACCAAGAGCACTGATGGTATAAGTCTCAGCTCTGGGGCAGGAGAAGGCTGATGTCCTGGCTCAATCAATGAGGTAGAAAGAGAACAGGAGGGAGAGGGGGGCCAGAGAGAGAGAGAGAGAAGGAGAGAGAATTCAACTTTTCTCCTCTATTAAAATTCGATTTAGAGCCTCAGTAGTTACGATGATGCCCACATCACCTTGGATGATGCCCACTCACCCTTGCGGGGAGAATCTTCTTTAATCAGTTCACCCCTTCAAATGCTAATCTCTTCCAGAAACACCTTCAGAGACACACCCAAAAATAATGTGCAACCAGCCATCTGTGTAGCCCATGGCCCAATCAAGTAGACCACGAAATTAGTCATCCCAGGCACCATGGACAAGATCATCCCTGGGACTCAAGATAGGCACTTAGGGAATGTTATCCTAGCCCTTTAGTAGGTAGGGCGAGCTAGCATTTACTACTCAATAGTGAAAATGGTTTTCCTGGCAACTGTCAGACTTGGAAGACTTTTGTCGCTCTCAGAATGCCCAATTTTTTCCCAGTCCCAAGGGGCCTGATGGCACCACATTGAACAGACAGAATCACTTATTTAAGGGCCTGTCCTACCTCTTCTAAAGAATGGCGTTCTGCTTAATAATATGTGACTGACTCTGAAGCACAAAAGAGTGAAACCTTTCTTTCACATGCTCATTCAAAGGATCATTGTTCGCGTGTGAGAAGAAAGCTCCCTCCTCTCCTACCCTTCAGCACCCCTGGTTCCTGCCCTACTTTGTTAAATGTTACCTGCGCTCAGTGATCTTTGGAACCTGCCTTTTGTTCAAGGAAGGGGAATGTCCAAGAGAGGCCAGTGGCAAGTTCCTCATTTGTCCCACCTTTGAGGAAAGCCCATTCCCTACTGATGTGCTGGTTCTCCAAAATAGTTTTGAGCTTCTCCAGGAGGCGGGTTACCCGCTCTTGATCGTGCCCGATCACATACCTTTAGAGTTGAAAAGGTCCTTGAAGATCACAGGCTCAGCCACCTTGTTTTATGCATGAAGAAATAGAAACTCTGAGGAGATCTCGAGGACCCAGCCTAGGATCTCCAGGCTGACGCGGTGACATGTTCGCTGGGGTGTTCGGATTCAAAGCTCTATCATGGGGGGCTTCGTTACTTCACTGTTCCTTTTTACGGTCTACAGACTGACACGTTCGCTTTCGATGAGTGACTGATAGTCAGAGCCCGGAGGAGAAACCAGACTTTCATTACAGATCAGCGAAGGGCTTTCTTGGGGAACAGTCAACTCCTATGAGCAAGCATAATGGGGCACGCGTCCCATAAATGTACTGTCATTCGCTTACAATTTCTCTTTCTAGTAGGGCTTACTGTCGATAGCTAAAATTGACATTTACTGTGACCATAACCCTACCACAAATTAAAATCAGACCCCAAGTCCCTCTGGGGAAGATGTTTATTAAGCTGTAGGAAGACATCTGAAATGATACCAAATTACATTTAAACTTGAAACCCCAAATACCACATTTGTTTGGAAGTAGGAATAGGGCTGTCTGGGGAATAATATGGGAAACTGAGCAAGTCACTCTCTTTGGCAAATGCAAGGCCACCAAGGAAAGAAAAAGTGCCTTTAGAAGTGATGCTTTATATATAAACTCCTGTGTGTTTAGGCCTAAACCAAATTTCCTTCAGAATGAACTTAAAGGAGAAATAAGCCCTTTAAAAATAAGCCTTTAAAGAACAGATATGGAATTTCCAATTACACCCATAAATATAGCAAGAACAAGGTTGGAAGAAGTATCATAATAAAACAAGTGTATCAAAATACAAATCTGCATTCCAAGGTCTGGCCCAGCTAATACAGATAAGAGTACGTTTGGGGCCAAACGTCTTTTTTAACACTTTTGCCTCTTACCATGTAGATGTCTGGGGCATGTTTGTGGGTAGCGGGTGTGTTTATGCACATAGTATGTCCACAGTCTCAATCTCAGAACCTAATGATAGAATCAGCTGTGTCCACAGGGAAACTATACGCAATGGCTTCTTTGCTTGTGTGTCCAGCCCATGACTAGCTTTGAAAATAGCAAAGCCCTTTGAGATCCTTAGATGCAAAGTGCAAAGCGAATGCCAAGCATCATTATTATGAACTCTATTGCTGTTATTTTATTAAGTGTTTGAGATTAATATCAATTTAGCTCATGATAAGTGCTCCTGCAAAGTGGGAGAACTTGAAAAGTAGCTCATGAGAGGTTGCTCAAGGAGGATACCAGTTTCTTAGAAACTCTGCCTCTCCCCCTCTGCCCCTCCCCCAGTCCCCTTGTTCAAGTCAACGATAAGTTGACTGTTCTTTCATGATAATGTTTCAAGTGATCGTGACCCTTAATAAGAAGACCGACATGGATGTGTCATGGCGGTACTGCTGCTGGGAATTGCGAGACCGAGTACAGTGAGATAACATCATCGAGTCATTCAACAAACCTCTACAAGGCTCCTCCTGTGCGCCAAGATTTGTGCTTGTTTTTTTAATGTTTTATTTTATCAAGAGACAGAGAGAGACAAGAGTGTGAGCAGGAGAGGGGAAGAGAGACAGGGAAACACAGAGTCCTACACAGGCTCCAGGCTCTGAGCTGTCAGCACAGAGCCCGATACTGGGCTCGAACCCACGAACATGAGATCCTGACCTGAGCCGAAGTCGGACACTCAACCGACTGAGCCACCTAGACGCCCCTAGTTTGTGCTTTGTGATACTCTGTCTCCAGTCTAGTGGAGAGACTGGTACATGCTATGTGAACACACATTGGGAATCAACCTGGCCTGGAACAATCGGAGCAGGTTTCCCCAAGATGATGATGATACACCAAGAGATACCAGATCTCAGAGTGATGGAAAAGTACAGTCAGATCCCTCAGGGGGGCTGGAAGTTTCTGGGTCTTTTTTCCAAACTACTTCGCCCTGAAATTTAGCACAATATCGTTTCCCTCTGTATTTTAAAATGACATTAGCAGTAAGTTCATTTTCTAAAATAGATTAATCATCTTTTGAATAGAATATACATTGATCATCTTCCAAGGGACAAACACATGGAAGATATTATCTCATGTATGATTATCAAAGCATCCTCACACCGTCCTTAGCAAGTGGGTAGTATAGCCCTGCTTTTGCCGATGAGAAAACAGAGAAGTTAAATGACTTGTACAGATCACACACTCATGGGCCGTGACAGGGCCAGCGGGCGGCCCAAAGCCTGTGCCTTGTCAGCCACACAAGGCTGCTTTATTCGATTTACTGGTTAATGATGGCGGCCAGATTATCTCTCTCATTTCTGTCAGCCACTCTGACTGGAATAAGTGAAAATAATGGACCTAATTTAGGACTATGAGAAGTCTGCCAGTTCCTCGTCCTCCTCCCCAGAAACCATGCCAGACGGGGACGAATCTCTTTTTTAAGAGCCTAATAAGAGGAAATTCCAAAACTTCAGTAAGCCATTTAATTGTTTTACACTCTTGGTTCTTGGGAGATACTCTTTCTTCTAACTTAAATCCCATGTGCTGCAGTTTTATGATGGTTATTATTCTGCTTTGGTTGGCTTTGAAAGTAGCTAGTCACCATTCTCTGAATATAGTAATTTGGAAACTCGAAGACCGTTATTGTCATCTCCCGGTCTTGTTCCTTTTACTTTTCCATTTAGGCCTTCCCTTCTGGCCTTTCAGTATTTCTCTGTGCGCCTTTGGAACCTTCTCCAAGTTCTCTCCCCCTTCCCCTCCCCCCTTCCCTGCCCGCTTCCCCCAGAATGTTCAGCTCTTGTCTGACAGGGATTTCTCTAGACTCTCACACCCTCTCCTATGGTTTCTGGTTATTTGATTACAGCCATGGTTTAGAGTTTGCGGCTGTCTGTCAGGATGTAACCTAGTGAGGAGTTTGCTAAGCCTCGAGGCAACGCCTCCCTCCGTGTCTGTGCTTCCTTGGAGGAAGAGTTACCCTCTCAGCACTTCTGTTACTTTATCATTAAGAACAGAACTTGAGGAATCAGGCTTTTAGCAGCCTGCGTTTATGCAGATCAGCATAGCCAGCCGAAGCCCCTCCTCCGGCATCACATTCCCCCCTCCTGCCCGTATAGCTGTGGAGCTAATAGTCTCTAGCGCCTTCTCCTAAGGAGCCGAAATAATCCTGGCAAGTGGCTGGGTGGAGAGTGTTATAAATTCGGTCTCCCAGGAGAGGTACTTGAAAACTGCCTAAGAGACCCTGCCTTGAGATTCAGGAAGAGGTTGGGTTAAAGGCATTAGTGGGGGTGACCTAGTGGGGGAGAACTTGCAAGGGGCAAGGATGAGGAAAGGTCGCCCAGGGGTCCTTTCCTAGAGCTCTTCGGTTTTTGCCGAAGTCTTGGGCAGTTGGCGCGTTTGTGGTTCAGCTGTGAAATGACACTGTCTATTTGGATCACAGGTATGGGGCAACTGCACAGGGTGTGGTGTCCGCCACGAATTACTCATTACAATATGATAACTGACAAGCTGAGAGTCCAGAGGGAACCAAAACAGAATCACTGACTTAAGAGTTGGGGGACGGGGGTGTTCGTAAGCTCGGGGAGCTCTCTGCCTCTCCAGAACATCCAGGCAAGTGTGTCACTGAATGTCTTCATGAATTATTCATTGATGGTGAATGAATGCAAGCAGCAATCACATGTAAATGACAAGGCTCATAATCAGAGGGCTACTTATTTGTCCTTATGAAGCAAGGAGGAAGCTTATTAACAACTTGGAAACAGGAAGAAATTTTACTTAGAGATACGTCTCTATAAAGAAAAAACTCCCCCAGCCAGCCAGATGGGTATCATTTATTTGAGCCTGCATTCAAAATCATCTTTTACTTCATGTCTTTGGATCTGCATTTACTTGCCTTTTCTAAGTGTAACTTTATGAATAATTGAAGCAACTGGGAAGTTATTGGCTAATTGAAAAGCCATCTCTTCGTGTCTTTAAGCCTGACCCATGGCGAAAGCCAGACGGCTCAGGCATTTAGGGGTCTTTTATAAAGGGTCTTTTAAAAGAGCCTCTAGCTCTTCACAAGGAAAAAATATCAGATTTTTGAAAACTTTTTTTTTTTTTTTGTAGTGACAATAGTACATCAGAAACCAATCCAACCGTGTTTTTGGTTCACTTAAATGAATCAGCCTGACTGCATGACTAATTCAGATTAATGGTGCAGAAATCAGTCATTAAAGAAGAAAAAAAAAGAGATTGATTTAATAGTCTTAACAGAATGGCCATAAATTTACATCTCCCTTTCTATTCCTGCTCTCTCTGTTTAAAACACTTGAAAGCACTAGTAAACATCTCCTCTGCCTGAGTAGATACAGCATATATGCTATAAAACCCAGCAAAGGCTCCAGCGAGGTGCAGCCCTGTTAGCTGTATTACATTTTATTACTACCACTGGCTCTCTCGCAGCCCGGCTTTTATTTAAAGAAAAAGAAGTTACATTTCCAAGATATCGGATACTACATCTATAAAATAAAGGCAGCAGTAGTACAAAATTGATTTAAAAAAAGGAGGCCCGAATTTATCTTGCGGGGAAAATTTAATTTCCGACACCCCTGGTGATAATGATTACAAAAGTGTTCTTGTCAATATCGATAAGTCAGCGCAAAGCAGAAACGAGATGTTTAGTTGACCGTGGTGTGGGCGTAACTGGTACCTCCGAGCCCAGAGCTCTGAGCATTCTAAAGTGCAGCCTTATTACAGGGCAGGCATCCAATTTTTAAAACATTACATAGATTGGAGACAGATGAGTGGGGCTGAATTATTCTTGGCCTTTTCTTATGAAATGCCGAGAATATAATTTCAAATGGAAATTAATTTAATTGATGCAAAAACAAATGGGTCTAGAACTCATCTGAAAGCTTGAGTTTAATCTTAGGGGCACGGATAAAAAGTACACATTACCTTGGGGGTAGCCACTTATGCTTTTCAAGAACAGAAATGGGTTATACGAGGCTGTTAATGTAAATTGAAGTTTCACTCAGGACTTGTAAATCAATGAAGTTCTTCTCATTAGTTAGCAAAGATAATTTATTGAATACTTGCAACGTCTATTGTTCGTTGAAGAGATCCTTATATCCGTATTCTTATTAATTCAAAAAGTATTTATTAACGTCTACTAGGTACCGTGCATTTGCTTAGGCTTCTGAAGGATCTGCATTAGTAAAAATAGAGCAGATTCAATCTCTTACTTGTGAAATTTATTGTCTAGAGCAGAGACATTTTTAAAAATCACTCAAAATCTTTGGGGGCACCTGGGTGTAGTCGGTTAAGCAGCCGACTTCAGCTCAGGTCATGATCTCACGGTCTGTGAGTTCGAGCCCCGCGTCGGGCTCTGTGCTGATGGCTCGGAGCCTGGAGCCTGCTTCGGATTCTGTGTCTCCCTCTCTCTCTGCCCTTCCCCTGCTCACGCTCTGTCTGTATATCTCTCAAAAATAAATAAACGTTAAAAAAAATCTTTGAAGAATTATAACTGGGGGGCTGAAATGATAAACTGTGAGAGACCATGGAACACATCTATTTTGTTTTTCAACATGTTGCCGCAGATTGTGAATTTGTAAAGGAATTGTTAGGCAAATGACCAAACTTGCCAAACTAGTTTTCTGCTCTGAAATGCGTGTGTGCAGGGCCTGCCTTGTATTAGATGCTTAATTTGGTTTTTGATTGATTCGTTGATTGAACTAATGGTGATAAATGTTACTAGGGAGTAGTGCAGGGTGAGAGCACCCCCCCAAAAAAGGCCCTGACCTGCTGTGGGGTTGTCCAGAGAAGGTGGTGAGGATTACTCAGGTTCAAGGCTGTGGCAGGAAGGAAGGCGGCACTTATGTGAAACTGGAAGGAAGTCACTATGTCACTGGTGTGGAGCCCAGGGCCAGGCGCTGGGGAGGCAGTGAGTGGCCCCATGGTACAATGGCCTTAGAGTTATGTCAAGTCCTGTCACAAGAAGCCAAGCTTACTGGTATCTCTTAACGAGCTTTAGAATTTGCTGGTTTTCATTGGGCTGTTTTGCTAGCTCTTTAGGAAGGATGGCGGCTAGGATACAGATAAAATGGCAAAATTCTCTTCGCAGACACCCAAATGCCTGTGTCACCAGAGGAAAGGAAAGGTGGTGGGGGAGGGGGCAAATCTTGCAGGGAGATTCCAGATCTTTACCAGAGGTCCTTCCTTGAATCTAAGAAAGCTTTGAAATGGAAAATACATATTTTAATTGAATTCTACTGATATTTTGGTGCCTTTTCTCAGGCCAAATATTTCTACTTCTTTGTCTCAAATTCCTCATTTGTTAAAAGGGGAAACATTGTATTTGCCATCCAACTTTAGGAGCTTGGCAGTGAGACTTGGTCAGAACATGAGCTCATTCAAAAACAGATATGGGTAAAATGATGTCTTGTTAAAATATGGGCCAGATAGCTGTCTCGTTTTCCCAATTATTGCTTCTGTCGGATTTTTGTCATTGTTTTCAGGAAACACAAGATACCAAGAGCTGATCTCTGGGGAACTAGTTTGGTTCCATTTTGAGGAAATATTTTCAAAGGTCCTTTCTGAGAAATAGTGTGAATCATTTTGAAATTCTGTAAAATTGTGGGCGAGAGGAGTCCATTTGCCTCCACGGAAAGGGTTTGGGAATCTCAAGCTGATGGATATTTAAAGATATCTTATAAGCGCAGCAAGTTTGGGACATTCTTATAGGCTTCTGTGGTTCTGTAATTAAAGCTAAGGATTGGTGTTAACTTTAAGATCTCGGCCTGAATCTACAGTTTGGTCTGTGTTTCAGAAGAATAATAATGAAACAACTAATTTTATCGAGCATCTTCATTATATAGTTGACCCCTGACCAACACGGGTTTGAGCTACACAGGTCCACTTCTGTGAGGCTGTTTTTCAATGAATACAGTACAGCACTATAAATTACAGCTCTTCTTTATGATTTTCTTAACATTTTCTTTTCTCTAGCTTTATTGCAAGAACGTAGTATGTAGTACACATGACATACAAAATATACGTTAATAGAGTGTTTGTGTCATCATTAAGGCTATTTGCATTAGTAGTTCATGTTCTCAAGCAGGCTATTCATAGTTAATTGTGGGGGGACTCGAAGTTACATGTGGATTTTTGACTACACAAGGAGTTGGGGTTCCTAATGTCTGTGTTGTTCAAGAGTCAACTGTATTTAATATGAGGTAACTCATTTAATGCCATGAGATAAATACCTTCTATCATCCCATTTTATAGTTAAGGAAACTGAGGCACACAGAGGCCAAGAGACTTACCCAAGGTCACACAGCTAGGACGCGGTGGAGCTGGGATTCCAAACTAAGCAGGCCACCTTCTGAGGCAGTGCTCTTCAGCACCCTATTTTATAACGTAATTATTACCCATGGAAGAAATTTACTATATTGTTTGTGCATTTCACATTCTTACCTGATTATCTGGCAGTTCGCTTTCTTTACCCAAATAGGAATTTTCAAATTCCACTTGGGAGAAGAATGATAAAAGAAGCATTTCTCATTGGAAACAGCCTTCTCTTAAGATTTAAGAGTTCGGGGGCGCCTGGGTGGCTCAGTCGGTTAAGCGTCCGACTTCAGCTCAGGTCATGATCTCGGGTCTGTGAGTTCGAGTCCCGCGTCGGGCTCTGTGCTGACGGCTCAGAGCCTGGAGCCTGCTTCCAATTCTGTCTCCCTCTCTCTCTACCCTTCCTCTGCTCATACATTGTCTCTATGTCTCTCAAAAATAAATAAATGTTTAAAAAAAATAAAGTGAAAAGAAAGCATATTTCTTTTTATAAGCAAATACAATGATAATGGACAATACTCTTTCTCCAGGCTGTGTGTGAAATTGTGTTACATTTAAATGAGGAAGAGTGGACCCCATGGAATGCATCCAGTTCTTTTTAGCCATTTCTCTTGCTGTTTAGAGACACATTCTTTTTGCGGTTTATTCGTTATTAGTATTGCAAATGTAGTTTTGATGTTAAGAACGAAGTGCTGTACTGACTCCGTTTCGTTTAGTATAGACATGGATCACCTACTACATTGCACCATGTGCTGGGTCAGTGAGCCAGCGCCCTTATCATAATAAAACATATAGTGTATTGAGATTAAGAACATCTCGTTTTCAAGATCTAGAATCTGAATTTTGTTTTTTTAAATTTTTAGAAAACATTAATAATCTTTGAGAGTGAGAGAGAGCATGCGCATGCAAGCGAGTGGGGGAGGGGCTGAGAGCGAGGGAAACAGGATCCAAAGGGGGTTCCACAGTGACAGCAGGGAGCCCAACGCGGGGCTTGAACTCACAAACCGTGAGATCATGACCTGAACCAAAGTTGGATGATTAAGCGACTGAGCCACCCAGGCGCCCCCAGAATCTGAATTTTAGAGCTTCGGGGCATTTCCAGATGGTCCATCGTCTCATCCGTTCATTACGCGGCTGATGAAATGGAGAGCCCCAAAGTGAAGACAGTCTCTCCCCCGAAGTCAGAAACTCTAATGCCAATGCCAGTGACATCTGAATCTTCTGCTTCCTGCCCACTCTTCTTTCCATTGTATCGCTTTGAAGCTTCTTATATTACTCTGCACACACCCCTCCTTCCACGTGGTTATTAATTATCTCCTCATGATTCTCTCAGATGTCTATGGTCTCATTTTGATGCTAATACTGATCTTCCAATTCTTTAACCTTTTCTTTTTTTCATTGCTTGTTTCTTCCCTTTCCCCGACTACATACCTGATAGATTTGTCTGCCCCGAGTTTAACAGACAACTCCGGAGCGTCATGTACCTTTTGAAGACCTGGGAAAGGAGAGCAGTCTACACTGACCCCCCTGAGACCTTCTGAAAAAAAGCACTGGCCCTTAGCTCCTTGGAGATAGTTGGGCTTGTCCAAGGGCAAAGGCCGACAGACTACAGACCTTGCTTTTCAGACACCCCTAGACTGGAAAACATCCTTTGGGGGTAAAAATGAGGACATGAAATCGCTTGCTGTGGTACCTTTCATTCTGTTAAGGACACCGAAAACACAGTCTGTCATCCTTGACATTTTAATTGAAAGAAAAGCTTACATAGATTTCAGCCGTAAGCAGTATGTTTATACAAGTGTATAAAGAGGAATAATCTGTCAAGTTGGAAAACTCTTAATGCTACGGGACTCAGTTTAGTAATTGAACAATCCAACATGAGCTCACACATCTTACCTTGTTCCATGCCTCAATAATTTTTAGTAGAAACACTTTACCTAGAGGCATATGGTTATTAAAAAGGAGGCTCGGCTTGCTCAAAGTCTGGAATTATTAGCTCATGGCAACAAGCCCGCACTGGAGGAAGACTGTTGGGTCTTTGTTTTCACAACTTTACTGCGATTTGCCATCTTATTTTCAGAGTCTAACTGATGTGTTGTTTGGGAAGGTTTTTTTGTGTTTTTTTTTTAAAGGAAGAAAACACAGTTTCACATGGACGAGTGACTTCTCGTGTGAGCAGTATTGCAGAATTTTACTACTTCATTGCAAAGTCCAGGGAGCGGTGTGAATATCAAAGGAAATAGACCGTGAATTTATTTTAGTATAAAAAATCAATAATAACGTAGTTATGGGAGCCATCGAGGTGCGATGGGGGAAGCCCTGTGTTGCAAGTCGAATAGAAGTCCTTCTTTTCATGACCCACGTGACCTGGGGCACATTTAAATGTTTCTGAATTCAGCTTACTCTGAGTCGAATGGGTGTAATCTGGCCTACTGGCCACATGGCATTGTTTCAAGTCACATGAAAGTGAAAATATTTTGAAAAATATGAAACTGTGTAAGTGCAATATAAAAAGCTTCACGCAAGTGCAATGTGTTAATAATTATTTCTGTATACACTAAGGGAATTAGATAATTTATGTAATTATTCCGATACCATTCTTGCTTCAGCGATCACAATATTCTGGACAAATGATTATTTATTGGACCAAGCTACATAATTACTTCAATCTAGTCCTTTGTATACCCAGCGATGGGTAGGAATAGATTTTTTTTTCTTTCAGTGTTTGTAGTTTTAAAAGCCCAAGCAAGGAGCCTAGAAAATGGCACAGTTTTGTACATGGGTTAGGAAAATTATTTGGGGAATCTGTGTAAAATAAGAATTCAGAATTCTTCAGAGTCCAAACATACAGCATTCTCAAATAGCCATTTCTATTTTAAGTACATATTGTTAACTGGTTTGATAGCTGTCATTAGGCAATTATTATTATAATTCCAAGGGAGCTCAGTACCCCGAAAAGCTTTCTTAGTTAATGAGGGAATGCTCAGTATTTAAAAATCTAGTACATCTGTGCACGGCGTGGCAGCAACTGATCTAATAAGAGCATCGATTAAATGAAACGTACCATTCCCCAGCCACTGTATCCAACCAGGAGTTTTCCATAGTTTTGTGAAGAATGAAAACTCATTTTAAATTTAATTACTTTTGCATCTCTATTCACATCAGCATCATTTACCTGATTTCTTTTTTAATAATAACTCATCAATAAACACTGGTCACTAAGATGATCATTAATACACCATGTTGGAGACAAAATGTAAATGATGATAATATTCTGCTCTTTCTTTCTGAGGATGATATGGCATATCAACATAATATGTTCTCAGTTATCTCTTTTTGCTGGTCCCTGTCTGTACCAAAAGCCTTGCTCCTGGTGACTAGGGGAACAGACATATGGTGGAAGTTTGGATGTATCCATGTGTATGTATAGATGTATACGTGTACATCTCTGTGTCTACCTGGATATCTAAAGGCGAATGGATGGATGGATGATTATCCATCTGTAGAGATGGCCTCAGTGAGTCTTTCTCATTATGAAACAGGGCAGTTCAGATTACTGACTTTGCACCTAGAGGAACTGACCATTCATACACAGCTGTTTCTTTCCAGGAAAGGTCACAAGCAAAACATTAAGACCGAAGAATATAAAGCAACCCTTGCCTGTTGATAGAGCCGCATTTATATTTACCTGATTCGAGCTCTCCACCTCTGAGTGAGATAGGCCTTAGGACCCAGTGATGTTACAACCTACTGTAGAATTTTGGAGCAATGGGCACCAGCAGTTTCCTAGAACTGTGAAAGGTGAAGGACCTTCAAAGACCCTACTAATCCTATTATTAATCCATATTCCAGAAATCCCCAGGGCACATGTCAAAAAATACCTGTAATACTCATTTGCTTTTCTGACAACACTCATTTTACTATTATAGGCTCCTTACATTGGCCTATCCCTGTAACTACTCAGACGCACATTCCGTTAATAAAGCTGGGTGCCATTTGTGTACCTCGACATGGAGTCTGTGGAAAGGGTTTATATTTTCCTGTATATAACTTCTTCTTTTTGTAATTTTTTTTAATGCTTATTTACTTTTGAGAGAGATAGACAGAGTGTGAGCAGGGGAGGGGCAGAGAGTGAGAGAGAGAGAGAGGGAGGCACAGAATCCGAAGCAGGCTCCAGGCTCTGAGCTGTCAGCACAGAGCCCGATGGACACAGGGCTCGAACTCACGAACCGCGAGGTCATGACCTGAGTCAAAGTCGGATGCTTAACTGACAGAGCCACCCAGGTGCCCCTCATGTATATATCTTCTTAAATATATAATATAAATATTGACTAATTTATGACCAATCCTTCCAAGATTCGTGTGCTTGTGATAGCTAGCTATGTCCCCAAAGGAGCTGTTAGGCAAAAAGAGTAGAAAACCTAATCTTCTTTGGAATTTCAACAGCAATGCAAAAGAAGAACATGTTGGTGTTGTTTCCCCTGTTTCAGTCTCCCACTTCTCCCTAAGTCATCCCTGGGAGGCGAGGCACGTGAGCTCCAAAGAAGAGGCTTCTCACAGTACTCCGGAAGAGGCTTCTCACAGTACTCCGGACGGGACTGTCCTCCCCTGAAGCATAGAGAGGCACCCAACCACACCAAACGCCTCCGTCCGCAGTCATTACCCAGCACTTAGCAAGAGGGAATTTTTTTTCTTTTTAAGAAAATGCATTAATTCTAGAAGCAAAAGTTTTCTTTCATGGCATTCAGGGCAAGGTGTCTTAACACGGGAGGCTCAGAGGTCCTGGGGTGGGGGGCATGTGTGTTTGTTTATTTATTTGTTTCGTTTTATTTGTTAAATCTTTAATTTAACGGTTTGACATTTATAGAGCTCCCCAGAGCAAAAGCATCAGGAGATTGAGAATTTAGCTGAGGAGGTCACTTATTTGCCATTTTTCATAAACACAAATAATTTCCTTTTTCCCTCAGCCACACATTCCCTGGCTCATTAAATCAATTTAAGTTCCTTAAAAATATTTTTTTCTCAGGCAAATTGAAGCAAAAGCTCAAACTGTGTACTCCCCCGAGGAATGCTTACCCAAGTTCTGCAGGTCAGGCCAAAATCAGTTTCTGTCAAACAGCCTAACACCTCCAGTTATTATAAAATGAGGGATTGGTAATTGGGGGCTGGGCTCTGGACTTGCCCATAAAAGGCCGGCTACAGTGGCATGAACCTCGGTCTTGCTCCTTTGGTCTGTGTCCTGGCTTTGTTTTTTGTTTTTTTGTTTTTTTTTCCCCCACACTGGAGAAATACGAAAAAGTCAAAATGGATTTCTATTGGGAATTCATGAATAAAGTTGGCTATTCAGATCCGGAGAGTGAAAGTATGTTCTGAACAAAGCCAGGAGGGCTTCCAGGCAGAGGTGCAGGAGAGTGTGGATAAAACAAACATACATAGATCTCAGGGCCTAAGATCTTCCCAAAGGGCAGAGAATTCTGAGAAAACACAGGGTTTCACCCCCAGGTCCCTTCCCTAAGAAGCAGAGGTTGTAGGAGAGTTACCGACTTGTTGACTATTGAACAGGAGTTAGATAACAGAGGTCAGGAAATGAAGTGGAATTTGATGTATTAACTAGGAAGCGGCAGAGGAAGCCAGGCTTGTGTTTTATTTGTTATTATTTCCCTAATATCCTCAATTATGTGGTTCCCATCAGAGGATCTGATCTGTCGCTCACGTAATGGTGTTGTCCCCGCTGGTTCTGGACACAGGCAGTGAATCCCCTGCCCCAAGGCATCAGGAATAATGTCTGCTTTTTCTCTGTGTTGCCAGGCCTGTCCCAGGCTCTCTATCTTCTCTGCTACATCTCCACAACAGACAGAGACAGCCCATGCCAGCCTCCATGCCTGGGACCCTGCCCAACCCAACAATGCCGGGATCTTCTGCCGTCTTGATGCCAGTAAGTGCTCCTTGCCTCCACGGAGTCTCGCTCTTTCGAAAGCACTAAAGAAAAGCTGAGATCTAAGCGGGGAAGAGAGTGGCTTCTTCTGGATGAAGAGTTGAGCTGTGTGCTACTTCGGGTAGAGTGGTGTCTCACTAGGTGTCTTGCTGGCTTTCCTGTCCTTCGGTGCTCTCCTAGTGAGGCCTGGCCTCATCTTCCTGCTGGCGATGAGCAAGCTGGCCACACCCAGGGAATGGAATTTGTTCACGGCCACAGTGTTTTATGACTAGTCCAAAGTCCGTATAGCTTGGGCTATATACGGACTGTCTTTAACTCACCAGGGAGTGGTCTAGCCAGGACTCAGAGTAACAATTATCATAATAAAAATAATAACGATGGTACATAACGCCTGCTCATACGTAGCCCTGCGTATCATGTTCTTCTAAGCATGCTCACAGCATTTATCGAGTGCTTACCATGTGCGAGTCCCTCTCGGCGACCACTCCATCAACACATGAAACAGTCCTATCAGGTACAGACTATTTCTGTTCCCCCAGGGTTTGAATGAAGAGAGTTAGTCAGGTAGCTTGCTTGGCTGAGAAGCAGCATAGCCGAGTCTTAAACCCACTGTCAACTACTGCACGATACGTCCATTCTCTGCTTTCGCCGTCACAACAAACCCGTGAGGGATGCCCTGTTATTGCCTCCATTTTACAGACCAGAAAACTGAGGCACGGGCGGAAGGTCACAGTTAGTGAGGGAGGGTCAGGATTTTAAATCCGGTAGAGTCTCCACTTAATCATCATACCCCCAGCCTCTGAAAACAATACATTCACCTAGAAGGGGCATACAGATCATTCCAGAGCAAACCTTCCTCTCCTTCCGTGGGATCCCCCCCTCGTGCTTCTTCATCCTCCCTGGCTTTGTAATTTGGGGAACACGGTTGGCGTCATTATTCCTAGGGCCACGGAAGTTTCTCAGACCCCTAGTAGTGGTGCGACCACTCAGTGAAAACCCTTCCACCACAGCATCGGCAATGGCTGGCAGAGCATTTTGGCATTTTTAAGAAATTGTCTACATTTGTCGCTTCGTGTCGCTCTCATCACACTCCCATGGGAATGGGACCACGGTCATTATTGCCATGCTCATCTTACCGATGAGAGGCTGAAGGGTAAGAAGTCGAAGGCAACTGCCTAATGCCACACAGCTGTGACGAACCCCATCCTAACTTACGCCGAGCAGCTCAGATCTCGAAGGTTGAGCAGTTTGCTGATTTATCTGGGTGGAGGCAGAGGGGGACAAGGGCTCAGAGGCCCAAGGTCAGAGAAATGGACCTGCCTGCTATAAGTATTGGATAGTCCTGGCTAGAAACTGTCTTTGCAAAACCAGGCCAGAAGGAACAGGTAAGTTGACACCCTTCACCTGCGTGAAACATCTTTAAACATCTTTAGGTGAGGGACAGCAGCACCACCAATGCCATTATCCCGGGTTTTATCCAACCCAACCAGCTGCACCCTAAGCTGTCTTCATTTAGACTGTAAATCCCTCTTGTCCAACATTAGTTTCCTTTCATAAGTTCTATCCATTAACTAGAAAAATACCACTGTAAACTGAAAATTGCAGCGTTTCCAGGGACAAAGGGGGACACGGGCTCAGGGAGCACAGAGAATAGGCGGCTGGCACTGGCTCCCCCACGCCATGCCATTGTACACTTCGTCCTGTTGATGCTTCAGAATAGAAGTAAGATCAGGCGCGTGATCAAAGCCAGTGTAGACAGCAAGTCAGTGTAGACAGCAGTTTAGATCAGTGAATGATCAAGAGCCAATGTAGACGGTAAAGGATCAGGTAGTGTAGACAACAGTGTAGATCAGGCGCGTGATCAAGAGCCAGTGTAGACAGTAGAGGATCAAGTGCATGATTAAGAGCCAGTGTAGACACGAGTTCCCAAGCCCATGTCACTGATGTGGACGGTTGCCACGACAACAGTGTCAGTCTAGAGCACCGATTCTTGACTGGGGGCGATTTTCTCCCCCGGGGGATATTTGGAAATGTCTGGAGATCCTGTTGCTCCATCACAACTGGGGAAAAGGGGCCACCGGCATCTGTAGGGAGAGGCCGGGGATGGTGTTGAACATTCTACCATGCACAGGACAGCCCCCCCCACACGAAATTACTATTTGGGCCCAAGATGTCAACAGCGCTGAGGCTGAGAAACCTTGGTTTTAGAGTGACACTGACTAACTAATGAAAACGATCATAAAATCTCTAAGAAAAGCTACCTTAAGAGTCCCTTAAGAGTCCCTAGTAGAAATCTAGGCCTACTCTTCCTTGTTATCAAGTCTCCTGCTTGGTACTAAGATTCTGGCATTTGAAAGCCTAGTCTTCCCCTAGAGTTCTTGCCCTGGAAAACCACGATTCCCTTGGTATAAAAGATCAGTCTGTCCGTAGGTAAGGTAGGATTCCGAACCGATTTGTAGTCCATGCTGCCAGACCACACATCTCACAAGATCCTCGGTCAGAAGCAACATGATGCATTTGTTCAGGGATTGATTCACTCATTCCCCAGACTTTTGCTGACACTTCCTGTGGGTCAAGTGCTGTGCTAGACGCTGGGGATGTGGTGAACAACACGGCAGGATTTCACTGCGTTGTGGTTTCTTACCTTGAATGTCAAATGTTGATATAGTTTGGGAAGAGGAACCTCCTGGATCATTACAAAAGCCCAGTGAACTGTGGGCATTTTAGCTCCTGTTTTCTGATCTGTTTCAGGGGGAAAGGAGAAGCTCCCCCACCCCCAAAAAGTGAAATCCTTTACCTAGATGTTTTGCCTGCGGTGCGAAACGTTGCTTAGTATTCAGCAAACCACTCCCATCTTCTGACTCCTTGATTCTAGTCGCCTCACCCAAGCACACTTGTGGGGCAGAGCCATATTATAAGCACCAAACAATTGTCTTGAAGAGGCTCTTGCTGAGCCCCTATAATCACCAAGGTGGAAAAATGCAATTTTTTTTTTTTTTAGGTAGAGAAATCGGCCTGTTTTCAACCTGCTGTTGAATTTGTGAGTCATGGAGTGGAAATAGTCATAGTCTTGTAACTTTTCCACAAAGTGAGAAACGTGAGGCTGCAAGTAAGCTGCTCTCACATGTTCGTAGTACATGATAGATAGCAGCTTGGAAACTTCCGGACAATCCTTGGTACTTCTCAGTGACCTTCCTTTGGGAAACTAAAAGCAAAGGCTCATCTGGACTTGATCTCCCTCTAGGGGAAGGTCACCAATTGGAATTGTCAAATGCCTTTCCAAGTCTCCCGTCCTCCAGCCTCTGGAAGTGGGTGTTGTAAGTAATACGCATTCTGTGGAGCAATCTTCATGACTTGAGTTAGAGTGCATGGATGTGCTTAATAGCACTGAATTGGACGCTTAAAAAAAAGTTAAAATCGTAAATTTTATGATACACGTATTTTACCAGAATTATAAAAACAATAATAAAAAAATAAAATACCTAGGCTACCTGGAGACTCAGGGGGTGTGTGGGAGTGAACATGTTATTTTATTGAATTGCTAAGGCCTCAGAAGTTTTCGCTGGCCTACTCTAGAATGTATAGGAAATTCTTCATCAACTAGCTCCTTTTGAAGCAGTTTCACACAATGGTCCACTACCAGATAACTGGGATGGTCGTTCAGGCTCAGGTTCAGCTGACGGTGCTTTGCTGTGACAGGGACTGTCCGCCCATCACTCATGTCATTTAGTGAGCACCTCAGTTACTCCACACATTAATGTCATAACTACGGTCCCGCGCCTGGGCACACCCAACTGGAACCCCTTGAGTTGCAGGGATGGAACTCAAGGACGGCAGAGACGCTGAGGGCACAGCTACCTCAACTTTGACTCTCAGCTCTTGTCTGTGAGGTTTCTGTCTCCACTCTTGGAAGAGCTTCAGTGATAAAGAACTCTGTATTTTGCAAGACTGCCCCGACTAACTTTGAACAGAAACCAGGTTCTCCGAAATTCTTTTTTTAATTTTTTCTTTATTTGTTTTATTTGAGAGAGAGTGTGTGCAAGTAGGGGAGAGGGGCGGAGGGAGAGAGAGAATCTTAAGTAAGCCCCGTGCTCAGCGAGGAGCCTGACTCGGGGCTCAATCCCACAACCCTGGGATCATGACCTCAACTGAAATCAAGACTTGGACACTCAACCGATTGAGTCATCCAGGTGCCCTTGGGCTTCCTGAAATTCCTGACCGTTGTTTTCTTTCCATCCTTCGACAAGCAGAAGAACTTTTACCTTGAAGAATTTATTTTTTCCTCTTGAGGAGAGTCTAATTATTCCCTGTGTGACATGAGTATTAAGTCTACTTGCTTTATTCTAGTTCTTTGAGAAGTGCTAAATTTCTACCACACAGAAAAAAATCAATCAGACATACCCTTTCCCAACTGAAAGAGAGGTTTGGCTGTATTTAGTCTTTAACAGGACACCCTGGCGACGAAAATGCCAGCACTCATGCAGGTCCTTGAACGATGTTTGTTCTAGACCCGTGGCAGGACAAGGTTGGAGTGGTCAATCACATGTCATACAGTGCCCTCAGCTGCCTTCTTCACCCACCCCAAGGCCTAGCCCTGCTGTGAAGCCAAAATCTGCTGCCAAGTAAGGTCACGACTAGATTTACAGGGAAGAGGACACGTGCCAGGACAGTAGCTCAAATACCTGTTGGTCATCTTGATTGTGTTTATGAGTTCAGGACCAAGAAGACCCACTGTGTTTGGGAGCATAATTTTTAAATTAATTTAATGTTTTTCTTATCGCTGAAATGATTCATGTTTTTGCAGAAAACTGAAGAATGGGGGAAAAGCCATGGATACCCTGAGATAACCATGTGGCGAATATCTTTCCAGCACTTTTCTACGCATACATTATTCTTTCCAATTAAAAAAAGAAGCATGACTAGTGGCAGTTGGAGTGTTTGCAAAAGTGGAAATAGTCCATACTTTTGTTTGTAAATGTACCGTGACAACATGGTTCTTGTTGGCATGGAGCATCTCCGATAGAAGGCCCGGCTTTGGATTAATTCTTTGATGTCCTTGAGTTTGAGGCTCAGAAGTGTGTTGCCTACCTTCCCCAAACCACAGTCTCTCTCCAGCGTTATTCAAAGAGGTTCTAAACGACCCACTTGAAAGAGAAATGCAGCTTTGTCTGTGACCTAGACTGCTTTTCTCAGACTCTGATTCTGTTGCTTTCCTTTCTCTTAGATGGAGAGACAAATGTCAGTGAACTCCAACCTCCTGGGAATGCAAGGTCCAAATCTCAGCAACCCCTGTGCTTCTCCCCAAGTCCAGCCAATGCATTCAGAAGCCAAAATGGTAAATAACAATTATCATCATCCTTCTGGGGTTTCGTGACTTTGTCTTTTGATTTCTACTCTGACTTCCAAGTTTCTGTTAAGTTAGGTAGATGGCTGCGTCGTTGTTTTTGGTGAAAAGGTCTTTCCTGTGCAAAAGCAGGACAGAGCTTGGCTCACTCTTTGAGGATATTTGTTATTGAAGCTTGGCATCAGGTGACCATGGAATAAGCGTTGGATCGGCACATGGCCTTAGGGAAAAGGGCATTTAGAAGTTTGGGGAGATTCATAGGAGTCGAGGTGGGATATACCCAAGTATGTGGATGTTTTCTCATAATGTGAAATTCACAAAAACAATCCGGAGTTTCTCTTCTTCAAGGTAGCCACAATTTCAGTGCCACTCTTCCTGTCCCCATATCCGTGAAAACAGACATGTGATTTTTAAGCACACTCTGGTACGGAAATATTTTTCATTTTTTATTGTAGTTGTCAGATGTGACATTAACTCAGAGGATCACAGCCTTGTTTTCCTGCAGGGTAACTGCACCTCTTACTGAAATACATGATTTCAGGTGACAACCTTCGGTGACTTTTAACATATGAGATTTATGTGCAGTAAGGTCAGTCTTTCCAACACAAGGAAAGATGTATGCATTGTATTCTATTAAATATTAATAAAAGCAACGCATGTCTGTCTGCACCGTAAAGTAAATTTGCTGGTTGTAGAGTCGCTTGAAGTTGGTCTTTCAGTTTTCATGTAGTTAAACTCTGACACGATCAGTAGGGTATCAGATGGCAACTAAATACACTGTAGCAAAGTTTTTAGTGTCTGATATTGGATAAGAAAGAATAGCTTTGCTACAAGTTAGAGATTTATTTGGTTTCCTGACTGACAGTGTTGGAGACCCAGTCTGATGGCTCGTATGAGGATATTATTGACAGTTCTGAAAATTCGCCATCAAAACCTGGTGGCTTCGTTTTCAATGGCTGCAAGTTTTTTTGTTTTTTTTTTTTTTTGTTTGTTTGTTTTCTTTTTACGCCTGCTTTGGTCACTTTCTCTTGGAAATTTTACTCATTTGTCTTTCAGCTTCTTGATTCAAGGAAGCGCCTGAATCCCCAGTGTTGGCTACCTTGGGCAAATAAAATCTGTGGTTAAGAGAGTTCTCTCTGCCGTGCCACAGCCCCTGTGACATGCCAAATGGCACCGGCATCTTCGGCAAAGCTCGTTAAATCTTTTTGGAATCGGCAAATATTTTTTCAGCTCAAGCCCTGCAGTGCCAAACCAAATACTTGCTGGCAGAGTAAAGTTCAAACTGGCATCTGTTTTGGAGACCAGAGTAATGCCATTTACTTTACTTTACTTTTTTTTTTTTTTTTAAGGAAAATAAAAAATGAACTGTGAAGGTACTTAAGAAAAAAACAAAATTAACTTATTCATATGTATGAATAAGTGTTCTAGGTCTGAGCATCAGATGCTACTCCCCCAGCTGGATTATTTCTGAATCATCTTGTTTGGTTCAGGGTCTGTAACCCTTTTGAGGGACCTCCCGGACAAATTTTAGGTGGATTCTTACGCCCGGTTCCAAACCCAATTTCCCTGCCAATTGATTTTCACTGGATTCTATGCTACCGCTTGACTCAGAAATGTCCTACCCTTCTCTTCTTACTGGCAAAGTAAGTACTCCTGCTTCCAGAGGGAGGACAGGTTTAGAATCGTTCATAGGTATGAAATAGAAACACATGATATGGCCAATTATTGTGAATAATATCAGCTGGAGACAAAAGGAAATTGGTCTGTAGCTCTAAAAGAGTGTTAGCCCACAAATGTCCGTCGAGGTAAATTTACTGAGCAAGCACATAACTCTGCTGATTCATGCTCTGAGTGGATGAAGATTTCTAGATCCGTGGTGTCTGGGCTAATGGATTCCATCATGGAGTCTGGGCTTAGGGAGCATTATTCCGTTTGTCCTAACCCCCCACCCCTAACGCCATGATCACCGATCCATTATTCCAAAGGGGGAAATGGTGGGACTGGCCACTTACATTTGGGGGAATAGCATTTAATTAGTAGCCTGGAAAAGTGTTTAATAATTGGCTTTTAATGCATTACTCAGCATCTCTCTTCTTATTCTGCTTGCTTTTTTCACTGGAGAAACCAGTTATTGCCATCTACTAACCATACGGTATTTTCTAGCAGCTTTGGGCTGCTCAGATGAAAAGCTTTTATGAAATACAAAGTAATGCAGGAAAAAAAAAATCTTCTATGATTTTAATGTCAGCCAGAGCCTCCCCAGGTTTCTCTGAACTATGGGCTTTGTTGTTCTATGCCTAATTTTCTTCCTGTGTAAGACGGGAATGGATTCCAGATTTCAACTAAGACTCCTGTTTCACTGTTTTCAAGGACTTTTCCAAAGGTCACACATGGGCTATTGTGATGAATGCACTCTGCGGGGTGTGTTCTCGGAGCACGTGAGAAACCAGAGAGCTGCCAGAGAGCGGTCGTCCACACCACAACACTGCATACCTGTTCTCCTGGGGACAGCAGTGTCAGAGTGTCTATTTCACACTCTCTCTTGGCCACTGACAAAAGCCATCATCCTGCATCTCCGGTGAAACTCGGAGGTCCTGGAGGTGGACAAAAGCTTAAGACAGGACTGCTTTAACTGTACAGTTTTGTTTGAAGCTGTCTGACTAGTGATTGCTCAGTAAGATATATCCATCTTTCTTGCTGCAAATTAGCCATTTTTGTTGTGGCAGGAAGCACTATCGGCGTCCCCAGTAAGCTGTAGAGGGTGTTAACCTGGGACACCCAAATCGAGAAGCACGGTCCCTTTCTTTTCATTTAACGTGCATTGGCATCAAGCACTGGAATTCAACGCGCTGAAGTCACGTCGGTCCAAGCTGGTTTTGTCGTAATCTGGCAGATTATAATTGAGTCTTATGGATGCTTTTTCTGAAGAATTTAGCCGACAAACCAGTGAATATATGCACATTGGATTTTGTTTGGGGGGTCAGAGCAGACTCAAAGCTGTGAGAGCTTTCCATCTTTCTAGCCACTCAAACAACAGGGTCTTCCTCTCATCCCTGAGATCATGGTGTCTTCCATGAAAACGGGGCTGGACACCTGATGGACAATTTTGACATTCAAAGGGGAAAGGGAGAGAATGAGGGGAGTAAGCAGACAGAAATGTAAAAGGGGAGAAAGGAGACAGAAAGGGTAGGGGAATTTAAACCAGACAGAGAAACATTTCCAGGCTCTTCTGGGTGTGAGTGACTCTGTAGTGGTGTGAGTATGGTGTTCTTCGAGTTAAGGAGATTTGTGTTCATTTCTGTTTGTGAGAATGAGACCAATCCTATCTAGCATTAAAAGAGGTTTTCTCCTTCTTCCTTCCTTCCTTCCTTCCTTCCTTCCTTCCTTCCTTCCTTCCTTCCTTCCTTCCTTCTTTCCTTTCCTTTCCTTTCCTTTCCTTTCCTTTCCTTTCCTTTCCTTTCTTCCTCTCGACCAATAATGGGTTTGGAAGCTAGATAAGGGGGTGGAGGGAAGTGGTCTATACAGTTGTCTTGTGTCTCAGTAATGTCGAGATGATTACCATACTGAAACCAACTAAAATGAAGGATGGCATAGAAACCACTCTCTGGAGAGGGCTGTAGCCACTCAGCCCGGAATCCACCTTCAGTTTGAACAGGGTTAGGAAGTCCAGGGAGTATTGATACTAAGGAGAAGGTATGTACGTACAGCCGTGATCTGATTTTGCCCTCAGGACAGCACCCTGACAGGGCTATTGTCCCCATTTCCTAGTCAAGATAACTGAAGCTCCAAATGGCTAAGAAAACTGACCCAACGACACATCACACGGTAAAGGCTAACACCTCAGACTCCAATGGCAAAGCTTCTTCATCACCATATTGACACTTTAGATAAGGATATCAGACAGGAGGGCCCCTGGGTGGCTCAGTCGGATAAGTGTCTGACTCTTGATTTCAGCTCAGGTCATGATCTCACAGTTTTAGAAGTTCAAGCCCTGCACTGGGCTCTGCGCTGACCCTGCAGAGCCTGCTTGGGATTCTCTCTCTCCTCTCTCTCTGCCCCTCCCCTGCTTGCAGTCTCTCTGTCTCTCTCAAAATAAATAAACTTTAAAAAGTTAAATAAAAAAAAAAGCATATCATACAGCTTCCAGATAACAGTAACCAGCAGATTTCATCAAATTCGTTGGGGTTAATTTATTTTTACATACAAATGGGAGATAAGGATGCCAAGGGTAGTTTAGACGTCCAGGTAACCTGGCAAAGATGAGGAGCGGTTGGTAATATGGAATGTCCCCCTTGGTTTAACCAGAGCTCTGTGGTCTCGCTGACTGGTTCAGCTTCACTGCCTCTTTCTCCAAACACATTTTTTATTTTAGTTTATTTTAATGTTTATTTATTTGTGAGAGACAGAGAGACAGAGCACAAGTCAGTGAGAGGCAGAGAGAGAGGGAGACACAGAGTCCAAAGCAGGCTCCAGGCTCTGAACTGTCAGCACAGAGCCCGACGTGGAGCTTAAACTCATGAACCGTGAGATCATGACCTGAGCTGAAGTTGGACCCTTAACCAACTGAGCCACCCGGGCACCCTTCAAAAAATTTTTTTAATGTTCTCCAAACACATATTTTTATCTTGATGTTTCATATTTTACCTGTGAGTCCTCCCACTACTCAGTTAATTTGGAGCTCCTTGAAGATAATCCTTGCATCATGTAAGCTCCTGGTACTGAGAAAGGCCCCATGAACGAGACCTGAATTTAACTAGTTGAGTTGAGTTGAATCAAAATAATGAGAAGGAACCAAACAGTAACAGTGGAAATGGGGATGGAATGAGGTGGGTAAGGGGCGAGGGTGGGGCTCAGGAGAGAGCAAAACAAGATACAGGCTAAACTAAGTAACAAGCTGATAAAGAGTACTTGACTGCATTTGACTTCTTCAAAGGATAGTTGGAAGCAACATCTGGCATATATTTTTTTTTCCTTGGGAGAAAAGCAATATGTCCGTTACTTAGAAAATAGAAGTTGGATTAACATTGCCCACTTAGGAATTGAGAAGGATCAATATTAGATGCTATTTCTTCCATTGTGACAGACTAGCTGTGCTGTATTTTGGTTGTTGACTTGTCAATACCTCGTTTCTAGTTAGCTTTACAATTTATTAAATGGATATGTAAATACATGCATTCGTGAATGAATGAAACAAAAAAAGATTGGAAAGTCAAAGCCTTTTAGAGGTAGAGGGTATTTAGTGAAGACCAAATTCCTCGTTTCCCAAGGGAGGATGCCAAGAGCAAATAAAGGCTTAGGGAAATCAAGTCATCATTTAAACACAAAGATGAGCCCCCAGTTCAGACCTTCACGTTTCTACCCAGCCTAATGCTTTTTTCATCAGCTGTACTGATAAATTACTAACAGTGTTCCTCTTCTTGGCCCATGGTTTCTTCCTGGCAGATTGGCAGACATGAGCTAGGGTGGTATAGTGAGCAATCGCGGGGAAATCTCCACTTTGTTTTGAATGTCAACCTGGGTGTGTTTGTGTTTGCCTTTCCCCTCCCTAATTATCGAGCCGGATAACTGTTTGCCTACGGTGCCCCTTGGCCACCCACTGTCCAACAGATAAATCACAGAGAAGCCTGGCTCCATATGGAGTTGCCTGGAAAGTTTATACACATGAAGAAAAGACAGTCTCCAGGTAACATCTCTCTGGCACTCTTGAGAAATGCCGCTCTTCGATTTGCCTATTTGCTTTAATCATCCCCAGTTTCACTTCCTAAAAGTCCAGGAATTAAAAAAAAAAAAAAAAAAAGCAGTGAATGAATAGGCCGTCTGCTTCTCAGAAGCTTTGTGGTGAGGCAGGAAATGCTGTTTGACTTTAAAGAAACTCTCATTAACTTTTGAATCATGCCAGAAGCCATGTGTCCCTGTAGCCAGGGACCAAAACATGGTGATGGCTTCAGCCAAGGTGGCCTCTTTTTTCAGAATCCTCCTCCCTCGCTGCTGTGAAAAACCACTGTCCGGTATGCAGACGCATAGGAATTATGTAAGATTCCATGATAACAAAAACAGCAACAGAAATCTAGGCTATCACTGATGTGAGTGATGGATCTCATTTTAAAGGCACTTTGCTTTCTCAAAACAACCTGGCAGAAAATAGTGACTGCTAACATTAATTAGGCACTTGTATCTATGGCAGGAACTGTGTTGAGCATGTTCGGTGTTCTCATTTGACCCTCACATCAGTCCGATGAGGGGGATACTATTCCTTTTAAAAAAATTTTTTTAATGTTTACTTATCTTTGAGGGAGAGAGAGACAGAGTGTGAGCGGGGGAGGGGCATAGAGAGAGGGAGACACAGAATCCGAAACAGGCTCCGGGCTCTGAGCTGTCACCACAGAGCTCGATGTGGGGCTGGAACCCACGAACTGTGAGATCATGACCTGAGCCAAAGTCAGATGCTTAACCGACTAAGCCACGTAAGCGCCCCAGGGAGATACTATTCTTAATGTCATTTACTCATGAACAAACTGAGAGGTTAGGTAACTGGCGAAGAACACACAAGCTGGCAAAATGTGCTGGGATGTGAACCCAGGCTTTGGGCTCTTGGTCCTGGCTCTAAACCATTATGATTTGCCAGCAGGGAGACGATCATCCTATGAATTTCTAAGGCACTTTCCAAACGGCAAAGCCTTCTGTATACAGATACCACCGTATCTGCCTCATAGCAACGCTGGACAGTCAATAGGGATATATTACTGTCTTCATTTTATAGACAGAGAAGTTGAGTGGCTGGACCTTTCCAGCATCATCCGGTGGCATAACCACGCCCTGCACCCAATATTCTGTGGTTTTTGTCCTGTTTCTACTTTATCGTGCTGTCTCTGGTGTCCCTATGGTAACTTATCCTGAGTAGAAGCAAGTTCTTACAAAAACGAAACTCAGTGGTAAAAGTAAGCCTCAAATTCATAGGTCGGGCCCAGCTACCTATTAGCGTATGCCTATTAGATTCTTCTATTCCTCATCAACGAAACGCAGGAGAGAGGGCTCGTCCAGATTTCTGTCTGGCCAGGACAAATGCTGAATTTGAGCTTAGTTATGGTCATTAAAGAAATAAAAGCAGCAATATTTCTCTAAGAGCGAATAGAAATCCCAGCTCCTTTCTGTTGGCTGAAAGTATACCCCATTCATACGTGATTGCCACTTTGCCCTTTTAAACTATAGAAAGTTTAATTTAGGAATGTATCATGCTATTTTTTTTTCTTTCTTTTTTTTTTTTTTTTTTTTGGTAAAAGGTAAATGGTTCGATTATGAGATCCTCGAGAAGTGCTAGCAACCATTTACTTACATTTCCACAGCACAGAATAAATTTCCACAGGATTACATTCTATGTGCTGATCAGAACCTCAACTACATGGGATTACACATTTGATTATATTTGCTTTGAAAATAAGAATTTGAGAGATTATCAGTTGCCTATGAATCACCAAATTCCAAAGAAAGAAAGGAGCCCAGGAATTATTTTAGCAAAATCCTTTCCCTTTGAGAAACAAAGGCCTGAAGGTCAAGTTAATAGCTTGTTGTGAAGGTCACGTAGCTAATTCCCAGAGAAAAGGAGAATTAGAACTCAGTTTCTGGATTTTCAACTTGATAGAACTTGGCTCTTTCTGTGCTAGGCGGGAATTGACAGGGGAAGCCATCTGCTCGTTGCTGTGAGAGTGAACTTTCTAAGGGGCGTGTTTCCTGAAGTGTTTTCTGCCCTTTGGGTAGCAAGGCAAAGTACCTGGGGAGAAGAGGGCCAACCACCTTTTTTCCCTTTTATATCCTGTCAACTGGGAATTGAAACTGACCATCAGACTGCCCAGTTCTCCATAATTCTTCTTGAGACTGGAGGTTCTTGACAAGCTAATTCTTCTTCATCATCCAGAGTGGAGGGTATCAGGGGACACACATTGAGTATTTCATCTCTTGACACTTACGACAAACTGCCTTGATCTTATCTTTCACCAAGCAAAACTTAACTTCCCACATCTCCTGTTTTCCTTGGGTTCGTGGATCTTCTATGGGCTTTCGGAGGTCTGTATCGTGCTCATGCAGAGCATTGGGTTGGCTGAGCTCGCCGCTCACACAACACAAAGGGGTTTTGAAAGCCCCTTTCCCTCAGCTCTCTTCTCTTGGCTCCCCGATCCCCCCTCCCCAGCAGCTCCTCATAAGCACATTCAGACGCTTGCCAGGCCTCCAGGACTCATTGTCTTCCCAGTTTCATTTCTTTCTCTTTCTGTCAGTATCCACCCTGTTTTGGTAACCATGGCAATAGGTGAAACACAATCCCAATATTTGCTCCCTGCCTCTGTCATCCAGCCCAGCACGCGTATTGCCGGGTCTTGTTTTCGTGTTTGTGTAATGTTCCCAAGCCTGAAGTCAGATGCATCTGGGCAAGAGCGCTGCACATGGTCCGGTTCGGAACACCACCCCCGCCCCCCCAGAAAGTTTTCAGGCACGTCTTCTTTGTGTTCTGTGTACGTGTGTGTGCGCGTGTGTCCCTGTCTGCTTTGGAACATTGTGCAAGCAAGTTCGGCTTGTGTCAGAATAGCCGGGGGAGGGGGGCGCTGGGGGGAGGAAATTTTACAAATCTTGTTAGGGGGAAGTTCTGCTTTGTAGAGATATATTTTGGTCTTTTTCTCGGAATTTGTGTATCTTTCCAAGATTTTTGCCAGCACGACTAATAACAAAAGTTCGCTTTGCACTTTGGGGTGAAGCCTCTGCCTTGATTTGAGTTTTTAGGTGACAAATACAGAAAATCTGTCAGAAAATGTGTGCCTTGAGGGGGATGGAAAGTGGGACATTGGGGTGGATGGAAGGGGTAATGTTATCCTAACATTTTGGGATTTTTTCTTTTCTTAAAAAACAAGAGAGAGTTTAATCTTTGAGCGAAAAACTAACATGCAGTATATCTTCCCTACTGGTATCCTTTTAAGATTGCTTTTTGTTCCCCTGCTAGGGTGAAAAGCTATCTGTAATATGGTACCATAGCATTATATGATTGTTGTGTTTACCTTGGTATAAATATGATGAATCGCTAGGTTCTCAGAATAGCTAAGCCCCACACAATAACAAATGTCAAGTATTTTTATTTCGAAACAGTCTTTGCAGTCACCAGAACGGAAGGTGTGTTTAAGGAAGATGAGCTTTTCATCCAGCTGTGGCCTTGGATCCTGGAGATGAAAAGTGCAGCGAGAGAGGCAGGGCAATAACGTGATTCCGGTAGCCAGCCAGGGTTCTGAAGTGTAGACGGAGCAGGAACACACTTGGGTAGAATTTCAGAGTTGGCCGGTGTTTCTCTTGCACCCTTCCCTGGACCATCCTTCTCCCTTGCGGCACCTCGCATGGGAATGCGCCCGTGTTTCCATGGTACCCCAGGGCGCGGTCTGGTCCTGTGTCCCTCCCAGCCTCTCCGGCTCCACTCAGCCCTGCAAGCCATGGTCACTCTCTGAGCCTGGCAGTTTCCTGAAGGCTCCTTGCTCTCTCTGGCTGCCTTGTTTGGCCTATCGTAGTTCCTTCACCTATGCAAGCTCCACTTCTTTTTTTTTTTTTTTCCAAGACTCCGCTCAAATGCACCTTACCTGTGAGGTCTTCTCAGCTTCCTCAGGTAGAGAGCAGTCACGCCTTCTGTAAGGGTAGACTGCATTTCTACCTTGTCTGTCTCTTCCTTGTGGAGCTTTATGACGTGTCATCGTCTGTGTACGTGCCTCACCACTCGCCTGTGAACACTTAGAGAACAGAGGCTAATTCGATTCGGCTCCATCTCCCTAGGCGGGCATCTCTCCTGCGTGTTCTGGGTGCCCAGTAAATGTTTGTTGACAGAATTACTGAGGAAAATTTTGATGATCTAATTTAGATGGGGATGGTGCTGTGACTTAAGATGTCATCCCACGCCGTGGGCTTTTTAAAAATTTTTGAAGTTGCAGGGATCAGGTAGGACTTCACTTAGATGACTGATTCCCAGTGATAGAATTTCAGGACCCATCACGAGTAGATGGGAGAGACATTTGAGCAGGTGAGAATCCTTCCTACAATTTCCTAAATCCTTGCATCAGTCTGTAGTTGGGGCTCTGCCAGCCTCAGCCCAGGGAAGCCCTGTAGGAGCCCTCTGGGCCCGTCCTATGGTACCTCCTACAGGTGAGATGATTTTCTATTAAGGTGCTGCGATACTCAGTATTGAAATCTCCTTGGTGCAGGCCCAAGATTTTAGTCCTTTTTTTAATACATAAATTCATGCAGGCCAATGGACTTTTGGTCAAAAATTAATACCTAGTGGCAAATTCTTGGAGATCTGTTAAAATGAAAATATTCTTTTCTCATTTCCCTGTTCAAATAGGTAATATATCAAAATCAGCTCATGCCGAATATAGACTTTATATCCTGTTTTTTTTTATTTCACTTATTATGAGCATTTTCCCATATCAAGTATCTTTTGAAAACATTTTAATAATTGTATGATTTATCCTATAGGTGTCACATACAAATTTTAACTGTTCCTTGTTTTTATTTCTGGATTGTCTCTACTCAAAAAAAAAAAAAAAAAAAACCTTTGATTATGAAAATAAATTAAAAAAAAAAACGATCTGAAATTATTGAATTACCTCTTTGATTATTTCCATAGGATAAATTCCAAGAATTAGGATTACTGGGTCTAGAGAATTAAACATTTTAAAAATCTTTGTATCTATACTGCCAAATTTCTTAAAATCTATACTAATTTTCGTTCCTGTCTGTACTATAGGAGGGTATCTACCTTATGGCGTTTTCACAGGTGTTAAGCATTATAATTTTTTAACAAAATCTTTGCCACTTTTTGTTTGCATTTGTTATGTTATGAGTCATGTTACACATCTTTTTCTATATTTGTTGGCTACTTGTGTTTCCTCTTTGATACATTTCTGTACTTTCCGCAACAATTTTTCTTAATTAGGGCTAGTATTGGAGTCCAGGGGGAAAATGATGGAGCGGGCTGGCCTTTTCCTACGGCATTTCTCAAATTCTTACTAACTAGCTGGCTTTCCGACCTTACTTTACCCATTACACGTTTGTTTCGAAGACCTTAAAATACATAGCTGAAAATCTACTTCGTAGTCGTTTCGGTTGTTTCACTTGGTTTACACGATTTTGCTCGGAAGCACAGTGTTTTGAGAATTTGAAAAAAAAATTCTCCCAACGTTTTCTGGTTTTTATAGTGATTCAGCCTATTTATTACAAACATATTGACTTCCCCAGGGATATAAATGTGGCTCTGCCACATTGTCTGTGTTTATCTAGCCCCGCCTTTGTCTATTTAAATATATATCTGAGTATCTTAAATAAACTGAAGATACGCCTGTGTCTTTCGCATTTACCTGAGGCAGGATTGTGTGGATCCTGCTTTGATCCCATTTATGAGAAATCAACCTCTGACCATTTTATTTCACCAGTCACAGTATGAGTAGATGGATCTGTATTGATTAAACTTTATCATCATGACTGGATGGTTCGATGTCGCTGATTCTGTTCTCCAGCAAGAAAGTTAAACAGAAAATATAAAACAGCTTCAGTCCCCTGGGCTGATATTAATGGAGTATTATTTTAAGGCTGAGAGAGTCTTCTGATACCCAGAGTGTCACCTCCTTTCTAGTGCATAGGTCACCAAAGGGAGGGATCTGAACACCTAGCACGTATTTGGCACAAGTTATCCCTGTATCAGATGAATGAATATGAGTAATTAATTATATAATAATATGAAACATGCGTTGAGCATGGGCCACATTACTGTGTGATATCGTGTAGTAAAGACTTAGGGAGGCACTGTACATAAAGTCCTTATAGACTCAGCATTTACACATATTATCTGACTTAATTCTCACAACTATCCTATATAGATCATGTCCCTGTTTTTACAGGCAAATGACTCAATGTATAGTGCCCAAGATCACTCAGCCAGCAAATGGCAGACCAAGGCTTTAAATCCCACTCTGGGATCCGACCCTTCGATGCTAGGTCTTTGCTTTGGCAACCTAAACACGACATGGTGACTGGATTCTAACAGGGACGGAAGCATGGAAACAGCCAGAGTCAACTGGCACATATTTATTATTAGTGTCCACCACGCACTAGGCTTTTTTTCTTTTTTTAACAGTATGCCCCTGACATTCCTGAGGGCTTTGCCTGGCATTACTGCGAGTCTCCCCACTCACGCGTGTGGCACATCCTTTCCTGCACCCCGGGCAACAAGCAGAGAACAAAACCGAGTTGTAATCCTGACCCCGAATGGAGGGCCGGACTGACCGTCAAATCCCCACCCAGAGCTGTAGCAAGTGCAGTTCAAATCTGTGCCCGGTAGAAGTTCACATTTCTATAGGTCGTGGAATTTGAAGGTTATCTTTTAAGATTTGAAACCTTGGATGTTAAATTGGAAAATACCGAGCCTCCGTATCTTGAGCAGAAATGTTAATAATGGCCTCTATTTCATATTTTAAGATCTGTGGGACATTTTCACATCTTCCACGTAGACCAGCAAGCTCGTCTTTCAAGAGAGCCACAGCTCTCGACTGGAATTAACAAGAAGGTGGTTTTTCATTTTGTTTTCTCTTTGAGTAGCAGAATGAAGCATTAAGAGCAAAGACCTGAGACTGAGACTGCTGAGAATCCAGTCCTAGCCGCATGACTTGGTTGCGTGAACTTTCTGTTCTTCATTTACTCGTCTATAAAATGGGAATAATGGTAGGGCCTCTCCTAGAGATTGAGGATGAAATGAAATAATACAGGGAAATTATTTGGCATAGTACCTACACATAGTATTCCTTCTCTCTATATTTTTTCCCTTTTTCCTGCTTCAAAGGGTACTTATTTTTATTTTATTGGTTTAATTCATGAAGGTTAAAACATACTTGTGAAGTCCATAGTCTCGTAGAGAACTGAACCTAAGAGAGATTAAGTGCCTCACCGATTAAGTACCTCACCTTTGATCACTCAGCAAAGTCGTGGTCAGCTCAGTTCTAGAATTTAACTCCTAGTTTTGATTAATGCACTAAATTACTGTGTTCTTTATAGATACTTGACTAGAGAAACCCCATGGGAGCTATACAGCTGTGGCTTTGAATGCTCCAATTAATTGAAACACGTAAAAATAAAGATGACTTTTAAGAATGTTTTTAAATAGTCAAAAAATTATCCTAGAGTTCAGTGCAGCACATTTTCGACTTTCAAGCGCATGTTACCTGTTTTATGGTTTGTTAGTTCCCAAACATATGAATATGAAAACATTTTTTAACATTACAATATCAGAGCTGAAATTACACAAAAGACCAAGGCTCACCAAGAAATATATGTTAAATTCCATTGCCTAAAATAGGCTTTTACTCTGTCTGTACAAATTACTTTAAATTATACAAATATTTGGAATATGTCTAGCCATGAGACTCAACTATGTACCTTAAAACGACATGAACAGTGCCATGCCAACTTTTGGCGTTTAATTTTTTCCAAAACACCTAGGATCATTATTGCTTTGAATGAGAGCATCCCTTATGCTCTGCAAATGGATTTGGAAGAGTGAAGTGAAAGACAGAAAGTGTCCCTCAGTCCCTTGGGTGGAGGTAGTTGAGTCTCTGGGACATGGATAAGAAGGCTCTTTGCCAACATACCCTTTGGAACAACCACAGCCGTGATAACAGAGTGTGAAGACCTGATTATTTTCCAATCTGATGAATGAGTCCAGCTGTTCGGCAGGCCAGTATGGGGTATGTGAGAACATGGGATCACAGCAAAAGCATGTTTATCTCACTCCATCATTGCAGTGAACTTTATCTCCTGGGAATTTTCTTAAAGAGCAAGTCTGGACAGAGTCATGGCTTAATGGCCAGGGGCTCTACAAGAGGGTTGTTCCTAAGTTCCAGTTACGCAAAGACAGGGCCTGCATTTGTAAGGAAAGATAAGCTAAAGAGCCGTATGTGTTCCTCAGACAAAGATAATTTGTCACATCGCCACCATTAATCTCTTAGTTCCCGGCTCACTCGGTTCCAAGAGATCTGTTTTATAGATTTGTTACATATAAAGCGATGTCTTTACCAGTCCACTGAGCAATCGGTTCATGTGTCCATCTTTTCATTCAAAAATCTTTATTGAGCACCTCCAAAACGCCGGTGTTATACTAGGTTTTGGGGGATCAAACTGCAAATACGACATAACTCAGGTCTTTAGGAACTTACAGTCCACAACTGAGTATGTTGTGATAAATAGTATAATAAAGACGAATACAAAGCATGTGGCTCATTTGCCTTCATGGCAATGGTGGTGAGGCTTCCGGAGGGGCCCTCCAGGAAGACCTCTCAGCTGAATTATGCTCCTGCGTTCTCCAGTAAAGTGGCCACTGCCCACACGTGGCCATTTAAATATTAAGTTCATCAAAATCAACTAAATTTAAAATACAGTTCTGAGTTGCAATAACCACATTTTGAGTGCTCAATAGTCACATGTAGCCTGTGGCTACCATGTTGTACTACAGAGATAAGGAACATCTCCATCATCACAGAAATTTCTATTCAACAGCAGTGGTCTAAGCTGATTGGATGGATGGTGGGGTGAGGGTTTTCCAGGGAGAAAAAACAGGGTGAGCCCAAGCCCGGAGACACTGATGAAGAAACGACATTTCAAAAATTAGCTCTTAAAAAAATTATTTTAAAATTTTTATATGTACGTATGTATTGATTCAAGAAGCATTTATTATGTTACAGCTGTGGGTTTTGCAAAAATGCCTAAGTCAAAGTGTCAGCTTCTAAATAACTTACATATATATGGGAGAGGTAGGAACCACAAAAAATTACCAAAAATCTGTATCTCGAGTTCAGAAGAGACTGATGACTGGGTGTAAGGAAGGAGAATTGGAAGATGGGGCCGGTCTTCGAGTCTTCATGAAGTTGTCACTTTTGATCTGGGTGTTGAAGAGCTGTGAGGATTCAGACAGGGAGGTGGAGTTAAACTCCTACCTTGGATTAATAAACATTCAAGTTTCGCACAGTTACTCCAGCGTTAGTGTTCAGCAAGCGGCTGAGAAGCTGAGGGCTCTCCCCACTGGCATATTCATTAATGTCTTTCTACTAAGACTGCCATTTAAACAATGGGGAGCTTATTCGGCTGTGCCAACTTACACGGAATAGTCTCCCTTCTAAATAGTGTTAGCATGGATTAGTTTAGGGAAGCTTGAGCCAGATCTTGTTTGCATTAGGTGACTGAAAAAAGGATTGGGTGTGTGTGGGGGGGTGGGTATTAAGGATTATGCAAATCACTGGCAATATGTAGGCTGGAAACTGGAGACTTCTGTAAAAGCAGCTTTTATATGCCAATAGGTGAGGGAACTTGGAAGCAGTTGGAGGCGTATTATGGGGCAGAAGACTTAGGCAGATCCAGTGAAAATATCGGTAAATGCTTATGTACATATATAAATCCTAGCCTCTGAATTGTACAATCAGATCTCATGAAACTCATCCCTGGCCATTTATTCCTTGAAGTTACAATGACCACTTCCCTTCTGGGTTTGGTATTTTTCCTCCCCTGGAAGAATCTACGAAGCACAACTGAGCTCTTGCTTATCACAGAAACCACTTGTCCTTCCATTTCTAGGATTATGATGGACTTTGTTGTTTGGGAAACACCAGTCACAGGACTGTGCATGAAGGAAATCTTCCAGCCATCCAGAAAGAGAAGGATGCAAGAGGGCGACAGAGAAAGTTCTCTTTAACAAAAGCTATCTGATGTGTGCTGAGATTCAGGTTGAGATCAGGTCTTTAGAAACTGTGTGAAATGAAGTGAAAAACAATTTTGCAGATCCCTATTTAAAATTTTCTTTAAAATGGGGTAATACAAGCTCTCTTCTCTGTCATTTGCTGGGAGAAAACCCTTCCAGAATGCCTAACACTTTAGAAAACAAAAAGACAACTGAAAAGATGGCATGAATGATTTGGGGGGAAAAGGAGAATTTTTTCCCATTATCCCTTAATATGTAATTTCTGAAATTTATTTAAAAGTAGTTTGATGCTGATGGGGGAAAAAGAAATTCAGAACAATATTGTCTGGATTTTATGCTTTGAGCTTCTCAAGACCGGGAAGATATTATGAACACCTTTCTTGGCTACACAGTGGATTTTCTACACAATTGTTCAATCAACTGATCTCTATTTGACTAAAGCTTGTTGAGTCACCAAAAGCGCGTTGGGGTTGAGCAGATTTCAGTGCTGCCTTTGGAACTCCAAGGTGGATCTTCTGCAAATAATTCTACTAAAGGCAGGCCGGACTCTCACACAGGAGTGGTGTTCCCAAAGTGAGTTTAAAAGTCAGTCATTCAGAACTCAAAACACAGATTTCCTCACAAGAAATGTCAGAGATGGTTACTTTCCCAGGGCTGCCTACAAAAGCCTTTTATTCTATAATGTATCTGAGACTGTCTCCATGTGTCGAGAAAAGAATGGAGTAGTATGGGACAGGACCCCCCCCCCCCGCCCTCCCCTCGCCCCACACACACACACTATCCCGAGGGACAGCACTTGTTATCTGCTATGGAGACAGCTACCAGGGCTTCAGGAAGAAAGAAAGGAAACATGTTTCTCCCTGAGGGGAGCCTATCCCTGAAATTATCCCTGCACAGCCTTTTGTAGAGTGATCCTTTATCACTCAAGTTGTATTACTTTTTTAAAATGACAGCGCCATACTTCTGGAATTAGGTGTGTTTTGAACTCTCTCTTCTTTTATTATTGTGAGTCCCTGATGACTAGTAATGGTCATTACTAGATTTCGACACCGAGGGAGTGATGATCGTATGACCAGGGAAATCAATGTCCCTGGGATTCGTCATTAGCAAAGGCCCGCATCTCCTACCGACTTAGATATCGACATTTTCATAGCTCTTAAAAATAGCCGCAGTGTGCTGTTTTCACATGTGGTTGATGTATTGTGACTTTTTGATGTCTGAGCAATTGATTGATTGATTCTTTTTGGCATCAAAACCAAAGACAAGAGTGATGGCGATGACCTAGAGAAAGGTGAAATCTCTCCCCTCTGAGGGTTGAACTAATTGAAGCAATTCTATATGCTTTTGCCTCATCTTAGAGGATAAGCCCTTCATCTCCTCTTCATCACTAATGACACCAACATTTTCTAATATTTTTGCCCACCTGGAGAGTATATCTGCGATACTTGAAAACCCAAATTACTACCCCCACAACCTTAATTCACCTGTAATGATATACTTGGGAAATTTTCAGCCAGTATCCCAGACTGTTGTTTTTTCTTCTTTTGCTTTCACTATATGAGAGTTGAGTCTTGGATGGCAAAGTAGACCCTAAGGTACTGTGGTTAGTTGTCCATAGTAATCAAGGGTTTTTTTTGAAAAAAGAAAAAAAAAGAGAAATGGACGTTAGAACACTTAGGAAACTGAGTTGTTTCTGTATTGGTTTGTTAGAGCTGCCACAATAAAGCACCACAGACTGGGTGGCTTAAACAACAGAAATTTACTATCTCACAATCTGGGGACTAGAAGGTCAAGATCAAGATGTCAGAGGAGTCTGTTGATTCCTCTGGGAGCGAGGAGGTGGCCTTGTACCAGGTCACTCACCTTGGCTTGTATAGATGGCCACCTTGTGTGTCTTCGCATGATCCTCCTCTGTCTATCTGTGTCCTGATCCCCTCTTCTTATGAGGACACCAGCCATGTTGGATTAGAGCCCACTCATATGACTTCATTTTTACCTTAATTACCTCTTTAAAGGTCCTATCTCCAAATTTGGCTATATTCAGAAGTACTGTGTGTTAGAACTTCAAGATATGAATTGAGGAGCAAGGAAGGGACACACAAATCCAGCCTATAACAGTCTCCAGAAGTAATCCGAAGGCTACCTAAATCTTAAAATCTTAAGCAGAACACTCACCAACACTCCGCGATTCTCCTTTGCAAAATCAGGTCTCTAATTCCAGGGAAGTTCTGTGGGAATAGTAAAGCCTGACGGTACTGTGTTGGCCTCTACAATAAGGAGCTCTCCCTTGATATGCATAGCTTGCAGATCGACCCATTTCTGAAGCTTAAAAGCAGGGCTAGGACAAAGAGACGAGAGAGGTGCCCAGGGTACAATTTAAGAAAACACTCACTCTCAGGGCCATCCAATGACTTTGAACCGAAGCATTTGCATGAGTCTGAGAGTGAGTATCCCCTTAAACCTTTGTTCTGCCATCTCTCCTGCCTCACCCTAGTCCCAGCATTTCCTGAGAGGAAGACGAAAGCTGTCCATGTGTCATTCACACAGTTCTTTCAACCATGTTCTGGCAAACACGTAGTATTTAAGTAGTATTAGCTAGTATTTCAGAAGTAGACTGAAAGTGTAATGGTTAACAGTGGTGGAGGGAGGAAATATAGGTCCTGAGTCCTTCCCTTGTTGCTGGTGACAGCCACTGAACCAGGAATAAGTTTTGGAGTTCCTATGCCTTATCTCTACTTTCGTAACCCAATGGGTTACTTGCTCTTTTGTGGCCATATTCTCGGCCATGTGCTCCACGGTCTAAGGAAAAGCATGGAATTTGGGAAGTGGGTCAGTACCCCTCCGTATGAGTCTATGCTCAGACTATTCTGCAGTCTACCGTATGGGTATTATCAGTGATCCTCCCCGAAGTGGCCAGCTGTACTCTGAGAGCTGAGAAGGAACACATGCACGCTTACCACTGCCTGTGGCTGTTGCCTCTGCTGTGAACTTGAGAAACCTGTTTCTACTGCGGCAGAGCAGAGAGCCCCGTGGCCCAGGGTAGATGTGTGCACACTGCTGGAGCACGCTGCTGCTCTGGCATTGGCTTGGAGCTGTCTAGACAGGAGAGAGATCCCTCCCCACTCCCCCCTCCCCACAGCCATTGATCAGACCACTGAAGCAGTGCTGATGTTTTTCTTCAGAAGTGGCATGATTAGTGGGTCAGTGAATGCTGCTGTTTCTAAGGGAGAACAGCTCAGCCCAGTGCTTTCGGGATTAACATTTTCATGTTTCGAGACACTCGGGCTCTCCCCTTTCGCCTAAGAACGCGTACTTCTTCTGAGAGCCCACACAAGCGCTCCCAGGAAGTCCAGCCCCTTGCTAGCTCGGTGCCTTAGTGTGAATCTGTATAGCAATATTTCCTATTCTGAGGGGAAAATGAAAGCTATCTCTACCCTTCCATCTGACCATTAAAAAACGTCACTGTAGAGTGTCCTTTAGAAGTTGGTCTCTGAGGAGATTCGAAGTTAATTTCATAATGGGTCCCCCTTTTTTTTTTAGTGTTATGGGAAGTTTCACCATTAATATTTCAAAAATGCATTCGCTAGGGACGTGAGGGGAAAGAAACTTCACTTAGAAGGAAAGCCTGCCCATAACTTTCTCCTTCTGTCACGCCACATAGGGCAACAAGGAAAGTTATGTCCGGTGTGACTATCCTTCTGGAGCAGCCCATTTCAACACCACGAAGACTACTTGAACTGTATCTTGTGGCCGAATTATGTAATCTGAGCCATTGCTGTTCAAAGTGGGGCCCCTCGACCTGCAGCATTAGTGTCACCTGAGAGTTTGTTGGAGATGCAGGATCTTTGGCCCCACCTCAGACTTACTAAATGCAAACCTCCATTTTCATAAAATCATCAGGTGGGTCAGACGCACATTAAGCTGTGAGGAGCCCCTGATCTAGGAACCATGGAACCTGAGGAGATTCTGGCCCAAGGCATAAATGTTTGGATTACCCCACTCTACCCAAAAGCTGCTAAGGAACACGAAGGGTTGTGTTACAGAAGATGGTTTTTTTCCTGTCTGGTCCTTTTGTGATTGGCCCCTGACTTATCCAATCTTTTTAAGACCCCTTCAGTTTCTAATGAAGCTTAATTGATGAGCTCTGTTTGTGAAAAGCTCAGGCCCTAGTAAGTACACACTCCCACTGGGTATACAACTAAATAGTTTATGAGGTAATTCGTATTTTAATGTCTTTACTAATGAGCTCTTTCAGTAATGCAATCTCCTGAGAAAATGTTAGTGGTTCGCAGACATTTCTGAGGCTCCTCTGGCAAGGAGGCTGATAGAGCCGGAAGGTGTCGCCTCCAGTGGAGAATATAGTTCCAGCTCAAAAGAACTCCGATTTTTCCCTCAAAAAAAAAAAAAAATCAAAGGTTTTTCTTTTAATACCGTATTTGCTAAGCTTCTATCTTCTTCATCGTTTTTCATGTTAGAAATAAGAATTTCTCTTCCTGCGGCAGTTCTGGAACTTCTTACTTGTGCTGTAAGGAGGTAATATGAGGACTGATCTGTATGATCTTACATGAACAAGAAGGTCAAATGGAGGGGAACACACACACACACACACACACACACACACAGGTAAGCACACACACACACGGCAGCATCCGGTCCGAGATTCAATGGTCTTTCATCATCCATATTTTAAATATTAGCAGCAGCAGCATCATTTCTGTAACAGATGATGAATGCTTCGATCACTTCTCATTAAGAGTAAAGCCGAAATGAATCCCATAATGAGAAAGAAGCATTTAGAACTGCAAAGTAACTGAGGAACAAAACAGTTATCCATGGCATGGTAGAATTCTGTCCAGAGGGAGGTACAACCAATTCCCTTTTAGTGAGGGAGGACACAGTGTCATTTGGGATGGCTGGCAACTGTCTCGAATGTGTCATGGTGGAGGGACTCACCTTTCTGCTTCCACAGCTGAGCAGAGAGAAGACACACACACATTCTTGAACCCTAACTTGAAGCCAGACACCTAGGCAAGGAGGACCAGGCATTTTTTTTTTCCAGTGTCTCCCTCTGAGGAAGGTTCAAGACACTGGGCTGGGCAGCTGACACATTGCCTGTGGCCTGTGCTATAAAGGACAGTGAGACATGGCTTGATCCTACTTGGCACAACACAAAGATCAAAGCCTCCCAGCGTGGAATGGATCATGAAAAACAGCCTTCGTTGACCAGTTTTGCCCTTTAATTCGTTAACAGCATCCTTCCCTGGAGAACAAGCTTTCTCAGCTGGATGCAGGAGATGGAGAAGATCCCGTAAGGTGTCAGGAGAGCCCCTCTAGAATCACAGCGCACAGTGGTGGATGGTGTCTGTGTCCGTAGGAGAAAAGTCAGAAAAATAAGACAGAGTCAGTGACTGTATTCCAGTTGGGCCTGTGGCCATGTGGCTGGCTTCAGATTAGGCTTTGTTACCTGCTTGCTTTGGATAAGCACGATAAAAAATAATGACTTAATAGGCCATGTTTTAATAACATGTCTGTAGGTCACTTGGAACAAGGACAGTGACGAGCCGAAGTATAATGTTTTGTTTTGTTTTCCTACAGGCAAGGCCTGTGGCGCTTTCATGGTAGTCTCTGCAAGTCCAGATCTATACAAGCCAAATTTAGTGATAAATCCCTAGCTCTGTGGGCATCTCGGGTTTTTATGAATGAGGCAAGGAAAGAGACGCGTAAGACTCCTTTGAAATCCAAGTTATAACTCTACTTGTCAACATGAGGAAGAACATGTGTGGATAGGGGAAATCGCTTTCCTCAACGCCAGAGTTGGCGATTTTGAGGGCAGAGACTGCGTTTTGAGCATGACCCTTTGAAACTAGAGAGAGTGTGTCCTAGCCAAGAAAGACGAGGTGCTAGAACTCAGTGTTGTGAAACCAGAAGAATCTCAGACTTCTGGAGAAGACTCTTTGAATGCCTTGTGCAGGCTTTGGAGTCAACTTCATTCTTGAGAAGTGAGACTTTATTATCCACGGAACAAATGAAGCTAGCACTTGGCATTGGAGCGTATTGCTGAGCAAGAAAAGTCTCTACTCAAACAGACTTGACTTACTACAACATGCCAGTGAGGAAGAGAAGCCTGCCCATGCCCCGGCATGCAATTAGGATTTCAGAGTGGTTTGTAGGTCTTGGCCCTCCAGACATCATGAGCTTGTGTGTCTCTGAGAGATGCTGTCTGGAAAGCAGCAAAATGGAAGAGAGGAAGAAAATCTCAGTGCCATTTTTCTTCCAATGTCATAGCTGCTGTTGGGCAGGGACGAAGAGAGCCATCAAAGTGCTGGTGGCTGTGATGTTTTTGAACAGTCAGTGAACATTTAATGGTTTGAAAGTTCATGCTTCTTCTGAATCTACCTTCAGCCTGTTGCAGCTGCCCTTGGGGAAGAAAACTGGGAGGGGGATTTTGTAAGCAGAATCTAAGTCTGGTCTTATAAGGCCCATACTCTAGCCCCTTGTTCTCTGGGTAGTTCAGCATCGATGAAAACCAAGGCCTCGACACAGAGTGGTAATTTCTGTAACTTCTCCAAACGGTGATCTGGGTGAGACAAGTCAGCTCTTCCCATTTACTTATGAGTTAATTGGCATTTAAACTCAAGTCTCCAGGCCAATGATTTATTTTAATAATATGTTAGCCCCATGGCAGGCCCATGACTTCATGACTGCAGCAGTGGAGAAAGGGCACACCGCCCTGATGGATGTCTCAGTGCTGCATGTGGCTGATTTACAAGGCACTCCTCTGATCTGACTCACTCTTGCCTCCTCTGCTTCAAGCCCTACTGGGTGGTACCCAGTTGTTAGGGGGTCCATCTGCTTAAAGGGACAGTAGGAAGAAGTGAGTTGAACGCAAATAACTTGGAAGAAATTATTCTCAGACAAAAAAATCATTGGATACTGCAAACTGGGAGGCAGTTTGTATGTTGGTCAAATCTCATCCATTTTCACGTGCTTATTGAATGCTGTCTCTGTTAAAACAAAAGACTAGGGATGCCGGTATTAAACAGACTTTAAATTATTGTTTTGAGTTCTGTCAAATGTCATCTGTATTTTACAGGTCTCAGTACAAGTGTCCATAATGATGGAATCAGTTGATTTTTCAAGGCAATCTTTAAGGTTCTTTTGTGTTTATTAGGTTGCTAGGGGTACCTAATCCATCAGTATGAGTAGAAGCAGTGTTTAATGCAGCTGCCAGATTTTTGTGCAAGATAAATAGTTTTACACGTCTCAGAAGTAGAATCCAATTGGCCAAGAAGTTGGCTAAAAGATGAAATTTGACATCATTCTTGGCAACTAATCGCTTTTTTTTTAACATGCACAGTATAAAAAAGTACACTGTATCTTTTCTAGGTATTTTAGACCCAAAATAGAACATTTAATAATAAATCAATGTGTGCAAATGATCATGTAGATTTCCTAACTGTTGGTTGTAGCAATAGACAGCATTTCAAATGGAAATAAGCTTTTTTTCCTTTCATATTTTTAAAATGAGAATATATGTCATGCATATGTGTGTTGTTAAGTGCAATGATATAACAAATACCTACCACCCAGCGCCAGAACTAGACCACCTGCCGTTTCTAACTGCTCTTCCATACTCAGTCCTCCTACCTACCTCTGGAGACCACCACTATCCTAAAAATCTGTCCTCATTATTCCTTAGTGTCTAAAAAATAGTTTTATCATGCAAACATGAGTTTCTTAAAAATGGTATCATTTAAGTTTGCTGTTTTTAAGCTTTATATGAAATGGTATCTTGTATGGAATTGTCTGGACTTGGTTTTTCACTCATTGCAAATTTCTGACAAGAAGACTCATGACTTTTATTTAAGGACGAGGATGGCTATATATTGATCATTTTAAATCTATACCATAGGTGTCTGATAAACAAAAAAGTATAAGAAATACATTTCGAGCCTTAATCTGAGATATGTAATGCTTTCTTTTTGGATTTAGGGATGCTTGTCTTCCCATACTTATTATGTTTTAATTAGTAAATGATTAAGACCCATGAATTAAATCTTATTTTGATGTTTCTGCAATGTGGTAATTAAACCCAGAGATGGCATATTTTTCATGATACACTTATACGTAATTAGCATGTTATAATTATCAAATTAAATATTCATTTTAAATATGTAATTGAGTGTCATGAGCTGAAATCTAATTTTTATGGACTGAATTTATCAGATAATGAAATTTCAGGTTTCCATCAGCTTTTAGAACTGTGCTAAGCAAAGGCCTAATTATCCCTATAGAATCCTTCAACTATCTATTGGGTTGAGTGCAGATTCTAAAATTTTTAAGCATAGAAATGGAGTATTTGATAATCTCATCAGGAATTAAATACCATATTCCTGGATGAAAGGTTTTGGATTAGGTTCTCTAGGCTTCTTCCAGATATCAAGGCGATTTCATGCCTTCTTCATTAGCCAACACAGGAAGCAATTTGGTTGCCCGCAAGTCTGGGAAGTATCAAGTAGCACAAGTGAACTGAGCATGAGCCAGTGGGGATGGAGTGGAGAGGAGAGACCCTTCTCCTCCGTGTATGTTTATTAACCAAGATGCTGTTCTCAGCATTCTCAGAAAGCCATGACTCTCTGCGAAGGGATTGCAACGATTATCATCTCGTCAGAAAAGAGAAACAAGCCCATTTGGAATTTACATGTTGGCCATGTGCGGGTCCAATGGATTTTGTCTATAACGTATTCTCAGATTTCAGTAGACAGGTTAAATTAGCCGTTTCAGAATGGACAGTGATTTTCTGCTCAGCCATGGAGTAACTAGTGGTTTACAAATATCTGGAAGGTTCTGGTGCCTTCCAGATAGGACTTCCCTCCTTATGTGAGATTTTGGTATCTTATAGGTGCATCTTGTTTTTTCTTTTCATTATTAATGTCATAATTGTTAATTTTTAAATTTTTTATTTTGAAATAATTTTAGACTTATAGCAAAGTTGGAAAAAATAGTACCAAGTTCCCACATATCCTCCAGCAAGCTTTCCCTAGTGTTAACAACATATATAGCTATAGTCTAACTATCAAAACCAGGAAATTAACATTGGTGCAATGCTCTTAGCTAAAGTACAGACTTTATTCCAGTTTCTCCACTTTCCCCACTAATGTCTTATTTCTTTTCCAGCACCCAACCTCACTTGTGTCTTTTTTCTGTTCTAACACCAAATTTAAGATCTCACAGTGCGTTTAGTTATCATTCGTACTTGGTCTCTCTGACCTGTGACAGTTTCTCAGTCTTTCCTCAATCTTGTATGAACTTGGCATTTAAAAAAAAATTTTTTTTAATGTTTATGTATTTTTGAGGGAGAGACAGACAGACAGAGAGTACAAGCCAGGGAAGAGCAGAGAGAGAGGGAGACACAGAACCTGAAGTAGGCTCCAGGATCTGAATGCTCCAGAGTCCGACACAGGGCTCCTCACGAACCATGAGATCATGACCTGAGCCAAAGTTGGACGTTCAACTGACTGAGCCACCCAGGCGCCCCTGAACTTGGCATTTTTAAGAGACAGTTATTTTATAGAATATCCCCAATTTGTGTTTGTCTGATGTTTTCTCATCATTATTGAGATTATGCATGTTTTAGAAGAATACCTCAGGGGAAGTCGTGCCCTTTTTGGTATATCATGTCAGGCGTACGTGACGATGATAAACCTTATTACTGGTGATATTAACCTTGCCCATTCAGTGAAAGTGATACCCTTTTTCTTCGCTATAAAGTTACTGTTTTCCCCTTTGTAATTAATAATTATCTCAAGAGAATATTTTGAGACTTAGGTACTCCCTCTTTTGAGGAAAATCTTCACCTAGAAACCTGAACTTGTGAAATAAATACTGATGTAATTTCCTGCTTTAACAAAAGATTCTTCACCTTTCCAAAGAATTCACCACAGAATTTCATTTTAAATAGCAATCTCAGCTGTCAGACGTTTAAAATATGGTGCGCCTAATAAAGGTTGATAGTTATACCGCTTTTTGAGGCAATGTCTACTACAATGTCTTCTTTGAGGATAGTGCATGTCTTCTTAAATAATGCATGAATATATTCTCATCCCCTTATATAATTAAAACAATAAGTAGAATTTCTCATACTTGGTAGATCATTGAAAGAAGAAACTAGAGTTTATCTTCCACTCTTTGTCCTTTTTTTAAAGGGAAATCTTTTTTCTATTGTCAGAAAGAGTTGGAGGTTAGGAAAATATATATATTTTTGGTAGAAAATGTTTTAAGAGATGCTGTTCTATATATAACATACTTAATACCAAAGTAGATAGGCCAGGAGGATATCAATTATATGCCATACATATGATTCCACTTTCTGGAAAACAATCCGGCAAGATGTACCAAGTCCTTTGAAGGTCTTAGCCTTGAGGATGTCTGTTCCACCTGAAAGAATTAGTTCTAAGAAAATAATGGCCATCCTACTGAGAGATTTATGATCAAGGAAATTCACCGCAGTGCTGTTTCTCAAGTATTGGGGAAGTGGTTTGGGAAATGGAAAACAATGTTAAGTGCCCAATAATAAGGAAAGTGTGAAGAAGTGTACAATAATTAAAGTCATGTTTTTGAAACACAAATAATGTTAGAAGAAAATGCTCAGGAGATCACAATAATATGCTACTGGAAAAAATAGAAATGATTCTGTCTACCCAATATGTCCTCTCTCTCTCTCTCTCTCTCTCTTTCTCTCTCTCTCTCTCTCTCTCTCACACACACACACACACACACACACACACACACAATTGGAAGGAGTATATCAGAATTCTCTTTAGGTGTAAGAATCATGAGTGATATTCATGTTCTTCTTTATACTTATTTGTTTCCCAACTCTTCCATTCTAGGCTTTCTTTACGAACAAGAAGATATTTTTGAGGAGTTAAAATTAGCAATAATTTCCTGGGTGTCCTTTGGGGGAGGGTGGATTCTTTGAAATCTCTTCCCAAGTCTTCTCTTCAGCTCTGTGTAGATTTTGACCTTGAAAGCAACCAATGGCATGCCCTTCCTGAGTTTGTTCTCAGAAATATTAATGTGTATACATATGCACGCATACACATTCAGAGAGTCGTAACGAACCGCTGGGTTAAATAAAATGAATATAATTTAAAAAATTAAATCTGTATTTCGAGAAACAAATTTGAGGTCTATAGTTTCTATGGTTGACTTTCTAACAGTAAATAGAAAATTCTATGGTACCTAAGGACTATGATACAAGAAAAGATGAAAGAAGGGCAGTCCTACCAGGGAACAGTTTTTCAGGAAACAGAAAAAAGGTGGGAAGGATATTTTTTTCTTTTATTCTTTTCAAGGCTGGTCCTTAAAATTGAACTTGTTTTTTTAAAAAAAACTCATCCAGCCCCATCAGATTGCAGAAAGCCAAACATCTAGCTTTCATTTTTAATCAAACACGCTAAATCTTCATGTTTATGTGACTAAATGAAACTTTTGTATGCCGTGGTCCATTCCATCTGCATGAATAGTAGCATTGTGGCAGGGTGAGGTCACTGCAGAAGGGAAAGTGAGGTAAGAACACAGCTGAATCTACAGGCTTTGCTGCTGCAGGGTGCACCAGCTCCTTCTTAAAGCTGCAGAACTGCGGTTCTCACACCAAAGGCCCGCAGTGTGTTTGTGCCGGGCGGCAGCACGACTCGCCTGTGGGTGGCGATGCGCTGTATGTCATGAATAATTCAAGCGTCCCAAGGCAGAGCCAGAGGTGCAAGGAGTAACGTGTGGCCAGAACCACAGTGGCGTAGAGTGTCTCCTTTGAACATACCCCTTGGCCACCTGTCCTCAGAGGAGGAGACGGTACCTTCTATTTTCTACTGCACAGTCACAAGATCCAGGAAGGCTCTCTGCTGTAGGTATGGAAATTCCACCGCACGACATGTCCTTCCCAAGCAGGGGCAGGCTCACGTCTCACAGCTAAGTCACCAGAAGATGGGGTGAGGAAGCATGTCAGTTCATATTTCCCCTACAGTGCCTACTAACGTGAAGGAATAAGTCAGCTACCAAGAGCAGGCTGGCACACAGCCCTTCACCAACACCATCTTTATTGAGCTGTGAGAACTTGGAAAAAACTCTCCTCCCCCCTGCCCCCGCCGCCCCAACAAGTTCTCCAAGCTTTTAACCTCCTGCTTTACGCTGGAGAGGAATCCTTCAGTCTCCACTTGGCATCAAGCAGCATCCAATTTAAATAAGATATTTAAATAAGATAGTGGACACCATGCCTTTGCTTGCCTCTGCGTCGGTAGGCGCCATCACACCAAGAATAACCACAGCTTTTTAACAGCTCTTCGTGAAAACTGTCTCACCTGAGGTCTTAGCCTATAAACCCTATAAAGCCATTACATGAAAAGCCTTCCCGAAACGAAACTGTAAGAATAGGTAAGCCTGGTTCTTTACAGCGACCATATCCTATTGGTTGCATTTCGGGAATCGGTACTGGGGGTAAATGAGAGCTTAAGTTTGACTAGGTTAACGTGAGGCATTATGGGAGTTATCTGATCCATGCCCTTGAGAAGCTTATAGCTCTGCCGAAGTGGGGGAGCAGGAAGTTAAGTACTGCAAAGCAGTTTATGACCAGCGGGCTACGGGCATGCTAGAGAGAGGAAGCGCTATAGAAGTTCAGTGGAGGAAAGTGTGCTTCTGGACTTGGTGGACTTGGAGAGAAGACCCAGGAAGGGAGGCAGGAAATGAACAGGTCATTGAAGGAGGAACAAGCTTCGGCTCTTTCAGCTGAGGAAAACGGTTCGAAGAGAGAGATGGTGATGCCTTATTTCTAACAGCCGCTCGAGATACAGATTTTCAAACAGACGAATCAACTGACATGACCAGCCCTGCGCTTGGGGATCAGCGGCAGACGCGTTGACCTGAGAGATCCCATCCGTGTGAGAGAGACGGGAGGTCCAGTTGGAAAAGTGCACTGGGTGCCAGCCAGACCATGGAGGCTCTGGAATGCCCACTTAAGGAAATGGCCATTATCTTTTAGGCAATAATGAGTCATTGTTTCTGGGAGGTGAATCTGGCAGTGGTGTGCACGAAGCACAAGGCGGCCAATAACAAGGAGGGAAGAAGCTCACCAAGTTAGGAATATTTCAAGTTTCACTTTGGGCAGTGTTAAACAACGATTAAACCTCGAACTTGGCTCTTTTCTGCGGAAGGCTGCGGAACACGGATCCTGACAGCTGCTCGCTATGAAAACAATGAAATGGATGCTGCCGGCCAGCAAGCCGCCCCACACGCAGGTAGCCTTTCATATCCCTGTGTCTCGGAGGCTAACGTGTGATTTCAAAGTGTTTCAAAGATCTTCCATTCCATCCATTCGTTCATTCATGTAGCAAATATTTATCCTAACCTGCTGTGTGCCGGGCACCATGACAGCCCCTGGAGGTATAAAGTGAAACGAAACACATTCTGTCTTCTCAAAAAATGTATATCTAATTGCTATAGATTTTCCCCTACAGATCCTAGGAAGGTGCAGAAGCCTGGAATTTTTAGCATATGTGGTACCGCTGTATGCAAACCTTCTACCTTGAGCAATGTATCTGCCTGTTGGAGGCACTTCCTGGCCCTGCCGGGGGTCCGTGACTCAGTGGCACGTAAGAGAGAAGTGTGATGGAAGGCAAGTCACGGGCAGAGGAAGGGTCTGGCAGCTCCCTTTCTCAGTAAAAAAATAAACAGCATCTAAGGAGCCCTGGCATTTTAGTGGGTGGGATCCCTGTTTATTTTGCACTTAGAAATGAATCTTTTCCAGAAATTTTCATTGAGTACCCCAAACGTCCCTACCCCTGGTGCTCTCCAAAGCGGCCCCTCCTCAAGGACCACGTCGATAATTAGTATCTGCCACAACCAGGTACTTCAAACTGTGTAACCCATCCTTAAAGACATTTCTTGGGAGTTGACAGTAGTTTTCGGCGGGGGGCGTGGGGGGCGGTCAATTGGTTCTTCTTGCATCGTGCTTAAGTTGCTGGTTACAACAGCTCCGTGGTTTTATGGATCGTTGGTTCAGGCACTCACCTTTTTAAGATTGTATGACCAACCGTTAGTAAATGAGTTTTGGCAGTCTGCAGTATGTTGTACACAGACACCAAGTTAAACACAGTTAGTGCCCATCATGTTGCATTACTGCCAGTTATCAACTGCCCATGCTAATTTTTTCCAGCATAATATTATATAGTGTTTTCTCTGAGCCTGACACTGTTCTAAATACTTTATAAATATTGTGAATCCTTATAACAATCTTACGACATATTTCCTAATACCAGCCTTATTTTATAGAAGAGGAAACTGAGGCCCAGAAAGATGAGCCCGTTCAAAGTTACACAGTTAGTAAGTAAACAGAATCGACACTTACAGTTCTTGCCTTTAAGAACTTATAGTTCTTGCCTTTAACTACTATGCCAACATAACCATGGGCAGCAAGATGAGGATAGAAATATATGGAGTAAAGATATTTTTTAAAAATTCTTTTTAACATATTCATTTTTGAAAGACAGAGAGAGAGAGAGCATGAGCAGGGGAGGGCAGAGAGAGAGGGAGACACAAAATCCGAAGCAGGCTCCAGACTCTGAGCTGTCAGCACAGAACCCAAGGCAGGGGCTCGAACCCCTGAACCATGGGATCATGACCTGAGCCAACGTTGGATGCTTAATTGACTGAGCCACCCAGGTGCCCCTGGAGTAATATTATTAATATGGCAGTACACGGTGGTGATGGTGCTCGTAGGAGTAATACTGTAGCAGTGGTGGAGGTGTTGTAGGAGAATTACAGCAGCAGAAGCAGCAGCATCGTAGCACTGTGTAGTAGGGGTGGTAGTACTGCAGCAGTCACCATTGTCCTTGTCCTTGTCCTGGTATTTCCATTGAGAGACGAGGATATTGAGTCTTGGAAAGGACTAATACCTAGTGAGTGTGGGGATAGGGTTTGTGCCTACACGTATCTGTATCCTTTGTCCTCTCTCGGGATGAACACGTGAGAAAGAAGCAGCAGCCTACAGAAATCTCTGCCCCGATGCGTTCGTGCCGACGACAGCATGGCCACTGCTCTAGCGATGCCGCGACCCCCTGTGTGCTGCTTGGATGGTTTTGTGATGCTTGTCGTCCGTGGTTGAACAACTGTCATATTCAAGTGACCCGTTTGTTGGGGGTGCAGCCGGGAAGTGTGAGGGCCGGTATGCGAAGGGAAGGAAGTCCACTGGGAAAAGCTAGTCAAATTAGTTGTGACTGCACTAACTTGTCAGGGCGGTGAGACGAAGCAACCTAGTAGCCTCGGGTAGACACCGCTGGAGTCTAGAGGTCACGGACTCAGGCCCCCGTGAAATCCCCCTGCCACTTAGAGCCGTAAAGACTGATTAAACATGTTTACATGTAATTCGAAAATGGCTCTTTCAGGAAATGTGTGGTTCTTTAAAGTCACTTTAAAACCTGAGATTTTACTTCGGTTTATTTACGTTCTAGCCAAAAAAAAAAAAAAAAAAAGGCCCAAAGTCGAGCACAAAGTCCCATGATGTATGGAGTCCTCTAGGAGAATCGTCAGAGCCGTTTTATATATTTTTACTCTATCAATATAGCCTTTCACAGTTCCTAATTAGTTTTGTTAGTTGACTTACAGAAAAGTGTATTTAAAGTGAGCGTCAGTAATTCCACTGAGGGAATGGCATTAATGAAAGGCACACACTGTCAAGAGGCTAGTAGAAGAGCAAATGCCTCAGTCGCCTCAGTCCTGAGCGCCCCTAATTTGTCCTGGGGTGATTAACTCAGCTGTTGCCCCTGTTGGAAAACACTTCAGTAGAAACCGCTAGAGATTGTACATGCAATGGATGGGTGTGTGTGTGTGTGTGTAGAGAGAGAGAGTGTACAGGCACACTCATGCACGTGGACACTTTTTTTTTCCTTAAAACAAGTAAATAAGGATTGATTGAGCTTTCAGAATACCTCTCCAGTGCACTTCTATTAACATATATGCCACAGAGATTGTATTGGAAATTCAGCTGAGTTTGGGCTAAGGAGCTGCGTGCCTTGCCAAGTCGAAAGGAAATAGCTCCAAAATAAAGAGAAGGAGCAATAAAATATAAATGTACCCAATTTTGACATTTACTTTTGCCAGATAGGTGAAGTCTGACTTTGGTTATTTACACTCACATGGGATTTCTTAGAATAATGTATTTGAAGGGTGCTGTCTCAGAATTTCAATAGCTAGAGCAGATGCGTAGTGTACTTTTGTGGTTTTTACAGTGGACATGTGCAGCCTGCCGGAAATGATAGACGCACAATTAGATTTTTACAATGTACACATTCATGCAGTTCAAACCGTATTCCTTAAATGAAGGCTTAGCTTTCTTTATTTCCCACTGAGTTGACCAAGCGGAGGATTGACTGCTAGCATTTCTAGCTAAGAAGTTTGCCGCGAAACCATTTCCATCCACTCGTGCTCAGGCCGGGACGGAGGGTCACTTGCCTTTGTAGACAGGAGGCAAAATAGGAGGCTGCTGTGCCATCGCTCCCCCCTTGTCCCTGCCTCTGCAGCTCTGGCAATGAGACCCGCCCGGCACGGACGTGCCGCGCGACTGTGCGGAATCCGCAACATACTTGGGTTTATGTTTGTCTGTGGTATGCCGTGGTTGTTTATTATGTGGAAGGAACGGAAAGCTTGCCAGTCCACATCACTAATGCAAGTTTGACTCATGACATCAGCAGTAGACTAGAATTTAGCTTCTAACCACATACGAATGGGTCTCAGACTGCTGGTTATGCTATGATGTCAACTCTGATGCCCCCTTCATTAGCTGAGGTGCTTGTCAAGGTAGATGCCAAGAGAAAGAATTTGGTTTTGTTTTCCCCAGGCACCAAACATGTTTTGAACAATAGAAATGCTTCTCTCTCAACAGTTTTCTGGCGTGTCGATTTCCCAACTCTGTTAATTACACCCTGAGTCTGTATTTCCAGGTCTTTATTGGAACACAACATTACCTACAGGAGCGTTGATTTCTAAATCAGATTGAGTTTCCACACACACCTCTCTCTCCTCTCCCTGGAGACTCCATTGGGTATCTGCATGTGGCAGCAAAACCAGACCAACCAAACTGTTCCACACTTCGGATGCATCACGGCAGGTTAGGGCAGCAGCCTAACCAGTGGGGAAGGATGTTTACAAGGTCCTCCCGATGATACCACCTTGAAGATCTGAGGGAATGATTCAGACCCGCCAAAGTTTTTTGCTTCAACCAAGGCTGCCTCTGCCTGTTTGCCTTCATCTGATGGGCAGCCTTGCCCTAACTTAGGTCGGGCATATATTATCGTCTGTGGCTGTCTCTCTGTGAATCAGCATCTACCTCGTCAGTGTACTGTTTGGCCACGTACAGCCGAACTGTTTATTAAAAAGCATTTTGCTCCAGAATGTGGCACTGACTTATGAATGCATGCCCACTTAGGGCAGATCTGTGGCTATGTCAAGGAGAAGTGATAAATAGGTTGTTTTTTTTTTTTTTAAAAAAAAGAAGCAGAAGCAAAACAGAGCTGTGAGTAGCTTTCGTATTAATGCATCTATGAGCCCACACAGCTATATTTTTGTCACAGAAACAAATACAAATGAAATTTTTGCTGAATATATAAGGGAGAAATTTAATCAGGTGTAATAATAGCACTTTTCATTTTCAAAGCACTTTATACATGCTAACTAATTAATCATCCATAATATTTCCAAGTGGTAGGGACATACATTCTTCTTCTCGTCCTGAAGGCAGCGTGTACAATGTGTTCACCTCACAGGAACACCCTTAAGGACTCTGTCTACCTACACTTCCTCCTGCTTCCTACACGTTAAACCAAAGTGAGCGTTGCCTGGTGGGGATCTGTGATATCAGTTAGAAAGAGACACAAAGGAAGTGGATTCTAATATCCAGAAGTTCCAAAGAAATTAGCCTGAGCCTGATGATTTCAAGTTCAAGAGGAGAAACAAACTAAGAGGGAGAGAAATATATTTTTATAGAGAGCTGTTTCCTTAGGTGTGAATTGTGTTCCTTAGAGCTGGGAAGATGGTGTTTGCTGCTAACCAGCGGTGGGCCCCGGGGCAAGTTAGTATTGCCCTGAACTTCAGTTTCCTCTTCTATAAAATTGTGGGTGTCAGACAAGATCTTTAAGGGTTCCTTTTGTTCTCAGATTCACGGGTCCCTGCTCAAGGCAAATGGTGAGTCAACAGGCATGTCGCCATTCCTCAAAGAGTTCTCGGCAGAATGTTTTCTGAGTGAGGACCTCTTTAGCTGTTGAGCGGGGACGTGGTATAAATCCCCACACAGCACATTTCTCTAATTAAATTTCGACTCAAGCCTTAATTAAAGATTTCCCTGTGACGGTGCCGTACCGATATCACAAATGCAAATAGAATAGAGCCTTTTTCAGCCGGAGAAAGCCATATAGCTAACATTTTGTATGGCTGGGAAAGACTCCAACTTGCTTTCTATCTGGAGTCACTTTAAACATGCAGGGATGGGTGTATGCGTGCGAGTTTATCCTTTGCTTTATGGAAATATTTGTACAGGAGGTAACAAGTGATCATTCGAGAAAATAATTATATATGCCAAGACCTCAGAAGGTTTCGAGGACCCCTTAAATATTTAAACCATTTGTTTCCGTAACAGTGTGATGCTGGTTGCTTTTGCAAATGAATTTAGAACGAATTTGTGGCATAAAGATAAAATAGTGTGAATCTAAACTGTCACATAACTAGCCGAGGATAAAACTGACTTCATTCTCCAACTTCTTGAGGCAGAAAGTTTGCAGTGAGGGGGAAGGCGAACTTGCCAGCCACGTCACTGAAACGAAAGCTTTATAGATTTCTCCAAATGTCCGTGCAGCTTCGCAGTGACACAGCCCACATTTGTGTCTTAAACACCATTCCCCCCACTTGGCATGAGCTATTCTTTCGATTGTCAGTTGGGGCCAATTACCCGAAACACCTCACACTTCACCGAAAACCCGAATATAAAATGACAATTAGTTCACAAAACCAAACTTTGTGTGAATAGAACTCTACAGATTTAGGTGCCAGAATGATGCGCCCCGATCTTTAAGTCTCACAGATTAAATGACTTTTAATTTTAAGAGAAATTTTTACTATATTGTGTTTGGTTTGAATTTGGGGGCAAATATTTATTACGTAACTTTTTTTGTGGTTCTTACTGAGGTTGACGAGGATTTGGAATTGTACACGCACTATTAAAGTGCACGCATCCCTGCTGAAACACAAGGGATGATATGGAATTTAAAGCAACGTAAGGCTGTGACACCATTTTAGTGACCGTTTTGTAAGCGTTTGCATTTCCGTATCACTGTGCGCCCAGCACTGAGAACATCTTGTGCCTCGAGCCCTCCCTCCTACGCGGCGCAAGAGCAAATGCAACAAAAACTTGATAGATCTAAGTAGATTTTTCTTTCCCTCAGCAAAATAGTTATCTGTCGTAGACTCTTGGCATTTTTTTTTCCTTTGTGAGACTCTCAAATGACCTCCAGACGGTATGAAACAGGGAGACGGTACATTTCTTTTCATCCATTTATCTTTCTATATCTTTAGTGCTTCATTTCGCTTTAGAGCTGAGAGACACAGCCAACCAGTTGGAGATTCTTGATTTTAATCCTGAATTAGTATAAACACACGGTCCCAGGAGATTTTTTTTTTTTTCATGAAGGCATTCAGCGTAAACGTGGGCTGGTTTCATCCCTTCGCTGAGTTTACCCAGGGACGAAATAGATTGTCGGAAACTTAAAAAAAGGAGGGGGGAAGCATAACAGAAAGAGGCCTATGTCCTTGCTTAAAGCAGGGCTGTGTGTCCATCACACGTGTTCATCAGTATCGGAGCTTCTCGAGGGTGGTCAGAGATCAGAAGTTCTCTCATTTGTCCTGTGAGCCTCTCCCGGTGACCTGTTCTGCTCTTTGATACAAAAACCCGCTTCCGCTCGCAACCGTGAAAATCCCTTACACAGACGTTTGCATCCTTAGTACTTATTGACAGATATTCAAGTTCTGGGGTGTGTCCGTGTCGTATCAACACATCGATCTCTTTTAGTAGTGCCGTAAGTGCTATTTCAAAGGGAATCCCCTTCCCTTTCTATGATTTGCTTTTCAAGACAGGCCACTCTTTCTCAGGAGCTTGAAGATTGGGAGAAAATCTTAGCTTTCAGGAATATGAAAATCTTGGACTTGTTGCTTTCATATTGTCAAGAAGTTATGAAGTTCCCCCTGCATTTCAACACCCTTTCCTCCCAAACTCCCCGCTCGTCTACACTTCAGCCTTTCGAAGCTGGCCCTGCTGCCAGGTCCCGTTCCTGTGCTAGACCCTTCGGAGCAGAGACCTGGCCACAAGAAGGGCCTCTGAACATATTTTCAGTAGATTCTTAATATTCTTACAAATTATCCTGCTCTGATTGCGAGATTTGGTGATTGATCACAGACGTATTTCCACTGGAAAGGTTTCTTGAAATTTTTATTATTATTATTCATAAGATTCGAAAACATAATAGAATCAGGAGTGTGGGATTATTTTTACTCGACGAGGGTAGTGTATAAATACATTTCGTGGCACTGGAGAAGCATCCTTCAGTGACCACTCCATCGGATCTAAAAATCGTTTTTCTCTTGACCTGAACTTGCCCCTACTGTTCTCTATCCTTTACTTATGTCACCTATTATTTTTAAAAACTTCAACGGAACAATAAATGCTACAATGTTAACATTATAAAAATCACACAGTGTTACACACAAGCCAGAGCTGAAATTCAGGGAAGGTCCCGATTTTCTTTTAAGAAGACTGACCTAAAAGTTTACCCTTTCAATCTACCATTAGCCATCTGGGTTTTGGATGGCAAACACAACACTTTGCCAAGCTGTAAAACTCATGATGTTTAAGAGAAAGATCAAAACTAAAACGAGAGGGTTTATATGTACAAATATTTGCTTAGTGCAAATATTCCTGTTGGATGGTCTTAGCCCATTTGATTCCGGTGGGTTAAAAGAAAGTCTGAGCTATAATTTATTTGATTTCTATTTTTATAGTATGCTTTTCCACTTTTTAAAACTCTTTGCAAATACTACTGATTTATAAAGCTGCTATCTTCTGTGAGAAACACAATCTTTCTTCATATAACGATTGCATTTTTAGTTTTACATATTTTCAGAAGTGAGAATTTCTTTCTTTCTTTTTTTAATGCCTGAGTATAAATGTTGATGGCAATTTCTGTTTCCCTTCTTGTGGAGAATCTCTTTCTGAAGATAATGAGATTTAGAAGAGTCCCTTACACTCTGTTGATGTCACATAAATCATCAGTTAGTCACTTCAGTGTCTTATCTGACCAAACACAATTTTGCTTTACAGTCAGATTCTCTGCTTATATAGCCCTGAACTATAATCTAAAATGTTGATCATCAAAATGGTGACAAGGATGAGCCGAATATCTCTCTGGTCCTTGAATGGCATTTTTATTATTTTGAATCATAAAGTATTGGATAGGGTCCCAAAGTGGACTTTATCACAAATTAGCCTTTGGATATTTCACCTGTTGTTGTCACTTGCGTCACGGTGGAATCTATAAAGAGCAGAGACAATAGTGGGCATATTTGAACATGATCTGAGTTTTTTGTTAAAGGTCAGTGACATAAGACTCTATCTCTGGCTGTTTTAGTATTGTGCAAATCCAGCACCTTAAAATATGAAAATATTTATCCAAGATTCTTTGTCAACATTTCATTCAAAGATATAGGCTATAAATGCTTATTAGGTGTGCAAATCAGTATATAGCTGTTGTTCCTTTGGCAGTCTTCTCTCAAGTAAAGCAAATACCACAGAATCACATTTGCCTTACCCCTATCTTTGCGTATACCTCTATTTTTATCTTTCTTGTAGAGCCATGACATAACTAGACAGGAAAGGAGAAAGAAAGAAAAATTAAAAAAAAAAAAAGAAAGAAAGAAAAGCAAAACAAAAACAACTGGAAAAGAAGGTCAACACTAGCAATAAAAAGAGAGGAAAATGTTGCTTAAGACATGAATGGCCGAAAAGAAGGAATCTCTTCTTTGCCTGTTGGTATTTACAGCAGGAAAATCTGTTTCTCATACATCGCAGCAGATCTCAAACCCAGCAGCATTGATGATGGGCGCACGGTAATGTGCCCTCAGAGAGGAAATGGAGCCAGGCGTAGAGCATGTTTCCAAATATGGCTACCACCCTGCTTCCGACCCCGTCTCCCTAGTGATGGCAGCCTGCTAACGCTAATGGGTATGTGCAGGTCAGTTTGGAAATTAACCACAAATCATCACTGACTCCAATCTCAGAAGTTTTCTTTGGGTGGTATAGCGGGAAAAAGCAAGGGCTTTGAAGTCAGACAAATGTCAGTTTACCACCTTGGACAAGTTACTTAGACTTGGAGCTACGGTTTTCCAAAGGGTAAACTATAAATCTTAATACACACCAAATAAAAAGATACATGAGATAATATTTGTATGTTCCTTAACTTATGTCTAGTGCATAATAAGACTCATTAAATATTATTTGTTGGTTTAGCCACTAGACTTCTTTTTCTTTATGTGGTACACCAGCTCTGTAATGTTACTTAAAAATCATTTGGCTAAATAAATAAGAAATAAAACACAGCCTGCGGAAAGAAAAAAAAGATGCTTCATGCCCCAGGATTTTTGTTAAATTCCTTACTTGGTTCTCGATAAAGGGTTTAAGCAGGTCTCTTGAAGTCTGTCTGATTGCTGTCTACTTCCACTAGAAAGCCCAGGAGGAGCTGAATCAGTTAGTGTACCGAAGACATTTGAGGATCCAGGGGTGGGAATATTAAGTTTCAGGCATTAGATTGAAGAGTGTCCATCAGACTGTGGCTGTTGGTTGAGATGGAGACCTGAGGACGGCTTTTATGAATAACTGAGCCTTATGGGGGATGATGAAGAATCTTTTCCCTCAGGCTCTAGATCAGCAAGTCTTGGTAAATCTCGATTTTTGGATCTCCTTGCCTATTAGTCTTCCCTGGAAAATGTAGAGACAAACTGGCCTCCTTAGCAAGGTTTCATTTGTAAGATAACTCTTGCGGTCAGGGTAAGATCTTGCTTTGAGTCTCAATGAAGTATGAAATACAAGTCATTCGTGCACCAGTTCAAACCCAGAGCCTGACTGTATTTCTATACTAATGTCTAGTTCTGCTTCTTTTGTTGGTGTATTTGTTTTAACAGAGAGTAATACACACTTGGTTTTAACCCGCATGCTAGGAGGAAAATTCTGGAAGGAGAATCGCTCAGGAACCTATGTTTTGTCTTCACGTCATGACTTAATTTTGAAAAATCAAAATGCCTCATTAAAGATTTATGTACCCAAGCAACTTAGCCCATTTAAAAATTCTCGCTGCCCGTCTCCAGCCCCATGTATGAATATATTTTAACTGTGATTATGCGTATCAGTCTTAGCTATAGGCAGTATGTCACTGGCAAATCAGAAAGCATGAGAGGGAAGGAAGGAGGGAGGGAGGGAGAGAGAGAGAGAGGAATGAGAAAATGAATGGAAATTATAAGATAGGTCATCCAGGTTCTCTGGTTGCTATATTCACAACATTGTTTTCTTTGTTTGAGCTTTGCTCTGTCCTTTCAGGAATCTTCCTATTAGTAAATATCTTAACAAACCTGGGTTCGTTTTGCTTGGCAATGGTTCTGATTAGAGATGTTGCAAAATAACCATTCAGCCCAACATGGCCCTAAAGACTCAGAGTTTCCGAGATGAATCAGGGCAGACACGGCATAGACTGATGAACATTTTTAACCTTTAACCCGAGGGGGTGGGGAGGGGAGGCATACTGTGAGTTGGCAAACACCCTTCCCACTGCCCTCAATTTTATTTCTGTGGCTTTTTCCATGTAAAAGAAAGTCACTTTCAAAGTTATGAAGTTGCAAAGCATCTGTATCCATCCAGCCATGACTTCAAAACTCCCAACTAGGGGACAGAAGCAGCCCGTTTTGCCTAAAGCCTCTTCAACCTAAAGCAGTTTCTTAAAGATCAGTCCTTTCATGGCCCATCTAAAAATCTAATTTCTGCCTAAGGGATTTTGTATCCATTTAGGTGGTTTACAATACATTAAAGTTTAACTTCATTGTAAAAAATCAAATAAAATTTAATGAAAGTTCCCCTAGAAAAATCATCTAAGAGTCCTTAAAATATTTGAAAGTTGGTCAATTGGAAAAGATCCCCAAAAAGATAGAAAACAGTACTATCATTTATAAAACTATGGGATTTTGCACATATTGGACTTACTTGGTAAAAATGCAGAACTGAGTCTGAGTTGCGTGTATCACGAAATGGAGGGGGGGTGGGAGAGAGGCTGAGGAAGCAGGTTCTGCAGTGTATTGTGGGCACGTAGTGCCCATGTGGAAGGCAGGGACACTTCCTCCCTTTCCTCAGAAGAAAGACTCTTAAGGGAAGTAAGAGGGTGGGAGATGAAGAAGATTCAAGGAGGTAACTGGTGGCAGTTGGGGACACTTGCATCCCATGCTTTAGTCTTCTAAATGCAGAAAAGAGGTAAAGTCCTTGGGGGAACTTTTACCTCACCCAAATTGGTAAAGAATCTGAAAACCTTGTAACACAAAGAAACAGTGAAGGAATTCCAGTAGCAAATCTAAGTTGTAATAAGTGTGTGGCAAAGGAGTTAGAGGTTCAGAAAGACAAATCTTACATCAGAGATGTAGTCAGTGAGCTTTCCCTTTCTGGATCAGAAGACATAATGGCAGCCTTCTAAGGATATCGTGTATGTGTTTGGGGAAAAGGGATTCCTGCATAAAGTCTCTTCTACCTCTACTTCTTCTATGAGTAAGTTAAGGCTTTAAGTATTCGCTTCCGGACAAGTATCAAGAAAGTTCTACAAACACTGAAATTTGATCGTGAGCTGCAATCTCGTCCTGCCATTTATGATACTATGTAGAGAATTCCTCCCACCCATATGAGTTAACCATGTTGGCCATCTTCCCACAAGGAGACAGTTTCACCTGGTTGATAGGATCTGAGTTAAGCAGCATTCACTGAGGGTAGCCTTCAGTCTGTCTCACCCCCTCTCCTTGTCAGGCTGCCTTGTGGGCAAAGCAAGACCTTTCCCATTCTTCCAGACTCTTCAAGCTCTGTCCTCTAAAGGACCAAGTGTTGCCGTCTAGTCATGAGCTTGGATGTAAATTCCATCTTCTGATACTCTAAAGAAAACCGATTTATCTTTGGTCTCAGTGGTGAAGCACTAACATGCAAAGGGTTAGGAAGATAGCAAAAAAATGACACTTATCTTCTTTTTTAGCCCCTTTACTGAAACTCAAACAAATAAATTAGTTCTGTTTTGACCAGGCCTATAGCTGTAACCTCGTTCAGTGGATGCCTTGTTGGCTTATGAACCTCCCATGCATGTAAAGGGCATGTCTTAGAGCCTCAAAGCATTTGTCCTATTGCAGCTATGAAGTAATTAACTGTACATTCAAGTGGGTGCAATTAGGTTTCAAAGTTAACTCCTTTTTAAGGAGGACTGGGGAAAGCTCCTTCGGTACCTGATTGAAATGTAATTCCTTGGACCCCATGGAGTCCATTGGAGTATCACCATGACCAAAATAAAGAGATTCGTTTTTTGGTTCAATAAGACCATCCAGGAAGCTGAAAATTGGGATCAGAGTTAAAAGGTGAATAGGATTTTAGGAGTATTCTTCGAGCTTTAAAGTCAGGCATTTCCATTACAACAAAAAGGAGGGCTGTTGCCAGTGGAGAAATGAAGCCAATTGCTGGCAGGAGGCCCCATCATTCTATACAACCATATGCAGAGTAAGCTGTTCCTGGCCGGTGACAGGTATGGAACCCAAGCTCAGACCAGGGTAGGGTCTCCACAGTAACTTCTCCCAACAGCTGCATTCTTCCCTCTGATAGAAAATTTTCCATAGGAGATGAGTTGTGAAAAGTGAGCTGTGAGGAAGGGGAACCAGTGGAGAGAAGTGGAGAGATTAAAGGAGTGCACACAGTTGGGTTTCAGCCACACCAGTCTGTTTGTTGTCCTGCCTCTGAGAGCACAGTTGTGGCCACTTTGAGGCACAAGCTGGTTCTGAACTTTCTTGGGGATCTCTCGAAGCCCTTTGCCTGGTGACCTGGAGTATCTGCGTTTAGTTGCGAGTAAGCTTAGCCCCAGCACCAAAGTTGGGAGTAGGAAAAGAGACACTAACGGCACCCAGAGCGATTACACATTCTCTTGCACTCCTGACAAGACATTTTCTTTGTTAGCCAACCGTCCTGCATAAAGGACAAGGAGAAAGAATGGAACGCTTTTTGTTGGATGGAAGGGGGTATGTTTCAGACCTTCGGTCATGATCCTTTCTTTCAGGATCATGAAAGTGGACTGATGAGTCCCCTTACTGTTTTGGTTTTCATAACAAGAAAAATAACTCAGAAGAATGAGGAAAAAGCCCAATTATGGTAAAGACATGAATGATGATACTATGATGGTTTTGTGAACAAAATGTAGGGGACTTAAATTCTGAGTCTCAATATCAGTGGTACTTTTTTCTTTTTCTCATTAACTGAGGTGTTCTCTCTTAAAATAAAAACAACAAAAACAAAACAAAACAAAACTATGAAATAGTTGCTGGGCCAAAAAGAGCTTTGTTACTAATTAGTTTCTGTCTTTGAGTAAATCATCCTACATCTCCAAGCCTCAATTTCATTCTTTGCTCTGTGATAGGGTTTAGATGAACTGATCTCTAAGGCCTCAGTGGTTCTGTAAATAGAAACAACAAAATAGTTTTTCCTTTAGGGGAGAAAGACAAGGCTTGAAATTCCATGGTCACAATTCCCAGGAGTTTTTAAGAGAAACATTCAGTTAATGTTGCTTTGTCAAGGAAGCCATCTTGGAATAGGGGGATTCTACTCACAAGTGAGCCTGGGCAAGTTCCTCCTCCTGTTAGGGCCCCTCTTCATCTTTAATACGGAGATAATGACACTCACCTCAGGCTCCTAGCACATATTAGAAACAGGACTTCACTTCTCACATCATGCTCTCTCTACGTGGGCATTTCAGCTATAGTCATACCCCTTCCAGAAGCTTCCAAGTATATTTTTAAATGGCAAGTGCCTAAAACAAAAAAGTATCTGTATTGAGGCCCAGACCTGGCACTTCATAATGTTTAAAACATTGGCTGCCAATTTGCTGTGCCGGTAATATCTGATTTACAGTTCCCTGTGGGTAGGTGGGTGGGTGGGTGGATGGGTGGGGTCCAATCTCTCAGGAGAAGACATTTTCCTTGCTTGTAACTTTTTTCTTTGGTCATTTAAAAGAAGGTTGAGTGACTGTGCTCCATGGAGTCAGAGAACATCCCATCCCTCCTTTGCATGGCTCGTATGTGAGTCTCTATTTTCCCCTGGCAGCAAATATTTCATGAGGAGCAAGTCGCCATTTTCCTTCTGGCCTGGTAAAAACTAGATGGCAAAGGGTAGCTTTCATTCTGAAACTCGCCCAGTGTCTTGGGCCGCCACCTACCTTGGCTGCCCAGCCTAGACTTTAAGGAACATGGAGTAGTTTCACTTATAAAATCTGCTTCCTCAGACAGCAGACACTGGTGGAGTTTCCTGAATTCTCTCTAAAGAGAGCTTCTACTTCAGACTTCCAGACACTGGAACCTGTGGGCTCAGGTTTAGAAAATGCTCAGGTTAACACACAGAAAGTTTTGGATGCTGGGGCAGAAGAACAATGGGCAGCACAGGGTGATCGGGGCAGGGCTGAAGGAGGCTACTGTTTTGGGTAAAATCTAACGGAGAGCAGGGCACCTATGAGGGACCATGGAGGTGTGAAGCCACACCCACCAAAGAGGCTCTGACCTCAGGATCATCCGAACCTTGACTCCGGGTTGACATCTGGCAGGCATGTCCACCGCAGAACTTACCCCATACAAAAAAATTTACCAATTCGCCTTGCCACATACTTGAAAAGAAATAAGCAAGAATCATTACGAATAAAGGAAACACAGGAAGGTAAATTCTCTTTTAAAGATGTTTTCCTACTAACTATAGTTCGTATGATATAGTTTGTATCACACCGTCAGTCATCGTTTTCAATAAATTAACTGAGAGCTGAAGAAACTAAAAGACTAGTCCAAGCTCACTCAGGTTTAAAATTTGAAAGCTCAGTTTTCCTAAGCAAATCCTCTTTCTGTGGCCCCCTGCATTGCAGGGCACAGTGGAGAATAGAAAGCATTTAGCTTTGAAGTGACCCCTGTGATCTGGCTGGCTCTGGTCTACCATTTTGCTAGTCAAGTGACTATAGGCCGCTTTCGAAACCTCACTGATCTTAATTTCACCATTATAAGATGGACTGAGTAATAGCTAACATCTAGGTTATTCCAAGAATTAAATGAGTTATTACAAGGCAATATGTTAAAGAGCTTCAGAAATGATTACTAGTATTTGCAAGCATGTATATTCCTCCTTTAAGCCCTTATTCCAGCATTTTCTTTTTAATTTCTTCATGAATACTCTCTTAAATAGCTTGGTTTTCAAAAAGGAATCATTTTAAGACTACTTAATTGTATTGAACTTGACTACCTCTATTGTCATTCTTTTGTGCAAAGCAAAAAAAAAGACCTCATTTCAAGTATTGTAGCTTATTTGAATACATAATATATATTTACCCTTAATTAGGGAAGTAGAAAAAAATAAAAAAGGACCCAGAGAAGTAGCTTTTCACTCTAAAGCTTAAGCATAACTCCCTAAAGGTCGTGCCCAGTTGAATAGCTACTCTTATAAATTATTACTCTAAAAAGTTTTTAACCACAGAAGGCTATTCTAGATAACTGGTAAACTAAAGCAAAGGTAGACAGTTGTTTCCGAAAAGGGCCAGATAATAGATATTTTTTGCTGTGTGGGCCATATGATGCTTGTACCTACCCAAGACTACCATTATACCTCAAAAGCAGCCATAGACAATACATGAATGGCTGGGCATGGCTATGTTCCAATAAAACTTTATTTACAAAATCACGCAACTGGCCAGATTTGGCCCAGGAGCCAAGCCCTGTCTTAAATAAAGCCATATCTTTTCCTGATTTTCCTGTTTGGAGTGGTTTTAGTTGACACCCCTATCCCCTGAGCTCACACGACTTCACCTAATATGGCTCCACCCAGGTGAGTGGTTTGAGGAGCTTAGGGAACACTTAAATTCAGAGCTACTTTTTAATGAGGAAGTCAGCCTGTAAAAGCCTTAGTCTCCTAATCTTTTCCTAACATCTTTTATTTCAGTTCCCATGCCAGGGCTTTACAATAGAGAGGTGGATGAGGAGTTGTTTTCCAACACGAAGATTTAAGCTGGAGGATTGCCCGGGTCCTTTCTCTCATATTTCCCTCTACTCTGAGGTTGTTCATTAACTGATAGACTTCGAGGGGAGAGTTTTATATTCTCAACTACTGAGGAATTCTTTTATCTTTCTCTTTTTTTAACTAAAAGGTCTCCAGTATGACAGGCTCGCTGTTGTGTTTTAAACGTTGACTTAGTTTCCGTTTCATGGTTGCTGTCAGTATTTGGAGAGTTTTCTGATTTCTGTCAGTAAGTAGCTTTCACACTTTCAGAATTTTAAGCAATAGGTAAAACCCTTGGCTACTGCTGGTAGTCATTGAGAGTGAGCTCAAACAATAAATAACTCTCTCTGTGTCCCTTTTTTTTTTTTGGTTTTTTTTTTTGGCATTCATTTTATTAGGGCCATCTCACCTCACTTACCTCACGTCTGTAAACAGTATTATCAGAGGCCAAATATCATTCACAAAGGTGACTGACTCTGGGTCCTTTGAAAAGGCAACTTTTCCCTCAGCTTCTCTTCAGAGACTCTTGAGTGTTCTTCCCAGAATTCCACATTTACAGTATGGACATTTGTTATTCTGAGACTTACTCTTGCCATACGGTATTACATAATTATTTTCCCTTTAGGTATAATTACGGAATTGCCAACCCCGCGACTCTGTTTTGCATTATTTCACACGTATTTTCTAGTTTTGATTTAGGTCTCTGCGTGGTGTGCCATAAATCAGCAGAGTGGGGGTGGGTAATGAAAGGACATCAAAACACAGCCCCCACTGCTATAGAATGTTACTCAAGTGACACTCCATAATTCAAATACTGTGAACCACAGGGTAGCCAAAGCAGGGCAGTGCGACAGTATGAGTTGTTTTTGTTAATAGAGATGAAATTATGGGTGTAACTAGCTGGCAGTCGTCAAACAGACTTCAGCAAACTGTTTACTCAGCTGTCCTCAGGCAACAACTTAATACTTGTGGATAAAATTATTCTCCCACCGTCTCCCAAGTGGTATATTCCAGGGGTCCCAATTTGTTCTCACTGTTAAGAAGAAAGAACGAGTTTGCAACTCTCCAAACACAGTTTGAGATTCTGGTTATGTTTTGTTTTTCACGTATCATGCTTTTCGACGCTATTATTCATAAAAATCTCCTTGTTCTTTGTGCTTGGCGGCTCAAAAATCCTTAAGAATCTGAGATCTGAATTGCTTTGTGTGGCTTTAAGAAACGTTGTGGTCCCTAATGCGAAAACCTTGTGATTTTAATTTGTTTATACTATTCCCTTCAACCCTAATGCCTTCCCTTTTTCCCTGACTGTGGAAATCATACATCCTTTTTGGTCCAGCTCAGCCACCACCTTCTGGAAATCTTCCCTTATGGCCTGGCATGACTCCACAGTAACTGACCTATGACTTTTTCTCTAATCTTTTTAAATTATCACGCAGTGTTTAAGATATATAAAACTATACAACGAATAATACAACAATCTGCTCCCCATCTACCGTGCAGGAGCCCCCGAATACTAGAAGACCCACTATCTGATTTTGGTATTTATCATTCCCGTGGATATCCTCATATAATATGTATAATTTATATATTATATATAAAGTTAAGGTTATGTATATATAAATTAGGGATTTTAGATTATTAATAATGTATAGTATTTTAGGATTTATGTAAATGTTTTTATGCTGTATGCATTTTTCTAAAACTTGATTATGTACCTCACATTCATGTTTAACAGATTTATCAGGTTGGTTCTTACAGTTGGTTCATTTCCACTGTTCCATGGTATCCATCATCAAAACTTATTTATCATTCTGTTGGTACACATGTAAGGTGTTTTCATCCGAGCTCATAAAATTTTTCAAATTATTATTAGATACCATTATTGTCTCCTAAGATATTTTTACCCTCTATGAGATTAAATGTTTCTTTTTTTAAATTTTTTTATTGATGTTTATCCATTTTTGAGAGAGAGAGAGACACAGAGGCGAGCAGGGGAGGGACAGAGAGAGAGAGGCAGACACAGAATCCGAAGCAGGCTCCAGACTCTGAGCCATCAGCACAGAGCCCAAAGCAGGGCTTGAATTCATGAGCCGTGAGATCACGACCTAAGCTGAAGTTGGACGCTTAACCGACTGAGCCGCTTAGGCGCCCCAGATTAAATGTTTCTTGAGGGCAGAGACCACACTCTGTTCATCTTCTATTTGCCACAATGCCTACTAGTGAACCCAGTAAGTGATTCATACATGTTTGTTCTTTTGAATTAAATCCCTGCAAAGAGCCAAGAGTACTATCATCGTTTTACTAGTAAGGAAACTGACACTGTGTTACTGTCCCGTGAGCACAGCTTAAAAGCTAAGATCTTGTAATTCCCTTGGCTGGAAAGTTAAGCAGGGCCGTCTTGAAAGGCATCAGAGTTTACTCAAGAAGACTAGAACACTTTTTACTCTCTCTGTTTCTATCTAATATATTCAACCAAACTGACGTCTTTAGCCCAGAACCTGAAAATTCTTTGAAAAAATTTTAAAAATCCTTTCATTTGGAGGAACTGCATCTCGTACTATGAAGGCCAATGATAGAGTTAAAAACAAACTTTAGGGGCTCCTGGGCGGCTCAGTCGGTTAAGCGTCCAACTTCGGCTCAGGTCATGATCTCACGGTCTGTGAGTTCGAGCCCCGCGTCGGGCTCTGTGCTGACAGCTCAGAGCCTGGAGCCTGCTTTGGATTCTGTGTCTCCCTCTCTCTCTCTGACCCTCCTCCACTCATGCTCTGTCTCTCTCTCTCTCTCTAAAAAATAAACAAACATTAAAAAAAAACTTTAAAAATGAGATAGAATTCATATACCATAAAATGTACCTTTTACAATGCACAATTCAGTCGGCTTTAGTGTATTTACAGAGTGGTGCAATCATCAACACTAATTTCAAACCTTTTCATTAACCCCAAAAGAAATCCTTTACCCATTAGCAGTCACTCCCCGCCCCCTCCCCCTGGCAACCACTACTTTACCTTCCATCTGTATAGATTTGCATCTTTGGGATTTCTCCTATCAGTGGAATTTATGCAGCATGAGGCCTTTGGTGTCTGGCTTCTTTCACTTACGTAATGTTTCCACGGGTCATCCAAGGTATTGCATGTGTCAGCACTTCGTTCCTTTTAATCGTCAACTAATATTCCATCGTATGGCTAGGCCACATTTTATTCATCCATTCATCAGCTGTTGGACATTTAGCTTGTTGGCCCATTTTGGCTATTGGGAATAACATGGCCTTGAACGTTCGTGTACAAGTTTCTGTGTAGAGGTGTGTTTTCAGTTCTCTTGCGTGTGTACCTGTGAGTAGGATTGCTGGGTTGTATGGTAGTTCGATGTGTACTTTTTTGAAGAGCTGACAGACTGTTCTCCAAAGCAGCTGTACCATTTTACCCGGGACCTTCTTATAAGGAGCTCAACACTCCAAAGACACTCCCAGCTTAATTGTTATCATCGGTCCCCAGCTTGTGGTCTGAATTTTAAAACAATGTCCGAACTCAACGTATTATTCTGTGTCACGACATACATCACTACACATCACTACATTGTTTCTCGAATAACTTTATACTCGCCCTTCCGCTTGTGAATGAAATAGTCTTATTCCAGGGTGCATCTGTACTTAACCTCAATTTGATACAGTTTCATCGTAGTGAAAAATCTGTGTGGTCATTTCCCTCTTAATTTATTTTATCTTCCAAGCGTAAATGGCTCTGAGATAAAAAGATTAGCAGAAAAATACACACACACACCCCACCTTAAAAATGTAGACCTTTTCATGAAACGCATTGCAGTAACAGTGCAGGTGATTCATATCTGAATGAAAAGAAATAAAAATTAAGACAGTGGGAAGTGGGAAGTTCTCCAAGCCCCACTGCAAAACAGTCTGAACAAGAACAAAGTAATCTGCTGTCCAGATGTTTGCCCACTGAAAGTTCTGGGACTTGCGAATCCTCTCTGCTTTGGAGGCTTTTTTTATTGCACAAATACAAGTCTTCACACTGTTTCTTTTGAATTTTTTGATGCTTGGTGAATTTTAAAAGATTATACTTATTTTTTCTTGATTGAAAGACATGTATTAATTGCAAAGGCATTTTTTGGGAAATGCAGAAAAAAGAAGAATATAAAAATAAATAAAGGAAAATAATTCGTAACCCAGTTACTCAGAGATGACTACTGTCGACAGAATATTTTCTTTCCGTCTTTTGTCTCTGCATAAATAATTCTTTGAAAACATGATTTCCTTGGTTGAACGACATGTCTTCATATGAATGTACTGTGATTTATGGGACCATCCCCCGGATGGAGAACAGTTTATTGGTCTTTTCTGTATTGTTTGTTGATGTTTCCATATGGAATTGTGAATACCTTTAACTTGTTTTCACATTATGGTGGGAAAGATGGCCCAGGCATACAGAACCTACCCACTCTTCCCATGGAAAGAATAGCAAACAAGAACATTTCATAAGAAAATATTGGGGACTTGTAGGACCAGAAACGCATCTTCAGGTAAAGAGTTTTCTAGTTGTACTTTGTAATATAATGTGCAATTAATAAAAAGTTGTGTAATATTTAAGTCTGATAGTGACAAGACCATAAGTTTTGACTTAAAAGTGGAGGATTACAGTAACTGTGCATGAAAGGAGGCCAAATAACCCTTTAAGGACTTTGGCATATTATGTATGTAGGGATAGGAAAGTACCTCTGGCCCCCTTTGAAGATTTGACTATCAGTTATCATTAACACTGATTATTATTATAAATCCATGCTTCTTGATCATGTTAGAGGTACAAAACTAGTTAGGTTTCATAAATGTCTTCATGCCTTTCCTTATGAAATCCATTTACAGATATACAGACTATTTCCATGGGCATATAAATAATAAGGAATATGTGTATAAATTACATCTATCATCATTTTTGGAAACTCCTTAAGGAACTGGAAAATGTTGAGGTATATTGCCAGAAATAACAAAATATGGGCGTAGAGAGTAAAGATCACTATTAAAATTAATAATTATGATCCAGAATAATAAATATTGCTTAGGCAATTAAATAAGACTGAAAAAGAAAGTTAACAAAACAAGCTTATTTCAAAATACTGACTACTTTTTTCCTTCAATTCTTCCTCATGACTAAGACATATCAAATATATTTTGACTTTATGTTAGGACTTAATAGCACATTTTTATAGATTTTAAAACTCATCCCATTCATTCTAAACTGAGGAAACCCATCATTTTTACTGTCGTTGTGAAATACCAGCCATGCCAAGACAGCCTTCTTCCCTCTCAATGCATTTGCAATCTTATAAAGAGCTTCTGGTGACTCAGAAAATCCCATGCATCAATTTTCCAAATTGGATTTTATGTGATTAAAAATAAATTTAAATCAAACAGAGACTTTGGTGTGCTTCTGAGAATTCCCATGTCAGGAGTTGGCAAGTATCAACTATGTGTAGGTGTATGTGTGCTCGCTAATACTGTATGAGCATTTAGGACCTTATTTGAAAAGTTCTTTCCTGGAAGAAGAGTAAAGGGTACTGTTTTGGAACACAGCCCCGCCATACCCAGCTCTGCTTCAGAGGAAAAGAAAGAGGGGCGGGTAGACACGATGAAAGTCCACAGTTTAAAAATTAAAGAAATGGGCTCACTGGACTTGTTACCCTGGGATATTTATTAACTCGAATTATTTGTTTCTGCAGAGCCCTTGGTAGGTAATGGAGAAGGAAGAGAAATGAGTATTCTTACAGCACAAATAATGCATTTTTCTAAATTACGCTCACTCCCTCATCAAGGCCCGCTCACCCCAACTGCACTTAATTGGTGGCAGTGACCATGTTTTTCTGTTTATAGATTAAATTGGCAGACCAAAGGCGTAGTGAAAGAGAAGAGTAGACCTAGATAGGTAATAAACATCTGAGGTCACTTTAAGTAAATAAGGAGTCTTGGCAGTGAACGGGGGGGGGGGGAGACAAGGAAGAGACTTCTTCCAGGAAGCTCATACTGTTATCTAGACGAGGTCTCCAAGCTTCGTTAGAAACCTGGAATCTTTCCCCCTCAAATCCTGTAAGACGCCTGGCCGTGACTCACCTTCCCGGCCACCTCAGATGCTGTCAGGCTCTGTCTCCTCTGACACTCATCCCTTCCATGAATTTGATTGTTTGGCTTTGGTGTGGACACTTTTTATTCCTCCAACTAGACAGTAAGAGTCTTGAGGGTAGGAGCAAGTGTTCTGCATTTCGATACTCCCTGCCATCTCCCACAAGCCTATTGGGTTGGTTTCTGTGTCTTGGGCAAGGAAATTGCGGTCTGCAGTGTGACACCTATGCCTTTACGCTTAGGAGATAAAGAAGTTGGATGTCAACTGAACTGTCCAAACAGACAATCCCCTGATGAAATCGGGGTGCTCTACGCCACAGAAGACAGCACTTTCTCATTCTAAATGGAGGACATGGCCTTTATCTAAGTCATAGAAAAGACATTTCACAGCTCAAGGCATAATTAATGCTATCTTAAAATGATTCAAAATCAAACCTGTTTAGGTCACACCCATACTTGGGTTCTAGTGATTTTCAACTGTTGTTCCTTGAAATACACTGAAGTCTACACCCAGAAAATGTTTTTCTTCTTTCAGCCTTCAGTAGCTACAGCCCGCTCCCCACCTTTTGCACTGTGGTTCGTATTTACGATGGCAGAATAGTAAAATATGTTCAAACTTTCTTAGCCCAAATAGTGCTAATGATTAACTCCTGAATGCATTTTAACTTGGAACTTGAGAAACGGAATTGTGTTATTTCTGTAATATTGAACTCCAAGGGGAGAAATACTCATTCCTGTCAACGCTTCTCCAAACAGTGTACATCACATCCTAAAAGAGGCGTGGCTCGGCTGTGTTCTAATGTACAGGAGGCCAGAGCGTAGCTGAAGTGACCTTCCTGGGGGCAGATTCCCTGGAGGATCCAGAGACAGAAATGAATGAAGCCATTTGGAGAGATCAGTGCCCTTCGATTTTCCTGCATTCAGCAAAACAGATGGGATACCCATTCTCTGGGGAAAACATGCAGAGAAGTCCTGAAAAATCCTTCATTTGTCTGATTTATATGGAAATTATAAGTCTTATTTGCCCAGAGCTGTTCTATAGGCTATAATGGGGAAATTAAGAATTGCTAAGGTTAATATGTGGTCTTCTGAATCTACACGAGTGAAATTCTCTGGCAGTGTTTCCATTTTTAAAGGAAGTGGGTTCAAAATGTAAAATGTGTATTCAGTCGTAAGAACCTTCTGGAAGGAAACTCCAGAAGTCAATCTGAGAAATACCTCTGTGGGTCAAGCAAAGCTCTGGGGAAATCACGTACAGCCTTTCCTACCAAATGGGAGAAGCCAGACCTTCACTGTCTAGGAGGCTTCCACACAATACAAAAGTATTTCCCTCCTTTTATATATTTCTCTCACTTTTTAAATGTGTGCCTTACCATTTGGAACAAACTGAGAAGCCAGACACGATAGTTACGAAGCAAAGCTAGGAATCCTTTTGTGAAATCTCCTGTCGCTCGAATGGTCTATTGTCTTGTACAAGAATTTACTTTTTTGGGGGGAGGAATATTATATCTAGAGCTTAGACTGTGCTAGAGCAGAGGGTTTGGGCTACTATACTTTTTAAAAATAGAAAATAAACTTTAGAAACTGAAATTTAGTAGAGCTGTGGCTGAATCCCAAAATACGTTAGGTTTCAACAATGTACAATTTTGAACTGAGCAGTTTTTCCTACCTAGGAATCAACTGCTCAACCAAAAATAGATGTATAAGCATACCCATGCATCTGTCTGTCATTTTGGTAGAGAAACAGTAAGAATGTTTTTTACCCAATACTGCTGAATAATTTTTTGAAGACTTACCCAGAATCTTTTAAGATATAAAAAGTTCAAGAAATGCACGGATGATCGTTCTGTTGGCTTCGCCGTCTCCAGATATAATTGTCACACAAATTGTGTACAGTCCCGTTCGATACATCATCAGCAACAGAAAGTGGAAACAGCATGTGTAACTGGGAAATTGGAACACATAGGAGAAATAGGAGAATACCCAAAGTTAGGTAAAATGTACCAGTTTAAAATTATTTTTTTTTACTTAAGTTGATCTGAAAATAAAAAGAAGAAGTGAAAGGAATACTAGTACATCGCCACCTAAGACTTTCTTCCCATTTTTTTTGAAAGCAGAAACTCCCAACCAGTCACACCTGATGAGGCGAAAGATGCTAATGGGAAGAGGGGATTTAATTCCTGAATTTTATTCAACTCGAGAGGCATTTTTTTAAAAAGATACTGTAAGGCATATTAAGGATATGGTATTTCTTGGGGGCATTTTAGAAATCAGCAAATTGTCAAGGGAGAAGCTGAGTTCAAGGAACCGAAGATTGAGTTAGCCAAGGGCAAAGGAAAGAGGGACAATATAGGTTTGTTCACAGGTTGTAGGGAGCAGACAGGCCAAAGGAGTCACAGTGAGGTGGTACTGCAGTCAGTTCCTCTGTGCACCTGAAATCTTGTTTCACTCTCAAACTTGGTATTGCATGAATGGGAGAAAAAAGAGGGAAGAAAGAGAAGGAGGGAGGGAGAGAAGGAAGGAAGGAGAAGGAAGGGATGGAAGAGAGGAAAGATAAAAGATAATGTGACATTTCCAGAAGCTGGGGAGAGACTCTCGCCCCCCTATAATTACTGATGGATACGGAACAATGAAGAGGTTTAACTCTAGCATAGTATATTCCCAGAATCCTAACATTCAGTAGAACACACAGGTATCTTATTCATCTCTCCCTAGATTGAGTCCTGATGCAGGCTCACACAAATTTCCCCTTAATATGCAATGTCCCCCCCCTAAAATGGCCACCTTGGTCTTATTATCGGCGCCATGTTCATGTCACATTTGCTGCCTGATTAACCAGAATATTTATCCCATTCTTATATCATGATTCCTCTTCCCAATTTTTTTTTTACCTGAATATCACTTCTTCCAAATTGCATGCAAAAATTAGTATACTTATGTATTAGTCCAAAAGTCATCCTTCTTCAAGTATATAAAACACTTTAGTTGTAAGGCTAATGAGGGACATTGTTTTATTCTGAATAAAAACAAAATCAAATGTGTACATTACAACCATTTCTCAATGATGAGGTTATTTTGAAACAAAACAATGAAATTGTAGATGTTTTCTCTTTTTTCGCTCTTTCCTACTCGCCCCAAGATCAGCAGAAAATGTGTAGTCTGGGTCACCAAGGAGACTTCTGGTTTAGGCCAGCCAAAAGCAGGGTCATAGGGACAGCTTCGGTGAGACGAGGGGGCCGTCGGGGACATCTCATCTAAGACTCTTGGGGAGGCATTGGTTGAAGCAATTAAAAATTCTACCTGAGCTGACTCATGGTAAGATAACGCGCATCTGACCTCCCTCATGAGGATCCAGGAGATCCAGTGACATCAGTAAAAGCACTGTAAACAGAGCTCGGCGCAAAGCAGCAGTTACTAAAAATCTCTGGATTTTCATTATTTGATGAGCCATTTACTGAAGGAGTGATTTCTCTGATCCTGAGCAATGCTGGTCTGGACAAACTGCTCTGCGCCGGCAACCTTGTATATTAATAATCACCAATGAATGAAGACAAACCAAAACAAAAAAACCCCAAAAGCGACAACTAAGATGAGTCTGGAAAGGACGCTGCATTTTCTCTGAAAGTGGCTGCTGAGTGGGTGGTAAACACTAATGACTGTCATCACTCAGATGACTTTGTCCTGCTCGGAGTAACTTCCCACCCTAGTATTTCATTACAACCGATGGGCTTTCTTGTCGCGAACCAAGCGCTCAGGGTAAACACAGCTAGAGCGACGCTCCAAATCTTGGGGGGTAGGAATGCATGTCTCCACTTGCCTGCAGGGCCTGCGAGCGACAGCTTGACACCGGCATCCTTTGGCCTTCTCGCCGCCCCTGCTAACCTAGCCCTGATAAATAAGCCAGCTAATTGAATTAATAAACAACTCTTTCGTATTTTTTTTTTTTACGACCAGCTGGCGTGCAACCAAAATGTGTGATAAATTATCTGTCACTGCTTTAACCACAGCGGGGGAAAGTGGAAAAATTAGCCACTTGAACCCTTTCTCACTGCTTCCAACCCTCCTGCTCAGTTCACTTTGTTATAGGATTTTCCCCCTCCCTGGTCTTGTCACTTTGGCTGAGGTCCAGGACAGAGTCGCTATGGGTGGAGAAATGTATTTGGCTGCCCCGATGATGGATCCTTAAGCCCAGGGTGGTGGGATGCCGAAAGTCCGCGCCGGCCTGTGGGAACGCTCAAGTTGTCTGCTGCCCTGGCAGGGAACGTTCGGTTAGGAGTCTGTGGTTTAAGCCCACAAGATTTTCGTTTAGGGAGGGGAGTGTGATGTGGTTCACGAGCGAAGTGTTGTGATGTCTGCCTTCCCTTGTTCCACCTCTAATGCCAAACAGCTTTGGGGCCTTTCTGGAGCGAAGGCTCACCAGAGTCTTAGGGAATATTGGTCTGCGAGCACCCTACCACTTTTCACCCGTATTTGCACCTTTCAACTTGCTTTGGTGTCTCCTCCCTCTCTTTCCTCTGTATCTTAAGACCCGATTTCAAGTCACTAGTGTTAAAGGTACTGATTTTTAGAAGCTGTTCTTACGGACTGTTCGCCAGAATCATGAAACCTATGAAAGGTTCTGTATCATTTCAGGAGACTTTTCTTCCTTCATTTTTCTGCTGGTCCCCAGTATGGTTTCTCAAAGTCAGAAAAATAAACAGTCACCATCAGGCTAGATGCCTGCGTAGACATCATTAGGCTTCTCTGTGTTGTCTCATTCTGTCATGGGGAGACCTCCTGGGGTTGACCCAAGATGGGAAGCATCTGGATTGTATATCCCAGTTTAACACCCTAATTCCTAGAGGTGCTTTCATTTCCGAATATTGCCTCGTATAATAATATACAAATCACCTGCAGCGAGGGGTCTGGAACTGACAACAGATACAGGCTGGGTGAATGCGGGGGTTCTTGATGTCTTCGGTTCATGGACTTCCAAACACTTGAATTTCCGAGGAGCTTTTTCCAGAGTCTGTGTGCTTTATTGTCCAGATAGAGTAGAGCCTTTATCCACTACACTTGGGTAGGGCTTGGAGATGGGGTATAGTGATGGCTATTTTTCTATTTTCTAGGAATATAGAGCTCTTTGAGTAAACTTCATGCAATTGCTTAAGGCAGACTTCGATCGTTCCCAGGCAAAAATCAGGACCATGCTTCCTTGTTACTATTTGATCATGTTCTTCTGTGGAATGCTTCTTGCAGGTCCTTTTGCTGCTTTTCAGTCCTGGCTCTGCTAGGCCTGTCTGTGGCTCTAGCAGCTTCTTAACGGGGATGGGGGGCGGGGTGGTGGAAAGAGGAATGAAAGTAATTCTGAACCAACAATGTGAAGTATTGTGCTCGTAGAACTCCAGGACATTCACACCTCTGTGGAACAGTAACTGGCTGCCCCGAAGGATGCATTTGAAACTCCACGGGACAGAATCCAAAAACTCCAGCAAGGATCCTGTTTAAAGGTCCATAGGAAAATCTCAGGGCAGACTTCTGCATTCTTTCTGGGGCCTGGTTACATGCCATGGTACCTTCCTCCTCCCTGTCCCCCGTCTTCATCCTATACACATGCGCTTACCTGCACAGACACACTTACACTCTGGCCCCATGCTTCGTTCATTTCCTTGGTCATGAGTGTAGGGAGACGGATGGCGATCGTTTCAAGAATATTAGTGATCGTGTCAGTAGGCTGACGGGGGAGACAGTCAACTTGTATGAAACTTCATGATCACCCATTTTACATGCAAAACAAAATTCAAACCTAACTGTTGCTTTGAAATACTCTATATTTATTTTACAAAAATATCTGAAGGGGGAAACAAAATAAGGAAAAGTCTTGCAGATGCTTTGATGTCCGTATTTCTAGGCCCCTCTTGCAATTCTTTATAGACAGATGGTAGGGTACCTTTGTTGACTAAATAAATGTCTATCTACTAAAAAAGTTTATGAGAATGTGCATTGGAATCTCTGGATTGGGTTTGATTATTTGAAAGTAGAATTGTTAAATTCACCGCCTAAGGCAGAGCCCACTCTTACCGTTTTTCAGTAGACAAGCGGATGATATACCTCTTTTCCCACTGGACAGGCCATATCCACATACAAAACTAATAAATTACTAAGAAGAGACTATCAGGCCTGAAGTTTTATGTAATTCCCTTTAAAGATCTTCACAGGGCTGGAATTATTTTAAAGGTAAAAATATAATCCAATGATCATTTTAGGAAGTCAGAGAAAGAAACCTGCGAGAAGCACCCCAGCTGCCATTGGTGAAGGAGAGTATCTTATGCTCTTTATTTAATTTTTTAACGTTTATTTATTTTTGAGAGACATAGAGACAGAGCGTGAGCAGAGGAAGGGCAGAGAGAGAGGGAGACACAGAATGTGAAGCAGGCTCCAGGCTCTGATGAGCCGTCAGCACAGAGCCCGACGTGGGGCTCAAATTCACAGACCGTGAGATCATGACCTGAGCGGAAGTCGGCCGCTTAACCGACTGAGCCACCCAGGTGCCCCTGTTATGCTCTTGATAACACTCCCTAAAAGTTCTTAGGACCTGCCCTGGCAGATTCTTCCAGGACAGCGCTCGTCTCCAGTTGAGGTGACGCACAGGTCTAGGGGTTTGACAAATGCCGCCCCCCTGGTTCCTTCATGGCACAGTGGCTGAGGCTGTCACTGTGGCTCCTGACAAGTAGCCCAGCCTCAGAATACATTGATCCAATGCCATGGAAAATACACAGCACATGGGCTAGTTCGCATTTTCAGATGTCATTTCTGTTTCTTACTTAATGTTCGAGATGCAGCTGAGCCCCAGATTAGTCTCCAGGGTAGCAGAGGAGACCTGGACTGGGGGTCAGGAGGCCTGGGCTCTAATTTGCCTTCAACCTTGAGCCTGTCATGTGATCACAATGGCCTCTATTCTCTCTGACCCTCAGCTTTTAAATCTGTGAAGTATATCTTAATAAATAAATAAATTTTAATGTGTGTTTCGGTCCATGTGGGTTCTATAACTCTTCCAGTCTTTAGAGTTCCTATGGTTAGGAAAATTAAGTCTTCAGTGTTGTTATTACCGCTGCCATTCATGAACCAGAGTGAGGTGGTGAATTTCATTAAGGGCAGAGAGGAAATGTCACATAGAAGATATTTTGTTACTTACTTGGATTCTGATGGAAGCCTATCTTAATACTTCTATCACAGTGGTCCTGTGGTGTCCCCTTCAAAGTAATAAAATAAATACTTGATTGATAAGTGCCATTTAGTCACGGTTTGGTTAACCTGGCAGTCAGGTTAAGGCAGGGTTTCTCAACCTTGGCATTAGTGACAGTTTGGTCTAGATTGTTCTTTGTTGTGACGGACTGTTCTGTGAATTACAGAATGTTTAGCAGCATTTCCAGGCTTTCCTCCACCTCTTCCCAAGTTGTGACAATCAAAAATGTCTCCAGATATTGTCAAATGTTGCCAGGGGAAGGGGCAAAATCACCCTTGGTTGAGAACCACTGGGTTAAGCCGTGACTAAAAGTCCCAGTTTAGTTAGGCCAGGCTTCGCTACATATATTTGATATGCTGCAATTTAAAAAATATTAGCTCCAGAGCACAAACCATATCTATTTAATTTAGGTGACAGTACTTTAACCCTGATCTAAAAATCTCACTAGAAATAGCCCACTTAGGGGCACCTGGGTGGCTCAGTCCGTTAGTCTGACTCTTGATTTCAGCTCAGGTCATGATCTCACGGTTCATGGGATTGAGCCGTGAATCGATTCTCTCCTTCCCCCTCTCCCTCTCCCCTCCCCCTCCAAACAAACAAACAAACAAACAAACAAAAAGAAATAACCCATATAATCAGTACTGTCATGGTACCTCACAGGCAATGGTATCTACTAGATTTCAAGTTTTTTTGGGGGAAATGAACAGTATCATTTTTGTCTTTGTATTTCTTATTGTGCCCAGAGTAAATGCTCAGTAAACGTGCATTGAACGAATAAGCGGTCCCGCCTCCCCCCAAATACCAGTGGAGTGAAGAATGAGGACCTGCGGTCCTTAGCCGGCCATTCTGCATGATCTTTATTCTACAGGAGGAAATGAAGCAAATGTTTGCCAGTTGGAAGGGTAGAAGGAATCTTTGGGAGGGAGGCTGCCATTACCCTAGCTGAAGGAGAGCCAGGTTAAACCGCTCCTAGTTTAAAAAAAAATGTCATGGAACATTTAATGACCAGCCTTAGCGCATCAGAACTCGGGCTGTGCACATCACCCAAGCTCCCCAAGAGCATATAAGAGTGAAAGATTCAATTACTTTAAGTCTTCCATATTCCTAAATTGGCATCTATTTTGGCAACACAGGATGTGGAAATCTCAGATGTGCATCTGACGTGTTAATCTCCCCAAAATGGTAGGCTCACTGTTTTTCTAGTGTACTTACAGGGTATGACTTTAAATTGCATTTGAAATGTCTCAGTCAGTTGTCCTGACAACCTTATTTTCTCAAAATAAACAGAATCCACCTATATCTGTTGCCGGAGACGCAAGTACTGCGCTGAGTTTGTTTGCATGTTTGATGTTTTGTGGATGTTCTTTGAACCAGACTTGAAACTCAGGACAGTATTAAATCTAAATCTAAATTATGTCTGATTCATGATATTTGTAACCATTAGGTTCTGAAATGATCACAATTTACTTAACCTGAGATGTTTGCCCCTTTCCTGGGTAGTTATTGTCACGTAGAAGGAAATCAACTAGGCTGATGATGCAACCCTACCATCCGGTCCCATCCCCACACTTCACGAGAGGTGTCTCCATTTTAAAATAGGTCAATCTTACCAACAGATCCATTCATTGAGTTCAAATGGTGTGTGCTTTGGAAATACCACACCTTATTAGGACCAGGTAAAAGGTTCTCTGTTGTGGTGTCCTTTTGATAATGTACTTAATTAACTGACAGCTAATATCACAAAGATCTGAATTCTGAGATCAAAACAAAACCAAGAGCAGTAGAGTGGAAAGAGAGTGCTTCTATCTCTGCAGATGAAACAAGGCCTAAAATTAGGATTCAAGGAGAAGTCAGTTATTTCAAAAGATAGATTACAATTAATAAGTACTGGTGTAATCAGCAGGGATCCTGAATACATACTCTTAGAGTTCCTGATTTTTGTCCTGTGATACACACTCTAAATTAAAAACTGAGACTGGTTAAAAATTTTTAATCTGGGAGGAGAGAAGAAACACTTAAAAGAATGAAGACATGCTCCTTTTCCATCCACCTTCCCTCTGTCCGTGTCTCTCCACTCTTCCATCCAAAATCACCAAGCATTGTTGCAAATGGAACTGGAGGGTATTATGCTAAGTGAAATAAGTCAGTCAGAGAAAGACAGATACCGTATGTTTTCACGCATATGTGGAACTTGAGAAACTTAATAGACGACCATGGGGGAAGGGAAGGGGAAAAATAGTTTCAAACAGAGAGGGAGGCAAACCCATAAGAGACTCTTAAATACAGAAAACAAACTGAGGGTTGATGGGGGGGAGGTGGAGAGGGGGAAAATGGGTGATGGGCATTGAGGAGGGCACTTGTTGGGATGAGCACTGGGGGTTGTATGTAAGCAATGAATCACAAGAATCTACTCCGGAAACCAAGAGCACACTGTATATACTGTACAGCTAACTTGACGATAAATTATATTTAAAAAATAAAAAAAATAAAATTTCTTAGACCTTCGAAAACAAAACAAAACAAAACAAAATCACCAAGCAGAGCAATATTGTGTACCCAGGCAGAGTTTAAGATTTTGAAAGAAATAACAAAAGCAGTTAGATGTATTTACTCTTGTTGGATTCTGCTTTAAAGGCTTGTTTTGTCCTTAGGAGAAACAGTTGGGGTTGGTCACGGAAGAGTAGAATATTTCTTTCTTTCTTTGTTTACACTGGAATTTAGTACATATTCCTTCTCCTCCTAGAAAGAATTTTGAACTACTAAATAATACAAATTAATGCAGTGCATTTAAAAAAATAGACCTCCTCTAAATAGCAAATTTTACTCTAAGAAGTTTAGTGTTTGACTACGGACAGTTGTCTTCTTTGGCAAAGCATACAGTATTTGGTATCCCACCAAGGAAGCTTAATAATGATATACTTCCCGTAGTGAATGGATTTTGGAAGGAAATCAAAGGATAGTCTGGAGCAGAAGAGAAGAAAAAAAAAAAAAGAGGAAAAAGTAGCAGGCACTGAAATGGTCCCAAGAAAAACAATCTATCTCCTTTTAAAAAGATTCCCAGTTGATGGGTTTGGTCCCATCAGTTAGTCAGACCAGAACTAAGTGGTGAGCTCACTTAACACGGACACATTGGAGAAAATGTCTCAATTCATACCCAGAGCTGCACCAGCTGCTTTGAGGGAGAAGCACTCTGTAAATGCAGATGGCCCTTCCCTTGGTCAGCCGGGCTTCACGCATGTGAAGACAGCAGCCCCAAACGTGCTTCTCAAACATGGCAGCATTCTGAAAGTCGAGCTGCATGTTGGGTGGAAATTGTCCCGGAAGTGGAAGAACAACTCCCCAGTGCTTGAGCTGCCATCACTATTTCCACTTGGCTTAGCGGTTGGCACAGTTGGTTAACCATTTTGTTAGCCTCTGGTTAACCACGCGTGGCTCGAAAGCCTGGCAGAAGTGGGAAAGTGTCTGTCTATGATGTTCTCCATGTAAAAAACAACCCTACGAGATGTGATTCCTTCCTTATCTGACACATCAAATCCCGACTCTCTCTTCCTAGCATATGGCGAAACGAAGAAACCACCTGATAATACCCTTTGGTGATGAATTTATCTGGAAACTAGGGTGGAATGGATAATTCTCTAAAAAAGGGAATTGAGCTCGTTCTGAGTTTAGAACAGTTTGACTCAATCTCGTATCCACTTCTCTTTTATAATTATTCTCCTTATTATTGTAAATTAATCAATACAAATATTAAAGCACCTGGTGGAGCATGTTTTCCACTTCCAACTAGAGCTGGCTTCCTTCCTCTCTTTTTACTCTTCTCTAGGTATTCTTCCCTCTGTCCTTTTGCTTCTCTCCTTCCTTCCTGACTTCACCACCAAGCTCTTTATTATCCACAAGATTTCTTCTAACCAGACGAGCTGTCAGGTTACACCACAAAGAACATCAGGTTCAAATCTCTCCTCCGTTCACTCCCCAAAAATACAAAAACCCCAGTTCAAAGGGATACATGTGCCCCGATGGTTATAGCAGCATTATTTACAACAGCCAAATTATGGAAGCAGCCCAAGTATCCTTCGAATGATGAATGGATAAAGAAGATACAATACACACACACACACACACACACACACACACACACACACACACAATGGAATATTATTCAGTCATAAAAAAGAATAGAATTTTGCCATTTGCAATGACATGATGGAGCTACAGTATAATGCTAAGTGAAATAAGTCAGACAGAGAAAGACAGATACCAAATGATTTCACTCATGTGGATTTGGAGAAACTAAATGAGCAAAGGGAAAATGAGGGAGAGAGAGAGTGAGAGAGAGAGAGAGAGAGAGAAGGACAAAAGCCAAGAAGCAGACTCTTAACTATTGAGAACAAACTGATGGTTTACCAGAGGGGAGGTGGGTGAGAGCTGACTGAAATAGGTGATGGGGATTAAGGAGTGCCCTTGTCCTGGTAAGCACCCAGCGATGTATAGAATTGTTGAATCCCTGTACTGTACACTTAAAACTAACAATGTGTGTTAACTATACTGGAATTAAAATTTTTAAAAAGAGCTTCTAACATCTACAAAAATTAAAATAAAATAATCTTAAACAAAATAGGGGCGCCTGGGTGGCTCAGTTGGTTAAGCGTCCAACTTCGGCTCAGGTTATCATCTCACAGTTCATGAGTTCGAGCCCCACATCAGGCTCTGTGCTGACGGCTCGGAGCCTGGAGCCAGCTTCAGATTCTGTGTCTCCCTCTCTCTCTGCCCCTCTCTGCTCACGCGCTGTCTCTCTGTCTCTGTCTCTCTCTCAGAAATAAATAGACATTAAAAAAAATATTTAAAAAAAATAAAACAAAAATCCTTTCTCTGCAACCAGCTTCCAAGCAGGTGACTTAACATTTCTTCACAGAAATTTCCTACATCTCCAGAACACGGGGAGTGATCTTGGTTACCTACCGCAGAGGCTTGCTGCCTGCAAAGCGCTTTGCTCTCTCTAGAAGGAAAGTACTGACTTAGGGCAAGCTACTATATTATTCTTAGTCCCTGGTGAGCAGTTGCTTAAGAGAAATTTGGAGACAGAAGTGAAATTATTTGAGCTGGAAAAGAAGACAGATCATGAAAATGATATTTTAAGCTTGTTAAGATAAATTCTTAGACAGGTCATTTTCAATTAATAAATCAACAAGAAAGCTTTCCATCTGGCATTTTTAGAATGGTTCTCAGTTGTGACAATATGATTTAAAGAAATGGTTCCACACGCCCCCTCGCAACACCCCCATCACTTGTGTTTAGACAGTAAAATAGTAGATATAGATCTCTGGTTCACTGAATTGTCTACCATAGAGACCATAGAAACAAAGAGAGAAAAAGGTAGCTTAGCAAGGACCCGTAATTCCATTCTCAAAAATAAGCCAAATAGTTCACGTATCTGGTTGATCAGATCTCCTGAAACAAAAAAGAAAAACTTCAGAGAAAACTCCAAAACCAGAGAAGAGCATGGAATACTTGATTTTTGTCAGTACCTGGTTATGAAGAGAATTTCAAAAATGCGTGTGAGAGCCAACATGATTCGGATGCACCTGAGCGCAGAGAGAGGTTGTTACTCACTTTCTGGCTGGAAGTGCTCTCTCTGCACCATCATCTTCTCAGGCCAAATTCACAAACTCTCCCTAAGCTTAACTTTCCATACATACACAAGTGGCTACGTTCTCCATGAATGATAAATGGCTCCTCTTGGAAATGCCTTAAAGGTAGACACACGGGGGTTAGAGAGGAGGTTCGATGTTTTGTTGTGGCTTCCCCAAGCCCAACTTTATTCTCTCTGGTGTGGTTTGCCTAAAATACCGAAGGTTGTGCTGCGAGAGCTGTGGTCAGTGAGGCTGTGGCTTCACTCTGAGTCTCTCACAGGTTTCTCCCGGTCCTCTCTGCTCAGTGAGACCAGGCAGCTCATAAGTGGCGTCAAGCATTCTTGATGTGCTCAGAGCCTGGGGGCTGTTTCTAGATGGGCTGTTGTGTCACGCAAGGGCCACTGAGTTGAGCACCATATAATCTAGATCATTCAGAGGCGGACCTGGAACTCTTCTTGAACGGTGCAGTAGAACCATCCCAACTCTTGATCTGCTTTTCGGCCCAGCGACTCTGGACCATGAACACTTGCATAGTCCCCAGTGGAGGTTAAGCAGCACTTGGAGAATCAGAGTTGATTCCAATCTCCCTCTCTCTCCCCACTACCACCAACTCCTCTCCCTCCTCCCTTCTTCCTATATCGATGTTAACACACTTTAGGGAACTCAGGCAGAGATCAGATCTAGAGGCGGGTGGAGACATGAAGAACTAGAATGTACCATTACCATTTTACCGAGGAGAAAGACAGAATTGGACACACGTAGAACATGCTAGAGAGACTTGGGAATAGAAACCAAGGGACGGGACACCTTATATTTCATACAATCTGCTACCAGTAATTAGAGAGAAACACCTAGAGATTTTTTCTTACTATAATAAGTTTGTGGTCCCCTTAGCCGGACACTTTATGTCTCTGATGAAGACAGGAGCACACATCTCGCTGTCTTCAGATGACTGCGGTAAAGCCGGAGGGCGACACTGTGGAACAGCCCTCTTGGACAAGTCTCCTCAGGACCAGGCAGAGGTGTGTCCGAGAAGGCCCGTCTAATCCCCTGGGGGCCTTTTAGTCAGACTTTCGACTCAGGAGTTCAAATATCTGAATTACTAAGAGGTATCCTCTGGCAATAGAGCAGGGATGAAGGGGACAGTGCCCACTCGACATAGCTGTCCTCAAAAGGGCGCGGGGCACGATCTGCCGAGGGACCCGGTGACATGGTGGTAACTGGCTGCTCCACCCGAGAAGCACATTGCCAGGAACCGGACATCCTGCCTCTGACGTCACAGTGACATTGTTCGTCATGAGGGTCACCGAAGGGTACGTTATAAAGGGTACGAGTTAGGTAGCTAAAATCTACCACTGTCCATCTTGCTTGGGACGATAGGAAGTGTCACGGTGAGGAGAAGTGCTTTCTATCACTCTTCGTTGCACTATACTTTGCCAAATAATTAGGTCGCCCCATTCAGGGAGGGTCCTGGGATGCACGTGTGGAGTGAAGCTTGCTGTGGGAACTTGAACTCTGAATTCTCTCACTCCCGCGCAATTAAAACCCCAAACTTAATGTCGCATTAGCATGGATTTTCCATAGTGAGTTACACATGCAAAGTTCTATGTTTCATATATATTTTTCTAACATATGTTCCGCCTATGTTTCTGATTAAAAGCTCGTCCAAAATAAAATAACAAAGGATTACTTTTTTCCAATAGAACTTTCTTCTTCCATAAAAGCTGGAAATAAGCCCTCACCTAAAATTACCCAGGCTTGCAGGTGCTGGGTTTTTGGGGGTGAGGAGTGTTTGCTCGCAAGACAAAGGACATTATTCTCCCTGCAACCACCACCAGAAGGTGTTCTTTCTGTGGAGAAAATTATAGGCCAGCGCTTCAAAGACATTCCATGGTTAGGCACCACTCCTGGAGACTTGCAGGCGGCAGGCAGGCAGGCAATCAACAAATATTTATTCTAGGCCCACTGCGGGTCGGCACCTCTAAAATCAGGAGGCTGTAATATCTCTTAGAGCCAAGTTAGTACCCAAGGTCATCCCATGGTGCTTAAGGAGCTCAGTGACCCGAAAGGAGCAGGGAACCCTCAAACTGTAATAGGGCAATATCTCACAATAAGGTATGGGGATAGTGATAGATAAGAACATGAGACCCAAGAAAAGGCTCTTTAACTAAAGCTGATACTTGACAGGTATCCGCACCTTCTCGCCTTTTAGCTCTCCGTTAACAGATACTCAGCCCTCTTTGCCTGTGTGTGTGTACTACCACTATCACTACTGTGACTACTACTACCATCAGCACTATCGCCTCCGCCTAGAAGCTAAACCCAACCGCATTGATCAAGTCATCGGATTTATTTTAAAACAAACACTTTTTCAAAACAGGCTGTCCATCACAGTATTGTTACAGAGGGGAAAAAAACAGTAACAGCATGTATGCCCACCAGCTGAGAATTGGGATATTCCCCTAGAGAAAATTCAACACCTGTTAGACGTGAGGCTGAACTCTCTGAGAGAGGCGCCAAGAATACAGGGGACGTGGACTTGTATGGCACACCTCGTGGCCCCGGGCAGAGGTGAACGGACAGGATTCTCCCTCTCGCGCGTTAAGGTCCGATCTCGTTTTAGTGATGCAACTGAAAGGCACGTCAGCTGTTTGGACGTGTGCGTTACGTAACGGTGCTTTACAGATTCACACGCATCCTCTGTTATTCCACTAAGCTGCCTTTGGACAGTAATGGGGTTTTGTATGTTTTGTTTTGTTTTGTTAACTAAGCATAAGATGTTACCTGATCCCTGTTAAATTTCTCTCTTTAGACTCCTTGATGCTAGTCTTGCCAAAATCTTTTTGTATTTCATACTCTCTACCAGCTTTGAATTGCACACAGTTGATGGCAGTGGCTTCTGCGTTCTCTCTGTAGTTTGAAGCGTTCTCTCTTTGTAGTTAGAAGATGACAGAGTTCTAGGGAAAAGAGGGTCCCGACGTCCTGTGGAGGAGTCAGATTCCCTGAGACATAAACTACAAATCCGGCAGTGACAGCAGCCATTCTGGGGCAAAATACCTTTTTGGCTTTTATCACTCATACTACAGTGTTTTACTTAAGGTGACATCAAATTGAATGTTAATAATTCTCAGATGAAATCAAGAATTTCTGTTGGCACCGTGTTAAAAGATTCTTACTTTGCTTTATTTTTAAAATAGTTTTAATTGACATATGGGTCATATAAAATCACATAAACACGAAACTGTAAAATGTACATTTCGGTGGCATTTAGTACGTTCAAAATTTGTGCAATCATCGCCTTTATCTAGTTCCCGAACATTCTTGTGACCCCAAAAGAAAACTCTGTACCCATTGAGCCGTCGCTTTTCATTCTCCCCTCTCCCCAGGCCTGGGCAACCACGTATCTGTTATCTGTCTCTGTGAATTTACCTCTTCTAGATATTTTGTTTGAAATGAATCATCCAAGATAAGACTTTTCGTGTCTGACTTCTTTTGTTAAACATAACGTTTTTGAGATCCTTCCACACTGTAGCACGTATCGGTACCTCATTCCTTTTAATGGGTGATTAATATTCCATTGTGCTTTATTATAAATTTTAAAAATCAAAAGTAAACATAATAGTCGAATGCTAAGAAAAATGTTTTCTAATGGCACATTTTCTTATTTTTCATCAGAAACTGGTTTAACCACCCAGAAAACAACTCCGTCCTGTTCTACCAATTATTCTGTATATCCTTACGGTTTATACATTCTCTTATCCATCGCGTATCCCCATTCTGCACAGGAAGCATTTGAAACTCCAGGTGACTGCCCAGGGTGGTAGAGCCAAGTGTTGAAACCAAGATTTCTCTCTCCAAGTCTTCTGTTCTTCTTTTGAAACCCTCTGAGACAATGACCTTCTTTCTTTAATTCTAGACATTCGTACAACTCACTTCTCCCGTAGATGCCTACCTCTGCGCAGAGTTCAACTTAGATCCTTTCTCTGACGAAATAGGGGACTTGGGATGCTGCCCTCATTTGTCAGGCAGATTAAGGCCCACAGAGCCCAAGAGGTTTACTTACCTGAGGACTGAAAGCCGTCTTATCCCAGAACTAAGACCAGCTCCTGCTCTCAGAACACCAGTTTGTTCTGAAATTCACTAAAATGCACAGCCCTTTAAAATGCTCACCATCGTGCCGAACTCTAAAAGGCAGCCGCTGAGTCCAAGGGGTGCAGGGAAGTGGTGTCTGAAATAAAATAATTCTCTAAACGTGCATTAATTAATTTCATTTAACGAGAATTTTCGAAGGCTCGCTTTTGCAAACCTGTAATTAATATATGATTTGGATAGTGATAGGAAAAAGGGCTGGCAGGGAAATTGCTAAGGGGGTCGTTTGGCGTTTTAACCACCACGGTTTAACGTCTCATCTAGCACTTAGGTCTGCTTTACCTCACTTCAGAGGTTGTATCCACAAGTGGAAAAATGGGAGACTGAAATCAAACACCAAATCTTTCCCTTGCTTTCATTAAACCTGCCGCAGTTCTGCTTTTCTCATTCTTGTGAGATTGCCTTGCATCATTTGCCCGTGTACTAGAGTATTGATTTATGATACAACTTCTTTGTGTTTTTTTTACTAACTACATGATCTCTAATACTTTCAGAGTGAATACTTTTTAATGACGACATGACAAAGAGTATGAATATTCTTTCCTTCTAGACTTTATAGCATCTTGGCCTTCCCAGGTAATCTCTCCTTCCGCCCTGGTAGCCTCATTGGAATGGTACTCACCAAACCAAACCTACAGCAGACAAATACTTCAATTATGAAATCATCAGAGCCGAGTTACATGGTGAAAGTTTTGAAAGACGCATATTTTATCCCAAGCGATTAAGCCGGGTATGATTTTAGCTAATTATCTTAACGGGGCTCCTGAAATGAATGTGGATTTTAAGATCCAGTAAGCTCTCAGAGTTATACAGTCATTTTCAATGGACATCTTGAAGCCCAGGTGTGAATCTGGACATCAAAACTGTTTCTGTCTTGGCAAAATAAAACTCAAAGTTTGTTACTGACCCATGACACTACGTGACGAGTCTCTTTCTGCCCATCCCTGTCTCTTAAGTTTGGGAAGCAATTCGGGAGCCAAACTGGCCATGTATAGCCATAAAATTCAGTGGATAAATATCGGGTTTTGTTTTTGTGTGTGTGTGTGTTTTGTTGTTTACAAATTCAGAGACCTAAAATCAGAAATCCTTGATACCTAGAGCAAGTTAGTAGTCGTTGATATTGCAAGTACTCCCCCAGAGAAGGCTTCTAGTCTCCCACCATTGACCGTTTGGACCATTCAGAAGTCTGTGTTGACCCATCTCATCTGATCATTGGTGTTTGGGGAAGAGGAAAAAAAGAAGAAATTACATACGTTTCGAGCCATACCGTGGGGGAGGCCACTGATGGCAATTATCGTGTATTGGAAAGGAAATACGAACAGGGATTTTGCCCTGTTTTTATATAGACAGCCTCTTACTTGTGGTCAACTCAGCAACACTACATTTTGATGTTATCACATTCCTTTCTGGAACAAAACCCAACAGCCGTTTTTAATGAAAACCTTTCTCCAAAGAATGCTCCAGCCTTCCCCGCCCCCACCCAGCTGAATTTCAAATAATGTTTAATTCGGCTTGGCTTTCAGAGTCTGTAAAACATAAGCAATCAGCTGCGCCGAAGATGGAGAAGAAATGTTTTTACAGTTCCACAAATGTTTCTAATTGGCAAGAGCGAGTTGTTAATGGGAGATAAATTGCCTGCGGTGGGTGTGGGTGGGCGTGTCACGTGCGTGTGTGCTCACGCAGGCCCACAAGCCTGCACCCATGCGGCGGTAATGACGCGGGCGCCTACCTGGACTTCACAAGGTGCGCCGCAGCGCCGGCCACCGCCCCGGAGCGGGACGTGGAAAAGGGGGCGTGCCTGAGCCGAGGTGGCCGAGCGGAGCACAGGGACCAGGTAGATAGGGCTTTCCTTCCCAGGACTCAGGTCCCGGGCGGCAGGCCCACCACTCTCCCATCGGGAACAGTGAACAAGGATCTTGTAAAATACACAGACCGAAGGAAAATGACCCTTATTGACTGAAGCCAGCTGTGTCCGGCTTCTCCCTGTCTCTCCTGATTTGCTCTCTCTCAAATAAATGGATGTGGTAAAGTATGATAGAGAGTAAACAGAGTTATTTTTTTTTTCTTTCTTGCAGTCACACCTCAGTAAGAGCCCTGGATTTTATAACTGAAAAATATATGTTTATTTGCTCCTCAATTTCCCTCTCTCTCCCTGGCCTTTTCTTGGCATCGGGTGGAATGTTATTTAAAACAAGACACAGTTCAGCTTCAAAAAGAAAAAATCATTCTGCAAAATACAGCTTGGACTCATTTAATGGTGATTTATCATCCCTAAAAGAGCGGGGTACAAATATCTACATTTGGTATATTTTAATGATTTACAGGGTAGTGATGGTACCCGGACGCAGGGAAGCAGTAGGCTCTTTAAAACTTTGAGAAGTGCCCCAATAATCATTTACCGGCACTGCTTTCCTTCAAAGGTGACACAGGCTGGGTCTCGGACGGTGGACTAAACCCAAGGCCTGCAGGTCTCTCGGCGGTGCTTTAAAGTCTTCAGCTTCTTGCTGAACTGCATTTTTTTCTCCAGAGCTTTGAAAGGATTTTATTTTATGCGTCTCTCATTTCCTGCAGGTAGTGGGTAAATAATGATGTGCCTAAGACAGTGCCTGGCACGTAGTAGAGGCTTCGTAAACATTCGTCGAGGGACTGAATAGTTAAATGGAATATTATAAGCCTTGCTAGTATTATCTTGGCGTGAAACATGCAAGAAGAGACTTGAGGCAATCAAGTAATTTCCTTTAACAGGACAAGCTAATTATTTGAGAGATGAAAATCTGCTGCATAGTATATATTTGTCAGGCTCCATTTGCTCCTAATTAAAGGTGGAAAATTTGTTTGTAGCATTGAAGGGATAACATAGTGACCCACTACTAAACAGCTTTTCAAGTTTCCATGCTACTTTTTCAGGGAAAATGTATCAAGAGAGAGTTCGTGCACTTTTGTTTTTGTTTCTTGATGTTTGTGGGTGTTTTTTTTTCTGTTTCATTTTTCGGAGGGCAGGCAGGGTGTGGAGCGGGTGGCTCTTTTGACAGTCCTTCTGCAGCCCATCTGCCTATGTGACTTCTGTCATCTTTTCTGCCAACTTTGGTGGACTGATGAAATCATTCCCCGTCCAGATAGCCCCAGCAGGGATCCGAGATGAAAACACTACATCCTCTTTCGCCTCTCAGAAAGTTTCTTTTATTCATTCATTCACTCATTCATTCCAAAAATATGAATTTAGTGCTTAATGTGTACCAGGCTCTGTGCTGAAGCTGTGAATTTAACCCTGAGCAAAATCCAACATGGTTCCTGTGCTCATGAAGCTTACAGTCTGGGATGGTTGATGGATATGAATTGAATAATCATATTAAAAGTCATAATTACAAACTGAATTTCAAAAAGAGGAAGATGGTCTACTGGGACCATGTAATAATGGGAATTGATTTTGAGCGGGAGACCAGGGAAAGTTTTGCTAAGGGGAAACCAGGAGCTAAGAAAGGGAAAGAGCATTTCAGGCAAGAAGACTGTCAAATGCAAAGACCTTTGTGGCCTGCGTTGGAAGAGCAAGGGCTGATGGGAAGGCATGGCCACACTCCTCAGTTGTCTGTGCATACCCCATATCGTCCTCTGAACATTAGAAAGACACAAGGGTCAGAACCTTTAGCGTTAGGAAGTGGGGCAGAAAGGACACGTGTGCCTTTTCAGATCTGCATGTCTGGGGGACAGGGCGGGGGGAAGACAAGTATCCCTACTTCACTTATGTAACAAGGGAGGTGATCATGCTAATTCCACAATCCTTTGCCGCACCGGAGCTTCCTAGAAATTCTTACCATTCACCCTTCTTCCATCTGCCAGGTTTCAGAAAGAGCATATCCCAGATCTGCTGTCGTGTGCCGAGTAACCGTCTGCTGGACCAGCCAGCAATGGAACCCTGACTTGTCATTTTATTGTCGGCTGATCTCTTCTTTCTGCCTTTCTTTTGTTGATAAGGAGGTGGCATGACATAGTTTATAACTATGTTTTTGGCAAGGGTGCATGGTATGCCTTCCGGCACCTTCTTTCTCAGTTTAGAGAACAGGCTCTGAAGTAGCATCCCTCTACACCTCTGCGGTGGCGTGAGCTTGGGGCAGGTGGCTTGGCCTCTCTGTTAGCCTTGCAGGACTGTGTTGAGGATTAGGTGAGTTAATGCTTATAAAACACAGAATGGGGAGTGGCATGAAATGAGTGCTCCATTAATGCCAGCCATTGTTATTAGCTATTTCTAATGATATAGAACGGTGTCAAAGATACACTGTCAAAGAGAACAAAGGCGAGTTACTTGGGACTGGAACTTAGAGGGGAAAGCGTAGGCAGATGTCTTTTACTTTTTCACCTCATATTCTTATAGTAGTTAAATTTTTTTTACTACATAGCTATTTGTTTTTGTAATACTGAAGCTGCAACGAATAGTTGAGAAAGTTTATCGATACTACCCAATACGTCGATTTCTAAAAATACAAAACAAAACAAAAAACGGTGGTTTCAGTATAATCTTTTTCATAATTTTCTTCACTCTTAAGTTCGGAGATGTCATTTAGAAACTTTTCTTGGGATAAAGAAACATGTATCTGAAGTCCGGCAATTCATTTCATTTTTTACTTCTTATGCTAATGTTACACTGCGATGAATTTTTTCTACTTGTTCCTCTATCTCCACATATGCATAGAGTTGTCTGGAATGCCATTCGCCCACCGAATATAAAGAAGGCATTTGGTTCATGGGTTGCTGACTTCATTGTACTTTCAAGCATCGCTTCAATGTCGTATAATGAGCATTGTTATAAAAATAATGAAATCATTTCTAAAAACTGGAGGCGAAGAGTATTAGTTCACTTTTCCATTTAGTAATAAACACAATACCCAGCACGATACCCTAGCAAATACTTCATGAAGCCAGTGTGGGCTTGTCAACCAGACTCTCACCCCTGCAGAAGATACGTTTCCAAGGAATAACTATATCATACAGCGCTTAGCACACTGTGACCCTCAGGATGTGATGATGATTGCCTATGTCCAAGGAAAGGCAATTTCGAAGAAACCGTGACTAAGCTGATTACCAACTAACTGATTCTTTAAATCAGGGCCACCGAACGATGGCCCATGGGCCAAATCTGGCCCCATGCCTACTTTTGCACAGCACATGAGTTAAAAATGGTTTTTACATCTTGAAATGATGAAAAATAAAAAGTTGAATAGCATGTGAAAATTATATGGAATTCGACTTCCTGTCCCTAAATAAAGTTGTATCAGGACACAGCACGCTCATTCATCTACCTGCCATCTATTGCTGCTTTTGCACTAAAAGGGCAAAATCGAGTAGTTGTGGCCGAGACTGTAAGGCGTGCAGAGGTGGGAATATTTACTGGCTGACTCTTTATAGAAGCAGTTTGCTGATCCCTGCTTCGGATTCAGGTAGAAGTTATTTGTGTACACGACTGTTTGCTTGTTAATGGACGATACTTTGGGGTTAGAAATATGACTGCTGATGTGGCCATCAAAGAAGCTACAGAATGCAGTACTCCAAATGTTTCCACTTTCTTCCCTTCTTTCCCAAAGACCGGAAGACGGTTATTGTGTGAGAAAAATTAGATGATCGGGAGGGACTATGAGAAATATCGTGGTGACAAGGACCTATGTATTGCCTTCAAAAAGTTATAGATCGTGAATTTCATTGGGAGCCCTAAAATAACATCCATGCCATTCCTGTATTCTGAAATTTGAAGTCATTTCCTCTTTGCATTTGAGAAGTCTTTTGAGAGGAAGAAATCTTTTACTTTTGTGACCCTTACAAAACACAGTGCCATATCAGATGAGCCCTTTGTTTGGCGGCATTGTTGTATTGATTGGTTTTATTTGGTTTATACTTCCATTCAGCTGCCAATAGGATATGATGAATGATCGATAGCAGGAAATTAGTAGGAGATGCCTTTGAGTAGACTGTCTAAATCTTGACAGGGCATCCTGCTCATTTGCTGGGACAGTTGAATTAACATGTACACCTGACATTGACCCTCCTCCCTACTATAATATATATGAAAATTTGAAACTGATATCAGCCATACCGCCAACCAATAAAAAAACTGTTAACAATAGTTGCCATGACATATTATAAAATCGAAAACGAGTCATTTTGATTCAAAATTCGTAGTCTGTACATGACCGACCTCAGCTGTCCCCTCTTGTTTTGTTCTGTTTCAGAGGTTGAAGGCCGCGTTGACTCACCACCCTGCCGCCATGTCGAATGGGAATATGAACACCATGGGACACATGATGGAGATGATGGGCTCCCGGCAGGACCAGACGCCACACCATCACATGCACCCGCACCCGCATCAGCACCAGACGCTGCCAGCCCACCACCCCTACCCGCACCAGCACCAGCACCCAGCACACCACCCTCACCCTCAGCCCCATCACCAGCAGAACCACCCGCACCATCACTCCCACCTTCACGCACACCCTGCACATCACCAGACCTCGCCACACCCACCCCTGCACTCCGGCAACCAAGCACAGGTAAGCCCTTTCCATGTTCTCTTCTCCCCTTATCATTACCAGTGCAAGCTCTGACGCGGGGGCTCATTGGCAGCGACCTTGTTTGACGAGCTCGGGTGTTCCGTCTGACACTCTGGGGAGCTCTGTTCATTTCCTAGGAGGTAATGATAACCTGCAAGACCTTCCCAGACCAGAGTTTCTAGAAATAATGTGGTAAATATCAGGCCTGGTCACTGGGAGGAAATGTAAGCTTCACGGTACAAAGTTAACTCTAAAAAAGGTAATACTGATGGGAGGATTAGGAAGAATTTCAGCAGGTAAAGAAAGATTTGAATAAAGAATGAGAAAAATAAGTTAATTCCAGCTGTGGTTTTAGCTGCAGTGCTTTAGAACATAGACATTCAATTTTTGCCACCTGTAAAATGGAAATTAAATACCATGGGCAGTCTTCGGAATAACACCAAATGCTAAAAATCTAAATAACAATTCCAGACAGACAGAGCAGCTCGGTCATGGATGTTAGGGCATAAGGTGCTGCGTAAATGATGAAGAGAGGTGACTCATCCCACCTAATGTGAAATGCGTTGGAGGGAGTAGTCAGAGAGCCAAGCTCAGTAGACGATTGGTTCTAGAGAAAGGCCAAATCCCAGGGGTGGAGAGTCACCAGAAGTGGCTAGAAAGAAAGCCAGCATTTAGACGCAACTGAAAGAGGGTTGGGGGGACCAGGCAGACATTATGTCACCCAGCCCAAGAAGAGAGGCGGGCCCGTGTACCCGCGTAAGTTTTGGTAAGTGGACGCAGGGCATGTCTCGGAGAACGGCTGGCCCTAGACACTTTGGATCTTCAAGCAGGATGACCTTCGTCAGTCCCCCCCACCCATCCCACACTGCCAGGTCCTAACGAGCTGGGTCAAAGTGGTGCTGGGAACACGGGATCGCCCAAGAATACTCATTCACCATCTCCTCCATCGTCTGCCTCTGGACCTCACTCTAGGCAGTTTTTGGGCTCTTGAACCCCCTCCTCTAACACACACCAGACTTGGACAGCCATCCGCAAAATGGGTCATTCACAAGCAACTCTCTGATCTATTCAGTAGATGAGTTATTGAGTAGGTAAGCTTACATTTGCAAAGGTAGTTAGAGGAATTCTATATAGCAAGGAAGAGTTCAGGCTTTGGAGTGAGAAATCTGTCATTCTTTCCCCACCTTATATGCTGTGTGACTGTGGTCAGTCAGCTAAACTCCCTAAGTCTCAGTTGTCCCATCTGCAAAATGGGCTAATAATAGACTAAACTCATAGATTCGTAGGAGTATTAAGAGAATGTCTGTAAAGCTCTCAGCACAGTTTTCAATACATATTAGCCATGATTCATTCCCAAGTGAAGTCATATGATAGACGTTTAGCAAGCGGTCTGGTAATAAAATGCTGTCCAAACCACCTTTTTAGGCAAGTAGGGCATGGAGACATTAGGAGGGGGAAGGAAAACTTCAAGTTCAAAGATAGGCAAATAAATTCACATGACTGTGTACTTCTATTTTTAAGGAAAAGGATAGCATTAAGTTTTGGTTGCCTTTGTCGGCAGGTTACTTCACAGACAGGTTTAACAGTTGAATATAAAAGCCATTCATTAGCTAATTACCAATTAGCCAATTGCCTTCCATTTCAAGTCAGTAAGTGGCCAATTGTATATGCAATTAGTTAATTGCTATTATAATTAGCTGCACAAACAGTTGCTTTTTAATCTTATACTAAAGAGAAAGAGTACAGGTTAGTCTTGTTAAAATTTGAACAAGATCATTTAGACAGTACTCAAAATGCCACTCTTAAATTGTATTAACTTGATTGGTTTACGGAGCTCTTGTCATATTGCTTAATTGTATGATTATTCAGGCATCAGGAACAGAAGTTTATTAAGGTCCTTCTGACTCTGAGATTCTAATATGACTTAGGATCAATTTGTCTTTATGAAATAACAATACATCATTTTTTTATCAAAAGTTTCAGAGCATCTGTGCCAACAGAATTCTATTTAAAAATAAAATGAGTAACAGTGATTAGCAGGGATATAAATTCTGGGCTCAGGGTTGCATTTGCAATTTCTCCTGGCTTCTTAGGATTCTCTTGCACATAAAGGTGTGATTTCAGAGTCCTGGTGTCACGCCTCAGTCACCACACATTTCTCTTGTCCAAACTACACTTCAAACCCTGTACCTGGACAGACCCTAAAACCACCACATAGCTCACCCCTTTGGGCAAAGGCACAGGAAGAGGGTCAGAGATAAAGGTTGGTTGATGTTGGGGTAGGAGAATACAGCACCGAATGAGAGGTCTCAGGCAGTGGAGGTTCAAACCCGGTTTTGCCTACTTGAGAATCTTGTCCAGGGCTGACGGACAAATCACGAATTCATAAAAAGAAACGGTACAGGCCACAATAGCCAAGTTAGTGAGTTCCTTCCTAATGCTTTCCTTTGAGGTGGTTAGCTTAGCTTAGCAGTCAGCATCTGAAATGACAAGGCTAAACCTTTGGCCAATAACAAGGATTACATCTTCACCGGCCACTCTGGTGAGTAAGACCCGAGACAGTTCATTTTTGTTGTTATTTCTCTGTGATTGGGAGGAAAGGAATCACCAATAAGCACTTTTAGGAACTGTCTTTGGTTAGATAAAATTACTGAGAGGCAGTCCAACTTGAATCGCGAGCCCGATTCTTTTACAGTGAGTCATATAAGATTTGATAGAGTTTTAAGATTAAAATATATCACTTTCAGTCAGCGGATGTCAACCAGTAGCCATTATTAGCGCAGTTACAGTCATTCAGATTGGTTTCAATCGTAGAATTGGAAGGCGGTAGAAGAGGTTGCTGCTCTTCCTTTTGAAAACTTTTTTGCCTGTTATTTCTGTAGGTTAAATGTCTCTTGTAAAACAACTTTATAGATATTACAGCCATGAGCCTGAGTGACTGAGAAATGAGAAGGGGGAGAAAAAACACCCTTTATGAAGAATGAAGAAAGGGGGAAGGAGGCGTAGTGCATTAGGGAAGGCATTAGGTGTCCAGACGCATAAAGACTCTGTTGCGGAAATTTCACTCAGTGCTGCGTGTCTGCCTCATGAAGGAAAATAAAGCTGTATGGGCAAGAGTCTCCAAAACTCTAGCTACTGCTGAGCTCCATGCAGCTCTCAGAAGGAATCTATAAGTATAGTAAAGGTTTTTACTCCCAGGGTTTCCTACAAGGCAAGTATATGTGATTCTTAGCCTTCTCTCCCGATTGCACAGAGGGGGTGTCTTATAGTGCTCAGCACCGCTCTGGGCCTCCCCTGCATAAGCCCTGCTTCCAGTCACCTGGAAAAGCCTGTCTGAGGCAGAGCTCCAGGGGACAGGTGGACCCATCTGGAGTTTGCCAGTCCAGCGAGGCCTTTTGCATTAAGAATTCTGAAATGGTGAAAATAGGATTTCATCTGCCGTCTGGGATTCACAGGGTCCTTTTGATAGGTGTCGTGGAGGTGTGTTCTGGGAACATGGTTTTAACACCAGGAGAATGAAAGCAGCTCATAACCTGCCCAGAAGGAGTTTTCTGCAGATGGTAGAAGACTCATCAATATGGTGACAATAACCACGATCTCTCTGTTGTCACCTGTAGCCCTGCATTGGCATTTCGCTCTTTTAAAACCTACCTTCGATGAGACATGTTTAACATCTGAAGGAGAAAAAAAGAAAAAAGAAAGTGTTTCCCCTGCCGTGATTCAGCCAAATGCCTGTCAGGGAAAAATCTATTTGACTCTCTCTCCCAAGTCATTTCTCTGTCTTGCCAAAATATCAGAGAAGATAGTTCCGCAGTGCTTTTTCTTTTCATGAGCGTGATTTCACTGTTTACTTCGTTCTTAGAAAACAAGTTCAATATGCTCGCTAAAGCAGTCGACGACTTTCTGTGCTTTGCCTTTCAACACCAGCTTGGGTTTCTTCTCTCACCCAGTGTGTTCCTTCTCTTTCCCCATCACCCCCTCCGTCTCCTGCCCCGCAGGTTTCACCAGCCACACAACAGATGCAGCCAACCCAGACAATACAGCCGCCGCAGCCCACAGGGGGGCGCCGGCGAAGGGTGGTGGATGAGGATCCCGACGAGAGGCGGAGGAAATTTCTGGAACGGAACCGGGCAGCTGCCACCCGCTGCAGACAGAAGAGGAAGGTCTGGGTGATGTCACTGGAAAAGAAAGCAGAAGAACTCACCCAGACAAACATGCAGCTTCAGGTGCAGGCCACTGTCTCTTTCCTCAGGACTCAAAGGCCCCGTGTACAGTTGGCGTTTCCTGCCCCGGCAGGCGCGTGTTGACCTAGGCGGTAATACCTCACACATTAGCTCGCAGAGAAGACTGCAGGCTTCCTCCTCAAGCTTTATTAATTCTGAGGCACTGTACAAAACAAAGTAACCATTTAGTTGGATTTTCTTTAATGATGTTTTTTAATTTTTTTTAAAAAAGTTTATATTTTAGAGAGAGCACAAGCAGGGGAGGGGCAGAGAGAGAGGGAGAGAGAGAGAGAGACTCCTAAGCAGGCTCCGCCCTGTCAGCACAGAACCTGTTGCAGGGCTGGAACTCACAAACCGTGAGGTCATGAAATCGAGAGTCAGACATTTAACCAACTGAGCCACCCAGGTGCCTCAATAACCATTGAGTGTTAAATCAAGCTCTGAGGAGAGAGAACCTACCCAACTGAGTCACAGCGCTAAGAGCACAGGCTTTGGTCAGATGGACGTTCATACTTTTGTTGAGCAAGTAGCTGTGTCTAACCTCTCTGGCCCTCAGCTTCGTCACTGGGAGTAATAAGTGAACTACTGTCTCCAAAGCAGTTTTCCCCGTGCCTAGCACATAATGAATCTTCAACTATCAGGCAGTTCTTTACAGTCACCAGTGAGGGGGTCGCTTTGACTTACACTAGATTATCTATGTCTTTGTTAAATGGAGGAAAGGAACGTTTATGGTTGCTATTTTGCTCTATAGGAAAAAGCATATTCCCATCTCGTTTCCAAACTTGACACAAATCGAATCTTTCAGGAGTTTTGCTTTTCATGGGTGGCTCAACTGGGGACATTTTCTAACAAGGCCACTCCTGGGAGTGTTTGGGAGAAGGGCAGGGAACTCTAACACCCAGGGCTTCTCCAGCAGGCCCCATGCTGTACAAACGATGCGTTCAGGGTATCTGCGTCCACACAAAAAGGAGTGCCCTCTTCACCCGCGAAGGAGAGCAGCCTAAGAGATTACGTGACAAGCAGTGCCGGGCTGGCAGGGAGAGCTGCGGGTTACAGCCCAGTGCTTCTGGGAGCGTAAGAAATGGCTGAAGAGTAGAAGGAAGGGGGGAAAGATTGCCCTAAATGGGGAGGATCTGTACCTTAATCGTTCATAGGTAACCTTCACCTTCCCCCACCTGGTTCAGTGTGCATCCTTAGAAACCAACAATAAGGCTGCCAAACCCCCAATGCTTTTGCATATTCAAGTCATTAAATGGAAATGACCTTGGGAGCGTCCAATGTATAAATTGAAAGTGTATAGAGTTTGGGTTATGCGTGGACTGCACATGTATGTTCACCTTTTCCCCTAAATTTATCATTCTTTTCGTGATAGACGTGAGAAAGAAAATGGGAAACATATACATCGGATATGGGGGAAATACAGTAATAATTCTTCCCAGTGGCTTATCGTTGCGTGTGCACGAGGTGGGGGGCTTGTGTCTTACCTTATTGCCCTCTCCCCCTCCTCCCTACCCCCTGTTTCTAGTATAGTGGCAAGCTAACATGGTGAGCGCCCGAGTGTCTACTCTCAATATCTGTTTGTCAAACAAATGAACGAGTTCCTCATCTCTGGAGTATCCAAGAACTGGCAGGCTGACCACTTGGCAAGGATGTATTGAAGGGAGTCAAGCCACAGTGGGATGGCTGGATTCTTAACACCTCACAAGCTATATCAACTTGAAAGTTTGTAGTTCTAGAATCCAGCCGCCACAGTGGTATGTGAGAAGCTTTTATGTAGAAAATGGATAAGCACTGTCAACATTCATAGTAATCGTGTTTTTATTTTTATGTGTATTGAAAAAATGCAAGTAGAACATCAAACCTTCAATTTCACAGATACTCTTAGTGAGGATGAGGCTAAATTATTAAATAATGAGTTAATTTGTATAAACATGCTTAGTAAATAAAGCTTCTGGTGCTTGTGGACCTGGCAGATAGTACAGCCAGTGGTTCTGCAGTGACCGAGGTGTAGGAATCCCTGGAATTTTCTACCAGTTCTGAGGTTTGCAAGAGGAGCATGAAAACAGGCATGATTCCTCCGTCTTGGCACTATTGGAGTTGGGATGCAATCATTCTTTGTTGTATCCTGTTTCTAGTGGATCTTTAGCAGGACCCTTGACCTCTACTCACTCAATATGAGTAGCATCCTCTACCTCACCCCCAAGTTATGACAACCAAAAAGTCTCCCCATGTTGTCAGATATGCGCTGTGGGGGAAAAATCACTCAGGGATTGAGAACCACCGCCTTAGATGAAGGAGCCGTGAACAACCAGCTGGCGCATAAGGATGCCAACAAATGTTTAAATCAGTTGTAACTAAAATGAGCCCTTGCAGAATTACTTTGGCGTAAGGACTGGGGTGCCAGAGCTTGAAACAGAGAGGGATCATAGCAGAGAGCCAGGAAAAGTGAAGGTGCTGGTTTACCATTGCCGTCAGATATGTTCATGACTTGGCCTATGCCTGTGTATCACCACTGCATTTGCAAAGCACATGAGGTGTAAATTTACCTTTTACGAGACCCGAATCCATTAATTTTCACCATGTACAATACATGACTAAAGAAAAAAAAGATACTAGCATTCTAGCCCCTGAAAACCAGGGGAAAAAAGTTCTGTTTGGGCCAGTCGACAGGCACCAGTATTTCTGGTTGTTAAATCAGCACCCAAGGAAGGGATGGTCTCTGAAAAAAGCTAAATTATCGGTGTTTTCCAACCACTGCTCTGCTTCCGAGGGACAGAAACCACGGCCACGCCACGTTTTCTGTGATGCAGAGCGCTCTGCGTCACGCCTTGCGATGCTGGAGAAGATATGCAGATTCTGCTACCTTTGAATGACCCTTTCCGTCTTACTGGACCTTTGTCAAAAGAAAAAGGTGTCTCTCTGAGGCTAGTCCAGCGAGCCAAATTTTAAGTAAACAGAAATAGAAGGTGCTAAGCAAACAAACCCCAGCCAAATGGAATATCCAAGGCCTTGGATGGCCAGCTGCCACTTTTGAGTTGTTTTCCAGCATAGAACCTTCTATTTGGGCTGCAGAGTTTCAGATTGGAAAAATCAGACCTAAGAAAACAAAATCGAGCTCCCAGACTTCGTTTCTTGTCTCACAACAAGTTTGTACCCAAGAGGTCAACACAGGTACGAGAATCGAGGGAAGTATTAGAAACTAGCTGATCTGACATTTTTATAGGGAGGAACAGGAGGAATCTTCCCAAAAGTCACCATCAGCAAACAGTAGGCTGAGGACCCAAGCAAGTCTTCTCTTGACCTAACCCACTGCTCTGGGATCTTTCATTGGAGAAAATTCTGAAACTAAAGGAATCCACATTCTTTTCTCTGACAGAGTAGCTTAGATCGACTCTGAATTCATCACCTACTGACGTGGGGCTCTGTGGATTGTTCATGTGCAGTAGATGATACGGGAATCATCTGGTCACCCGTGGAAAGAATTGCTTTTCTTTTTTAGTGCAAAGACACATGGCCTGAGTCGCTGTCGAAATCTTAGACACATGAGCCCACAGGTTTGGGACTTGGCAAGAGAACAGGCCAGCTGGGAACTGTTGCCTTACAAATTGAAAGTTCTTTGTTTTAGAGTGAAACAAACCTGGCCTTGGCCCTAATCTACCAAAAACCTAAAAAAATAAAATAAAAGTGGGAAGGGGCTATATACCGTAGGGCCCATTTTGATAATTATTATTATTATTTTTTTTTTTTGGCACTACTGCTTGCACCAGAAAGCATTCTGGATTTATCATATTAACGAAATGACATCCCCGAAGCCCAAAACTGCAAATGTAGCTATTAGGGACTTCTTGGAGTACCTGTTTAGAGTGTGTTATTATGGTATTGACTGTCATCCCCAGACAACCTGACGGGTTAAAGAACAGATTAATCCAACTGCACCTAGCCTCTTCCAGTCCGTAACTAAACAGTTAACTGCTTTAGAGCAGTAGCGAACCCAAACTCGGTTCAAGAGCTGAAGGGATGATGTCAGCAGGAGAATCAATACTGATTATTAATACTTTGATTTAGCAAAGTACTTTTATATGAAGACCTAGAACGATTTTTATAACCCACACAGGGGAGTAAAAAAAAATTGGTGATTTGCCTCAATTCAGAAAGCAAGGTAATTCAGAGTAAGAAAATGCCTCCTGGTTTTTATTTCCCTACTAGAGCTGCAGGCAACATTTTATTCCTCTCATGCATTTTGAAACATTTGCTATCTGGTGGTTCTCTTCCAAAACGAATTCAAGGTGATTCTACTTATGTTCCCTTGAAAAGGATTTTTATTTAAAATATAGTCTAGCATTCCCTCTATCAGTCTATATTGAACTGTAAGATGATTACGCATGTGCAAAGCCCACGGTTCACTCTGCTTTCTCTAGGGCAGTGATTTTCAACCTTTCTTAATCCAGAAGCTTCCTATGGAGTCTGATGAAGGTTCTGCAGACTCTCCCAACACTGTGGACCCATACGTGGACACGAAGTTTTGCACTAAAATGAAACTGTAGATATAGCTTTGGAATCTGCCCTGATAAGATTTGGTAACATAGGAGGCACTAGGACTGTCTACCCTGGGGAATATGAGACTTGAAATATAAGTGTGTTTGAGAATACCAAATACCAATACCAATACCAAAGTAACTACTAATGGATAAAAGAAAATCATGATCAGGTCCTTCATTAGATTATTAGGTAATTATCTTTCTCAGTAGAAGGCAAAGCAGAAACATTCAAAGAATAAACTATTTTGCCGGAGGGAACCAGAGAACTAATCCAACCGTGGCAATTTGGGAGGTCCAAACCCTATTATTCTGAAATCCGTGTTGAGAGCTCTTTCTCCTGCTGGAAGCTGGCCCACGAATTTCTAGTGCTTCTGTGGCCCTAGACTTTGCTTTGCCCTTATCAGCATTGTGATTATATGTGTCTGATCTAAACAAGAGGATGAATGTTCTTCTTTATGGAGAATATCAATTGGCATTCGTTTTCCAACCGTAACGTATCTAAATAGCGTAATTACTAACACATTACTTTAAGAAATATGTCATTATTCACATATATCTTTAAAGGACGATCAGTTATCATGGCAGTCTCCAGGTTCCTACATTTTTACAGACCCTCACTCTCCCAGGGTCTCAGTTTCTATACTTCTGATGTATTAGTTTACTAATGAAGTGCTTTGCTATTCATAGACAAAGAGTGCCACTCAAGTTATCTATTTTGTATGGGGCTTTTAGTTAGAGGCTAAGACACCACATCCACTGTTCATAGTGGTGATTGGTGCTGTTTTATTGTGATGCCTCGTGGAAGCAAAAGGTTTATTATGAAATGATTCAGGGTGTGCCAAGTATTGCAGGCAGTTAGTTCCTTGTGATTGTAGAAACCCAAAGAATGGAATTCGAAGTGTTTTTTTAAGGAAGGGGCAATGAACGCTTTGTGCCTGGGAAATTGAACACTGCCTAGAAAAGGTGGGACTGAGCAGGACATAGCTGGGGAGGAAGCAGAGGCTAAAGTCAACCTCTCCAAAATGGCCACCAGGTGGGATCTTTTTTTTTTTTCTACTAGAAGTGTAAGAAAGCAAGAGAATCTTGTTTTGTTTTAAATACTTTCCTTATTTGTTGTTTCCTAGGTCACAGAAGAAAAGTGTGGCAGGATTTAGTACCAATTGGAGCTTGACTCCATTTTCTAAGAACAATTGTCTGCTTTAACTGCAACCGAGAGTTCCTCCTTAGGGTACAAGTGTCTTAGCAGTTGTGATTCTAGAAAAGTGCTATGTCTATAATCCAAATGCGAATAATATGACATTTCATTTTGAGACCAAATACACACACACACACACACAAATATCTTAGTTTTCTTTTTCTCCTTTTTTCACTTTGTTTTATTTCTTTGTTTGGTTTTTAACCAGGGTTTGCCTTCTATTTAATAATGGTCTAAAAGTAACTTTCTCTTACACATGCTATTTTAAGCAAAGGGAGTCTGGGAAAAGCAAGGAAGGCTGTCTAAATTTAAATGGGCATAAAATAAGAGAGGAAAGAATTAGTACTTATGGCTAAAATAAATTGTCCTATAAATAAAGTTATCCCACTGACCCCAGAATTGACAAGGGTCACTTTTGGCTTTGATTGGGCTCCTCACCAATCACACTTCTTCAGAGGTGGGAGATGCAATTTACCCTCCTGAATGTATTCAGATTTAAGAGCAATTTTCCAGAGCAATTACGTGATTTATTCATCATTAATGCTCATTTCTCAGGCATTTTTATTTTGTAAGATTTGGAGAAAAAAGAGAAAAGTTTTGGTAGATGAGATTCTTACTATTTTGTTACTTACGTTACTCAACATTTGATTACTTACAGTGTATTTTGCAAATGAATTTGGAACTGGGAGGTATTCTTTAAAACATATTTGAAAATAATTTCCTTAAATTAACTTCTGGAATCTCAAACTTACTTTTTTAGGTGATAAATACATGCCTGAAAAGCCAAGTTCATATTGAAAGTGTAGCTACAACCTAATGACAGCAATGCTAGAACACCCTTTTCCGTGTGCATGTTTAGTCTCCCACGTGTCGAGTACAATGCCTGGCAGCCACAAATGAACTTGAGCCGGAGAGAGGGTATTATTTATCACAACTATAAAATGGCTTATTTGAGATAGCGTTATGTTTACAATTTACTTTTATCAAAGGATTCTGCATCTCCATTTGTAGACAGTGGTGCCAAGCACATTATTCTGCAAAGCTATGAATCTGTCTTTGTGAATTTCTGCATAAAGTGGAGCTTTGAGGCACTGATCTAAGTAAATAAGAAACGTGCACCTGCACACACACACGCAATCCATAACACCCTGATATTGATGGCAGAAAGAGTTTATAGACTGAAGTTAGCCAAACTAGTTAATGAACCAATCAAACTAATTTAATCATGGCCAAGACTTCATTGCCCCTTGCCTTCCTGGGCTGACCTCAGCCCACCATAAGAGGGTCAACAATTTGTTCCATGTGCTTCCATGCTGTCTACTAAGCAGGCATCCAGCAGGGATGTGCTCTGTTGAACTACAGCCCATTTGGAAATCCTTTGGGGAAATCTGATGGTAGAGGAGTCGGCTTATTCTGAGGACATTTCAGTGTGAAGCCACTAATTCTGCCACTCAGTTCTTCCCGGTGCGTGTGTCGCATTCACTCCCTCCTCATTCTAAATGTCGACTCGAGCTTACCCGACAGTGTGAAGATGATTATTATGAACAGCTAGATTCGCTAAATTCAGTGATTGCTTAGTATGTGCCAGGCAATATTCTGAGCATTTTACATCTATTACCTCATTTAATCCTCACAACGACTCAAAGAATTTTATACTGTTTTCATCCCCAATTACGTACAAGGTTGGGTTATGGTACCAGGGGGTTTTCATCCCCAATTACGTACAGCTGGCTTATGTTTCCTGCTTAGGGTCCCCCAGTAAGTGTGGAATGGAGATCCCCACCCACATAACCTGGCTCCAGGGTTGGCCACCTAAACGGGGTGCTCTGGACTTTGAATAGGATTCAGCTCTTGAGTTCAAAGTCTGGTCTTTTCAGAAAGCCCCTGGGAAATGTGAGGGCCAAATTAAAGGCAAGGTGCACGTTTTCAGGCGAATCACATGAAATAGCATCCTCAGTGTCATTCGGCCACAACAGAAAAGTTTGCCAGGATCGCCGTCGGAAATGCATGGAGACTCGTATTCTCTGGTCTTTTCAACATGACTTTGATATGTCTCTTTCCAGAATGAAGTGTCCATGTTGAAAAATGAGGTGGCCCAGCTGAAACAGTTGTTGTTAACGCATAAAGACTGTCCGATAACAGCCATGCAGAAAGAATCACAAGGATATCTAAGTAAGTCATTGACTATTTTTTCTTTTCTCGGTGTCCAATTTTTTTTTTTTTTTTTGCCACTAATTTTGCATTGGATTTTACTGAAAGAGCAAAAGTAAAGTGTAGATTGCACACCCCGGCAGAAACCCTACTGGAGCTCTTCGGTGGCTGCCAGACTGTTGCACCAGGGGCATCTCTCTTTTCTGACCCCTACCCATCACCATGCCCACCCCCTCCCGATAATTTCTGGCTGGGCTTTCCCTAGCATTTCACGTTGTAAAATCGTACCGAATTCCAATTCTGCAGCCAGTAGAAAACTCATTTGCTGGAGCCCACCTACCAGCGGGCTAGCAGTCTTCCAGAGAAATCCAGGGGCTGGCGTACAGGCTTTGGGTGAATCATATCCAATGCCTTAAAGTATATAAGCTGCTGGGCTGAAAAGTGAGTGACCTTGTCTTGGTTTTCCAATAAGTAAAGAGGACCCCTTTCTCTAGCCCCCAGTTTCTGCATCTGGCATGTCAAGAAGTTAAAGGCTAGTTGAGTGGGGGATGGTGGGAGGAGCAAGGATTCATGGCTGAAGGTCAATTTATTTTCAAATAATTTTTTAGATTGAGCAACACAGATTCTCCCACCACATGTGAGTATTTTTCCACATTTGATATATGGATGGCTATTTGAAAATACCAAAATGGGGACGTTCACACACCGAGACTCGCACACGTGAAATCGTTTTGCTGGTGTAGAAAGCATGGCTTTGCTTGTAGCTCTAAAGTGGGAAGGCATAGCTGGTGACTACAGTTGAAAATAAAGTTTTGAAAGTAACGTCCAGGACGAAATGTGTGAAACTCTTCTATTTCTGGTAAACATCTAGTAATAATTTCCCGAGTAGGCCACAGGTCCACCCGAGAAGAGCTATATTGGTGTGTGCGTGTGTGTTCTTTCTCCTAGGTCCGGAGAGCAGCCCTCCCGCCAGCCCCGTCCCAGCTTGCTCTCAGCAGCAGGTCATCCAACATAATACCATCACCACTTCCTCCGCAGTGAGCGAGGTGGTGGGAAGCTCCACCCTCAGTCAGCTCACCACTCACAGAACAGACCTGAATCCCATCCTTTAAAATCCACCGCTGGGTCAGACCTTCTCCAAGAAGAGCTGTTGCATATCATGCGTCCTTTCTTTTAAGGGCATTTTTAGAATTAACTCAGACCTGGAAGACTCCTCAGCCCTTCAGAGACTGGCTTTCATTTTTATAGTTATTACGGAAATGTTGTCTTTTATACTTAGTTCTATAAGAAAAAAAAGGGAGTTATGCAATTAATTAATCTATCAGCTTGGGAAATGCTTTGGTGCTTTTCTCCCATTTTCTGGTACCAGTTAACTTGTTTATAAACTGAACTCTTTCTGTATATAGACACGGTTTCATTCTTATCGGTCCAACCCTTTGCCTGAAACATTGAATCTTGTTAAACCGCAGCTCGTAGCCAAAATGAGGCGTACCAGATGTCCCATAAACGGATGCCAGGTAACTGGGTGGTGAGACCGATGATGTCGTAACACATGTTGAGTTTGTGCTGTGATGTCGCCAGAATTCCAGATAAACACAGAGCCTTTTCCATATTTGTTTTCCTCTTACTATAAAAAAACTGATGAGGTCCGTTGATGTCCAAATAAAACCACCAGGCATCTTGCCACCTCTCCTCCTTCTCTTAGTCCACCTCCTTGAATTGCCCTCCAGTTTTCACCATTCTTCCTCTCCATTTCCACTTTTCCCTGGGCCCCCTGTGTCTTTTTCATTTTTACTTTCCTCTGTTTTATTCTTCTGCCTTTAGCATTGCAGGTAAAGAAGAAAATCATTCTTAACAGGTAAAAAAAAAAACAAGTTAAATCTCAGAAATATGGACCTAGCCATTGCTTCCCTTGCCTGTGACCCACAGCTGGAGTTCATTCATCTCTTGCTTTTTATAAAATGGTAAGCAGGAGATGTTTAACGTGCCTGATTTAATATTTTTAATAATCAGAGCAAATAAAAGGTGGCTTAGCCATAGGTGAAACACTGTTGAATGCCAGCCGTGGAGACACCAGGGGAGGGAGCCTGTAAGCCTTGATTGTGACGGTCCAAATTATGATGCGGGCTCTAACATCACACCCTAGAATTACAACTGGTATTATATGGCCTTTCTATAAGGCTGAAAATACATATACTATATAATAATTCAGAAGGGCTCTATTCACTACACAGGTTACATTGGTCAGTCATCAGCTGCTAACAGACTAAGATTTATTAATTATTTTTTTCTTAAGCCTATGGAACTGGCTTTGCTATTCTGGTGGGTGAAAGTAGACGCTCTACTGGAGGAACAAAGAGAGAAAGAAAACCTGATGTTTCCATAGGGGTGTTTTAACCACCCGCCCCCCCCAGAACAGCCAAAGCCTTTTTTGGCTGCTGCAAGAATCCCGTGGATATGGCTACTCTACTCTTCTGAATAATTCTGATTTATATTTTCACAACTTTCATCCGCTTGCCCATTATAAGACGCAGATAGTCCTGAACCACGGTTGTGCCTCCTTAAAACAAGCCATTCTACTGTGCTAATGTGTTAATATCACATCTCACCAGTAACGGGCTAATGTTTCCCTCTAGCAGATTAGACAGGTGCTGGTGTTTCATCTCCATTTGAATGCTTGACGTCCTAATGTGAGTGTGTGTGTGTGTTCATGGGATTTAAAATAATAGTATTTTACAAAAGGTGTAGCTTTTATAAGAGTTCAAAAAAAAAGGGAAAGATGTGTGTGGGTGTGTGTATATGTGTTTCTCTCTCCCTGTAGCATAAGAATCTATTTTGGAGAAAAAAGAAAATATGAGGGTTGTGAACCATGATTTTTATAACTAGTTTCAGTTGTATCAAATAACTTACTTTTGAATCAGTATTTATCAACCATTTTTTTTTTCATGTATGCAGTGCTTTCAAAAGAAAGTTTGGAGTGTCCGGGGAAACTCATGACTGGATATATGGTCTAAAAATCAAAATAAAAGCAAAAGCAAAACAAAATACATGCACACACACACACAAATAAAAAATTTTTTTTTAAATTTTACAAAGAGAAAAAAGAAATGCAAATTAAAAGGATTTTCTATTATATTTTAGACAAACATATCTTTTTTTAAAATATTTTAAAGACTGAATTCATAGTTGTTTTGTTTTGAATCCCAGCAGTAACCGCAGAATGGTTAAACCTAACTGGCTTCCTAAGAAATATTTAAGATATATCTCTATTCTGAAATTAAATTTAATTTTTTCAAAACTCCTTTCTGGGACCATCTATGTGTCTCTCTAAAAAAAAAAAAAAAAAGGAAAAAGGAAAAAAAAAGAAAAAGAAAAAGCTCATTGAAATGTTTGCTTGGATTAAAATTTTTTTTAGTTTTATTTTATTTCTTGCTTTAAATAAACAATAACTTCTTTTTTTTCTTTACTGCATGCATAGCACTTAATGAAATGGATTTTCTAAAAACCCACTGGTAATATCAGAATGTCCAGGGAGCGGGCTGCCACTAAACTTATGGTTTACTTTACTTCTGTTCCACCTCTTGATTGAACATTTAGTTGTTAAACTGAAAGCCTCGGTAGTGAAGAACTTGCCTGAGTTTTCTTAATTCAGCAACTTGACAGTTTGACTGATGTGCATTATATAGCGCTCAATTATGTCTGTTTTTTATGCTAAGTAGGCAAACCAACCACAGGCACGTTAGCAAACGGGCCTCAACGTATAATTAGAATAAACTGTCTTCTTGTTATACTCGGAGCCTTTAGGTATGTTCATTAGCAGTGTGGAAATACACTAAATGGAAGATGCCAGCTAGTTGTCAGGGCTCCTTGAAACCCTGAACAGAAAGGTTCATTGGTCAAATCCAGCGCTCGGCTTATCAGTATGAAGTACTTCACCAGAAGGTCCAGCCGTCACCAGACCATAGAATAATCGGTCTGCCTGAAAATTCCTCCTTGCCCTACATTTTTTGCCAATGTGGGAAAACATCTTTTTGCTGCCCTGTTCTCCTCTCCTACTGGGTCACTGGATCGTCCGCCCATGTCTCCACAAATCTGTTGTCATGACCTTCAGAGCACCCATGCTAAAGAGGGAGGGTCCTGCAACACTGCCTCTCCTCATTCAGGTGCGTTTTTGTTTTTTTTTTAATTGGCAGCATCTGCCTTTGAGGTCACTGCCAGCCTACCTGGAAATTTCTATGGCACTTCCCCTGCCTTATGTGATGGGACATGACAAGTTAGATAGGGGCGCCTGGTGACGTTTATACCGGGTGGCCCTAAATTGAGGCATCCCCATCTTAAGTGTTCCTTCGGAAGACATTTCCCAACATACGATCCCAGGGCAGGTATAGGGAAGCCCTTGCCATGGATGAACATACTCATTTTAATACCCCTTTATACACCCCCACTCATCTCTCTCCTCCCTCCGTGTTGGTGTGTGTGAGCCCCAGTGTTTAACACGACCTGTGGGAGACAGCAGTTTGGGTGGTATCACCTCATGAACTGTTACAATCGCGGTGACTTACTTGGAGCAAATGCTCTTTGGAGCCGACCCCATCAAAGGAGCAAATGCAGCGCTTGTTCTGAATAGAGGGGCGTCAATGGTGAAGGTGCAGGTGGTTTTTGTTGCTCGTTAAGTAAACTTTAGTGTGTTGGTTGAGTTTGCCATTAAAATCTGAAACCAGCTGCGGTGAGAGACCAGTCTTTGGCTGGGGAGTTTTAAGCATCAGTAACTGCTCTCAAACTAGCCATCCAGTTAGGATAGAATGTGCTTCTTTCTGGTTAATAAAAACCATCTAAGAAAATATATATGTATGTATGCGTGTCTACAGTGGAATTCAAGGACCAAAGCAAAATCTGAACAGGAATCTATTAATTTAGAATTTTATAAGATATTTATTAATAAATGTTATTTTAAAACATTCCATTTGAACAGTATTCTTCCATAGGATCTACTTGTTTTTGAAGTGTTAGTTCATAATAAACTACTCTAATTGTGTATATCTTCATTTTTCAGGGTTTCAAATGGCTACCCTCCATCATTGGGTGGAAATGTTTCGCTTAGATCTCTGTGCATAGAAATTCAAGGGTTTTTATTGCTCTGTGAGTTACTTTTTAATCTGTGTTCTGAACAGGTTTTTTTTAAAACATTTATTCCTTTATATTTTTTTTCTTAATTTTTAAAGTAAGCTCTTTCCTTTAAGAAGCGGAGTTCAGCTAAAGGGAATCAGTAACGGTAACTGGAATAACTTTCTTGTAAAAGTGTAAAAACCACTTCATCTCGGCTTCTCTCCACCCCGCCCCGATGTCCCAGAATGCCTTGCACTATTCAGCTTCCTTGGTGCTCTTTTTGTCCTTTCCCGAACAATGTGCCCTAGCTTTAAGCCATTCAAGTTCCTTTATGCAGTGTATCTCAGAAGGAAAAGGAAACGACCCATTTAAATTTGAATAAAACTGTGCCTATGCGAGCAGTAGCAATTTAGAGTCTCTCCTCTGCTTTTAAGATAATTTATATTTTAAAATTGCACTTTAGCTTTTTCGATCCCTTTCTGTTTCTCTTGTTCTCTCTCAGACCCCCTCCAAGTCCTCAAACTTGCCTCCTGCTCCCCACTTTCCAACTCCCCGGCCCCCCACCCCCTAAGGCTCTGAGCTGCACCGTTTTTAAAATACTTTACAGAATATTTGCACCAGGTACATTTGCGTAGTATCCTAGCAAAGATGCGTTCCTCACATCAGCCTAGATGAAGCCTGCTACGGAAATACCAAGGAGAAGAGCCAGTTTATACTCTTTAACCCTTTACTCATAGCATGTTTTTTAAGAAAACGTTCTATTATGCAACAGATGTGAGGCAGCAGCTAAGCTATCCTTAAGAATTTTTTATCTCATCCTCCAAACCAAAGTGTCCTGAATGAGCCAGGAGACTTACTCTTTTGTGCATCGTGGTGCACGTGGACTGTTGTCCCAGCCATTGTCTCTCTGGGGCTGCTGAAATAATGGTGGCCCTGTCTGTGTCATTCTTAGGTCTCAAAAATACAATGTTGCCTTGTGACATAATTAGGGACAGCACCTCCGTTTTACAATGATAATCTCAGAAAGGACAAGAAGACACTGAAGCAATAAATGTACAAGTAAAATTCAATACCAAAACAAAGGGGAAAAAAAACAAACAGAAAACCCTAACTCATCATGTTGTGAAAACGAAAAAGTGTATATCCACTCAAAATATTTTACTATTTCTCGTGGAGTTTTTCAGTGATGTAATGCTTATAGCCAAATTGCTTAAAGAGTGTTTATATATTTTTTTCCTTATAAATTGTCTATTTTTTAAAAAAAAAACTATTTACCACAAGTCGAAGGGGCAGGGGACAAGGCCAAATTGCCAGCATTTGTTAAAAGATTAATATTCTTAAGTGGCACACTCTGATACCTTTCCAGGCTTCTCATCGGAGGAGAATCAGTAATGATCGGCTCTTATATTTCAACCAACTTAACTGTATCGAGCTCATTAGGAGCCAGGATGTAGAAAGCTTTTCTGAAGCCATTTAGAATTTCTTCTTACATTGAGTTTCATATTATAGAACTTTCTAGGATTTAAAAAAAAAAAAAGGAATCATTTTTGCCTCAGGACTGAGAATGTGGAACCTGAATAAATTAGCTTTAAGTATATCACTTAAATCTTATGCACAATAAGCTCATTAGATTCTAGTTGGCTCCTTTCGAATACCAATGTCACAGACAGGACATCATGGAAGGTATCAGCAGTGCCGCAGGGGAGGGCATTTCAGAGAAGGAACCCTTCCTAACCAGCCAGCCGGTAGAAGAGAAGACCCACTCACCCTCTTTTCTTCTATGTTCTGCTCAATCGCACCTGCCTCGCGGAGAGAAGAGTTCTGCCTTTGGGGTTTGTCTTGGAGAAACGATAAGCTTGAAATGTTCTCCCTGGAGAGGACATAGGGTTTGGGATCTTCTGAAAAGGCCTGGGGGAAAAAATGGCTCAGTTCAAACACAATGTTCTAGGACAATTGAAACATAAATATTGTCCAAAAATAGAACTTAAAAAAAAAAAAAGTTTAGCATTATGCAAAGTGCTAAGGAAGTCCCAAAAAAAAAAAAAAAAAAAAAGGTGCTGTCACTTTAAGTTCTGGACTGGGGTGGGGGGGAGTTGTTTGTATTTGTAAACAGCAAAGCATTTATGTTTGTCTGTCTATTTGTAAAGCAACCACCTTCCTTACTGGAAGGAGAAAAAAATTTGGGGGTACATACGTGTAAATACTTGCTGCAGCATTTAATATGTTGAATTTTATGTTAAGCTTTTTGTTGCATTGTGAACACATTTATTGTTATCCATGGACAATGAGTTCATTAAGACTGTTCAACTAGGTCAGATTTTTACATCTCTTTGGAGCAAGAAGAGACAAGATTTTGTGCATTTGTACAAATGTTAATAATATCACTGCAATTCCAATATAATAAAGCACTCAAATGCAAATAATACATGTAACTTCTGTATGATGGAATTTGGGTTTGGGGATAACGGTATCTATTCTGCACGGGGTCTCACTCATGCCTTGTAAGCCGAGGTTTACTCTTTCGGGTTCGCGATTATCTAGGGAAAAAAGGAGGTGAGATTTTTCTCCTTCCCAGACCACCACCACACTCTCACTCCCTCTTCCATCCAACTTCCCAACTGAGGCCACTTCCCAGAATGTGAATCTAACACATTTGCAGTGGGTTGGCCACACAACTAAACTTCTCGTTGGGGCCAACAGAGTTTAATGATCAAGAAATAGGGCCAGCATAAATTCACGTTCAAGATTTCTAGGAACCAAGCAGCACATGCTGGCCCCTCAGGCAACCAAATCCTGGAGTTTTTTGCTTGGCTTCCAGAGAAGTCCTAAGGACAGTCTTCGCCCCTTTAGATGTGCGCTCTTCCAGTTACCAACCCCCCTTCCTTCCCTTCTCCCTTCTTTCCCTGCACGTCTTTCATTAATTTTTTAGTCACTCTCCTCTTTCTCTTATAGTCGATGTCTGATCCATCGGCATGGCCAGAATCCAACCATCACGTATCACCGACTTCACCATTACAGCTCTGTCCAAACTACCAGCACCTCTCACCTGGATTACGGCAATACTTTCCTAACTGGCAGCCAAAGCGAAACTTTGAAAATGGAAGTCAGACCATGTCCCTCCACTGCTCAAAATCCTATAAGGACTTCTCCCTTCGTTCAAAGCAAAAGCCAGATTCCTTACTACTAAGTTCTGTAAAGGCCCTCCATGACCCGCCCCCTCATTAATTCCCCGAGCTCGTCTCCTACCATTTTCCTTCCCCGTCACACCTCTCCAGCTCCCCTGATATCTTTGAAGTTCCTCCAACATCGCTTGAGCATTCTGCCTGAGAGTCTTTTCACATGCTGTTCATTTCCCCCCTGCAGAATATTTTCTCCCAAATGTCAGCATCACGTCCTCATCTGCCTCCCTACTACTTAAGCCTTTCCTGCCATCCTCTGTAAAATTATGTCACCCTCGCTCTTCATTCTCACCTGCCTGGCACAGACTTTATTTTCTATAGCATTTATCACCATCTAACAGATGTTGGTAAGTTTTATGTAGTTGTTTTTTTCATTGTCTGTCTCCTCCAAGTAGGATGTAAGCCCTCCAGGCACAAGGGCATTTTCTGTTCTGTTCACCCTCGTGACCCAACATCTAGGGCAGTCACACACAGGGGGCACACAATACACATCTGTGGAGTGGGTAATCTTGCTTCCTTTCGGTCTTCTTTCTCGATCTCGGAACACGTCAACCCAACCACCTGGTCCTGTGGCCGCAGCAGTCATATTTTAAAACCAAGTACCCAATGCGTCATCTGCCACACAGCCTGACAGGATATTTGAAATTGGGACAGAAACAACAATTTGGGTGGGGAGGATGATTGCTGTTCTAATGGCAATCCCATCTGTTACATTTAGACCACTCACTCCATTCCTAGTTCCCATGAGAGTCTTTCTAATGCCCATCCCACCCTCATTTGCAATTTCAAAGCCATTACTATTGGTTAAAAAAAATTGTTAGGATCCCACATTTATCCTTTGAAGATAGACAGCTCGAATCTCCATTCTGTGTTTCACGCCTCTGTCTCCAGAGCTTCATGACACCCTTTTATCTTATATTTGCTTTTGTGGTTGGTTATTGGTTGGTTGCTGGATCACGTTTTAATTTTGCATTACATATTTCTTATCCCACAAAAACAGTGTTTTATCAAAACAACCCGCCTTGTGGTTTGGAACCTAAGCATCTTCACTATGAGATCATAAAGCTCTGGAGCACGATGAGCCCCCTTTTTAAAGCAATTGAAAACAAGACACTTTGTGAGCTCTGTTCTCCTGGCAGTAACACTGACTTTATCAAAACAAGCATGAAAATTAGGCCACAAAAGAGAAAACAAAATACTGATTTTAAAAATACAGAATCTGGGGGCGCCTGGGTGGCTCAGTCGGTTAAGCATCCAACTTCGGCCCGGGTCATGATCTCGCAGTTCGTGGGTTCGGGCCCTGCGTCGGGCTCTGTGCTTATGGCTCAGAGCCTGAGCCTGCTTCGGATTCTGTTTCCCCTCTCTCTGCCCTCCCCTGCTCGTGCTCTGTCTCTCTCTCTCTCAAAAATAAATAAACGTTTTAAAAAAAAATACAGAATCTGGGTTTAGACTCACACCGTATTAATCCTTCTTTTTGGCAACTATAGATGGTTTTTAAAAATGTCTGTAAGGACGGATGAATTATTACATCTGAAAAATAGTCTTTTAGCTAGAAGAGCTAAAAGCATAATACTATTGAAAATGGTTGTATTTAAACCTGAAAATTAAGTCGTGAATCTTCTAGTAACCACTAAGCTTCATGTTATATGTTGCCAGGTACTGTGTCTTTGCTTGTATCACGTTTCTTTGTACCAATGGGGAGGCTGAATCCCAGCAATTGTCAGTCATCTTCCATAAATCCACACAGACCCGATGGGCTATAAAAGGTCCCCTGTAAGTCACCTGCTGTTTCTCAGAAAGAGATCTGCCCACACATTTGTTTTAAATGAATTAAAAAGGAAGATCTTATTTTCACAACACATTTCTAACTCCTTACTAATCTTATAGCAAGGAAATTGTTCTGAGTATCTAACCTTGATTGCATTGTATTCACACGGATAAGTCCATGATCTACTATTACCACGTTTACATTTTCTTAAATGATCACTCTGCTTAAATCGGCTTGCTGACATTGATCAATCTTAGAGCGAATCTGCTTAAAGAAAGAGAAACCCTGTTAAGGAGGCTTGAGCGAAGGTGGATTTCTTTTAAGGACGTAAGAGGTAGCTCACGGAGTCCCTCCCGGTACTAGAGCAACTATGCCGACAACTCTGGGAAGTCATTAAATAGCTAATCTCTCTGGTTTGTCTGTCTCTTGGGCCATATTATCACTCTGCTTCTGTCTACTCTCTCTTGTCTCTGCAAACTGGTTTGTATACTCACTTCATTGTTTCTATGTGGGCCCATCATTTCTGCTCCAAAATGACAGCCTCAGCCTCCAGCAGACCTTCGGTCTTCTAGTTCAAACACCCAACATCAACTCAGGCTCCATCTTCCTATTCCAATTTCCCAGGAGAGAGAATCTGATTGACCATATGGGGTCAGGCATTTAATGCTAGTACAATCAACCATGTCTAGGAAGGCAGGGCTACGTGCATTGAAAGCTCTTACTTCTAGGGCAGAACTGGATTCCAAAAAGGAAGTGAGAAGATGATTTCTAAAGGGAAGTAGTTATTTCTAAAACAATCTATAGAAATGCCCTTAAGACATACAAGAGGAAAAAGTACAGTGAGATTAATGTGAAGCTGAGCATAGAGTAGATGTTAACAAATGCTTATTGAATGAATGAATGGTTACGAATTATTGTTTTATCGAAAGCTTGATATTGAAACAAATAGAATATTCATTAAAGATTAGATAAAAATAATTTTACAAAGCTAAGAAATTTTCTGGATACTGTGGCTCAGTTTGTAAGCCATAATATCCAAAATATAAAAATTAACCACCAAAAAGAGTGAGAAAGGGGCACCCAGGTGGCTCAGTTGGTTAAGGGTCTGATTTTGGCTCAGGTCATGATCTTGCGGTTCGTGAGTTTGAGCTCTGTGTCGGGCTCTGTGCTGATGGCTCAGAGCCTGGAGCCTGCTTCAGATTCTATCTCCCTCTCTCTACCCTCCCCTGCTCACACACTGTCTCTCTCGTAAAAAAATAAAGAAACATTAAAAAAAAGGAGTAAGAAAGATTTTAGTTTGTCATGTTTACCATGATTTCCCATGCTCTTGCTTTAAACTGACTGGTTACCATTATACTTTCCAAGAAAGATCATTGCTATTTATATTTTTTATAATCTCTGTAACTGATTCCAGTGTGTTTGTGTTTGTAAAGTGTCAGCCTAATTTCTCCAGGGTGAGGTTAAGAAACATTCTTGTCTTAAAACTCCCTCCAGGTACTAGAAGAACTAAAGAAGCCTTTGTGACAAGGAAACAGGGCAGTTTTTATCAATAAGCCTCCAAGAAAACAATAAGAATTGCTCCCAAGAACACTAGAATAAGACCTTAAAAGAATATAACAACTTGGAGTAAGAATTAATAGTTCTTCATTTTAATACCAAATTGCACGTTGATTTCCTAAATGACCTTAAACTCACACAGATTTCTGTTCCTCACTTGTCTCCTTTGTCAGTATAAACATACATGGAGTGAAGTGAGAATTACATCCATGGTGCCTATCTACAGAACCCAGCCTAATACCACTAACATACCTTTCTCTGGAAATTTCTCTTCCTCCACTCCAACATCTGGCTCCTCCAGGAGATTCCATGGTACAAGCTTCTGGCCATAGCTTCTTAGGCTAATATTCTGCCTCCAACTCTCAGTTATTCTCAGTGGAATAGGAGCCCCAGCAACCAGATACTGGGATAGAGGGCCTAGAGAGTCAGTCTCTCTCTCCCTCTCTCTCATAGCTTGAACTCAAAAAGACATAAAATGTAGGACCCGCCAGGGTCCAGGTTTCTGGCAGGTAAGGGAACTCGGTCTATAGCAAGAAAGAGAAGTAAAGCGGGAAACAGCGGAAGCAGAAGCGAGAAGCCGAAAGGGAGCTCTGGAAAGGGTCGTTTCCTATTGAAATCGATATTAACGGCTCACTGCAACCGCGACCCTCCTCGAAGCATGTTTTTATCGGAAGCTAGCCCAAGGTCCATCTGATAAGTCCCTCCTTTTGCTTAAGCAAGTTTAGGAGGGTTTCTTAGAAGCAACAAAGGTCTAATTAATGCTCTATTCCTAGAGCTACCACGAAAAACCACTAGAAGAGCTTCTTCAGCCTTTTGAGTGTCTGCCATACTGAGAGAGGAAAGGAGATGGAATGTCGACGCAAGCAGGTGTAGCTCATTCTCATTCCGCACACATGAATATGCATTAGGGGTGGCTCCCTGGACCTAGAGCTAGGAGCTACATGTACTGAAGGACAGCCACACTATTTTTCTTCTTAAGGAAAGTTCGCAAAGTTAGCATTATACTTGCCTAGAAACGAAAAGGTTTTATTTATTTTGTAATGTTTTTGTTTAATTTGAGATAGAGAGAGCAGGGGGGCAAAGAGAGAGGGAGGCAGAGGATCTGAAGCGGGCTCTGTGCTGATGAAGAGAGCCCCACGCAGGGCTTGAACTCACAAAACATGAGATCGTGACCTGAGCCAAAGTCAGATGCTTAACCAATGGAGCCACCCAGGTGCCCTGAATTGGAACTATTTTAAATACTTTGATGAATGGATAAGGAACTCTAACATCGTTCATTTCTTACATGTCCTAAGGTACATAATAAAACGTGTAAGTAATACTTCTGACTGAAAATAACAGACAACGGGACTTCCAGGGGCTGTAACAAATAGGGGTTTGTCCCCCTTACATAACGGGAGATCTAGAGCTAGGGCTCTTGGCACCAATCTGGAAATGACATGATGTCAGCATCAGCAGCTCTACAGCCCTCTTGGGCTCCCCTTCATGCCTCTCACCTCCTGGTCACAAGATGGCTGCTGAACCTCTAGAACACATCACCATTTAAGGAAGAAAGGAGGCAGAAGGATCAACACCAGGCACGTTCTCTGGTCTTTTTTAATCTGGAAAACAAAAACTATCCCAGAACTACCCCTACCCCTGGCCAACCCAACTGTGTTTTCCTGGCCAGTATTAGGTCATCTGGCCACTCTTAGCTTTAAAAGAGGCTGCAATAGTGGGAAACAGGATCATCGTGTTTGCTAACCCAAGCTTCCCAACTCGTGTGCTGTGTTGCATGAGGCCAATGGGTTACACTTAAGCCACATAAAACACATCTGGTCATTTCTTGGTATAGCAAGGCCTTTCTGACTGGTGGCCTCTGGCTAGGAGCATGGCGCCTTTCAGAACACCTCGTGGAGTGGCCCGAGAAGAGTGGTGTCCGATGACATACTCCATGGTCCCCTCGGGTGGTGAGCATCTGGCACTTGCTGACAACATGGTGAGCCTGGCCACGGAGGTACGCACCGGAGCCCGGCTGCAGGGCCTGTCGTGGTGCAGAAGGACAAGTAGTCTGGGGCTGCCGGAGAGGTTTTTATATCAGGGGTTCCAGAAAGAGATCGCACAGTGTGGTCGTGAGGGGTTGGGAGTCAGGGAAGTCAAGTAGGGGCTCCTGGCAGGACCACTCTGATGGACTATTTTCGGCCCTCGCCTGTACCAGAAACTTCTGTCCATTGATATACCATTTTAGTAACATCCGACCTACCCGAGCCACATGCAACACATTATGTTCCAGTACTTTCCCGTTCACAAAGTGCTTTCACAAATTCCCGTTCGTGTGTCCTGCAAACTACAGCTTCATCGTGATTTTTCCTTACTTGATATGAACGGTTTAGATTTAAAATATTCCATTACTACAGAAAACTGCAATATTATATTTGTCAAAATGTCAGACTTAAAAAGTCATTTCAACTATTATAAATTTTGAATTGTTGTAAATATGCTTCTAATTTTTTTTTAGTCACCAATTCGTATGAGCAAAATTATGACGGCTTTCATGAATTTGAAGAGATTGTCAAAAAAGACAAAGACTCTGGATGAGAAATTAATCACTTCAACCCTAAAAACCGATTAAAATTTTGGTATGTGGTGGGGCACCTGGGTGATTCAATCGGTTAAGCGGCCAACTTCGGCTCAGGTCACGATCTCGCGGTTCATGAGTTTGAGCCCGGCATCGGGTTCTGTGCTGACAGCTCAGAGCCTGGAGCCTGCTTCAGATTCTGTGACTCCTTCTCTCTCTCTCTCTCTCTCTCTCTCTCTCTCTCTCTCTCTTTCCCTCCCTCATTTGCACTCTGTCTCTCTCAAAAATAAACATTAAAACAATTATTTTAATTTAGGTTTGTGGAAGTAAACTTGAGTTTCTCATTTTAAAAAACTAGAAAAAATTTTATTTGAAAGTTTTAACTAAATTTAAGAATTCATATCTTTCTAAATATTTTTCTTTTTCTTATCACAATTATATAATATGAAGAGAATGTAATAGATTTGTTTTCTTCAAGCCCCATGATGCCTCCAAATCCCCTCCAGGTTAGCACAGAGTTCTGTGCAAATTTAATCATTTTCCATGTGTCAAGTCATGAAAAATGTTTGGAAGCACAGGCTGAGACCCCACCATCCATTCCCCAAGGTGGACAGGCCACCACCCTAAAGACACTGAGGTCCTTTTTCCCCAAAGAAGACTGGAAGCCCAACGGCATCTGCCACAATGGGTTGTAAGTTTCCACTGTATTCATTTCAAGACATTGACTAATTGTCTGCTTATTTCCTTAGCTCTCATTTGAAGGTATGCTGCGACTTGGCCCCCAGTACAAAGTAATTAAATGAAGCCTCTCCAGGCAGAGCCCCTTTCTCCAGATGTCTTGCAGTATGGTTCAATTACCTTAATAACAACATTACCAAATAACTCCATTTTGAATAGATTTTTTTTTTTTTTTTTTTTTTTTTGCCAGGCATAAGCCAAGCATTCTAGCTGAATTGGGATGGCCACACTGTTTTCTGTTGTTCCTTTGCCGTTTCCCGGCCTCTGAGAATAACGAATTTCAGGAGGAACATGTCTCATGCAAAACCATTCTGTCTGCCATTTCCTGGGGGGAAATGAGTCTGCCTCAATCGCCTTAAATTTTGTATTATCTATAGTTCTCCCGTCCTTTTACTTTTCTACCTTGGATTTAATTTGCCAAGCAGCAATCTAGCACTTACTGTGTGCTGGTATGGAGGGGACAGAGGTGATTTAACCTGGTGCTGGCCCAGGATGCCCAACGGTGACGTACTGAAACCGGACGGACAAAAGGCCAACTATATTTGGATTATATTCTGGGAAGGTGGTTTGTCCAGCGTGGCACGGCACAAAGAGGAGGGAAGATAGACGGAGAGGCGAGTTGGTGAAGGGCTGAAGAATTTAAACTTTAAGCAATAGACAACAGGAAGACTTCAAAGACTTTGAGGCCAAGTGTGGTTTGAGAAAGCAGTACGCTGTGTTATACTGTTTCCCAGTTTACAAAGTGCTTTCATATATTCCCATTTGCGAGTTCCTTAATTCTCAGCAAATTAATTATGAATGAATGAGTACGGAGAAAGTCACGGCTAGCGGAACGTTTCCACAGCCAGGCACGTGTTTTCAGAATAGCAGGGCAGAGTGTGGGCTCTGGTATCAAACTGCCTGGATTTGCAGCTTGGCTCCACTGCTTTCTAGCTGTCGGAACCTGGGCAAGGTCTTTAACCCCTCTGTGCCTCAGTTTCCTAATATGCAAAACGAGAATAATAATAGCATGTACTCTGTGAGTTACCATAAAGATTAAATGACAAAATATATAAATATACATACAAAATCTTGAGAATGAGGCCTGTGTATAAGTTTTTAAAAATCTATCTATTATTACCTTGTGGTATTATTTTCAGTCCGAGAACTAATAATTTTCTACATATGTATTGCATATATACATATTTTGCACACATACACACACGCACATATAATTTCCCCGACTAGAATTAAGATTCATAAAGAGAGAGTGGTCTATCATATTCCCATGACATATACCAGCCTCTTAATTAATATTTATTTAATGAATAAAATGTGGATGAGGCGATGCTATGCATTCACTGAACTTTTGTATTTTATCCTGGGCCGTTACAGGGGACCACATTCCTTGCAGAAGCAAGAAGTAAACTTCTATTTTGTTAATCCACCAAGATTTTTTTCTAATAGCAGTTAACCTAGTTTGATTAATGCGAAAGGAAGAAAGGAAGGGAGGGAGGGAGGGAGGGAGGGAGGGAGGAAGGAAGGAAGGAAGGAAGGAAGGAAGGAAGGAACGAAGGAAGGAAGGAAGGAAGGAAGGAAGGAAGGAAACGAGGGAGGGAGGAACCAGGCAGGCACATTCATTTTCATGCTTTTGTCTAACAGGAATAAGCAATAATAGCAAAGTAGGACTCAGAACTAGAAGAAACCTTCAGAGAGCAGCCAGGTTAACTTTCTCCCTGTGCAGTAAGGAATCAGAGGCCAGAAGTGGTAAAATGACTCATTCAAGGTCACAAAGCTGAAAGAGGACACCAGACTCCTGATTTCCAGACCAGTGCTTCGGTCACCTTGTTTTGTTTTGCCTATTGGCCCTATTGGTTTCTTACGTCTTTTTTCCTAGGAAGAGAATAGATTTTTGCCCTCCAAACCGAGTCCATAAGAACAATAAAATAAGGAAATTCTCTTTAAAAATGAAACGGGAAAGGGAGAAAAGGCAACATTTAACTAGAAGTCAAAGGTAAATTAAAACTGATTACACGTTGATTTTTTTAGTTCATTCAAATGAAAACCTTCCAGCATTGTCCCAGTTACACAGCCTGACCTGTGTGCCTAGGTAAGCTGCCTGCCTCTCAAATTCCAGGCCCTTCGGACCAGGAGGTCCAGTTACTACAATAATAGTCTCTAAATTCGAACACTGTGCATGAAACATTAATGATGGCTGTGATAATACTGAATTGTGCTTGAGCCACTTGACTAAATCATAATAGCATTAACTAATAAGAGATTAAAATATTTAGATTCGAGCTAGAGTGTTTCCAAAACCAATCCCCCAAAGCACTTAGTTTTATTTATTTTTAAAACAATTCTAAAGCTCTTCTGAACAGTCAAGTACAGAGCAAATTCATCAAGGACAATAAAAATAAAAACTGCAAATGAACAAAGCTTTGAGGAACATTTTTTTTAAGCGCGCAAATCCCATGAGCCAGTCCAATGAACTTGAAGTCAGCATTTCTAGGCCTGGACGCTGCTTCTGTCATTGACTGTTTAACCTGGCAAATCAGCCTCTCAGGGGCTCAGTTCCTGCATCTGTAAAATCAGGACAATTTATATCTCATGAGGTGTTTATGAGACGCCACCAGAAGGCCAGCACAGTGCTTAGGAAATACTTGTTTTCCAAAAGGGAGGAAAGGACTTCAGACTAAGAAACTTGAGCTTGGCCTATACTCGCTGCAAAACCTAATTCCTGAATATGCTCACTGGAGGAAAAGCTCATGAAAGTTGCAAATTTCATGAAAGCGGCCAGATCTATTTTTGGATGGGGGGATTCTGAGGGGATCGGGAGGAAGAAAGCTTACCCGATCACCCCGATTCTTGCCACACCATTGCCGTTATACCAGCAAGCTTTCTTCATTTGCTCGTTCACTGGTCAGTAGAACACTCTCTCTCAGGCTTCGCCTAAACAAATTCCCCTTCCATCCAAGGTTTTCTCCTGGGTCATGGCCAACCTGAGAACCTAGCTAGACTGGTACCCTCATCGGTGCCTAAATACATACAGCGCTCAGTAAAAATTTGTTCAGCTGTCCTGCCCAGAAACCCAGGGGGGTTGAAAATACATCAGGTATTGAAAAGGATGGCACTTAGGTAAATGAAGAAAGCTGACTTGCCATGTACAAAGAACCACCAGATACCATCTATTCTCTAGGCCAGAGGCCATTGGTGATTCAAAGACAGTCATGGGGTTTACCATCGGCTTTGTCCTGTTTCATCTCGGTGGCCCAGAATCAAGGGGGAGGTCCAAAAACCCAGAGTTGATTCCAAAACTCAGAGGCCAGCTAATCCAAGATTCATTTGAAAAGTGAAGTCAAACGAACAATTTATCACAGGAAAGTGATGCCTGTCTTCGAGATGTGAAAATTCACAGCGGAGAGCATTTGTGAAACCGTCTCCAGCTGTGAACTAGGCAGTACCGGGATCGCTTAAACGAGGGAGAAAAACGTTAACTCCACTGGCTTAGCGTGTAGCTGTGGTTATGCAAGCCCACCAAACACTGACAGCAGGGTTGTAAGATAAAAGGATGAATCAGAAGAAAGCAACGTGCTGCTTTAAGGCTTTGCCCTTGCAAGACCGCACCGGTGCACGCCCATGAAGCTGGCCCTGGTGAACCCGGGCCAGCCACATTGGGATCCCCTGGGAACTGATTAGAAACGCAGAACCTCAGGGCCCACTCCAGACCTAATGAACCAGAATCTGCATTTTAATAAGAAACCCGGGTCACTGGTGAGCGGTTAAAGTTTGAAAAATACCCCAGTAGGGAGGTTTTGTCCATCAGGTAGCCTCGGTGTGGAGACCTTGATCTTGAAAGAATGGGACAAGAACCAAAGGGTAAGACCACCACACAAATTCACTAGTGCAGGAAAAGGTTTCATTCACTCGTAAACATGGAGCCTCCCCGGCTCTTTTCTAATTAATTCAGCTTTGCTCTGCTCTTTTTCTGCTCTGCACCTGAACATTTTCGTCAAACTCCCTTTCATCCAATAACGCTGCTCGGTTCTAACTTTGGCCTCCCGTCCCCATCAGGGGAAATATTATCCAGCCCGAATGCCCACTCTACATTTGTAAAGCAACGAATTCATTCTGCTCATAGATAAAACTCACAAATAGGAATGTCAGTAGTCAAGGCCTTGTCCCGGAAATCGAATCCAACATTGAAAGTTACGTCACTCTACCATGTGTTCTTTACTATTTCTTTATTTTTAACTGAGATCATTTTGATTTATACTATTGTGCAATTCAGATTTTTAAAAATATTTATTTTTGAGAGAGAGAGAGAGAGTGAGCACAAGCAGGGGAGGGCCAGAGAAAGAGAGAGGCACAGAATCAGAAGCAGGTTCCAGGGTCTGAGCTGTCAGCATGGAGCCCGACTGGGGCTCAAACCCATAAACCGTGAGATCACGACCTGATTGAAGTTGGGTGCTCAATCAACTGAAGCACCCGGGTGCCCCACCGTTGTGTCAATTTAATGTGGACAGCACGGGGATTTGACACCTTTATATATTGCAATACGGTTGCATTGTAGCACCTCTGTCAGGTCACGTAATTATCATTTCATTTTAGCAGTGGGAGTAATGAAGATCTAGTCTCTTGGCAAGTTTGATGACTACAGTATCCGATCATTGTCTGTATTCACCATACTGTACATTAGATATTCAGGACTTATTGACCCACTAGTTTCATGTTTGTACCCTTAAACCACATCTTCCCGCTGCCCCCACCACCCCGCCCCTCATAACCACCGTCCTACGGTGTTTTCAGAGGAGCCTGGCGTGATTAGATTCCACATATAAGACACATCATACAGTATTTGTTTTCCTCTGTCTGACTGATCTCACCTCTGATAACGTCCTCAAGGTTTATCCATGTTCTTGCAAATACTCCACCCCTACTCTGCATAAATGCACTTGTGACAAGTCTCCTTTCTCGGAGAAATCAAGTAGTTTTCTGATTAATCAAAAATGGGAAGAGATTGAATTATTTTGAGTCCATCAGTTATCATGACAGAAAGGCTTCCATTAAGCCCTTTGGACTGTCCAGCATTGCTAAGGGATCTTAGCAGCAACCACTACCTGAAAATCTAGAAGAAACGCAAAACCTCAGGCCCCATCCTAGATTTTTTTAAACCAGACACTCTGGGAGTAAGGCCCGGCAATCTGTGTCTTAACAAGTCTGCAAGGTTGACTTGGACACCCACTCAAATTTAAAAATTACTGATTTCAGCGGCGCCTGGGTGGCTCAGTTGGTTAAGCATCCAACTCTAGATTTCAGCTCGGGTCAAGATCTCACAGTTCGTGAGTTCAACCCCCACATCGGGCTCTGCACTGACAGTGTGGAGCCTGCTTGGGATTTTCTCTCTGTCCCTCTCTCTCCTTGGCCCCTTCCCTCCTCTTGCTCTCTCGCTCTCAAAATAAATAAATAAACTTTAAAAATATTTTTTAAAAATTACTGATTTGGGGCATCTGGGTGGCTCAGTTGATTAAGTATCCAACTTCAGCTCAGGTCATGATCTCACGGTTTGTGGGTTCCAGCCCCGCCTTGGGCTCTGTGGTGATAGCTCAGAGCCTGAAGCCCGCTTAGATTCTGTGTTTCCCTCTTTCTCCGGCCCTCCCCCACTCATGCTCTGTCTCTCTCTCCCTCAAAAGTAAATAAACATTAAAACATCTTAAAAAAATACGCTGTTGGTGGGAATGCAAACTAGTGCAGCCACTCTGGAAAACAGTGTGGAGGTTCCTCAAAAGAATGAAAATAGAGCTACCCTATGACCCAGCAATAGCACTACTAGGAATCTACCCAAGAGACACAGGAATGCTGATGCATAGGGGCACATGTACCCCAATGTTCATAGCAGCACTTTCGACAATAGCCAAATCATGGAAAGAGACCAAGTGCCCATCAACTGACGAATGGATAAAGAAGATGCGGTACATATATACAATGGACTACTACGTGGCAATGAGAAAAAATGAAATCTGGCCATGTGTAGCAACATGGATGGAACTGGAGGGTATTATGTTAAGTGAAATAAGTCAGTCAGAAAGAGAGAGATACCATATGTTTCCACGCATAGGTGGGTTTTGAGAGACTTAGCAAAAACCATGGGGGAGGGGAAGAGGGGGAAGGAAAAAAAGACACAGAGAGGGAAGGAGATAAAACATAAGAGACTCTCAAAGACTAAGAACAAACTGAGGGTAAGGGGGGTGATGGAGGGGGGAGAGGGGGTGACGGGCATTAAAGAGGGCACGTGTTGGGATGAACACTGGGTGTTATATGTAAACCAATTTGAAAATAAACTATTAAAAAATCTTTAAAAAATAATAAACATTAAAACATTTAAAAATTACTGATTTAATTTAAGGACAGATTGACCCATCAGGAAGACAGTTTAGGCCAAGAGAGTCAAGGAGCTTCCATAAAAAAATCTGAAACATGTTCATGGCAAAGTATTTCCAATAGGATCATGAGATCAGAGCCTGTTAGTCAAAGGCAAAACTGGAGGATTCCATAGTTTAAAGAGTCAAGTGGAAATACTGTTTCCTAGGATAATTATAATTGGTTGGAAACATCGAAATATTTATATGAGAACATTTTCAAAGCAGACACTGTTTTTAAATCAGCTAGCAGTCTAGAAAAGACCTCAAAGGATCCTGGCAATTTCTCTGCTGTTGCTGCTTCTCTCCTTTAAAGATATAAAAAAAATTATTCTGCTCCTGGGTCGTTTCATTTTATTCTTGTTAACTTACAGTTTCAGATTACAAAACACTTACTAATCAAATAGAGAGGCTCTTTTTCATCCTATAGTGCGTTCAGCTTCTCAGCTAATGGATAAATTTCCACTCTGCTTCCAAGTGTTCGCTTATTGCAAGAAGCATTTGAACTCCATTTTGGTATGCAAACAGCCAAATCATGCAATTAGCCCGTGCCGGGTTCTCCAGAACCAGCGGGCTGCATAGACACAGGTCAGGACCGTGTGATTTTATGTTCAGGAGTCAATTTTGCTAGCCAAGGGAGATGCACTTAAGTAAAGTGCTCTCGGCTTTAATAGCTATCTTTATGATACAGGGAAAGCCCATGTCTTAATACCTACAGTCTTGTTATCAACTTAATCAGATTTTTAATATCAGAATGTGGATTACAGTTATGTCACTTCGTACAGGCCCTCTTAGACCCTTCTTCCTCCCTCCTCAGTCTGCTCTGCAGGCCACACAATGCCATGTTATGAAAACTACCCTTTAAACCTGATAAAATATTTAAGACATGTGTCCTGATAGTGTTATGTAAGCAAATACCAAGAAGAATCCAGTCATTAGTGAACCCGATCAGGCCAGTCTCTAAGGACTGGAAAACCAATCTAGCCATGGCTGCAGTGCTGATATGCAAGGAGAGATTCCCAAGGTGTGGACTCCTGCAAGCTCAGAGCCCAAACGCCCTACACGCTGCTTGCAAAGTGATTCTTTAACGGTCTCTTATTACTTTAACTAGGTTCAAGAGTCACTGAATCTAGGGGACTTCACTTAAGAAAGATCAAGTATTTGTGCCTATAGCATTGAAATCATAGGAAAAGGCAAAGAACAGGTGATCCTGAATGTAGGGCAAAGATTATACATATACATGTACGTGTACATATAATATACACGTATGCGTATACGTGTACACATATACATATGCAGGTGCTTACTCTTCTGTTTCTCCTTACTGGGGAGAAGCCCTGAAATAATCGTTCCTCTCTTTCTCAGTGTTCTTTTTCTCAGCAAAAGAACTATAAGTCATGCTAAAGGAAACTTTGAGGATTGGAGAATCAGATAATTTTATGAGACTTCTTCCTCCTGATGGACGTCCACCTGGATGAACCATTCAGCCCCCTGGATTCACCAACCACTTCTAGGACAACTGTCAAGTCTCTGTTATGTAGACCCCAATTAGTCTCATGAGTTCCGGTCCCCAATTCCTAGTGCATCGGAGCTCCGTTTATCTGTCTTACCCTCACCCGTCTCTCAGTCTGCAGCTCGGCACCTGCACACCTCAGTAACAATTTGCGGCGTGCGCTAATAAATGGATACACGGACGTGCACACCTGTTCCTCCTGATTCTCCATCTCACGCCAGCTTGGTGCCATGGGGCCCCACAGAGGCCTTCTATGCTTTCACTCCCAGCTCTAATTAGCAACTCCTGGCAATTTCGCCTTCATAATAAGCCTTGAACCCGACTCCTCTTTACTATGCTGTCTTCCTTTTCATAGACTCTCAGTATCTCTGGGCTGGGTTACTGCAATACCTTGCTCACTGGTCTCCCCTGCTTCCATTCATGTCCGTGCACCTTCGAAACTTCCAACTCTGTTCCCTTTCAAAGCGTGGGACTCCTCACATCCTCCTTCCTTGCCCCGCCCACTCTCCACCCACCCCCCGCATGCACACACATGCTCGCACACACATGCTTCTGCCCCAACTCATATGCCTTCAGTGGCTCTTCATCACATGCCAGGCAAAGTCCAGATTTAGTAACTCAGTGCCTACAGAAACGATCGCACAGTGTCACCAGAACTACCTTTCCTTCTATATCTCTCTACAGTCTCCACAGCCTCTTCTGCACCCTCACCCTCTGCCCCCACACCACCCCAGAGATGCTGCTCCCCACACAGGGCTTGCACCTTCTCCCTGGATGGCTTTTCATACAGTTCCCTCTGCCAGGAATCCTGCCACTGACTCCTCTGCCCCAAGGGAGCCTGCCAAACTCACTCATCCTCCGAGCCTGGGCCCACTGCCCGTGCTTCCAGAAAGCCTTTCCGAGATATTGCCAACTAAAACGCGTCTACCCATCTACTCTACTTGCACAGTGCTTTATCATGTCCTATTGTAGCATTCACAGCCTGCTTCATATCAATATTTATGTGTGTTTTTCTCTCTCCCACCAGATTATGGCATTCGTGCAATCGGTGTGGCACCTTACTCATTTCTATGATCCCTTACGACTCAGCATACAGCTTAGCACTGAGAAAGAGCTCAGAAATGGTTTCCAATATATGGCATTAATTTCTATAATGTCAGAGATATACATATTTTCTCTCCTCTCCTCTCTCTCTCCCCCTCTTTCTCTATCTCTCTCTCTCTCTCTCTCTCTCACACACACACACACACACATAGCTGACCCTAGATCAAAATGAAAATCTTACCTAAGGACTCTGAGACCCGCACGCGGGAATATTTTGTCTAACTATGCACAGCCTACGGCCTTCGCGTTTCTCATATAACTTCTCTAGGCAATTAGTCAAATCGTCATGTGATGAACACGTAACGTGGAAGCTCCCAGAAAAGCACACGTGGATGAGACCGCACAGTACGGCTGCACAGCTCCTGGCCATTTCCTTGATGACTGCTCCGACTTTGCGTGGGAGAGTCACCCCTCGTGAGCCCAGCAGAGCTCTCCCCCCCAAAACCACATGGACGTACTCCTTCAGGCACTCAAACGGGACTCCCTGGTTTGCATTCAACCCTAAGCATGCTACCATCCCTTTGATTAGGTGGGGCCACTTTCTCCCAAATCCGAAATTTTCTGACTCACATGTACTGGGTGGCTCTAGAGCTGACAGTCTTTGCCAGGTAAGCCTCCAGAGAAGCTGAAGTTGAAAGGCACTTCCTGAATCTTCTATTGGATTGGATCCACTTGTGACTCCACAGACACTCTGCTCAGAGCAGACTGCCAACTTGCCCTTGGGATCGGGGCATTCTAATCTGCTTCCCAACCAGCAAGCACAAACTTTGTCTCCATTTTCCTCAATTTAGCAAATAAGCTATTCATTCTAGACAGTAGGCAAGTCTCAAAGGTGATAAAGAAAAAGGTGATAAACAAATAAATGTGATTAAGACACCAAAAATTACATTAAAATACTGTAAGCAAAACCATCATTCAGTCTAAAGGAGAAGGGGGAGGCACTGGAGTGCTAAGGATGGAATTTTTAAATTACTAAATGTAAAACCAAAAATATTTGTTTCCATATCTTCCCTATTCCTACTTTGAGGCAGAGAAAATTCTTTCTCTTCCAAATCATTTCCTCCTGAGAGGTTACATTTGGTAGCGAGAGTGGTTCTAATCCTTCCACGGGTAAGAACTGTTGAACAGAATGTTTAATCAAATCCTATATTCTGGAAATAAATAGACTAGTTACCTACTATTCACCACTCACCCACTTTTCTCCTATCCGTGGTATTATCAGCTGAAGAAGATGTGGATTTCATTCACCCCCAATTCCAAGTAGGAAAATCTTCCTGGCGTTATCCTTGGATTTTTCTTTCATTGGTAAAATGTATTTGGAAAAATCTTTTTATGAATAAAATACTGCATAATATAACCTAGATTTAAGGAGTGTTAGAGTAGTTCCATTAATTTTCCTGCAACAAAGCTGTAATGTTTATTATTATTCTCGAAGTAATATTTCAGGCAGGTTTTCTGTCTTTCTGTCTCTGTCTCATTCTTGATAGATGATGGGTGATACATACATACATACATGCATACAGGAGAGATAGAGATATACATACACACACATACATATATGTTATTACATTTAAGCCCCTCCCAGAGGTTTCAGAGCAAAATATGTTTACTCTAGATCCACTCAAGAGGTTTGGGGGAGGCACGTATGCCGGTGGTCTGAAAAACAGAACCCGTTTGAGTCCATCCTGACTGCGGCCATATTTATGAATGAGCTGTCACGGGGAACCAATGGAATAAAAATAAAGGTGAAAGATGGACAGCGAAAGCTGGTTCTCCCTGCTTTAATATCTTCTGCATCCCGACCTCTGCATGGAACACATGTGTCCTCCATGTCGCTCCTACAGAATAACACACTCCTATTAGGCAAACCATGATTCCGTTTCTAGTCTATACCTGAACCCACATGAATGCACTTCTGTGGCCAAACTCTCAGAGTCAAGGTGGCATTTATTCACTTATTAAGTCAATCAACAGAATTCAAGCGAGCTAAAATTCAAAAAGAACACTCAGTTCTCAATGATGGTGATAAATAAGACACAGCTTCTGCCTCCATTCGCAGTCCATCAGGGAGGAGGGACAGGGGGCACCAGAGCAGGCTGACAGGTGATGTAACAGGAGTAAGCCCAGTGCTGGAGCCCTAGGGAGGCACGGCAGATTGCCTGGTGGGCTTCAAAGGGGAGGGGACCTGGATGGAGGTTCCCAATGGCCACAGATTCAAAAAGTAAAATTTAAGAAAGAAAAGTGCCCTTGGATATCAGAAGAGAAAATGAAGACTTCATAGGTGATATCTTTACGACAAAACTTTCTTTAAACATTTTTTAATGTCTTTTTATTTTTGAGAGAGAGAGACAGAGTGAGAGCAGGGGAAGCACAGACAGAGAGAGAGGGAGACACAGAATCCAAAGCAGACTGCAGGCTCCGAGCTGTCAGCACAGAGCCCGATGCGGGGCTTGAACCCATGAGATCATGACCTGAGCCGAAGTCAGACACTTAACCAACTGAGCCACCCAGGTGCCCCTACAACAAACTTTCTTAAGCAGAGCTGTCAGAGTTTTGTTTCTCACTGTTACAGATTATAGTTTCTGAAAATGGCAATGGTATCCCACATACCCTTCTGCAACGTGACCTTGGCCATCTCCCATTAAGAGGAGGGGTCTATGTCTTCAGCCCTTAAATGTGAGTGGGCCCTGTGACTGCTTTCACCAGTCAGATTCTGCGGGAGTAGCAGTGATATCATTGGAGGCCTTCCCTGGCCTGGCTGCTTTCACTTCTTGCCTCTTGGAAGCCAACCCCCATGTAAGGAGTGTACCTACTCTGAGACCACCATACTGGGAAAACGCCAAGCCACATGGAGAAGCCTTAGCAGAAGAGGTGTCACATAGGGGGAGAGAGAGAGAGAGAAAGAGAAGAAGGAAGAGAGGGAGAGGGTGAAGGATAAGGAGAGGGAGGAGGAGGAGGAGGAAGAGGAGGAGGAAGAAGAGGAGGAGGAGGAAGAGGAGGAGGAGAGGGAGAGGGAGAGGGAGAAAGAGGAGGGGGAGGAGGAAAAGAAGAAGGAGGAGGAGGAGGAGAAACAAAAGAAAAAAGGTGGTGTAGGAAAGGGAAGAGAAGGAGGAGGAAGGAGGGAAAGGGAAGAGAAAGAAAGGGGAGGAGGAGAGAGACTAAGAAGCACAAAGGTACAAGATACTTGAATGTAGTCACCTTGGAACGGGTCTCCAGTCCCAGCAGCCCCAGGTGACTTCCCGTGAATCAGAGATGAACTGCCCAACCAATGCCTTCCTGCATCCCTGACCCACAAAACTGTGAACAAAATAAAATGGTTGGTTTCAGCCACTGAGTTTGGGGATAGTTCGTTTGTGCAGTGGAACGCTTACCAAAACATAGGGGTCCTTCAGTGGCACACGATGCTAAGGGGAATAGACTCCTAACATGATTTAGGATGTCCTCTTGTTGGCCCGTATGTATTGAGTTAAAAAAGAAAGCAGAGTCCTTTTGTGTTCTCTTCTGTTTTGTGTGTACTTCCATTCCAGGGCTGGGGCTGATCCCCTCCCTCTATGTAAGTCACAGGCAAACAATACACCGATTCATAATATTCCTTCCTAATGCTTAAGAGATCTTTTGTGGAAAACTATGGAAGCTCCCAGGGTGTTGTCTTCCCTACATAAGGAAACCAACCTCTAAGTAAGGAACTGTTTAAGTATTAGCCTGTCAAACAATGGAGAAAACACTCTTTGTCCACTTTTCATCTTTGCTATAAACTCCAAAGGTATACTCACACAAAGATTAATAGAGACTTTGGTCTTTGTCCCTCATGGACCTCAGAACACGATTACCTGCTTCAACCGCTTTTAAAATCTCCTAGAAAACAATGTAACATTTCACTGCACTGCAGGAAAGAGTCACTCAGTTTTTAGGCATGGTTCATATGAAAGAGGAGAAAAAAAAATCTGCTAATGGCATTGAGTTTTACATTAAAAAGGAATACCTCAGTCTTAGAAATACCGTAATAGGCTAGAATCACTTGCTTGGTGACTAGGGGTCCACACCTCCCACCAAAAACCGAGGGGCCACACAGAGCTTTTCCAAAATACAGTGAACTCACTCAAACGTTATGAATGCAATAAGGTACATTCAATAGTTCAGCCTTATTGCTTCTCTCCCTGTTCCCATCCACCCCCCGGTCCTAGCTCCTGGATTCATGGACTCTGATTTCATTCCACTTGGAAATTAGCAAATGGTGAGACTGATCAAAAAACTTGTCATCAGACAGGACCTTTGTGAAATGGCTCTTTAATTAGCCATTTCATATTTTTGTTATTTCTTTAGCGATTCATGTTAAAAATATGTTCCACGGATGCCAGCCTGCAGGAACGCAAAGAGCCCTTGTCACTCAGCAGTAATTCGGCAAAATAATAAATAATCGCATCAGCAGCCCTGGCCTCCAGCATTAGTTCTTCCCTCCCCAGAACCCCCCCCCCCAGGCCATGTGGCCAGGCTCCCCACCCCAGACGTTAAGCTCTGTGGCGAGCACGGAGTGGTCACCACACGCAAGAAAGGGATCTCGCCCTCCCAGGAGGCTTCTCTCCCCAAAGAGAGAAGGACTATGGGTACGTCGCCTGGATCTGAGGTCACCCAAGGTCTGGGTGTAAAGGGCTGACTTCTTTGACACGCTGTTATCACAGGCAGCATATCTCTTGAGTGAAATTTCAGGAATGGAAGTTCCTGAGGGAAAGATGCCATTTCATCCACTAAGCCAGATCAGCTGGAACTGGAAGGCAGTGGCTTACGTCTGCGGAACAGCTTGGACCAGGACCTCGTGTTCTGTCAGCTTTTAGGTGGGGTCCGCCCGCTAGCGCTCGCCAAGATTTCAGCCGGGTCCTAGCCCCACCCTGGCCCACATTAATCCTCCTCACGGAGCATCTCAGGAAAGAATCAGTAACTTCCCCTCAGCGGCTCACCCCTCCTCATCTGTGTTAGAAAAACAGTAGGGACGTATCAAAATACGACAGAGGAAGATGTTATTCAGGCAACCCTGGGCAATAGTCATAATGCTCGTGAGAGTAAGCCAAACGTGGCTTTACATACGAGGCAGTCTGTTGGCAGGAGATGATGGAGATAGAAAGCAGCAAGGCAGAGATCCCGGCCTCCTTCCCCACCGTGCAGAAGGCCGGGTTTTCATTTAGGACCGAGGGTTTTAATTCTGTCTATAAATGAAGATGACAAAGAAATAAGAAAATTCGACAGCAGTGTTAGAATCTATGTTCACTCAGGAACACTCAGAAACACTCCTCTTCATTCTAGAACCTTCTAGAACAATGAACAGAGAGCCCTGATTAGAGATTCCCACTCTGCTCCCTCCAGCCTTTCTTTCTACCCTCCTTTTTCTCCCTCCAAGGAGGGAGTTTGGGTGTTTTTGACTTCACAGACTTCTAGATAATGTCAGTCTCTTGATCTAGCAGCCATATGTGAATAAAAATGGAGACTGCCCCTGAAAAATCACATCTTGGGTGACAGGAAATGAGCAGAAAGGATAGAGCTGAGGAAAGCAGTTCTGTTTTTCCTTCAAGGTTCTGTGGGAGGAAATAAAGAATAAAGGCAGTTCGTGAAAAGTTCTAGAAAAAGTTTCTTGATTTCTCAAGCAATAATCTTGTGACTTGGACATCTAAAAAACATCTATCCTTTTTTTTTAATTTTTTTTTTTTAACGCTTACTTTTGAGAGACATAGAGACAGAGCGTGAGCAGGGGAAGGGCAGAGAGAGAGGGAGATACAGAATCCAAAGCAGGCACCAGGCTCTGATAAGCCATCAGCACAGATGTGGGGCTCGAACTCACAGACGGGAGATCATGACCTGAGCTGAAGTCGACCACTTAACCAACTGAGCCACCCAGGTGCCCCACATCCATCCTTTTTAAAAGTCCACTCTTTCAATTAGGTGCCATTTCTAAAGAGAGAGGAGGTTTTTCTTAACTTTTCTTTTTTTTTTTTTTTTTTAAATTTTTTTTAACGTTTATTTATTTTTGAGAGACATAGAGACAGAGCATGAGCAGGGGAAGGGCAGGGGAAGGGCAGAGAGAGAGGGAGACACAGAATCCGAAGCAGGCTCCAGGCTCTGATGAGCCATCAGCACAGAGCCCGATGTGGGGCTCGAACCCACAGACTGTGAGATCGTGACCTGAGCCCAAGTCGGCCGCCCAACCGACTGAGCCACCCAGGCGCCCCTTTCTTAACTTTTCTTAAACGTGGTCGGTGCTGCCTATGTAACAAGGTAATTGATTTTAGAAATAGATTTTTTTTCCCATAGCAATATGAGGTTTTATCGAAATCTTAAATTGACAGTATTTTTTGATTATTTGGCCTAAGTGTGCTGAGTGCCATTGCTTTCTATACAGGCGGAAAGTCTTATTCCCAGACTCATAAGGAATGCAAGCAAACCCACGTGTTCTGTGATTTCTCCTCCCGATGCTCCGAACATTAAAGAAACCAAATTCACTTTACAAGTGTACATCTTAGGGAGAAGGTCCTTGGAACAATCTAGAAAAGCAGAATCGGGATGTGACAAATAGCCTCTTGATTGTTTGCATGGCGTTTTTAAGACTAATTATTTCTAAGGAGATACAAAAAACAAAGTCATTGTTTTTAAATTGTATTTTCAGGGATGCCTAGGTGGCTCAGTTGGTTTGGCATTTAACTTCGGCTCACGTCACGATCTCGCAGTTTGTGAGCCTGAGCCCCGAGTTAGGCTCTGTGCTGACAGCTCGGAGCCTGGAGCCTGATTCGGATTCTGTGTCTCCCTCTCTCTCTGCCTCTCCCCTACTCGCCCTCTGGCTGTCTCTCTCAAAAAGAATACAATAAACATTAAAAAAAAATTTTAATTGTATTTCATACCAATGAACCAACAATCTAACAAACCCTGAAAATAACATAAACAGGTCAATGACAGAAAGTTGATTGGATTAATTTTGTTATACTTACATGGTGTGATGTTCTAAAGTGCATTTAAAATAGTGATGGCTTCTGTACTTATCCCTATCAAAAGATGTTCATGATATATTGCTAAGTAAAAAAGTCGGTTAAGTTATATAGCATTAATGCACATTTTGGCTTTTGTTTTTTAACTTTTATTTATTTTTGAGAGACAGAGACAGATACAGCATGAGTGGAGGAAGGGCAGAGAGAGAGGGAGACACAGAATCCGAAGCAGGCTCCAGGCTCTGGGCTGTTAGCACAGAGCCCAATGCGGGGCTTGAACTCACAAACTGTGAGATCATGACCTGAGCTGAAGTTGGATGCTAACCAACTGAGCCACCCTGGCGCCCCACACATTTTGGGTTTTAAAAGATATATGTGTATATATATAGAAAAACATCTGGACAAACATGTCAAAATCGTGCAGATGTCAAAAGGGTACCCATGCTGATTCCTGAGTGTTCGGCAGAATTGTGACGGATTTTTATTGTCTTCTTTAAACTTTCCTTTATGGTATGACTTTATTTTAATGTAGAATATACATTAATTGGTAATTAAATGATATTTTCAATTAAAATATTTTTTCTTAAACTAGACTTTTAGCAAATTTTGAACTGTGTTAGCTCATTCTGTCGTTTCAGGCTGAAGATCTGGAACTGGCTCGAAAGCTGCCTGTCCTCAAAGACACTTGCACAGGGGAAGACGGTGCAAAACAAATGGTGAAGCTGATACAGACACGCTCGAGATGCAACGCTGGCATAAAAGAATGGATAGACCACATAGCCAGGATGTTTTAAAATTCTCAACCTCAACAGTTCTGGAAATGTTTTAGAAATGTTTTATTAATTCAAACCCCACAAATTTGGAATTCGTAAAAAGTAGTTGGTCACTGAGTAGAAGTTATCTTTTGAGGGGCACCTGGCTGGCTCAGTTGATCAAGCATCCAACTCTTGGTTTCAGCTCAGGTCATGATCTCACGGTTTGTGGGTTCGAGCCCTGCACTGGGCTCTGCGCTGACGGTGTGGAGCCTGCTTGGGATTCTCTGTCTCTCTCTCTCTGTCTCTCCCTGGCTTGTGATCTCTCTCAATCTCTCTCTCTCTCTCTCTCAAAATAAATAAATAAATAAACTCTAAGTAAAAAAAAGAAGTTATCTTTTGAGAGTTATTAAGAAAGACATTAAATAACAAGTAAATTGGATTATATGAAAACTTATTGATTGGTAAATTTTTCTAAATGAGCCACTGGACTGTGCCTTCCAGGGGACAAACTGCGTCTTTCTGGTTCCTTGTGTAAGCCCACTGCATGCAGAGCCAAACAGCATAGGTGCATAATTAAAGGGTTTTTATTATTATATTGTTATATTAGATTATATCAATGGATTATTTATTATTATTATTAATTATTAACTAAAGGATTATTAGATTATACTCAAATAAAGCCCTTACAAATGGAAGCTATCAATAGTCATTCAGTCAAACCCACTTGGAAGTTAACACTGAGAAACAGTCTTTATACCAAAAAGTAACACAATTGCTTTCTATTCAGGTTTTGAACTAAATTTTTTTATTGATAAATCTACAAGATTAATAGGTCATGTAATTTTTGATGTAATTAATGAAATTTACACTGGCAGAATGTTAAGGAGTACTTACCAAATACAGTACATTCCATCTGAAAACTGAGATCCTTTTACCTAGTTTGCTTTTGACTGCCTACTATTTGATTTTATTTGAATACATTAACATTTTCTTTTCGCCATAATCAAATCAAACGGTTCCAACACAAAATGTCCTTTTTCTGCAAAGTAGTCTTATGGAATAACATCCTTGTCGTGCATAGCATTGTGATTAGCCTTGTTTGCTGCCATCGTTAAATTACATTCATTATAGAGAGGTATCAGTTTCACAAAGAAAGAACATCGGGATGCAACAAAGAATGGGATGTTACTCCCAATTTCATTGTCAGCCAACAGCGACGAGGCTTAAAGAGCAGAAGACTTGTGTGCATGTATCATGCACAAAAAGTAAGCCAGAGGATAGAAACGTCACATCTGAACAGTCGTGAAACAGAGCAGATCGTCTCCTAGAACTGCAACCAATTTTGAGAAAGAAGGAATATTATTTACTTCCCTAAATTATTCTTCTTTAAACTCATCGTAAATAAGATAGTAAAAAGGGAGGATGTGTAATATCTCAAAGCAGAGGCTTTCTGCATCCCCGATTCTTCCTTTCTGTTTCTCCCCACCCTGCTGCTCTCGGGCTCCCCATTCCAATCACACGTGTACACATGCGCGCGCGCACACACACACACACACACAGCATTATAGTACCTAGGAATCTGCCCACACATAACACTAGTATAACAAATGATATTCACTGCACTTAACTCTAAGAATAGGTTGAAACTATGTACTAGAAAAGTCTGGATTCAGACTTCTGGCTCCAGGACACGGGGCTTTTCCACGCTTCAGCGTATGAAATCAGAGGTCTGCCGTCTCTGAAACACAGAACACTGACTTGTTGCTCAGGAAACAGGCAGCGGTGCAACGTGCTCCCATCTTGATTCCAGATTTAAGCGCCCAGTTGGAGAGAAACACAGCCCTTCTTGAACTGGAGAATCATAGTTGGGGAAAGGGACACAGTCATTTCCTTTCAAACCTGAATCTTAGTTTTACTCTTCTTGTTAACTGATAACATCCAAACTGATCATGTCAGACGAAGGTTGACCAAAATTCTGAGCATTGAACATTGTGTACATTTGAATTTCATTTAAAAGTATTAGTACTCTTCTCTTTTGTTTCTTTCTTGTATTTATTTAAAAAAAAATTTTAGCACAGTCAAGTGAAGAAATCGTCTCATAAACTCTCATCTTCCCGAAACGTTTCATTAGAGTAAAACACCCTTTCTTTGTATCCGAGTTCACCTTTTTGGATGGAGGAAGAAAGGGTAAGATTCTGATGCAAGAGAATCGCAGTGAAAGATGCTTTCTGCCACGCATGGGGCAGTTTACTTTAAATCGTACATGGGAGAGGTTTTCTAGGCTCTACCTTTCCACACCTAATAACTCAACCTTCGAGCCTCCGTGCCCGTACTTATCAAGGTTGGGAACAATTTCTTTTCGGTCATTTAAAAGTCTTCATTGCAGTAACTTCCTCTGAAACAGACCACCTCTTTCATTAGGAATATTTATGGGAAATAATATATTTGTACAGTTGAAAGCATCACCTGTTTTGCTAAGTCAGTTCTTGTCTGAATGCAAATAGACTGTTAGAGGGTTTACTCAACAACACTTGCTCATGGAAAGTACTAATCAAAACTTTGCTACGGCAGTAAATTTTTATATTTTTTAACCACTGGATTCCAATTAAATGTATTCAATATAGCACGCTTTGATTAAAAAAATTTTTAAAGAGATTATGTATACAGCACTGTGTAAAACAAGGCTATGCAAGCACTTGTACATTCTTAATAGAAGTCTTTACCCGAAGGTAAAACCCAATAAAATGGACCCTATAATGTGCTATGGATTCTATGTTGCTTTTCCTGGGGTACCCCATCAGCAAAAACCAACTTTACCAGGGACACACTATGCTTATATATTTAGTGCATATAAAAATGCATATAAAGAAGTATTGAATTCATTAGGGCACATTTTTTCTTTAAAAAGTTCTTTGTTAACCTTGGGATCTACTGATTGCAAATAAAGGAAGTTATGGCACTGTGCTGACGCTCATAAAGGGAGAGAAAATCCTTCACGTGAGCCTCCGATTGCAATGAAAAAAGCATATATAATAAAAAGGTTTGGCCTTACTCAAATACACATTAGCAACGTCTTTCGAAGAATCTTCTTGCTTTCACTGATACACAAATATTTTCCCAAAAAAGATGTTATTTTATTTCATTGAGGGTTAGGAGGACAGGTCTGAGAATAGATGGCTAAAAATCTTGGTGTCTTTTTATTCGGGGGGGCTGGGGGTGCGGGTGCGTATCTCAGTTTTTCCTCATCTGGGGATACTTAAACACAACATTTTTGCACACTTCCTGTAAAAACTTCACAGATCTTTCGTATGTGGGATTCTTTCCCCCTTATTTCAGTTGCGGGATTAGCCGCAACCTTAAAAAATTATTTAATTCTCTTTGCTCTGCGACAGGGCTTAATGAACCTAGGTTGAGTTTCTTGAGGAAATGTAAGAACTTCTTGACAACTGAGAAGTCTTCCAGACGCTCATTCCTGCCAGAGTTTTCCAAAACTGCACATAAGCTGAGGCCACGCGGTGCCTCCATCAGACAACAAAAGAAGAACGCGGCTTCCCTCCGTGACCTCCGTTATATTTGAGTGAGCGATGTGTTTATTGCTCAGTCTCGCTGAGTGTTTAAATGTCCCTATTGTGCAAATTATGAGTGCTTTGAGTGCAAATTATGAGTGCAGCAGCCATTCTTTAGAATTTCCAACTGTCTGATCTACTCTATTTGTCCTTAGTATCCACCCACCTTCGAGAATTGCAAAAAGGCCATGCCCATTATTATTTTTAATAAGGCTATTGCATTAAACCTTGGTGGAAGTCCTCTAGTGATTTTTCTTTCCTTCAAAATCTATAATGCCTTTAAAAGCATTTCATTAAGACTCTGCACTTTTAAGGAGGGAAGAGGAAAGGAGAGATGGATGATATTAGCTGCAATAACATTCTTTTTAATCCTAGATTAAAAGTAATAATACTAACCTACAGAAAAGACCTGTTTGCTTTGGGCCCTTGGTTTTTAGGGCGTGGGGCTGCTGCTGAGAGGGGCGGCTGGGTGGGAGACAATGCAGATTCGCCTGCAAACTTCAGCAGCCGGGATGCAGGGCACCCTGGCCCGACGGTTCTGCGCGCACCCACGTGTGGTCTCAGGGGCGGACGATGGGACTGGGAGCGGAAGCCAGATACCTACCTCCAGGGACAGCGGGCCTTCCTACACTCTCAGCACGAACACAAGTTGCCCACGGATTCCAGGAGTAGAAGGTAGGAGCCCACGGTTTGACAAGCGAGGCAAGAGATAGCTCCATCTCCCTCCCTCGTCCGGGGCCACCACCTCCCTCCGCAGCAAAGGCCCCGTCCCACCCCTTACGAAGGAAGGCGAATTCGCTAGCTCTTTGCTCCCATCTGCTTATCCCTGAAACGTGCACATAAAGGTGCGCATAAGGGTGGCAAGTGTCCCTGGGAAGGGGCCATACCCGTGCCAGGGAGGTCTGGGTCGCTGGCGTCTGGCACCTGCTTGGCTCCTCTTGGAGTCCCGAGGCTTTTCCCTCAGTTCGCGCGCCCTCTGGTGCCGCTAGGGAGAAATTCACCCGGCGCGGGGCGCCCCGGAATAAAATGGAGCTGCACTGTGCCGCCTTGGGCGTGAAAGAAGCAAGGGGGGCTGCTGGTTCTGGTGGCCCGTCACCTACCTGAAACATCAGACTGGGTTCTTCATCACTGTATTAAGGCTATAGAACCTCATGGTCTCCCTGAGCAATATGTTAAATACCAATGACCTTCCCCCAAACAGACTTTTGTGAGATTCCAGATTCCAAAGGGAGAACAAGAAGGCCTCCCAACTTCCAGGACCAGCTTCGTCTCTCTCTCTCTCTCTCTCCCTCTTTCTCTCTCTCACCACACACAAACCTATTTTCTCTTTCATCTACAAGGTCTCTAACACATCATTCTTAAACCCACATGTTGGTTTTGATGTCAGTTTGGCTAAGCTAAAGCCCCCAGTTATTACCGACCCTAATCTAGATGAGACTGTTGAGGGGGCTGTGCAGATGCCATTAAAATCACTAATCAGTTGACCATACATAAAGGAGATTATACTGGACCCTCTGGGCGGGCCTGGCTTGATCAGTTGGGAGGTCTTAAAAGCCCGGCTGAGACTTCCCAGAGAAACAGAGATGGAGAAGAAATTGCACCTGTGGATGAAGGCTTCGGCCGTGCCCACCGGGCCCCACTCTGCTTGTGATCTCTTCCTGATTGCCTGCCCTACGAATTCCGGACTTGCTCAGCCAGCGCTCACAATAGTATAAGCCAGTTCGTTGTAATAAATCTCTTAATCTAGATGTATATTTTGATTCTGCGTCTCTGGTTGCACCATAGCTGATAGAACTCAAGTGGCTTAAATCAGAAAAAGCGTTAAGGAAATTCAGAGTGCCAGAAGATTCCATCCAAATTCCTCCCCACAATATCATTCACTAGACATTTTCTGACTGTCTGCCGGTGGTAGGCATAATGCAGGCATATAAATTCCAGAGATGCAACCAAGAACAGAGCAGACAGGATCTCATCCCTAATTTGGGCTTCAGTCTCTGCTGTTAAGTTAGGTGGGTGTATGAGAGAGGCAATGGCTGTAAGAGTTTGTGAAGCTCTCTCATGCACACACCCAGCTCCATGGGGCAACTTTGGGCTATCCAAACCTGGACCAGAAGCTAGCTTTAATTAATGGTTTGTTGTGGGTGCTACTGGTGGCGTGCTTGGAGCTATACAAAAGTAGAGGAGGAGGAGGAACAATGAGGAGAACCAGACAGAGACAGCTGTCTTCGCCTTAAGGGCCCTCAACCTATCACCACTAAAGGTAAAATGCTAATTTATCTCATTGCCAAACGCCCTGAGTCATCCGCCCCCACAGTGCATTTTCCTTGCTTGCTGTTTCTATATATGGCTAATGGGTGACTTTTACTGATAAAATGGACCAGAGCTGCAGAGCGTTGGCCAAAATGTTGGCAAATTCAACTGGGCTAGGAAAAGGGAGTCTCCCCTCTGGATTCATCGGTAGAACCACTGTTCCTGGGCCAGACCGAGAAGCCCAATAAAAGACCTCATTCCTTCTCCAACATCTCCTACCCCTGCCTCGAGGCGCAAGGCTTATTCCATGATGGCAATACCTCAGTGCGTTTGCAATCCAACAAACACTTAATGAGTACCTTCTACACTACAAGTTCTCCTCTACAGCCTGGTGTCCTGAAATGGCTTTTGGAATCACCACTGGCCTGCAAATAAATTGCTATATTTAGTGATACCTTTCATGGGTATTCGATTGACGACTCCATGGTTTTTTTGTTTTTTTGTTTTTACCTTTTGGGTTATTTTCTACTTGATAGTCACATCTTCCCCTGGGCTTGGTCAGAACACTATCCTAACCTTACCTCCTATGAGTCTGTTTGCTTCTTCTCCGCCCTCTTCGGAAGAATTTTCTTCTCATCCCAATCCTCGTGATTATAAAGCAGGTGGGCTCAAGGGCTCTGTCTGGCTCATCGTACTGTTGGAATTTATCCTGTTTCCTCAAGACACGAACCGGGCACTGAAACCCCACCTCTACATCTCAGGCTGGGACCTCTCCAGAGCCCATGGGTTCTACTGATATGGACGCTTAGATGTACCACGAGCACCATTCACCAAATGAACTTTCCCTCGCTTCTAAGCCATTGTTCATCCTGAAAGCCCTAGCTGAGTTATATATGCCAAGAACTATGTCTGCCCAAAAGCCCACCCCAGAAACTCAAGCAGCGTTCCAGATCTCCTCTTGCTTACCTCACACATCCAATTGTATCTGTATCTGAATTTATCAGCTCCCTGCAGAATGTCTCTGATCTCCACTCCTCCTCCCCATCTTTACTGTATGCCTTACACGTTCCACATGGGGGGCGAGTGGTCTTCTAATGACACCTCTGGCTCCATTATCTTACTCCCCTTGTTCTTTCTAAGAATCAAGTCCTCTTGCGACATCTTCCTATTTTGTAAGCATCAATGATTTTTTTAACGTTACTTTATTTTTGAGAAACAGAGTGTGAGTAAGGGAGGGGCAGAGAGAGAGAGAGACACAGAATCTGAAGCAGGCTCCAGGCGCTGAGCTGTCAGCACAGAGCTCGATGCCAGGCTCAAGCTCACAAACCGTGAGATCATGACCTGAGCCCAAGTTGGTTGCTTAACCGACTGAGCTACCCAGGCGCCCCGTCAATAACTCCTTGAAAGCTTTCCTTGATCCTCCCCCCACCCTCCTACACCCACTCCGGGTGGCCCTCCCCTTCTTCGTTCTCACTGCACCCCAATCTTCCCCCATCATAGCACTTAACACCTGAGTGCTATGATCATGTAGCATTATCTTCTTTGATGAAATACTCCAAATGAGGAGAAATGTGCAAAAAGGAAAGTAAAAAATACCCACATCCTCACCAGCCAAATTGAAGAAAATCTTTGCTGTTTTGATATCAGTGTTTCCTTTTAAAAGAAATTAGCCATGGGACACCTGGGTGGCTCAGTCAGGTAAGTGTCTGACTTCAGCTCAGGTCATGATCTGGCAGTTTGTGGGTTCAAGCCCCACTTCGGGCTCCATGCTGGCAGTGTGGAATCTGCTTGGGATTCTCTCTCTCTCTCTCTCTCTCTCTCTCTGCCCCTTTCCCACTTGCACATGCTCTTTCTCTCTCTCCCTCTCAAAAGAAATAAATAAACTTTAAAAAATTAATAACAAATAAAAGAAATTAGCCATGATAAAAATAGCTGAGATCCCTTTGGGATCCATTTTTTGTTGAAGCCACTGCCGTTCAAGTTTGGGGTTGGTTGTATTGCTTAGCTCCGCACTTGACTGTCGTCTCCCCCAAGAACAACTTCTCTGTCTTGTTCAAAGGACCGAGTGAAAAACTTACCGAACAACTGTATAAATGAACGGATCCACACCTTTGACTTCTGTGGACCATTCTTCGTCACATCTCTGAGAAGTGGCCTGCTCAGTGTGCAATGCTTGTAGAGGCATTTTATTTTATTTTATTTTATTTTATTTTATTTTATTTTATTTTTTGAGGCATTTGATTTTAATAAATTATCCCCGATCTCCAGAAGCTGCTCTACATTGACTGCACACTGGAATCAACAGGGGAAATATCAGAGTACTGATATCTGGATCCTGCCCCCCGCAATTCTGATCTAACGGGTGAGGCGCCTCCTAGGCATTGAGTTGCTGAAAGCTCCCAGGCACTTAGAATGTACAGAGAAGGCTGAGAAGCTCTATTCCCTCCTACGTGGCTCCATGACCATCGGCGCCATCATTCTCGCCAGCATTAGCAATTGCTCAGCACTAATTCTATGCCACGTACGTGCATTCTCTTATTTATTCCTCATCACAATCTAAGTATTTTTATTGTCCCCATTTTATGGAGGAAGAATGTGACACTGAAAGGGGTCAAGTCACTTTCCCCTGGGCCCTGCCATTCTCACTATACCACCAGTTCCTACCGTGACCATAGTCCCATCCCTTAATTTGGCTAAGGCTCTTACAAAGCTCAGGATTCATAGAATTTCAAATACTCCTAAAGAAAGTCATTGAAGCCTGGCATTACCAGTGCTCTCTAAGACCCTGAGCTTTAACTGCTAACTCTGCTTCTTTCTTGAGTCACTTGCTGAAGCTTGCCATAAACTCCTTCCCTGAGCAGCCGCGGAGACTCAAAAAGGTGGAGTCCTTCCTGCCCTCACCCACCACACCCTCTTCGACTACAGGAATTATTCCTCTCAATTACATTCTTTAGCACTCCGTTCCTCCCTCCCCTATCATACTAGATTGCCTTTTCGGCTGTTCCCTGTCTCTCGTTCTCCTTTTCCTGGGTCGACATGGTACCATCCCCCCCAAAATATGGAGGACTTACAACTCCAGACCACACTACTGCCTCTTTATTCTCCTTCTGCTCTATGTTTTTAAGCAGACGCAAGAGACGTACTTCAGTATCATTCTGTATCCTGACTTATTTATGGGCGTAACGCGCATGCATGACAATAGTGTTCCAGCAACAGGATTGTACTGTAGGACAAAGCGAATTGCATCATCTTAGAATCATAGGACGTTTAAAGGGATCTTGGAGGTTACCCTGCCCAGGGGTGCTGCAATGAATAGAAGTACTCAGGATTACTGCAGCACTGCCCGGCCGGTTACACAGTGGGCAGCGTGGAAACTAATGTCCAATTTGGGGAAAATAGTACTTCATGTTGTGCAGTCTGTCGCCTCCAATAATGGAGGAGATGACAGGATTGTGACCCAACAGCTTCACGGGAAGGGATCACTATGGACTATGTGTCGCAAAGGATCAAAAGAAAGAGATGAGGGGTGCCTGGGTGGCTCAGTCGGTTAAGCATCCGACTTCGGCTCAGGTCATGATCTCGCGGTTTGTGAGTTAGAGCCCCACATCGGGCTCTGTGCTGACGGCTCAGAGCCTGGAGCCTGCTTCACATTCTGTGTCTCCCTCTCTCTCTGTCCCTCCCCCACTCATGCTCTGTCTCTCTCTGTCTCAGAAATAAAAAAAAAAAAAGAAGAAGAAGAAAGAGATGAGCTCCAAAAGGAACTGACTCTTTTACAAGAAGAAAAGAAAGAAGATACATTCCAGAAACGTGAGACCTGATACATTTGTCCAAGGAACCACTTCATGATTCCTAATAATATTGAGAAAACATTTGGCCCAAAGAAACTCAGGGAAAAGAATCAGATGAATGGTGTGGTGCTCTATAAAAATCTTTCTGTTGGATAAAAAGACTCAGGGTAAAATCCTACGGAAGGAGTAACAATACCACCCAAGCAGACAGTGTCGTGTAGTTGAGACATGAAGGGCATCGGAGGCAAGAAAGCAAGGAAATAAACATTAAATCATTTATCTGAAACAATTAAAAAATAAAAAAAGGATGAGCGTCACTGCCAGCTCATAGAATTGACTGGAAGCAGATAGATGAGAAAATTGCTGTTGGTTTGAAAGAGACTATTTGAGATTTAATATTTTACAAGCAAGGGATGGGCTGAGGAAGGCATGCATGTCTCCAGGAGAGCATGTTCCCCAACACTCACTTCCTATTTGACCAAGGAAAATAACGAAAAAGAAAGAAACTTCCAGAGGTGGAACCAAAGGCCGCGTTGAACTCTGGACCCTGTTACTGACCAGAGACCATGATATATCTCACAATCGTCTCTTTTCCAAAAGGGAGTGTGTGTTGTGGTTGCCCTTCCCTGTGGCACTATTGTGGTTTGGGTATGGGAGTAGGTAGAGAACGTCGCTTTAGTTCACAGGTCTCTGGACCACAGTAAGCTGCGTCCTGCCCTGATGGAGATATCACATTTAGCATATCCCCCCGAGATCCTGGACCAAGAGCAAGACGCGATGACTAGATGGGACTTTAGGTAAGCCCCCTTGGAGAGGTGTCTGTCGTGTTATGCGTACAAGGGTGGACTGTTGCAGAGACATTTTCCACTCACCGAAGAGACATTTATGCCTCCATATTGCAAGCCCCTGGCAATCACTCAGTTTTATGGGCAGTTCTGGCTAATGGGCTGTGGTCAGGCATAGTGTTTGTTGCTTCTGGGCCAAAGCATTTAGAAGCTGGTGTGTGAACTGTCGGCTCTCCCTTTGCCTGCTGTGAGACCAGGAAGCCATTTATTGTGATGATAGCATCACAACATCAAAACGGTCTAGACTCCTGCATTGCCCAGCCTGCCCTGCCGTTTGTGTAAGTAAAGGCACTGAGGTTTGGAGGGTATTTGTTACTGCAGCTTTGCCCAGCCTGGCCTATCTAAAAAATGGTATTTTGACTTCTCCTGTGTCGTGTTTTGTTATCCTCATGACTGTGAGGCCCAGGGTGCTGTGGCTGACTGCTCTGTTGACCTCGCCAGAGAGACAGACTCAGCAATTGGCTGACCCTGAAGCGCCACTCTGAAAATCACTCACCAGGCAATAAGGATGGATTTTCATTACTGCTGAGAGTCCAAAAAGCAAATATTCATGCAAGAGCCTTCTTTCATTCATTCGCTCAACAGTATTTATGGAGATTCTACCATGGACCAAACTTTTACAGGCGCTAGAGACACAGTCCCCAAGAGAGGCAAGGTCTCTAGTCTCATGGAGCTGACATTCTAACTGAAGATTACCAAGGAAACAAAAGGACAATAAGATCATTTCAGAATGGACAACTTCTCCTAAGAAAATAACTAGAGCAAGGTGGCAGAGAGTGAGTGGGCAATCAGGAAAGGGCTCCAGGAGGAGGTGACGGTTAAGCTAGTAACAGGAAACAGCCATGCAAAGATCTGGAGGTGGAATGCACAGACAGAGGGAACAGTAGCTGCAAAGCCCTGAGGTGGATGAGCTCTTATTTGGTGGGCTGGAGATTTCCGATTGACAAGAGTCTGGTTGGGCTGGAATGTGGTAAACGGAGAACAGAGAGAGTGAAGATGGACTAGGTAGGGGATCATCTAGAGCCTTTTGAACCATCACAATGTGGCTGGATCTTAGTTTAAGGGCAATGGGAAGCTATTAGATGACTCAAAGGGGAACAATTACAAGATCTGATGGAGACCCATCAGCAGGGTGCCAGGGTAGCAGCCTCAGTGAGAAAGGATGGAGCCTCAAAGGAAGTGAATGATAACGAGTACGTGTTGGAGAAACAACTCTCGCAGATGGTCTGGGTGTTACAGATGAGAATAAGAGAAAAAGGCATAAAGAAAGAACAACTTCTAGGTTTTCAGCTTAAGTAACTAAAACCTGAATAGTAGTGCAGCCATTTATAGAGATAGGAAGGCTTGGAGAAGCCTGGACTGGTAGCCTTAGGGAGGGCGCAATGTTAAGAATTCTCAGTGAGAGATGCCATTAGACATTCACATGACTATGGGAAGGAAGCAGGTGGAGTTTCAGGGCAAGGTTTGGCCTGAAGATATAAATTTGGGGCCCATCAGTTTATAAATGTTATTTAAAGCCACGGCACAGGATGAGATCACTTCGGGAGAGAGCGTAAATACAGAAGAGGTCCCAAGACTGGGGACTGGGATCCAACATCTATCTAGAGGTCAAGGGGAGGAGGAGCCATTCTTCCAGAACACTGAGACCTCTTCCACTCCAAAGGGCTGTGTGCTTTTTAAAAGATGTCCTAAGACATATAGATTTTTCCACATATCTTAGTAATAAATGTTACATCAGAGTCTCCTGTGAGTTTTAAGTCACATGTGTCACTGTGGGGAAGCAGCTGTGGTAGAGTAGAAAATGCGTGCCGCCGCGGGTCAGAAAACCCTGGAAGCTTTCAACCACTTTGCTGCTCACTAGTGCTGCGTCAAGAGTAAGTCACACGTTCTCTGGGCCTCCATTTCCTCCGCCATAACTTGGGAGTGATCATGGCTCTTCGTCGAGTTGGTGTCCGAATTAAAGAAGGTAGTGGGTGTTGAATGTGTTTTGTACACTCCGTGGCTGTGCTGTCCCTTACAGGAGCCACTGGCCACCTGTGGCCATTTAAATTTAAATTTAACTAAATTAAATATTCAAGTCTTTAAGGCTTTGAAGACCTAACGAGTAAATACATTGCGGGATCCTGGGTTGGATCCTAAAACAGGAAAACAAAAAGGGCAATAGTTGAAAAACTGGTGAAATCTGAATAAAGCATGTAGGTTAGTTACCAGTTTTGTACCAAGGCTGACTCCTCCATTTTGACCAACACAATAGGGTTTTATGTAAGTCGTCAGCATCACGGGGGATCTGGGAGAGGATATGGGAGAACTGTCTGTACTCGCGCAACAAATAGTTAAAGAAAATTCAGTTGCTCAGGCACACGGGCCCGTTAGTCACATCGCCAGTGCCGATATGGACTATTTCCATCACTGCAGAGAGTTCTGTTGGACACTGTTGCCTACGGTATTAAACAAATATACGGTTTTACCGGGTAAGGCTCTGACCACAACTCTGTGCCTTAAGATGATTCCGTGGGAGAAATTCGATGGTTTCAGTGAAAGGATTGAAGTCATGTCTAGAAATAAAAATTCTTGTCTGCTCTCCCACACCCAAATTACCTGTGTTCTTCTAGACTAACTGCTGTTCTCTCCTCCAGTATATGACAGGGTTAAACCAAATGAGCTCTCAAGTACCTTTTACATCGAACATTCCATGGATCCTGGACAAATAACACGAGGAGGAAATGGCCCATTGTCTCAGTAGTCCATGGAAAAGGTGCTCTTGTGGCAAAATTTAAATATTCGGGAGGGAGGGGACAGCAATTCCCTGCCACCACTGGATCTGCCTGGGTGCCGAGTTTTAATGAGCGGATAGTGGAGGAAAATAAATAGGAGGTCATTTTAAAAAAAATGTTAGACCTCTCCTTTCCTCTCTCCCTCCCTCTCTCTCTGCCTCTCCCTACTTATGCACTCTCTCTCCCTCTCAGAAATGAATAAATAAACATCTGAAAAAAGGTGGGGGGCACCTGAGTGGCTCAGTCAGTTAAGCGTCCAACTCTTGATTTTGGCTCAGGTCGTGACCTCACAGTTCGTGGGAGTGATCTCCGCGTGGGGCTCTGTGCTGACAGCGTGGGCCCTGCTTAGGATTCTCTCTCCCCCCGCCCCTCTCTGCCCCACTTGTGCTTGGGCTTGCTCGCTCTCTCTCTCAAAATGAATAACCATTTGAAAAAATATTTAAAAAATTTTTTAATGTTAGAAACATCCTAGTTTATGCTGTTTTTTTGCTCATCACTCTCACTTTTAAAAAATGAAATAACTCCGGTCAGACTATGTAGGGATTTAGAAAACACTGTTGACTATTGATTTTTCTCCTCTTCCTACCCCAGTGACCAGTCAGTAAGAAAAATCGGCCGTTCTAACGAAGCCCTTTTCATCCAAAGACATTTGAGATGTAGCATGACTATTAACCCACTTACTTCACCAAGTCCATTGACGTTAAGATACGGCATTTTCCTACTTATAGAGAAGAAACAAGAGAATATGTTACTGTTGAGAGGAAGATAAGGTGGTGCCTAAGTAGAATGTGCATAAATGCAAAGTTCCTTTCCCGTTGAATCATTTTGGAATACCAAACAAAATTATTATTTTTAGTTTTTTATCAGATTAACAGTTACTCAATATACCTCAAATTCTGACCACTATTTAGTTAGTTAGTTAGTTAGTTAGTTTCTCATAAAAGGTATATCAGTTAGGATTCTTGGCTAAAAGCAAGAGAAATTTTTTTCTGGCAAATTTAAGCCAAGGGGATTCTTATACCACACATCTCCTGGGAGATGGGCCTTGGGATTTCATAATTTTCCCAAAGGAAATTGGAATGCCAACAGAAAAGGGCAGTCAGACATGAAGGAATGCCCACCACAAAATTCAACCCATCTATATTTTTATGCATATTCATTCATTTTATAAATTATGGTAAGTGTAATCTGAATGCATTAGTGTGGAACTTTTATTATTTAAATTACCAGCATATGTATGTGCTCTATCTATATTTGTACATGTTCATCAGAAAAGGTACGTGTAGTTATGGATATTCATCATTGTCTTCAGTTAAGCAGCAAATAAAGATCCAGTTAAAGACCCTTAATCTCTAAGCACTATACTTTCAACAGTACAAATTAGAAATATGAACAAAGGAATAGATATCAGTATAATGTATCATTTGCTTAATAAGTATTGGTTTGATGCGTTAGTAAGTCCTGTAACAGAAACTATTGTTCAAACAACCAACTATTAGGTTGAACAAACATTAAAAGAGGCGCTTTCTATCAATGACTGGGTAACTAATGGTCACGAAGCATGGAATATGTGCCATGGATAGCAGGAAGGACATGAGAGGGCTCAACTGTTGTTCTTCTTGAATGTACTGTTGGCCCCTATATGTATCTGGAATCCAAGTTCTCACTGGTAATTTCATAGCTGATTCTTATAAACTAGATCTTGTAATAACCTTTGAAAGTTTTAAAGAATTCTTTCTGTCTTATCCAAGCTTAGAAGAAGGCAATAGTATTTCTCCTTGTTACAATATTTGAGTTTACTTTAACAGCATGTTAGGGCAAAAATATTACTTTCTCCACTACACCATTGTTAAAGTCTTTTCCACCAGCCCTTAGAAATGTATAGTTGCATTTGTTAAAAACCAAACTGCCATGAAACTGAATGTTATTTTATATATCTTGAGATTAACAGTGTCTTCCTAAGAGAAATGCAAACATTTGTCACATTTCAGAGGAAAGACAGAAACCTGCCAAGGAGATTCCAGGATTGTCCCTGAGCATTAAGATGTGTTTCTGAGGGAAGGGTGGTGTTGTCTGTCTTCCATATCCTTATCCTTTTCTACAGGTATATCATCCAAAATAGACTCAGGGAGACTTCGATGGTATGAATTCCCTCCCCCAGAAGATACAAAACTGCCAATGACATTGCTAATCAAGTCCAATGTTCTGATATCGTAGAGACTATATCAGGGATATATTAAGCAGAAACAACCACGTTTCTTGTATTACAACATCTTCTACATCATTTTAAGAAGCATGCTTTTGGAAATTACTTGGTATATATTTTTTAAAGTTTATTGGGGCACCTGGGTGGCTCAGTCGGTTGAGTGCCTGACTTCAGCTCAGGTCATGATCTCACAGTTCGTGGGTTCAAGCCCCGCATCAGGCTTTGTGCTGATGGCTCAGAGCCCGGAGCCTGCTTCAGATTCTGTGTCTCTGTCTCTCTCTGCCTCTCCCCTGCTTGTGCTCTGTCTCTCTCTCTCAAGAATAAAACAGTAAAAAAAAAAATTTAAAGTTTATTTATCTATTTTGAGACCAATGAAGAGCACAAGTGTGGGAGAGACAGAGAAAAAGTGGGAGAGAGAGAATCTCAAGCAGGCTCCACACTGTCAGTGCCCAACACAGCACTTGATTGCATGAGTCTTGAGATCATGACCTGAGCTGAAATCAAGAGTCGGAGGCTTAACCGACTGAGCCACTCAGGTGCCCCTGGAAATTATGTGATATTTTTGACATTGAAGTTTCTTCTGGAGGGCTAACACTGAACGTCTATCAGATAACACCTTGGCAAGGATTGCTGATGGCCTACCCATGATGGTTCTGCTCCAAGAACCTAGTGAAGTCTGAAGAAGTATCTCTGAGAAGGAGTGAGTACCATGGAGAGCCTGATCTCAGGTCCAGTCAATCTAGCAGCCCTGGGTTGAGTGTCACAGTCAAGAGATAGCAAGGACACTGCTGGCAATTGGGCATAAAGGACAAGATGAAAACAGTCAAAAGAGAAAGGTAGATGACCAATAATTCAGGGTTAAGACAGAATCAGGTGCAAGCCTCCTCGAAAATCCTGGTTGCTGGATACTTTTACAAATTAACTGGGATTCCTCATGGCTGAAAGAAGCAGAGCCTTCCCCCACCAGGCCCAAGAGAACTTACCCAGAGAAGGCAGAAGGAGAGTACCAATGCATGGGCCATAAGATTTAAAAACCCCACATCAGAAGAAAGCATTTGCATTCCTAACTGTTCCTCTACCAAGCGCACTACTGCCTCAGGGCCTTTGAACTTGTTCTTCTTTCAGACCAACGCTGTTGCTCCACGGTCCACACATCTCCTTCCTGGTCACACTCAAGTCTCTGCCCCATTAAAGAGGCCCTTTCTGACCACCCTATTAGCACCTTCTATACCGTCTTCTCATCCTACTTTATTTTTCTCTACTATATATAGCTCTACCACCAGCTTATATATTAAATATTTATTTGCAAATATAGAGGTCAAGCTCACGGACAGCAGGAACTTACAGTGTCGTATCTGCTCCTGGGGCCCTAGCACTGAGCATAGTTCTTGGCTGGTGCTCAAGAAACATTTTTTTTTTTTTTTTGAATGAATGAAAAGCAAACTTGACCCTGCATACTTACATGGTTTGGTTTACATGGTACTGCTTGGGGATGTAATTACATGATCCTTCTTTGCTTTTGTAAAATATTTAAATATACCTTATAGTTACTCTCTCTCTTTCTCTCTGCTTTTCCCGTGCTCCCTTCCTTCTCTCTCCTACCCATGCCCAAACCTGGCCATCAGTAAAATATTTTGCATCATGCAGTCATGAACCTATTCAACATTTATTGGACACTCACTGTGTGCTAAGCACAATACTAGGTGCTGGAGATTTAATGGCAAAGCAAGAAAAAAGAAACCACTGCTGCCACCAGGAAAGTTATTGTTGAATGAAGAAGCCAGGAATTAATTTTTAAAAGCTCACAAATAGATGGAAATTGCTACTTGATGGGGGCTGCTAGGAGAGGTGTTTGCTCTGAGTGCCAGTCATGGGGATCAGCTGGTCGAAGACCTCAGGGAAGACTCGCACGAGGACATGATAAGGCCTTACGTGGCAATGAGGGGCTTGAGGGAGTCAAGAAAGGCAAGAGGTCAGTGTGGCTGCAGAAGTAGGTTAGAACACAACACGCAGGGCTTGGAAAGTGACACTGGGGACCTTAGCCATTATCCTGAGATCTGAAGAGCCACGGGAATCCCCTGAAGGCTCTGGTAAACAAGTGGAACAGGAGAGGAAGGTATGAGAGAGAAACGTGGTCACGGTCGGTGGAAATTCGGGAGGTCCAGCTTTGATGTTGGGATTCATTCTTCTAAAAGCTAAAAAGATCTATGATCCCTGTCCTCAAAGGCCTTAAACTCAGAATGCCCCATTTGCTAGATAAGAGGAGAGAACAAACATAAATGCTTCCTGGCCGAAGTCTCCAAAATAATTATTTATTCGGCAAAGATCTTTGTTGATCTATCTTTCTGACCACAATCAGTGGATTCCATAGACAATCCCCAGCCAACCTGTTAAACCCTACTATTTTCAAATAATTAGAAAACAATATCTTCAAAGATTAATATTCGAGTTTTCTGTGAGTCTAACATGGCAGATGGAGGAAAAAAACTTATTTGCCATTTGCTTCTTAGTGGGGTCAGCTTCTGCCTCTTGAGGTTTTGTAATGAAAGGCTCTGGGTTTGGTTGATCTGGTCAAGTTCATTGCTAGCATTAAGAATAATAAATGAAACCATCAATTTTACTACAGGAGCACCAGGGCACTTAGTGTCTTCTGGAGGGATATTACCCCTCTGTGAAATAGCTTGGGAAAATAAAAAAATGTTATTTTATGTCAGATTCATTTAATGTGTATTCATTTGTTTGACTTTAAAGCTATTTAAGGGATAAAGGGGCTCATCCTTAATTTTCCTCCAGCATGGTGGGGCATTACTAAATAAATCGGAAACAGAAAATAGGGGTGGAAGACAAGGAGGCAGAATTAAAAAGTGAAAAGAGGGAAGTATCGCAGAACACTAAAAACATTTAAAAACTGGTTCTTTAATACTTTCTTAGACATGCTGATGGTCAATGTGGCTATAATTTTTTTCTCAAAAGCAAAACAGAATGAAACAAAAGGGATGAGCATGGAAGTGTGGAAGCATGGAGAAAAGGAAACAGGATAATACATACTCTTCTTTTGGGGGGAGTCTTTCTCTGACCCCCGAAGTCCTTTATGCAAACTAAAGATATAAAGAGCATGAAAACCATAGTCCTAGGGTATGCGAGTGGCTCAGTTGGTTAAGCGACCGACTTCAGCTCAGGTCATGATCTCACGGTTTGGTTCGTGAGTGTGAGCCCTGCAATAGGCTCTGCCGTCGGCACAGAGACCACTTCAGATCCTCTGTCCCCCTCTCTTTCTGTCCCTCCCCCCTCTCAAAAAATAAATAAACATTAAAAAAAGAAAAGAAAAGAAAAGAAAACCATGTCCCAACCACCACCAGAGTGGTGTGTGTTTTCTGTAACATCTGACTTCATTTTAGTTAGTATTTAATATTTTCTTAATCTGAACTGCCTTTTATCTGAACATGTCCATGTAACTTCTTTATTATTTCCTTCTCAACTAATGATATTTCTGGAATTGAAGTATGCTCTTGAAATGGGTTCTCTTCATTAACAGAGGGAGAACTGGGTTTGATTTATCTGCAAAACCCTCGGGATGACTTTTGTGCTTAGATGTCAAAGAAATTCTCCATCTCCTTCTAAACCATTAATTTTATCATTATGGAAATAGCTTCCATAATTGATAAAACATTGTCAACTGAGTTTGACAGACTATTAAAACACTTCTGAAGATTTGTAATCTCAAGCTCCTGTCTCTTGGGGCTTGCTTAAAGCACACACACCCATATTTATATTCTCTCTTAAATGTCAACGGAAAAAATCTTTGCGATAAGGTCATTGTAATGCGCACAGACAGTGATCAAGAATAATTTCCCTCCTGTCCTGGCCAAGTCATGTTATTATTAATAAAACAGGGTAAGCCATTCATCTTTTCCCACTAGCTGGGAAAGTTAAAGCTCTGCAATAAATAGGAGAAAGACCACCCTGTAAAAGACACAGCCGCTCGTGAAGTCTGGAGCACCTACTTTTTTATTGGAGATAATTGTAGACTGACATCAGTTGTACAAATTAATGGAGATCCCACGTGCCCTGTACCCAGTTGCCCTCAGGGATAACATCCTACAAAAACTATACAACAATCTCTCAACCAGATTATTGACATGGATATTATTCAGATTTCCTGTTTTACTTGTGGTCGTGTGTGTGTGTGTGTGTGTGTGTGTGTGTTTATATAAGTTCCACGCAATTTTATCATATGTGCATATTTGTGTATTCACCACCGCAGTCAAGAGCAGAACCGTTCCAACCCTGCAAAGGTCCCCCATGTCGCTCTTTCATACTCATACCCACCCACCCCCCTCTCTCTTCCCATAGAGTATCTACTTTTCTCAAAGCTTTTTTGAACTTTTATGCGTAATAAACAGAAACCAAATGAGTGAAAATTATTTGCCTTTTGTGAAAGCATCTGAGCTTTTAGAAAAAGGCGTCCCCTTGTGATCGCTGCAGCCAGAGCTTGATTTCTAAACATGGGTTTCAGTTCCCACACATCTACCTGGACAGGCACCTTTTTGCAAGGTGCAGCCTTCGCTAATACATGCTTTGGCCTTCTGTTTAACGCAATAGCATTAAAATAAGAAAGGAGAGTGCCTCCTCGGTGGCTCAGGTCATGATCTCACAGTACCTGAGTTCGAGCCCTGCCTTGGGATCTCTGCTGTCAGCACAGAGCCCACTTCAGATCCCCTGCCTCCCCCTCTCTGCCCCTTCCCCACTCGTTCTCTCTCTCTCTTTCTCAAAAATAAATAACAGTTAAAAAGAAAAAAAAAGAAAAGAGGCATTATGTGTTAGTAAGCTTAATTTTTTGTAAAACCCCATTTATAATATTTCATTGAAATGATGAATTTTCAGATAAATCAAGAAGTTGCTTCCAACTTCCCAATTTCAGGGGTTTCCTGGAAATTTGTGAGTGATAGCATCCAAGATCCATGATCAGCTTCTAATTGGGACTAGGATAGTATCACTGTCTGGAATTTTATACTTACATGAATATGGACTGTGAGAATATCCAGAATTCTTTAAAAAAAATATGAAAAGTAAGTTCTAGTTTCTATCCTTTGTTGCAAGCTGATTATATATATATAATATATATATAATTATATATATATAATTATATATATATACATGTAGTATACATAGCATACACACACACACACACACACACACACACACACTCTCACACATACTATCAGGCTGACACTTACCATCTGCAACTGTAGGCATTTTTGCCCATCTGATATAAAATGCCAGAAAGTAAGTCCTCAAATCCAGCTCAATGGCTCAGTAAAATATGGTCTTCTTGTCACCCCTAGTGCTTAAATCATTTGTTGTCAAACTGGGTGGCTTTCAGAGTTGACATTTACTGCTGTTTGTGCAAAAGAGATTGTAGGCTCAAAGAGAGGGCCAGAACTGTCATTAAGCACTGCCAACTATGAGAACAAAGGCCTTGCTTAATTTTTTGTGATTCTGTTGCTGCCCTATGGTTCTTAAGACAGATGGTTTTTAAATGATGGATTCCCAACGAGAGAGACACTCATGGAGTGTTTACCCAGTGGTCCCAATGGCCTTACACATACATAGACATTCGAACCCGTACAAAGAAATCTTAAATGATCCTTTATCTTCCCTCTCTCTACCCCGCCCCCACCTCTTACTCTCTTTCGCTTAGTTTTTTCCAGAGTCTGTAGGTTAGATCCAACATAGACAGGCCATCTACATATGAAGAATTCATATCAGTAGTAGGAATGAATTTAAAGAAGGCTTCAAAGATTCCATTCAACAAAGATGTATCAAGTGACCTATATGTTCATGGCACTGTATCAAGTGACCTATATGTTCAATTGCTTTGGTAGACACCAAAATGAGTCTCTTCCCTCAAAAGGGAGGAAACTAATACTGGTCAAGTACTTGCATGAGCCAAGCACTTGCATTTGCCATTTCGTGGGGTTTTTGTGGTGACTCGTGATAACTATGCTACTATGATTTTCTGCATCAAGAATTAGGAGCCCAGTCAGGTTCAGGAGTTTGTCTAGGGTCACACAGCTAATAAGAGGTGAAGCTGAGATTCAAGCCAGGTATATCTGACTCTGAAGTCCATGCTCTTTCCATAACGTCTCCTTGACTCACAAAGAAGAGACTAATGGAAGTATAGAAATATGGGCATGCAAGTGTACACGAAACTATAGTACAGAGTAGATCATACTGAATTATGTAAGGAATTTTGAATCAAAGAGCACCAAAGAAATTCAACGTATGTGTGATCCCCTTTCAATGAAGCTCGTTGTCCCAGCTGTTGGAAATGCTAGTGACATACAACCTTCAATTATTAGGAACTGTCTCATCTATGGAGAACCACCTTGTCCAAAGTCATACCCCTTCCTGAGAAGCCCATATTCACTCACTGCCTGAGATGGAAGTAAAAACTTGGCCATCTTGATTCAACTGGGGATACCTCTTAAGCACAGTTCTGACTCCAGAGCTCCCCATGTGTTGACTGATTTTTAGTTGAGCCTTCATGGAGGCTCCTGCTTCAACCTCTCCCTTCTACTGATATTAACCCCACAGACTCCTTAATAAACAGCTTACATGCATAGCTCAGCTCAGAGACTGCTTCCCAGAGAATCCAATCCCTAACAGTTGGGTAGATCAGACACAGGAAACTTGGTGAAGGTGATAGGTCTTGGGTGACAAGTATGACTTCAACAGGACAACCGTGTAGTTATTGTTGAGAAGACAATTGTGACTCTGCTGCGGAAGGTCTTGAGGACTAGATAAGGAGCCTGTGCCCAGCTGAGAAAGAGAGAGGAATGAAGGCTTTGAGCAGAGGCGGGCTATAACTTAGAAAAATTATGTGGTCATTTACGAGGACAAATGCCGAAGGTGCAGGCAGAAGACGGGGAGCCAGCGGTCCAAACAATTTCTATGAACAGAGCATTAGAATTTCTGGCAGAAAACAGATTTGAATCCTGGCTCTGCCACTTAATATCTCTGGGACTTGTAGAAGTTTCTTAATCCCTCCAAACTCAATTTCTTCCTCTGCCAACTAAGATAATGTTTGCAGTGTGGAATGACGGGGAATTTGCAAAGCATTACACACACATACGCATGCAAACACTGGCCTACAAATCCCTAAACAAATTCAAGTTTTAACTGTGAAAATAAAGAAGTTTGGCCTAGAGCAAGAGCTAGCAAACTTCAGCTCTCCACCCGATTCAGGCAGAACATGTTTGTAAATAAACTGTTACTGGAACACATCCATGCCCCTTCATTTCATTTCGGTATTGTCTATGGCTTCTTTCAAGCTACAATGGCAGAGATGCATAGTAGTTGTGATAGACTCCATATGACCCGGAAAAACCTAAAATTTCTACCATTCGGCCCTTGCCTAAGAAGTTTGCCACACCTGACCCTGAGTATCAGAAGTAAAAAGGAAGTGACTGAAGTAAGGATAGGACAGGATCAAATCTGTAAAAGCCAGTAACCGCTTGGTCTTAGAAGAAGCGAGCAAAAGAAAGGACCAGTAACTCTGAGGTTTCAAGCCCAGGGCCCAGCAAGAGAGGCACTGTCATTATACTGAACCACTTGATGGCCGGTTTTACCCTGGGCATTCTGAGTTTCAGGTGCTGGTAAAAATGTTCAACGAGAGAATAGAAAATATGAATCTATGGGCCGCCTGGATGGCTCAGTCGGTTAAGCATCCGACTTCGGTTCAAGTCATGATGTCATGGCTTGTGAGTTCAAGCCTCGCATCGGGTTCTGTGCTAACAACTGAGAGCCTGGAGCCTGATTCGGATTCTGTGTCTCCCTCCATCTCGGCCCCTTCCCTGCTCATGCTCTGTCTCTCTCTCCTTCAAAAATAAATAAACATTAAAAAAATTAAAAGAAAGTATGAATCTTGTACTGTGACAAGGGCTTAAAGATAGGTTTTGGCTTTGGGGAACAGTGTGCATGGACACAAAAAAAAATGAGGGAAAATTGGTAATTCTATAGGCAGTATAATTTTGACTCTAATAGATTTTACTTCTAAATGGATTGAGCTCTGCTTATGTTTGAGGAGTTACCCAAAGACTTAATGCTTAGAACTGGAGAGTTAAAGCGAGGCTTTGTTGACCATTATTCTATTAGGCAGAAAAATGAGAAAAGGGTAGTAAAGTTTTATTGTTGCTAGAAAGGAAATATTTCAGAACCAGGCAAAGACTCCCCTGCATGGAAGGCATTTGACCACATTACCGGCCTCTAAACAACACTTGAAAAACAGTTTTCTGTCCCAAGTGGTGTGTGTCCTGCGAGATATTAAATGTTTTTATGAAAATAAAAGGATTTCACAGTTAAACGACTTTGGGGAAAATCAACTTAAAGAAGTTTAAAGTTTTCTCAATTATAGAACTTCTCAGAGTCTCTAATACATGAATAAGTACTGGGAATCCCCAAGAGGTAGGCATAGTAAGTAGATAAGAAAGTTTGGGATTAAAGTAGAAACGTGCCCAGAATTACAGAGCCATTAAGAAGCAGAGTGAGGAATAAAGTCAGAATCTCAGCTTCGGAGCTGGTAGCGATTATTATTGCCTTCCTGATAATGACGATGGTAAGGGATGATGGTGGTGGTGGTGAAAAATGCCAAGTGGTCCCTTTGATACTTGATATCCCTTGGGAAGCTATGTAATCCTTCAAAGAGTGTATCAGTCACCTGGTGACAATACGATGCTGTGTCAGCCACTCAAAACCCAGTGGCATACAACCATAAACATGTGCTCTATCATGCACATCTGCAGGTTGGCTGGGGCAGCGCTGCTGATTTCACTGGGGTTTGGCTCTAGCCTGCGGGTTCCAACCAGGTCTGCTCTCATCTGTCTGGGAAAAGTAGGCTGCCACCAGCATAGTCCTCTCACGGTGGAGACAGAATGCCTCCGTGTGCATCTCCAAGTCACAGGTCTGCACCCTAGTCAAGGGGCAGGGATTTCCCCTCCATCTCTAGCGGTAAGAACAACAAAGGCACATGGGTAACCCTGTGGATACAGGGAAGGGTGAAGAAATAGATTATTCAATTTCCCACAACCCAGGTGTAAAATTCAGCTTAGGAACATGTAATGAAAAATGTAATCTGTCTGTTTAAATAATTCACAGAAACCTGGCCCCTGTGAATTCAAGTTTGGTCAATGCACTATGTGAACATAAAATGTTATTAATCTTATCCCTACTTGTTCAGAATCTGCCCAAGCCTGGGTTACCTAAGCTATACACTCTTAGAAGAGCTCTAAGGGCTAACTAAATACAGCACAAAATGGCCTATAAGTCTTCTTTGTATTCCCTTTGCCCAGACATCAGAACTGTTCACCTGGCCTCTGGCAAAGGCTTCGCTGGGTCCTCCCCTGCTTAGGGCCTGCCGTCCAACCTCCTCTCCCAAGCCGGTGGGACTTGAGCCTTGATATGAGGCTGAGGTCTTGGGAGAACTGGTTCTGGCTAGCTTGCATGTTTATGAGTCTCCCTGAGCCTGTGAGGACTACCTAGGCCGAGAGTCCAAGTGGGTAGCTGGAGAGAAGAATGGGCAGTAGAACACTAGGCAACGAAGGGGGGAATACAACTATTCTAAAGGTGGAACCACTGAGAAAAATTAATAGAAGGAGACTGAGCTTTTTGGAAGGGTCTTGGGGCCTAGTCCTCAAAAAGGGAAGGAAGCTGGAGACCATATCTCTAAAAGCTGTATGATTCTTGGATGAAGGATGATGATGCTTTTTCTGATAATGAATTAATTGATACATGAAAGAGAATGTATGTCAGGTATATAAACTTGACAACACAATCATAAAATGCCACCCAGGGCGCCTGGGTAGCTCAGTCGATTGAGCATCCGACTTCGGCTCGGGTCATGATCTCACGGTTCATGAATTCGAGCCCTGCATTGGGCTCTCTGCTGTCAACACAGAGCCCACTTCAGATCCTCTGTCCCCCTCTCTCTCTGCCCCTCTCCCACTCACACTTTCTCTCTCAAAAAGAAATAAACATTTAAATAAAATGCCACCCATAACCTCACCACTCAACTTAAAAACCAGCGTATGACAGCATCCACTGTTTGCTCCCTATTGGAATGCTGTGTTTTTCATTCTCTCATTTTTAAAAAAGATTGTTCCATGCGCTATGTGAATTCTTGAACAAACAGGATATGTGATTGAGATTTCTTCCTCTTCGAGTTTTATAAAAAACGGTGTCATGTTGCCTGTAATCTCCTGCACCTTGTCACTATCATGTTCCTGAAATTCTTTCATGCTTCGGAGTTCACTATAGTTCATTCATCTTCACTGCTCTACCATAAACTTTATTAGAAATATACCACGGCTTACTTATTCATTCTCTTGTTCATAAACATCATAGGCGGTTCCATTTCTGCTGTTATGAACAATTGCATTCTCAGTGAATCTGTATGTGTCTCCAGGTACCCGTGTCCAAGACTTTCTCTGGGGTATGTAATTCGGAGTGGAGTTTCTGGTTTACAGGCTTTTCAAATGTTTTTGGGGTTTTTTTTGGCAATTAAATTCCAAAAAGGTTGTAGCAGTTTATAAGTCACTAGTGGGGTATGGTATTTTCACCTATACCACATTGTCAGGCTTCTATGTTTTTGCCAATCAAGCAGATAGAAAACAAATCATGTTACAGTTTTAATTTGTATTTCTCTGATTCATGATGAAGCTGAACATTTTTTCACAATTGAATTTGCTATGTATGTTTCCCCCTCAGCAAAATGCTTATTTATTCCCTTTGGTTATTTTCTTATTTTTGTTAGTTTCTAACTGATTTAGCATAGTTCATTATAAATGCTCAATGTTAATCTCTTGCCAATGATGTGAAGTGCAGATGTCTTTCCAAACGTGTGGCTTATCCTTTCACTTTTATGGTTTCTTTTGACAAACAAATTCTCAGCTTTGGAAGTAGTCAAATGTATTGAACTTTTCATTGTGTCTTCATTAAGAGATCTATCCACGCCCTACTTTCATAAAGATACTCTCTCCATTGGCCTCCTGAGCCAGAGTCTTAAAGTTTTGCTTTGAACATTTAAAAACTTTTTAAGCCACCGGGGATAATTTTTTGCCTATGGTATGAGGTTGGGATCCCCCCATCTGCTTCCTTACCCATATGCAAGACAACCCCTTCCAAGTAGCAAGATTGCCTCCTGCACGTGGGACACTGAAGGGCCCTCTGCTCTGTCGGCTTGATCAATATGTCTTCTCCTGTACCAAAACTGTACCACCTCAATTACTCTGACTTTATAAATCTTGGTAACTGGGAGGACCTCCTGGTAAGTAAGTTACAACTAGAATTTTAGGGGAGAAAGGAGCTTCAAACATTTTAATCAAAAAAGTAAGAAAAAAGATGTTAGTTGTTATTGGAAATGACTGCTAGTTATTCTAGATAGCCACATACGCTCCATTTTCAGGAGAGGGAACTATTATTGCCTTAAACACAAATAATTCAGATTTCCAAGTGATTCAGATGGAGTTGGTGAAATTTGACTTTACTTTTCCGTTCTTGCTTCAAGGCATCAGCCGAGATATGTTGCACAAACGACCGACCCTTCCCACTCCCTTTAGAAAATAAAGTCACATTAAAATGTTACTTTTGTGTTTATTCTGAAGTAGCTCTAATGCCAACATGTCTTCGCATTTCTTCAGTGTTATTTATACAGGGTTTCATGTTTATAAAGCTAAGACAAGGTGATTGGATGAACTTGAAGTTTTCTGGGTGGGGGCAGGGGTCTTAGGCACTCTGCTGTAAATATAAACTCTCCACTCTCTATGGACCACACATTTTATAACTCACTCTGTAAAAAGAGCACAAATCTTTTGAGCATTTTCCATCCAGTGAATGTTGAATAAATTCTTTTCAATGGTGACATTGACTCCTTAGGCTGTTTATTTGGGCTTCTTTGCTGGAGATATAGTTATACAAATTGAACAATCTTTTAAAATGTTGTACCCAGGATGTATTGTAAGTCATGTTTATGAATGGAGTTTTATATTCTTTATGAAGGTGCAGAAAGAGAGAGCAACGGAGTACACACAGGGCTCGCAGTTCAGTCCAGTATGTGATAGAGCACATAAAAGGTAGCCCTGAACTTGTTAAATGTGTACCTACCTAAGGGTATATTTTAAAGAAATTTGAAAGTTGGTTTACAAAGAAATAATACATGTGCAAAGAATTGGCAAAGTACATTTAAATATCACCTGCTAGAGAAAACATGTTCATGAGCTGGAAGCAATTGGAAAAATGGATAAAAATAAGAAAAAGGAAATATAGGTAGGAAATATATTCAGGGAGAGAAATAACATAGATGAAAAGAAGAGAATTGAAACTAACAATCAAAATCCTCTACCATAACAAATGTCAGTGTTAAAATGACAGGGAAATGATTTTTCAGTAATTTTGGCTTGAGCAAAAAAATAGTGGGTCTTCTATAGAATAGTACTTTTAATGTGCGCCAAGGTGGAAAAACAGTCACAATTAATGACCTTCGGTGGGGGTCAGGGGAAAGCAATAAAAGGAAGTTTGATTTTTGCTATGGTTACAAATTAAGTGTAGGTAAGGTGGCTCAGTTGGTTAAGTGCCGGAGTCTTGATCTTGGCTCAGGTCATGATCCCAGGGTTGTGGGATTAGGCCCCACACTGGGATTCACTCCTACGCTGAGTATAGGGCCAAGCTGAGCACGGATCCTGCTTAAGATTCTCTCTCTCTCTTCCACTCTCACATCCTCCTTCCCTCTCTCTCTTTCTCTCTCTCACACACACACACACACACAAACAAAAATTAAAAAAAAAAAATTAAGTGTAGCTCAGAATGCAGTCTCTAAAGCTTGTTCTGGGTGCTCCCAGCTTCCCACCTTCCTCTATCCCTGCCATCCAGGGCCCTATAACTCCTGAACACCCTGCTTTCTCTCCACTTATTTTTTAAAATATATTTATTTATTTTTGAGAGCATGTGCACACGCTCTCAGAGAGAGACAGAGAGAGAGACAGAGAGACAGAGAGAGAGAGAGAACACAAGCAGGGGAGGGGCAGAGAGCGGGGGAGACACAGAATCCAAAGCAGGCTCCAGGCTCTGAGCTGTCAGCACAGAGCCCGACATGGGGCTTGAACTCAGGAATCGCAAGATCATGACCTGAGCTGGAGTCGGATGCTTAACCGACTGAGCCACCCAGGCGCCCCAAAACTGTTTACATATGTATTTATATAGACCAAAATGCAAATGATGACTGCAGTGTACAAATAATGGCAATGTTGTAGTAAAAATTCTTGCATGTCATTTACAATTCTTACATTGATAGGGTTGCAAGACTTAGCAAATAAAAATACAGGATGCCGAGTTAAAAAAATTACATATAAACAATTAATCGTCCTTTTGGTATAAGTTTATTCTGTTAAATGAAGTAAACAAGGAAGCCATTAGACTGTGGCTCTAATGCTATTGTAGGCCGTGTAAGCAAGCCGAAATCTAAGCCTGGAAATACCTCAAGGTTACAAAATTGAAACACTAAGAGTGACCAATCACGGCAGCCAACTAACCGCTAAGACTATAGCTAATCAATAATGTCCTTGTTTTGCTTCTTTCTTTTCTCCATAATAGCCTGTCCCCATGCTCTCACTGGTGAAGGACTGCTAACCACTTCCGGTTTGGCAGTGCCCTAGTCTAATCCTTTTTTTGCTCAAATAAACCCTTAAAATTTCTGATACGCCTCAGCTTATCCTTTAACAGTCCCATGCAATATTTGGAACATGCTAACACTAGGACAAAGTATTTATTGTTTATCTAAAACTCAAGTTTACCTGGGTGTCCTGTGTTTCGCTTGGCAACCTTAATTAGAGGATATTCTGTAAGATGCTTGAACAAAACTTGTTTATTTTCGCCCTTTCCGCCTCCCCCAAAATACTTCAGAAAGCCTGGAAAAGTAACATATAACAGGTCTTCACTGGAATTCTCTTTCTAAAACTCTCCTTTAATGTCTCCTGTCTGCAGATTCTACTTACTTGGGCTTCTTCCCAAATCGCGGTCCTCTATCCTGACCAAACACAAAGCCAGACTTCTGGGTTCCGGGTTCCGTTCACATGTTCCCCTGACCTCTCTTCTACCCTCTTCCATCCAACATCCTGGCCATCTCTCCACCCAGCCCTACGTTGCAGCAGTACCCTCTTACGTGTGCTAATGAGCCCTTTCCTCTTGGAGTACAACAAAGACCTGGAAATCTAGCAGGACAAACACAAATGCCTCTTAAAAGTTGAAGAGGAATTGGGGCGCCTGGGTGGCTCAGTCGGTTGAGCGTCCAACTTCAGCTTAGGTCTTGATCTCACAGTTCATGGGTTCTGCTTGTCAGCACAGAGCCCACCTCAGATCCTCTGTACCCCCCTCTCTCTCTCTGCACCTCCCCTGCTCGCATGTGCTCTCTCTCTCTCCCAAAAATGAAAAATAAACATTAAAAAAAAAAAAGAAGAGTTGAGGAGGAATTGATACTGTGAATAATTATACTGAAATATTTGTATGCCTCTCACACCCACTCGGGTCCTGCAGAAGTGTCCTCAGCTCTCTGAGAGCCTTCAGTAGGCTCTTACCTTCTCTCTCCCAACATTCAGGAGGTCCCCAGAGCCTCATGTCCTTCTTAGACGTTATCAGAGGTCCTGTAAGACTTCTCCTCCTCAGTGTGACTACTCTGAGACCACAGTCGTCTCTGGAAATAAGCTGCTTGATTTGGGACTCTACTCTTCAAAGGGCTAACCTTTTCCTGAGGTTCGGCTGCCCTGGGAGTTGTTCACAGTCGGACCTCCCAGTACAATGTTGAACAGAAGCCATGACAGGAGATGTCTTTGTCTCGTTTGCCGTCTTGCAGGGAAAGCTCTCAATGTTTCCACACTAAATTGGAGGCAGATATTTTTGCAGGGGGAGATACTCTCCAAAATTTGGTAGAACTGTGAAAGTCTCCCTCAATTTCTAGTTGGCCAAGACTTTTTGTCACAGATTGGGATTTATCCTATCTAATAATTTTCCGCAGCTATGGAGATTATTATCTAACTGTTCTTTATTCTGACAGTGTGAGGGATTACATAGATGTTCAAATGTTCAACCGGCCTTGTGTTCCTGGAGGAAAAGCAGTATAAGGATCACCCTTTTTACATACTGCTGGACTCACTTTCTAGATACTTTGTTCGATGTTTTCAAAATTCAATTCTCGGGAGGAATTTATATATAATCAATACCATTTCTTCCTCAAACACTTGAGGTTTTCTGTAGAAATGCCAATTCTTCATGTTGGTAATCTCTCAGTTCTCATGGTTTCTCAGTGTGTGCAGGGGGTTATCTATGAAAGGGGCTGGTCTTTTCTGTGAGCCAACTTTTGGCTTTGATTATTTTTCTCTAGTATATATTTAGCTTTTAGTACAGCAGTTCTGCTTTTATCTTTATTGTTTCCTTCTACTGTCTTGGACATTAATTTCCTCTTCTTTTTTGGGCCACTTGAGATATGTATAGAGTGTTCATCTTCAGTCTTCTTTTCTTTTCTTTTCTTTTCTTTTTAAGTTTATCTATTGTGAGAGAGAGGGAGTGCAAGCGAGGAAGAGCAGAGAGAGGGAGAGACAGAATCCCAAGAAGGCTCCGCACTGTCAGTGCAGAGCCCAACAGGCGGCTTCATCTCACAAAACGTTAGATCATAACCTGACCAAAATAAAGAGTTGGATGCTTAACTGACTGAGCCACCCAGGCGTCCCTTTAGTCTTATTTTCTAATACATGGATTTTCACATTATACGCATCCCTCTAATTACAGTTTTAGCTGTGTCCCATAGGTTTTAATATGTCATATTTTCATTATCTTTTAGTTCAAGTTACTATTTTTAAGTTTTTCATTGTATTGTATCTTTACCCATGGGTTATTCAGATGTGTATTACTTAATTTCCAAACATCTGGGGATTTTTCCATAGTGGTTCTTTATTATTATTGATTTCAAGATTAATCCATTGTTTTCAGATAGCCTATTTCCATCCTCGGAGATTTGATGAGACTTGCTTTACAGCTAAGTACGGGGTTCTTTTGGTAAATGTCTCACGTCTATTGGAAAAGAACGTTTATTCTACAGATGCTGGGTACAGAGTTCTTTCTGTGTAAGTTTGGTAAAGCTACTCTGACTTTTTGAATTTCCCATGTCTTAATCGAAATTTTATTCATTTATTCTCTCAGTTACGAGAGAGGTTTGATAAAAAGTACTACTAGGATTGTGTAGACAGCTCTTTCTACTTTTAGTTCTATCAGTCCTTGCTTTATACAATGCGATGCTATGCTATGTATTGTATACAAATTCTTGACTGTTATATCTTTTATCTTTATAAAATATCCCTCTTTAGCTCTAGTAATATTGCTTATGTGGAAGTCCGATGTTTGTCATAGAAAGATAACTACGGTACCCTTCATTATCTTACTGTGACATTTTATATCCTTTTCTAATCTTTGATTTTTCACTACTTCTGTATTCTTTATATTTAATGTGAGTCTCTTGTAAATAACACATACTTGAGTTTTGTTTTATTATTCATTAACAAAGTTTGTCTTTTATTTGAAGTTTTAAATCCATTTATATTTAACTACCAATACATTCAAGTTTGAATTCGCCATCTTGCCATTTGTTTTCTGTATGTCCCTCTTGTTATTTGTGCCATTTATCATTTTTTCTTGCCATATTTTGGATTAATTTTTAATTCTTTCTTTCTTCCCTTCTAATAGTCTGTAATAGATTATTTTATTATCTTTCACAGTCTTCCAGACAAGCTCTCAAGATAAGTCTCTTAAAGAATGTTTAAATGTATCTCTTTAACATTTTCTCAGTGATGCTTTTAAAAGGGCAAACCCACCAATAGCCCTAAATGATTCACACCAGAAAACATTTAGCCATGAAATATGAGTTCATTTTAGACTTCAGACAGAAAAGAAAAATCCTTCCATTAAATGTTGAGCTATAGAGGCTTATATTCTTATTTCTGGGCAATCATTATAAATTATGTTGCAAATTTATAATTAAGATCTATTATAGCTGAAAACAAATCCAATGTAAGGGATCAAAAGCTAGAGTCCTCTAGAAAAACAAACAGACAAACCTATGTATAAAAAGTGAAAGGCCTGAGTTTTCCAGGAAGGAGAGAAGATTGCAAAGTTGGAATTTACGAGGAAACTGAAGCGCATCTGGAGACCGCTGAAGCCTTAGTCCCCCCATGTCCCACCTCATGGTGAACCCCAAGGCTACTCTTTCACTGGGGAGGTTGCTGCCTATCCCAGTTCACTTCCTGTACTCTTGGTGGACTGAGAAGCAAGTGTTCTATGTGAGTCCTCAGCTCTCTGTGAGTATAAATGGTCACATGGCAAGTGTGCCAGTAGAAAACTTAAAACCCCCAAAGAAGTCAGATTTTGGAGCAAAGGTGCTTCTCTGTTGCCTCTGGCTCTTTTTCCTACTTGCTCAAGGGAAGTGCCTGCCTAAGAAACAAAACTCTGCCTAAGTGTAAAGTTCACAAAATGTCTTGCCAGAACCTGGAAGGGCCTTCAGATGAGGTGTGATTCTTGTGTCATTGAGCCCCCGAGAGGACTTCCTTTGGGTGTGTCGCACATCTGCAGAGGGAGGCCCACAAGATGTTTTATGACCTCTAAGGGAGGAACATGATCTATACAGTTCATGTAGCATGTTTTTGTTTTTCTCCATATATCCCCTTTCCTTCCTTCTTTCCTCCCTCCCTTCCTTTTTTCCTTCCTTCTTTTCTTCTTTCCTATCTTCTTTTCCTTTTTCTTACCCTTTCATTCTCTCATCCTTAATCTGGTAGGATTCTGTGTGTGTGTGTGTGTGTGTGTGTGTGCGCGCGCACACACGTGTATTTGGCTGACCTAAATCTTTTAGCCTTTCAAACCAAGCCTCACCTTGGCTCATGGCACATATACAATAAACATGATTTTTCCTTTGGACGGTTTTCCTCTTCTGACACTTTGGTATTTGAACGTCCCCTGGAGCCCATTCTCCAATCTCTATGCTGATGTGGTTCTCATTATCTTCTGGCCAGGTGTCTTTCTATTTTTACTCCCCTGATGGGGCAGTGTTCTTCCCAACTTTGTGCATTCAGAAAACAGAGAGGAATATATTCAGTGTCACCCAGCTGGTTATTTCATTAAATTCTCAGGGCTTGCTGCATATTAGCTGCAGAAAAATATTAACATTCTGTGGCTGGATTGCTAGCTAGTATAAATTACAGTATATTGGTTGCAGAAATGAAATTTGCAATGGAAAGAGATTCTAATTGGGAATCGTAAAGCGTGAGGAAAAACATTTTAGCTGTGTCATTAGTACTGTAATTTATTCATCGATGCCTGGTTTGTTACTAATGCATTCACAAGTACCTGTTAGGTCTATATCTGTCCCCCACTCTGAGAATTTGATGATGAGAAACTTTAAATTGTCTTCAGAAAAGCGTGGAGAACATCAATTTGAAATGGATGGTGTATTAGGGTAATAAGGGTTAAGCTTCCATAACAAAAAGAGCACCCCGCCCTTGGGAAAGGGAAAGAGAGAAAATAGAAAGCAAACAATTTTCTTTCACAAAAGCGAGGTGGAAATTGTTCAAATCACTGCAGTTTACATTCCATCGGCAAAAACCAGCCACATGGTTGTTCCCAACTGCAAAGGAGGCTGGGAAATTTAGTTTCCACCTGGGAAGCCATGTTTCCAAGAAGAAAAAGAGGATGAACTTCAAGAGACAAACAGTGGTCTATGCCAGGTACTATGAATATCAAATTTGAAGCCAATTCTAATTATCCTTAGCTCTTTAAGGCATGACAATATAATGGTTAAAGGCTCTAATTCTGGAGACAAAAAGCCATGCTTTCTAGTTTCAGCTCTACTACTTACTAGTTGTGTGGCCGTGAGCAGGTTAATTAACTTCCTTAAAATCTCAGTTTCTTCAACTGTAAAGTGGGAAACATAATAATAGAACTTGTGTTAAAGATCATATGAAATCTACAAGTGCTCACATGGTAAGTGTTCAATAAATATTTCCTTGACTTAATTTCCTGAAAGGAGGAATTGACCTCTTGTTAATAATAAGACTTCTAGGCCAATGAGAAACCATCCAATAAAGAGCTTCTTTGTTTCAGCAAAATTGATTTAATAAGAGTCTACTTCATAGAAGACACTGAGATAGTCGCTATTAATTTATCCACTTCAAATGACATGGATATAGTAATGTCTTTTCTCATTGAATTTGGAGGGATAAATGAGATAGATTTTTCATGAGCTTAATTCCCTCTAGCATATAGTAAGTTTCCAATATATGTTAACTTGTAACATTATATAAGGTAAATGCTAAATATTGTTACAAGTAATGCTATGAGAATATAAAGGAAAAATAATTCCGACTTGGAGAAACAGGGAGGGTTTTGAGGAGGTGATGGCACTTTAGCTGGGTTCTTAAAAATGAGAGGATTCCACAAATCTGAAAAGGTTGTTTTTATCAGAGAAAACAACATGAGTTAAAGTATAAAGATGAATTCTAGATCAGAGAGTCACGAAATAAGAATGCGGAAAGGTTGTAGAAGAGAATATAATGTGAGATCAGATCATGAATGCCACACTTCAAATTAGGACTTTGCTCCTGAAGCAGTGGGGAGGTATCTGAGGAGATGTGCATACTCTGAGCTGTATATTAGATTGACCACCTCTGACAGCAGCATACATTGTAGGTTAGAAGGGAGAGAGATGGGTGAAATGAGAGCCTGGGAATCTAGATACATGACTTGCAACGGTCCAGGAAAAGAATGATAAGGTCTGATTCTGGGCATTATCATTGAGAACAGAAAGTGAAAAACAGAAAAGAGTCACTGATGAGGTAAAACCAATAGATCTTTAAGGCATTTTTACTAAGATAAAGAATAAACAAGATGACCATCTGTCTCTTCTTCTCAACACTGTACTAGAGTTAGTAGCCAATGCAATCAGACAAGAGAAATCAATTAGAGGTATAAGAATGGGTAAAGAAGTAAAATAAAGTATAGTGATCAATCTCTATTTGGAGATAATATGAGAGTATACTAGGAAATAACCGTAGAAGCAGTGGTGAAACAAACTCAAACAATAAAATAATTCAGGAAGGTAGCAGTATTTAAAATTAAAAATCAATAGTTTTTGTATACACAAACAATGGAAAGTTAGAAGATACAAGTGGTAGAAAAAACTTCATTTACGCTAGCATCAAAAATACATAAGAATAAATTTAATAGTAAATGTGTAAAACCCATACAAGGAAAATTCTGATAAACTCCTGAAAGATTAAAAAGTACTTTTTAACAAAGAGAAAGACATCTTCTGTTATTGAACAAGACAGCTCAACATTAGAAAGATGTGAGTTTTCCCTAAGTTAATTTACACATGTAATGTAATCCCAATAAAAATAACAACAAGCTTTTTTATGGAGTTAAGTTGATACCAAAGTTTATATGGAAAAACAAATATGCGGGTATAGCCAGGAGGCACTGAAAAGGAATATTTACAAGGGACCAACAGACACTAAAACATACTATAAAGCCTCTATAATTAAAACAGTGTGGTACTGACACAGGGCCAATAGAATAGAATAAAAAAATCCAGAAACAAATTCAAATACGTATAAAAGTGTACTATATAACAAGGGTGGCATTTGAAACTACTGGAGTAAAGATGAACTTTTAACATAGATTTTGTTGGATAACTGAATAGCTATTTGGGAAAAGATAAAATTAAATGCAATATCTCATGCTGCACATAAGAATAAACTTCAGATAGTCTGGGGATATAAAAATTTTAAAAAGCCATAAAGTACTAGAAGTTTATATGGGTGAATTCTTCTGTAGTCTTAATGTTGGAAAGTTTTCCTAACAATGACTCAAAATCCAGAGCCAGTCTGAGAAGACATGGGAAATAAATTTAACTAATAAAAACTAAAAGGTTTTGTATGACAAAAACAAACAAAATACCATTTTCAAAAAGCCAAAAGGAAACTGATGAACAGGGAGAAAATATTTGTAACATGTACCTTAGACAAAGGGCTAATATCCCTGATGTATGAAGAATGCGTAAAACTGTAAATAAAGGTATTGCCATTTCACAGTACATTACAGATTGAGTTCATGAATTTCCTTAATGCTTTTAAGGTGGGTGGCTATATCATATATGATACTTTCATATGAAAAAAAAAGAGGCATAAGTACTAGAAGATCAGTCTAAGCCACACAGAAGACTAAAGTACTTTCTGTCAGAAGCCCCTGCCTCCCCAACTGACACCTCTCCGTGTGCACATTCTTCTCACTGGCCATGCTCTCAAACCCCACAACTTGGCTTTATCTTCCTAGAGCAGGAGCAGCCTCCCTCTTTCATGACTTCTGGCCACTCCCACCATGCCCCAGAAACCACAGTCCAAATCTTGCCTCATTTAGACAGCTCCACAATCACGACCTGCTTATCCACCGTGACACATTCTTTAATACGTTGGTTGCAAACTGATTTGTTTACCTTGTGAGAATTTTCATGTGTGTTGACACTCATAGCTTTTCTTCCCACCCATACTCCTCCCTGTGGCAGTTTCTTTCTTTTTTTTATGTTTAATTATTTTTGAGAGAGAGAGAGAGAGAGAGCACAAGTGGGGAAGGGCAGAGACAGAGAGAGAGAGAGAGAGAGAGAGAGAGAGAATGCAAAGCAGGCTCCAGGCCCCAAGCTGTCAGCACAGAGTCAGACATAGGACTCGAACCCACGAATGTGAGATCATGACCTGAGCCATAGTCAGATGTTCAACTGACTGAGCCACCCGGGTGCCATCCACACCCCCTCTGTGGCAGTTTCTATGGGAAAGAAACTGGAATTGGAAAAACATAAATCTTAGCTGAGTAGGTGGTGGCCTTAAAAGCCACACTCAATTCAACAGCCAAATATTTATTTTTGCTCTTATTTAAACTATGGCATGTCTAATAATGGCTGAGTGTTATATTGGGATTTAAGTTTTTTAAGGGCGATGGCATGCATTCAGGTTGTTGGGCAGAGGGATTATAGTTTTGCCAGGCTAGGGTTTCCAGTTCACCAGGTGAATTTCCTGCTGAGCTCCAGTGCAGAGCTTCTGGACAAGAGGGGCTTAAACCCCAGCCAAGTATGAGGATTTAGCTCCAGAACCAGCTGCTGCCCCAAACTCTCCACTGACAGCTCCTAGGATCCCAAGACAGAAGGAATTAAAGAGCAGCCAGAAAGACAGCAGTATCATGGCACCTGGGGGGCTCAGTTGATTAAGCATCCAACTCTTGATTTCAGCTCAGGTCATGTTCTCACTGTTGTGGGATCGAGTCTGCACTGAGCAGAGCCTACTTAGGATTCACTCTCTCCCCCCCCCTCTCTCTTCCCCTCCCTGCTCATGCTTGCTCTCTCTCTCTGTCTCTCTCTTTCTCAAAGTAAATAAAAATAAACTTAAAAAAAAAAAAAAAAAGACCGCAGTCCCCTTTGTCTCATCAGAGCCTAGTCTTGCCAGCACTGCCTCTCTGCTACCATCTTCCCCAGTGACGCCTCCTTAGGGCAAGCAGGAAGACGCTTTCTCTAGCTCCTCCTCCGAATCTGACACTTCGACATCACTCTGCCAGTTGACCAGAGCATCAATTCACATTCCTCATGGAAGGAAACAGCAGAGAAGAAAGACATTGAATTAGGACTGGTCTGGACTCTGATTGGAGAGTGAAATTGGGTGTTGAATAGCTATAAATTCTGTTTTGCTCGACTCCAAACTCCAAATTTCCTTTTCTGGATGTGCATGTGCCACTTTATTAAGTTATTAAGTAATTCAGTAAGTAATTAAGTTATTTAAGTCGTTTAACAATTCGTTTCCATTGAAAAATATTCAGGTAAATAGAAATATATATGTGGAGAAAAACATAAAGTTCATCCTTTATCTGCTGTGCTTCCCTCTGTCCTAGCCACATTTCCACTTCCTTCCCCAAGCAAAGGCAACCATTCCCAACCCTTTGGTGTAGACCCTTGCAATTCCCTCTCTCAAAATATACATTGATATGTGACTCATGTCGATTTCTCTTTCTTCTTTTTATATTCCTGGAATCATACCATACACATACACTGTGACTCTTTTTTCACTTAACAGTATTTTGAAAATCTTTCTGAAGTCTGCTTCATTCTTATGAGTGGTTATACACTCTTCCACAGACTGAATGCAGCATAAGCACTTTCCTATTTTGCATTTAGGAGTGTTCTCAACTGATATGGCTGAATCCTGTCCCCTCAAAAGTCACATGTTGAAGTTATAGACTCCAGCACCTCAGAATGTGACTGTATTTGGAGACAGGGTCTTTAAAGTGGTCACTAGGTTAAATAAGGTCATTGGGGAGAGTCCTAAACCAGCATGATTGGTGTCTCTAAAAGAAGAGATTAGGATACGGACACACACAGAAAAAAGACCATTTAAATGACACAGAGAGAAGATGGTCATCTATAAGAGAGGCCTCAGAAGAAACCAACCCTACCAACACTTGAATCATGGACTATAGCTTCCAGAACTGTGAAGAAATAAATCAACTACTCTGAGGTACTTCATCATGGCGGTACCAATAACTTAATTAAATAACATACCAATTTTTTGTAGCTACATAGACCACTCGGGTGAAAAGCCTTTTATATACATATTTGTACACATGTGTGAATATTTCCTTTGGCTAGATTCCTAGAAGAGGAACCTCTAGTTAACACATATGATGAATTTTTAATCTTGACCTATATCGTCGAATTGCCTTTCAAGAAATCATGAGTATCATTTTCTCTATATTTGCCAATCCTTGATATAAATCCTTCCAATTTTTACCAGTGATAATAAAATTTGGTATTTCATTGTTTTACTTGATTACTAATGGGGCTCAGAATTCTTAAGTTTGTTGACCACTTATGGTACATCTGGTGTGACTTAACTATTTGTTTCCTGTGTCCTTATTGGGATAGCTTCTTGATCATTTCTTATTGATTACTATGTATGCTTTATAAATTTTTCTTATTTATCCTTTATTTGTTATATACTATATAACTATTTCTTCCAAGCTTGTTGCATAATTTTTTATTTTATTTATGATATATTTATAACATCATACAAAAATCTTTGTTTTGTTTTGTTTTGTTTTAATTATGGATCTGAGTCTTTAGCTTTGTTTGTTAAGGCCTTCCCAGCCTCAAGATTATAGTGAAAAGTATCTCCTATATTTCCATCAGGTAGTTTTTTGGGTTTGTTTTCATTTTAAGCTATCTGAAATCTACATTCCTGGTGTCAAGTGGGAGTCTAGCTGTATTGTTCTCCGGTGGCAGGTCAGCTGTCCCAACACCATTTCCTAAATAGTCACACTTTCGCTATTCGTTTGAAAGACTAGGGGTGCCTGGGTGGCTCAGTTGGTTAAGCGTCCAGCTTTGGCTCTGGTCATGATCTCACAGTTTGTGGGGGTCTAGCCCCATGTCCGACTCTGTGCTGAAGCTCAAAGCCTGGATCCTGCTTCAGATTCTGTGCCTCTCTCTCCCCTACTCACGTTCTGTCTCTCAAAAATAAATATTAAAAAATTAAGAAAAAGAAAGACTATAATAAGCACATGAATGTTTTCTATTCTGCTCCTTTGATCTAGTCCTAAACCTAATACCCATTGATTTATTCACTATATCTTTAAGGTATATTGATAGCTAATAGGAAAATATTCTCCCCTGTCTTCTGATTTTTAAGAAATTGCTTATCAATTTTTTAATAGTTTCTCTTATAAATTTTTAGACTCTTTCTACAAAGCTTTTTAAAAACATCTTGACAGGAACTTTATTGTAATTGCACTGGATTTTTAGATTAATTTGGGGGCAGCATTGTCATTTTTTATAATTAATTTTTTCTACTCAGGAACATGATATACTTTTGTTTGCTTAAGCAAAAAAAAAATGTCTTTTTAATGTCTTTTTATGTCTTTCAGTAAAGTGTTATCATTTTTAAGTTTTGCATATTTTCGGCTGCATTTATATTTAGGTGTTTATTTATGTTGCAAGTTGGTATTTTGAATGGGATCTATTTTTTCCCAGTACAATAGTGTATAAAAGCATAATTGATTTTTCTTTGTTGATCATTTTCTGGCTACTTTATTGAGCTTATTTGAGTCAGTTACATCTTTTAGTAGATATTGGTATCAGTTTGCCAGGTTTGTCATAATAACAAACACCACAGACTGGGTGGCTTAACCCCCAGAGATTTATTTTCTCACAGTTTTGGAGGCTAGAAGTCCAAGATCAAGTGTGTCAGGCTTGGATTTTTTTTTTTTTAACATTTATTTATTTTTGAGAGACAGAGTGTGAGTGGAGGAGGGGCAGAGAGAGAGCCAGACAGAGAATCCAAAGCAGGCTCCAGGCTCTGAGCTGTCAGCCCAGAGCCCGACACAGGGCTCAAACTCACAAACCACGAGATCATGACCTGACCTGAAATCAGACATTTAACTGACTGAGTTATCCAGGAGCCCCAGGGTTGGATTTTTTGAGGCCTGTCTCTCTGGCTTGCGGATGGCCGCTTCTCATTTGTGTCCCCCAATGGTCACACTTCTGACTGCACCTGTTTCTGGTGTCTCTATGTGTCCAAGTTTTCTGTTCTTATAAGGATACCAGTCATATTAGATTAGACCCCACCCTAAAATACTCATTTTAATTTACTCATCTCTTTAAAGAACTTATCTCCAAATATGATTACATTCTGAGGGTTAGAATTACAACATATACATTTTGGGAGATACAATTCAGGCCATAATGACAATCATATTTGCAAATAGTGACCATTTTCTTTCTTTCTCTTATTCTATTTATACTTCTAATTTCTTCTTGTCCTATGACATTGGCAAAGTCTCTAATACAGTGTTGAATTATACAGTGATTTTTTTCCAGTTTCTTTTTTCTATTTTTAATACTTCTAATATTTCACTATTCAGTATGATGTTTGCTCTTACTTTATGGTAGGTAATCCTTACTAGGTTGAGGAAGTTTTTTCTCTTGTAAGTTACTAAAGGTTTGGTGTGTTTTTGTTTATTTGGTTGGTTGGTGTTTCTTTTGCTGTTTTTATTTTGTTTTGTAGAGCTGGTATTTGGACCTAGTTGAGTCTGACTTTTCCCCCACTACCCCACTCCGATTTCAATTAACCTTTAAAAAAATTGCAAACATCAATCGGAGGTTCCTTTTCAATCCAGCTCTTTTTTGAGTTTTAGCCTCAACAAATAATTACATCTATACATGAAATGGAATTTTTTCCAAAGATGTATTGTATAAATGCAGTGTTTTGTACAACCTGGGAGGTAGACAACAGCACTACAAATAGTGAACATCAGACCTTAACTATTTTTGAAGTAGAAAACATTTCTTTGTACTCTCTCGGCCTCAATCTTTACCACGCCCCATATTCACTTTTTGTCTGTTGGCTTCTCTATAAGGCACACAGGAAGTCCTACATTTAATATATGATTACCTTTTCACATAGACGTGGAAAAGCCTAAAGACAAACCTATGCTCTTTAACCGTCCAGCAGTGATCACTGAATACCTGGAGATAATGCTAAAAGTTCCCACTCACTGGGGACCTCTCTGCTCTCATACTGTTCAGAGTGCCAGGAAGCTACAATGGGTAATATACAAAGGGCTCACAGTCCAAAGTTCGAATCAATCTACTAATGCAAATCCGTTGTATTTTCCCTCAGACTCTGTTTAATTTGTTGGCAGTGCTTGGGTAAGTCCAGACAGCACTTAATTGCAAACAATTCTGGAGCTTCTTAGCAATGCAGAACTACTTGAAATGAGAGAAAAACAAGGATGCTATATGATGAATAATATTAGGACCCAGAGGCATTTAGAAGATGGAAAAAAAAAAAGAGCGGGTTAATTTTGAACCATTTTCAATTTCCATACCAGTCATTACCCACATTAGTGGATTTATTATGTTCTTTTTCTTCCCCTAATAAGAGCCTTGTAAAATTCAGCATATCATCAGGCAACCTAATAATTACTGTAGTTAGGGGCAAATGTTAGATCCTCAACAGAGACCATTTATTATGTCCCGTTCCCCAAAGTTTGACTGAATGGTCATTTTTCTGCTTCCTCATTAATAATTATAATAAGTAAACTGCAAGAAAGAGGAGGAAAGAACTCAGCAAATCAAAACTTAGAAAACTGGAAAGGTCAGAGCAATAAAGCATCCTGCCATTACTCACAGCCGTGTGAGATATTAGAGTTATGATTCTTAATTTTCATGACCAAAATTCTAAAGGGAACAAAAATGGCACCAAATGAATCCATTCAATTAAACGTGGAAGCCCAGCTGGAAAGACAGCAAAATAAATAATTCCCCGAATCTGCCTTTTATCAGCACAAGTCCAAAATTGTAGGCCTCCCTGGAGCCCAAGAATCACAAAACAAAAGCTTAATGTGCCCGGTAATTTAAGTGTTTGTTAACCTTTTGTCCTTCAAGCTCTGTAGAACGACCAGAAAAACATTACGTGATGAGGCTGTGCCGGTTGAATGTGCACTGGGCGATGGCATCAATCTTCCAATACTCCTGATCCGGGATTTGAGATACAGAAAGGACTCCACCCCAAAGAAGTTTTTAGACAGTTCTTTTGTTCCTTTGGATCACACTCAAAGATTTGTTTCTTGCTAATTCTCCAAAAGCACGGTATTCGTTTACCAAGCTTCCCCCTGGCTTTATCAAGAAAGATGTTATGGATACCTAAACTGTAACGCAATACCTTACATGAGCTACCAAATGATTTCTTGGTTACCCATCGTTCGGCTTTGAATTTGAAAATGCTTTCTGCACAAACATGAAGGTCTGCTCTGGGAGATTTTGCATTTTATTTATTTGTTTATTGCCTTTCTGTTTTCTTCTCCAAACGTGGAACCAATAGCTCTGTTCCCATGATGGTTTTCTTTCCCTCCTCGGAAAATCTGGGCACTTCGTGTGGGTGTTTAAAGACACCTTCTTAAAGTATTCCCTGAGGCCAAAGCAGCCAGAGCTCACTCTGTTTTTGAAAAGCTAGAGCAGTTGGAAACTTTTGAACAACCACTTAGTGCCAATGCTGCCCTTGATCTTCTCTTTACAGTACATGGGGTTTACATTTTGTGAGCCAGATTCAATCCCAGTGGACCTCTGCAGGAGAACACAGGAAGAAATCTCCCCACATGTCTGCAGGGAGCGTTTTCCGGCCAGAATGCATAAACCATTGAGAATATCTCCCACGGAGTCACTGAGAGGAAGATAATCCACTCCCCTCCAGGCATTTGGCCGGTGTTAGGAAGGACTGGGGAGCCCCACCTCTGGTGATAATAATGGGAGTTACATTTGAACATTTCTCAAAAGCCAGATCCTGGAATACAGTTTTCTCCTCACAAGTTTTGCATTTCTCAGAAAGCAGCGCAAGGCGAGATGGAGAACCAGAATGTAAATCATGACCTTTAAGAAAACATATAAATCAAAAGAATGGATAAATACATTCTATTTGCATAGCCTCTCGGAAGACTTGCATTAGCGAGATCAAGACAAACCTGCGTGCCCCCGTTTCATGAAGCCTCTCACATCAGCCGAAAAAAATCAGCCTCTCCAAGTGACCCTCGACTTTAACACTTAAAAGTGAAGCACAGAATTACTCTTATTATTACCACAGTATTTGACCGCCATCCAGAGAAAGTCAATGAAAACCAGGACCACATAGAGTTAATGCTTTCATAGAAACAAAATGCTGTGTGTGGATGCCAAGTGCCAGCACATCATTAGGGAAAGATAGGAATAAGCCCTTCTTAAGAGCTGACATTAAAAATTGAAATCCATTCTGTAAAAGACGGGCCTTGTGTATTTTTTTAAAGCTCAAAGCCAGAGCAGCTGAAGGGTAATAAAAATCGTACGTAAGAACATTATGGCGGTTAGATTGTTCCCAAGAATCCTTGATTCAGGATTTGGTATATATCGATATATATATCCCACATCTATATCGATATATACCAAATCCTGAATCAAGGGTTCTTGGTATATATTTATATATATAAATTCCACCCAGCACTAGTAGAACTTTTCTAATTTCAGAGTGAGGAAAACCAACAATCTAATAGAAAAATGGGCAAGTAATCTGAAAGCACACTGTTCACTGAAAATGGAATGTGAGTGGAATACAAATATTTGAAAAGATATTTGACCATAATCATAATTAAAGAAAATCGATTTAGAAAAAAAGAGCGTTTTCACCTGTGAAATAAGCGACAATGTTTGGTGACCCACAAGTTAATAAAGTAGGGAAATGGCATGTGCATTTTCTGTGGATGGAAGTATGAGTTGGCTATATTCGGAAATATTTTGAGTATAAATATACTCAACTAGCTTGGCAATATTTATCAGAATTTTACAACGTACATTCCCTTTGTTCTAGTATTTCTACTTCTAGGGGTTTACAAATGGATATACTTGCACTCACACACAAAGACAAGAATGTTCACAGCAGCAAGTTGTTAATAACAGAAAACGACCTCCATGTTTAGGACCGCCTACATTAAATACGGCGCATCCATTAGTGGAATACTTGGGGGCACTGCTGGAGATAATGAAGCAGATAAGTACCGACTTGAGAAGATCTTCAAAGTATAGTGTAAATTGTTTTTTTTTTTCAAATGTGATAATATCCTCTCCTTTGTATAAAAAGAAAGAAAGAGAGAAGAACATATGTGCAAATGTTTATATGTGTGCATATCATCGAAAAGTTCTGGGAGGATATATAAGAAATCATTATTAATGGTTGCCCCAGGAAATGAGATTATAATGTGAGCTTTGATTATACCTTTTTGTAAAGTTTGAAATATTTATCATATATACATATATACATATATACACATCATATATATATGTATATATGATAAATCATATCATATCGGAGCTTTGATTGTATACCTTTTTGTAAAGTTTGAAATATTTATCATATGTACATATATACATATCATATATATTATGTATATATGTATACACACGAGGAAAAGTGCAGAGATGATCAGGTGGGTATACAGGTGGAATTATGATCATTATCATGGTTCTCTCATTCGAGTGACTAGAAAACAATAAAAGACCCCTGACGGACAGCTCAAGCATGGAGAGGGTCCTCAAGAGGCCACCGTAGGACAAACTCAATCATACATACACGATACTCTGGCAAGTCTTTAATAGGAGAAACTGTCTTAAAACTCACTTTTTTTTCTTTTAAACTATAGTCACCGTGCTGAACATCACATGCCCCAAACGGGTTTATGTTATGACTAGAGGCGTGGACGTCTGGCCACCTTCACCCACTCTGCCCTCTACCTGTTGCCCATCTCCAGCAGACACCAATCTGTTCTCTGGGTCTATTAATCCATGTTTTTTTAAGATTCCACAGATAAGTGAGATCATAGGGTATTTGTCTTTCATCGTCTGACCTCACTTTTAATTGATGTCCTGGGTATACACAAGTGATTTCCATGTTTAGGATTCTGTTTAAAGTAGTGAGTATATCGATTCACACAAAGCAAATGTTTTTGCCAGGTTTTGCTTCTCAATGGAAATATTCGACAGATTTTTTTTTCTTTTTTACCACAGAAATGCTTGCTTTGCAGACAGTATTTCCATGAGCTTTAATAAATATTTCAAATGCTTGCGGCCTTTAAATAGTCGACTTAATCAAGTTCTAAAAATGTCTACTACGTGTTTAATTTGGAAGCATTTGGCATGAGTGTTAAATGAGTGAGAGGAACCAACACCTAATAGTGATGTCCCAGATTTTCATTTTGTAGCCAGCACTTAACAAAACACTGAACTATCATTTTCCATTGAAATCTGTTGTCAATATTGTATCAAGAAATAACCCAAACTGCATTTGGAAATATTAGAAATGAAATGAAATAAAGGAGATGAAGAACAACAGAACTATCACAAAACCATGAAGGAGGCAAGGTGCATTTCATATTTGTTCATTAAATTAACAGAGAAAGAGATGAGAAGTGACAACGAGGAAAGGCAATACAAGACCATTAAGAAGCTCTTCCGGTTTCTAGGGGCACTGGGTGGCTCAGTCCATTCACTGGCTGACTTAAGCTCAGCTCATGTTCTCACAGTTTGTGGGTTCGAGCCCTGCATTGGGCTCTCTGTTGTCAGCACAGAACCCGCTTCAGATCCTCTGTCTCCCTCTCTCTCTGCCCCTTCCCTGCTCATGCTCTCTCTCTTTCTGTCAAAAAGTAAATAAACATTTAAAAGAAGGGACGCCTGGGTGGCTCAGTCGGTTAAGCAGCCAGCTCTTGATTTCGGCTCAGGTCGTGATCTCAGGGTTCCTGAGTTTGAGCCCCACATCAGGCACTGCACTGACCCTATGGAGCCTGCTTAGGATTCTGTCTCTCTCTCTCTCTGCACCCCCCACCCCTGCTCATGCTTGGGCTCTGTCTCTTTTTGTCTCAAAATAAATAAATAAAACTTAAAAAATTAAAAGAAAAAGAAGCCCTTTAGGCTTCTAACGACCCTTAATTTCATGAAAAGGCTCCCAAAAAAGGCAAGTCAGATGCAGGATGGGGGGGGGCGGTTATCTAGCTGCAGGTGTGAAGCCCCACTGAAGGTCAGGGTTGATTCCATCTCTCTCCCCTTCCTCATCATTCAAGTTTGAGCTTCCTAATTGGATGAGGATTTTTCTTGCATTTGTATGTAAGTGGAGGGGCTATCCCGTCAGGTGTACTATGGCTGGCCCTGGTTTACTCCTGTAATTTTTAATGTCATGCCCTCCCCTTTCCCTCCCCAAAGTGTTCTCGTTTGGTTGATACATTCTATGCTTGTCCTAATATAAGTAGATTAAAGTGGGGAGTGAGGAGACAGGGCCCCAGGGTCCCCTGGATTATGACTGTTATACTGAAAACAGTTTTAAATCACTTCCTTTAAATAGCAAGTCACTGGTGGGATATGAAAAAAGTTATTGACAAAAATCAACTGGAAATCCCTGCGGATACCAACTCTACATGGCTCAGAAAAGGGAAATGCATTATTTTTTGTTATTCACCTGAAGTATGTTGCCCGCAGTGTGGAAAGCACACTGTGGTACATTTTAAGTCTTACCATTTACTCTGCATAGTGGGTGAACGTCTAAAATAATCCTTACCTCCTGGTATGTATGCTTTTATACAATCCCCTCCCCTTGAGTGCCCTCCTAAAATCCCCTCTCCTTGGCTGGACCAAGTGACTTGCTTCTAACCAATAGAATATGGGAAAGGTGATGGTGGTCACTTTGTGTGACTTGCATCTCCAAGAGGCCCAAGTGACAAGGGAGGAGGGGAAACCTCCAGCCAGTAACTAATGAAAAACCAAAGTCCAAAGTCCAACAACCTGAAGATCTGAATTCTGCTAACAGCTATGTACATGAGCCTGCCAAGTGGGGGGGACTCTTCCTCAGGTGAACCTTCAGATGAGACTTCAGCCCTGGCTCACACCTTGGTTGCAGCCTTTGTGAGGAGACCCTGAAGCAGAGGCCCCAGCTAAGCTGTTTGATTCCTGATGCTCAGAAGCCGTGAACTATTAGGTTGTTTCGGTTGCTAAATTTGGGGGTCATTTGGGACATACCTAGATAACTAATGCAGTGTGATGCTGGGAAAACCACTGATCTCTACACCTCAGTTCTTTGCCTGGTGCATAGTAGGGGCTGAATACACACTTGTGGCCTGAATGAACGGGGCACCGAGGTTGGGCTGGATAATCCCAAAGATTCCCCCTAACGCAAACAATCCCCAAGGTTTTGCCGAGAAAGTGACGACTCTTGTCAACAGATTTTTCAATACTGGTTGTGCTACTTTTCCTTTGCTGCGACATGTTTTTGGCTATTTTTAAATTGCTTTAAAATTTAATTTGCTTCTCAAAGAACCTCAAAACAGAAGCCTCTTGTTTGCAAACTCTCCTCACCAACTTTTCTTGTTTTAAAAATATTCTGACCCGTGGGTGTCTGTGCAACCTGGCTGAGATTCATTGCATACCCCGAGGGTGCCTTTGATGTCCACGGTTATGTGCCCTGCAACTTTCACGTAGATACGTGTGGATTTTATGACCACTGTCTCACCTGGCTCCAAGACAACACCTGCGTCTCATTTAAGAAGTGAGGCGACTACAGGCTGGCCGGCATGTTGGACACATTTCATTTTGCTTCCCTCTGAATTCACTGGTGGAACCTTTTTAAAAAATCTTACAGGTCATTACCAAGAATGTCTGGTACTAAAATATCACCGGTCGGTGCTAACCCTGCTTTCCTGAGGATTAAAGTTGGCTTCATTGTGGATGAAAGCGGTGTTTTATATGCTGGAAACAATGTGTTTGATGCTAAGATCATTCCCGTGATGGACTCTAAAAAGCTTTTTTGGAGGCAACAACTCAAAATCTTTACCCAAACCTCTATGGACATTTAAAACAATTACTTCGTTTCAGAGACAGTCATTTAAACGCTGAAACGAAGGAGCTGCCATCCCGGGGTGCCATCTCGCCCACGTCCCCACGCCCACGGCTCCAGACAGTCAGAGAGAGAAGCGCAGATTCTGCAGCTGTAGCAAAGGGCCCGGGTTCAGCAGTGCAGAGATAAAATATTCGGACTTGGAGTTTATTTTCCTTTGTTTATATCTTGGATATTTATGCCATGAGCCACTGACCCAGCAGATTATTTTATAGTGGCATTCTACTAAAGGGACCGATTTTGGTTTCAATAAGCAAACAAAAACACTACGTAGAAATATCTCCCTTCTTGAATAGAATCGTAGGAAAAACTGTGAAGTTTATGTCCGTGAAAGAGGCTACAAGTCATAACTTCATGTTTTCTAGAGTCATTGGTGTCTCACTATCTTTTATCTTTTCAGAGGGTTTAAAGGATTTCCCTTACCCCCACTACAGGATCTTTCTTGTCCTCAAAGTGGGGATTAATATGTCAGCCACACATTGTTTCCATAGAAGCCTTGTGAAGGGGCAACTTCAAAGCTCTTATAAACAAGTGTACCTAGTGGGAATCCATTAACGTTACCATCCTATCCAACGAAAAGAGGCAGAGTGGGTATAATTTTGGTTACAAACAAGCCCTTCACCACCACAGTGACAGTGGCTTCTGGGCAAAAGTCAACTAAAAGAAGCTGTTAGGAAGGACACGTTATTATTGCCAAGAACTATGGATTCTGCAAGCTGGTTTTGTTTGGTGATCATTGTTAGCATAACTAAAAAAAAATAGGAATGACCATTTGTGGCATTTCACAGAGCGTGGGGTTTCAAACTGTGAGAAATCAGAGAGTATAATTCAGGCCCCTCATTGTTTGGATTAAGGAAGTCAAGATCGTCAGCAGTTGAGCGACTCAGGCAAGAACGTATATCTAGCGGAATACGCAAGACTCGTCTCGTAAAGGAGGCTACTCCAAGAGAGAGTGAATGGCACTGACCGTAAGTCAACATTACTGAAGACCCAAGGTTGAAAGATTGCTGAAACGTGAAAGCCCTAAGTTGATAGTAATGACTATTTAGCGTTTTTATTTTATCTTTGAGAGACATAGAGACAAAGCATGAACCCTCAGAAGGGCAGAGAGAGAGGGAGACACAGAATCTGAAGCAGGCTCCAGGCTCTGAGCCGCCAGCACAGAGCCCGACGCGGGACTCAAACTCACAGACCGTGAGATCATGACCTGAGCTGAAGTCAGCCGCTTAACCAACTGAGCCACCCAGGCGCCCCAGTAATGACTATTTAAAACCTGCATTTGTAAGAGGCTAGAAAGATGTAGACTATACGATGCTGGAGGGAGAGCTTCTGGTATTTCTAGCTATCAGCAACAGAGGAAATCTCTCTCAGTGTTCTACTATCTCTGTCCCACTTCACAGATAATGTAAATATCACAGTACGAAAACTAAAACTAAGAGTCAAGTTATTGCCATAACCAGGGACGATTTTCCATGACCTTACAGAGATCGTGGAGCCTAGACTGAAAATATGAGACCACTAAAGTCCAGAGTTTGTCAGGAATGCAGAACCAAAAAAAAAAGAAAAAGAAAAAGAAAAAGAAAAGGTAGAAATAGGCTCTATTACTTCCTGTACAGTCTGATTCCTGGCTCAGAGACTAAAAGGTGCACCAAAGCACTAGAAGACAAAAATTACAATAACAAAAATAAAATTAACAGTGAAATGGCCAAGACTAAAAATGATGGTTTAAGACAACAAATCACTGAGGTGGAGAAATCTCTTAAAAGGTCAGGAGAAAAGGGGCACCTGGGTGGCTCAGTCGGTTGAGCATCTGTTTTCGGCTCAGGTTGTGATCTCATGGTTTCGTGAGTTCAAAGCCCTGCTTTGGGCTCTGTGCTAACAGCTCAGAGCCTGGAGCCTGCTTCAGATTCTGTGTCTCCTTCTCTCACTCTGCCACTCCCCCACTCGCACTCTGTGTGTGTGTGTGTGTGTGTGTGTGTGTGTGTGTGTGTGTGTGTCTCAAAAATAAATAAACATTAAAAAAATTAAAAGATCAGGAGAAAGGACAAAATGAGGAAGCCAAGGAGAGGTGACAGCTATGGAGACAAATACATGATTCGATCTCTATGGACAGGGATTCCAACCTATAAAGTGCAAGAAACTGAAGGAAAGTTGCAACAGAGCTGAGACCAAAGATGAGCAAAAAGAAGCTAACGCGTGGACGCTTACTGATTTTAATAGGTAAACTTCATTAGTTTTTGGGTGTTTTTAAAATAAGATGAAACATAAAATAACCAAAACAGAAAACTAGGCCAAATGCGTCAACTGTAACTATAAAGATAAATGGTTTCATAAACCCCTTTTCCAAAAGAATTGTTTTCCAGGTGGGTTTAGGGAACCTCAATCAGGTCATAAGCCGCTAATAAGGGGTGTGTCTAAACCGAAAAGACACAGACAAGTTAAAGATAAATTATGGACAACTAGGAGAGTGCCGTAATAGCACAGGGATAAACCAATAGACCAGGGAACGGAACGGAGAATCCAGAAACACGCTTATGTTGTTGCTTGATTCGTGACAGAGGTGACACCACAGAGCAGCAGGGAAGCACAGACTTTGCCGCAAATGGTGCCGGGCTCATTGGATAAACCCTACAGGGGTTGGAGGGGGGGGTGGGGACCTCATCCAGTACCTCACCCCACACACAAAAACAATTCACATGAATGATAATAGCAAGCATCAAAGATAAAACAATACAGCACTAGGGAAAAGAACTTAGGAGATTATCTTCACGACCTCGGAGGTAGGCAAAGATTTCCAAAACACGTCACAAAAATGCCCTACCTGTAAATGGGGGTGGGGGGTGGGGGAATAAGTGTTTAGCACTGAAATTAAGAACTTCTGTTCTTAGATTGTTCATCAGATGCCACCATTATGTGGGTGAAAAGGCAGGAGATCTGCAATGGACATAGTCACTTCACTTCTATGGAGAAAATATGAAGACTTTCTACAAACTAAAAAGAAAAAGACAGACAACCCAATAGAAAAATGGGCCAAAGCCTCAAACAGGCCCTTCATTAGAGGATATTCAACTGACACATAAGCATATCTAAAGGAGTTTCATATCATCAGACATCAGGGAAAATCAAATGGAAACTGTACTGAGGTACCGCTGCGTATCCCAGCAAAAAGACTGACAATACCAAGTGTTGTGGGGCGCCTTCAGCTGCCGGGGTAAACTTGGTACAGCCACTGTAGGAAGTGATTTGGTGTGGTCTAGTAAATCGAACATTGGCATACCCCGTTACCCAGCATTACAGTCTGGTTTTATATCAAACCGAAACGTCTAGATAGGTGTCCACCCAAGACAAGCCCAAAAATATGCAACCTCGCCAAACTGGAACAACCCAGATGTACATTACCACAAAATAGATAAATGGTGATACATTTGTAGAATGGATTTCTATTCAGCAAAGAGAACGAATGTGCTGTTTATACATGCAAGCCCTTGAAGGAACTTCATGGGCACAATGACGAATGAAAGTCAACCACGAAACAGTGCAAGCTGTATGATCTCACTTACAGAAGGTACAAAAGAAAACAGGCAAAACTAACGACTGGTGTTAGAAGTCAGGTTAATGTGGGGCCCTGGCGGTCTCAGTTGGTGGGGCAGGCAACTCCTGATCTCGGGGTTGTGAGTTTGAGCCTGACGTCGGGTGTAGAGATTACTCAAAAAAAATCTTTGGGGCGCCTGGGTGTCTCAGTCAGTTTAGCATCCAATTCTTGATTTTGGCTCAGGTTATGATCTCATCGTCATGAGATCGAGCCCCGCATCTCGCTCTGTGCTGGGTGTGGAGTCTGCTTGGGATTTTCCCTCTCTCTCTCTCTCTTCTCTTCTATTTCTCTCTCTCTTCCTCTGCCCCTCTCCTGGTCACTCTCTCTCAATAAATAAATAAATAATAAATAAATAAAATATTAAAAACAAAAAGAAGTCAGGTTCATGTTTATTTTGGAGGTGGGGCTGTGTCAGGGAGGGGTTTGAGGAGACCCCTGGGAGGCTGGTGGTGTTCCATTTCTTGACTCAGGAACTGGTTACATGCGGGTGTTCACTGTGGAAAATTCATTGAGTTATACATCCTCGTTTTTGTATATATGTTATACTTCCATATAGTTTTATTTTAAAAGCTAATTATAGGCATTTTAGAGAAAATATAACTAAAAGCAAGTAAGACTAAAATGCCATTTTTATACTGATGGATCAATTCAGCATAAAGGCAATCAGTTGCAAACCTCTATGCCTCAAATCAACTAGCATTGCATTATATTAGGGAAAGTATTTGAAAGATAAAACATGTGCCAAAAAAACTCGTTAGGGTATACATGGAGCCTCTACCATGCAAATGCCCATTTATAAACATGTACGTAATAATGGATGATGGTAGGGACAGAGTCTACAACTTGAACTTCCTCTCGCTTAGGTGAATTGCGCCATCGCCACCTCTTTGATCAGAAAACCTGTGACCTAATACGGCTCTGTTCCTCATGAGGACCAAACGACTCCTTGATGGCAGGTCCAATACATGGACCTTCTCTAGAAGAGGCACGCCAGTTTGTCCTCACTATACAGTACATTCGGGACAGGGGGTGGTGGGGGGACGCAACATGGCGAGACATGAAGGCTGCATCAGATGGGCCAAGGTGGGATGGGAGTGTTTCTGGGCTCCTGGTAGCATCGGTGATCTTGGTCTGTGTGCGCCCACATCGTAAAGTTTGTTGCTATTAGACCTTGATCATCCGCTCATGACCAAAAATAACTAAGGGAACACTGGTCCTAAAGAGAGTCTCTGGCTTTTTGAATTGGCCGATCCATTACCTAGTGTATGTAACTTGATGGACTCACCACCACTCTTCCTGCCTTCCATAAAGGAAAACTGCAGAAGCAGAGAATGTCAGAGCCTACACTTTTACGGGCATTTGGCCTAATTGCCTGGTGCTGTCTGGGAAAGGAAATCTGGAGGGTTCCACCTATACCAACTCACAACTTTGTTTATTTTCCTTTCAAGTCTGCTTCTTGGGCCAAGACGTTGGTGAGATGAATAGTCCATTTATTGCCCTGGGTTAGGGCATCACAGTCTGTCATCACACAATGTGTTTTTTATGTGTGAACTTGGATGCTAAATGCACACTTCAAGTGGGAGAGGGGGAAGGGATGACAAACAGCCAGGGGGAACGAGGGGACTCGTTCAAGACTGATTTAGAAGACGATGGGGTCATAGTAGACCCTAACCCGATTATCGCCAGGCGATGGCTGTAAGAAAAATAAGCAATTCTAGAATAAAAAATGTGGAAGATAGCACCAGGGCGTATTAAATAAAGTCGACATAATTTAATTGGTTAGTGTTCACTTGTGATCTCCACAGCCAAAGGAGAATTTGTAAATACAGGAAAGAATCAGAAGGGAAGCTAATCCATGTCGCCGAGTGAAGTGGAACCGTTGTTGTGAAGAATGAAGAAGGACGTGGACCTACCCCGCTGCCATTCTAAAAGAACAAAAAATAAATTAAATGCCTGAAGGGGGAGGGGGCACACTTGTATTTTAATCACTTCTGCGTGGCTATGGAGTCTTCTAGAACCATTCCATGGTGCACAGTCTGACTGGGAAGAAATGAAGAAAGTACGTGAGGCCCCCCCAAGGATAGGGCGGGGTTGTGGGTGAGATTCGGCACAGCATGGAGACCGCTAAAAATGGGCAGTGAAAACTCTGGGGGATTGAAGACGGACTAACGGCCAGTCCTGCCTCGAGCCCAGGATAAAGGCATGTTCTAGCACATGTATCCCATCTTCCTCTGTAACGGATGAACATCTTCTATTTCTAGAAGCCAGGGGAGCAGGGACGGATTTTTTTCTTGTCTTAATAGCCCAGAAGTTGTTGTTTCTCCCTAACTACTGATCAGTTTGCGTCTCCTGGGCCTGTGACTCCCGGAACTTTTCACGTTTCTTCTTTGTTTCAATTGTGGGCGAACTCCAAACTGAACTTCGGCTTCGCCCTTACCAAAAGCTTTACGGATCTTTGTTTTCATTCATGTGCTTTTACTTGTTTCAAATCTGGTTCTTTTTATGTCCTTACCCTTTTCTCCTTTCTCCTTGTCCCTCACACCTATTTTAATTTTGTTATTTTGTATTCTATACAGATTTCAAAAAAAAAAAAAAAGAAAAGAAAAACCCCTGCCTTAAATATTTTGGCAGGTAAATAAATGGCACCACAGTGACTTTTAAGGTGGTCTATAAAACATTACTTGCCTTTTGCGTCAGTTTTGTAAAGAACATTTTTTAACAAGGCCGACAAATACAGAAATAGCGAAACTGCGACTTAAAAGAAGGATTCCAGATTTCCCGTCCTAACTGCTGGTTCACACTCCACGGCAGGTAAGGAAAATATTTTAGATCTATGGTTAAGTAAACTCCATTTCATCTTAAAGAGCAAGCAAAAATACTAGGGAATTCATACAAATTCCACCAAAACGAATACATGCGACTCTACATTTTAAATTTCTAAATAGTAAAATAACTTGTAACATCTCCCTAACCCTGTTTCAGGGCACGTTATATGTCAGAGGGGCATACGTTTGCTTTTTTAAAATCAGTTTATTTCATTTAAGACTCTCTTGCGATGAAAGAAATACAAGTTTGTGTTAATGAATGAATGATAAAGTAAAAATCGAGTTTTCGTTCTCCTGTCCTCGTGCTAATCCCAAGAGGTCACAATTATTAACAATGTGACGTGTACCCTTTTGCGATTTCCCATGTGCACACACACACACGCATGCACGCATGCATATAAACATGTTGTATAGTGCAAAAATCGACTTTCAGTTTTAAATGACAGATGAACACACCACAGTCTGTTTACCCTTTCGATGATTTACTTACCGTTTTCAATGCTTGCTCCTGCTTGATTTAACTGCTAAAATAGGAAAACAGACAGTGGCCGTTGTCAGCCCATTGTTAACCCCCATCATTCTGTGGGCTGTACCTCCACATTCCATACTGAATCCGAACACGTCAGTGGATCGGAAACCACTTACTATCTCTTATCTACAGTAGGGATTTAAGGAGAATAAAGATGGTTGGACTTCACGGGTCATACGCCAGTGGCTTCAGTGTCCTTGGACAGGGCTCCGCACTCACCAACAGGTATCCTGGGATGTTCATGCCTGCGCTAAATTTCAGGGTTAAATTGGTAAATTCCCTTGATGGCCACCAGAGGGCATCAACCGTCCAGTGCATTAACTACTGAACACCCGGAACTGCAGGCAAATGCTTAGCTTCTAGCTTGAACGTCGGTTTCTGTTTACATTGGTTGGTGTTTTTCTTTTTATTTTATTTATTTTTTTTAAAGTGAGTTCTCTCTCCTTTTTTTTTTCATTTTTTTAAAAATGTGTTTTATTTATTTTTGAGAGCAGGAGAGACAAAGCATGAGCAGGTGAGAGGCAGAGAGAGAGGGAGACACAGAATCTGAAGCAGGCTCCAGGCTCTGAGCTGTCAGCACAGAGCCCAAGGCGGGGCTCGAACTCACAGACTGTGAGATCATGACCTGAGCTGAAGTCGGATGCTTAACCAACTGAGCCACCGGGCGCCCAGTGTTTTTGTTTTTAAATGCCATTAAAATTTTCTAAAGGGGAGTTTGATCGAACTTCCCCCCCCCCCGGAATTACTAAATTTAACAATGCCTTGCTAAGTTATTTAGTGAGTTATCGTTATTGTCATTCATACACCGCTGATAAAATTAGCCAGTCCTCACTGTGATGGTCTCCCTGACAAATACATCCTTACTCAGCTTTTTCCGTTTACTATCAGTCCAATCCAGGGTTATCACACCATTTCCAAAAGTGCTTAAGCTGCTTAATTCAAGTATAGGTGAATGTGTCTTAATTAATTGTAAGTACGTTATATTTTTTATTCTTATTTTTTTTGTTAAATATGTATTACCATATAGACTCCCCTAATAAAAAGTATTTTGTGAAATATACACATTGTATATATTTTTTAATTGGACAATTGAGGGAGATATCCTGGAAAAGGTATATTTCCATAGTTATCACCACCACAAAGGCAGACTTGTGACTGATATTAGGTTTGTTATCGCTCACAAACATTCAAGTATGTTCCTGCCAAGAATGAGCGGATAACTTTCCCTACCGAGTAGTTCACAAAAGCGGCTGAAGGGGATGGCATTGAATTTCCTTAAATTTCCATGAGTTCTATGCATCTTTCAGGTAAATATATGAAAGTATTTTTATTTGAACAGGAAATAGACTTTCTGGTATTTATTTCCTAAGCCATATTTACAAATAAAAATTCAAAGACAAATAAGTAGTGAAGGGCATTACGTCTTAGGCCACACGGTGGCGCTGTTTCATTGATTTGAGAAAAGCTTCAGCAACCTGTTTCAGACAACCACGCTGAAAACAAAGACTGTGTATATGAATCGCCTTCCCTGTATTACTCCAATTTGAGAGACTCCAGTAGAGTTTAGCTCGTTTCCATAACCTATCTATACAATAAAGCACCACCAAAATGCAAATGCAAGAAGTATGAGGAAGATGTTGCTGAAATTGTAGGTTGTTTGTGAAATTATGCACGTAATATTAACTAATGCTATTGACTTTCATAGTAATATTTGATAGCTCTCCCTGAATGTATAAAGGAATTTTCACTTTCGATATTACATATGTTCTCCACAGATCCAGTGAAACAGGGAGATTTTAGACTCCCTTAGGAAGCTAAGATGTTAAGAAGCGGTTAAGTGGCTGTTCTTAGCACCCAAAGACTCCAAAACCTTGTGCAGCGCTGAGGAGTTTTTTGGGCCCCTAACACCTAACTGATGTCTATGAGAGAGTGTAAACCCTGCAGGCACTTCATCTAAGCCACTTCCACACTCTGACTCTGGAAGGCGCCCCACCCCACCCAGGAGGATAGGGCTGTACCGGAAGGTTTCCATTCACTCCCCACTGGCCAGCACAGACTGGCATCTGAAGTGCCGATCACGAAGAGACCACAGCTTCCGCAGCCACAGAATCCCCAATGAGACTGTCTTCCATCCCAGAAAGATGAAATGATTTATTATCTGTACCCTCCCTGCAGCCATGGAGCTAAAAGTTTCATCCTGTATCTAGTCTCTCATGATGGGGGACTGCAGCAAACAAAATACCGTCCCCTCATTTCTTATTCAGAGAGAAGGCAATGTATAATATGATTACGTGCGTGATGGATTGGATCTGACAGACGGTATAAAAGGCGAGCCGGAGAACGTTAACGAGGGAATGGATTTTTCCCTGATAGTCGATGTCTCCTGTAGTCAACAGTGAAGGGAGGTGGGGGTGAGGCAAATTCAGAGAGACACACAAATAACTTTCAAGATCAAACTCTAAAATAAATGCCTCCATCAGGCGAAGCCTCGTTGTGTGTTTGCTCTATGCCAGGCACTTGGCCTTGTGCACTATAAACTTCATCTTCTTTGATTACCCTTGTTTTACGGACAAGAAAAAAGAAGTTCCAAAGGGGCGCCTGGGTGGCTCAGTCAGTTGAGCGTCTAACTTCGGCGCAGGTCATGATCTCACGGTTCGTGGGTTTGAGCCCCGCTCTGTGCTGACGACATGGAGCCTGCTTGCTCCCTCTCTCTCTGCCCCTCGCCTGCTTGTTCTCTTTCCCTCTCTCAAAATAAATGAATAAACTAAAATAAATAAGTACATGAATAAAAGAGGCGACCTTCTAAATACACATCTCTTCTCTTAGGAGACTTCTCACACACCTGCAGCGGCTCCAATAGGAGGATAGCCAAGATAAGCCAAAAGGGTAACCTTGCCGCAGGCACCGTATGGCTAGAGACAGGATCTAACCTTATTCCTATAATTGTTTTGACATTTGGTTCACGTGAATCATCTGATTATATCAACCACTGAGGACCAATCACGTATTATTTTGCCTCATCCAGCTCCTCCACTGCAGGGACTAAAACTTCCTGAACAATTCGACCGCTGGTCACGGAAGTTTGCACCAGCACCTGCCTTCTTTGTCGCACAGTAGCGCTCTCCAGCCATGTGGGGGCCACGTCTATAGAGCTATAAGTGCAGATGAGATCCTTGGCTCTGAGGACGGGTAATTCACCTGCCGGGCCGACCTCCTTGGCCCAGACTGCCTGAGTGCACCGTTTGTGTCAGTCGTATCGACCAATTCATTCTGGCTCATACTGTCAAGTTTACATCTCCCTCCACGGGGATCGTCTTTTCTTTCAGGCAGTATCTATCACCAGAGTATCGGGGCTCAGGCTCCTGCTCCCTTGGGGTCTTGGTGTCAAACCGAGTAAAGTGACAAGAGGTAAAGAAGGGGAAGTAAACCTCAGAAATATAAACGAATACATCGCAGGTTCCTATCTTGTCCACTTCTCTGCGTAAAACATCTGTGCACGTTTTATTGCTTGAAAACACAAGCTGTTGCTGAAACTATCCACCCTGAGAGGTGAGAAAAGAGAAGGAACATTTATTTAAATGTGGGGCAGGGTAAAGGGAGTAGTGGGGTCCCTTCATCTGGAGAATGTTCATATAAAGCAGAAATAAACAAACACGTGTTTACTCTAAGCCTATAAATCTTAAGGACACCCAGTCTCTGCCCATCCACGAGGCTTCTGCCAATTTCCTGTTCACAGTACCCGATCTTCCAGGCTCTTGGTTATTTTTTTGTGTATTGGTGTTATGATCCCAAAATCAGAACCACTTCAGTAGTTCTAGTCTAGAATTAATATTTTTGGTTATCTGTTTGACCTAATTGGAAAAAAAAAAAATTCTAGCTCCCAGGGCCTTAAACAAAATAAAATTTTACTTTCTGGAAGTAGAAAACCTCCTTTGCACAAAAGTAAGTATCGGTCATGAATTCACCATCCCAGCTTGGGTGGCTTGATGTTTGAGGGCTACGTTTTGGGACAGTTAAATATATCACTGAAGCCCACATGTAGATACACTTACTTTTTTAAGTCTATTTATTTTTATTATTTTTTTAAGTTTATTTTTATTATTTTTTTAAGTTTATTTATTTTTGAGAGAGACAGAGACAGTATGAGCAGGGGAGGGGCAGAGAGAGAGAGAGAGAAAGAGAGGGGGAGAGGGAATCCCAAGCAGACTCTGCACTGTCAGTGCAGAGCCTGACGCGGGGCTAGAACCGAGATCATGACCAGAGCGAAACAAAGGTCTGGCCCTTAACTGACTGAGCCACCCAGGTCCCCCAAAGAGGTCCTTCTTGAAGGCAAGGTTTAAAATCTGTAGAGTAATTTTCTTAGTCTTCATTTCTTGGTTTCCACGTTTTTAAAAAAAAAAAAAGCTTTACAAGAGGGGCACCTGGGTGACTCGGTGGGTTGAGTGACTGACTCTTGATTTCGGTTCAGGTCAGGATCCAGGAGCGGTGGGATCCAGCCCTGTGTTGGGCTCTGTGCTGAGCATGGAGCCTGCTTAAGATTCTCTCTCTCTCTTTCTCTCTCTCCCTCTGCCCCTCTCTCCTGCTTGTGCTCCCTCTCTCTCCAAAGAAATAAATAAAAATAAAATTTTTTTTAAAAAGCTTTATAGGATTACTAATCGCACAATGTCACCTACTGACCGAAAGCCATTCGAGTAGTCCCCAGTTCTCTGACATTTAACCCGGCTTACCAAAGCTCTTGAGACGACAAATACATGCATGGACGGGACTGTCCCTGTCACATCCGGTTAACTAAATGGTCCAGAGCTGGGTAAGGAGAACATACAGGCACCCGCAAAGTAGCACACTCTCCGCTTGGGAGGAAAGACATTCCTGGGAAGCTTTTGAGGCCAACTCGGACACAACAACAACAAATCACCCATATTTTTTCAGCGGAATCATTTCTAGTTTTCATGTGACGGCTCTCTTCTGGGCATACATAAAACGCTTCTTGTCGGATGTTTCTAGTGACAGGATGCTCTTTCGATTTAAAATGGAAACGGCTTTGAGTTCTCGCCTCAAAGAAGAGGCCTAGACTGCCGGCAGGAAGGACCCAGAGGTCACTGGGCGCTGGAATGTGCAGGAGTGGGGATACAGGAAGAGGGGTGGGGCTCGGGGAGGAGAGGGGCGCCGCTCTCGGGGGGCGGGGCGGGGCGAAGCCAGAGGGTCACAATTCCACAATTCGGCTAAGCCAGACGCTGCAGTTGTTCTACTAACCCCACCCACCTCCCCTGCAAGTCCCCTGCCTGACTTCAGTCTTAAAAAGCCTTTTTATTAGCGCCTTTCTTCAGTGTGCTACAAAGCAAAGTGCCCGCTAGGGGGCAGTGTGGTGCAAGACATGAACTTGATCACACGTTAGGAGGGGGAATAATAGGGAGTAAAATCGTATTGTAAAGTGTGCGTAGTATGCTTTCCAAGCTCTCTTCACCATAGCCTTACACTCCCCGAAATATCAAAAATTAACTGAATGAGGGGCGTGGGGGTGGCTCAGTCGGTTAAGCCACGGACTCTTGATTCGGCTCTGGTCATGATCCCAGGATCTTGGCATCCAGCCCCTTCCCCCCTTACCCACCCCCCCAACCCCACAGCTGGCTCTTCGAAGAGAGTGAGTACGGAGCCTGCTTGGGATTCTCTCTTGTCTCTCTCTCTCTGCTGTGCTCTCTCTCCCCGCCCCCCAAATAAATAAATAAACATTTAAAACTTAACTGAATGATTAAGTACTGTGTGTGTAAATCCAGTTGTTTTTTGTTTTTGTGTTTTTTTAGGTTCTGAGACTTGGAAGAAATTTTAGGGAAACTGGAGAAACATTCAGGTTGGGGGACCTGGTCCAGAGTGACTGCAGGTTGTAGATGATTCCCGCCAAACAAGGGTATAATCTCCTCCTGCACCCCCTATGCACAGGGCATCTGTGCCGGAGGCGGCCCCGTGAGGCTGACTGGCCTGTGTTAAAGCAGCTCCATTCTTGTTTCTTAGCCCGGCAGTGCAGCGTCCTCTCCGAACAGGAGACCTGCTTACCGCAAGGCATTGGCCCTAAGATGTCTGAACTGAGGATCTCAGGATGCCCTCCGAGTCCCCAGCAAAAGTGTCACCGGCTGCCCCCTCGCCACACTCAGACCCATGGGTCCTCGACTGACAGATGTGGATTCCCTAGCCCTGCCCTTTGCTGGTGTCCAGTCAGTGGACTGGGGCACGAACTCTGCCTTCAGGCGCTTCGGTCTTTTGGGGACCTCACTTCCACCTCTTACCGGCTGTGTGACCTTAAACGTGTTACTTGGCAGGAGGGTGGTAACGGCCCGCTGCCTGAAGCTGCTGGGAGGAACAAATGAGCTCGTGTACCTAAACTCTGGGAGGCCCATGACAATACCGGGCATTTCCCCTTCTTCACGCTGTGTGACTCCTGCTGTGTCCTCTCTAAAAGCACTTCCCTCGTGCGCGTGTGCAACGTCTGCCGTTTTCTCACGTGTGTAATTTTCAGAAAACTACCCGTTTCGCCGGACTCATTATCACATTCCTCATCTTATTATTAGCACTTTCGACTGCCTTGCCAAGAGACACTGCGAGGTAGTGACTGCAAGATCAACACCCAGACTGCCTGAGACTGAGCATCTGTCTGTCTCTTTCTAGCTATCTGATACTGAAGAACTTATCCAACCTCCCTGGTGCCTCGGTTTTCCCATCTCTAAAATGGGCATGAGAACGGTACTCCTTTTATAAAGATTAAGTTAATTAATATTGCTAAAGCCCCTGGCACATAGTAAGTACTAAAGAAGTAAGTGGAAACAGCAGGGATGAGGTTAGTACTATTTTCCCCACACCTGAAAACAGAACCCGAATGCGCTAGGATAACAAATGAGGGGACGGCTGAGGCTAAACATAGTGCCCGAGAACTCCAAGGTCATCTGTCCCTGGTGGGAGAGCTCCCTTTGTATCTGCGAACACTCGGAGCTCAGGAACTGCACATCTCGCCCGATTCTCTGAGTTTCCCAGGAAGAAAACCTGCTCACCAGGCACTCGGCGCGACGCGCCACAGAGCACCAGGACCCACAGCTCGCGCCTTCCCCCTCCGATTAGTGAGTTCAGCCGATAACTGCGGCATTGATCTGACACTGTTATGAACCTTCCCCACAACTTGCAATCCGGCTTCCCCACATCCTGAAACGGCATTCTGTTTCTTATCGTGTGGCCCCCTGAGCAGTCTCATGCCTCAAGAGGCACTACATTCGAAGCACCTAGAAAAAATTAGCCGGGTTTTCTTCCCCCCTTCTGCCCGTGGCCTCTACCTTAAAGAATACTGTTCACGTTACCAAAAGCAGAATTAAAAGGAAGCGAAATCAAATAGCGAACACAAAACAACGAGGACGTTACGGAATTGTTCTCGAAAGCTCAGCTGTGGCTCAAGGGTTCCTGCAATAACACCTCGTGGTCCCCAGATGCATGTTGTGCACTGTATCGGAACTGCTGGGTTATTTCTCTGTCTCTCCATTCTCTGAAGTCTTCAGGTGGGGGAGGGGGGAGTCCTCATCTTTGTGCTCTCGGCACCAGGACGCCGCGAATCTGATAAATATTTATTGCTGCCTTGGAGAGTGATGTTGACTCAGTCCCACGAGGGCAACCTGTCCCAGAGCATGGCCTGTGGACACCTGCTGTCCGTCAGAAGATTTTAGGTGGAAAGAGAGATGATTTTAGATAGCTCCTGGTAACGTATTAAGCAAAACATTGACTCCTGTAATGAGAAAGTTATTCCTGTTTCAATTATCCTTCAGTTGTTCCGATTCCTTCCAGAGAGGGGTCTCCGTGTGGTGTGAAAATGTCTCCGACACCTGGGTCTCTCTTCTCTGTCTCTCTGTCCCCACCCTCCACCCCCGGCATCTCTTGCAGGAGAAAATAAATCTAAGAATCAGAATGTTTAGCAGACGAAAACACCTGCCTAGAATTTAACGCATTGTTCTCGTCACATCTATTTATGACCATCTCTTATAAACAGCGAGTGATATACCAGCTTTCCATTTCTGTCCCGCTGGCGGGGCGTTGGGCTCAGCAAATACCTCCCATGCCCCGCTCCACTTCCATGCCCCTTTGCAGTTAGGCAGGGCCACGGGACTGCTCTTCGCCCGTAAAATGCGGGTAGAAACAACTACCTCCTTTCTGGGCTCGAGCCCTCCTAAGCTAGTGTGCAGCCCTCCCGCCTCCTCTCCTGCCTCAGTGACCCTGGATGCCACAGTCGGGGAGGAAACACGTTCCCTGCACCCTCCTAGGTTCAATAGGTGTGTCTACAAAGTAAACCGACAACAGGCAGATGAGCAGAAGTAAAGGTATACAGGGGTGCCTGGGTGGCTCAGTCGGTTAAGCGGCAGACATCGGCTCAGATCATGATCTCAGGCTTTGTGAGTTTGAGCCCTGCGTCGGGCTCTGTGCTGACAGCCCAGAGCCTGGAGCCTGCTTCTGATTCTGTGTCTCCCACTCTCTCTGCCCCTTCCCTGCTCTCACTCTGTCTCTTTCTTTCTCAAAAATAAATAAGGATTAAAAGAAAAAAACATTTAAAGAAAGAAGTAAAGGTATACAAATGTATTAATTTTAAATGTTATATGCATGCATGAGGCATCACACGGAAAAACAGGACCAGCCCCGCCTCAGTCGGAGCTCATGCACCATCTCGATGGGGGAAGCGGGGGAAGGGCAACTCAGGGGAGAGGGAAAGATTCTTAGGAAAGAAGAATGGCACCTTAGGAGAACAGACGGGGGACGTGATCGTTTGTGACTCAGTTTGTCTTGGGTGTGGTGTTCGCCTCCAGTCTCCTCTCTGGCTCTCGGGAAGGAGGGTTGGGAGAATTGAGTCCTTTTGGAACCTTGGTCGTTAGGCAAATAAAGAGAGTTCAGAGTAAGCCTTCTCTCTCCCTGCATTTGCTGTTTTTTCAAATGCCTTCGACTCAAAATAATCAATATGCCAACGTGGCACATCGCGGGGTAGCATGTCCTGAATTTCTCTGCCACATCTTGAGGTGGTGGCATTATAAAACGGAGGCAGCCTGGACGTCAGGGCCACTGGCTAAGACTCCCCTGCAAAGAAGAGCTGCTCTGAACAGTAGTCGGACTCACATTGGATTTCACATAAATAAAAAATAAACCTTGGCTGTGCTAAGCCATCGAGACATCAAGGTTTATTATTTCGACAAAGCCCATCCTCTCCTAATACAAGGATTTATAAAAAAAAAATTCTAATCATAAAAGGAAGGCATTCAAAGACAATATGGATGAAATAATGGTTGAGGATGTAACTAATATTGTGAAAGTGGTACTCAGAGGCCGCGTTAGTGGTGCAGTCTTAAACCTGATCTTCCAAAAGAGGAGAAAGCCAGGGTTTGGGGGCTTTCACGAGGTCCCCCTGAGACACCAGGACTAGGCCGAGGTCAAGTGCAGCCTCGGGCTAAGACACACAACTGAGGGAAGCACGAGTTGCAGGCATCGCGTCTGAGTCTCCGTTCCTGAACCTGGCTGGATTCACCCGCTTTAACAAAGGGAAGTAGCAGAATTAGAATTAGGGGCTGAGAGCTAACACTGAACATTATCTACATTTTCTGGGCTAGCGTGATGTACTCTTCCTTTCTTTTCTTTTATGAAGCTTGGCTTCCCTAAGCCCTGGTCCTAGTATGAATTGCAGGTGTGGTTCAGTACCATGTACTTCAAGGCCAAATTTTCCTTTCCAGCCCTCACGGTCGGATTTAAAATCCAAATTATCTGTTCATTCTCATTATACCAGACGTGGAAACAGATGCACGCCTATTTTCATCTTGGGGAGGATTTAATACATTGATCCAATACTATGCTTCAAATACTATACTGTTTCGAAGTGGGAAACAAGGCCCGTGGGGTGGATTGCTTCCAAATAAATTCTCCTCCCCAAACAAGGGCCTGGGTGGGATTGATCTTAAGCCTCAGACAGGTCTGGGACCCAGTGACAATGTAGGAAAAACACAAAACTAGTCTTACTCCAACTTTAATTTAGCTGTTTGTCTTTGAGCGGGCTGCCTTACCTCTCTGTGCCTGTGTTTTCCACGCCCCAAATGGAAGTATTAACAGTTCCCTCCACTAGATAACTAATCCCATAGTGAAACCAGATGACAGACATGGCGGTGCTGTACAAACTGCATCAGTATCAGCTAATATATTGTGAGTTCTCACTGCATCATAGACACTATATTGAGCCCTCGACACACTTTAAGTGATTGTTAAATCACTAAAATAATAATAATTAATTATTAGTATAAAATAATTATAGTATATAATTATATTAGTATATTATATTAGTATATTATATTATATTAGTATATTACTATATTACTATATTAGTATTAAATAATTATTAATTATTATTTAATTCAGAGCAGGCAAATGCAGCAACCATTACAGTATTATTCCCTTTCACAGACGAGAAGACCAAGACTTAGGTGGAAAGAGCGAGTAACTTCCTAGAAGTTACTAAGTCACTCCGTTACTGAGTGGCGGGATCAGAACTCGAAGTCAGCTTGTGTGTGGACTCGGAGCCCTCGACCATCACACATCCTACCCCCGGAAAGGACACAGGGCTAGGGAAGGCAGTGTAGATTACTACTGGCTCCCTGATGTGATTCTTTGGACTGTCACACGACCCCAGGATTCCAATCTCTGTCCAGCCACAGAGGGTTAATCTGAATAATCTGAATAGGGCGAGAGTGGACGGGTGATGACAAGCACTGCCAGAGAGCACCAGGCTGCTTAGCGACGAGAGAAAACAAGCTGTGCTCTAGAAGGAAGGGAAAGGAGCTGCAGGGGTGGGTGGGAGGAAGAAGGGAAGGAGGGGGAGGAATTGGGTCCTGCCAAATCTGGAAGGGTGTGAGCCGTGATGGGCACCATGGGCGTTGACCTTGGAAGCGGTGAGAGAATCTTTTGGAGAGGAACTGCCCATGGTCAAGTGCTTCCTTGTGAAGCAAGAAAGGCCCTGCCAGGCGGTTCACATCCTGGGGTCTGTTTAGCTCTCTCTCCCCAGCCCTATGATACCACAGGTGATATGGGGAATTTTGAAAGTGTACACTTGAATACTAATTCACTTAACTAATCCGAATACCTTCTCTTTATTGTTGCCTGGCCACTACGCTTATGAAATGTCAGGGCCAAGAAAATCAAAAGGAAGACAGAAAATGAAAACACCTGGTCATCCAAGTTCAGCCGTAACGGTGGTATTTAGACTGCCGACAGGTGGCGAGCAGAGAGGCCAGCTTTCAAAGGGCCTGGACGGCGTAAGCATGGCCTGTGGTTGGGCCACAGAGAGAATGCAGCTCTCCAAAGCCAGCGTTTATTGAGACCCTAACAGGAGAACATTCCAGGTTATTCGGAAAGTTCCAGTGAAGTTCCACTCATCCAGGAAAAGCAGTACGGGCCATTTCACACTTCCATCTAAAATTTTCGAGACGCTAACATGGATACACTTAGCCTTCTTCGGCGGGGTTTGTTTCTGTTCTGCTATACAATCCACCCCGAACACCTCCAGGAACACTTTATTGCATTTCTAAGGAATTATTATTGTTAATTTGTTAGGGGTGGTGATGTTAAAAAAGAAAGAAGCATTTTGAAGAAGTTATCCTTCTTCAACACGCTGTCTCTGGAATATGCTTTAAAACAACTCAACGAAGCATAGTGAAGAGAAGGGAAAGGTTGCAAGTCACTGATAATCATTAATCTGAGTGATGAATCTACGAGGCTTGTATTATTCCTACTAAGGTACCAGTCCCGTTATTTTTATGTGTGTTTGAGATCGTTCATGAGAAAGAGAATGTATTCCTGGAACAGACACCGAAAAACTCGCAAGCGTGCCCGGGATGTGTTCCTTCGGTATAAGTGACTTTAAAACATCTGCCAACTCCAACCAAGTCGTCATGCCCCAAATCTCTCTGTGCTTTAACACTTCGTGGAAATTAATCAATCAGGTGACATTGAGATTTAATGTCAGGAATTAGGATAATGACAAATTAAGGAAGGTTTGTTTTGGGAAGACAGAACACCGGCCGGGTACCAGGAAGCTGACACTCGTGGACGTGCGGAAACTACCCCGTGGGTTTTGGGGAAGTTGGTGAGAAGGTCTCCTCAGAGGCCTTCTCTGATGGAAATAACAAATAAAGTGCCATGTATGGAAGGCCACCATATCTGGGCACTCCCAGGTCCTTGCCGCTAACTAGCTGTGTGTTTTTGGAGATGTCGTTTATATATACGTTCATCAAACGTCTAAAGACCCAGGGTGGGGGAAAAGACACAGATGGCACTCTCTGGCACTGCTCAGCGTTTCTCAGGGGGAGGATGTGGACTACAGAAGCCCCATTCGGCATGGCTCAGTAGTGAGTGTGCACCGCGGGAAGGCATCACGGAGTTGTGGAGACTCCAGGAGGATGCTGAGAGAAGCCTCGGCACAGGTAGGAAGGGGGTGCTTATTGCGAGAGAGAGGGATCACACACGCACACTCGGGGAGTTGTGCTTCAGATCTTCACAGATGTGATGTGGCTGACACGCCAGCATTTTTTAAGGATGTGGCCGGCCTGGAGAGAAGTAGCCTTGACAGTCACGTTTGACAACTCATTCAACAAGTAATTATCCAGCCCCTACCACGTACTGGGCAATGTGTAAGGGACCGGGATACAGCCGCGAGCAAGGTAGAGAAAGTCCCCACCTTGGCGGAAATCACGCTGGTGCAGGTGAAGGAAAAAAAAAACATAAAGAGGACAAATGAAGACAGAATATGAGAACGAGAGGCGTAGAGAAGAACTGGAGGTTGGGAGAAGCTGAGTGAGAGGCTGGCTGGGGAGGGGGAAGGAGAGGAGCCCCCTGATCTGATTTGCACAGAGAGGGCAGCTCTGGGTGGTGGATGTTTGAGTGGACCTCCTACTAGCTATGCTCGATGCTTGGTCCCAAGTCTCACCACTGGGTGACACAGGGCAAGAAGGACAAGCCCATGCCCAAGGCTGCCAGTGGTCACCTTGACACATGAAGGGTCGCTCTTCAAGCTTGTGGCTGGAGTCTCTTTCCATGTGTCCCAGCAATGTGGCTTCTCTCCATGGGGAAGCCCAGACTTCACATCACCAGCTGGAGATGCTTCTTATTTTAATTTATTAAAAATTTTTTTTTCAACGTTTATTCATTTTTGAGAGACAGAGAGAGACAGAGCGTGAGCGAGAGAGGGGCCGAGAGAGAAGGAGACACAAATCTGAAGCAGGCTCCAGGTTCTAAGCTGTTAGCAAAGAGCCCGATGTAGGGCTCGAACCCACAAACTGCGAGATCATGACCTGAGCTGAAGTCCAACGCTTAACCTCAACCAACTGAGCCACCCAGGCACTCCCTCCCCCCCCCGCCCCCGCTTCTTATTTTAAAAGAAACACCTTAGCCTAAAAGGCACATTGCAAAAAAAAATCAGAGGGGAAGAGAGAGCCATCGTGTCCTTTAATTAGCCAAAGAGCTCCGTTCAGTTTCCTGGTGCAGGTTGGTTGTACAGCATTTGTAGCTGTTCTGCTCCATTAGCCTAATTTGTTTTCAGATATAAATTAAAGCTGCCGTCCCAAACCCACCGAGCTGCCCCTTCACAGAAACACCCCATTCTGTATTTAATGAGTTAGCTGGTTTTGGGGATGCAGAGGATATTCCTTTGATTTCATACTGAAGCTAAAACGGAAAAACTGCCCACTGGAACACAAATAATTAAGCAGCGCAGTATAGAGTGGTACATGCAAGGCCGCATGCCTGGGGCGGGTCAAGTGTTTAACTGCTTCTTGATGTGGCACTTGTCATTTACACTTTCTGCATCGAACAGCACGAGGCCACTGGGAACGTCCAACCCAGAATCCCACTGCCCCGAACCATAGCCGAGAGTGCCGAGATATCAGGAATCATCCCGAGGTGCCTATAGCCACCCGGGCTGATTAATGCGGGAGAATAACGCCCCTCCACTGCTCTTATTGCCAAGGTTGGCAGACAGTCCCTTCCTCCTGACACACCTTTCTACTTCTCTATCCGGGTGCCGCAATCACTGCCATTTTCTTTTACTGTTTTTTTTTTTTTTTTAATGTTTATTTATTTTTGAGACAGAGAGAGACAAAGTGTGAGCAGGGGAGGGGCAGAGAGAGAGAGAGGAAGACACAGAATCCGAAGCAAGGCTCCAGGCTCTGAGCTGTCAGCACAGAGCCCTACATGGGGCTCGAACTCACAAACTGCAAGATCATGACCTGAGCCAGAGTCGGACACTTAACCAATTGAGCCACACAGGTACCCCTCTGTCATTTTCTGATGGGGGTTATTGTTGAGTCAAGACAATGCCTCTTGAGTAGAGATCAGCTGGACTGGCTCCATCAGTGTCCTGTGGGACCCAGGACAAAATGAAAATGGGGAGCTCTGATCCAAACAGCAGGGGAAAGTGCAGTTATGGAACTAAAGTATAAAGGATTTTTCCACCTTCCCCAGTCTCTACCTCAACTAGCTATGATATTTTCTGTTTGCTCTTTAATGCCTTGCCAAGTAAAGAAAACAAAATTTTTAATTGTTAGTATGAATTTTGCAGTGCCAGTTCTAAAGGCAAATAGAAGTATATTTAACTCAGAGCACTTGGGTGGCGCAGTCAGTTAAGACTCTGACTCTTGATTTCAACTCAGGTCATGATCGCACACTTCGTGGGTTCGAGCCCAATGTCGGCCTCTGTGATGACAGCGCAGAGCCTGCTTGGGATTCCCTGTCTCCCTCTCTCTCTGTTCCTCCTCCTGCCTCTTTCTCTCTCTCAGTCCCTCAAAAATATATAAACGAATAAGCATTAGGGAAAAAAAAGAACTCAGTAGAATATAAAAAAAATAAAAAAACAAGTGTATTTAACTCATCTATGAAATCACCAAAATTACACAATTTGCATTTCATAGCCTGTACATGCATATGAATTTTGCTCTTACTAGAACAGCGTAAATCCTGTAGGAAAAATACTCGACTTGCTTTTTCCTTTTTTTTATTGGTTTAAGAAAAAGCTCCAAATCATGATTATACAGCTTTTAATGCATCTTTAAAATATCACAAATAAGTCTGAAAAATCAGCTGGCATCTGGTTATTTCTGTAGCTGGACAACTTAGATCTTATTCATCAGTCTGCTGAACTGTTCCTTTTCCAGAAACATACATACCATCCCCAAATTTTCCTTGTTTATAACTGTCATGGCTTGCTGAATCAAAGCAGCTGAGTTTGACACAATTTCAATGTCATTGCCTTCAAGAATTAACTCATCTTTCTGGACTTGAGACACCGAACAAGCAACACCTGGCCTCAACCGAAGCTTGTGGATGTGTTTTGTTTAATGCATATTTTGACAGAGACAGAGAGAGAGAAAGAGAGAGAATGCAAGCATGAGTGGGAGAGGGGCACAGAGAGAGAGTCAGGATGCAGGATCCCAAGCAGGCTTTGTGCTGACAGCACAGAGCCCCACGCGAGGCTCAAACTCACAAACCGTGAGATCATGACCTGAGCCAAAGTCTGATGCTTAATGAACTGAGCCACCCAGGCACCCCTATATTTTACCCAAGAAATTCTGGATTTCAACAAGAGAACCATTCTCCAGAATAATGACCTCGACGGGGAAACGAGCATACGCAGACCCAATCTGGTAAAGGAAGTCCAGCATAACGTCCTCGACCATGTCCTGTAGGTGACCAGAGAGACTGCAAACAGTAGACAGTTCCCATTTCCTACCATTTGTCAACACAGAGCCTATGCTTTTCTTTCCAAGGAGACCGAGTTCTACATTAATGTGACTGAAGTCCCTCCACAAGGTTCCTCAGGGGCCCTTCCCAGTAACAGTGGGTCCCTTCGGAGCGCTGTCAACATTTTCTGGCATGTCAACAGTCCGACTGCTGAGAATGGTCTTCATTCTTGTGATAGATCCAACAAAGAGCTAAACTCAACTTGCTTCTTGGTCACCACACCTTCTACCAACGCTGTGTGCCTTCAACTTACTGAGGAATAGGGAAAGATAAAGGGACTCTGGGCTGGCCTGTTTTTCCCTTTCCTTCCATGTCGAGGACAAGTCGATTCCTAACACAGTCAACAGTGACTTGTCAGTGTTAGTTTCTTAGTGTTGACAGACTATGGTTGTGTAAGATCTTCACACATTAGGGGGAAACAGGTGGGAGAGAGGGTATGGGCTCTCTCTGTATTATCTTTGCAACTTCTATGCTTACCTAAAGTTATTGCAAAATAAAAAGCTTATTAAAAAGAGAAGACTTTTTGCATACACCTTGCCAAGAATTACTAGGTTAAAAAGAAATTAAGGTATTCTAGCAGTATTTGCCTAACTTTCCAGGTAAGATTCACCTGGGGTGAATTCCTGTATGCATTTCTAGGAGATTCTGGCTTATTAGATCTGCACCAGGACTGGACCCAGGACTGGAGTTTTTTGTTGTTTTTTTTTTTAATTTTTTTTTTAATGTTTATTTATTTTTGAAGGAGAGAGAGACAGAACGTGAGCAGGGGAAGGGGAGAGAGAGAGAGGCAGTCACAGAATCGGAAGCAGGCTCCAGGCTCTCAGCTGTCAACACAGAGCCCGATGTGGGGCTCCAACCCTTGAACCATGAGATCATGACCTGAGCCAAAGTCAGACGCTCAACTGACTGAGCCACCCAGGTGCCCCTTAAAAAAAATTTTTTTTTAATGTTTATTTTTTGAAGGAGAGAGACAGAAGGTGAGTCGGGGAGAGGCAGAGAGAGAGGGCGTGGAGTTTTAACCAGCACTCACGCTGAGGCGTCTTAGCCGACAAGTTTGGGAAATATTGCATTAGAGTGCAAGGGAATTCCGATGGTTTTAAGAGTAAGGTAAATTCGAGACCACATTCCAGCTACGTGACCTCTTTTTATTTACCGGATTTTTCACTTAACAGCTTTTCTACTTACCAGTTGTGTGGCCTCTGAGGCACTCACTTAAACTTCTTAGATAATTCATAGTGATGAGGTCATACCATAGACACTGTGACATTTAAATAAGGTACCTGTACAATTCCCGCGCAGCGCTTGGCATGCCCAGGTTTGTGTGATACTGGCCCAAACACCCCATGTTCTGATTTTTTTTTTTCTCCAAAGAAGAACATAAGAGGTTAATAGACTGTGGCCATAGTTCTTAACCTAGTTACCAAGACCCATGACCTTTTTGCAGAATACTGCTAACACCTAGGGAACAGGAAATCGGATTTCCTGTTTTAAGTCTCCCTTGATTTAGAGATTGCGCTTGCTCATTCATCTTCCTGTAGATAATGGAGCGATATTTGCCCTTCATTGTGCCAAACGTGGAGAGTCAGGCTGGACGTTTCCACAGGCTTCTGCCTGAGGGAAGGTTGCTCGATTGCCCACACAGAGGCTCCAAGCGCAGCTGGGATGAGAGCAAAACCTGTCTGTGTGTCCCCCCTTCCAATCCGGCCACCCCAGTGCAGGCCCCAGAACAGCTGGGACATTGGATCAAGTCCCTTCTTTGGCAGAGGACAGGAAGCAGTGTGGGGAAAATATGAACACTGCTCAGGGTTGTATTTCACGGGAAATAAAGGGACAGTAAAATCCTTTGGCTGTGTTTTTTCTCTTGATGTTCCTGAAGCTTCCGTCTCTTTGTGATGGAAAGAATCACCCTTAAATTGACAAGTCCTAAGATAGTGTGCCACAGATTGCTAGTTCCCTTGTCTCTGATGAAATAATATATTAAAGCTGTATAATCTGTGGGTATATTGGAAAAAAAATTTCAAGGCCCTGAGAAGATGAACACATAGCAGGTATTGGCTAAGAGGCTGATTAGATTAAGGGATAATGAAGGGTTGAGGCTTACGAAGCAGCATAAGGTACAAGGTCTTAGAGAGAGAACACAGTCAGGAGGCAGGGGGAGGGCACAGGGGAAATGGAGGATCACCCTTATCAAAGGACTACACGGCTCTTGTCTGCTTCTCTCGACGCCTCTGATTCATGGCCAAACTTACTGCACCGCCTCACTTCCCTGCTTTCTGTACACACGGCTGAAAATGGCGGCCCCGAACCCCAGGGCTCTGCCTTTTCCAAGCTCCAACACAACCAAACAACTGGCTGACAGTCCGGCTCCCAGAGCAAGACTCTGTCGTGTCCAGCTGGGGTCATGAGTCGGCCAGCCTCATGGAGTCATGTAACGTAAGCACGACCCCCGTTTACAGTCCTTCATGCGGTGGTGGGGAGGGAGGAGCAATTCTCCGAGAAAGGGACTTGGTCTCATAGCTACCCCAAAAGGTATTTTCTTCAGGTGGAAAATCACCTGCTGCTAATTTGGAGTATTTTTTTAGCACCTCGGTTATCTTCTTCATATCTCCTCTGTTCAACATTTCATCAATTCTGCATTACATATTTGAATGTTGGAATCTGGATGAGAAAGGAAACAATGTGAGGGAAGATAGCAATTTTAGCTTTAAAATCATCTGCAGAATAGAGTCGACAGACACATCCAGACAGCCGTAAGTGTTCGTTCTCCATCCGTGTGCTTGAAATTCACATTGGAGAAGAAGTACGCAAGTCCTATTTGTGGCACGGAGGAGGGCAAAGGCACCTCTTCCCCCCAAGAGTGGCCTTCTGGCGCACAAGTCACAGATGGAAGGCACAAACAGGAGAGGCTGTAAACTGTGCACAAAGGAAGAAAGGCGGGGTGGAAAGGTTAGAAATGAAAAAGGATCTGATAGCAGGAAAGCTGGTTCAAATTAATGAGACAATGCGAGCCTTGACATACTTGACGGATGTCAGTGGTTAAGTGCTAGCTGGACCTTCTGAGATTACAACCTCCATTCAAACCTCAGCCCTGGATGGCAACCTGAAACCCAAGGCCATGGGCGGCCGCGAGCATCTGTGGGCCCGGCATGGATTAGTGCCGTGGCCTTGGGGGACCCTCGCAGGCAGCTACTTCCTCCCCATACACTGGTTACCCTGAAGCCAGGTGTGCTCTGGGGGCGACAACAATACCAAGTAATTAAGATAGAATGTCCTTGGCTGTGTCTAAGGCATATTCTTTTATGACAAGAACAAAGGGGTAGTTGATGAACTAATTTTTGGTGGGGAAAACTGCAGCATCTATTATTAAATGAATGCTTGGGATTTTTGTTTGTTTGTTTTTCAATAGCCCCATTATAATTTCAGTTCGGATACTCCAAAGCTCATGTTCCCTAATTTATTATCGCTGGCCGAGGTCCTCTGGGACGCAGTAATTGAATTTTACTGGCATCGTTACCGTATCCACAAACGAGCGAGTGTTCTGAGCTAAATCAGTCAAAGCCCGTTCGCGGGCCGGCAGGAGATGTGCCCAGAGCGGAAGTCGATCTCCGCCTGGAAAGGCGGGCGTGTGTCCCTGGCCAGGGAGCCTGGCTACTGCGCAGTGCACACCAGGCTCCCTGCGGTCGGCTCCGAGGGAGCAGGAAAAGCACAGGGGTACTCGAAGAAGGGAAAACAAAAATGTGAGGCTCCACGGAGATTGCCCCCCAAATAACCCGAATATAATCCCACTGCAGTCAAAAATAGACAGGCTTCTGAGAGAGGAGATCTACATACTTGGTTGAGAACCAGGAAATTCCACAAGGAGATGTTAAAATTTCATCTTTAAAAAAACAAACAAACAACAAAAAAAACCCAGATGGACAGCCTACATCCTCTTCTTCTTACGTCCAAAACAGGAAAAGAAAATCGTAAGTTTAGACGCCTGTTAGGGCTACACGGATGCATAGAGATGCTCTGAGTCCAGTCCCCCATCTGACACCAGAGGCTCAAAGAGGGTAAAATGAATTCTTACCTCCATGTGCTATTTAACATCTCTAAACGAATGCACATTCTTCAAAGATTTACCCTCAAAGACTTAGGGAAGCAGCAAGGCAGAGGGAAAAGAATACAGAGCACGAACGAATGGGCTCATGTTTGACTCCCATCAACCCCCCGGGAAAGTCACTGAACTTTGGTATCTGGAAAATGGGAATGATAACATGGGCTTCTGTGAGGACTGAGATAGTGTATACCAGGATCCACCGAAGCACTGGGTACCCAGTCTTAACTGAATGTCATCCTACCTTGGCGCTTGTCAAAGAAATAGATAACGTACTTTGACCTATCACATACAGTTAGGCAGCTAAGCGGCTGAAATGATGGGATGCTTCAGCAGGAGCCGCTCCTTCTCAAATCGTTCCCACCGTGTTCGAGAACACAGGAAAGGAGAAAGGCCCCTCCGGTAAGCCCGCCCGTATTTCTGAAGGTAGCAGGCCAAGAATTTGGGTCATTTTTTTCTGGGCAGCTAAAATTGCCATACCACCGGAAGTTTGCAAAAGCTTTGAGGGCTTAGGTCCTCTCTGACCCATCGATCAGATTTCAACTCAGATCCTGCCAGTGTCCTCAAAAAGATGACTGTCCTGATACACCATGAAGAAATCCTACCACGTCGCCCCACAGGCTTCACTTTCTCACGTCTTGATAGCTTGTTAGAAAAAAAACGAGCTGTTCCACCATTCCTTCTCTTTGGTTTCATGTCCCTTTCCTGTTTCCTTGCATTAATAAGATTCCGCCAACTGAGTCATCTGGTTTCTGAATTCTGTTACGGGCTGAACTGTGTGTCCCCCCCATTATACAAACTCAGATGTTGAAGTCCTAAACCCCAGTACCTCAGAATGTGGCATTATTTGGAAATAAGGTCGTTGCAGATGTAATTATTGTCACCCGGGATCATCACAGAGTAATGTGGGTCCCTACTCAAGGATAACTGGTGTCCTTCTAAAAGGGGGGAATCTGGACACACACCGGTGCGCAGGGAGAGCACTGCATAGAGATGAACACAGAGTTGGGGCCGATGAGTCTATAAACCATGGAACGCCAAAGATTGCTGGAAAACCACCAGGAGCTAGGAGAGAGGCATGGAGCCGATCTTCCCTCCCAGCCCTCGGAAAGAACCAACCCTGCTGACGCCTTGACCTTGGACTTCTAGCCTCCAGAACCATGAGACCGTACATTTCTGTTCAAGCCAATTCCTGGCACTTTGTCACAGCAACCCAAGCAAACTAACGACAACCACTTCTTTCCGGGAATAAAGCGTCTCTCATCTTCCGAACCTTGTCCTGGGACTGCTGTGGACAGAGCCCACAGCCCCTCGCCACAGCAGCTTCCTGGGCCTCTGCTTCACTGTCATCTAAGCAGGCTTGACGCTTTCTGTGAACTCAGGTCCCCAAGTTTGCCTGGGAACTCCAGTCCAGAAAGCAGTTAGCACCATGCTGGGGTGGGGGGTGGGGCAGACGACAGCGGGAGCACCAAGGTCGCATCCCTCACCTCTGGCCTCCCCTAATCAGACAGCTCTCAGCCTGGGAGATGATAAGAGGGATTGTCTTTGTTTTTCAGCCTTATGCAGCTCCCATATAAGGAAAAACTATGCCCCTTGAATCCTGCAGATCAGAGCGGCTGTTACAAAGCCGAGCTTGCAGATGAGAGACTGATGTCATCTTCCCTGGTCAGTATAAATAGAAAGAAGTTAAAAGTGGAAAGGAAATCTAAGAAATGAAACATTCTTGCACACGCGCACTCTCTCTCACATATGCACACACACACACCACATATAAACACAAATTCTTTTCCACTGGATTGTGCCTCCTTTTAGGCATGTATATTCCCAAGAATAGATGTATTGGCTCCTGTCCCCTGGGGTAATGATGATAAATATGCCAAGGTCAGTAGCTTCATCAGCCATTGAGACGGCTCACTCTGGCAACGGGAGATAATCATTTACCTGTTGGGACTAGTTGCCTACACTTCAATTCATGCCTCACGGTGTCGCTGACATGTTTCTTATCTCCCCAAAACACTTGTCTTATTGTGTCTTTCTGATACAGAAAGAAATTCACAAATTATTGCTGTGCCTTGGATTAAAAAAAAAAAAGTCTTGGTCATGGTTCTGTGGGGGAAGAAGTTCCTAAAGAATGGAGACTAGGTGTAAAATACAGTCACCAACGTGTATACAATATTCCATTCCATGTCCTAGAAAGGAAAAACTCAGGTTTTGCTGGACCCAAAAGATCTGCGATGACGAATTCTTCCAATCGTATCTCTCTTCCTGATAGTACTTACTTGGTTAAGTGTCCAACTTCGGCTCAGGTCATCGCCTCGTGGTTCGTGAGTTTGAGCCCCACATCGGGCTCTGTGCTGACACCTCAGAGCCCGGAGACTGCTTCGGATTCTGTGACTCCCTCTTTCTCTGCTCCTCAACCCTCTCTCTCTCTCTCTCTCTCTCTCTCTCTCTGTCTCTTTCAAAATAAACAAACATTAAAAAAAAAGTTAAAAAAATCTACTAGCATTTATTGAGAACCTACTCTGTGAAATGCCCTATGCTAGGTGATAGGACTATTGTCATAAATGATACATAATTCTAGATTTATTCTCAGGACATGAAATCTATATAAAGTACCTGAGGGGAAAAATATGTTCAATTTCCCAAATGTTCACTTTTTGAGAAGTGTATTTCTATAATAAAGATAGAAAATGTAGAGTCCTATCATACCTCCTTACGTCAGTTTCCCATTGTTGTTTTAGAAACGGATATTTGAGGAGAATTATATTATACGAATTGCCCCAAGACACAGGTTCATGTTGCTTATGTGAACAGTGTCTAGCATGTGTGTCTCGGTGGGAAGAGGTTGAACGCTGCCTTGCAGCACTCACCAATAAGCAGGTAGCCAGGGACCCACCTAACTGTAAGCTCGCCGGGCCCAGTGGAAACACAGGGAGAAATACAAGAGGAGATTCGTGTCCTAACAGAGCTTGTAAACCCGTGGAAGGGACTGACCCCAGACCACACAACAGTGACCTAAGACAGAGTGACGTGTTTGTGTCTGTGAGATGGACTGCCAGTCGCTCATGAAATATTTAAAGAGGAGTGGATATTGCCCTTGATGTATTACACAGATAGAGAACAACAGGCCAAAAATAATGGTCAGACTACTTAGAGATGGTTTTTGAAGTGTCGTATTGGGGGGAAAAAAAGAAATATTCACAAGACTATCTACTGATGTTTTACCTGTCGTCATGCATATGCACGAGGCTGCAGGGGGTCGGGATGGATAGCAAGGGCTCTGGAGCCCGCATCCTCCCCATTCAGGAATCTTGGTCACAGTACATAACTTCTCTGTGCCTCAGTTTCCTTGGCTCTAGTGGGGGGATAGTAACAGGACCCACCTCAGAGGGTTATTATAAGGACTGAATAATTCATGTAAGGAATGCTCTTAAAGTAGTGCCTGACACAAAATACATGCTTGTAAGAATCTGTTAAATAAAATTAATTAAATACCCTGGGTCCTCAAATACTCAGTACTTGAGTCTTACATTCTCATTTCATGTCCTACCACTTTAAGTCTTTACATAAATGAAATGATACACATATAAAACGAAGATTGAAGTCTCAGATACAGCATCTCCCTTCTATAAGTTGTTCCGTGTTGCCGGTTAATAATACTTTGATGTAGGCAATATGAAAATTAAGTATTTTTATCTTCTCTGTGGCAAGGAGCTATTTTTTGTCTATAGCATTTTGAGAGCCGGTGATCATAGTTTCGGGTTTGCACAAGCCTGGCCAGGAGCGAGGCATCATTCTGCAAAGCATAAGTCCTGCCGTAGATAATCCCTCGTGCTCCTCTTCTACCAATCTGGTTTCAGATCGAGCATTTGTTTCCAGCTCAACATGTACAATAGAAGGTCCTCGCCTTTTACAAGAGAGGGTTCCCTCCTAAAGCAAATGCGGTGCAGAGAAAGCTGTCTAGCTGAGAATTCATGACACCGTGATCGGCGATGTTCTCAAGATGATGCCAAGAGCCGAGCCCCAAACACAGGGCTTTAAAAAGGACACATTTCTGGGGCGCCTGGGTGGCTCCGTGGGTTAGGCATCGGACTTTCGGCTCAGGGCATGATCTGGTGGTCCGTGGACCCCTGTCCCAGGTTGGGCTCTGTGCTGGCAGCTCAGAGCCCGAAGCCTGCTTTGGATTCTGGGTCTCCCTCTCTCTCTGTCCCTCCCCTGCTTGCGTGTGCTTTCTCCCTCTCTCTAAAAATAAACAGTTAAAAAGAAAAGTACACGGTTCTGTACTCTCCTTCACCTGAACTCTTTCAGATGTTCACCTACATGTACACCTAAATGTAATCCGATTCCCAGGGCTGTTCATTACAAAAGGAGTCTCTCATTAATTTTATTTAGATAGGGATCCCTGGTTTTACACCATGTTGGAGAAAAAAGAGTTAAGTAAAAAGAAAACATGTCACTGGGTGATCATTTGCATATACATTAGCATAAACTGTTACACAGATTTAACTTAAGAACATCTGTCTGTGTGTGCAAAATCTCTAAAAAGTCTGTTGAATCAAGAGAACTTCTCACTTACTATGCATAATAAATACTTCTGAAAGCAAATAATTTTAAAATTAAGGTTAAACATACTATTTGACACATAAATGTATGACTTACAAACCTTACAAGACGAAAAGGCACACAAAAGAAACAACCTATTGTTTAAAGATAAAGCAATCAATAAAACTAGACTCAGAGATGACCAATGTGCCAAAACTATTAGACAGTAGTTTAATTCAATTAAGATTAATGTATTAAAAGATCTGGGGCGCCTGGGTGGCTCAGTCGGTTGAGCGTCCGACTTCGGCTCAGGTCATGATCTCGAGGTCTGTGAGTTCGAGCCCCGCGTCGGGCTTTGTGCTGACAGCTCAGAGCCTGGAGCCTGCTTCAGATTCTGTGTCTCCCTCTCTCCCTGCCCCTCCCCCACTTGTGCTCTGTCTCTCTCTGTCTCAAAAATAAATAAAAACATTAAAAAAAATTTAAAAAAAAAGATCTAGTGGACAGCTATACATCATGCATGAACAGGCCTAGAATATCAAGAGAGAGTTATACATGTTTTTAAAAAGAAATAAAAGACATGCTAGGAAAAAGACCGTATGTCAGAGATGAAGAATTCTTGAAAGGGCTAATTAGCAGATGGAACCAGTTGGAAAAATATCAGTAAATATAAAGATAGGTCCATACAAGCTGAATTACAAAGATTTTTAAAGTGTCAAAGAACTACAGAATGTCCAAGAGCTGGGTCGGACAATATCAAATGGTCTAAGATTACATAATTAGATTTTCATTATATCTCAATAACCATTAAAAAAAAAGAAAAACAAACCAAAGGAAATGGAAAGAGAGAGAAAGAGAGAGAGAGAGAGAGAGCATAATAACATGACAACTAAATGCAATGCATGACCCTGACTTAAACAAGGGAGATAATAGCTTTTGGGATAGTTGATATATTTTATTTTATTAATGTTTATTTTTGAGAGAGAGAGAGAGAGAGAGTGGGAGAGGGACAGAGAGGGAGACACAGAATCCAAAGGAGGCTCCAGTCTCTAAGCTGTCAGTGCAGAGCCCAATGTGGGGCTCCAACTCACCAACCAAGAGATCATGACCTGAGCTGAAGTCAGACATTTAACTGACTAAGCCATCCCGGTGCCCCGTGGGACAGTTGACATTTTAAATATGGATTGTGAATTGGAAAATAGCATTTTGTTGGTGCTAAAATGTTTTCTTGATAATTGCACTATGGTTATTTAAGAGAATGTCCTTGTTCTTAGGAAGTATAATGGAAATATTTAGGAGTAAAGGAACATGATGATTGCAGTTTACTCTCAAGTAGTTGAGAGAGACAATAATAAAGCAAATGGGGCAAAATATTAACAATTAGTAAAGCTGGTTGAAGGGTATACAGAAATTTTCTGAAATAGTCTTGCAATCATTTTTAAGTTTAAAATTATAAGTTATTTAAAAATATCCCACTTTGGATTTCCTTCTTCCTTCCTTCCTTCCTTCCTTCCTTTCTCCATCATGACAAATGTACTCTTTAATCTCCATACCCTATTTCAGTCATCCCCCCCTTCCCCTCTGGTAACCATTAGTTTGTTCTCTATAGTGACTTGATTTGCCTGTCTCTCTCTCCTCTTTTTTCCCCCTCTGCTCATTTGTTTCATTTCTTAAATTCCACATGTGAATCAAATCATATGGTCTTTGTCTTTCTCTGACTTATTTCACTTAGCGTTGTACTCTCTAGCTGCTTCCATGCTGTCGCAATGGCAAGATTGCATCCATCTTCATGGCTGAGTAATATGCCGTTGAATGTAGAAACCACATCTTCTTTATCCATTCATCTGTCGACGGACACTTGGGGGGCTTCCACGATTTAGCTATTGTAAATAATGTTGCAGTAAACATGGGTGTGCATGTATCACTTTAAATTAGTGTTTTTGTATTTTGGGGGTAAGTATCCAGGAGTGTGGTTACTGGATTGTAGGGTAGTTCTACTTTTAACTTTTTTAGGAAGCTGTATACCATTTTCCACAGTGGCCGCACCACTTGGCACCTCTATGAACAATGCAAGAGGGTTTTTTTTTCTCCACATCCTCACCATCACTAGATCCTTGTGTTTTTAATGTTAGCTGTTCTGACAGTTGTGAGGTGATACCTCATTGTAGTTTTGATTTGCATATCACTCTGATGAGGAGTGTTGTGGAGCCTCTTTTCAAGTGTCTGTTGACCTTATATAAAATTAAGTTTTGTTTAAAGAACCAAATGAGAGAGAATAATGAGTGACACAACATGATATAAGGAGGAATACCTAAATAGAATTGAGCACAAGTCAAAAACAAAAAAGCTATGCTTGTGTGTGTGTGTCCAGCAGTCAAAATAAAAATAGGAAAATTATATGACTCAACCAGGTATGTGAAGGCAGTAAGAGTACATGAATAAGAACTTCCAAGAAGCAAACCATGTTCTCAGAGCAAGTCATGTTTTTCTTTGGCACACAGGAGAATGCCATAGAGTCTACGAGTAGCAGAGAGTCTTCCACAGTAAAAGGGAAGAGAGGCCGGTATCTCCTGAAGTGAGCCCAGAGCGGATGGGGCTCAGGGGTTATACTTAGCCCAGGGATATACTTGGTTTACAGATAGACTTAGCCATTTCTTCTTCGTGGAGCCCTTCCTGAGAAACCGGGAGTAGTAAGTGGACAGAAGTAAGACACCTACGTAGGTATATTTTTAATATATGGTAAATTCTCCCAAAGAAGAAATAGAAACTGTACCTATGTAGCATGGGAGCAAAAACTGCTCTGAATCACTAGAAAATCTCAAACTAAAATTGTTAAAAAACGGACGAAAAAAAAACTTCCGGCACACCTTCACCTTTAACACACACAGGCAGAGCTACCATCACCCACAATACAAACGGAATGTTAGGTGTGGTCACCAACTCAAAGGACCAAAGATCGCCCCAGGGATAAGGTGGGTGATGTGTGGCACTGAGAAAAGGGGTGGGGTCACAAGGAGGCGGATCCGGGCAGAGAAAGAGCACCGCTGATCTTCATTATTTGCGTATCGTAGATCTGTGAAAGCTCTTACCAACATTTATTTGTGAGCCTAGAATCAACACTCTGCAGTATGTTGGCGGCCCTTCGGGGGCACAGGCAGAGCCATGGAAAATCTGAGTTACCCACGCATGCCCCCTGCTGAGGCTGAATGAGGCAATGTTTCACCTGCTGGTGTCGGCTCCCCCACTGTAAACAAGCGTGCTTTTCATAGTCTGTGTAGCTACGTTTCTCACACTTTCTTACTTTCTGCACGTGTGTGATTTTGCTGTATGAAAGGGCCCCCAAACGGAGCGCTGAAGGGCTGTCTAGAGTTCCTCGGTGAAGGATGGCAGTGACAGGTCTTAGAAAGCACGTGCATTAGGCAGACTTCATTCAGGCATGAGTTACAGGGCTGTTGGCCGTGAATTCCATGTTCATGAATCAATGATACATATTAAATAAGGTGTCTTTATTTATTTATTTTTTAAGCTCATTTATTTGAGTGAGAGAGCACGTGAGATCAGGAGCAGGGTAGGGGCAGAGAAGAGGAGGAGACAGAATCCCTAGCAGGTTCCTCCGTGCTATCAGCACGTCCCCTCACGTCAGCACTTGATCCCACAAGTGGGGGGATCGTGACCTGAGCCGAAACCAACAGTTGGATGCTTAACCAACAGAGCCACCCAGACGCCCCAGATAAGGTGTCTCTAAACAGAAATGAGCACGAAATAAGGTTCTGTATTGATAAGTTGATGAAAATGTGACCAGATGCTTACGGGAACCCAAACCTGAATTTCCCTTAGAGCGAGGGTTCAGTATTCGTTCCTTCCGGGTTCGCTGTGACCTTAGACAACACAACTTAGGTCTGAGTAAGAAAGGACTGTTAGAGGGAAACATGTCCTACTCACAGCGGTAGTTGGTCTTGAGGACCAAGTAGGGGGAAGGAGCTAGCACTATGAAGCTTTGGTCAGTTTGAAAAAACAATGTCACGGATTAGAGTCAGGAGATAGATGCTGTTGCTGGAAGTGCCGGCGCGTGACAATTTCCGTCTAGCACCTGGTGCCATTTCACAGCCAAATTGTAAAGCCACACTTCTGTGCCAGCAAGGAATCACACCACCTGTAGCTTAAAATCTCTCAAATAGATGTCACAAGGTATTTAGCTATTCTGCCCCAAGACAAAGCAACCAGGTAACAGGAAGCTACATTTTCCCCTAATGATTTCAGTAACTAATATAAGTACAATCTCCAAACACCTCAGTCTCCCACTAAAATGAATATATTTGCTACATGATAAGGATGACGTGACCTAAATCCTTAGGGGAAAAAAAAAAAAGCATTTGTTCATGTGAAGTGTTCTTTTAAGTAAACTAAATAAAAGGACAGTTGGGGACGCTGGCACTCAGTTAATGGGAACCAAGGCCATTTACACATCCCTAGTTCCAATCTAAAAGAAGAATGAACTTATGCCAAGAGTTTCATAAATGTACAAAAGTTTGCTCAGATACTAGTATATTCACTTTTTTAAATAATGAGAAAGAAATCATAAAATAATGAAAAGTATTTCAAGAGCTGCCCTTCCATATTCGATTACAGAAGAGCCTCGATGAACCAGAACAAAGGGAGGGGTCACTGATTTTCATTATCTAAATTTTCCGATTGGTTAGGGTTTAAGCAGAAATGCCTAGTCCGGCAGGGACATTTCTGAAATGTATCTCACACCGCTTTGTTGCCCTGGGCACGAAATACTGCTACTAATAATACATCTAACAGTTTTGAACTTCTGCCTTAGAACTGGTGCCACCAAATGCTTTCTTACTCATTTATTCCTCAGAATGGTACTGTGCAGTCAGGACTCCGGATTCCCATTTTAACTGATGTAGAAACTGAGGCACAAAGAGATGACGTTAATAGAACAAATGCAGTCTCAAATGACTGAAATGCTCTCAACGCTTCCTAAACACATACCAAACTTTAATGATGCTGTCATTCTCTGAGATGGTGGAGGTATAACAGTGAGTTGAAATCTGTTTTAATCCTGGGTCATGGTCTCGATTTTTGACCAATTTCTGGCATTAGAATGCTTCGTTGTCATTTATTTCCAAGTTTCAGAAGAAGACTGGGGAGTGGCTAAGTACCAAATACCAAGTAATACCAGTGTCTATTTTAATGGTTTCTTAATATAGGGTAGCTGCCCACATTGCTGTACTTCTGGTGAAAACGAGGCTTTTGCAAATTCGTGAAGGGGCTCTGATCACGTGCCTGTTATTACCGGGCAGCCTCAGGCACAATGATCTGTCTTCTGAAAGTAATAATCTTACAGGTTGAGCTGAAGGTCCAGCCACATTCCAGACTGTTTCAATGGAGCTTTAAACGAACACTCCTACCTCATGCGAAGTTTAGTCTTTTTTCTTTAGGAATCTTATCTTTTCATAAACTTTGAAATGGCAAAAATGACCACCAGTTCAAGACAGCTCCTTCTTATAACCGACCATGGGAGTCAAAGGGCTTGACTTTTAATTCCAATTCCTTTAAACAGCTGATGCCTGCTGAGACCCAATCACCTTGCTGTCACTGGTATATTAACCGCGTTTTCATATCCCGGCTCGCCAGGGCTTTTAGAGTTCTCTTATTGTTTCTCTGGGCACAAAGCCACGTATCTATTTCTGAAAAATAAAGTTCGTACTCTACCGTAGAAATGGCAATTAAAAACCACTGAACAAGGACAGATAGACTTCCAGCTCATGTTTCATTGTCATGGGTGACAACTGCTGTAGAAAACCACACTGGAGCATTACGGAAGTGTATAAAATATTTGGAAACTCCGACAATAAAGCATCTCCATTAGTAAGTGGGTTTATTGACATAACTGAACATAACAACGGATAACATTTATTCGTGTCCCACTGAAAGACTTTCCAGTCGAACTGTTTTTACATAGCTTTTACTGTGTTTCCGTGAAGTTTTTTCAGTGATGTTCTGCAAGTCGAAAGGGCGGCTGGTGGGGAGACCCAGACGTCTTTTCCAGACTTTCAGTGGGGCTCCGTATTTCACTGCTGTGCAAAAGGAACAGCTAAAAGATGCCCCACTGTACAAATGAACAAAACCAGGGGCACAGGGGTGCAAGACAGCCCAGAGGTTGCAAAATAGAGTGAGCAATGACTCCTCTCCCGTGTACTGACAGGCTCGGGATCTGACACAAGCCCTGGCAGCCCAGGAAGAATGACAGCCTATTTCCTGTGGTGGGAGAAGTTTGGCCCCACAGATAAGACTGTCAGAGAAGCAGCTGTACTTTAAGTGGTCTGGACATTGACTCATCTGAACATAAACACAGGTCAGTTCATTTAGAGGCCTGGGTCACCGCTCAGCTGCTGGGCCAAGGGCAGGCTTGGCTCAATGGACCAAACGTAAGAGGAGAGCGCTGGGGAAGGACCCCCGCACTAGGATAGATTCCCTGAGTCACCGGACCACCAGGGGCGTAAGGCCCTACACGGAGGGCTCGCTGTTAGCCTTAGCACCGTTGCAGTCACCTCCACCCACGGCACCCCACTGCCAATAAATCCATAGCCACGGAGGGTATAACCATGCCGATCTTCTCTGGGACCGCTCTTTTAGACCACACACAAAATTGCTCATGTAAACCAAAGCACTACATTTAGCGATAAACATGTACTTCATAAATATCAGGGACCCAAAGTGTCCCAAAGAGTTGAAAACAACGGAGCAAACAAAGGAGCCTAAGCCTAAGTTTAAAACAACAACAACAACAACATTTTAAAAAGAAATACCGCAATCAGTAACTAAAGATAAGATTTAATAACATGGTAAGACACGGGTAGTGGAGGGATTAACTTGCAAAATGTATAATTATTTCACAGTGAGGTGTAAGTATTCCTAACAACCTTCTGGTTTTAGTAGAAACAGATAACCATTGATGCACACTTTTTCACATTTTTTCCCAATAATTTCTTCCCCTCTATTTTATATAGAGTAAGACATTAGTGTGACTGAATGTTGCACTATCAATTGGCTCTCACCTTTTGCTTCCCTGCTATTAGGAAATTACCTTTATCACTTAACTGTGCAACTCAGGAGAAGCAGAGCAGTCAACTGAGTGTCACTGATAAAAACATGAGAAGTACCACATCGCATTTATTCCAACCTGGACACACAGTCAGAGATGCGGTTAAGTGAACTAGAAGGTTGCTGTTCCCTGCGGGGTCATGGGTTACGCACGCGCTAGTTACATTCTTTTATCGAGTCTGGCACTGAAATTTCCTTTTCCATATATAGGCTTAGGAAAATAAAATTAAAAAGTCACAGGAGCAACCCTGACAGAGAAGTCTTGCGCGCAGCCCTCTCCTGAGAAAGTAGGTCATCTTAGTTAACCGCAAGGTCAGCAAATGTTCTCCTGGTGTTAATGTTAAAGAGAAAATACTGGTCGGACCACTCAGCTCAACTAAAACAGTCCTTGAGTTTATTGTCAGTTTGTTAAATGTCAGAGATCTTCACATTGCTGAAAAAAAAATAGCGTCTCTAATCACTGAAACATTAAATTATCCTGAAATGTTCTACTAACCAACATGAAAGAGTTCCTTGGCGAGTGTGTTAAACTTCACCACCTGTTTACAGCATCTTCCTTCTTGGCAGAGACCACCGGACCAGTGCAGTCAAGTTGCCAAGCCCCCTTTGTTATACAAAATGAGCTCCTTTTTTCCTTAAATAGAGCAAAACGCTTCTGTTTCACATTGAACAAACAAAAAGCCGGCACCCGATTCTCTCTCTGGCCATACTGGGGGCAAAAGCACCCTTTTCCACCCCCAAGGGGCACAGGCTCTTGCATTGCAGGGCTAAAAAAGCCATTTCCACAGCGTGCCAAGGTCTCCATGTAGAAGAAGCCTTCCCACCTCTGAGCTCCACCATCCATTTGTCCCCTACTCTTGGCCTTGACCACCGAGTACAACCCATTCCCTTCACGAGTGGGTACTGGGAACTGGGGGTGGGAAGGGGTTGCCGAATCGGCTTTCCCTTTGGCATGTCTGGCAAATGCACAAAAGGGGGAAAGGAGAAGATCTGATACAAATGAGATCTCCCCCTGAGGCGGGTTGAGGGGTTCCACGAAAAGTGGCTCCTCAAGGCCAAAGAGAAGGTTTCCCTGGAGGCTCTGGATCTAGTCAGCAAATCGCTGCAGAAGATGATCTTCCCGCCTCAAGCTGCCCCCGGTGCCGCCACCGCCACTCTCCATGAAGCGGTCGCAGGGGAACTCGATGAGGTCCGCCTCGCTGAGGGCACACACGGTGGTGCGGGGACGGTGGGACTGGAATCCCGAGAAGTCGGCAGACACCCCAGTGCCCATGGAGCGCAGGGGACGTCGGGTGGAATACATGTGTCTAACGTGCACAGGGGCCCCACCCTTCCGCCTAGCCCGCAGCTTCCTCCGCAGCCAGCGTGACGCCCAGGCCGCCAAGGCCAGGAGCACCAGCAGTGCGTTGACGGCCAGCAAGACCAAGGTCAGCAGCTGGTAATCTACGCTGCTCCGGCTCCCGGGCTCTGGCAGGGTGACCAGCCCGGCGCAATGGTCACGGGGGGCCACCGGGCAGACCCGGCCCCCGAGGACGCCCTCCACGCACACCAGGTAGGGGGTGTCTCCGCGCAGCTCGCGCAATGTGGCCGAGTCGCTGCGCTCTGGCAGGTAGACGAAGCGGTGGAACTTAGGCTGCTGGCCAAAGCGGTCGAAGAGCAGGCGAAAGCGCGCGCCGCCCAGCGGCGGGGGGCTGCGGTGCTGGCGCACAGCCCAGCGCACCGAGGCGCTGTCGGCGCCCACCGCCTCCACCGTCAGGTTGCACAGGATGAACTTGTTGAAGTCGCACGGGTCAGACACCAGCGGCGGCAGGCCGATCCCGCCGTCGGACTGGGCGGCGCTCTCCTGCTGCTGAGCTGCCAGGCGCTGCTTCGCCGCGCGCTGCCAGGGGTCGCTAGCAGGCGATGGCGCAGAGACGGGTGCGGCCGTCGGGGTGGGCTCCGCATGGGCAGCATCTGCAGGAGTCGGAGGTCCCCGTTCGGGCTTCTGAAGAAGGTCCAGAGGGTGTGGCGCCGGGTCCGCGGCAGCAGCGGCGGAGGCGTCTGGCTGCTGGAGGCCTGGGCCCCGTCGGCTCAGCCTCACAGTGCTGCGGTTGCCCAAAAGCTCCCTGGCGGCCCCATCCCAGACCAGCCCAGGCAGAAATCGCCCACGCTGCTGTGGCTGCGGCTGCGGCGGCAGCTCCTCCGCGAGGCCACCTGCAGGGGGCGCCACCTCCTCCCCGGTGGCTGTGGGTAAGGGCCTCCGCAGGCTTTGGGCGGTCGGGGTAACTGATGACGAGAGATCCGCACAAGACCCGTTCTGCAGCTGCTGGTCATCCAGGTAATCCAGGTACTTGCCCCGCAAGGCCGGGGGGTGGCGACACTGCACGAAGACGGTGAGAAGACGGCCTTGTGAGTGCCAGTCCCCCATCCAGCGCTTCAGGCCCCGCAGACGGCAGTCGCAGGTCCAGCCATTGCCGTCTAGATCCAGCCGGTAGAGGGCCGGGCTGGCAGCGAAGATGTCCCCGGAGAGGGCGCTGAGCGCGTTGTCGCGCAGGCTGAGCTCGCGCAGCCGGCCCAAGTGGCCAAAGATAGTGGGGTGCAGAGCCGACAGCGCGTTCCCGCTAAGGTCCAGCGCCTCCAGGCTGTGCAGAGGCTCCAGCAGCTCCACGGGCAGTTGGCTCAGCCGATTCCCCTCCAGGCGCAGCTCGCGTAGGGCCTCCAACCCCCAAAAGGCCTCCGGCGCGAGGTGTGTTAGCTGGTTGCCCCTGAGCGAGAGCAGGCCGAGACGAGGCAGGTGCTGGAAGACGCGCGGCCCGAGGTGCTGGAGGCTGTTGGCCGAGAGGATGAGGGTGGAGAGCGAGCGCAGCGGTGCGAAGGTGGCTGCGTGGCGGAGGGAGGGCTGCAGCTCGTTGGCAGAGAGGTTGAGGAAGCGCAGTTTGCCCAACTGGGCAAAGGCGTTCTTGCCCAGAAAGCGGATCCGGTTGGACTCCAGATGTAGGTAAAGCAAGTTGCCCAAGGGGGCGAAGACTGCGTCCGGCAGCGCCCCCAGGGCGTTCCCGTCCAGCCTCAGCTTGACCAGACTCTCCAGGCCCTCGAAGGAGCCGCGGCTTAGGCGGCCGATCTCGTTCCCGTTGGCGTAGAGGATGCGCAACTTGCGCAGTGGGGCCAGCGTGCCCGGGACGAGCCCCTGCAGGAGGTTGTTCCCCAGGTAGAGCTCCTCCAGCCGTGAGAGCTTCTCGAAGGTCTTGGGGTGCAGAGAACGGATCTGGTTGTACTGCAGGTCCAGCCGTCTGAGCTGCCCCAGGCGGTGGAAGTCGAAGGCCGTGATGTTGGTTATGAAGTTGCCGCCAAGGCTGTAGGTGAGCACGTCCTGGGGGCTCGGCAGCGAGCTGGTCTTGGGCACGGCGCGGAGCCCCCTATTGGTGCACAGGAGGTGCTGGGGGTGCTGGCAGTCGCACCGCTCTGGGCACACGGGCTGGGCCCGCGGCGGGAGCGCGAGGCAGCCGCACACCACGAGTAGGAAGCGCACGGCGCGGGCAGCCTCCATCGCCGCCCGTCCTGCGTGCTGCGGCCGGATCGTCCTCTTGGCCCGCCTGCTCTGTGTCTCCTCTGCATTCCCCTTGGCCTGGCCACAGTCGCTAAATGGCCTCTTTCGGACTCCGCAGCGCGGTCCAGCCCCTCCTCCGCCCTTTGTCCGGCGGCTGGCCCGGGTCTCTGCAGGCGGGCTTGCCCAGCCAAGTCAGGCGGCGCAGGGCGCTCCGGGAGCTCCGGGTGCAACTTGTTGCATTTCTGCACAAAACTGTTTCCCTGGGTGTGCGTCGGGGGGAGGGAGTCAGACCTGAGCTTTTTGTTTGCAGCTGAGTCCGGAGAGCTGGATTCCCTGGCACGGATTCTCCCCGCCGAGCGGATTCCCCAGCTGCAGGCGGGAGCCCTTCCAAGAGCTCCTCGGGGCGCGGCTTGGCTGCTGCGCCCCGGCGGCTCGGGCCCCCGCAGCCCGCGCCTCCAGGCTCTCGGTGCCGGACCAGGAGCGCGGCCTCGGTGGAACAGCCGGGGGAGGAGCCGGGGGTGCGCAGGCTGTGTCCGGAAGGGACCCAAGTCGGCGAGTGGCGGGCAAACCGGGCGGAAATTCGTTCTTCCCACACACTGCCCCCCGGGGATGCAGGCGGAGAAAGAGGAGACGGCGGAGGGAGGACAGACCCCGACAGGGGGAGGAGGAAACGCTAAGTGGCTCCGCGTCTGGTCAGCCCAAGCCGGGGACGCCGAGTGAGAAAAGTAGGGATTAAAAACAGCTGTACGGGTCGGCCCTCTACGCAGGGCTGGGGGCGGGGGTGGATTACCGGGCCAGCAAACGGAATTTGCAGACAGAGACCTTTTTATTTTAGATGAGTACACCAGGCATTTCGGAGCGTTGGGAGCGCGGATGCTCTTACTCGTTTTCAAGTCACTTGCTCCTCCAGGTGCCACCCTGCGGGAAGTTCAGGCAGCACGGAGCGCACAAACATTCTGTAAGAAGTTTAGGGCAGCACCCCGTTGACTACAAAGAGCTGTCGGTGGGCCAGAAGAGGCCAGGTCAGCCCCTTCTGAATGCTGCGGGTTTGGATTTTTGGCGTGGCTGTCCGGGTAGCCCAGGACAGGCATTGCCTCCTTTAGAGATCTACGCTGAGTGTTCGCTTGGCCCTGCTGTAGGCAAGAGCCTGGAGAGTCTCAGAACTGGTTCTACCGCCTGGAAGTCTTTCTGTCAGATTTTGGTGATTTAGTCCCATTAATCCTCTGCCAGTCTTACAGGCCTTGGGGTAGGACCTGCACGTGTGCACACATATAAAATAACCTTCACAGACCCTCCGGTAACTGCTGCCTGCCGGGGAGGGGGGCAACTGCTTGATGCCTGGGCTTGCAGTGATCTTCAAAATCTTGAGACCCCAGAAGTTCTCAGGGGGGACTTCTTGGCACGTATCAATATAGAATGGAGCATTTGTCACTGGCTCCTTTGAGGGCAGCCCCTGCTGAGAATGAGCATGGGCAAGGAATAGCTGTTGCTGTTTTAGTATTTGCTCCTGCAAACTGTCTTGCTAAAAATAAAGGCCCCTTCTCTCCTCCTCCCTGCCCAAAATGTTCAGAAAAATGTAATTTTTAAGGACTTACTGTATGGAATTAAAGAAGACATATCCTCACCTCAAGAGGCTGACTATCTAGTAGGGAGGGCACGGAAAGGTTAAGTAATAATATAAGGCAGCAGCAAGAGAAAGCTGTTGAGGTACCAGGTGATTTTTAGTAATTCCAGTTTTGGGCAGTGACTGAGTCCTCATTTGGCCTCGTGTAGGCAATTGATGGAGACAAGTTCTGAATTTAAGGAAAGATGAGATCACTGGCTGCATGGCCAGGGAAGACTTCTGGGAAGGTGGGGACCCGGGTCCAGGCAGATGGGTGGAGGAGAGCTAGAAGGCAGTCAGTATGAAGTGCCCATTCTAGGCACAGTGAACAGACCGAGTTTGTGCTGTGCTCTGAGTTTTCAAATAAAGGAGGAATGTGAGAAACCGAGAATCTGTCTTAACAAGATAAACCATAGTTTGGTTTTTAGTTCTTGTCATGAGAAACTTCTGAAACCTTTTTAGTTCTGGACTCTAGTCCTCCTTAGGAAGGTATGGCTGCCCTAGCGGGTGAAACCCGGGCTGGCACCAGGTAGTGTAAGCTCTCCTGCTCTGGGCCCCAGTGGCTGTCAGGAGGACTTTCAGAAGTCCTTGCTGGCAACAGAGGTCATCCCGTTGTTTCAGAGGAAAGAATGGTAAGAAGCTCTGAAACTGAACTACTGGATCCACCTGGGATGGAGCTGTGGCAGCATCTGCTCTTGAGTCTGTGGCGTGAGGACTGCACACACAGCCATCAAAGCAGAGAAGAGGTCAGGAGCTGAGAGAGGGATAACACGGAAGAGGGGGATGCAGAGATCAGACCCCATCCCTTTGCGTAGGCTTCCTCTCCTCCTGGGTCTGCAGAAAACCTGCAGACTAATGACAGAGGGCAGTCAGCATTCCATCAGGGACCTCTGTAGTTGGACTAATCACTCATTCCGCTTGGAGTGTCTTGCCTTTATAGGTGCCTCTAAGTAAGATTTACAAAGTCACCAGATCCCTGCAGATGGTCAGTATTTTTCAATGTCTTTTGTATTACTGCCCGGTGCTTAACATTTCTACTGGTGGTGCTGGATTGCAGGTAGAAATAACATCGTACGTGGTTTCTGTCAAAAGACAATTGCTTTTCCATAACATTCCATTTTCTTGAAGTAATCCACCTGCCACGTATCGTTAACCTTGCTTAAAACAGGTATACTGTTCCATACTTCAAATAAGCATACACAGCTTTGATAGGTGTTGCTTGCGCCTTCAGTCATCTTCAGTAAGAGTAAGACTTTGAGATCTGCAGATGAAGTGATAACACGTATGTGCACGCGCACGCAGATTAATGCTTTCTGAGAAAGCAGGGTTACTGTCTTTTTAACAAATGTTTCCCTTTCTAGAGGCATTTAACTTGAGGTCAGTTTTACAAATGAATGACATTTAAATCCTTCAGAGTACATTTATGCCATGTTCCTAGGTGCTCCCCGCCCCCCCCCCCCACCTTTGGTCTCCATTTCTGTAATGCTACACGTTCAGGTGTTTGATTTATTTTTAGACCGTTTCTCTCTTCCAGGAGTTAAAACAGTGTTTTGCTTGAATTCGGCAGTACTTAGAGCCCCCGGTAGTGAAGAGCGATCATGGCAACTCCAAAACTGCATTTGCTTTGAATGCTGGTGACCAGGCAGGAAGTATTTAGTGAGAATCTACCAAGTGCCAAATCCCAGGGTGAGCAGTGGGCTTGCAGTGTGGTTGATAGGATTCCGTGCCAGCCCCTACGGTGCGACAGCTCAGTGGGGAGGCTGATGGGCAAGGAGCAGGTGTAGCACCAAGGGATAAGCGCTGAGGGGAGGAGCTGTAGGAGCCCTGGATGGCACCTGAGCTGGACTGAGAGCTTGAGGAAGGTTTCCAGAGAAGGCAAGTGCTGGGAGCCTGCAGACCCGTGCAAGAGAGTCCCTTAGGAACCTCCGATCTTCTGTCTTTGTTGATGAGATTTTTGTGACATCTGTTTTTTTTTTTTTTTAACAGTGTCACACAACCTCACTCATACAGTGACTTCCAAATAAACATTCCCTTATTCCTTTTTAAGGACTTCTGCAGGTAAGGACTTCTACATAAGAAGCTGACATCATCATATTCGTGCTACAACGTCAAGAGGCATCTCTGCTAAATAAAGCAGGCGCTCTACAAAGAAAATGTTGTCTATCTCCTTCTTGCCTTCTAGAGCCTTGAAATCTGTGACAGTGGTTTGTGTGGAATGTGTGTGGATAGAACATCCAGACCAAGGTGTTCGCTTCTGTGAGATATACATATATCTATTGTATAGATAACAACGTATAGATGCTCTTGGTAGTGCTGCAGAGTTGGGGTTACCTGGGTCCCCTGCCCTGGACCCTGCACTTTTGAGGGCTTTATTCCAGTCCTCCTCTCATTGTGTCCCTCTCCAGAAGAGCAGGCTTCCAGGCTTCCAAAGGTCTGTGCCCACCCACAGCCCATATCCCCACTCCTGCTCAGGGCTCCTGGGACTCTGGAATTTCTTACTCAACTGCCTAAGGCTCTGAAGACCTTTGATCCATCTGTCCTCTCGGGGGCTGGTGATGCCACAAGTGTGTCTGTGCCGTGGGCCAAGTGACGGCCAAAAGGCAGCTGTGCAAAAAGAATCTGGAGGTGTGAGCTGGGATTTCCCGTGGCATGCCTGGGAGGCCGCTGTGATGCAGGAGCCAGAGCCGAGAGGAGGAGCCGGGGGCCAGGGATCTCCCCTCACACTCTAACCCTGGGCTTCTCGAATATTAGACACAGGCCTGTCCATATGTAGCATTTGGGGAGGAAAAACTACATATACTTGGATTTAGACAGAACAAGGAGAAAAATAACAGGAGCTTGAAGGAAAGCATTTTTAAGAAATGTAAATTCTACTTTGTTACAACACAGCTTCTACCTTATAGGAAGCAATAATTTTTGGTAAAACCAAGGACATCGTTGTCTTCATTTAAATGCCTGTCTCTTAACTACGTAACGTCTTTGTAGACAGAGGGATCCAGGCTTGATCATGTTCTGGGAGATTCAAGTATTGATTATGCTTAAACGTGTCATTTGGATAGTCCCACGTGGAAATCCAGAAGGGAATGCTGTTCATGAGGGAAACAAAAGCTTTGTCGTTTCGCTTTTAGAAAGCTTGCCCTTTAAATCTCAGGCACACCGCTGGGTGGTTGCAGAGGTCAGAAGCATAAGCAAGTCTGGGCTGGTTCCATGACACATATGGATGGTGTAAGCGTTCTTGGGTGTTCTTGCCCAGGCCTGGGATCTTCTCGGGCTTGCCAGAGATGTACAGTGCTTTCTTCCCAAGCAATCTGTGGTTCCCTTGAACTTCAGCTGTAGAGGCAAGAAGGATTCCAGGCCGTGTCTTCAGTAGCCCCTGGACCTGGTGCAAGTTGACCCAGGCTGTTCTGGGGTGGGAGAGGTTAGCGGGGAGGAGAGCGCTGGCCAAGCTCCCTGCTGTGGGGAGAGGCGGACCTGCCAAGTCCTGCTGGAGCAGCGTCCCAGAGCTTACTCAGGGCAGCCTGCAGAGAAGGCAGCTGTTTCCTCACCCCGGCTCCACCAGCCCGAGACAGGCAGCGTGGCCCCTGACACAGATGAAGTGGGAAACCAAGAGTCCCCAGTGGTTCTTTTTGTTTGCTTTTTTTTTTTTTTTTTTTTACAGTTTATTTATATATTGAGAGAAAGAGACAGATAACATGAATGTGTGTGGACGCACACTACGGAAGGGCAGAGAGGGAGGGAGAGAGAGAACCCCAAGCCGACTCTGTGCTGTCAGCACAGAGCCCTAGAGGGGCTCTGTCCCACATACCGTGAGATCATGACCCGGGCCAAAACCAGGAGTCCCACACCTAACCTACTGGGCCACTCAGGCACTCCCTATGGTGGTTCTTTAGCATTATCAAACAGCCCCCCAAACTCCCTTTCTCGGTCTGAGTGTCTTAGCTCCAGTCTGAGAGGCAAGTTCCTTTGCCTTGGGGATTAGGAATATGAAGAAGAGAACCAATGGGTTACCGTGTATCTGCTGACTCTCCATGTCCCCCAACCTTAAGCAAACAGGCATGCAGATTCCTGACTAGGTATCGGCTTTACTAAATCAGAATCTCCGGGGACAGAGATCCTGGCATCAGAGTTATCAGCCACCAGATAATTTTGATGACACTTAAGTTTGAGAAGACTAATGGGCAGTATTTCCAAAATACCTGCTTATGATAGGCTGGTTGTGTTATAATAACATCAGTAACAATGACTGTCCCTCATGTAAGGCCGGCTGAGTGCCAGGCGATGGCGTAATGTAACTCATTCATTTCCACAACTACCTTGTGAGGTAGGAACTATTGTTAACCCATTTTACAGAGGAGGAAACTGAGGAGCTTAGTAAAAACACAGGATCCTAGGCCCACCCCCAGAGACGGATTCAGAACCTCCAGAACCTAGGGATCTTGATTTAGCACATTCCTGCTTATGTTTCTTAGGCATTGTCACTGAAGGAGAATTCTCAGGGGCTTATTCAGGCATTTCCGTGTCTCCTCTGCTAGGAGCCCAGGGATAGAAAGATGAGCGAGGCCTCTTTCTATCCCTTCTGAGAGCTCAGCATGGCTGGAGAGTTAAATGTCTATAGGTGATAACCCAGGAAGGTGGTGCCTTTGTAGAGAAATCCGATGAGCACCATCTGTGGGAATGGCAATACGTTTTGCGAGGAAAATAATAAAGAACTGAAGCCTTTGTAGAAAATATCAGCCCACATAACGCCGTATGTGCGTAAGGCCATTCGCAAGTGACTGCTTCAAACACAGTGGATTTTATGTTCAAGGAAAATCCTTATCCATCAGTTCAAAGATGCCTGAGTATTTGAAACTGACATGTATAAACAGATTGCTTTGCTACAAGGACTACAGTCAACTGTAGGCACTTCTGGCAAGTTAAAAAAGGAAAGGCAGTTGTTGGCGGAGCGTAATAACTTAAGAAATAAGGCAAATCCACATACCGTTTATGGCTGCAGGATAGAGTTTGTTTTTGTGTAACTGAAATTTTAGAGCAGTAATCCAGTGATGCCCTCCCTTGGAGAGAATGGGGTCTAAGGAAATGCCTCAGGTATAAAAGCGTCTCTTATTCCTAAATACTAAAATATTTGTCATCTTGAGGAACCAGACTTATAATTGTGGTTTAGGGTACAACTTTCCAATATTCTTTTATTTGGGTTTCTTCACACTACAGTAATAGCATTTATTTAGCAATCTGTGTTCCCACCCGGCCAGAAAGACAGCAGCCTTATTTTACTTCATTTTTGTGGTACTCAGCAGCTGCTGTTGACTTATCGAAGCGTTTTCACTAAAAATCTAGGAGAAGAAAATTTTCAATATTAATAGCTACTGTCTCTACATGGTAAGAAAATGAATAATTGTCGACGTTTTGTTTTTTTGGCATTTCCTAAATTATGCGCAATCATCATGGGTTGCTTTGAAATTAGGAAAAAATATTTATAAAAAATTTTTAAAAACCTAATATCTGGTTTTAAACTCAAGGTAAGTCTTGTGAGGCAGTTAGGTGAGGATATGAATATATCCCAGTTTGGAGGAGAGCGTGCTAAGAACTAGAGAAGTTAGCTAACTTCTCGAATGATCTAGCACTATAATAACAGAGTGCAGACCACAATCTAAACTGTTGGCTCCTGACCTCAGGTTTTTTATAGTTGGACCTTGCTAGGTTCCTTGTTGATACATGCCTCTAAGTACAACTAATGAAGCCGGTTCAGGGTGATATTCGAAAAGTTAGCAGCTGGTACAATAAGAGCACCAGCCAGACAGGTTTGGCACAGCCCCAGTCAGGACAGACGGATGCCGCGAGCAACCAGCCAGCGTGCCAGTGCCCACCAGCTGAAAGTGGACTTGCCCGTACTTGATTAAAGTTTTTGAATGGTGCTTCAGACATCCATCCCTCTCTCTCACTTTTTTTCTTAATAACTACATTATTAAAAATGATCTGCTTAAGGCTTGGGCACAATATAATCAGTAACCATGAGAAACAATACACAATGCCTTCCTGGGTCCCAGTTCTTCCAAACTGCAAACTTGCCTGGGGCCTGTTTCTCTGGGCCCCAGTCTTAACAGAACATTGGCGAGAGGGCGAAGTCATCAATTTTCACAAAACACGAGTTTTGTTTACAGTGTATAATTCAGAAATTGTCTCCCCTTCTCTTCAGTAAGTTGATGGACATATTTGAAGGGAATTCAATTCATAAAAATGAACTGTTTTTCTCACAACTTGGTCGGAATTGTTATAATTAACAACTTACAAATATTTGTAGGGGGGCACTTCTTTTGAAGAGTATCAACTTCAAGGATTAGTAATCCATCCTGTCAATTATCAGTGATTTATTATCAAAGCCTGGATGCACACGTGTCAAGCCCCTGCCCCCCATCTGTCCCGGAGCTGCAGGTGTCTCCTTATTCTAATGTCACTGTGTTGGATCAAAATAAGGGAGGCAACTTCATAGCCCTGCCGCTGAAAACCATGGCTCTATGCTGGCAAGAAACAGTCTGTCAATCTCAGCAATGGAAATAATCTTGGACAGTCAAATAATTGACTATATACAGTGTAAATACCCTCAAAGTGTTTGCAGATTTCATCAAAAGACCAAATGTTTTTTTACTTAAGACCCGGAACATGGCAGTAAAGGAAATTAGAGGAAGGGAGTACCCATCCCCTTTTCAGAGTCTCTGTAATTTTCTATAAAGATTTGCACTTTGATTATGCTTAGTAGCACCATATGCTGGAGTGAGATGCAAGATCAAAGCTTCCAGCCACAGCACTGGAGCCTTGCTGTAGGCAGGATGAAATATTTCTGTTGGTAGAAAGCTAATGGATACATGGGACACTCCTCCAGCTCCCCGTGCCTCCCTATTTAATTTCCGAAATATAACTGATAACACTGCCGACGTGGATGTTTTCAGCATCTTTTCCATTGTCTGTTATAATAATTGTATGTTGAAAAAGTGGTTGTTACCACTTAAAGATATTTAGAACTACAGAATTTTCAAAAGCTTTAATATACATTGTCAAGTTTTATACTGCCTATGACCTTAACAATTTGGGGACTGAGGGGTTGCTGAACAGTGCTTGTCTGCGGCTGGTAAGAGAACAGATATTTTTCTCACTCTACTTTATGATCACAGTTTTCTACAATGAACCTTTGTCTTTGCAGTTAACAATCTTTGCTAAAAATGTACATGGCACCATATTCAGTCTGGCTTTTCCCATTGTCCTGACATGTCCTTCCTCCTTCCTTTGTGACAAATGTTTCTGCTTCTAAGCCTCTTTTAAAAAATCAATCTTGGTAATGGGAATCATCTTGGATAGTCAAATAATTTACTGTATACAGTGTAAAAACCTCTAAAGCGTTTGCAAATGTCATAAAAAAGCCAAACATTTGTCATAGACTACCCATGTGATGTGTACGGGGTGAGCGGAAGACAGAGTCTACTGGCTGGGTCTCTGACCTTGAGCCACGTCAGTCTTTCTGATCAGTGGTTCATTTTCTCACACTTGCGCAATGTGCGAGTTTGGGGAAATGTATGGGAAAGTGCTTAGTAACTACCAGAGTTATGAAAACAGGATTCTTGCTAACATTTCAACTTCACGCAAGTCTTCTCTGTGAAAATCTGTGGCCCTCCAGGCCAGGACCATGCCTTTTACATGGCTTTTTGGTATTCTCTTCAACACTCAGTGGGGCCTTTTCTTAAATTGTGAGTCTCTAATACATATTAGGTTGAGCCAAAAAGTAAAGAGGAGGAGGGCACGTTCCAGGTAACTGTTCTTCTACCTTTCCTGGTAGGTTCTGTTTATATCGTTTCCTTGCTTCCTTGCTCTCCTCCAGGCTGCCTGGGCTCAGAGCAACCCGTCTTCAGCATACAGGTTCTTCCCGGATAGCTGTACAGACAGGCCTAGATTCTGGGCCAGCTCTGCCATCAGTTAGCTCCCACGGTGAATCACTTGACCACTGTGGGTGTCATGCTTTATGAAGTGTGGTTATAATACATCAGCGTTTGCCCAGAGGGTTGTTATCATTAGTAGTAGCCCTTGTGAAGTTAAAAGAATATGAAGGGGAAAAAAAGTTCTGTGGTACAGCATAGGCCATGTATGTCTCAGTCTTAGAGAGTCATAGTGCAAGATAGCGTGTTCAAGGCTTTGTGAAATCCTGCAGAAAACAAAGAAGTGGGGGGTGGTAGGTAGGACTGTTAACCTACAGTGAGACGCATTGGATTAAAGTGATCACTAAAATCTCCTCCAGTTTGAAACATTAAGGAATCCATGGAATGTTATTCAGTATTACTAGAATGTGTTAAAAGTAAACTTCTCTAAGTATGCTGTTTTCTGTTGAGCTTGACTGATCTCAACAACTCATGGCATCCGACTGGTTTAATATGAATCCACGGTAGGCAGGATAACCTGTCTCCCATCTCTCACAGTCCTGGAAAACTTGTTTGCTTTGCCCCCATGTTGTCAAACTAGTTAATTACTAGACATTTCTTTCCATCAGGATACGAGTGTTAGAAACCCATCGTCGTAAGTACCATTGGAGGTATTGACAGTTCTGGGCTTAACAGACTGTTGATGCTTCAAAAATATTAGTTAGCCACTGCGCTACTCCTGATGGGATGTTTCCTGGAAATCTAGCCATTTGGTGAAAATTCCAAGAGTGAAATCCTCAGGACAATTACTCTAGTATCCTTGGGTGTAAGAAACTCTTCGATGATTCGGGTTTACTCTTGTGACTCCCCGAGGTGATGGAATATGAGTACCAGCTTGACGAAAATGCCAGAGTGGGTTTCTATATGAGACACGTGGCTACAAACACCTGCCAGAATCATGACCATTACCGACTAGCATTTACAGAGTGTTTATCATGTACCAGGCACAGTTCTAATCCCTGTACAAGCATTAAATAATTTGATCCTGCAACAACCCCATGAAGAAAGTCTCGTCTTTTAGATCATGCAGTGGAAGCAGAGAGAAGCTAAATAACTGGCACAGGTCACACAGCTAGTTAGTGACAGAGCTGGGACTTGAACTCATGTTTTATGAAAATTGTTGTTCATACTTTTCACATTTATCTTTGACCACGGTGTCCTCGTCATCCCTAGAGTCATTTTTTGGATACATAACATTTTCCAGAATATAGCATCTGCCCTTTCATACACATTATTTGAACTACCAGCATTTTTAAAAGTGATTCCGGGGGCACCTGGGTGGCTCAGTCGGTTGAGTGTCCGACTTCAGCTCAGGTCATGATCTCGCGGTCTGTAAGTTCGAGCCTGACGCGGGGGGCTCGGAGCCTGGAGCCTGCTTCACATTCTGTGTCTCCCTCTCTCTCTGCCCCTCCCCCACTCATGCTCTGTCTCTCTGTCTCAAAAATAAACAAACATTAAAAATGATTCTGTCTGGATGCCTAGGTGGCTCAGTCAGTTGGTGTCCAGCTTCAGCTTAGGTCGTGATCTTGTGGTTTTTGAGTTCGAGCCCTGCATTGGGCTCTGTGCTGACAGCTCAGAGCCTGGACCCTGCTTTGGATTCTGTCTCTCTCTCTCTCTCTGCCCTTCCCCCACTTGTGCGCACATCTCTCTCTCTCTAAAAGTAAACATTAAAAAAATAATAATAAATAAATAAAATGACTCTGTCAGTGGAAGTTTTCCAAGCCCCCAGTACTTATTAGGCCATAGTTTTCTGCATTTTTACTGTAGACGTTTATTCACGATCTTAAAATGGTACCACTTATGGTATTACTTCCTCCATTGTCGCTATACTTATTTTTAAATGAAATATATTTTTTGTTATTACAGAACCAATATACAAGCATTGTAGAAAGCCAGAAAATACAGATAGGCAATAAGAAAATAAACACCACGTTCCCACTGTGGTAGGCTGATAGTGGCCTCTCACAATTACCTACGTTTTAATCTCCAGAATTTACAAACATGTTAAATCACAAAGCAAAAGGGATTTAAGGTAGCAGATAGAATTAAGGTTGCTAGTCAGGTGATCTTGAGATGGGAGAGTATCTCAGATTCCTCTGATGGCCCAGTGTACAGAGGTCCCAACAAATGGAAGAAGGACGCAGAAGAGAAAGTTCAGAGGAATGTAGTTTGAGAATGGCATGGCCTGGTGTTGATGGAGGAAGCTGGAGGAAGCAGCCATGAGCCGAGCAATGGAGGCAGCCTCTAGAAGCCAGAAAAGGCAGAGAAATGGATTCTCCCCTGGGACCCCCTGAAAGGCATGCAGCCCTGCCAGAACCTTGACTTTAGCTCAGTGACAACCATGTTGGACTTCTGACTTAGAGAACTAGAGAACTGTGAGATAATACATTTTTATTGTCTCAATCCACCAAGTTTTTGGTAATTTGTGTGGCAAGAGAAAACTAACATACCCACTGACCAGAGACTGTTTAGTGTTAATCTTTTATTACATATATTTCCATATTATATATATATATATATATATATGTGTAATTTTTTAATAAAACAAGATCATAATGTTGTAAACTGTGTTCTTTTAATAATCTTTCTTTCCCTGTCAATAAGTTTCCACAGCGTCTAATACCTTGATCATACTGAAATTGCCCTAACTGTCCCTCAACTATTTCCCCAGAACTGGTTTGTCCAAATCAGGGCTTAGGTCTGGAGCCTACATTTTACCTAGTTTGTTTGGGTCTTAGGTGTTTTAAATCTAAAACAGTCCTTTTCTTCATCTGTTTGTTTTCCTGCTCAATGTTTGTCTGATGGCTTCCTCCTGCCCTCACTTAGCCTGCTCCTCTGTCCCCTGGTATTTCCTATAAATCAGCAGTGACACCTAAGAGCTTAGTTGACTTGTGTTAATAAACCTTCTCTAGCATACATTTTGGGTACCGTCGTATGTACATGGCGTTTCTTCAGGAGGCACGTGCCACCTGGTTTTACTGTCACCAAAACTCAGACTGCCCTCCGGGTCATGTGGTGGCCACCCGAGCTGGCTGCTGGGGATGATGTTGTTCCCCCTGCGACCGGAAAGTGTTTGGTTTGGTTACTTTAACACCATACAGATGGTTTCCCCTCAACCCTTCCCACAGGGCCAATTCCATTTGATCGCCCTTGCGTGAATTCATATTTGTTAGAAGTTGCAAAATTTTTCTAATGTTGCCATTTCTCCTACATTTATTAGCTGCTACTCCTTAGTGAGGATGAGCTCTCTCTAATTAAATTAGACCTCTTTGGTTACCCTGGAAAACGTTGCAGACTGGGGAAGCAGGAGAAGTGCTTCTTCCTTGGCCAATTCTCAAAGGGAAAAATTTGTTCGTAACAACCTCAGTGATGACCACTGATTTCTGCCTGTCTCTTTTCGAGTAAGTAGCATTGTGAACTCCCAGATTTTCATGAAATCGGTGTATTTCTTTCCACAATTTTTCTGTGTGATTATGTTACCAATATGAGATATTCTCAGGTTTGTTTTTCAGTTCTAGGGGTTTTTATTAGTTGCAATTCTTTTTAGAAGAATTACAGTAATTCTGTACAGTAATAATAAATACAGTAAGTTTATTTCAATTGAATACCTTAGCTATAATTTTTTAGTGGTAAATGCATTTATATAATTCAAAATCAAAACAGTATGGAAAAATATTCACAAAGAAGTCCTACTTTGGGGCGACTGCTGGTGGAAGGATAAAATTATACATTCATTTTGGGGAACTGTTTGGCAATTTATTTATAAAGTTAAACGTACATTTAGCCCATAGCCTGGAAAAATCACCCCTAGGTATTTACCCCAGAGAAATGGAAATGTTTTTTTTTTTAAAGACATTAGGAAGAATATACATAGTAGCTTTATTTCTAATATCCCTAAACTGGAAAAAACGGAAATGTCCAGTAACAGGTAGAGAGACAAGTTGTTCTGTATCTACGCCATGGAATATCATTCCGCCATAAAAAGAGATTACACATATCAATACATGTAAGAATGTGGATAAATCTCAAAATAATTATTCTGAGTAAAAGAAGCCAGATGTAAAATTGTATCTACCGTTGGTTCCATTTATATGAAATTATAAAACAGATCATGCTAATTTACGGTGGTGGAAACTGGAGTGGTGTTTGCCTCTGTGAGTGGTGGGAATTGACTGGACAGGATTCCAATGAACCTTCTGGGGCAGTGTTCTATATTTTGACTGAGGTAGTGAGTACACTGAGTGTATACGATGGTCAAAGTCATAACAGAATGCTTAGTATTTGTGCAGCCCAATAATTAATTAATGTAAATTATACCTTCAGTCTTAACAATTTCGTCCTCAGCAGGACTGTTTAAGAAGTGACAGCTTTCCTCCCTCATCATCGCCACCTTGGCTGTACTCTTGCTCTGCATCTTTTAATACTCTACCTCTCTGGCCCACGCTTACACTTGAGTACCAATGACTTTTATAGGCTCGCGTCTTAGGTCCCCAGTAGGTTATAAGCATCCTACAACGAAGTTATGATTATGTTACTTCACTATTCTTTACAACAATGGTTATCAACCTAGGCTGCATAATGTTAGACTCTCCCTGTGTCTTAGCTCGGGCCGCCATAACAAAATGCCATGGCCTGGGTGGCTAAAACAACAGAGATTTACTTTCTCACAGTTCTAGGTGCTAGAAGTCTGAGATCAGAGTGCCAGCATATTTGGGTTCCTCTTGTTGGCTTGCAGATGGCCACTTTCTCACTGTGTCTCACAGCTCTCTGGTATCTGTTCTTCTCATGATACTCGTCCCATCATGAGGGCCCTATCCTCATGACATCATTTAAATCTTTTTTTTTAATTTTTTTTTAATGTTTTATTTTATTTTTGAGACAGAGAGAGACAGAGCATGAGTGGGGGAGGGGCAGAGAGAGAGGGAGACACAGAATCCGAAGCAGGCTCCAGGCTCTGAGCTGCCAGCACAGAGCCCGACGCGGGGCTTGAACTCACAGACCGCGAGATCATGACCTGAGCCGAAGTCGGACGCTCAACCGACTGAGCCACCCAGGTGCCCCAACATCATTTAAATCTAATTACCTCCCAAAAGTCTTGTCTCCAAATACCATCACATTAGGGATGAGGGTTTTAACATGTGAATATGGGGGAACATGTTCAGTCCACACCACTTGGGAAACATTAAAAAATCATCCCCAGAGGTTCTCCTACAGTTGATGTGAGTTGGGACCTAGACATGTAGATTTCTTTTCGGCTCCTCTGTAATGTGCAACCAGGATTGGTGACCCTTGATTTATGCCTTCCTGTTCAAGGTGAGGTCTAGGAATGAGCAGCGTCAGCATCATATGGGACCTTCTTAAAAATGCAAGATCTCTGGTCCCATCCCAGCCCTGTGAATCCGACTCTGCATGGTAACCATACCCCTGTTGATTCGTATGCACTATAAAGTCTGAACAATCCTGGTCTACAGCACCTTGCATAGACTTGCATACAAGTATGAGAATGTTCCATCAATCAATTCCTGTTTGAATTCAAGATGAACATTTTGTCAGCGAACCAAGTTTCACCTTTTTTCATCTCGGAAGCCTGTCAGGTTGTGGATCTTGCCTGCAAATAATTGCACCGCAGTGTAAGGATTTTATATACAGCCTATATATCATTGTCTATTAGCAAACAAAAAAGCAGCAAATAGACCCAACATTAAAAACAAAATCTTAATGTTTTTGAGAATATACAACCATCCCAGCGATTCCATCACAATGAATAATTACTTCCTTAGCTTCAGGTGAGCTTTAAGTTGATAATGAAATTGAATATATACTTGTGTTCCAGCCACAAAAGGGGAGAGAAGTGGCACTTAGCACAGAGTATGAATACTGTGTAACTAATAAATAATTCAGTAAACCAGGGAAAGAAAAAACACACAAGCTTAAATAAATAGCAGAGAATCCCTAATGCTTAAGGTTCAGAAACAAGAGGATTATTATATATGATGCTATTATGTAGCACAGAGTGCTAGTTTTCAAAAGATTTTATTACGAGAAGTATGCTTACTCCTAAAAACATAGGAAGGAATGCAGTCTTACTCGATATTTCAGAAGGCAGTTCAAGGTCTTGCCATCCATCAAGAGCTTCGATGTGGTCTCCAATATGAATGTGGCTCATGAAAGTACTAAACAAGAGATTCCATGCTGACAGACACTAAAAATGATGAATTTCTACCTTCCCTGTTCAGAAGTACCTAATGGGCACAGTTCTTTATTTTTAAGAACTTTTCATTTGAGTACTTTTATGTTTAAAATACCCTCTTAATTCAGTCTGGGTGCATTTTAAGACTTCCGTGCTGCTTCTGGGAGTGATTTCTGCTTCTGGAAACTGGTCTTCTTGTCATTTTCTTTTCCATCCCTACTTGATAACTTCTTCTTTTTAAAAAATTTTTAATATTTATTTTTGAGAGAGAGAGAGAAGGTGTGTGCCCAAGTGGGGGAGGGGAAGAGAAAGAGGGAGACACAGTATCCGAAGCAGGCTCCAGGCTCTGAGCTGTCAGCACCTGAACTCACTGACCATGAGATCATGACCTCAGCTGAAGTCTGATGCTTAACTGACTGAGCCACCCAGGCTCCCTACTACTTGATAATTTCTTAATTGTTAATGATATGATGAAATAGTTTGCTAAATTATATCAAGATGGTTTTTTGGTTTAGTTCATAGCCCCCTTATATTCTGTGCAGTAAACTGAAAATAAAAAGAACAGATGCTAATCTATAGTAAGTACACATACAGGCATACATACCTACAAACTTACAAAGAAGGGAACCTCAATAATGTTTTGTGTTTCAATTCCATTTCCCACATGCTTAGGGTTGACATTCATCTAATTTCTGATCTGATTCAACCTAACAAGTTTTTATTGGATGCCTATTGTATGCCCCACAGAAATACACTTTGAAATGAAAAATCCTTTAAATTGCATGTACATAATGAAATTTTATGTTCCAGTGTTGCAAATTATTGAATAAAGACATTGCTGGTTCAGTAAAAATCTGTTTAGAAGGTTTTTCTCCCCCTCTACTTTCAGAACAGCCTAGAAGAGAATGGCATTTCTCCCTTAAATGTTATAGGAGAAAATGTCCTTTATGTTAATAAAATAATGCACAGCCAGAATTAAGTTTGCTTTTTTTTCTTTCTAGCAAAAGACATTTTTTTCTCTTTGTAGTAATCTTTAAAAAACTTTAAAAAAATTTTTAAACATTTATTCATTTTTGAGAGTCAGAGAGAGATAGAACATGAGCTGGGGAAGGGAGAGAGAAGAGGGAAACACAGAATCCGAAGCAGGCTCCAGGCTCTGAGCTGTCAACACAGAGCCTGACGCGGGGCTGGATCTCACGGACTGTGAGATCATGACCTGAGCCGAAGTTGGCCGCTCAACCAACTGAGCCACCCAGGTGCCCCTCTTTGTAGTAACTTTATTGAAAAATAATAAATACACTTCTTAAAAATAATCAAAACTTTAGAAAAGGATATCCAATGGAAAGTAAATCCTCATCTCTCAGAAATGTTCTATGTACATACGTGTGTTTTATATATAACTCTACTTTCCGTATCACCTTATTCCCTGCTTCTTTTCATAGGTGGAGGCAAATCACGTACTCTCCTGTACCTTGGTATTTTTCGCTTAGGTAACTCCAGAACAGAACATAGAGATCCACTTCATTTTCAGTCTGTGTAGTATTTCAGGTATGGGTTTACCATGTGCTATCAATATACATTTAAGGTTTTCTAGGCTTTGGTATTATATATAGTGTTCTAATAAAAAACAGGTAGATATGTGTTTGCATACAGATGCTAGCTTATCTGCAAAATCGAATATTGGAAATAGAAATGTCATGTCCAAGGATACCTGAATCTCTAATTTTGATATGTAATGCCAAATTTCCCTGTGATAACCTTGAACCAGTATACAGCTTCCCTGCAGTGTTTGAGAGTGCCTCTTTGCCTGCCCATACATTACTTTAACAGTTCTTCCTTTCTCTAGTACATCATCAGTGTCTCCTCTCTACTGGACCATTCCAACCTGAATCCAATGTACTGTCATTTCTTGCATCTTAAAAGAAAAAAAATCTACTTATTGACTCCGCTTGCCTTCTTCCTCACTACCCCATTTGTCGGTTCCCCTTTGCAGCCAAACTACTGGAAAAATGATGTCTATAGTCTCTAATACTTCTCCTCCTCATCTTCTTGAAAATTCTCCAGTTAGGACTTTCAGCCGCACTACTTTGCCAAAACTGCACTTGGCTAGTCACTGCTGAATCCAGTGGTGAGCTCGTGGTCTTCACCTTGCTCCACAGCAGCTCTTGTCAGCAGCCTCTGGTAGAGCTGATCCATCCATTCTTCTTGGACCAGTGTCTTCTCTTGGCTTCAGGGATATACTCTCTTCCGCCCATATAAGCTGTTCCTTCTTGCGCTCTCTTGCTGGTTTCTTTCCATCTCCATGATGTCTTGATGTTGGGATGCTCCAGGTCCGAGTCTTTAGATCTCACCACTGTCTGTGCCCCTCCTTTTGTGATTTAATGTAATCATATGGTATTAGATACTGTGTCTATCTTAAAGACCCCAAATTGTCCCTGGCCTGGATCTTTCTTGTAAACATAAGACTCATGTATCGAACATCTCTCCTTAAATATCAGAGATCTTTCAAATTAAATATGTCTAGAATTTGGTCTTTTCCCTAAAACTTATTCCTCCCAAACGCTACCTCATTTTTGGTCATTGTCATTCCATCCTTCCTGTTACTCAGACAAGAACCTGGGAATCACTCCTGAGCTCACTCTTGTTCACATTTCACATCCGACCCATTAGGGAACTTGCTGGCTCGACCCTCAGAATATACCCAGATTCTCACCTTCTCATCACTTCCATCACCAGCACCCTGGTCCAGGAAGCTGTCATCTCTCACCTGGATTATTTCAATAGCTTCCTGCTTCCACTCATGCACCCCACAGCGTGTTCTCCACAGAACACAGCAGCCAGGCATCATTCTGTTAACACCTACCAGATCACTTCACCCTCTGCTCACAACCCTGCAGTGGCTCACTCGGAGTTTAAAGGCCAAATGCAAACCTCCTCCCACCCCTGAGAACATTCCTCTCTGAGCTCTCCTATTCTTCTCCCCTCTGGTATTGCGCTCCAGCCCTACTGGCCTTTTTGCTATTCTGGTGCCAGTGTGAGCCTAGGCTAATGCATCTAAAGAAGAGAACAGAATCCAGAAATAGACTTATCTATATATTTGAATGCCTTACTTAAAATGCTTATTTCATCACTTACGAAAATGAGAGGAAATGATATGCTTTCCAAAAAATGGTTAGGGGACATTCGGGAACGAAACTCAGGCATATCTGAAGTCTGAGGCTCCCGCAGCCTACTCCTGTGAGGCGGTCTTTCATTTCACTCCGTCTCTGGTTAACACTCCATGAGTGTGTCAGCACATTAGCAGAGTCCCTGGAACGATCAGGTGAAGGGGAGAGCCAGGAGGGTATAAAAGCCCATGAGTGTGCTTCTAGGCCATGGTGCCATCTAGGTCTCATTGCGCGTGATGGTGCCACCCACAGCCACCTGTCTCTGAGGTCCTTTGGGGATCTGGGAAGCCTTGGCTGTTTGGGAGCATGCTGTTTTATCTTCTGCTTTCTCTATGGAGATATAACCATCTCTGTGTGTTTCCACATCATTTGTCATTGTAGCAGGTACACTGAACAAACAGGTCTTAGAGGGTCCAATTACAAAGCAACCTTACTTGTCTTTCCCAGGGTCTTTCATAAGCTACTCCATGGATATTTCTTTATCATCACCTGGATGGAAACTCAGGCCGACCCCTGAGTTTTCTGGTCACTATTAAAGTAGTATATACATGGATCTCCAGTCACTTCAAGTCACAAAATATACTCTGATTTAGTAATTAAATTTCATATAACAATCAAAATCTTGCTTTTGATTGCAGATAAGCCTTCTTGTCCCTTAAGCAAGTGAGAAGCCTTCAGCAGGGATGGGGTTGTGATCAGTTTCTTCTCTCTTTGCCCATTCAGTGCTTCTACTCTATGACCCCACCATGTTAGCCATGGTTTATGGTCCTTTCAGGATGGGATTTGGAGAGACAGAGTGGTAACCATGGGGAAAGATCTTTCTTGATTTATATTATTGTGGTCAAGCTTCTCCAGACTTGGCAGAGGTTTTGAGCTCTCTTTCTTGCCCAGGGGTTCTTAAGAGACCCACCAATAGGAAGATGTCTTCATTAAAATAAACTTCTTGATTTCAGTGGATGACAGGCTTCTGCAGGGACAGAGCCAAGTGGCAGCCCATAACAGCCAGAAGCAAGGTATGTACTGTTATTGTGATGGGCATAGTGCCCGAAGCAGCAAGTAGAGTATTTTAGCACCCAGGGATCTTTAGGGTTGGCTAATTGTTCTCAGTGGCCCTAGGACTGAAAAAGATGGGCAGTCTGCTAAGAATGGCTTGATTTGTGTAATTAGGAAATCTCTAGGTCTAATGAACAGAAACCTAAGTTGTCCAATGCAGAGTCATTGTTTATTACCCAAGTCCCAGACCTGAGTCAGGTCAGAGATATAGAAATCCTGATATCACTGATTTTCAAACTGTGGCCAAGGAGTAGCAGTAGCAGCAGCAGCAGCATCGTTGGGAGTTTGTGACACGTGCAAGGCCCTACCCAGTCCTACTGACACACACACTCTGAAGGTAGGTCCAGCGGTCTGCGTTTTGGCAAGCACTCAGCTGGTTCTGATGCATGCTCAGGTTTGATAACTTCGACTCTAACCACAGTTGAAGAAAGGACCGGATAACATTGTTGTAAGCTTCTGGCATAAATCTTCCTTTAAGTCTTTCCCAAAAGACCTGCAGCTATTCACTGGGTGACTGTGCACCGAGGAGGGGAGAATAGCCAGAACTTGAGGGGATTTCTGGACATTGGTTCTGAGTCAGCACTAACCTCCAGAGGCCCAAAATGCCTCTGGACCACTGGGGGTGGATATCACTTCCGGTTATCTAGGGATAAATGAAATTTTGGACTGTGCTGCCTCGCAGATTACCAATGGGTCCATTGATCCACATGTGGTTATTTTCTTGCTCCTGAATACAGTTGTAATAGGTATCCAGCAACTCGAAGGACCCCTATTTTGATTCCCTAACCTGAGTAGTGAGACTTAGGATAGGAGGCATTGCCTTGCAGAAGCTTCCTGGAATCTGCCCTTCCTAAATCGGAGTAAACTGAAAGCGGTACCATATCCCTGGGGGGATCGCAGAGATCCATCTATTTCCATCTAACCTTTGAACAAACAGGGTTCGTTCTGTCATACCTTCATTTAATTCATCTGTGTGGGATGTGCGGAAATGAGGTTATTGGGGAGTGACTGTGGGCTCCTATAAAAGTATTCGGGGACTGGACCTGATGTAACCTCTTTACCGGATGACAGAGCAGCACTCCTGGCACTTGGTATGCAGGTATGCATCTGACAGATGTTTTTCTTCCTCATCACCAAATTAGCGAAGATTACCAGCAGGAGTCTGCTTTCAAAGTAGCAGGATCAGCAAAACACCCTGAGTGTCCTACCTCAGGCCTCTGTGGACTCATCTGCTCTCTGATAAGAGCTGGTCTACAGGGTCCTTGGTCACCTGATCCTCCCCTCCCCAGAAGAGCATGCTGACATATTATGTTATTGACATGGTGAGCGGAACGTAGCACATATGCTAGATACCTTAGTAAGACATGTGTACGCCAGAGGGCGGGAGATAAACCCTCTGAAAAATCAGAGGCTTACCTCGCTAAGGGAGTTTCTAGGGGTCCAGTAGTCTGGGAAATAGGGCATTTCCTCTCCAAAGTGAAAGCCAAATTGCTATATTTTGCATCACCTACCACTGAGAAAGAGCTACAATGTTTGGTACCTCTTTTGATTTTTTGAGATAACACTTTTGAGTGGATTGTTTGTGGCAACGTTTTGTGTAACACACAAGGCTGCCAGTTTTGCACTGGGGCCAGAGCAAAAGAAGGCTCACTAGTGGAGTTTCTCAACCTCAGCACTCCTGACGCTTTAGGGACAGATCATTCTTGGATGTGGGAGGCCATCCTGAGCATTATAGAATGTTTAGCAGTATCCCTGGTCTCTACCCGCTACAGTCCAGCAGCACTACTACCCAGTATGACAACCAAAAATGTCTACAGATTGCCTAATATACTTGGGGGAGCAAAATCACTCCCATTTGAAAACCACTGGTCTACTGCATGTCTAGTAAAGCCCAAGGTGACTTTAGAACAGGCTGACAGCCTGACTTCAGCCTCGCGAGAGACCTTGAACCAGATTCTCCCAACTAAGCTGTTCCCAGACTCCTGGCTCCCAGAAATCATGTGAGATAACAAATGCGTGTTGCCAAGTTTTTGGGTAATTTCTCACGTAACAATAGATAACTAATATACTGAGCCACCAGGCTGTAAGATTGGGCATATGCACGGTAGCAATCCATCATCTATTGTCAATAGCGTATACCAGATTGGAGTGGAGCTATGTCCTTTTGGAACTAACTGTTGACAGAGGAAGAAACTATTTGGGCCAGGATCACAGATGGTCCCTTACAATTTGAAGGCACCAGGTGGGTTTGGACTGTCAAAACATTATATCTCACATCAGGAATGTGGTAAGGGAAGTTCTCTCAAGGCCAACACAGTGGCTATCTACTTTGTCGGGATGGAGAGAGGGCCAGAGGTAGGGATTTACACAATTCATGGGTGACTAATGGTTTTATTGGCATATTGGTGACAAGGGAGTCTAAGGAAGAGGTTTGCTGATGGACCTCTCCATACGGGCACTGTCCTGAGTGAATGCTTACCATGGGGCATCCACTGATGAGACTTTGTAATCAAATGGACAAGATGGTCCATTCTGTGGATGTCAGTCAGCCCTTTTCTTAGCCACCTGAGGCTTATCCAGTAGACTCATGTAGAGCACAGCCATTGGGGCAGGGATGGAAGCTATACATGGGCTCAATAATATGGGCTTACCCTCTCCAAGGTGGATCTGGATACTGTCACTGCTGAATGCCTAATCTGCTGACAGCAGAGACAGTAGTGAACCCTGCTGTGGCGTTCTTCACCAGGGGGACCACCAAGCCACCTACTAGCAAGTTTATTACATTGAACTCTTTCCATTATGGAAGGCATGATTTTATTCTAACCAGAATAGGCACTGTTTCTAAATATGCTGTGTATCCCCTGCCTGCAATGCTTTTATCAGTCCCACCATCTGTGAACTTTCACGATGCTTTCCTCAATGACATGATGTCCTACACAACATTGCATGTGACCGAAGAACTGATTTCACAGAAAAGACAGAATAGAATTGGGCTCATGCCCTTGACACTTACTGCCTTACAAATATGCTCCATCACCGCTTGGCAGTTATCATCATAAAGTATAGGAGTAGATCACTGAAGTTTCAAGAATGGCACCACTGGGAGACAACTCTCTGCAATTTGGGTGACTTTCTTGCAGAATGTGGATCAGACTTTGAATCAGCAGCAAAAAAAGTAGTGCCGTGTCTCTTATGGTCAGGATACATGGATGTGGGAGTCAAGGGGAGAAAATGGGAGTGGTTCCTCTCACTGTCACATGTGGAACAGCACTCAGAATATCTGCCTGCCTTCTTTGCAACATGGATCAGCTGGTTTATAGGTTTGTATTCTAAGGAGAGAGTGCTTCCTTTAGGGACACACAATTGTTCCACTGAGCAGGAAGTAGATAGTGCCATCTGCCCGTTTCAAGTTGCTCACACCACTGAATTGGCAGGCAAAGAAGAAGGTTACTGTTCTGGCTGGGGTGACTGGTCAGAATTCCCAAGAGGAATTGGGTTGCTGTGACACAGTGGTGGCAGGAAAGAATATGTCTAGAGCCCAGGAAATTCTCCTGGGTGCTTCTTAGCCCATCAATGTGCTAAGAGAGGGGCTTTTATTACTGGAATAATATTGCAAACTGCCAGGCTACTAAAACTCAGACCACTCAGGGGAGCCTGGGTGGCTCAGTCAGTTAAGCATCTGACTTCGGCTCAGGTTATGATCTCAAGGCTCGTGAGTTTGAGCCCCTCATCGGACTCTGTGCTGACAGCTCAGAGCCTGGAGCCTGCTTCAGATTCTGTGTCTTCCTCTTTCTCTGTCTCTCTCCCACTCACTTACTCTTTCTCTCTCTCTTAAAACTAAACATTAAAAAAAATTGTTTTTGAAAAAAAAACTCAGGCCTTCCAGAAATGAAGGTTGAAGTCATCCTGCTAGGTAAAGAACTCCAAAAAAACTGAGGTTTGGGTTCAAGGCTAAGGGAACATGGAATGCACATTGAAAGAAGCCCATCATCAATTATTACTCAACTATTATCACTGTCAACCAACTAGTTTTATTACCAGTTACCACAACAAGAACGGGAGCAACTATGTGTATTTTTTTCTTTGCTTGTGATGTGTAACTTTGAGTATTGATGGCGGTTAACTTTACAATTTGGCCTTTAGGTTAAAGAATACCCAGTGTGCTATGGTGACGAAAAGAAAAGAGAAACTGACATCACTGAGAGCTGAATACAGTGGCTGAGGCTGCCTCTTCACATGGTCCCACTCTGTATTCCCCTCTTTTGGGGGAGAGAATGAGCTGTATTCCTCTGCATGAGGAACAGGGTTGCATTCTTTGGGTGGAAGCACAATAGAGTTGTTGAATGGGTGCAGTGGAATGTGTGGATCTGAGTAGCAAAACGGTGAATGTACCAGAGTGTGTCTTTTGACAGTTGGGTCCAAGTTCATCCTTCTAAGTACCCACCATCCCCTTTTCCAGACACACTCATCTGGCCGATTTCATGTTAGTTTCTTCCAACGCGAGGCACTGGTGGTAGGTTCCAGGGTGAGAGGAAGAAATTAGCCATTTCCCCTGCTATAGGCAGCAGCAGGAATATAACTGGGCTTGACTGCTTGCGCTACAGGCCCCAGCAGCCTAGGGGTAGTTTCGGCAATATCAGCAGTGAGTGTCCACTCACAGGACCCAGCCAAGGGACAGTGGCAGCTTCTGTCTTTAGGCAAGAGCCCCCTCTTTCTTTGCTCCTTAGCCCTTCCGGCAGTTTTTTAACCAGTTTCCTACATTGCATCCTTCTCTGCTTGAAATATAGAATATAGAATGGTTCCCACTTTCCTGTTTGCACACTGAGTGACACAGGGATTTTTCCATATCAGCGTGAGGCAAGCTTCCTCATTCTCCAGTTGAAAACAAAAAAACAGAACGCATCCTATTTTTATAAGAAGACTTAGATAGTAGATATTTGTGTTGCTCTCAATCTCTTTTAATCAGTAAGAGCATTAAGGACATTTCCATTTTAGGAAAATATTGTCACGGCATATATTTGGCAATGGTCGTGTCTTTTTCCATTTGGAATTACACCTGCTGACGCTCTTGTGCAGACTTCTAAATGGCTGAAATGGGATTAAACTAGACTCTGGAATCCAGCAGCTGGCTACTTATTGCTTAATAAGTATTCTAAAATACTGTCCCTGTGTGTCTTCGCCTTATCTTTTCCAAACGAATGGCAAGCACCTTGAGGCTTGATATTATGTTGCCTTTTGAATATGCAAACATGGTGTGTGTTGGGGGGCTGGTTAGCAGTGCCTCTCCCCTTTATGATTAATGCCATCTGAATGTGTCATCTGACTACAGCCAGGAAAGAGCCCTACGTTCCTTCCTGTGAATGGGCTCAGGCTTTCTCTTGAGGAAGGAGCTGATGACACAGCCAACGCTGCCACATAGGTTAATGGCTCAAATCGAGGTCCTGGTAATTTTATTATTGGTCTTATTCCAAATCCTTTCATAAAAGCAGAGCTGCTTTGAAGCCATTTTTTCTTCATCATGAAACATTTTAAATGATTTGTGGGCAGTGCTCTTCTTCTGCCTGTGCAGCGGGGCCCCTCGGTTCAGCTTGCGGCTGGAGGGCTGCCCAGACCAGCACAATGGCCTCAGCCCCAAGAGACTGCCTCGGGCCACATCTCGGCCACCTGACACTCTGCTTCCGCTGGCCTAAAGAATGGAGGCCTCTTCGGCTCTTTGCTACCACCACCCCACAACCTCGTTTCCTGATTTTATCTTCTTTAATTAATCAGCCAGCACTTTTGCTACCCTCTCTTTTTTTAGGGGAATTCTGACATTTCTACTTTCAGCTCTAAGATGCGTTCGAATTTTCTAAAATGGGAAAAGTTGGGGGCCTATTTGCACTTGCCACGCCAACTCCCATTCAGCCTTTTCTAGGAGGATTTTTCTTCAGCTGCTCCACACTTTCACAGCAACTTGGAGTGTGACAGGAATCCTCAAACCTTCGAGCCTCTTGGTCAACAGGGACACAGGGCTGCGGTCCTAAAATGAATATCCAGTCTTGTTCCGCAAGGCTTCCACCGCTATAATCTTCTGCAGAATCCCCCGAGAGCACAACTCCCTGGCAAATCCAGGCTGCTCTGGTATGAAAATTCTCATTAAGGGCAAAACCCAAAGCTGCTTTTGGTGGTAATGCTGTTCTACCGTCAGCCTCATGGTCATCCAAATTAACGAAATACATTTCTAATAAGCCGGCTAATGCTGGTAAGGAGTCAATAAGCAAATCCATTTCAACCCTCAGAAGCTTAAATGCCGTTAAATCCCGTTGCCCGTTTGTGGGGCCGAGTCCTAGAAGACGTGCACGGGTTACATTTCCAAACAGGTGAAAAAACGAGGACGCGTGGAAAGGAACATTATTTTTTACTTTTTGTATTTCAGTAATAGTCACAACATGCAATGAAATGTCTACTACATGTACTATTCCATTGCAAACAGACATGACCGCTATTTCAGTCACTCCTGATACAGTCAACAAAATAGTCTGTGTTGAACAGAGCAGCATTTGTCCAAGACGAGGGGTACGTTGATCTGGTCGTTTTCCAGACAGCCACGTTCACGGGTTACGTCCACAACTGGATTGTACACGGGTTTCCTGGTAATCGATTGTAAAACTACCAAAACAGGAAGAACATCCAACTCCTCAATAGCACATAGGAGATTTCTCAACGCACAGGCTGTTCTTTCCCTGGAATCCCACGTGCCGGTTGGGAAGTGGAAGGCGGACTTAGAAGCCGCACATGTGACATCATCGCAAATCAGTTTTACCTCTTGTCGGTACATACTCCCTACGCTCAGGTTCGAAGGAAACCCAGGACGCCTGTAAGTCTGAAATTCGTCTGAATTTCAGTCAAAGGATTCAGTTCTACCTCTTTTGTCCCAGCCAGTTTCACTGTTGGGAGTACTGCCGGCTTTCTCTTTAGCTGTCAACACACTCGGAATAGACTTTTTTTCTGGGGTAAAAGATTCTATATAGCAGTCTGTGTTTTAGGATATGATTTCATTAGAAATAAGACAGACTTCTAAAAACTCACTTAAGAACCACACTGTACAGCTTCATCTGGGATTTGGCCAACAGTTGTTGGGAGTTCAATTAAATCAGATTTTTTTTCTAACCGTGAAAAGCAGAGGTTGAAATTTTATGTTTTCTCCAATCCTCAACCACTAGCTCAAATAGCTAGAGATGATTAAGAATAACACAATATGGAGTATTTTCGGAATCATACATTCACTTTTGCTGTGTTTACCCAAAGGTGAAGAGAACTGACAAAATTTCATCTTGGCATGTCAAAAGTGAAGTATAGCCCTTGTACCAGAGTCCAGAATCCTCTTCTGCATAACGTAGGGGAACGATCTGTTATTGCTGGTGGGACGTAGCTTGTAACTGACAAAGGAGTAGTGCTCGACATGAGATAGGATTTTTATTGGTAACGGAAGAAAGGGTTGACTTTCAAAATGCCTAGTGGTGGTTTGCAAATTTAAAGTAAGCTAGATAAACATCTATTTTAAGAGTCTCATTGGTTCCTAAGAGTGAAACTAGGTCAGAATTTTACTCCTTAACTCCAAGATAGATAAACATTTCTGTTTCACACAAAACACCACAAAATTTAAAAGGTGGGAGGACTTACATTTCCCATTAGAAAATACCTCATTTATTCAACAATAAATATTAATGAATACTTATGAAGTGCCAGATACTCTACTAGGAGCTGTGAATACAGGGTTGAACACAATAGAGCAACATATCTGTCTTTACGGAGCTCATGTAGCTCCTCATAAGTGCTTCTGGAATGAATGGAAACATTAACGAAGTGTTGATATGAACAAACCAATGTTCCTCACTAAATGGCTCTGATAAAAACTATAAATAAAAAAATGCTGCACAAAGGACGTCTGTGACATTCTTTGCCTTTAATGGAGCACCTGGATCCTTGAGCTTCTTCGCTATTGTGTTGATTGTAATCAATAGAACTTTTAGATTCATTTGTCCGATGGAAAGGGTTGTTTTCTGGAAACCATCTTGCTAAAGAAAAAAACAACAACAATACATCTTTCCTGGGGAGATTCAGATGCAGGGCTATAAAGATTCTGGCAGGATGCGTGCTGAAGGGAGAGCATGTCAGCAATTGGAAAATGGCTTAGTTGCCAGAGGCTACATATGATGACATTAGGAGGCACAAGATGGAATTAGACCGAAGACGTGTAGGTCTGGTTAAGCTCAAAGCATCTAACAAGCCACCGTGAGCTGATTACAGGACAGCCATAGAGGCAGCCGAATGCAACTCTTCCTGTCTCTGGACGGGAGTCTGATATTGAAACCCAGAGTCTGGGGAAAATGATGATGAATCATGACTCCTCTCCTTCGTGCTTTGCTCTGTTCCCGCCAACCCACTCCTCAGTTTTGGTATGAGCGCCATCACAAAGTGCCTTCCTGTTTGGAAGAGTTCCAACCTAGAACATCCCCATGGCCACAGGGAAAGAGGAAGGAGTAAGAGACGCAGGAGGGGGAGAAAGAGGAAGAAAGGAAATACTTCTCTGCTTTGTAAGTGATATGAACTTTTGGATTGTGCTGGCTAATGCACGGCTGCTTCTGTCCTTAGACACGTTCCACCCCCCCCCGCCGCCAGCCCCCCAATCTGGGCACCTGGGCTCCCTCCTCCATCTGGCACTAATTATCGCAGCCAAACAGGGTTGTTTGTTGGTGGTAGTGGGTTGTGTTTTTTCCTAAAATTTCCCATTAATTTTGTCCTGCCTTAGGTTTGTTTTCCTTTCAGTAATGCAAGATGAATAAATTCATTTGTTGCTCACGGGCAAAAGCAGCCTTAACAACCAGCCAAGAACATCATTAGGCTGTAACAATGGTGGTTCACTGGCAAAATCTGCATTACTCCGACAACACTCCATGGGCCTCCCCTCTTGGTCATGAACACGCCTGTCTCCTTCTCTGCACGCTAAGAGCACACCTCAGCACAGGCCCCATGGCTTTTCCAGAAAGAGCCCTCCCAAAGCATATGCAAGAATAGGCAGCCACATCGGAAAGTGCTTAGGCTTGCTGCCTGATTTCTAGTAAGTCCTCTCTGATTTTGTTTGTTTTTATCCAGACACATGTTTATTTTCATGATCGAAGAGCTTATAATCCTGGACATTGAAAATAAAGAGATGTTATGTTTTCCAGTTTATGGTTGTGCTCGTCGGTGGTTTTGCTACTTTGATTTGGGCTACGTGTCATTGTGCGACAAAACGGTCTGGCTCCTTTAAGAAGCCACGCGTTGTAGACACAGAATCAAGCTGAGTCATTCACCAGGAGAGAGAATTAGGAACAGCTGGGGGCAGCTACTGGAGGTAAAAGCAGAGACAGAAAAGGAACAAACTGCCTCTCTAGGAAATGTTCCAATGCCTCGAGCCCAAATGTGGAAGGGAAAATCTCGCAGGCATCGTCTTGCTAATGATGACAAATCCTGTGCATGGTGAGGCAAGGACATCCCTGTGTTAGGGAGCAGACTGAGGCATCCCTCAGCCAGCAGCCAGAGGGGGCCATGTGGGCCAGCATGCTGTCACCCCATCTCAGTCTGCCAGGTTTGGTGATCTGAGCTTCCCCTCCCTCATAAAAGTCAGTGGCTGCTGACCACCTCCGTTGGCCCTTGAAAGAGTCAGTTGCCTTATAACCACATTGCCCAAGTGATGGGATCCGGTTAGAGATGCATATGGCATTTCGGTGAATTAAAAGATGGTATTAAAAATTACAAACTGATGAAGTGAAGAAAACAGAACATAGTATTGTCTCAAATGTGAAAAAAAAATAAATAATAAAGGATTAGAAGGACTAGTATTAAAGTCAAAAATTTATATTTGGTTGTGTCTTGGTGGTGGGCTTACGGGTCATTTTTGGTGTTCTATGTATTTGCTCATATTTCTGGGTTATCTTTCACTTCTCACTGCGGCACAGAGACCTATCTTGGTCCATCCTTTATTCAATAAATACGTCCCGTGTTTGGCGCCCTGTGGGGGACACAAAGCTGAGCAGGTCCCAAGTCTTTACACTGATCTCCCATCTCCTGTGGGTCTGACATCACCAGCCCTCCTTCCTGGATCAGATCACTGAGCTTCGATTCTCTTCTCAGGGCCTGAGCCCCTTGCTATTCCTCCAGCTTTGGTAGTGTGCCTTCTCCAACCAATACAAGTGAGACTCTTTCCTACCCATCCTTCAGACCCTGCTCAGATGTCAGCATGTCAGGAAGGCTTTTTCTAAATACCCAACACAATCATGCCCTCATCTGCTTTGATTTTCTTTATAACAGTCGTCAACATATATCTTTAGAGATATGTATGTAGTTGAAGTCTGACCTCGCACCAAAATGTACTGTCTTTGGGCAGGGGTCTTCAGTCTTCTTCACTGCTAGATCTCTACCATCTGGACCAGTGGCTGGCACATAGTGGACACTCAATAAATATTGTTCTCTTCCTCAATGGAAAAGTTGTGGTATGTGTTTTACTTATACCAAGAATGAGTATCAATACACAGATTCAGCCGTTCAGAAATATGGTGTCTTAATTTTTTACAATATTCTTAAAATTCTGACCCCAACACTGTTGCACCAGTAGGAAATTTCATTTCAGTTAATAACTGCATTCTTCCCTCCCTACCCATTCTCAGGCGATGGGGGTGTCAAGATTCTAAGAGTCTAATGCAGTGACAAGGGCTTTGAAGAAGGAACACTGCTAATCAACCTACCACATTTTGTCCCCATGGTCCCTTCATGCCTGATGGCCATCTGCCATTTCTGGGCAAGGCTGAAAACATCAGTGCTGATAGCCTCAGCTCCCCCAATGCTTCACCCAAAAGTTCTTCCTCTCTGGGCTCTTGCCCCAACATGGCCTCTGCCAGGAAGCAGAACCCACAGAACTTGCTCCTCCCCACAACTGGAGGGATTTCTTTTTCATCTGTTGTTTCCCCGCTGTGTTTCTAAGCCACTAAGCTTTTCTCAAACTCTGCCCTCCCCTTGGGCCTCTGGCTTTTAGAAAACAAAAGCCAGAATCCTTCTGCTTCTCATCCCATCGCTTACCTCCCCAAAGCAAAGGAAGTGGTTTCTGCTACCTGCTCAAATGAGGAATGGAAAGGGAAACTTCAAACAACTCTGACACAAGACAGATGTGTAGGTTACAGGAGTGGGACCGATAATGCAGAGAAGAAAGTGATTCCATTGAGGCAGGGATGGAAAGAGTGAAACCCAGGCAAAAGGAAGACTTTAGGCATCTTGCCCTTGTGAGTGAGCCTAGAAGGCAGGGCAGTATTTCATTTCATGAAGCGTAGCGGATAGATAAGCATAAGCAAAAGGGGAATAGAGGTGGTGTATAGCTGATGGCAAATATCTCATCTGACCAGATGTGTTTGAGCAGTGGGAAAAGAAGTGCCCCCAAAAGGTAGGTTGGGGTCATTTTGTGACAGGCCCTCAAAGTCGGGGTGTTTTGACGTTAACTTGAAAGTACTTGGCAGCCACTGGGTCACAGCGAGGAGATGACACACGTGTGTTAGAAAATGAAACAGCAGCACTGTCGAGGATGGAATGATGGTTGGGGCTGGTGATCGGGAAGGCCAGAAGCAGGGAGAGCATTCCTATCATCTAGGGGGCAGAAGGAGAAGAGAGATGCCAAAGATATTGAGGACATAGAGGAGGCAGGGTTGACCACAGGTTCGATGTGAAAGGCACAAGAAGGATGACGATGGCAGGAATGGAGGTGTTCTCTGCAGATGAGGGAAAACTAAGAGCAGCCGCTGGCTCGTGGGGAAGGGTAAAGGCTGCTTATGTGGAATCTGAGTTTCCATCAGGAAAGCTGGCGCTGTGGGCGGGGCGCTCAGAAGAGCCGTCTTTCCCATGATAGGAAAGGGATGTGGGTAAGGAGGCTGCAGCCCTTTGCTGGGTTGGGGAGGAAAACCAAGGGATCCGGTGTCGGCATTGCATTGATTGTCTCAGTAAAGAAGGCGGCAAGGCTGTTTGCTGAGAGTAAGGGGAGCGGTCCCTGGGTCACGCTGGAGCTGGGGTGGGGACACAGTTTGAAACAGCTGCACTGCGGAACATAAGAAGAGTCCATTCCTGAGGAACAAAAGGGCAGACCCATGCAATGTCAAGTTTTCTCTCCATAAATACAGAATCCTTATACGATGGTTTTATGAAATCTGTCCGGGCAGATACGAGAAGAAACGGCCTTTAAATCATGTATCTAGTTTGAGGCATATTTTAACTCTACCATTCTCTGGGTCTTCTGCTAGCCATGCTCTCTTCCTTACCTGTTGTACACATTCATTGGAGATTTCTTTTTTAGGAGTCTATTAAGATGCCAGAATCCCTCAGCATCATAAACCTAGAAAAGCAGCAACTACTCACGGCCAGCATTCCCGACTCCCATGCTCTCCTGCCCAGTGTTGAACTTCTGTTCCCATGGACGCTCATCTTCGCCTGCTGTCAGGCAGATGGCAGGGGTGGGGTGGGGTGGAGAGAGCTCATCCCAAAGGCCAGTGGTCCTTTGGGCTTCAAGGTCACTGTTGCATCTACAGCTGGAGCAGGTGAGAAAGGGGAAGCTGAAAATCCACCTCACTCTGGGGGGGGGACACCCCGTGGTGGAGGAAGCCATCTCCCTGTTTCCTCCCTTTTGTCTTTTCCAAGGTCTTCCAGCCTCCCTTGTCTCTCTAGACCTGATCTTTGTTTTTACATGGTGGGGACTTAGGGATTTGTATGAAGTGATATGTGGTAAAGAACAAGCCAAACCTCTCTCCATGCTCAGCCTTACTGATACTGTCTTCACTAAAATCCCGTGAGAATTGTTGGTACTGGTATTAAACCACTGGATTTCAACTGTCATACCTGGGCATTTCCTAATAACACAGGATTATTGAATTCTTTTTCTCATCTTTGTAATATTTCCAGCTGGATATGTGGCTGTCAAGTCCTTCTACTCTGCTCTAGCCCAAGGAGGGAAGAAAATCCACTGAAGAGCTGGAAATCACAGAACATTTGGAACTGGGGTTCAGAATCGCATGCTCCCTGGGCCGGAGCATTTTTCTCTTCTCTCTGACCGCCCAGTAAGGGAAGAGGGTGGTCTAAAACCAAGGCTATGTGGAGCTTGGTTTACTTATGAGGCCAAAAGAGAATTGCATTTCTTATTACGTAAGAAACTAGAACTTAAGGATCTGTTCTTAGGTTCTAGCCTAACAAACGTGATGATTTTTTTCAGGGGCAGACGGGACATGTTTGAGGGAGCTGCGCCTTATTAGAGTTCCCTTTCCCTCTGTCCCTCACAGACCAGGAAAGTACATGTTGTTCACCCTGAACAAACTACCTCATCGACTAAGCGAGATCTTTCTCCACTATTCCCTCCAGCTCATCCAAGACCAGCTTCAGTTTTCTAGTGCAACATCACTCCAAGCCTTTTTTTTTTTCTTTTTTGGAATCGGCATATTTTTTCACTTTTGTTTACTTTTGCCCCAAATGCCTTTGGCATTTCCCTCCAATGAGTCACACTATGGGACCATTTCAAAATCATCTCCTTACAGGACATTTCTCTTCTCAGGGGAGCCAAGAAATGGGTAAATGACAGCCTGTCCCAAGATGTTACTGTATAGCGTGCGGGGATTTTATTTTATTTTGTATTTATTTTAAAGTTTATTTGAGTGAGAGAGAGAGAACCTGAGCAGTGGAGACGCAGAGAGAGTGAGAGAGAATCCCAAGCAGGCTGTCAGTGCAGGGCCTGTTGCGGGGCTCGAACTTGAGAATCACGAGATCATGACCTAAGCCAAAATCAAGAGTCAGATGCTTAACTGACTGAGTCACCCAGGTGTTCCTTATCTATTTTTTTTTTTTTTAAGCAGGCTTCATGGGCTTGGAGCCTAACATGGGGCTTGAACTCACAACTCTAAAATTAAGACCTGAGCTGAGATCAAGAGTCAGCCACGTAACTGACTGAGAGACCCAGGTGCCCCTGGGTGTGGGGATTTTAATAAAGTAATGTCATCTTGCTTGCCACCAAAGCCACTTGATGAATGGACTTATAAGGAGACAGTCTTCTAGATCTTTCCCTGATTCCACAGAGCCAAGATGGGAAAACTAAAGCATGGTTGTTAGGGTTTATTCATATTCATTGATTATGGGAATCAGCTCTTTTACTTCCTCCATTAAAAAAGTTGAGATATTTGAGAATTCAGATTTTGTAACAAAATAATGGAACTATCAGAGGTGGAAGGATACAGGTAAGAGGAGAGAAGTCAGAAGCAGGGAGTGCTTGGACCCTCACCATCCCTGGGTCACTGGTCTTGTTCTTCATGCCTCGGCCAGTGCTACTTACTCTTTGCCTCTGGAAAGCCTCCAGTCTTCCTCCCCACTCCTCGGTTGGGAAAACTCCTTCTTCCCAGAAGTAATTAGTCACTCTCTATTCTCTGCTCTCAAAGGGCTTTGTATTTTCCTCCAGTAGAGTACTTGGCACTCTGGGATTATGGTCATTTATGTAGTGGTCACCCACCTTTCCCTTCGCATGGCCCCCTGTCCCCCATTTCGAGGGGCAGAGGAGTGGCCCAAATTTGTCTCCGTATTTTCACCACCCAGAACGGGTCCTGTTGTATAGAAAGTTTAAGATGGCACATCCTAATATAAGATGGCACGCATGTATGGGCCAGGGATTTGGGGGGCGTTTCTGTTCATAAGGCTGACGCGGGTATCTGTTTTCCTGATCTCTTCAGACAATGCCCCTCTTCTCCTGTCCTCAGTTCTCTCAGCCTCTTATTTCCCTTTTCTCCTTCAATTCATGTAAGAAAGTATAAAGTATCAGCAGAAGTTAATAGATGTACATGTAAATGTTGATTATAAATATGCATCGGGATAGTAGGAAAATTACCAGCATATATTCCCACTACACGTCAAACTGTAGAGGCTGGCTTTAATCTTTCTACTGAGCTTTGACTTCTGATGTGGTAGATGTGTTTTGTCTCTTGGCTTCCCAGCATCCAGGCTTCCAATCTTCCAGTAACAACACCGTGGGGCTTTTTTTTGGGGGGGTGTAATTGTCTACCCCCACTGGGTGCGGTCTAGGTGGTACTGAGTTCAAGGTGGCCTGCTCTCCCTTGGCCTGGGAAGAGTTATCAGTAGTCGTCACTGCATATTGTGTGAGGTTGGGGAGAGGACGCTTTTACTTAATTTTTGCAATGAGCAATTTGAAAATTAAAGACTTAAGAAAAATAATTCTATTTGCCCCAAATATCTAGCTAGAGGCAATGAATTTTCCTGTTAAATCCATTTGAACGGCAACCACAGCTCCGGTCTCTCCTACTCAAATGCACAGGACCCAGGGGAACACAGAGAGCACAGCGTCACACTCCTCGAGTTGCCAAAAATCCCTTTAAAATGATTGAACAGATGTCTTTTCTTGGGGTCGGACGGATATACATCACGAACGGCCTGCTTTCAATTCTAGGCTTGTCGTCTTAGGGGCAACAAAATCAATCACCTTCAGGTTTGTTTTCTGGATGTTTTTTAAATCTTCGGAATTATAATAGCAATAACCATGACAGGATGCGAGCGAAGGAAACACATCTGTGCAGGTCGCTGTATTTCATCCCAGGGTACGAACTTCCAGTGTGACGGGGCCGCGGAAGCAGGCCTGCACTGGGCATCTCTGCAGCAGGGCCTCAGCACGGAGTAGCTTCTGAGCTTAGAACCAGAAGATAAATGGCATGAAGACCAACACAGCCGTGGCTCATATATCATCAGCAGTGAGGGGCGGGGGGGGGTCTTGTCAGAATTCACGAGAGGAAAGGAAGAGGACGCTGGATTTTCCAAAATAAATTGAGACTCAAGTCAAACAGTTTGTCCCAGGATCTGTGCTCGGTTTCTGGCCTTACCTGTCACGTTTTTGGTGGCAAGAGGAAACAGGATGTAAGAACTGCATATAAATAAATAATTCTTTTTAATTTATTATTTACTTTAAAGCTCTTAGTACTTTTCAAAGAATCGTAACTCAAGTTTACATGAGTTCCTCTTGGGTGGAGCAGATACTGCGTCTAAATGTCTCCAAGAATCTGGCATACACAACTTTCAAAATAAAGCTCATTTTTAATGAAGGTACACACCACTTGACCCCACGTGGGTCACTGACGGTTACCCGTCCATGTCATCAAGTGAGAAAGCACTTGGGGATCAGGAGGCAGTGCGTCTCCTCCGCGGAGAGACGATGGAGTTGAAGGAGAGACACCCCGGTTTGAATCCGGACTGGCCCTGCCAAGGGCTGTAGAAACGTGGCAAGTCTCTTTGTATCGCTGAGGGGCCATGACCTCATCTGTGGAACGGGGAAACCATCTCCCGGGTGACACCTTGTGAACATCTGGTGCATTTTAAGGGCTTAGACAGGATAGCTGTTATTATTGCCTCTGATTTCACAGAATTAGGTATGTACGGCTAGAACAAACCCCTCTTTCGCCACGTGGGAACAACTCCTCAACGGTCAAGGCTGAGTTTGCAGACCCAGCCCATGGGCCCCCCAAAAGGCAAGCCCATGGCAGCACGAGTGCCTGACAGTGGCAATCCAAGGTCAAATCGACTCACTCCCCACGCCGCCCCTCAGCACAAGGCAGCAACGGCTTTCGGCAAACCTCCCTTGCCCCCCCCCCACCCCTGCTTTCTGCACAGTGGGGGCGGGGAGAGCAGTGCTGACTTGGTTCCTAATTCCAGGTTCTGTAGAATTCCAACTCTCTCTGATCTCAGCCAACACATGGCCAGTCTCCCTCTTTTGCCTCCTCTAACCCCTCCCTCTCATGAATTCCTGGCGCCCTCACGGCCCCACTGTCAGGCTGCCCAGGAAACACTCCTGGGATTTTGCTGAGCAGATTCAGTCCATCGGGGCCTATCCCAGGGTGCTGCTCCACAGCGAAATGAACCAAAGGGCAGTTCTTTCGGAGATCCTGGGGCCAGTTATACACACACACACACACACACACACTATATATATATATATATATTTTATATGTATATAAAATCTATAATGTGTATATAGTATATATAATGTGTGTATATATATATACAATGTAAGCAGAAAACTGCATAAAAATCCTAAGTCTTCCTCCCCTACAACCAACACCCAGTCCTTCCGTCAGGACTGCTGTTAGTTTCTTATTTATCTTCCCAGAGGCACCAATCCAATTCTTTGCAAAACTTCTGTTTCTTTCCCTCCCTTCCTCTTTCTCTTATTTGTTTATTTAATTTCCCTTCCTTCCTTTCTTATAAATGAAAGCATAGTGTATTGTTACATGCTTTGCTTTTTTAATTTAACAAAATAGGTATGGGGCGCCTGGGTGGCTCAGTACGTTAAGCGTCCGACTCTTGATTTTGGCTCAGGTCATGATCTCACGGTTAGATTCCTGGGTTTGAGCTCTGCCTTGGGTTCTGAGCTGACAGCGGAGCCTGCCTGGGAGTCTCTCATTTGTGCACATGCGCTCTCTCTCTCAAAATAAATAAATTAACTTAAAAAAAATAGGTCCATAGTTTAACATACTCTGTTAAATGCGGACTTCTTCTGTCCTCTCAACTAGTGCTCTTCAAATCTTTATGTGTTACTCCATCATTTAAAAGTTGCTGAAGGCATACCAAAGAAATAATTATTCATTCATTTATAGAGTTTAATTGTGCCACTACTGTGCTGATAACATTTACATTATAAACTGATAAAACAGAAACTTTAAAGTGATAAAGATGAAATTTTACATACTTAATTTTTCAAAACCGTATTTGATTTTTCGGAGTATAAGTATTTTTAGTTTCTAAAATATCACTGCTAATATTTTTAATAGGATCAATGTGTTGAATATGCTTTGTCATGCTTGAAAAATCTAGGGTCACCCTTTTGTGATACAGCAATTCAAAGTCTGGTTATACGCTCAGCTAACTTTGACACTTGGTTTCAAAGTCCATCAGAGGTGAAGGAGACTTTACAAACGGAGACACATAGATCTAAATGGAAGAAGTACCTCATTAGATGAGCTTTATTAACTCCCCAAACTCATTTTTCAATCCTGTCAATCTTTTATTCAAAGATGCTTGTTGAAATTTTCCTTGATTTAAGGGTTTTTTTTGTGGTTTTTTTTTTACCTTTGGAATGTGCCGTAAATGGAAACATTTACAAACATCTGTTTTCAAAATGTTCTTGCCATAGGTTGACTTTCTTTTGAAAAGAAATGACTTTCTTGGCGGGGGAGGGGGGGGAGGCCTGGTGGCTGAGTCGGTTGAGCGTCCGACTTTGGCTCAGGTCATGGTCTCACAGTTCATGAGTTCGAGCCCTGTGTCGGGCTCTGTGCTGACAGCTCAGAGCTTGAAGCCTGCTTTGGATTCTGTGTCTCCCTCTCTCTCTCTGCCCCTCCACTGATCATGCGCTCTCTCTCTCTCTCTCTCTCTCTCTCTCTCTCAAAAACGAATAAACATTAAAAAATTTAAAAACAAGAAATGACTTTCTCAATAATTGTTAAAGTGTCACTTCTACCTTGAAAGGGCAGATTGTGTGCTGACTGTGTATTTGTGTGTGTGTGCTCACTTTAAAAAAACATCCTCTAGACGACAAACTCACAATAACCGCTTGCCGTGACAGAAAACGACAGCTCATCTGCAACACTTGCCTTTTTGTCAAAGAAAGAACGCACGACTCGTTCCCAGGCCCTACAGCTCTTTAAATACACGGCCACGAGATGACCGGTATGGTCCGAGAGGCCTGCCTGGCCATTCCCCGTCGCATGGCAAAGCCCGACAAAGGTCCTACTCTTTGAAGGCTTTGTTTTTATGAAATTAATCCCACTGATAGTATCCTATAAGCGTGGAACTTGTACTTGGCAATAGGCTGGACCCAGAACCACGAGATGGTCCCTCGCCTCTCGTCCCTAGAGCTCCCTCTCTGTGTGGAAATTGCTCACAGTAAGAGCAGTCACGTGGGACATCTGACTGTCTCACGAGTGGCCGGAGAGCGGGCATCTTAATGGATTGCCTGTGAATGTCCCATGGAGGGTGTGTACCCCTGCACAAAGGTTCTCTTACACAAAGGACTCTCTCGGAGTGAATTCGAAACCTTGTTTTCCTTTTAGTTTCTGAACTATTCTTCCCTCGCTTCTTTTAAAGCAAAATAACCTGACAGATTGAGTCTCTATACCCTCAGGGGCTGGACCCTCAGGGGAGTTGGCTAGGGTTGTTCTGGGAAGACCTGGCCGGTCGCCCCCCAGTGCTCCTCTGTCCTATGCCTGACGCAGGGAGATGATAAAAATGGTCGCACCTACAACTTCGATTTACTGAGCTATTATTTTGTGTTGGTCCCTCTGCTAAGTGTTCTATAAAGGCCGTCGACTCTCTTTGTCACTCTAGTTATCTTCTAGAACATCTCCTCCAATACTGACTTAATGAATTCTGAATCACTGACCCAGGGGAAATACAGGATGTGGCTCCTGCTAGCCGCTGGTCACATTTTTGTCAACCGATTAACACATAACCTTGTTTTATGTGTTTCTGTTTAAAGAAACCTTATAAATTTATATTCTTGATTAATATCGAGCGCACGGCCGATCGCACTATAACTCATGCTTGAACGAAGATATCTAACAGATGTGCTTTCTTCACAAGGTACACCCCTGCCTTCCTGCACCAAGGAACCCCGGACTGTATTTCAGCACTGCGCGGAGCAGCCCTTTTAAATGGCAAACGCACCAACAAAAAGCACAAAAGTGCAAACAAAACAAAACAAAAAATCACACGGCACTAAACAGACTACAAAAAGAACAGCCGTTTAACCATAGCTGAGAATGTGCACAGTGAGCAGCTCAAATTTTTCATCACTTGGTACGTGTTCACGAATACCACAACAGTGAGCAAGTACTGGTTTGGGAGTTACAGAGACATTTTAGTAAGTAGGTCATACAAATACGGAATGTATGAATAAGGAAGACTGACTACCTCATCTCCTGTGAAACAGATACTAGTACAATGATGTGTGAACCAAAAGGATCGTCAGCGATCTCTTTGGGACTTGGCGCCTTCTTTGGGACCTGGCGAAGCGAGGACGGTGAGGTGACATACCCAGAAATGTCCAATGCAGGGGTGAACCACGTAGCACTAAATGCCTGCTTTGCCACCCACAGTTGGTACCCTTTCCACTGCATAGTTTTGGGAGGCAAACCTCTAGTTTATTCTCTGCAATAATTAAAATCTATGTTTGATCAGAATGTTTGATTTGATGACTTGTCATATATAGGCCACAATGAAAAATATCTATTAAAAAAAAAAAAGATCACAAACCTGAATGAAATCAGGCACAAAATGAGAAACTAGAAGAATCCAAAATATTTGCAGCAAGAACAAGTTTTGCCTTTTTAAATTTAGTTCTCCAGTGAGCCAATTCATAAATGGGTAATATGAGAAGGAAATGATGTCGAAAAAGCCAAACATGCTGCAGAAAATTAGAGATGAGAGCACATGAGGCATAAATAGGAAAGAGGTGCCAAAATGTGATATTTGAGCTGGAAAATTACTAATGTATGCGTACTTATAAACGTATATAATTTGATGCCAGATTAGCTCAAATTTTTTTGAGATTCCAACAATTATACAAAATTAGTTCATTCTCTATTTGGCTAAAAGAAGCACAGAATTTAAAATCCAAATTGAAAAAGGCTCATAACTAATGCGGCCTGCAGGCTGTTTGGTAAATGGGTACGCTTGAAATGAACCGACAAACTAAAAACCCCACGAAGCAGAAAAAAAACAAAGAAAGAAAAGACAAAGATTCCGTGTGTTCTTGGAATATGAATCTCTGCGTATTGCCAATGGGTACATTATTACTTTTATATATACAATTTCTATTTCAAGAAATCCCAAGCTACCTTTCTCGCCAAGACTCTCCACATTCCAAAGTCTTGCCCACCACCATCATGACGGCGCCCATGCCTCTGGAGTGATAATGAGATGCTCTTACCCAGTACTACTTCCCAAATACTTCCAACCGGACACCACGACAAACTCTGCTGTTACTTATGGAACAAAATGTTGTTACAACTTTACTCGTGTGCTGCACTTTGCACACTCTTAGAAGGAATTTAAAATTCCTCTTCAAGACCTCCACCATCCATGTATCTGTTTCCATCTGACACAGTGTCTCTGAACCCATCATTCCCATCCTTTAAGGTAAAAGATACCATGGGGAGGGGGGAAGGGGAGGAGCCAAGATGGCGGAACAGCATGGAAATCTTTTTTCCATCTCATGTACATGCAATACAGCCAGATCAACACGAAACCATCCTGCCCCTAGAAAACGGATTTGAGGACTAACACAACAATCCGCACAACCCGAACCACAGAACTCAGCAGGCATGCGGCGCAGACAGGCGAACTGGGGGGTGAGAGAAGCCGCAGAGGGGGGAGCTGTTTTTGGTTGTAGAGAGAGGATGGAGATGGGGGGTAGTATGGGAAAACCACGCCCCACAATAGCAGCTGGAGAGAAAGTGGAAAAGTGGAAACAGCCACAGGGACTGAACTAAAAAGGGAGAAGGGAGAAAGGAGAAAGGAGAGGGTATAAATTCCATTAAGACTCTATAAATGCGGAGTGCAGAGTGTGACACACTGCAGTTCAAATACCTGGCGGTGCTCTGGCGGGAAGGGCGAATCCTCGACAGTGTGGGTTCAGGAGGTCCTCGGGCCATGTGTGATTTTCTATAATCCCGGAAACGCTGCTGCTACACGATGGAGTGAACTCTTTCTGGGGTGGGCTGGCACCCAGCGGCAAGTCTCTGGGTATCGGCAGCTGCACAGTCCCACGAACTCCTGGGTGCGGCGGGCACCCGGCCTTCGCTCGGTGAGGCCCTCCCACAGAGGATCTGAGCGGGTCAAAGCCACAGTCCCTCAGAGTAGGGGTCGGGAAACAGCCGCATGGGAGATAAAACTCAGGAGGGAGTTGCTGCCTGGCAAACTGACTGCGTGGTCACGGAGGGAATAAAAACGGAGAGTGAACGGAAGCCATAGACAAAGGACAAAGGGTGCGCAATTGTTGATCGGGGAGAACGGAGTTCCGATACTGGAGACGCTAGCTGGTTCCGCCATTTTCACCCTGCCGCGCAAGCGCATACACACCTACGGGCGCCAGAACCATCCACTCCAGTAAGTTAAACAGCGCCACCTAGTGCAGAACAGAGCCATTACACTAAGCCCCGCCCAACGGGGGCCAAGCTTGCTTTTCAGGAACACCACAAATCACTCTGCCTGGTTAGTTTACTGACTATAAAGTGCTTCTTAGTTTGACTTCCAGGGGAAAACGATGTAATTTCAATTGTATTTCCGTTTGTTCAGTGGTCCATCTATTAATTTTCTTTTTTTTTTTCCTTTTCTTTTCTTTTACTTGAATACAGAAAGAGGAAAGCTTTATTTTTATTTTCAATTTTTTTTATTTTTTTTTTAGCGTTTATTTATTTTTGAGAGACATAGAGACAGAGCATGAACAGGGGAGAGGCAGAGAGAGAGGGAGACACAGAATCGGAAGCAGGCTCCGGGCTCTGAGCCATCAGCACACAGCCCGATGCGGGGCTCGAACTTATGAACTATGACATCATGACCTGAGCCGAAGTCGGCCACTCAACCGACTGAGCCACCCAGGCGCCCCTATTTTCAATTTTTATTAAAATTCTCTTCCTTTATTTTTTCTACTAAATTATTTTACTTTGTCGATTTTTCAAATTCTATTTTACTTCCATCATTTCAAGTTATTCTATTTCATCATATTCATTTTCTCAAATGTTCAAACCTTTTTTTTTTTTTTTCATTTTTCTCTAATCAATCAAGCTCCTTTCAATAACCAGACAAAAACACACCTAGGATCTAGTATCACTTATTTGATTTTGTATGTGTCTGGAGGTTGTTTTTAATTTTTTAATTTTATTTTGCTTTCCTTTTTTCTCTAATCAATCAAGCTCCTTTCAATACCCAGACCAAAGCACACCTAGCATCTATGTATTTAAAATTTTTGTTAACTTTTTAATTCCTTTTCTTCCTCAAAATGACAAAATGAAGCAATTCACCCCAAAAGAATGAGCAGGAAGAAATGACAGCCAGGGACTTAACCAACACAGACACAAGCAAGACGATGGAACCAGAATTTAGAATCACAAAAATAAGAAAACTGGGGTCGAAAATAGATTAGAATCCCTTTCTGAGGAGATAAAAGAAGTAAAAGGTAGTCAGGATGAAATAAAAAAATGCTATAACTGAGCTGCAGTCTCTGATGGACGCCACAGTGGCAAGGGGGGACAGAGAAGAGCTGAAAATCAGTGATATAGAGGACAAACTTATGGAGAATAATGAAGCAGGAAAAAAAAAGAGGAAGACTAAGGCAAAATACCACGATTTAAGAATTAGAGAGATCAGTGACTCATTAAAAAAGAAAAACATCAGAATCATAGGGGTCCAGAAGATGAAGAGAGAGAAAAAGGGGTAGAAGGGTTGTGTGAGCAAATCATAGCGGAAAACTTTCCTAACCTGGGGAAAGACACAAACATTAAAATCCAGGAAGCACAGAGGACTCCCATTAGATTCAACAAAAAACCAACCATCAACAAGGCATATCATAGTCAAATTCACAAAATACTCAGGCACGGAAACAATCATGAAAGCAACAAGGGGAAAAAAGTCCTTAACCTACAAGGGAAGACAGATCAGGTTTTGCAGCAGACCTATCCACAGAAACTTGGCAGGCCAGAAGGGAGTGGCAGGATATATTCAATGTGCTGAATCAGAAAAGTATGCAGCCAAGAATTCTGTATCCAGCAAGGCTTTCATTCAAAATAAAAGGAGAGATTAAAAGTTTCCCAGACAAAGAAAAATTAAAGGAGTTCATGACCATTAAACCAGCACTGCAAGAAATTTTAAGGGGGACTCTCTGAGGGGAGAAAAAAAAGACCAAAAGCAACAAAGACTAGAAAAGACCAGAGAACACCACCCAAAACTCCAACCTTACAAGAACCATAATGGCAATAAACTTCCATCTTTCAGTACTCACTCTAAACGTGAATGGACTAAATGCCCCAATCAAAAGACATAGGGTAACAGAATGGATAAGAAAACAAGATCCATCTATATGCTTTTACGAGAGACCCACTTTAGACCGAAAGATACCTTCAGATTCAAAGTAAGGGGATGGTGGGGCGTCTGGGTGGCTCAGTCGGTTGAGCGTCCGACTTCGGCTCAGGTCATGATCTCACAGTCCGTGAGTTCGAGCCCTGCGTCAGGCTCTGTGCTGACAGCTCAGAGCCTGGAGCCTGCTTTGGATTCTGTGTCTCCCTCTCTCTCTGCCCCTCTCCCACTCATGCTCTGTCTCTCTCTGTCTCAAAAATAATAAACATTAAAAAAATTTTTTTTTAAAAAAAAAGAAAGTAAGGGGATGGAGAACCATCTATCATGCTAATGGTCGACAAAAGAAAGCTGGAGTAGCCATACTTATATCAGACAATCTAGACTTTAAAATCAAAGCATAACAAGAGATGAAGCAGGGCATTATATCGTAATTAAGGGGTCTATCCACCAAGAAGACCTAACAATTGTAAATATTTATGTTCCAAATGTGAGAGCACCCAAATATATAAATCAATTACTCACAAACATAAAGAAAGAAACTCATTGATAACACTATCATAATAGTAGGGGACTTCAACACCCCACTTACAGCAATGGACAGATCATCTAAACAGAAAATCAACAAGGAAACAATGGCTTTGAATGACACACTGGACCAGATGGACTTAACAGATACATTCACAACATTTCATTCTAAAGCAACGGAATATACATTCTTCAGTGCACATGGAACATTCTCCAGAATAGATCACATACTGGGACACAAATCAGCCCTCAACAAGTACAAAAACATTGATATCATACCATGCATATTTTCAGACCACAACACTATGAAACTCAAAATCAACCATAAGAAAAATTTGCAAAGATAACAAATAGTTGGAGACTAAAGAACATCCTACTGAAGATTGAATGGGCTAACCAAACAGTTAAAGAGAAAATTAAAAAGTACACGGAAGCCAATGAAAATGGTGACACCACAGCCCAAAACCTCTGAGAGACACAGCAAAGGCAGTCATAAGAGGGAAGTATATAGCAATCCAGGCCTTCCTAAAGAAGGAAGAAAGGTCTCAGATAAACAACCTAACCTTACACCTCAAAGAGCTGGAAAAAGAACAGCAAATAAAACCCAAAACCAGCAGAAGACAGGAAATAATAAAGATTAGAGCAGAAATCAATGCTATTGAAACCAGAAAAACAGAACAGATCAATGAAACCAGAAGCTGGTTCTTTGACAGCAAATTGATAAAGCACTAGCCAGTTTGATCAAAAAGAAAAAAGAAAGGACTCAAATAAAATCAAGAATGAAAGAGGAGAGATCACAACCAACACAGCCGAAGTAAAAACAATAATAAGAGAATATTATGAGCAATTATATGCCAATAAAATGGGCAATCTGGAAGAAATGGACAAATTCCTAGAAACATAGAAACTACCAAAACTGAAACAGAAAGAAATAGAAAATTTGAACAGACCCATATCCAGGAAAGAAATAATATTATTAATAAAAAACCTCCCCAAAACAAGAGTCCAGGGCCAGATGGCTTTCCAGGGGAATTCTACCAAACATTTAAGGAAGAGTTAACACCTATTCTCTTGAAGCTGTTCCAAAAAATAGAAAGGGAAGGAAACATTCCAAACTCTTTCTATGAAGTAAGCATTACCTTGATTCCAAAACCAGACAAAGATCTCACTAATAAAGAGAACTACAGACCAATCTCCCTGATGAACATAGATGCAAAAATTCTCAAAAAGATATTAGTCGACAGGATCCAACAATACATCAAAAAAATTATTCACCATGACCAAGTGGGATTTATGCCTGGGATGCAGGGCTGGTTCAATGTCCTCAAAACAATCAATGTGATTCATCACATCAATAAAAGAAAGAATAAGAACCACACGATCCTCTCAATAGATGCAGAGAAAGCTTTTGACAAAATACAGCATCATTTCTTGATAAAAAACCCTTAAGAAAGTAGGGGTAGAAGGATCATACCTTGAGATCATAAAAGCCATGTATGAAAGATCCAACGCTAATATCATCCTCAATGGGGAAAAACTGAGAGCTTTCCTGCTAAGTTCAGGAATAAGACAAGGATGTCCACTCTTATTGAACTCTTAATAACCACTGTTATTCAACATAGTATTGGAAGTCTTAGTCTCAGCAATTAGACAACACAAAGAAATACAGGGCATCCAAATCAGTCAGGAAGAGGTCAAACTTTCACTCTTAGTAGACGACATGATACTCTATATGGAAAACTCGAAAGATTCCACAAAAAACTGCTAGAACTGATCCATGAATTCAACAAAGTGGCAGGATATAAAATCAATGCACGGAAATCGGTTGCATTCGTATACACCAATAATGAAGCAACAGAAAGAGAAATCAAGGAATCAATCCCATTTACAATTGCACCTAAGACCATAAAATACCTAGGAGTAAATCTAACCAAAGAGGTGAAAAATCTATACACTGAAAACTACAGAAAGCTTATGAAAGAAATTGAAGAAGACACAAAACAGTGGAAAAATATTCGATGGTCCTGGATAGGAAGAACAAATATTGTTAAAAAGTCAATACTACCCAAAGCAATGCTACATATTCAATGCAATCCCCATCATAATAACACCAGCATTCTTCACAGAGCTAGAACAAATAATCCTGAAATTTGTATGGAACCAGAAAAGACCCCTAAGAGCCAAAGCAATCTTGAAAAAGAAAACCAAAGTAGGAGGCATCACAATCTCAGACTTCAAGCTGTATTACAAAGGTGTAATCATCAAGACAGTGTGATCCTGGCACAAGAACAGACACTCAGATCAATGGAACAGAATGGAGAACCCAGGAATGGACCCATAAATGTATGGCCAACTTATCTTTGACAAAGCAGGAAAGAATATCCAATGGAATAAAGACAGTCTCTTCAGCAAGTGGTGCTGGGAAAATTGGACAGCAACGTGCAGAAAAAATGAACCTGGACCACTTTCTTACACCATACATAATAATAAAATCAAAATGAATGAAAGACCTGGAAGCCATCAAAATCCTCGAGGAGAAAGCAGGTGAGAACCTTTTTGACCTTGGCCACAGCAACTTCTTACTCAACATGTCTCTGGAGGCAAGGGAAACAAAAGCAAAAATGAACTATTTGGACCTCATCAAAATAAAAAGCTCCTGCACAGCAAAGAAAACAATCAGCAAAACTAAAAGGCAACCAATGGAATGGGAGAAGATATTTGCAAATGACATATCAGATTAAAGGGTTAGTGTCCAAAATCTAAAAAGAACTTATCAAACCTAACACCCAAAAAACAAATAATCCAGTGAAGAAATGGGCTAACGTCATGAACAGACACTTCTCCAAAGAAGACATCCAGATGGCCAACAGACACAAGAAATGATGCTCAACATCACTCATCATCAGGGAAATACAAATCAAAACCACAAAGAGATACCACCTCACACCCGTCAGAATGGCTAACATTAACAACTCAGGCAACAACAGATGTTGGCGAGGATGCAGAGAAAGAGGATCTCTTTTGCACTGCTGGTGGGAATGCAAACAGGTGTAGCCACTCTGGAAAACAGTATGGAGGTTCCTCAAAAAATTAAAAATAGAACTAGTCTACAACCCAGCAATTGCACTACTAAGTATTTATCCAAGGGGTACACATATGCTGTTTTGAAGGGACACATGCACCCCAATGTTTATAGCAGCACTATCAACAATGGCCAAAGTATGAAAAGAGCCCAAATGTCCATTGATGGATGAATGGACAAAGAAGATGTCTCTATATACAGTGGAGTATTACTCGGCAATCATAAAGAATGGAATCGTGCCATTTGCAACTACGTGGATGGAACTAGAAGGTAAGATGCTAAGCGAAATTAGTCAGTCAGAGAAAGACAAATATTATATGACTTCACTCATAAGAAGACTTTAAGATACAAAGCAGAAGAACGGAAGGGAAGGGAAGCAAAAATAATATAAAAACAGGAAGGGGGACAAAAATTAGAGACTCTTAAATATGGAGAACAAACAGAGGCTTACAGGAGGGCTTGTGGGAGGACAGATGAGCTAAATGGGTAAGGGGCATGAAGGAATCTACTCTTGAAATCGTTGCACTATATGCTAACAAACTTGGATGTAAATTAAAAAAATTAATTAGATAAAACTTTTTAAAAAAGATACCATTCCTAATCATGTGTAGCATTTTCTTTAAAAAAAATTTTTTTATTGTGTCTATATATTTTTGAGAGAGAGAGACAGAGAGACAAAGAATCTGAAGCAGACTCCAGACTCCAGACTCTGAGCTGTCAGCTCGGAGCCTGAAGCAGGGCTCGAACTCATGAACCTCGAGATCATGACCTGAGCAGAGGTCAGATGCTTAACCAGCTGAGCCACCCAGGGACCCCGCATAGCATTTTCTTAGAGTGAATTTTGTAATGAACAATCTCTCACCCAAAACAGAAACTTACTTGTTTCAAGGATAATTTTTATTGATGAGAAACATTTTAAAGGTATAAAAAGATATAAAAAAGGTAATTTTCTTATTTATATGACATTTTCAGGTTTTGAAAGTTTTCTTCTCAAAGTCCCCTGACCTCTTTTTTTTTTTTTTTTTTTTTTTTTTTTGGGAAAGCAGCTTATCCATCAATAAGGATCCCATCCTCTCTCAAAAACAAATCGATTGATCATGTCAAAAGACCTCAGAGGCTGGTCGTAGGGTAAAATATGTCCTCCACCTCGAACAATCACCTTAGAGAAGAAAAATAAAAGTTGAAAGTTAAAGAAATGGATGTTCTACATGAAGGGAAAATTTTGGTTCAGATTAAAGTACTTCTAAAGTTTATACGAAATACAGAATGTATTCTATCAATCGGTGCCTTCAGGTAAGCTGATTGTCTTAGATTTGATAGCTTTAATAACAGGTGTTAAGGGTAGGATAAGGTTTACAAGTATGTGGTTAGTTAATTAAACACAAAGTCATGTTCATCTTTCACATGTACGAAACGTGAAAATTGTCTTTTTTCCTCTTGGGCGGGAGCCGTCTGCTGCTCAGTGGTCTGTTATTCTTACCTGCTGAGGCCCCTGAGGTGTGAAGACCTACCCTGGGGCTGTCTCGGCCCACAATTGGGTGGAGGGACGTCCCCAATTCCCCCCTTCAGTCCTCTGGCCCACGTGGCCCTCACACTGCACTCCCACCTGACATCTCAGCGTTTGCCATTAATACGGGGGATGTTTGGATTCTCCAAAAAATGAACTCGACAACAAACGAAAGTCTCTGACACCTGAAATTTTAAAAGGCCATCTTTTTGAGTAGCACGGAGCGAGAATATTCTTTTTCCCCTAACCGCGGTTAGTAGTGGATGGAGTGAGCGAACACATCAGTAAAAGGATCACACTCAGTACGTTCTAGCTGCTCAGTCACAACCGGCAAGGAAGGACCACTTCGACAAGGCCCTTCACAGCTTGTTTTCCCTGTCTCCATCAGAAGGGAACTGAGGCAGAAAAAAAGATACCAATATATTTACACGGTGTATTTATTATATTCAAACTCCACTCCCAACCCCCAGCATCTTACGACCTTGCCATGTGGCCAGTGGGATCAACATTATTAGATGAGCTTTGCTTTGCAGCTCACAGCTATGCAGGTTGTGCACAGAAACCGAAGAGACCACCATTGACACCAGCCTCGGTGACAGAGCGATACGGAGCTCTTGCGAGGCCTGTCCTAGTCACACAATGGTTAACTGAGAGAATGAGCTGGAACCTGGCTTCTGATGCGAACACCAGTGTTTTTATTCAAATCGTAGTCTTTGTACAATCATACTTTACATTTGAGCCAAACTTTACAGCTCCGTCACAGAACATTTCACCCACCTCTCGACAGCCCTGCGAGGCAGGTAAGGGAAGCGGACCGCCATTACAGATGTGACACAGGACTTTAACCCTCACATGCCATTGGAAACACCTGCCTTGTGCAACACTCCGTCAATGGCCATTTGTTCCTTGCTGCAATGACAGCGGGGCCCATCTACCATTTGTGTTCAAGCTCGCATCTGGAAACCCAACATGTCTCGCTTTGTCACAGACTGAAAGTAAACATATGTGTGACATGAGCCCCCGCATGTGACTCCAGAGGAAAACTTTTGCTGCCCCCACAATCCCAGGCTAGAATTCTCTTCCTGTAGATTCCCGTCCAAACCTCCAGCCTTGGCAGGAATCCGATGAGTGATTCTGTGCAACTTCGGCTCAGCTGAGGACACTTAACAAAGTCATGTTTGTGACAAAACCCAGCTGCTGCTTCAACTGGAAATGAATTTGGCAGCAATGGTCCGGAACAGTGGTACGCTGAATCCAAGAGCTAAAAGGTCAGTCTGCCTCCAGCACCAGAACCGCAGCAAATGGGGGCGGGGGGGGACATAGCGCTTTATGGCCTGGCTTAGAGTCAGAGTGCAGGAGCAAGACTTGAGGCACAGCAAGCTGTGTGACACTGGACAAGTAATTTACCTGCTCTGAGCCTCAGTTTCCTTAACGGTACAATAAAGAAAAAAGTATTACCTCTTGGGATAGTTGGGAATTATGTGAGCAATTAATGGAGTAATGTCCATGGAACACTTAGCACAGTGTCTGGACTGCGATGGGACTCAATAAATATTAGCCATTGTCATTATTCTTCCAATGGTCATCCCTATTCATCTGCTCTCTTGGTATTTACACACACACGCACGCACGCACACACACACACTTCTATGACCACCACAATCAAGTGGTGAAGAAGAGATTGGGTTGGGTGTTACAATTCTTAGTCTCAGGAACCTGCATGGCACCCGGCCCGGGACCAACTCACATCATAAACGGTGCCATGAAGATTGGGAAGAAAAACTCAGTTAGGAACAAAGTCTTTTTCGCATGTCACCAAATTCTCAAAGTATGTTCCCTAGCAGATTAATACAGAGCAGTTTACTGATGTTAACTTCAAAAATAAATTTATGAGTGCCAGAAAGAAAAAAAAGCCCCGAACAATAAATTTATGAGTGCCAGAAAAAAAAAATCGCTCTGTTGTTTACAGCCAAGCTGCTCACCACTCACAAATCAAGGGTAAAAACCACGCCACGGTGTTTAGAGGTGTGTAACAAAATGTGACAGGGCCGTGATTCCATATTTAAATGTGATAAGATTAATCCCAAGGCTCCCTGGATAGAAACAGTCTCATCGACAGAAACTGTACGTGTTGGGTGTTTCCACACGAGCACCGAATCCTCTAAACTCATGTATTCCAGATGTTCTGGGGGGTCACAAATGTGTCATGAATTTTAAACGGGTTATGCAAACACTTTAAAGCTTCATTCCACTTTACTTTTTAGAAAAGGATATGACTCCCCCTGGAACCAGAAAGGAAGATGGCCTTGGCCGTAAAGGTTTCCCAGTTGCGCTGGTGTAGGTGACAAGACATAGAGGGGAATTCACACCGGGAGTGTGGATGTAGGTGTATCAGGGGAGACATCGTGGGAGTCCTGGAGGAAGATATGTCTGGACAGACGAGGCTGGGCGGGGTGGGGGATGGAGGCGCCGCACCCAGAGGAAACTGCCCTTGCAAACGCAGAGGAGCATGGAAGTGCACGGGACACACAACAACCCACGAGTGGTTCCACGTGTGAAGGGTCAGAAGGGAAAGAGAAGGGAGAGTCAGGCAGACAAATACTAGTGAGCCCATGCGATGCCCCACACGATGCGCTGCCAGGCCCGGTGGGGGAGGCGGTTTGTGTGGTAAAATACACACAACGTCGAATTACCATTTTTTAAAAATTTTTTTAAATGTTTATTTATTTTTGAGACAGAGAGAGACAGAGTATGAGTGGGGGATGGACACAGAATCCGAAGCAGGCTCCAGGCTCTGAGCTGTCAGCACAGAGCCCGACGCGGGGCTCGAACTCACGGACCACGAGATCATGACCTGAGCCGAAGTCAGACGCTCAACCAACTGAGCCACCCAGGCGCCCCCGAATTACCATTCTTAAATCAACAGTAGCATTTAGTGCATCCACAGTGTTGTGCAACCATCACCACTCTCTCGTTGCAGAATGTTTCCATCACCCCAAAGGGAACCCCTTATCCATTAGCTATCTCTTCCCATTCTCCTCTCCCTGCCGGCCCTTGGCAATCGGTAGGCTGCTTTCCGTCTCTATGGAGTTGCCTCTTCTGGACGTGCCTTAGAGGGTTTTAAGCAGGGCATCTTACGCTCAGATCTGCATTAGAGAAAGATGACGTCATGTGTAACTAATCTTACACATGACACTGAGGCAGGGAGGCAAATGTGGAGACCAGTTGTTCAGGTGCGAGAGGATGTGGGCACATGGGAGAAACGGAAGGAGGGGAAGCAGAAGAGGGATGTCGGGGTGGAACCAAAAACTCAATGATTGATCAGACATAAAGATAAAGGGAAAGCATCCACCAGCAAATACACACATCCCCCGCACCCCCGTTTCAGGCTTCTGTCCCAGCTTTGCAAGGGGGGGGGGGTGCTACTAACCAAGACAGAAGAAGAAGAGGCAGGTTTGGGAAGAGGGCAATATGGCCTAGATTTATAGCTCTTGTTTTTCACCACAGGGTGATGCAGACACGGAAGAGGCTCTTGCTTGTTATGGTTTCTGATTTACACTAGAGCTGTTTTATTATTTTTATCCTATTACATACTTATACAATCTTAACCTTTCAGCTTTCGGACACTAACCGTGAAGAGAAATGGAATAAATACGCCCTCGAATAAAAAATGGACTACAAACAAAAGGTACTTGGGAATGAGAACAAAAAAACGAGCCAAAGCTTGTGAGCCAAACCAACAACAATAACCCCACCCCACCCCACCCCACCCCCCAAAAAAAAACAAAGCAGAGATCGAGGTTGAGAGTTGCTCCCAAAACACTCAGGGAAAACTCGAGATTTACCAGTGTACACTTCTAGTGTAGCAGCGGATTACCGAACGGGACGGGGAAAGGTGCTTTAGCTGACCGAAATGTGGCCATCACAGTGGAACACACTCCTGTGTTCAATACGAAGCCGTGTGCCTTTGTCAGTTCCCTAAGGGCCTCCTAGATGCCTTACTTAATCAGTTGCAACAATATCCTAATTTAGGATTTCCACTTTAAAAAAATTTTTTTAATGTTTATTTATTCTTGAGGAGGGCGGGAGGGGCAGAGGGAGAGGGAGACACAGAATCTGAAGCAGGCTGCAGGCTCCGAGCTGTCAGCACAGAGCTGGACGCGGGGCTCGAACCCACGAGCTGTGAGATCATGACCTGAGCTGAAGTCGAATGCTTCACTGACTGAGCCACCCCGGCGCCCCAGGATTTCCACTTTTGACCATGATGCAATAGCATGTATCAAACCAGTCCCACCCCACAAGAACACTCAAAGCTGAATTAAAAAAAGAAAAGAATGCTGTTTGAAAAGTATCAGAAAGCAACGAGGACTTGAGAGGCCAAGACCATGGAGAAAAGTGAATCGCGGAAAAGTGAACCTAACATTTTGAATTTCTCTTTGAGAAACTCACTAGTTTCTAAGCTTCTCTGGCCAAGAGGCCAAGAAAAAAGTGACAGGATGAAAAGGATGAGAAGCGAAGCAAGGCCTAGAGTGTTTGGGAGACCAAAAATACAAACAAAGGAAACCCCAAAGAAACAAAAGATATGATTCGAAATGGCAGGCTTGTCATGGTGGCCCAGCTCTGGTAAATACCACAGCTTTCTGTGAGACCCACGAAAGGCAAGGTTGGCCCTCCAAAACCTGAAATCCTGCACCAAAGCACCAGGTGAGCCGCCAAATGAAGCCAATGGATCCAGCCCTATGCTTTCAGAAAAACTTAAGGCCTTTTTGGAGGAAGATAACATCATTTTTCATACATTTTGTCCAGCATTCAATAAAACGTAGTCGGCATGCCAAAAGATAAGGTCAAATGTCAACAGACCAACAGAAAAAGCAGACAACAGAAAGAGACCAGAGGGATCCAGATATTGAAGCTATCAGGTATAGATTTTAAAATAACCACGAACAGGGGCTCCTGGGTGGCTCAGTCAGTTTAGTGTCTGATTTCAGCTCAGGTCATGATCTTGTGGTCTTTGAGTTCGAGCCCCGCATCAGGCTCTCTGCTGACAGCTCAGAGCCTGGAGGCTGCTTCGGATTCTATGTCTCCCTCTCACTCTGCCCCTCCTCTCCTGTCTCTCTCTGTCTGTCAAAAAATGAATAAATGTTAAAAAAATTAAAAATAAAACTCGAACAAATTATCTAAGAAGTTATGGAAAACACAGAGAAAAGAAAAAAAAAGACATGAGATGACAAAATATTTAACTGGAGTCCTGGAATAAGAAGAGAAGGAAGGAAAAGTACAAAAGAAATAGTAAAAATTGGAAATTGTGAGTAAACACCTCTCCGAAATTGACAGAAGTCAACAAGCCACCGCTGTGAGGAGCTCTTTGAAAAGCTATATGGGAAAATCGATATATATGGGGAAAATCCAAAGAAAACTGACCACACCTGGGTACACAAAGGTAAACTGCTAATGCCCAAGATACAGAGAAACTCTTAAAAGTTGTCAGAAAAAGAAATCGCACTTGCAATAACTTCAAAGAAGCAAGAAAGCTGACTGGTTAACAGAAACAATGGAAGCTAGAAGACCGTGAAATCTTATCTTTCAAGTGAGAAAAGAAAACAGCTACAGCCTCGAATTCCCATATAAACGACCGCACAGAGATACTTTTCAAGGAAAGAAAAAACTGGAAAAAGGTCTTGCCGGCAGATCTGTAAGGAAATGCCTGAAGATTGTTCTTCAGACAGAAGGGAAATCGTCCCTACTGGAAACATGCAAACACGGAAGAGAATGAAGAGCAGCTGAGAATTTACAGGTGTATGTAAAAAGAAATGAAGGTCAAATAATAATAATAATAATAATAATGTCTTGTGGAGTACGAACCAAGTAGAAGTTAAAAAAAAAAAAAGACAACAGTTGCACAAAGGGTGGCATAGAGCTAAGGTACCGTCAGGTACTTGCACACATCCGGCAAATGATAAATGCCCTGATTCAAAGTCAACTTTCTTTTTGTTTTTTTATTATTATTATTGTTTATTTATTTATTTATTTTAGAGAGAGAGAGAGAGAGAGAGAGAGAGACAGAGCATGAGTAGGGGAGGGGCAGAGAGGGAAGGAAACACAGAAACTGAAGCCGGCTATGGGCTCTGAGCTATCAGCACCACAGAGCCCCATGCGGGGCTCAAACTCACGAACCGCGAGATTATGATCAGAGCCGAAGTCGGACACTTAACCAGACTGAGCCCCTTTTTATTATTTTTTTAAAATTTAAATCCAAGTTAGTTAACATACAGTGTAATAATGGTCTCGGGAACAGAATTTAGCGATTCATCACTTACATCTAAACACCCAGTGCTCATCTCAACAAGTGCCCTCCTTAATGCCCATCACCCATCTAGCCCATCACCCTACCCAGCTCCCCTCCAGCAACCCTCAGTTTGTTGTCTGTATTGAAGAGTCTCTTATGGTTTGCCTCCCTCTCTGATTTTCTCTTGTTTTTCCTTCTCTTTCCCTATGTTCATCTGTTTTGTTTCTTAAAGTCCACATATGAGTGAAATTTTATGATATCAAAGTCAACTTTCTTAGGTCCGCATGTGTGTTGTAATCTCTAAGGACACACTAAAAGGATAGATAATATCCCTACATTTATTGTAGCATTATCTACAATAGTCCAATTATGGAAACAGCACAAGTGTCCGCTAACAGATGAGTGGATAAAAAAGACGTGGTACACATATGCAGTGGAATATTACTCAGCCATAAAGAAAGAATGAAATTTTGCCATTTGCAATGACATGGATGGAGCTAGACCACAATGTTGAAGTAAAATAAGTTAGTCAGAGAAAGACAAATACCATATGATTTCACTCACATATGGAATTTAGGAAACAAAACAAAAGAACAAAGGGGAAAAAAAAGAAAGAGAGAGACAAACCAAGAAACAGACTCTTAACTATAGAGAAGAAACTGATGGTTACCAGAAGGGAGTTTGGGGGGGGATGGGTGAAATAGGTAAAAGGGATTAAGAGTACATTTATCATGATGAGCTCTGAGTAATGTATAGAATTATTGAATCATTAGATTCTACACCTGAAGCTAATATAAAACTATATGTTAACTATACTAGAATTAAAATTTAAAAATTAATACAAAATAAAATTAAAGGAGAGATAATAAAACAACGCATTATTAACAAGGTAATAGTGGTTTTTTTTTTAAAAAAGACATTTGTTTTCTCTGAAAGAAAAGACGAGATAGAAGGATGAGAATAAATGGCAGAGACATTTCTGCGTAACATGAAAAACAGACTCCTGACTATCAGGGAGCTTTTAAATAAGAAGAAATCTGGTGATCAAGTCAAACACCTCATCTTTTTAGAGGTACAAAATGAATGCCTCAGAGATGAAGGCCCTTCAATCAAATCTCTTAGCCTAATCTCACCAAATCAGTTAGATGTTTCAATGTGCTATGAACGTCTCTGATTAAAAAAAAAAAGTCAGAAATTTTCTTTAAATCAGCTCCAAGAATCTCTATGTTAATTTCAGCAATGTTGGTAGGAACGACTAAGGTTAGCACCTTCTCTCCCTTGATCGTTTTCGTCAGTAGAAAACTAAAAGCACAGTACAATGCAGTAGGAAGCAATTCGGCATGGTGGTCAAAAGCATGGACATAGGATTCAGCAGATCAGGACTTGAGTCCTGCTCTTTGACTTTGGCCCAGGGACGTAACCACTTCAATTTTCTCGTCTGTAAAAATGAAGGTAAGAATTAGGGCGACCAGTTGTCCCAGTTTGCCGTGAACTGAGGGATTCCTGAGAATATGGGATCTTCAAAGTGCTAAAGCTGAAAAAGGTCAGGCAAACTAGCATAGTTTGTTACTCTAAAAATATTTAACTTTCTGTATGGATTCAAAGAGATGCATATTAAGCATCGCACAGCACTCAGTTTGCAAATACATATTAAGCTTTCACCATGTCGGCTGACTTCGGCTCAGGTCATGATCTCACGGTCTGTGAGTTCGAGCCCCGCGTCGGGCTCTGTGCTGACGGCTCAGAGCCTGGAGCCTGCTTCAGATTCTGTATCTCCCTCTCTCTCTGCCCTTCCCCTGCTCATACTCTGTCTCTATGTCTCTCGAAAATAAATAAACGTTTAAAAAAATTTAAAAATCCTTACACCATGAGCCGTATAGACATGTATCAACACTCAAGCAATGGTTGTCATCCATTATCTCATTTTTTATCGTTAAAGGAATATATTTCCCCTTAAAGAGTGGAGAAAGAACAGAAGCTACAATACTAATAAATATAAAATGTAGTACTATATTTTTTCAGAAGAAAGAGTTATATTGTTCAGGAAGGAGAATATTTCTCTTCCAAGCTTTTTTTATTTCCATGCTATGAATCCTTCCTTCCCATGGGAAAGGTCCCAATTAAAGTAAGAAAGCAGATTGAATGTGAGCTCAAACTTCTGTCAATATGGTTGACTTAACTGTCTCGAGTGAATTTTATCCCCTAAACCTGCCAACACCATGATCCGTCTCGTTCTCTCCCTCCACCCCCTTTTACCACTTGCAATGCCAAACACCCTCTTCTCCCCACAGAGACATGTCAGGCAAGCAAGACCTTACTTGTCTTAGCAGAATGGCAAAAAGCCATTCTGTCTTTTTTTTATCCCTTTTAAGAACTCACTTTACAACATAGGATTTGATGCAGTTAAAAAAAGTAATTGAAACTTCACTTCCTCCATGTCCAGTTTTATATCTGAAATCCACGAGAGGATAAAAAGCAAAAAATCCAGTTCGTTAATTACTCTTACTCAGGATCTAGCTTTATGATCTATGTTTGTAGTTGTCTTTGGGAGGACAGAATGGGAGCGGGGAGGAGAGGGCAGACATTACAGCAGCAAATGCTCTCTGCTGGGGGTGTTTTGAGCATGTAGAGCCCGACTCACTGCCTTCTGGGGAACAGGGAGACAAGAGCCAGCCAGCCTGCTAAAGTTTGACCTCCTACAAACATCAGTGCAGGGAGGCTCGAGCATTGTGTGCCCGAGCTCTGGCACTGGCTCAGGACAGCCGGTTGTGTATCTTGCTGCCCGACTCCACATTCAGTGGTGTCATGTTGGTAGCTTAAAATCAGCCACAGTGGGAATATTTACACCACGAAAATGGGCAAACACTACAGACCAATGTCTTCCCTCCCTCCCAAGCCAGTTTACCTTCCGACCACTGGTTCTCTGACATTTTGGCTCTCCTGGGGAAAGATGAAACATGAGAGCATTCTTTCTCTCTCCCGAAATAAAAGAAACATATCTTCAAATCAATAAATGATGAGGTCTAAAACTCTGAAATCTTGGCTCGGGAAATTAGATGGGCCGAGTTTCAAAGATTTGCAGAAAGATGAGAAGGTCCCGTCGCCTGCTTCCATTCCCGCCTACCCCCACGGAGTTCTAGTATAATTGGCAATTATAGTTTCAAGACCACACCGCTGTGTTCATGGCTGCTCCCGTTTGTGTCAGAGCCCCCGCGACACCCCAAACCTGGCCTTGTTGGGACAACTACCAGAGAGGGTCTCTAGATTCCACTGTGTTCCTGACCCACAGCCTAAGGGGACCCCAGACCCAAAAGTGTCCCCAGGAATTGAGGATACAGGACAAGGCAACTATCACGACATTTTCCTTGAGGTTATTGGTTGAAATAAAACAAGGCATACGGTTTTGACTCCCAAACCAAAGACTGTCTGAGGCAAAAATAGTGCCTTTGGTCCAGTTGATGCTATGGCAGTTAGTTAACACAACTTTATTTCGTCGTTGCCCCTTTTTCGGCCCCCCTCCACCTTCCACCTTGTTTATTTTTTGGCTCTGTTTAACATTTCCACAAGCAATGTTGTGAATCTGGTTACACTTCAAATTGAAACAACAAAACGTTGCCGTTTAAAAAGCAAATCCCAATTCCCTTTGTTCCTCGAATATCATTAATTTTTAAAACCTATTCTCCATGTGTGGATAATACTTTAAATGTTAGTCTTCTTAGTATTTATTCACTTCTCATAATGAAATGGTTCTCTGTTAAATTTCAATAGATTATTAAAAACCACTCAGCAGCTAAGAGAAAATTACGCACCATTGCCTAGCTGTTATACCTCAGTAAATAGATTTGCTACCCAATTTATATTTTAAATAACATAATAAATTAGCTCCCTGAGTATTAACTAAGTGCATATTTGGGTAGCTTAATTTAGAAGCATTCTTTTTATGCTAATCAGCCCTCTGTAATGAAGTAGAACCACATGAACTAAGACGACTCTTGGCAAATAATCAGAGTGAAATTAGGAGTTGCTATTGTTTATTATTTCCTTTGTTTTCAGGAACCAAGCTGTGTGGTTTTCCTTTAAGGAAAAAAAAAAAAAAACCCAAACACCAAAAATTCAATTTTTTGTAAAGGACAGGACATTCTCATCAGCCACTGAGATAATGAAACTCCTGCAACTCCTCCCCTAAATTTATTTTCAGAATATTTCTCCTTTCTTCTCCCGGGTAACCCAGAAAGGAGATCATCTTCAGCTGACATGAACCGGGCACCCTTTCATTTGAAGGGAATTGCTTTGAACTGTTCATGATCTCAGCACACCTCATCTATTTCCTAGAAGATGCCCTGGTACATGCAATTGGTAAGCGACCGTAGCGCTCTTTGAGAATTGTCATTTTTTTTTTAATGTTTATTATTTTTGTGAGAGAGAGAGAGAGAGAGACAAAGCACGAGCCAGGGAGGGGCAGAGAGAGGGAGACACAGAATCTGAAACAGGCTCCAGGCTCCTAGCTGTCAGCACAGAGCCCAATGTGGGGCTCGAACTGACAAACTGTGAGATCATGACCTAAGCCGACGTCAGACGCTTAACCGACTGAGCCACCCTGGTGCCCCGAGAATTGCATTTTTAGCGCGCGCGCACGCGCGCGCGCGCACACACACACACACACACACACACACACAAACACGGGAAGGGCCAATTTGATTTGCATTCACTGAACATTTACTGGGTGCTGGGAACTGTGCTAAGCGGTTTGCTACAGAGATAACTATTGTATTCTTGTCTGCAAGGAGCTCAGTGTCAAGAAGAGGAGGATGGCAATTAAAGAGTTAAATTAAAGAGAAACCCCAATGTGGTAAATGCACTAGAAGATGTACACAGAGATGTAGAGAAGGAGAGACTCTCGGAGGAGAACTTGCTAGAGGTAATTTTATTTATCTATCTATTTATTTATCTACTTATTTATTTATAAATCATCTTTACGTTCAACTGGGGCTCAAACTCGTGACAAGATCAGGAGCGGCATACTCTACTGACTGAGCCCCCAAAGGGAGTTCTAACCCCCAAAAGGCAAGTGGGGGTTCTCCGGGCAGCCAGAGGAGCAGAAAGGGTCTTCCCATGGGAACTGGTGGCTAAAAAAACAGCCAAGTGGGTTTGGGGAACTATAAGGTGTTTTGTTCTTTAAGATTCTAATGGAGAAGGAGGGAGGGAGAGAATTCAGGTGTGGGAAGAAAGCGGAGGCCACACCTAACCTCTTTAGTACTCCATGGAGAGTTCAGGCTTTATTCTACAGGTTAGCAGGGAGTCCGTGAGGAGGTTTGAATACGGGAAAACGTGATCAGACTTGCATTTTGGAAAAAGCACCGAGAGACGAAGAATAGAGTGGAGAGGAGGGCGACTCGTTAAGGCCAGCTATTGTCAAAGGAAAAAAAAAGTTTAAACCACAACTTAAAACACACAGCATCTTGAATAGCATCTGCTAAAACCTGTGCCTTTTCTTAAAACACCACAGAGCAAACGCAGTTTCATTTTAGAATGTATGAAGAAGGGGAGCCATCTTTTTAAAAATGTCCCCAAAATGCTATATATGTATATTTTTTTTTATTGGGTTATATAAAATCAGTGTCTTTCTCGTTAAGTAGTTCTTTGTGGTTTCTGCGTCAAGCGCTGGGATATGAATTAAGTCAGGCTGCTGAGAGGGATCTATAAAGCAGATGTGGCAAAATGCTAGCTAAGGAACTGGATGAGTAATATTTACCAATTACTATTCTTCTTAATTTGCTGGCAAGACACACAGCAAAGCAACAGGCTAAGTCACTTCACCTCCTTGTCTCAGTGGGAAAGTAATGGAAGTGGGGGTATTTTTGTTGCATTGGGAAAAGATCCAGATTCTCCTCCCAATGGTCTAGGTCTTGCCTGCAAATCCATGGAGTACGTTGAAATCTGTTTTTTTTTTTATTTATTACACTTTTTAAAATATTTATTTTTGAGAGAGACTGAGACAAAGCGTGGGGGGGGGCGGGCAGAGAGAGAGAGGGAGACACAGAATCCGAAGCAGGGTCCAGGCTCTGAGCCATCAGCACAGACCCTGACGCGGGGCTCGAACCCACGAACCATGAGATCATGAGCTGAGTCAAAGTCAGACATTCAACCAACTGAGGCACCCGAGTGGCCCTGTCTACTTTTTGAGTTGCTTCTTATATTGAGTCACTCTTGGTGAGTTAAAGTGAAAGGGGACTGAGGGACTAAATTTCTTATTTTTTTAAAGCTGGGTATTTTGGTAGCCAACCTCAGCACTGGATATCCAGAAAGAAAAATAAATCTGCCTAACCAGAGCAGTCCCAAGACTTGGGCAAGATGTGTCCACTCCACTCTCTCACTGTGTGTGGAGGCTACAGTCTTTCCGTTTGATGGTAACCAGAGAAGACGGGAAAGACGGCAAGAGAGAAAGAAGACAACCTGTGAATGGTAGACACACGAAAGGACGTTAAGCCCCCCTTCAATCAAACAAGCCCACAGGAGGGAGGACTAGGAACGAGCCCAAGAGTTGGTGAGCGAATAAAATAATCATATCTCTTACGCATTACTGGCAAGAATATAATAAGTTTGGAAGACAGTTTGGCATTATCTGAGGAAGCCGAAGAGGCTCAAGCCCTGTGAACTCATCAGTCCCACTTCTAGGCATTATTTTTAGAGAGAAAAACTCTGGCCCACAGGCACAAAGACATATGTTCAAGAATGTTCACAGCAGCAATATTTGTAGTAGCAAAAAAACTGGCAACAACCCACTTCTCTGGCAGCAGTGGAATGGATGCACGGTATAATCATGCTGTGAAGTACTATGTGGCAATGAAAAAGGAACAACGCACAACGGAACCTGTTTCTGGATGAATCTCAGAAAGCACTGAACGGCATAAGCATGTTATTGCGAGATACACATAGAATAATTCCTTTTGTGTAAAATTAAACATGAAAAGAAAAATTTCGTTTATGGAGATGCATATCTGCAGTGAAATTTAATTTTTTTTAAAAAAGGGAAAGGGCAGGATCAGGGGTGGTGAGCCCGGGTGGCTCAGTCGGTTGAGCGCCTGACTCTTGATTTCAGCTCAGGTCATGATCTCATAGTTCCGTGGGTTCGAGCCCCGCGTCGGGCTCTGCACTGTGTTAGCACGGAGCCTACTTGGAATTCTCGCTCCCTTTCTCTCCGCCCCTACCCTGCTTGTGCTCTCTCTCTCAAAAATAAATAAATAAATTTAAATACATGAAAAACAAAGTAAAAAAGAAAAAGAATGATAAAAACAAAATCCAGGATAGTGGTTTACCTTCAGGGGCAATGAGGAAAGGGACTGGGACTGAGGAGGGCAAGCTCTTGGTAATGCTGCATTTCTTAAACTGGCCGGTAAGTACAAAGGTATTCATTTATCATGATTTGTTCCATCTCACACAAGTATTATACATACTCTTTGGTTACTATTCAATTTTTAATTAAAAAAAAAAAAAAGCAAAACCATCTACAGGTGTTGCCAAGCTCACAAAAATGAATCTTCAAAAAATTTAACATGTTCTCTGTCATGCTCTTTTCATCTGTCCAACACGGAGCTGATGAGATGGGTCACGTGTCTAAAACAGCAAGTGGGGAGGATGCAGAGAAGCAATTAAATGGAAACCAAAGCAAAAATGGGAAGTCCCCCCCTGGCAAGCGGCTCTAAGAAGACCGAGCTGGTGCCAGAATCTAAACCTTGGGACTCTGGTTCCCGCAGAAGAAAATAAATATTAGAAACAAAAATAAACACCCACATCTCCATGCTGGACAGCAGAAGAGCAGAAAGTAGGCCAAATAATTGGGGGTTTTGTTTTGCTGGACAGTTTTTTCCTCTTTCAATCTAAATTCCTATCGTCTCCTTCTTCCCTGGTTCCATATGTTAGAGGCTCAGTACAAATGGCAAAGAAAAAAGACAAAAACAAAAAGGCTGGATGCTTCATTTATTGTCGACAGGGATGTTTCAGATTATTGTTGACCTAGAAGGGACTCAATGTGTTAGAAACATCTCATTACTCAGTGTGGCCACTTTTCTTTGCTATTATTAGACTGCCATGTGGCAAAATGTGGGCCATGTCCTCAGCCCCTCTATATCTTCTGCCTCTCACTGGAATTGTTCCAGCGAAGTTACAACAGGATACAACTGCTGTAATTCCAAGCTTTTCTGATAAATAACATTTTATTGAGTCTTTAAAACGTAGTATCTACTTAGGACCCTATTAGACTGGAAGAGAGCATCTTGCCTGTGAAAACTGATTAATGCTAGGAGAGGCAGTTGGAATAAATATTTATTCCACGCTTACTAGGTGCCAGGTGGGGTGTCTATATTACCTCCTTGAATCCTAGTAACTAATCCTTTTTGCGATAGAGCAATTATGTGTATTTCTGTATGAACACATTCAGTAAGAGCATAACTCTTATTACTCATTATTTTGAGAGGGGGCAGAGAGAGAGAGAGAGAGACACACACAGAATCCGAAGGAGGCTTAAGGCTCTGAGCTGTCAGCACAGAGCCCAACATGGGGCTCGAACTTGTGAAGTGTGAGATCATGACGTGAGCCGTGAGCCGAAGTCAGATGCTAAACCAACTGAGCCACCCAGGTGCCCATGATAACTACTGTAATTTTAAAGTAGTAGTGATGATGATAAACATTGTTTCAAGGATTCGAAACAGTATTTGTATTTGATATGAAAGTATTTCTGCTTTCTATTGGTGACGGAGTCAAAGGTACTGCTAAGGTCTCTGTGGTTTGTTGCCTACATTCATAATGGGAGGAAATGCTAAATTTCAAAATTCATAATGGAAGGAAATGCTATTTAAGTTTGAAGTCAGTGAAAATAAAATGCATTTTTTCCCTTCTAAGTTCACTGACCCCTGGAATACTAACCACAGATGCTTGCCCTAGGTTAAGAATCCTTATTAAATAACTTAATACTCACCCAGTGAAAATGCTAAATGCTCTTGATAAAGCTTCAGTTGAAATCATTGCATTTTTATTTTTGTTCTGACATGACATTAATTGTATCTAATCATCATAGCATTTTATCAGTAATTAATATCCAGAAACAAAGTCAAGATGCCTGACGGACGCCATCTTTGCTGAGAAAGGAGCTGATATTACAGCAGTCGACCTGGTTGTGTGATTTTTGAAAAGTAGGAAAGACGCACTATTATCTAAAGACTTTGTGCAGGAGGACAACATCATCTCAGTACAGCACAAAAGTCTGCTGGGAAAAGGCAGTTAATCTGAGCAAATAACAGAGTTTTTCTACGAGTCTAAATTACCAATGGTCTATCAGTATTTGGAGAGAACAAGGAACACTTGTAAATCTACAATGCACGACAGGGACCGAGGTCTAAAATTTAGCTTAAGGTTTTGTCTGAGGATTTCAGAGAATCAGAGCTCCACCAGGAGACCCTGTTGACTATAGGACACTTTTCTAAAAGTGAGGTTTCAGATCAATGGCCGGTTTGTTAAGAGTGAAACTATGCTCTCAGGTTTCTGGTTGACCTGTGTAAGGAAGTAAAATAGGTCAGGATTTAGAGCCGCGTTTAGGCATCAGAATACAACTTTGTCCAAACATAAAGCCACATGGGGTTCCTGCAAGATGAGGACATTTGGGCATCAGTAGAGGGACAAAAGACATCACCATTTAGGGTTCCCTCAAACAGGATGCATTAGAATTCCCTAACAAGCTTATATTCTGATACTCAGGTCCTACCCCAGACAAAGTCAGAATATTTGGAGACAGGGCCTGGGAATCTATATTTGCAGGGGTTGACAAAATGTAGTGGATTACCAATGGTCCCAAATTCGTCATCCTTCTTCCCAGGAGGAGGAATCTAGGCTTCTTCTGTGATTTGCTTTGACCAAGAGTGCAATGGAAATAATATTCTGGGACTTTTGAACCCTGGGCTTAAAAGGACCGGTATCTTTTGCTTCTAAATTTGGAAGACCACCTGCCATGTTGTGAAGCTAGGCCGGGACACTGCATGGTTGCGGGCCAAGGGGAAAGAGCACTGGGGAAGAAGAGGCTCAAATGCCCAATTCTGGAGAACTTAGCCTGTGACTACCATGGAGCTCTCTGATGAGAGCAAGCCGTCATCACCATCATCATTATTATGGTTTGACCACTGTGTTCTGGTTTTCTGCTCACTGTCTGATTCCCACACGTGGACAGAAGAACTTTCCCCAGATCTAGTGATGGAGACAACGAACCTATGAATCAGGACATCACCCTCTGCAGAAAGTAACAAAGCTGGGAGAGAGATGAAGACTGTGGGTAATGATTTCTATAATAAAGCCAAAACATTTTCCCAAGGAATGAGCTACATTTGGTCATCACCATCTCAAATCTGTTCAACAGTTACTTTCTTCCATTAAATACTGTTTTAACTTCATCTCCTCCCTTCTCAACTAGTTGGACACAAAAATTCACATTTGCTGCTCTTTGCTTACTCTGATTTTGTCAGTGCAACCAAGGACTTGATGAAGACCTTCCTGGAACTGTTAGTTCCTTCGGAAATAGTTCACAATGCTCCTAGGCTGTTTAAAATTCCAAAAAAAAATAATAATAAAAGAATTGTCAGGAGGAAGTCGAGGAGAGGCAGGTGGCCAGCTCTCTGTCACTCCCTCTGTGGATTATCCGTGGAACCGTTCAAATCCCAGCCTGGCCTTCCTTTGTACTCAAAGGACTGTGGTTACTCTTTTCTCCATTTGATAGTTGTGTGTAGTCAAAGAAATAAAACAAAGTGAATGTTAGTTTTAGAAAGGCACAACTGGGAAGCTGGGGTTCTTACTGTTTTCTGTCTGTGCACCACGCTTTCCGTGTCCTCCCTCTTCTAAGCACTCTGCTTTCCTTTAGGATATGGGCCACTGCACCCCACCTCTGTCACCACCACCCCAAGGCCAGACATGTAGACCAGTTCGCCCAACAGGAGTATTCCACCCCTTCCCCCCCACACTGCCCTCCCGGGTCCTTAGAGGCATGGTAGCACAAGGAAAAGATTGAGATTTGGGTTGTCAAATCTCAGATACTACTACTTTTTGATACTGTCAAATCTCAGGTGCTACTACAATTTGATACTACTACTATGAAGTAAGTTTCTCAGGTGAAACCTCTGTTTCCTCATTTATAAATTAGTAAGTGTAATCACATAATGTACAGGGAAGCTATTAGCATTCCATACAATTGTGGATAAGAAGTGTGTGGCAGACCACAGGCCGGAGAGCTGACAAATGCTGAAGAACTGGTGGCCATCATTAGCATCTTCTGGGGCCTTCCCAACACCCTTCTCGCTCAGAGTTTACAGAACCAGAAGGAGCCCACAGCCAGTGAGTGGCAAAACTGAAATTCATACGAGGTTTGTCTAGCTCCAGAGTCTACCTTCCTCTCCTGACACCAGACTGCCTTCCATTGGTCAAGACTCTCCAAAACAGTGAGGGGTGAGCTCCTTGCCTTTTGGTTTCTGTGTACATAACCTCTAGCAGAAGGTCTTATTCCTGTTGGAAACTCAGGGAGAAGCCCTCGAGGAGAGTGTGACGGACCACCAGGGCCTCACAAGCCAAACTCAGGTCAGGGTCGACGGGTAATCATGGCTCAGAGCCTGTGCTTTAGGAGGCTGGTGGTGCTTCCTGTGGCTGCCCGAGCAGCGGACTCGTATGACACCAGCATGCAGCTTTCCCTGTGGATACTTAGCTTTCACACTGGTGTGACTACTCAGTACTCACCACTTCTCAAACAGCAACTGGTCCTCACAGCTTGGCCATTCCAAAGCTCATCTCCACAACCTCTATTTCAGGAGCTCAGAAGCTAGCATTGGACTCAGGAAATAGGTGAAGAAGCTTCTTCCAATAAAGCTCCTGACAAGACTCCTTATTTCCCAGGATCCCCTTCTCTGACCTCTCTCCACCCTGAATTCATCCTATCGCCGCCATTTTAAACTTCCCAAAGAACAGCTTTGAAAAGGTGCTTAAACACCTTCCATGTTGACAAACACTGTATGCTTCCCTTTATTAGAGATACTTAGAGCCGTCAAGTTCGTAGAGATAGAGAGTAGAATGTGTAGAACAGAGATTTATGGGGCTGGGGTTGGGGAGTGGGGAGGTAGTGTTCAATGGCTTCTGTTTCAGCTGAGGAGATGTAAAGAGCCACGGAGATGGATGGTGGTGATGGATGCACAATATTATGAATGCATTTAATACCACAAATAACACACTTAAAAATGGGTAAGATTAGGGGGGACTAGCTGGCTCAATTGGCAGAGAATTCAACTCTTGATCTCAGGGTTAAGAGTTTAAGCCCATGTTGGTTGTGCAGTCTACTTAAAAAGAAATAAATTAAATTTAAAAAGGCTAAGATAATAACTTTTATGGTATTAGTATTTTATAATTTAAAAAATTGGAGGGGCACCTGGGTAGCTAAGTTGGTTAAGTGTCCAACTCTTGGTTTCAGCTGAGGTCATGATTTCATAGCTCATGAGTTCGAGCCCCACGTTGGGCTCCATGCTATCAGCATGAGATTCTCTCTCTCTCCCTCTCTCTGCCCCTCCCCTGCTTGTTCTCTCTCTCTCTCTCTACCTCCCTCTCTCTCTCAAAATAAATAAATAAACTTTAAACAAATTGAAGAAAAACTGAAAAACAAAACACCTTCAATGGCTTGCCTCTCCTTACTTAAACAATGGAGCACTCACCCTTTTCCTACCATCGAGGGTCCATGACTTTTCCCGGTCTCCTAGTTTTCATTCTCCAGGCTCCACTGGAGCCACTGGAAACCAGTGAGCCATGTGCTCTTCTGGTGCTCTGCTCATTAGGCTCCCACCCTGAGGCCCTGCCGACCACATTTCCTCTGCTCATTTTAGCTAACTTCAGCATCTGTTCTTTTATTAATATCAGAAGTTCCCGGATGGAGCCATCACTCTTGTTAACATCGGGTGAACCTGACCTGACCTCCTACTAAGCTCTAGTACCTGTTAAAAACCCTGATTCTCTGTCTATAGCAAGTGGGCCCACACATGTGACTTCACAGCTAACAGCAGATGTGGAATACGTGATTTCTCAGGCCTGCCGAATTATGGCAGGCAGGTATGGAGGTGCCAGTGTTCCCCGTGCTAGCATGCAGCTGCCAATGCATCATCTCAGAGGTGTGCATCCTTGTGAAGTAGAAAACCACTGGGCTGGAAGCCAGGAGGCCCGGGATCTGAGCTCAGCTCAGCCCTGAAATTAGGAGACTTTGGATAGTCCGTTAACCCCTGGGCTTCAGTTTTCCCACCTGGAAAAGGAGAGCTAAAATTTGCTTCAGTTGTAAAATGCTACCCAGCTGAGATCATCCATCCTGCAATTATTAAAAAACCTGAATTGATATCGATAATGAAAGCATGAAACAAAAATCACAAGGACTCAAACTTCAGTCGGGAAAAATAGACTTGTTTGAAATTCCGCAAAACTCACGTTAGCAGGAACTATGTCCAGTATGATTTGATAAGAATGAAAACTCACCAGTGGCTCAAACCTTTCTTTCAATGTGTACATGAAAAATAATTAGTCTCAATAAAATATTTTCAGTGAAATAAAGACAGAAACATTTGAAATGGTCGCAATGCTTTCTTCAGAAAATTTCGCTTCATGAAGTTTATTTTTTTTTAATATTTATTTTTGAGAAAGAGAGAGAGAGACAGAGTGTGAGTCAGGGAGGATCAGAGAGAGAAGAAGACAGCATCCAAAGCAGGCTCCAGGCTCTGAGCTGTCAGCAGAGAGCCCAACTCAAGGTTCGAATTCAGACCATGAGATCATGACCTGAGCCGAAGTCGGACACTTAACTGACAAAGCCACCCAGGTACCCCTTTGAAGCTTATTTTAGAAAGGTATTATTAAAGAAATTCACCAGTGTTATTCTGCTTAAAATTTTATATTTCTAAACATGGAGTCAAAACTTCCTTGGGGTTAAAACGAGAATTCAATGGTATAAAAACAAAATAGTGTAAAAATAAAATAGCCTGCGTTTCAAAAGCAGGGACAGCATCAAAACAGATCATGAACAGTAACTGATTTTTGGAGAAGCGCAGAGAAAGACTCCAAAAGGAGCAACCAGGTGGCCCTGACAGTGTTGGCCAATGGTTATCACCAGTCAAGGAGAAAGAGGATTAGACCTTTGATCTACATTATAACGCTATTAAGTCAATACACACACACACACGCATACACTGAAGGTCACTATACTATTCTATATTGCTTGCTAACTGAGCCCTTCTGGGCATTAATGAAAAATAGATATTTCAGATCTTTATTAGACATCTTACAGATAGATAACTTGGTCCAAACTTTGCATTTTACAGATGAACAAACTGAGAGAAGGCCACTACCCCAGATGATGTAATACGGCTGTCTCTGATTCTCAGAACCGCACAGATACCAAAGGCATCTCGGCGGGAACAGTAAGAAGCAACAAGCAGCCCTCCTTCTTCCCCTGACCTCCGCAGGCTGGCTGGAGCTACCTTTGAATTTTCCAGGCATGGCCCGACCGGAACCCGTGGGGAGAATGGCTCTCTCTCTCCATCCTGTTGCTCCCCCAGGGATAGCTGTCATTCTCCTAAGCTGACATTTTAGGTAACTATCCGGAGACAAGTCTACTTTGGTTTCGATGTTTAAATTAAGAGCTGCAGAGTCTGGCAAAGAGCGAGGTTTCTTTTTAGCAGACACATTTGCATGCTTCTGTTGCGGAAAGGCAAGTCCGTGGCTCGGGCCCGTTTTTTTCATTATCAGACGCTTGACACTTGGGCAGTAGTCTCATCCGAAGGCTCACAGAGAATGCCTTTGTTAACACCGGGGCTCATTTCCCTCCTTAAGTCCCCCTCGTCTCGGCACGCCACCCCCCATCCCACACTGAAGCATGAGGGGGCGGGAGTTCTGCCAACATTTTAAAATCACCTACATAAAGTGCAGATCCCTGGCCGTGTGGTAAAACGCTCCCTATCACAAACACATGTGGGCTTTGCTTCTTTCGTTACCGTTTTTTGGCAGCCCGGGGAGCGCCATTTCGTCTCTCAGTGTGCTTCGCATTCATAAGAAGAGTCAGCGGGTGTAGTGTGATATTTGTCACAAGTTCCTGAGTGGCGGCCAACCCCTTTCCCCACCTCTGTGGCACACACCGCCCTGCAGCCGCAGCCTGGCCTCCCAAGCTAGATACTCTCTGCACCGAGCCAAGCAGGTCTCACGTGCTATGCCAAGTGCCGGACCGCTTCACAAGGCTGGTCTGGGGGACGTGAAGAAACAGGTGGGCAGAAGCAGCCCTCAAGGATCTGGAGGACATGCTGAGTGTGCCTTGTGAGACCGTCGCCATAAAGCAGGGCAGCAGACGGGGACAAGTGACATGTCCATCGCTCCCTAGCAGCTCAACATTCATGTTTGCCCTTAATAGCCTAAATAATAATATTTAAGCTTCCCCCTAAGGGCTGATTTTCAATCATTTTCCCTGACCTTGACTTACAGTTTATAATTTACCTTTTGTGATGTACATTCTTATATGTAATTCGGGATAATAATAACCAGTATTTACTACAGGGAGGTTATGCTCTGTGCTAATTACTTGTTGAATTTCCTTAATAATTCTATAAGGATAACATAGACTGTTCTCTTTTTTTTTTTCATTTTTTTTTAAGTTTACTTATTTCTTTTTGAGAGAGACAGAGAGAGAGCACAAGCAGGGGAAGGGCAGACAGTGAGGGGGACGGAGGATCTGAAGCAGGCTCTGTGCTGAGAGCAGATAGCTCGATGTGATGTGGGGCTTGAACTCATGAACCGTGAGATCGTGACCTCAGCCGACGTCAGAGGCTTAACTGACTGAGTCACGCAGGCGCCCCATAGGCTGTTGTTCTGAGACAACAGAAATTTATTTCTTATAGTTCTGGCGCTGAGACAAAGTGCTGGGTGTTTCAGGTTTCTGGCGTGAGCTCTATTTCCGGCTCCTAGATGGCTGCCTTCTTGCTCTGTCTTTACGTGGCAGAGAGAGGGAGAGCAAGTGAGCTCTCTGGTGTCCTTTTTCATAAGGACACTCACTCCAGAGAATCAGGGCCCTGCCCTTATGACCTCATTTAACTGCTTCCTTATGGGGTCTTGTTTCCAAATATCATCACATAGGTTAGGTCTTCAACATATGAATTAGGAAAGACACAACTGAGTCCACGCCAGGTAAGTATTGTTATTATCCCTACTTTTCAGAGCACTGTGCTCAAATATTGCTGGAGGTAACTTCAGAAGCTCACGAGTATCAGGAAGTATCTCTTTTATATTGCACTTAAAGAAAGCTTAGCAAATATCTTTCAAACACATGAAAAAATTATATAAAGGAGTTTTTTCCTAAGAGTTTCCCTTCTATTGAGCTAACGTTCTCTGCCTTACTGGCAATTAAACATCAAAGGCAGTATGACAGACATTGGCAAACATGATACGGGAACAAAATGAATAAAGTTTGAATCCCCATCCTATCATTGGCTGATACAGGGTTGCTTCCCTTCTTAGAGTCTGTTCCCTCATATGTAAAATGAAAATGATACTGTATGATTTGCAAGGATGTTCTGATAATACCCACGAAGTCCCAATCACAATGTCTAGCACATTTGCATAAGAAGCAAAGTTATTTTATCATTGCCACACATAAATCATGAGCCCACCCTTATAACTCCTGTCTTTGATTGGAATATCTTCTGTTCCTTCCCATCTTTTGTTATTTTGCACACACAAAAAATTATAGTGTGTTTTTTGACTGATCGGAACTACTGAAACACATATTCATTAGAAAATAATAACAACAACAATAACAATGACAACAAAAGAAAACAATCTTAAATGGCCAAGGAGAGGAGGATTGTTAGGAAAATTAATTACATCCATTCAATAGAATATTTCTTAAAGATAAGTTAGGAATCTATACTGTAACTTCGAAAATATAGATGATATATTAAAAGAACAGAGCAACGAGTGCCCCTTCCTGTCTTGGCAAAGAAATTTGTTGCTCTCAATCCTCCTGCTAAAAAACAAAAACAACGATAAAAACTAGAAAAGCTGGACAAAACACAGACCGTGCCTGTTTAAAAGTCATGGTGATCTACCAAGGCAGCCCGGATGTGAGGAGTGTCCTAGTTTCCCATTGTTGCTGTAACAAATTACCACTATTGAGTGCCTTTATAACAACATACATTTCTTGTAATCCTGAAGGTTAGAAGTCTGAAATGGTCTTAATGGACTAAAATCAAGATGTTGGCAGAGTTCTGTTCCTTCTGGAGGCTCTAGAGGATTATCTGCGACCTTGCCTTTTTTAGCTTCTATAGGCTGCTCGAGCTCTTTGGCTCATGGTCGCTTTTGCTGTTTTCAGGGTCAGCAGTGTAGCATCCTCCAATCTCTGACTATGACTCATCAGCCTCCCGCTTGTGCTTATATTTAAAAATATTTTTAATGTTTATTTACTTTTGAGAGAGAGAGAGAGAGCAGACAAGGGGCAGAGAGAGGGAGACACAGAATCTGAAGCAGGCTTTAGGCTGTGAGCTGTCAGCACAGAGCCCGACATGGGACTCAAACTCAGGAACCATGAGATCATGATCTGAGCCAAGGTCGAATGTTTAATCGACTGAGCCACCCAGGCACCCGTCACTTATTTTTTTGTAAGTAAGCTATATCCCTGACATGGGGCTCAAACTCATGACCCTAAGATTAAGAGTCTCATGCTCTACAGACTCAGCCAGCCAGGTGCCTCCTCCTTTATTCACTTACAAGGATCTTTGTAATGGCATTTGGGTCCATTTGGAAAATCCAGAATAACTTTCCCATAACTAGGTCAGAAGATTAGCAACCTTATTTCCATACGTAGCCTTAATTCTTTCTTCCATATGATATAACATACTGACAGTTTCAAGAGATTACGAGAAGGGCCACTTTGGGGAACCATTATTCTGTCTACCATAAGGGGCCAGGCTTATGCACTGAAAGGGAGGGCAACAAGCTAGTCGGACATCCAGTGGTCCTTTCCCCATCAAAGCAATGGTTGATTCAGGGCCAAGAGGCTACAAAACCTTTATTAAAGTCATGCTTAAGGGGCTGGAAACCTGCATGGAGTTTTGGGGAGACAAAAATTGGTGTTTATGGCCTGGCAAAAAGTAGAGACCCTGGTTAAGACTACAAATGTCAATTTAGGACCATGGAAATAGACCGGCTAAAATCCAGATTTAAATACAATCAATTCTGGACTTGATCGAAGTGCTTGACCCCTATTCTAACTGCCTGACAGAGGCAAAGTAAACTCAAACTATCTCTATAATTCTACCTGCATACCGTCTGACATTCAGTTGAAAACGCAGTCATACCAGAGAAAAGGATCCAGTTACCATGAAAAAACGGAATCAGGCTAATGGGTGACACAAATCTAAGAGTTATCAGTGATAGGCATCAAATTAAATGGATTAATGTGTTCCCCAAAATAGATAACAAGGCGAGGAATAGATAATAATGTGAGAGTTGAGATCTATAAAAGAGAATACAACTAAAATACCAGAACTATAAAAAAATAACTACCATGATTAAAAAATAAATGGGCTAAACACCGTATTCAGAATAGCAGCAGAGAAGAAGAGAAAACTAAAAGAGAAGATAGAAAATATCAAAACTGAAGAATGAAAAGAAGAAAGAACAGAAATAAAGCTATACGGGGTGAAATGAAAAGGTTAACATTCGCACAATTAGGTCTTCACGGGAGAGGAAAGAGAGAACGGAGCACGGGCAGTTTTTGAAAAGGAAGAGATAACGACAAATATGACAAAAGATATCAAGTCATAGTTTCAAAAAGCTTAGTAAACCCATATGACACACACACACACACACACACACACACACACACACACACACATTTAAAATCACAGCTACATACACATAGTCCAATCTTTTGAAAACCAAAAACTGAGAAAATCCTAAAAGTAGTCAAGGAGGGAAAGAAACCACCTCCAAAGGAGCAGTAGTAAAATGGACAGCTTCTGACCAGAAGTGACGCAAGACAGAGGACAACAGAATACTATCTTTGATGTGCTGAAAGACCATAACTGCCTGGCTAAAATTTGATTCCATGAAAAATGTATTTCTCAATTAAAGGTGACATAGAGCCGTTCTCAGACAACCAAAACCAGAAATGGTTCTCAATACAACTTTACTAAAATAAATAATTAAGGGATTTTTTTTTTAAGCAAGGAAAAATAATTCCAGTGCGAAGCATGGAAATGCAAGAAAGCCTAAGGGGCCATTGAATGGGGAAATGTATGGGTGAGTCAGGGACACTGGCAGTGTGATGTGATGCAAATAACAGTTTGTGGTGTTTGAATTATATGTAGAATTTTTTGTTTTTTAGTTTTTTAATGTTTTATGTATTTCTTTACTAAAAAATTTTTTAATGTTGATTTTATTTTCGAGAGAAAGAGAGCATGAGCGGGGTAGGAGATACAGAATCCGAAGCAGGCTCCAAGTTCTGAGCTGTCAGCACAGAGCCCGATCCAAGGCTTGAACCCACGAGTCATCAGATCATGAGCTGAGCCGTAGTCAGACACTTAACCAACTGAGTTACCCAGGCACCTCATGTTTTATTTATTTTTTTAGAGAGAGAGAGAGAGAGAGAGACAGAGTATGAGTGGGGGAGGGGCAGAGAGAGGAAGGCAGAATCCGAAGCAGGCTCCAGGCTCTGAGCTGTCAGCACAGTGTCTGACGCGGGGCTAGAACTCACAAACGGCGACATCATGACCTGAGCCGAAGTCAGACGCTTAGCCAACTGAGCCACCCAGGCGCTCCTTTTATTTTTTTGTATTGTTTTTAATGATAACACAAAAGAGAAGAAGGTGGCAAGGAAGATCTAAGGTTCTTGCATTTATCTGGAAAATGGTAAAATTCTAATTTATATTAGGATTGAATAAGTCTAGAATTTATACTGTACCCTTGAGTATAATTATTAAATAAGATTAACAGAATATACAGCCTGACAAGCTTATAGAATAGGGACAAAAGCAAAAATGAAATAAAACATTTGAGTACTATAAAAGGATACAAGAGGAAGAGAACATTGAAATACAAATAAGACAAATAGGAAATAAACGGTAGAGTATTAGATTTAAACACAAATGTATCAGTAATTACACTAAATGTAAATGGACTATTCCATTTAAAAAATATTGTCAGGCTCCATTAAAGAAAAACAAAACCCAATTATATACTACTTAAACAAGATATATCTTAAATATAAGCATTCAGAAAGATTAAAATCAAAGAATTGAAAAAGATATCCTACGCAAATATTAATTAAAAGGAAGCTGGCATGTTACCCTACTGTCACCAAAGTCGATTTTAGGGCAAGAAGCATCACTAGACATAAAAAAGGACATTTCATAAGAATAAAAGATTTCATTTGCCAGGAAAGTATAACAGTTCTAAAGTAATATGCACTTAATAACAAAATAAATAAAGTAATGGATGTAAAAGGAAAACAGAGAAATTTTATATTAAATACATATTACTTATAGATAATAATCATATTACATCATATTACATATTATAGTAATATATAAATATATTAGAATACTATACTACAACGAAAATAAAGGGGTGACTGCTATATGCAAGAGAATAAGTACATGTCATAAATATAAAGTCAAGCAAAATGCCACACAGAAAAGAGCATATATCAAATCTGTCCATTTGTCAAAATTCAAAATCTAGCAAAAGTAACCTCGGATATTAGAACTCAGGAGAGTGGATACTTTGGGAAGAAGGGGGAATAGTGACCCCAGTGGAGACATTACTCTATTCTATTTCTTTATCTAGATAGATGATGGTTACATGCGTATCTTTGCTTTGTGAAAATTAATTAACCTGTACACTTGTGATTTGTAAATTTTTCAATATTATGCTATAACTGAATAAATAAGTTTAAGAAACAAAGCAGAATCAATCTTATATAACATTGCTAAAATTACGTAAAATTTATGTAAAATCGTGTACATAAGCATCAATTAAAATGCAATTTCGGATGTCGAATCGTTGACTTTTCTTTTTTCTTTTAAAAAAAGTATTTGAATTGGTATATAACTTGTTGACATTTAAAAACAGACAAATAAATATCAAAAGTGAAGACCGGATTACTTTCCGCAAATGGAGAGCCTCCACTTGTCCAGGAATTCTAATCTTTTGGAATCAGTCTTCAGAGTTAACCTGTTAGTGTGGTTCCCAAGTCAATACCCAATCCAATACTGCTTGTGCTCCGGTTTACAAAAGTACACAGGGCAGACGCCGCACTCACAGTCTTCTCTCCAGATCCTTCTGCAGGTCAACAGAGGGATCCTTCGTCCTTCCCCAGCCCCATTTTCAGACCTCACATGCATTCTGCCAGAACTGTTTCGCTTTGACTCATTTCGTTTGCTACGGCACTGGTTTTTAATTCTTTCTCTCGATTTAGAAACTATAATGTTATAAATTTTCCAACATAGTTTCCCTTTACCTGAGCCCAGAAATAGGTCTCTCTACTGTTTCCTTTATCCAAGGTAGTTAACGTTGCATGATATTTAAATTTCTTACATTATTTTTTTAATGTTTTCTTTAATGTTTATTTATTTTTGACAGAGAGAGAGACAGAGGGTGAGCTGGGGAAGGGGCAGAGAGAGGGAAACAGAATCTGAAGCAGGCTCCAGGCTCTGAGCTGTCAGCACGGAGCCCGACACGGGGCTCGAACTCACAATCTGTGAGATCATGACCTGAGCCAAAGTTGGATGTTTAACTGACTGAGCCACCCAGGCACCCCTTAAATTTCTTACATTATTAAATGGCTAGAATGATTGGGGCAGGGGAAGGAAGATTACCTTTATACATTAGAGCACTGGAAATTTTTCCTTGATGTATCATTCATTCCAACACAAATGAGTAATGCATATCATAATCCAGTGACCCTTATGAAATTCTTTGTAAACTCATTTACTATCCCAAAGCAAAGTACTTTTAAGGGAGTACGCCTCCGAGATTAATTTCTTTTTTTTTTATGTTTATTTATTATTTTTGAAAGACAGAGAGAGAGAGAGACAGAGCAAGTGCAGGGGAGAGGCAGAGAGAGAGGGAGAGAGAGAATCTGAAGCAAGCTCCAGGCTCTGAGCTGTCAGCATGGACCCCGATGCGGGGCTTGAACCCACGAACCGTGAGATCATGACCTAAACCAAAGTCGGATGCTTAACCGAATGAGCCACCCAGGCGCTCCTCTGAGATTAATTTCTATATGGAGCATGGATTTGCCTAATGGAAAGCTTGAGCACCTGGAAAGCTGTAATTCCAAATATTCAAACTACAGATTTGAGGTCCCAGCGTTGCCTCAAATAAAAATTGAGGAAAGGGGCACATGAGTGGCTAGGTCAATTAAGCATCTGGCTCTTGGTTTCAGCTCAGATCATGATCTCACAGTTTGTAAGACAGAGCCCCGGGCTGGGCTCTGAGCTGACAGCATGGAAACACCTTGGGAGTCTCTCTCTCTTCCCCTCCCCCACCTGCACTTGTGCTCGCTCTCTCTCTCAAAATAAATAAATAAACTTTAAAAGAAAATTGCGAAGGGGTGCCTGGGTGGCTCAGTCCACTAAGCATCCGACTCTTGGTTTCGGCTCAGGTCAGGGTTCCGCAGTTTTGTGAGTTTGAGCCCTGCATAGGGCTTAGCGTGCTCACAGTGTAAAGCCTACTTGGGATTCTCAGTCTCCCTCTGTATCTGCCCCTCCCCCACTTGAGACGTCTCTCTCTATCTCTTTCTCAAAAAAAAAAAAAAAAAATCAAGTCCGGAAGATTTAAATTTCTTCTCTTGACTAACTAAGCAAAAGTTTACCAGAGGACATTCTTAATTTCTCCAAGAACTTTCTGGAGGTAAACAGTGCAATCATCACATAGTCACCAAAGAAACCCTGCTGATCCTTGAGAAGCTGAGACCTGCAAACTAGAGGCACAGTGGATGGGCTTGGCCAGGAGCGACATCCGACCTGAAAAGTGGAGGTCATGCTAGAGGCATCGGAGACACAGATTTTGTCCTGGGCTCCATGTGTGAGACACAAACCTGAGCACAGAGTTGCCAGAAGAGATTACACTGAATCTAACCCATGTCGTTTGCTCAAGCTCTCCTTTGTTCCCAAATAGACGCATTCGCTCATTTGCCTTTTGGGGCGGAGTATTGTCTTTTTGACTGTCACCTTGTCTCTCGAACAGTATCTAAACTTTCATCTTGTTTTACATTAGGCACTATGGACTTTAATGAACTCCCACCACCCTGCTCTGTGGAAAGCAGGGCTGCTGAGAAAGGCACACTTTGTCTGCCGTGTGACTCTCTGTAGGGTCGGCCATGCCTGAGTGGTACTCAGGCTTTAGTTCCGATCCCCCCATCCCATTCCTCACAGTTACCAGTCCCAAAGTGTTTCCATACCTGATAGAAGTCGCCCACTTCCCGCACGTAACCGGCCACTTCGTTATCGGATTTAAAGATCTTCCAAACTTTTCTCTCTGCCTGCTTGTATTTTTTGGATCCTTTCCACTTCATGGCCATCAAAGAGCGCTCTGTCAGGGAGGCTGCCACGATGATGTCCAGTTGGCCGTTGTAGATCAGAACCTGAAATGAAAGAGAGCCGGGGGCAAAGGCGGGATTCAGCAGGTGAAGCTATCTAGGTATAGATAGTGCGTGCACCAGAAGAAAGGTAACGTGAGCTTCTCTGATACCGCGCTCAGAGAGGCCAGTCCAGCAGGGCAGTGGGGTCATTTCCGTCCAGTTGGCCACACGGCCCAACAACCTGAAATAAACTCGAGCCTGGTCTCAGCCACTGCTGATTCTTCCGAAAGTTCGAAGCTTCCTAGCAATCTGCATAAAGGCTTCTCTCAGTTACAAACGCATCTGTGCTATGTTATCCTGCGATAGTACTTAGAGGTTCAGCCGTGTTAGAGGAGAGACCGTAGGTACATTTTAGTGGAACCGAGGAACTCTACCTCACCGGATTTTCGTGAAGCCCGCATTTTATTCATTCAGCTTCCGGGCACTGTAGGCAAGCCGAGCATTCTCTCGAGAGCTGTGAAGCCATTTGTTCTCCCCTCGGACATTGATTTTACAGCGGCAACTATAATTTTGTGAGGTGGACAGACGGATGCAGGTGTCCAGATTTGTTACATGTTGGAGGCAGGTATGTTTGCCATGCCACTTCTAAGCTCTCCTTTTCTTTATTTTTTTAATTTTTTTTTAACATTTATTTATTTTTGAGAGACGCAGAGACAGAGCGTGAGCAAGGGAAGGGCAGAGAGAGAGGCAGACACAGAATCCAAAACAGGCTCCAGGCTCTGACCCATCAGCACAGAGCCCGATGCGGGGCTAGAACTCACAGACCGTAAGATCATGACCTGAGCTGAAGTCAGCCGCTTAACCAACGGAGCCACCCAGGTGCCCCTAAGACCTCCTTTTCTTAAACATCATAGTCACTTGTCAACAATGAGGAATGTCTTTTCTTCCTAGAATACAATTTTTTTTTTGTACTAAGTTGGTGGTTATTACAGGAGAAACAACTCTGAAGCAAAGTCTTGTTTTTTCTCCAAAACCAATATTCGGTTGGCTTGAAAGAGAATTCAGATACCACCCAATGCTGAGGAAGTGTAAAAACGGCACCGCACTTGAGGAAAGCAATGACCCATTGTTAACAAAAAGATTTTAACATGTTGAAACTCGCTGTCCCCGTAACTCCAGTGTGTGGAACGAATTCTCTGAAAAGAAGTCCAAAGAAATATCTATATGTATAGCACCATATTTATCAAGTCTTATAATGAAACGCTTGAACACAGTCTAAAAGTTCCATAATTAGTGAGTGGTTACATAAATGATGGTACAGAAATTCTATAGGATAGTGCAAAACCATTTAATATGTTTCATCGAACCATGTGGCAATGTGGTAAGCAATACTATCAGGTACTGTTAAGTATGAGAGCAAAAAGTCAAATATATTTCACGATTCTGAATGTATAAAATAGGTTTACATATTTACATATACGGAACGCAACTCTAAAGAAAATGAATACAGTTGGTTAATTTAGGTGGTACAAATCTGAGTAATTTTCTCCTTTGTTTTCCCACTCTCCTTAGGTTATTTTTATGCAACTCACATGAACCTAACTCTCATAAGGCATTGTCACTCAACCCCCAACAAAGAGGTTTTCCTCAACTCCACACTACCTTTGATCTACTTGGAAGTTCTGGTTTTGCTCAAGTGAAGACATCCTCAAATTGGATATAAAACGTTTCCCTGCATATGTTTCCATCTCTGCCTTCCTGGTGTAGGCTTCTTAAAAGGCTTGCACATAATTAAACAGCCCGGGACTTTTACACACTCCAAATCCTCAAGCAGCAGTGGGCCAGGATTCAGCCTAAGATGAAACGTCCCTGGGCCTCTGCGGCCGGAGCATGGGGTCTTTCATGTTACTCCGTCACCATCACCACCTCCGCTCTCCTAAGCAGAAACCCAAAGGGAAAAGTCCCGATCGATTTAAAGCCTCTTTAAAATACTCCACTCAACTATAGCCATAAAAATTTGCATTGTTTATACAGAGAAATTGCCTCAAAGACCTTGGGTACTTACGGTGCATGCAAAACTCCTACAGCTGTTTTGCCAACAGGATGGAAACAATTAACACGATCTGTACCAGCGAACAAGGCTTAAATACTCTACCATCCTAGGAAGGGCTGATTAACAAAGATAATTATCTATAAAGCAATTCCTCTTCCAGAATTCAATGAAAAGATGCTGATTAACTAGCAAATACACAAGGGCATCTGGCTGTTTTCCACTCCGCGGCTACTAAACGAAGCTTGGATCTTTCCGAGGGTCTCTTAGAGCTACCTCACTATCTCATCAGTCTATTCTGAAATTCATTTGCATGTTTTATCTTTCAGGGGTGCAAATCCACAGGTTACGGCAAAAGCAGGCTTCTTTATACAGCATTCGAGCGCGGGTTTGTTGGACCGAATTGAAATGAAGCCCATCCCAGAGCTATCCCCCTTGTTACTCATCACAAACACGAGCACTAACTCTCTAGAACGAGGCAGTGAAGGGCTGAACTGCCCGATTTTGTGCATGTGATGGGTAGAAGGCCTACTTGGGGCGGGGGGGGGGGGGGGGGGGGGCGGGCAATGGAAATCTTCTTTTTAAAGCAAGGAAAACATTTTTAACTTCTAAAGGGCACAGAAGTCAAATGCAAAAAAAAAAAAAAAGAAAGAAAATCAGATTAATGATCAAGCGGGGTGATTTCAAAGCTGGCATTTAAGGCTGCCAGCATTAAATATAAGAATTCCAGAGCTTTTATTTTTATCTAAATGTCACATTTATTCTCATCAGCCCTGACAGGAATATCTCCGTTGCCTTTAGGGCTGGGTGAGTGGGAGAGATAGCTCAGGATCCAGCGACAGTAAGCATTGGAGCTGGGGGTGGGGGGCGGAGTGGGGGGGGGTGGAGGATAAGAGTCGGGGGTCCTGAAACCCAAGCGTACGCATTGGCCACCCCGGTCCCAGTAGTCGGAGAAGTTCCAGGACAAGGCTTAGGCCCTGACGAGTTGGCCAAATGTGAGGGGTCTGCACACATTTGTTCCACTTCTTCCTCTAGGGTACCCACAGCCCCGGGTTTGCCCCGGCCCGAGGCGTTTCCCAGGATGTAGGGCTTTCAGGCGAACCCTGGGACAGTCTGGGGCAAGCTTCTCCCTGAGGCTTGCTGGTATTTTCAGTAACCAGCTCTAAAGGCAGAGAGGAGACAGAAATGAAGGCAGCTTTCAGCCACCCTGGTCTCCTCAATAGTGACTGTGACAAAACCAGGCGCAAGGAAGAGTACTGGCCGGCGCTGGCTTTCAGCGACACATGAGACAGCACCCCTAAACACCCAGGTTCCCCACTTTCCTTCCTGGACAGCTGTGAAGCCTCAATCAACGGCAAGGGCACTGAAAACTTTCTTTTCTTTTAGTAGAGGTCTGCCCAGTTAGCTCGGTGGAATGGATGGTTTTGCGAAGACATGGAAAAGTATTTCTTACTAAAAAATCAATGAAGACTATGATTCCATTGTGTGTACTCCATGATGACAACATTTTTAAAAAGATGCTTCAAACTTGGGAAGAGAATACATCGAAATACCAACCGTCAAGGTAGCTGAAGTGTTAGGTGATTTGTTTTAACTCGACTGTTTTCTAGGTGGGGTTTTTGTTTTTGTTTTTGTTTTGTTTGCTTGCTTGCTTTTGTAAATGTGAATAGAACATTTTTATAATGAAAAAATAGTAAAACAAACAAGAACACTAAGAGGTTGGGAACCTCGGGTCTTTACTGAGGAATAATTTGTATTAATTCAAATATTACCAGCTTTCAATTTTTCATGACAATTAGGTAAACAGCATAACTGGTTAGTTTATAGATGATGTTAAAAATCAGTTCCAGAAGTCCAGCGTTTATAAGAAATAGTAGAAGGTGGTTTGGATTACAAGCATCTTTTTTGTTTGTTTGGTCAAAGGCAGAGATGAGAAAAGCAATTTTCTTATGTTCTTTACCTTCCAAAGTGCTTTCACGTACATATGGCTTACCCTCACACTGCTTCTTGAGGTCAGGACAAGAGGAATTACGTCTGCCTCAACTTACTGTTAAGGAAATTGTGACACAGCGAGGGGCTGGAACGTGTCTGAGAATCCCAGACTTATCCAAACTTCTACCTAGAACTCTTTAAGAAAGGAGCTAAATTCCTTCAAACCAACAGGCATTTACTGATTCCCCGCAGCTAAATGTTTCGTGCTACCGAAAGCCTCTGGGAAGGGAGAGAGTTGGCTGAGCGTGAGGCACAGTCCACGTCTCCCAGTTCAGAAACAACGTTGGTCTGTTCGTCCAAGTCTGGTGACATCTCTCAGTCATTTCTCACTTTGGCTCTATGGACAAGGATGTGTGCAAGGCTGTTATCCAGCTGGCGACAGATGCCTCACTTCTGTTGAAGGGAGTTACCACTGATTAAGCAGCCGTGGCATAGCCTGGGCTCCTTGAAAACCAGGCTCTCCTAGCGTTTGCTCTGCCCATAGCACTTGCTCAGTGCCGGGCCTCCCAGAAGAAGTATTGACGCTTACTGGGAAGAGTCAATTGCATTCTCTAAAGGTTTGCTATGCTGCTGTATGATGATTGTCCGTTGCTTTGGCCTGCCTAGGTCCACTCTCCCTTCCTCTGATTACTGGACTCCCACACCCTCATTGGATCCAGCCCTGGTAGAGGCCATCAATCACAATATCCCGCCTCTTCCGTGCAAGGGATGAGCGCTGACCTAAGCTAGGGCACTCAAATGCTCTTTTCACGAAATGTGAATTGTGCGCAGAGTGACCTAGAGTTCCCTGATGAGTCTGCCCATTAACTTTCCTTCCTGGATCCCCAGAATTTTCCTGAGTCTCAATCCAGTTCTTCAATCAATTTTTTCGGGGAATCCTGTGACCTATCATGTCATCTGATAAATTTTTCTGTACGCTTCGAGTAAACACAGTTGTTTCTGTTGCTGAAAGCATGAAATCCAAACTCATATACCAATGGACCAGAGTAGGCAGTAACTGGGAACCCCTGAACCTGAGGCTTAACCTCCATGGGCTCCATTCCCTTTTCTGGACATGAACATGGTAGGACCTACGTCTCATGGTAGTGAGAGTAGATAGATAATGTGCACAGAGTTACTTACTACGACAGTGCCTGACACAAATTAGTTCAGTGAGTGCTAGGTCCTCCTCCTTTTCAGGTGGGTTGATACTTGGATAACGACTTGAAAGACTCCGTAAAAACGCTTCTTCTAAAATAAGCCTTCAGAATATGCGGATGGTCCTTTTGTATGAAACACTTGGTTGCCAGTATCACCATTCCAGAAAAGGCCTACGATAGGAGGAAGTCCAGCCGGGATAAACCTGAACTCCATCTATTCAAATGTCTGAAGTAACATGCCTTTCACTATTAATTTTACACACATTGGCCGCGGTACCTCAGCAGTCTTTTTCTTGGTAGTTGGAGCCATGGATTTATAAATTACTCTTTTAAAAGAACTTTCAGTTTCGAAGTATGGGGTTCAAGATGGCATGGAATCTGCCCATACTTCGCTGCTAGAAAAGTATGGTAAAGGGCTTTTAAATGGACATTTTTGAATAGAAGTAGAACTTTTTCATTCCTCTTATGTTGGAGAAGCTGTGCTAAGCATTTTGCATCTATGATTTCACAGCACCCCCAGAAGGCCGGTGTTATTTACCCCATTTTAGGAACAAGGAGACAGAGGTGCAGGGAGAGGAGGCAAACCAGCGACAGAGACCCAAGTTCAGACCTGCGTGAATCCCAAGTGCGTTTCTTAGCCCTCTTCCGTACTCCCTCACTGTCTAAATCACTGTCCCCAAAGGAGCACATTCAACACGCACTTTATTCTATATTTGTAATTCACGGGCAAGAAGCAAACCTAAAGCTAAGCGTGGAATGAAGGATGCATGTTTATAGTTAAGGGCTCAGGTTCTGTGGCTGGCTTCGAATTCTAACTCGGCCTCTTCCTAGCAACATCGTCTTAGGTAACTCAATCTGTCTAGAGCTCCATTTCTTCACATGTAAAATGGGTAGAAGAGAAACACATGACAGAGGGTCGCTGGGAGAATTACGTAACACAATGCATGTAGAGCTCCCTGCATTCTGGGCACACGGTAAATATTCAATTAATGCTAACAGCTATTACTATTATTATCACCACATCTGAATAGCTTCACGTAGCTATTCGAATAGCTCCACAATTTCCACACGAGATGTTACCTGTGAATTACAATCAGGATTTAGGATGTAAGAGTTAAAATTCTAACACGACTGCGGGGCACCTGGGTGGCTCAGTCTGTTGAGTGTCCACCTTTGGCTCAAGTCATGATCTCGCAGTTCATGGGTTCAAGCCCAGCATCAGGCTCTGTGCTGAGAGCCTAGAGTGTGCAGATAGAAGGCTTAGAGCTCCAGCCCCAGCGCAGCCTCCCAAGGCCTGGGCATACCAAGTGGGCTTGGGTATGTCATCAACTCACTCTGAGCCTTAATTTTCTCCTCTGTGAACTGGAATATTTATATTCTAGGATTGCTGGGAGGGCCATTGAATGTGAGATGCAAAAGTATCCTGTAGCCTGAAGAGCAGGGTTTTATCAATGTTGTTGCCATTCTTGATCAAAAATAATCTGAAAAGTTAAGTTTCTATAGCAGAGTGCAGAGGTTTTAAGTCGGCTGCTTGAAGCTGGCATTCGGCTCGCAGATATAGACATATGTCTATATATACATATATATATATATATATATAGACATATGTCTATATATACATATATATATATATATATATACACACACACATATACTCATGGTCTATACAGTGTTAGTCTACACAGTGTTGCAATTAGATACCGGCGTCTAATACTGGGAGATCTGACCATGCTTTGCGTGTATTTCCACTCACGCACAGTGAGCTAACTCCGGGCCCACCCCTTCCTCAGTGTCCCCCGGGACAGAGGCACAAGGGTACCTGTCATCTATTCAACACTTAAGCCATTGTTTTTCTGAGAAGAGGAAAATATTTCCCTGTATCTATGTCTTTGTCATCGGTAAAAAAGAAAGATCAGTAGGTCTCGATCCAACTCTGTTCGTTTATTTCCTTTCCTTCCTGGATTCCCAGGCAGCTGAGTTTCACTTCCATTGAAAATGGAAGGGAAGTGGCCTTTTGTCAGAGTTGGGGCGAAGAGTGCATGCTCACTTATATATGGAGTGTGTTTTGTTTGTGTGCGTGTTGAATCTGCTCATACGAAATCTCCACTGATTCAACAGTAAATATTTGTGGAGAGCCTGAGGACGAGACACCCAGGGAACAGGTATCAAAAGATATGACCCCTCTCCTCCTAATGCTCCATAGTTTTTAACTTTCCAAAAACCAGTGAATAATTAGAAGCGGAGAGGCAAGTTGATTCTTTCATCTCTGTTTCCTTTCAAAGAGGGGTCAACCAAAAAGTCAGTTCCACTTAAATCTTTCTAAAATCTCGTCATTTTGACACTTCAAACCATAAACCTTTCAGGTTCTGGATGTATACACATCCGTTTTTTTCATGGATTTAAGTCTCTCGGCAAGAAACCCTCTCCCTCGTCAAGACCTGACAAACAGAATCAGGTGATAATTAACCTTATTTTACACAGCGTATATTTCTGAAGGGTAAATATTTTCCAGGCAGATATAAAGCAACTAACTGTGAGCCTAAGAGAGCCGCAGACCAGTGTACCTGCAGACTCCGGTAAAAAGACTCCCTGCCTTCTGAAGTCGGATTTTTGACTTCAAGTAAGTTAGGGGGTCCCACGTGATACTCAAAGGTGGAAAAAGACATCTGTGCTTTTTCATGGTGGCTACACAACTGAATACTTGAAAGAAGGGATTTGGGCCAGAAACGTCTATGAACGTGATTCTGATGTATTTTCATTGTCGCCAGTAGAAAAGCATAAGACTGAAAATAAATCACGTGAGGGCCACTTACTGATCTTTTTTAAAAACCCAAACTGAAACCCACGTGTTACCGACAGAGAGCACAAAGCTCTTCTCTCTCTCCCCCCCACTTCGCTCCTCTACTCATTAGGACAATTTCTGAAATGCCGCAGAAGGGGGCTTCGGTCTCTCAGTATGACAGGAAAGCAAACTGTGCTTTTGTGAGAAGGCTGGGTGTTTGTTGTTGCGTTTTTAGACGAAAGATTTATGCTTATATTTTGGCCCATTTACAATCCATCATAATACTTTGCAGACAAAGTTATGCTCTTTTCCCAATGATCTAGTGACCTTAATCTCTAACATTTTGTGGTTTCCTGTTTGGGGAAATGATTGAACAGCGGCCTAAGCTATTCCAGGCTGTACAGTGTTCCCAGTTGGCCGCTATCTGTCTTAGTTTTGAATGTTCTCCTGTTCGCTAATAAAAAAAAAAAAATTTTTTTTTAAAGAAGCTTTCCCTACAGATGCTAAATCAATGAAACTCCTACAAAGCAGCCCTCCACACTTCCTCTCCTGGCCGCCTGACTTATCGTTCTTTTATTACAAACTCCAAGGTAGCCGGGAGTTCTTGCTGCCTGAAGCAATTAGCATGACCCACCAGTGCCTTTCTCCCGAACAGAAGAGAATTAACTTCACTAATATCCACTTCAACACAGGGTGATTCCCGAGGGTTTCCCAAAAACTCAACTGCAAAGAAAAACTAAATTTCAGCTGTGGAGTAAAACGTTCAAGAAATGTTCCTGACTGGAGGCAGAGTTGTTATCCTTTCGTGGACAGTGCCTCAGCCCTACTTGCCCACCGCTTGCGCTTTCAGCCCTACTTCTTCCTGGGAATTCTGCAGGGATATACGGCCGTCATGCTCCGGAAGCCCGTGTCCCCAGGGCCTGCCTCGAGAAGACTGGTGGAAAAATAATGCAACCATTGAATGAAACAGTAGTCACTTCTGCCACCAAGCTCTTCTTCAAAAGGGACGTATTTTGCTTCCAAGTTTAAGGGAAAGGGAAGACAAAGAAAGAGGGGAAATGAACTTAGAATAAACACCCCCATGTGCCTGCCATTCCCCTACCAGCTGGTTTTGCCAAGACGAGTAAAGAGAAACGAAAGTGGAGAAACGAGTTTGAGTGAGTGTCCGGTGATTATACAAATAACGTCTTTGGGCCAAAGAAAATGATCTCTGCTTTCTTGCAACTTAACTAAATAATTCAGTTGCTTTGCGAGGAGAGCAAGAAGCAAAGCCAACTTGAAAAGGATCCAGCAAGCCATCACTGCGACCCTGAGCTCTTTGAAAGAAAATTTAACTACCTAGAATAGCACACTTCAAATTACTTCTAATAATGACCCGGTATAATGTGTTTCCTCCAGTTTGAACAGAAAAGTCATGGGGGCCCACTTGAGGGGATTCTTTCCTCGGCTTCTTGTTTCAGGGTCGGCTCTCAGAGCCTTTTCCTGCTCTCCTAACCTCTTAAGAGTCACCTCTGACCCTCATCACAATAACTGGATTAATGAACTGAAATTGCTCCAGGAGCGGGACCGTCCATGCCCCCAGACAAGCCTCTCTAGAGAGGAATTGACCTCCCTGGTTGTCAGAACGTCAGCTTCAAGATCACACGAAAGGTCATCTCCAAAGGCTGTCTCGTGCTTGCCAACGTTATTATTCTACTGAAAGGTAGGCCAAGGGGCCAAATCTTCCCTTCTTCCACATTATGGACTTCATTAATGAGTATATATTTGCACTCAACCCAACCAACAAGAAACAGCCCCATGGAACAAATAAAAATTGCTGTAATTTATAATGTAAGTCTACAGCTATCGACCTACACTAATCGATACAGTAGCCACCAGCCACATATGGCTGGTGAGCGCTTGAAACACGGCTAGTCCAAATTGAGATGGGCTGTAGGAGTCTAAGATACACACTGGAATTTTGATGGCTTAGTACAAAGAAAAGAATGTAAAATATCTCAGTGGTTTCTTTTTTAACGTTTATCTATTTATTTTGAGAGACAATCACGTGCAAGCGAGTACCTATGCAAGCAGGGGAGGGGCAGAGAAAGCGGGAGAAAGAAAATCCCAAGCAGGCTTCCTCTGTCAGCACAGAGCCTAACATGGGGCTCTATCTCACAAACTATGAGATCATGACCTGAGTCGAAATCAAGAATTGGATGCTGAACCGACTGAGCCACTCAGACGCCTCTCTCAGTAATGTTTAATGTTTATTTTTTTGAGACATAGAGACAGAGCGTGAGCAGAAGGGCAGAGAGAGGGAGACACAGAATCCAAAGTGGGCTCCAGGCTCTGAGCCGTCAGCACAGAGCCCGACGCGGGGCTCGAACTCATGAGCAGTGAGATCACGACCTGAGCCGAAGTCGGCCACTCAACTGACTGAGCCACCCAGGCGCCCCATCTCGCAGTAATTTCTTAATATTGATTGCGTTTTGATAACATTTTGGGCATACTAGGTTCAAGACGTTATTAAAATGAATTTCACCTATTTCTTTATATAGTTTTAATGTTTCTTCTAGAAAATGGAAAATTACATATACGGCTTGTATTATATTTCTATCGACGGCTGCCATGTACACCTTGGGTTTGGTATGCCCCGTATGGTGACATTTACTGCACAAGAGATACTCTGCATTGTATCCGGAAAGGACTACTTTCCTCACTCTTTCTCTATTTATCTTTACAGAGTAAAGCCAACGGATATAATTGCCTATATTTCATAGCAGTTGGATTGCCTGGCAACTGGATTTAAGTATGCACTTCTTTGCTTATTGATTTTTAGATCTCTGGAGCCTACCTAGCAAGTGGTATCGTCATTTATTATCTTTCTCCTCATACCACCCTCCCCCTGCCGTATTTGGGTAATTCCAGATTAATTTCTACTTTTCTATTGCCATAAATCACAAATGTACCTTCGAATGTTTTGAGCACGAGGTATCTTCACACAACAACAAAATAAATCCCTTGCAAAATGATTACGGTGCTGACCAGGCAAAGCAACGGAACACAAACCAATTTACACAGAATGTATTTTCGAACCACTTAAGTAAGAGAAAATAAAAACATATGTTGGTTGTCACTTGAACATTTCGTTCCAACATAAATTTAATTTTTTAATGTTTATTTTTGAGTGAGAGAGAGAGAGAGAGAGAGAGTGTAAGTGGGGGAAGGGCAGAGGGAGAGGGAGACACAGAATCTGAAGCAGGCTCCAGACTCTGAGCTGGGGCTTGAACCCACGAACCATGAGATCATGACCTGAGCTGAGGTCAGATGCTTAACTGACTAAGCCACTAAGGTGCCCCTGATCCCAACATAAATTTAAAGGACAAACAGGAAAAGGTATCAAAAGCATGACAAGTTTGGGTGAAATCAAAGTCCGTTTCATAATTTACGAGTATTCTCTTTACCTTTTATTCATTGAAATGCTTAAAATTTAAAGAAGCCCAGAAGAACTATGGCTCATAAAAAAATTAATACTACTTGGATTATAACTGAAACAGGTAAAATGAATTCATAAGGAACCCTGCGGTATAAATTGATTTTCAAATATCTACTCTTCGTATTTGTCTATAAAGTGGCGATTACTTGTTTATAGGCAAAGACTATATAAAACAAATGTCTCATGATTAGCTTCCCTCTCTTTAGATGGACTTCACTGGGAGCTACTTCCTCTTTCCAGAAGCTTTTCACAGAACTGCACTGGCATCCCTTCATTGTCATCAAAGGGTTTGGAAGAAAAGTGATCACAACAGCTTACAGTCAACAAAGGCTGACTTTTCCCATCATGCTTTGGTGGAACCTTAGAGTCCAACTAAGAAGTTGAAGAATCAGACTCATTTAAGTGTGAATGTTTTCTCGTAGGCTAGACATTTATCAAAGTTAGTTTCCTGGCCACTACTGCCACAGCCATTTTGCCATCAGCAGATGTCATTAAGGAAAATGCCGCAAGCAATTAGAATGACCGCTAAAATGAGTTAGACTTACTAGAAATATTTACCTTTCAAATTTCTAAGTCACATTCATTAATCAGGAACTGCCTATTTCTAAACGAAGATCTTCTGATAGCCTAGGATAAGTTAATAGAACTCTAATGACCTGGGTCTTAAGATTTTTGTCTGCTGGTCAAGCTGAGAAACATTAAGGTCCTGAATTCTGAAGATTGCAATTAGTTGAAATTTAATGAGCTGCAGAATGATAAATGACAGGGAAATGTAACTTTATATGTACAATTTCCCGGCAAGACGAACTTTTAAACACAGCAAACTAAGCCCTACCCCAGGGCAATTTAACCTTTAAAAGTACAAGCATGCGGAGTTAAGAACTGGCATTTGGAGAGGATACCTCCTGAAATTGCAACTTTGGTCTTCCAAACAACTTAGCAACAGGAGCAACCTCGAATCCAAGGACAATGCTTTGATTTTGATCCAAATGGCCCTTAGGTATAGAGCTGTAGCTCCTGTTCATTGAAATAATGGTTTCGCACAGGAAATCCATCACACACACACACACACACACACACACACACACACACCCTCACACTCTCTTTCTCATGTACACTTAGTCTATGAAAATATAGCTCGTGTGTTTTGTGGAAGGCAAGAACTATAACCAGACAGAGAAAGGGAGGTTAAAAACATATTCGGATTTTTAAAACAGGAATCGTCACAAGAACAGTGTAACTTCTTTATCAGAAAGGACTAGGGACCAGGGCACAGAGCTCTACAAAGAGCAGGGCATTCAGAGCCAATAGCTCTTACAGAGTTTGGGCTGCACTTCCTAGATTCTAGAGATACCCTCCACACCCTACCACATTTTATTAGTTTTAAAATCAAGATACATCTTAAACTCAATGTCTGAGAGAGTATTTTTTTTAATTCTGCTTAAAGAGGAAGGAACATAATCCACGTATTATAATCAATGGCAATCAGACTGGCGAATTATCTGCAGTTACTAAAATCAAATAGGAGCTCATTGTAAAGACCAGTTATGCTATAAATGAACAAACCACCTGTCTTCTTTCTGTCACCCTGTCCTTTTTTTTCCCTCCTTTCCTTCCAAGTTTGTTCACACTATGTGCTAGTTGCTATACTAGGCAACTAAATCAGAACCTTTGGGGGAATGGGCCATGATTAGGGTTTTTGGGGGTTGTTGTTGTTGTTGTTGTTGTTGTTGTTTTTGTGGCTGCCAAGGTGCTTCTAAAGCAAAAGGAGCAATGCAACCCATAGCCAACGTGGAAATGCAGTTTCACAATGGTAGGAGAACGGGCAAATTAAAGGAAGTAAAATGTATTAAGCAACATCTACTCTCTGCCAAGCCTTTTGACATTTTTTTCCTTTTTCCCATGACAATTCTTTCATCATTAAAGTTTCCTGAGGGCCTACTATATGTCAGACATAGTGCTAGGTCTTATATAGAGTGGTGAGCAGGAAGGTAAGAAGACTGTCCTTATTTTGCTTATTGTCTATGAGATAAATACAATTTTACAGATTTGGGAGTCACTCTCAGGGACCTGGACCAGAATATGATTTGTAAGGTAAATTTGTTGCCCACCAATGGGCCTACAGGGCCAGGTAGAAAAATACTATTTTAATTACCTACTATTTCAGATTATGTCTACCCATGAGGAAAACAGACAGAATTCTCAGAGAGTAGGTCAGGGTCTTTGCCTCCATGACAGGGTCTTGCAAATCTCTGTTGTATGCTGAAGGAGTTTAAAGGCATGGCCCTACTAAGCAGTCCACATGCTCAAAACATGGTCAATTAAACCTCTGAAAAGCACTAATCAGAGTCTGCCTCCTTCGAAATGTTATTATGCATACTATGTATGTGTCAAAGAATATATTATACTGTATCTGAGGTTCAGAAGCATAATAATAAACAGACATCCACAAATTCACCAGTCACTCTAAGAACCAATGTGTTACCAATGCCATTGAATCTACCCAGAGCACTTCTCCTCTGTGCCAATCCTTTCTACCCCACAGAGAGAACCACCGTCCTGAAGTTTAGGTTTAGAATTTCCTTATTTTTGAAAAAAGTTTTGCTACATATATGTGGATCTCAAAGTAATATATCATTTATTTCTGCTTGTGTTTATGCTTTATTCTGTATGTATTCTTCTGTAAGCATGCTTTTTCCACCAACGTTATGTCTCTAAGAGTTTGTATCTTGTTGCATCGATCTGTGATTTCTTAATTTCCTTCAAAGACAAATAATAGCCAAAACTATAAAACCCAAAAGAAAATATAGGAATAAATCTTTGTTATCTTGAGTTAGGCAATGGTTTCTTAGATATATTACCAAAAGCACAGGTGACAAAAGAAAACAGAGACAAATTGGACTCCATCAGAATTTAAAACTTTGGGGCTTCGATGGACACCACCAAGAAAATGAAAAGACAGTCACAGAATGGGAGAACGTATTTTCAAATCTTATACCTGATAAAGAACTAATATTCGGAATATATCAAGAACTCCCACAAGTCAACAATAAAAAGGCAAATAACTCAATTAATAAATGGGTAAAGGACTTGGATAGACATGGCTCCAAAGAATTTACAAAAATGAACGATGATAAGGACATGGGAAGATGTTCAACATCATTAGTCATTAGAGCAATGGCAGTCCAAACCACAAAGGGAGAGTTCATACTCGACAGGCCAGACAACAACAAGTGTTGACAAAGATGTGGAGAAATTCAAACTCTCATCCATTGCTGGGGAAATTGCAAAATGGTGCAGCCACTTTGGAAAGATTGGCAGTCCTTCAAAATGCGAAACGTAAAGTTACCATATGACCCAGAAATTCCATTTCTACGGATACGGCCAAGAGAATTGAAAGAGAATTGAAAACATATGTCCACACAAAAACTTGTACGTGAATGCTCACAGCCACAGTATTCATAATAGGCAAAAAGTGGGAACAACTGATGAATGGATTAATAAAATAGGGCATATCCACACAGTGGAATATTATTTGGCAATAAAAATGAACAAAGTACTGACACATGCTACGTGGATGAACCTTAGCATTATGCTAAGTGAAAGAAGCCAGTCACCAAAGACCACGTGTTGTAGGCTTCCATTTATATAACAATGTCTAAAATAGGCAAATCCATAGAAACAGTAGAATAATAGTTGCTGGGAGTTGAAGAGAGGGAGAATGTGGGCATTACCACTAAAGGATAAGGAATTTTGAGGACATGACAAAAATGTTCTGAAATTAAACAGTGGTAACAGTTGCTAAAATTTGTGAATATCCTAAAAACCACAGACCTACACATCTCAAATGGGTAAATTCTGTAGTATGTGAAAAGTATCCTCGATAAAGCTATTAAAGAAATATAAAGAATTCCTGGGGCGCCTGTGTGACTCAGTCGGTTAAACGGCCAACTTCAGCTCAGGTCATGATCTCACGGTCTGTGAGTTCGAGCCCCGAGTCAGGCTCTGTGCTGACAGCTCAGAGCCTGGAGCCTGCTTCCGATTCTGTGTCTCCCTCTCTCTCTGCCCTTCCCCTGCTCACACTCTGTCTCTCTGTCTCTGTAAAAAAGTTTGTATAAAATTGGATTAATTTAGTTTATGAAAGTTAGGTAGAATTTACATATACACCCTGTTGGCATGGTATTTGTGTGTGTGTGTGTGTGTGTGTGTGTGTGTGTGTGGTACAATTTTCACCTATCAACTCAACTTACTCAATGGTTAAAGACCATTACGGTTTTCTATTTCTCCTCGAATCAGTTTTTGTAAATTATATTTTCCAAGAATTATGTCCATTTTATCTGCTTAAAATTTGTTGACATAAGTTTTTTTTTTCCTAGCGATACTGCATTACCATTTAAATCACTATATACGTAGTTTTCATCTTTTTGAACATTACTTTTTTGACACATAAGTTACATAGATTTACATTTTTATTTGTATGTTTTTGATATTTTAGTGTCTACTTTTATTTTTCATTTTCAAATTAATTGTAAGTGGTCAGAGAATATGGGCTGTATGATGCAAATTCTTGGAAGTATTTGAGACCTGCTGATCATTACATTTAGAGATTTATACACATTCATTAAATCAAGCTCACTAATTATACTGTTCAAATCTTCTTTGTTTTATTGCGTTTCATTTTGGTTAATTTCTTCCAATCTGTGAATTTTATTGGCAGCAATGTCTAGTCCGCTCTTTATCCCAAGCACTGGGTTTTAAATATAATTGTATTCTTCATTTTTAATAGTTCTTATTGGTTCTCTTTCAAATTGGCCTACCCATAGTTGATGGTTCTTTGTTTATTGCTTATTTTAAACTCCATGTCTATGTGTTTAAATGTTCATACATATTTTCTTTTCTGTCCCTCATATTTCCTACTTCTGAGGTGCCCTGGATATCCACACATTTTATAATTGCTTCTGCTTATCGTCAGCAATCGTAGCCTGCTTACCAGCACACTAGGTGATTTTTTATTATGAGATTACATTTGTGTCAAGCTTAGCTAATAAAAATCTGAAAAACCAAAATACCTCTAGGTGTTGGTATATTGGCTTCTATTGGCTTTGAGAGTTCACCACCATAGGGGACGAGTTAGGCCCTCCCAGTGTCGCAGGCTTGGTGCCAGGCTCTCAGGACAGCAACTTCGCCTTATTCGGGCCCAAGGCCCTGTCACCAACTGCAGAGCTCAGGGCATTGATCCTCGGGCCACCCTGTGTTATTACTCCTACTCCACAGAATTCAGTTCTTTGTATTTTGTTTTTCTTTGTTTTTGCTTTCTTTTTTTTTTTTTTTTTTTTCCACTTTGAAGTCTCCTTTGGTTAAAAGCACCGCAATCATATTTGTTATAATTTACTCTGGATTTAGTTGTATTTCAGTGAAGGGGTCTTTCAGTGTCTACTTTATCATTGTGCTGGACGCAGAAATTGAGCCCACCTTTTATCAACTACACGGGTATCTATCTTTGTGGCTAGGCAGACAATCAGGTCTCTGCTTTTTAATTCATAAGCTTTACTTTTTAGAGCGGTTTAGGCACACAGCAAAATTGAACAGGAAGTGAGACAGATCCATTATATCCCCGGTACCCACATATGCACAAACTCCCCCACTATCAACTTCCCGCACCACGGCGGTACACTTGTTACAATACATGAACCTACACTAATACATCATTATCACTCGAAGCCCCTAGTTTACAGTAGGCTTCACTTGCGGTGTCGTCCATGTTATGGATTTTGACAAATGTATAATGACACGTCTCGATCATTGTAAGATCCTACAGAATAGTTTCACCACCCTAAAGATCTTCAACACCCTGCGTATTCACCTCACCCTCCTCCCTAACCCCTGGCAAGAAGTGAACCTTTTACTGTCTCCATACTTTTGTCTTTTCCAGAATCTCACCTATTTGGAACATACAGTATGTAGCTTTTTCATATTGACTTCTTTCATTTAAGTTTCCTCCATGTCTTTTCATGGTTTGATAGCTCATTCCTTTTAGTGCTGAGTAATACTGTCCATTGTCTTCACTACAGTTTATCTACTCACCTACTAAAGGATATCTTGTTGCTTCCGAGTTTTGGCAATTATGAATAAAGCTGCTACAAACATCTGCATGAAGGATTTTGTGTGGACATGAGTTTTCAATTCAAAGAGTATGCTTAGTACATCGTACGGTAAGAGTTGTTTAAGTTTATAACGAACAAACAAATGAACTGCCAAGGTGCTGTACCATTTTGCATTCCCAACAGCAATGAATAAGAGTTCCTCTTGCCCCAAATCCTCCCCAGCACTTGGTGTTGTCAGTGTTTTGGATTTTGGCCATGCTAATAGGTGTGTAGTGGTATCCTTATGGTTTAAATTTGCACTTCCCTAATGACATATGATGCTGAAGATCTCTGCATATGTGTCCATCCATCTGGTCCATCCATCTGAATATATTCTTGAGTGAGGTCTTAAGAATTGGGTCTGTTGGGGCGCTAGGGTGGCTCAGTTGGTTAAGCAGCAGACTTCAGCTCAGGTCATGATCTCACAGTTTATGGGTTTGAGCCCTGCATCAGGCTCTGTGCTGACAGCTCAGAGCCTGGAGTCTGCTTCAGATTCTGTGTCTCCCTTTCTCTCTGCCTCTACCCTGCTCATGCTCTGTCTCTCAGTCTCTCAAAAATGAATAAACGGTTAAAAAAATTTCTAATTAAAAAAAAAAGACTTGGGTCTGTTAACGTCTTTGACTGCTTTTTAATGGGGTTGTTCATTTTCTTATTGTAACAACTTACAGTGCAGGCTTTCTTATCCTGGCATTCATTCCTATGGAAGTTTCTGCTTGGAGAAGTTGTGGTTCTCTGTATGCGCCTCTTTCTAATTTGTGGGGAAGTGGTTTGCCCTCTGACCTCACTTCTCTCACAGATCTAAGAAGAGCTGTTGACTTTTCATTGTGTTTAACTTTTTACTTGTTCTTGGGATCGAGTGGTAACTTCTAAGCTCCTTACATGCTGAACTAGAATCCAAAAGTCTGCTAAGGTTTTATTACTTTTGTGTTTTCCAGGGTTTCTTATATAACTTTTGAAGACAGCACTTGTTTAAGGACTTTTGCTAAAATCTGTTGAACATCAATGGTAGTAGCTTATATTTTCAAGCACTTTCTAACCATCAGTAACTGTTCTAAGTGTTTTTACATACATAATCTATTCAAACCTCACAAGAACTCACCTACAAGTACTATTTGTATTCTCATTCTATGGATGAGAAAGCTTAAGAACAGAAAGTTTAAATATCTTCCTCTGAAGGGACACGGCCAGTGAATGTGAACCAGAATTCAAGCTCAAAATATTTGAGAACCCATGCTCTAACCACTATGCTACACCACCCAGTCGACTCCTAAAAATCCTGAGAATATTGAGACTTTGATTTAATCATGAAGAACCTCAATAGTCTAAGAGATTATTTCTCTTTATAGTTATTTTGAAAACCGCTAATATATTTCAATTTGCTGCCCAAACATCTGAAGTTAATGAAAGAGAATGACTTTGAATACACATTCCCAGTAAGGCTTTATACGTAAAGGATTATGTTTTTCTGTGGTCCACACAGAAACTGATGTGCCCCAGGAGTCCTCTTAGTTTCCAGAAACTGATGAAGGTCTTCCTCAGCCCATCAGAGATACTCCACATTGCCTAAAATGAATCTAGTACTGGAAAAAGACTTCCATGTTCCTATGAATAGAAACATGTGCGCTGTTTTCTATGACAAATTAGCACTGAGACTTGCATAAATATAACTTTGACGGTACTCATGTTTTCAGCCAACGTAGGTTGTTCTGATTCTATTGAATATACATTGAGGTTCACCACCATTAACAGACAAGCCAAAGATAATCGTTGCCCCGTAGGCAACCCCAGCTGTAGCAAAATACATAGTCTTTTGCTTTAGTAGGCAGCCATTTTTTAGTCTGCATTTGGGCTGACTGCATATTTTATTCTCTTTCTTTATGGAAACATGGTTTATCTGTACCACCAATCTATCCTTTTTTTTTCCCTGACAACTGATTCAGAGTTTCAAGTTTCAAAAATATTCTGATTTCATTAAACTTCATATTGGTTGGCTTAAGATACACGGGAAACAAGGAAAGAGATGTTTACATATCAAAATATTGGATCAATATTTTTAGTCAATATAGTCTTTATCAATTAAATGGGTACTCCATGGCAATTAGCCAATATCAGGTGAGTTTATGTCCTCAGGTGAGATGCATGTTCCACTCTATCCTCACGCGGCTGAGAAAGGAATCCTATTTTAGTTAAATTTTTACAGTGAGAAAACGTATCTCCCAAGGGCACGAAAAATGTACAAACTTCCTTATTTGTTCTCCACTCAAGAAAACACCACTTTGCATTCCTTGATGTTCTAACAATAACATAGTCCATTGTTTATGTCGCAAAAAACCCAAGTGCTCAGCTCTTTTTGGCCTAATAAATTTGTAGATAAAATCTAATGATTTGTGGACAAGTTTACTAGATATATTTTTGGTGTATAATTTATTGAACTGATTTTTCATTCATTCATTCATTCATTCGTTATATATATCGGCTCCATTGCTCGAAGGTACAGCCTGTAATGGCAGTACAGTGATCTAAGTGTGACCACAGTTGTAGAGACAACATGATCTGAGAACTTGCAGAAGAGGACAACCAGGTAAGTGCTTTAAACAGGTGTGCCGAGAAGTCTCCAAATAGGCAAGCACGAAGGACCCCAAAAGACCCAAACACAAGGATGGTTGAAATTCTGACCTCATCCAACTAGACCCTTTCATTCCTAGAAAGTATATCATCAAGTTCTGCACATTTATAATGGGTTTGCAGACTGCATGCCATTGACCTTAGATTATTTTCAGTAAACGTTGCATGTATGTCTAGGGACTCAAACCATGTATTAAAGGCAACATCCAAAAAATTGGGCCTTTTAGGTCTGCCGTATTTCAAAGCACAATCTACTAAGGGTACACTTGGCGATGGACTCCCTTGCACAGCACTGACAGCTGTACCCTGAATAATCCCGAGGAAAAGTATTCTTAACATAGACACTGTAGACTTGTGTATTCCTCATGGCAGAAAATGGCAGTAAAAGGTTTGGCTCAAATTAAAGCAATATATTTGGAGAATTTTTTGACCATTGGAACTAAAGTCTCCTGAGGGGAGGTGGCCTTTTTTCTAATTCATACAATGGTGTGTTGGCAACCAGCTGCCCTGGTTTTTTGTTCTTCTCAAACATTTCTCTTGGCTCTGCCAGGAGATAGGGAGGAAGAGGGTCACCTCAGGTGGTGATCTTCGCTATCACGAGTCCACTTGCTCTGCAGAACTGCCCCATATACCATGCCTGGGACAGACGCTAAGAGCCCAAGAAGATCAGAGGAGGAAGTGAGAAGAAAGAAAGCGAAGAAGCAGCGAAGCAGCGAAGAAATTCACAGGATGACTCTTCCCTCCATCACTTGCTCTTGGTGCCCTCCTCCCACGGTGAGAATTCCAGGATCCATGACCCCTTTGCCTGCATTTTCAGGGCTTCGCACTTTCACTTTCCTTTGGTATTTCCAGCAGCAAACCAGGCAGAACATCTCAGATAATGAAGGGCTTGCACTCACACTCCTCAAAACAGGGCCCCTTTCTCATTCATTGTTTCAACCTGATAGCCTAGCACGGTCTTGGGGTTAAAGCAGATACTGAAAAAATGGTGGCTGAGCAATGGGAAGGAATGCAATGATTAGGTAAAATGCATTTTTTGGAATAAGCGGTTGATGGCGTTTATTCTGGACTTCGTTGGGATTAATATTATAAAGCAGGCAATGAGGCGAAACTGGCTTCCACAGGCCAATTGACTTGTTGGCTCTGCTGATCTTCTTTTCTCAAGGAATGATGAGAGGTGGCATGTGCCGACGAGAATTTCATTTTAAGGAACTATTGGGGGATCGTGATTTAATTAGAAGGGGAAAAAACTTAACTCAAAGAAATCAAACACCAGGGGAGTTGTTATTTATACTTGTAAAGTATCATAAAGATAAAAAAAAATGGCAGAAGTCAAGTTACAAATAAAAGAAAGTCACCTCTGCTCTAGATAATCCAAAAAGTTCCTGAAATAAACAGTAACTGAAGTAACCCTCTTACCTTATAATTATTCATGATTTCAGCCAACCATAGCTTAACGGACTTTACTGTATCTTCTCGCATGTACTTTTCAACTTCGGACCCATCGCTAAAAGTCCGGTTTCCCACATGGATGGCTTCTCTCACGTGTGGGAGGGACAAAAATTTCCCATAGTAACTTTGGTCCTCGGGTTCCTGGCAGAAGGAGACATCAGAAGAATATCAGAGAACATGACTCGGTGGCAGGAAGGGCATGCTGGGACAGCTTCACATTTCTCAGAACATAAACCATAATGAACAAGATGAGACAGGACTATGAACTTTGGTCTCCCCCCGGACATTTTTAATTTGGGGGCTCTGAGGTGATTTAAATGTTACTGACAACACAACGGGGTGATCTGATGCCTTCAGAGCCAATACCCGATTTGCAAGTGCTCAATTTTCCTTTCTTGGTAACTAAACGTTTGCGATCCGTGACTCCAATCAACAACCCCGTGTGAGGCAAAGTCTGGAAAAATGGAAGAGGTGAGCTTATCAAAAGCAACTGGTTCCTCGTCAGAGGCTCTTTGGGAGGAAGGTCAACCAGACCACAGGAGTCAGGGCAGTGGCATGGGCTTTCTTTTGCATGTGCCGCTGTTCATTCCGACCATACATAGACAATAACCGGCTAACCATAATTGAAGGGGGGAAATACACCAAGTGTAAAAACAGATGATACTTTACGAAGGGCATTAGACAAAAGAAAAGTTGTCCGTGAGCCTTATTTAAAAAAAAAATACTGCATAAAGGTCTGTGGTATTGAAAAGTCTGTGATAGTCATCATACTAAAAGAAAAAGGAGTAATTGTTGTTTCAAAAAGTTACAAAAGTATAAAAAAATCTTAGAGTTTGAGATCGATAATTTTGTGCATCATCAATTTTGGCTAATTGGTTGAATACATTACTTTGAAAGGAGAAAAGAAATGTAATTGCACATTCTGTTTCTCTCTTGCCTACCATGTGTTTTCCTCCTGGTAGACCCTAAATCCAAAAACCACAGGGTTAGCAAATGCTACTGAAATTAACTTTCTATTTTATTTATGAAACAGTTAATAAATAAGGCAATTTGAAAAACAAGCGTGTTGTCATATACCCTAGACCAAGACTGTACGAATCCAAATCCCCACATTGGCTCCCTTGGTTTTATCTGATGAATTCTGCACAAAAGACATCAACGTGGGCCTGCTTTTAAGAAAGAAAACCACTTGAAGACTTCGAGAAATATTCCAGAGGGCTCGAGGCGAGGGCCAGACTAAGTGCACGAACCTCCTTAAGTTAAAAGGAAGACAAAGCAAATATTTTCATAAAGGCTTTGGCAGTTTTGATTATCCAAGTTGCCTTAAGTACAGAACAAATAATGTGGCCATTTTCAAGAAACGCACTACAGGCTTGGCGTGCTGGAGCTTAACCCCCAGAACTGCAATGCCGACCTATCCTTCACAAAAGAACTTTCGTATCACAAGTTCTATTGGGAGGAAACTGTGTTAATCAGAAATTGTTCTGAGTTGTGTGGAGTATCATACAATCGTGATGGTCAGATCATAACATATACGACATCGGTGGAGGAAAACATCCTACAGATTAGTAGACCAAATCATGCAATACAGTTAGGACATATTTATCTAGTACAAAGTCAGCGATAGTATTTCTCAATTCGAAGGAAGGTCGCTGTTACCAAAAGGTTTAAACAAACACGAGTACCGTTGGTAAAATGTTGCTTTGCTTTACCTTGCACTGTAACAGGTTATAGTAAGTAGGACATCCTGTGACATTCTGGAAGTAAGAAGGGTTGTTTGTTAAGTCACCATCTAGTAGTTTATCCAGTACCTAGGTCAGGAGAGAAAGAAGAAAGAAAGAAGTAAAGCATCAGGGCAGGTGAAAACACACAGGCATTTGTCATTGCACTGATGCAATAATTTTCTCGCTCCTGCATTGTTTTGTTCGACAACCTTTTACTGCACATCTTCTCTGCGCTAGACACTGTCTCAGGCATTGGGGATGCAGCAGTGTGAACAAGACCCTAATATAGCTTATAATCTAGAGGGGGACAATAAGCAAGCATTCAAAGGAAAACATGCAGTAAGGTAAGAGTGATAAGTGCTGTGGAGAAAACTAAAGAGAAGAGTAGGTAATGTCGTGGGGGTGTGTGGGCATTTGGGTGTGTGTGTGTGTGTGTGTGTGAGCACAAGGGATGCTATGGAGAAGAGGAAACAGGTCTCACTGAGAAAGTGACATTCGAGTAAACACCTGTTGGAAGGAAGGAAGTGGGCCACGCAGACATCTAGGGAAAGAACATTCGTGGCAGAGGAAACAGTGAGCCCGAAGGCCCCGACTGTGGGAGTGAGCCTTGTGGGGAAGGACAGCCGTATCATGGCTGGTTGGCCACTGACCCACAGTACGAGGAGAGAGGGCAGAGGATATAGACAGACGCTCAGGTGCTTGGAGCTGGCGGAAGTTCTCTTTGGACTCCTGACCTTAGAAACCAGTCATCGGCGGAGGTGAAAACAGTCGGCATGGTTGTGTGCTCTTCTGCAGTCACAGGCAGCTGCACAGAGGCAGGCGTGGGGTGGCAGAGAGGCCCTTGTAGCCAGGATGGTGGTTCCGCCAAAGGAGGCCTACTGACCTTGAGTTTCAGTTGGGTGATTACAGAAACTAAGGTTTAGAGGGGTTAAGGATCAGGAAACCAAAGTAGGATCAATGGACCAGAAGACCGTGGGGTTGCAGGACCGTTATTTGAGTTTGTATATTCAGAAAAGTGAGCCGGCACAATGAGAATCTGAGATTGTGGAGTGATTTTCAGATTTTGTTTTTGTGGGGAGACTGAGCAGCTAAGGTAAAGAAGAGAACAGGATCACTAAAAGAGGAGGCTAAAGAACTGAGGGCCAAGTATTGAAAGGGTCATTGACGCAGATACTGTGATCACTAGAAATGACAAGCATGATACCCTGGAGAGAGAAGGACAGTGAGGGAGGAGCTAAAATACTCAGAGGATGAGAAGGAGAAAGGCAGAGGGTAGTAGGCAATGACAACAAGAAGTGGTAGATGGTGGGGTGCCTGGGTGGCTGAGTCAGTTGAGTGCCCAACTTCAGCTCAGGTCACGATCTCGTGGTTCGTGAGTTTGAGCCCCGCGTCAGGTTCTGTGCTGACAGCTCAGGGCCGGAAGCCTGCTTCGGATTCTGTGTCTCCCTCTCTCTTTGCTCCTCCCCTCGCCTCTCAAAAATAAATAAACACTAAAAAAAAAAAAAAAAAAAAATGGCGGGTGGTATCACGTGAGGATATGAGAGTCAAAGCTCAGAGCTTCCAGAGGGACATGATTTGGAAGCAGCACTGGGGAGCGAGGACACCCCCTCTACTTCCTAACCAAGCGCCTCACAGAGTAGGTAAGAGACCAAAGCCCCTGAGTGAGGGGGGAAGTGGAGGCAGCAGGAGAGAAGCAGGTTTTGGGGGAGAGTAGGAAGATGAAGGGAATCGTCATAAAAGAGACTGAGAACACTGGGACGTTTTTGGATGAGGAAATTGAGTCTGTCAGGAGCTCTGGTAAAAGGGTGAATTCAGCGCATCTTCAAAACCAAGGTTCAGGTATCATTTTAGGTTTCCTTATGAGGTAAGAATTGAGAATACAAGGATCCTAGTTTTACAGGTGAGGAAACAGGCACACAGAGGTTCAGTCCCTTGCCAAGGATGCCTTACTAATAACCTCGGACGTGAGAGTCAAGCCCAGGCCGTGCCTCTCCAGCCCGCGTGCTCCACCACACACCTGCTAGCTCTCCAAGGGCCATCCTGCTGTCTCTCCTAGTCTTCAATTCTTTCTGGCCATGCTTTTGGGCTTAATACAAAATCTTATGATTGTATTAGATTAATTTTATTTATCAAATATGAAGCAACTGAATTTATCCAAGTTACTATGGCCACAGGCATAAAGACCACGTATGAAAAGGATCATCACTGTGGAAAGGAGAGGAGGTATTAAGTATGAGTGCTACGGCGCTCAGGACCACTGCCTCTGGGTGTGCAGATTGTACACGACATGGGGAGGCCTGGTGGAGGGGTGAGAAGGGCCAGAGAGCCAGCCAAAGCTCTGCTGGCCAAGCTGGATAACCAGGCTTGGGCTGCATGTGGAGAAGCAGCCATCTTTATCCTGATACAACAGCAGTATCCACCTGCCAAACCCTGAATCCACAGGACTGGTCAGCCCAGAGGGAGACACCTTTTTCTAAATTGTCCACCTAGAGAGGACACTGTAGGCTAGCAGTAGTCCTGAATGGATGCAGCATTGGGGGTATTTCTCTTTAGAAATTAACACCACCAACGGGAAGATAAATTCAACCCTTAAGAATGGAGCTGAGTTCAGAGAGAGTCCAAAACCATTTGTCATCAAACAAATACATAAGGTGGTTGGGCAAGACCTGTGAAATCCAGTTTCTGGTTGAAACTTGCTTCACAAAAAGAACTCTGTGATCCAGAACACTGTCATGATAAAGGAGATAGGTACGGGACGAGAGATGGGCCACTGTGCATTTAATGGAATGCCTAAATGTCCCAGGATTTTTATAGACTGCCTGAAAGTTAACCAGAGGAGAAATACTGGGGTGGGAATCAGGGTGAGGGGAACGACTCTAACTCTAGGCCCGCCGCAATCTATTAAGTGGCTTTTGGCAATTGAATGCGGGCCCTCTGGGTCTCAGCCCCCTCCTCAGTGAAGTGTAGATATGTGGGTTCGTAAGCGTAGAGAATGATCTAGAAAGTTCCCTCCAGCTCTGAGTTACTGCCTTTTGACTAATTAAATCCTTTTAAGGAATCAGAGGATCAAACAGGCTCTATTATTTAGGCCTCCGATTTTGACATTTGTATTCCCTTGGGTCTCAGGATTTCTTGGAGACTTCTATTGCAGATGCGTAAACACATTTAACCGGTTCTTACTTACTTTCCCAAGTACCATTTTATCTATTTCCCTTGAAGAAAAACAAAAATAAAGGTTTTGACGTTGTTTCATCACTCCAAATATTGGACCGATGGTGCCAGAGACATTGCGAACCTTCAAAGGTTTCAGGTTTTGTATTTGTTTTGTTCTGTATTGTATTTTGGTGTCTTCTGCATTTTTTTTCCCCTGATGAATCTAGTTTGGCAGAGACCCCAACCTTACGGGTCATCTTCTCATTACCTCCGAGTACACAGAACAACCTGAACTTGTCAACGGTTTCACTAAACCTGTGGGGGCTCAGGCCACCGCATCACGCTTTCCCCGACATCTTTCTGCTTCCCTCATCCCTTAGGGCCAATCAAATGTCTTTCCTCTCAACATCGATAATTCCTGGATGCTTCTTCAAAAACATATCAAACGTCTCACTTGCCTATTGGTCCCACGGGATATAAAATTTGATAATTAATTTTAAATTCTAAAGGTTCGATCCTTTTACCCCTCTGCCTACTACAACAGATAGCCTAACGCTAGACTGAAAATAGTCATTGCAAGTTGAAAGGCGATCCTCCGTGTTCCCATAAGATCCCTCTTCCTTGGCATTCACAATGGCACAGGAGATCCCGAATCTACACCCTGTAGCCACACCAGGCGTCCTGACAAGGATGTAGGGGAGGCCCCTGGCATCTCTCAGGATGGATGGGGGCTTCCTGGATCGGCTTTAGCTGCATATACCGTTGCTGTCAGAATTCATGGTAATGGCATTCACTGCCTTGGGGATTTCGGGTGGTGCCACGCACCCTACTTATCAAATGGAGCATTTTATATTTGTTACCCTCTTCTCTCTAAGTTTGTATGTCCCTGTTTTGATCTGAACCGGCTGACCTGCAGTGCCTAGAACACTTAACATCAGGCCTCAGCATTAATAACAATAACGCCATCAGGGAATGGTACAGGATGTGACTTCGGCTCAGGTCGTGATCTCACAGTTTGTGGGTTCAAGCCCCTCCTCGGGCTCTGTGCTGACAGCTCGGAGCCAGGAGCCTGCTTTGGATTCTGTGTTTCCCCCTCTCTCTGCCCCTCCCCACTCGCACTCCATCTCTCTCTCTCTCTCTCAAAAATAAACATTAAAAAAAACAATAAAATTAAAAAAATGCAATCCTTGCCCTATCTACTAAGGTGTGAACCATGATGGCTCTATGGCAAAGGTGGCAACAAAACAAAACAAAACAAAAACCCTTAAAAAAGACTGTTGAGGGTGCCTGGGTGGCTCAGCCGGTTAAGCGTCCGACTTTGGCTCAGGTCAAGATCTCACAGTTCGTGGGTTCGAGTCCCGCATCGGGCTCTGCGCTGACAGCTCGGAGCCTGGAGCCTGCTTCGGATTCTGTGTCTCCCTCTCTCTCTGCCCCTGCCCCACTTGCACTCTGTCTCTCTCTGCATAATAAATAAACATTGAAAAAAAATTTTAGAAAAAAAAAAAAAAAGACTGTTGATACACGATCTTTGTCTGCACTGGCAAAACCAAACCAAACCAACCCCAAACCCCGAATATCTTACCATTTAGTATAGTCTTCAATTTTAAATAACTCTCCCCCCATCCCGACAAAAAGGGTGAGGACTATACCCTATTATTTGATCCTCGAATTCAGTTTTAGGGGAGTACCTTGACAATATTTACAATTACAGTGGCCCTCAGTAAAAGTTTCTGATTCTATACTTTCCAATCTTGTTCCTGACGCACAGGAACATGTGACATTTGTTACACACTGTGGTCAGTTCTCCAGCTGAACCGCCGTGTGTAGATATGACCCCTCTGCAGGGTTTAGAGCATGTCTGGAAGCATATGCATCCACTTTCTGGGGGTCGCCTTTCTTCTGATTTCCTCGCGATAGGGTATGCCTTCAGGGCTCCGCAGCATTTAAAGAAATCAAAACAGTTCATGAAAGACACAGTTAGATAAACACTCCAAGGTGATCGCAGGTTTAAAATCCAGCCAACGTAAATTCAAAGAGACCCGGACAGATCTTTTCTTCATGTCCAGCCCACGCATCTGCCTCCGGATCTCGGCCGGCATCCCAGATAGACCCTCCCTGAACAACAACAAAACGCCGGAGTGCCGCGGGGGTTCTAGGACCTTCCTCAGATGGTTCTCATTGCTCCAGGGCAACGCAGGCCCTGGCACTCACTTCAAAGGCTTGAAGCCACCTCTTCTCCCTGATGTATTTCACGCAGTCATCACACTGCTTCTGGAAGTACTTTCTCTGCTTCTCATCCAACAAGCCAATTTGGAACAGGAATGCTGCATAGCCCCCTATGATCTGAGGAGAAAAGGGAAACACAAACGCCACAGGGAGAGAAAGGGAGAAGTTAGGGACCCTACTAACCCTTTGTAGTTCATCGATCGTGTGCTGAAATTAGCCAAGCAAGACAATTATAGACACACACACACTCACACAGATCCCACAGAACACACAAACACATATACAACATACACATACACAACACACAATGCACACACATACCACCAGCATACGCACGCAACACACATGTGCATAAAATACACACGAACGTATCACACACGTGTGTGTGCCCCACAGTCACACTCACATCCAACCTAAGCTGACATAGTGAGCTGACCACTTAAAACATTTCATAAAAATTGGAAGGTTTCAATCATTAGAGAGTCAGTTGGGGAACATTATTTCTCTCTATCAGCTTAGGTCTCTAAGGTAAGAGGAGCCTCCATTTGACTAAAGGGGATTTACTCTTTCTAGGGACAGAACGAAAAGGAAAAAGGAGACACCTACCGATTCAGGATCAGAATACGCATCCCCAAGAGCAACTCCTTTCAGGTTGATCTTCATTGTCATCATGGGGTTGAGCGTGTGGATATAGTGTGCAATGGCTGGCACGTACTTCCCTGCGTAAGACTGAGAAAGGGCGGATGTTAAAATGAACCATCGTGCATTGGTGCTATAAAAATTATGTGTTTATGGGACGCCTGGATGGCTCAGTCAGTTAAGCCTTTGGCTTGGGCTCAGATCATGATCTCACGGCTCATGGGTTCGAGCCCTGAGTTGGGCTCTGTGCTGACAGCTCAGAGCGTGGAGCCTGCTTCAAGATTCTGTGTCTCCCTCTGTCTCTGCCCCTCCCCCACTCATACTCTATGTGTGTAGTGTCTCTCTCTCTCAGCAATAAATAAATAAATATTAAAATATATATATAAAAATTATGTGTTTAAGCTAACTAAAAAACCAACAAAACGGCAGTCTTTCACATGAGACACACCATACATTTTCTTTACCTTACACTGTAAACTGCACAATTGCACAGAGCTCTGTCTCTCCCTTCTTTTGCCATCCCAAATAGCACCCATGACATGCAGGTCATGGGTGAGGTGCACAAAAAATGATAAGTGGACATGTAATAGTTGAGCAGTCTAATCTCCTTCCAAAATAAAATAACATGGGCCAGTGAATACAATTCTGCCACCCACAGAACCTTTCTTACCAGAAAGCTCCGTTCAAAACTTTATTAAAAAAGAAAAAAAAAGTCTCGAGGCCAAAATTAAGATTTCAAAATATGTATGATGATGCAGTTTGAAAGGAACGCGAATTAAAGCGAGAGGAAAAGGAAAGTAGTATTTATTGGCTACTGAAATTGTCACTTGACAATTATCTCAGTTTCCAGCCTTCCCAAGTACAAAGTTCTTTTTCAATTTCAATTTTGTGGACACAAACATTATAATTCTGCTTTTAGATTATGCTGATAAAAGCTACTATTCAGAATATTTAAAAAATAGTTTCCTATTTTTTACATTAAAAAGCTACCTTTGGGACATCCCACTTGCATGTCTATTATCAAATTTCGTATGTTCGAAATGAAGCTCTAATCCCCAAGCCTTCCAACAGCCTCTCTATCGCTAACTCTGTTCTAACAGCTCAGGCCAAAATTCTTGGTGCCATTCCTTATTTCTCTTTCTCACTCACATCCCACAAAGTCCATCAACGAACCTTGTCTATTCTACGTATTCTGTCAAAATAGGTCCAGGATTCGTGTTTTCACATACCCACATTTCATCACCTCACTGTGGGTTCACTCATTGTTTGCCTGGGTTATTGCAGCAGCCTAACCGGCCCCCCGCTATTGTCCTTCCCCTCACCCAGTCTATTTTCAAGATGGCGGTCTACTAAAACATAAGTCTCACCATGGCACTCCTATGCGCAAACCCCTCAGAGTAAAAGCAAAAGTGCTGTTTGGGAGACATAAGGATTGGCGTGATCTGGTCACTTCATCAACACTATCCCCTGCTCCCCTCTTGCTCACTCCTCTCCAGTCCATCTTGGACTATAATCATGATTGTGATCTGTACTGGCCCGTTCCACCAGGGCCTTTGCATTAACTGTTGCCTCCACCTGGCATGTTCTTCCCTCAGGGTCTGTATGGTTAACTCCCCTACTTCCTTCAGTGAAGCCTTCTAGGGATGCTTCTCCTGGCCGCTCCCTCTAAACTTTTAACACCCCCTTTTTTTGACATTTGAAATTTCTCTTCTCTATGTTTTCACGGAATCCTCTTCACTTTCCTATAAACTTCTACTAATTTATCTTGTGCTCTGTTATTCTCCCACCCACACTGGGACAGAAGATCCATGAACACGGAGGTATCTGTCTGTTTTGTGGGTTCGTATATCCCCCGCGCCCGATGCTGTTTATCTGTTAGTGCTCCATAGACATTGCTGAACGAATGATCTTGAATTAACTTCCTTGCATTGGAAAAACACTGATGCATATATGTTCAAAGTAGACTAAAGGCATCATGTGGGTACATAGGAGTCTGCGGACCCTTTGTAATATTTCCAAGGCTCTGCGGGGGTCTGTAGTTCAAAGGCTGGGAGCCCCCAAGAGCTCTATTAAATCTACACCATAATCATATGCTGGAGATGTCATTACTCCCATTTCAATACGAGGGCATCGAGGCTCAGAGACGTTAAGTGATGGAGTCAGAATCAAACCTGCTCTGACCTACTCCCAAACTTACACTCCTTCCAAGGTATGAGAAAATCATGTAATTTCATGATTTCTACAAGATCTCCTCACTGATGCAGCGAGCGTTACTTGTGTAACGGTAATTATTTAGGCAAAGTATTGGCCCAAAACAGTGTATCCATTCATAACCATGAGCACATTTTAGAGTCGTTGTGGTAATGGAAAGATGTGTTTACATGTCTGAAATGTGGTTTGCTGCATAACAGGGCTATATTCTCTTGTTACGAACAATAAGTGAGCATTTATCAAATATAACTTCTGTAAGATGAAAAAAAAGGCCAAATTTTCTTGAGTAATCGTTTCGGTGGTAAAGATGTATTGTGTAGTCTTCATTCAGTAATGGTTTATTAGGCAACTCTTCTGTCAAAGTTATCACGGTAGATATGTGAGAAGACACGAAATGAAGGAAACATGAAACTTGTAAAGTTAATACTTTCTTTTGAAAAAATATTATGGAAAACTTGACCTAAAGGCGATAGGGCAAAGTCTACCATTTCATGGATTCTTATTCTCACACGATGTACCTTGTTCAGCACATAGTAGGAACATCAAGACATATTTGAGAAATGAAAGACTAACCTGTCATTATTGCTAAACGTTTTTTTCTCTATTGGATGTTATCACTCAAGTTGCCTTGTTATAAGACTAGCAATAAAATATCTCTTTGACTCTTTCTGAGATGGAAGGGCATGTACTTTAAATTGCTCTGTTGACGGTGATGAGAAGTTTAGGCGAAGACAGCCATATTTTTATGGCACCTTCCCCCCTGTGACCATCATGTGTATCTGGGATATATATAGGCAGGAAATTAAGAGGGAACATACATTCGTTTTCTGAGCATCTACTGTGAACAGACTACCCCCCCCCTACTTGATTTGAGCCAACTGAAAGTTAACCTTATCTTCCTACATTTTAAAATGATGAAAGCAGGGGCACCTGGGTGGCTCAGTCAGTTAAGTGTCAGACTTCAGCTCAGGTCATAATCTCACGGTCTGTGAGTTTGAGCCCCGCGTCAGGCTCTGTGCTGATGGCTCAGAGCCTGGAGCCTGTTTCGAATTCTGTACCTCCCTCTCTCTTTGCCCTTCCCCCGCTCACGCTCTGTCTCTACGTCTCTCAAAAATAAATAAACGTTAAAAAAATTTTTTTTAATAAAATAAAATGATGAAAGCAAGGGTCTGTGCCTTTCAATCACATGCCTGGCTGGAATTCCACCGAGGCTCGGCTGCCTCCACACGTCCCATCTCTCAAAGCAAATCACATTTCAGTCCAGGGTCCCGGAAGAGACGACGCGTCTACGGTCTCCCAAGCTGGGGCTCGGCCCTGGGTTCGCCCACTACAAGCTTGCTACTCTGGCCATGTAAATAAAACAGTGGGTAGTTCTATAACCATGTCCAAAACAGATTCCTCACTGTGCAGTCCACATCTGCTCTCCTAACGATGATGTTTATCTCATTTTTGCTTTCTAATGACTATCACACACTTCCTTGCCCTGTGTCAGTGTGACAAATCCTTCACTGCTGTTTTCATTAATCATTCCGTTGGTTGAGTGGCTCAGGCTGTCACACAGTAGACAATTCTGGGATTATTTTATGGAAAACAGACACTGAAACAGTATAATGAAATTTCAATTATTTTCTCTCTCCTTGCTGAGACATTTATTATTATTTTTTTTTTTTTGCAAAGTCAGGTTAGTTTATTCTTCCCGAATCATTTATTTCTCAATTTAACGATTCTCTGACCACCACAGCACTTTAAAAGACAACCAGACAACAAATCAAATCTTTTATTTGCCCAGTTTTCTCTTTTCTGGATGTATTTTCAATAGAATAGAGACCTATATTTTGGGGAGACAACTTAGGTGTGGTCGTCTGATGGATTGGAAATGAACTCTATGGCCCTTAGGACTTCCAACGGCAATCCTGTCATTTTATGAACTCTTGTTTCCTTTGTTCTGCCTATAACGACGATGGAAACGACAACCAGCACAACTATCAGCCCTGCGGTCTCTCCGATCTCTTGCTGGTCTTTGTCAATGTGGGCAGCAGCTGGCCAGCAAACCTCCTGAAGCCCGAGAACGAGCACTAGCCTTCTACCAGCAGATCAGACCCTGGCCTCGTAAAAGCTCGAAACAGCATCAAAGCGATTATAAAAGAAGAAAAGAGGAACAGCGTGGCCAGAAACTATCAGAACACATATTATTTTAGAATTCAGCAGTGACCCTTGAATGAGGACTCAGCCAGATGAATGTATTTTTCTAACACGATCATTCAAAATATGTTAGCCATTGACACGTCAGGATTTTAGTCCACCCTATTGTTCCTTCCTAGTATTTAAAGAAGCTTCAAGCTGCAGTTTCCAGCACTGTTGTTGTGTGGCCTGTGTTTCCCATGGTGACCATATTTTGAATTCCGCTCTAACAAGGAGGACCAGAGATATTAGGGTGTGTTTGTATATGCTTGTATTCCTGGGGCTTAAACAAAGCAATAAACCTCCAGTTTTCCTCTTAGATCAGACGGATCTCAGAATTCAGCTCTCAGTCTTGTATTTCCCCCACGAGAGGAAAAGGTCTCAACATCACCGCTGAACAGTGGTTTTCAATCTCAGTCTGCCATCTTTCTGAGTTCTTAAATGATGTTTGGAACAGCCTAATGGAAATCACGTTAGGGGCACATTGTACTTGTAAAAATAGTCTAGAGAGAATGTAATGCTTGCTTAATTATCCAGATGTGTAAAAGCACAACGAAGGAAGGACTTAAAGAAACTTGTAATTGCGTATTCCGTCTGCAGTCCTCCCTTCTTACGGGCTCCCACAACATTCCCAGCGGACTTACTGCGCCCCTGCCACCCGGTTACTTTTAAAGGAGGAAAAAAGATTTCATATCTAAAATCAAGTTTCAATCAGCTCCCCCAGAAGAAAAGAAACCCGTGTCAGAGAATAATACTATAATGGAAACAATATCCTCTTGCAGAAATTTCACATATGTTAGCAGTTACTATTGTTTAAGCTACCCTACATTTCTCGTCTACATTTCTTAAGGAAGTTTAGTTAAAAAAAAATAGATGCAGCTATATTCATCCTCTGCCTTGCTTCTGGGTATACGTTTTATGGTGAAACATGTGGAACCTTCATCCGCGCTAATGAGCAATGGCCTTGGAAATGAGACACACCTACACCTGGACACAAAGCGTCCCTACCCACAGGCCCTCCTTCCTAAGCTCTGCCTGGAAGTGGAAAAGGCGGAGTTGCCAACCTCAGGAGTGGCATGTCGAGGATGGTCAGGGTTATTCTGCACCCTCTGGTCTGCTCTGCCCTCCCTCCCCCAGCCACTCCACCCGGAATGAACGTCTTTCTGAAGAACTCACCTAGGGGCTGGGAATAAGTCCTTCGTGTCCCCAGAAGGAAACGCGGAGGGCTGCCCTTCTGGAGAGAGTCATACCAGTGCTGTATCCTGTAGCATCTCCCCAACCACACACTGTTGGTGGAGCCACCCCCATTTACGGAGGCGATCAAAGAGAATAAGGGGATATGCCTTGAAGAGAGCTTTATACACACATTGAAAAACCTCAAAGACTGGTGAAAAGCCTAAGGGTAATGGAGTAACAGATGATACAGTAGCCAAGAAGACAGGACTGAGTTAGAAGGACCTTGACTTCATCAAGCCTCAGGGCAGACTCTTACTTTACTTGGAACCATTATTTTCTCTGAGAGAAGAGGTGTGTCCTTAAAATGGCCAGTTCAGAAAATTAATGAATGGGGAAAGCTGGAACTTCAGTATTGTGGTAATCTCTACAACTTCCTAGACATTTCTAGACCATGTGTCATCTAATTTCCAGACCACACTGCTGCAATTAAAAAAAAAAAAAAAGGCTTCTAACAAGAATATGACTTTATCGAAACATCTATTGTTCTTGAAAGTGAGCTTGAAAGAAATGTAGAATCTCTACGAATAGACATATAAGAAAAACATTTTGATCTGTATCTATTAGTCACATATTTATGCAAAGGCACATGTTATGCGGTCTTCCAAATGACATATTCTTATTTTGCAGTGAAAGGATGCTTCTTTAAAAAAAAAAAAAAGTCCGGCATGGCCAATATGGAAAACAGTATGGAGGTGCCTCGAAAAATTAAAAAGAGAGCTACGGTATGATTCATCAATTCTAGCTCTAGAAATATATCCAAAGAAAACCCAAACACTGACTTGAAAAGATAGCTGTCCCCTCCCATGTTCATAGCACCATTATCTACAACAGCCAAAACATGGAAACAACCTAAGTGTCCATCGATGGACAAATGGATAAAGTGGTTGTGGTACACACACACAATGGAATATTATCCAGCCATAAAAACCGAGGAATCCTACCATTTATGACAACACAGATGGAACCTGAAGGTATTATGCTAACTGAAATAAATCAGACAAGGAGGCCGTGTATGATCTCACTTACATGTAGAATCTAAAAAACATACACACACCAAAAAAAAAAAACAACAACAAAGAAAAAGAGGTAGATTTGTGGTCACCAGAACCAGAGGGTTTGGGGGAGGGAGGGTTGAGGGAAGGAGGTCAAAGGGTACAAACTTCCAGTTCTAAGTCACGAATCCATTTTCAATTCTAAGAGAAATATTGGCAGGTCACATGACCATAACTGAAAATAGATATTTGTCATGAGCTCAAGAGTTAAAGCAGCTTGAATGTCATCTAATAAAATTCAGCAAGTTCCAAGCTTTCATAAATAATTGCATTCCATGGACTTCAAGCCTTTATATCACTGGAAACTTTCATTTACTCCATAAAACTTTATGATCAAAGCTAAGGCTTTACGATTAAAACTCAGCCTTTGCCAGAAAGACAGAAACATTCCAAAGGACAGGGAACTTCTTTTATGTTTGTATAAAGTTGATAACCCTTAGAGATTCTGCACGAAATATGGAAGGGATGTTGACTCCCCTCTAAGAACAGTGCACCTGCTCTCTGGGAAGAGGCAGACCTTAGAGGTGGAGCTTTTCAGGAAAGAGCACACAGGCTCCAGACAGTATCTACACAAGTAGGGTTCCAATCCTAAGCCAACTTCTTATCTATAGTTTTTGGGATCTGGAATCCAGCTGCTTTAGTCCCAATCCTAGCTGAGTGACCTTGGCAAGCCCTGCCTAACCTCTCCAAGCCTCTGTCATCTCAGCTGTGTAATGGGGATGATAAGAATAGTGGCAGCTTCAGAAGGTTGCTATGACATACATAAAACAGTGCTTAGTACCATGTCTGCCCTATAGTCCATGCTCAGTCTTCTCAAATAAGAGCTACACATAAAACAAGTGAACTACGGACTCTCGAAGGCCTCCTCCTGGCTGCCAAATTCAAGCCTGGGCTAAAAGGATAATGGTGTGGGCCTGCAGAATAGTTCTCTCCCACTCCTTGCTTGTATATCACAGCTGGAAAATCCCCTATTACAACTATCTTAGGCTCTGCCTTCTATTCAAATAGAAGCATGTTGAGAGTAAGCTTAATTCATCGGATCCTTTCTAAGGACAGTGTGCTGATAGTAAGTCAGAAAAGGAGAGAGAAACACAATAGTCATGATGGAGAAATAGGGCCTGAGCACAATATAGCCAAGGAAAGAAAGAAAGGCTGAGGGCGAGAGGTGGGTACCGAATGGACCTGGAAAATAAAGGAGTAGAAAGGAGGGTTCCGAGGGCCTGGGACACAGAGCAGGGAGAGAAGAGCCATGTAAGGGAGATGAAAAGAAACAGGTGAGAAATACCGTCAATATTTTTATTTTGTCTAGCAACAACCTTGCACAAGGCTGCTCTGTAACATTCAACAAACGCCGCGCTGAGTAGTGCAGGAGACACGTTACACAAACATGGCCGTCGCCTACGGAGAGCCTGCAGCCCGAAACCCAGCGGAACATGATGATTCCAGTAAGTGTTGTCAGACTCCACGATCCCAGCGGGACTTCACTCATGCAGATGAAGATAAAATATCCTATTAAGCTCACTAATTTTTAAAGAGCTTCCAAGTTTTGCCTTTATTTGGCCTCAGATTAACCATGGTTGCAAAATTGCCTCTGAGGAGAGTCAGCCCCTTCCTGCTGATCGAGAAGAGACACTCAGTTTTAACCACGTATTCTGCCATTTTGACGCGCTCCCCCTTCGTTGCCACCACCACCCATAGGCGCGGAGTCTTTCTCAGGAGCGGGCGCAAAGCCACATGCTCTGAGAACAATGGGCAGCCCCCCTTCCTCCCGCCACCTCCCTGCCTTCCAGTGAGGGCTGTTTTGCTTTAACTTCTAGCTGGGCCAATGTACACTTGAGAGGACTCTAAAGTGAGTCTGTACCTCAAGAACAAGAGCAATCTCACTAATAGTTACTGGCTCAGAAAGGATAACACTTAGAAAGAAAGTTAATTATGTGAATTAAATGCAGCTTGTTTCCCTTTTTGAAGTACATTTTTTTCATGCCTTGAGGAGGGTGATTTACAGACACATTTGTCTCTCTTTAGAGAAAATTAATTCCAGTTGGTGTTCTGTGCAGAAATGGAGAGAAGAAGGGAAGGGGACAAGGCGGGTCTTCCTTCTGGATCGTACCGCCTGTGGATCCCACCGTATGCCTGGTTGTGGGCTCGCCACAGTCCACACGGCAGTGGCAGGGAGCCGGGGTTCGTCCCGACATGTTTTGCTACTATCCAAAACTTCAAATACCAACTTCTAAGCCCCGCCATCATTTTTTTAGACAAAGCAAACGATTTCTTTTAGAGATGATTTCAAAAGAACAGGAGAGATGATGCCACTTCCCAAAAAGAAGTGAGCAGAACTTTTCAAATATCTCAGCCCCTGTCTACGTGCATTAGGTCATACACTTCGGAGCCAGAACGTATTAATGTAGCTTTTCACCAGGAATGGTAATGATAGTCATCACGTGTTCGGTGCTCACCACAGCCATCGCTTCATTAAATATTTGAGGAGGATTATCTAATTAGAGGCTCAAAACAATCCTATGCAGTAGGTATGGCTATTACTTCCAGACTGCCTTGCACCAAATTCGGGGTGCTCCACAGCTGCTCCAGGACTTTCGAGCATCAGGCTACCCCTCATTCAGAGTACACAAAAGGAAAGGCTTTTCAGGTCCAGTACATTTGCACTGAAAAGAAGAAAACCATTTCTTTCTTTCTTTTTTTTTTTTTTAAGTTTATCTATTTAAAGAGAGAGAGAAAGAATCCCAAACAGGCTGTGCACTGTCAGGGCGGAGCCCGATGCGGGGCTCGAACCCATGAACCGTAAGATCATGACCCGAGCCAAAACCAAGAGTCGGATGCTTAACCAGCTGAGCCACCCAGGCACCCACAGAAGCATTTCTGAGTTTACTCATTTATTTTTCAGTCACGATTCTGCTACTTTAGTGACATTATTTGTTCAGTCTCCTGAACAGTGTGAAGAACTTAAGAATTCTGAACAGGAAGGATTTCCCTTTCTTGAAAAATCAATCACATCTTTTTTTTTTTTTTTTTGGATGGAGAGAAGAAGGGGGAGTATGACATTGAAATTGCAATTGTATACAGATGCTATAAATATACATCTAGGTAACTACGCTTGAACATCTAGTAAAGCGAAACACCCCTGAAAGTGATCTAATTGAAAAACCAAGCCCTCGGAATGTAAGGTGAAAAGCAGAAGCTAGGAGAGGTTAAAGAGCTTGCTTGGAATCACCCAGAGCGGCGAAGCCAGCAATGAATCTCAGGCCTCCTGATTATTAACCCAGAACTCCTTCTACTTTTCTATTCTGCCTCCTGGCCTCAAAACAGAAGACCAGATGGAACAAACTGGACTGGAAAAACAGAGCATTCTAATAAAACAAACCAGCAAGGTGTTATTATTTAGTGCTCTGCCTTCTAGAAAGAGAGGGGGCCCTAGAGTAATACATCCCATATAGCCCCTTGGAAGGTGCTGCTGTCTGGAAGCGCATCTCTATCCCAGCTCCTGCTTGCCCTCGTTCCTATCTTCCTTCATCACTTGAAAGGCACAGGTGTCCTTAAAAGTATTCATCCAGGCAGCAAAGAGTGTAAAAAGAAAATTGTCCTCTCCTACACACATTCAGAAATCACATGCATGAAACCACCAGGCGGACATGAAATAGACAAATTTTTCATCCAGAGTTTGGCAGCTTGACTGACAACATCACGGTTAACAACATCACCACCTTATTTGTGAGGCAGGAATTACACAGTAAGCAGATCGCTCTTCGGGTGGAGGTGGAGGCTGGGAATTTTTCAGGGCTGCTTCCAAAATGCCGGGAGCGTCACTTCCTGCCCCTTTGCCCAACTTGCCTCTGAAATGGGTTAAAAGTCAAGGAACAGCAGGGAATTATTGGTAGAGGTCCTAAATAATCCTGACCAGATAGCTGCCTTAAAAAAGACATAAGTGGAATGTGCCAAACAGTTAGAATATCCTTTCCAAATAGAGAAGAAAGCAGGTACAAGACAAGGAAGTTCCTGGTTCCACTAACTTGCCATTTTCTTGGAAAAACTGAGTCTATTTTCACCTTGACTCCCTTTCAGTGGACCTCTGTTGTTTGAGATTGCCCAGCATCCCTCCAGCCCTTCCCCTAGTATCATAACTGGGATCTTCCCTCGTGCATCACTCATCTCCCACCCTCAGGCCTTGTGATTCAGAGAGTGAGGGTCCCGCTATGATCCTACCCCTCTCAAGGCACTGGGTGGGCCTCAGGAACCATTATGGCCAACCTCTAGGCCCGTCCCTTTGACCCCGGTTATTAGTTCTAGAACAGGCATGGGATCCCAATGGGTCACATGAGATTCAGGAATACAGTGGAATTATTGGGGAAGAAAAGCTGAGTCGATAGGTTATACCTAGAACACTGAAATGGGGGAGATGGGCAAGGGCACCAGAGCCCTTGAATGAAACCGGTGCAGTACAAAGTCAAGTGAACAGGTCAAGAGAGAATAACAGACAAATTCCTGATGACAACGCTTTGAGCATCCAGTTCCAGCCATGAATCAACTGATCCCGTTTGACTTAAGCCACTCTGAATATGGTTCCTGTCACTTATAAGCAAAAGAACCTTGACTAACACGTCCCTACGCTTCTTTCAAAATCCAGTTTAATTGTCGCCTCTTCTGTTTGACCTTTTCCGAGGATCCCATACTGAGAGAAGTAAGCCATTTGCACTCTCCTTGTGCTATTTGTCTTTATAGCCACTTCTCTAATCGTACTTTCCATTCAGTATTTTACTTGCTGCCAGCTTTCAGACTTAGGGCAGGGCCAAAGCCTTATGAATCGCTGAATTTCCAATACTTGCCCAATGCCTCAGACATAGTAGCCACTCGATATATGAGTGTGGAATTGAAATGAATTGGACTCTAACTACTCTTTCAGTGAACACTACCCCCTTCAATGATTTCCCATTACATTTCGAATAAAGCCCAAAATCTTTCATGGGCCTACATGATCTGCTTGCCTCTCCCATCTCAGCTCCGTCTACAGTGGCCCCGGGCTTTTCCTTCAGCACACCGAGCCTGCCCCCACCTCAGAGTCTGTGCATTTGCTGTCCCTCCTTCCCGGAAGGCTCTTCTCTAAGATGACTGCAGCTCTCACTCCACTACCTCACTCGTTCTCCTACATCTACTACCCTCGGCACTCTGCCCAACTGCGTCCTTATCAGAGAGCCTTTCTCTGACGATCTTACCCAGAACAGCACCTCCACCACCCTGCAAACCCTCACCTGCTTTATCTTTTTTTCATGACATTCATCACTGCCTGATGCATAGTGCATATTTATTTCTTCGTTTATCGCTGTCTTCACCTCTACAATGTATGAAGGCAGGAAATTGTTCTGTTTTGTTCACAGTTGTGTTCCTAGCACCGAGGGGTTCTTGCATTCTCAAAATATTGGCTGCTATACAGTTTTAAAATAACCTTAAATTTAACTGAATGAGAAAAAAAGCAAACCCTAAAATCAAAGCCAACATAGGCGAGTGAACTTAACTATATGTTAAATTGCAACATGGGGCGGCGCCTGGATGGTTTAGTCAGTTGAGCGTCTGACTTCGGCTCAAGTCATGATCTCACTGCTAGTGAATTCAAGCCCCGCATCAGGCTCTGTGCTCACAGCTCGGAGCTCTGAGCCTACTTCAGATTCTGTCTCCGTCTTTCTGCCCTTCCCCTGCTCAAGCTCTGTCTCTCTCTGTCTCTCTCTCAAATACAAAGTAAAACATAAAAATTTTAAAAAATTGTAACATAATCAGCCTAGGGAAAAAACAGAATTAATTATTAGAACTTTGAAACATGGTACTTTTAAACCTGTAGTGAAATATAGTCTAAGGATAAACGTAATTGTAGCAAAAAACATTGAAAGTAACTTGGAGGTTTCTTTGTTGGTAGAGGTACTGATGTCATAACCTAAAATCATTTTGCCCATATCGGTAGGATCCAGCAAAGGAATAAATACACCGGTGTTTCTGGGAAACACATTCCGCAATGTACACAGGGGGTATACAAACACAGGAAGGGAAAAGGAAAAAAGAACCTCATGACGTTGAATTAGAATTCTGGGTATCGGTATGAAGTCATTCTGTTCCCCGGCTCATTCTGTTCCCTGGCTCTGCTTACAGAGAAAGGCTAAAAGAAATGGCATCCCAGGAGCAATGAGCTCACTTGGTGCTCAGATCTCGAGAGAAGAAGAAAGGGGAAGATATTCTCTGTAGAAGAATACCAGATGATATCTATAGGAAGACAGATGTAAAAAAAAGAAATCACCATTTACAGCCCCCGGTGGAATAACGGATTCAGGCAGGAATCAACAATGAATGCTAAAACTACTGGGTGACAGATTTGGAGGGAACAGACTTTCACGTGGTCGCAGGTTATTTATCAATCTCGAAAGAAAAGGGTGCCTTTCCAATGGTGAGCTCTGGCAGAGACCACCTGGACCAAGGGACCAGGTGTAGCATCGCCAATAATGAGACAAACAGATATCACGCGTCCCCCCCGCCCCATGTGGTACAAGGGAAGGACATACCTCGCCTATGTAATGTGCTTGCCAGAACGTTTACACTGAATCTAGGCACTGAGGAAAGACTCAGACAAATCCAGAAACGGGACATTCCACGGGGCCCCTGGCCTAGACTCTTCAAAATCATCATTACGAATGACAACCACAATGGTATGTCAGGGGACTGAGACCTAACAACCCATTTGACACACAAAACTTTACCGAGCCCTGAATTTATTAAAAACAGGTTCTAGAGAACGTTTTGCGGATAACTGGAGAATTCTGAACATGGGCTGAATTGATGTTAATATATATTTGTGTATGTGTATGTACATACTGAATGCATGAATCACGCTACTTCAGTCCTGATGCACACAAGAAAACAGGACTTCAACTTACCTCCCCAGTGGCATAAAAGTCATTGTTTTTATATTCAGGGAACAACAGGAAAAAGTGGATTAGTGCACTGCAAAAAGAAGAACAATACAAAAAAATCACATGGAATCAGAAGAGCTTAATGCTACGTTACAAAATCTAACCCTTTGACAAGAAGTTTCACATCTGAAGGAAGAGGCCATTAGGCTATAAGCTCCTATAGGCACTGTTTTCCAAGTGTCATGTATGTAACATTCTACACTGTGGATGGTTAGAAAATAATTGTGGGCTTACTTTAGGATACTAAGAAGTTGAGACAAGTGGACATCAACTCTCTGGGCAGGTTTCCAAATCTCTGGGTTACCAACCTACATCATCTAGCTGTTGAGGGGACCCTTGAGCAAAGGGATACAGGCTTTCACCTATTATCACAGCAATTCTTTAAAAAAAATTTTTTAATATTTATTTGTTTTTGAGACAGAGAGAGAGAGAGAGAGAGCAAGCATGAGCAGGGGAGGGGCAGAGAGAAAGGGTGACACAGAATCCGAAGCAGCCTCCAGGCTCTGAGCTGTCAGCAGGGCTTTGAACTCACGAGCTGTGAGATCATGACCTGAGCCAAAGTCGGTCGCTTAACCAACTGAGCCACCCGGGCGCCCCGCAGCAATTCTTGGAGGTAGTTCCACAAGCCTTATGACCCCCTTCACTTGGGTTTCAGGGTAACAGATGAGAATGTTACTTGCTTACCAACATCTTCCTGTGGGAAACCCCGAACGTTTCTAATGGGGGGGGGGTCCCACAATTACAGCATTTTAATAACCAAAGAATGAAACGATGAATGAAAACCATCTGTAAAATAGTCAGAATCTAAAAGAAAACCACCACATGGCCAGATAGGGAAGGAAGTACAGAGGCCTCTCAGCTCAAAAAAAATCACACTTACTAAAGAATGCCAGTAGCCACTTCAATGAGTTCTACTGAAATAGACTTAAACAGACTCAAGAAGTTGTTTCATAATGAGCAAGAAAAAGGTAGATTATTGAATGGTTCTCTACTTGATCAAATCTTTGAAAAAGGAAACAAAACTTGTGAAATTCAGAAGCTCTATCAGTGTTTTGACCCAGATTGCATTGTCTGGGAAGTTAGGCAGAGCTTTGTTCCAGCTTCCTGCTGACGGACTAAAAGCCGCAGACCATCCAGGGAAGATGAAAGGCAAGGAAGGAGGAGGAGAAAGTTCAAGGGTTACAGACAGGCAAAACTGGGTCATGACAATCACCGTGATCCTGGCTGTGCTTAATTTTCAAAGGCTCCATAAAACTCCACCGTGAAAGACCACTGTAGAGTTTTGGTGTATTTCTGTAGTTATTATTTATAGTAAGTAAAGTCTTTGCAGCAACTAAATCTGGGAAGCTGCACTATATAGCTTCCATGTTTGTGCTGGCAAGAAGCTGGCTTTAGCGTAGAGATAAAAATAGGAGTTTATTTTCTACCCTTCCCTCGCCAACCTTCAGGCTAAAAACGACTTCTCTTTCTCTCTTCCTGCTAGTTGGAATGGCGAGAGACAATTTAACATAGTAAATCTCAAGTAAGCCTCATGCTTTAGCTTAAAGCTTACTTCCTTGGAGATCTGTTAAAGTGGTTAGGGTTGCCAGATTTAGCAAATAAAAATGCAAGACGTCCAATTAAACTTGAATTTCAGATAAACGAGTAATGGGTTAGCATAACTATGACCCAAATATTACACAGGACATACTTAGATTTATAAAACTTATTATTTGTCTGAAATTAAAATTTAACTAGGCCTTCTGTATTTCACCTGGTAATCTTAATTCAAGGAGCTCCCAGGTTACTTCTACTTTGAAAATGCCAGGATTCTCTAGCTGAAGTTTCCAAGGCAAGGTCCCCACTTGAGGAAGTTATAGTTTTAACATCACAAGAAGATCAAAACAAAAATTTGGCTAATCCAAGCCTTTGGTAGGTCTTTTTTTTTTTTAATTTTTTAACATTTATTTAATTTTAAGAGATAGGTCACGAGCGAGAGAGGAGCAGAGAGAGCAGGAGACACAGAATCCGAAGCAGGCTCCAGGCTCTGAGCTGTCAGCACAGAGCCCAATGCGGGGCTAGAACTCACGAACCGCAAGTTCATGACCTGAGCCAAAGTTGGACGCTCAACCACCTGAGCCACCCAGGCGCCCTAATAGGTCTTTCTTAAATGGAAGTGAAGAATGAAAAAAGTAAATTTAGTAAGTTAGATTTACATATGCCATTTGCTTAACTGTGTTTTAGTTAACTACGTATAATTCTTATTCCACGGTGAGAGTTTTCTCAAAACTACAATCTAGAATCATGGCTACATAAAATTTCAGATTTAGAAGCAGAATTGCTAAAATATATAATACATGATAGACACACATGTGCGCGTGGGCGCGCATGCGTGTGTGCATTCCATGCATTTATTTAGTCACAAGAGCTAGATGTCCCAGGAAGCATACCTCTGCCAGACGATTCCAATGTGGCAACCTTGCTAGCATGCCAGGGGCCTTTGGTAATAACTAGAATTTGAGTCAAAGGCCACCTGGTGGTAGAAAGTTCCATTAAAGGACAGGAAGAAGAAGATCCAGCTTGCAAGGAAGGATGACTAGGAAGAAATTATTCCTCGGATACATTTTGTAAAAAGGGAACCTGGTAGGCTCAGGGCACAGAAGGTAGATGGAAATGATAATGCACTAGAAAATTTGGGGAGGTCTAATGGAGTCAGAGGCATAATAATACAAGACATTCAAAAGAATCGAAGTTAAAATAATCTAAGCAGAAGTTCCATGCCAACAAAGACCAGACGTGGCGGAGCTTTAGTCACTAACAGTTTGACTGAAATAAAGCACAGTGACAAGAAGCTCGGCAGTTTTGTTCTGTGGCGGCAGATGGGCAGCCATCCTCCACGTTCATTCCACCCCCACTGTGGCCGGGCCATGATCTGCCCCGTCCCGCACCAGTAACACAGTGTTCTCACTTAATATGTGAAACCTGTTTCATAGTCACATTGTTATGAGGCATTTTTTAGCAATGGAGATTATTTCCCATACAAACCAGCAGGTGGAATAGAACGATAATATCACTTCCACCCGGCTACTAAGAAACTAACTTCAGGCACGCTACTAGATGGGTAAGCACCAGACCAAGGACTGTGGAGGCTTGCCGACTACTCTATTACCAGCACCAGGACAGTGTCTGGCACATAGCAGGCAATCGCTAAACAGTGGTAGAAGGAGAAGGGCACCAGACGGTACACTCCAAAGTTAGTAAATTTATTATTCTTTAGTATATTAATTTATTTTTTTACCTAAATCAGAGGGGCATTGTGGCTCAACGGCATGTTCCAAATACCAAAAAAAAAAAAAAAAAGTCAAATATTTAAACGTCTTGCTAGCAAAAAGCCTTTGCTTCCAAACAAATACACAAAAAAGCAGCGTAAGTGTGAATGTCAAATGCCTCTTTAGGAGTCTACTCCTTACAGCCATGGACTAATAATAGTCAAAAGGAAGGGGATTTTCAGTGAAAAAGAAATGATGGTTTTCAAAAGGAGAAAAAGAAGGTCTACCCTTTAAACCTGCAGTAACCCGTTGATGGGTTTCCAAGCGACCTTCTTATTCCAAACGCCCATCTGGAGAGCTGGAGAGAAGAATGTAGTCACAAAGGGAAACGAATAGTGTAAACTAAAAAGGAAACAGCTGAAATCAGTTTTCTGCACTACCCTTGATTAGCTATTTTCCAGTTCTAAGAGCCTGAAGCAAAAAGAACTAAAACAGCTATAAACAATGGCTGCTTTGAAATAGGTTCTCTTTACATGTCATGCAAGAGATGTACCACATGTCAGCAGCATACATCCACACGGAGGGTCAACAGGAAGCCGTAACCATCTTCGGGGGAGGGGAAGGGGAGACAGAAAAAGAACGGCCGGGTGGCATGCTCCGGCTTCGAGGGGACTGATGCATTTCTTCACCACAGAACCTCCGCCCTCTGGGTGTTTGCTAGTTAAACAACTGAGCTTGTTTGGATTTAAACCAAGAGAGGGTCAGAGGGGGCAGGGAGGAATAAGGGGAGAAGGAGGGGTCCTATCTGAAAAATGAGAGCACACAGTCACGGCTCATGGCGCTTGAGTAAACTTGTAAGGACAGCCATCATGATTATGTGTCTATAGAGAAAGAGGAGGTGCCTGGGCTAGGGGCGGAGGAGGGGGAATCTTTTTGGAAATCTGGCTAATCTGCTCCCAGGACCCAATGTACCTGGAAGCAGAAGTGTAGGGCCCTCGCCATGCCCCTGGAAATGGAGTGGAAGTGTCAAAATAATGGGACAAATGACAAATGAAAGTGTAGACAACAACAGCCATATTGTTTTCTGGGTCCGCAGACAAGACAGAAAGAAACCCCTCAGGAAGAAAGGCCAGAAAGTTACTCTTTCCTCCGCTCCCCAGCCATCTGCCTTGGGGAGAAAGAATAAAATGGAAGACTTTTGTCAGAGATCAAGAAACTCTGACTTGTATTAGATTTACTTTCACTTTAGCGACTGGTTGGGTTTGCTCCCCAAGTAATCGGCAGAATGAGTGTTTGCTGCAATTAGGAAATAGGGGAGCCGGTTACCTCATTCTGGCCACTAGGGTTCTTTGAGTAAATTATTATCGCATAAGGTGGTGCCCCAGTGACCTGAGAGAATTCAGGACTTGACCTCTAATAACAATTTACAGACTGGAAAAATGTGACCAAATAAGAATGGTCACTTACTTAAAAAAAAAAAAAAAAAAAGAGTACTAAAAATAGCTATATCAAATATGAGTACGGAAAAGAAGAAATTCTATGTATGCTGTTTGACCAGGCTATGACTTTACATTTTCCTTCCATTTTTTTTTCTTTTTTCAGTAAAAGAATAATTGTGGAAGACGAAGGAAAAAGTAAGAGACTAGCTAACAACCTAAGCTTTCAGCCTGGGAGTCACGAGGGAGAAGCAAGAGAGGGGACAATTGCACCCGAAGGCCACAGAAGGAGGAATCCTGAGAAAGAAAAGAAATGAGCAAGAAAATGTTGTTTCGGGGCAAATGCAAAGTTAAAATACAAGGTTAGAAAGCACGCAACATCCTCTCAGGCACCTGGTGGAAAGGTTTGAAAACAATCTTTGGTGGGGTAATTCTGCTCTGTTTCTGCTGTTTCTTAAAGGATGTTTTTACAAAATTACAATCACGCCTTAGGATTTCAGCCCCTCCTTGTTATTTTCTCTGCGGACCATTTTTTTTTAATTTATTTAAATTCAAGTATAGTGTAGTATTGGTTTCAGGAGTAGAATTTAGCAATTCATCTCCTACAGATGATGCCCAGTCCTCATGCCAGCAAGTCTGCTGGCCATTCTCACAGTTATCAGTGATAAGGGAACAAAGCAAAAAGTAGACTACGTGTGGGCGCGCGTGTCCACACGCACACGTGTGTGTGTGTGTGAACTCCTCACGCATGTAGAAGTATTCTTAAAATGTCTTTAAGAATCAGTCCATGAGGATCAATCAGTACTACTGATACTATTGGGTGAATTTCCCTATTGATACTATCGGGTGAATTTCCCTATTGAAACTATTGGGTGAATTTCCCAATAGTTTCATCTGCAGAAGGTCAAGAGGGAGCCATGACCTGTTACCTGTATAAATTCCGTGCCACATCATCCTCGTTGATGGCGTATCCCCGGACGTCGTCAGTAAAACTGAACCCTGTGCCCACCTGAAGATGAAATAAAGAAGCAGGTGTAAACACCGGGAACCACGGGCCTCGGAGCCCTCAGGGAGAGTTACCACGCGGGAAGGAAATCGGCCTCATTCCAAAGGCCAGGCCTCTGCGCTGGGATTTCCGCCACCCCACCCCACGTGCACTTAGCCATCCCCACGGCAGGATCCTGCATCTCACCTTTTCCCTCTCCTCTCCACCGACCCCAAAGAAAACAACAGCACAAAGCCCTGCCCCGGGGTCAGACTCCACAATGTGTCCTGATTCCGCCATGTGGACCCTGCCAGATGTTGGTCTAAAGGGAAGCAATTCACCTTTCCTGACCCCCTACCCCCACTGCAGTATCAAAAGACTCAAAAGTTGTCTCCTCTCTGAAACCTGGAGGGCGCACTGCTCTGTCCTGCTAAGAAGGAACTCTCTAGGCTGGAGATAAAAGATAGTTTGTGTGTGCGTGTGTGTGCGCGTGTGTGTTTTCATTTTTTTTTTATCTCTAAGAAATATGGCCACTAAACCCCTTCACCTTCAGTAGAGAAGTTTTAAAATAAAGATTCGTTTTAAACGAATACTCCCTTCTACCTAGAAGTTCATAGACAACTAAGCTGTAAATCCAGAAGAAGCGGCCACTTATTTTGTGTCAAAAATTGTAATAAAAGATGCGCCTCAGCTAGGTGTAAGTATTTTTGTTTCTCTTTTCCCTAAACACACAAGGGAATAGGACATTTCATTCAACTTCTTTTTAAATATGCAATTCTAGACTAGGCAAGACGATGGATGACTAAACTTGGTAGGAAAAGAGGGAACGAGTATGCTGGACTTTTTTTTCTCCCTATTTATCTGTTCTCGCTGAACCATCTGGGACGTGAGAGAGATTAGAGAAATTAGATAGGGGGCAACGATACTCCTGAACTGGAGAAGCTGACCCTAAAGTTACTCTCCTAGTTTGCTGTTTATTGGATTCAGTTTCAGAAGAACTTCCAAAGGAGAATCCGACGTTTTGCTCCTAACGGGGCTCGCTGTGATACATAAAGGAGACTAGCTTTGACTTTTTAAATCTACAACTCTGTTTGAAATGTGAGGAATTCCAATACTGTACAATAACCCACGGGACGGGGAAGCCATATTGTCAGTGGAAAGAAACCAATCCCTTATCCTGGATGGTATAATTCAGTGAACAGGACATTTCATATGATTAAAAATGAGAGGAGAGAGGGGGCACCTGGGTGGCTCAGTCGGTGAAGCGTCTGAGTTCGGCTTCGGTCATGATCTCATGGTTCATGGGTTCGAGCCCTGCATCGGGCTCTGTGCTGACAGCTCAGAGCCTGGAGCCTTTTTCCGAATCTCTGTCTCTCTCTATCTCTGCCCCTCCCCCGCTCACACCCTGCCTCTCTCTGTCTCAAAAATAAATAAATACTTAAAAAATTTTTCAAAAAACTGAGGAGAGAAAGTAGCAAGTAAAATTCCTCCAAACTGAGATTTAATGACACATGCTAGAAAAACTACATCTCAGATGTGTTTAATAGACTAAATTATTTTCAAAAGAAAACCCTAGATCTCTGTTTCTTTTCCCTATTTTTTTTAAAAAAAATGTTTTTTAAATGTTTATTTTTATTTTTGAGAGAGAGAGACAGAGTATGAGCAGGGGAGGGGGAGAGAGACAGGGAGACACAGAATCTGAAGCAGGCTCCAGGCCCTGAGCTGTCAGCACAGAGCCCGACGTGGGGCTGGAACTCAGGAAAGGCGAGATCAGGACCTAGGCTGAAGTCGGGCCCTTGATTAACTGAGTCACCCAGGTGCCCCTCTTTTCCCTCATTTTTTAAATGTACTTTATATAAAGGAAAAAGACAGGAGAGGCCCACATTGATATCTCATAGGTCCATCGGATACTCACTGGATTATCCATGTAAAGCATGGAAAATGTGGTGGTCCAAGAAAACTCTCGGGCACGCACTAGTAAAGAGAAAAGAAGTTTGAGACCGGGTCGTTAACCAAACATCCCACCCAGGCCCTAGCTCTGGTCAGCAGCCCAACAAGCCCACCTGTCCCCCTCATGTCAAAGAACTCCTGCTGTCCCTCCGACATTGCTTCATCCTCGCACGGTAGGGAATGGACACCAGCACCTTCTTCTTCCCCCCTCTTCTCCTTCACTTTTCCTCCACCTAGAGAAACCCCCAGAGGGGTTCTCCATCTAGGATAAAGCTTGGAAACGAAACCCGTGGCAACCGTTTCACTCAGAAAAAACTCATCACCCTCCTATAGGAGGCTGGTCCAATCAACTGTTTTTAAAGTCTGCTCCTTCGAAAGCCTCTTCTTCCTTTCTAATGCCGAAGAGAACGTCTCTTTTACACCTGCGTCGCAAAATCGTTCACCCTCCCCAATTCTGTCCCAGGGAAAGTAAACAATCTTCCCCACCCCCCAAAATGAGGTGGAGGTGACCCAGGGTTACAACCAGATGTGGCTTCTCCGCCCCTTCCATCACCCCGTCTCCACCCACAGCATCTTGCTTCCAGGATATCTGACCATTTTTGCTACTGAACCATACGGTGCTCTGTTTACGTGAATAATTAGGGATATAATTCCACCCATTAGTCTCTTGCAAAAGAGCTTGCCCAAATAGTAATAAATACCAACTGTTTTCAGGAGCCCAGATTGCTTAAGTCAGCAGCAGGCTGCAAGAAAAGAGCTTAGAACTTTTCACCCAAGTTTCAAGGAAGAAAGCAGCCCAGCTGGGACACTCACCCTGGTGGCTCCTCCTTCTTGGACAGACATTGCCAGAAAGCTATGTTTTTAATGATCTGGAACTATTAAGCTCTTCCTAATGGTTCTGTGTAAACTTTAATTTTTTTTCTGGAGCCGATGTAAGGTTCAGGTGAAAACTTCCCCATGGGAAAACGGAGTCCAAGTAATCCTTACCGGTCATGTTACTTGTGACAAAAAAAGGCCCGTGTTCCACAAAAAGTCCAAACATGGACGAACCTCCTGGCCCGCCCTGCAGCCAGAGAACTACCGGAGCTGTCGTTGGCTGCACCTGAAGGGGACAAAGAAGCCAATGACCACACAGAGCACCAAGCAAAAGAAGCCACCCAAGCAAACACATCGAAACCCTGGATCTTCCACTGCCTTGAGTAAACCTCATAGAGCCTTTCCAAACCCCAGGGACTGCTCTCCATTACAAGCAAAGTGCTGGTGATCTCTTGTTTTAAAGTAGTATTTGCCTCATTATGCTGGTATCTATCTTGCTCGGTTCAGTCTTTTCCTGCCAATAGCCAGAAAGCCCATTGAATACAGAAGCTTTGCCTTCGTAGGCCCCTAGAAACCCAGATATTGCCTAGGGCCCGGTTATATTTTTTTAATCTCTTCAAACTTGCATTTGACCAACATATTCCCAAAGAGGCGCAACAAAGAATCCATCCTCCTCGGTGACAGTTTGCTGGCTTCGCTGAAGCCCAAACTGCCTTTCTGATTTAATTCACTAAGAGGCTGCTCGCGAGGACAACGGTATCTTTATTCAACAGGAGGAAACTGAGGAGAAGTGCATAGGCCCGGAGTCAGTTAGCAACAAAACCCCAAACAAGGTATGAATTGATTTAGGAGACAAAGAAGAGGGAAATGAGAAAAGGTCTTCGGCAGGGTTGGGATGATTAAAATGAGTTCCTGGCAGTAGAGCCAATACCATCAATGACACAGAGTTCTTTAGTCCTTTCATATTCCTTTACATATACATTGAGCAACTGGTATGCGTCAGGCACTATGCTGGAAGTAGCTACAGAGCAGAGGAGTGAATGAAAAAGACCAAACAAAACAAAAAGAAAAAGACTTATTCTCTTCCACTTACATTTTCATGGGACACGCAGCCAGTAAAGAATAAACCCAACGATTAAAGAGTGTGAAGAGGAAATCAAGGCGATGTTAAGAGAGTGGGTGAGGGCAGAAAAGAATAGTGCTTCCTTTAAACACAGGTGACCAAGGAAGGACTGCGTGAGATCCTGAGTTGAAGGAGATCTGGGTTCTAGATTGATCCGGCCACAAGAGGAGCCGGGGAACGCCGCCACAGAGGCGGAGGGAAGTGGCGGAGGAAAATCCTCCACACGGAGAAGAGCTGGGTGGGAGAGTGGTGAATGAGAGGTCTCCTGGTCCTAAGTGAATCCGAGGAATCCGAAAGGAGCTCCAAGTGGCTTCTGGGAGGCTCACAGTGGGATGCTGACAGTGAGCATTCACTGGATGTCATGGCTCATTGGATGTTCGGTCGGCCAGGCTTAGCAAGCAAGGTCTCATTGCTTCAGCTCAGAAGGAAATCCTACAACCTCTTACTCAGCCCAGCCACATAGACACCAGTCAGTGCTCCATTTGAACACTGGCCAGACTGGTTCCATCTACCTGGATGACGTGAGACGGCTGTGGGCAGAGGCAAGACTAACGGAAGCGGAGATCTGGGGTAGCGCAGCCAAGAACCTAGAAGCAGAGCTGACCACAGGGTTCCAGCCGTGAAGACAGAAACGACACAGGGATTTCTCCTCGCCAGTCACCAGAAGTCTGACAAAGTCAGCCTTGCAGAAAGGGAGGTGGTGGTAAGAACAGTTGTAAGCTGGACAAGAGCCTCTCTAGGAGGGTCTACCCTAGGGTCCATTCTCCAGCCTCAAGGAATTAAATGAGATAGTTTGTAAAGCTTTTGGAACCATGCCTAAGGTGTGATAAAGGTATAATAAGTGCAAACAATCATTATAGTGAAGAAAGCAGGTAGGAAAGATAGGAGCCCAGAGCTGGACTGGGACTCAGATCAGCAGGACCGTAGCTCTAAGAGTCGTCCCCGTATAATGGAAAAGTCTATGAGCTCTTACCCCAAACTGGATTCAGATCTGGGCTTTCCCATCTACCAGCTGTGTGACCTTAAGCAAGATGCCTAAACTCTCTGAACTTCGGTTTCCCCACCTGTAAAACGGGGATCAGTAATAGTACCTATGTCATGTGGTTGACGTGAGGACTAAAATTAATCTTTGAAAAGCTCAGGGAGTGGTGTATAGTATGTGTTCTGCACATGCTAGCTATCACTGTAATAAAGAGACACTAGGAATTTATAGATGGTTTGAAGATAAACTATCTATAAATGAGAGAACAGGGAAAGCGGGTCACTTGGTGTTCTTCCTTTGGCCAATACCTGCCCTGGCCAGTTTTTCACTAGTTAGTCCCCTTGCAAACGTCCATAAAGAATTCAAAAGAATAAGGGATTTCGCTTAGAAGTTGAAGTAGGAAATATTAAAATCAAAGACGGCCTTCTAAGGCTGCTGCGGGGTAGTAGGGTATTGGTATTGGAGTTGGTATACCAACTGGAATTGGTAGCCCGGCAGATTCTGGTTCAACTTGGCCACAAAACAGCTGTGTGTTCCTGGCCCTCAAATTCTTCCAGCCCTCAGCTTCCCTGTCCATCAAATGGCAAAAATGCCCACCTCACAGGCATGAGAAAATGAGTCACGAAAGGGTATGGCAAACTCTGTCGGGCCAGATGAACAGAACCAGCTCCACCCTAGCCCGCCTGGCCCTGACTGTGCGTGCTCAGTTTGAAGAAGTGCTTTTTAGCTCCCACGCCATGCTCTAACGTGCTGTTCAACCCCACTTCCGGGACCACCTTCCCCTTGTATTCACTCAGCGAGGGATCGTATCAGAGGTGGAGAAACAGCGGACCTCAACGGATGCCGTTACAGCCTCCCTGGGGCTGTGAGATACCGTGTGCCCACCTATTCCCGTGGACACCGAGCCTCTGCTTCTTTGCGAATGTGCACAAGAGCTTCCAGAAGCCACGGTGTGCTACGTGTGAGCCAGTGGCTCGCCACCTTGGCCACCCACTAAAATACCTTGTTAAAACATAAGTGCCGGGGCACCTGGGTGGCTCAGTTGGTTAAGCGGCCGGCTTCAGCTCAGGCCATGATCTCACAGTCTGTGAGTTCGAGCCCCGCATCGGGCTCTGTGCTGACAGCTCAGAGCCTGGAGCCTGCTTCAGATTCTGTGTCTCCCTCTCTCTCTGCCCTTCCCCTGCTCATGCTCTGTCTCTATGTCTCTCAAGAATAAATAAATGTTAAAAAAATTAAAAAAAAAAAAACATAAGTGCCTAGGCTCAAATCCCAGTGACACCAATTCAATTGGTCTGGGGTGAGGCAGCCGTCCATGTTTTTAAAAGCTCCCAGGCGGTTCTGATGTGGAGGCGGGGCTGAGAATCTGCAAGGTTTAAGGGAAGTTTGTCCTCACGGGTGCCCGGGCCCTCTGGTCTTTGCCCTCCCCTCCCCTCGCTTTTCATGTCCCTTCCTGTGCCCTGGCACAATGATGGGACCTCGGGGCTCTCAGAAAAATAGCCTGACCCTGAGAGGCCACACTACAAAGTCAAGTCGAACACATCGGTGCCAAACATCTTTATTAGGCAACTTTGAAGTACAGGACGCTGCATTCTTGGAATGTTTCAATAATAAGAGATCAGCATACACACCTCCAACCTCAGCTGACCTTGCTCCTCAAATGGACTTTCCCGAAGGAGCTAAATGGGCTCAGTCACCCTTGAGGAAGCCCATTTGTACTTACATCTTTCTACTGTCCGCCAACCAACCTAAGAACCAATACTCCCCTCATCTGGAATGAAATGCAAACATATTCCGTGCTAAAACCCCAAGAGTTAGTTAGATCACAGCCCACAGACATTTGTAATCTGATATGACATCCTAATGTCACGACATACAATAATTACATCGAGAATAATGGCGTAAAGCTATTATGAGATCATTCCTGGGGCGCTATATTTAGCTCTCAATTGTGAGAATGCAGCCCTCGCCCACTCGCCGCCCCCAACTTAGGAAAGAATAAAAGTAAATGAAGACATCCTGCACACAACCACACTGAAGAACTTACAAGAAACAATTGCTTTAATTCGTTTAAGACTTAACAAAGTTCAGGGCTTTTAAAGGACTTATGATTTTGAAGCTATCAGTCAAGAGCATATGGAACAAGAGAAATAGTACCTTTATTTTTGGGAAAAGTTTTAGAAATTTTCCCTAAAATTTTTTATGTTACAAAGAAAGCACTTATTCTTAATTAATTTTTATTCAAGAGGGTATTCAAAAAAACCCTCATCCCACCAGTTGTAATCCCTAGAGATGATGGTGGAGACGTCTAGTCTTCCAGATTTTTCTCTATGCTCCCCCCATACACACATACATAAACATACATATTTTGTAGATGTTATATATGCTATGTGTGTAAATACATTTTTCCAAAAATAGAGTCAGGCTATATATAATATTCTATATTTACTATATTCACTTGCATGTTGTGAAAAACTTTTCATAAGGGTACATATCATCTTTTGGCTAAACAGTATGACATTCTAGATTTACCACAATGTATTAACGCATTTAACATACAACACTGACAGGCATTGTTCTAGGGTCTGGACAGGTAGGATACTTAATGTCCAAGAGCAAGGATTTGGGCACCAGACTAGCAAGGTCTGAATTCCAACTATCTTATTTTATAGCTGTGTGCCCTTGGGCAAGTTGCTTACCTTCTCTGTGTCTTAGTGTCCTCTACTTGAAAATAAGAAGAAGAATAATGCCTATCTTATACGGTTGTAGTATAGATTCAAAGAGTTAATATATGCACGGCGCTTAGTGCCTGGCACACCAATTTAAATGTTAGCTCTGAATATTTTTCTGGTGAGGTCAGAAGATAAGTAATAAATAAGTAATTAAATAAAGGGGTGATAAGAGAGAGTAACAGAAAGCCATTAGATTGACTACTTAAAGAAGGCATCTGGGGAGGGGCTAACACTTGAGCTAAGACCTTAAAGATACGTAATCCTCTACTAATAAGCATTTATATATTTAGTTATAAAGAAAGTAAAATCTCTTTTAATGTTGTATAGGTCCGAGTAGTGTAGCAAGAACGGATGATCACGAAGAAGGGACAAAGAAATTATAAATATGAGAGAAGGGACAGAGGAATAGTAAATATTTCAGTGAGAAGACTCTCCCCCGGAGAAGAGTGTGGGCACACAGGTTCCACAAACCTGCACCTTTTGTTGGTGAGCAAGAAACCGGGGCTTTGCTTCGGAAGCCCTTTAAATTCTTCTGGTGACCCCTGGTGGCCAATTCATGAACTTGGACACGCCCTTCCCAGGGTTTGTTCCCGAATGAAAAGCCCAGATGGAAGCAGGTTATTTATTTAGTTTTTCAGAATCTCTACAGACAGAAGTTTCACCATGTCTCACATTGGTGCATCTCAACATTTATTCATAACGATGGTGAACAAATCTACCCTATGTCTTGACAGATCGTTATTCCAAGTAAGTGACACTCATTCATTTGGCTTGATACTCTGTACATGAAAGCATTCTTAAAAACACCCGGTTTCTTCCTTTCTCCTGGCTTCTAAGCGAGCACAGAGGAAAATAGGGGAACACTAATGAAAGCAAACCCTCCTACCCTATTGCTCCCCACGTGGACATGCGCTCTGTCGATGGCATCCCCTTATGCTTGGAGTCTTCCTTGTCACCCCGCTCCCCATCAAACCATACCCACTTTCTGTTCTGTCCTCCGAAGCCCTCCTCTGTATTCCATGGTAAAGATAACCTTCTACTCAGGCTTTACACATACCACTGAGGCAGAAACTTCATATATTTGGGGGTGGAAGTGGCACTAAAGACTTGCCAATCTTGGTACTCGAAAGTCACTCGATTGCATTTTATACAGAAGACATGGGAGTGCCACTAGGGAATCTTAGGTGTCTAAGCAAGTATTAGGGCAACATTGTCTGCCAATACCCAGGGCTGGGTTCACACTCTAGCCGCCCCCTTCCTCCCATCCACCCCATAAGGGACCCCACACTTTGTAAGGGAAACCAGCAACTAAACCACTAACAGACCCAAATCAATGGTACCGCTTAAGATGAGACGTGCAATTAGTAGATTAATTAATGCTCCCTGCACACTTCTATATGCAGAGGCTGATCATTTGCTTGGTTTAAGTAATGTCTTCTATCTTAATTGAAGTCATTAGTACCCCAAGTAAATGTCTTGAAATTCCCCCAAGTATGTTTGAATGGACTCCCATTTTGCCACAAAATCCCAGTTCAGCTGATACTTTAGTTGCTGCATTAATGGTTTAATCAGGGCAGGGATTTTTATTTAAAGCAATTAGTTTTGTGACTAGAATTGCTAACTAGCTAACTAGTAACATTTTAATTCTACACACACACTCCCAGTATGTAGAAACAACTTGCTTAAGATATTCTGTGCTTTGGGGAAGAATTTTACTTACAATGGTTGGTGTTGACCTCTCGCTAAATCTTCCTTTACTATGACTGTTGCCACTGTACCATCATACGGAAAATGACCTTTCTCAAACTTTTTCTGTTTTGAGGCCTCTTGACATCACTACCAAGCTCCCACTGACTCTCAAGGAGCTTCGAGTCATCTCATTACGTTGAGCCACATTTCACCCCACTAGAATCTTCTCTGCCTTTCTCCTTCCTAACCTTTGTACTTGGCTCTCGTTCCTTCATGAGGTAGTTATGGCTTCTCTGTTGGTGCCTCCTGCCAGAAAGTTGGAATTTAGAATGAACGAGGTATGCGGGTGGTACTGGAGAGAGGCCTGACCTTCCCATTCTGGTTGCAAACAAAGAAACGGTTGAACAAGTTAGTCACCTTCTTCTCCATGTTAAATCAGGCACACAAAGGTTTCTGCATTTCAAATATTTCTATGGATGGTATGGTCTGAATTTATCACTTTCGGCTGCTTTCTTCTTGTTTTGTTTCACCTGCCTTCTATTCTTCCAGAGTTCCAGTGTCATAAGTGCAATAATAGCAAAGAGAAGATAAACAGTGCAAATCTGAGGACAAATATCTATGACCTCCAAATTTTTATTATATGACTAATGGATTTGCAGCCATCTGTGGTAGACATCTTCTTAAGAGCTCTGTTCTATCCACAACCCCTTCTCTAAGAACTGACTCTCCCTTTAACGACAGAAAGGGCCCATTAGCCATGTTTAAATCACATGAAACTGCACCCTCAGCTTTGGCTGATTGGCCCAAGAAAGAACATCTGACCTAAAGGGGACCAATCACATCTGCCCCTAGCAGAGGTGCTAGCGGATCTCTGGTGACTGCATGGCTCAAGGACAGGTAAAGGTGGAAACTGTAGGGTGGCCACCTTCTGGCAGACACCTAGAGAAACAAAGCACGTTGATCTCCCAAGAGAGGAGAATGAGGCGCAGATGAGTGATCCTGTAGTCTTGGTCGGAATAAGACTGAGACAGAAAGACTGGCCGCCCTGGCTCCTGATTCCTTTCCAGTTGACCACACTTTCTGCCCTTGGTGCCTCTGGGCAGGAGAGAAGGATTTAGAATGGCGCGGGTGTATTAGTTGGGGTCCAATCAGAAGACGGAAACCATGTAGTAATTTTAATGTTTTAGTTTTCCCATTTTAAAATTATTGTTATTTTTCATATGGAAATATTGACCTTTAATTCTGTTACAAGTTCAAGTGTTGGCCCTGGTCCCCATGCATCATGGGTATCACACCCACCCACTGCTGGGCAGAAGTGGAGATGTAATGCCAGGGGAGTCTGCTCCCCCATGAGCCACGTCCTCCGTGTGGGCCAAATATCAGCACGCTGGATAGCCTTCCTGTGTCCCCCAAGGGCTGTATAGGCTTCCTCTGTCCACCAAGGAACAGGGAAATTTTAAAGAGATATTCATTAAAATGGGGGATAAGCATAAATATGTGAGGAGAACTCTAAAGAGTACCCCGGGCTGAGGGAAAGTGCCCATGGACAGACAAACTCATGTGGTAGGGAGGAGGCTCTTCCCAAAGCTCACACGCAAAGGTGTAGGGCTTACATCCTAAGGCTATGGTCTAGACCTCATTGGATAAGGGGTGGTTATACTCACTGGGTGGCTGAGAAGTTCACTGGGTTGACTGGCTCAAAACTGGCCAACAATCCAGGAGCACATAGGAAAGGCCTCCAGGGAAAAGTGGTCTGTGGCTGGTGGGAGCAGGTACAGAGCAAGTCAAAATGTTGGCAGTCCACTTGCGTGAAGGTGGCACACAACCTGGAGTGTGCGGTGTCACATTGGGAGGGCTGTGGGAAACTAGCCTCGGGTGCAGGTGGTCAAGGCTGCTGAGAGTTGGCTTAGGGAACCTGCTCGCTGGTAAGGCCTCAGATGTTATGGTGTCCATGTTGAAGGAGCTGCAGCCAGGTGGTCACTGGGACAGGGCCAGGATTGTAAGGCTGTTGAGGGTCTTTGTGGTCTGGGTGCCCAGCTTGGGCAGAGCACCACTGGCTGTTCTCACACACGCACTGCTGACAGACTGGACAGCAGGGCCAGGAGCAAGCTAAACGCAGGACAGGGGGAACAGGAAGAGAAGTCAATTTCCTCCTGCCATGTCCCTCCAGCACCCTCTACTGACAAAGCTTAATAACATGTTCACTGCACAGGAAAAAACGTTTATAGATCTATTACTGTGGAACAAGTAGAAGAACAGGATTGGAACTAGTTCTAGTTGTCATAAGATATCATAGTCGCAGCCCCAAAGTATATGATGAGAGGCTGTATTAGTTTATCTAATGTTGTAGAACACGTATCCAAAACTTAGTGGCTTAAGATTACAATAATCATTTATCATCTCTCATGCTTTCTGTGGACTAGGAATCTGGGGATGTCTGGCCGGACTGTTCTGGCTCAAGATTTCCCATCAAATGACAGCCAAGATTTCAGCCAGGGCTGCGGTCATCTGACTTGGGCCAGAGGAGGATCATCTCACATTGGTGGAAGACTCGCTTCCTCTCCAAACAGGTTTATCCATAGGGTTGCTTTAGTGTCCTCCCAATGGCATTTGGCTTCCCTCGGGGCGAGTGATCCAAGAGACGAAGGCGGAAGCTGCACTGCCCTTAATAGCAGCCTTGGAATCACACACCATCACTTCCGCTATACTGTATTGGTCACCAAGGCCAGCCTTGAGTCAATATGGCAGGTGACTACACAGGAGCATGGATATCAAGAAACTAAAGATCACTCTTGGGAGGCTGGCTACCTCACGCTATTCCAACTTTGCTGACTTCTCGACATGATACTGAACTTTCTCAGTCACCAGATATTCGGATTCCAGGAATCCCAGCAACTCCCTTTGGCCAGAGGAGCAAGATGGGGTCCTTAGGAAAGGGGCTTAGGCCTAATTCTAAATGTCTTGGGTTTGGGCTCTACAACATTTGATGCAAATAATACAAGGAATTACCTATATTCCTATATCTATAAGACAAAGTCAGATACTGGGTATCTTTCTCCAATGGGAAGAATTCTAATTTTAAAAATAATAAACGTCTGCCTTTTTATCTTCTTAAATGCGGAAAACTCCTTAGCAATTAATTTACATTCTTTGCTGGCAAACTTCCAATATGGAATGGCCCAATTTCAGCAACGTCCAATTTGGAATGGCCCATTTCCTGTCTTCTTTAACCTCCTACAAGGTGAGTGGTTTAGTTCTGCTCAGCATTTGTGTTAATAATGGGAAAACTAATGAGAGTGATGATAATTATGAAATAATAGAATAGCAATACTACTTACTATGTATGAGGCACCAACTTACGGCTTTCCCACATTCTCTCATTTGTCTCAAACTCATCATCAAGTAGGTATTGTGAGTAGGAGCCAAGATTCTATGCAAGCTTGACTAACTCAAGAGCTACGTTAACAACTGTGGTCTAGCACCTTCTGTGGCTAGTTAATTCTCAGGACCAAGACACAGTGATCAAGAGCTAAGATTTCTCTGTCAGAGACCTAGCTTTAAATTCAAGTTCTGCCAATCTCTAGTTGGGCAACTTGGGGCTAATTATTTCATCTCCGTAATTCTCTTCGTCTATTAAACAACGATAATAATTCCTTCCTCGTGTGTTGCATGTAAGGATAAAATAATAATATGCACAGGGTTTAGTACATAGTTAACGCTCAATTAACAAGAGCCATTATAATTGTTACATTTTTATTGGCTTCATTATACTTTTTTTTATCCCATGGAAAATGCCTATTATTTCTCTTGCAGATTGCATCCCCGCTACACACCAAAAACTTTCCTGCTCTGGAGCCCATTATGCACTGATTTGTACACAATAACAAGGGAGTCTCACAGAAATAACAGGAAAACAAAACTAAGTTGAGAAACAGCACCCCCCACCACAAAATACTCAGAGGATATTACAAGCATAGCATCCTTCCCGGATCTCTTATTTTCTCTATCTTCAATTTTTGTAAAGGGTCATTTCTCTCCTGATGAGAGTATCAGCTGCTTCCCTGTGACAAGCAATGAACTAGTATTTCCGCCAAATGAAAGGAACTCTCCCCCCATCTCAGGGACCACCCCTTCTCCTTCTCACATGCTTTATTTTCTTCGCCCAATGACAATACGGCCTGTTCCATAATTTACAGCCTGACTGGCTTGGCAAGAATGGTTTCTCTGGGGCCTCAGATGCCAGCTCTGCACGTGGTGGCCTCCCTGGGTAAGGAGGTCTCAGAAAAATCTACCCCGGCTGCCACATGGTGACACCTGTCAGCGGTACCGACTTTTCATCCCTGCCTGTTTGTTCCCTGAATCTGAGCCTGTCACTTCCAACAGAAAGCACCATGCTGACATCTTTTCCTGTGGGGCGGCCTCGAGTTTATGTCTTTTGGGATCATCTTAGAATGTGTTTAGGGCTACAGTCCTGGGCCCGAATATGCATAATCTGGCCAGCGGATGCATAGCTAGGTCTTCGTGTAATGAAGGGGGGGGGACCCCAATAGCCTGTCACTGTTGAATGCCGCGAGGGTTCAGATCTCAGTCTGGCAACTAGGAGAGGATACAGAATCCAGGCCCATTTCCCTGACCGGCTTTCCAGTCTTGGAGCACCACCTCTCTTCTAGATGATTCTGTATACCTGCTCAGAAGCAACCTAAGAAAGAAATGACAGAGCCTCTGTTTTGTTTTCATTTGACCGCTTCCCTCCCCATTAATTCCCATTTTCGCAAATCTGGATTATTATTATTATCGGAGCCTGGACACGCAGAAGTCAGTGGGGAACTTACTGCTATCAGCAACAGCCCCCGAAGCAGAAGAGCAAGTGGGAAATGGGGTTTCTCGAAGTAGAGGAGGCAGACAGCTCAGGGAAGTCAGAGCCCCAGCGGGCCTCAGAGGAACCCTGAGCGGGAGTAGTGAGCTGACCCCAAAGGCTACACACGCCTCTTCAGGCCCCCATTCCAGCCCTCACCCAAGTGGGCACGTGGGAGAGCACACGACCTCCATTCACACCACTTTAGCTGTGCAAGGTGCTTCTTTCTGGTAAAAGGAGTATGGGCCACTTTGGGGCTAGAAGCACTAAAAAAGGGGCAGCGGCCTTTAAGCTGGGACCATGGTTTCTCAGCATGGTCCGTCCACCTAGTAATTCCACAACTTGCCTCCCCCAATTTAGAAGTCAGAGTCTCTGGGGGAAATCCGGGGGGAATTCTAATTGCAATAAAATGTGAGAATCGCTGAGAGAAGACATACTAAGAATAGCAAATGCAGGCAAACTTTTCAAGTATCCATTTTGCTCAGAATAACGGCCCTCAGAGGTGTCCACATCCCTCGAGCCTGTGAACATGTTAAGCCACGTGGTAACGGGGAATTAAGGTGGCTGATGGGATTGAGGTTGCCATTCAACTGATCTTAAAATAGGGAAGTCACCTGGGTTAGCCGGTGGGCCCGATGCAATCACAAGGGTCCTTAAACGTAACAGAGGGGAGCAGAAGAGTCAGAGAAGGTTATGTGACCGTGGAGTAGGCCAGAGGGACGCAACGTGAGAAGGATTCAGCCCACTGACGCAGGCTGCTAAGATGGAAGAAGAAGCCACGAGGCAGCCTCCAGAAGATGCAAAAGGCAAGGAAGCAGATCCGCCCCAAGAGCCTCCAGAAGGATCACAGGACTGCTGACACCTTAATTTTAGCCAGTGAGACCTATGTCAGACTTCCGAGCTACAGACCTGTGAACTAATAATAAACTTGTGTTGTTTGAACCACTAAGTCTGTGGTTATTTGTACAACAGCAATAGAGAACTAATACAAAGGGGTTCGTGAAAAAAACACCTACATTCAAGGACATTGAAAGGCGTGATATCAAAAATGCACATGTACCGTCTCCTTCCTGGAAGGCATAAAGTTTAAGAGATTTCCAAGAACACAAGAAAAATGTCCACCTGTTAGAATTAGGTCTTATCAGTAGGCTTAATTTATACTAATTGTCTTTAAGACAGTTTTATTTGGATGTTTTCCTCATTGCTTCTCTATCGCATGCTCTACTCTGCTCTGGGCACTGGTAGACGGACTGCTAAGGCCTGGACTCCCCCCACCTCTGCTTTCTAGTTGGGCTCCACCAACGGGAGGTGGCAGCAGGAGTCTGGAGGGCACGTGGGTGCCAACATTGCACCTATAGAACCCTGAGGATGAGTTTCTCCTTCAATTTTGTTCTGTAAGCACCCCATCTACACACTCAACAATAACATTAAGGAAGAACTAAGAAACTATCTAGGGTTTGAGAAAGTCTTCCTAGAGTAGGTGACAGTCTGAAGACTACTACGAGCCCAACCAAAAAGCATCTGGAATTCTTCACCAATTCTAGTATGTTTCTTCCCAATCATACCTACGTGATCAACTGTCAGAAGCCATGGTTGGGAAAGCAGAAATGAGAAGTCGAGAAAATACAACCCAACAGTACCAACAAAAGCAATTTAATTTGAAAACTTTCCTGGATAAAGCAATTTTATAGATGCAACACGGCTGTATGCAAATCACATGCAAATATAAATACTACCCTCCATAGGGATAGCCTTTTCTTTGTTTTCTCTGGCTTCGAAACCAAATCCAATTTGGAAAATAGTAACAGAAAATTATCCTGTGGTGGCGTAAAATTTATTCATGCAGCTCGGCCCCTCTACCAATTCTGCCGAACAGTACCCATAAGGCTAAAGTGGTTTGTTCGTGCTGAAGAATTGTGTGACATTCATGTGTATTAAGGAGGATTGGTAAAGTACAGGAGTGTATCCAGTGGTGTGTATGGACCGGAGAAGGTGAGTGATTCATCTTCTGGGAAGCCATACTAGATGAGCAGTCCTCCCCACTGCCCCCCCCAAAGGCCCACAGAATCAGCCTAGTTCTCTTCCACATTCCCAACGAGTACCACTCATTAGTACCACTAATGGATACCAGATGCACGAAGGAGTGAGTGTAAAAACAATACCTTGCACCGCAAAGTCTACAATCAACTAACTATAGACATGGACTATACCTGTGAATTTGGGGAATCTCCCCGTCCCGTATCATTCTTTGGCTCCCCACCGCCCGTCCTTGCCCAAGATATTTTTAGAACAAAACAACGGACAGAATGATTTAAGAAGACTGGCAGGAAGAAGGTGGTAATATTAATCCTCTGAAGAAAGCCGCAAGGAATTTAAAAGTTGGACCTTCCCTGCAAACATTTGTTTCCTGCACATAAACAGGAACACCACACAGAGTCGCCGGCACTTATTTTTAGAAAAAAATCTAAAAGATGCAAAAAAAAAAAAAAAAATTTTTTTTCAAAGTATGGTTTCATAGGCTAACATTTCTGCCCTGGGGCAGCCTTCTCAGCTCTTGAGGGTTCGTGTCCTGGGACAGCGCTCCCGCAGGCCTACCTGAGCTGGAAAGAACCAGAAGAAAAGGTTGCTGTTGTAGGTCTTATTCACAGTGAGGTAGCCGGCGTAACTCTTCACATTCGATCCGGGGAAAGGAGGCACCAAACTCTGTGTTTTTGCTGGTGGGAAAAAAAAAATTTACCCAAGGATTAGAGAAATAGAGCGCTAGACACACCTCTGTCTGGTCTCTGGTCTTCTCCCTCCCAGGGGCCAGGTCTGGGAAGGAACGGTCAGAAAGGCTACCAGGAGACCAGCATCGAGGTACCTGCTCTAGCAAATTCCAGCTGCCCTGACCCATCCCACATATTCGACATTTACAATGTAGCCAAGAGATAGATTTTACCTTTTTTGTTTGTTTGTTTGGTCCCCAAGTATACTTATGAGCTATAATAAGATTTTTTTTTAAGAAAAATAAAAAAGAAAAGAAAATCCCCTATCCTCAGCTCCACTCTAAAAAGGAAGCCAAGGTGGGGGCGCCTGGGTGGCTCAGTTGATTAAGCATCTGAGTTTGACTCAGGTCGTGATCTCGCAGCTCAGGGGTTTGAGCCCTGCGGCCGGCTCTGTGCTGACAGCCCAGAGTCCAGAGCCTGCTTTGGATTCTGTATCTCCCTCTCTCTCTCTCTTTCTCCCTCTCTCTGCCCCTCCCTCGCTCACGCTCTGTCACAGTCTCTCTCAGAAATAAATAAACAGTAAAAAAAAAAAAAATAAGAAGACAATAAAAATAAATAAAAAGGCCAGGGCAGAAGTCACCCGGTCTCAAAAGGTGAGGCGGGTACAAGAAAAACAACACAGCTAAGCAGCTCTCCGCCTCCGGAAAGCCTATACTCTCCGCACACTCCTTATCGTGAAAGCCAAGGGCCCGCCACTCCCATTAAGGGAAATCGGCTGACGCACGTGGGGAGTGGGGATGGCTGGGAGGGTAGGAGAGGCAGGCGGTGAGACGGGGGGGTGACCTCACGGCCACCTGGCTACTCACAGGAAACCAAGTAAGACAACAGGATAGTTGTAGAGGGCAGAGGTCTGGCTTTTTTTCTGGTACCAAAGGGATGGGGACAGGGAGGGGGGAAGAGGGACTGCTCAGAGAGCATGAAGACATCCAGGAGTGAGTAATACTAAGAGGGGCTAGCACCTTAAAAGCTACAGTACTGAGGGCTTTACCTTATGCGGGAGGTGTAATTAGTATCCCCACTTGACAGATGAGCTGAAGCTCAGAGAGGGTAAGTAACTTGCCCAAGGTCACACAGCTAGTAGAGGAGAGCTGGGATTCGCCCCGAGCAGTCAGGCTCCAGAGTTTGCTCCTTCTCTGGCCCTGCTTCCCTGCTTCTCAACCAGAGAGTTAGTCCCAAAGTATGGGTGGCAGGGAGGGGAAGGGACAGCAGCGATTAGGAAAACAATGGAGGAGAAACAGGACATGGATGGCACAGTGTAGGGAAACAGAAGTGGAGTTTAGGTGAAGAAAGATTCTTCAGTGGTGACAAAGCAAGTGTCCCCAGTACAAACGAATGATTGAAGACAAGCTATTCCTGTCTGACACGCGTTAAGTTGGAGACACGGTTAGAGAGAGGAACAGGTCAGGAAGCTTGGTCCTTCACACACGCCACCGACTGGAGACTCCTTCGGCAGGTGCCGGAGCCCACAGGCTCTCAAGGGCTGTTCGCATCTCTTCCCAACTTGGCACCAGCGACACCACACTAGCACGCAACGAGCCATGGTAAGAATGTTTACACGCGCGGATCAGTGTGCAAATCAGGACCCCGTCCCCCAGAGCTGCTTGTGACCCTTCCCGGCACACCGTGGCATGGGGGCTGCACGTTCCTCTTTTAAAATGAACCTGTCTCCTCGAAGGGAAACTCCCCTCTAGACAGCGCTGTTCCCTTTCCTTCGTACTCTGCTGATCCTTGCGCTGCTACTGACCGGCTCTGCGGTCCCGTGGGCCGTCACTTAACCTGTCTGTGCTCTCCTTTCTCATCTACGGAAGGCGGACATGGCTTCACGTGTCAATGAGAACAAGCGTCTGGGCACGTACAACCTTTACAAGAGAAGCTGGGTCGTAGGGAGCACAGCTGTTGTTACCTGTGAAACGCACCTGCTGATGAGGAAGGAGGAGCATCTGGGAGCAGAGGAGACGGAGGGATAAAGCCAGGGTCTCAACCGCACTTGCCGAAGGGTCCCGCTAGGCTCGTACGATAGGAAGCACATGGGCAGACCTAAGGGTTGCAATTCCGACCAGGCTCCCTGGCAAGTCGCTGAGCCTCTCTTTCCTCTTGTGCAAAATGCAGGTACCGATTCCCCCAGCCCGGGCTTTCCGTGAGGATCGAACTCGGCACATGGAGTTGCGCCTAAAACGAGGGCTCAGGCAACGGCAGGGAAGAGCACCGCCACCCCACGTGCCGTCTCGAAGACTCTGCCTTTTTCTGGCGCCGCCCGGTTCCCCCAGGGAAGACTGCTTCCCTCAGCCCGGCTTCTCTAGCTCTCCCCACGCGCTTCCCCAACAGACCTACCCTTTGCTGCCAGAAAATGGCAAAGAAAAAAGAGAGGGAGAGGGGCATCTTAAACAAAGGAAAAGGGGGATGTTTAGGGAAAGCGGTGTGTGCCAGCCCCCCTCCCAGCCTCCACCCTTCCCTCCAGCAGCCTTGCCTCCACCCCTCTTTGCTTCCGCTCTCAATAAGCCCAAAGACGGCTCACCCTCCACGGCTGGGCGGCCTTTCAAAACCATTTTTTTTTTTTTTGTTCTTGGTGTTTAAAAAATTGAGATATATTGGACACGAAACATTAGATGAGTTTCAAATGTACAACCTAACGGTTCGGTGTTTACATCTGTTGCAAAATGGTCACCACACTGTCTAGTAAACACCCATCACCATACGTAGTTACAATTTTTTCTTCTTGGGCTGAGAACGTTCAAGATTATTCTCTTAGCAACTTTCAAATAGGCACTAGAATATCGTTAACTGTAGTCACTGTGTAGTCACATCGTATCCCCAGACTTCTTTCAAAGCCGGAATGTTGTACCGCAAACACTTTTGACACATTTTCCCCCAAACTATTAATCTTCTCAACATCAGAGAAGCCCCCAAAAAGGCGGATAGAGCACTGAAGACAGAGGGGTTAGGAAGAAATGAGATGTGAATCGGAGAGAGGTGAGCGAGCAGGAGACGATTCGAGAAAGAAGACAGAGAAAATGAGAAAGGTCGAAGTAGAATGAGGAAAAGGCAATGTGTAATAGGAAGGAGCTGGAGGGAATGGAATACGGGAGAGGGATGATTGCATCCATCTGTCTCTCTGAGGCCAGCACGGCGCAAGGTCCGCCGGCTGGCTCTGACCACGGCGCAGGTGCTCCCCCAGCCTTCCTTCCCTGAAGTTTCCAAAGTTGTCTCTCTGCTACTTTGTACCTCCTCAGGTCCATTTCCTGTCTTCCCTTGAAGATCGGGGCTACTGAAAAGCAGGGAAATTGTCTTGTCTTTGTACCCACAGGGACACCGATTTATATGCGTAAAGGCGTTTGACACACACTTTTTAATAAAGGTGAATGGATGGATGAATGAATGGATGAATGAATGAATGAACGAACGAATGAATGAATGAATGAACGAAAATCTGACACACGGGCAACGCACTCAGATTAGCCCATTTCTACAAGATCCTCCTAAGGAAGGCAGGTCGTACTAAGGGCTTCGGAATTCAGAAGGACTTTCTCTGGCTCACAAGAAAGTGTTTTACCCGATTTCAATTCTTAAATTTCCTTTAACGAGGTCCCAGCAAAAATAATTAAAAGCTCTTTCGACTAAAATGGTATTTTGTATTTTCGAATGTCCGGCATCCTTCCAGAGCCTACTAATGGAATGTGGAAAATAAACCCCCAAGACGGAGGGGTTTTTCTTACTTCCTGGAACCATGACTCACGATTCCAGTGTTCAAAACAGTTAAAAAAAAAAAAAAAAGGAAAAGGTTTTCTTTGAAGTGATTTCACTTCCTCCTTCTTATTCACTGCAGTTATCAATGTTTAGGATATTAACACTTTGAAAACGATTGGACTGTGACCAAAGAGGACCTGAGCCAGCTAATCAGGGTGCACCTCACATTTCCAAAGTCTTCAGTCATCGACAGCATGCACGAGACATCGCCAGACCGCGAGTGATTAGGAAGTGACACCTAATAACAAAATATTCTTTAAAAGTTTGTGAAAAGGCAGTGTTTGTCAATATTTTAAAATTTGCCTCCTTTGTTCACTTTGTTTCAAGGGTTTCTTCTAGCCGCAGAGAAAGTAAACATGCAATTACAATTACACAAAACTCAGCCAGCTAATTGGGAGATTAAAAAATAAAAACACCCTTGTCTTTTTGTGAATTACTGTTTATCTCAAGAATGTTCCATGGCGCTACTAAGACCCACGTTCCTAAGGTTTTGACGGACTCGATAAACAAAAGGGATTTAGGGGAATGAGCTGACCATCTGTCCAGAGCTTCCTGAACTTTCAGTAAAGCGGATGAATAAAATTATCCTTAATTATGTTATCAGGGCTGTATTTGAATACCCAGATGTACCAGATTTTGGATCAGCCACTTAAAATTCCATTCGAAGGTTTTGACCGCGGAACAGAACTTTAGAAAGTGACAGTACATCGGTCTCACTATTTTAGAAGCTGTCGTCCATCAGACGGTGGTGATCTATCGGACTCGGCACAGGACAGATGATGAAAACTACCTTCCTCAGAGACTTTCTTTGCTACTGCTGGCGACCCCAACAGTGAGACGCTTGTAAGCAAGAAATACAGAAGTGCTGGGATGCGGACAGTCTCTCGGATGGATTTCTCTGTATTTTCACTTGGTTCTTCCACATGTAGGATACAGACACACCACCACGAGTCGCTTGCACTAAATGCCTTTGTTGAAACTGTTTTCGTCACTCAGTGTACATAACAGGTCCTTTTCTAGTTTGGATCTAGTCATCTAGCACAGTAGTTCATAGCTCAAGTTCTGAAGTCAGCAAAGGTAGGTTTTAAGTCCACCTCTGCCGCTTACTATCTTTAAATGGCTCTGAGCAAGATACTTAATTTCTCTGGGCCTCCATTTTCTCACCTATAAGATGGGTACAATAATTATGCCTGCTTCATTACCATCGCCCTGAGAATTAAATAAGCTGATGTGTGTGCAAAACCCATGTCTGGCACATATTCGGGTTTAAAATTTAAATTCTGCAAGTCTTTATTATATTTGCCTATTGCGTGTAGAAACTGTGCTAGGTATTGGGAGAGAGTTATTAAAGATTAGGCATTTCTTATTCTTCTTACTACGCTATATGAGAGAGTTATTAAAGATTAGGCATTTGTTATTCTTCTTACTACGCTATTGCTATTTTCTGGACTATACCCATCAATAGGATAGTTTCCTTCTCACAAATTCCAACATGTCTACCTCAAATGCAACCCTTTAGTATTTTAATATTCACTGCCTTATTCCTTAATTGTTTCATGTGTGTGCGTCTGATCGCTCCGGAAGAACACAAACTTCTAAAAGAAAGGGAAACAAATTATAGCAGGCATCTGACCCAGAAAATTTGGGTCTCAAACACATCTCTGGTCCTATTATCTGCGTATGCTTGGGCAAGTCATGTAAGGTTTTGGGAGTCTCAAATTCCTCCTGTGTGGACTGGTAGGGTTGGTTATGAGGATTCAACTCTATTTCAGCTCTAAACTAAGAGATTTGCTTGGATTTACTGTTAGTTAACATAACCTAAGCCATCAGTACCCACTTATTAAAGAAGCGCAAATGGGGGCACCTGGGTGGCTCAGTCGGTTAAGCGGCCGACTTCGGCTCAGGTCGTGATCTCGTGGTCTGTGAGTTCGAGCCCCGCGTCGGGCTCTGTGCTGACAGCTCAGAGCCTGGAGCCTGCTTCGGATTCTGTGTCTCCCTCTCTCTCTGCCCTTCTCCTGCTCATGCTCTGTCTCTATGTCTCAAAAATAAATAAACGTTAAAAAAATTTAAAAAATAAAAAAATAAAAAAATAAAGAAGCGCAAATGAATGCATGTGATCCATTTCTGTAGCTTTGGGTGTTTTGCCTCTTCATACATGTCTAGTGAGATGTGCCCGTACCATTGGGATACCATCTTTTCGGGACTTTTCTACCTCAAAGAAAAAAATGAGTCTTTTTTTAAAAAGGACTGACTACATTCTCTGAGTACAGTATCACTGGCTACATCATCAAATGTATCTAGGGGCAGCTGGGTGGCTCAGTCAGTTAAGCGTCCTAACTCGTGGTTTTGGTTCAGGTCATGATCTCGTGATTTGTGACTCTGAGCCCCACGTCAGGCTCTGCACTGATGATCCAAAGCCTGCTTGGAATTCTCTCTCTGTCCCTCTCTTTCTCTGGCCCTTCCTGCTCTCCCTCTCTCTCTCAAAATAAATAAATAAACTCTAAGAAAACGTACGCTAATGTACACCGACGACATTATCAAAGTTTTCCACCTTTTCTCAGAAAAGAGACGGTGAAACATGGAGTCCATGTGTGTGTCAGACAAAGACATGTGACCAGGACTCCAGTGCACCCCCAAGATACGAGAATGTTTTGGTTTTCAACCAAACAAAACCAAAAACGATAATGTCCTATTAGCTAGGAGAAGAGTTCAAATGAAATGTGGCTTTATTTGAAACTTCTTTATGGAGTACATAGATTTATTTTTGACCTTTAACAGGATTATTTCCCTCAAATCCAGCATCACCTCCATCTTCCCCTGCTATCTACCAACCTACCAGCCTCACAGCCCTCAACTCGGCTGTCCCACCTGTGATTCAAGCGCAGTCAGTAGTCAGTCCTCCAAAGCAAACACACCAAGGCCTCCGTCTATGTCCCAGCTTCCCTGTCTTTCATTTACTTATCGAGAGTGCTCCTGAAACAGTCCTCCACCCCAGTCAACTGTCCTCCCTTCTCGATCATTTCTATCACCAAACACATGGTCTCCTACCCTCTTAAAGACCCTTCCTGACCCCACAGCTCCCTCCAGCCATGACCCCATTTCTCTGATTCCTTTTACAAACGGCACCTGAAAATAGCCGCCATTATGCTATTTTATAGTTTGGGAACCTATGGGTGTCCAGAAGGACAAAGTAATATACCTACATAGTGATTTACCTAAACAGAAGAAGCATCACAAACAGAGTCGGGTCATAAATTCTAGTCTCTGACGATACCAAGTAACACCTTTTCCTATTAACAATAATAATGGTTGGAAACCCCACCATTTCCAAATTAAAAAATTTTCAAACACTAATATCGAGAGAGCAGTTTGTAGGTTATAGAGCTTTCACATGCATTTTCTCATCGGATTCTTATCCCATGCCTGTGACTTGAAAAAGTGGTTATGTCCCCATCTTGTTGATGAGGAAACCGAGGTCTAGAAGGTTTGGGTAACTTGGGTAACAAAGGGACCCGACGGTGTGCCTGTAGTCACAGACCCCGGAGGGAGGCTGTCTGAGTATGAACCCTACATCTGCCAGCTGGTGTGCACGTGACTCTCCAAGTAACTTAAAAAAAAAATTTTAAGTGCATTTATTTACTTTTTGAGAGAGAGAGAGAAAGAGCGACTGAGCAGGGGAGGGGTAGGCAGAGATGGAGAGAGAGAATCCCAAGCAGGCTCAGTGCTGTCAGCGCAGAGCCCAACGTGGGGCTCAAATTCACGAACGGCGAGATCAGGACCTGAGCCGAAATCAAGAGTCGGATGCTTAACCGACTGAGCCACCCAGGCGCCCCTAATTGTGGCGAGTAACTTTATCTCATTCTGCTTTAGTTTTCTTGTATGTGAAATGGGTACACCTCCCTGGATGGTTGAGATGCTGACGTGAGTTTAGGTAGAATCCTCAGAACCAGTACCTGACGCGTAGTAAGTTCTAAGGTTAGTATTTATTATAGACAGGCTGGGGACAGGCACTATGCTAGTTTTAGCAACAGAAACGTAGGTACTCGACCTCTAGATAATCTGCCCCTGAGAAACTCTCATTGTAGCTCAAAACTCTGATAATACATGACATCAAATCATTAATATTTGATATAAAACAGCTGAGTTAAAAAAATACCAGAACGTATTTCGAATCCCGTAAGATAACTGCTAAAAAACAAAACGAAAACAAAACCCAAGACTGTTGAAAATATACCAGCGGTCTTCTGATTTTATTTAACTTACCTTCTTCGAGTTTCCCGGCTTCAATATAGGGCGTGAGAAATAATGGCTCGCCCATGTTTCCCTTATGTGGTACGGACACCCGAACATTTTTGTATAAGGAGTGAAAGAGGCCATCACCGCCAGGGCTGAACATGAACACGACCACCAAAACAGTCGCCGTCCACGTGGCACCAACCATTCTCTCTAGGCCTAGGGTGAAAACAAACGAATCCGAAGAGTAAATATTTACCGAGCCCTTATACACACAAGACATTCACATTTCTCGAAAAAACACGTATAATGTAAAGACAATAAACGTATATTGTGCGTAAAGGCCCTTGGCTCAGCACCTCGGACACCACCTGAACAAAACAGACCCACTCCCTGCTTACCCTGAAGTCGACAGTCTAAGGGAGTAGGAGGAGCTATTCAAGGATTTATGATTTATACTCTAACTAGAGAAACCATTTATATTTCTAAAACTGGGGTCCGAAAAGTAATCTCAATGCCGGATCAGATAAAACCTCAAGACAACGAGGACTCTGTAAGCGACCACGAATGTGTGGTAGAGACGGTTCCCTCCCACGGGAAGGCACAGGACGGAGAACACAGCTCCAGCCGAGAGAACTTAGGAAGGCCTTAACAAGATTGGGTGTGAAGAACAGGCAGGTGGAACCCAGACGGGCCGGAGACATGGGGAGAGCATCACTGATGGGTGGAACGGCTTGGGCGAAAGTGAGACTTCAGTTGTCACTTCCGTAGAGAAATTTAAAATAAACAAAGTGGATTTCTGCTTCCCTCTTCTGTCTCTTACAAATCACAAACTTTGCATCCGAGAACAAAAAAGAAAGAAGAAAGGGAAGGTCTTACAACTATCTTCAGGTCCCTGCCCCGACTGCTCAAACTTTATGAACAGTTTTTCAAAGGTCTTCAAATCTGATGCTTGCTTAGACTACTCATCTCGGCTGATAACGGTAATGACTTAAAGTTGACGATTTCCCTAAATTTGTCAGTAAATATGTAATCTGTGTTTATGATGGGCTTTCCAATGTATTCTGAGCTGATCTGGATATTCTAATAACTCAACCAAGAAATCAAATATTAATTGCACTAATTTTAGATAAGGAAAACTTGACTCAAAGGAATGCCCTATCCAAGGACACAATGAATCCAGTCAAGGCCAAGACCAGCGTAAGGTAAGTCAGGGGCAGACGTAGGGTCAGATCTCATCTTTTTCTAAAATTGCGATGTTTTGTTCGTCGTGGATTTTTTTGTATTAATTTTTATTTTTTTCCAAATGTTGCATTAAAATACTATTTATCAGGATTATTGAGAGTTTTGGCACTCTCTTACCTTGTCTACGCCTCACTTACTTCACCTTAATCCTTAACACTAAGAATCAAGATCTTATATCAGTGCTATTCCATTACTCTGCACTTCTACTATTTAAGCAAGATGCGAACTCTTAGCTCTAAAGTCTAAATAAAGTACATGAGGGGCACCTGGGTGGCTCAGTCGGTTAAGCATCCGACTTCGGCTCAGGTTATGATCTCCCAGTTTGTGAGTTCGAGCCCCGCATCGGGCTCTGTGTTGACAGCTCAGAGCCTGGAGCCTGCTTTAGATTCTGTATCTCCCCCTCTCTCTGCCCCTCCCAAGCTCATGTTCTGTCTCTTGCTGTCTTTCAATAATAACTAAAAATGTTAAAAAAAAAAATATTAAATAAAGTGCATGAAATGAATAAATACTCACTTAGGTCTCCGGATGTAAAAAGAAATATACAATTATGCAAATATAATGCCTGCTTCAAACTGTTCAGTGCCTTAAAATACCATGCCATTAAAACATCTTAAAAACATAAAATGTATAAAAATCTATTACCACGGGCTTATCACAACCCGAGTTAGCATAAAATGAAACTACTGTTTGTAGCAAATTTTAAAAGCTTTTCAGACACATTTCCCCAATAAGATAAACATTTATAATTATAATGTGATCAAATATATAATTCTTGTCCAGTCTTTCATGGTTAACTTAATAGAATTCCTCCTGCTTCATGTAAACGAGCCCAACCAAATACAATATGCAGCTAAAAAATGCTTTCTGCCTATTGTGGACTCTCATAAAAAAACACAGTGAATTTAAAAACCGAAATTAGTCCCAAGAAACCCAGACCACTATGGCACTGATAAAAAATAAATATTTTTAATTATGTGAACTTGTTTTAGTATTCTAGCCACTTTCAAGGAATACTGAAATCAACAATCTTATTCTCTAACTGGTTCAGGGGGGAAAAAAAAAACAGATCTGTGGAATTAAAAAAAAAATACTAGAAGAAGCTCTTTAGTCAGAGGTTTTTTTCCCTGGCGGCAGAAATAAGGAACTAATCACACCATCTACTTTCTCAATCTTCAGGCTGCAAACCTCCAGCTCCCTTTAATGGAAGTCATTAATATTTAAATAACCAGAGTAGTTACTGGACGCCTCCCTTGTAAGCAGATGTTGACTCCGAGATGTTAAAGAAGCAAAGAGGTAAAACTTGTCTTGTTTTAATTGACATAAATCTAATACATAAAAGTAAGAGTTGGGTCAATTTAGTAGATCTCATTAACATTTACTCAAATAACTGTTAGAGTCATGGTTTCTCATGTAGGTGAATTAAAGCAACAACATACTTCATTGCATAATTCTCATTTAAGTGCCAGAACTCTCGAACTCTGCTCGGCCGTCATCTCTCCTAATGAAAATGAAGGCTATTATCCTGAATAAGCAAGTGTTGTTTTTCTTCTTAAATCCTTCTCCAATGTTTTTGCTTATACTAAATTAGCCTGAATCTTGTAATGTATTGAACGTTTATTGAGTACTCTCTAAACAAAAAATCCTCTCCTAGGAGCAACTGGCTAAAGGAGGGAAGGAAAGTAGTCACCATACAATTTATCATGTCTGTTTGAAATATTCTGAAAACTTCGGCGCTATTTCCAGTGCAAATACATCATATTGAAGGATTCAGACAAACTGTTCCTCTAATGTTTAGAAACATAAAATCTAAGTAAAGACAAAGCAATATTGGCAGAATCAAATAAGCCTAAAGGTCGAAAGTATATGATTTGCTAAAATTGTCTTGCTAATCCTTAAATATTACACTTGGAAGCCATTTGTTCCATGTACAATTTTTAAAATATAAACACAGATATTTATCACTGTGTTCCTGAGAATAAAAAAAACTATCGACAGTGTAGACAATTTAAGAGAAGTACGTTATGGTACACCAAAAAGATGGAATTATACACAGCAATTAAAATGACAAGAATGTTTTGGAAAATGCACTAAAACATCAGGTAGAGAAAAGCAGGCTATTATATTGGATATATGCTAGTTTCTCCTTATTTAATACTTCTTTAAAATTTCTAAATTTCCTACAATAATTAATCTTATAATCAGAAAAAAATAGTTTTTGGTTTTGCTTTTGTTAAGATAAAGTGAGGCGACTGGTAGACATGGCAAAAAAATGCTTGTTCCTCATTCCTTGTTACTACCTGGTTATGACCTCTTGCGTTTCCTAGGAATAAGAGTTCTGTTGTTCTTCCGGAATGCACTCTTCTTTCTCGAACGTTCTATGGAGATGCGTCTTGATCTCCGAGAGCCCCAGAACCTCATGACTCGAAGTAAACTTTCTCTTTGGTAAATTAGAAGGCTCTACATAAATGTGAGATGCTGTTATGATAATAATTAACAACTATTACATAGTATTTAATTCCCCCTGGAATAGAACCTATTACGAATGTGCCTGTACTTAGGATCGGCCAATATTTGATGAAATGAGGTGTCTAAAGAATGAATCACGGTATTTTAGACAGATATGAGATCTTAGATCTTCATGTGGACCAATTCTTTCATCTCGGAGACAAGAAAAATGGAGCCAAAGAGTATGTAAGTGACCTGCTTAAAATTACACCACTGGTAAGTAGTAGGGCCGAGACTTAAACCCAGGATTTCTTTGGGGCTCTAAATCCAATCCGTTTTCCACACTTCCACCTTTGGTTACAATTATATTCAGATATTCTGTTCTTGACTCAATAGATAATTAACAGCCTGTAACAGCAGGAAAAAAATAAATGAATAAACAGAAACATTAACAAGTCAATCTTCCTAGAGAAGTTTGATTTTTAGAAACAGCCGACACTGATCCACCTTCTGCCAACTCATTCACTGACCCTTCGGCAAGACAGTGATGTCTCTGGGACTCCCAGTCAATGGGTTAAAAACCAACGGTTACCTTTCCAGGAACATCGAGAGCTAGCTGTTCAACAAAGGCATTGTGAAAAATTAAACCATGAAAACTTACCTTTACGTAGGTTTTATTGAGAAATATAATAAATATTTAAAACTCATCACTGCGTAACTATTGCTACATTTTCCCATGACTCAGGGTAATGGTTTTTGTAGTTGGTGGACAGAGCACATAACGTTTGTTACGGCGCATTTCTTTCCAACTCCTGTGTTCAGGAACAGCGTGTTGGTATCTTGGTATCAGTCATGGTGGGAGTATTGACACCACAGAAATCAGCAAACACCACAAAGCAGGGTTTCACCGCCACTCCCCCAGAAAGCCAGTTGTTAAACATTTACCCGCACATGTTGGTCTCATGTTTCGAATTTGAAAAATGAGCTGGAAACTACTTTCCATCGACTCGCACTCCAATTCCAACTGAAATGGTCGGCAGAAGGGGCACCTGGGGGTTCAGTCAGTTGAGCATCTGACTTTGGCTCAGGTCACGCTCTCATGGTTGGGAGTTCAAGCCCCGCATCGGGCTTGCTGCCGTCAGCCTGTCAGTGCAGAGCCCGCCTTGAATCCTCTGTCCCCCACTCTCTGCCCCTCCTCTGCTTATGCTCACCCAAAAATAAACAAACATTAAAAAAAGAAAGAAAGAAAGAAAGAAAGAAAAGAAATGATGAGCAGAAGAGGCAAAAGGGAAAATCCTGCAAAGTTGTCTTCTGCGTTTGGAAGTACCACTAACACGGTCAGATATGCAAGGCTTCTAGAAAAGAAACCTGAAAAAAACCATTGGAAACTGTGTGTTCTACCAATGAAAAAATAATCAAAAATCAGTAACTGTCAAGCAGCCCCCTGTTCTCTTCTCTCCTTCCTACGCCCCTATTTTATACAGTAGATTATTCTAATCGAAGATGGAAACACACATTATGGCTGCAATAGGGCAGCTGTTTAGATTCCTCTAACCTATTTAACCGGCTCCCAACATCATAAAAACATTCCCTAAAACAAACTAACAAAACAGGCCAACTAGTAACAGATATTTCCATGAAATTCATGGCAAAAGAAGGGTACAAGAAAGTGGTTCCTCTACTTTAGAAAGATTTTTAAAAATTCTTTTAATGTTTATTATTTGTGAGAGAGAGAGACAGAGGGTGAGCTGGGTAGGGGCAGAGGGAGAGGGAGACACAGAATCCGAAGCAGGCTCCAGGTTCTGAGCTGTCAGCCCAGAGCCCGATGTGGGGCTCAAACTCACAAACCGTGAGATCATGACCTGAGCCAAAGTTGGATGCTTAACCAACTGAGCCACCCGGGCGCCCCTCTACTTTAAAAAGATTTAAGCACATCTCAAGGTTATTCGAGCACATCCAAAGCACCTGAACCCTGCAACAAAGAGCAATCGTGCAACCCTCAACTTAAATACCAAACCAAATCCCAAATCCAGCTCTTTTGCTAAAGGATTTCCATGCAAACAAATGGCTTACTTGTTTATGTGTATAAACAAACAAACCTTTATCTAAATAAACAAACCTTTTTATAAACGAACTTTTATTTTAAGGGATCCACTCCTCATGTTCCTCAAGACATCATTTTAATTTCTAAAATTGATATTTGAAGCGCTCTGTTCCCAGAAAGGACGAAGCACACGACACGCAAGGTGAGAGGTGATAGGCAACCTCTGCTGAGGGGGCGCTGAGAATGTGCCTCTCTCCTTTTCACAGCACGCCCTCCCCCAGCCCCCGGGCATCAGACGGGAGCGGCTAATCTTGCTAATGACTTCATATATTTGCCATCTCTGCCATCATATATTTGGACTCACAAGAAAGGGAGATAAACTTGAGTTAGGTGGCAGGTAGGGGATGAAAAGAATCAGGAAGAGGAGAAAATAATATTAGTTCTGCTCTAAAGTGGCAGACATGTCCCAAAATGTTAATAACAGTTTTGAAATAGAAAGACACCCTCATGATCGAAGGCCTCATCATAATACTAGTCGCGACTATCAATCATTGGACATTCTCTACGTCCAAGGAGATGTGCTAATCGCTTTAGATTTTTATTTCTCGCCTTTGGGGGCAGGTACACTATCGTCATCCCGTTTTAGAGATGAGAAACTGATCCTCAGAGAATTTAAGTTAGTGGCCCAAGTTCACACCACTAAGTGGGAAAGCAAGGAGTTAAGTCCAATCCTAATTAGCCTGCGAAGACTACTCTTATCATCGCAATACCAGCATCTCCTGAGATGTGCTATGTGGGCCAGAGTCCCCCCTCTCTTTTCACGTAAATTTGGAAATATGACATATTATATCCCTGCAGAATAAAAGTATTATGTTGCTAAGAATTTCTGCTGTAAATAAATCTGTTCACACTTAGCCCAGTATTTCCCAGACCCACCAATTTTTGATCAGGAAAGCCTTTTTATTTTTGTGTAATCTCTAAAAATATTTATGGAACACACACTGTGGTCTTTACTCAACAAAATATGATAGAGGAACATCTAGATCTTAGGCCCTTCCCGCTCCAAATGACCTCAGAAAAGTGTTTGGGCTAACACTTCGGTTATGATTAGGAAACATCTCTGGCGGGGGGGGGGGGGTGCGGGGGGGACCAGTCTGGAGGAAGCAGTGCAAAGGCCCTGAGGTGCAAATAAGTTTGTTGGTTGTTTGTTGACGGGGATACGGTGAATGAAGGAGAGTGGCAGGCACATGATGAGTTCAGAGGGTAGTCAGCGCCAAAATAGGTAGAGTTTTAGCCGTATTCATATTCATTAATGTTCGGGAGTAATATGGTCTAATATGGAATTACGAAATGTGAAATGATCACTCTGGCTGCCACCTAGCAAGTGGACGATAGGAGAATACGGATGGGCCCAGTATACCAGTTAGGAGGCTCATGTAATATTCTAGGAGAGATAGAGGCTGGAGCCAGATGGTAGCGGTGGAGGTGGTGAAAAGTGTGAGCTGGATTTTGTAGGGAAACCCACCACTATTTATGAATAGACTAGAGACAGTGGCCAAGGGAAAGAAAAGCAGCAAGGGTGACTCCTAAGTTCTTTTGCCTAGGGCAACTTCATGGATTGTTACAGGCTGAATCTGGTTCCCCAAAAAGATACATCGAAGGGCTAACCCCCAGCACCTCAGAATGTGACCTTATTTGAAAAACGCGTCTTTGCAGATGTAAGCAGGTACATTAGAATGAGGTCATACAGGATTAGGACAGTGCAATTGATGTTGTAATGCAGTGCAACTGATGTTGAGCAAAGACACCCAGAGAGGAGAGTGCCATGCAAACAAACAAAAAACAAAAGAAGAAGGAGGAGGAGGAGGGGGAGAAGAAAGAAGCAGCAGCAGCAGCAGCAGCAGAAGCAGCAGCCACCGCCGCCGCCAGAGAAGACAGCTACATGACAGTGGGGACAGAGGCTGGCATGATGCATCTACAAGCCAAGAATCACCAACCTTTGCTGGCAAGCACCAAAAGCAAGACGAGTCAAGGAAAGGTCCGCCTTCCCCGCCCCTTCTATAGGTTTCAGAGGGAACACGGCCCCGGCAACGCACTGACTTTGGACTTCTATATGAGACAATAAATTCTAATGGTTTAAGCCCCATAATTTGTGGTACTTTTTATAGAAGCCCTAAGAATCCCAATATCCCACTGGAGGTTGGGAAAACTGTGGAAGGAGTCAGGATGGAGGGGGTAAAATGCGAGTCAACAACAATAAAACGGGAAAGAGAAGCTACATTGATTTCTCATTAAGATACGTGCGGCATTATTCTAAGCCAGATTTCCCATAGGATCTGGGTTCAGTGAAATATTAATAGATTTTAAAAGGACGAAAGTTTGGGGAAATTTGGGTTAAACAAACTTAGACAGGCTTCCTGATTCCAGAACATCTCAGAGCCTTCACTTATTAATGGGCAACATGTGTTTGACTGTGGCACTATTCTTAGAAAGGCCCTGAATCCAGAGGTTTACATAAGACATACCCAGATGGGACACTAAGTACTAGGTCGAATAGTTTTTTGAGCCCCCGCTTAGCTATTATCAATAGTAGGTTGGAATTTGAAGCCAGATCTAAATGATCTCATAGTCCATGTATTTTCCATGTATCACTGTATAAATCACATAACATACGAAAATCTGCTTCGATGTAACTTTTGACAAAAGCAGAATTCTGGGTAAACCGGATTATCTCAGCATTTGCGAAACTTACAGGTGCTAAAACTGCAAGTGATTTGCGGGTATGTTTATCTGCAAAGAAGAAAATCACATGCCCAGAGACTGCTTCCTAATGGTTTTCCAGGGTGTTTCCTTCAGTTCTGAAAGTAATTTTGCAGTGGTGGCTGAAGCCCTCGGTCCTTTAGAACTCATGGCTAAAGCATTGTCTTCTAAGGAGAAATTCTTTATTTTTCTGATGTAAATTAGACCTTTTTAGAATCAGTCCCCTTTTTGTTACCTACTGTGACTAAATTTCTCAATTAAAGACTGAAGAGACGCAGGGTGGCAAATACAAGGGTAGGACTGGACACAGAGGATGAGAATATTTGATATGACGATGGTCCTGTGAAATTCTGCAAGGTTGTCCCCTTAACCACCACTCCCTGAGGTGGCAAGAAACTGCTCCCTGATTCCAAAAGAGAGACTATTACTACAGACAAGAACTGCCGTTTAATACTCCCTTCATTGAGTCAAGTACTCTTCTCGTCTCTTTTCCACACATTGTCTCATTTGGTCTTCCAAGGAACCAGTCACTCGTCAACAGAGGCCCATGCTGATGGAGCCATTAGTCAGTAGCAGAGCTGGGCCAGACTCCCAAGCTCACTGGGCCATCCACTCATTCAATAAATAAATACGGTTGGCCCTCGAACACCATAAAGGTCGCGAGTGTGACCCTCGGCACACTCCACTTAAAATCCGTGCGTAATATTGACTCCCCCGTAATCTAATGACTAATCGACTACTGTTGACTGGAAGCCTCGGTAAGAACACCAACAGTCAAGAAACACATATTTTGTACATTAGATGTATTATATATTGTATTATAATAAAGCTAGAGAAAAGCAAGTATTACATTTACAGTACTTTCCTCATCAAAAAATCCCTGCATATAAGTGGATTCGTGCAGCTCAAACTGCACATTGTTAGCTCCTACTATGCACTAGACTCTAATGTAGGCACAGAGAACCACAGACACAAAGCGTCTGCCTTCACGAAGCTTACTCCGTGGCGGGAAAGAGCACAAAAGGGAGCTATTAAGTCCATCAACTGATGAATGGATAAAGAAGATGTGGTATATATATATATTTATATAAATGAAATACCACTTGGAGATCAAAAAGAATGAAATCTTGCCATTTGCAACAATGTGGATGGAACTATTACAACGTGGAATGAATTATGCTAAGCGAAGTAAGAGAGAGACAAATATTATATGATTTCACTCCTATGTGCAATTTCTCCTATGAGAAACACAACGGATGAACACAGGGGAAGGGAAGGAAAGATAAGATAAAAGCAGAGAGGGAGACAAACCATAAGAGGCTCTTAAGGACAGAGAACAAACTGAGGGCTGCTGGAGGGGTGTTGGGTGGGGGGATGGGCTAAATGGGTGATGGGCATTAAGGAGGGCACTTGTCGGGATAAGCACTGGGTGTTATATGCAAGTGATGAATCACTGGGTTCTGCTCCTGAAACCAATACTACACTGGGTGTTAACTAACTTGAATTGAAATAAATATTAAAAAAAGAAAGAAAGAAAAGAAAATGAAAGCAGGGTAAAGGGTTACAGAGTGATGATGGATCGAGGAGTGGGATTATTTTATAGCGGATGGTCAGAGAGGGCCGCTGTGAGGAGGTGACCCGTGAGCAGATCTGAAGGACATGAGAGACTTCCGTGTGAATATCCAGGGAGAAGAGAGTTCCTGGTTGGAGACAAGTGATGGCAAAGGCCCTATAAAAGGAGGCCAGGAAGAAAGAAACAAGTGTGGCTGGAGTCGGGCGAGTGAGGGGGAAAGCACAAAGCAGGGCCAGGTATCGGATCACTGGGGGTGTTGAAAGACAATGTGTTTCCGAGCTCGGTTCTCCCTAGCCCTGGTGCTTCCAACAGTGATGAGGCTGGCCTCTTGCCTGTCTTTTGCTCATTTCCAAGACGCTAGGGAGAGCGGCGGAAAGGTTTATCTGATGGATAAATATGGGTAAACTGGGCATGCTCGGCTCAACTCTCAATGTCCTCAATAGGGAGCTGTGTTCTTCTCTCTGCACCCAGTCCGGACTTGTGAATTGCTGGGCAAATCTGCTCAACTCTGGGCTTCAGCGGTAGGAAGTTAATTTGCCCAGAACTAAGAGTTCCAACCCAACCCAACCCGGTTTCTCTCAGTAATAAAGATGCTATTTCATTCTCCACCTGCCTTGCTCTTTTGTCTTCTCAATTTCTCCAGAACTCAGGCGAGGGAAAGGAGTTTGCTCTTCTAAGGGCTCCCTCAGAGACCCCAGTAGAATGGAATTTATTCTAAGTGTAACAGGCTGGAATTTTTTCCCACTACACCACACTGTCTCTATTATCCTTGCAAACATTTCATGATATATATAATTGAGGAAAGACATCCTTCACAGTAGGAGTTTCACACACATATTCAGAATCTGAAATCACATACAGTTTGGCGCCTACACCAGCCTTGGAATGTTATGAGAACTGATTAATAGAAGTGATTTTTAAAACTCGAACCAGCCCAAATACCTTCATACAGGTAACCACAGGGCAACAAAGTCATGGGCGATAGCAAGAACAAAGAAGTACAGAACTGAACCCCCTCATTAAGTATTTTAAAGTCAAGTGTGCATAGTATCCGACGTGGACGCCATAGGAAAAGCTCACAGATTTGTTCATCTGGTTCTTGAGCCATGGAAACACCCTCTACAATTCCCTCTATAGTTTCTGAAGGAAAAAACGAAAACAAAAACACAACAGCCAAAAAATATAAACATAAACAAAAACGTATTTTCACCCTCTTACCTGCTGCTTTCCACACCATCTTACCCCAATCATTAAGGATCTCGATAAACCCAAACTCAAAGGTCTTTGCCTTGGTTGTTTTCTCTTACACATTTGGCAGTACCGCTTTGGTGAAGTTACCATTGCCTTGCCTTCTGTAATGTGTGCTTTCATGGATCTTCTAGAATATTTTCCTTCATGGTGCCCTCTTCCTCTGCCTTCCCTCTAAACTTTACATCTCCCAAGGATCTATCCTTGGTCCGCAGCTTATCTCCCTCCACACATCCTCCCCCGGGTGGTCCCATCACTCCAAGTGGACCTTCCACTGACACCACTCAAATAACCACTCTTCTCCAAAGCCGCAGACTCATCCACCAGCTGTCTGCTGAACATTTTCTACCAATGTCCCGTGGGTATATTAAACTCAACTTGTCAAAATGGAACCGAATCCTTCTGAGAAAGTGCAGTGAACTGAACACATTTGTTTATTTCTGTTCCCTCATTAAATCGCTCTAAAGTGAAAGTAAAGACATTTTTTTAAAGGTATAAATCCCATGGCCGAAGAAAATGGCAAATATGGCGGATCGAAATGTCGTCGTTGCTGTTAGATGGAAAGCGAACAGAGGGTTTGTGGGGAGTGAAAGCAAAATATCAACGAGAAACAAGCTAACTCGTGTCACAAAACCACAGAAACGCAAATGGCAGGTGCCTTCTGTAGAAGGGAAGGGGGGGGTGTGGCACAGAAAACAGAGGGATAGATGGAAGTCTGTCGCAGTGGGTACAGCCTCAGATGCCCTTGCAGGGAAAGAGGCTATTCTGCAGAATGTATTTATTTGTTCTTTGATATTTATTCTTTGAATGATTAAACCACAGAAACTCTAGATTTGAGAATACGAAATACAGTAAAAGCTGGGAAAGAGGTATCCAAATGAAAAATAAGAGAAAGTCTACACACACATGCCTCCCACCCCTCGAACCCTCATCTCTAAGAAAGCTGACCAGCCAGAACTATATGCCTCTATCCCTCACTCTACTCAGGAGACTGAAGGATTCTTCTCTGGAATACCTGAATTGACACTGACTAAGAAAAAAGACTGATACACACACACACACACACACACACACACACACACACAGGGATACACACACATGTACTGACATGTCCTCCAATAAAATCTCCTGGATCGCATCAATCAATACCAGGAAGCCAGTGAACGGTTAGCAAATCCCTTCAATGCAATGGAGCTTCCAACCAACAACTTGGTTTCTCCCACTTAATATGAAACTAGACTCAAAGAAGCACTGGACATTGGGAAAAAAGACTTTAATTTGAAAGAAAAAGCGAAAGAAATTACTTGAAGGGAAAAAAATTAGAAGAAACAGGAATACATAGAATGGAATAACGCAGATAGATAGATCGATCGATCTAAAGAGAGTCTAAGTCAAGATAAGAGAGTAGGCAGATTACTTAGAAATTTGTAGTTAAGTCCTTGAAAAAACAGACAAAAGAGTCTGAAGAGGAAGCCTTATAGATAAGAGAAGGATGGGGGGTGATACGAATCCATGATAAAATCTTTTATCACGAGAGGTGTAATATGACCTGGGTTTTCACCTCCATTCATGAATGATGTGGACAGAAATCCTTAAGAACTCAAAACCTAACCTTGTATCTTCTTCTCTAAACATGTCCCTACTTCTCTATTTTCCTGTCTTGGTTAGAAATACTTGCAAAGTGCTAAAGTCTTAAATGTTCACCGTATCCGTCAGTTAAGCTGAGAGTCTGATCAAAAGGGGGGGGAATGTTAAAAAGAAAACCACAGGCCCACAATGGCTTCCCTTGGACCAAGTCCCGAAACCAGGGCTTAATACACAGTCTAACTTCAGTTCCAACCTCCCCCAGAAATGTAGTCTTTTTTTTTCTTTAAATTTTTATTTATTTTTGAGACAGAGACAGAGTGCCAGCAGGGGAGGGGCAGAGAGAGAGGGAGACACAGAATCTGAAGCAGGCTTCAGGCTCTTAGCCTGACACGGGGATCGAACTCACAAACTGTGAGATCATGACCTGACCCAAAGTCAGACGCTTAATTGAGCCATCCAGGCGCCCCCCAGAAATCTAGTCTTATCTAGTCAGTCAGGAATTTTCTGATGGGTACCGGTAAGTCAGCCACACCAGGGGCCCTCTCCATCCCCCTTGGGAAGAAAGGTCATCTGTATAAGACCCTCGCCCTCCCCCCACAAGAAAGGTGCTAATCACTTTTCTTTTTACAACTCCTCAGAAATCCCCTCTACTTTCTAGATGGAATGCTAGCCAATTTACAACTTAATAAAGCCAAGTGGATCTTTAAAATTTTTTTTTAAGTCTATTTATTTATTTGCGAGGCGGGGCAGAGAGAGAGGAAGTGAGAGAATCCCAAGCAGGTTCTGCACTGTCAGGACAGAGCCCAGCATGGGGCTCGAACTCATGAACTGTGAGATCATGACCAGAACCAAAATCAAGAATGGGTTGCTCAGCTGCCTGAGTCACCCGGGCGCCCCAAAGCCAATCTGATCTCTGAAAAACAAAAAAGGAAAGGAAAGAAAAAAAAATACTCTCAACGCACTGAAGCTAGAAACCCCAGGTTCTTGATTTATCTGTCTCCTTGCTGCCTTCCCACAGCCAACCCATCGCCAACTGGATCTCTTAGCTGTTTTCCGAATTTGCCCTCTCGTCAATAGCCCAACCTCCATGTCCTAATCTAGGTCCTTATCATGACTTGCCTGGATCATTGCAAACCTCCAAGCTGATTCCTGACTCTGACCTTAACTCCGAGTTAGATGAATTTCCCCATGCTCTTCATTTGCGTTGGTCTTTCTTATTTTGTTGGGCCAAGGGTTTTACACCTTTTCAAGCTATGTTGCATGGCAATAGACAATGAACACACAGGCAAGACCTCAGCATAAAGTAGGAAGTGGATAAAAAGCAGGATGGAGCAGGAGAAGTCAACAGAGAACAGACTGCAGACAGCCTCGAAGATGTGTTCAGAACCTCTATTCTAGTGAAGAGAGAATAGAATCGAACCACCTTCTAGTGAGTAGGAACTATGGAGGACTCTACATTTTGAAAAGAGTATTATGGCCACGTGTGAAGATGGACTTAAATGAAAAGACAGAAGACACAGATACCGGTTAATATGCTTTACAGTAATCCAGAATTAAGATGATGACGCCTAAACAGGTAAGGGCGGCGGCAATAGCATGGACGGGGCAGTCTTAAAAATAATTAGAAAGGAGCACCTGGGTGGCTCAGTTGGTTAGGCGGCCGACTTCGGCTCAGATCATGATCTTACGGTCTGTGAGTTCGAGCCCCACGTCAGGCTCTGTGCTGATGGCTCATCAGAGCCTGAAGCCTGCTTCAGTTTCTGTGTCTCCCTCTCTCTCTGCCCTTCCCCTGCTCATGTTCTGTCTCTATGTCTCTCAAAAATAAATAAACGTTAAAAAAAATTAAAAAAAATAATAATGAGAAGGTAAAATTAGCAGGACCTTGTGAGAGATGAACTAGTCTATGTCGAGACAGAACAGAATCTCGGATGATTCCCAGATCTGACTTAAATGGCTGGGCAGATGGTGGCGTCATTAACTAAGATCTCTTACTACTCGCATGAATTTAACTAGCATTAGTGCATTAATGTGTGGGGGGGGGGGGGGGATGAGTGGAAAATCAGACCCCTGAGAAATTGAAAATCAGCCCTGCTGGTAATCACATTGCAATGCTCCCAACAGAACAGCGACAATGTTTCTACATGCCCAGGGCCATACTGCCGCTGTCCGCCGCTGTAAAATGCCTGGCAATCCTCTCCTCTGGGAAGTTACCGCTCTCTTCGCCCTGTGTCCCCAGCCCCGCTTTCTTCCTCCCACCTCCTGAACCAAGACTTCTGAGACAGTCATTTGCCGAATAGCCTTGAATGTCCCCCACCCCCACTTCCCTGATCCCTCCTTCGCCTCGCTCGGCACAAGGCCACACCTTTCAGAAGCCCCTTCCTCTACCCCAACCTCCTCCTTTGCTGCAGGTAAGCAAAGAAAGCTAACTTTGTGTCATCAGAAGTGACGTTAGAGAAACTATAAAATCAAGAGGGGAGAGACAGTAAAGGTAGAACCTAGGGGGCAGCTGAGGGCTCTCTATATTATTCTGTGACAAGAAAGCAAGCCTCTGCCACAATTCCTGATTATACGATGTTTGATAAAGAAAATTTTCAGAAAAGATATATATACCCTACCATAATTCTGTTGTCATTCAACGGGTATTGACTTAGTGCCTACTTTTTGCCTGGAGCTACGGTTACCTGTAAAGACATAAAAGGCCGAGTGACGTTAGGGAACGAGGAAGGGTGTGATTTGATCAGAGCATGGAGTTCGTGAAGGGGTCACGTGACTTTGGTCTGTGCGGTTATGTTGGAGTCACATGGAGGACACTGAATTTCATGGTGGAAGTTTATACTTCATCCTGGTTGCAGTCAGGAACCACTGAAGGCATTTCAGGAGGGAAGTGTCTTGTGTCTTAGAAAGCTCATTCCAGGGGCGCCTGGGTGGCTCAGTTGGTTGAGCGTCCGGCTCTAGATCTCGGCTCAAGTCTCCATCTCAGGGTTGTGAGTTTGAGTTCCGAGTTGAGCCCCACACTGGGCTCCGCACCGGATGTGGAGCCTATAAACACACACACACACAAACAAGAAAGCTCCTTCTAGCGTCAGGGTTAGGCTGGCGTGGAGAGGGCCTGAAGTCTGAGAGCAAAGTTAAGAGCCTTCACACATGTCCTGGGACAAGGAAAGTCGTTCACCTGTGAACAGAATGGATTTCAGAGAGAGAAAAAGGGGAATCAAGCGATATGGGTACACAAAGGTATGTCCAGGGGTCTTTTTGAAAGACAAGCAATGGGATGTTGAATCCCAAAAGAGAAAGACCCTGGAGGCCTACATAAATCTTTTGGCCTGTAAATAACCCTAACAATTTGAAAGCAGCCCCTAATTAGAATCAGAATATGCAGAGAAGGTTAAGAGATAAGACCAAGGATATTGGAAAGATGCTAAGAATTTGTTTTTCCAGGCCAAGAGATCTAAGGACCTGAAAAGCTGTCCCCTCCCCTCCTCATCTTACTCCCCAGGTTCTGGTTTAAACCAGTAAAAGAAAAGCAAGTGGTTTCACATGGGATGCTCTACCCGCAGCATTTCCAAGGGAGAGAAATCTCAGTACTCCTGTCTCGGTTCAGGCAAGCTTAGCCTTTGAATCTTATGAAGAAAGCACTTGATGACCGTCATGATCAACTGAACCCATTACGGCTCAAATCTTTGAACTTGCAAATACAGAGCATAAAAGTTTAAACTCTGTTCCTGGTTTTGGCCGAGAAGGTACAGTTCTCAGCATTTTGTCCAGCTCACCCTCTCCCAAGTCTATAGAGATATTAGTGAGTCCTTTTTCCCAAGGTACCTTTCTAATTATGAGAAACTTCCCTCCTTCAGTTCTTTTAAATGTTCTTCGGTCCATTCACGAAAACCCCACATTATGAAACCCCTGGGAATGCTAAACTGAAATAATCACGTTTGCTCTTTAAAATGAACTATACGTTTGGGGCGCCTAGGCAGCTCAGTCAGTTAAGCGTCTGTCTGACTCTTGATTTCAGCTCAGTCCTGATCCCATGGTTGGTGGGTTTGAGCCCTGTGTTGGGCTCTGCGCTGACAGAGCGGAGCCTGCTAGGGATTCTCTCTCTCCCACTCTCTCTCTGCCCTTCTCTTGCTCATGCACACACACACTCTCTCTCTCAAAATAAATAAACCTTTAAAAAAACGAACTATACTTCTTATTAAGAATGGGTCATTACCTTGAGAATTTCGGTGCGAATAAATGAGTATCTGATGTTATCCAAGGCAGTAACTAAGCTCTCTTCTTTCTATCTTAATTCGGTGCATACCAGGGTAGTATTCAACACTCAATCTTCCCTCTGACAAATCATACGCTTTCCAAAACAAAAACTAAGTCATTAACAAATACTGTCCTGCTGTTTGCTTCTTATTTTTATTCTCTCAAGGGGAGTGAACTGGTAAGCCCCGTGGATTTTCCAAATACTTTTCTAAGTCATTTGAAGTACCTGTCAGTCAAAACCCATTCATTTCTCAGACTATAAAGTCAGCCCAGGAGAACCCCCCACTATAAAACTGGTTTATAGGATGGACTCATATATATTGTGAGACCAATTTTGCCACTCCAAAAAAACCAACTCCTAAAAAAAAAAAAAAAAAGAAAAAAAAGAAAACAGCTTCTTGCTAAGAACTTTCATTCCAATACAAAGGGTTTCCACTGGACTTAGGTTAGCCTGGAGTACAAATCTAGAAAGCCCCATTAGCCAAAGGGTCTTGACAACTGTACAGACTTTCACATGCCAACAAAGCCAGTGTGATCCACCTCACCACAAGGGTAAAAGTTCCTATTTGGAACAACTTGCTTAAAAGTTACTTTTCAGGGGCGCCTGGGTGGCTCAGTCGGTTGGGTGGCCGACTTCAGCTCAGGTCATGATCTCGCGGTCTGTGGGTTCGAGCCCCACGTCGGGCTCTGTGCTGATGGCTCGGAGCCTGAGCCTGCTTCAGATTCTGTGTCTCCCACTCTCTCTGCCCTTCCCCTGCTCACGCTCTGTCTCTGTCTCTCAAAAATAAATAAACGTTTAAAAAAAAAAAAAGTTACTTTTCAAGTTACCAAAATACATTCTAGTTGGATTTTTTTTCTTCTTGACAGCTCTGTTTTTGCGGCTCTCTCATCTCACACCCCAAAGAGTAAAAAGTTAGTTGCACATTTAAGTGGAGGAGAAAAATAAGTGTCTTTAAAATGGGGAGACCAAGGCTTAATACACTTAAAAAATTTGCTCAAGGTCACCAACTAACAAAGGGCATTGGGGGGATTTTAAACCAAAATTTACCAAAGCCTATTTTTCCCCACCAGGCGAAGCTGTCCTCAAAAGTATTGGATGCCTCCCGCTGGCTCCTAGGAACTTCCCTGCAAGTACTGAATCCACTTGGCAGGAGGCTCTGCCAGCTGTCCTATGCCCCTAGTTTTCTCCTAATCCTATATCCACGTCTTTCTCCGCCTTTCCTTCCCTCCATCAGGCCGAATCTCCTTTTGTGGGACGCTCAAATCGAAGGCATTGCCCTCTTCCGCAGCGCCCAAGAAATCAAAACATCCCCAAGAGACATGTTGAGGGAGGCAAGAATGTGTCCCCACTTTGCACCAAGAGTGACGGGGACCCCACACCTTCGAGCATCCCTGGGAGGCATCTCGACTGGGGGGGTTCCCGGTCTGGAAGAGACCTGCATGCAACGGGTAGTGCCTGGAGCCTTCTGGAATGTTCCCCGGGCCGGGCGCACCCAGAGCCGAGCGCAAAGCATCCCCAGTTCCCCAACCTGGAAACTCTGAGCTGGCCAAGATGATGCTAGCTCCCTTCTTGAGCGCAGGGCTCCTGAGATACATGCCCTGCGCTCCCTGAGTCCCTGGGACACTTCGAGGAGCCGCCACGCCGCGCCACACTCACCGGAGCCATCCGGTCCCTGCAGCGGTGGCCGAGGCGGCGAGAAGGGCGACACCCTGCCCCTTGCCCCTGCCGGTCATGGCTACCTCGCCCGGAAGCCAGCTGCTGGGCGGGCCCCTCCGCGGCCCACGTGACCTAGACCTTTGGCGCCAAAGGTAGGTCTCCACCCCTTCCTGCCTCCCCTCCCCAGCGACCTGGCCGCACCGGGCAGCTCTCCATCCTGGGAGAAGCAAGCATCCCCAGAGCGGAATCCCGAAAGGAAACAGAGAAAGGTCGGCTGCGGTGCAGCTCTGGTTTGTTTCTTCCTTTGCGTGTTTTGATTTTCACTCCCACTGTTTTAAAGTTGCTCTCAGAATTTAAACACTGTATTTAGAAATCATTCCCCACCCTGGTGCTTGCAAGCCTGGTGCTTGCACCTGGAAACCAAGGGGCGTTTTCCTGCCACTGTTTAAAAAGCCCACTTGCATTCATCCATAGTCCGCCTTCCAGTCACCCTGATTCCAAGAGCTCGCCCAACACCAACACTGCGGCAGGTGGTTTTCTGCAGTATTGCGTCGGAACCTTACAGCAACCTGACATGTTCTGTACTAAAATTATCCCCATTTTGCAGGTGGGAAGTTGAGACTAAGAGAAGTCAAGTTATCCTGTTCAGGGTCACATCTCCTGTAAGTGACATCAGTGGGTATTTTTAACCTCCCCCAGGTCCTGGGCACTGAGCCAGACACTGGGGGAAGACAGAGACTAAAACGGTAAGGAGATTACAAGAGCGAGGTAGGACAAAATACAGGAATGTCATCATTCCCACATGAAAGTGTCCCCAAATGCCCTGTGGTTGAGAGGTGGTGATTTAGAACACCCCAGTAGACCACCTGACTTTGAATTCTGGCTCTGCTACTTAGCTACTAGTTCTGAGCCATTATTTTAATTTTATTTATTTATTTATTCAATAATTTATTGTCAAGTTAGTTAACATACAGTGCATACAGTGTAGTCTTGGCTATGGGAGTGGAATCCCATGATTTATCACTTACATAAAACACCCAGTGCTCATTCCAACAAGCGCCCTCCTCAATGCTCATCATCCATTTTTCCCACCCCCTCAACACACCCCCCATCAACCCTCAGTTTGTTCTCTGTATTTAAGAGTCTCTATGGTTTACCTCCCTCTCTGTAACTTACTTTTCCTTCCCTTATCCCATGGTCTTCTGTTGTTTCTCAAATTCCACATATGAGTGAAACATGATATCTGTCTTTCTCTGACTGACTTATTTCACTTAGCCACCACACTCCGTTGTGAGGTGACTTGGCCGTTCTTCCCATCAAGAGGTGGAGTCTGTTTTCCATCGTCCCATTGAATCAGGGCTGGCTTTGTGCCTAGTTTTGGCCATTCGGATGTGGGAAACTACTGGTTGCTTCTCAGGAGTCAAAATACCTTTTAGCTTCTGCTTTGAGGCTGCTGCCTCGGGACCACCATGTCAAGAAGCCAGTGTTGCTCCTGGAGAGTGAGAGGTCACATAGACGAGAACCGAAGCATTCCAGAGGTACGGGGAGGTATGGGTTGGGGTAGGGGACACAGACTTAGTCCCATGGACGCCTCACTCTATGTGGAGAAGTACAGCCAGTCAAGGGCCAGAGGGGGCCTTCTAAACTGTGGGCCTTAGGATATAAGGACAGCTACTGGCCAAGGAATACCTTTGCCCAAAATGGAACCACTTACATGAAAAATCAAGCTGAATTTTACGATAAATAGAAAATGAATCATACTCAAGCATACTTATTCAAAATCAGGGTGTCGCCAAAGTTTTACTGGCATTTAATGACTTCAGAGGTATAAATGCTACAACTTACAAAAACATCATTTCAAAGTTTAATTAAATTTATTTTACACTTCTTTAGTTTTGTGAATTTTGAGTAACACACTTTTTTTCCGTTTTAACTTTTGTTTAAGTTCCCCTGAGTGAAGAATGGCATACATTGATTCAAAGGGGGAAAAATGAAATCTATGAAAATAATCGAAAGTCAAAAAGTAGAGTCAAAATAAGGAAACTTTCAAAGGACAGTTTCGTGAGGCTTGTGGCATTTATACTTCTAAAGTTATTAGAGTTTAAAATCGCACTAACGTATATGAAGCACCCCGTATCTGTGGTATATCAGGTTTTGTACCAGGTACTGAAGCTTAGATTTAAAAAAAAAGAAAGAAAGAATAAAGAAGTGGTCTTCTTTATTAACCTGAAGTTTAGTTGAAGGAAAGAACCACTTAAATTGATCCCATAAAACGGTATGATAAGAGTTGTAATTGGGGCCTCTAAAAAGTATGTAGGTGTAGAGAAGAGGGACCAAGTGATGACCTAAGGGGCCCAGGAAATCATTCCTGAGGAGGTGACACGAAGCCGGGTGTTAACAATGATTGGACATTGTGAGGAGAGGGTGTCGCACAGGCAGAGGACACACCACGTGTGAACCGATGCTGTGTTCCGGAATGACGGCTTGGTCAAGGCTCCCGGACGCGTTCGGAATGGGTCAGCAGTTGGCTAAAACAGACATAAGGAAATCAGAGTGGGAAAAACTTGAACGTTGAGCTACAAAGACAGATGTCATTCCTATGTGAGGCAACTTTCTTAATGGAGCCAGCTTCCTTGACGAAATAGGTCAGACTGGAATAGAACGGGTATATTCGTTTCCTCGGGCTGCTGTAGCAAAGTACTGATAACTGGGTGGTTATAAAGAATAGAAATTTATTGTCTCGTGGTTCTGAGGGCTGGAAGTCTGCACTACGGTGTCTGCAGGGCCATGATCCCTCTGAAACCTGTAGGGGAAGGATTCTTCTTCCCCCTTCCAGCTTCTAGCAGCCCCAGGTGCCCTTAGGTTTGTGGCGAATAATTCCTTCCAGAGGCATCTCTTCCTCTGTCTTCAAGGACGTCCTCCGCTGTCTCTTCACTTTATCTCCCTTCCACGTGTGTCTTTCTCTGTGTCCCAACGTCCCCTTAATGTAAGGACACCAGCCATATTGAGTTAGGACCCAGCCTAATGACCTTATTTTAATTTCATTACTTCTATGAAGACCCTATGCCCAAAAAAGGACACCTTCTGAGATACGGGAAGGAGGGGGGTGAAGACTTCAATGTATCTTTTTTGGAGGACACAATTCTATCCAAGAAAATAGGAAGGAAAATAGCAGAGGAAGTCATGTTTCGCGAGACTTTCTGTTTGTGTGTGTGTGTGTGTTAGGTCGTCGTATTCGTTCCCTTTCGGTAGCACAACACATTACCACAGAATTAGTGGCTGAAAACAACACATTTATTCTCTTACAGTTCTGAAGTCGAAGTCTAAAAATCAAGGTGTCAGGCGGACTGGATTCCTTCTGGAGGCTTCGGGGAAGAATCCGATTCCCTTCCCTATCGTTTTCATCTTCTAGCAGCTGCCCACGTTGCTTTGTCTCCTGGCTGCGTACTTACATCACTCCAGCCTCTTGCTTCTGTCCTCGTTTCTCCCACTCATTCTGATCCTCCCTGTCTCGTGTAAAGATGGTCGTCACCACGTGTGTCCCACTAGATAATCTAGGATCATCTTTTCATCTCAAAGTCCTTAACTTAGTCATATTTGCAAAGTCCCTTTTGCCAAGTAAGTTGCATAGGCTCTGGGGTTTAGGACAAGGGCATCTTTGGTGGGGAGCACCCTACTCATACTGCAAACTATTCGTTTTATGAGATATCATCAAAATAGCTTGAAAGCCACTTCACTGGAAGTCTGAATTTTTTGATTAAGATGTATTGCTTCTTTTCTTATTATGAGCATAATACAAGATCTTTATAGGAATATGAAGACCTACAAAAAGGTCAGATAAAATTTTGCTGTGACTCCTCAGAGATAACCAAATGATGTATTTTTGTCTCATCTTTTATCTATGCAAATATATGTTTAAAACAAAATTGAAATCGTAGTATATGGAGTTATTTATGGCGCCTTTAGCAGTTAGCATTACATCCCAACTATTCTCACGTGTCATTAATTCAAAAACATAATATTAGTGGCCGTATCATGTTCAATCATATAAATCTACCATAATTTATTCAGCTGTTTCCAACATGTGGTCATTTGAGTTGTTTCCAATATTTCCTTACCAGTAATTCACTAAGAAATAGTCTCATATAAATAATTATGTGCATCTAATTATTTCCTTAGGAAAAAAAATCTAGAAAGCAGAATTACTGAGTCAGAGGGTCTTTGGAAGGTTACCCAAGTTCAAAGAAGAGAACTCTGTTGGCAAAGTAAAGTACCTTGCAGGGCGGGGGTGTGGATGGAGGCGACAGCCACGGGAGGGGCCAGCTGAGTTGGCAGAGAATAGTACAAATAATCCCTGTAAAAGATGGTGAGCACTGGGGCCAAACTATGTGTGGTAGTCCCTGTACGAGTTTCCTAGAACCGCCACGACAAGTTATCGCAAACCAGGTGGCTTAAAACAATACACATTTATTCTCTCACAGTGCTGGAGAAGTCTGAAATCAAGCTTCTGGTCTGCTCTCCCTCAGAGGCTCTGGGGGAGCTCCTCTTGCCTCTTCCAGTTCCCAGAAATCCTTGATGTTCCTTGACCGACAGCTGCATCTCTCCAATGTCTGCCTCTGTCGTCATATGGCTTTTTCTGTGTTTCTGCATGTCCTCTCCTTTTCTTATAAGGATGGACACCAGTCATTGGAATTAGGGATTTATCTCATCTTAACTAGTTTCATCTGCAAAGACCTTCTTTCCAAATAAGGTCACAGACTGAGGTTCTGGATGGGCATACATTTTGAAGGGGACCCCATTCCACCCGCTAGACTCCCCAGGGAAAGGAGGGTACAACTGTGAGAGGTATTTAGATGCACTGAGGATATAGGCACAGCTAAACCTGGGATGGGCAAAAAGATGGAGTTTGTATATTTTCATTCAATAGTACCTACCCTATCTTTCTTGACGTCCATTCTTCTGTGGAGTGTCGCATCGGAAGAGGCACACCTGGTGAACCTAGGCACAAATTCTGGCTGGAAGCCACCCTGCGACGGAGGAGATCACCTGTGCTTCCAGCCAGGCTGTGCAGGGACAGTCATCAGCAGTATGGCAAAGACGATTTTAGTGCATGTCTTTCCTTAGAGACAAGTGTATTCCTTCTCTTCGTAACTCACTAGCGTACCTTGGCATAGTTGACCCAACACTCTTTATCCTTTGAGGAGTGTTTCTTTACATTTCTCCCCAAATAACCATAATCGTAATCAGCTTAACAGTTGAAGAATCAAAATATAGAATTTGCAGAAGAGAATCAAACTGCTGAAAATAATATTTTTAGTCCTCGTATTGAGTACTCGAAAGTGGGCAAAAGAATGGCTTTGCGAAGAAATTGGTTAAACCTTCTTCTCAGATTGGCTTTCCTGAAAACAAAGATTTAAAATTGTCAGGTTGGTTGGGGTGCCTCGATGGCTCAGCTGGTGAAGCGTCCGACGTTGGCTCAGGGTCATGATCTCGTGGTATGTGGGTTTGAGCCCCGTGTCGGGCTCTATGCTGACAGCTCAGAGCCTGGAGCCTGCTTTGGATTCTGTGTCTCCCTCTCTCTCTGTCCCTCTCCCACTCACGTTCTGTCTCTCTGTCTCTCTCAAAAAGAAATAAACATTAAAAAAATAATAAAAAAAATAAAATTGTCAGGTTGGGACATCTGATTGGCTCAGTTGGTAGAACATGGCATGTGACTCTTGATCTTGGGGTTGTGAGTTCAAGCCCCACATTGGGTGTAGATATCACTTAAAAATAAAATCTTAAAAAAATAAAAAATACAATAAAATGCCTTCACTTCGAACTTAAAATCATTAAAAAAAAAAAAAAGAAAAATAATAAAATAAAATTAGCGGGTTGATGAGACCACATGATTTCAGGGTTCCCCCAGGCACCTGTGTGCTCTCCAACCACATATTCTGAGGAGCCTCCGGTTTCTTAAGCCCTGATGGAACATGAGTGGGACCCGGGTTCAAATCTAGAACCTGCCATCTGGTGACCTCAAGCAAGTGACTTCGTCTCAGTTTTCTCATCCATACATGGCAAAAATAATATTAGCTACCTCACAGTGTTATTAAGAGGGTAGAGTAAGGGGCGCCTGGGTGGCTCAGTTGGTTGAGCGGCCGACTTCAGCTCAGGTCATGATCTCGCGGTCTGTGAGTTCGAGCCCCGCGTCAGGTTCTGTGCTGACAGCTCAGAGCCTGGAGCCTGCTTCCGATTCTGTGTCTCCCTCTCTCTCTGCCCCTCCCTGCTCACACTCTGTCTCTATGTCTCTCAAAAATAAATAAACATTAAAAAAAAAAAATTTTAAGAGGGTAGAGTAAGAGTGTACCTAAGTACTTGTCATACGGAATGGGCTCGATAAATGGTAACTAGAGCAATAATATTGATGATCGCACAGGCTTTTTTATTTTTAATGTTTATTTATGAGAGATAGAGACAGAGCACGAGCAGAGGAGGGACAGAGAGAGGGAGACACAGAATCCAAAGCAGGGTCCAGGCTCTGAGCTGTCAGCACAGAGCCCGACATGGGGCTCGAACTCACAGACTGAGCGATCATGACCTGAGTCAAAGTCACCGCTTAACCAACTGAGCCAGTCAGGTGCCCCTGATCACACAGGCTTTTAACTCATTCTTTTCAACTGTCTCACCCAAGGCAATGAATGGTATTCTCTCCACCACTGTTTTTCATTGTAGCTGGACACCGCAGAAAGGCGTGCCCCTCCCTGACCTCTGGGCAGAGCCTCCCCGTGTTCCTTATACTCCAATTAAGAAGACAGAGAGGAGCCCATTTCCAAGTCTCCAGCAGGTAAATACAATTCCAATTGTCTAGCTGCGGAGCTTTGATTTCACATTTGTAGCTGCCGCCTCCAAGATAAATGTGAACCTGTAATGAAAACAAGGGGGACTGATTAATCTTGTAGACAACCATGCCCCTCCTGGAAATGTCTGCGTCTCTCCCTGCGCTTGTCCAACTCTGCTGTTGTTCCTTTTAAGTGTTGTTCCGTATCTTCACCGGGCACCTCACGGCTTTGAAAACACAGCTCAGAGGCACGCCAGGAAGAAGAATGTCACGGCCCGCGCGGTGTATTAACTTGTTCAATAAACCATAAACCACGCTGCTTAAGAAAAGAAGTCAGACGTGTCACATTCACACACTCGCAAAAATGTCATCGTGCTATTAAAAAAGAAGGCTAGGAGGTACGGCTGAAATGACCTCACAGCTGTTCTGCACCTTGGCCGTAGCCTTGAGAAGTAGCCCCAGATGGCAGTGATCCTGCTGTAAGACACAGACGCGTGCCCTGAGAAACTTCCGGAAGCACTTCAGTCTCCTTACACTTAGTAAAGAAGGGCCATCTCCTAAGACTAGCCGCAGGCTATAGACTCAGCGAAGTTGTGGCTAATTACTTGGTGATTATTTATAATAAGTGCTTCGGCTCCGGCATGATTATCCTTCCCTGGGTTGCTTGCCTCCTTGTGCCTGGTTTATGTCGGGAAACCACGTCCAAATTAATCTAAGTCTTTTGTAGATGAATCTATTCTCTGATGACCCACCACCCTTCCACGGCAGGCGTTAAGCCTTTCTAACGAAAGACATATTTTTGGTTTCCCTTTGGCTATGCTGAAACCCAGGCAAACAAGACTTGGGTGGATTAGGGATGAATTATGGGATTAATATAGACTTGGCCACAAAGGACAGTAGAGCTAGCCCTGTGGAAAACCGTGAGAAAAAATCGCAGTGAGCTTTTCCAGGGTTTCATGGTTTGCCTAGCACTTTCCAGATACATCAGGTCTTTAATTCGTACAACAGTCCTGAAAGGTATATATTGATATTATGACGAAGCTGCCCATGTGTTCAGCACAATGTCTGATTAAGGGCACGGGCGAGGCTTAGGGACCAAACTGGTAGGGATTTGAACTCAACCACTCATTAGCTGTGTGACCTTTGCCTTGTTAATTAACCTCTCTAGGCCTTCGCCTTCTCCTATGTGGAAAGCGGACAGCCCTACAGGGCTGATCTGAGGATTTAATGAAATTCCCTGTAGAGCTGTTAGCACAATGGCTGGCCCATCAAGCAGGCCATTCATTTGTTGAAGGCAAAAATTTTGCAAATGATAACCAGAGATCAAGGGAAGTAGGGGAAATGGCATGTGGCATCTCTTCTTTTTTTCTTTTATTCAGACTTTATTTTGTTTTCTCTAATGCAAATAGGGGTTAGTCCAGGTGCTGTACTTACTAATAAAATACTGTTCCTGTGATTAATTGCATGATTCAAAAGCAGTTGACCTAGAAAAGTGACTTTTCTCGTTCTATAGCCTCTTGAGGGCTTTCAAGAACTTCAGGAACTAAAGAATACCACCAAATAAAGGAATACAGGTAAAACGGGTGAAGGATAGTCCTCGGTAAGAATACTTAAGCAATTACCTAAAGCCATGTGTTGTGTTTTATGCGTGGCAGTTCAGGCGAAACTGCCTGAGAACCTCCTGCGTGGCTGACTTCTGTGGATTCCAAGGACTCTCCTTGACTTTGAGATGGCTACACCATAGGAACACACAGGAGTTGGGGAGAGAGAACACACTGGAAGACCCGTTCCCAGCTCTCTTCCTTCTCTATTCTCTGTCCCTGGCTACAGCCTTTCTCTCAACCTTGGTTTTCTCATCTGAAAATGGAGGCTGTAACAATTGTCTTACCCCATCCGCCCTAACGGCCTCCCTCGCCCCCGAGGCTGGTGAAGCCTAGGTAAGACGAAGGGTCTGAGAGCATGGGCTGACTTCACCGTGTGTGTCCTGTGGGGCATAGCGGTCTCCAATGCCATGTAAATGGCCGGTGCTTAATTTGTTCCCCTCCACCCTTCCCGGAGATCTATCAGTAAAAAGTTCTTTCTTAGAAGAACTCAACACTGGGGGCGCCTGGGTGGCTCAGTCGGTTGAGCGTCCGACTTCGGCTCAGGTCATGATCTCGAGATCTGTGGGTTCGAGCCCCGCGTCGGGCTCTGTGCTGACAGCTCAGAGCCTGGAGCCTGCTTCGGATTCTGTGTCTCCCTCTCTCTCTGCCCCTCCCCCACTCGTGCTCTGTCTCTCTCTGTCTCAAAAATAAATAAACATTAAAAAAATTAAAAAAAAAAAAAGAAGAAGAACTCAACACTGAATTCTTCAATTCTGGGCTTCTTTGCACCATGATGGTTGGAAGAATTACAACCTCACCTTTCCTGTTTCTGTGCGCCCTGTTGTTAATTTCTCTCAGGAAATTTTTGACAAAAATGAGCAAACAAGGTGAAATACCCTCCGTCCTCTTGTGGAGTCTGTATTTGCAAATTTGTTTCCATGGTTTGCATAACGGGGGTCCTCAGATTCCTCACCCAAATGACTACAAGCCTGCTGCCAGAGCCTGCACAGATACATCCTGCACCCAGGGAGGTGGCCAAGAGGCTTACTAATAGAGTTGGACGTGCAGGCTGGGCCGTGCAGGAGCAGGACAGGCTAAAATGCCGTCTAGCTCTACACGACCAGGTTCTGGCACAGAACTTCAAGCAGTCTCAGAATTCCAAATTCAAATCTGGTTTCCAGGTTGTTACAATGACATCTTTTTCGAAGTAAGAAGGTAGAGCATATTTCTTTCCGTGGTTTGTTACCTTCCTTTCTAACATTTAAATATTTAGACATGTGGTATGTGGGCCTCTATTTATACTCTTTTGCCAGGCCCCCCAAGAAAGAGGCAGGCTTGGAAAGAAGTAAACCATTGATTTAAGCTGCTACTATTTGGGGCCTGTTTGTTACCACATCATAACCTAGTTTACTCTAACTGTTATATGTGGGAAGGAGGTGGTGGGTTTTTCAGTTACAGAAGCTCTAAAGCCATATATTCTGGTGTAAAAATGTCAACATGGATGCCAGGAGGGGCTCAACCCCACAAGGAATCCTGGGAGCCCCTGCGAACGTTCCTGTAGTCTGTGGTGTGGACGACATGAGGGGTGTCTGTGTAATCTGCCTGGGGCAGGATGCCAACAGACAAATGAGGAGCGCCAGTCGGCTGCACTGAGTAAGTGCAGGAACAATGAGGGCAGGGAAAATTGCGAATCTTGAGAATCAAGCCTCTTCCCATTTGTATATAAAGAATAAGCCCCTAGCATGTTTGTCAGGTCTAAATGAGACCTACCCACCCTCTGAACTGATCAATCTTGGATTTCTTCCCAAACTCAGCAAATGCGAGCTCAAATTGGATTCACTTTCAAAAATATGAAAAGATACGGCATTTCTTACACTCAGAGGATCACAGAACGATACACACCTGACCAATATATAAAGTGCTATTGTCATTACCTAAACTTGGCTTACACCATTTCAGAGAAACCAAATACATTTGAATAGCCTAAGAGAAAAAGCAACTATCAAAATAGTAAATCTCTTTCCAAAGCCAAAAAGAAAGACACGGACGAGAGAAGAGAAAGGAATAAGAAAGATATTGAGCCTTCGCTGTTGGCCAAAAGGCATATGAAGTATATCACACGCATGATCTCATTTAGACCTCCCCATAACCCGAAATAGTTGTTATTACATCCTCCATTTTACAACAGAAGACTGACGAACAGAGATGTTCAAAATTTGTCCACAGTCAGAGAGCCACTACGTGTCAGACTCTAGATTCGACCGTGTCTATCTGATACCGAAACCCTTATTCTTTTCAAAAGCTTCAGATAAAAAATCTGATTGTTGACGTCACCACTCTGCTTCTCTGTTCCCAGGTCCTGTCCCTTTAGCAAGGTCAGCGATGAGTGGTTCTCCTTCATCTGGGACCAGGAAGGTAGGCTGGCTGGAGGGGACCAGTTGACAAGTGCCATTGTTGTGGTGGATTTCTTATAGGGTACAAGGCAACTGAAGGGGACAGTTCCCAAATATCCTCTGTCTCCAGACAGTATTAGGGCGCCCCCTCAAGGTCTGAGCTCTGGGTGATGAGCCCTGAACTAACAGATCCAGAGGAGGCCACGTGCTCCCACAGAGTGGACCAAGCATTCGCCCTTTGGCTATTGGTTAGAAAAGTTGTTTTTACATTCAACCTGTTTTTCTTCCTTTCAATCTCAAGAGGCCCAAGGGTTGTAGAACAAAAGAGCATGAGGAGATGGAGGAAAGTTGAGAAAATGTGTAGAAGATTATTCCTAGACCTCAGAAGGGAGCAATTTGAAAATCATCTTATCTATTTTGAGTTTTTTTTTCACTTTGAGATCTTTTCTCTGTTTCCTTCCGCCACTGGTCCAGTCTGTGTTTCCCTCGATTTGTAAATCCTCCTGGGGCGTGTCACCTTCCTCGCCTGTCTGCGGCCAAGTAATCACATCTCAGTATTAGGTTCTATGTTCCAGAAATGTCAAAACACATCTCAGTGATTACATGCCGTGAATTAAGCTTGTTACTTGCTTCTCTAAAATTGATATGAAAGATACATTTTAATTAGAAAATTATAAATCTAAGCTGCTAAACCACCCAGCCACCTCCAAAATCCGTATGAAGTTCTAACTCTGAAAAAAAAAAAAAAGTTAAATCCTCTCTAAAGACAATGATCTTATTCAATAAACGGCCGCATCTCAGCTTACTTCATTTGGGTGGAAATTTTGCCCTAAGGCATGTGAGGATAAGCTATCTCTTATAAAGGTCATCTATGAGAGAACCTTTGAATTTTTTCTCTTTAGATGTCTATAAACTCTAATTGAATCTGCATTTATTGGTGTGATTTGGACCAGGGAGCTTTTCATTAGTATGGAAGTGACTGCTCTCTGACACAGCTGACACAAAGCCTTACACTACGTTTTCGGATCTTCCTGTGCGGCATAGCTAAAGACAAAACCCAAGAAGTCATAATTCTTTATCAAAACTGACAATTGTTTCCTGCGTCTGGGGATCTGTCTAGAGAACACTGCTCCGCGTTTTCAGCATTAAAATCCTATGGCTGTCGCTAGCCCCCAACATTTAATTTTAACACAAGGAAGGATGTCTAGCAAACATCAAAACAAAAGCCACCCTTCAAGCTTAATTTTCTTTTTCACACATGCGGCCACCACACCCCGCTTGATGTCAGCAGGAAGTAATCTCACCTCTGGAAAAGAAGCCAGCGCCCTAACTGTGCTGACAAATCCTAGGGAAGTGAAATGGCGGTTGTTGAATTTTATCCCTTTTTATTTCCAAAAGAAGACTAATGTAGAGTTGTCTTTTCTCCTCCTGAGCATCCCAGTCGTCCGCACTTCTGCCTGGGAAGAAAAAAAAAGCATGAGATGTGGCCCCTCCCCCACCCTGCCACACCCAATGGAACCTGTCATGAGCGCGTCCTTAATCAGTCCCCCAAATTGCCGTGTTACTGTACAGTCCTCCGGGGCTCCCGCTTTCGGTGCCCAGCCCTGCTGGTGCAGGGAACTACACAGCTTGCGGTTAACTGCTATCCATTATGCCTCTATATTTAGGACTTCTCTAGAGAAATGGCATTATCTCAGCCACGAAGCTGAAAGCTGCTTAAAGTTAGTTTTTCACGGTTGTTTATTCAGCCTGCTTCAGGCCCCCTTCATTTACCTTGCATAAAAAAAACAAAAACAAAAAACAAAAAAATCGGATCGATGCCCAACTACAGAAATGCAAACTATTGAAACATCCCCTCCTGGAAATTGCATTTCGCTAATGCTGGAGCAGGTCCGAATGTTATTTCCCTCTCTCTTCTCACTAATGTTTCATCGAAGGTAAATTCTACTCCCTTCCACCAGTGAAAAGCCACTCAATGACCTGAATAAGATCTGGTGATAGAAAACATATTTTCAGTAATACTGAAGTCATTTTTCTGCCAGAACAAATTAGTCAGTAGCTATGGAGTATGTCACAGAGGTTTTCAAGAAGCACTTAGGAGAATGCTAAAAAAAAATATTCTTCTATGTAGATTATTAGAAATGTCACAATGCTAATGTAAAAACGCTGTGGCAATTTTTCTGTTTCACTCTCCCCTATGAAAATCCTGCTTCTTGCTTGTAATTCTGCTCCTAAAAAAAGAAAATGATCGCAAAGAGAACCAGAAAGGAAATTTTATAATTTAACCTGGAAAAGACAAGATGGAGGGGTCATCAGATAACAGAGGCGAAGACACAATCGAGCTATTTCTCTGAGTTCCCATCTCCACTGAGAACTGAATAAGAAAAGGCAACTTGGGCTGGGTTTATAGGAAGTGTGTTAAAAATAGAATGAGTTCCTGAATGAACGGAGGAATAAATGAATGTATACCGTGAATGAATGGATGGATAAATGAATGAATGGAAAACTATGGTCAAGGACTGTCTTCCTTCAATGCTCTTTGGCACACACATAGTACCTTCGGACCTCCGTTTCTAGCATCATATGATAGAACAAATGATTGCTACTTTTCTGGGCCATAGAGAAGATTACCTCAGATGATGTGAACCAAGCATCTACAGGGACATCTGGTCCACGATCATAGAAAACTAGAGTAATGTGTAAGGCTATGACGCATGTGTGTGGGGTAGGGGATAGCTAAATCCTGAAAATTCAGGCAGAGAAGCTGACTTGATTTTAGGGGTAGCCTGGTCTTTATGTGACAGCATTACTCTCAAACTTTGCCAAAAAGGGAAAAGGGCCTCCTCAGCACCCTCTACGTGATCCATTTTCTCATACGCAGAGTTGACCGTGTGGCCTTGAACGATGTAGGCGTTTCTCCCAACTCTGCTGCAACTTGATATTAGATATGACCATAGAGTTAAGTGTTCTCTGGAATTCTTTTGGTTCTTTTTGGCTTCTATACAAACTTAAAAGAGCTTATTAGTAGTAGTATTTGTGACTCTACTATTTTAAGTGTTACAGATGCATACCTCTTAGAGGGAGACTTGGACGTCCCAACAGATTAAAACTCGAAATATAAACATTCCTTTGGGGACTGGTATTTTGTTCTGCTAGTAAAAACTTCAGAGGAATGTGACTTACACCTGATTTTCCGAATGAGATCTCCTCCAGCGATCAAAATAGCCTATGTGTTTATTATCCCACTCTTTATTACACTTTACCCTAGGGAATGTGCTGTAAGTGAAAATTAAAACCTAGCTGCCCGTATTAAAGCTCATTAAGTCATCAGGTGGCTCTTCAGTGTTTGTGAGCTTCGTCCTCTTGCTGGGCTGCAGGGCCCAGGGAGCCCTCCCAGAGCTGGTTGAGAAGGCCCTCCTGCAGTCTCCTGTAAACAGATCTCTGTATTCAGGAATCACAGAATTGAGACCTGCAACGGACCTTGGGCACCATTGCCTTCAGTCCCCTCAATCCAGAGAAGAGGAAACTGGTCACAAAAGAGTGTTAATGGTTTTTCTAAGATCTACAGCTGGTTAAACAAAGAGTCCGAGTGAATACCCAATCCCTGCAGCATTCTGAAAGCACAGAACCCACCTGGTCTTGAAGGTAGGAGGAATTATTCTAGACAGATGTGCTTTGGATGGTGGAGTTGGAAAACTGTCCATGTCGATGGTGGCTTCGGATGGAAGAAAATCTCTTTTTCTTAAGTAGAGCATTTTACTTTGTAACATATAAAGTACTGTCGTTGACCTGGGATCCACAGTGTTGTGCTGTGCATTTAATCCGTATTTCATATTTAAAAAAAAAAAAGTACCATCAATCACTACCTTAAGACTAACAGTTTGGAAAGCATGGTATTTCAAAATTATTAATGCAACTCTTTCAAAAATGCAATTTGGGCCGCAATAAAGGTCTCCTCCAAAGAAGCAGAAAGTGGAATCTGTGCATGGCTTGATGGAAGTATTTTATTTATTTATTAAAAAACTTTTTTTAATGTTTATTTATTTTGAGAGAGAGTGTGTAAGCCAGGGAGAGGCAGAGAGAGAGGGAGACACAGAATTAGAAACAGGCTCCAGACTCTGAGCTGTCAGCACAGAGCCCAATGTGGGGCTCGAACCCAGATCCACGAGATCGTTAGCTGAGCTGAAGTCGGACGCCCAATGGACTGAGTCACCCAGGCACCCCTTGACGGAACTCTTTAGAGTCACAGGATCTTCGAACTGGAAGCGATCACACATATCAGCCAACCCAGCCCTTTATTTTACAGAAAATAAAACTAAGGCCCACTGAGTTTATCGAAGTCATACGAACCAGTAAGTGGCACAACTGTGATGTATAAAACTCTAAAAAGACTCTTTTCCTTTCCTATTTAACTAAAAAATCTCATTGGGAGCAGGGTACAATCATGGTGACTTCATGAATATTTTCTAAATTTTTATAAAATTTATAACTTAAATCTTTTTTTTTTAATTTTTTAAAAAATATTTATTTTAGAGAGAGACAGAGAGTGAGTGGGGCAGGGACAGAGAGAGAGGGAGACACAGAATCTGAAGCAGGCTCCAGGCTCTGAGCTGTCAGCACAGAGCCCGACGCGGGGCTCGAACTCAGGAACCGTGAGATCGTGACCTGAGCTGAAGTCGGTTGCTTAACCAACTGAGCCACCCAGGTGCCCCTATAACTTAAATCTTAAGTATAGTGCATTGATTCAGCTTAATTTACTAGTTACAAATGAATCGATCTCATGGCATTGCCCTGATTACAGTTCTCACAAATGAACATTAACTAGAAAAGACCTATTAATGTGAAAATAACCAGCAACAATAAGATTAAGGAAATGCATTCTTAGTTACTGAAATACAAGTGCTACAGTTTGGTTTCAAATGTGAAGTGGCAGTGAAATACCAAACTCATACCAATGGGAATGTTGGAAATGGGCCTACAGAGGTCCTCAGACTTGTTTCAAAGAGAAGCAATGGCTCACTTCCCTGAAATATAGAGATATCGCAAGGAAGGTTTGGGAGACCCTTCTTTCTAGAGGGCTAGAACCAGGGAAGGTGCCTATAATAAAGTCTCTCTGTAGAATGGGAAAATGACTGTCTAATATTCGGGGAAACTCTTTCTAAAAGTGTTCTCAAGGCTCTCCTTCACCTCCTTCAAGATTTTGCTCAATTGTGACTTTCTCAGTGAGATGTCCCCAACCACCATATTCAACCTGTCCCACAGCACCCAACCTGGGACTACTGATTCCTTTCGCCCTGCTCTATTTATTTTCTCTAGCACTTATCACTTGCTCATTCATATGTAATTCACTCATTGTTATGCTAAAACATAACCTCTTGAGAGTAGGAAATTTTTGTTGTTTTTGTTCACTAATGTAATAGAAGTGTCCTGAATAGTGCCTGATATATAGTAGGTTCTCCGTAAATATTTGTGGAAGGAGTTAATGAATTGTCCGCAAATGACATTCTTTGGGCTGTCAAAGATACACACCTTTTTCTTCTGATTGGTGGTTACCTTCTTCTTACTAATACCCTGTCCATCAGCACACAGCAAGAGTAGACAGCTGGGCCTCGTTATTACCTACTTTACTGAAAGATAAATATTGTTTCTTTTTGGCTTTCTTAATATCAGTGTGATATCTCAGCCCACATAAATAAATATTTCCACATGTTTAAATCCTACGGAGTTTGTCACCTTCTATAGTCAGTTATTCTAAAATGCATATTAAGCACCCACAATGTGTAGAGTTGGTGCCAGATATTCAATGGTGACCATTGAATGAAATGGCGGCCATGAGGGGTACATTGTGGACTTAGTAGACTAGTGTTGCATAAAGCTTCCCTAATTTCCTGATATTCTCCCTGTCAATTCTTTTGCACTTTTCCATGGCAGACAAGATTACTGCTTGCTTGTCCATCGGTCATAGTTCCCATTTGCTATCTCAGTTTAGTTTGGGCAACAATGTGCCCAGGAGTTGAATCATGCTTAACCTTAGTCAGTCATGGCAACCACTTTCCTTTTTGCCAGTGATTGTTCTACAAGTGGGTATGTAGCCCAGTCTTGGTCAGTGAAATGTAATGAGAATTCCAGTGGAGGACTTGGGAAAGATTTTTCTCTTTATAGACTAAATGTCAATAAAATGTTCATTAGAAGAAGGTCAATAAGAAATTGTGATACAGGGGCGCCTGGGTGGCTCAGTCGGTTGAGCGTCTGACTTCGGCCCAGGTCATGATCTCGCGGTCTGTGAGTTTGAGCTCCGCGTCGGGCTCTGTGCTGACAGCTCAGAGCCTGGAGCCTGCTTCACATTCTGTGTCTCCCTCTCTCTCTGCCCCTCCCCCACTCATGCTCTGTCTCTCTCTGTCTCAAAAATAAATAAACATTAAAAAAATTAAAAAAAAAAAAAAGAAATTGTGATACACACCCAGTAACATGATCTTCCATGATGCGTGCTGAAAAAAAGAATACATTTTTATAGGCAACATGACTCAGGTGAAGTGATAACTTGAACCTTTTTGTTGAAAGACAGACTGTACATCAATATTATTAAAAAACACACCCTGCAGATGTATTTGAGTGGTCATTTGCACTTTGGAGAGTTGTGATGACCCTAGATCAGGGTGGAACCCAAGGAGACATTTGAGATTCTCCACGTTGGTGAAACAGGGTGAGTGATTGAAATTTCTGAAGAGTCTTCGGAATTTCCTGCTGTCAAGGAAAATCTCAGGGCTGCTTGAGATGGAGGTGAGAGTGGGGTTTTGGTTGTGCTGTAAATATTTAAGCAAATTAACCATTAGAGCTGGGGGGCGGGGAGCATCTGGTCCTGTCCATGGTATATGAAATATCCCATTGTCATTTTAATCTGCCTTTTCCTGCATACTTAATAAGACTAACCACCTTTTGATATTTTGTCCACCGCTTTTTATTCTTTTCATAAATTGCCCCTTATAGCTTTTATCCATTTTTTTCAATTGGTTTCTTTGTCTTTCATTTATTCGTTTATAAAAGTCCTTGGATGATTTTAGATTCTCATTTTTTGTCAGTTTCCTTGCCAATGTCTTTCCCTAATTTATGTTATTTTTAATCCTATGACTCTTTAAAAACCTTTGCATTTTAGAGAATTTCAAACATATGCAAAAATAAAGCGACTAATATAATGCACCCCTGTGCAATAAGCCAGTTTTCACAATTATTGACTTATAGTCGATCTTGCTTCATATGCGATCCCCACTGATCCCCCTTACCTGTGGATTATTTTGAAGGAAAGGTGATATCATGTAATTTCATTTACATGTCTTTGAAGACAAGAACTCTTTGCTACTTGAAGACGTAGCTTTGTGTTCCGATCTGTTTGATAAAAATCAAAGTCCTGGTGATTGTTAGAACATCGTGAGAAGAATGAACTCAAATCGTGGCTTGATTTTCATAGGTAATTCTATTGACTGTAAGAAGAAACTTATCTCATAGGGAATAAAATGTGGGCTTTTTCCTGTTCTATCCAATTTTCTTTCTTTAATACTTAGTCTAGGTGGTCTATGCATTGTATGTTCAGCTCCATTGTTTTTTAAAGGCACTTAACTCAAAATATATGGTGGTCCTCTGGTACTCTAGGCACGGCACTGACGTTACAATTATAGAAGACTCCGGAAAGAGCATTCCATCATTCAGTCCCTGCAAATGTATCATCTTCTCAAATTACCTCTTGTAAATTATTCATGTACAGGGTACTTTGTCGCTCAGAGTTTCACAATTTCATTTGCATACCTCTCGAAAATGGTGTTTGTAATTGTTATTTTAAGCAACACTTCATTAGTGATTTCTGTCTGCTTTTATAAAAATGTCTAAACACAATGATTTTCTGTTAATTAAAAAAATACACACAACTGTTTTATTGTTATATTATCTTTCACTTAAAAAGAAGGAAGAGAATATTAGGCAGCTGACAGTATAGTGAAGAGTAACTAAAGCTAGCCCATGACCACTGGCTTTTTCTGCCTTTTCTCCTTCGGTTTTGTGTCCTTTAGGGGCTGTGATTATTTGCAGCTCTGTTTCTTTTCCTCAGGGCCTGCTTGACACATCTGATCCCGAAAAGCTCCTCCCTTTCCTCTGATTGCTGCTTTGCACACTTGCTGGGTGTATAGCTGTCCTTGTCCTTAATCCATAGTTGTCTGGCAGGGATAAGAATTGTGTCCTTTTGATCCTTGTATGTGACCTTGATTAATCTGGCACTCCCAGACTTCCAGCTGAAGCCCGTTCTCTTTAGCTGTACTGCAAGGAACCTTATGGAGTAGGGGGCTTTATCTGAGCTCTTGAACTTTGGCCACTTGGTGCTTTCTCAGCCACTTTATGGCTAGCGATTGATTGCTGCTGAGCTAACGAAACTCTTCTCTTGTTTCAATATCTGGACCTATGTCTTTCCAATCTTCATTACCAGAGCTACTCTAGGGAACAGGGAATCTTCAAATAAGATTTTAATATGCCTTCTGTGTTGTCAGGGTTCTTCAGAGAAAGAAAAACCAATAGGATCGATATAGAGATTTGTTAGGAAGAATTGGCTTATCAGTTATGGAGGCTGAGAAGTTCTATGATCTGCTGTCTGCAGGTTGGAGACCCAGGAAAGCTGGTGGTGTAAATCAGTCTGAGTCCAAGGGCCGGAAAACCAGAAAAGATGATGGTGTATATCCCAGTCCAAGGGAAGAAGAAGAGGAGGTTCCCCAGTGCAGCGGTGAGACAGGTCAAAAGGAGTGAATTTCTTCTTCTTCTCCCTTTCGTTCTAGAAGTTCAGGCCCTCAGTGGACTGGATGACGTCTAATCACAGTGGGCAGGGCAGTCTTCTTTACTGAATCCTCCAGTTCAAATGCTAATCTCATCAGAAGCACCCTTACAGAAACACCCAGGAACAATGTTCAGTCTGGGCACCCCAGAGCCCACTCAAATTGACACATAAAATTCATCCTCACACCTCCCTTCATATGCACATCCCTTGTAACACGTTTTTTTTTAAATTTTTTTAAATGTTTATTTATTTTTGAGACAGAGAGAGACAGAGCATGAGTGGGGGAGGGGCAGAGAGAGAGGGAGACACAGAATCCGAAGCAGGCTCCAGGCTCTGAGCTGTCAGCACAGAGCCCGACGCGGGGCTCAAACTCACAGACCGCAAGATCATGACCTGAGCCGAAGTCGGACGCTCAACCGACTGAGCCACCCAGGCGCCCCCCTTGTAACACGTTTGTTCTACTCGATCCCAGAGACTTGCTCTTCTTTTAATTAATTTTGGATATTATAAAGATTCGTCCCCCCCTCCACTATGCATTGTTCGTATTTTCTCCAATTATTCATCTGATGGCTCATGTAAGCAACTTCTGCCCATCTCCACTTTATAGTGACTGTTTTGAAGAAAGACCGTCGTTCGTGACAAATATGTATCTTTTAGTACCTTTGTTTCCCAGCTCCGCGGAATGCGTCTGAGTGACTTTCTGTAATATCTAACCTCAGGCAAAAGCAACTTGCACTGCTCTGTGACTCAGCTGGTCCATTTCTCTAATGGATACAAACCCACATTCCTCTTTTTGAAAATGACTGTTTATGGGGTTTGTCAATCAAGATAAAGGGTGCTGAATGAACATAACGAACTGACGATCTGGGTCCCAATTCCGACTCTCGATTGCAGAGTCCTGCTACTGCTTACATATGCATTGCTTCTTCGTGTGAAATAATGGACTGACACCACCTTGTGAGCTTCCCGCTACATTCTTCTGCCACACTCCTGGAAACTAAAAAGCCCTTAGGAGCACCCAGGGGATTTCGCAGATCTGTAAGAAGAACAACCTGTTAATTGAGCTTGGTTATTCTGTGGGGAGATCATCCAACATAATACATGCATAATGGAATAACCTTCCGCATTAGCCAGCTCAGAGCCCTCGGGCTGAGCTTGCCAGAAGAAAGAGTACCATGTCATGAATAAGCAAAGAGGGTGGGGAATCCCAGAGGGAGTAGAATTTGCCCAGAATCCTCCTCAGTTCAGCCCTGAGGATTTTATCAAGGGTCTTCTGTGTACAGAGTGTAAGGTCAGAGACTTTTAATATTTCTTTCACTTGTGAGTAAGGAAGACAAGCTCTAAAACCTCTATGGGATGCTATTTAATCAAATTCCACAAACTGAGTGTTTGCCAAAAGACAAACAATTCAGAGCATAGAACTCATAGCAGCCAAATCCCGCCATGAGGCATAACTCAGAAAATGATCAGGGTGTCTCCAAATAATACATTTTTATTTTTCCATATAAACGACATGCCAAAAAGGAGTAGCCCAATAGCAAGTTCGAAAGTCAATATTGCATTTTAAAGATGGCTGTCCTTTGATTTGGAAAATAAAAATATCAGTGCTTTCTCTCAGGTGGCCATTGTCTCCAGTGTATATAGTATGATAAATCGTGCAACAGGAAAACAAGTACGGTTCTGCAAACGGTGAAGAATAGTAAACTTCTATCAATTGTTTTCCAGTAGAAGTGATAAGGTTGTTGGGTCTTTTTTTTTTTTAAGGTACAGATACATGATCAAAGCCCAGTCTTATGAATGAATGGAATGATAATCATCTGAAATATAATTTAAGGCGTACCTATAAAAGGACGCCCATTCCAAAATATTTTCTCCATATTTATATCACGGTACCTGAAATTTGCTACGCACTCATAGGAGCTAGAGTATCTCTCCACTTTCAATCCTAATAGTTTTGTTTTTAAATGTTTATTTATTTATTTTGAGAGAGAGGGAGAGAGTGCATACACGCACAAGTGGGAGAGGGGCAGGGAGGGAGAGAGAATGCCAAGCAGACTCCGCACTGCCAGCACAGAGCCCTACACGGGGCTCAGTCTCACTAACGATGAGCTGACATTAAGAGTCAGATGCTTAACCAACTGAGCCACTCAGGCGCACCTCAAATCCTAATAGCTTTAACGAGAAATGCAACTCATGAACACATTAATCAACATGATCATCCCAGGTAGGATTTTCCATGGATACAGGTCTCCTTTCAGAATCCTCAGAGTTTGAGATTGGAGACAGGAGAGTGGAGGATTCATCTAGAGCACGAGGTTTGCCTCTGGAGGGACCAAAAGAGACGTAAAACTGGTATTGGAGGCCTGGTATTTTCCAGGCATTGTGCCTGAGGCCGTCATGATCAGCTCAGCAAGCATCCTTTGCAGCCCAGGGAAATTGATATTTTATCAGCCACGCCTCTTGTGGAGGCTGGGAACAAAACCAAACTTAAACAAAAGGGTGTCTTTGTTTTTGTTTTCTAAGTTAGAGAGCTAAAAAGTCTGGAGGTTCCTTGTTTCAGTTATAGCTGGTTCTGGATGCTTGAACTATGCCTTTAGAATCCTTTCTTTTTTTTCTTTTTTCCTTCAGAGGTATCCTTATTTTCAAGCAAGTTCTTTCCCACACAGAGGATTTTCAGGTTTACATGGCCCCTGTTTTGGTTTGTCCTCTCAAACATACTCCTTCTCTTAACATTCCTATCCACCCCAAATGGAACTTTTAAGGGACTTGAATGGGCCCTGCTTAATTAGCCCTGTGCTCACCTCGTGATAGGGCTTCCTAGACCAGCACAAGGACCCATGAAGGCACCAGAATGCCTGGGTGGAGTCAGTACTGAATGACGCGTGCAGTAGGCGATAAGAGACATGAAAACAGAAAGATGTGTTAGCTTTCTAGTGTTACTGTAACAAATGACCATAGATCTAATGGCTTTAAGCAACACAGATATACTATTTCATACTTCAGTGGGTATGTCTGACATGTTCTCACCAGCTTAACACCAAGGTGTCTACAGGGATGCATTCTTTCTCAAGCATCAAGGGGAGAATCCATTTCCCTGCTCATGCCAGCGTTGGTGAAATTCAGTTCCATGTGGTTATAGGACGAAGGTCCTCATTTCCTTACTGGCCATTGGTCATGGTCACGCTCAGCTTCTGGAGGTCTCTGTGTTTGCTTTCTCATGGCCTCTTTCACCTTCGGAATCAGCAACAGTAGGTCAAGTCCCTACCTCGTTTTGAATCTCTCCTGTGTGTTCTTCATTGGATTTCTCTCGCCACAGCTAGGAAAGTTTCTTCAGTTTTCACTATTCGTTTGATTAGATTGGATGCAATCAGATAATCAAGGATAATCTTCCCATCTCAAGATTCATAGCTTTAATCACATCCACAAAGTCCCTTTTGCTATGTAAACGAACATATTCGCAGGTGTTAGGGGTTAGGAAGAGGCTATCTTTTGGGGAGACCGTGATTTGGCCAGAGAGGGGGTAGGCAAATGCCAAAAATAAACTATCAATCCATAATTTTTTAAAAAAATTTTTAATGGTTTTTTATTTTTGAGACATAGAGTGAGCAGGAGAAGGGCAGAGAGAGAAGGAGACACAGAATCCGAAGCAGGCTCAAGGCTCCGAGCTGTCAGCACAGAGCCCGACGCAGGGCTCAAACTCACAGACCACAAGATCATGACCTGAGCCGAAGTCGGCCGCTCAACCGACTGAGCCACCCAGGTGCCCCTCAATCCATAATTTTTAAGGAAGGAAGTAGTTATAACTGAAGCACACCCTCACATATAACTCCTTCAAATAGAACTTAGCCGACTTAGCAGGAAGCCCCCAGTTCCTATATCTTGGACTGTAAAGAACAATCAGGTCTATCTGAAAAGGTGGTTCTCTTCAACTGAGTACGTGGTGTGCACCAGGGAAGACTCATGGAAGGAGGAAGGAGGAAGGAGACAGCCATCTAGTCAGGCAGATCAGCCAAACCTGACGTAGGGCCAGCTGGAGCAGGTTAACCTGTGTGGATAACATTGCCACCTGAATGGAACTCAAAAGTACCTAGGTTTTCTTATTTGGGGAATTCCTGCCCTAATTCAGTCCTTTCATGATGCGTGTTAATGTAAATCATTAAATCTTAGCATCACCTTCTCTTCAAGATCGAAGCTCACTGCTGTCTTAGTAGCGTAAGTGCTGTAGGCACTTGGCTGATTTCCGTTCGTTGGTTTGCCACATCTAATTGACCACCGTTCTGGCTCAGGAATCCTCCGACCTCTAAACTCAGGCTCCCTTTGGTGATGATAAGGTCAGTGTCTAAAGTTTACCCTTGTGTTGTAACAACAATCTACTTATCAATCTTTTCATCTAGCTATCATCAGGTAACGATCCATTCATCATTTGTCAAAAAAAATTTTGTTAAAAATAACCGAGCTTTTGGATTCAGCAAAACACTCAAAATCAATTTTATTTCCCTTGCAGTTGGAAATGAATTTTAAATTATTCATGTTAACACCCTTCAGATAAATTGAACTTTTAGAGTATTTAAGAGTATTTAAGAAAAGCTTTGTAAAGTCAATCTTTTACGGTAATGGATTTCATTTTTAAAATATTAATTTCACATGAACCATTGCTTTTTTCTTTTTACTTCTGTAGTCATCTCATCAACAATTTCAAGAATCATTAATGTTAATAAGTAAAAAAGTAAATTATTAAAATTTTAACATTATAAGACATTTTTTTTTCAACCTTTGTTTCTGGCTGTCGGACTAACTGGCTCTCTGGAAGAGACTTTCTGTTACAAATCACCTAAAACGTGCTGGATAAGATAGTTGGTTTTTTTTTTTTTAACGAAAAAAAAAAACCCATCTTTTTAAATGCATGCCTGAGCTTACAGGAAAATAAGAGAAATTCTCTCAGGCCAGCAAAGTAAGAGAGCAGGAACCCAGAGAGGCAGTGAGCCCTGTAGCTGGCATTGGCCTAAGGCACCTACCAGGTGTTTGGCTTTGAACTCTGGCCTTATCTTCAGCTGCAGCGTAACTTAACTTACCCCACCAACCAGAGTGTTCCGCGAAGTGCAAGGTGGCGCTGCTAATGATAATACGGGGAACCCCACCCTTGCTTGGGATACAGAAAGCTGCCAGAGAATGTCACTCCCATCTTGATAAGAAAATGCTGAGCAATCCAAAATCCCAACTTTCCTGAACTCCGCAGGGAGCTGAGGCCCCATGACAAGCAGGAAACTGAATTTCAAAGGCTAAAAAGCCCCTCCACCCCAATGAGAGTCAGGATGCCTGAATTGTTTTGCCTTTGACAGTGCATGGGGGAAGAGGTGGCTGCCATAGAGTTGGGGAGAAGATATTAAAAAAAAAAACTGCATCTCTGTAGGCTGAGTGTATGCCAGTATAGCAGTTTACAGTAACCGGAGGCTTCCGCAAGCCCAGACACAAGGGGGCTTTTACCCACCCCCAAGCTCCTCTCCATGGACTCCACTGGGTGCTCTTGAGAGAGACCGGGGTTAGGTCAAAAGGCTGGAGAGAGCCCCTTTTGGTGGCGCACGATACAGGAGGAGGTTGTCGCTGCTGTGTCTTGCTGTCTCTCTCATAAGAAGCAGGATTCTAAAGCCATTGGGGAAGATGCAGCCAACCCTCTGGTGAACTGAGGAAGGGTAGAAGCAAAGCCACGTGCCTTTGGAGGGAGGACAGCACATCTTTTGCCTCATATCAGTATTCAGGCAAAGACTTACTGTTTCCGAGGAAAGCAAAAGTAGAAGCAAAAGCCATCTGCCCTTTGGGAGAAGCAAAGAAACTCTTTGCGGTCTGAACGTTGCACGAATAGCAAGCAAAGGTCTGCGCGTCCTGGGGAGGAAGCGGGAACCTCTCTGGGCAAGGGAACCGAGCCACCCATCCTTGCACAGAACGGGGGGTGGGGGGGGGTGGGGGGGTGGTATGGTGAAAAGTACATTTAAAGGGGCAGGAAGCAAATGCCCAGCACAATGAGTAAAGAATGTGGGGGAGGGGGCGGGTATCACACGAATGTTAAAGGAACAAGAGACTGTGAGAAACAACGCAATAGGCTTGGAAAATAACGGAAGGAAATTATCAAAATGAAAAATGAAAAAATCCACGTTACCTATTCAATTCAGTTGATAAACAGCAGATTAGATAAATTGATACTTTAGTTGATGGATACCCAGCACAAGAGAAAATTAATGAAGGGGGAGATAAATTACCCACGGTAAAGCACAAGGAAACAAATAAATGAAAAATATGAAAGGAACGTTAAGAAGCATTGAATGGGGAGGTTTAACATATGTCTAAATCACTGCCGTTGTTGAATAGGTAACATTCAAAGAGTTAACGGCTAGTTTCCAGAAACGAAAACAGACCTAGCTCCTTGGATTCATGAGGCCAATGATCTTCAACAGGATATGTCACACGTAGGCCCACAGTAGGAAAACTTCAAAACCTCCAAACAGAGAGGGGGGGAAAGAAAAACCTCGTAAAAGCAGTAAAAAAGAGAGTACAGCCAAAAAAGAAGTAATAATTAGATTGGTAGTGGGCTTCTTTTTGGCGAGACAACATGTCAGAACACAATGAAATAAAATGAAATAAATGAAATACAATGTTTAACGCGGTGAAGAAAATGAACTGTCAGCTCGTATTCTAGACAAACCTAAGTTTTTATTCAAAAGAAAAGACAAAAAAAATGTAAGACATTTACAGGCGAAAATTGAAAGGAATTACTACTAAGAAATCTTCATGAAGAAACTTTAAAAGCATATGCTTTAGGAAGATGAAAAACAATACAGAAAGAAGGTTCAAAGTACAAGAAAGAATTGTGAGCAAAGAAAATCAGAAACTTCTATTTAAATTTATATATATAGTTACAAACAGAGAAGGAGGCAAACCATAAAAGTCTTTTCAATACAGAGAACAAACTGAGGGTGGAAGGGAGTGGGGGGGGACAGAGAGGGTGGAGAAAATGGGGGATGGGCGTTGAGGAGGGCACTTGCTGGGATGAGCACTGGGTGTTGTATGTAAGCGATGAATCACTGGAATCTATCCCCAAAACCAAGAGCACACCGTATACACTGTATGTTAGCTAACTTGACAATGAATTACATATATAATGTCTTTCCGTTGTGTGGGCCCTTGGGCAAGACTCTCCTCAACTTCCATAAGACCCCGTTGAGTTTGAATTTGTAATACAGAGACACTAAGAGAGACCTGCTGCAGGGGTAATTGGGGAGAATAAGGAAGAACACACACCTAGACCTCTTGATGCAGCTCTGGGGACTCGGTTTCCATTTGCATTTTGGCAAAGGATATGAATAGACAATTTGCAAAAGAAGAAATATAAATGATTAATAGACCCCAGCAAAAATTTAAATCTCACTTTGACCCAAACAGATGCAAATAAAAACAGCAATGAGCCTTTTTCCCTCACAAATCTGAGTTTAAAAATATCTCTAATTCTCGATTCAGATACATGTGGGGTGAGTCCTGGAATGAGAATAAATCGAGATGATTTTTCCAGAAGGCAATTTGGCAAATTTTATCAAGGCCTTTCAACATTTTCATAGCCTTTGACTGGGTTCAGTCGTTGCTTTACTCCAGCAGACACCACTCGAATTGTACTTTGAATTTGTACCACTTGCGTAGAACACCCTGTGTCTGGTGCTTCCTAGAGTTGTACCACTGGTGACCCTGCCATTGACACGTTCAACCTAGAGCGATCGAGCCTAAGAAAATAAACAGAAGGCACCCATAGATTTATGGGCGAGGATTTTTTACCCTGGCATCAATCAGAAAAGCAAAATCTTTGGAACAATTTAAATTTCAACCAATAGAGGAATAATGAATTAAATTCTTGTAGATTCATACAACGGAATTTTAGATAGCCATTAAAAATCACATTAGGAATATGTAATGACATGGAGAAATCGTAATACAACTTCATTCCAAAATGAAGGTAGCTTTCTTATTGTCTCCAATTATAAAAGTAAAATATCATTAAAAAATTACACAATATAGAAAAATGAAAGTACTCACAGTAATTTCGATACACCAGATAGGCCCTTTTTAAAAATATAATTTATTGTCAAATTGGCTAACAGTAGACAGACACTTGTGATACAGGTCCTAACAAGGTTTTTTTCCACATGTATGCTCATATTCCTACATAACATAAAAGGCAAAACGCGGACTACAAAACTGCTAATCCCCACAGGGAGACAAACACAACCACAGCATTAATGTATTCATGCATGCCAGTGGGAAAATGGACGGTTTTTATTTTACTTCTCTCTCTTTTACTTCCCACATGCCTACAGTTAGCAGGAGTACTCGCTTTCTAAGAAAAATATTTTAAGTAACATACAGGCAGTGAACGATTTGATATTAAGCTAACTTAGGACTCTTTCTTTCAGTGCTTTGACTATAAAATATAGACATATTCCTTTTGCGAAATGAGAAGTAGCACTCATTAATCACTTTGCCGTCTTCCTCTTAATGAAGACATGCAAATGTATATGCAAACAAGCATATTTCTGTTTATGAGGCTATGACAGGAAGCTCTGAAAAAGAGAAGGTAATGATACGGTTTGAAAAGCAGTAGGGCAGGGGAAGGTGAGCGGTGGCAAAAGATTTCCGCTCTGAATGCCTTAAAAGTGTCGCATGAACCCGATAGTGGTCTAACAAGAAGAAAAGACGATGGCAAACAGCATTAAGAAACGAAAGCTAGCCATTATGGTATGACACACGGAGTGTCCCAGAAGGGGGACATGAAGACTCAAATCCAAACGAAAATGCAGAAAGTTGTCCTATTGCTCAGGCTTTTCACTAAGACTCGCCAGCTCATCATATTCGACTACTCGTCAAGTTCAGTCAATATTACCCGTGCGTAACTCTAGGATATTTTTATCCAATATCACACATTTGGATCAAAACTGAGAAAGGCATTTCAACATTGAAACATCTTGTCTATACAATTCCATGGACTCCCGTGTCTAGACATACAAATTGAGCAAACTCAGTGTCTCCCAAGATCATCAATGTTCAATAGGAAAGGCCTTCATGTCACAAGAGGGTACGAAGCATTAGGGTTCTCGATATAACTGTCCCAGAGAGAACTGGAACTAGGCTTAGAGAAAATGAAATCCCTTGGACAGGGCAGAAGACAACCTCAGACAGCATCCTATTGTGTTAACTCTGCGTCTGCCCTTTTGTGTGGAAAATCAGGACAGCCTGCCGCCTTTAGACGGCTTGGGAAACCAGAACAAAGATAAACACTCAACCGATTCTACAAGCATTTTTGAAATTCTATCACAGGAAAGATTCTCGGGTTTGGGAAGGGAGATGCAAGAACGGCAAAACACCATTGTTGCCCTCCAGAATCTTCTCATGTCATGAGAAAGCCAAGTGGAAAGACAATTGCAAAACAGCAGAATTTTTTTAAGGGGCTGAATTGGTGGAGTAAACACAGGAAGGTATTAAAAGACAGTCGCTTAGAAAGGAGGGCTGTGATCTCTATTACAGCCGTCAGAGACCTTGCTTCTCAAAGCAGGGTTCACAGAGCAGCTGTGGGAGTTTGGGAGAGACCCAGTCACTTAGCTCCCACCCCCCGGACCTCCCGAATCAGAATCTCTGAGGGTGGGACCCAGTCTTAGCAGAGCTCCGGGTAATGTTTATAGGTTCTGAAGTCTGAGAAGCAACATTGATCTGAAGTACAGACGCTTGTGATCTAAGAGGGCGTGAGCTTTCCTCTTGACTGTTTAATAATGCATAATTTAGAAATCAATGATTATGTATGCTCATTATAGAAAAATTAGAAAATGTAGAGGGATACAAAAGGTGACAGAAATTACCTTTCTGAATTATCAGTCGGGTTTCTCCAGAGAAGTAAATAGGATATGTGTGTGTGTGTGTGTGTGTGTGTGTGTTTATTTGATATCAAGCTAACTTAATACGTTAAGTTATACTTATAACGTATTAATACACGTTAATATATACGTGTATATATATGTACATATATATATATATGGTTGCTCATGCCAATATATATTGGCTCATTACAGTTTTTTTTATATATGTAGGCACATGCTTTTAGAGGCTGATAAGCCCCAGATCTGCACTGTATGTCAGCAAGGTAGAGTCCTAGGAACTAATGTTTTATTTACTGTCCAAAGGCCAAAAGACTTGAGACCCATGACGACCAGGGCTTCAGCTCAAGTTCAAAATCAACAAAAGAGCTGATGTTCAAACACAGAGTTCTCTCTTACTCAAGGAAGGGTCTGCCTTTCCATTCTAGTCAGTCAACTGATTGGATGGAGCCCACCCACATTAGGGAGGGCCATCTGCTGGCCTCCGTCTACTGATTCGAATGTTAACGTCAGCCAAAAACAGCCTCACAGAAACACCCAGCGTAATCTTTGATCAAAGATTACCTGGGCTCTCCATGGCCCAAGCAAGTCGACACATTAAATTAGTCATCATACCTGAATCAACCAATATAAACATTTTGGTTTATTTCACTTGCTACCTTTTCAGTTTCAACCCTGAGGAACGGGAGTGCATCTGGATGAGGAGAAACTCTTTGGCTATCAAGAGGCAGCTAAAATACTTTTGGTCTCTCTGCAGCCAGCGCCGTTGGAAGTGGAAGGCAGGTGTGTTCACCTATGATGCCACCTCTTTCTGTCCAAGGTGAAGGTTTCACCTTCATATATTCATAACACATAAGATGTTCTGGGTTTTTTCTCCCTAAAGCAATTTTTTTTTTTAGCTGTGGCGTGAAGTATTTCTCTGGCATGAATATCACCCTTCAACCCCCTCTGAGCTGAAAATCCCATTTCTAATCTTCTTTCTGATTGAGAAACGATAGAGTGGAATTGCCGGCAAACATCTGCCTCTCTGCCAGCTGGCTGCTCTAGGGGGAGTGGCCCTAAAGTGAGTGCCTGGTGTTTATGCTTCTTCATCGAGAAATATATTTTTAAAATCATAATGTGGACAAAATCTAAAGGCGACTCGCCCCATGTGGATTAAGAAATTTTTGCGGGGCCGCCTGGGTGGCTCAGTCGGTTAAGCAGCTGACTTCAGCTCAGGTCAGGATCTCGAAGTCTGTGGGTTTGAGCCCCGTGTCGGGCTCTGTGCTGATGGCTCAGAGCCTGGAGCCTGCTTTGGATTCTGTGTCTCCCTCTCTCTCTGCCCTTCCCCTGCTCACGCTCTGTCTCTCAAAATAGAATAAAAACGTTAAAAAAATTTTTTTGTACTACTGTTAGGTTTTAATCTATTTTCTCGCATCATGATGGCTCTGGTTACATGATCTTATGAAAGATCTTGACAAGAATTTGATTCTCTCTCTTTCCTTTACCGCCAGAGACAGCCCTGGCAAAATCATGGAGCAATGTTAGCCCCTTGCCGTGCCTCGTTGACCCTTTTGACGTTACAATCCTATCTTTCCTGTTAGTGATTCCAAACCTTAGCAGCACATTGAAACCACTGGAAGTTTCAAAAGTATTGATGTTTGGGGGCCCCTGGGTGGCTCCGCTGGTTAAACACCTGACTCTTGGCTCCGGCTCAGGTCATGATCTCACGGATTGTGGGTTCGAGCCCCACGTCGGGCTCCGTGCTAATGGTGTGGAGCCTGCTTGGGATTCTCTCTCTCTCCCTCTCTCTCTGCTCTTCTCCTCCTTGCTCTCTCTCTCTCTCTCTCTCTCTCTCTCTCTCAAAATAAATAAACTTAAAAAAAGTAAATAAAATAAAATACCGATGTTTGTTTCCTACCCACGTGGACCCTGATTGGTTTGTTCTGTGGTGCGGTTTAGGCACTGAGGTTTCTAAAAGTCTTCTGGGTGGTTCTGGTGTCCGCCCAGAGTTGTGAACTGTGCCCCAGGACACTTGCTATGCAAAATGTGGCGATGCATCATCCACAATACCTGGAAGCTTGTTAGAAATGCAGGATTTGGGGTCTATCCCACACCTGCTTAATCTGAATCTGTTTCTTTATGTGTATATATATATATATATATATATATATATATATTTATATTTATATTTTAGAGAGAGAGCATAAGTGGAGAGAGGGGCAGAGGGAGAGAGAGAGAAAGAGAGAGAGAGAGAGAGAGAGAGAGAGAGAGAGAGGGAATCTCAAGCAGTCTCCACACTCAGCACAGAGCCCAAGGCGGCGCTCACACCCACGACCCTGGGATCATGACCTGAGCCAAAACCAAGAGTTGGATGCTCGACAGACTGAGCCACCCAGATGCCCCATGAGTCTGTATTTTATAAGACCCCCAGGTAATCTGTAGAAGTATGAAAGGTGGCATCCCACTGCCCTATGTGTTGGTTTTCCCCTTGGTATTAAAATCAGCTTTTGGGAATAAGGAAACTTCCTCAGGTGGAAATAATTATCTGGTTTAATGCCTTCGGTCCCCTCACAGGTGATCGATTATAACATGTGTCCCCAGCACGGTTTAAATCAAAGAAGTGAAAGTTCTAATTGTGGAACTTCCAGCATCTGGAAGCTGGATAAGAGGGAGTTTTTTGTTTGTTTGTTTTAAAGTTTATTTATTTTTTTTTGAGAGAGGGGGAAGGAAGGCCAAGCAGGCTCTGCGCTGCCAGCACGGAGCCTGACGTGGGGCTCGAATGAGCTGTATCAAGAGTCAGATGTTTAAAATCAAGAGTCAAATGCTTAACCGACTGAGCACCCAGGTGCCCCTGGGATGGGGTTTTGGATCAGGGAACATTCTTGGTTTCCGGAAATCCCCTTACTTGGGCAAATACCTTCTTATTCTCCCTAACACTATGCCTGTCGGTGCCCAGGCCCTTAGGGTAAGTCCTGAAGTCTGCCAGCCCAGAGAGTTGTGTTTTAGGCAAGGAAAATGATGATATCCTTCCAGGTTCAAATAGAAAAACACGAGTGTTATGCAAAGAAAATGCACTTTTTAAAACATTTATTTATTTTTGAGAGACAGAGTGCAAGTGGGAGGGAGGGCGGGAGCAGAGAGAGAAGGAGACACACAATCCAAAGCAGGCTCCAGGCTCTGAGCTGTCGGCACAGAACCTGACGTGGGGCTCTAACTCATGAACTGTGAGATCATGACCTGAGCCGAAGTCAGAAACTTAACCGACTGGGCCACCCAGGTGCCCCGTAAATATATTTAAAAGCCTTCATTTCTCTCCCGAGTAAAGCCTCAAACAGAAAAATATTCACTGAAAAAGCAGAAAGAAACTTCGAACGGAAACTAATGGGTATTTTTTTAAAGCATATTCTGAAAAGAATCAGCCAAAGCTGGGTTCAGAGAAATGCCTACAACCTCGATAAATTATTTACCCTCTCTCATTTTGGGTTTCGTCAATAAAGTGGGGATGGTAGTACCTACCACCAGGGTTGTGGCGCATTTTGATGAAGATGTAACACAAGTTTTTTGGCCTCAGTTTCCCCCAAGGAAAATGGAGACCATGGCTCTCACTTCAGGCTGGGTGGGAACGTGTGATAAGGCACGCAGAGTGTGAGCGTGGTCCTGGCACACAGCGAGTGGTTATAACGCAGCGGGTGATTTTTCTGTATCGCTAGTGCTCGGGAACTTGTGGAGGGGAGTAAGAAAATGAATGGCAGTATTAGCGAATGATCAAATGTTGGTCTTCTTCCCTTTATCCCGTAGAGGCCAGATCCGGCAGAGAGACAGAGTAACCCTACCTGTCCTCTTTCGCTGTCCCATACCTTCCCATCCATCAGGATTCCTATCCAAGGGCGCAGGTGGCGAAATGTCCCCACGTGAGACATTACCATTTTGTGTGGGGAGTGTGTAGGTGTGTGGTGTGTGTGCCTGTGTGCGCCTGTATGTGTGTGTGTGGGGGGGGGATGAGAGAGTGTGTGAGAGAGAGAGAGAGAAGATCTGAGTGTACTTTCATATCTTCCACACGCTACTCCCTGGGGATTCTGGAACACTCTACCCTAGCAACATCCACTCATTCCTCAGGAACTGCTGTAGTTAAAAAGTACCTGTTGTTCACTGATACTATTTAGGACGCTCATACATGGCCTTTTACATAAAGATGAGGCATTACTGGGGCGCCGGGGTGGCTCAGTCGGTGGAGCGTGCGACCTAGGCTCAGGTCATGATCTCGTGGTTCGTGAGTTGGAGCCCCACATCGGGGCTCACTGCCGTCAGCACGGAGCCTGCTTCTGATCCTCTGTCCCCCTCACCCTCTGCCCCTCCCACTTGCTTGGACACGCTCGCTCTCTCTCTTTCTCTCAAAAAAGAAAAAAAAAAAAAGAGGCATTATTATCTCCATTTTAACAGGTAAGTAGACTAAGAAAGAGGAAAAGCCAAGTTCCTTGTCTGAGCTCACTAGTGGTATGTAGCAGAACCGGGATTTGAACTGGATTTCTCTCCAAAGCCCGGGCCTCTCTCATATGTCGTAATATACTCTCATACGAGCGATGTAACAGAGGACCGGTAGGTAGAGATGGAAGTGACTTTGGTATCATATGATTCATTACTCTCCCAGCCTGCTCTGGAAAAGGAGGTTTACACCTATGCTATGCTCAGAACTCCTAACTTGGGCTGCCATATAGCAGAAGCCATATTTCATCTCTTATTTCCTTGGGCCCTCACAAATTCTGTGAACTAGGTAGTCTTACCTGTTTCAAAGATAGGAAACCAAGCTTCAGTAACTTGCTCAAGATCTCGCAGAGCTAATAAGTGAGGAACGAGACCGGAATGGGGTCTGTCCGACTCCACCGATACACATGATACTTTTCCAAGATCACTTCTTCATGCCTCAGTTTACAAACCGATGTGGCATATTTGCAAAAGGCTAAATGACATTTCCTCCACCGGAAGGCTGATCCAGACATTTTGTCTTTTAGCTTTCCTCCAATGCCCACTTACCCTCCCTCCTCTGGAAAATTAAAGAGATTTTCCTGTTTGGTTATCAAATCTCTAACTGCCACAGGGAAAGAAATGAAAATATCTATTCGAACTTTTTCTGAGGGGTGAAGGCACAGAACATTCAGAGCATCTGCTTGGTTCTCTGAGCTGACCAGCTAACCCCGTGGATGAAAAAAACCGGCGGTTATCTGGAAGTAGACTTTGAGGCTTGGTGTTGGAGGTTTTGTTTTTTTAAATCTGCTGAAAAGAAAGTGAGTACCCATACTTCCCAATGAGCGACCCTTTCTGTAGCTTGAACCGTTGTCCCAGTAGAAATAGAAAAATCTAGGAAGAGGCGGAGGGCTTCCTAGCGCAGGATAGCCCAAGGCAAGGATGTAGTTTTCTTCCCAGGACCTAGCGTTCTCCCTGACACTTAGCGAGTGCTCAATAAACATTACCGAACGAATCAATGAATGCATAAATGCATGAACGGTTAGGTGAGGATAAATGCATTGGACACTTTTATGAAAGCAAGTGTTGGTAGTAAAATACCATAAAGCCACAGATACCCCCAGATGGCATAAGAAACAAGCTCACTGCACACTTTTGCCCAGAGGAGACCTAGGGCACTCATCACTTTAGTTTATCCTAGATTTCTCTTATGACATTGAAGGCAGAAAAGATTTTTCGTAATCGAAAATGTCAGAGAAGAAGCCGGGAGATGCAATATGCGGAAGAAAACGCATTCCATGAGTGTCTGCACTCTATCGTGAGTTTCTAAGCTGATGTTTCCCTTCGGAAAGAAAGAAAAGCTCTCATTTCTCTTTCTCTGCCTCTCTCTCTCTCTCTCTTGATCTTTCAAGTTCAAGAGGTTGTAGCTGATGACACAGTGTGTGTGTGTGTGTGTGTGTGTGTGTGTGTGTGCGCGCGCATGCGCGTGCCACATGCCACACATCTGATCCCCTCAAGTTAAGTGGCCAAGTAGGAAACTCAGGGCGGTACTCCAGGAACCCTCTGCACTTCAGTGGAGAGTCAGGAACACCTGTGCTTGTGGCTCGTGTGTCGCCACTAGGGGTCCCCAAGCAGCAAGCGATGTGAACTGGGAATTGGGTAGCTGAGGCGGCCTCCCTTTGTCTGCACCCCAGGTGTGGACTCCTTTTGTTCAGAGGCCGGGCTGCTACCTCCAGGGTCTGGGCCGTCTGTCTGTAACCCCACCCTGGGCCGCCTGCACCCCTCTTCGGAGAACACGGAGGGTTTCTCAGCTTCTGCCTCTATTTATGCCCGATGTTACCCCGGAAGAGCTAATGTTTCCCTTTAACAGGACCAGGAATCTTTGTGTTAGAAACACAGCTTAAACTACAAAGGGAAATATTTCTCACTCCAACAAAGAGTATATCGATGTTGGGAAATTGATAGCGAAAAGACCAATTTCCGGGGTACAGTAGAGTATTCACCATAAAATATTTAAAGCTAGTTGACAAATAGCCCCACTATTCTTCCTTGAATGCCGGCCACTGGATTAATCTTGAAAGTAAGGAGTATTTCATTCTGCGCTTGGCACAGAGGAAAAGGAATGACCTTCACAAAGAAACACCCCAGAGCGCCCGAAACATGGGAGCCCGGCTCCAACCACAACAGCCACATTCGCCCTGTGGTGTTTTCTTGTCTGCTTTTAAACTTCAAAGGAACAGCAGAGCAAAAATAAACAAATTACAACAACATAAGAGCTACTCTGTAAACAATAAATTATACCAGTTGAAACAGCCGGTGCTTGGGGGGTGGGGATTACAAATATTTGCTCCATCAAAATTTTACTCTTCTATTCTCACCGTTTCAGTTTTCCTGGTTCACAGCAAAACAGTGTCATTACATGCCTGCTGACTGCTTTCTGTGCTCCAGGTGTGTAACCTGTCATCTCGGTGCCTGGGGGTCAGAGCCATTGGGGTGAAAAGTCATTGGTGAACATGCGAATCCTTTATGGATCTCTTAGTTCCTTAGTTTACTCCCTTATTCCGCAAATATCTCCTGAGCACCATTTTGTGTAAAGAAAGCATTGTAGGGAATACAAAGGCTGGCCAGATAGGGATCCTCCCCCCACCCCCAGCTCTTAATTGAGTAGGGAGATAAACTATGTTCCAAAATTACCATCAAAACAAACCAGAGCATCTGGCAATTGCAAGGGACAGGGTAAGGACTAGAGGAATTCAGTAGAAGGAAAGGGGGATTCTGGCTTAGGAATCAGGGAAGATTTTCCAGGAAGGAGCATTCTACTACACTTAAAACAGGACATAGATCTTCAGCAGGGAGAGCGTCGGAAAAGGCCAGGGCTGCCAGCCCTGAGTGGTACTGGGCACAGTGAGAAGGGGTTGCGTCTATGAGGGGGAGAACAGGAAATACGTCTGGAGAGGGAAGATGGGAAGGCTTTAAACGCTAAATTAGCTTTCATGCTAACAAAATGGTAATTGTTAATCCTCAAGAGACCAAATGATTAACAAAATTCCTTTCGTTCCAGAAGTCTTTTAAGACCCGAAGAAAGAAGACTAGACATATCTTTAAAAAATTGTGTTCATGTTTTATTTATCTTTGAGAGAGAGACAAGGAGACTGAGTGGGAGCCGAGGAGGGGCAGAGAGAGAGGGAGACCCAGAAGCAGGCTCCAGGCTCTGAGCTGTCAGCACAGAGCCCAATACGGGGCTCAAGCTCATGAACCGTGAAGTCATGATATGGGCCGAAGTCGGAGCCTTAACCGACTGAGCCACCTAGGCGCTCCAAAGGTAGACGTATCTTTAAAATATCCTACTTTTCAAACAGACCTAAGATTTTTGTGCCGCCAATATTCCCTTTTCCACTGACAAACTGGCATTAGCTAAATGAATGCCCATGAATGAATGAATGAATAAAATGTATGAATTAATGAACGTCCTTATTGTTTCATTTGGAGAAACACTTTGGAAGGTCCACAAACAGGTTCATGAGCCTACTTCCTGAGGAGGGGATAGCATCCTACTTCAGCCACCTCCTCCTGGCTTACTGCTATTGTAAACATTTTTTTGCAAGGAACAGCCCGCCCTTAGGCCTCTGAATCTAAGACAAGTGACAGCCAGCGGTCATGCCTGGGGAGTTTTTCTCCATTTGTTGTGCCTTTAACAATCTAAATTATTGATCGACTTTCAGATTTTCATTCTGAACCTGGAGCTTTCCATTTGTTCTTAAAATCATAGGCCTCGGAGTCATGGTCTGTCTCTTACGCACAAGCTAAGTTTCCCTAGTCAATCTGTTGTTGTTTTTTAATGTTTATTTATTTTTGAGACAGAAACAGAGCATGAGTGGGGGAGGGGCAGAGAGAGAGGGAGACACAGAAACTGAAGCAGGCTCCAGGCTCTGATGAGCCACCAGCACAGAGCCCGACGTGGGGCTCGAACTCACAGACCGTGAGATCATGACCTGAGCCGAAGTCGGCCGCTTAACCGACTGAGCCATCCAGGTGCCCCAATCATCCTGTTTTTATTCAGTTAGCATGTTTGTTGGCCTTATCTCCTTCTTCTGGCCTCTGCAGCCCGTGGAAAAAAGTTAGTCTCTGTTTTATTCAGCTTTTGTACGGCACAGGGTGGCCTTGGGGTAGTACCTTCACAGCAAGTGCCCTTATTTCCCTTCATCTGTCAATCTGAGATAATCAAAGTAATCTATTTCACAGGGCCATGCTTTACTTTCCCTAACTAATGACCACAAAGCTCTGGAAGGTACCTGTTATCATCCGACTACAGAACTAGAATTTAACATCCTTTTGTGAGACTTCAGAGATGAATAATGAAACCTGTTGTGTATTGCTCAATCTGGGACAAGAAAGATGCTAACCTGGGAAGAACAAGCCGCCTCTGATTAGCTATCTCTAGATGCGATGGAGAAAGTGGAAGTTGTTCGGATCATAGATCTGACCTTTCAAAGGCACAATTTAAAGTCACTTACAGAGCGCGAACCGTACGCTAGGAACACCGTGGCTTTTTCCTGTCACTTCATCGAATCTTCAGAACACCCCGTGTTAGCAGGATTTGGGTTGCCGGTGGAGAAACTGAGACTCAGTGGGTGTAGGTGATTTGGCCAAGGTCACGTAACTAATAAATGGTGGACCCATTATGAATTCACGTGTTGTCTTTCTTCTTCAAACTGAGAGTGCGTCAACCCTACGAGGCGACATAGCCAGGTCGGGCCACCATCTAAAGATCCGGAGGGATCCCTAGGGGACTAGTTAAACAAGTAGATGTGCCTTTGGGAAAACAGGAAGTCTGTTCTGATGGAGGGGTTAATGCTGTGATGGACCATACATCCCTGAAGGACTCTAGGTTAGGCTGCATCAAGGTTGCCCTGTACAAAATGAAAGAAAAAGGCGGGGGGGGGGGTTCTGTGGGGGTGCTGGAGTCTCCTTATACCATGCAGGGATGTTCCAAATTCCATGTAGATGAAGGTCAGGAAGTCTCAATGTGGCGGAGAAGGGCTCAGAAAACTGAAGACATATTGGGATGGTATCCTGAAGGGGATTAAAAAAAAAAATTTAAATCAACTAGAAAAATGTGACCTGCGTGCATAGTATGATTATTCAACATTTATCATTCACTGTACACGGGGTGCGTGGTTAATGCGGACCCCCTAGGACCGCCTGCTGTTCCTGTGTCACTCCTGATAATTATTAAATCGACTATGTCCTTTTAACCATGTGTTTAAAAACGGAACTACCCCAATGTGAACACTTTCCACTTTGCGACATAATGAGAGTAGTTTCCATTCCTTTAGTGTTTGCTCTTGCCTTTGATCTAACAATTTCTGTTCCAATTTCACAGTTTTCTGTGGCTTCAGGATTGAAAGAACCGATTACCCTGCTGGGAGCGTGAAATAGACTTAAAAAAAAAATCTGTATGATATTTCCCCCTGGTGAAATTAATTGAGGCTTAAATACAGGGGGGAGGCGCACACCTGGGCTCGAGTCTCTGTCTCTCGCACGCCTAAGCAATTCCTTATCCTGAAAGGGCACAGGTGGACCTACTGCCAAGTCTTTTGTGAGGATCCTTCACCAAAGTCAGAGAACCTCTTTCTCTTGACACCTGGCTTTGTGTGGGCCCGATGACATATTTGGACCGTCTCTATCTCTTTGAAGGGCAACCTCCAAAGCCCAATGGATCCGTTAGTCACTGTCCGTGGCTGGGGTCCTTAAGTGCACCTGGCTTGGGCTTCCTAGGTGTTTTGAGGGTGTTCTAGGAAACACACCTTCTTGTAGGGCAGGGACCGTCAGCTCCGGAGTAACAAAGGACAATTTGGAGGGGAGTGGAAGGAGTGCCCCACCGCCTCTCTGGCAACCCGGGCCCCTTTTGGCCTAGCACCTCGTCCTTCGTGACTCCCGCCTTCGCCCTCTGTAACCCCCACCCCGGCTGTCTTCGCCGCTCCTTAGCCTGGCCACGGACAGCGAGCCCCACCACCTTCTCCTCACTCCCGGTCGCCTCCAAACCGTGGAGCCAGCGCTGCGCACGGCAGCCGCGCTCGCCCCTGCGCCCCCCGGCGGCCTCCCCAGCACCTTGGGGTCCCGCGCCCCGGTCCAGCGTGCCCCCCGCCCCGCGGCCCTCGGCCTCCTCCTCCAGCCCCAGTCGCAGGAGCTGTCAAGCCCGCGGCAGCTGAACCAGCCCCCGAGCTCCCGCGTCTCCTCTCCTTCCTTTGTGTGCGCGCGAGCGGAGTTGGGGCGGAGGGAGAAGGGGGAGGTCGCTCTGTCTGGCTGGCTCCTGCCGCCTCTGCCCGGGCTGCTCGAAGTGCCGCCGGGGAGGCGGGAGCGCAGGGGCGGGTGCGGGAGCTGGCGGGGCGCCTCCCGGCCGCCGGGGCGCGGTGGTCCCAGCCGCGCGCGAGCGTGCGCGGACCGCCGCCGGGGCTCCACTCGCGGCACGATCGGTCGGCTCGGGCCGCCCCTCGGATCCCTCCCGGCTGCGATCTGCCCGCCGACACCCAGCGAGGAGCGTGCAAAGGCGCCGAGAGGGACGGAAACCACAAATAAATAGCGGCGGCAGCAGCGCGTCATCTGGCGGAGCAGGAAGTGCGGGCAGAGTCCGGAGGCTGGTGCTTTCTGCGCGTCCCCAGGACTTTGCCATGGGCTGGGGGCCGCGAAGGCTGCGAGCGGCCGGGCGAGGGCAGCGGTGGCGGCGTCCGCACCGGGGCTGAGCCAGCAGCGACGCGCGGGGCGCGCGGAGATGGCAGCGTCCAGCAACTCCAGCCTGTCCGGCTCCTCGGTGTCCTCCGGTGAGTTTCAGCCCGTCGGACGCGGCTGCCGCGCCGGGTCTCTCGCCCCCTGCCCTCGTCCCTCACCCCGGGAGGGGGAGAGCCTACCTGTGGCCGTCCTGCCCCCTCTCTCGGAGGGAGGGCGGGCGTCCGGTGTGACACTTGTTAGGTCTGCCGGCCCCGTGGGCGCCCCCCGCACCTCTGCGCCTGACATCTGACGGCGCAGAGGGGGGGAGAGCGGGGGCGCCCCTCGCGTGCGAACGCGAGCCTTCTGGGGGCTGGGGGAGCAGCAGGCGAGAAGCGAGAGGAGCTGGGCAGCCTCGCACTTTCTGGCGCAGCTGGAATCTGGGCTGGCGGGGCGCGGGGGGTTCGGGGGACGCGGGGGCGCCCCGGCTCGCTCCGCCAGCCTGGCTGCCCAAATCCCAGGCTGAGGGGAGGAAAACCCTCGCTCCTCGCAGACTTGGGTTTCTTTGTTTGTTTCAGAAATTAGCTCCGTGGAGACGCAAGCTTGGGGCATGGTTTGAGATAGAAGTAATGAAGGGATTCTGTCTTTCTGGTCCTGATGGAAGCGAGTTGGAGGGAGGGGGGTCGAGCCCAACCGCTGCCAGTTTGCCGGTTTACAAGTGTGTGCGTGTGCGTGTGTGTGTGATTTTCCTATGTGGCCTCTTGAACATTTTCGTATAGTACTCTCTGTAATTTCACTTTCCAGGCATACATTTTGTTTTCAAGTGTGGCCGAGTCAAGGGAGGGCTTCCTTCAGCTTTTTTATGGCTGATCAGCAGGTCTAATTGACGCGAGGAAAAAAAAACCTGCTAATGAATCTGAAGGAATAAGAATCAATAGAAACAGACCCTCTGGTTTCTGAGTATGACAGGTTTCTAATCGAATGATGCATTAGGTAGAATTCTTCTACCTCTCTCGGTCATTGAAAACTTTAATGACAATCCCCTAAAGGCATAGCTGATAAGACCTTCAGTGTCCTGTGCAATAGTGAGGGGGTCAAGGTCTTGCAATCCTAAGGCAGATATTCAGTGTGTTAATAGCATATTAATTCCTATCGTGTGTTTTTTATGACGTTACCTAAAAATTAAACTCAGAGGACGAAACACCTTGGCGGGGCCATTGAACAGCAAGCGGGTCATAAATTAACCGTATCTCTAGATGTGTAACGTATTTAATCATAAATACAAGGCGAGTTTGACTAAGGTGCGATTGTGAGGTGGCACCAACTGATCCCTTGAAAGCCATCTGTTATCTTTTCTGGCAGGTTTAGTTCCAGGGAAGTGGCACTTCCTTTCTTGATCACTGCCAACTAATCAAAAGCACAGTGTTGTTAGGCATATGATATAGTTCAAGTTTCTGGTAGTAGCAGCCAATGGGGCAGAACCGTCATATCTTATTAAGAGCAGCAACAAGTTGACCGCCTGTGGTTTTAATTCTGAGAACTCAGCAAATGCTACGGCGTATTTTTAGTACCCCCAAACCACTGCTGCTGCCTTTCCATTCAATTTGGTTGACTAACATTGAATTTAAAATACAGCGATGTGGGCTTACGATTAGCATATGGTCGTCCGTCTCAGAAAACCGTCCACGGGAAAAGGAACTGGGGAGGGGGGGGAGACAACAAGAAAGGAAGCAACAAGAAAGAAGAACGGAGAAGAGACAAGGAGGCAGTATTCTCACACGATTTACTGATGGCATAAATTACAGAGGTTGCGGCACCTGAGCGTTGGGCTCTTGGTGTAGCTGTAGCAACCTGATGGAAAAATCGAACTCAGCCCTGGGAAGCACAGGTGGGTGTGAAGTCACACAGAAGTTTTAGATGGCGGTAATCGCCTCGAGGATAGGATACTGGTGCTTCCGATGGGTCTCCTTCCTGCTTCAGTTACCCCTTTTTAAAATCCTCATGGGAATAGGGAAATGAGGTGGATACCGAAAATCAAACAGTGGGCGTGGAGATATTCCGGGATGGGGCTCAACCCGGCCCATGAGCTTCTGCGGCTTAATACACCAATTAGGCAGACACTTTGTCTTGAAAAATACAAGAAGCCTTAGTTCTCTTCTTAAGCACACTTACCATCGTGTGGCTCATGAATAATTCAGATGGTACAAGCAATTCACACCTGTGAGAGGTGTTGGGCACTAGAGAATAGAGTTTGTGCTGGCTCTAGTCTTCGGTGCAACTGGCAGCTGCGTTCTCCCAGGCAAAGGGCAGACTCTGAGAAAATAGGGCACTCCATCGATGTATTGATTTTCGCAGAGGGCCTACTATGTGCCAGGCAGTAAGTTATAAGCCTCGGCCGCGAAGGGGCTAAGTGAGGAAGATAATTTTAGGATTCCTTCTAGTTCCGAAGTTCTGGGATTATTGTCCTTGAGTTCTGGCTGCCCCACTGACCGCCTGGGTAATTTGAGGTGAGTCACCCAACTTCTCCAAGCCTCAATTTCCTTGTCTGTAAATAAGGCTAATGCAAATAACGGGACCTACTTATAGGAATGCTGTGTGGATTAAATGAGATGATTGTGTACGGCATTGAGCCCAGGGTGTGGCACTTGGTAAGGGTTTGGGGGGGGGTGAATACGTTTTGCTCCTTTGAGGAATGAAATAGGAAGCACTTCATGGCTCAGACTTTAGGTGCAGAAATAAATCCAACACACAGAAAACTTGCCTCTTACCTTGCATGTTATAGTCGATCTTGAGGTCTGGGGTCCATTAAATTAGCATTGATTAAGCGTATTTTAGGTTTGGGGCATTGTCCCGAGTGTTTGGATTAGAAAGATGAATCACAGGTCCTTTCCCTCACCACCCAGCAGCAGAGATGGCTAACAAATAGTAATCTGTATTCCAGTTGGAGAAAATGAATTCCGTGGAGGAGAGTACAAGGGACGGAGTGATTCTTTCAGTCCCTAGGGGTCAGCAGAGGTGAGCTGTGAGTTGGGGCCCGAAGGATGTGTGGGATTTTTCCAGAGAGCAGAGAGGGGGAAAGGCATTTCAGGAAGAGGGAAGAGCTTAGACAAAGGCCTGGAGATGGGGAAGTTCATGGCCTAATTTTTAGCTTCCTTTCTTAGGGCTTATGATCCATTTTCGAGGTGGTGTGTCTTCTCCGGATGGTTTCGCTTTTAGACCCCTCAGCAGCATTACGCCTGGAGGTGCTCCATCGCTCACTCTTGCTGCTGATGTAGGAGGTTTTCTGTCTGTCCAGGTAGCAGTGGGTTTGATGAAACAGCTCTGGAAGCCTTCGGACGTGTTGGGGCAACTGAGCAGTAAAAAAGGAACTGTCGATTTTGTAGCGAATAATGCATGGAGAAGTGAACTCGAAGAATACGGGTTAAACCTCTCTCGGAGGAATAGATGTGGGAGATTTAGGTTGGGTTGTGTTTGCACAGAGAGTAAAGAGCTAATAACTCACTCCATATTAAGCTCAAAGTTATCTGATTGTCCTGAGAATACATTCTCGCTTCCTGCTGTTGAACCACACCACCCAAGTGTGCTATTTATTCCGCGTTATCCGCTGATACACAACAAATGAAATAATCAGGTTAAAATGAATTTTTAAATACATTTTCCAAGAGCCGTTCAGAATTTTCTTCTGGAATATTCAATTTTGTGCAGGAGAAATTGCTTCGCCTTTGTTTTTAATGATCACTGCTAGTAATTAAATTTCACAATCACCCAGATTTGGGAGGATGGTTCGGTTACCTTTTATGATTTTAAATGGGAAAAAAATCACTATCCTCACTCATGCTTTTGCTCTAGCCTGTGGTACGTGATTATATTCTGAAATAAACAATGGTTGATTTGCAGCATCGTTTTCTTAATAATCATGGGTTATATTTGCTTTTATAATGGAAAGAAGAACTTCTTGCATTATGAGTGGTTTGATTGTCAAATGGTAATTTCACGGAGTTTAAAAAACAACAACAACAACTCAAGTAAAGTAATAAATAAAGAAGCTCTGAGAGGTCTTCCAGTAACTGAACAAGGTAAAAATTAAATATTAAAGGGACCCCTGGGATACAAAGTTGTTAAGATTTTTGAGAACATAAACACACGGTATTATAGAAATGAAATCAACCTAGACTTTTTAAATTAAAATGCAAATGGGAAAAAGGTAAAAATCAGTATTTATGTGCAGAATCATTGAAGCCTTAATTGGGAAAAGAACATTCCCGAATGGATTGAGGGATTTATTCCTCCTGATTTTGTACAGGAGTAACGCGGGCCAAATAGATAAGCTATTTTCTGCCGTCACACTGGCTTGATCCTAGAAATGATAAATAGGAATTTTCATTACTCACTGTTGGAGAGTCAGAACCGGTGACATATCCAAATCTTTCATATCCCTAGATGGAGAAGGTAAAACTGAACCGTAATCAGTCAAGACCTATGCATGATGACAAACCCCACAGATCCAGTTCTACGAAACAGGGTATCTTGTTGAAACAGACATTCACAAATCTGTTTTTGGATCCCTGAATGATTCAGAAATACTCAATTTTGTGTAAAAGAACTTTCTTGACCTTCGTTGCAGTGATAACCGTTGGTAATTTAATTTCAAAATTACCTAGAGAGTCAGGAAGATTTGGTTACTTTCGCTATTTTAAATCACCAAAAAAGAGGAGAAAATCGCACATAGAAAATCACAAAGCTACAGCTAATGTCCTGAAAGAAGGCATCCACTTCCAGGAGAAGCGTCGTTCTTTGCTATTTTTCTGGCAACCTTCCCACACCTCATTTGAACTTAGGAGATTTTTCACTCTCCCTTTGTGGTAACCCAGACAAACCCGGCGACAGAGAATCAGAGAGGAAAGACTGTCTTTTTTTAGGCATGACTGCAGGTTTGCTGGGTTTGACAAGGGCCCACGGATATGTATGTTGTGCTTTTACTGAAATGCCAGATCCCGCCCCCCCATCCCCTTATTCCCACATGGAGGGTTTTGAAGTGTTTTTTGAAAGACCCTGCCATTTGTTCAACTTTGCGGAGATGCAAACACCAGGTATTTTTCGAGGCCGGTCCGTGAGGGATTTAGCTGGCCAGCGTGTTCTCCGCGCTGCACCCCGGGGCTTGGCCCGGGTGTCGGTCCCGCTGGGGGCCGTCTGCTGCTCTGCGGGGTCTCGTGTTTTTGCACAATGGCCAAATAACCGGACGTTGGGTTTGGAAGATCTCTACGTGAGTAGTGTCACATGGGTGTGTTTTGGAAAAGAGTTTTTGCCAGAAGATCAAAATTCTTGCCAAGACCGTTAGAATCCGGGAAAGAGATGGGGACCCCGTGATAGATGGATGATTAATAGCATCCATCTATCACCCACCAGTCATTTGTGTTTTATGAAGGTTTTCACATTTCATGGCTCCTGGAGTATGTCATTTAATTTTCAAAATGAATGGCTTCCTTCCTTGCTCTCTTCTTTTTATTTTTCGTACCTGTTATTATGTTGGTCAGATTTCTAGTTAGGATTTTTGGTCCCAAATCCTGTCTCTGGTCGACTTTACTACGAATAGCTCCCAAATCCTCTCAGTACCTTCCTGCTGCTTTTTCCATGGGCTCGGTGAGAATGGAAGCCGGGATTCTGTTTCTCACGTGGATGGTGGTCAGGCCGTCAAGATGGATGCCCGTATGTCTGGTGCAGGCCGGCTGGTGTGACGGTACGCACTCCTGGGTCTCAAAGTTACTGACAAAAGCAGAGGTGTATTTAAAGTCTCCACGGCTAGAGGAAAATCCAGTTAGGAATGGGCAGGTCCCATAGGCTTTCTGCTCTGCAGTGGGACCCCTGTGTCTGTTTGCAGTGGGACCCCTGTGTCTGTTTGCAATGGGACCCCTGTGTCTGTTTGCTGGGATCCGAGGTTGAAGACCTGGCCTGTGCAGGTTGCCGAGCGGCGATAAAACTTTTCGGCCCTGTACCCAGGAAGGGTCATCCATGAGCTGCTTGTGCAAATAGCCTGATTTCCCCCTCATTTGTTATTAATCGAACACCTTTGTCGGGGGTTGATCTTCGAGTGTCGTCTTTACAGGATGGTCTAATTACAGCCTTGCCTGGCTTCCGCAGTTGGGCCTGTCACAGTCGGCCAACCTCAGCCCCGTAAAGGGTTACTTTAAGTCATCCAATGTCTAAGTTCCCATAGACATTCTCTCAGAAAGGTGTTCAGTGCAGACTTTATTTTAAATGTGATCACCTCAGGTCAGAGGTTACATAGATTCGATTTCCGGAGTTGAGACATTGTCCACACATTGTACAGGCTGCCGATCCCCCCCTTGCCTTGGTGGGCCTGCTGGAGAGAACGGTGTTTCAGGAGGAGAGGCTAGGTGTCACTGGCCTGGCAGAATCCTCCAGATCTGGATAAACAGTCTGCTTCCTTGAGCTGGTGGGAAGTTTCCCATTCTGAAATGTATCTTCATTACATGTTGTAGGAAGAGACTTAAACTCAGATCTGGACACTGAAACGTTTTTGTAGAAAAGGTTTATTCTGAGGGCGAGAGAGAGCGAGTGAGAGAGAGAGAGAGAGAGAGCAATCAGGGAGGGTCAGAGAGAGAGGGAGAGAGAGAATCCCAAGCAGGCTCCACATTGTCAGCCCGGAGCCCGATGTGGGACTCGAACTCATGAGCCGTGAGATCATGCTCTGAGCCGAAATCAGAGGTCAGACGCTTAATTGAGCCCCTGAGGTGCCCCCACACTGAAACCTTTAATAAGGCATTTAAACCCTGGGCCAGGATACCCTAAACCCTTAACTAAGGCTCTTAAACCCTTGGTCAGAGGTTTTAAGCCCTTAACCAGGACCCTTGAGCCCTTAAGCAAAGTTCCTAAGCCGTTAATGTAGTCAGTGAAACCAGGCACTTAACCAAGCCCTACAACTAGCGGGCTATGTGACCTTTGGTGAAATTGTCCTCTCTGAGCCTTAAATACCTCTGTGCAAACTACAGCTGTGACAGCTGCTTCCCGGAGTGGATGTGAGCACGAACAGGGTGAGAAAGTCTTGCCCCCCACAGCTGTAGCTATCATACCTGCTCAGGAGACGTCAATCCCCGCCCCCCCCTTCTCCCTCTCCCACCCTTAATATCTTTGAGCTTTAGTTCTCTGATCCTTAAACCAGGAAGAGTGATCTCTGATGAATTTACCCCACAGGATTGTCATTCCTCAAGCACCGTTTGGGAAAACGCTTGGGAAATTATAAAAGCAACTAACAGTTCTGAACGGTCGCCGTGTGTCACTCTGTTTACATGCAATCCTCAGCATATTTCTGCGAGGTAGACAAAGTATCCCCGTTTGCAAACAAAGAGGTTAAGTTCAGAGAGGGCACAGGGCTTGGGTTCAAGGTGCTAGATGGGAATAAACTGTACTTAATTTCAAAGAGCATGTTTTTTCCCTCTCGAAACATACACTGTTGGTTTTTGTGTCTGTGTTTTTAAAGTGGCTGACGTTAACGTTTGAGGCTGACACGCATGCTCGGGGTTAACAGAAAATACAGTAATACAGTTGTGCTTCCTTCTGTTGTCCTCGATAGTTATCCAGACCCACACCCAACCTGACCCAAGCTTATTCTCGCTGGCGTTAGGAACTGGGGAGGTGTTACCAAGGCACCTAGGGGATTGGACTTACGGATATCTGTACTTAAGAACAGTCTCACAAAGTGAAAGGGATATAGGTGTTCATTGTACTATTCTTTTTTTTTTTTTTTAATTTTTTTTTTAATGTTTATTTATCTTTGAGAGAGAGAGACAGAGCATGAGCAGGGAAGGGCCACAGACAGAGAGGGAGACACAGAATCTGAAACAGGCTCCAGGCTCTGAGCTGTCAGCACAGAGCCCGACGCAGGGCTCGAACTCGGGAACGGTGAGATCATGACCTGAGCCGAAGTCGGACGCTCAACCGACTGAGCCACCCAGGCGCCCCTCGTTGTACTATTCTTAACCACCTCTCTGAGGTTCGAAAATTTTCCAAACGAAAGAAAAAAGACCGATTGGGAGGAGGGGGGTTGGAAGGAATAGTACTACTGAGTACTGCTAAGAATAGTACTACTTTGTATCCAGTTGATTTTCTTCATGGAGTTTTAAAAGCATTCCATTTTGCCTGAGCTTTTTCAAGTCTTGCGCTCGCCTCATGAATCTCCCCGATTCTGAATCCTCGGAGGGAAGAGTACATATTGGTTTTAAGTGAAAAAGTAAAGGAACTGAAATTACAGAAGGCGCTGAGGTAGACCGGATGCAACATTTCTTACCTGAGCATGTATTTTTTCCCTCCCTCTCGAGCTGGTGTCACGTCACCTTTCATTGTAGGTTTCAAGCGAGGCGGGAGCTTGCAGGCGGTTGAGCAGATTCCAGAATTCCATAAGAAGGGGAATCAGGGTCTGAGGAGCTCCAGGAACTGCCCAGGGCCGCTCAGCAAGTCGGTAGTGGAGCTAGAGCTGGGACCAAAATCTAGGACTCACGTTTCCAGAACACTGCTTCTCCGTTCCGCCTTCCTGACCGAACCTGAGGGGTAGCGTTATCCTAACAGGGTTTCTTACAGCGTTTTGTTTTGTTTTGTTTTGTTTTTTCCTGTCTGGCTTCATTGAGGCCATTTAATTATTTAATATTTTCAGAACAGAAGTTATAAAGTGCTTTGTATTTTCAGCCAGCCTGAACTCTCAGGGCCGCGTTGTCCGTAGAAGCACAAAGACCGAAGTGACCCAGCATCTGCCCTAACTGTATATGGCTGTGCTGTCCAACCTGGTAACCACGAGCCACATGTAGCTGTTTAAATTTAAATAAATTCAGTTCCTCGGTTGCACGAGGCACATTTCAAGTGCTCAGTAGCACGTGTGGTTAGTGGCTACCGTATTAGACCATGCAGAAACAGAACGTTTCCGTCATTCTGTGGAAGATTCTATTCGGCAGCACTGGTAAACAGGGAAGGTGGTTCTAAGACAGGACGTTACTAATGGAAAATTAATAAGCTAAAGATAGAAAATTTGATAGAATGTTCTCCCATCCCTGTATTTGCTCTGTGTGCTCCTTAGGTTATATTTCACTACTTTTGCCAGTTAGCTTTTCTAAGATTTTTTTTTTCTTTTTAAATATTTATTTATTTTTGAGACATAGAGAGACAGAGCATGAGTGGGGGAGGGGCAGAGAGAGAGGGAGACACAGAATCCGAAGCAGGCTCCAGGCTCCGAGCTGTCAGCACAGAGCCCGACGCGGGGCTCGAACTCACAAACCACGAGATCATGACCTGAGCCGAAGTCGGACGCTCAACCGACTGAGCCACCCAGGCGCCCCAGCTTTTCTTTTAAAGTAATGTTTTCATAACTTCGAGGGGATCGATGGAATGGCAGCTAAAGGATGATGTTGGAGAGAGTAGTTAAAATGTTTATAAACTCTTCTAGCCTTGAAGTTGGATCCAAGCTTTTTAAAAAATGGGCTATAGTTTCCCTAATGGCAACTCTATTTCTTGAAAAAAAAAAAAAAATCCCACAGTGAGTTATTGTACCCTCAAAGAGGGAAAAAAAAAAAACGCCCATGATCCGAAGTAGTTTGGATCTGGGGCACCTGAGTGGCTCAGTCGGTTAAGTGTCCTACTTCGGCTCAGGTCATGATCTCACGTTTCGTGAGTTCGAGCCCCATATTGGGTTCTGTGCTGACAGCTCAGAGCCTGGAGCCTGCTTCAGATTCTGTTTCTCCCTTTCTCTCTGATTCTGCTTTGCTTGTACGCTGTCTCTCTATCTCTCACAAAAATAAATAAACATTAAAAAAAATTTAAAAAGGTAGTTTGGATCTTATAATTGTAAATCTTCCAAAGCATCATAGAGAAAACAGGAAAATTGTGAAAGTGTGGACTGAGGTTGCTAGTACCATAGCCAAGCCATGCTCTTTGAAGGAGATTTTCTACCAACTTGGCCAACGGCAAACCATTTGCCCTGAAGTATTTCGCTTCTGCAAAAGGCCCGCATATGAGGCAAAGCAAATGCACTGGTTTTTAGAAAATAAAGTTAGCTTTTGGACTTTTCAGCACATTTAATCGGAAGAAAATACGGGCCCATCAGATGCAGGAGCATGACAGTTCCTAAGAAAAGGAAGCTACCCTCTTCCTTGAACTTCTATTACCGTCTTCAAGTGCATCAAGAAAATGGAAAGATAGATGGTGTCTTTAAAGGGTCAAACAACTGTCGAGAAATAGGTTGAGGCCATTGGATTCAAACCTGATAGCCAGGGGACTATAGCTTGTATGGCTTAGTCCTTATTGACATCCCTCAGATCATAAATTTAGGGCAGTATGAATCACAGAATCACTTGATCAGCGTCTGCCATTCTTTTCTCATCAGAGGCCTGGTACCTGGATTTCCTCTTGTCCTCTGTACCCTCGGGACTGGCTGCCACTGTGTTCTTCAAGGAAGCAAAAGCTAGCATTCTTTCTTTATTTTGTATAATGGCACACTAACAATCTAAAGTGCTTTTTCTTGAATAATTTTGTTTCTAAAACATCCACCCAGGAGATCCATGTTTCAGACCACAAGGAAACAGGCAGAAGGGAGTCTGGCTTGATTGGTAAATCTTCTGCAGCAAATACTAGAATGTGTGGCTGCAACACTGACTTCTCACAGTCTCAAGACTGAGCCCCACACTGCCTTATATGGTAGCTGTTGAGGTCTTGAAATGTGGCTCGTGTGACTGCAGGTGTAAAATACCCAACATGGGGAGCCTGGGCGGCTCAGTCGGTTGAGCGGCCGAGTTTGACTCAGGTCATGATCTCACAGTTCGTGGGTTTGAGCCCCGCCGTTGGGCTCTGCTGACAGCTCGGAGCCTGGAGCTGCTTTGGATTCTGTCTGTCTCCCCCACTCGTGCTCTCTCTCTCTCTCTCTCAAAAATAAGATAAAACATTAAAAACAATTAAAAAAAAACCACCAGAGTTTGAAGACTTAGTAGAAAACACAAAGGACATACAACATCTCATGAACAGCCTTGTTCTATGGCTTGTATATTGAAACGATAACAGTTTGGGGATATTAAGTCTAAAAAAAGGTATTTTGAAAATCACTTTCACCTGTTCATTTAAAAATGGTTACTGTGACTACTAGACTATTTAAAATGAGATACACGGCTCACATCATACTTGCATTAGATAGCCGCTGGTCTGGGCGACTCCAGGGAGAATGGTCTAGTCTTTATTATAGAATCCACCCCATAAAACCTGCTGACTCACTACTTCATGGCTCCCATAGTTGAAGCGCTGTGCACTCTTTAAGCCGGAAAGGTACCCTCCCTTCACTGAGGCCCCGTTCAGCCCCCATTCTCAAGTCCCTGTTCTGTTTTAGCACCAGACATGGAGAGAGATGTCCTTCGTTGTCTGGGTCTGTACAGAGATTTTGAAATGTAATAACACAGAGAGGGACAGAGTGGAACTCCATCAGATTCTTCTTGATACAGGTTTTGTGCCTTGCTTTATGCTTTACTATCTATAACTCTAGACTTCGCATATTTACTTGTTATTAGAGTTCTGTGCACCCCTCTTTCCAAAGAAAGTTTCCAGTGCTAGGAAGTTGGGAAGAGAAGCTGAGAGAACAAGGGACGTGTTTTTCTCCCGGCCTATGTAAAAAATTCTCATCCGATCATGTTCCTACTGAGGCTTCTTGCCATGAATATGTGTATGTATATAAAACACATACGTGTGTGATATATGTATGTATGCATGCATATATGTCTGTGCGTGTGTGTTTGTGGGTATAGGTATACACAGAAAGCAGAGCGGATTAGGTTTCAGAAAGTTATTTCCAAGCAAATATATAAGATAGAAGTCACTATCAAGGGAAAAGCAAAGTCAAGCCTCGCATTACTTTTAGTAATGAAAATATTCACTTGGGATTATGCTAATGATGTGTAGGTATTAATACACATAATTTGGCTGCCTAATATTGATTTAAGTTGCTCATTCAAATTCACTTTATTATAGAAAAATTAGCCATTTTGTTTTATAGCGTTTGTCCCTGCAGACAGTGAAACCGTTAAGCCATGTTTATTGGGTAAATAACACTATTTTGCTGACTTTCATATGCAGAGAGAGCATTATCCTGCTCCCATAGGAAGTGCCCTGTGAGTTATTACATTCTGGCTGGGGACCTGGTTAGTTCAAGCCAGGCGTCCTTTCTGTTATCTCCCTTGTGATCGATGTCCAAGGTTGAGGTACTGTCAGCGATCGGGGCACAGAAGTTTTTTCTTTTCTGTGACGTTAATACACCTGAGGCTTGAACTTTTTCCACAGGAGAGCCCCATGCTTGTTTTAAGCAGCCAAACTAACCTACACGCCGTTCTCTTTTTTTCCAAATATGAATTCTTCCTCAACGAAATAAAGCGATTGACAGGGGCTTTGTCAACTCTTTCGAAATAATATCAGATTAAGATTAGGACTGTAACCACAGCAAATCCTAGGCAATTACAAACGGAAGACGTGATTTGGAATTAGCCAGCGTGATCTGTCAGAAGAATGTAATAATTGCCATAGTACTTACTCGGTTCTGCCTTCTCACCCCAGTAAGGGCTCGAAGGGGGATTTTGTAAAGAAGTTCGGCAGCTTTTCAAGGAAGTCATGCCCTCCAGACATCTTCCTTTTCACAAAAAGCGGAGTGTAAATCTGTCACTCTGGAATTCATACAGACATGTTTCTGAGAGCGTATGTAGTTTGAGCTTGTGGTCCTCCTTAGAGTGATGAGTTCTATCCATTTTCCATCCGTGGAGGGGACCACTCTTTTTATTGCTTTAAATTTACCACTCTGAAACTTATTTCTAGCATCCACCTTTGGGTTTTCTAGATAAATGTGGGTTCATTTGAACCCTGGACTGAGCTTCAAGAATGGCGTTGTGTATGGGGGCGCGTGGGTGGCTCAGGCGGTTAAGCGTCTGACTTTGGCTTAGGTCATGATCTCACAGTTTGTGGGTTTGAGCCCCGCTTTGGGCTCTGTGCTGACAGCTCGGAGCCTGGAGCCTGCTTCTGATTCTGTATCTCTCTCTCTCTTGGGTGCACACTCACTCTCTCTCAAAAATAAATAAACATTAAAAACCTTAAAAAAAAAACAAAAAAAACCAAAAGAATTGTGTTGTGTGACCCGTGTGGGAAAGCTGGGAGCTGGCCCAAACACCAGCACCAACTGCCCGTGTTAACTTGGCCCCCTCTGAATTTTCTCATCCATAAAATGGGCTAATAATACTTATGCAAATCAAATGGGATAGTGTCTGTGAAAGAAACGTGAAAACTGAAAACTCGTCCACAAAACGTGAAAACTTCTGGTGTCCCGAACCTCCATTCTTGTATCGACGCTCTGTTGGTTCCTTTTCTGGGTGACCCGTGGTCACTCGGGGTTCATAATTGTCTAATATAACTTGAAAAATCTCCTCTAAGTATATTACCTTGCTGTTCGGCTCTTCGGCGGCCTCTCAAAGCCTTGAAGTGTGAGCCCATCGGTTCAGAACTTCTCCATCCAGTGCAAGGTTCCCCTGTGCCTCCCACTTTACCAAAAACATTTGAAAGCAGCCCAGACAAATCTCCCGTCCAAACAGACACCACTGTTTATACTTTCCGATCCAGAGGAGCGACTGTTTTTGAAATGAGCTTTGGCGTAGTATTCGGTCTATGCAAATAAATCTCTGCAACGGACCTTAAGTTATCAAGCCCAGCAAGGGAGCTCTCTGTAAGAGACTCCCTCAGTCTGGGAACATCACCTCCCCTTGCAGCTACCTGCGTCCTCTTCCCCTCCCTCCCCTCCCCCGTATTGCACTCCCTTCCTCCAAAGGTCACCACTATGAATTTCCTGTTCGCGATTACCTTGGGTTTCCTTCTTTCTTTAAATAATTTTATCCCATCACCAAAATCCATGCTTCGCAGGTAAATATTTTTGTCTATTCCGTTCACTGCCAATCTCCAGTACCTAGAACAGTGTCCGGCATGCAGGAGGCACTCAGTAATTGTTGACTAAATATGTTTGTATTCCAAGCACTCTATCATAGGAATGCCGCGATAGCCCCTCCTTTGTCTCTTGTATGTTAATCAGTTCTGGAAGGACCCCATCACTGGTTCACGTTAGCCACATGCCTTTAATGATTTTTAGAAAATTAGTTTTTTAAAAAAAAAAACTTATGGAATATTTGCACTTAGGTGCAATAGGAGACTCCCACCGAAATCCCACGGACTTTTCTGAACCAAGACTGCTTCTTATACTTGATTTGTAGTCCACAACTCCTTTTCAGGGGTGAATAGTGAACCACTCAAGGAATATAAGTAGCAAAGGTGGAGCTGAACAGGAAGAGAAACAAAAGATTTTAGAAAGCGATACCATGTATGTGCTTCAATAGTAGCAGACCTCGAAAACGTTCTGTGAGAGAAGCCAGTTACAGAAGCCCATAAGAAATGTCCGGCAGAGGCAAATCACAGAGACGGAAAGTAGATAAGTGATTTCCTAAGGCGGGGAGGGCTGGAGGGAAATGGGAGTGACTGCTAATGGCTCTGGGGCTTCTTTGGGGGATGATGAAACTGTCTGTGGTAAGCGCTGCCCATCTCTGTAATCTCGTAAAAGTCACCAAACTGTATACTTTTAAACAGGTGAATGGCAGAGTATGTGAATTCTATCTCAATAAAACTGTTACTCAAAAGAAGCAAAAAAAAAAAAAAAAAGGGGGGGTGGGGCAGAGGAGGGCTGAGAAGGTGAAAGGTTGTAGCGTTAGCAGACATGGAAGAAAAACCCTACAGATCAAGCCCTTCCTGGATGGATCCTTGTAATCACATAGGGGACATTCATTTCATAGTCACCGATGGCAACACATGGGGGTGCGTTGATATCCTCTTCCCACTTTTATTTCCAGAGTTGTCTTTTCCTGACAGCCCCCAACCTCCTCAGAAGGTGTTCTGTGTGGTTGGTTCCTGGGGTCAGCTCGGCCTGCACTCCACAATGCCTCCTTCCCCAGCGCCCCCGAAGGCCGCGGTGTCCTCTCCCTCTGGCCGAGGGATGAGGGCCAACAGCAGGTCTTCTCTGCTGATGCTGGACAAAGCCATTAGTGCATTTCTCATTCCTAGTTAGTTAGATTTTTGTGCAGCTTTTCAAGCCCCTGGCACGACTCTTGTGCCCTCCCAGAGGCATAGGAGTCATCTGGGAACCACGTTTCCTACCGTGTGACCTTGGTACTGCTGAGTGTACGAGCACCGTGGGGCTTCCGTGGCTGCCTCGTGCCCCTACTGGATGGACGCCTGTGCAGACGTTTCCAGGGGTATCCTCTGCTGGCTCTTTTGTCGTTAACAATCAAAGAACGGGCACGCTCTGATCATGTCTGATCACAGCAACGTACTGTAAATACTTTGTTAGAAAGACCAGAATACGACCCAGGTACAGTTGTCTCAGATGTTAGCAGCGTTTGCTTTAACAAGCGAAGACACGCACATGTGATCAGATACATCTACCAAATGAACATTTCAAGTCGAAGTTTCCCAGAACCACCTAGAGGTCAGGTAATGAATGGAATCCATGTGCTGCTTTTTTTTTTTTAACGTTTATTTATTTTTGAGAGACATAGAGACAGAGCATGAGCAGGGGAGGGGCAGAGAGAGAGGGAGACACAGAATCTGAAACAGGCTCCAGGCTCTGAGACATCAGCACAGAGCCTGACACGGGGCTCGAACTCACAAACCGCAAGATCATGACCTGAGCCGAAGTCGGACGCTTAACCGATTGAGCCACCCAGGCGCCCCCATGTGCATTTTAAAAATACCTGCTGCTTTTGAGTGCCACGTTGTTGCAAAAGTCCCTTTCCTCCCCACCCCCTCCCCCCAAGTTCAGGGACTCCTGGGCTAAGGTATACTTTCTGCCGGTTGCAGGAAGGTCGGGCTCGGGTGGGAAACCCGTGGAGATAAAGATCGGCATCGTCGGAAACAAGTCCCCGGGCAGCCGCTTTCCCGCGCGGGCTGCAATCCTCACGGGCCCGCAGGAGTTCATAGCAAGGCTGGAGCCACTCCGGACTGTTCATGGCTTGCCCTTCTGACTCCTCATGCGCGACAAATATAGGCTCCCCCGCAAAATACAGATGCCTATTCATGGGAGTTTAAAGGCGTAGCGAGCACTGAAACCTCTTCCTTGAGGTCTCGTGTGGAGTATTTTCCTGGCAGCCGGAGGAGGAAGCGGGCAGGCGCTACAGCGGCTTCGCTGTTCTGTGTCCCCCCTCGGGGGACATCCGGCTGCCTCGGGTTCCCTACGACAGCAGCACACGTAGGCCAGGTATTGCGCCAGGCGTCGGCCTCCGCACCTGCTCTGGCGTTTCACTCCAGGGACGGATCTCCCCCTCGATCGGCGGTCCTGCCTTCTCCGTGGCTTTGCTCGCCGCGGTTTCGCTTCCCTGGAATCAAACGCGCTCCGGAAGCAAGAGCTCCTCTCTCTGATGAATCGGCAGGTGGATCGCAGCCTAACGCGACCTCACGGAGCCTGTGTCATTCACCTGGTCTCATCACGCGGGCATGCCCTCAGCTCCCAGCGTCCCGGGAGAAAGGGTGAGTGCAGGGCAATAGCCTGAGAGAGTGATCGTACTGACATAACTTTTATGACAGTTATTCTTAGAGCTTTCTATTTCGTTATTAGTTACTGTGTTTAATCTCTTACTGTGCCCGCGTTACAAACTGAACTTTCTCGTAGGTATGTATGTGCAGAAAATAAACTCGTAGGTTCAGGGTTCAGTACTCTCTGTGGATTCAGGCATCTACCGAGGTCTTGGAAAGTACCCCCCCCTCCACCCCCAAGCCCCACACCATAGATAAGGCAGGGTCCACTGTACCCTCTAATGTCACAGGCCTAAGTTTCCTTAACAAAGGCTGCCATTTGTGCCGTTTTTCTGGTGCAGACATCAAAATGCATAACACATTCACACCTCCTCACTTCCTCCTCCGAGCAGGTCAGGGTGTGATTATTGTACAGGTTAGGATGCTTCCTCTGCAAACACCGAAAACCCTGAAGAGGTGAGAGATAGGGCAACCAAACCACTGTGGCCTCTGACTCTGTCAGCTGCTCTGCAGTCCGTTGGCTCTCGGCGGAGGGGCTTCGTCCTTAGCTTCCCGCTCCTTCTGGTATCCAGATGACAACAGCACTGCCCGGGATCCCAGTTAGAAAGGACTGCCTCGCAGTCGGTCGAGTGTCTGACTCTTGATTTCAGCTCAGGTCATGATCTTACTGTTTGTGGGTCCCAGATCCGCATTGGGCTCCATGCTGAGAGCATGGAGCCTGCTTGAGATTTCCCTCTCTCTCCCTCTCTCTCTCTACCCCTCCCCGTCCCTCAAAATCAATACATAAACATTAAAAAAAAAAAGAGTAAAGGAGTACAGGTTTCCCCCACCATCTGGAAGTAGCGTTCCTGTGCCAGCTTTTGGAAGCAAAATGACACAGAGCAAAGAGGCATTTGCCATTAATTTCTAGGGAAAAATCTGTGAGCATTCCCAGACCCCAAAAATAACCTCTTTTTGATTTCTCCCATACCTTTAGGACACATCTCGTTAGTGGTTGTACAAAATAAATCAAGGTAAAATGCAGATGCCCACAGACACGGTTCAGAGCTATGCGGTTCGATGCCGGGGTGCCGGATGTAGGAACTCGGTGGGACCGCTCTTGCTGCTGGGGGTCTGTGCTCCCTTTGTAACTGCTCACTCCAAAACTCATGCTGAATGCTCTCTTTGCTTTTCTCTTTTTTTTTTTTCTTTTTGCGACCGCGCCAAACCTTTTTTTGGGTTTCTTTTGGTTAGCGAAAATGTAGGTTAATATAGGTCTTTTGTAAAAGTGAAAGGGCATTGTGCAAACTTTTGAGCAGCAGGGGATGCCTGTCATCTCCTGTCCCTGGCTGTGTGAACACCTTTTTCAGAAGCTCCCCTTCCCCCAGCAGACTTCCCCTGTCTCATGGCTCACAGGTTTGTCACGTGCTTCTAGGCAAGGCAGTCACTGGCCAGGAGACTCGTGTTGCACCGTGTCTAGTCATAAGCTCCTTCCTGGAATGGGGCTGGGACCCGCCTCTCCTAAAGGGGTGAGGACACCTGCACAGAACAGGGTTCTGTGGAGGACAGAGGAATCTAGAGTGTCTGGCAGAGAACAGTATCACAAACGTCCTCAGCTCTTGGAATCTCTAAGGCCACCAGAGAAATCCTGAGAGTTCTAAGAAAGTGAGCCTCTCCCATTCGAAGGACTCATTATAGCCTAGTTGAGAACCAAACAGTCGGTGAACGTATTTAGTCTGTACTAATAGTCACTTTGTGACCAACATGTTTCTGCTTCCATTCCAAATTAAAGTGACTGACAGCTTTTTCTGATGCTTTGCTTTTACTTGTTAGTGCCTTATGGACTGAAACACTAGGTTTTATGGTTAAGGAAAACATATAGAGTTGACCCTGGACAGAGTCCTTAGCTCTGATGAGAAGTTGGACGGTAAGGATTGAAGGTTTTGATTCTAGACTGACTTTATCATCCCGGGGCCTGGCAGAAGTTGAAATTGTTTTATTAGAGATTCGGGGAAATAATAGTAGATAATTCAACCACTCCTGGTTGCTATGGCAAGGCATTTTTAAAGCTTTGATTTATGAGAGATGGTGATCATTAGCAGCTCTTTGTTTTTAAAACAGAGAGCCCTGCAAATTGTCAAGTCTGGAGCAGAATAAATAGATGATTGGCACCCAGTCGGAGAAAGAATCTCAGGTTGTTTCTGAAGGAAAAAGAACAGGCGGAAGGAAGGCTTTTGGAGAGCAGGTTCCCATTTTCCGTTTTAAAAAACATTTTTTTAATGTTTACTTATTTTCGAGAGAGAGAGAGAGAGAGAGAGAGACAGAGCATGAGCGGGGGAAGGGCAGAGGGGAGAGGAAGACACAGAATCTGAAGCAGGCTCCAGGCTCTGAGCTGTCAGCGCAGAGCCTGCTATGAAGCATGAACCCACAAGCCGCGAGATCATGACCCAAGCCAAAGTCAGACGCCCAACTGAGCCTGAGCCACCCAGACGCCCCTCCCATTTTTCATTTTTATGGCGGGCCAGAGTGTGTGAAGAGCATTGGACAAGGAGTCATGTGACCCAGGTCTGTGCCAGCTCTATCTCAGCATTTGCTTTTCATATGGCCCGGGGCAAATACCATTATCACTTTGTAACTTTTTGATGCTCATGTGTAGAATTATTAGGTTGGATCCGATCATCCTGAAGGTCTTGAAAATTTTATGATTTTCTGACTGCCTGTTTCTTCCTGCCAATTTATTGCACATCGGCGGTATCCCCGGGGGAACAAGCCTCCCACCCCGCACACATACTTTACCCAGGCACCCAGGGGGTAAGACATCACGACTCTTGTATGTCTGTGCTGCACTCATGTTTCGGCCCTCACTCTGCGTGAGCCCACAGAGCTTCCAAGCGTGTTCCAGGGCAGTATGATACAAGCCTTCTGGAACGCGACTGACACTAAGAAGTACATCTTCTATCACAAGCCAGCACATACACACACCATGCACGCACACGTGATTTCATGTATATTTATTATTTACCGTCAGAGATATTGCCATGGACAAAAAAGACAAAACATCCTGTTCCTCATAAAGTGTCTAAATACAGAGAGATAATAAGCAAAAGAAACTATATGTAATCTATCAAATATGTGTATCATTATTTTATGTGATTATAACGTAGGTAATTCATAGTTTATAGAGTATATTAGAAGGCGGTAAGTTCTCCGACGAAAAATCAAGAAGGAAGGGAGATAGGAGACACTGGGTGGGCGTGGGGTCTGACATTAAATTGTGCGGCCAGGGAAGGCCTTACTGCAGAGCCGCCATTGGATGGTGAGGGAGCCAGCAAGCAGATATCTGGAGGAAGAACATTCCAGACAGAGGGTAATTACAGATGTCTGGCTGCAGGAGTGTGTCTGGTGTGCTCCAGGAACAGAAATAAGGTCAGTGGGGCTGGGGTGAATATGAGGTAAATAGAACTGGGCCGAAATGGGTGGGCAGATCATGGTGGGCCTTGTAGGCCATGGTAAGGACATGGGCGTTTGCACTGAGTGAGGTAGGCTGTCCCTGTAGGGTTTGTAGGTTCTAGCAGAGTGACATGATCTAACTGGGGTTTTACCAGAACCACTCTGGCTACTATAGGGAGAGTAGACTAAACACAAACACTGGGTGTACACACACACACACACACACACACACGCACGCACACACACACACAGAGACACAAGGTCCACACATGGGGCTTACCCCTTTCTGTGTGATGTTGCATTTGAATTGATTCATCTCAAAACTGGTCAGGGCCCACCAGTCGAGTCCAGAATCCGCTATAGGGTGGCATCCTTTGAAAAGCAGATTATAGGGGCGGCTGGGTGGTTCAGTCGGTTAAGCGGCCAACTTCAACTCAGGTCATGATCTCGCTGTCTGTGAGTTCGAGCCCCGCGTTGGGCTCTGTGCTGACGGCTCAGAGCCTGGAGCCTGCTTTGGATTCTGTGTCTCCCTTTCTCTCTGCCCTTCCCCTGCTCACACTCTGTCTCTATGTCTCTCAAAAATAAACGTTAAAAAAAAGTAAAAAAAAAAGAAAAGAAAAGAAAAGCAGATTATAAATTGGCCTAGAATCCCGAAGAGGTAGTAGATGAAGTCTCCTTGCTGAAGGCATGATTGTGGGATACAGGGTACCCTATCTCCATATTATTAAAGATTCATATTTAATAATTTTCAAGGAGCTTTTGTTCATTAAAAAAATTTTTTTAATCTTTATTTTTAAGAGAGAGAGTGTGAGCAGGGCAAGGGCAGAGATGAGAGGGAGACACAGAATCTGAAGCAGGCTCCAGGCTCCGAGCTGTCAACACAGAGCCTGACCGGGGGCTCAAACTCACGAACCGTGAGATCATGACCTGAGCTGAAGTCAGATGCTTAATTGACTGAGCCACCCAGGTGCCCCTGTTCATTTTTTAACTTACACTTAATAGCACTATTTTATTGAAAGATCATTTAAAAGTTTCATCTTTTCCTGCAACTCATATATGAAACAACTTTTCATATAGAACATTTCAAATGTATTTAAAGAGAAAAGGATAATGAGTACCCTGTCCACCAACTCCAACAGTTAACGGATTCTGGCCCCATCCAGGTGAAGGTGTCATCTGAGCATCATTTGGATTATTTTGAAGCAAATCTCAGGGCCAGGAGCATTTCACCTGTAAATATTTCAGTTGGTATCTTCAAAGATGGAGACTCCTTTTTAAAAAATATGCCACATTACTGTTTTAATTTTTTTTGTTTGTTTATTTTTAAGAGAGACAGAGACAGAGCGTGAGTGGGGTTGGGGCAGAGAGAGAGGGAGACACAGAATCCCAAGCAGCCTCCAGCTCTGAACCATCAGCTCAGAGCCCGACGCGGGGCTTGAACTCATGAACCATGTGACCTAAGCCAAAGTCGTACACTTAACCGACTGAGCCACCCAGGCACCCCAGATGCCACATTGGTATTATCTTGTGCGCGCACACACACAAGCCATAATTCTTCCCTTTAGTTTGATCAGCAGTGCCTGTGTTCACTGTCCTGAGGCGGGAAATACAAGGGACTTTAATGAAAGGAAGCTGTGGTCACACTTCCTCGCTGATGATTCTGAAGATGGTGTTTCTAGACACCGTCAAAGCTTCTGTTTAAGAAATACTTTCTTACTTTCAAAAGTGAGTCAGTTTGATCCTACTTCCCTTTCATACTTTCATTTCTACTTAAATATGGCCTCCTTTTCTGTGCCTCTTGACTCATCGATGGTAGGCAGTTTGAGAGAAGGTCTTGGGTCTTACCGTCTTTGTACTGCCCAGTGGCTGAGCAGGGTTCCTGGCAAACAGCAGCCCTCATACTTTCGTTAATGTTTGACTTCCTTTTTAAATGCGGCTTGGAGTCACCTCTCCTCCCCTCTCTGGCCCCTCACTTCCTTTGGCCATAAGTTGCAAGACCTGACTTTATAAACCTGACTTTTTTTAGGAAGCCTCCTCTTTACCAGGGTGGAGAACTTTCTAGATCAATATTGACTTGTTGGCAGGAGGCTTCAGTTGTATCTTCTATTTCCTGAGTTCATTATCCTCAATCAGCAGGTTGTGGTGTGTGTCTTGCTGTGGTATCTGGCCTGATCTCCACCAATTAATTGACCAGAGACCAATTCGACATGGGCCATATTACTAAAAACGTTGTCATTTCTGAATATGTGTAATGGTCATAATTTGGGATGGAGGTAAGGAAATATTTTTATGTTTGAGTGTATGGTATATACTAATCCTGTGTTGAGTATCCCTTTTTACCGAATTAATTACCCAAATATTTTATCTCTAAAATTGGTGGGGCAGGTGACATTAAGAAGTCTTAATCTTCTCACCCTTATTTTCCCATTCATTTTTCCATTCTCTTTTCAATAAAAATTGAGTGCCTATTTGGTGTCCGCCACCATGAGTGGCTCTGGTGACATAAAGGATAAGACACAGCCTCCTTGTAACTTCTTCTTCAGAGTGTGGCCCCAGTGAATTGTCATTCCGTAAAGACGGGGACCTTTAAGTCACCAGATACTTAGCAGAGAGACCTTCTGGGCACACATCACACCTTCTTACAAAAAAAACTTTTTTTTGGATGGATAACTGTATGAATGGAAACACGGACTTCACCGAAAGGAGTTTCCAGTCCCAGGTGTGGAGTGATTGTGGACTTTGTGGAACTTTATAGAACTTGTAAAGTTATAATTATTTATACTTCAAAACACTTTTCTTAAGTTGCTACCCATCTTGACCACGGTCCTCTGAGTGTTTTGAACCCACTTAAAGATACCAGAAGGTTCTACCTGCGGATCCTTACACACAATGGCACAGGTCTGGCCTCTAAACTGAAAACAAGCGTGCGAGGGGAAGCTGTCCCCTGCGCTCACTGTCTACCTCTCCTGCATATGCAGCTCTGCCCGACAAGGACTTTCCAGTTTCTTCTTCTCTCTGGTTTTGCAAACGTCACAGTCTTGGGAGGCCTCCCGGATGTCCTGATTAAGGGTTTCGTTGAGCCTGGAGGCAGGCCCGGAGTTGTAAACTTCTTACCATGTTTTAGGAGAGCATTTTTAAAACCAGCACACGAGCCTCAGTCTGTTTCTCTAAGCTTTTTCGTCTGAGTTACAATTTCATGTTTGTGCTGTGCCAGGAGAGGTTGACTACTGGTTAAACAGAAATTAAAGATACTTGTTGCCATGTCATTCCAAGGATTTGCTGTGGTGAAAATTAATATCTTCAGTGTGTGTGTGTGTGTGTGTGTGTGTGTGTGTGTGTGTGTGTGTGTTTGCATGAGCCAAGTGTGTTGGTGTGTAGCTGTATGTATGCATGTGTGTGTGTCTGTGTAGGTTTGTGTGAATGTGTACGTACGTGTCTTTGGGGGTGTGAGACGTATGTGTGTGTGTTTGTGTCATAAGGCAGATTTAATTTCCAGGGGAAAGAAAACTTTCAAAGGCCCATCATCTATGGGACAAGTTGTTAGCTACTGTCTTTTCTTTTGGCTTTAAATTATTTACTCTTCTTCTCTGAATGACGGATGCTAAGTATGAAAGTTCTTCTAGAGATTGGAAATGATATCATTTAACATTTTAATGGTTATATATAATTAATCTTACTGTGTAAACCAATTATTTTTAATCCCCAGGGGGAGTATATAACTAAGCCCATGTGTAATTCTCCAGGCATAATGAATGACAAGCCATAGAATCCAAATTTCAGAGAAGCAGCTATTTTGGGGGGCTGGAACATCTTTTTTTTTTAATAGACGTTTTAGTTGCTAGAAGAGTCCTTGTAGATTTCCCTCAAAATTAAAAAAGCAAGAGGAAGAGGAAATTACAATTAATAGTCTTAAAATTCCAATTAATCTCTCAAGTAGTGATTAATTTCCAGAGACACCGAAACTCCACAGTATATCTGAGAGAAAGGAAAAGACAATTAGGGTTGGGGAAATTGGCAGAGGACACTCGGGTAGGTGGGAATCCCATCAGGATTGAAGACTGCACCGGCATGGAGATAATTGACAAGGTTGGAAGCCTGCCAAAGCCGTGTCTCACGTTGGCTCTCCTTAATGGAACAAATGTGCCCATTTTGAAGCCCACTGACCATGCTTCCTAAAACTGTCTATTGTCTCTTCATGGAAATACTCAAATAAGATCTGGTATCAAATGAGAGCGCTTTTTTGTCACCTTTTTTTTTTATAGGCAAAGAGTTTTGCCTAATAATTTTTAACGCTTATTTATTTTTGAGAGACATAGAGACAGAGTGTGAGCAGGGGAGGGGCAGAGAGAGAGGGAGACACAGAATCTGAAGCAGACTCCAGGCTCTGATGAGCCATCAGCACAGAGCCTGACGTGGGGCTCGAACTCACAGACTTCGAGATCATGATCTGAGCTGAAGTCGCTGCTTAACCGACTGAGCCACCCAGGCGCCCCTCTTTGTCACCTTTTAACTCGTTATTTGGCTGAGATCTTGTCCACTGCCCTTCTTCGCGCTCAGGGCATACGTGGGGCCCTGCTCTCCCTAACAATCAACATCTCAGCAAGCCGGTTCGAGTCTGCGTTGGTTTCAGATAGCGGATGCTTTAAATTTCTGAGACTACTGAGGTAGCTTGAAAATCACAAGGACCAACCGATGCATCAACTTTTTCCCCTCTAAAGGAAAACTTGCAAATTTTTTGGTGCAAATTATTGAGGGCAGGATAAATTGGAACAGAGGGATAATTAGCATGTTCTCACAGAGCTGGCTATACTTGTAAACATAATAGTGATTTTCACATGCAAATGCGAAGTTTGGATTAGTGAGTCGATTCCGTTTTAAATCCTTTGGAATCTGTTCGTACGTACCTGAAGGTTTAATTACGTGGTAATGAAGATGATGTTAAGTTTTTACAGTAGCATGGCTTTGATCTGCTCTTTCTCCCTAGTCTCCTAACAGTCCTCATTGAGGGGTGGCGGGGGGGGGGGGCGGGGGGGGGAGGGGGAGGAGGATCCTTTAGAGAACCAGATGCAGCACTTTACAGAAATAATGTGAGTAGACTTGCCATTTGTGGTCAGCTGGAAAACTTAACTTTCAGAGGGCTTTGACCAGCTATACTGACCTAGAAAACTAAATAAGCAGTTTGGAAAATCTGGTTTGTACGTGTAATTATTTTTATATTATCTCAGCCTGGGCCTTGCAAAGAGCAAACCACAGTAGTTATCTGACCTATTGCCCTACCCTTGCTTTTTCTCCAACACGGTAATTATGTGAGGCTCAGCGTGTTTTTTACGAAGTATATGCATACGGGACGTTCCTGAACTCCAGTAGCCCCTCCATCTGGAGGCTACTCAAGCGCTCTGCAGCCATCTCTCAGTCCGAATGGAAAAGAAACCTTAAACCAGGACCATTGGTAACATTTATGGACAGGGCGGACCCCTGGGAAAATGAAAGTGTTTGGCACTTTTAGGTGCAATGACTTGAAAGTTGTAATGGGTCAGATATTTTTAATTAAAACAGAAAATTAATCTTCAACATGAAAGGGTCCTAACAATGCTTTTCCTTTGAATATAAATATTTGGTTGGGATATAGGTAACAGGATGTCTGTAAGGCCCTAAGTTCCTTTGGGTTTACTGTTTTTAATTCTGGTTCTTCCTCTCATAGCTTAGAGCAAATAAGAATGATTTCCTTTAGATTGCATGCATGCTTCTAAGGATATCTGCATAAAAGATACATTTCTGATAATTTGCTATCTCAGCTTCATCCCTTGGGCGGCAGGCTGGAATGCAAGAACTTAACGTGAATGTGAATTACTGTGTATGTGCAGGAAGGTATGTATCTCTTCCCGGATTTAAAGAACTGGCAGGAAGGCAGTTTCATCAGGGTAGTTGGATGGCTTATTATCCTGGTTAGCTAGCATGGCAATTAGAAGGCACTTAACTTTTGTGTAGAACATGAAAGTGACTGGTAGAGTTCAGATATTAATAAAACAAGGCCTAGCCTATAACTTTAGCCCTCTTAATCTTACATTTGAAAAAAAAAAAAAAACAGTTCAAGCAAAACAATGAATTGGAATTAATTATAAAGCTAGAAAGGGCCCTGGGCCTGCCTTTTTTTTTTTTTTTGGTCTTATTTGGATTGTGACATCTCCTTCCACCTACACCCACCCCCGGCCCCTCCACCACGGCCACACAGCAGCACCTCTGTTCTAAGCTCCTGACTTGGCTCCTGTCTCTTTTTTAAGTTTGCACTACAATCATAAATGTTAGATCGTGTAAGTCATGCATACGGAAGGTGGGCATGAGGATTGGTGGAATTACATAATATCTGTATTAAAAGGTTATATCCCTGGGGTGCCTGGGTGGCTCAGTCAGTTCAGTGTCTTACTTCGGCTCAGGTCATGATCTCACCGTTCCCGAGTTCGAGCCCCGTGTTGGGCTCTGTGCTGACAGCTCAGAGCCTGGAGCCTGTTTCAGATTCAGTGTCTCCCTCTCTGTCTGTGCCCCTCCCCTGCTCATGCTCTGTCTCTCTCTCTGTCAAAAATAAATAAACATTTACAAAAAAAAAGGTTATATCCCAAAAACCTTTAAAAGAACAGAGACTGATTCAGTGGTTCTTAATCCGGATTCACTGGAATCGGTTTTTGGAAAACTAGAGGCCCAGACCACATTCAAGACCTAAAGCAATAGAATCTCCTAGAGGTAAGTCTGAGTGATACTTAGTGCAGCTAAGGTAATGAAACACTCAGTATTTCCCCAACATAGTGAATCATGAGTCACCTAGAGCCTTGAACAGTCTAAGGATGGTCCTTGATGCCTGTACCACGTGGAATTTGGCTAGCATTGCAGAATCTCAGGCCTACCCCACACCTACCGAATCAGAATCCAAGTTTTAACAAGATCCCCAAATATTTTTTTATGTACTTTCAGAAACATTTACTGAAAGCCATTAAATAAATGAGAGGGAAATAAGATTAAAAAAAAAAAACACAGGTGATTAGGACAGGTAATTATGATTAAGGGAGGAAAAAACCTATCCATACAGTGAAATTTTGCTAACTTAAACGAAGTTTGGGAAGAGTTCTTGACAACTCCTAGAAACTTAAGTGGAAAATAGAGAATCGTATCAATCGTCTAACATTACTCACAGACATTAAAGAATTTCCACTTTCGAAGTCCTGGGAATGATGGTGGAACTGGGACTGGACTTCGCCTCTTGTTATGGAAAACTGTAGAAGCTGGATAGAAACACTCTTTCAGGCACTGGATAACAACCAACACAGAGATCCAATCACTGAGCAAGAGGGAGGAGAGTTCTCTAGGAGATTCCATGTGCCTACTGGCTTTCTCTCCGAGAGCATTTCTCAAGCCAAGGTCCGGGAAAATACAACCCGTATAGAGCTTCAGTCTCTCAAGGCAGAGGAAACATAGCCCAGGCATCGAAGACTTGAGGGTCAGAGTTCCAGAGCTGAGGGAGCTCTAGAAAAGTCCTAAGTCTACATAAACATTTCCGTAGGCTCTTTGGCCGCCTCATAAACTGTGCATGTTGCAGGGTTAAAGGCAGGAAGGTATAGCAGAGAGAAGGCTGGTGAGAAGACTGGAGATTTCAGAGGCTGTTAATGCCGGAGAGACATAAGAGTTTGGGCCCCGTGAGAGTGGTCAGACTTGGAGGAGTACACGTGAGGCTTTGGAAGGCTGGGGTGGGGTCCCGGGGAGTAAACGTTTCACTCCTACCTTGACGGGATCAAGGTGACCCACAGATCGTGTAACACCTGAACAAAACAAAACTCAGCCTCCCACAGAGAAAAATGACATAATGCAGTTTATGTAGTATTGCGTCCACTTACTAGAAAATTAAAATTATTCCATCTGTGAAGAAACAGAAAAAGGACCAATCCTCAAGAAATAAAGTACACATAAAACAGCCCGAGAGATGAGCCAGGTGTTGGAATTCCTAGAAATGACCCTCAAAATACTTAAGATTGGTATGATAAAACGGAAGACCTGTATTAGAAAAATGTCTTCAGTCAGAAGGAATGGTGTCTCACAGCAAAACATAATTGCAGAAAGGTACAAAGACCTCCAGAAATGGCACATAGGTCAATGAGTATAAATAAATGTTTTTTTTTTAAGTTTATTTGTTTTGATAGAGCAAGGAGGAGAGGGGCGGAGAGAGAGGGTCCCAAGCAGGCTCTGCACTGTCAGCACAGAGCCCAATTCATCAAACTAGATCGAGTTTGTTAGGACTCGAACTAACAAACCATGAGATCGTGACCTGAGCCAGAATCAAGAGTCAGGCCCTTAACCAACTGAGCCACTCAGACACCCCTAAATAAATATTTTCATAGCAACAACAATAATTTTTGTTGTATATATAACATCTATAAAAGTAAAATAATTGCATAAAAGATGGCAAGAGTAAATGAAGTTAAACTGTTACAAAGTTCTTGCATTGTTTAGGAAAAGGCAAATTGACTAAATTAACAAAGATTAAAATAAATCAAGGATGCATTTTGTAATTTTTAGGGTAACTATTAATCATTTTAAGAGGGTAGAACTAGAATGCTAACAAGGGAGAAAAAAATTCTAGAAACCGTTTGATCGATTGAAAAGGAAGTGAAAAAAAATAAATACAGGAGAGAAGAACAGATGGAACAAATGGAAAATAAATTGCAAGATGGTAGATTTAAAAGCAACTATATTAGTAATTACGTTAAATATAAGTGGTTTCAACATTCCAATGAAAAGGTAAAGATTGTCAGACTGGATAAAACCAATCGTAGTAGGTTTATTTATTTAAAAAAAATTTTTTTTTACATTTATTTATTTTTGAGAGGCAGAGAGAGACAGAGCACAAGTGGAGGAAAGGCAGAGAGAGAGGGAGACACAGCATCCAAAGCAGGCTCCAGGCTCTGAGCTGACAGCACAGAGCCCGACGTGGGACTTGAACTCACAAACCATGAGATCATGACCTGAGCCAAAGTCGGTGCTTAACCGACTGAGCCACCCAGGCACCCCTAGTAGTAGGTTTAAATTTTAAGGCATTTTGTAAAAACACAGAAGGGTTAAAAGTAAAAGATTGGAGGTAGATATACCATGCAAACAGTAACCCAAATAAAGCTTACATCAACGTGTTACTATCAAAGTAGATTTATTTTTCTAATTAATTTTTTTTTTTGCTACTCTCTACACCCAACATGAGGCTTAAATTCATGACCCTGAGATTAGAGTCACACGCTGTTCTGACTGAGCCAGCCAGGTGCCCCTCAAAATAGATTTTAAGCAAGAATTATTATGAGAGACAAAGAAGGACATTTTTAAACAACAAAAGCATGTTACAACAATCCTAACTCTATAGGCACATAACGATACATCTTCAAACTGTATAAAGTGAACATGGGCAGAATTCAAAGGATAAACAGAGAAATCCAAGGCCCACGGCCTTCTCTTTGTCGTCCACGTAGTTATAGCCAATCTACTTAGGCCTTGCAGTGAGTCAGTGTTTCACTGACTCAGTGATTCACAGTGATTCGTCATTACTACCATTCCACAAATTGACTGCTGTTCTGACTTTCTCATCATAGATTAATTCTGGTCGGTTTTTGAATTTTATTTTGTTTAATTTTTTTTAACATTTATTCATTTTTGAGAGACCAAGAGAGGCAGAGTGTGAGCAGGGAAGGGGCAGAGAGAGAGGGAGACACAGAATCCGAAGCAGGCTCCAGGCTCCGAGCTGTCAGCCCAGAGCCCGATGTGGGGCTTGAACTCACAGGCCGTGAGATCATGACCTGAGCCAAAGTCGGACGTCTAACTGAGCCACCTAGGAGCCCGTTTTTGAATTTTATATGCATAACGTCCTACACTATTCACTTCTATACTCTTCTGTACCAAGATGCTTTCACTCAACATTATGGCTTGAGATTCATATGTACGTTGTGCCTACCCACGATTCATTCTTTTTCACTCTTCTGGAATAGTGCAATTTCTATACCTTTATTTCCGTATACTTACGTTTTCTGCTCATAATTTACTTGGGTCATTCCCAGTTTGGGCCTACGACAAAAAACGACGCTATGAATATTTTGGTTGTGTATATGCATACACCGTCTATTACGTATGTGCTTCTATGTGGAATTGGTAGGTCGTGGAGTGTGTCTATATTGAGCTGTACAAGACATTACCAAACAGTATTCCTGAGTTGTTTCACCAGTTTACAGTTCCACCCAGCAGTGCATGAGAATTCCAGTTGTCCCGTGTTTATACTACCCCCATGCCTCATTTCTTGTTGATTAAAACTCTGTTGACTTGGTTCTCTAACACCCTCTAGGCAATAATATCCAATGTTTTTCTCCTTTAAGAATAGGAAAACTTTGGGGCGCCTGGGTGGCTCAGTTGGTTAAGCGACCGACTTCGGCTCAGGTCATGATCTCACGGTCTGTGAGTTCCAGCCCCACGTCGGGCTCTGTGCTGCTGGCTCAGAGCCTGGAGCCTGCTTCGGATTCTGTATCTCCCTCTCTCCCTCTGCCCTTCCCCTGCTCACACTCTGTGTCTATGTCTCTCAAAAATAAATAAAAACGTTAAAAAAAAACAATAGGAAACCTTTTCATCAAGGGAAAAGTAATTATATTTGACCAGAGTGTTAAAAGCATTGCAGTAGCAGAACTAAAAGACAGACATGGCAGGAGAGACCGTCCCAACTGATATGCTGAAGTTGGCTCATCCTAAGGCCACTTCCTGAAAGAGGCACAATTAGGTGAAATTGCTGTCCCAATTAAGAAGCCGTTACTTCTTACTCATTAACTTAATTCTTTTTCCCCCAGAAATGTTCCACTTATGAAAAATTATGAAACAGTTTCTGATAAAGCGATATTACATGTGAACGCTGTAAATATAACTGAAAAGGGTAGTTTTTCGGTCATCATCAGATACTACTAAATTTTAACTAAGTCACGTACATCACTGATTAATATAATGAAGTTATGATGAGAACAAACCTTACGATACAAGCATTGTTTTCTATGTTGAATGCAAAGTCTGTTTTTTGTTTTTTTATGTTTTTGTTTTTGTTTGTTTTGTTTTACATCCTGTGCTGCTTAAGGAGAGATCACAAGAGAGAAAATCAGAAGCCATTTCTGTTGTTACTAGCTCGATGACCCCAGTCACTTAATAGCTTTGTATTAGTATTTAAGTATCTGCAGAACTATGGAAAATTATGTCCTCTCTGTTTACCAAAAAAAGATGATTATGAGCAGTAGCTGACATGACAGCTAATCCATGTAGAGATTTCAAGTCAGCAAAACATTTTCCACAGATTTTCATTTTTACATTTAACATAATCTTATAGTTGGTAAAGTGCTACAAATGCTTTTTCACGTGATAAGTCACATTTTTCATGTGATAACCTTACCTTATACATCTTCTGTCATGAGCAGAACCCAGTGTAGTACAGGCTAGAAGTCCATTTTGCTCACTCTCTTTGCCTTAGTAGAAGGGAATGGAGAGTATGATTCATAATGAGTAAAACACATATCATCTCCTGGAGATAGAAAATAAGGATAAAGGCAGATTTCCATTCAGGAGAATTTATTTGGGCTTTGGAAGTAATTTAAAATGGCTATTCCCTCTGTTGGCAATTTGTAGCCTGCCTGAGTTGACACCTCCATTTTCAATCACAGCAAGATTGCTTTTAGTTGCAGGGAATTGCTAAAGCCAGAGCTCTGAAACTCTGAAACTGAACCCTTTTCAAACCCCTTGTAGATTTCAAGCCGATGGCCTAAGAACGCCATCTTCTTTCCTGCTGGCTATCAAATGTTTCACGGACTATTTAAATTAATCCAAGATTTGTCTAAATCAAGAGGGGGGAAAATGTGGCCTAATGATAACATCGCTCTGTTATATCTGGACACAGTGGGTTAGCTGGAAAGATATGTTCGCCGTCAAATATGCAAACTTTATTGTCCAGGATTTACCAGACTTTTTATGTGCATATGAGATCTAAGAAAGACGATATTGTTTATTATCATGAAGTTCCCATATTAGTCAACCAAAGCCAATATATGAAAAATTGTGTGTGTGTGTGTGTGTGTTTGCACACCTTCTGATTGTCCATCTGTACGGAATAAGTACTCGTATGTTTAGAGCAATACCTCCAAAGATTCTGTTTGTAAAACTAGTTAGATTCTATAGGATATTAATGCTGTAGTTTAGCATCTCTCTTGATTTCTGTCTTGATTTTCCATGATCTAGAGAATCTAGAAGTACAACAAAGCTGATAATCTCACTACGTCTCTGAGGTATAAGGAGCCTGAAGCCAATCACCTGCTGTGAGCTCCTCGAGACCCATTTTGAGGAATCCCCACCAATCGCGCTGAAAAAGGCAACTTCCCTCACGTGGGGGACAGTTATAATTATTGGGTGGGTGTTACAGTCACTGAGCTTTACTGTAGTTAAAACATTATTCTCAGACATGTCCTACAAGCCATGGGATTAGGCCTTTATTAATAAAACTCCCCAAATGGCATTTGCAATGTGTCATTCCACTCGAGAAGATAAATAGGGCGGAATTAAGCTAACACAGAAAGATTACTTATCTTCTAATTAAGAACATCGTCCAAGAATGAATTTTGAATTTATAGCAGTTTCTGGGTTGGGCGGGGAGACATATTAAATAACCTTCCTTTTTAAAAAAATATCTTTTGAGACATAAATTCTCTGTGGGGAAAAAACACAGAACAACGAGCTGTCTTTTCTCCATTGGTTGCCTGTAGCATTCCAAATGCTTTGAAAAATGAAGGGAAATTCAACATTTTAAAATGATCCTTCAGAAATCTATTATTATGAGTGTAGAAAAAATGAGTTGAAGTCTTAAAGAATTTAGACTTTTTGGAAACTTCCATGATGTAAGTCTAGGATGGACCCGCCCCCAGAGCATGGTAGCAAGAAAACACAGAGGTGAGTCACTGATTTTTGTAGTCAGCTAGAAAAGAAGCACTTTTAATGTGATTTTTAAAAAAGAAAAATAGACACTACTTCCTGACGTGAAAACAGTTACTATCTTAGTTTCTCCTTGGAAACTTCAAAGAGCTTTATCCTGTTTATTTACCAGGCACCATGACGCTGAGCATTAGCTTGGGTCTGTGATTTTTAAGATCTTGGCTAAGATGTCATATGTGGGTTGTTTTGAAGACTTTATTTTTAAGTAATCTCTACACCCAACATGGGGCTTGAACTTACAACCCCGAGATCAAGAGTCATTTACTCTACCGACTGAGCTGGCCAGATGCCCCTAAGATGCTGTTTGTTCTTAATCAAAGCAAAGTGGTGAGTTGAACAGTCATCTAGTTTATACCATTTAAGTAAAAAGTCCACCTATGCAAATCAGAATCAAATTCATACCAATTTACCTATGGTATGCATTTTCAGGTTTTCTCTGGAATGATGCTGAGAATCTTAATTTTGCTTTCGATTTTCTCCATATATGCCCAGAACAATTAACATGAAGAAGATAATTTTACCGTAAGGCTAGAAGATGAATTTGGATGATCCGATTTTTCCCTTTGTTCCCTCTAAAATGAATTTCTTTTTTTTTTTTAAGTATATTTATTTTGAGAGAGAGCACGAGAGTGCATGTGTGACACTGCACAGGGGAGGAGCAGAGAGAGAGAGAGAGAGAGAGAGAGAGAGAGAGAGAAAGAATCTCAAGCAGGCTCCACACCGTCAGCATGGAGCCCAATGTGGGGCTTGATGCCAGAACTGTGAGCTCATGACCTGAACTGGAAATCAGACGCTCAACTGACTCGGCCACCCAGGAGTCCCTAAAATGAACTTCTTAAGTTGGTCTTAATTTTCCCCATCTACAAAACAGAACGTAAAACTCTGCCTGATGCTGCGCGATACAGAAAGGGCATCCGTGTTTTCGGAAGCAAATTGTAATGTGTACATACGGGTAGTTTCTATCGTTTTGTGCTTACGAAAGGAATAATTGGAGTTCCCTGATTTCAAGTCATTAGATCTGCTGTGAGATGTGACGGGTTGTTGTCATTTTGTTAGAATGTTCTGACGCTATGCCACCTCAGTGTTCCGTTCGGCACTACCACAGACTGTGACTGTTCTGGCAGAGTTAGTGGGTCTTATTTCGCTGTTGGCTCCCGCCATAGCAGCCTCCCACTGACCGCAGACAGCTTCTTTTTTTTTAAATTTATTTTTTAAATATAATTTATTGTCAAGTTAGCTAACATATAGTTATACAATGTGCTCTTGGTTTCAGGGGTAGATTCCCGAGATTCATTGCTTACATAACAACCCCCACTGCTCATCCCAACATGTGCCCTCTTAAATGCCCATTACCTATTTCCCCCACCCCTCCAATCTACCCCCCTATCAACTCTCAGTTGGTTCTCTGTGTTTAATAGCTTCCTCTGTTTGAAACTATTTTTTCCTCTTCTCTTCCTCCATGGTCTTCTGTTAAGTTTCTCAAGTTCCACATATGAGTGAAAACATATGATATCTGTCTTTCTCTGACTTATTTCACTTAGTATAATACCCTCCAGTTCCATCCACATTGTTGCAAATGGCAGGATTTCATTCTCGTGGCCAAGTAGTATTCCATTGTATATATAAACTACATCTTCTTTATCCATTCATCAGTCGATGGACATTTGGGCTCTTTCCATGATTTGGCTATTGTTGAAAGCGCTGCTATAAGCATTGGGGTACATGTGCCCCTATGAATCAGCACGCCTGTATCTTTTGGATAAATACCTAGGAGTACTATTGCTGGGTTGCAGTGTAATTCTATTTTTAATTTTTTGACGAATCTCCACATTGTTTTCCAGAGCAGCTGCACCAGTTTGCATTCCCACCAACAGTGTAGGAGGGTCCCCATTTCTCCACATCCTCGGCAGCATCTGTTGTTTCCCAAATCGTTAATTTTAGCCACTCTGACCGGTGTGAGGTGGTATCTCAATGTGGTTTTGATTTGTATTTCCCTGATGGTGAGTGATATTGAGCATCTTTTCATGTGTCTGTTGGCCATCTGGATGTCTTCTTTGGAAAAGTGTCTATTCACGTCTTCTCATTTCTTCACTAGATTGTTTTTCAGATGTTGAGTTTGGTTAAGTTCTTTATAGATTTTGGACACTAGACCTTTATCTGATATGTAATTTGCAGATATCTTCTCCCATTCTGTCAGTTGCCTTTTAGTTTTGTTGATTGTTTCCTTTGCTGCATAGAAGCTTTTTTATCTTGATGAGGTCCCAGTAGTTCATTTTTGCTTTTATTTCCCTTGCCTTCAGAGACGTATCAAGTAAGAAGTTGCTGCAGCTGAGGTCAAAAAGGTTGTTGACTATTTTCTCTAGGGTTTTGACGGTTTCCTGTCTCACACTTAGGTCTTTCATCCATTTTGAGTTTATTTTTGTGTATGGTGTAAGAAAGTGGTCTAGTTTCATTCTTCTGCATGTTGCTGTCCAGTTCTCCCAGCACCATTTGCTAAAGAGACTGTCTTTTTTCCATTGAATACTCTTTCCTGCTTTGTCAAAGATGAGTTGGATCAGGGACCTTCTTGAAGAGATGTCTCCATGCATTGCTGGGTGCTGTTGCCCAATAAAACCATCAACTTTTCCATTTTCATACTTTTTTTTTTTTGACTCAGACTCACTTTCCCAACTCCGTGATCTTCTTTTTGCCATTAGCCACTCATACTCCATTAAGTTGTTCTTGTTCCATAGAAATGGAGGTATTGAATTCTTTGATAAGAGTTATCTCCTGTTCAGCATTACTCCCTCCTCCTTGTGGCAAAAGCCCTCCAGTTTTCATATGGGTGCTCACTTTTTCCTAACTTTCTCAGGTCTGGAGCTTCTGAGGGTAACTTAGGTCCAGCTTCACTGAGAAGAGCTTCTGGGACAAGGCTAGAAAAGACACATGACCCCACTGGAACCAAAAGCTGTTTGCTCTGGCTTTCACTTGCTGGATTTAAACTGTAGTCCTCTAGCAGTCACCCAGCCGGGACCTGGGATGGACTGCACCCCTGTGGAGACAGAGCTGAGAGATGGAGAATGGAGTCCAAATTCATGGTGTCTGAACCTGAATCCAGTAATGGCTGAAGTTCTACTCTTGACCTTATAGCTACTGTAGCTTTTCCCCCTCTAGTTTAAATCAGTTGGAATTGGGGCTTCTGTCGTCTGTCATTTGCAAAAGAAATAATGCTAAGTGATACAAACCCAGAATCCACAGTCCAAGTTCAAAAGAATTTCAATCCTTCTTTGTCTTATCCTGGGTATTCCCACTAATACATCGAGGTTGCAAAACCTTTTTTCGCCCATGGATGCTTGCACCCACCACGCTGATTGTTGAATTTGAGGCCTTGGGTGGCACTACAGGTAAGTTTTCAGCTTTGAATATATTTTAAGTCCTAAATGTGGTATCATGTTGCTGAAAATCAGAGTACCTATAAGCCATTGCTTCTAATTCATAGAGAAGCTACCTTAAAAAATATATACACACATATACACACACACACGTGTGTGTGTGTGTGTGTGTTATACCTTTAGAATGACTAGGCCAACAATATTTGATTAATTTCACCTGTCAGATTAAAACAACCCAACCTTTCCACTGGGCAATACCAGGAAACACATACACCAAGATAGAGAACTCGATGTGACCAAAGTCCAAGATGATTAGCTGCAGGCGAAGTCGGAAAGGGGGTTGTCTGTTTCCTATGACCCCAGGTTTCCAGGAGGCCAGTCCACCCACACATGTCAGGGCAAGGTGCCAGGTGAGTGGGCCTCTGGCACTGGAGCCCCGTTCTCCTCACTGCACTCTCGTTTCACGCCCTCTCTTCCGTTTGCTCCCACTCTGTTCCAATTTGGCCTGATTTCCAAGCAGAGTGACGTGCTTTCCTTTCTGGACCATGAACTCAAGGACGGAATTAATATCTGGCTTTAACTCTTAGAGCTCCTATGCCCCCCAGCTGGTTGGATCAAGTTCTGTCCACTCTTGACCTCTTCCCGGGCTGAGGGTGCTATTTCTGTCTTCTTTGCGAGCGCACGGTGGGGTGTGGAAGAAGGTTGAGATGAAAGAGTAACACGTAGAAGGTCAAAGGTAGTATCTTCTCGCACAATTTCACCTTATCTAAAATACTTCCCAAAGGCAGGCAAGAGGAAGAAGCCAAGCATATGGCATATGCTTCCTGGCACACCAGACTGTAATATTATACACTTGGATTACAAAGTCTGGATATTACAGCCATAAACATTATGTAAACCTTATTATGTTTTGTTAAAAAGGAAAAAAAATCACCGATGATATATTATCTTAGTGAGCTGATTATGACGATTAATGAATCATATTCCCAAGATCTAAATAGAAAGAAGGACACCCACTTCAGCACATAGCTGCAATAGTGAGTATGATGGTATTTTTTATTTGACGTGGTTGTCACCGTTTGCTACAGCTGTGTTTTACGGATCAGAGGCCTAGAACTGGAAGGAACCTTTAGCTAAGGGATTGGAAAACTGACAGAGTCCTGGTCCAATCCAGCCTTCCACCTGTTGTAAATACAGTTTTACTGGAAACCAACCACATCCATGAGCTTTTAAGTGTGTCTTAGGCTGCTTTCACATACACCAGCAGAGCTGAATACTTGTGACAGCGACTATGAGGCCAACAAAGCCTAAAATATTTACTAAAGGGCCCTTCACAGAAAAAAAATCGCTGACTTTGCTTTAGAAAGGCGATCTGAATTCATTTGTTTATTTTCTGGAATGATTGTATTTTCGTTGCCTCAGAAAAGTATTTTTGGGGGTGCCCGGGTGGCTTAGTCAGTTGAGTGTCCGACTCTTGATTTCAGCTCAAGTCATGATCCCAGAGTTGTGAGATCAAGCCCTGTGTCGAACTCTGTGCTGATGCCATGGAGCCTGCTTGGGATTCTCTCTCCCTCTCTCTCTCTCTCTCTCTCTCTCTGTCTTTCTCTCTCATTCACATGGGCTTTCCCTCTCTCTCTAAAATAAAAAAAATTTTTTTTGTATATTTTTCTAGTTAGTAAGATTATAGGGATGAAGATTGTATTGCCTGGTTATATTACCAACCAAAAATTCTTAGTAAAGGTAATTTACCTAAATCCTTCATGATACACTGTAAATGCAGTTCCTCTTTGTTTTTTTTTTTGTTTGTTTGCTTGTTTGTTTTATTTTATCTTTAGTTTGGTTGTTTTTGTTTTAGGCGCTCAGTGAAAGCTTTTCATCTACTTAAAGACTATCAAATGGCCCGATTTTTGTCTCTCCCCACTCACCCATGCCAGAATGAAATCCATCCCTTTTAACATTCTCAAACCTTGGAATTGTTTTCTTTTCCATTTCTTGTAATGATATTTCTTTTACCTAGAACTGGACGTTGTACTCGGAGAATATTTACCCTATTACAAATTCATTAAGGCGTATCATCAATTTGAATCGTGGAACACCTTGCGAAGCCAACTAGTTTTTCCTATGGCCATTTTGCAGGTGAGGGGCAGTGAGGCTCCGCAAGGTTAGACATCTGGCCTGCGATCACACAGCCCGGAATGAACAAACCCCTTCAAGTGTACTGCACTGCCAATCGCTTTGCACTGAGCCTGGCAGGAGGACCCGTGACAGTCCCAAGCTCTACTGTGCGTGTCTGACACAATACTGCTTGATGTAGGGGGAATTATTCTGTCCTTCATTTTATATCTGCTGCCTCAACTTCAGCTCACCGTTGGTCGTACTCGGGGCCAGTGTGAAGTGGGCCCTCGGTCCGCTATTTAAGTGTTGGTACTGTGTTCTGCGACCACAGCACGCAGGTGACTCATTAGCAGAAGAACGAGGCAAGGGTGGGGTTCCACCGGCAAAAATGCATCAGCAGTTGGAGAAAAGGTGTGTGTTTTGCGGGAGGAGGGCTTTCAGTGGCGGTTTCTGTGGTGCTTCTATACGGAAGCAAGGTTTATCTACATATCTTTTCAGCCTTACCCATCCCCGTGTTCTGGCCGCGCCACTGGTTTTCCCCTTCGGATGTACTGAATTCAGTAGTTGCCAAAATCACTTTGATCTCGGAGTCTGTCTTTGAAGATACTCTCTGCAGTTCTCTTTCCTCACCACCATTTGGTGTGAATTCTCGCGGAGTCCTTAGCGAAGACGCGAAGCAACAAAACAAAGAGAGACCTCCTTAATAATAATATATCGTTCTCAGCCAAGTACAAAGACAGCACAGGGGCACTGCTGTGTACGTATGAAAAAAAAATCATTACTGCACTTTTGGGGGTGGATGTTTTCTTGACTTATTTACTTTAGCCTTTTAGATGTTTCTTTGGGGACCAAATGATAGCCCTGATACTATCATTAGCGCTTTAGATTATTGGTTACAGGCTATAAGGGAGATGTAGGCTGCTTCCTGAATGTTCTGCATTTTTAGTTAAATTTAACATCGTTTCCTTTTTTGGTTGTATGTTGCTTATTGTTCACCGCTTCTCGTGGTGTATGATCGTGATTCCTGTACGCAGAGATCATCTTACTAATTGAATTCCTTATTGTACGTGTTCAGGTTATTGTAGTGTAAGTATTTATTTTTATAATACTAATAGATCAGTCAATCATTTGAAGCATAAACCACTTTTCATTACCCAAACAGCAGCAAAATTTCCCCCAAGTGTTGTTGTTTCTGAATCATATAATTCTCGGTGATTATAAGGAGTGGAAAGGGGACACGTCGACTACGGAGCCCCCAGTCTCCCCACCGTGGCCGAGGGAGGCCAGCGGGGAGGTTCATCTTTGGATTTGTAAGCAGATTTGTAACCCTAGGACATTTTATGAGGACATCATTAAGAGAGAATAGATTCAGGACCTTGCCGTCATCTTTATAGAATTAGAGTCAGATGGGACTTTAAAATAGAAATTTCTCTTTTCTTATCCTTTCTTCCAGTCTTCCTTTAAAAGCCACTTAAAAAAAAACGACACACTATTCCTTTGTATTTCCTTAACCTTCTGTCTAGCTTAGTGGCCAGCTCTTATTCTCATCTGGTCAGATTTCTTCTCATCCTTTAATGTGTATGGCCAGGAAGCCTTCCTAAATCATTCTCCCAGACTCACAGCTGCCTCCTCCCTTTGAGAAACAATATACGCAAAGTCTTCTATTTTTTTTTTCCTGTAGAGTTCCATTCAACAGATATAATTTCCATGTCTAAGAAGCAGTCATCCTTAAATTTTGCCAGCTAAATTTCATTCTGGAAGCTTCCAACCTGCACACAACATGAGCGACCTGATATTTATTTCCATCTGAGAACAGAGAGCATCTTTTTCGAAGTGGCAGGGTTCGATTGAGGCCATCTCTTTCCGTTGGCACTGACCGTGTGTCCCCTTGGCGTGCGCTCACATATTTTAGGCTTTTCGAATGTCCGTTGAACACGGATGCCATTAAATTTTGTAGGCTTCTTTCTGAACTGTTATTTATGCGCCCCGTGAAAACTTCAGTTATTTTTATGATGGACATTATTTCAAAGGAACAGTGATGACAATGACTATTCATTGAATTGCCTTCATGTGTCTGTAATATGGTCCAGTCTTTTTAACGTTCCTTGTTGTAACGTGTTTATCTTAATTTCTGTTATCCTTTTTTGCTTGAAGGTTTTCATTATTTCTACAATTTATATTGTTTTTGTTTACCCAAAATAATGCCCTTTTCTCCTTCATTTTTCTCAATGTTACACTAAAGGACAAATGAATCATGGAGGTTCAGAGCTTGCATTCCAGAGTCCCTCCTGTCCCCAAACTAGTTGCGTGACCTACACAAGAAAACGTTGGCTCTTTGTGCCTCAATTTCCTTTCCTCTAAAATGGTTGTAATAAAATTACCAGACTCCTTCGGTGGTTGCAGTATTGCATGAGTTAAGTCATAGAATGTGTTTAGAAAGGAGCCCGGCCTATAGTAAATGCTCAACAGTGGCAGCTGTTATCATCATTTTTAAATGTTTATTTATTTTTGAGAGAGAGACAGAGACAGAGAGCGAGCAGGGGATAGGCAGAGAGAGAGGGAGACACAGAATCTGAAGCAGGTTCCAGGCTCCCAGCTGTTAGCACAGAGCCCAATGTGGGACTCAAACTCATGATCATGACCTGAGCCAAAGTCAGACACTTAACCGACTAAGCGATGCAGGAACCCTGATTATCATCATTCTTATTATTGTCTCCTGAAGAGTAAGCACTTGGTCAAACACAGTGTATCTTCGATATCCCTTACAAAACCTCATAATAGAAGCAGGTGCTTAAAGAATGTGTTAAGTAACTATAATAGAATGATGGCAAGACGTCTGTCTCCTAACCTCTGGAACCTGTGACTATGCTATGTTACCTGGCAAGGGAGACTTAAGGCTGCAGGTGGAATTAAGGTTGTTGTCAGCTGACATTGGGATGGGAAATTATCCTGGATCTTTGGGTAGGCCCGATATATCCACAAGGGTCCTTTAAATGTGAAAGAAGAAGGCAAAGGAGTCAATGTTAGAGGGATTCGAAGTGAGGAAGTCTCAGTGGGCTATTGTGGGCCTTGAAGATGGAAGGGGGTCACCAGCCAAGGATCGTTGGCAGCTTCTAGAAGCTGGAAAAGGCAAGAAAATGGATTCTCTTTTCCCTAGAGCCTCCAGAATGAACACATCCCTGCCAACACCTTTATATTAACGGGACTCATTTCAGGCTTCTGACCACCAGAACTGTTATATAATAAATTTGTATTATAATAAGAAACCAAGTAAATGGTAATTTTTTAGAGCTGTAATAGGAAACTAATACAGTAACCAACTGACTAGATGAAATGATTAATTGTTTAAGACAATAACACCAAAGAAAGATACCAGAGAAAGAACTCGTACATTAACAAGATGTAATGGCTGGAAGCATTTCCTAAAGCAATGGGTTCTAGACCTTTCTTGGTCAGACTCACTCCTTTACAATAGTTCACATGCACATAAACATAAAATGTTGCATAAAATTTTATGAGGTCCGCAAACCATACTGAAGCCCTCCATGACCCCAAGGTATTAACCTAGGTTTGCTTGGGGTTTGTTAAGAATTAGCCAATGACAAGGCTTTAGTGATGAGCCTAGGAGCCTTCATAACTGGACTCTCAGAGTGGTCTGTTGCTTTGAGGTTCTTCTGAGTAGCCAGAAGGTTCTGTGAATGTGAAGGGTATTTAAAAGTTTGGCCTCCTTTTTCAGTCAAATTGAAACCTTAAAACCTTATTCTCTGTTTCTCAATCGACTGTGACGCTGTTAAGCCCCAAGTCACAAGTCCCTTCTGTACTCCTCGTCTCCTATTTTAGGAAAGGTTTATCGTCACTAGATGATATTAAGTTGGTGTTTTAAAAAGTAATTGGGAAGCTAAGGTAACGTGACAGTGAGAGTTCCTTTCAATATGCCTTATTTCCGAGGTCTTGTTTGTTTTCGAGCAGTCATGAAAGCAGGTTCTATCTCCACATCCTAGGAAGCGCTAATGTTTCTCAAAGATAGCATACGTATTCTGTCTGCTAGCATGATTTCATGCATTCATTTGGTAAGTTTCAATCCAAGACTACTGACTAAGTTCCAGGCATGGTATTAGGAACGAAGGATGCCGATGGTAAAGATGGTGGATGTAGACCTTGTTCTGGCACTTACAGTCTTCTTCGGATCTTTGTTAAAAAGTAAATACCCCTTGGAGGTGTGGTTTAAATGTCGCACTCCCTGTGCACTTGATAGTGAATGTGTTTATCAGATCTCATCGTGAAAATAATCTTTCACTGGAGGAGGATAGAAGTTAGAAGTACCATAAGAGCCTGAGGGGAAGAGTGGGATTGCGGTAAGAAGATAAGAAAGGATGATCAGAGTATCAGAGGCCAGTAAATAATACCTTCACTCACGTCGGATTGCTCTTCCAGTGGATCCAGACTATTCTTTAAAAGTCGCCGTAAACAGCGTACAAGTGACAGAGGGGCCGTGGAATGGTCACAGCCCATCCGTGTGACCCCAGACCTGGTTTGAAGCCCATCTTTGGGACTCGGGGAATACTTGGGTCACATAGTGTGTCTGGTGTTTCTCACAAGCCTATGCTGGAGCTAGATGTGGCTGTTGGTAAGGTTGCTCCTTTACGGAAAGATAAAAGCTGCCCCAAAGTGAGCTGGGATTCCACAAACGACTTCAACATCTTCTATCTTGGCCAGGTTGCATGAACACCTAGGCCATTCTCAACCATGATTTGCCACAGGAGTCAACGAAGGGAGAAAGTCTCAATGGGCTCTTATGGGCCTTGAAGATGAAAGGAGGTCGCCAGCCAAGGACTGTTGGCAGCTTCTAGAAGCTGGAAAAAGCGAGGACATGGATTCTCTTTTTCCTAGAGCCTCCAGAGTTAACACATTCCAGCCAATACCTTGATATTAGCCCACTGAGACCCGTCGCGGGAATGAAAACCTTTCTTGTTGCTGCTGTAGCAACAACACAAATTTACTTTCTTATAGTTCTGAAGGGTCACAATTCTTAATTGGGTTGGCAGAGCTGCATTTCTTCTGGAGGCTCTAGGGGAATATCTGTTACCTTTTTCACTTTCTAGAGGTTGCTCACATTCCTTGACTTATGGCCTCCTATCGCCCTGACCTCTTCTTCCTTTCTCACATTTTCTTTCCTGCCTTCCTCCAAGCACGACTCTTGTGATTATATTGGACTTACCCTGGTAATCTAGGACCATCTTCCCATCTCAGAATCCTTAATCATATCTGCAAAATCCCTTCTGCCACGTAAGGTAACGTAGTCACAGTTTCCAGAGAATAGGATGTGGACATCTTTGGGGCCATTATTCCGCGTACCACAAGGCCGACAGCATCAAAATAGCCAGAGCGCTTGGCTAAAGGCCTTCAGACGAACACCTCAGCCCCATCCAGTTTAGGAGCCAGAAAACCTTTATAACCCCAAGGTGGCCCATTTTCCATTACAATCTACGTGATATAAAATGTTTTAATGTGATTAGAATTAGCTGTGTCTTATCTCACGTTTGGCTCAGTGGGGAGAGCGGGAACACGGCAGATTTCCAGGCTCCGTGCCTTGCCTTTGCAGGTCTGTAAATGCTTCGTCAGATTCCTGACTGTTTCAGTAATTCCTCATCCCATTGCCTTTTAGAGTATGCTTCACCCTGCATTTTTGGACCGATGCGACATACCTTTTCAATATGTGTTTTTCTAAAGCCGTTATGAAGATTTTAACTTCATGTTCTCACAGTTCGGTGTCATCACGAAGCTTTTGTGGTTTTTTTTTTTTCCAGACTTCAAAAGTCTGGTGGAAAAGAGAAAAGGGTGAGGGGGGGGGAAGCATTTCAACGGAGCAAGGACCTTTGCCAAAAACTTTCCTGGGTTCCTTTCTGTCTAACATCTACCCTCCAGGCTTAGGCGGAGAGGAAAACAGGTCGCAAGGCCAAGCCTGGAGGTGAGAGAGCAGGTTTGAGCCAGGGGATTAGGCAATGGGGCTGGCCTAGGACCAGACAAATGGATGTTTCAAAACCAGAGAAGAAGAGAGGAAAAAGTGGGACAGAGGAGGAGCTGAATAAAGTGGTGCAGAGTGGACACAGCTTGTGCATGAAAAATTCTGATGACAGTGTCTTTTGAAGGTGGTTCGCAGGGGCCAGGGCAAGATCTGAAGGGAGTGAGCCTGATCTTTGTACTGCACAGCACAGGGTGGTGTATACGGTGTCATAAGTTGCTGTCACTCAGTCATTTGAACCTCTATCACTCACTTACGCTTTGACACCCACCCCTTATTCCACCTCTTTTAAAATGAAAGTTTTAGGCCTAATATGTGTATTATCCCCAAGTTTAATGTTGTCAGGCAGACCACTGATTTTTTTTTCCCGCTGGGAATGATACGTACGATTTTAAAGTATACGTATAAATTCATTTATTTAGGGGCGCCTGGGTAGCTCAATCGGTTGAGCAGCCGACTTCAGCTCGGGTCATGATCTTACGGTCTGTGAGTTTGAGCCCCGCATCGGGCTCTGTGCTGATGGCTCAGAGCCTGCAGCCTGTTTCAGATTCTGTGTCTGCCTCTCTCTCTGCCCTTCCCCTGCTCATGCTCTGTCTCTCTGTCTCTCAAAAATAAATAAACGTTAAAAAAAAATTAAAAAAATTCATTTATTTAACAGATATTTATTGGTTATCCAATATTTATTGGACTAGGTACTAAGGATTCTTCTGGGCACTAGGGATACAGTGTTTAGCAAAACACCTTGAAGTCCTGCCTTCGAGGAGCTTAGATTCCAGCTTGGAGTGACGGACAAATGAAACAAGGTAAAATTTAGGGAAGGAACAACCCCGAGGAGGGTTGAGTTTGAGATAGGGGGATCAGAGCCCTTCTGAGAGGGAGACCTTTTAGTAAAGTCCAAAGGAAATGAGGAGCTTGGTTAGCGGGTATCAGGTGGGGAAGAACCTCCTGGACAGAGGAATGGCAAGTACAGAGACCCTAAGGGGCTACTGTGCCCGGAGTGTTAGAGGAATGGCAAGAAGACCAGCATGGCTGGGGTGGAGCGGGCGGGAGGGGGAGGGGTGGTAAGAGATGACGGTGGTGTGTGTGAGTGGAGCGTGGTTCACAGGTCATGGGGGGTCTTGTAGATCCTGGCAGGGGCTGCGTCCCTCCATGTGAATGGGAAATCATTAGAAGGTGCTGGGCAGAGCAGTGGTGTGACCCGACCTTCATACTCCCTGGATCATTCTGGCCTCTGTGTGGAGAATGGACTGCAGTGAGCATGAGCAGAATTAGGGGCGGCATTTACAGGGCTATTCCTCTAGTCTATGCCAATAATCTAGGAGACAAATGATGGCTTGAACCAGAGCGGTGGCAGTGGGGGTGGTGACATGGGGTTGAACTCTGGGGATATTTTGAAGGTAGGGCTAGAGCAGGATTTGCTGATGGACTAGACATGAGGACAAAAGAATGTGGAGTCCGACGTGACGTCAAAGTTGTTAGCCCGAGCGACTGGAAGAAGGAAGGGAGGGAGATACATTTACTGCTGGTGGAACAGATGGTAGAAAGAGCAGGTTTGGGAGGGACCATCCATGGTTCAATTCGGGTGCATTCAGTTTGATGTACTCAATTAGACACATCAGGTAGGGATGCCGACAAATGTATTGGTCTGCAATTCAAAAGAGAGGTCCTGGCTGGAGATACGAATTTATATTCATATCCATGCACATACCATAAAGCCGCCAGTTCTAGTCTCTACTCTTCCACTTCCTCAAAATCGTTCATTCAAGCTTCCACTTGTCACTGCTGTTCCACCTTTACATTTGGCTTAAGTAATAAAGATCTTAAAAAAGCTCTTGTCCCCTTGGTTCCAGGCGTCTGTCCATATTCTGGTCTGTTTGTGTGTGTGTGTGTGTGTGTGTGTGTGTGTGTGTGTGTGTGTGTTTCCTTGTTCCCATCTGCTTCCATCAATGCTTGGCTTTTCTCGCTGAGCCTACCCCCGTGGAGGCTATGTAGTGTTTAGGCAGTTAAAGTTCTTGAGTCGAATGATGGGCATGACAGACTGTAGAACACATGCCCCGCCTACAGAGGGCACCCCTGTTCTGCTCCCACCCCCGACTCCAGCCAGGGAGGGGGACCCATTGTTGCCGGTTCTTCCAAAACTTAAGCCAGAAATCTAGATTTTTTTTTTCATGTTCAGTCTCCTAATATTTAGACATTGGCAGCTAACTCACACATTTTTCAAGACTCCGGGCCAAACAAAATATATTTGGGGACCAAATCCAATCCACAGGGCAATCAGCCTTTCACCACTGAGGAGCCTGTTAGCCAACTGCTGCACTTGGGGTTTGGACCCTGGACAGAACCTCTTGGATTGTCTGCCTTGGTTGCCCGCAGCGCAGGCAGAGGACATGAACTACCTACCCTACGGAGTTCCCAAGGGACACTGTTCCCTGAGCCTGGCTCCTAAGGGCCCTGCTTGTCTGGAAAGGACAAGACACCTTCCCCAGGACCTCTCCGAAGAACACTTCGTGTCCTGTTCTCCTTCATCCCCTTCCCTTGTAATATCGTATCTCACTCACTTCAAAAGCAGAATGAGTATCGATCCCACCTCGTAGGTGAGACAGCTAGAGACTATTGAATCAGCACCTCTGTCTCAAATGCTTGATGGTAGAAAAGATTGCAACGCAGTAGCTGAATGACAATCTGAGGCAGAAAGTTAGTCTCAAGGCAGATAGAAGAAACTATATATTTTTTCAACAATTATATATTGAATACTTGCTAGGTGCCAGTTCTCTTACTATGTGCTGTGTGTACGGAAAAAGGATAAAACACAGTCTGCTCCAAAGAGAGTCACAGCCTAGTAGCGGAGACAAATATGACCAGAAACCCATCGTAGCAGGTGCGAAAGAAGCAGCAGGACAGAGATGCCACAGAGCAAAGACCGGGGGTAGCGGGAAGGTCTAAAGAAGATTGTTTTGGAGGTAGTATAACTGGGCCAAGTTTTGAGAAATTAAAAGGAGTCCGTCGCATAGACCACTGGGGGAAAGCATCCTAGAAAAACAAATAGCGTGTGCAAAGTTTGGGAGGTAGGGAGCAACATGGAGCTATTAAGGAAGCCTAGTCATCTCAAGAGCTTAAAATGTAAAGAAAAGGGTAAATCCAGGTGTGATGGAACAGGGTAAGAGAGGGTACCAGGTTCCGGGTCCTGAAAGGCCTTGTCAAAGGGGGGCAAAGACGGGCCACTGTTTTCCCATCTTCACCAGAGGCTTCCGTGGCCAGCTCAATCTTGCTTGAGAGGCAAACGAACAAAAATCCCGTATCATCTTCCATAATTCATGTCCAGAGGAGAGCCACTATCAATCTGAAGCCATTTAAAAAGAAAATTTGATGTAACTTTCATTAATTCCCTTGAGGTCTCATGCCATTCACGTAAGATAAAGAAGATAATTAGTATTGACTGCTTATACAAGGCATTATTTCAAGGGCTCCATGTACAAATGCACTTCTATAACTCGTGGTATTCTCAAAACCACCCTATGATGTAGTTGGTCCCAGTGTAGTTAAGCGACTTGTCCAAGGTCATACAGCTTGTAAGCGACAGAGCAGGCACGGAACCTGTGCCGGCCGCCTGTAGAGTTCTTGTCTTCACTATTCTTCTGTGACGCTGTGTCTGAGATGTCACAGTCTTTCTGGCCAGAGGCTTCGGAAGGTGAAGAGCAAATGTCCAGCGACCAGAGATGGGGCTGTAGTCGTTTATATAAAATCATCTCTTTGGCCCTTGTCGATAGCAACAATTACAAATGCAGATGATCAGAGACCCTACCTTAATGAGAAGCACATTTAACTATGGCTGCCCCCTGCATACTTCTGGCTTCAATGTTACCCCACGTTTATATGAAATAGTGCAGCCCACAGCCGTATTTTCCAAGGCAGTCAGCTGTCTTGGTGGAAACAGAATAGGTCTCTTAGTACTTTTGATAATTTTTTTCAAAAACTTTGGAGGGCCGGGTTCATATGGGTAGACCCTTTAGGTGAAATACGTATCCATGATGTTCAGAAAGCATTGCAATTTCTCTGTGATGCTTATTCTCCTTTCGTTAAGAGCCGTCTTGGATAAAGAAAGGCACAAGTTTAAATGCTGAAATCCCAAAGCGAGATTCTTTGACTGTTGCCTGAAAAAGTCTGCAGCACTGACTTTTCTTCTTGGAAAAAAAGAAAAGAAAAGGAAAAGGAAAGAAAAGAGAGTCAGATGGCATTTCTATGAGGAAGGCAATAATTTCAGTTCTCAGGGTGAATGCTTGTCTCTTTATAGCAGGACAAAAAAATTTTTTTTTTAAACGAGCTTCAAACCTTCCACACATGTTAAAAATATTCCCACGTGCAGGGAAACAAATTTATTTTCATTAATGCCTTTACTCTTTATGTGATGAACAAACAGGCATGGAAAGAAATATCACGGAGAGGCATTTGTAAACATTTAAAATAGACGTATATTGTGTTTTCTGTGGGGGTAGCTTAGTTATTTACAACTCCATTGTAATATAATCAGTTATTACTATATTTTTTTAAATATGGGAAGGGGAGGAAATTACTTTTCAGAAAATGGACCTAGCTGATTTTTTTTAGGCTATGGAGAAATGCAAAGAATAATAAAAAAAAAAAAAAAAAAACCTTTTAATGCTGCTGCTTCTTCTGTTCTTCTGTTTCATCTTCCATAGAACCTAATTTCTGACATTTTTCACCAACTTGAGATTATTGTAGCCTACCCAGTGCAGGGGCAGTTCACTCTGGGTCCTGGGCACAATCCTGAAAAGTGACATACAAATCAGTTTCTTAAGTTGAATCTTTTAAGAGGCACTCAGATAAAAAGAACTCCTCCTTTGTAAGGGGTTCTGTGTCTTTTGAAATGACAACATCTCAATGTCCCTATTTTTTTTTAATTTTTTTAACGTTTATTTATTTTTGAGAGACATAGAGATAGAGCATGAGCAGGGGAAGGGCAGAGAGAGAGGGAGACACAGAATCCGAAGCAGACTCCAGGCTCCGATGAGCCGTCAGCACAGAGCCCGATGTGGGGCTCGAACTCATAGACTGTGAGATTGTGACCTGAGCTGAAGTCGGCCGCTTAACCGACTGAGCCACCCAGGCGCCCCTCAATGTCCCTATTTTTAAAATCCAGATTTCAATATTCCAGTTTGTCATAAAGTAGGCATGTGTGTATCGATAAGTGACCTCGTTTTACTCTGTGTGTGTGTGATACAGATTCTGAATTAGAAGAATCTTAAAATACCCCCAGCAACTGGCTTGCCAAATATGTGCGGGTAGGTGTTATCACTTGTTGGGGCGGAACAAATTACAGCAGCGAGACCAGAAGAATTTCACCAAGCTTCAAGGCTCTCGAGGGAAGGGAATCGAAAGTTCCCACCGTTTTCGTTACCGTGCTTGCCAGCGTAACCTTTCGAACTAAAATTACATAATCGAAGTCAGTCTGAAGTTCCCTGCAGTTCTTTGCGCTCACAAATCTATTTTTGGAGACCAAAAGTACACCAAAGTCCAACTACGAAGCCGGGTCCTGCAGGATCTGAACATTGAGTGCCTCTTTTTTAAAAAGAAGTTGCCCCGAGTAACAGCACACGGGATTGTTCTATTGTTAACATTAAGGAGGGAACTTCCTGATCTCTCTTCCTTCATTTTTATTTGGTGGTTTCTAAACTAAAAAGGAAACATTGAAGGGTGCTTAACTTCAGGTCTCTGGGTTAATATGTTAGTTTCCCTCCCCACACCCACTTTCCCCTCTCCCTGCCCTGTCCTAAGGGGCGAGTTTGCTTATTTATGCTGTTTTGCTCTTGTTTCGGAGCGTGGGATTTCCCCTTCTCCTTCTTGGTTGTAATTTTGACGTAGAAGAGAGGCCGCTGGGGAGAGAAGGTGGCGTAGAAAGCAGAAGCGGCCGTGGTTGGCCTACTGTCCTTGGCTGGGGAACGCAGCGTCTTCGCCTGTGAAGACACAGTTCACCTCCCGCCCAGAGGGGTGCGTTAACCAAGGGACTCTTGTAAGTGACTGAATCCTCCCCAGCCATTTCTATTACCCTCTGTAAGAATTTTAAAGCAAGCATGTATACACTAAGACCGCAAAGCTGAGTCCAGCACGATGGGTGACGGGTCTTGTCCCCGGGAGCCGTGGAGACGAGACTGGCAACAACCAGAGGGCTGTGCTGAGGCTGGTGAGGCTGGTCTGGACTCAGTAGGCAAGGGGGTCTTGATCGATTAGAAATGTCCGCATTGGGTGAGGGATAAGGAGATGGTGGTGTATACCCTAAATATTACAGTCTGTCTGTGGTGGGGGCTCCAGCTCCTGACTGGTAATTGGGAAACCAGCATTTTCCCCTCAGTTCTGCCCCTAATGAGCAAGGCAACTGTGAGCAAGTTAACTTCCCTTGGTTTTGCTCTCCTGGTCTCTCAGGAGGGGAAGTAGACTCTCTGAACCTTCTAGGTCTCAAATTCTGTGATCCCAGACCAGGCTGCTCGTGATTGTCCATTGCTGGTGAAATAAGGACTCAACCTTTGTCTTGACCTTTTAGGTCTCTCTCTGTCTGACCTATTACTACTTCTCAGGGCGTATCTTCAATTGGCCAGGCTAGATGCCCACGGTTTCTCAAACGTGCTTCACACTTTCACACTGCGATCCCTTCTCTTCAATAATCTCTCCAAATACAAGGTCTACGCCGTCCCCTCTTCTCTGATGATCAAAATTCTACTCATTTTTTTTTGTTTTTTGTTTTATCTTTTTTGAGACTCTGAGCCCATAGAATTTTTTCCCTCTGTGGAACCTTTAGTACTTGACAACCTGTGTCAATCGGCTATGCACCCGCTTGGCTGTCTGCAGATCTGGCCCCAAACGGATGGTGGGCAGAATTTGCATCTCGTGCAGTCACTGTACATGGGCTCTCTTCAGTGTCTGATCAGGCTAACAGAAAGTAGGAAACATTTCTTTAAAGAGCACGGCAAAAACCAAAGCATAGCCATAGAAATAAAGTGGCAAGGAGAACTGTTTAAGTCAATACCCGAGTACCTGTTGAATCGGGGCCAAACAGGATGGCAGGTACCTCCGTGGGAACAGGTGAGAGTCAGAAACAGTCTCTGTCTTCCAGGAGCTCACCGCTCATTATCCTCAACGTCGATATCATCATCATTGGTCATAGCTTCCATTTATTTAGTACATATTCTTTACCATATCTCTTCCCTACATCCTAAATTCTTAGAACGACCATGCCGGCCCTTATCATCTCTATTTTACTGGTGAAAGAGTTTACCCAGAGAGCTTAGGTGACTTCCTCAAGGCCACACGGCTGGTAGGGGATGACTGGCTTCATAACCTGTGCCGATTCTAGAATATGCCATTGTCGCCCTAGAGGGGAGCAAATGATGAGGACAGGCAGTTCGCTGAGCACGCTTTCTACTTTCTCATCATCAAGCCTTTGCTCACGCTCTCAGGCCACTTGGAATGCTCTCTCCTTCCACACCTCTCAGCTTGTGCAGATGCTTTCCACACTTCAAGTATGTCAGTCTCCGATATCTCCTTCTTTTAAAAAACATGTTTGTTTGTTTATTTGTTTGTTTATTTATTTAGAGTGAGGGGGGTGGCATAGAGAAGGGGAGAGATTGAGAATCCCAAGCAGGCTCCGTGCTGTCAGCACAAAGCCTGACATGAGACTTGAACCCAAGACCGTGAGATCATGACCTGAGTCGAAATCGAGAGTCAGATGCTTAACTGACCAAGCCACCCAGGCGCCCCTCAACTATCTGCTTCTTGAAGCCTTTCCGGTCTTACTCTTCTAGCTGGGCCGCTGATAACGTGGGACTGTCTACACTGTCTACATGAATGAATGGATTCATGCCAACTTTATCTCCTTTTTTGTTACAAAGGTTCTAAGGGTGAGGTAAGAACATCTAATGAAAAGTGACCAGAGAAGTCTGTGCTATTGAACAAATATCTGTTGACCACTTGGCAAGACCTTGATAACCCATAGAGGAAGGCTCTCCCAGTATTAGAACAACTGTTCTCTGCTTTATAGATGAGGCTATGTTGACACCATGATGAGATCATTGTCTGGGATTTATGTTGCACGGAGAGAATTACTCTTGCCTCAGGCAGAAGCAGAGAGGTTCCCAGAGTTCTCTTGTCTTCTTCCTGGTCCTAGTCCACGTAGCGCAGAGGGGTAAGAGAGAGGCACTGGGGTGCAGTGGACAGAGTCTTAGAAGGAACTTATTTGCTGGGAGTTGCCAAACCAGAATAGGTTTCTGGAAGAGTTTTAGAGCTTCTTCCCTCCCTCCAGAAGGGAAGGGTCAAAGCGAGGCCACTGTTGGCATTGTTTGTATTCACTGAGCTCCCTATGAGTAAGTGGTGAGGTTGGTGTGTGGTTTCTACATCTTCCACAGTGACCAAAGGGCCATCGCTTGCGAGGGCTGTGGATTCAAAGGTAAATAAAGCATAACTGTGTCCAAACAGCAGCTCACGTAACTTCAGTACGGCGTCGCACCCCACGTGTGGGTCGCGATGGCAGTGTGCACGGATACTGGCGGAGGCGAGAGGAAGAGGCCTAGGAGTTGTGCCTCGGAGTGTTAGAGAAGATTCCGGAGAAGTGGTGACCCCTTTGCCCGGACCTGAAAGATGAATGGAACTTTCCCCAGGCTAAGAAGGGGTGGGATGCGGTGGGGAGCACTCCAGGAAGGGGGAACAGCAAATGAAATGCAGGGAGTAAAGAAAACAAGATGGAGCTGGGGGACTGCCGGTTTTCTGGGTTTTCTGTTGCAAATATTGCCGATGTTTATGCAAAAACCAGAGTCACGCGCAGAGGCCGAGGCCGAGAACAGGCATCTCCTCCCTGCTCTGTCAGCCACACAAGCATGCTGTCAACGCCTCCTTCCTCCTCGCTTCACCATTTATGGAAGTCGTTGCCCAACACCCTCCAGAGAACAAGTGCCCATTTGTCCTGTGCCCACATGCTTCTCCAGCCTTCTGCCCATGGCCAGCCTGCTCTGCTTCCTGCTCTAAGCTTGCCAGAAGGATGCGGGCTGCCTCACCGTGCAGCTGCGGGGGGCACCACGCACACAGACCACCCCGGCTGTGGTGCCTGTACGTGGCCTAGAAGGGGCCAGAACTTGTTTGTTTTGCTCCCTTACAATGACTGCCAGCCCCCGAGTTACAGAAAACAGAACAAACAAAAGCCTTATTGGCCCCGATGGTGCCTCCCAAGTCCTGACCTTTGATTAGCCGGTCTTGACCTTCATCGTATCCCAGCCCGATCCGCCGAGACACGAGCGTGGACACTGTTCTATTGTTTCCTCTGCCAGCTTTCCCTTTCCGTGGCTTTGCTTTCCAATTAAAGACAAAACAAAGCCAAACAAGAATCAAACCCCAACCCCTCCCCCAACTCCTAATCCTCCGGTGGCCAATGTTACACGTTTTATTTTTGTTTTGTTTCTTCTGTCATTTTGTTTTAGTGGAGACAGTTTTTTTGATAGAAAGAGTATGAATTGTGTGTGGAGCTGGCTGTGTGCTTGCTCTGCTCTGCCCGCGAGGACTCAGCACACCATGCCCGCGAGAGCAGAGCTCAGAGACCAGCCAGCTGACGGGGGCGTGGGGGGAGGGAAGGGATACGGGGGCCCTGGAGGGTGACTGGAGCTTGGAAAGCAGACCCTGTCCATTGCAGGGAACTGTTCTCATTGGATCTTTCTTTCAGGTGACAGGGTGAAGTCTGGCCAGGTATCTGAAGGGTGCAGTCCGGAGGGTCTGGAGGCAGTACTAGAGCAGGGAGTGCTGATGTCAGCAAGAAGCGACGTCTGATATCCACCCAGAGACCTGAGCTCCAGACTGGCCACCTGGGCACGGGGCCCTGCTGTCAGACCTGCCTTCAGACTGCTCACCTTCTACTCTGTACCTCTGTTCTGCTTCTCGCTCCTTACCCAAGGCCTGCCCAATTCTCTCCAGCACCCTTCTCTTCCTCTCGACTCTGCTGCCGTGACCTTAGTGCAGACCGTCCGTTTTCCCCAGGTTACTGTTATCGGCCTCGTGATAAATTCCCTGACTAGAGTCTTGGCCCATCACATCTGCCTTCTGGATACTGGCAGACGTCTGCCGCCAAAACACAGCTCTGATCACACCATTCCCTCTACTCACAGATCTTGGGTGATTTCCATACTCTTAAGCGTGGCATTTCAAGGCCATGGGTGGCCTTTGTTGCTCCTCACTTCACTTTGTCTCCTTCTCTGCTTGGAATATAAGCACCTCTTATGCTCTGAATATTTCCCATAGGGCTCCTACTCTCATCTTTTTGTCCAGGGAATCTAATGGGGAGCTTGTTAAACATACACGTTCTCTGGGCACCTTAGTGGCTCAGTCAGTGAAGCGTCCAATCCTTGGCTTCGGCTCAGGTCATGATCTCACAGTTTGAGGGGTTCAATCCCTCTGTTGGGCTCCGTGCTGACAGTGTGGAACCTGCTTGGGATTCTCTCTCTCCCTCTCTCCCACTCATACTCTCTCTGAGTCTCTCAAAATAAATAAATAAACTTAAAAAAAAAAACACCATACGAATTCTCCGCTTTGAGGGACACGTACCAGTAAATTGGGGACATGGATACTTCATGTTTAAAACTCTGGCCCCATGACCGGCTGAGCCAGGTTCAGGAACCAGCGCCTTTCCTGATCCTGCGTCCTGGTGTGCCTGCTCCCATTGCTGGAACTTTATCTGTTCTCCAGTGTTCATATCAGATGTGATTTTCTCCTTGAAGAGCTTCATGGCCCAGGTAGCCAAACGCGATTTCTTCTTCCACTCCGTACGTTGGTCCCGTGGCCTTTCTGTTCTAAGCCATTTGTCTTTCCTCGGTTTGATTGTAAGTTCCTCATGTAGAGGATATCTTTTATTCATCCATGCGTATCTTGAAGCATTCAGGAAACTAACCTACTTAATAGCTGCTCTCACGTCAAAGGTGTTATGTAATTGAACAATCTAGTAAAAACATACAGATGTTACGTTCATTTATGCGATAGTTTACGTCTACGAGGGGAAAAAAAAAAGGGAAGACATCTCAGGAATGGTAGTGGCGTGAGTACCTGTCATCAGCTCCAATTTTTCCTAAATTGGGAAATGGGCGTTTAAACAAGTAGCACTTTTAGTTATTAAGCCAGGTAGAAGAATCCTTTTCTTCCATTGTTTTGCTTAGTGAAGAGAGCGAAAGGCTTCTGAACACCTGTATCGTCAAGACTTTACCGATGTAACCTTATATAACAGAGGTTTATGATCTTACTGCTCGTCTCCAGTCTTTTTTTTTTTCTTTTTTTCTCTTGTATCTGCTTTTGTTCACCGGCAGAGACACCAATTAGCTCAGGTTTCTGTTAACAGGCATACTTCTCTGGCATTCTCTGAGATGAAAGGAAGATAATGGGAGCCAGCTGTTTATAGCTTTTCTAGCAACATCTTTATTGATACATTCCCCTGTTTAATATCCTTTTCTCTGCATTTCAAAAATGAAATTATCTATCCATTACCAAAACGAGATAGGAGATTGATTGGATTAGAAGTGCTCTTTTCCTAATCCTTAAATGAGCAAAAGGTACCTCTTTGAAAATTCTATAAGGGAGTTAAAATTCCTTTTTATTTGAAAATGTTCCGGATACGAGATTAACCTAGTTAGGCTTCACGGATATAAGGAGTGCATGTCTCAGGGAACCAGGGAGAGCCAACAGAGGTTTCTGATTCAGGAATGTACAGAAGATATGGGACTTGCATGAATTATAGCATGACTCATTAAAGGGTATAAAAGTACTTTACAAATAATTAACTATTCTAGATTAGGGGCTGAATTCCCATTAAACCTTGACATTTCCTACAAGGAAGCTTCTTCCCTCTTTTGCATGCCTGAAACTTCTTTACGATTTAGTAAGATTTCCATTATATGTTAATTATAGGCAAGGATGGTAAAATTGAATGAAAATAAAAAATAACCCCCAAACATTTGCTATTTATGTAGCTTCTGTGCAGGATACTTTGCAAGGGATTTTGACTTAAACTACTTGGCTCTGATAAGACCACTTTCTAGGGTTGTGATAGTAATCAGATGTAATAAAATGCCTAGCATGTTGAATGCTAAATAAAGGCTAGGTAGAATTTAAGTTAGCTTGTGTAACATATGTGCGGAGTGTAAGCCCACACATATTAGTAATGTTTGACTAAACAGAGATTTCTCCCTTTCCCCACATACCGTTTTAAGATTCAAACGTAGGGGGAATATATCGGTAAGCGTAAACTGTGAACATTTTTTCCAACTAGGAAAGTGAAGCCAAATTTAGAACGAGTAAGGTTGGCATCATAGAAATAGAAGTTAATTATATATAATTCAAGACAATAGAAGACTTGGTGCATGACACTTATCTCAAAGATCTAAGCAATTAAAATCAGGTGGCAGTGGGTTGTTTTGTTAGCTTTTCGTAGATGTTTTAAATTTGATATCTCAGAAGCCTCCATGCTGGATGTACAGGTTTAGATACAAACTCATTATCTTTCACTCCCAAACAGCTGAAGGAATGCCCTGAGTGAAGGCTCTACCACTGTAGTGAGTTAAATAGCACCCCACCCCAACATACACACTTAAAAAAAAAAATTCATGTCCACCTGGAACCTCAGACTGTGACCTTATTTGGAAACTGGGTCCTTACAGATGTCATTAGTAAGTTGGGGTCATGCTGAATAAGTGTGGTTCGTAAATCCAATCCTACCAATGTTACCGTAAGAGGGTCGAAGACACAGACACACACGCAGGAAGGTTGTGTGAAGACAGAGGCAGACACGGGAGCAACGTTGCCACAAGCCAAGTAGCACCAAGAGTTGTCCTCCACCACCTGAAGCTGGAAGAGGCAAGGCAAGGTTTCCTCCCTGGAGCTGTCAGAGGGACCACGCACCTCCTGAAGTCTTGATTTCGGACTTCTAGCCTCCAGGACTGTGAAAGAATGAAGTTCTATTGGTCTAAGCCAGCCAATTTGCATGGCTTTGTCATGGCAGCCCAAGGAAACTAATACAGCCACTTATCAGGGGCGCGCTCAACGACGCACTATTTTTTTCGATCCTCAAGTGGGCACGGTGAAACCTACCATGCAGGATAATAGGAAGATTACATAAGATCGTCTGGGTACAAGTATTCAATACAGGGTGTTTTGTCTTAAATTTCACTCTTGTGCACCAAAGTGCTATCTCTTGTACAGGATGGAATTCTTCTTTAGGTAGAGGAAACACGATTTTCCACAGGGCCAACCAAAAATGTAAGCGACATCTTGGGGGAGTCAGCTTCCCATCATGGAAGTGGTTTAAGCAGAGTCTTAGGCATCCAAAGTGGTGAGGACAGTGCCTCAATTAGAGAATGCATTTCAGTCCAAGTTACAGAAACGCAACCACCGTGGCTTCGCAGACAGGGACTAACCAACAAAATTCTCACACAGTGGAATGTCCTGAGTTAACCCCCTCACTTAGGATTGAGGCGCCAGGGTACCATCAAGGACCGAGGCTCCTGCTCTCTTTCTGCCCCCGCCATCCTTACACGTCCTTCATCCTTGTGACTTGAAGTTGGCTGCCTTACCTTGAGCCACACATGCTCATTTCAACAGGATGAAGAAGGTTGTATCTAGAAGGGACAGCCCACATCAAGAAAGCAAAAATTTTCCAAAAACCCTCACTACCTTTAAATTAACCCTCATTGGCCTGAACTGAGTCACGTGACCTCTCCTGACTAGGAGAGTACCCAGGAAATTTAGTTTTTAGCTGGGTTCTGCGCTGCTTTGAACAAAATAGGTCTTCTGTTTATAAGGAAAGCACCATGGGTTTAGGGTAGCCACTTAGCAGAGTTAGCTATAAAAGAGATTGTGGAATTGGTAGAAGATTGGACTACATGAGTCCTTCCAACTATAAGATTCAAAGGTGCAGTTAGTAAATCGTCCCCTACCCTCAAGGCGTTTGGATAGTTTATATCGAAGGTAGGTTCTGCAGTCAGCGCTGTGGGTTTGAATCACTGTTCTAAGGCTGATCGTGGGCAGGTTTCTCATCCTCTCTAAGCCTTAGTTCCTTCATCAGTAAAACAGGGATGATAATATCCACTTCAGATTGTTTCTTTGCGGATTATATGGGTTAAATATTTAGAGGGTTAATTATAGCGTCTGGCACTGGAAGATGCTAGTAAATGCAGCCACTTTTTTCCCATTAGATGGTAAGCTCCATGAAGGCAGGAATTGTGTCTGACCTGTTTGTCATGGTAGCTCAGTGCCTAGTACAAGTCATCCTTGAATAGATTTTTGTCAAGTGAAAGAATGGACAGGGCCCTCAGCGCTAATGCGAATATAATGCATACTTAAGTGAGATTTGTCATTTCTCAAGAGAGGTTTTTCGTTCATATATCTGAAGCATCTTCTCTAAGTATGAGGTGGGAACAGTCAACGTTAAGGGAAAAGAATGAAAGAATAAGAATAAGTTGTTTCGATCAGTGTTACTAGTAATAGATAACAGAAGCTATTCTGCCAAGTTGAAGCAGAGAATAGTCTATTACAAGAGATTAAGAAACTCAAAGAACGAAGACTATTCTAGCAGCTACTCCATTGCTCATACTCATCCTCAGCTCATACTCAGCCTTGGTGTTACTAGGTAATGGACATAGGAGTCTGTCACAGCTGCCTCAGTCACACACACACCAGGTCTGTAATAAGAACCAATCTCCCGGCACCGCCATGGCTCTACACCCACCCCTTCCCAATCTCACATGAATGTGTCTGCTTGTCAGAGTCCATGTCACACGTAGACCTGTAGCTGCAAGAGAGACCGGGAAATGTAGTTTTTAGCCTCTCAGCCTCTGTAGTCCAGGCAGCTTTGCTAAAAGGCGACTGGACAGGGTGCTTAGCTAGCTAATGCTCTACGTCTAGCAGAGAAGTTGTTGTCTTGTCCCAGCAAGACAGCCTGCAGGTCACAGAGGGGTGAGGAGGCAATGGAAGACCAGAGGAGCTCAGTGAAGAGTTCAGGTCCATGTACCCCAGGAGCCTACAGAACAGGCACCCAGGACTGGACAGCGGGTTGCTAACGGGGGGACGAAGAGAGTCAGGGGATGGGGAGAGGCGGAAGTAGATGTCCCTGGGCATGCACGTGTGGATAGTGTGCAGAGGGAGACACGCTTCTGCATTTCCCTTCACCTAGGCACTGTCCCAGCTGCTCACCGCACACAGAGCTTTGGGCCCAGGTAGGGCCAGCGAGCTCGCCTCGCTGCCGGACCAGCCCCATCCATCCCAACAAAGCAGGGATGATCGGGGAGGGGCTCATGAGGCAGCCGAGCCATGTGGTTCCCGTGGCCCTGGCCTGTATGGCGTTCCAGCTGGTCCTAAAACATAGGCCGTGGGAGGAAAGGTCAGGAGGCAAGGAGGAGAAGCGGTGCCCTCCACACTGAAGAACTTTTTGTTAGTAACTCCCAGGCACAACGTTGGAAGAAATAAGCCGAATGATTTTTCGAGAAAAACCTAGGAACTTGATTGGAGAGGTGCTTTTCCTTCTTTTCTTTTTGCCTTTTTCTCAACTTCACTCGTGTTTCATAGACCGTGTGATGCAGGCAGTGGGGGCCCCTGGGTGGCTTAGTCGGTCAGGAGTCCAAATCTTGGCTCAGGTCATGATCTCACAGTTTGGGAGACTGAGCCCCACATTGGACCCTGCACTGCCAGCACAGAGCCTGAATAGGACCCTCTCCCTTCCTCTCCCTCTGCCCCTCCTCCCTCCCTCCCTCTCTCTCTCTCTCTCTCTCAAAATAAAAAAATAAACTTAAAAAAATTGATCTTGCAGACAGTCAATATGACAAGCGAGATGATTCAAGTTCAGAAAGGATCTTTTATAGAAAAAAAAAAAAAACCAGTCCTAATTTATCCCCACTCCACCCCTACCCCTTTTACTTACTCTTTTTTTGGAGGCCTTGTGGAGGATTTGACGGATTTCCTGACATCATTTCTCCCTTTGCAAGCCTCATCCATCTAGGCCCTGCACTCAGGTATACCTCCTGTAAGGACAAGATCTCTAAAAGCAACTTGCGGGATGCAAACCCCATTTTCTAGAAGCAGATTCCCTGTAATGCCATTAAATGTAATCAGAAGTTACCAAGCATCTTACTGGAACTCTCTTCCAAATGTACCTAATCCAATTTACCTTTCCTTTGGTATTTAAGTCCCTGACAGCTGGAGTGGACGTTTCTCAGACAGAGCAGTCGAGCTTGTAAAAGATGCCCTGTTTTTTTCTTTCTTTCCTCTTCTTTGTTCACTTCCTGTTAACATCTCAGTGCGCTGTTCCAGTGAGTGTTAAACCATTGGGTCGCAGTCGATTCTAGACGCAGAAATGCCGCCATGTCAGAAATGTTCACTTGACTTCAGTGTCGTGGATGCGTCAGGTATCTGCTGAGTGAGCGAGTGAGACACAGTCCCGTCCTCAAGCCCCAGGCGACTTGTCATCCTATTTCAGAATTACAGAATCTCGTGATCGCGTGGAAACACTTTAATAAACGTGGAGTCTCATGACTCATCCGCACATGATTTTAGCGTTTCTTTTTCAATGGAAAATGTTCTTTTCTAAGAAGTTGGCGCGTGAACCTTCGCAAGAAGGAAAAAAAGCCATTTCCCATTCTTTCAGCTTGAACACCATTACAACATTTTAACGCTTACCTTCTGGTTTTGAATTTATGTAGAGCCACATGCCTGGGGGTGATTTAATTATCTTGCCTCTGATCTCATCACAGAGAAGGAGTGGAAACCTGGGGAAAAACTTTTCATTCCCCAGTATCATCCGTCAGGAGCTGGTGCTCGCGGATCATTTGTTCAAGGAATTATTTTAAACCCCATTTTCCGTTCAATAGAAATTCTAGCTGCATCGGGCTTGGCTAGTAAGAATGCTCTTCAATGACCTTCTGGGACCGGGACACATGAGCCCTAGGGTTAGGGAACTTGGATAGTCTAGGAGCCAATCTTATGGCGTAGGAGGAGAAACTGACATCCCGTGGACCTAAATTGGCCTGTAGGACCCTCCATTAACCAAAGACTCTTTAATGGTAAGGAGTAATGGCTGCACATCCCTTTTGTCATTGGGGAAACCTAAAGGAATCAGTGTGGTCCTTGCTACGGCTCAAAAGCCATCCAGATATAGGCATGGCTTCACCTTAAATACATTCTGAATGGAAGCAGTCCATTTCCTTCAGAGTTTTTGGCAATGGCCGGGGCTGTCAACTCATCTTGCCGTTGAGAACCTACCCTTCTTTCCCAGACCCTCCGGCCGGAAACTCAGGCTCCCAGTCTTCATTTATTCACCTGTGGTCTTCGCATCAGACCTGAGCACCAGGAGTGAGTACCACCTCCCCTCCCTGAGGCCATTCGCCAGAAATCTGGCAAAGAAAAAAACAAGCAGCCCCGGCCCCTGTCTCCCTTTGGCTTGGTTACATCACGGTGTCCTTTTATGGGGCTCTTTAAATAGCCACCTCAGTGGCCCGCTGTCATCTCAAATACAGCACGCGGAAAGCTAACCTCATGGACCGTGTCACAATTCCGCTCAGTCGTCTGCACGCCTTTCATACATCAGTGGCAGTGACTCTGCTGTCCTTGTCACTCACGCTCAATGATTCTGACTGTTCCCTGCCCATCACCTTCCCTTCATCTTGTTTCCACTCTTCCACACGTCCCTGCACCTAGACTGTAGCGAGAATCTCCTCAACCCTGGCGTGTTAGAACTGAAAGGGCGCTTTTGCAACGAGCCCAATATCTTCCATTTACAAATGAGGAAATGGTAGCTCCAGAGAGTTTAAGTTAAATATCTTTGTTTTAAACCAGTCAGGCCTCCCGTCCTTCCTCCTGGTTCCGCGTTCCTGCTACACTGCCAGGGGATGTCCTGGCCGGCGGCCTCCAGCCTCTCTCTCTGCATCCAGGCTGTGTACTTGGCACTCACATTTATTTGGCCGAAATATCTCTTTGATCATCTTTCTCTCGTCTGCAGATATTTTGGTGGTCTCTATGGCAGGATGACTCATTACGTACTTTTATCATCCAAACCGGGCCTCTTGAACGTGATAGACAATAAGACAACAGACACCAACCAGGAGGTACAGTCAATGCTTCAAAAGCCTAAGTCAGAAATCCTAAATCAGAATGACCAAACTTTGCCCCATGGAATTTAAGGTTCTCCACGTTCATGTCCCGGTTACACGTCCAAGCTCTGTCCTCAACGATCTTGCCGCAGCCGGCTTGCCCTTCCTTCCCTGCTTGCTTTATATGTACATCTCCGCTTGGGAGTCTGAAGGTTTTCGTCTGCTCACCTAGCATCTCTGCTTTCTTCAAGGACCTCCTCAAGTCCCTTTTCTTCCATAAACTCTTCTACGTCATTTGCGTCTCCCGAGGACGTCTAGCGCCTCCACCGTCTGGCAGTTGCTGTCTGTACTACCGATTTGGTCCTTCCAAGCAGCGAAAGGAGGTGTTTTGATCCTTTTGCCTTAGTAGCGAGGATACAGTCTCTGATCAGCCTCTCTCGAAATATGTCTGTTTTCCAAGACCCACAAAATAACACAGAAGGAAAACATGACAATGAGCAAAATATCCAGAATGGAACTCAGAATTTTATTTTACTCAGGAGAGCAGGAGGCTGAGCAGCCTCTGCAAAGGGGACCGCGGCATTCTCTGGCGGAAGTGACGGTGCAACCATACTTCCGGTTGCCCAGGAAAGCCGGGCCTGCGCCGGCTCGCTGCATGGGCAGTGCTGTAATCGTTAAAGGTTGGGAGCAACCAAGTGCCCAGTGGTGGGGAGCTAGTTGAATAGACTGTGCTATGCACACAGTGGAGTATCTTGTAGCTGGAGGGAGGGAGGGAGAGAAAACAATGTCCGCGTATGAATATGGAGAGATCTATAGGACATAACACAAGTGCGGAAGAACAAGTTGCCAGGGGACAGAAGCCTGGGTATTGTGTGCTATCTCTCGAGTGCCTTTAAGTATTTTGTTTCATGGAATTCTTTCTTTTATAAAGTGTTAGTGGGATTAATATTGCTTGCCCTCCTTGGCAGGATTTTCATGCTTGAATTCGTGGGACTGAGTAACCATCCAGGGAGGGATAGCAGAGCTATGCTTTAGAAAAGTCTTTCTGCCACGAGGGAGGGCACTTGGGAGCGAGGAGGGGCAGCCCGGAGAAGGCATGACCCCGGGTGGGATCAGCGCCCAGGCTCCGGTCCTACGGTCCTGGACTTTGCTCTGTCAACCAGGTTTCCTTGTAAGAAGCTTAACCGTTTGCTGGCTTCCTAGCTCAGTGCTCCCCTCTTATTGCCCTTGGCCTTCGAGAGTTTGGAGTTGGGTTTTCAGATGAACATTTTATTCCGCGGTGTGATTTTCCAGCCCGGTAGCTTTGGACCCCGGACTTTTTTTTTTGAATGGCTGATGTAGGCGGTGGTTTCTCCCAATAACGGAGGCAGGGAGGAAACAGGTCCTTTGTTCAACTCAACACATGTAATTCACAGGTTTTTAAGAATGTCATTTAGAAATCATCCCCAATTAATTAACCACTTTGCAATTGTATTCTATTTTCTTCTAATGTCCACAGAAAAGGTTAGGACATGATTTTTTTTTAAGGCAGACATCTGGAATGACCTGTTCCAAGAGAAAATAATAATATAATAATAATAATAATAATTATTATTATTATTAATTATATGATAATATAATTATTATAATTATTATTATTATTCTGTAGGAAATGATTCCTCACTCCCAACCCCTACATCCAATCAGTTATCAACCATAATAAATAAATGTCCTTGAGAAAGTGTCTTTAGGAACCCTCTAATCAGCTGGCTTTTTACTTTTCTTATATGTGATCTTATATTATTCTTCTAACAACTCTCTTATGAAGGAAACTGACGCACAGAGAAGGTTAGTAACTTGCTAAAGGTCACACAGCCTACTTAATGACAGGCTTAAGTTTGAACTCAGGTCCCTCACACTGTAGAGCTGATGTTTATACCATGTACACTGCCTCTGTAACTTGGCCAAGCTCTATCACTTCTACCTTTGCTAGTACCTTTCACATCCTTTTTTAAACCTACTGAGAGCAGTCATAAGCATCTTCATTATCTCTCCCCTGGAGTACTCTGGTTTCCTCTCAGCCAGCCTCCATCTTCAGATTTCCCCTCTTATAACCTGGAGATCCTCCCTACCATCCGGAGCTCCATCTTTCCAAAGGACTACAAGAGGGGTCCCTGGGTGGCTCAGTCGGTTAAGCCACCAACTCTTGATTTCAGCTCAGGTCATGATCTCCCCGTTTGGAGTTCAAGCCTGAACTGACAGTGCAGAGGCTGCTTAAGATTCCCTCTCTCTCCCTCTCTTTCTGTCCCTCCCCTGCTCACGCTCTGTCTCTTAAAAAAAAAAAAATGACCACAAGAATCATTCCTCCATTTAATACACATTTTCCAGAGTACCTACCCAAATTTATGGTGTTTTTTTCTCAAAACATTATTCCTCAGAATATAGGAATTTTTTAAAAAATTTGAGTCCCTGCGAAGTCTTGTTTTAACTAGAATTAGAGCTTACTTACTTGCTTTGAACCACGTGCATTGTTAGGGCAGGACACGTTAGCTTAAATATGTGCTAAAATAAATGCTCATTGAGGTCATCTAATGGAACAATTTTATTTTTTTATTATTATTATTTTTTAATGTTTATTTATTTTTGAGAGACAGAGAGTGAGCAGAGGAAGGGCAGTGAGAGAGGGAGACACAGAATCTGAAGCAGGCTCCAGGCTCTGAGCCATCAGCACAGACCCCGACGCAGGGCTTGAACTCAGAGACCATGAGATCATGACCTGAGCTGAAGTCGCCGCTTAACCCACTGAGCCACCCAGGCACCCCTGGAACTATTTTAAAAGGAAGCAAATGTAGGGGCGCCTGGGTGGCTCAATCAGTTGGGTGTCTGACTTCAGCTTGGGTCATGATCTCATGGTTCACGAGTTCGAGCTCTGTGCTGACAGCTCAGAGCCTGGTGCCTGCTTTAGATTCTGTGTCTCCCTCTCTCTGCCCTCCTTGGCTCATGCTATCCAGATTACGGGGAGGGGGAGCACCAATACCACATTGTAGGAGAACATGTGGGATGGGACATATCGTTGTAGGCCGTTTTTGGAAAACAGAATCTGACCTGAAGAATTTCGGGCGGCCCGCATCTAACAGTAAGAGAAGACAGAAAACAGTGGAAATGGTGTGGAGTGGAAGCAGAGCCATGGGTGGGCGATGCTTGGGCAAGGGAGAAAGGGTAGGATGTGGACATTGGGGAAGGTATTGACAGCGACCAGGTGTAGAATTAATGAGGACGAGGCAACTAGGAAAGAGATGGCTAGATATTTTGGAGTCTGGAGGTCAGGAAGTAGAGCGTGCCTCCGGGAAAAAACCAGGAAACTGAGGCAGACAGGTATATGTGGGAAGGAGGCAGATGGGACCTGGAGAAGCAGGTCCAGTAGCCGTTCACGCCAGCACTTACCGTGTCTAAACCCCATCTCCTCATTTCCACCCGCAGCGTGCTGACCCTGCACCCACCACTGTCCTGAAACTCCTCTGACGTAGATACCTCTTTATAGTTTACTCCTAATGACTGCTTTCATTTCCTTTCTGTCCTACCTGCCTCTGTATGTCTATGGTATCTGCCCCCCACAGCCTGTCTTCCAACAGAACATTCTTGATGGTTTCATAGGTCCTGCCGTCTCCTCTTCACCATCTCTAATGCCATTATTGTTTGGCCAGTTCATAGCATCTGACGCTGCACTACCCTTTTTCTCTTAAAAATTCTCCCATTTCTTGGCTTCAGTTAGCTCTTCTCCCACCTCGCTGGCTGTATGGTCCAGTCCCCCTCTTTCTCAGCTGGCTCATTATTTGTTGGTGTTCTCCAGGGTTTCCTCCTTGGTGGCCGTCCCTGCTTTTTCTGCACTCAGCAGGTAAAGGTGGGCTTCTAGTGGACCATGGGCCCCTGCAAAGGGCTATAAATTTTGTGAGCATAAATGTATTTCTAGGCTGTGATCCAAAGCTTGATCACATTCTCAAAGTAGTCTCTGAATAAAGAAAAACCGGAAGGCTGATTTATGCATTTTTACTCCATGGCTTCAAATTGATATTCAGCCCATATCACTCCTTTAAACTTTAGGATTGCTCCTTGGTTACACATGAGGCTCTTCAGGGAAGCTGAAATACTGGTAATCAATTGAATCAGAATCTTGGGCATGGGGTCCAGCGGGGGTAACACATTTCAAAGAGAACGTTAATCCTGCTTTTTGTCAGTCGCAAAGATAACCCTCATGGTTAGCACTTTCAACTATTTTCTCTTTATGAGGCTAAAATAAGTTATACCACCTTACAGAGAATTGAATTAGATGAGGATTAAGCTGTCAATTTAGGTGACAAAGATCTGGCTTTTTGTTTTTGTTTTGTTTTTAAATCTGTACCTTAGAGACTAGATTGAATATAATTGTTTTCTTTGGGTTGACTTCATTCAGCAAACTAACCCCTTTCTTCTTTGCCTAATTGCTTCTTGTAGTTTTGTCTATTAAAGGGAAACTTCCTTACTAAAAGGTAGGTAGATTTTAATGGGTACAGTTTTTAGTTTTTAAAAATGAAGAGAGTTTGGGAAATGGATGATGGTTGCCCAAGAATATGAATGTGCTTCACGCTACTGAACTGTGCATTTAAAAATGGTTAAAATGGTACAACTTACGGTATGTATATTTAACCACAGTTTTTAAAACTAATAAAAAATTTCGAAAATGGACAAGACCGTTGACTTCCCGGAAGATAAAAGCTATTAGATTTAGATGGACTAAGTCATTGGCTTTTTAAAAAAATTGTTGTTTCTCAGGAAAAAAGTCAATCAATTGAGAAATGGTATCGGATCTATTTCTCTCAGAGTGAAATCATGAGAGTGGATAGTACCTGTTAGTAGAGAATCCCACAAACGGGCAAAAAGACATAGGAAAAAACCCTATCTCGGCCTAATTCAGTTCATGGTAACCAGACCATATTTTGTCTTCTTTCCCCAGGTGGATTTCCTAGACCAAAAAAAAAAAAAAAAAAAAAAAAAAAAATTAAAACTCACTTATTTGGTAAACTATAAGCACCAGCATAATTCCTACATATACTTTCAGGTGGGGAGTCGGGGTGGGTATATTTTCAAAAAGTGATCAAGAAATTACCCAGAGGACGATAGTCCCTGCGGTTTGTGTGCCGTCGTGGTTGAATTCACAGAATCTGCAGCCAGCATGCCTGGCTTCTAATGCAGACCCCACTACCCGTTATCAGCGAGGTCCTCAGCAAGTTAGTCTACCTGCTTGTGCCTCAGGTTCCTCACCTGCCATATTGGGACCAACCTCATTGAGTTAAATGAACTCGTACATGCAAAGCACTTAGGACAGGGCCCAGAGCTTTTCTTCCCTCCTCACTTTGAGTTTTAGGGCGTTTTGATTCGGCAAACATTTCCTGAGTGTTGACTGTGTATTGCTGAAGTCACAAACCATCCTGTGAAACACGCTCTCCCTTGAGAACCTCAAAGACCCTCCCCCTCAACCCCGGCTCTTTGCACCCCCTGCCCTTGGCTATTTTGCCTGCATAGTCCATGATGTAGCCCTTATTCCTTCAACTTCCCCTGACTCCACAGAACATTCACCCATTTAACTGAGCTTCAAGTTTTCTGAAGGCTCCAAGTTGCCTCCTGACTTGCTTCCCCTGGGCACTCTTGTGTCCCGCCTGGCTTCCTTACCCACTTCCCTCAGGAGGCTGTACTCTCTGAGCCCTCAATTTCCATTCAGGCTTCCATCATAGGGTATGTTAGTGTTCATCCCATTCAATGAGTTTTTGAGTCTTAGGGTTTCTGACTGAAGTCGTTGGTTCCTCTTTTCATCCACTGATGGTTTCAGAGAACGTTTATCAAGGGTGGGCTCTTCATCAAGATAGCATGCAAGGATTTGCAGGATAATATTACTCTTACAAAAATGTGTCTCAGAACCTAACTGGGATTCCACCTTGACAGAAGGGAGCAAAAATAAAAGAAGCCGTGAAGTGACTGGGACACAGGTAAGAAGGAACACTATGTTTAAGAAACCACCCATTTTCATCCCGGGAAGAGGAGACAGCAGGTGCATTTATAATCTGATGCCAAAGGAGAGAGCACAACTTTCATTTGCTCTTCTAGACTAGACTGACCAAACTCACTGTCATAAAAACTCTTGAAACCTCGGTCTGTTCCGAGTATTACTTCCACCTCCTTAAGGATCTTGGCTGTGGAGCTAGGCAGGCTGTTAATGAACTAACAGAGCTTTGTAAACTCCTTAAGAGATGTGGATAGACAATAGGGACTCCTACCACTAAGACAAGATGATTAAATAAAAAGCTTCTCCGATTAGGATAGATGTATCTGCCGTGTCACTCCCTGAATCCAAAGGATTTTACTGGAGCTGGGAGGAGTCTTCTGAGAGAAATGAGATGAGGGGAGTCTGTTTGGGTCCAGGAGAACAGGAGCCCAGCGCCTCTCCCTAACATGCTGGGAGGAGGGGCTTGCAGCCCGGGCATTAAGCAAGAGCTCAATATTGAATATTGAGAATATTCATTGAGAATATCGATGCCAACTAGACTAAGTACAGTGACGCCCTTTGCCATGGTGGATGAGCGTAATGAGAAGGAAAAGTCTTAAGTTTTGAGTCAACTGAATACAGTCTGTTTGAAATGGTAAAAACTTGACTGCTACATGAGTAAAGGTTCACCTCAAAAATCCTTGGTTCAGATATTCTGCGTGCCGTTGGCTGCGGGACACATTGCCCAGATGACTGCCAGATTTGTGTGTCTTCTACAAAGCAAACTGCCGATGCACTTATGGTGTGAGGTCTCCAAGCAGAGTTTCCTAGGAAACTGGGCCATTGGCAGGGCTTTCTCGCTGAGCACTCACCCAAGGGGGGAAGTAGTTCCTTTTTTCCTAAGTTCTCCTCTCCTGTCTCCTCTCTGTCCTACCACCCCGCACATCAAAAATGTCTAAAGAATGGATGATTCAATAAGATAATAAATAGGCAATATTATTACCTATTAATAGAAAGAATGCCTGTGCTAAACCTCAGTTTGGCGATATTGTCTGTCATATGAACCAATAAGGTAAGAATTGTGAAATTATGCATTTTCTAGAAAAATCCATGACTAGTGATCCCAGTCATTATTCCAGTGCATGGCAAGGTGGCATGAGGAGAGTCAGGTGAGAGCTAGCATTTATTCACTATTCATATGCAAGTTACTGTGTTCCAAGATATAAATGTGTTATTTAATGCTAATGAGCTTCCTACCGTGACAGGCACTGCCCCATTTCACAGTCCAGGGAATTGAGGTTTGGGGACAGAGGACTGTAATTTAGCCAGGGTCAGCCAGCCAGAAAGAGTGGAGTAGGATTTCTGAGCCCAGGTTTATCCCCCAGAGTCCCCACTGTGGCCCATCTTCTGTGTGAGTGACGGGCTGGTTATAAGTGCTGCCCTCCTGGTCCCTTCCTTCTGTCCCTTCCTACATAGCCAACGACAAGAACCAGAACCCCCTCCCAAAGCCCGAGCCTCTTCTAGTAGTGACATCCCTCGCAGCTGGCCTGGGTCTTCCTGATCATCTTTGGCACAATGGCAAATGGACTCTATTGGCCCTTCTCTCCGTTTAAGATGAGAAGCTAAAGTCATTTTCTGCTTGAGGGTCTGCTCATCTCTGAAGGGAAGGACCCAAAAGGGGTCAAATCCCTGCTTTTCCTTGATGCGTTCCTCCCTGGCTCAAGCCCCAACTCCCCCCGCGGCTCCAGGAACACTTCGAACTTGGTAGGTCTTTGGCATTTCTCACCAAGTGCCTTCTGACCTCTCCTGTGTTTCTCCCTGGCAGGTATGTCTTTGAGATACACTTCTCTGTATCTCCATGCGACAACCCAGGACCTTCTGCATGTCGTAGGCGCTAAATACACATTTCTCAAGTGTCCTTTAACAAAAGGATGCAAAAAGCAAACTCCCTCTCTCCAGGCAGGAACTTGTGGGGTGTGCGTCCCAGCGCCCAGAACCAGGCACGGTCCCCTTTTGAATTTTTTCCAGTTGTCCCTGATGTGGGAGGTCAGCATGTCCCCGTTCTGGGAATCTGGTATCTGTTGCCTGTGTGAGCAGTTCATGTTGAGTCAGGCCGCAGAACCTTCTCCATACCTTAGGGTAAGGAGAGGCTCCAGAGCATTCTGTCTACATGAGCCAGGATCAGCCAGCCCGTGTTTTGGCTGATCTGTAATTTGGATGACTCTCCTCGACGCAGGACGGCCAAATCAGCTTCCTGCTGATAACAGTAATCAGATTTTATAGCAAAGTCCCCAGTTAGGCGGGGCAAACAGAGGCAGCCCCATCCATTGATTCGCGGTGTGGAAGGTTCTTTTCCATTGAGATGGCTGAACATTTTGTGCTAAAACCTTTTTTCTTCCTTGCACCCTGCATACTTCTCCTATGCATGTTATGGGACAGAAGTCATTCTGATTCTCTTCTTCATTTCATTTGCTTATTTAAAACCTTGGAATTAAGGTTTGGGAAACAAATTGCCCATGTTTAATGTATGCGATTGGCTCAAAAGTGTCATTTATTTTAGATAACGTGGGAGGAAGTATAAATTATTTGAGAGTGTAGCAGTATTTTTCAATGGTGCTTTTTATGTCTTTTGTATTTCATGCCGTTGAAGAAATCGTGTCTTCCTGGATACCTGCATTGGCTCTAGAGTGTGGTGGTGTTTTTTTTTTGTTTTTTTTTTGTTTTTTTTTTTAACGAAAATCACTAACGATGCCATGCATTTTCGACTTCTCTGAATCTTTGCATTTGAAAGAGAATATTCTCTAGGTAGCTTTGAAGATAATAATAGCAGCGAGAATGCCTGGATACATCTGTACCAATTCCCAAGGAAGGCTTCTCCAGATGTGGAAAGCCGTGGGGAGTCAATCTGGCTGGCATAACTGACAGCTGCCAGCCTGCGTGCTAAACGGGGGCTGTGGCCACGGGAGGCGACACAGCAGCCGGGCCGCTGGGAGTCAGGTCCCTGCACTTGCGTGACTTTCTCCCTATAACCATGTGTAGGGGCCCCGCTCCCTAACACGGGGGGCACTGCTCTGGAAAGGGTGCCTGTAACTCCTGCCTAGTAGGAGTCATCAACCGAACCCCGGTTGGATAATCGGGGGTTAGCTTTTTATCGCATTGACTTTGGCATGTAAATCTTAAATCCTTTAGAGACCGGTTCTTAAGATGAGGCGGGACCATAAATTTAATTAATTTTTTTTTAATGTTTATTTACTTTTGACAGAGAGACAGTGTTAGCAGGGGAGGGGCAGAGAAAGAGGGAGACACAGAATCCGAAACGGGCTCCAGGCTCTGAGCTGTCAGCACAGAGCCTGACGCGGGGCTCCAACCCACAAACCGTGAGATCATGACCTGAGCTGCATAAATTAGAAAGACTGAGGATTCAGCCAAATGGAGAACACAGTGACCTTTCAGGGCCTTGAGCCATGTGACTCCTGTTCCGGTCACCTTGCTCCACTTAATGACCATTAAGACATACACCAAAACCGCCTTAAGAGCTTTCTGGCCCCGAAGTGCCTGGGTGAGTCAGTCAGTTAAGCGTCAGACTTTGGCTCAGGTCATGAGCTCACAGGTCATGGGTTCGGGCCCGGCGTCGGGAGACTGCTTGATATTCTGTGTCTCCTCCTCTCTCTGCTCCTCCTCTGCTTGTTCTCTCTCTCTCCCTCTCTCTCTCTCTCTCTCTCTCAAAAATGAATAAACATTTAAAAAAAGCTTTCTGGCCCTCTGTCTTGTCCTGGTCTATCAAGTGGGATAATATCACCTGTTCTGCCCACTTCACAGGCTTGTTGTGGGAATCAGAAAAGTTCACATAAGCGCTCTGTCCACTGTCAAGTCCATTTAAATAGAATGCACAGATGGGTTAACAAACCGTCTCGGTATGTATGCTCTTTGTCTTTCTAATTCTCTTCTGCTTTTGGATCGTGGCCTCAGCTGTAAATACTTCCTGATAATAATGATAACTCTCATCTGCTGAGCCCTTTTCACATGTGAGGCATTGAGGCAAATGCTTTGCAGGCATAATTTTATTTAATCCTCATGGTAACCTTGCTGGTTGGCACTCATTGCTTTGGTTCACATAGCACTGGGTTCTGAATCCATCGTGGTCTTCTAGAAAAGCCCTTCTCACTTCCCTTTATGCTGCTCTCGTATTGAAGGGGCTACATGCTTCATTTCCAGTCTTGATGCTTTTCAGATGGCTTCAAATGTTATCAGTTGCTGAATTTGATCAATTTCTACTGTTTCCATGCACCAGAGGCCAATAAGCGTGGAGAGCTAATGTGGCCACTGAGCAGAGAGAATGAGAGGGACTCTGGAGAGAGAGGAGAGAGTAGGAGAGGAAGGAAGAAGAACGTATGATCGACAGGAAAAGGAATAGAGTGCGTGTGAAAGGAATAGAGATTTTCTAATATTTTCGGCAGAGATAATCCTTAAAAGCATATAATTAATTAGTTGACGGGCTTTTGATGTTCCTAGTACAGGAGATTTGGAAATAGGTGATCTTGATAAGCTTCATAAAAGATTAGATGGCTACAGTGAGACAGTTTCCAGCATCTCAAAACCTTGCTGAACAGAAATGATTGCAGTCGAGGTGGGGTGGAGGAGGGGAGAGGCAGGGGAGCGGCAGGAGAGTGAGACGGGGAGGAGATGGCTAAAATGGCTTCGGAGATGCTTCACCAACAGCGCTTCTTGTGTCGTCTTCCTTGTCCCCCCATGCCAAGAGCATTCAATTCGGCTGTGGCAGGTCCCTGCCTGCCTCCAGTAGCGAGCGCACAGTTCAAGGCATTGGCGGTCATGTGTAGCTGCTGCAAAGTCCCCTAGTTGTGTGCTTCTGGCCATGATAAACAGGTTATCTTTGGGCAGCCCGTCTTCACATAGACCTTAAGATTCCAGAGCCTTCTTTACAGGAAGCGTTTTGCCATTCAGAAACGTTCCAAGTCCCTTTCAGTCTCTCAGATGCCCTCTGGGCTGGGCGTCCCACTGGCTGGAGCCCTCTGAAGAACCACTTAGGGGCATCCTGCCTGGGAACCTGAGCATAACCAGGTCAAACGTGGGAATATCTAGTTTGGTAGAAAATCCAGTTCTTTCTGGCCAGGCCAACAATTGAACTTGAGGTTAAGAAATACCATTTGTAAAGGAGAAACGAAGAGTGACTCCTTTTGCAGAATCCTTTCTTGTAGTGTAGACATCGCTTATCTGGTCTCGGGCATTATTTAGGGCTCCAGTTCCTCCACTTCCTTTGGCTGCTTTGCCTCCTCCCATACTTGCAAACTTTCTTTCCCTCTAGAAAACAGGCCGGGTAAGAGACAGGAGCTGAAACTCCAGCCTGCTCTGCCTGCAGCTTTGCTCTGTCACATGGAAGGGGACGCTTGATCTGTGTGGTTCTGCCTGCCCATTTGGTGACAGGCAGGCATCACAGACATGGGGCTCCCTCTGTGGCCCAAGCTCAGGGTCGTCTCTGATTCCGCTGGGTCTCCGTGCACCATCCTCCCATCGTCCATCCATAGATATGCATCTATCGCAATCCTTATAATCATGACTGTCTCTCCCGCCCCCGTCATCGCATTGGTTGATTGACGGTCCAGGCAAAATTGGCAGTCCTCCTCTGCATCTGGGGGCACCGCCTGATTGCGAGCAGAGAGGAAAGCTCCTTTCTCTGCCTTGCCAGGGCGAATGAACAACTGCGAACCTCCGGGACCCATGTCATGGGCGGAACAAAGGCAATTCAACAGTCAGGATTTGGGGTAAGGCGGGTAACAAGGCAATCAAGGAGAGCATCTGTACCCAAACCAGGAAGGTGGTGAGCCTCCGGCAGATGGATGGTTGCGTGGCCGCGGAGCTGGAGAAGGAAAGCGTACCTCTGCCAAGAGAAAAATAATCAGGTTCTCCTAAGTTGGTGGCTCTCATGCTCTTTAAATGTAGGTTCAGGACCTTGTTAGTCTTGTAAAAATGATGGAGGGCCCCAAATAGTTTTTGTGGGTTACATCAGTCAATATGTATCATATTAGAAACTCCAAAACTGAAAACATAATTTATCAATGTATTTCAAGCAAAATACCAATTGTATGTTAACATAAATTATTACAAAAAAAAATTTTTTAGTGTTTATTTTTTGAGAGAGAGAGAGACATCGAGTGTGAGCAGGGGAGGGGCAGAGAGAGAGAGGGAGACACAGAATCCGAAGCAGGCTCTGGGCGCCAAGCACAGAGCCTGACGCGGACCCGAACCCACAAGCCGTGAGAGATCATGACCTGAGCTGAAGTTGGCCGCTTAACTGAATGAGCCACCCAGGTGCCCCGCATAAATTAGTTTTATTGAAAAATTATGTTTTCAAAAAAAATTAGGGAGAATAGTGTCATTCTTTTACTTTGCTGCAAATCTCTTTAGCATCTGGCTTAATGAGGGACAGTTGGATTCTCTTACCTGGTTTATCATACGATCTGTTGTCGTATCTTGTGTCTTGTATGTTCTGGAAAACTCTACCGTACACTTGAGAAAGAATGAGCTGGAGCCAGTCAAATAAGGTCATAGTGTTTTAAGGAAAATAGTTGTGACCTCTCAGACCCCGGGGCAGGGTCTTAGGGTCTCCCAGGGTTGCACAGACCATCCTCGGAGAACCGCTTCCCTAGGTGTAAATTCTCAGAAACTCACCTCTCTCCACGCCTAACATGTGGCTGTCTTTGATGACGTTTCTGCATTAGCAGAAGGCGGGTAGCGTGGAGCCAAGTGGATAAGTCCTCTTAAATCTTCTGCCCTTTCAACGGGGCGTGTGAACATTCCACAAAGCATCACAGAGATGCGCCGGCCTAAGACAGACGTCGCATGTCCTGTTGGGCAGCCTGGACAAGTTCTTGCTCACTGACTGGCAAACAAGATAATCCAGACCATGAGACAGTCTCCTCTCTGCTTTTCAGAATATGAATCTCAAACCGTATGTGCTCCACTGAGCTTGGACAGCACATACGTTTTTCCTCTCGACGCTCATGAAAAGCTTTATAAGAGAGCAACAGCTGCTCCACGGCCTCTCCAAGCTGTGGGTTTCCAGGACCCCGGGGCAGCTTAAAGCTGCCTTCCAAGTGACCAATAACCGGGCAGTTTACCGGCTCATCTGGTGTTTCGTGGGCAGCGCAGGTCCGTCTCACTTCATCGTAACTCCCTTTCTCCTACACTCATCAACAGAGTGACAGCGCCGTGACACTAGCGGGATGAACATGAATGGAAAGTGATGATTTATGGGAATTGTGATCTCGCTTCTCTCAGTCCCAGACTCTGCCCACTGGGGAAGGGCAGTGGAGAGGGCCAGTCGGCAGCCAACGTGCAGATCAAAGAAAGGCTGCGAGGGGACCAAGCAAATCGCATTTGTATGCTGTTCTAAAGCAGAACACATTTTCCGTGTGGCCAGGAAAAGATTCAGCGTCATTCTCTGTCCCTTGAGAAAACAGTAGCCAACCTCCCCCCCCCCCCGCCCCGCCCATATGTGGTTTTGCTTTCCGAGGTTTCCGTTACCTGTGGTCAACCACGGGCCGGAAGCAGATGCTCCTTCTTCTGACATCTCATCAGAAGCTCAATAGCAGCCTAACTGTATGTCACAATGCCTACAGCATTCTCCTTACTTCCTCTCCTCACGTGGGCAAGAAGAAGAATGAGTACCATACAATATGATAATCAGAGAGAGAGACCACATTGACACCCTTTTATTTCAGTACATTGTTGTGCCTGTTCAGTTTTATCACTAGCTATTGTTATAAATCTAACGCTATCATAGGTGTGTGTATGCGTGGGAAAGAACATAGTGTATTGTTCAGTACTCTCTGTGGTGTCGGGCACCGGGGCGGTGGGGGGAGTCTCAGAACACATCCCCTGTGGATAAGGAGGGACTACTGTCCATACATCGATGCTCTCCAGAACTGGCAAAAGAAGGGTCTATGTAGATTTTGCTCCAGTCGCAGAAGTTTTTAGCGAGGAGAGTTAGAGATTCCACGTGTGTGGAGAAAAGGGCGTGTGTGTGTGTGTGTGTGTGTGTGTGTGTGTGTGTGAGGGAGGTGCAGGCTGGGAACAGTGCCACCGCAGCCAAGGCCCAGGGCAGTGCCTCTCTTCGCCATCTGCCAAACCTAGCGTGGAACCACACAAGGGGAGTGGAATTATCCATTTCCCATTTTCTCTGGGAGCCCTGCTCCTTAGATGCCTTGTTTCCCTCTCTGTGTCCCTGTTTCCCTATCTGCAGAGTCGATGCAACAATAACATCTCTGGCATAGAGTTGTTTTGAAAATCGAAAGGTAGTGTATATAGATAGAAGTTTCTCCAAACAGGAAGCACAAAATAAATGTTAGTTACCATTTGTCATTGTTATTATTACTATTACTATTATTATTATTATTGCTCTGGTTATTACTTGACATCTCTGAACCTCAGTTTTCTTTTTTTCTCATTTTTTTAAATGTTTAATTATTTTTGAGAGAGAGACAGAGTGTGAGCGGGGGAGGGGCAGAGAGGCAGACACAGAATCCGAAGCAGGCTCCAGGCTCCGAGCTGTCAGCAGAGAGCGTGATGCAGGGCTCAAACCCACAAACCGCGAGACCTAGACCTGAGCCAAAGTCAGACGCCTGGCTACGGAGCTGCTCAGGCGTCCCCGAGCCGCAGTTGTGTCATCTGCAAAGTAGATTTTCCAAGTTGGCGTGGGGGTCAGTTCGAGAATATACGGCCAAGTCGTGGAAAAAATATCAAGAACCATTAAAAGTGATACACTGTATTTTGGGGGCGAGTTGACAGAGCAAGTCAATTTTTGTGCCCGGGTGTTTTTCCACGTGGAAGATTCCAGTCCTGGAGCAGTGTCTCTTGGTTTTCTGCACTGTTCTCAAACTACGGCAGTTCGTTTTAATTAAGCGAATATGTAACGCCAACCCGAGGAGAAAACAGCAATATAACCCCAACCGGAAGTAGCAGTTAATATTTGTGGAGTGTTTATCCTGGGCCAGCCCTGAGCGAAGTACTTCACCTGTCATAGATGGTCTTACCTCTCACCACAGCTTCTCGAAGGAGGTGCCGTTACTATCCCCTGTTTGCACATGAGTAAGGCAAAGTCGATGGTTCACTCGGGGCCCCTCAGGTAGCACAGAGCCAGGGCAGGATTGAACCCAGACGGGCTGGTTCCCAGGTCAGAATAGCTCCCTTCAGCCAGTATAGTATTAGCACAGTGTTGTGCTCTGCACGTGAAAGAATGAGACCTCTCGTTCTCTTTAGATAAAGGCAAAAGATACGATGGTTTATTTATCATCAGTACTTGTGAAGAGAAGCTGTCTTAGCTGAGTAAATTGTTGCCCAGGAATTGAGCCAAGAATAGATCCTGGAAATGGAGGAGACCAGATGCAAGGCTCTAAGCGCTCCAGGGGGGGCCCTGAGATCCTATAAAAAAAGACACACAGAGTCTAATCCAGGGCCGAGCCTCGGGTGTGAGGTAGAAGAACCTTTGTGGGCAGAGAAGCAAGTTTTCTCGAATTGACTGGAGGCTCTCCTGTGGGGCACGGGTATTGTTTCCCTGTCTCAGTCTAACACTCTTCAGTGGAGGAAGATGATACCACAGCCAAGGCATAGCTGGGAGGCTGGATTAGTAATACAGAGTGGGAGCTTTAGAGTTAGAGAGAGCCGCACTTAAATCTCAATTCTGCCATTTAAAAGCTGCGTGGCTGGAGTGGCTCTGTCAGTGAAGCATCCGGCTCTTGGTTTCGGCTCAGGTCGTGATCTCACGGTTCATGGGTTGGAGCCCCGCAGCAGGCTCTGTGCTGGCAGCTGCAGAGCCTGCTTGGAATTCTGACACTCTGTCTCTCTCTCTCTCTGCCCCTCCCCTGCTCACTCTCTATCCCTCTCTCAAAATAAATAGAATGGCTGTAAGATTAAATAAGAAATTGCGTGTAAGTAAATCCCTTAGCGCTTCATAAGCCCCCAATAAACGAAAGCCGTGAGCATCATTGTTACCCATATAAGAAGAACTTCCCACTGGCTGGTTCCTGGATTTTCCATTAGCGTTGAGGGACTGTCCCTTAACCATGGCTTGACCCCCAGCTGCTTTAGGTCATCATATGTGATGTCAATTTTAGGTACAGGGCCCCATGGGTAGGGGACTGGTTTGGTTCTAAGCCTCCCTTCCTTAACACATATTAGGTTCAGGATGGTATTGGCTAGGCTTTCCTGGAACTCGGCTTGATCCTGTTGTGTAGCTCAAGCCTTAAACCAATATACAGGAAGAGATGTCCCACAACAACCCGAGTCATGCCCCTGGCTCAGGCATAAAGCTCATGGTTTACCGTCTCCTGATTGGGTGGGCCGCCAAACCCTCCCAGGGTTCCTAAGAACTCTGGTTATGCGTTTGAGGGACCACCCATCTTTACATCCAATGGGAGAGATTGCTAACTGAACAAGGCATATCACGAAATGAATGGACCACCCTATCTGCCCAGTGCAGGTTATTAGCTGAGAAAAGTCCTCTGAGAATTTTCTAGCAAGCATGCATGCCCTTTAGTCGTTAATCGAATGGTTGAGGCACAGATACTGTTGGAGTGTCTCTGGGGGCCAGAATGTCTGCCCCAAGGAGAAGTCCTCTGTGTATCGCAAACCGTAGCCCTCCTTGTGTTAGCTGGGTATGAGTTTTGGCAGACTGAGGCAAACTGATATCAGATCCAGACTGGCATGGGGGCATGCCAAGGTGGGTAGAAAAAGGGCGTCTGCAGGGCGGGTGTCAGGCACGCACAAATGTGCCACAGCCCCAGTGCGTGATCCAAGCCCCAGGATTCAGGGTGTGGTCCGTAACAAGCATTCACTGGGAGCTACCGGAGCCTTGCAAGGCGACAAACTGCTTCTGTCCAGAACCCAAAATGGGGAGTCCCTGAAACGGGCAGATGTGCCCAGAGTTTGGCCACAGGCCGTCTCTCAAGCTCCCCTGGACCGCACATCTGCCAGCGCAGGCTGGCAGTTGGGTGGTTGCACGGCGGCTTTTCCCAGTAACACCTTCGAGATGCTCGGCTTCCGACATGAACACGTCCCCCTGGGCACCACACGTGGCAGCTCCGACCGTTCGTCCAGCTGCCGTAAGCCAGGACGGGGTTAGCCAGGACGGGGTTCGTCTCTCAGCCCAACTCTTGCCCATCCCCCACTCCACCTACCTTTTGTCAAGTGCAGTCATATGCCACCCCGCCGAGAACCCTGCAAGGACTCATCCTTCCAATCCTGCCAGCCACCTATAAGGTAGGTGTTGTTACTGTGCCCATCTTATAGATAGAGAAACTGAGGTGCTGGGGGGTAGAGTTATGTAGGTCAGATAGCTGGCGAGTAGCAGAGTGAGGATGGAAACGGGGCCTTTCTTTCCCCAGAGTTCCAGCACTGAACCACCCTCGCCTGTGACTTCCTCAGTTGACATGACATCATGACTTGTTCAGAAGTGTCTCAGAGTCGCTGCATCAGGCTGGACGAGGGGTTCGCAACCTTGACCGCACACTGAAATAACCTAGGAAGCTTTAAGAAGTACTCATGCCTCAGCCTTGCCACTAGGAATGCTGATTTCAGTTGGTCCAGGAGGCAGCCTGGGCAGTTTCTGGACCAAAGGTTGGCAACATTTTTCTGTAGAGAGCCAGATAATACATATTTTAGGCCTTGCAGGGCCATATGGTCTCTGTCACAACTACTCATCTCTGCCTTTGTAGAGCCGTAGCAGCCCTAAGCGTGGCTGCGTTCCAGTAAAACTTTATTTACAAAAACAGGTGGCTGGCCGAAATGAGCCCGCGAGCCCTAGGTTGCCAAGGACTGATCAAATCAAGCAGTTCGTTAGTAGATTCTACCCATCACCAGTGAGAGTATAACTCCTCTTGCTTCCGAAGGATCTGGCGTCTGTGGTGTCTTGCGAGAGCCCCCTGGGCACCCCCGTTCCCTCCAACCCGCAGCCTTCCTGCAAGCTTGGTGGTGCTGGCCTGCTCTCTCGGACTGAGGGCTTCTAGAGTGGCCTCTTTTCCATGGAAGACCTTAACTCCCCCCCCATCACCTGTTTGGCGGGGGTCCTTTCTGGCTTGCTCTCCCTTCCCCATGAGGAGTCAAAACTGCCCCCCCCATCTTGGCTGGGGGCCAGGTCTTCTGTTATTAGGAAGAGTAGCAGGATCAGGAGGCTGCCACCTGTTCAATGGGAGGACGGTGTCCGTATGAGCACGCCTCCCCTTGCTGGATGTCCCCCGGGCTTGTGCCCCCCCCCACATCCAGAGCCCACCCCCAGGGAGGTCTGGCCCCCACCTCTCCTCATCCAGAGCCCCCTTGCTTCCCTTTCCAGTTGACCTTCCGTGTCTGCCTTGTGCTTGCAGCTTGAGTAATAGCATCATTTCGCCGGAAGAACTCGATATATCAATTAACTTTTTTTAATGGAATATTAATGTAGTATTCCTGAAATTGTGGGTTGTAATTATTTACAAAGTCAAAAGGGCAGCGGGAGCTTCAAGCTGCTTGAATTGCTTGCGGCGATTGAAATTATGCCCCAACCTCATAAAAATATAAAAACCAAAGCATGCTTTCCTTATCTCCCCTCATATGTCAACTGTCCTTGGTAATGGGGCGTAGAGACGCCGCAAAAATGCCAGAGTGAAAGAAAACAATTAATATAGGTGGCCCCTAAGATATTAAAAGTCCTCGTACACAGTGGCTATAAGTTAATTGTTTAGACATCAGAATGCACTTGTTCAACAAACCTTGAGACCCTAATTTGTTCCGCGTGGCAGGGATACAGGATAAGGCTCTCGTGCTCTCCAGAGAGACCGACCCTCCTGTAAAGGAAAAACTACAAACCGCATCAGAAGTGCTGTACCAGAAGCATGGACACAGCTCTGTGGGACAGAGAGGTTCAAGGGCAAGTCTGCGCTGTCGGGGAAAGCTTCTCCCTGGGGGTGACAGGCGAGTTGGCTAAAATGAGGTTCCCTGTGTGAAAACCAGGAGGAAAGGCATTCTGGGCTGAGGGACCCGCATGTCGCAGGCAGGAATGGGGTGTGGCTGTGTGACTGGAGCCGATGGGTCTTAGGAGGGAGTAGGAGTGGAATCTGGAAAGTGGCAAAGGGTTGCGTGAGCCAGCCTGGGAGTTCAGGCTTGACTGGGTGACATGAGCCAAAAGAGGCCGTGTATGTGTGTGCGTGTGCGTTGTGTGTATTCAGATGTTTTCCACTAGTTTAAGTCTATCTCATTTAGCTAATAATATAAAGCCCAGCATGAAGTAAAACTGCAGCAAAAGTCCTCAAAATGTTTGTCGAGTGAATTAAGGAAATCATTCCTGGAATTCCTCGTTTCGTACATTATTTCTGTGTGTTCCGTATATTTTTCTCGGTCTCTTACTCACATCATGAGGTTTTATCGATGATTCTGGGCTGCCCGAGTATTTCTGAGTGAGGCACTCACTCAGTCAGTGGCATAGGGGGTGGGGAAGGTAACGAGCTAGGTTTGGGGCCCGTCGAGTTTGAGGAACATACATTTGGAGTTTCCCATTGCCTGTGAGTAATGTGGACAGGAATTTCAAGAGGGAGGGTCAGAGGTAAAAATGAGACGCAGATGGCAACTCTATCTGTGGAGGTGAATGAGTTAATCCCAGGAGAGAGTGAGAGAGAAGGGAAGGGAAGAGGTCTAGAGCAGAAACCCAGGGAACAACACGATTTGAGGGCCCACGTGGAGGAAGGGCCAGCAGAGGACACAGGCTTTCTGGGCGGGTCCGCTATGAATGGGGCCCCGTTGATTAACGCTCAGGGACCTATTTACACCCAGAGCTGAGATAAGATGTACTACTCGATGAGCTACAGTGTGTTTTGAATACCCTGGGAACCTTGCCATCACTCCTACATTTGGGTTGTAAGACTCCATTCATTCGTTCCTTCGTTAATTAACCGAACAAATATTCTACTGAGCATGAGACTCTCTGCTGGGCAGTGGGGATAGACCTAGTCCCTATGCTTTATTCGTACAGCTTAGCATTTGGCAATAAACTTGGAAACAGATGTTTGCATGGAAAACAGGAATAGTGACACCTAAGGGTCAATCCGTCAGAGCCCTATCTCCCCATAGCTTCTAAGAGATATTTATCAGTGGAGTGGTTTTCCATGGGGGGGGGGGTGCCCCTGTGTCCTAATCTCCCCCGAGTGATGCAGATGGCCCTGGGGCCAGTGCCACTTCCTGCCAGCAGCCGTTGGCACACGTACGGTGCTCTGCCCGAGTCTGCTGACTATCCGGGAGACGCCACCAGACAGCTTCTGCTGCCTGGGTGCTGGGGGTGGCCCGAGTGGTGGGGCCACTCCGGCCTCCCTCCCGGCCTCCTACACAAGCAGTGTAGAGACGGTCATGTTGACTCCCAGTGGCATGATAGAACTGGTCAGAATGGGAGCGATGACCTCACCTGGTTTTTGCCAAGCCCTGAAGATGTAACCGATAGTGTGCGTCAGCGCATTTGTCCATACAAGCCGACTGTGTCGATCGAACCATACTCATTACGAAGGGTTCTTCTGTTTGTTTGGAAAACTCTTCCAGGTTGGAGTTAGGAAGTAGGTAGAAGCAAGAACACTAGTTAAACGGATTCATGGCTGTCCCTTATTGAGACATCTCAATTCGACTCCGAGAAGTTCTCCCGAGGACCTACTACGTGCAGGGCACGGGGCGGAAATGGATTGTATTTCGCAGTACTGCGGACAGCCACAGCCATATGGGCTGTTTCCATGGGCCCCGGCAGACTGAAATTGCTTTGCCTTTTCCCCTGCGCTGGCCTCTTGTTATAGCTTTCATTGGCAAACTAGATTGCAAACCAGGAGCGATCCACGTTGTGCAATGGCAGGGTTCCTGAAAATTGTTTTTGAAAATGAATTGTTATCAGATGAATGATGTTGTCATTGTACTGGGGATTTTTTCTATGAAGAGGAAATTCTGCTGCTGAATTGTTCTGAAAGGGGGAACATTAGTTTCTGATTTACCTGCTTGGAAAAGGAGAATTTTTAACCTAAAGGGAAAATAAGTCAAAATTTAATAACTTTAGGAATCTGAAACAATATCCAACCAAAAAAACAAAACCAAACCAATTTTTAGGGTGTATGAGTGGTGAATGCTAACAAAAATGTCACGTCTATCACACGGTAGAGTGTTAGCTGATCTGAAGGAAAGATAGTCTTATTTGCCGGGTTAATCATATCGAGTCTTGCCAGTGTAAAAAAAAATGAGAATAATGAGAGAAGCATCAGAGAAAGAAGCAAAAGACTGAGGAGGGAACAAAGCACGGAGAAAAGGAAGGATAACAGCAGGTGGTGGAGACACCCGAAGGGGCAGAGGAGATTACCGCCAACTGTGGGGAGTGGCAGCAAAGAGAAGAGCTGGCCCGTAGGACAGAACACAGAAGCCACTTCTCTACGAAACAGCCCCTGTCTGTGAGCACATTGACCACAGGACGTCTGATCGCCCCTGGATTCAGTCGTCCTAAGGATCCCATGTATTCCTGGCCAGGTTATGGTCTAAGTGCTTTGCAGATTAACTCATTTAAACCTCCCAACAACCGCTTGAGGAATCGATTGTCCCCACTTGAGGGGTTACAGAGAGGCTGAGCAGCTCACCAGAGATCTGAAGCTATGAGTGGGAAAGCTACGTGTGATTGACAGAATTCTAAGACGCCCTCCACCCCCACCAAATTCCTCTTCTTCGTGTGGACAGGACTGGTAAAGATGACAGGTTTTCCCTTTCTTGATAAGGTCACATTGCATGGTAAGGAGAAAGTGATTTTGAAGATATAAGTGTGGTCCCTCGTTATTTGATTTTGAATTTAGAGTCCCAGGGCGGGACTGACCTAATCAGAAAAGGCTGTTGTAAGAGGGGCCAGGCCTTCCCTGGAGAGAGAGAATCAAAGGACATAATTCTTCTGATTTTGAAGAAAACAACAGCCACGTTTTGAAAGCCTATGGAGGGGATCGCGTGGCAAGAAGCAATCAGAATGGCTTAGGAGCTGAGAGTGGTCCCTGCCAATAGACAGCAAGGAAGCGAGCAGCTCAGTCATCAGCCTCAGGGAAATGAATTTTGCCAGTTTGGAGGAGGACCCTGAACTCAAGAAAGAAATACACTTCAGCCGACATCTTGATTTCAGCTTGCGAGACTCTGAGTAGAGGGTCCACTTAAGCCCTGTCTGTGCTTCTGTCCTATGGAAACTGTGAGCTAGTAGGTACCTGTTGTTTTAAGCCACCGAACAACAGGTGGTGTTGTGTTGATTTGTTGCACAGCAATAGAGAACTAATACACTAGGATTTGAACCTCGAGATTCTGGCCGCAGAGTTCTTATCTTTCCCCACTTCCCCAGTCTGCCTCTTAGAAGTCACATCTCAAAATGATTACTTCCTGGAATGTGAAGATTGAACAGGAACCTTTGAGATCAGTCAGTCTAGTTGCCGCAGGCCTTATAGGGCACCTGTAGTTCCCATTGTTGGTCAAGGTCCAGCCACAGGTAATACAGAGATCACATGGAACCCTTCTTTCCCAAGACAGCTTATCATACCCTTAAAGACTGTTCTCAGGGCGCCTAGGTGGCTCAGTCGGTTAAGCAGCCGACTTCAGCCCAGGTCATGATCTTACAGTCTGTGAATTCGAGCCCCGCATCGGGCTCTGTGCTGATGGCTCGGAGCCTGGAGCCTGCTTCGGATTCTGTGTCTGCCTCTCTCTCTCTGCCCTTCCCCTGCTCATGCTCTGTCTCTCTGTCTCTCAAAAATGAATTAACGTTAAAAAAAAAAAAAGACTGTTCTCATGTTTCACATAAACCTCCTATTTTCCAGGCAAAATATCTCCGTTGCCTTTATTCTTGTCCCTTCACCATAGTGTTCGCCCCTTTCCTACCGAACCTCAGGTTGCCTATGTTATTCTCTTAGAGTGATATCAGGGACTAAGCACAAAACTCAGTGTAGTCTGCTTCACACAAAATACAGCATGTCTAACACAAGTCACAGTCCAAATGTTCTGTCCCCATCAGGACAATGTAGACCACATTAGATTTTTGGTAACCACAGTGCCGTGCTGACTCATACCCCAAGTCGAGTCAACCCAAACTCCTTTTTTTTCCCACACAAACCTGCTCGGGTGTGTCTCCACAGCCGTGAACTTGTACGTGTTTATTTTAACCTGAAGACAGGCTTAACATTCATCACTATTCTGTCTCGTCGGGGTTCTGGTACGTATCTCGCTCGATTCCAATTATGCCATCGAACACCATTGCTCTTCTTCCCAGCATCCCTTCAACTCTCGATTATTTGACCAGCGGACCATAAATATCCTCAAGGGATTCTTGACAGAATTTTGGAACCGGACGGGGCTGAAGTCAGAGTCCTCCGGCACCATTTTGATGGCCCCCTTCCAGTGTCTGGGTCCTTCAAACAGTCACAAATCCAAGTAATTGTATCACCTACTGGCAGTCCTCCAACTCATAAAGGTACCTTCAGAAACACAATGACATTTTTCCTGGAGTCCAAGTGTGAGGTATTGAGTCTTGGCACTTGACCTCCTGGCTGAGAGGTCATGACATCTCCTCGTGAGCACTCACAAACACTTCATAGCTTCGGTTCCATGCTAGGCGTCACATGTGCTGATGGCGGTTTGGTCCCCCTTCAGTAAACAACATTGTCTCCCACAACCACCTTCTCTGTCACCTTTGTTTGTTTCTACTCAGACCATCTTTTCTCAGGGAAAAGATCAAGATTATTTAGAGGATGAGAGTGGATCGGTGGGGTGCCGAAAGGATCAAGGCTTCAGAGGAGGAGCAGATCCCGAGTGTTAGAATGAGAAGTAGGCTAAGGGCGCTGGTGTGACAGGACACACGGAGAAGTGTGCAGTTACAGGCAAAGGCTGCACATGGGGGATGGGGTGGGGAGGGAAATGAAGAGATAGGACCGACTATGGTCCTGTGGCTTCCATGGGGCGGAAGTAAAGGGCGGTGTCTTCTACAGAACCCCTTTGTTTCTCCTGTCCTTTTGCCCTTTTTTCACCAGCCCCGCCTTACCTGATAGCAGGGCAAAGTGAGAAACAGACCCACCTTCTAAAACAGAGGGGATGGTCTTTGGCAACACTAGGAAGCAGCCCGTACTCCGCGCGAGATCTTGGGATGGACAAGTTCCGATATCCACCCTGAAGAGAAGTTTCTCTGATTCCAGGGGTGCACTGAGGGTTCATAAAACTGATGTGAATGGGCTTGGTAGAGATACGCCATGATTATAAGTATACCATGACTGTCCTATCTTGGTTCATTTTTTCCTAGACGTTTCTCTGTCATGAAAACAAAAGATGCCACAGGCCTTATGGAATACCAGTAATTCCTGAAGACCAGGATCCTACTGGATACTTGAAAAAAAAGTGTTTGAATTCTCGCGGTGGAGTTTTACAGGGTCGTGTTCGCCAGTTGTTTTTACTAGCCAGTAGTCATTCACCATCTCTGATACCTCTTTCAGTTTCTCAGGGGGTGTCTGGAGGAGTCTCCGGTCTCTGTCCATGTGTTTTCGGTGAGGTTGCCTCCACATTCCGCTCCGTAAGGGCTCTGTGACCCAGGTTTGGCGAGCCAGAATGGTAGCATTCTCTCGTGTTTGACTCGAGCCGGTGAGATGACGGGAGACTTTTGCTGGGACGTAGGAAACAGAAACCTTTGGACTTTTTGGCTGGACCTTGGAACTGTCAGGTTTTGAGGCTAAAGCTGTTTTAGTCTCTCTTGCTTCCGGGAGGGGAGAATCTCAAGAGAACGGAGCCACAGAGATGAAAGATGGAGCAAAACTGGACTCTGGTGATATGAAGAGGCAGGGATGACCATCTAGACCCTGGAGTAAGATCGCCAGGTTCAGATTGCTCTGCCATCTACTAGTGGAGTCATTCAGGATAAGTTAGTCTCCGTGCCTCAATTTCTTCATCTGGAAAGTGGGAATCATTGTAATAGCTACTCACAGAGTTGTTGTGAGGATTAGGTGTGTCCTGTGAAGTGCCGAGAACGGTACCCAGGATGGACCATGCAGGTGTGAGTCACCATCGGAATTCTGCATCAAGCTGTGCCTGAAGTGAGACCTACCTCTAGATGTCTCAGTTCTTAGAATCATCTCTTGGCCATCATCATTGGCCAACTTGGGCGATGTTTTCTGTCACTGAACCCACAGCGTTCTAACGAGTGGAGCCAGTGAAATCAAATTCTTATTCACTTTTACACTTTGTCTTTCTTAATAAAACCAAGATAAAAATAATCCAAAGGTAGATATTCATGTTTTGATCGTTATGCGGTGGGGAGGGAGTATGATCTTGGAACCAGTTCATTCCTTCTTCCCGTCTTCTCAGCTGCATTTGTTTGACATTTACTTTTCAGAAATTCTTTTTGTTCTATGAAGTTTCTTTATTTATTTTGAGAGAGAGGGAGGGATGGGGGGGCCAGATAGAAGGAGAAAGAGAATCCCAAGCAGGGTCCGTGCTGTCAGAGCAGAGCCCGATGCTGGGCTCGAACCCACGAACGGTGAGATCATGACCTGAGCCCAAATCAAGAACTGGTCGCTTATTGACTGAGCCACCCAGGTGCCCCGCTTTTCAAAAATTCTTTAAAAAATGCTTCTGGTCATGATTTTCTAGGAAAACTCCGAACATTATCATTAGATTTCCCTAGTGAGCATATGCTGTATCTACTTTAGTCCGCAATTCGTGCAGTGTTCTATTCGTGCAGATATAATATAAAACCCTGAATGGGGAAGAGAGTAGTTGGCCAGGGCTACAGATAGGAAGGGGAGAAGATCAGAAAACCTGAGACTCTAACTTGGTCCCTGGTGCCACCTTTGATCTTGGACAAGCCCTTCTTGGTTTCCTGGTCTGTAAAGCAGGCGACATGCTGCCTGAGGTTTGTTCTCCCCTTCTTGATTTTGCAATATATGGAAACTTCCTTAAGCACCTTGAATAATAGGTTTCATTTTCACTCTCGTCGAAATGACAGGAAGGAAATTAGGAAAATAACAAATCTTTTGTGTTTTGCGATTACCTTAGAACTTCTAGGGTAGGTCATAAGGTTTCCTTCTCTAGTTCCCTTCTGTATCTGAAGGGTTTTGTTTTCCTCTCCCCCCCCCTTTTTTCTTCTTTTTTCCTATTTGCTTCCCTCTAAAACTCCCTGTGTTCTTCTCCCTGAGTCCTCGCCATCCTTCATAATCAACAAGGTTCTTGGCTATTTAAACTGAGAATTACAGCAGAGGCCCTGGGCCTCTAGTCCGCTTTAATTAGGCAGTTCGCAGAGAGAAAGAGTGAGGAACCAGAATAGAAAACAGGTAGTAAACTGGAGAAAATGGAGACAAAGCAAATGACTGGAATGAGCTCGGGGAGCTGGGCAGGGGAATGCCGGGACTGTGATTCTTCCTTTTTCTTAGAATGGGAAGCCAAGCCCAAGGGCAGTGGGCACTGGGGGGTGTTTGCGGAGCGGGGGAGCGAGGAGGTGAGTGATGAATAGACGGGAGCGAGCATTTGGCTGTGTGTGGACACCCTCCATCCTGCCAACTCAACCAGCCCAGGGAAGGCAGAGGAAGGAAATGACAGAAGAAAACTCAAGATACCGATGTACCAATGCAAAACGAATTTTCCACAGCGGAAGCAAACATATCCAAGGCACTGAGTGAGGAACACTATGACATTTGACGAAGCTAATAAGTTGCCTGCTAACTCGAACCGATGCGTGTGTTTTTTGAAGTGTGCTTATTTGCAAGGACATATTCATTTCATGCCTCACTATTTGGCTTTTAGGTTGGACTTAATTAAAAAAGCTGTAGCATCTCCGAGTCCAATTTCCTCTTTTCACATAGCATCTGTCCCTGACAGCTTGCGCGAGGCCCGGCCACTTGTTGAGGCCGAGGCTAGAGGAGGAAATGACAGGGGAGAGGCGAGGTGGACAGACGCCTCTTGTTGGAGGTGGCGCTCTGTGATTCTGCATGGGCCCCGTCACATGCTTAGGAAGCTCCTTGCTTGAAGCAAGGCAACAGATGTCTCCGAGAGGGGGATGCTGGCAGCCTCACAAAGGCCAGCATGACTGAGGGTAGGCATGAGTACACTAACGGGAGAGCGAGCCCACAGGCTCCCGTCCTCTGCTCAGAGCTGGAAGAAAGGCCAAAATCAAATATAAGCGAAGTCTAGAACTGAACAGAGGGAAAATACTTATTTGGAGTAAACAGTATCTCTGGGCAGAGGCCAGGTGGGAGTCGGGACCTATTTCCAAACACAAATACATCCTAGTGTTCTCTATATTCAAATAGACGGCTTCAATGTTAAAGCCTCTATAGACTTTGCCTATGGATGGGCGCCGTTTTGTTTTGCCAAGGCTGGTTTTGTTTTGCAAATCCCGGCCACCTGTTTCTGCCTTTACCTGGAGCTGTGGTTTTGAGCGTGACCGAGAAAGAGAATTGAAGCTTTCTCCCCTTAGATCTGTCATTCTCGTTTATCAGGATAAGCCTATCAGTAAATCCAAACAAACTGGGCTCTCATTTTGGAACAAGTAATTGAGTTTGTGGTAAGCAAGCTCCTTATGGAAGGAGCGTGCACTTAATCTACTATCTGTTTGATGTTTTTAGCGTTGCTTTTAAAGCAGTTGGTTTGAAGTTCAAGATACTAGAATGCAGTTCTCTGGGGACTTCGTTCTTAATTGGAAGGCATCTTTGGAAATTGCTTAGGACTTTGTACTGGGTCTTGTTCCTGAAATTACTTGGAACGTCCCTCCCTGTGCTCTCCTGTTGTGTAGCACAAGGTGAGCCCCACCAAATAAACGCCGAGTTCACGTTCGCTTTCTGGGGCTTTTCTCCTCTCCCCCACGCGCCCCCATACTCGAACCCCTGTAGATGTTCTGGCCGCATTTTGTTGCTAGACAATTCCTATCGCTTTGGGACATACCTCACTTGAAGCTTATAGTTAAAGCCTCATTTTTCTTGTGTGTGTGGTTCTGTGGGTATTAGAATCTTCCGCTGTTCCCATTCCCTTGCCTTTGATGCCTGAAGAATGTAGATGACCTGACTACGAACAGATTCTCAGAGATCCATGGAAAAAAGGTCATCTCTGGGCCACAGTAGGACTTAAACACTAACATAATCACATGCCTAGAAAGCAACCCAGGTTAGGAGCCATACGGGGGCATTTGGCCAGGTTTTATGGGGCTCGAGTGCCGCTGTGAAGAATGTTTGGTAACTTGTCCTGAACTTTTCCAATTACACGAGTAATAAAAGGATGCTTATGCAAAAATTAGAACAAAATACGGATGAGCCAAAAGGTCTGTCTCTCTGAAAATCCCGTTTTGAAATAGTCACACAAATCTTTTGATGTTTATGCCTCTAATTTCTTTCCCTATATGTATAGACATGTACATATATAGTTTCTTTTTACAAAAATGTGGTCAGACCACTTACATTAATTTTATTTCAAAATCCACTGTGAATGCGTTTTCTACATCTTAAGTATTTGACGTGATTTTTAATGGTTATGCATAGTTCATTTGCATGGATGGAATTTATTTTTTTTAACCAGCCACCTATTGTTAGACATTTAGGTTAATTCCAATTTTTCTTTCTAATAAATCATGCTATGAGGATTTTGTTAATTTCATGGCCGAATATATGTAAATATATACATCTATATATATGTCACTTCTTTTTTATCCATTCATCTATTGGTAGATACTTGGGCTGTTTCTATAGTTTGGTTGTTGTAAATAATGCTGCATTCAACATAGGGGTGCATGTATCCCTTTGTATTTGTGTTTTTGTAGTTTGGGGCAAATACTCAGTAGTGCAATTCCTGGATTGTAGAGTAGTTCTATTTTTAACTTTTTGAGGAACCTCCGTACTGGTTTCCACAGTGGCTGCACCAATTTGCATTCCCACCAGCAGCACCAGAAGGTTCTTTGTTTCCCCACATCCTCACCAACAATTACTGTTTCTTGTGTTTTTGATTTTAGCCATTCTGACAGGTGTGAGGTGGTATCTCATTGTAGTTCTGATTTGTATTTCCGTGATGATGAGTGATGTTGAGCATCTTTTCATGTGTCTGTTGGCCATCTGGATGTCTTCTGTGGAGAAATGTCTGTTCATGTCTTCTGCCCATTTTTAGTTGGATTATTTGTTTTGGGGTGTTGAGTTGTGTAAATTCTTTACGTATTTTGGATACTAACCCTTTATCAAATATGTCATTTGGAAATATCTTTTCTCATACCATAGGTTGCCTTGTGGTTTGGTCCATTGTTTCCTTTGCTGCGCTGAAACTTTTTATTTTGATATCGTCCCAATAATTCATTTTGACTTTTATTTCCCTCGTCTCAGGAGACATATCTAGAAAAATGTTGTTACGGCCGATGTCAGAGAGATTACTGCCTATGTTCTCTTCCCGGATTTTATGGTTTCAGGTTTTATACTTAGGTCTTTCATCCATTTCGAGTTTATTTTTGTGCGTGGTGAAAGAAAGTGGTCCCGTTCATTCTTCTGCATGTTGCTGACCAGTTTTCCTAACACCTGATGTGTTGAAAACACTGTCTTTTTCCCATTGTATATTCATTCCTCCTTTATCAAAGATTAATTGACAATGTAATTGTGGGTTTATTTCTGAGTTTTTGGTTCTCTTCTCTTGATCCAAGTGTCTATTTTTATGCCTGTACCATACAGTTTTAATTACTACCTCTTCATGATATAACTTGAAATCTGGAATCGGGGTACTCCAGTTCTGTTATTTGTCTTCAAGATTGCTTTGGCTCTCCGAGGTCGTATGGGGTTCCATACAAATTTGAGGACTTTTGCAGGTAAATCTCTATGCCTCTTTGTTTCTTTAATATTAAATTCTAGAAGTTTAATTGTTTGGTGAAAAATCGCTGTGATCGTCTTATAGGAGTCTGTCTTATGTGCCCTGTAGGGTAACAGAGGACATCTGGGTGACAAAAATGAATGGCTCATGCTTCTCAAACCCAACCTGACATAGTGAAAAAAGAGAGAAGGATCTCTGCCCTTCACTCTTTGGGAAGTTTTGCGGGTAATATTCTCTGCTATAAATTTGAAAAGAGGAACTGGGCTCCTCATTTATTTTGGTTGTTCCAAGCCCTAAATATTAGATTAAATGTGCTGAAAGCAGGCCTCATGAGTGACCAGGCAGGGACATTTTTTTGTAATGACACTATTACTGTGCCTTGCGTATGTGATCGCCCCTGGCTTTATCTGTAAGAGCATCTGTAATTGTAGTTCCCGGTGGCAAAGGAGGGGGAGGAAGGGCGATCCTCTTAGTTCTTCTCTGTGTTGAGTAGAGATACAGGTTTTTGATATGCTGAGGACAGTTACTGTAAAATGCAGACTAATAGTGTTTCACTAGAGAATAGAAAATACTCAGTGACGATGAGTGCTTAGAACAACCTTTCAGTCCATTTATCAAAAGAGCTTATAATGGAACTCTCATTGCAAGGGACGTCAAACACTAATAAATATTGAGAAAAGAAAGTTAAAAGGACATCAAGTTAATATTTTACTATCCATTCTTTGATCCGAGAAAGCTCGAAATATTTTCCACACTAATTTTGTGATTTGTCGACTCATTCCTGACAATTGGCTTATTGGAACCCATACAGACGCCTCGCTTTTAAGTACGGCTCCAATTTCTACAATGCTTTATAATGCCAACAGATTTTTACGCATTCATTGGCCTCACTTATAGACATTGCCACAGATCCGGAATAGTCTTTGCTAGTTAAGACATGGATGATTGTCAGTAAAAAGCAGCTGAAATGTGACTGTGTTTTGGTTTAAATGTCATAATAACACCTCTTGGTTTTGTTGTATTCCTTTGGGTGGAAAACAATAAAATACCCTATGCTTCATTCTCTCTTCCATACTTACCTGTATTCCAAACATATTCAGAATCTGATCATTTTTCCACCCGCGTTGCTACCACCGCGGTCCCTGAGGAAAGCTCACAAACATCTCACCTCCATGCTGGATTTTTGCCACAACCTCCCAACTGGTGGCTGCTCTGTTTCCACCTTTGCCTCCCTTCAGGGGGGATGCCAGAAGCTAGATGCCAGAGGGAGCTTCCAAAATGCAGGTCAGATCGTGTCACGCCCCCTCCTCACTCAGAGTCCGCACCCCCGGCCCCTGCTGGATCCGCCTTTGTCTTCCCCTCTTAACAAGTGCCCTTTGTGCTGTCCCTCTGAGAAGAGGACAGACCTTCTGGAAGAAGATCTTCATGAGCTCCAGGTACTCCTCTGCATCCCAACCTTGGTGCCCAGATGCCTCGTCTTCTCTTTTGTTTGAAGCCTCGAACTGTCCCTGCTGTCGCCTAATAAGGTAATCCCATTCACTTGTCAACTAGAATCTCCCTCTCTTGATCGTTCCCCTTCTCTCTCTCTCAATTCCCGCCCCCCCAACTGGATCCATTCTTAACAACCTACTAATAGGCTGTTATTTCTCTCACTTAAAAAATGAGACAAAACAAAAACGATCAATCAAACAAAACCAACTTTTTTTTTTACTACCCGCCCCCACTTTATTTAGATATATTGACAAATAACATTATGTAAGTTTAAGGTATATAATGTGATGATTGGATATATATACACGTATGTATGTATGTATATACATATACGTATATATGTATATATATTTTTTATTAGCAGATATGACCGCGAGGTCAATATTAGCGTATATATATTAAAATGGTAACCACAGTAAGATTAATTAACACATCCATCACCTTAGTTGCTTTCGTGGGTTTTTGCCATGAGAACATTTAAATTTTTTTTAAGGTTTATTTATTTTTGAGAGACATCGAGACAGAGCATGAGCAGGAGAAGGGCAGAGAGAGAGGGAGACACAGAATCTGAAGCAGGCTCCAGGCTCTGAGCTATCAGCACAGAGCCCGATGCGGGGCTTGAACTCACAGACCGCGAGATCATGACCTGAGCCAAAGTCGGCCGCTCAACCTGACTGAGCCACCCAGGCGCCCCCCCGTGAGAACATTTAAGATCTATTCTCTTAACAAACTTCAAGTATATAATACAGTATTATAACTATGGTTACCGTGTTGTATATGTTTCTCTGAGTTCAACTTTTTTTAGGTTTTATATGTAAATAAGTTCATGAAGTACTTTTATTTCTCTAAGTCACCTCAATTAGCATAATGCCTCCAGGGTTCATCCACGTTGTCGAGAAGAGCAGGATTTCCTTCCTTACGGCTGAACACAACAACTTCTTAGTCCATTCGTCCCTCAAGGGACACTTCGGTCGTTTCCATCTCTTGGCTATTTTGAATAATGCTGTAATGAATACGGGGTGCACACAGCTCTTTGAGATAGTGATTTCATTTCCTTTGGATAGATACCCAGAAGTGGGATTGGATCCTACGGTAGCTCTGTTGTTAATATTTTTAGGAACCTCCATCCTGTTTTCCATAACGGCTGCACCCATTTGCATTCCTACCGACAGTGCACGAGGGTTCCCTTTTCTCCACATCCTCGCCACCACTTACTCTCTTGTCTTTGTGATAATAGCCATTCTGACAGGCGTGGGGTGATACGTCATTGTGGTTTTGATTAGTATGTCCCTGATGATGAGTGACGCGGGGCACTCTTTCCTGTACCTGTTGGCCGTTTGCATGTCTTCTTTGGAAGAATGGCTCTTCAGGTCCTTTGCTCATTTTTCAATCAGATTATTTGCCTTTCTTTGTTCCCTTCATTGCCAGCATTTCCCCCTTGCGTGACCGCTCATTTCTCTACTCCTTTTTCAGTGAAACGCTGTGCCGTCCATTCTTTCCCTCCGGTTGTCCGTCGAGTTCCCTGCAGTCAGACTTTTGTTCCCATCCCTCCACCTAATACCTTCTAGTCAGTGTCGCCGGCCACCTCCACGGTGTTGACTTCAAGACTCATTCTCAGCCCTCACCTTAGCTGCCTTCTCAGCCCCATCTGCTAATACTGATCACTCACTTCCTCCACCACGAGATCCTATCTTCTAGCTGCTTCCACAATCTGCACTCTACTAACTGCCCTCCTGCTCCGGCCTCCTGATTGCCGCTACTTCTCTGTCCTTCCATCTCCCTCCTCTCTCCTTCCCGCACTCAGCCTCAGGCGTCCTGGCGTCCTCAACCGCCTCAGGTGCATTTCCAAGCCGTTGCTTTACTCTTCCTTCCACCACACGTGCTCTTCTCGGGATATCTGCGTGAATCTCTGCCCCTCTCTCCCTTCAAGTATTGGCTCACCGGTACTACCTATGTTCTTTCCCTACCCCTTATCTGTGTTAAAATTTTTTAAAAAATGCTTACTTATTTTTGAGCGAGAAAGAGAGCGGGCAAGTGGAGGAGGGGCGGAGAGCGAGGGGGACACAGAATCCCAAGCAGGCTCCAGGCTCCCAGCTGTCGGCACGGTGCCTGACGCAGGGCTCAAACTTGTGAACCTTGAGATCATGACCTGAGCTGAACTTAACCAACTGAGCCTTGCAGGCAACCCCCTACCCCTTAACTCAATAGAACATCCCATCATCTGGCTTACTGTTTTACTGGTTTTTGTGTCCGTTTCCAGCCACTAGCCTGTGAGCTCCATGGCGGGCCAGGGCATCTGTTATGTTCTATACCATATCCCCAATGCCTGGAACGGTACCTCGTACACGATAGGCGTTCAGTAAGTATTCGTTGAATAAATGAAGGAAGTAAGGATTGGTGAATGTTCTCATTATTTTTAGCAACATACTTGGAGAAACATACCACAGTAGCACCCTTGAGTCTCTTACTTTAGAAGATTAAAAGTTAAAAGATTCCTAGTTTCCTTAGAGTTATATGAATTAGGTGGAATGCCTTTCTTGTTTGGCCAGCCTTCCTGTATACACAGGAACACTTCCTCAGAACTCTAAATTCCAAGGATAATCCTTAGAGTCTGTCTCGTAAGCACAAGCCAGTTTTGTGCCAAACTGAATGACAGGGGCAGAATCAGAGAAAGAGCTGAGAGTCTGCCTTCCTGTGACTCATTTTGATTCTGAGGCATTAGAAGTGTAGGTTGAGACGCTGCTGGAAATGTAAAGGGTCCCTCCTGCCCGTCCGTGGCGCCTCCCAGCCAGGGGAGGACCTCAGAAGTTACCAGTTCACATTACGGATTCATGTCAGCACATTGGTATACATGGGGCGTGCCTGGCACTCTCTCTCTCCTCCCCGCCTTTTCTCAGATTTTTTTTTCCTTTCTTCCAAAATCCCTCCTCCTCTATTTCTGCTTGCTGAAGTTCTATTCCTATCAAGGCCCCAAACTCGTCTATGAAGCCTTTCCTCCAGATTCTTGCCAGTCACCCTGGACCCCCTCCTTGCCACTCCCTCCCCCCCATCACCCCGTAGACTGTGCTTCCTTAGAACAGCAAGCTCCAGGGTACTTCAGTTTAGCTGTGAACACAGACAGACACAGACACACCTATAGTTACAACACGCAGACACGCACACAGACATACGCACCGAATGTAAGCTCATTGAAGTTAGGGATTGTATTTTCTTTTTCTGGCATTTTTAACACCTCAAAAAAGCCTTGGACAACGAAGGCACTCGATATCATTAGGATTATAATCAGATGGACACGACCCCTTTGTCGTCAGATAAAAGTTCGTTCTTACGAATGCCCCTCCTGCTGGTGATTTTCCTTTTCCTCCTGTTTTGTGTCTCTTTCGACATTATAGACATTTTTTTTAACGTTTATTTATTTTGAGAGAGAGAGCAGGAGCAGGAGAGGGGCAGAGGGAGAGGAAGACAGAGGATCCGAAGCAGGCTTTGCGCCAACGCGGGGCTCCAACTCACGAACCGCAAGATCCTGACCTTGGAGCTGAAGTCGGACGCTTAACCGACTGGGCCACCCAGACGCCCTTATTTAGATACTATAAAGAGAAAGCACGTGCACCCCACAACAAAGCCCCCCACTTAATCCGGGGGCATAATTGCCCTCCTCGCCCAGCGCCGCGTGCTCGTCCAGGTGCCCTCGGGCGCGTCTGCAGACAGAGGCCACTCTTCTTTGGCAGAGGACGAAACAGCTTAAGCAACTTACACGAGGCCGTTTTGCAACACGGCGCTGGATTTCAACTTCTGCTTTCCTGAAATGCTCGTCTGAGGGTCTGAGGGTGACTTGGCATTGATACCATGCCCGTTCTTTATCAAAAACGACACGAGTGTAAATCTCAGACGTCTAGAAAGGTGTCTGAAACCACAAGAGCATCCGTTCATGGGCGTTGAGGGTCTCTTACCAATGTTTTGACCCGCTAGCGTGGATGAAGCTCAGTGACACTTGGGCATTGGGTCTCTTTAACCACATCTTCTCGTGTCAGCGAGACCAGGAGGAGTGAACACCTGAGAAGCAGATTATTGACTTAATGCAGATCTGTCCTCAGGGGCATTAGCGCCTTTGCCAGCGGATAGGATTAGGCAAATTAGCCAAGGGCCTTGAGCCAACCGGGTCTTGTGGGAGGCCTCGCTGAGGTCCGAGATGTTGGGCTCTGGGTCCCAGAGGAGGACAAAGTGGCGCGATCTTGGCCGAGCCGTCTGTGGGCACCACATGCTAGAAATAGTCTGTGTGTAGAGGGCGGGGCGAGGAAGCGCAAAGCCAGGACGATTCCCGAAAGGGAAGGTTTATGTTTAATCGTCTTTTTAAAAATCGAGATTTATCAGATGTATTTCTTCAACATATGCTAAAATGCTCTGCTCGTAAGTATCCCCGAGTTGTATGGTGCTGAGTGCTGGGGGGTAAAACAATAGCTGTTGGACACTCCAAAGGGAAAAAAAAGTACCTCCAAGAGAATATTTGCCTAGCAGTCTCTGCCGGCTTCGACCAGGGTATTTGCATGTTACAGGGCTCGGTTCCTTTCCATCGTATGCTTTTAAAAAATTCTTCTTTCTAATGGCTTCTGCATACTCCATTGAAGAAGCGAAGGACAAAAGACGTAAAATGCTCTAAATCTAGCTAGCAGTACACAGGGGCATCCCAGAAGCCAGATATTTAATGAATTTCTTATGAATTGCCTTGCCGGGGTCAAGAGTGGCTTCTGACAGGTAAACGCTCCTTGGGAGACTTTGCCACTCGCCCGATTCCGTGCACGAAGTTCTCTCAATGACAGGATCTTGGCCGGAGGCGAGATTGGCACTTGGGAACCAGGCAAATCCAGGCAGAGACGTGTTAATGGCTCCTCTGGATTCAGCGAGAGACTCTGTCCTGCAGAACAGTTCCCCGTAGCGACCCATGGTGACTTCTGGTGTCGTGAGAGAACATGCGCTTGTGTTTCATCTGAAGTCTCGTTCATCTTGATGATCTTTAACAATCAAGACATTCCTGAGTTCGTAGGCAGTGCTGTCTGGAGACGGTCGCAAAGGGTACACAGTCCGGCTGAGCCTCATTTTTGTGAATGCTTTGTGTTTTTCTAGCCCTCTCAGAAATCCCTGTTCAGCTGGTACAGCAACCCTGGGTTTCCCTAGCTCTCTGCTTCATTTTGCTCGTTCGTCAAATGGGGACGGAGATGTCACCTCTGTCAGAAGTCTTGCAATAATAGGTAATAGATTTGGAAAGCACAATATGTCCTCCGTGTATTATTTTACTGGTATCGCACATAACTCAAAACTGACTTTTTATAAGAGTAATACAATTATGAAACAAGGTTACTGCTTGGTATCCCGTGATCGTTCCTATATTTCCACTGAGCTTTTATTAGATAGGAGGCACGAGGGACTGGGACATAAACACAGATAACCGACACATGGGGTAGAAAAGTGACAAGCATTCTAAGAGACGAATCAATAACTCTCCATGAGAGTCCAGATGAATGCCTGAGTGTCCAAGAAGGGGAAACAGGGGAAGACAGAGAAAATAGCACGGAGCAAAGATTTGGAGGCAGGAACCTAGAGGGAACCCAGAAGGAGTAGATTTCGTTACAACCGAGGGGGCATGAGAGACAGGAGCCCAAGTGAGACTAGGAAAAAAGATTGGGGTCAGATCATGGAAGCTTTTCTATGTCAAGCTGAGGAGTGCGGACTTTAGAGCAGAGGCCACGGTAAGCAGTGATGAGGGGGACTGGAGACCACACACTGAACAAAAGTGGGTGATGTCTTGAACTAGGGCACTTCAGGGAGAGGGAGGAGGGTGAGGTAAGAAATACCCTGAAAAGAGAAGACATAGGAGTTGGCCATCGATGAAATCGAGAAACAAAGGTGAGCTGGTGAGAGGGGGTAGGGAGAAGGTGAGGCAGGTCCTTAAAGCATGAGGTGTCTCCCTGAGCCTTTGACAACTGGCTTCTGAATCTTAGAAACAAATCTTGGAAACAAATCTTGGAAAAATACCGCCCTTTTCTATTCTTTCTCAATTTTGAGTGGTGCTTTTTTCTACGTTCAAGTATGCACAGAATAGCCAAAGATACAGCATAATACTTCCAGCCAACAAACTAAGATGATGCGTTAAATTGGTCAAGTTTTAAAAAAAAGAAAGTGACGATTCATTTTCCAGATGCAAGGAATTTCTCAGAAATGCCCAAACGTGAAATTCTGAGGTCGGTAAATTAACAGGTGATCATTTGCATCACAAAAGTATATTTTTCCAAAAGCTTTAGATGGCGGATTTGTCAGGTGTATTTCGCCAGAAACAAAAATTTTAAATGACTCTCTGCTAAGCCGTATGTCTGTGAGTAACTCTCTGAGAAAAGTACAGTTGTAGTGGCCAGTTTGGAACAGGCCAGTGGCCTTACGCTGGGGGTCCCCTCCAGTCTGAACATCAGCCCTTCCTCGGGGCTCCTCTGTCTTTGCCCCAGTTCCCCTAAAGGAACTTCCGGTGCTGCAGGCGGGATGACAGTGCTTCACCTCCCAGCCCTTAGAGTGGCCTGCTCCAGACTAGCTAAGGTGTCAGACAGTTTCAAGAAAGATAGTGGAAATGGATTTTTAAGTTTGAGTTTTCATCGTTGTGTGGCCTAGACAGAAGACATATTGGACTTACTTGACAAGGAAGGAGAAGCAAACTCTACGGCTATGATGATAATAAGCCCTTGTCCCTACGCAGTGCATTAAATTTCATTCTCCTGTTCTCACTTGACTGCAGTCCTCTGAGATTAAGTAGGGCAAGCAGTGGGATTCACATACCGTGGGCGAGAAGAGATGGGAAGAGCAGGTCCAAGTGATCCGCCCAAGGTCACCCGGTTAAGCTAGTGCTCCCTCCGCAGGTCCAGTTCTTCAGCCCTTTCCAATGTGCCGTGTTGTCCTTTTCGAGCAAGGATGCGGGGGGTCCTGGGCGCAGGACGGGGAACCTCCGAGAGCCTCTCAGGAGCGAATGTTCTACTTGGATCCCAACTGCATCCAAAAATGAACCTCCTTTTGAGGGCAAGCTCCAGATCGACCTCAGAACGGATGAGGCCTTCAGTCAGATGAGAGAGTTCTGTGTTTCCAGGGAGCCCTGGACTTCGTCCCTTCTGGATCAGACTCTTTGGGGCCTGTCTCCACCTGTCGCCATGCCGCTGCTAAGTGCGGTATGTGAAGCGGCAGCGTGCTTCCGGGTTGTGTTAGTTCCCGAGGGCTGCCGTGTAACAGGGTGGCTTAAAACAACAAAATGTATTCCCTCGCAGTTCTGGAGGCTAGAAGCCCTAAGGTTTCAGCAGGAGGGTGCTCCCTCCAAGGGCCCTCGAGAACAAAACTCCCTGCCTCTCTTCTAGTTTCTAACAGCACCCAGCAAGCCATCTGTGGCCTTCCTTGTCTTGTAGCTTGCTTCACTCCAATCTCTGCCTCTGTATTGACGGGGCGTTCTTTCCTGTGTGTCTCTGTATCTCTGTCTCCTCTTCTTACAAGGACACCAGTCATGGGAAGGAGGGCCGACCCTAATTCAGTATGACTTCATCCTAATTAGTTATATGTGAAAACACCCTGTTTCTAGGTAACATCACGTTCTGAGGCTCCTGGTGGACATGAATTTGGGGGGTGACACTATCCCACGCATCACAGTGGCCAAACATAGGCTCTGGGGCCAGCGTGCTTTGATCCCAGTCCCACCCCTCTTCCAGGTCTGCCCGGGTGCTGGGGGCCTCACCCAGTACCCTCCCCAGGGGCAGCGGGCCTGACTTCTCATTGCTGTCATGGGTCGATGCTGGTATCTGTTTCCTGGTCCCCAGCCATCCGTTCCCTGGAGTCATCGCTGTGGTGGCCTATATTCCCCACAACAAGACACCTTCAGGTCGGCCTGTCTTCTGAGTTACTTTCACGATACACTTGATTCATAGAGACTGTTCTTCCCAGAGGTGAAACTCGGAGGCTTGCCTCCACTGGTGTGCTACCTTTAGGAAACCATTCACCTGTTCTTACGATGTGTTCTGGCGTTTCTTACGATGTGAGGCTGCCTCAGTCTCTGGCCCGGGCACACCATGCACACATCTCCCCCCAGTGTCTCCTCCTCCTCCTCCTTCAGACAGGCAGGTCCAGTGCCCTTGCCTTCATTTTCCCTAATTCTATCAGAGGTTTTCTTTCTCCACTCCTCTCCGGGCTCTGCTTGGAGCTGGGTGGGGTGCAGGACCTCCATTCTCCGACACCTTTCTACCACCCTCCCCTGGTCTACTAGCTCCCCCCCAAGCCTGCGGGACTTGAGGAGAGCCTTTGCTTACGTAATACCCATCCTTCCAAATCTTCAACCCATCCAGGGCCCCAGATTTTGAAATAGAAAAGAATCAATTTCTTTGTTTTCTGCCCTTGTGTTGTGTCATCCCTTCTCTCCCAAGGAAGAAAAAGCCTCAGTCCCAGCTGAGCGAATGGGCAAGGGTCACTGGCTACAGGGACAAAATACAAAACAAACACACACACGCAAAGCGACAGGAGGTAGTTCTTAAAAACGTTCTCCTAACTCAAATATTTCAATTTCACTGTTTAATAGACGTTCACAGAGAAAGCCGAGGACATAAATTAGTGAACCAAACCCAATTTGCTGATGACAAAAGCCCGATCCTGTGATATCCCTGGGAGACTTCTACGGTATGGGGCGTAGCTGAGAGTTGAGAAACCAAAAATGACGGAGCGAGCAAGTGAAAAAACACACGCAGAGAGGCACAGCCAAGCTGTCATTTGTAGGGAGAGCTGGCACCTCCTAGCCAAACGACATGAAAAATCGTAAAATATAATCAAGTGAGCAATCCCTGTCTCAATTAATCTGCTTTGGAAATCTAGATTCAAATTTTAGCATCAACTTTAGCATGGAATGTTTTTGTATCATACTATGTGCAGAAGGGTCTATTTTCGTCTTGGTGTTGGCTCAGCACCCAACAGAGTAAATGCGCCATTTCAAAAGTTGAGAGACTACCGCGCGGGCACGAAAAAGTTGATCACAGTTCAGCACAGTTGAACACAAACTGGCTTTGCGACTCTTGACCCCTCACCCCGATTTGGGGGTGTGACAAGGTGCAGAGTTAGAATTTTGAAGCAAACTGCACGCTGCTCGAAATCTCCCCCTTTCCCGAAAATGTATGGAGGGGGCCTGCCCCTTTCCTCAAACGCAGAGAGAATAGCTTCAGTAAGACCTCTTGGAGGGCTTAATAAGTGTCCTCCGCACTTTGGGGGACACAGTTGACTGGAGCTTGACTCACCTCAAGGAAATCTAAAGGTCAGCTGGCTCTCGGATTGTCCCCTGGGGGCCCATCGGGTATCAGGAATTCATCCGGGCAAAGGAGTGACTGTTTCCCATTGAACAGGTGTGAGCCAGGCCCTAAGATAGTTGTTCTGGGAGAGTCACTTGGAGGGTAAAGTGACCTCAAAAGGAGGGTGGGCTTCCAGATTCCAGTGGCTGAGGAAGGAGCCCTGAGCAACCAGCACTTATTACAGTTGAGAAATCCCTCGTGATTTTAGGGGAACGCATGAAATCACCTCAGGAGAAAGGTATGTTTTAAAGGCTTGCTGGGAGAGAATCTAAACCTTCTTTTAGGATTACCAATGGAATAGGACCTTTCCTACCTCTTCCCCCCCTCCACCCCCTCTGAAAGGACGCCTGGCAAGAGAGAGGGGGAAGGATAAGATGACGGGTGAGGAGAGAGACTTCTTCCACCTCAGAAGCAGGCTGAGCCTGGTGGGGAAGGTATAACTTCGAAACCAGTTAAAAGTATGTCCCTGGACTGAACGTGTTAATCACTCCGCCTTGTGTTTTGTGAATTGAGTTGCTGGCAAACTTCTTATTATCTGAAAGTAATCTGAAGACATGAGGTTTGCCCTAAGTTTCTTTCAGGGCAGGGGATGAGTTAACCTAACAAAACACATATAAAGGGACAGCGTGAGACAAAAATAAAGTTGCTGATAGCCCGTGAATATTTCTTGTTCAAACCGTAGCTACATATATCAAGCTTTCAAAGAGATATAAAACATCCGTATCTGACAAATACGTTTGAGCCTTTACTATATTGGGCAGTACTGTTTTCGGTGCTAAGGGTAGAACTGGCTTAGAAAGAACATTCCCTTTATCTGCCGTTCATTTTCCACATGCTTAAAATCATAAAACAATTATTCCACACCCCCAGCCTATCAACAGGGATCGTCTCCTCTATGACAAAGATGAATTTTGTTGTTTTTATCTTAAGGCAAAATAGTTTCACAATAGTTCCGGCACTCACCCTGATTTATCACAAAGCTTGTGATTTGAAAAAAAGAAAAAAGTTACAATTTGTTAAATCTTAGAGGCAGGAAAAAAGGGAAGGTTGAGTCAATAGCTGGGTAATTTTTAGAGACCAAGTAATCAAAGCAATTGTACGGTTAGCTGAGAATTGCACTGCAGAGAATGAAAGTCTGATAAAGTTTGTTTGTGTGGCGAGCCATACGGACTGCCAGAAAGGCCCAAATTTGGGCCCACATTTTATTCTTCTGAACAAGGAAGCACAGCTACGTAATGGTGATCTCTCTTGACTTGCCTTCATCTCCCCTCTCTTTCTTCTCTTTCTAGTCTTACTGTCCTCCCCTCTCTCCTCTCTGTCTCCTCTCTTCCACTGCTCCCCGACCTTCCACCAAATCTTTTTAAATACCTATGTACTTGAATCATATTTGTGTGTCAGATTTCTGCGTTCCATATCTAGAGGGCTCCCTTCTAGCGGGAAGAATGCAGATTCAGCGTCAAGCAAATATCTCAGAATGTTCTGAGTGCTGTGATTTGCCTTCAGTCCCCTGGCAGGTTGGCTAGCCCTCCTTAGGATGTGGTATGGAAGCCAGTATGTGAATATTCATTGACGTAGTCTGTGGTGCGCAGCGTGGGTTGGGTGAATCTTTAGTCCCTAAACGAGTTGTATCTTAGAAGCAGATTCGAAGCATCCTATTGTTTGATCGGTTTCCTGGGAGGGTGTTTGAAGCTTAAAAACGACAGTCAATGTAAACATTTCCTGAGAAGTTAATTATTGATATCTCCTGAAAATGGAAGTACTGGCATCGTGTAAAAGAAAGGAGAATGTTCTGATTAAGTAACTTGTTTCATAAACAATAAAGAGGAGCCACAAAGGAAAAATACAGAGGAGGATAATGACGGGAAGACAAAAATCCCTGTATGAAGTGTCACTACAGACCGTGCTGGTTGCCAAGAAGGTGCGGGTCACCTCAGAGACTTGGTCAGGAAAGGAGATCCTGGGTGCTGGGGGAAAGAAGAAAGGGCTAGAGTGGGTGCTACAGAAACTGCTGCATCCTCGACCTGTGACAAATTCATCCTCCGAGAACAAATGTCTAGGGAATCTTGTGTCCAAGGTAATTCTTCAAGCGCTTTGTTTATTAGTTAAATGTCATGGCGGACCACTTAATCCAGTAAATCGATATGTAAGAACTGCTACAAGGTCCCTCCTGTCCCAGCAGCTTTGTTAGCATCCTTGAGGGCCGACGTAGGCACGTAATCAGGTGAGCGCAAGTGGAATCGTCCTGGGTAATTTGCATTCTGCGGAGTTGCTGATTCCCGTCCTCACGCAATAATGAGCATTCTCTCTAGAGGTGTGAAGTGTGTCTAATAAGTAGTCTGTGTTTTGGATGTGATCGCTGATGTCCAAGCCTCTTTAATACTAAGAATACAATTTTAGGTGAGCCCTGGTGGCTCACTTGCTTAAGCGTCCAACTCTCGGTTTTGGCTCAGGTCATGATCTCCAGGTTCGTGGGTTCGAGTCCTGCATCAGGCTCTGTGCAGACAGTGCAGAGCCTGCTTAGGCTTCTCTGTCTCCCCCTCTCTCTGCCCTTTCCTCCCTCTCTCTTTTTCTCTCAAAAATAAATAATTTTAAAAAAAGAATATAATTTTATCGTGATGACATTTTTAAGGGAACAGCCCCCAAACCCCATCTTAGGGAAAACAAGATGGGGGTGTGCCCAGATACATCTTATCACAGTTTATTGTTTCCCCTTCTTTTAAATCCTTTGCCCGGACCTAAGAAATTGAGATTTGAGAAGGCCACTTTTCTAGAAGTCTAACAGCCTCCAATTCAGGATCGCTCCAAATATTTTTTTAGGGGTCTACAACCTCTTGATATACATTTTGAAAAACCTAATGAAAAAATTTAAACGAAAATCTTTATGTATAAGTAATTACATAGTAACTTCCCTCTGTTTTGGAAATCAAATCTTGTGAAACATTCCGTTTGGGAGGAAATAAAAAGAGGGGTCTGTGAGTTATGCGGTTGGTAACTATGGTTTAGTTAACTCCAGTTTACAACTAATGGCATTTCTAGTGTGGCGGGCAGAATAACAGCCTCCCAAAGATGTCCCTGGACCCTGTGGCTTTGTCATTACATGGCAAAGGAGAAGTAAGCAAATGGAATTCCGGTGGCTAAACCCTGACCTTGAGATCAGACGATCCTGGGTTGTCTAGGTGGACCCAGTGTAAGCGTAAGAGTCCTTTTCAGTGAAAGAGGGAAGCAAGAGAGACAGTCACAGAGAGATTTGAGGATGCTACGCAATTGGCTTTTGAAGATAGAGGAAGGGACCACGAGCAAAGAATGCAGATGGCTTCCAGAAGCTGGAAAAGGCAAGAAAACAGATTCTTCCCTAGAGGTCCAGAAAGGAACCCAGCCCTGCCAACACCTTGATGTTAGTCCAGGGAGACCCCTTTTGAACTTCTGACTTCCAGAACCACACGGTAATAAATATGGGTTGTTTTAAGCCCATTAAGTTTGGGGTAATTTGTTACAGCTTCATTAGGAGACTCATATGCTCAGTGCTGTGTCTTTCTGGATTTGGGTCCTTTTAATTTTTTTAATGTTTATTTATTCTTTAGTGATAAATAGGGAAGGAGAGAGAGACAGGGAGAGAGAGAGGGAGACACAGAATCTGAAGCAGGCTCCAGGCATTGAGCTGTCAGCACAGAGCCCGACATGGGGCTCAAACTCATAGATCATGACCTGAGCCAAAGCCAGATGCTTAACTGACTGAGCCACCCAGGCATCCCTGGGTCATTTTAAATAAATCAGTGAAGAGTGTATACTGGGAACCCTGGCATGCAGATAACTGTATTGGTGGGGTTGTAAAGAAAGTAGAATAATCCCAAATGTCTATGAGTCTGTGCATCACTTGCCATCCTGTTACTGCGACCTTACCTTGTGTTACTTCTTTGCTCACCTGGCTCCAATTCCTCCAGCTTTCTGTCCATTCCACAGACTTCGTCCCTTGGCCCTTGGTTCATGCTGCTTGCTCTGCCTTGAACATCCTCATTCCAGGCCTTCCAACAGTTGACTTCTGCACATCCTTCAGGCCTTAGTGTAACGTGTCCTCCTCTGTTTATTCAGAATAGCCTCTCAGTTACAACTCCAAATCTTAGTGGTTTAAAAAATAAAATATTTTGGCCCTCAGGGCATAGCCCAATGTGGTTGGCGTGTGTGTAAATCAGAAATAAAAATGGGGAGTCCCCTGTGTTCCACGTGGCCACCAAGCCATTCCAGCATGTGACCCCCCTTCCAACCCCTTGGCCTTCTCAGATTCCCCCGCAGGACCGCCTGCTTTCACCTTGTGAGAAATAAGGAACACGTCAAGGATTGTTGAGGCCAGTCCCGGAAAGTAGGAAGCACTGCTTGCACCCACGATTTCACATGACCCTACCAAAATGCAAGGGGCTAGGCGGGCAGTCTTCCTGTGTCCTCAAAAGGAAAATTCACCAACCGGGTGACTAATAGCCCTATTGTGCCCCTTCCCAGAGATGCCTTCCTGTAGCTACCTGAGCAGATCTGCCTGTTAGTCTCTTGATGGTAATTTATTTCCTCCTTGGTACTTTATCTTTAATAATTTATTTGCCTGCTATTTAATTGTGTTCTTCCCACAAGCCCAGAGCTGCGTGAGCATGATGGTCTGTTCTGTTCATGACCATATGCACAATACCTTGGCCGTGCCATGTCTTGCACAGAGTGGATTACCAATCAATAGCAGTTAATCAATGTGTGATGAATGGACAAGCCAATGATCGAACAAATGGATGCTTAAAATAACAGAGCCCTCATCTAGAGGCTATCCACTCTTATAGCAAAGACAGAACTAATAGGCCGTAGTCTTTCACAATAACAAATTTTAAAAAGCAACTGAGATCTCTCTTTGAGTTAAAAATAACAGCCTTTGCGCTAGGATTCAAAGAGACTTTGGAACGACGCTGCCCTTTTGGTTTTAGCTTAATTTAGCTTAAGTGCAATTCTCCAGATGAGAAGACTGGGGAGGAATAGTGCTTTGTTTTTGTTGTTTTGTTTTGTTTTTTGTTGTTTTTTTTTTCTATTGGTTTATTCTGCTCTTGTATTTCCGAGTGGGGTGCAGACACCCTCCTAATTCATCTGCCCCTTCTCCGCTCCCAGAAGCCAACCATGTGCTCATCCCCTCCCCTCCTCTATCACTGTATTTATAGTGGCTCACGGGATGGAAATATGTCTTCTCAGATGACTGAGTGTTCCTATCTTGCTCCTCCTTTTCCTTCCCTTTGTCACTGTCCTTTCTTGGCTTAGCATGCGCTAGCGCGAGGATACACAGCAGTCAAGAGGCAGAATGCCCAATCCAATGCTACCTCTCCTGGTGTCCTTGTAGGGCTCTAAGGAGAGATGCTATGTTGTCCTGAGCTCCTTTGCTGTGAAGACTGGGCTGTTGCTGTCTCCTGGAGGAAGGCCCAGGGGAAGCCAGCCTTGTCTGGCTCATCGGTGCTGTCCTGCCCCGGGCATGGCTAGGCTCTGTGAAGGTAGCAGAGTGAGGGGCCTGAGTGCCGATTCCTGGAACCACTGGCCAGGAGAGATGCTCCCTACTTCAGATGGGTTTCTGCCACTCCCTTTCGTCCCCTATGGGTCAGGCACATGGCGTTTCCAGGGTGGAGACTTGTGGTTGGAGTAATTCCAGTGAAAAGTACAATCGACTACCTTATGTGTTTACTTCACTTTCCTTCCCTCATTCCGACAGTATTGTGCAGATGAAATACATTAAACGAACACTAAAATCAAGGACGTGTGCAAAGATGCATCCACAGGAATGTTCAGTAATAGAAAAAAATGGAAGCGACTTAAATGTTCACGTAAGAGAGTAGATAAAAATAAATTATGATACATCCATATAACGAAATACTTGAAAGTCATTAAAATTGATCGTGTAGAGGACTATTAAAGGACATGTAAACATGTTCACATTTAATTTTTAAAAATCAGGCTATAAAGCAATGGACACCACAGGATCTCATTTTGGCAATTAAAAACCTTTTTTAATGTGTAATGTATAAACAATGAGAAGGATAAAGACCAAAACGGGGTGGCTATTGTAGTAAATGAGATAATAGGTGATGTTTTCTTTTATTCTTCGTGCCCAACGGTATTTTTAAAATCTTATATAATGAACAGGCATGTCTTTTGAAAAAGGACATAAAAATCTGAAATGTTCTTTCACAAATTAGATGACTAAATAACCAAATAAATACTTGCGTCTGAAAATGACTATTGACGGAAGACTAAAGCACAAATCGTTGAAGCGCAATAAAAAGCCCAGTGGCCTGATTTCTGTCTCTATTTCCCAACCTCTTCCTTGACCTTTTCTCTCCCTTCCACCCCACCCACATGTGAAAGACTGAAGTGCCCCATCTCCACCCCGTCCCTCACTTTCCCATCGCCATTGCCTTAGTTTAGCGCTGGGTTGTTATTTATTTATTTATTTATTTATTTATTTATTTATTTATTTATTTATTTATTTTTGAGAGAGTGAGACAGAGCGCAAGTGGAGGGGGGCAGAGAGAGGAGACACAGAATCGGAAGCAGGCTCCAGGCTCTGAGCTAGCATTCAGCACAGAGCCTGATGTGGGCTTCGAACACTCGAACTGTGAGATCATGACCTGAGCCGAGGTCGGACGCTTAACCGCTTAACCGACTGAGCCATCCAGGTGCCTCTAGCGCCAGGTCATCTTCCGATGGGACGTCTTGCCTCCAGGCAGGCCTGTGCTTGCACTCATCTGGACTGTGCTGTCCTGTCCTCCGACAACCTAGCAAATGGGGAGCCATGTTAGGAGATTCAGCCCCAAGGTCGTGTTTTCTCTCAGAGTCTTCCCCCGACAGTGACTACTTCTGTTCCCAGAATCGATCCTTCTCTACACCCCACTCTTTGTTCTGATTTTTAAATGTCTATTGACTTCTTTCTTTTTTATAAATCAGCTTACTGAGGTCTGATGAGTGTGCAGAGAGCTGTAGGTGATCAATTTATACCACTTGGATGGGTATATACCGGTAAAACCATCACTACCGTCAAGGCCATGGTCCTGTCCCAAAGTTTCCTCTTGCCCCCTTTATCATTGTTCCTATTTTTTTCAGTTGCCCTTCTTGGCATTTATTTTGTATCAGGTACTTTACAGTCCCCCCCTAGTAATTCAGGCAATCCTTGGGACAGTCCTGTGAGGGTTATAGCCTCACTCTACAAATGAGAAAACTGAGGCACAGAGAGATCAAGTAACGTGTCCAAGACATCACAGGTAGAAACTGGCAAGAATGGGGGAAGTGCAGCCCCAACATCTCTATGCTTAACATATTTATGTGCTTTTGCTTCTCTTATTTATGCCTTTCACACGTCTCTCTCCCCCCTACCGCGTTGTGGGGACAAGAACCATGTTATATTAGGTTTATTTTATTTTCCTCTATTTTTTATTTTTGTCTTTTATTTATTTATTTTCTTTAGGAAACTCTGTGCCCAACCTGGGGCTTCGACTCACAACCACAAGATCAAGAGTCTCGTGCTCTACCAACTACAGCCAGCCAGGCACCCCAATGTTAATTTTATTTTTTTAAAATTCCTCAGTGCTCATCAAGATAAGTGTACTCTTACTCCCCTTTGTCTGTTTCACCCATCCCTCCATCCACCTCCCCTCTGGAAACCACCAGTTTGTTCTCTGTACTTTCTGTTCGTCTCTTTTTTTGTTCTTTGTTCATGTGTTTCTTAATTACATATATAAGCAAAATCATATGGTATTTGTCTTCCTCTGTCTGATTTATTTCATCTCGCGTAATTCCCTCTAGGTCCATCCATGTCGTTGCAAATGGCAAGATCTCATTCTTTTTTATTGCTGAGTAATAGTCCATTATACATATAATACATATAATATTCCATTATATGTAATATTATATATTATATATATATCCTATGTCTTTGTCCATTCATCTATCAGTGGACATCTGCGTTGCTTCCATATCTTGGCCGTTGTAAATAATGTTCCAATAAATATAGGGGTGCATGTATCTTTCCAAATTCGTGTTTTCTTTTTCTTTGGGTAAACACTCAAGAGTGAGATTTCTGGATCACGTGGTAGTTCTGTTTTTGAGTTTTTGAGGAACCTCCATGCTGTTTTCCACAGTGGCTGCACCAGTGTGCATTCCCACCAGCAGTGCAAGAGGGTTCCTTTTTCTCCACATCTTCACCAACACGTGTTCTTTCTTGTCTTTTTAATTCTAGCCACTCTGCCCTGTGAGGTTCGGATTTGCATTTCCCCGATGATAAGTGATGTTGAGCCTCTTTTCATGTGTCTGTTGGCCGTCTGCATATCTCCTGGGGAAAAATGTCCCTTTGGGTCCTCTGCCCATTTGAAATAGGATTATTTGTTTGCTTGTTTGTTTTCGGTGTTCAAGTGTATAAATTTTTTTAATGTATTTTAGACATTAACCCCTTATTGGATATATCATTTGCAAATATCTTCTCCCACTTCATAGATTGCTTTTCTATTCTGTTCGTGGTTTCCTTCCCTGCGCAAAAACTTTTATCGTGTTTTAAATGTATCTTTATTTCTTGGATGCTAAGCCCAGGGCTGGCCTATAGTGATCTCATAGTGAATATTGATCGAATGACCATTTATGCAACAAGTGTGTATTGAGTATCTACCATATGCCAGGCATTGTTTTAAGCACCTGAAATGCACAGAGAACAAAATAGATCAAGATTCCTGCCCTCAGTGGGGGATGGACGGTGACTTAGATTTTGGTGAAAATGTCAAGGGCAAGTTGGGTCAATGATTCAGGAATTATTTACGTGACATTTTCACTTCTTCTTTAACGATGTTTAACCAGGGTAACATTTTATATTAGCATAATTTGTGACAACTATAGTGCTAGATATTAATACAAACCCTTCCTTTGTCATATCAGAGCTCTGCACCCAAATGTAAGTGATCAGTCAGTGGTCGAATCATGACTGCCTGATGCTTCGTGATGCTTTGAAACACATTTTTTGAAACTTCAATGCCTTTCTGAAAATATCACCTTTCTTTCGTTTCTTTATGTTCTCCTTTCTCGCTCATCATTTTTACTTTTTTTTCCCGCTTTTCTGCTCTTATTCTCTTGTGAAACTGTCTCATTGCCCCCTGCCGCTTCCTCCCTTTCTCTCTGCCTTCTCTGCTTACCTTCCGTTTTCCTCTACCATGCCAAATTTGTATTTTTGAACGTTGGAGCAAAACTCATACGAAAAATATGACTTTCTTTTTCAACCTGAAGGGTAAGCATGACGAGGAATTAATCTGACCAAAGGTTGTGTCACCAAAGGCTGTAGATTTCATTCTAGAGGCAGAGGAAAGAAGAGAGACTAGCTTTAGCCATCAGAGCAACTTCCCAGGGTAGAGATTACTTCCATTTTATTAATAACAAAGCAGAGCTTCAAAGGGGTTAATTGTCTATAAAAATCATGTAGAGAAGCATATTCTACAACACGATGCTTACCACCTTATATAGAGGGATTTCTGGGGGGGGGGTGGGGGTGGAGAAAGTGCTTCTCCTGATGGAAGAATGCATTTTTCTGGGGTTTCATATATTAAAATGTAATTGAGGCATTAAGAAACCCAGACTATTCCCAAATAATGGCATTATTTTAAAACAAATGGAGTCTTACAGGAATGGAGATAACCTATTATACTTGCAAAGCACTAGCTTAAAAATGTACCACGAGAATATGCTATTTCTTCCTTTTTCCCTCCCCAGACTCCAATCTCCTCAAATGGAAATTGCTCATTCCTCAGATCTTATGTTAAATTCTGATGGCCATAGTCGACTACAGAAAGCTTCTGCTTTTGTCAGTAGTTTCCCTTTATTTTGTAATTGGACAGCCCAGATTTCCAGAATGTTATCTTTGGCAGATATTCTTTTTGTCACACTCTGTTCCAAAAACACAGTCAGCATCGTTAACCGTTTGCCACTAGAGCGGAGCCTCCCGAAATCAGCTCACAGGTCACTAATGACCGGCTCGCTGCCAAGGCCAAGCCTTTCTCTCAGCCCTCGTGCTCCTCGGCCTTCCTGACACTTCTTCAGTTGCTGGATTAATGCTTATCTTCAGGTTTTTCCCCAGGAACAAATGAGCGCATCTTAAGAAGGGTTGGAGGAGAAGTAGCCAAGGTCCTAGCCTCTAAGTTAGAGGATGTGAACCCAAGCTGGAAGGACTCCCATGAAATAGAGGGACCGTGGAATAGTGAGAATCTTTACAGAGCAGGTGGGGCAAATGGTTTGTTGGCTGATTTCCCCAGCGCTGTCCGCTCACGCTCGGCAAAGTTCCCCACCTGCGGCCTCCCTGTCCCCGTTAGTGCTCTGCCGAGCACTGTACTGACTGGAGAGCTGGGGCGGCCCATCATTTAGGGTGATGTTACAATCTGGGAAAGCGTGCATTTAGAGAAGTGCGGTCCATAGGACCGTGGTACTTAGCCAAGCCAGGAAGCAAAGATTAAGCCGTCTAAACACAAAATCACTCATTCTTACGATGCTCTGCTTGGGAAAGTTTATCCTAGAAACTTTTGTTGATACCTGATTCTAGATCGCTCCCTTCTCTCCCCTGGACTCTCCACACCCGTGCCCTTATACCTTCTAGGGCATGACGGGGATCTTAAGGTAGTTTACGGGCATAACTCACTGTGGGTGTTTATCCTTTTTAGAAATTGTACATAACATGAGAGCTTCTCGGAGTCCCAACGTCTCAACATTCCGTCCAAGGGGTGCCATTCCCTATTTGATTATGAAGTCCTTCTCTCCAGTGTCGTCTGGAAATCCTTCTTTTTCATCTCCTATCCCTAGTGCTTGTTAATATATAAGCTAACGTCAATATTATCCACAGACAATATGATCTAGCGGTTGCATTTCTAGATATATATCCAAAAGAATTAAAAGCAGAATCTCAAAGAGATATTTGCACACCCATGTTCATAGCAGCGTCATTCACAATAGCCAAAATGCAGAAGCCACTCAAGGATCCATGGACAGATGAATTGATAAAAAGTGTTAGAAACAGACAATAGTATTGTGCACCCTTTAAAAGGAAGGATATTCTTTTTCTTAATTTTTTTAACATTTATTTATTTATTTTTGAGAGAGAGCGAGTGAGCGGTAGAGGAGCAGAGAGAGAGAGGAATGAAGAGAGAATCCCAAGCAGGCTCCATGCTCTCAGCGTAGAGCCCGATTTGGGGCTCGAACTCACAAACCATGAGATTCTGACCTGAGCTGAAATCCAGAGTCAGACACCTAACGTACTGAGCCACCCAGGCGCCCCTAAAAGAAGGATATTTTAACATATGCTACAACACAGAGGAATTCAAGGATGTAATGCTAAGTGAAACAGGCCAGTCACCAAAGGACAATCTCTGGATTATTCCACTTCCGTGAGGTACCTAGGTAGTCAGATTCACAGGTACCTATTGCAGCACGGTGACTGCCAGGGGCTGGAGAAGGGGAAGAATAGGGAGTTGTTTAGTAATAGGTACAGAGTTTTAGTTTTTCAAGATGGAAAGAGTTCTAGAAATCGGTTGCACAATAATGCACTTAACACCACTGTACCGTGTACTTAAAAAACGGTTCAGGTGGTAAATTCATGTGATGTGGATTTTAACACAATTAAAAATCAAGTACAATTTTAAAAGTATTAACCTGGGAAGAGTAATTGGGAAGTTATGTCACCAATAGCGAAATTCTAATAATTCACTTTCAACGAGTATTTCTCAGTGATTACTATATATGATACATGTGAGCTGAGAGCCAAGCAGGATAATAAAGATGCAAACAGCGTGGTTCTTGTCCCCAAGAAGTTGTTGGCGTGGTCTGGGGAATGAGATATGCACAGAATATTAATTGACTGAAAATTCTAAGAAGTGGAAATTCACATTAGTTGGGAGGTAGTGCATTTGAGACGACCATTTATTTTTTTAAATATTTATATATTTTAAGAGAGAGAGAGAGAACAAGTGGGGGAAGGGCAGAGAGAGAGGGAGAGAGAGAACCCCAAACTGACTCCACGCTCAACTCAGAACCCGACACCGGGTTCGTTCTCATGATTGCGAGAGCACGATCTGAGCCGACGTCAAGAGTCAGACGCTTAACGGACTGAGCCACCCGGGAATCCCGAGAGATGCCCATTGAAAGTGAAATGAGAAGTGTAGGTAGGCATCTAAAGCCAAAAATAATTTTTAAAATTACCTGCACTTGCTCTGAAGAAGAAATAATTAAGACCTTAACTGCCCTTTATTTTTCTGCGTTCTTATAAACTATTCCGAGATGGAGTAACTCCAGGCATCCCCGCCATAAAGCATCACTTGATTAAAACAGTGCTGTGGGCTTACACAGGCATGATAGTTCTTAGTGCCACCAAATCCCTCAGAGCTAATTCCATTTTTAAATACCAACATTCTCAATACCGAGGAGTCCCCTTTACAGTAACTTAGCCTTCAGTGGTGAAGATGTACCATTTCCCAACTTCTTATGGAATTAGGATTTTTAGCATGTGCCTAGAAAGCAAAACCCTATGTTCATTTCAACGTTTTTGATTACCACGCAAACAAGCATAGTAGATGAGATACCTCGTACCGTGTATGCTTCTGATTCAAGGAACCTCCCATAGTTCTGAAATGCTTTACTTTGTAACGGGTATATCTGAAAGAGAGAATATGTCAACGTTGCCTGGCAAAGCGTGTTTATTTTGATCCGCTCCATCCTCCTCAGCTTTGGCAGGCTAGCCCCTAAATTGCAGGTCCCCCCCCCACCCCCCGTTCGGCCCTGGGAAGCAGATCGCTGGATCATGAGAGTCCTAACTGCAGGCGGAAGGTGAAAATGATTCCTCCAGGGAGTACCCTGTCTCTACGTACAGTCTACAGAATGAAGCTGATAAGCAGTGACGTTGCATTAGGAGATTACAATAATAGGATCACTTTAAATTAAGATCCCTGAATGAATAAAATAAACCTCTTACTCACAGGTTCACCTCAGCCTTATAAAATGCCGAGCACATCAGAGGTTCTGGAAACATGTCAAACAGATGACATAAAAATGGGGCTTTCTGAAAACGCAGTGATATGTCTGGGAGTTGTCGTTTATGATTCATTTTTTTCATTCAACAAATATTTATTGACCTCCGTGGACCCTATTCTAGGTGATATAGCAGTGAATAAAAAAGTCTTCATCCTTAGGGATCGTACCTTCTGATGGGGGAGACAGATGATTCAAAAAATTTGTCAGAATGCTAAAACTGAAGAGGTCAAGCAGGAAGGGGTGTCTGAAACATCGAGGTGGGTGTTGAAAGTCTAGATAGGGCAGACCGTACGTGAATTATGAAATTTCTAAAAATGTGAGCATTTAAAAGATGATGATATGTAATCCATTCAGTCAGTTCTGTGCGAAGGCCATTGGGGTGGGGGGGGCACGGGTTATGAGGAAAATGGCCTTCTAGGCCTTGGCTTGTCCGCCATTCATTGAGCAAGTTCTTTCCCCCTCCGGATTCAGGACACAGCGATCCAATGTGCAAGTCAGACCATGAGAGCTCCCAGTCTCTCCGAGCTCTGAAATTCTCTGAGTCTTAATATTTCTTTGATGATCTTTCCGTTTCCCAGAGTTGTCAGTATGAAAAGCAGTTAACTACCGAGCACATTCTGTTTGAGCTTTCAGGCCATTCCGACGGCCATCTATGTAATGCGATATGAAATCAGGTTGCCATGTTCTGAATGCTTGTGTCCCCCCAAAATTCACATATTGGAGTCCTAACACCAGTGTGGGGTTAGAAGCCAAGGTGATGAGACCTTTGGGAGATGATTAAATCATTAAGGTGGGAACTTCGTGGACGGGACTAATATCCATGAAAAAGAGATCCCACAGAGCTCCCTAGTCCCATTGGGCCATGTGAGGATGTAGCAGGAAGTCTGTGACTCCCGCTCGGTCACGCTGGCACTGCCCGAGATGGGACTTCCACTCTCCAGAACTAAGAAAAATAAATTTATCTTGTTTATAAGCGACCCAACCTGTGGCATTTTGTTAGAGCTGCCTGAACAGAGAGAGACATTATACATTGTTTACCAGTTATAAAGCTGCCATAATTTTGTGATCATTTTCTTCTATAATTTCAGGGAGGGCAATTTGATCCTCTTCATTGGAAATAAGGATAGGAGGAGAGCGATTTCTATAGCATGAGTTGATTATAGTGCATTTTGCTCCAATTTGGTAGTGAGAAAGCCTAGTGAGAACCACATAGTCAGCGTGACACCTGTTTTTCTGACACAATTCAAGATCCTTAGAAACCGTCAGGGGAGGTGTAATTATCCAACATGCTGAGATTACTTGGTTAAACCAACCCGCGTGCTATGGGTCCGTGGCATCATTATACTAAAAGCCAGTTTCCAGGCAAAGTTGAATGTAGCCAGGGCCGCTGTCCCGGTGTGATATCTAACTTGATTGAACTTAGAGAAATACGATTTTGGCCACAATGTTGGGATTATACTTTTAACTTCCCAGAGCAAATAGCTCAGCTTTATTAGAGTACGGGGTCCCTCCAAATAACTTAGTGTATTCTACGTCTTCTTTTTCTTATTTTGGGGGGAGTAGGGTTGAGGGATGGGGGGGGGAACCATCATGTGGTCCCTGAGGCTTTGTAAGCAATGATTTGCTCTGCTGATAAAAAAAAAAATGTTTTGTTGCTATAAAGAGGGGTGTAGGTGGCTCAAAAGTAGGTTTCGATTTGGTCATTGTACTCGAGTTCTGGGAAAACAGACTGTTCTTTTGAATTTTTAAACAATAATAATTTGCTTAAGACATTTGCACAGTCATGATAAGTAACACATCTTGATAAGAAAGCTTGGATTGGCACAGCAGCTATAGAAGGACCACTACGCAGATAATGAGCACAGTTATGTGTAAATTAAGTGGGCAATAAGGGAGAGGAGGAAGTAGGGAAGGAGGAAGTAATCGAAGCAGCAAATAGCCGAAGGCATAGAAATGGAATCGTGGGTAAACTCTGTACATTTAAGAGTCACTTGGTGCCAGGGCGCCCGGGTGGCTCCTGTCAGTTAAGTGTCTGACTTCGGCTCAGGTCACGATCTCACGGTTCGTGGGTTCGAGCCTTGCGTCGGGCTCTGTGCCGACAGCTCAAAGCCTGGAGCCTGCTTTGGATTCTGTGTCTCCCTCTCTCTCTGCCCCCCCCCCTCTCTCTCTCTCTGTCTCTCTCTCTCTCTCTCTCAAAAATAAACATTAAAAAAGTACATAAAAGTCATTTGGTCCCCTAAACGATTTTATTAATTTCTCTGGAGTTTGGGATAGGTGCAAGTAATGAGTGAATGACAAATGAATCAAAACCGGGGAAGAAATCTCTTTGTGCGGGCCCCTTTGGGGCCAAAGGGTATTTCCCAGATCCTTGCCACTCTGAGTGTGGTCCCCGGACCAGCATTATTCAGCATCCTGGGAGCGTGATAGAAATACAGACCCCCAGTCTTCATTTGGGACCCGCTGAGTCAGAATCTGCAGAACGAAGTTTCCGGACATCAGAGTTTAAGAAGCATTGCCTTAGAGTTGTTATCACAGTTCATTGATTCATGCGTGCATGCATTCATTCAGTAAACATTTTTGGCAGCATCTTCCGGGTGCCAGACATTAGATGAGACCACAGAAGGGAGAGATAGTCACAAACATGAGTTAAGACGCGGTCCCTGCACGCGTAATTGGAGCGGATATAGGAGACAGATGAAAGGTTATAGTGAGTAGCGTTTGTGCTTGACCGTGAGATGCCGGGGCAGGGAATGTAGATGACGTCCTCGCGTTAGCCCTGGGCACGTGAGTGTTGGTGGCGCATGGCAAGCAGACTAGGGGTACAGCAGGACGTATCTGGCCTGAAAGTGTGGAGTTTCGAGGCCGCCGTGGGGTTTACAGATGGAAGTATCTCATAGTTGGAGTTGAGAGCAGGGCTTGACAAACTAAGGCTGCCCAGACCAAAGAGAGACCAGAGAGAGAGAGAGAGAGAGAGAGAGAGAAAGTGGGGGAGGGGCGCCTTCCCTTTATTTTTGCCAATAAAGTTTTATTGGAGCACGGCCATGCTCATTGGTTTACATATGGGCTATGGCTGCTTCCACACTAAAAAGGCAGAGTTGAGTAAATGCATCAGAGACCAGAGACCAGGTGGGCCCCAAAAACCTCTCTCTTCAGGCTTTTACAGGGCAAGTTTGCTGACTTCTGTCTTAGGGTATAACAGAGAGATCAGAGTAGAGACAGCTGTGTGGAACTCCCAGCAGCCACAGGGGTGGATGAGAAACGTCCTGGGAGGGTGTTCAGTGAGGAGAGAAAAGGGCCAAGTCAGAACCTGGAGAGAGACGGAGCTTCGCCTGCTTTTTGTGCCTGGGGTAGCTCCCCTGCCTATTCAAAAATCTCCTTTTTGTTTGTTTGTTTGTTTCCCTTGGCACTTGTGTATTTATTAAACCAAGAACTTGTACTAGGTCAGTGAAGCATCCCGCATGTGATTTAGAATCATAATGATTCAGCAGACCCTCTATGGTAATAAATAATTATGACTTTTCAATGAAAGCTACAAGTCACATCAGAGTTTGGGCCTCATAACAGGAGAATCTCATCTCCTCGTGAAAGAGAAAGGAAACATTTCAGTTTCTCATAAATGCGTTTTGCGTGACTCTTGTGGATAGCCGGGCTGTTCCCTTAATACGGTCCCAGAGCCAGGCCGACCACAAACCGGCATGTTCTCAGCGCTTTGCCCAGTGGTGAGGCCGCCCTTCCCCTCGGCTACATGGAAGAGAGATAGGCAGAGGGGTGCTGAGCTGGGGGGCAGGACGCCCCTGGAGCAGGAAATCGTTTAGGGCACAAACAGGGAACGGAGTGTGTGAAATCTACAAACATAAAATGCACTCCGTGCCTTGAACTCTCAGGTCCTTCTCAGGGGTTCTGCATAGGTCTCTGTGCATAAAACGTTGTAACGGAATCACCACAAAAAGAAAAGGATTCAGGCCTCAATTCATAGCCCACCTTTCTTAGCTAAAGAACATGGATAGTGTTAAATCCTGGGCTCCGAGGTGAGGTCGAGTGATCTCTACGCGTTGAGGTGAGGACGAGAGAAGGCGTGCAGGTGGAAGGCAGCTCAGCGCCTTAGCTCTCCGTGCAAATAGGCAACCAACTTCATCTGTCATCCTAGCACGAAGGAGTTCTTTGTATTCTCTGGTGTCAGGCATGGCAGAGGGTGACTTCACAGACACCCTGGGGTGTAACATTCATGTGGACACGACTCAAATGTAACAGAGCTGCCAAAGATGTTGATTTCACTTTGAGGTGAGATACTTCTGATCAACTCCCGTGGTTCTTTTGATAAACCTGTAAGACCGCGGTAGATTAGCATGGGATTGCAGTGCTAGATTAGAGGCGCTGAGCTTGTCCCCATTCCCACAAAACGACGTTATTTCCAGCGTTTCCCTCCAGTTCCCGTGAGGGCCTAAAGCTGTCTGTTCACAATATTGCAGTGTTGGGGGTTTCGTACAGGGCTGTGGCTCATCTGGGCGTGTGTTTACTCTGGAACCGAGTGGCACCAAACCCTCTGTCACATCACGCTTTTTCAGGGTGAATGAGCCAGTGTTGCAATGCCCGGTCCCTTTGTGCAACCTCCTCTCCCTCACCGGCCCCTGTCTTTCGTTTTTTTTCTGCTTTTTTGTGACTCTCTACTAGAGGATAAAGAAGAGGAGTGATGAGTAGAAAGACCATCACCAATATTCAGGGAGGAGCAAGGCTCAGCTGAACCCTCCCAGCCACCCCCCCTCCCCCACCCTGCCCCAGGGTAGGTCCTAGAGATTTCTCTGTTAAAGAGGAAGTGATGGAAGTTGTGAGAAGTTAAACAATTTGCCTAAAGCGGTGGAGCCAGAAAGGGATAGAGTTGCCTTAGAACCACATCCCGGCTGCCAGACCGGAAGTGGGGCTCTTCATCACCATGCCAACAGACAACACGACTTTACAGGCGGGCGATTGGAGGCCCAGAGCCACCAAACTGTGGCTTCTGAGTGTTGCCCTTTCTGCCTCCAGGGAACACATCCACGTGTCACGCTCCTCTGCTGCGGTCTAGACACACTGCTAAGCAGGGGTGACAGAGCCCCGCAGTTCCGAACAACAGAGGGCATCGCAGAGGTTTGCCAAGGTGGCTTTGGGCTGGCATCCTCAGATTTGTGACTTTGTATCTTCTGCAACTTGATGAGAAAATCTTCTCTTTGTTGCAAGAGCAAATGCCAAGCAAATATTAAAGACACATCAAAACCAGCAGAACAGCTTTCACCAACTTCCCTCACTAACCTCTCACGGCTGGTCGGACCCTAGACCCTAATTGGAATGGGATTATTAATATTATGACAGCTCTCAGATTTTAACTTGGTATGGAAACTGTCTTGCCGCACCTTGATGTACGTTTCCCTGGGGTTCCGCCCTTCTCCATGGCTCTCTTTGTCTTTCTTACAATGCTCTGTGAATTGCTCCTTCCGAGTTGAGGAAGACAGTGTTCTGTCGGGTGGTCATTGCCTGGTCTTCTCCCTCCAGCCTTCCAATGTACGCCTCCTTCCCCTTGCCTCACCTCCTAATGTCAGGGGTGCATCTGCTGCGACCGCGGGGACCACTCGGATCCCGTCTTTCCTTGTCCTCCAACTTCAGAATCTAAATCCTTTCAAATGAGACCTGACGCTGGGAGCAATTAGGTAAATTTCTCCCTCGTGGCAGAAAGCGCCTTCTTTTGAAACTTCCTTTAGAAGGAGTTTCTTTAGAAGGCCTGTATCTCTTCTACGAAACAGCCTAGGGAAGCTCTTCTACAGATGGTTAGCGGTTCTGGTGCAAAGCTTCCTTGGTGGAAAATAGCGGGGGTGGGGGGGGCAGAAATTAGACTTCTGGGTTATCAGTGCATTTCATTGATGAATGTTCTCCTAATCTTGCTCTGTGGTATGGACAGCTCAGGATCTTACGGCGAACAAAGGGAGAAGGCATTGATTTTGACCGCCAAAGCTGTGCACTTGCTGTGTTCTGGAGGATACGGACGGTGCGGTGATCACGAGGCCAACACACGGACACACCAGGGGCCGGGCATGACTCAGAGACGAGCTCCCCTGTTCCTCACAGCTCTCCTGCCAGGGAGGGCGTACTCGGAGAAGCCCCACTTTGTAGATGGGGAAGCCAGGCACAGAAGAGCTAACCGACGTGCCCAACGTCACACAGCTCATAGGTGGTCGAGATGGGATTTGAATCCAGGCAGCCGAGTTTCAGAGACCGTGCTCATACCTCCTCTTCTATACCTCCTGACGCAAGGACGAGAAAGATCTAACACTTCCTTTACAGATCGTACAGATTAGTCAGAGAAGCCCTTGCCAATCTAATTTAAGGCATACTGTGTTAAATACCATAGTAGCAGCATAAAAGAGGGTGATCTTAAGCCCTAGATATTTTCATGCGATGTTAAAAGCCATTTCTGGAACCGCCTTCCATCCCAGAGAATTATCAGCCCCTCACATAATTGAGGAAAATGAGGTAAAGTAAAGAGAGGGGTGCTCTCCAAGCCCTCTTGTTCTTGTAATTCACCACTAAGAATGGTCAAATGACTTTCCTCACGCTGCTTTCCAACAGCTCTGCTTGTCTCTGCCAGCGGGTCCCTGCCCTTCCTGGAGCCAGAAGTTCTAAGCCAGTCTCTGTTCACTGTGGTTTCCCAACGCTTCATATCAGGGACAATGTCCTGCCGAAAGGTAGAATGTAGCTTTCGCTCGTTAAAATAAGAGATCGGTACAGAACGAAATTCCAAATTCCAGATTTCACGATGGGATAGCCCTTGCCAAATCTCCTCAAGCTTCCCTGGCTACCAAAGGAGCAAACTAAAACTTGTTTCCTCCTCCTCCTCACCTGGTGGGAGTACCGTGAAGATAAAAGGCAATAATTGGTGTGAAAATGCCCTGAGCTGCATAGATGAAAGCTCTGTATAATCCCAACATATCATTAAACTGGCTTTATTGGGATTTCGATACAGTTCTGTGGCTCAGAGAAGTAGGTCTTCCAGCTGATAGCATGCAGTCCCAAGGCTTCGTTCCAGAAAGAGAGTATTTACTGCAAATAGAGTCAAGTTAACACGATCCAAGTCAAAAACAGCCTGCAGTTAGAGGCTGGGTGCCCCCATTTGGGAAGCACTGTCCGCCATGCCCGGAGATCTCCTGTGGCGGGGAACTCAACTACCTTGTCACACAGCCCCTGGGGACCGTTAGAAAGTGCTTCCTCGGACTGGCGTTAATTCTATTTCTCTGCAGTTCTGAGCCACACAGAACATGTCTGTATCTGGCCCTTCAGCTGTTTGAAGACCTATACCACGCGCGCTCCGAGACAAGGCTAACTCAGCTCCCTTCAACCACGACTTAGATTACGAGGTTTTGCATCCTCTTACTGTACTCCTTGTCGTCCAGACACCTTCCAGTTCGTCCCTAATATTGTACGGCAGGCGGCCATTTTAGCATTAGGACAGCCAAAGATCAGAGCTTTCTGGGAGTTCTGTTATACTGTAACAGCTACTAAAGTTACGCCCGTTAGAATCTCTGCTTCTATATCATGTATACTAAGTTGTGTCTTCCCAACGTCAGTAATGATTTTTTTTTAAGTCTTGGCAAAACGTTACATTTATCCCTCTTAAATTTTATTGAATTTGGTGCCAGGCTCTTCAGATCTTTTTAGACCCACATTTCGCCTCCATTCAAGCTTCCAGAGCTTTATTCCAGAAAGGATAAAGGGCCTACTTCTTACAATAGGACATTTAATTAAATCTCCTGTACATGGACAGTTGTCCTAAGAAATGTTTTGCTTTTACTTAAACCATTAGTAAAAGTATTGCATAGGACAAGTCCCAGAAATATTTTTTTTACTTACATAGTTTATTTTCAAATTGGTTTACATGTAACACCCAGTGTTCATCCCAACAAGTGCCCTCTTGAATGTCCGTCACCCCCTCTCCCCCCTCCCGCACCCCCCTCGCCCTCAGTTTGTTCTTAGTCTTTGTGGGTTGCCTTTCTATGGCACCACCATTATCAATTCTCTTTACAGTCCATCCCACTTGTAATTTCTGGGTTCAATTTACAGCTCACCCACCCAATCTTGGAGGGTGTTCCTTTTATCTCTTAAAACAAAACGGAGAACATTTGCCTAATCCCTTGCTTCTGGCCCCATTCTCCTGGATCGCATCTTCCTCAAAGGCCTCTGCCAACAGGGTGTCCGTCCGATGTGCACATTTCCCCCGAGCAGTGTGTCCAGGTATGAGATTTGAAGTGATTTGGAGCAGTTAGGTCTTCTCCTATCCAATACATCACACTGAGGTTCTGCTTCCTTTTAGTGGTATTTGTTTTGTCCTTTGCAATGCAAAGACTGTCCTCCCTGGCGGGGAAGCCAATGGCAACTGGCAAAGGAATCACATTGCTTTGGGACATCCATCAGCATCACATGAGGGATGCAAGGCAGGTGATTTAGGTCTTCTTTGATGTTCTTCTGAATCTAAGCCTCACCAAGTTCTTTTCAACGCTCCTTGGGGTCTTCTTAAAATGTAGATATCTCTGAGAAGTGTCTCAGCTCAACCACTCAGTTTCAGGGGGCGAGCATAGGTTTTAAGGGGAGACAACCTTGACTGCTCCTTCTTGGCTGGGCTGAAACATTCCACCTTCCTGGGACTTTTAACCTGGTTCCACTAAATAGAGAAGAACCCAAGCCTGCTTCACTTGGGGGGGGGTGGTTCTCTCTCCCTAGGCTTACTCAGTATGTCCAATAGACAGAAACGAGGTCATGTAACAAAGTGATGAATAGCTCCACTCCTGGGGTAGTGTTTGCAGGAACTAACGGGGGAAGAGGTTTTGCACAAAGATATATGGGTTAGGGGTTAGGAGACCTGGGCCGTAGTCCCATGATCTGCTTTTAAACAGGCTCAGCCAACTCCGTATCCTCATCTATAAAATGAAAAAGTTGTATCAACTTAAATTCATCTGTAAGGTCGTTCCAAGCATGCTTCTGTGATATTTGATCCCAGTCCGATTCCAGCTTTTCCACTGTCGTCGGCTCTGTGTCCTATATACAAATTATGTCACCTCTTTGGGTCTTTGTTTCCTCGATTTTAAGGAGAGCAGAATGGCTAGTTCTGTGGGTTTCTGAATGAGCAGGACTCAAGGGAACCTGGGAAGAAGTGGGATAGAGGTGGGGAAGTGGGACTTCCTGTCTTCCCCCCTCCCCATTTCACCAGAACAACTCACTGTTTGCCTGTTGGTCGTCTCCATAAGCTTTCATTCAAAGCATTGTTTTTGCCTACTAGTGGACAGTATCTTAGTACATGTCCGTATAGATAATATCATAGATGACCCCGGAGCCTCCATCCAACTCAAAAATTAAATATTAAATTCTTTGCGAGCAGGGATAAGGACTTGTCATTGTATAATCATTACCCTTCAGAGAGCCTACAGTAGATGTTCAACAAATCCTTGTTGGATACATATGTAATGATAATAATGATAATTCTCAATGAGCTCTTCTTGCAGGCCAGGCATTCAGTGCTTTAGTGTGGATAATTGGCCCTTAGCTTAAACTTAGTGATACGTCTAAGCGATACGTCTCATTTTGCAGATTGAGCAGTGGAGGCGCTAAGACTTGAGTTGAAGAGAGGCAATCTGATATATATCAGAACCAAGGCTGTTCATCACCTTGTTACATGACCTCGTTTCTGTCTGTTGGACGTACTGAGCAAGCCGAGGGAGAGAGAAGCTGAAAACCAAGGCCGATGGGGAGTGGAGGGTAACCACCTGAACACAATATGGGGCAGGGGGTGTCGGGATGAGTCAAGGTGTATGGGAAAGTGCTTAGACCTGAGGCAGAAGGTCAATTCTATAGAAGACAGTTCCCCAGACCGCCAGCATCAGGTGCGCCTTTCAGAAATACAAATACAAGCACTTTCAGAAATACAAACCCTCAGGCCCCATCCCAAACCTTTTGAATCCCTAAAGCTGGAGGTGGGGCTCAGAATTTTGTGCGCCGGTACGCCTTTGGGGACCCCGCTGCATACTAACATTTGAGAACCACTGCTCTTGGCCAACTTCTGGGACTTCGGTTGTGCCACCAAAGCGTGGCGAGGCTTCTGGTCTTCTTGCAGTTGAAGTACAAGTTCTAAATCGACACCAGTATTTACCACTTTGGTGTGTTTAAGGAGAGTAGACAAGATGTTCCTTGGACCGAGAGATTCTAAGTATGAGATTCCTTTTCTACCTTCTGTTTAGTCTTTAAGCCGAGGCCCTTCCCCTAACTCTTGATTCTTGGCCTGTAAAACGTGATTAACGATGCCTCCCTCCCCTATCGGGAGAGCCAGCGAATTGTGTAATTAGTGGTTGTGAGGCACCTGGAGCACCACATAAATACCGTAGGATAATAACCACTTTATGGCCTTAAATGCTGCCTACGACTTGACACATTTCACATTTCTTTCCCGAATTGTAAAGTTGAAGGTGAATTCAACAGTTTGGTTTGCGTGCTTGATTGGCCTTCATTCTTTGGGCCGAAATTGGGTGTTTGTGTGTGTGTGCTTCCTTCGACCTAACAGAAGACGTAGATAGGAAGGGGGAAAAAAGGGTTTAAAAACTCAGGACTTTCGGAGAAAATAACCTCTCCAAGGCATGGTGTTTGACTATCAGACATGGAATCTACACAAGTTTTGAACAGAAGGCTGGAAGAGAGAGCCTGTAGGCACAGAGGTAGCTGGTGCCTGTGGGAATGTGGGCTCTTTGAGATTCTATTTTTTTTTTTAACGTTTATTTATTTTTGAGAAAGAGAGAGACACAGAGTGTGAGCAGGGGAAGGGCAGAGAGAGAGAGGCAGACACAGAATCCGAAGCAGGCTCTAGGCTCTGAGCCATCAGCACAGAGCCCGACGCAGGGCACGAATCCACAGACTGTGAGATCATGACCCGAGCTGAAGTTGGCCGCCCAACCGACTGAGCCACCCAGGCGCCCCGCTCTTTGAGATTCTAAGCTGCGACTATTTAAAGGCAGTTCTTGTGCCATATTTTTACTTTGCTCCTCTTTTAACAGTGACCCTCCTTTCCCTGTTTAGAGTCTGAGAAGTCTGAGTTCTATTTTCTACGTGGTCATCCGTTACTCAACTTAGACAAACACTTCCTTTTTTAGGCAAGACTCCTTTTCCTACGGAGACGCCCATTTTAGATTAGATTTGCAAGAGTTCAGACCGGTCTGTCTTACTCTGGTGTCAGGTCTTTTTTCTTCCCCTCCCCTTTAGTCTTAAGCAGATAACTGGCCCCAAAAAAAGGCCCAAATGGAAACAAAAGGAAAAGCATTTCTTTTGAGAGTTTGATTAGGGCAGAATTTATATGGAGGATACCAGTGTGGAGAGAGAAGCAGAGATATACGTATAAAGAGGTGTGGCTCTCAACAGGGTGGTGGGAAGACAAAGTTTAAAAGTTTATCTCAGCATAGCCTTAATTTTAAGTATTATAACTTTGCTGTTGAAGCATCATGACCGGCCAGGGGAAAACCTCCACCCTTCTATTACCATTTCCTGACATTTTAAATTGTACCGTACTATGGAGTTTAAAAAAAAAAAAAAAAAAAAGAGCAGCAGAGTCAGGATCATGTGGACCCTGAATCAACTCACTAATTTACAAACCAAGTCTCAAGGAAGCAGGCTTGTTTCTCCTCCTGCCTTATGCTTAGAGGTCAAATGCTTACAATAGCCTAAAATATCAAGTCGAGACGTGTTCTCCTAATTGGAAATAAGAAATTCAGCCATCTGCTAATGGAAAGAAAAGTTTTGCAATAAAGCCGCCAGCTGCTGTCCTTTCTCAAGAAACCTCTCTCAATTCTTCAGAAGGCAGTAATGGGGCTTACAACAGCTCAAAATCATTCCGGGCGCCATTAACTAATTATGAATTACCTGAGGAATCATGCTCGCTCTCAGAAGGGCCACGTGGGATCCTTTTTAGCAGTCGGTCTAACTTGGCAACCGCCCGGGGTGCTTCGCCGCAGACTGAAGTGTTTCCTTTGTAAGTTCAAAGAAGTCCAAATGAATTGGACGACTGATGCCCTGCAAGGGAAAAAGAGACCGTGCCCTCCCTTGCCTTGAAAAGGCTGACCCCAGGAATGGCTCCTGTTTCCCCCAAGTTTCATGGAAATTTGCTAAGCACGAGGGTGAAATAGTAGCATGTCTGGCAAATTACGAGGGTTGACTGCAAACACGAAGGAAGGGTTGGACTCCTCCTCCTCTTTCACGCTGGCATTAAGGCTGCAGATAAGGCAAGAAAAATGGTCAGCCATAGGGAAAGGCTGCCCCTCATAATAGCCAGAGATCCAGCCGGAGATATTTTCTCATTTTTCTGAACATCTATCTTCTCAGGGCCTGTCCTTTCTTATCAGGTGTAAGTGCTTGGTCTACAGCGTTTCCAAAATGGCTCTAAGAAGATCGAACGAAATGTGGGGAGGAAAGAGAATATAATTTTACTTCCCTCCCTGCGCTAAAGGCTGCTTATTCTCACATTATGTGTACTTCCTGCTAGCTCGGTCATCATTAATGTAGAGTGTGTATTTAGTCTGCAGAGACTTAGCAAGAAATAAGTGCATTTGATCACTGTTTAGGTGATCCTAAAGCATTTTATTTTTTTTCAATGTTTTATTTATTTTTGAGAGAGAGAGAGAGGGAGAGAGAGAGAGACAGAATCTGAAGCAGGCTCCAGGCTCTGAGCTGTCAGCACCGAGCCCGATGTGGGGCTCGAACTTACCAACCGTGAGATCATGACTTGAGCCAAAGTAGGACACTCCACCGCCTGAGCCACCCAGGCATTCTGTTCCTAAAGCATTTTTTTTTAAACATTTATTTATTTTCGAGAGACACAGAGACAGAGCGTGAGCTGGGGAAAGGCAGAGAGAGAGGGAGACACAGAATCTGAAGTAGGCTCCAGGCTCTGAGCTGGCAGCACAGAGCCTGACGTGGGGCCCGAACTCACAGACCGCGAGATCATGACCTGAGCCAAAGACGGCCGCTTAACCGACTGAGCCACCCAGGCGCCCCTCCTAAAGCATTTTAATATTAGAGTGTTGAGTCTTCAAACCTCTGCAATATAGACCTGTTCAATAGAACTGGGTAATTTAAATGTTCCTCTTGTAATTTTTAAAAAACAGGAACTGTTGCTTTTCATGAAATGAATATTTTTGGGGAGGAACTGGATGGCAGTTTTCTGTGGTTCCTTTCTTTTTGAATGCCCAGAGCCCTCACTGGCCAGACCGTTCACTTCTCCTTCAGCATCTCCTTCCCCGTGGTGAAAATTCTCTTCTTATGTCCCGGCCTGACCAGACTCCAAACTCCTCGAAGGCAAAGCATCCTCTTTCATATTTCTTAATTTCTCCAAGTGCCTAAATCCTTAGCTTGTCAGGCAGTTATAAGCAGATTTTATGTATTTAATCACATTTGATGATCTGATCCATTGCCTATTAAAATAGTGAGCTCCTGCCTCGTTCTAGTTGAATATCATAAAGTCATCTTGAAATGTAGTCTGTTCACCAGTCTCTTTTCTAAAATGACCCTGGCTTTATTCCACCAGTGATAATGAACCTGGCTTTATTCAGCACAGTGATCTATAGTAAAATTCTTCATCCATGGGCTCTGGAGGTATGAGATGGCCGGGGCATTATACCGAAAAAGCCTGGTTTGAACCAACAGTACTTAATTGAATGAGCTTCATTCCGGGGTACAGGGTCAGACTGGGTAATTTCTGTGCGAGAATAATTGGGAATTGCTACCACTCGGATAATCTTCCGTGATTGGAGAACGTAAGAGAGAGCCAGAATGGCCCCTCTTAGGTGGATGTTTATTTATCTATTATAATTAATAGAGGTTTAATGACGTTGATCTTTCTGAAACTTTGTTTCTGGAATTTAATTTTGCTCACTAATTGACCTTCAAGAGACAAACTTGTGTTCTTGGATGTCGTGTATGTGTGTGCGCGTGTGCGTGTGTATGAAAAACAAAGGAGTCCATTTACTATCTAGGACATGTCATTTAAGTTCTTAGAAACCCCATAATTGCAGGTCTGAGGCATGCATCTTATATAAAGAAAAGAAAAATAGCCCCCTAAACTTTGAGGTCTTGCTCTGGCTCAGAATACATCACAAAAAAAGTGAAGTGGGGAGTGCCGGTGATGTTATTACCAGTTTTATTTTTAGAAAAACCAAGGGCTCAGATGAGAGCTTCCTTACATTGAGTCACGTTAGAAGTGGTGGATGGTACGGCCTGAGAAGTTTATTACAGATGTGAAATTATGCAGTACGTACAAGGGTAAATGTTTATTCATTTTCTAAATTTAACCCAGCAACATCCAAGTGAGTGCTGAATTTGGAAGTGAATTTACTGTTCTGACTTATGGATTTGAAATTCCCCCTACGCTGCCACTGCCATGTGGAACAGACGTTTGGACACTGGAAGGGTGTCCAAGCTCCTCCCGCCTCACCTTAGGGCAACGTATTTGATTCTATTAAAAAGCGAGTCAAAACTCCCTACTTAAAAGGACACACCCTACTTTATTTAACTCGCTAAATAAAGGCTTCCGTCCTGGTCAAGTCTTGTTTCAGGGTATTTTAGCTTTTCCTATGGTCCAGGAGATACTAAGAGAGATCAAGATCCTGGCAGGAGACAGAAGACACACTTGGCTGGGTGTTGAAAAGAAACCAATGAAGGAAGGGACTCGTTTCTAGAGGTGTAGGCAGGCCAAGAGAACCAAGAGATTTCTAAGCCCCGGGGGTAGCCAGCAGCGGAAAATCATGAGCATCCCTGGGCCTGAAGGATTAAGCAGAGGAAACCGTGTTACTAGAGCCCGAGGAGAGGAACAAGAGCCACAGGAGAGGAGCCCAGACAGTGGTAGTCGTGGAGGGTCATACCCGCTGTCTACACTGAAGTCCCAGAACAGGGAGAGAACCAGAATAAATACCCCAGCATGTCTCTTCTCCCTCTTTCCCACTTCCTACCCAAGCATCCCATTAGCCAAACCCAGTTAGAAGCCCGAGGCAAGGGAGTCTGAGAATAGAGTTCCTAGACCTTCACCGCCCCCCCCCCCAACATACACACTGAGAAGACCCCTGGGAGACCTACGGATCCCTCCTGTCAGAGAGTCAGTTCTTCCCGTCAAGATTGGGGTTGCCAACACCGTGACTTTTCTTTGGATTGGCTGAGGGATAGGGAGTACGAGGGATGGCGGAAAGACAAGAAGCGAAATGTCTCCTTAAGAAGCCAGAATTGGGGTAGAAGGTTGGCTTGTATGATCTGAAAAAAAAATTATGGGGGCACCTGGGTGGCTCAGTTGGTTGAGCGTCCGACTTCGGCTCAGGTCATGATCTCACGGTCTGTGAGTTCAAGCCCTGCGTCGGGCTCTGTGCTGATGGCTCGGAGCCTGGAGCCTGTTTCGAATTCTGTGTCTCCCTTTCTCTCTGCCCTCCCCCTGCTCACACTCTGTCTCTATGTCTCTCAAAAATAAATAAACGTTAAAAAAAATTTTTTTTTAAATTATGAATGGTACAATATGATTTATACCCATGAAAAGGAGAAGAGGGACCAAGAGCCACAGGGAGTCATAGTCAGAAATGGTTGACAAGGGTATGAGACTCTCAGGTGTGACCCCCGCTTGGCCTGTTGCCAGCTGGGCTCTCTGGGGGCAAGTTTCGCACCGAGGCTCTATTTGCTTATGTTTAAAGTAGTACTGATGATCACGCCTACCCTCACGTTGTTCTTGGAAGGCTGAATGAAACGGTAATTGCAAAGTTCTTGGCCTGGGACATAGTCAGCACTCCGGAAACACAGCTGCTGATCCAAATTAGAGGAAGGCTCAATCTTGGCTCGTGGTCCTGTCCCGGAAGTTGTCCTTCCGTGTGCAACCAGGAGTCAGAATGTGAGTGAGGAAGGGCATGAGATATTTATATTTATTAAAAGGAAACATGGTCTGCCATTAGCTGAGAAACACCCCCCCTCTCCCCCCCTCCTTAGCTGTGAGTGAGGGACTTGCTTCTCTCTCAGATGGTGGCCCCCCAGGGCGCTGGGAAGTAGGAAGCAGAGAAAGTAGGACGAGTAGAAGGGTGTGTGCTAGGTTCCTACCTGGTCAGGGGTGGGTCCGGGGTGCCCAGAGCAACACCGGAACAAGGGAAACACACCCAGGGTGTATGTCCATACTTCTTCACTGCCTTCCCCCACTGGGTCCTGACCCGCACTCTTCTGAGCCCGTGGCCTCCATAGCTTCATGTTGGGGCTGCCGTTGAAAGGCGTCCCAGCACCCTGCACAGAATCTTATTCTGAGAAAATGCCCACTCTTGGGAGAAGAGATGGTAGGGTCAGTGAGAGAGAGAAAAATAGCTAAGAGCCAATCGGGAAGAAATTGGAGCCTCTTGAGAAAAAAGAATGCAATAGAAGAATCTAAAGATGGAATTGAGCCCTCTAAGTTAGCTGGCTTTCCATTATATTTGCAGTTTTTAGAATAAAAACTGAAAGCGAGTTGGCCGAACATAATGGCACTAGCAGATTTGAGAATTAGGAGCAGAATTTTGCACTAAATTTGTGAAACCGTGGCACGGTTTCATATCGAACATGTTTTATTCCTGCCGCTAGCATTTTCTTGGCTGATTTCTTCGCCAGCCCTAAACTTCTTTCTGGTTTTCCAATTTATGCCCCTCCTGCCCTCCCTAACCCACCCGCAAGCCAGCAGCTGAAGAGACAGCGCCTTTGTGGCAGAACTCTCTGGATTTTCAGCAGTAATGGCTGAGAGTCAAGGGTGAGATGAGCGTGTGTGAGCTAGTGAGAAAGGACTAGATGATGAGACAGGACTCTGGGGCTGGCAGCCCCGGACATCTGGAAGATCACCTGGCCCTTGACAATCAGTAGATTTGACCACCCCGCTCTAAGATTCGAACACGTCTGAAGAGGCGTGTGATAAATACACTTATTCTCATAGTGACTATTTCACCATACAAGATGAACGTAGGGAATTCGGACTCATTGGGTTATGACGATTTGACATCACAAAGCTACAACGGCGAGGAATTAGAAAACACTCTTCTTGGGGCACCTGGGTGGCTCAGTTGGTTAAGCGGCCAACTTCAGCTCAGGTCATGATCTCACGGTCTGTGAGTTCGAGCCTCGCGTCGGGCTCTGTGCTGATGGCTCCGAGCCTGGAGCCTGCTTCAGATTCTGTGTCTCCCTCTCTCTCTCTGCCCTTCCCCTGCTCATGCTCTGTCTCTGTGTGTCTCAAAAATAAATAAACGTTAAAAAAATTAAAAAAAAGAAAACATTCTTCTTGCAATTCTACGGAGAAAGAAAGGGTTTGAGAAAACGTCCATCAGATTTCATGCTTGTCACACATCTGTCTCCTAAGAGTAGAGATTAAGGTCAAAGGACTACAGCGGAGTGAAAAAGTCAAACACAGAAATATGTCTCTGTGGGTATACAGGAAGCCCATGCATGGGGGGAAGGGGGAGCTGTATAACATATTGTTCATATTGTGTTTAAAAGGCAGTATTGACACCTTGAGTCATTCACCATGCATGAGAGATGAGTTATCTTAATCTAGTGGGTACCTGTAGCATACTGTGAGTGTAACAGCTTTGAAAATATGGGTAATAGTATTGAAAATACGGGTGATACTAAGTGCATTTAGGAAAGTATCTAAAATTCCATAGTTAAAAGCTCAGTGGTGGTCAAGATCGGAGTATGCCTTCTTTCCAGAATTACCTATTCAGTGCAGCGGTGCTGGCAGGAGTGGGACAATGGAGTCGCTCCAGCATCCTCCATCACTATGGAAGCACATGAGGAAAGCCTATTACGATGTAACAAATGAAAATAGAACCAATTCCTAAGAAGCCAAAGGTTGCATATGAAAAAAAAAACCAAAACAACCTACCAGTGGCTCCTGCTCTAGGCTGAGCCTCTCTCGCCCTGGCGAATTTATTCCGAGCTCAGGACAAGTGGTCTGTTAGCACACAGAGGAACACCCGCTTCCTGCCAGAGGATACGAACCCCGGGGCATGGGACGCTCCCCCCACCTGCTTGGACCCAGACGCTGGAGATAAAGGATCTTTCGCTGCATTAATTAGGGGCTCCAAAACGAGTCGTTTCTGGCTGCTTTCTTTGCTTTTTCCTTTTCCAGTGTTTGAGTTCCGACAGCCAAATCCTAGCTGCGCGAGTTAGTGGTCTGTATCAGGGGCAGGTAAGGCACTCTGCAAATCCCGGCTAGGAAGGAGACTTCCAGTATGTTCCAATGGTTGTTTTCCTTTTTAATCCCGTCAGCCAGCTTGCGACGGGTCACGTGAGCACGGAGACCGGCGAAGATGACTTGCCTCCCTTGAACCTTGCGCTGAAAATGCAGTACCGATGGTTGGAAGAGGCATCCCTCAGGAGGGTCTGATTTTTTTTTTTCTCTGCTTTGATAGCTGCCACTCGGTCAATCAAATAAGCATTAACCGAGCACCTGGTGTATACAAAGCTCTGGTTTGGGAGGTGCTAAAGAGAGTAAAAGTGGCAGGGGAACCCTGGGGTGTGGGGATAGTAGGTTCACTTTCCACTGGGGCTCACACCTCAATTTCATCCCACCGAAAGCCAGGGGACACTCACTTGGAGTAATGATGGTGGGGCTTCTGCCATGAGCAGACCTAGAAAAGAATAGGAGACAGGTTGCCCTTGAAGAATTTTCCTGTGACCCTTTCCTTGCCTCTTAATGGATTACAAGCAGCCTTTCCACTCCAAGTCTGCCGTTCCTTCTTGTATCTGCCCGTGCGTTACAGGCCGAAAGATGGCTTTCGTTAAAGTAGAGACTCCCTGCGGAAATGATTAGCTAGACTTTATGAGAAAACGCTCCTTCGTCAGAAACGCTCAACAGACAAGCCAAGAAGTCTCCTTCCTTTTCAGGAAACCCGAAGTGAAACCAGTCATGCCCTTTGACCTCCACCTTCCTCGCCTTCCCCATCACGCAGAGTCTAGCAAACTCCTACTCCTCCTTCACGGCCCAGCTCCAACGCCAGCTTCCCTGTGAGGTCTTCCTCGTCACTTTCACTGCTGCCAAGGGCCCGGCTCCTTCCTCGAGGCGCCTGTGACACTCGCCCACACCCATCCTATAGACACCACTCAATTATATCCTCTCTCGAAGCGAGGGCTGCTTGAGGGAAAGAAATTGGTCTTACTCAGCTGTGTGTACCCAGCCCCTAACCTGGGCTCAGGAAGCAAGTGACGGTTCTATAGACATGTTAGGAAATGGACAAATGGTCTTCTATTAAGACGCAGGTGTGTAAATATACGATCCCTCCCTCCGACCGTGCCGCCCAACATAGATAAACAGAGGCTGCAAGTACCGACAGCCTCAGCAGGAGGATAATATTCAAGAAAGCCGCGTCTCAGTGTTTGGTTTCTGCTTCTGGGAGCAGAAGCAGGAAGTCGCGCGTACCGCGATGAGGAAGACAACCGTGGCACTGTACAAACAGCAAGAGGATGTGACCCTCCCGCCAGCACGTGGTGCAGCCGGCCCGAGTGCCGCGGAGACAAAGCAACACCGAGACAACGCGGGGGCCAGGAAGGAGGGGTCTATCCTTCTTGCCCTGTTCTGCGATGTCAACACTTTCTCCTTCAGAGATCGTGGGGACCCCTTGCTGTTTGCCTTATTCTTCCCCCTCTCGTCAGAGACCCGTCACCCGCCCTGCCTCGGGGGCAACAGGAAGGCTTTCCCTTCCTGCACACACGCGGCCATGCACTTGGCGTACGAGTGATAAATGCAGGCTAACTAACGCGGCGTCTCCTGTTGGGCTTTCAATTCGCATCTTGCAGGTCGGGGAGGGACGCGCTGGACTGGCAGAGGCTCGCTCTTGTTCGTCCTTCCGGTACGTTGCCTTTGCACTTCCTGTGCTGTTTTCGTTGCTCCGCGGAGCCGCTGGGAGATGGCTGAAGTGTCTCAAGTACGTGTGTTTGTGATCTCCAGAAATATTTTCTCTGTAAGAAGTCACTTTTAAAGCGAGTGATAAGAAACCACAGAGCACCGAAACCCAGGAGGGCAGCAAACCTTGAGGTTCTGGTTCTCAGGAGGCTTCAGGTATCAGCCAACCAACCACAGCCCCGCTAGCAACCTGCCCGGGACCTCATTTCTGGTTGCTTGCCTTACAGTAAGAGGTAGAGTTGACGTTGGTTATAAAAAAGACAGTATTAATATAGTCTTGGATCAAAGCAAACAGGTTTAACGTTGTGAGGCAAATGCGTTTCATTCCTGTGGTAAACTATGGTAGGTCAGCCTTCCCAAGATGGCCATTGGGTGTGCATAGTATTATGCTTATGGGGTACAAATAGGTTGGCCACCTTTGGACATGATGTAACCCTCTTTGGTCCTCAGATTCCTTATCTGTAAAATAGGGTAATAATATCCACCTTACAGGGCTGTTTGGGAATCCTGTGTTATAATATTTATGAAGGCCTGCCTTGTAGCAGGGCTCAGTGGGAGAAGCAGGATTTTGTAATGGAGACAGTATGGTTTTCAGAATTGAACATACTTCGGTGCAAATACTCATCTCTATTAATTAGCCATGTGATTCTCAGCATCCTCACTCTTCTTCAGTTTCCTTACCAATACAACAGAACTAATAATACCTGTTTTATAAGCTGCTTATGAATATTAAGACTGCACAGGAAACACCCAAGAACATAGCCTAGAGAAAGCCTGTTGATAGAGGTTAGAATATTTTCATCTATATGGATGACATATCCCCAGAATTACCTTTAAGAAAGGAGGGCGTCATCTTAAATTTTATTTGATACCAAATCTCTCATATTGTTGGGTTTCTCTCTCTTTTACTTTATTGTGAGCGTCCAACTGCTTTCTGGAAAAGACACAATAGATCTGAAATTACCATAATCCATGATAGCTTTACCCCCTTGTAGAGGTCGCTTAATGAAATCCTTTTTAAAAAGAAGGCTAAGAAATTGAACCCAGATATAGTCACAATTACAAATGTTAAATGTAACTGTACAGAAAACCTTGTAAACGATTTTTCTTTGTCTTTGTAATCCCAGTAATATAAAGGGATATATAGTGAAAACTAAGTCTTCTCGCGTCTCCTGACCCTCAGTGCCCAGCTTTTTGCCTCCAACAGGCCAACCTCACCCTCCGGCAGTTTTTTCCAAAGCTGTTTTGTGCTGTGCAAACACTGCTGGCTGTACCTCGCTCTTAAATGTAATGTCTTAGACAGCTTTCCACATCCGTCCCCTCATTCCTTGTAGCATATTTTTCCATACACAGACCTTTAAAATTTTTTTAATGTTTATTTATTCCTGAGAGAGAGACAGAGTGCAAGTTGGGATGGGGCAGAGAGAGAGAGGGAGACGCAGAATCTGAAGCAGCCTTCAGGCTCTGAGCAGAGCCCTACATAGGACTCAAACTCACGAACCACAAGATCATGACCTGAGCCGAAGTCAGATGCTGAGCCGACTGGGCCACCCAGGCGCCCCTCCATACACAGACTTTTTTATTTTTTTATTTTTTAATGTTTATTTTTGAGACAGAGAGAGACAGAGCATGAGTGGGGGAGGGGCAGAGAGAGAGGGAGACACAGAATGTGAAGCAGGCTCCAGGCTCTGAGCTGTCAGCACAGAGCCCGACGCGGGGCTCGAACTCACAGACCGCGAGATCACGACGTGAGCTGAAGTCGGACGCTCAACCGACTGAGCCACCCAGGCGCCCCTTTACACAGACTTTTTAAAGATCACTTTGAAAAGCAGCATGGCCAGTGGGGGTGTTGTGGAGACCGGAGGATGAAGGAAAAGCCCGCTAGCTCCTCTCATGTCAGGTGAGGGCGTGGAAGGGCCGAGAACATGCCCAGGGTTGCATCGTACACGGGCTGTTGCAGCTTTTACTCTGAAAAGGCGAAGGAAACAGTGTGATGTGCGTTGGGGAAAAAAAAATGCCAAGAAGTGCCAAAGATACACACAGAGAATTTAAATAGATGTTCCATAAAATGCGAATTGACGAAAGCAGTACCTCGAAATTTGTGGATTATTTTATACCTGATTTTAAAGACGCGTGTATAGCTGATTTAACGATTAAATATTATGAGTAGCGACCTGATCATTTTATGGATATCTCTACAAGTTTAAATATTCAGAAACTTTGGGGGGATCTTCTCCTTAGGAAAATGGGGGCTGCCTTCTGCTGCAGGTTGCTGAAGACCCAATGTTTAGCAGACTTATTCTGAACAAGCAGAAATAAAAATCAAGTAGGCATGGTCTAAAGTGTCCCCTTTGTTACTAAGGGCAGACGGGAGGGTTGTTAGCTCATGGACCTGCTAACCACTGAACCCCAGCATAAAGCAGGCTCACCTGTCCCCAGGTACTGCGGACCTAGTCCACGAGGAAGGCAGCCATCCACCTCCAGGGTAGTGCTCCCGAGGCTTTTGCCTGGTGCAAAAGCCAAGAGACAGATCGCTCCCGTCTCCCCAGGACACAACACAGGCTCAGGTAGAAGCCAGGAATTCACTTACCACGGGTCCTTCACAGGCTGGGATTGGAGAAGGAGCCTCCCCACCGACATGGTATATTGGGGCATAAAGTATATATACTCCTTTAGACTCATCCTCACCAGTTCTCCAAGGCAAGGAATAACCAGTGCCAAGGTTATTCCATGGCACATGAAGGGTCCCCTCGTTCCCTCAGGGCAGGAAGGGTATTTTCATCAGAACCGTTGGTGTTAGCATGCTGCTTTTGACTCTCCAGGTCAACGGAGCAGCTCTGATCAGAGAAGCCAGGAGTGGAGAGGTTGCAGATGCTCCATGACTGAGCACTTCAGGAGCGTCTGCCAGGAGATCTCTTGGAGGACTTTGTAGCCCCATCTCTGTCTTTTCAGATGAGAGAACTAAGGCCAGTCTGGGAGGGGGCTGGGGGAGTAGCTGCAAATCACCCAGGAAACTGAGAGTTTTTGGATTTTCTCTATTATAATGTTTCCCACGGTTTATTTCAATTAGTTGTTTAACGTTTGCCTCCTTTGCCGGGCTGAAGGCAACTTGAAAGCAGGGACTGGGCTTGTCTCGCTCTCAGCTGAATCTTTATCATACAACGCAGTGCCTGGCACGTGAGTGTTTGCTCAAAAGATGGATGGATAGATGGGTGAGTGGGTGGATGGATGGGGAATGTGTAGAGAGATGATTTAAGACAATTGTAGGGGCGCCTGGGTGGCTCAGTCAGTTAGGCGGCCGACTTCAGCTCAGGTCATGATCTCACAGTCTGTGAGTTCGAGCCCCGCTTCGGGCTCTGTGCTGATGGCTCAGAGCCTGGAGCCTGCTTCAGATTCTGCGTCTGCCTCTCTCTCTCTCTGCCCTTCCCCTGTTCACGCTCTGTCTCTCAAAAATAAATAAATGTTAAAAAATTTATAAAAAAAAAATAGACAATTGTAAAGATTAGAGATAACGTATTTAAGGGACCCACCTCAGAATCTGGAATGTCCCAGGCACTTAAATATTCCTTTCCAGGTTTGGTAGAAGACCTCTCTTCTCTTCTGTCTCTGCACTAGGACTCGCTCTATTTGACTCTGAATATGATATGGCCATATCTTTCCATATTTCTAGGAGAGAAATCTTTCCTTCCTAGCCAGTAGCAGCATTGCTGGGACCATGATTCATGAGAAGCTTTCATGAGAATTCAGTCGATCCCTGCCACAACTGTTATATATCTGAAGAGACACAAATGCCCACAGAGAACGCAAAAAAAGATATTATTACAACAGGAGAAGAAAGGGGCTCTTCTAAATGGTAGGAGTAGAGTTGGCCGGCGGTAACGCTAACTTGTCTTCTCTACGGAAAAGGCAGGCCTTCTTTAGGAAGGAGAAGAATAAAAGAATGATTGTCAAGAAATAACTGAGTGTAATAATTTCTTTTTCTTGCTCATTCCATTCCAACAGCACGTTTTTGGTCTGATCGTGCTACGTAATGTGCCACTTTCCTACCTCGTGCTATGGTTACATGCCCGGGTGGCCGAGAGCTAGATGCCCAGGAGGCCGGCAGTTGGTGTTTGTAGAATGAACGAATGATGTCTTTATTTCATCTCCTAACTGATTCCTTGTGGTTAGCCCCTACATCTTGCCTTTATATCTGCACCAGTGTCTAGTACAGTGTTTTGTACCAAGTAGGCTGTAAGCTCTAGGTAAATATTTGTTGGATGAATAAATGAATGCCCAAAAGGGCTTCTGGAGGAAAGCCAAGAAGACATTCCTCTGATGAAAAGAATTTGTAAAGAGGCAGGCAGATGCTGGAAGGGAGAATGTTGGGGCGGGGGCTGGAGGAGGAGAGACAGGCCTCTAGGCTGAATGGAGGTCGTGGGTGTGAGGTTGTCTCTAAAGAAATAGCAGAGGAGGAATGATAAAGGAGGAAATTATCCACCAGGAAAGCAGCTCCATCATGCTGGGAGGAAACTGCGTTTTGTAGAAACAGGGCGAGGAAGTAGGGAGCGGGCCCGGAGAGAGAAGGGAGAGTCAGGATGAGGCAAGTGGTTTGGCAGGAAGTAATGACCATGATATCCAAATTACAGCTCCTGTGTCTTGTACTTCCCTTGGCCCTCGACTCCCTCCCCCCCCCCCACCTTACTAGAAAGAGATGTTTGCCTCCTAATCACTGTCATACCTCCCAGAAGAGCTGTTCACACTCACAAGCTCTGTTTATCAACTTTCCTTCACCCTTCTTCCCACTTACCCCATGTCGCCCACCCCCACTCCACGGCAAGGTCATCAAAAACCTCCTTGTTGCTGAAGCGGTGGGTCCTCGTGCTTATCTTGCTCAAACAGCTTCTGATGCTCCTGGCCACTTCTCCCTTTCTAATGGTCTCTGGCTTTGCCTTTCATGTCAGCCCCATCTCGTGGTTTCTCCTTATCTCTCCGGTCTCTGTCATTCCCCTCTTCCTCTCCTGCTTTAATCGTTGGTGCTGCTCCTTGGGGCTTCCGTCAAAGGCCTTCTTTCCTCCCTCTGAATGCTCATCCAACGTCATGCCGTCCACTTCAGTGGCTCCAGCGGCCATCTGCATGTTGGGGCTTCCATCTCTAGATCCCCAGCCCAGTTCTGTCTTCTGGACTCCAGGCCTCCTAGATGCGTTTAGTTGGCTGTCCTATGCCTGTCTCTTTCCAACAGGGAAAAGCCAAATACATCGCCATCTGCCAAACCTGCTTCTTCTCTGGTCTGCCCCATTTCTGTGAGTGGCATCACTGCCCCTCCAGTTGCTTATGCCAAAACCATTTGTCTTCTTCTGCCCAAGCCCAGCATGATTTTCTCTCCTTTCCTTCTCCGTCCATATCCAGTTCGTCACCAAGTCCTGTGAGATTCTCTACCTTCTTGATGCCTTTGAATCCATCCCATTTTCTTCATCTCCACTGCCACCATTCAAGTTCAGACCACTCGCGTCACCTGCCTGGGTTACTGCCCAGCTCCCTGACTCCCTCCCACCCCCCGCCCCGCCTTATCTTCCCTCCCTCCCATCTTGTCTTCCTCCAGTCCTGTTGCACACTGCAACTGGAGGGATCTTCTTAAAGTGCAGACTGGATGCTGTGTCTTCCCTGCTTACGTTTCCCCTTCCCTCTGGAGCAAATGTAAGCCCTTAGCATGGTTTTCAAAGCCTTTAATTATCTGGTCCCTACTTATCTAATTCCTAGCTACTCTAAAACATGTGTACATGCACACACGCACACACACACCCTATAGTGTATATATTTGGCCAGCAGGCTGAACCACCTCTAGCTGTCAGTGCCAAGTTCTCTTTTGTCTCTGGTCCTACCAGGCCATACTTTGGTCTGTGGGTCATACTCCATGAGCCCATTTGTCCAGAAAGGCACTCCTTGCTATTGGCTACCATAACAGATGTCTAGGTGATAGGACATCTGACTAGGCTTAATGTGCTGTGGTACCAGAAGTTAGTTATGCTTCCCTCAGTCTTTGGAGCCTGTAAGCCTTGATGTTAGACTCTAGTCCCCTGGGACTATCCTTGAAGGAGCCCTGGACAGGACTGCTCAAGGCCAGAGGTAACTGGCCAAGGCATGGGGAATGGCCTAAGTGCCCTACCCCGCCTCAGCCTTCCCAAGATTGGGAAGTTCTGCCATTGACTCTCCTCCTATACATCCTCTTGCTGTACAACTGCCTCTTTATTTGTTGTCTCCCTGAACAGACAACGAATTTTGCAAGTTTTGCGTCAGGGAACAATGTCTGCCTGTCACTTACCCACTCTATATTAAGCATCTATATATCCTGGGCTACAACAACTGGGGCCATGCCTGTGGTGCGGTCTCTACCTGCCGAGGGATGAGTGGGGCCGAACCCAGCCTGGACCCCCCTCCCCAGGCCACGTGCTCTGGCTCAGGGCTCTGCCTCCCGGAGGAGGCACAAAGGTGCTGTCTGCTTGCCAACCCGTTGCCAAGCCAGCTTGAAAAGGATGCCTTTTTCTAATTCACAAAAGGTACCCGACAGGCTAATGGTGACCCGCGCGTCAGAAAACAAGATCCATGAGGCTCTTGCTTTCATAGCACTGTCTAAACAAAGAAATTTAGAAGCACTGAGTAAACATAATTCAGATGGCGAAGAGACGGCAAAGAATGAGAGGCTCTCCGAAAGACAGCTTCAGAGACGATGGTCCGGCAAGACATCTCTGAAGAGCCAGCACGCTTAAGCTGAGATGCAGATGATAATGAGGCCAGCCACGGGGAAATCAGAAGGAAGAGACCGCATGAGCTCTCTACGGCTGCAGTGATCTCGATGGACTCAAGGATCGAAAGACAGGCCAGAGTGGCTGAGGTATAGCGACCAAGAGGAGTGACCAGGGAGAGGTGGCCAGGGGCCAGAGCGTGCAAATCTTCCTAAGCCTCCTTGCCTTGTTCACTGAGGTGTCCCCAGGGCCTCCCTCGTTGTATGTATTCAGTAAATACCTGTGGAAGGAAAGAATCTCCTCGTGCCTTTTTATACTGAACAAGTGCCCAGAACAGAAGCTCTGTGTGGCCCCAGTGCCCTCTAGTGACCACAGCCTCCAGCCCGAGGCCCTCAATAGCCTCGTCGTCTTCAGAAAAATCTCCGCCTCGTCTCGTCCTTGGGGCCCAGCCAAGTTTCTGGAATTTGTCTTATTAAGTTATTACTTTCTGTGAGTTTCTGGAATTTGTCTTATTAATTATTTTCTGCAAGGAGGACTAAATCAGCTATGAAACTCCCTGACGTATAATCCACCAGTGAGAGGCAGGCCAGGCCTCTATTCTTTACCCAAGCAGCAGTTTTCCGAGAGAATTTATGTGTGGCTGCCTGATTTCTCAAGGGGAGGCAGGGAGCCTGTATCGATGGCGGGCATTAGAACACAGTTCCGTATTCCCTAGCCAGGGCGACAACGAGAAAGCTCTGTAGCAGCCTTCACATCTCAATGTGCTGTGGCAGTTAGGATGATCTCCAGGTCATTGCGTAGCTCAGGGACGGCACCGTTCGGCTGGAATGCCTCGCGAGCCACAGGCTGCCCCCTCTGGCTTGCACATAACTTCTGAAGACCTGAGTTTGGACACAGGGTGCATGGCGGGGGCATATTTGCAGCGTGTGCACAAACGTGACATAGGACTCCTGTCATTGTTCAGTTTCATTTGAATGCCAACCCATTCTGGGCCCATTAAGCTAATCACCCCACAGATTTTGAGCTGTGATCTCATTGCGAGGCTGTCCCATGTCTGATCGAAAAACCTGTTTTCCATCCAACTTCCCTGGAAAAAAAAACAAAAACAAAAAACAACTCACTAACCGCAGCCCATTTGCAAATGTGTGCATTACTAAATCAAAAGTGACCGCAGAGACGTGGCCCTTCTGGGAGAGGGGATGACAGAAGGAGGGGCCAGTCCTTTCACCACCCCCCCATCTCCAAATGACCCACCCCCATGCGATCATTTATGCAGCTTTGGGTGAAGTACCCTTAAGGATGTCATCTCCAGCTTTCTTGGTAGCTCATTCTCTGAACTGGTGAATCTTTTGCTGCTCGTATTTTCCAAAGGCCCCGCGTGTGTTTCTCTGTTGATCTAGTCATACGCCACCGAGCCGACCCAAGGAATCTGGCTCTCCTCGATGATCCCAGGTATTTCCTCCTTCGTTGTCACTCACTCGAGTGTGGCACCTGGCGTTCTCTAATTTTTCTTCATTAATCAGACCCCAAATTCCTTTACACTTGCTCCTCAGGTGAGTCCCTCAAGTCAACACCTTTCCGGGGCTGAAAATGTCTGGAATAACAGAGCCTTCCAGCTGCAGCCACCAAAACGAATGGGATTCACGCGTTTCTACCTCACTCCACGGCCGTATGTTTCCACAGGTTCACGCCCAGAAGCATTCCGTGCTTCTATTTCCTTCCCTGCAAAGGCACATGTAGGCTTATCTGCGAATTTTCTGATTGAGTCATGACGCACAAAAAATTAAAACACCTATTGACAATACCTAGTGTTGGTGAAGGTGGGGGGACACAGGCATTTTTCCGGACATTGTTGAGAGTTCCAACTTCTGAAGCCCATTTTCACAGCTTTTGAAACCACACATATACAGACCCTTCAGCCAGCATAGCATTGCAGCTCTGTTTATAGGAACAGAAAATTGACGATAGACTCAATATTCGTCAGTCGGAAACTATCACATAAATGAAGTAAACGCGTTTGGGTATGCTCACGGAATGGAAGACCAAGCCACAGTTCAAAAAACTAAGGACCATATAGATCTCTGTGTGCCGACATGGAAAAGTGCCTACGGCATGCCATTAAGGCCAAAAGCAAATTGCAGAGCAGTAAATACGATAGGAGACCATTGTTATGAATTTTTATTCTAGTCACTTATAGGACAACATCTAGGTGGAATCACAATGGATTCATGGTACTTTTTCTGAGATAGGGGCCTTTCTAAGATCCACATGTTTTAACTGTTGGAACTTTTCTCTTTTTCAACACTGTGTATGCCTTTTTTTTTTTTTTTTAATGTTTATTTTTGAGAGAGAGACAGAGAGAGAGAGAGAGAGACAGAGCATGAGCAGGGGAGGGGCACAGACAGAGAGGGAGACACAGAATCCGAAACAGGCTCCAGGCTCTGAGCTGTCAGCACAGAGCCCAACGTGGGGCTCGAACTCGGGAACAGTGAGATCATGACCTGAGCCGAAGTCGGACACTCAACTGACTGAGCCACCCAGGCGCCCCTGTGTATGCCTTTTAAGTTTAGTAAAAACAATAATGATCTTGAATTATTTCTGGGATGCCCTTGATCTAGCAAGGCGTCTTTTTGTGACGAGTGCTCTCTATTGCCGCTGTTGTCCTCTCCGTGGGTCTCAGACATGGAGGGCCTTTCCATGTGCCGACACCAGGATTCTCCCTCCTTCCCCCAAAGCTCAGAATGCCAGAGCTTCTCTTCAAGGGTCAGTTACTTGAGCAGTAAGTTTTCTTGATCACTTCCAAGTTTTAATATGCACGTCCAGGCCCCTTTCACCAGCTTTGCTTTGCTTTGCTTTTTATTTACTATGTTTGGATTCTCTATAGACGATTTCATTTGAGTGGCCTTCTTACCTATCTTTGTACGATTTTGATCATTTTCTAAGCATCTATATCTTTTTTCTCTCCCCCCCGCCCCTTCTTTAATGAGAAGAGATACCTGTTTTCCAGCCTGCTTAGAATGGCTCATTAAGCTTTATTTCGCAGAATTTTTAAAAGAGGGCCAAGGGGGTTGGGCACGGCCTTTTGCTACAGAAGCTCTTGTCTTGTTTCTTTTGCCCTCACTCTTAGCTCTTCCTGAACTAGAACTGTGCACACTACCTGTGTAATTGTAAGAATTATATTAAGAATTATATTAAGAATTGGGTCTTTTTACTTCTACTTTGTTTTCAGGGTGGTGATTTATTTAGATGGCAGGTTAAAAAAGAGAAACCAACGGGGTGCCTGGCTAGCTCAGCTGGTGAAGCGTGCAACTCGTGATCTCAGGGTTATGAGTTTGAGCCCCATGTTGGGTGTCGAGATTACTTAAAAATAAAATGTTAAAAAAAGAAAGAGAGAGAAAAACCACCTAGCACTCCCATGAATTTATTTCTTATTAATTTAAATTTTTATGTAAGCAATATGAACAGAAAATTAGAAAACGCAGGTGAGCAAATGAAGAGAAAAGCAGAAATCATCTATATTTTCACTATCATATATAGGGCTGTTTAATAATTGGTTTTAGAGCCTTATAGATAATTTCTGTGTATATACATATCTTTTCTAAAAGTGGATTAAATTTAAGAAATTGTTTTATAACCTGATTTAATACTTAATGTAGCATAAATATTTGTCCATGTCATTAAAGAAAGATAATAATAGCAAGCATAGAATTTACTACATTCCAGGTACTAGATGGAGTATTTCATACATATTAGCCCCACAATATGCTATATGTTGAGCAGTATTATCTCCATCTTATAGATAAAACAACTGAGGCACAGAGAGATGAGGTAAACTGGTCATACAGCTAGTAAATGACGGAATTAGGAACTTTGGAACCTAGACTACCTCTAGCTCCAGAGGCCGCCCTCTTGACCACAGAGCTCTGACCCACACTATCCCTTTCATGGCTATAGTATATGACGATTTATCTAACCACTGCCTTCTTTCTGGGCTTTTAGATCCCCCGTTGTACACAAAGCAGCAATGAACACCTGTTCATATATCATCTTTGAACGTGTGCTCATTTAGTACCGTTGGCTAAATCCGCATGGATAGAATTGCTGAGTCCAGGAGTTTACACATTTTTATAGAGTTTGGATACTACCTATTAGTCCATATTTTCAGCAGTATATTTTCTATGTCCCTTCGACCCTTATAAATTCATTGTTCTTTTCCAAAAGTGTGTAACTGTCTTTTGGATTCAGTGATAGTTGGTGTGTGTGTGTGTGTTTTTTTTTTCTTTCTTAAAACACGGAGCTTCTTCTCTTCTACTTCCTCTCCCTTCCTTCTGCATCGTGCCCATTTCTCTAAATGTCACAAAATAATACATTTCCCAAACGCCTCAGGCTTTATGTTGTCAGTCCTTCCGGTACCTTCCACCTCCTGCACTGTAACTCTTCGATGGGGTCATGTACACAGATGAAATACTGCCCACCCTCTGACTTGGTGTCAGTCCTTCATACTGCTATTTTTTCTTTTCCCTGCTTTATTATGTCTTTCCAGCTCCACAAGAATTGAAGCAACCGACCTGCCGTACAGTATATTTTTTTTCTTGATTCATTGCATGTAAATGAGAGTGGGCTACCAGGCAAGGATGACTGATGTGTTCGAAGCCTGAAAGACAGAGCTTCCTACTCTCATCCTACCTTGGCCTCTCACTCCTTGTATGACCTTGAGAAAGCCACTTCATCATTCTGCCTTTCATTTTCCTCATTTGCCAAATGAAGAAAAGGTGAACTAAATGACCTAGAAAACCTATTCCCGGTTTGGAAAAAAAAAAAAAGCGTCAGCTATCCAAGACTAAAGTAAAGAGCTTTGAGAAATATTGCTTGAAACTGGGGCAAACGTGGAAGTCGGTGGAGCAGTGTTGGAGGCCGCTGAAGATTTGCTTCAACATATTACAAATCTTTTGTGCCTCGTCTCTTAACCAAGGTCTCCTAACAGTGTGCTTTAGTGGTTTGTGACACATGTCTCTAAGACCAAGGTAATGATAGCTGTTTCACTGATGCATGACAAATGGCCTCTCACTTTGAATTCTTTAATGGGAAAGAAAAACCTTCCATGACAACAGCCCTGAAACTTAATTACAGGCTCCAGATCGAGGGGCAAGAATAGAGATGGTCATGACTGTGGTCAAGGGACAGAAGACAGCCCAGGAAGAACCAGGCTGGGCGGGGAACGGGGTAACAATGACAACATCGTTGGGGCTACATCAAGAACTTGCTAATTGCCAAGGGCTCTCCCAAGAACTTGAAATCAGGTATTTCATCCAATTCCCACAGTGACTCTAAGAGACAGGTCATGGGCTAGGCACTTTTACTTCCGTCTTACAGAGATGAGTATTGGGAGGCGTAAAGAATTTAAGTAACCTGATTCAAGTTATTCAGCCAGTGGTTGTCAGAGGTAAAATCTGAACTGTGAGAGTTCTCCTACGTAACACGTGCTTTCTGAGTACGTGTTACGTGCCGGGCACCCTTCTCGGGCCTGGAGATGCACCAGTGAATGGGGCAAAGTTCCTGCTTGTGTAGAGTTTGGCTAATAGCGGGATGAACCCGGTAATAACAAGCCAACAACTCAATAAATAATTTCAGGTGGCAATAAATGCAATGAAGGAGAGTGAAGAGAGCTCGGGGTAGGCTGCTTTACACAAGCTTGTCAGGGGAGGCCCCCCGGGAGGTCACCTGTGAGCTGAGCCCTACATAATGGAGTAAGTCAGCCATGCAGAGATGTATCAAAGAGCATTTTGTGTGGACCATTCACGAGAGCAGTGGCCGGGGGGCTTGGAAGAGCATGGCTTGCTCTAGGAACAGAGAGAAAGTTAGCGTTTCTGGCTAAGTGTAAAGGGGCAAAATGTCTGCAAAGAAGTCAAAGAGGTGGGCAGGGACTAGATGACACAGGACCTTGTAGGCGACAGCAAGAGGTTTGTGTATCTTCTTCTAAATGCAGAAGGAAGACAGTGCAGAATTTCAAGCAGGGGAGTTTCAGGATATCTGGTCTCTGCGGATGGCCTTCTTCATTTCTAGGTAACGCTGCTAACCAGGAGCGACCGGCCAGGGATAAAGTGTTTCTGTAGCCTGCGGAGCAGCCTCAATGAAAGTTATAAAGTTAGGAGTCAGTGTTTCAGATGAGACAAAATTCTAAGTTTCTCATGACACAGCAAGATTGTGACGGCAGGGAGGGAGCCTTGAATCTAAACTTTTGACTTTAGTTAAGAAGACCGTAGGAGATCCAAGTGGAGCATCTGAGCTTATACTTAAATCCTGCCTAAAGGAGATTACTTCTCTTTGGGGACCTTCTCTCACTATGCAGAGACTGGCTCTCTAGGCACCAAACGTTCTTGACCATTTCTTGGTCTAGGGATTGTGCTTGCCTCGTACAACAAATCTCATCCAGAATAGAAAGACCTTATAGCTTCGTGTAAACGACATCTCAAAGATTTACAGTTCTACGTGATCTGGTGTCTCGATGATCTAGTGGTTAGGATTCAACACTTCCTATGCAGTCTCGGGTGTGTGTGTGTGTGTGTGTGTGTGTGTGTGTGTGTATCTTTATCTTTGAAAAATATTTTTGAGGGGTGCCTGGGTGGTTGAGTCGGTTAAGCATCTGACTTCTGCTCAGGTCATGATCTCACAGTCTGTGAGTTCGAGCCCTGCGTTGGGCTCTGTGCTGACAGCTCAGAGCCTGGAGCCTGCTTCAGATTCTGTGTCTCCCTCTCTCTCTCTGCCCCTCCCCTGCTTGCCCCTGTCTCTCTCTCTCTCTCAAAAATAAATAAACATTAAAAAAATATATATTTTTTTGAAAATGGCACAACATTTTAACATACAGGACCTGGCTTTTCTGGTGAGGTGGCATCGTATGGATGTTTCTATTTTACTGTAAACTCCGCAACTTTTTCTTTGAATGCTTTTTATAAACAAATATCCCTATTCATTAAAATTGGTCGATATCATATATAAAGTGAAATTAGTGGCTTGTCTGGGGTTAAAACCTCACCATTTGAAGATATTGTTCTCCTTTGACAAAACTATTAAGAATTTCACTTTTATCAGCAAACTAAGTTGGAATAAGAACATAAACCATCATTCATACGCTGTATTTGCGTGTGCACTTTGTGACTGATTATCCGTAGGTGGGTTCCTGGCAATACAGGCCTAACGATACGGATTTATTTGAATGAAAACTACATTTGGAGGCATTTAGTTGCCTCTGTGATCAGGTGGGCCCTGGAGAGCAAGACATTAATTGTGAAAGAATTTAATTTAAGCTACACAACTGTAATTAACCAGCATGTGGGGAAGTTCTCGCCACTCTTGAGTTGGTTTTTATATAAATAGCGTATTTGTTTCTCAGGAGGAGAAACATTCTCAAACTGTCTCTGTGCATGAGGTTCGAGAATTTCTAGTCCTTGGCATGAAACTCGGTTGTGACAGTAGCATAAGAACAAGGGCAGTAGGTGGCTAGCTGTGTGATACCTTGGGGGAGGCAGGATGACAAGAATAGTTTCCTCATACAAAGGTGCTGAGTTTGAGAACTCTTAAGGATCCCCCCCAGCTCAGCGTTCTGTGATTCGAGGGAAAGTATTCTCCCCTCTGGCTGCTTAAGCTACAAATGTTTTACCAAGATCTTAGCTATATCCTCAGGAAGGCTGTAATAACTCCATCACAATTATAAATTCAGCTGTCAGCTCCGGGATTGTTGAATCGATGGGACAAGCAGATTTTCTCCCATTGTCTGTTTTCTAGATTGATGAATAGCAATTTCCTCCTCTCCATTTTATGGTAACTCTTGCGCTCTGACACCTCCGATTGCTGAGAGGTGTTCTAGAAATTTCCTAAGTCACACACTGGAATACGTTCAAGGAGATAATGCGATTCCAATGGAGTCATCAGTGTCTCTGCTGTCAGACCCCGTCATTTGAGGAGTTCAGTTGGCCGAGTTGCACAACTTCCCCGATTTAATATTACATACTTGCCACTTTACGTCTTGCCCTCAAGTCTTAATAAACGGGCTAAAGGTCTGATGGGAAACTGTGAGATAAATTATATGTTTATTATGCCAAGTTAAGTAAATACTCTTTGAAAGGATTACTGGAGGGTACAATCAAGTTAATTGCTTTAAAAGTCTTTTCTGATTTACTGGGCTCTATGAAAATGGTTCGGCAATGGATTTCTGTCACGGGAAGTGATCTGAGGAGAGTGTTGTTGGGTCCCCAAGGGTCGCCATGTGCATTTCCTCCCTCATGGCGGGAACTGTCCCATAAATGAGCAGAGAGGGCCCCCTGGGACCAGAATGCAAGTCCTGCTGACAGACTGTTGTTCCTCCAAAGAAGACACATGTTGACAGTTTGACGTTCAGGCTGACAGATTGATTTTTTTTTTCCTTTTTTATTCTAGATGCTGAAGAATACCAGCCTCCAATATGGAAATCTTACTGTGAGTATTTGAAATGAGAATCCCCTCAGATGTCTTCAGCGGACTCGCCTTTTGAACAGTTCTTGCCGTTGGTTTAATGAGCACAAGCAGCCCCCACATCATGGCCCTGAAAACCCAAGTCTTGCTTTTTCCACCAAGGAAAAAGTCAGGGTGACTGGCACAGCACTGTCCCTTGGCCAGGGTCCCCAAGAGCAGGCTGCCTGTGACGCACTTCAGGAATGCTTAGAAAAAAAAAAGAGATCTACATTCTGACTCCCCACCTTTTGATTTGGGGCTTTCCTTTTCTTTTTCGCAGAGTTGACCAGCAAGGATGAATGTGTTAACTCCCATGAATTACATTCCTAGCTGATCATCCTGTAGCTATAATATCCTATGACCTTTACCACAAAGAATATTAGCAGAGAGCAAGGAATCATGTTTGGTCACTGCGGGTGACACCTTTGAAACAGAGATATATCTAGTCATCAGTCAACAATTCACTTCCCTTCCTGAAGGCAGGCAGTTGTCATCACATCAAGTTCTTTTTCTCTTATTTTCTCTTTTCCTTAGTATCCTCTGCCTCAGTGATTCTCCAGCAAGGGAGGGAAGGCCTGTGGTCGGTTGGAAACCCACTGTGCCGACAGCCAGGGGACACGTGTCCTTGTTCAGGCTCTGATTCTGGCCAGCAATAATAAGAATAATTATTATCATCATTATTGAGGCTACCATTGTATCTACCGCCCGTGAGACCTGCCCTGTGATGGCCACAGAGCCAGCTGTGTGCCTGGACTCTCAAATCCTCACCACAGCCCTAAGCCATGGTTGCCCTTATTATCACTGTTTCACATGCAAGGAAACCACAGCTCAGGGAGCTTCCGGTAACTCAGCATATGTTCCCCATCTCTGAATGCCTCGGACTGGCATTTAGAGTGGAACCCAGAAGCAAGTCTGACCCCCAGCCTGAAGTTTTCAAGACTTTTTTTTTTCTTCCACTTAAAATTTTATACCTGTGTATACACACATACACACTTGCACTTATATATTATATATATAAGTATATATATATATATATATAATATATATATATAGGCATCTGTTACAGAAGCAATACACAGCTGCATACAAGAAAAACATTACAAAATACACAAGGTTGAGAGTGAATTTTTTCCTAATTGACAAGCCAGCCCCACCCCAGATTCCGTGTCTCTTTCCTGCTTCCCAGTAGCTGACCTCTGTCAGTTTGGTGTTCAAAAGACGCATGGCTAACATTAAGGCATGTTTGCTGTTGTTCCCTTTAGAGGAAGAACGGGCTTATGCTGTACTTGATGTCCTTGAGCTTGCTTGTTTCACTTCGCAGATATCTTGTTTTATCTTTCCACGTCAGCATATATAGAGGCACCTCGTTCTTTATTACATGGGTCTGTTCTTCCATCTGTGAAATAAAGGGGTCGTGCTGGGTCTCTAAGGGCCCTTCCAATCTGATGTTCTGCATTCTGATCTTCTGTTTTAAAAGGCGGTGCTAATGACTTCATAATTGGATGTTTTTGTTTGTTTGTTTCCTAATGGAGTGTGAAGAGCTCTGACAGTAAATCAACAAAATATCTGTAGCGAGAGGCGCTGTGTTCCGTGGCTTCCTGTGCTTTGCACACTGCTTTGCACACGGCCTTGCATACATTAACTAGCCAATAAATATTTGTTGAGTGAATGCCACCACAGAGAGCTCTGCTGAAGCAAAAAGATGGCGTTGGCTCAAATTCATTTCGCCTTTGGCTAAGAGGCCTTGGGCCGCCCAATACGTCTCTTAAAAGCGCTTCCGAGTCCTAAGGAACGGAGAAAACACATTGTCAATTATATGTTTACAGTGTCAATTTCACCCTAGTGTATTGGTTTCAAGTCTGACTTGGGGGTCTGACCAAAGTTGTGCTTTTTCTTTATTTGCTCTAAAATCGTAAAACTTTAGACACAGAAGGGATAGTTGCAGCCATTTTTAATACAAACCTAATGGCGTATATGAAATTTTTCTTTATTACACCCAACTTATAGTCATCCCGGCTCTATTTGAGGGCCTCTGGTGGTGTATGACTCGGAAACTGAGGGGAGTAATGCCCCCAGACGTGCCGTCCACGGCATCAAAACCACACTGCCTAAGTGTATACAGAGCATTACTGAGAAAGAACTCTTTTGGGTGCCCTGGATTCATACATTCTTTGAGTGCGAGTGTTGGGCCACTTATAAACTCACCTGACCATTATCCCCAAGCTCATGCTACGCTGTCTTATCCTCAAGACTATTTCAGCAAACATGCAGGGAAGACCTTCTGCATGTCAGAGAACAAGTATTAGGAATCAAAAATGACTAACTCGTGACCCATACTTTTCTCCAATTTATAGTTGCGTAAGGGAGAAGATAGAAAGCGATTAACTTAAAATGCAAATGGCTTTAGTAATAGTCTACTCCTCTTCCACCTCCTGCGAGTAGAGAAGACTTGATAGAATAGGCTAAATTTGTATATGGGTCTTCAAGTTTGGATCGGAGAAGGAATCTTAGGGCCTTTCAGAGCATCACGAGATCCCTTTAAAAATCCAAAAACGCCAGGGGTGGCTGGATGTACTCAGTTGGTTAAGTGTCCGAGTCTTGATCTCTGTTCAGATCTCCATCTCAGGATCACGAGTTCAAGCCCCACCTTGGACTCCATGCTTGGCCTGGAGCCTACTTAAAAAAAATTCACACATGCTAAAACTGTTGCATTTTCCTGATCCGACGTCCAAAAACTTTCAGAGCCTGACATTTGCTTGGTTTTTAAGTAACCTGTTGTTAAACCCGTTTTGAACCTGAGGAATCACCAAGTCCTTTTCTTTGATGTGTTCACAAACCATCCTTTGGTAGATAATGTTAGGTAGTGATGTCAAGCTCTTTAGCATAGCATTTATGGAATGCACATTTTTTCATCACACACACTTTTTTTTTTAAAATCTAGGGACTTTCAGTACTTGAAAATCACTCATATATTTAATGAAGGCAGTACATGTTTGCCATATTATATAACTTGGTTCTAAAAATCATGATTTTTAATTGATATAGAAGTAGATAGGTATGTCTTAGCTTTTATTGATTATTGGACATGTTTTGATTTATCTAGTATCAGATTTTTATCATGAGGCCCTAGTCCCAATTATGACATTATGCCTAAAAGAAAATTAGCTTACCTGATAATAACCGACTTTAAAAAGTGAGTTCTAAGGGTTTTTTTTTAATGTTTGTTTATTTTTGAGTAGGAGAGAGACAGAGCGCAAGCAGGGGAGGGGCAGAGAAAGAGGGAGACACAGAATCCAAAGCAGGCTCCAGGCTCTGAGCTGTCGGCACAGAGCCTGACACAAGGCTTGAACCCATGAGCCCATGAGATCATGACTTGAGCCGAAGTCAGACGCTTAACTGACTGAGCCACCCAGGCGCCCCGATTTCTAAGTTTTAATGCTAATTGCAATGCTTTTGGATGCAAGTAACAGAATATTCCATTCCATCACATTTATTGACTTAAGCAAAAAGTCCAGGGATACTGGCTTCAGGCATAACTTGTTCCAGCAACTCAAACAACATACGTGGTGTGTATCTCTTCCTTTCCTGATTCTACTTTTCGGGTTTGGCATCACTATTAGTAGGCTCTTCCTTTGTGATCCCAGATAGCTACCAATAGCACCAGGACTACCTCTCCCTTATTCAAGAGCAGCAGGCAGAGAGACAGTTTACTTTCCTGATGCCTTTAGCAAAGACTTAGGACTGAGTCTCAGCCCCGACTGACCAGCCTTACCCATTCCCGACTCCATCATTGTGGTCAAAGATTTGGATATGCTGCTGACCCGAACCAGTCAGGGACCAACCCTCGGTAATCCACACCACAGGAAAATCTGGAGAACTGTTGGAATGGAGAAGTTGGAAATGGATGTTGGGAAGGCAACCACGAATGTCTGGCTTAGAAATTTAGAGGACTAGCAACCTTAGAAATCAGCTCTCTCAATATTTTATTTAAGGTAGATTGTGCATTCATTCATTCATCACTCATTCAGCAAATACATATTAAGTCTTTGCTTAAGCCATACACTGTGCTTAGAGTTGTGAAGCCAACAGGGTGGACAAGCCCAGGTCTTGATTCAGAACCATGGTGTCACACGATTTTCCCTAACTGCCTATATTCTCTGCTCCCCCCCAACTTTGTCAGAACCTACCACTTAACTAGGCTTGTTTTGGGACAAGAATAATCTTGTCCCAAAGGATCATATATCTGCAGCTAGTCCTTAATATTCAAGATCAAACCCCAAAATGTTGATGAAGTCATCGAGAAAGCTCAGGTTTCCATTTTCTAAAAAAAAAAAAAAAAAAAAAACTATCTTCAAGTTCACTTATAAAAATAATAATGAAGCCACATTCTAAAGTTTAAGCCAGAACCACATGAACCGTATGCCCTAAGCAGACAAGTTCGTAAGTCCATCTCGCTGGGTGTACTCTGAAAGACTTCCTTTTCTAAGAGGCCAGGTGCCAATTAGACAGCAGCTGCTGATTCCGACAGCTCTCCCAGGAGACCCTCCTGGGCAGTAGGTGAAGCAGCCACAGCTTGTGCCTGTTGTCCTCAAGGACGAGTTTAGAGCCGCAAAACCCTGATCCACTGACCCCCTGCATCAGAACTGCCTGGGGAGAATATTTACAATAACAAATCCTTAGCCCTAACCCCCGGATTTCTGAATCGGAAGACCTGTTGGGGGTGGGGGGTGGCATCTGCCACTTATCATACCGCGTAGGTAGAAGAACCTTCTTCACACTTACACCTGAGACCCTCTCATCATGAGGCTATGTAGCCTCATCCCCGGGTTTCTTACTGTGCCATTAGACCAGAGAAGAACTCAGTCCTCATTAAGACGGGACATTCTGCTAGTGAGGTGGGTTGGAGGCGGGGCTAAACCAAGAGGACTTCTAAAGCACCTGCCGTTTCTCCCTCACGCCCATGAGTTTGTCCCATGAAGAGTGGGAAGACATGGACAGTGAGCAGGGTGGTTCTGGCTCAGTGCCGTAAACAAACGGCTGGGTTGGACTCCTGGGTCTGCTTGCCCTCTTAATAAAGAAGGAGTTGTTAGAGGCCGTTCCTGCAGCCTTCAGCGTCACCCAGGCTTTCCCTTGGCATCCACAAGAAGTGGGGTATTAGAGGAGCATGAGCCCACTTTTCTTATTGAAGAAAAAGCAAAACGTTCTTTCGGTGAGTCCTAGATTTCTCAATGTGCTTCAGGTTGCTTGGGAAGCGAGGACTCCTCTTCTCCTCTCCACCTCCACCGTCCCCAGTGACCACGCCTCCTGCCGAACAGCTTGTTCCAGCGCTAAGAATTCTCTCAGGTCCTGTAGAGTGCCCAGGGCCGGGGAGTGCCCAGGACATATTTGGATCATTGCTACAGCAGCAAATTCCATCGTATCGCCTCTCAGCCCACAGAACCACCCAAGAAGTGACACACATGATTCTGTTTTGCTTGTGAAATGCGTTCGTTGAACAACAACAAAAAAATTTAAGAAGTGACACTTTCAGATGATGTGACATGTTCAAGTTTATATTAAATATGACAGAGTTGTTTTTTTTTTTTTCCCCATGGATAGTGGTTCTGTTCTAGCTAACCTGGGAAATGAGCGACTGAGACCCTCACTCGAAGCTAAGATAGGATTTAGGACCCATTTTTTATATGGCCGCCATCTCATTATCTTTACAGAGACACATTATCCAGATGGCAAACAGGCTTCTGTGCCTTATCCGCCAACTTTTGTTGCTTGGAACAGCACCGAACAGATCGGTTCCTGAGACCTGCTCGCTGAGAAACAGCCATCGATCAGTGACGCGTGCTGCCCAGGCACCAGGAGAAAGACCGGATGCTCCCGGCTCTGGGGTTTTGCAGGGACCCCCTCAAAGTTGCCCCTGGCTCAGACTGCTCCTGGTTTTGAGATCAGTGAACGGTCGCCTTTCTCTTTACTAAACCTCAGAGGGTCCTTAGAGGGCCCAGCGACGGACTCTACCCTGTCTAGAATGTTCCTGTGTCCTCTGGGATGGTTAATGGCGTCTCAATCTCTCATTGTCTCAAGGTCCTTCCCTCCATTCAATCCGTCATGAAGCCCTGTCAGTTCTCCTCTCCAGTCAACTTACCTTCTTATCTGAGTCTCCACCAGAGTTGCTGTAAGGCACAATTTCACGAACTCCTTTATGTGCAACTAAAATACTGTTCTCTCTTGATTCCCTGCCTCCCAGACCCCTCCTCTGATGCTCCTTTCAGTGAGCCAAAGGGCAGTGGCCCCACTCATGGCTGGGTATGAGAGTCTCCAAAGAGCTTTTAGAAAAGAAAAACAAATTGGGGGGCTTTTCCCCAGACCGTCAGTGTGCATTGCCAGGAAGCATTCCCAGCTGCACCCAATAGGACCTCTCCACCGCCTGCTTTAGGGAACTACTGGCGAGGCTAAAACATACAAACCTTGGGATCTAGAAATCGGCCTTTAAAAGCTCAGTTTCGTCATATTATCTGTGTGACCTTGAGCTTCTTCAAAGCTTGGCATCGCCACTACTTTCTCAGTAAGGGTGGAGTGACAGTTGCCTCCGAAGTTTGTTGGGGAGGTTAAATGAGAAGCTGTAGATAGGGTGTCTGGCACATAGTAGGTGTCCACAATTTGGCAGCTTCTGTTGTTCTGGATTGTCTCACCCTTATTATTCTGGAACAGACCAGATCATGTCTTCTCGCTGCTCAAAAATGTAATTGTCTCCCCTCTTCAGACAGAAGAGCATCCAAGCTCCTTAGCCTGACCTTTAAGATTGAGCGTTCTGCGGGGGCACCTGGGTGGCTCAGATAAGTGCCCAACTTCGGCTCGGGTTGTGATCTTGTGGTTTGTGAGTTCGAGCCCCACACTGATCTCTGTCCTGACACCTCAGAGCCTGGAGCCTGCTTTGGATTCTGTGTCTCCCTCTCTCTCTGCCCCTCCCCTGCTCACACCCTATCTCTCTTTCTCTCTCAACAATAAATAAACATTAAAAAAAAATTTTTTTTTTAAGATTTAGCTTTCTGTGACCTTCTCTTATATCCACCTAACCTAGTGAAACAGCCGCCACGCTGGACTCTCGGTGACCAATAAGCATGCCCTTCCCTTTCCCTGCTGAGGCTCTTCCTTCCGCCTGTAACTGCCTTTCTCTTCCCTGCGCGCAAAACCCCTCTAATCCTCCGAGAAGAGCTCTGAAGAGCTCCATGCTGCTCTCCTTGGGAAGCCATCTTGGCCACCTGAGTAAAACGAACTCCTTCCTCCTCTCCCACTCATGAAGGCATTTGCGCCCCCCCCCCATTTTGTTTCTCCACACAAGTCTCTCTCACTGGCTCCGAGTTTCCTTGAAGACAAAGGTTGTGACCCATGAGTTATTAATACAGTCCGTTTGTTCACCAGACGTGGCATTAAGCGAATCTACTATGTGCCAAGCACTGTTCTAGGTGCTGAGGATATCCACTGTGGTAACACTTGGTGAGAACAAAGTCCTCAATTTTGTCATATTATCTGTCATATTATCCAAGAGCTTATGCTTTGGCCAAGGGAAATGGGACACAAAATTGACAAACAAAATGTGTTAATGGTGATGAGTGTTGTACAGAAACTCAAGACGGTGTAAGAGAGCAGAGTGATGGGATGTAATGTTGTACTAAGTCAATCAGGTCAGGGAAGACCTGAACGAAGGGAGAGAGGGTGCCATTTGGATATCTTGGGAAAGAGCTCTTCCAGGTGGCAGGAAGAGCAGGTGCAAAGGCCCTGAGGCATAGAAAAATAAACAGGGGTCTGGACTCAAGGATAGCCAGATGCCCCAGGGCAAATATTTAACTGTCCTGCCCTTGTTTCTTCATCTAAAAAATAAGAATGATAATAATACAACATTCTTTTTTCTGAGTTTGCCAGAAGATTCAATAAAATATTGTCCCTGGCACACAACAGGCACTCGATATGCTGGTTCCCCTTTCTTCTCCCTTTCTCTCCGTTCATCATAAAAGCCTCCACGTAATGCTGACTGTGGTATCCGGCCTATGGCAGATGTTCAAATATTTGCCGACATGAATTAGAAAGGCACACTCAGCAAAAAATGCTACCATCTTATAACATGTATGCTTCTTTTGTCACCTCCAAGGGAGGCATTAAAAATGGTGTCCAGCCGGCCTTACCACCGCATAGAACTGTCGGCTTCCAGAGGCATTGGCAATGGGGAGAGAAGAGAGGGCAGGATTCTCTGGGTGGGGCTCCTGAAATTCTCCTTGGCTCTAACACTCCGTGATTTTAGGAACTGACCCTTTTGGGTCCCGTCACACTCATTAATAGCAACACCGTTGGAAAGCAGGTAGGAGGCGTTGGGGCTGATTCGAGAGGTATGAAGGATCCCACGCAGCCTCTCTCATGATTTACGGAGAGCACGGGCATTCCTGGAATGGTCAGTGGAATGTCCACAGTGATTTCTGCGTCTTTGGCCAATTCTTCCTCGTGTTTCCTCTTTGACGAGAAGCCTTCTCTGTCTCTATCTGCCACACATGGGTACAGTTGTCCTTAAGTGACACAGGCATTGTCATTAGTATGGGCAACTCAGCAATGTGGCACATTAAAACGTCTCTACGAGGGTTAGATAGTTTTTTCTTTGTGCAAAAGCTGGGCAGTCTACACTTAATGAGGTAAGAAAACAAGCACGTTCGGCTGCAGGCATTGAGAAGCCGTAATTACAGAACACATCCCATCATCTCTGCCGCTGTTTCCACATGACCATCTGCATCTCGGTTAAAATTTCTTTTTCTTATTTTTAGGCCTAAGAATAAATCAGAAAATTTTCCTCATTACATTTTCTAGAAATAGTCCATGTGAGTGAATTTTAACTTTTCATACATTTATCCGGTCTAAAATTAATTCTTCCTTTTTCAAGGGTCTCAGGATAATATCAGCTTGGTTTTCAAAGAGGTAGAGTGCACAGGTACCTGCGTAGGGTAGTTTCCATCTTTTTTTCTCTTGTCTTTTTTTTTTAATGTTAATTTATTTTAGAGAGAGAGAGCACAGCGCACAAGTAGGGGAGGGACAGAGAGAGGGAGAGAGAGAGAATCCCAAACAGGCTCTGAGCTGTCGGCACAGAGGCCGATGCAGGGCTTGATCTCACGAACCTCGACATCATGACCTGAGCCGAAATCAAGAGTCTGATGGTTAACCAACTGAGACTTCCAGGCACCCTGGGGTAGTTTCGGTCCAAGCGAAATAACCAGACTAGCTGAACATAAAATCACTCATTGTAATCAGAAAAATCATGGATAATTGGCCGACAAATTTTATTTTTGTATACAAACCTGCTTTCCTCCACACCCAAGCCTGAATGTCTGTCTTCGAAGCAAGCTAGGAAAAGGTTACTATTTCTTAAGATACTGAGGGTCCCAAGAAAGAGAAATGACAACGGGTGGGAATTAGTCATGTAGATGAGAATTCCTGGTGATGGGTGGGCCAAGAATGGAACTCATGAAAAGAGAAAGGACGTGGGGTTTCACCCACTTACAGAATCAGTGGTGTCTTCGTACGTATCTGTGACATTTCAGAGAATGACATTTCTCTGCTGATGCCAGTCCTTCCCCAATGTGTCAGGCGACATCGGTGTGTAAATTCGGGAATCCTATTATGTGATCTTACTGCTTAGGTACTCACAAGTAGAATTCCATTCTTAAAATAGTCAGAAGAATTTTACTCCTACCTTCTAAGAAGGCCATAAAATGAACAATGCCAGTAACAATTATGAAACTAAATTGGCCTTGTAGAAGAATAAAAAAATCAATTTTGCCAGTTTACATCCATGGTAACTCATTTCCATATAAATGATCTGACTTTCTTCAGTCTAAAAATATGCCTGTATTCTCTTTGTGGTTTTTTTTTTTGTTTGTTTGAAATATTTGCAGTTCTTGAGATATTCTTAGGGGGAACTATTTGAAGACATTTTGGTATGTGCTGTAGTTCTCTAATTATAATTATCTTTTTTTTTTTTCTTGGCAGTATATCAGTTACAGCAAGAGGCCCCTCGTCCCAAGAGGATCATTTGTCCTGGGGAGGTCAGTGCTCAGCTATTTCCAACACACCTTGTTAAATATGATGAATTGTCAGCACCGTGTTGATATTGGAGGGCTTTCGGGTTTCCTGGGAGTTGATTTGCATTCATGTTTGTTAAAGTGTCACCAAAGTCAACGCCTAAGTAGTCTATATTTTGAAATCAGGTGTTATTTGAAAAATATTCCCTAACTTGAAGTCAGAGGTCTTGTGTTTTTAACCATTGCAGAGGCAAATTAAGCCTCCTTTTCCAAAAACCCCCAAATCGTGTGTTTTCGTGTTTTCCTTGTTCCTGCTGTTTTGATTCTTTTATCATTTTTTTTCTTATGGAATGCTTCCAACAGAGAAAACACAGAGAATAATAAATATCTAGGTACTCTCAACACTCATATTTAACAAACCTTTATACTCTGTCACATTTACTTGACATTAAAAAAAAATCCCTCCAACAAAAGCGACTGTTTTTATTCTTGGAGATAAGCCTAAAAATATATCCACTCACAAAAATGCTCAGAGCCCAGAGAACTTTCCCCAGTCCTCCTTCGCCTCCCCTATCATCTGGGGTGCCAGTTGAGAGGCAGGGCTAAGGTTCTGTTTCCTGTTTTTATACTGACACCAATTTCTGTAATAGTCAAACTAATATCCTTCACCCAAAGGTCCTTATTTTCGATATTGTGACTTAGATTAAATATACAGTAGCAGATGCCACTTAAAGTGTCCCATCTGCCTTATCGAGAGGAAAAGGCTCCAACACTCTTGAGATTCATGCTGAACATCAGTACTTCCTGGCTACCGCACTGACTGGATCTGGGTTTGAACCTGTCTCAAAGACGTAGGTCCGTAGATATTCACACCAAGATCCGACTTACCACTATTTAATAAATGTTTCTACATAAAATTTTACTTCTGTTGGACACTGAAATCCATCAACTGGGTTTTGTCTTGTCACCAATCCTGCTGACTTTTGTCCTTTTGTTATCCCACAATATCCAAATAAGAGAGGAATGGGATAGACACAAAATGTTGAATGAGATGCTTGGAATAGGGCGTCTGGAGAGATAAGTAAGACGCAACCTATTAAAAATTCCTTCAATCCTACTTTGTGTTTAGTTTCTCCAGCAGAAAAAAGTGTAGCCCTTGCAGGGAGCTAGAGGAATTCAGATGTCTCCATGAAAAGAATGTTTTGTAAAATTAGAACCCAACTAAGGACTTTTCCTAGGGATGTTGAGGAAAAAGTCACCGGGCAAAGTTGGGTACCAGGACTTAAAATCCAAGGGGATTGTAAATACTCGCTTGTTCATTTATTCCACAAGGATATATATGGAAAGCCTGCTGTGTTATGACTTTGATCTAGGGTGTTGGGAATACGGCACAGAACTTGGCTGTTGATCCTTGGAGTGTCGTATCAAAAGAGAACAGGATCATGATGTATGTAACTAAAGATAGACCTAGTATTTTACCTCTGCATGTGTGTGTACGTGTGTGTGTACATATGTGTGAGAGGGAGCGCATTTCTTTGCTTCTCAAAACCTTTGGAGCCTTGTCATTTGTCCTGGAATCCGGGTCGAATGTTAACAGTGGAGATGGGTAGATTCCGATTAGCTTCGCAGAAGCTCTTCCCAGGACTCAGCCGAAGCCCTTCAGACATCCAGCGGGGTCTGAAGGCTCCACAAATCTCTTTAATGTTGCCCTTGCGTTGGAAGGCAATGCCACAGACATCTTAGCAAAGCGGAGCTGCGTGCCACAAGCCATCACCTTCTGACCTGTATCAGTTTAATTCACTAGTGACGTATCTGGTTGGCGCTGGACTCAGAGGTTGCTTGCCTCTAGAAATTCCATCTCCCAGTTCGACCATGAGACCTGACATTAAATGGATATTCATCAGCTCCATTTCCTCGGCAGGCAGCGTGGGGCCCACGCGGCCAGGCAGGTGTCCGGCGATAAAGGGTTGCGTGCGCTGGCAGAGCAGGTGCTGCTCGGAGGAAAGTGCCGACAGGAGCAGCTTCGGCTCCCTTTGTCCTCCAGCGCGACATTCCTGCCCACATTGCTTGGCCTCGCAGGACCTGGCCTCCTTCAGGAGAAGGCACAGTCCTCCTGGACACCGTGAAACCGCTGCTTCTGCTGCAGGCAGTGTGCGAGCAAAGTCTCTTTGTCCTGTGCCGCACCTGCAGGCTCAGGGGACGTGCCTAATGGAGTCAGAGAGCCTTTGGTTAAAGGATGCAGCCAGAGAGACCAACGCTTTATTAACACATTTACATAACGCCGTAAGGGCTCTTTCTTTTTTTTATTTTATTTTATAATAGTTTATTTTCAAATTGGTTTACATATAACACCCAGTGTTCATCCCAACACGTGCCCTCTTTAATGCTCGTCACCCCCTCTCCCTCCCTTACCCTCCTCACCCTCAGTTTGTCCTTAGTCTTTGAGAGTCTCTTATATCTCCCTCCCTCTCTGTGTCTTTTTTTCCTTTCCCCTCTTCCCCTCCCCCTGGTTTTTGCTTAGTCTCACAAAGTCCACCTATGCGTGGAAACATATGGTATCTGTCTTTTTCTGACTGACTTATTTCACTTAACATAATACCCTCCAGTTCCATCCATGTTGCTACACATGGCCAGATTTCATTTTTTCTCATTGCCACATAGTAGTCCATTGTATATATGTACCACATCTTCTTTATCCATTCGTCAGTTGATGGGCACTTGGTCTCTTTCCATGATTTGGCTATTGTCGAAAGTGCTGCTATGAACATCGGGGTACACGTGCTCCTATGCATCAGCATTCCTGTGTCTCTTGGGTAGATTCCTAGCAGGGCTATTGCTGGGTCATAGGGTAGCTCTATTTTCATTTTTTTGAGGAACCTCCACACCGTTTTCCAGAGCGGCTGCACCAGTTTGCATTCCCACCAACAGTGTAGGAGGGTGCCTGCTTCTCCACATCCTCACCAGCATCTATAGTTTCCTGGTTTATTCATTGTAGCCACTCTGACTGGTGTGAGGTGGTATCTCAGTGTGGTTTTGATTTGTATTTTCCTGATGATGAGTGACATTGAGCATCGTTTCATGTGTCTGTTGGCCATTTGGATGTCATCTTTGGAGAAGTGTCTGTTCATATCTTCTGCCCATTTCTTCACTGGATTATTTGTTTTTCGGGTGTGGAGTTTGGTAAGTTCTTTATAGATTTTAGATATGTCCTTTATCTGATATGTCATTTGCGGTGATCTTTTCCCATTCCGTTGGTTGCCTATTCGTTTTGTTGTTTGTTTCTTTTGCCTTGCAGAAGCTTTTTATCTTGATGAGGTCCCAGTAGTTCATCTTTGCTTTTAATTCCCTTGCCTTTGGAGACGTGTTGAGTAAGAAATTGGTGCGTCCATAAGGGCTATTTCTTTCGAACAATGAGTTATGATTTTTATTTTGTCTTTGCCGTATCACCCCTGAGCCAGGTGTTATGAGTCCACGTTTTCCTTCTACACACAGTCCAGCTGCCCTCCTTCTTAGTCTTCGGCCTCTCTGCTCCCGGCCACCACGTCCCTGGCAAGCCTGCCCCACTCGGTTCCTCCAACTTACTCGATTTCTTTTGTTTCTCTGATGACTGGTATCCTCCCAGGCTGGGGGCTCCTCTCAGGTTAGGGTCATCCCATTGAATGTGATAAGGACTCACACGAGAGCACCGCGAGGATCTGTAGTCTCACAGATGTGGGACACTGTTGCTCAAGGGGAAAGACACAGGCCAACATGACTTGAACGCTTGCTGGCTATCAACAGATACCAGCCACCTAATAGACTTTGCTGGGGACTTAGGCGGGTCGAGGGGACAGCCTGATTCAGCAGGCAAACTCCAGTGAGCTTTGCGAATGCAAGCAGAGGAATCCAGCTACAAAGTCAGCTGGACTTGTTTCAAATTCCTGCTCTACCGCTTTCTACCTACTCAACTAGAGCCACGCACTTACTTCCTCGCGGAAACAAAGGTCTACGCTACTCCAAGCGCCAATATCTACTTGGCAGGGTGCTATTATTTTTTTTTAAATTTTTTTTAACGTTTATTTATTTTTGAGAGACATAGAGACAGAGCATGAGCAGGGGAGGGGCAGAGAGAGAGGGAGACACAGAATCCGAAGCAGGCTCCAGGCTCTGACCGTCAGCACAGAGCCCGACGCGGGGCTCGAACTCACAGACCGTGAGATCATGACCTGAGCCGAAGTCGGCCGCTTAACCAACTGAGCCACCCAGGCGCCCCAGGGTGCTATTATTAAGATATATATGGTAAGTGTCTAGAGTAGTGCTCGGCACATAGTAAGTACTCAGTGTTCATGATTCCAGGCAGATTCAGAAACCTGTTTAGAGGAGGTTCTGAGACGGTCCTTAGGGAAAGAGTGAGAGCAATGACAGTCTTTTCTGAATGGGAGAGCCCAAAAGACAGGAATCAAGGCCAAAGCAAGATGCCTGGGTCAGGAATTAAGCCACCAGGAAAAAAGATATTGAGGATGAGGAACAGAGACGGCAAGGAGCTGGAACAGACAGGTATGGCCGGCTAGTGAAGTGCTAGCTTGCCGCTTTCTTGAGATCCATTGCTGAAAATTCATATTTATCGAGCGGCCGCAGCACCTGGAACTCTACTAACATTTCCCGAGTGCTCCTGGCCAGGAAATTCCAAACATCTTCTTGGATGCAAAATTCTCTCTTGCCCTTTCCCACAATTATCTATCAGTCATTTTGAAAGCAGTTCATTGAGGGGCACCTGGGTGGCTCAGTCGGTTAAGCGTCCGACTTCAGCTCAGGACATGACCTCACGGTTTGTGAGTTTGAGCCCCGCATCAGGCTTTGTGCTGACAGCTCAGAACCTGGAGCCCACTTTGGATTCTGTGTCTCCTTCTCTCTCTGCCTTTCCCCCACTCACGCTCTGTCTCTCTCTCTCTCTCTCAAAAATAAACAAACATTAAAAAAAATAATAAAGCAAGTCATTGATTACCAAATACGTGCCTGGGTGGTCAGGAAGGAACTGTGAATATTGACTCCTAAATGTGTACCTCTACCTAAGACTTCTCCCCGGGTCCCAAACACCTTGCTCCATCTGTCTACTTGGCTTTCTCAAGGAGATGTCCCACGGGCCACCTGTAGCCTAGCATTCAAAATAGAACTGACCGAGCCCACCCGCCCCCGAGACCTGGACTCCCCTCTTCCCACCCTCATCATTTTCTCTAGCAATTGTCAAATTTACCCCCAAATATATCTTGCCTTTGCCCACTGTTTCCTTCTCCATGACTGCCCCGTGGTTTAGATTATTGTCATTTCCTGCCTAGGTTATTGCTGGTCAGCAGCCTCCTGCCTCATCTCCCTGTTTTCACTCCCTGCAGTCCTCCCTCTTTCTCTCTCTCTCTCTCTCTCTCTCTCTCTCTCACACACACACACACACACACACACACGCACACACACTCCATTCAGGACCCCAAATCATAATATTAAATATAAATCGAACAGCTGCAACAGCCTCCATTGCTCTCAAAATGAGAACCTCACTCTTTGCTATGGCTGTGAGCCATGGCAGGGCTCCTGGACGGGTCACCTCCCTGCCCACACCACTCTCCTCAGGGCACTCCGCCCTGCAGCCCCACTAGCCTCTGCTCCCATCCATCAAACAAACCACAACGTAGCGACTACAGGATCTTCCGATCCGCCCTTTGCCTGGAATTTTCCAGTGTTCTCTGCCTGTCCAGGTTTCAGATCAGAGTTCACCTAATGGCAGAAGCCTTCCCTGAACCCCATGAAAATTAGCGCCTCTCCATCGCCGTGTTCTCTCCTGAGCGCGAAGCTGGCTCTAGGTATTGCTTCGAATACTCTTTATTGCCATTGACCATCCTTCTTCTCCTCCTTTGGGGGAAGTCAGAGGGAGCGGACACAGTCTGAGTGCTCTAAAAAAAAAAAAAAAAGGACCGCCCCAACCATCAGATCTCCTTTGTCGTATCACCCTGTTTGTTTTGTTTGTAGCACTTGATACGCTAATATACTTTCTATTGTCTTTGTCTGCTTGTCCCTTCTACATCTCCCTCCAGGAGAATCCAAGCTCCAGAAACTTCATCGGTCTTCATTGCGTGGGCTTCTCTAGCATGGAACCCAGTGCCAAGCTGCAGTGGCTAATCAGTAAATATATGGTAAAATGATGAAAAAAAAATTGAGACCGCTAACGTAAGGAATTTAGAATTCTCAAACTATTACTAATAGCATATCAGATTTATCCAACGCTGTTATTAGGGTGGTGACTTAGACTTTTGGCAGATGTTAGGGTTCTTAGCCAAACACAGACTAATATTTTTTTCCTGGAATATTCTAAATTTCTTTTGGCCTTTCCAAAAGGCCAGAATGTCAAGATTTACTTGCATGACTAATTCGAAGTCAAGTTCCGCTAGAATTACCTAAAGAATACACAGTAAGTCGGAATTCTTTTGTGACTAAGTGACTCGGTGTCATTTGTCTTTTTTGAAATTGCTGGAGTGAATATGGAATCATAAAAAGCAATTTCCAAAAAGGGAAATAAAACTACATACTATTATTTCAAATTGTTCTCCCTTTTCTGCAGCTTTACTTCCTGTCTCTCTTGCCATAGAATCATATCTTTTGGGAAGTTCTTTTTTTCCCTTTTAATGCAAAAGTGAATTGTAGGACTGAGGTTTCTAGCATTCATGACCAGAACCAGGTTTTTTTTTCTTGATCGGCCAAGTACAGATGATAATGGCCGAGCTCAAATTGCGGTAACACCTAATTTTACCTGCTAGTGCATTGTATTCGCTTTGTAAATATCACTTTAAATGCCCCATTTTCTCTAGTTTTGGGTGTCCCTAAATATCTGCCCATTTCACTTTCTTCTACCTTTATTTGTCAAAATTGTTCTTTTCAGTCTACAGAAGCATTTCACTATATCATTATGCTTTAAATTTTTTGATTCGCGATGCCCGGGCTTTGCGGTCTTATAGTCTTGTATCTCGAGGCATTTATCTTGTCTTCGTGGTACCTGGAAGATCTTAACAAGCTGTATTGATTGATCATGTCATTCTCAACTCACTCGGTACATTTCAAATCTGATTTAAAGTAAACTCAGGGAGGTTTTCTACTATTCCACAATCTACCCCTTTTCTTATTTTATTCGCTGAAAACAAATGTTTCTAAACCTTTGCGCATTTGGAGGTGCATGAAAACTCTACCGATTTAAGACATTTAGACAGGTATGTCTCTAACATAATGGGATTGATTCTGCAAGCCACAAACAAAAATCAATCCCATTACCTTTTAATTGGCTTAATGTGGAGTGATCAGAAGGCTGTTTCTTCCCCGGTGAGAAATACTTCTGTTCTTCTCATCCTAGACTTTCTCCCTTGGTGTCATTTTTCCCCCTTCATATTGACACAACCTAGACTAAAGGGCATTTTTCACTCTTATTCCTCCTAGGCCTTTAGCTCACTCTGTAATGCACACAGGCTCTTTTCCTGATGTGATCCCTTCTGGGGCTTGACTTGCTTTGGTTATAGACCACCTGTAGGAAAGGGGGAAAGCCTCTCAGAAAAACCAATGTTAGAAAAAAATTTTAGACAGAGAAGTTTTATTCTTTCTAAATATACAACCCAAAATGTTGTACTTTTCTTTCGTTAAAGTTCTAGTTGACAAGTACTGCCATCTACCAAAATACATAACCCTCCGAAAAAGAAGTCCCTCTCTTTAAAATACTTTGAACTTCTTCTAATGTAAAGCGGACCCTGAATGTTTGGATCTATAAATATTTAGTCATTTGCAAGGTGATACCATGAGCCGAGGATAAGGGGCTCCTGAGGACAAGTCGCTACAGAATTTGGAGGCTCAGGGGCTCCGAGCCAAGAGGACAGGTGGGCTGGACTGGAGAGAGCCATCAAAGAACAGTACCTATGCCGAAGCATAAATTGAGGCAAACAAGGAGAGTGAAGGGAAGATGAAACAGGGATGGATAATAAGTAGAATTTCTTGAGAAGCTTCCTTGATCTCTCTGGGTGATTTTTATTGCTGAAAGTCAAACTCGAACATGTGTATTCCTTTATAGAATTACTTGAGATGACCACGTGCAGTGAGTTGTTTTAGGAAAACGAGGACAACCAATAGCATCCTGGAGTACGACGCATGTTCTGTTACCCTTACCTAACCTGTGACAGCTGTGATACCCCAAGATACATCACTCATGGATGACAGGTGGGAGTGGGGTGGGCCAGACCGCAGCAGGGTGTGGTGAGGAGATGCTGGCTTTTGTAGGACCAACCTTACACAACCAAACAGAGAGTAAACGTCTCACCTCCACAGCAGCTGCTACCTAGAGCAGTCCCCCAGGGTGTCTGCTCTGTGACTCAGAAGTCAGGTCCAGCAAAATTTCAGGTGTGGCCAGGGTTATCCGAGGAGGAGAGCGGGTACAAAGCACTGAGTGGCCTGACAAACTCCACATTTATTTACCTGGTTAAAAGTTAACCGAGAAATAATGCTGATACAGGTGAAGCCATACTTTGCCCGGGGCAAGCCTAGTCTCCTCGGGGAGGGTGGCTGGTTAGCCAAGCAGCGAGACATTTGAAAACAGATTTGTATCCTTGGCTCTACGTGCCATCAGAAAAATGTGGATGGTATAATCTCCGGCCATCCCAATTTCAATATGTCTGCCCTCAGTGATATTGCCGTGTGTATTTACTTGTTGACAGTCTTTTAATTGCAGTCAATAGAATGAACACATTTGGAGTGCTTGCTGTGTCTTTAGCACTGGGTTAGAGTTTTACACGTTTTGCCTCACAGAGTCCCAGGGGGGTTGTTACCCTGCTCATTTTACAGGAGGAAATGAGACAAACAGCACAGGAAAGGCAGAGTCTGAATCAAACCCAGGCCGAACCTAGGACTGGGCTTCTAACCCAGTGGTCCTCAGCTGGTCCCAGGACCAGCGGCTACAGCATCATCTGGGAACTTGTCAGAAATACAGGTTCCTTGGCCCATTCCAGACCTACTGAGCCACAGACTCGAAGATGGGGCCCAGAAGTCTGGGTTTTAACGAATCCTGCATGCCATCCCGACACTCGCTCAAGTGGGAAGACCGCTGTTGTAACCAGTGTCCTCCTTTCCTCTGATTTCTGTGTCCTGCTCCCTTCCCTGAGCTCTAAGATAGAAGAATCACGATGCCTTGTCTCCTGACGATGCTTCCTGTTTGGCCAGCCATGTGCTAGACTCTTGATGAAATTCAAAGTGGATGCCAAGTCACCCCATAGCCTTCTGGTTTTTGTCCAGATATACTTCCTCCTGGTTGTTATTTTCCACCCTTTAAAAATATTTTGCTTTTGCCTTTCTTTGCTGTGTCTAGCTTTTCCGTACCTGGAATGTTGCAGAGGCCAAATATGAATCCTTGTACGAGTATGGTCAGTACTTAATTTAGCCTGGTTTCCTATACCCACCGCATCGCCCAGTGTGTTACACTTCTTAGTGTTATGTTTGTATTACAATTAAAAATATTTGGAGGTGCCTGGGTGGCTCAGTCTGTTAAGCATCCGACTTCAGCTCAGGTCATGATCTCCCGGTCCATGGGTTCAAGCCCCGTATCAGCTTCTGTGCTGACAGCTCAGAGCCTGGAGCTGGCTTTGGATTCTGTGTCTCCCTCTCTCTCTGCTCCTCCCCTGCTTATGCTCTGTCTCTGTTTCTCAAAACATATATGTTAAAAAATTTTTTTTAATATTTAAATTCCATTCTAAGATGTTTCATATTCATGTTTGATCATATTCAGTATATACTATTATGAGTTCCAGCTCTTTTTTAGATGTTTTCCTTATCTCGAGACTATGCGCAAATCCTTGATAATTTACTCTTGCTTTTAATGGACATTTGCCTTAATAAAAATACCGAATCCATTATCATTATGGATTCAGGAATTCCATATTATGTCAGGAATACTTTGAATTATATTATTATATTTGTGTACCCCAAGGTGGTGGTCTCTCTGTTCAGTGGATCATCTCTGTGTTTAATGAGCATTTCTCAATTCGGGTTTGTAGATGACTAATTTGCTAATGAAAGGCAGTCCAGCACTGGTACTCTCTTGGCTCCACCTCCTTGCCTCAATCTACCACTCCCCTCATCATCTGCAGGCTGACATTGAGCCATTGGTAGTCAATCACCTTCGGCTGTGTCCTGTAACAAATCATAGTCTCGCTTGACATTAGCTCTAAGTACACTGCATCTCCCTGTCTTGTTGGACAGAATAGCAAGCTTTACTTTAGCGATGGTATCTCTTACTCCCTCCTTATTTACATAGCCAGTGTCATCTCCCCGTTCGCTGGGGAAGGAAATTGAAGAGCCTTAGCACAGCCGGACAAAGGCATATTGGTTGCCATCCAGCACCTCGTGTCCTTCTAGGTAATTACACATCGATTGTTTGATGAATCATTCTTGTATCTCCCGGAGTATTTCGACCAAGCCTGTAATTACACTTCTCTGGTCTGTCCCCTTTGCTCTTGCTGTGGCCCTCAGGGTTCCGTGACTTCCCAAAAGACCGTGCCTAACGATGCTTCAGCAATACCTTGCAGTTCAGGGGTGCAGATCAGACCCCTTAGTGTTTTAGTCTTCTGAGTTGTTTAACTGCGTAATTGAACCATTTCTGCCTTAGCTCAGTTTGATTTTAAGTTGGCCTCAGTCTCTCAGAGATGAAAAATGAATGATTCCCTCTTCCCAGTACAGAAGAGACGGAAGGGCACGAATACAAAGGGATGATCTGACCCACCATTAAACAAAAAGGCCGTTGAGCCATCGGCAAGCTCTGCATTTTGAGCTAACTGTAAGACGTTCTGGCACTGAGTCTGAAGAATGGAGCTTAAAGAATGTTCATTTGCGAGTCTAGCACTGGTATTAGCAAACTATAGCCTGCCAACTATTTTGGTAAGTAAAGTTTTAATAGAACACCACAGTGCTCATTCCTTTACACATCGTCTATGGCTACTTTCGTGCTCCCATGATAAGTTGAGCACTTGAAACAGAGACTGTATGGTGCTCAAAGTCTAAAGTATTTACCATCTAGCCTTGCCAGAAAACATTCTCCAACCCTTAGGCTTACACCAAAAGTAACTTTGAAGAGTGAGTTGATAGATGTAAGGCACTTAACCGTGTCTGGCGTTTATATATGAGAAGCAAGGGTCTTTAATTTCTTTTTTTTAATTTTTTTAATTTTTAATGTTTATTTTTGAGAGAGAGCACGTGGGCAGGGGAGGGGCAGAGAGAGGAAGACATAGAATCCGAAGCAGGCTCCAGGCTCTGAGCTCTCAGCACAGAGCCAGACATGGGGCTTGAACTCATGAACCCATGAGATCGTGACCCCAGCCGAAGTCGAATGTTTAACTAACTGAGCCACCCAGGTGCCCCTGGTCTTTAATTTCCACCATCTCCCAAGCACTAGATAGATGTTAGCACAAAAGAGGGAATGTTAGTCCTGTTCGTTAGGATGAATTTTATCCCCAGCCATTTTAAGAAACATTTTAGCCTTCGTATTTAACACGTGTACATTGATAGACAAGGCCGAGGCAGAGACAATGAGCAGGTACTCTTTTACCAGCTTTTTCATGGCCGCTCTCTTCCCATCAGGAAATGGTAGCCTGTTAGAAAAGGGGGCACCCTCCCTAAGCAGGAAATTAAAGAGGTGTGTGGAATCCGTCGATCTCAGAATGCCACCTGAACATGTAAACTCAACTCGCTTTCTTTAATTTTAAGAAGCGCGCTGGTATTACCCTCCTATGAAAAGTTTACTCGTCATCGAATTCCGATTAACGATTTGTGTGCCGAGGCATTTGGGGTCAAGAGTCCTATGTCCGCAACTTACTAGGAAATGCAGCCCCTAAAAAATGTTGAAGTAATGGATGGAGAGAGGGATGAATAAATAGGTATGTCATAAAGCAAGTATAGCAAATATTATAAAATCTAGGTGGTGGGTATATGAGTGTTTGCCGTAAAAGTCTTCCGGTTTTTCTATATGTATGAACACGTTCGTAATAAAAGGTCAAGGGGCAAAAACAAAGGTTGTTTGTGCAAGAAGAGCAATGGCAGGGCGTGCTGTGGCTCAGGGGACAAAAACAATCCTTTGGGTGCACAGCCCTGAACAGCAGGAGAGTGTCTCGTCTCAGAGCGGCCGGACCCCACACAGCTAGCTCAGGAATTTTTAGCATGGACTAATTTGTCAGGAAAAGATTTCAAAAGCAAGGACGATGATTAAGGAGGCACTTTCACTCTTATTTATTACCACGTTGGGAATTGTGTTAGGGGGATCGCCTGTTTCAGAAATGCGAAATTAGGTAATTTTTTAAAATAACAGGGGACAGGCTTCTGGATTTTATGGCATCGTCACCGTATAGAGAAATGAATGTTCGCGCTGAAATCAGGGACTGGGTTTCAACCCTAAATCTGCTGTTGGCCCTGGGTAGGACTGTGAGCAAGCTAATTTACCACGCTGAAGAGCAGCTTCCCTATCTCCAAGAAGGAGCCAAAGATATGTATTCCACCTCCCTGGAGGGAGGACATATGTCAATGTTTGAAAGCCACAATGATCTCACCAGACGATGAGTTCTCAGTTGGGGTGATATTCACCCCAAGGGGAAGGGCGGATGCCAGTTCTTATGGGGGGTATGGTGTTTCCACGTGGAAAGCACAGATACATATATAGAGCATAAACAGATATAGAGTCTCTCTGTAGTATTAAAATTGCATTCGAGGGAGGTGATTAGGAAGAAAAAAGCGTGTAAAACGGCTCCAAAGAAAGATTATAATGCAAAAAAGATAGAGGGCATTTCACTAAACGATCTTTCATTTCTATCACCTCCCAAGTTCTGTCTGCCTTTCTTTTTCTTTAGGTAGATTGATTTTATTCATCAGTTAGAACAAACGCGTTTGAATACTTATACCGAATACTTAAATTGAAATACTCTCACGTTTCTAGAAGGAAGGAGAAAAAAGACTGAGGAGAAGAAAGAGAACGCTGGGCGTTCTTTGCCTTTTTCAAAGTATGTATAGGACCACTTAACCCAAATACTATTAAGCTTTGAAGGAAGGAATTTCCTAACAAGAATGAAGAATTAAATGGGTATACTCACCCACTCTTTTTCCCCGTAGAAATTTAATAGCAGCATTGAGTTTTCCCTTGATTTGATTCAATTCTATTGGGTACTTCAAGCTTTCTTAAATCTAAGAGGTATTTGGAGAATTTGAAAAGAGTTCCAAGGAGAATAATGATGATGAATTAAGGATTGGAAATAGGATCTATTAGAAAAAGTTAAAAGAACAAGAATTGTTTAGTGGCAGAATAGGCAGTCTGGTGACATGGAGACGGCTTTTCAGAAACCTTATCCTGCAGAGAATAGTCTCAGGTTCTCCTCTGCACCAAAGACCAAAGGAAGGGGAAAATGTAGTCTGAAGCAAGAAGAATATGAGATTAGATATTAACATAAAATTTCTATCTGTGCTGAAGTCCTGAATGTTGATTCTCCTTTATAAGATTTTTAAAAATATGGTGCCCGTCTGTAGGAAGTATCAGGAGGATGGACAGATGGACCCCTCATGTTTGATTCTCCTGCACTGCTGGGAGGCCAGCCAGCCAGTCTGGCCAATATGGCTGACCTCCATGGGATTTGGCTTGATGGGAGGAAAGAGCCATTTTATGTGGAGCTGTGGCTTCAGGATGCCAGAGGATGAATTCGAAGCCCTAGCCAACAGTGCCAGGGCAGGGTCAGAGCAGATACCTAACTGTGTTGTCCACACAAGGAGGGCTCCAGGCGGATATTGGGGGCCAACACAGGAAGCCAAGAAACGAGTGCCAGGGAAGATGTAGCAAGGAAGACTGGGTCAAAATGAGCTGCTGAGAAGATGCTCTGGGCCATCTGGAAAGGTGAGTGCTACCCACGGCGAGACTCTTGGGTGTTCTTGGAAGCTTACAGGGAGAGTAGGATCAAAATCCACAAAGACTGGATAAAAATCCATGGAGACTGGGTAAAATTCAACATAGAAGTCTTAGGAAGATATCCCAAGCTTCCAGGAAGGTATTCGTTCTCCCCATGTTTTGGAGCTGCTGCCTGAAGTTGTGCTTCCCCGTCCTGGTATGCGTCAGAATCCCCTGTGGAGCTTGGTAAATCTTACAGCTACCCAGCTCCAGCCTTGGAGATTGGGATTTAATGGGGAAATCGCTTAGGATTCTGTGGTGAGCAATAGAAATCAACTTTGGCTAAATTTAGAGAAAAAAAAAAAGATGGGAGATGGAGGGTCGTTGGAAGGATATGAATGAATTACCTTAATGGAAAAAAAAAAAAGATGAACAAAGGGCTGTAGAAAGGATATGTGAAGCAGGACATCTCCAGGGGTCTAAGAGGCAGGACTGGTGCAATTCCAGGCAATAGAATGTGGTGCCTAGGGGCCTGAGCTCCAGGATAATATAGTCTGCTTTTATACCCTGCTTCTCTGTGCCTCAGTGCACTCTTTGGAAATGGGCGTAATAGATCTTACCTACTGGGTAGTCATGAGGATTGAACAGGTTAATATATGTAAAGACAGTGTTTAGGACAGTGCCTGGCACCTTATACGATCTTAGTAACTATTAGCAGTCATTACTGTTGTGATATTATTGCCAGGCGTGTAAATCAACTCTAACAGAGCTGCCTTTCAGACAATTACTCTCATTGAGGCAGAGCTCTGCGCACGATACGCCGTTGGGTACCAGGACCACAAACACAGACGCCTTTCCCTCAAAAAGCTTACTTCTGGGGCGCCTGGGTGGCTCAGTCAGTTGAGCGTCCGACTTCAGCTCAGGTCATGATCTCGCGGTCTGTGAGTTCGAGCCCCGCGTCGGGCTCTGTGCTGATGTCTCAGAGCCTGGAGCCTGCTTGGGATTCTGTGTCTCCCTCTCTCTCTGCCCTTCCCCTGCTCATGCTCTGTCTCTCTGTCTCTCGAAAATAAATAAACGTTAAAAAAAAAAAACAACTTACTTCTAGAGGTCATAAAGGTCAATAATCCCAATTGCACTAAGATTATGGCCCTAAGTCAGGCCTTATCAGAGGGAGGGTAAGAAATAATACCTAAGCTGGTTTGAGGCAGTCGGGAAAGCTAGGAAAATCTTATTTAATTTTTTTACATTGATTGATTTCTGTTGAACCATAGTTAATATATTACATTACTTTGGTTTTAGGTGTACAACATAGTGATTCAACAAGATTATACATTATGCTTTGTTCACCACAAGTGTAGCTACCGTCTGTCACCATACCATTGCTATTTCAGTACCATTAGCTGTAATCTCTATGCCGTACCTTTTATCCCCATGACTTGTTCATTTCATAACTAGAAGCCTGTACTCCCATCCCTCCCTCCCCTGCTCTAGCAACCACCAGTTTGTTCTCTGTATTTATAGGTCTGTTTCTGCGTTTTGTTTGTTTACGTACTCATTTGTTTTGTTTTTAGATTCTACATATAAGTGAAATCATCTGGCCTTTGTCTTTCTCTGTCTGACTTGTTTCTTTTGGCAAAATACCCTCGAGGTCCATCCATATCGTCACACATCGCAAGATCACATTCTTTTTTAATGACCGAGTAATATTCCATTGTGTATCTATAATATATATAAGAAAAAATAATAAGCTTTGGCAAGGATGTGGAGAAAAAGGAATTCTTTTCCACTGTTGGTGGGAATGCAAGCTGGTGGAGCCACTGTGGGAAAAAAATACGGAGGTTTATCAAAAAATTAAAATTAGAATTGTTATGTGATCCAGTAATTCACCCAAAGAATACAAAAACACTAATTTGAGAAGATACATGCGCCCCTATGTTTATGACAGCATTATTTACAATAGCCAAGATGGAAGCAACCCAAGTGTCCATCAATAGACGGATGGATAAAGAAGAGGTGGTAGATATATACAATGGAATATTACCCAGCCAAAAAGAGAATGAAACCCTACCATTTGCAACAATATGGATGGACGCAGATGGTAGAATGCTAAGTGAAATAAGCAGAGAAAGACCAATACCATAAGATTTCACTCCTACGTGGAACTTAAGAAACAGACAAACAAAAAACCAAACCAGACTCTTAAATTTAGGGAACCGAGAGCTACCAGAGGGGAGGTGGGTGGGGGGGATGGGCGAAACAGGTAAAGACGATCAAGACTACACTTACTGTGATGAGCACTGAGTAATGCATAGAATTGTTGAATCATTACATTGAACACCTGACACCAATATAACCCTGCATGTTAATTATATTAAATAAATAAATAGACAATTTACCTCTTATTTTTAAGTCATTGAGATTTTGCCAGGTTAAGGCATAGGTGGGTTGGAGAGCAAGTATTAGAATTCCATGCAGAGGAAATAATCCTGTCCACAGAATACCAGAATGTCTGACTAACCAAGATGTGTTTCAGAAACTGTAAGGATCTCTGTGGTAGGAGCATAAAGAATTGGGGAATAAGGATGTTCAAGGGCAAGAGTATGTGTGCTGGTAGGGACATAGTCTCGATACACAAGAAAGACCATCCTAGGAAAATCCTGGATGCCATTCATTTATTCATCGAACAGATATTTATTGAGCATCTACTCTGTGCCAGCTCTGCTCTAGGGTCTGAGGATGACAGCAATAAGCAAAACACAGAAGTTTCGACCCTTGTGTAGTTTCCATTTGAAAGGGAAAGATTGGCAAAAAACACGCAAGTGAAATACATAGTATCTCAGATAATGACAAATTCATGGAAAAAACAAGCCAGAAAAGAAACATTGGGTAGGCCGAGGTGAAGAGGTGCCACTTTTAAGTAGGGTGGTCGGGGAAGGATGCACTGAGTCATATAGGTTTGACTCCTTGGCAATGAGGAGCCAGGGAAGAATTTTAAGCGGAGAACTCGAAGAGACTTGCATTTTATGACTTCAGTGTGAAAGCTAGATTGGAAGGTGATAAAACTACAGACAGGAAAACCTATACAAATATTATTTCAGTGGTTTGGGTGAATAGGTACCACAGTGCACGTGGAAAGAAAGAGACCATTTCAAGAGTAATTCAGGAATTCCGTTCAATGGACAGGATTTAGAGGCAGAGTGCAAGTGGGATTGGGAGAGAGGAAGGAATCTGGGATGACATTTCCAGCTTGGCCATCAGGCGGGTGATGCTGTCTCTGGTGGTACCATTCAGAGGGATGCTGAATGAAGGAGGTTGGCCATCAGATGCGATAGAAGGTCTTCCAGTAACAGCTCACGCAGGTCTCCAGAATGGGCACTTTTAAGAGTTTGACAATTTGGGAGTCAACCTATCTATTTATGATAGCAGAATCAATGTTTTTCATGAGTGCCTTCCCTCAGTTGTTCCGTGGACAGTTTCCCTTCCTCTTGGTGTAAAAAAAGAATATAGACTTTGGCATCAGTGAGATGTTGGTTTGGTCCTCATCTCCAAGCCTCTCGTGCGATCTTCTGGTAATATCACCATATGGGCCTTCCTCTCCTCGTCTGCAGAAAGGGAATGTTAATTACTGCGTGGCGTGCCTTTTGGGAAAATGGCGACACACATACTAAAGGTGTCTGTTAAGTATAGGCGCCTCTTCTGCTCCTCCGGAGCCCTGCCCTTATTTGGATTCGAAATCAGTATCACCAGATCCGAACCTAGAGAAAACCAGGACCGGGAGCAAAGGGCTGGTGTGTGAGGTGGGGGATTTGACTGTGTGTGTCCGGGTGTAGTTGCCCTTCCATTATTTCTCAAATCCAAATAGAACTAATTTGGGCAATTCGCCGCCTTCTTTTATGAAGACGATTGTGTATGGTTGCTTATAGAGTGAAACCTAGGAAATCGGGACATCACCGAGGCATCGGACAGCCACTCAGACAATGCGTCAGCTCCCTGGGGCCAGACGGTTCCTCTGTGACTGGGGGAGCCAGGTGGGGTGGAAGTTTCGTTTCCAACCCAGTAATCAGGGCAGAGTTTCAAAGGAGCATGCTGTGAGGCATGAAATCCCATAGCACTAAGGGATTTAAACTTTAGTTCACATGTATGCATATATCATGGATGGTTACTCCCAGTAATAACTTAAATTCTTTCTTTAGGGTTTTGTTTTTTTTATATTTCAGATTGTTTACAATTTTTTCAAGCGAGGCAAGGGGATTTTCCTTATTAATCTTTTGAGATGTTAGTCTGTTCAGTTTGATATTTACCTGAGCTATTTCCCTGAGTAGTTGGAAGTACGTCTGCCTTTTCTTAAAAGCTACTTTCATAAATTATTATTGTTCTCAGAAACAGATAGTTCCTCTTATCTTCCTTTTACTCCGTGCCATGTATTTAAAGTATTTATTGCTTGTTTGTATTTTGGTCCAAAAAAAATTTTTTTTGAACGACCTTTCTTCAGAATGCTCAAGAGGACAAAATTCTTTTTTTGTCGAAAACAGAGTTTCTTAGACTTGGCACCGTAGATATTTGGGGTGGGATAAATTCTTCGCTGCAGAGGGTCTTTGCTACGTGTTACGGGATTTTACCGACATCCCTGGACTCTGTCCACTCTCTGCCAACAGCACCCTCCCCTCATGACAGTCAAAACTATTTCCAGACATCGCCAAATATCCACTGGGGGGAAAAAGATCACCACCCACCCTCCCAGTTGAGAACCACTGGTCTTAGAAAATTCTTTTACTTCTTATTTGTTCTAATATGATCACTGATTTTTAAATCACAATTCCTGGAGAAAATCTGAAGGAAAGGAAAGGAGACAGAAAACAAATCGATGAATGGGAACGGATTTGGTCCTGACCGCCTCTGATCTGATATATAGTATATGTCTCTAAATTAGCAGAATATTTACACCGGGGTTACTAAGGTACCTGACTTGTGTCTAACTTACAGAACTTTGCAAAGCCGTCGGTAACCTTTTAAGGAGGCTTATTACAGAAAGACTGGCCAGTCGATGTTTTTATAATATATTACAATCAAGACAAGAAGGAATTTACCCCATCAGTGCCCCCATCAGAATTTTAAAAGCCTTAAAGTAATGCCGTAAGGAAAAATAAGGCCTTAGGGGTATGTGGGTGGCTCAGTGGGTTAAGTGTCTAATTCTTGATTCCGGCTCAGGTCATGATCTTGCATTTCGTGAGATCGAGCCCCACATCGGGCTCTGCGCTGACAGTATAGAGCCTGCTTGGGATTCTCTCTCCCTCTCTCTCTTCCCTTCCCTGCTCTCTCTCTCAATAAATTAATAAGCTTTAAAAAAAAAGAGGAAAAATAAGGCCTTAGATTCTAGATGAAAAGAAACAGGAGATTTTACAGCTCAGTTTTCATTCTCTACTATGCACTTCGACTATGAGAATAGCAATTTCAGTACTTGCATTGTCTTTCTCTCATTTTCAATAAAGAACTTTGCTTTTTAATTAGAAAGGAATTATCCATGTTTCTTTTTTTCCTGCATAAAATTCCCCAGTATCACCAAGATGAAGCCCCCTGTCAGAGACTTTTCTCCCGAACTCGATCTGTATCTCGGAAAATTCAGCAGTCTAACCGCCTGTGTAGGAGGCTGCTAAATTGGGTTTTTAAATTATTTCTATTAAGTCAAAACTTAACAGATACCAGCTGCTGAGGGATTATAAAAGCTTTGTTTTTTCAATAATTGGAAACCTTGTTTACAGAGGACTCACGATATCCTTTAAATGTCTTTGCGTTGAATATAACAGAACTCGTGTTTATCTAGGGCAATCATAATCTGACTATAAAGCAAACTCATTTAAGGACTATGCTTCCTGCCTCTCGCTATGCAGCTGTCACCCTACTGTTCTCTCAAGCTTTGCAAAACGCCGAGAATTTATTCCTTAAAATTACAGGAGTAAATTGGAAAATAAACCAGGTAGCTCGGAATACATAACATTTTAAATGACTGGGAAATCGTCGAGAGACTCAAAGTATCACCGCACGTACGTAGGCACGTTTATCCCATATTCTCATTGGTTAACTCATTGACAGAATTCAGGTCATTCCAAAGAGATTTTAGAGCGTTCAATCCCGGCAAAGAAAAGTGAGAGACGATTCAGGTCATCTCGTATTTCCCCAGAATGTAGGCTTGTGTGAGAGCCATCAGCATTGGTTCGGGGCTACTCTGGAGAGGCTGGGAATCACAGTTAGTTAAGGGTGTCTGTGCTAGGGGTGAAGCCAGTGACCAGGTCCATGACCTCAGGCTAGTTGTTTAGTCACCGTCTGCAAAATAATAGCGCTCCCTTAGCTCACTTACCTCTTAGGGTTGTTCGGGGACAGAAACGAGATAAACCCATAGAACGCTAAGGACAGTTCCTGGCACAGAGTAGCGCCTCGATTAAATGTTAACCGATTACCATGACGTTCTAAGCCCCACAATTTCTTACATGCATTATCTCGTCTGAACTTTATTAAAATAGTACATTTTTATAACTCCGGCTCTATTGAAAACGGAGGGAAATGAGATACAACGAAGTTTAATAACCTCCTCAGGGTCACACAGCAATTGAATCGACACCAGGGCTCTGCTCTTCATAATCTTTGCCTCGTTCTTTCTGCAAACATGTCAGGAGTATGGGCACCCTTTGCTCTCCAAACACTCACTGTCAGGCTATTTGCTATAGCAACCTGAACAGAAAGTTTTAGCCAAAATCGTTCTCCCGGCTAAAAACCTGCGACAAGTTCTCACCTGCTATACCATAAGTCGAGAAGTGTGGCAGCGTCTCAGACTTCAATGTGTACATGACTCCCCTTCGAAAGGCAGATTCTGCATTTCTAACAACTCCAAGGTCATGCCAACGCGACGAGTCCCCGGGTTACACTTGGAGTAGTAGCAGGGAGCTAGGAGACGGAAGGGGGCTTCTCTCCCAGCTCACCGTTCTCCTGATCGACCTTGTGTTTAAGCACATTGTACGTTATATCCATAATTCTCTCCACTTTTTTTCCTGAGGGTTTTAGCCCTTTGGTGTTTCTTCAGGCCAGACACCTGGGGCCACTACCAATTCAGGTCTCATCCAGATGGAGTTTTCTTATAGTATCCGCTTGGTATAAGATAATGAGGTTTCTCTTCTATTCAGCAGGGACTGCACACAAATATACCTGTTAACTATGCCGTTAAGTGTTAAACAATTACGTAATTGGGGCGTTAGTATTTTACACAAGGCAGAAATTCTTGGGCTGCCTGGGTGGCTCAGTCGGTTAAGCATTGATCTTCGGCTTAGGCCATGATCTCCCAGTTTGTGGGCTCGAGCCCCGTGTCGGCTCTGCACTGACAGCTCAGAGCCCGGAGTCTGTTTCAGATTCTGTGTCTCCCTCTCTCTCTCGGCCCCTCCCCTGCTCATGCGCACGGGTGCTGTCTCTCAAAAATAAATACACACACACACACACACACACACACACACACACACACAAAGTCTTATCAGATTCTTATATAGTTATTTAAAGGCATTTTAATAACATTGGGGAAATTGATATTTTTGAACAATTTTTTTTCTGTTTAAAATAATAGAATATAGGCTCTTGGTCTTTGAAACTTTGCTGCCCCACACATTTTTAGCAGTAGATTAGATTCGGAGAACGCATGCCTGTGCCCATTCTGTGCCAGACAAGGGGCAAAATCCTGGGAATATAATGATGATGAACACCAAAATTACTGCTTCAAAAAACTCATAAAGTAGTCGGGGAAGGAATGGATAAGTAGATATTTAAAATTTTATAAAAATGAATTATAAGAGCACAGAAAAGAATGGGCCTTGATAGACACTGTATGTTAATTATACTTGAGTAAAAAAATTTTTAAACAAATAATGAAAGCAAAAAAAAAGAAAGAATGGGCCTAACTTTTCCTTCTGTGCAGGGAGGCCCTTTCTGATACCAGTAATAGCTAATGGTCACTGAATCGCTCTGTGTTCCAGCCACTGCTACAAACATGCTATATACATTAACTCATTTAATTATTACAACAACTCAGTGAGGCAGGTACTTTTGTTAGCATCTCCATTTTCAAGACAAGGAAATAAGAAACAGAGATTAGTAACTTGCTTGTAGATTCACAGATTTGGCGTCAAAACCAGACAGTCTAGGTCTAGAACCTGCCCCTGCAACCATTACGTGATCTGCTCCTATTTTATTGGAAGGGAGTTCAGGATCTTAAAATAAGAACACAGAAAGAACAATGGACATATTGCAGAGGGCAAGTTATGGAACTGTAAGTAATTTCGTTTGATCGGAGCTTAGGATGAATGCGGGGTGATGAGACCCTTTGGGGGGAAGCCATAATATTCGCGTCGGCTGTAGGTAAGTAGAAACATGGTATGTGGATGGTATGAACAGGACTAGACAGGACTGGACCCGTTTTCAGGAGTCACAGTACTGGCAATAATTCTATTTGAGGTGTGACTATAAAGCCATAAGATAGATTATTCTTTAGCACATGTAGCATGTGAGTGTGGTCCCTTTCCAATCCATCATCTTGGGAAGCTGTACTTTTATTTCTGCCGAGTTCCCGTTGCTCAGAGCCTGTTGGGACTATCTCTTCTAAAATACCTTCAGAGCAAGACACAGTGCGGATTTGATTATCTTGGGGTCATGCCTCATTTTTGTCTCAAGTGTATTTCCTAGTTCGATCACTTCCCTTTTCACCGAATTTGGCTCTGAATAACTTCTGCCTGTTTGCCAAAATAACACCCACTCTCAACTCAACAAATAAATGGTTTCAATAAACTGATGACTCTGACTTAAGTGTATGCTTCAGCATCGTCTAGGGGGCTTAATCAGATAACACATCGGAGCTCCCCACCTCAGTAGTTCTGGTTCAGTTGGTCCGAGGTACGGATTGGGAATCTGTAACCTTTAACAAGCATCCTGAAGTTTCTGTTTGGAATGACCAGACCACAGGTTTGAGAAAGGCAGCTGTAAGGATATCCAAGAGAAAGATAGTAAGAGGAACTCCAAAAGTGTTATGATCAACAGTGACATTGACGGCAAGTAATGCCCACCTTGGGGGACTATTCTCCCATAGATGACGCGTATGTAGAATAAAATCTTCAATTCTATTTTTAAAAAGGATCTGCGTGGTTACACCACATAGACCGAATTCACCTGAACTTCGGAAGGACCCATTTCATGAGTTTGCTTGTTCACTGATCACCTGCTTGCTGTGCTTCTGTAACGTGAGGCGTTCCTTTGTGAACCAGGTGTCTACAAATCCAGTATTTTAGGGTTCAACAAGATATCTCCAAATGATTAGATTTTGTTTGTTTGTTTGTTTATCTAGAATGGTGGACTTCTTTCACTTCTTGGAGTTGGAGCACTAACTAATCTGGCATTGCCGATGCAATTTCTATGAGTTCATATCCACAGTGCCCAGGTTCACCGAGGTGATGGGTTGTCCAACTCCAGTTCTTGTCCTGAGATAAATCAGTGGCAAGAACGCTCCAGAACCAACCTTCTGTCATGTGGGGATATGCCACCTTTTCATCCCTTCCTGAGTCCATGGGACTACCTAAATTAGCCCTCTGTTTTTTTAAGCAAGTTCTTGATTTTAACAAACATAATTTTCCCTGAGAATGTGAGAAGAGCTTCTGAGCTGCCTTCCTTTTTTATTTATCAAACTCTCTTCTCTCTCATTCACTGAAGAGAATCTCGCACAATTGGAAACCGAAATTCAGTGCTACAGTCTTCCTTAATAAATCCACGTTTCACAGGTTGGTCCTGATTCCAGCGGTGGCTGACATAGAACCGCACCTGGGGACGGAGCCAAGTTTCTTCCAGGCATTCCTGGGTCACAGTGTAGAGGTTACCAGTCAGTTTAGTCAGGGCCTTTCTTCTTGGGAGTCCTGACACTCAGCTGATTGAGTTTTGTCTGGATCTGAGGACCCAATATTGTCCACTTTGAAAAACATGTGAAAAGCCCACAGCTAATATCATCCTCAATGGGGAAAAATTGAAAGCCTTCCCCCTGAGATCAGGAACACGACAGGGGTGTCCACTCTCGCCACTGCTATTTAACATAGTGCTGGAAGTCTTAGCATCAGCAATCAGACAACAAAACAAAATAAAAGGCATCAAGATTGGCAAGGAGGAAGTCAAACTTTCACTTTTTGCAGATGACATGATACTTTACATGGAAAACCCGACAGAATCCACCAAAAGCCTACTAGAACTGATTCATGATTTCAGCAAAGTTGCAGGATACAAAATCAATGTACAGAAATCGGTGGCATTTCTATACACCAACAATGAAGCAGCAGAAAGAGAAATAAAGAAGCTAATCCCTTTCACAATTGCACCAAAAACCATAAAATACTTAGGAATAAACCTAACCAAAGATGTGAAAGACCTCTACACTGAAAACTATAAAAAACTTATGAAGGAAATTGAGGAAGACACAAGGAAATGGAAAAACATCCCATGCTCATGGATTGGAAGAATAAATATCGTCAAAATGGCAATACTACCCAAAGCAATCTACACATTCAATGCAATCCCAATCAAAATTGCACCAGCATTCTTCTCAAAGCTAGAGCAAACAATCCTAAAATTTGTATGGAACCACAAAAGACCTCGAATAGCCAAAATAATACTGAAGAATAAAACCAAGGCGGGAGGCATCACAATCCCAGACTTTAACCTCTACTACAAAGCGGTGGTCATCAAGACTGTATGGTATTGGCACAAAAACAGACACATAGACCAATGGAATAGAATAGAAAACTCAGAAATGGACCCGCAAGTATATGGCCAACTAATCTTTGACAAAGCGGGAAAATGTATCCAATGGAAAAAAGACAGCCTTTTTAACAAATGGTGCTGGGAGAATTGGACAGCAACATGCAAAAGAATGAAACTAGACCACTTTCTTACACCACTCACAAAAATAAATTCTAAATGGATAAAAGATCTGAATGTGAGACAGGAAACCGTCAAAATCCTAGAGGAGAAAACAGGAAAAAGCCTCTTTGACCTAAGACGCACCAATTTCTTACTCGACACGGCTCCAAAGGCAAGAGAATTAAAAGCAAAGATGAACTATTGGGACCTCATCAAGATAAAAAGCTTCTGCACGGCAAAAGAAACAACCAACAAAACGAATAGGCAACCAACGGAATGGGAAAAGATCATCGCAAATGACATATCGGATAAAGGACTAATATCTAAAATTTATAAAGAACTTACCAAACTCCAAACCCGAAAAAACAAACAACCCAGTGAAGAAATGGGCGGAAGATATGAATAGACACTTCTCCAAAGGGGACATTCAGATGGCCAACAGACACATGAAACGATGCTCAATGTCACTCAGCATCAGGGAAATACAAATCAAAACTACACTGAGATACCACCTCACACCAGTCAGAGTGGCTAAAATGAACAAATCAGGAAACTATAGATGCTGGCGAGGATGTGGAGAAGTAGGCACCCTCCTACACTGTTGGTGGGAATGCAAACTGGTGCAGCCACTCTGGAAAACGGTGTGGAGGTTCCTCAAAAAAATGAAAATAGAGCTACCCTATGACCCAGCAATAGCCCTGCTAGGAATCTACCCAAGAGACACAGGAATGCTGATGCATAGGAGCACGTGTACCCCAATGTTCATAGCAGCACTTTCGACAATAGCCAAATCATGGAAAGAGACCAAGTGCCCATCAACTGACGAATGGATAAAGAAGTTATGGTACTTACATACAATGGACTACTACGTGGCAATAAGAAAAAATGAAATCTGGCCATGTGTAGCAAGATGGATGGAACTGGAGGGTATTATGTTAAGTGAAATAAGTCAGTCAGAAAAAGACAGATACCATATGTTTCCACGAATAGGTGGACTTTGTGAAACTAAGCAAAAACCAGGGGGAGGGGAAGAGGGGAAAGAAAAAAAAGACACAGAGAGGGAGGGAGATAAAACATAAGAGACTCTCAAAGACTAAGAAAAAACTGAGGGTAAGGGGGATGAGGGGGGGGGAGAGGGGGTGATGGGCATTAAAAAGGGCACATGTTGGGATGAACACTGGGTGTTATATGTAAACCAATTTGAAAATAAACTATTATAACAAAAAAAAAAAAAAAAAAAAAAAAGAAAAACATGTGGATGTTCTATGATTTTCCCAGGGCCATTTCACTGAAATTAAGCTCTTGACTGGCTAAAAGCTTAGCGAAGTGTGGAGAAAGAAACTATGTGTAAACTCCTGTGAGCAAAAAGTTTAGGAAAGAAGAAGAAGTTTTCCTTTGTTGTGCTTGGTTTTTGTTTTTGTTGTTTTGGTTTTGTTTTGTTTTTAATTTTTTTTTTTGAAGTTTATTTATTTTTGAGAGAGAGACAGACAGAGCATGAGCAGGGGAGGGGCACAGACAGAGAGGGAGACACAGAATGTGAGACAGGCTCCAGGTTCTGAGCTGTCAGCACAGAGCCTGACGAGGGGCTCAAACTCGGGAACGGTGAGATCATGACCTGAGCCGAAGTCGTACGCTCAACCGACTGAGCCACCCAGGCACCCCTGTTTCGTTTTTTTTTAAATCCCAGCTGCTCTCTCATTAACATTAGTAAGGACAGCTCTATTTTCTGTAAGAAAGGCAGAGACAACTAAGGGATCTAAGATTGAATCAGATTGCTATCAAAACAGCCCCCCCGGGGGGGGGGTAGTGATGAGATGAATGACCACATCCTCTCTTCAGTGCCTCTGACCTCCATCTTTCTTTCTTCCTATAGGGTTGCCAGATTTAGGAAACAAAGAAATAAAAACTGGATGCCCAGTCAAATTTGAACTTCACAGAAACAAAGAGCAATAGTTTAGTCTACATCCCATGCAACATTTGGGACCTGTTCCGTGGCTCGATTCCACGTGTAGTCTGCCGCTCACCAATCAGTGCTCGTGTGTATTCTCGTGGTTTCTAGAAGCAGATCTGTCCCTCATTTAGGTCAAGCTGTCCTCTGTAGGCAAGATCTTATCTGGCATCCCGCGAGGTACCATAAATCATGACTTTTGTATTCGCGGGCCTATGGGTAGATGTCTCAGGCGTTTCCTCCCGCTGCAAGTGCAGAACTCCCCCAAGCTCCTCATACCTTGCCTCTCCACACCTGGGAGGTTATTGTTTCGTGAACAATGACACGGCTGAGCACAGAGCCCTGAACATAAAGCATGCCGTATATTTTTGTGGTTGATCAATGAACTGAAAATTTGTCGTCTTCTCAGGAGTCAGATTCAACATCCACGAACTACTCACTCACATGCCAGGAGTTAGCGGTAGGCACCGTCTTCCATGCTGTCCATCTCGAAAGTTAAATGAATGATTCTTCCCTTTTGGGGACATAAGAGAAGAGAGACGGGGGATTGGGCTGGGAGATACCCCTGATTTGCGAGCGTGTATTATGGCACAACCAAAAGGATGGAAATAAAGCTGTCCTTATATACAAGGAATCATTTCAAAGGAATGGAATATTGACTCTCAAAGATGGGAGAGATATCTTGCCCATTGTATATTATTTACTTTCATTGATTTTTCTAGTTTAAATTTCTCCTATGGCATGGTGGTGTTGTAGACACCTAGGTGCAGTAGCATGAAAGTAAGAAAGAACTTCGAAAGCTAATAGAACGATATAAATGACAACATATTCAACTCCTATTAAGAAGCTTCCCAGCATGTAGAGGAATGGTACACATCAGATAACAAGGTGCCTTTACACACTCCGTGCTTCTATTAACGATATTATTTCGATCTTCCTTTGTAAATGATACAGAGCCGATTTCAAACCTCAAAGATTAAGAGTTACGAACGCCCCCTCTTGGTTCAGTGCTTTTCAAGTGTAAAATGCTCAGAAGAGTGAACATGTATTTAGACATGTCTAGAGGATGAGTTTTATGTCACAGAGGCTTGGCCGAGGCAGGCTTGTGAGTATGCGCCTCAGCTCTCCCTTTCTGAACCTTTTCCTCTGCTCCGTGGCTCCCGACTGCCCACTCTGATCCCCTGAATCCTTCGGAGACTAGAGGGAGGCCAGGAAACTGCCCAGTACCTTGAAATCCCACCACCGTGTCCGTGAGCCCTGCTGAAAACACTGCCCATCGGACTGTGGACAGACATGACAGCAAACGAAATGGCTCCCAGACTCCTGTTCTTCTTCAGTAAATAAACATAAACTTGCTGTCATAACCATCAATGAAAGTCCATAACTTGCGTGGCTCGACTGTATTTTCAGTGTCCCTGGAGTTAGATTAGGAGAACGAAAGCCGAGCGTGAGAATTCATGTTAATTTCTTACCAATTCTAACACCTTGCACGTAAGAAAACAAAGTTCTTAAGAAAGTGGATTATCGTAGATATGTGCTCGAAACCAAAGACGATGACCCCTGAAGCTCAACATGTGATGGAAAAATGTTTTCTGGGATGCTTATGGCATTTAGTTAGGTCACAAATCCTGTCCTCGGACCTCGTACCTATGGTGTCAAGTGAATTTCAAATCATTAGCCGTTTGTTTAAAAATAAAGGGTATTGACTTTATCTGGAAAGAGACCAAATTATTTTTAAACACAGGTACACTTATTTTTATTATGAATATGTAATGAAACAATCGGATGAAAATTTAAATAAACGCTGAAGTTTTATTCATTTTATGTTTCCATATGGTGCCTTGTAATATCTTTATAAGTTTCTTAATATTTCCCTTGAAAAGTCTTTTATTGGGTGATTGGGTGAAGTGGAGAATGAGCCTAATGATCAGAGAAGTATGATGATCTGCATCATTCCTATCCAGGACCGAGGAATGCATTGGTTAGCTCTCTGGTTTCATGGCTCTCTGATCTGAGGAATAAAAACTGTAATAATGTCACTATCAGGATTTGCCATGTTCATTTGAATAGCATTTTTTATCTATCTGATTTGAATTCAAATGCATTATTAACATTTTTCTTCTTTTTAATATAGGTGGAGAACAGACCAAAATATTATGGAAGAGAGTACGTATCATGCTATTTTTTGTTTTAATAATAGAGTAAGCGTCATTTCGTGTGTCCCTGAAATACTAAATATTAAAAATCTTCTAATACGTGGTCTTCATCCAATGTCCCTTGTGCAAGTGTTTAGTAATAAGGATAAATGCAATCAGACCCCTTTATATTGAATTTTCGTTATAAGACTCAGGTGCTGGGCTGCCATTAATGTGAGAGGGACAGTATCTCGTGCTGTAGTTCTCTGCAGTAAGGCAGCCACTAATGTGGCCAGTATTTGACATAAGGCAGCATTTTCCATGACCAAGGCTCTGTTCGTATTTTATTCCATTTTCTACCTCGACACTGTATAAACATTTAGAGTGTCAAAGATTGCCAACCACGTACCTGAATCCTTTAGCTTCACGTACCTCAGTAAAGGCAATCTGAGGAAGTCCCCTCCTCTCCCTGTGGTCTCATCAAACCCCAGGGACGATTTCTCGTGACTTGGATGTATTAGCCAAACTGCCTCCATCCCAGATGATTACTTCCTGCCATTCTCCTCTTACTTTCAACTCTTGCGTTGTTTTCCTTTCTCAGAAGCCTACGGTAGAGCAAATATGCATCCCATAAAAAGAATCCCCAGTGTAGGGCTGCGGGGTGTGGAGCAGCTGACGAAGCACGGACAGAGCAGCCCACGCGGGGGGTCAGGGGCACAGATCGTTTTCTTCCCACGTCCAACCTGGAGTCTCTTCAAGTCCACCTCCAAAGCTCTCCTGACCAATCCAAAGCCTCTTCCTCTATTCCCTTCCCCATCGGAGCCTCATCTTCATGATGGGTGACCCTCTTACGTGTCCCAGCCTGGGAGTCACTTCCTCATGGTCACACCTGCACTTCTGAGCCTTCCTTCCCAGTCTCGGGAATTCAGCCAGCACCCCTGGAATCCCCGCCCGGGGAGCACCGGCCTCTACTCCCATATCCCCACGTCCCGAACATCTCACCTAGTTAGTTGTCGGATGGCTCTTTTTACTTCTGTGTACTGATTTGGATTTTGGCTCCTGGAGAACACAATTGATAAAAAAAAGAGAGAGAGAGAGAGAGAGAGAGAGAGAGAAAGGAAAACCTGTCATATCCTTCTCAAATGGGACAATTTTGCACGTGAATTCCAAAAGGAACTCTATTGTACGTGTTCTCTGTTGCAGAAAAGATTTGTTGAATGACCTTTTAGTTACCGTTTTCCAATCCCCAAGCCACAAAAACTACAGAGAGAGAGGAGAGCAAAGAAACCTTTCCTTAACCACACAAAAAAAGAGACCGTTTTGTATTAGAGGGAAATTAGCTTTAAAACTTTGGATTCCGTGTTTCCCTTTCCTTTTTTTAATTTTTTTAATGTTTTTATTTATTTTTGAGAGACATAGAGACAGAGTGTGAGCAGGAGAAGGGCAGAGAGAGGGAGACACAGAATCAGAAGCAGGCTCCCGGCTCTGAGCCATCAACACAGAGCCCGACGCGGGGCTCGAACCCACAGACCGTGAGATCATGACCTGAGCTGAAGTCGGCCGCTCAACTGACTGAGCCACCCAGGCGCCCCTCCCTTTCCTTTTTAAAAATAAAAGGGTTTCATTCCCTTTGAAAAGTAGTATATGCTCTCTTGAGGAACTATATATGCATTTTTTTCCTACTAGGAATCCCAAGAAACTGTTGACAATGGATACCGTCAGGGGAAGAGAGTTTATACTCAGTACTGTTGACATTTTTACCTCTTTTAACTTGTGAATTCCGCCCCCCCCCCCGCATGCATAAATATTACTTTTATTCTTAAAACATGAATAAACTAATACCCACTAATTTGGGACAATGAGAAAATATATAGATATGGAAGGTAGAGAACATTCACGACTCACCGTGGAAGAAAACTCCCTGCCGACTTTCCCCTTCATCTCATTCCTTCTGGTGTTTTCCATGCATGCTTTCTTGCTACAACGAGGGGATCATAAGATATATACGTCATGGACGTTTTTAAACCCATGCGCCGAGGGCCTGATGAGCCACAACCTAGATTCACAGCGCTGTAATTTTCTTCTTTCGAACAATTCAGTTCAACTTGATTCCCGGCACGTGACGTCTGCTGCCTGGCTGTCGCCTAAACGTGTCAAGGGAGTTGAGGCTGCTTTCAGGCTAACTGACCGTGTGGGAAATCCCTCGTCCACCGAGAGTGACCTGTGCCCTCCTCGGTGTGTGCCGCGTCCTGCGGTGGTCATCCCCTCCCTGTCGGGGCCCACGGTCAGACGGTGGCCTGTGTGTCGGGGCACCAGCTGTGTCCTTTCTGACGCCAGTGTCTTCTGATGCCCGATGCCCCTCCTACCCCCTAGCGTGTCCCTGTCACCACACATACACACACTCTCTGTCTCTTGCAGAGTCTCTCATGTACACACGCACACTCATAGACATGCTCGCTCTCTCTGACACACACACACTCCCTCACACACAGACTCTCATATCCATACACATGCTCCCTCTCACACACACACATAAACTCTGTCTCTCATGCGTACATAATCTCTCAGGCACACATACCTCTCAGGCACACACACACCCATTCTCTCCTCCCACCCCCACCTCTGTCTCTTATAAACACACTCCCACGAGTGCTCTTCACACACACGCCCACTGGCCCAGCACCCGCAGGGCTCCTTCAGGTCCCCGCGGGGCCGTCTGTCAGCCTAGCTCACGCTGCATGGGAGCCGTTCCCACAAGGCGCGCAGGGGTCAGTGGCCGCCCACACTGTCAAAGCCCCAACTCTCCCTGCTCTGGTTCCGGGATCCCCACACACAGATTCATCCGGATCCTGTGTCTGAGCTCTGCCCCAGTTCCTCCAAGTCTCCCTCCCGTGAGAACTGGGGACACCGGTCTCTTTTTGGGCAGGCAGGTTGCTTTTATGCCACATCCATGCTCCAGGATCTCCACTGGTTGGCTCTTGAGATTTAAATTTAAGATCGCCAAAATTTGGAAAGCAGAAAATCCCTATCTCCCACCCTAGCGCCACCTTAGACTTTTGAGAGTGGATTTTGGAACTCAAAGCCACAGCTCTTCTGGCCTCTCCTAAGACAAAGGTTTCACCTTATAAGGTCTACTTGTTAAGAAGGACAGAAAGGAGGGCCACCTGGGTGGCTCAGTCAGTTGAGTGTCCGACTTCAGCTCAGGTCATGATCTCATGGTTCATGGAATCAAGCCCTGCATCAGGCTCTGTGCTGATGGCTCGGAGCCTGGAGCCTGGAGCCTGCTTTGGATTCTCTGTCTCCCTCTTTCTCTGCCCCTCCCCCACCCACACTCTGTCTCTCAAAAATGAATAAATGTTTTAAAAAAATTTTTTTAAAGGAAGGGCAGAAGGGAAATAAATATTGCAATAGTCACCCCCCTCCCAATATTATCATGCTACATTTGTCCTGACTTAATTTTCATATTCCTGGGCGGGGAGGGAGCCAAAACTTACCTAGTTGACCTCCCCTTCCCCACTCCTGACTCCAGGAAGGTGAAATAAGGATTCTCTGTCCAGAAAAATGTCTTCTCTAAATTACTCCCCCAAAGATCTTCAAGTTTAGGTAATCCCGGGAAAAGGGTGTTTTTCCCTCTTCCGGGAGCCTGGGGTCCCTCAGCGCTGACCTCACCCTCCCAACCCAGCTCCCCCACTTTCCTATGACACATGGATTGATCAGATCTCTGATAAGTAGTGGTGGGGGTTGTGTGTGTGTGTGCGGGGGGAGGGGGGGGAAGCTGTCTTAAACACAACGGAGAAAGTGGTCCAGTGCCTGCCCCTGACTCCCGGGAGTCACTGTCCACTCTGTGGGCCTCAAACATCTGTCTCCAGAGCAAAGTGGTCATTGGCCAAGCCTGCCTTCTTTCTAGATAGGCTGTGTTTTCTACTTGCCTACGTTGCCTTTAAATTTTGCCTTTGTATTCCTTTCTAAATTGCAAAGAAAAAAAAATTAACATTCTTTAAAAAGAAAAACACATACATTTTAAAAAACATGTCCCTAAGCGATTGCTCTCAAAATTAAAAGAAATAGAAGAACGTTGATTATAGTTGGCTCTTATTTCCAGAGAATGAGTCTCTAGACCACACCCTGCACCTGAAGTAAGCCGGTTGATAATCAATAGTGTTCATTAGCAATCTGGACAATACGTAGTTTCTGTGCTTGACTCGAAAGCTAAGTTGGTAATCGCTTTTTGGTCAACCCCCTCGGTTAAAGAAGGAGCCATCGCCTGGCTTTTTGTTTTGACTTTAATTTTCAGCTCGAGAGCCAGACAGTAGCAGAAAGCCAGGGGACTGGGTGTTCTTCCTTTGAATCCTTCTTACATGTTTAGGTGCCTGCGGAGAAGTGGTTCCGACGGCATCTTTAAGATATATGGTCGCTACTCCCCTCTTGTCCAAGAGGGGGACAGTAGATTCTGTGCGGCCATCTTTTTTCGCCTTGCTCCTTGTGGTGCATAGACTTTGTACGCGGTCTGTTGAGAACAAGGCTGGTCTCTCTCTCTCCTCAGGTTTCATGGGATCATCTCCCGGGAGCAGGCCGACAACCTTCTCGGAGGTGTGGAGGGCGCCTACATTCTTCGAGAAAGCCAACGCCAGCCAGGATGCTACACGTTAGCTCTAAGGTGAACTTGACTTTGTCCATTGTTGCGGCTGCTTTACAAGTGACTTTATTTCTTTCCCCTCGTGTGTGTATTGTTGTAAAATATATGTAACATAAATTTTACCATTCTAGCCACGTCTAAGTATACAGCTCAGCGGCATTAAGTACGTTCTTAACCAACCATCTCCGCCATTGCATTTCTGGGACTTTTTCATCAGCCCAAACAGAAATTCTGTACCCAGTAACCAATCACTCCCCATTCCCCACTGCTTATTTTTCGTTTTTGCTTTGTTTACAGAGTGCCAGTAGCACAGTAGAGGCTTATACACTTCCTAGGCTACAGATGTTATCAGTAGAATGGGCGCTGAGACTCTGTTTCTACACACACAATAAACTGGAAAATTATCTGGAAATTTAGTGCTCTTAGAGTCATGTCTGCCTGAAATGGAGCCAGCTGAGGGAGCGACGCCACTGCCTCAGTTAGTTCCCGGGAGCCCTTGTCATAAGTCTTCACCTCACCTGGTGTACGTGCGCCCGGACTGACGTGGAGTTTGTCCATGGGGTTTTCTCCGGGATCACACTGATCCAATATGCGATGCCACTTAAACCTTATGGCAATCCCATAAAGTTTGGGGAGAGCATCCAATCCAGAATCAAAGTGTCTTCCGGAAGTTCGTTTACGAACTCCTCAGAATTGGGCAGACCTTTCTCCCTAGCAGGAATGGTAGCAGTGGAAATACCTCCCAGGCCAGCCCACAGTGGCGTATTCAGTGTGACGTCTCAATATCATGGCTGCGGAGTCCTTTCCAAGTTGCACCTAGGGAGGCCTTGAGCATATCTTAGATGATGTCATTATGAGGAAGTACTTCGAAAGCTAGGAAGTGCCCTAGGTTTGCAAAGTATTTTCCTATCCACCCGCCCCACATCTCCTGCACTAGGTGCTGGCAGTCCCAATGGGGAACTAAGCAGGGGCTGGGAGATACAGGACCAAGGCCAAGAGGGGCAGCCGGTGCTAAAGGGGGAGAAGCTTATAGGTCCCTTATTGGTCCCAGATCCCTAGGACCCCGCCAATGGCAGTTCCAGCAGGGAGCTTCACCCACCTCCCCTCACCTCCCTTCTGTGGCACGAACCAGGGTGGGAAGCATGAGGTGTTCCACTGGTGGTGGTCAAAGATGTCATCGAAAGGGGACGTCAAAGCCTTGCAGAGACAATCGCCATGTATGGGGGAGGGGTAGAGGGGTGTGGCCAGTTTTCAACAAGGAAGTTTAAAAGCAAAATGTTCGTAAACCAGGCTCTACCCTCTGACTTTGACAAATGAGGATGATAAGGACGGAACAGCCCTAGTGATTTTCCAGGGTCAAGTGACACCGTATGACCGCCTGGTGTTAAATCCCACCCCCGCCTCTTTCCAGGGGTATAACCTCGAGCAGACGCCTGATCTCTTCAAATCTCAGGTTTCTTAGCCATAAAACGGAGATGATCATTCTACCTGTCTCGAAGGCTCTCCATAATAATTAAATGGGACGGGGCAGGGGAGGAAGTCGGAAATCATGCCAAGTGCCTAGTTCAGCACCTGGCATACAGTACACACTCAAAAACCGTTAGCTGCTACTGTTCTTCGCTACTCTTGCTTCTCACACTATCACGATTTCTCATTCTCTTGGTGACAGGTTTGGAAACCAGACTTTAAACTACAGGCTCTTCTATGACGGAAAACACTTCGTGGGCGAGAAGCGGTTTGAATCGATCCACGATCTGGTCACCGATGGCTTGATAACCCTGTACATAGAAACAAAAGCCTCCGAATACATTTCCAAAATGACCACAAACCCCATCTACGAACACATCGGCTATGCCACTCTGCTCAGGGAAAAAGTATCCAGGAGGCTGAGCAGGTCGAAACACGAATCCAGGAAAACGAGCGTCACAAATGAGGAACACGGAGCAGTTGAAAAGGTGAGCGTCGTGTGTGACGGAAACAGTCTCTGGTTTTAATCTATGCTGAAGAACCGCTTGATTAATTGTGTAGGTGATTGGCCAGAACGTTGGCAGAGACCCACCCCCGCCCAAAGAAACCTAGAATTTTGAGCTAGAAGGCACCTTAGAAGTCCTCCACTCCAACGGAGGCCGGGAAATGTGAATCGATTTGCCCGGACTCAAGCAGTCGGAGCCCGGACTTCACAAATAATTATTTGTCACTTTATGAATGTTTTGTGATGGAAATAGTCCTTGGTTTTAAGTCCGCTTGAGGCCTCCCTGGCTGCCTCTAGTTCCACTCGCGACGCAAATGCATGGTATTTGTGTCTGCTTCTCTTAGGACCGAGCGACCATGTGCGATGCATAGGTCAGCCCTCTCCTGAAGGTGGTCCTACCGAGATAACAGGTTTTACTGAGGGGAGATGGGAGTTGTTATCGGTGAAGATGTCTATCTCTGGGAGGCTTAAGAGACGGGCTGTCCTTGGCCCCAAACGAAGAGTTGCTATGCCTCGCCGAGGATTAGAAACTTCTAAGTGGGCGATGTTCACGCGGGCTGGGTGGAGGCGGGCTGCAGCCAGGAAGATGTGATTTTCCTCTCCAGTAAGTTGCTGTTTATTTGAAAGTCCCCACCGCTGCTTGCTAGCAGGTTTTTGGGAAGTGCCCCTTTAGGAACCATCTGCTTCGCCCGGTCCTATCTGTTTTCCGCTGAAAGAAAGTGACAGCCAGTCACGCCGCTCAGCCCCCACTGAGCCTGTGCTGAGCCCACTGTCAAAGGCAAGCTTGGACTGGGACAGATACCAACAAGCAAAGCGGAGTGGTGGGCAGTGCTCCTTCTGATGATTGCTAATCCTTATTAAACCGGAACAGCCCCTCCGCCCTGTTGTCCAGCGTGAGCCTAAAGCGAAGGAACCTGAGGTTGACTGGCTGCTGTGGCTTTGAGACAGGAGTGCACCAGAAATCACTGGAAGGGGGAGGAGGGCAGAGGCAGGAGCGCGGTCCTGTTGGCAGAGACGGGCATGATCTTCATTGATTTGCTGATTGAGTTTTAGAGCCTAGAAGATGCTGAGCAGCTGGCCCATGAAAAAATGATTTGCCATTTTCCTTTTGCGAACTCCGGTGTCTCTAAGACACCTGTTATTCTTTCACGAATAATCGCCTTGGGAAATGGCGGGTTTTCTCATTGCTTACATTTTACCAAGAGGAAGGGAGGGGACTTGAGCCCTGACTTTCCGAGTTTGTTCTGGTCCAGGCAAAAGCCATTCTGTAGTCCGTTTGTAAAATCTGTTCAAAAGTCATTTAGAATAGAAAATCCAGAAGCCGACCTTCCCAGCCGTGACAAATCAGAAGATGAATCATAAAATAAACCTCTGAAGCAGTGTTTATATTTCTGAGTCAGAGAGTAATGCCTCCGAAAACTCAGTCTGTGACAACTGCAGATGCTCCACGGGAATATTTCCAGAAAGAGAGGTGAATAGAAAGAGTGGCCCTTGTACACTTGAGATGAGAGTTTCGGGTTCTAGGTATTTGAATTGATCGTTTCTGGAATCTTGTCCTTCGCCAAGAGGAACGTTTGGTGGCTAGAAACTGACATTCCTAGGTGATGTTCCCAGAAGGAAACTTGGTCCTTCATCGCAGATCATTTTTGTATTTATTTATTAAAATTAAATCTTGAAGGAAATTAATAATTGGGGTAATTATCACTTTCGATGAGTGTCTCAATATACTGTTACCTTTCTAGGGAAAGGGAAGTAAGGAAAACATGGAAAGAGGAAGTCCAAACTCAGCAAAGGGTTTGATGGACAGGGGCTGGTGGTGTGGATTTTCTTGGACACTAATGATGCAATGTTTGGCTTTCTGGGGAAGTGCGGAACGCTGAGTCTGGTCACTTGCTGGAGGTCGCTCATTTCGTTAGAGAGTTTGTTAAGTGACTTGGTACAAATCCATCTTTTCCTCTCTGACCTGTATTGACAAGTGGAATTATTAAAAGTCTCAGTCTTGCCAGAAATTCTATTTCCCTCAAGGGCAGGTCAGTGGACTGTTGCCATGGAGGCAGTAACTAGACAAGAGGTAGCGGAAACTTGAATGGATTGACCGAGAAGTGCCTGGGGCGCCTGTCTGCTTCGATAATGGCGCATCTCGAAGGTTTTAATGAGCGAAATGGGTAGGTTTCCTAATAATTCTCAAATCCAGACAGCCCGGCGTTTCATTTTCCAGAATACTGAAACTTCGTTCACCCAATTATTTGGTTGATTATTTCCAAATGAATCCAGAGAGACTGTGTTACCTGAAAATCCAAGAATATTATCAGCGTTCATTGGCATAAAGGTATTACCTACCGCATCAGATTTAAGTGGGCTTCAGATTTATGTCCTATCAAGATGGTTAGCAGCGAACTTGATCTTAATAACTGTAGATGCAGAGGGGAGGCGGAGTGGGTACAAAAAGAGTTGTGGTAGTTAGTAGCAATCCTTTGCTTTCTGATTCTTAGTTGATTTTTAGAACATTATGATATGTATAAGGGCCACCATTGGGTGCATTTAATTAAAATGGTCATGCCGGTGTAATTTCTTCTATGAAATTTATTTCAGAATTGATTCCATAGACGAATTATGTACAGACCTCCAAAACCAGAACCGTGAGCAATAGAATAACAACAGGATTTAACCTTGGCTCAGACATTTGTAGTTTAGACACCGGTTTTGAGGCTCCTGGGTGGCTCTGTCGGTTGAGTGTCCGACTCTTGATTCTGGCTCAGGTCATGATCTTGTGGTTCGTGGGTTTGAGCTTGCTTGGGATTCTCTCTACCCCTCTCTCTGCCCCTCCTCCGCTGGTATAAGAGCACTCTCTCTCTCTCCCCTCAAAAATAATAAGCCTTAAAAAATAAATAGTTGATAAACCACTTTCACACATGTGAAGTAATTTCCCATTTTATCCTCAGAACAACTTCCGGGTACATAGAGCAGGAATCATGGTGCCCATTTTACTGAGAAAGACACAATGGCAGAGTTAAGGAACCAAACTTAGATTTCTAAGTCCCAAGTTCAGAGCTGCTTACACCTCCGGAGCAGTGAGGACTCATTCTGTTTTTACTACCCTGACTGCTTTACACAAACACCCTTGGTTCTCACCATGCTAAGTCAGTCGATGCTAAGAATCACTCAATATTTACCTGATCTGTTTTAAAAGGGCACCGCTATTACCAGCTATAATAACTAAGCTTTCCTATGAAGGCTACCCTGCTGAATCGAATATATGTGACAACAGATTTTCAACAGCATGTGTTTATTCAGTCAATTCGGCCTGCCGCATTCAATGGAATTTGTGTTTTACTGGATGAAAATCCTCCCTACTCTTGATAGCATAAAAGCACCGTTTAGAATATAGCATATCCTACCAGTTTATTCATTCCACGATTTTTTATAATGGCCAACGTTGGGAGATAGCCTAAATGCCCATCAGTTGGAGACTGCTTAGATGAATTCGGGGACATCCATGTAAAGGAGTATCCTACAACCCCATAGGTGCGGATATGGAAAGACTCCCCGGAGTTATTAAATGCAAAAAAAAAAAATCTAGAAATATAGTGTGTGTGATGAGGTTTCATTGGTGTAAACCAAGAGAAAAACAGGTTCACGTAGGTTCTTTCCTTGCAAAATTATAAACTATCCCTTGAAAGTACAAGAGCGAGTATCATTGGTTGCCTGTGGGCTGGGGCAGTGGGTAGCTGAGAGGTAAGGGTGGAAAAGAGATTCTTCCCCACCACTATTTCACACTCTCTGAATTGCACTCTGAAGAGTGCAGCATCCTAGTCAGAAAATTAAATAAGAAAAAAAGAACGCAGTAGGTTTTAAATTCACAGATGTTAGAGCAAACCCTGAGTGAAACTCAAGGCATCATGTAACACACGTGCAGAGAGAGAGCAAGCAGTTCCTGCCTCTGGACCCAGGCTGTTTTTTCCACCCCTTGACATGGGCCCCTCCCCCTGCTTGATAGCGCCCCCCCTCCCTTGATTTCTCCCTTGGATGGTTAACAAAGTCTATATGTAGCAGCCTTTAAATAAGTTTGGGGACCAGAAGAGGGTAGTTAAATATAGCACAGGACCAAAGTCGCTAAATGAAGACTTCGATGTGATTGTCCCTGGCAATGGGTTGGCTGCTGCTTCCTGGCTGGCATTGCTCCCCGGGGCTCCGCCCCGCCGTCCCCCCCATTTTCCACGCTCCTCCGCGTGCGCGCGCGCCACCTCTGCTTTCTCGAGCAATTCACACCAACTCCCAGATTCCTCTTGCTTTCCTACAGCATCGAGGAAGCCCTCTTTGGTTTCTGCTTGTCTTCTTGTGAAACCAGGAGACTGACCTGTTCCCAGTTAAAGGGCTTTGAGTCTGGTGAGGATGTCCTCCCCTCCAGATGAATTGCTTCAAAGAAGAACCATCTCTCCCAAACCCCCATCCGCCATCTTTTTTTCTTTTTGAAGTAATTCTCTTCTTTGCATCCAAGGTGATCTCGTTGTCTATTTTGTTCTTTCCACCCCAAGAACCAGTCAGCCTGCCAGAGACTTTTCCCCAGCGATGACATTGCGTTTCCCTCCACTGCCCCGGAGCAGGAGGGAGTGGCCACACCGGGAGAAGGGATCTCCAGGTCTTAAAGACCAACGGAAGCCTCACAAGTCAGTCGAGCTCAGATTGAATGGTTCTCTGGGCCGCCGCCCAGCCCCCAAGTCCCAGAATGGTACTTACGAGCTGATGGCCCTTCATGACTTTTTGTTCGTGAGAGTGTTCTCTTGCTATTATTGTTGTCCTCTTGGAGACATTGTGATTTTCTTTGTCTGCAGGACAAAGTCCAAAGGTTGCAGCCTGGGCTCCCCTGGAAGCAGAGCCTGAGGCAAGGGTTTGATACATTGGTAATGTGGAAAGGCCGGAAGGAGAGGTCAGGAGAATGAAACAGATGAGAAGCCAGTGGGAATGGATGTTACTGAGTCGGGCTGGGATCAGGAACCCTGAGGGTGACACTTGAGTCTGTGTGCGAGCAAGCCCCCAGGTGGCTCCTGCACACACCCTGTGCCACACACGTGCTGTTTGCATGCCTCGCCTTCAAGAGCCGTTGACCTGTCCACGGCCCAGGTCACCCCGTGGTCTACTCCCCAGCTCTAAAGCCCAGCCCGTGAAGGGCTCAGCGGAGGACACACAGCCCAAGGGACAGCAGGTGGCTAACTTTAACATGGAATAGACTGCATCCCATGCCCCCTGAGGAATGTGTATCTCAAATAGACCAAGACGGCATCTCACGCTGCCCCCCTTCCCTCTGGGCAGGCTCCTTCCTCCCTGGGCTGATTGGACCCCCTGGGGGCGGGGGGCAAGGAAAAGCCAGAGCCTGGAGGAAGAGTGTCCCGGAGACCATTTTGCGCAGCCCCTTTGTTTTACACAGGAGGAAACTGAGGCACCCAGCTCATTAGTCAGGAGTATTTCAAAGACATCTCGAGGTCGTGAAGGCGTGGATGAAAAAAAAAATGCTTTAAAGTAACCTGCAACTTAGAAATTCTCTTAAAGTTAAGATCTCTGAGGAACGTAAGTTATACCTCCAGGACTTCTCTGTGAGTGATTGAAAAGTGAAAAATGAATTCAGATTACAGTTAGTCTAGAAGGCGTCCTAGCAATCAGAACCCAGCAGGAAACGGGAGACGGAGCCCCTGGGATTGTGAAGAGAATTTGATTAACAAGGGATTTTTTTCTCAGGGGCCGGAAATGGTGGGAAGCAGTTACCTCCCCAGCGCTGAAGGGACCAGAAGACACTGGGGTTACTGGTGTCTGATGAGAGCTGGAGTGGGGTTTTCCACAAGAGGGGGGCCCCCAAGAGAAGTGCTCCCACAGAAGGGGGGCTTGCCCGAAGGGGGCTTACGTAATTGGAGGGTTTCCACAGAAGAATGGTTCCCACAGGAGGGGGGACTCCCACAGCAGGGGGCTCCTACAGGAGAGGGGTTTGCACAGAAGGGGGATTCACAAAGCAGGGGGGCCGTACAGGAGGGGCTCCCACAATCAATCCAGGGTACAGCCATGCAGCCACCGAACTGCCATCCCACCCAAGAGGGAGGGGTTAGGAGAAGAAATAACCCAGCTTCTCTCTCTCTGCTACCCTTTGATCTCTTGCCTATACCTCCCATTGGACACACTGTACCCGAGGAGCCAAGACACCGGGGATACAGTCCACACGGGTCAGTCTCCCCACCAGGGGCAAAAGCAGGGCAGAGAATGAATTGAGGAAAGGGAGTAGAATATGGCGGAGAATAACCAATGCACGGAGTGAATGCAGACCAATTCTGCTGCTCACCAGGGTAGCACCGTTCTCATTACTATGTAAAGTTCAAGTTCCGACGCCATAATTGGCACTAATGCACGGTCACGAGGTAGCTCTTTTCCCCGATGGGCTTCTCAACTGTGCCATCGTGGAAAAGATCTTGCTTCTGGAGGGCAGACGGGCTCTGTGGCTTTATTCAGGGCAATTGATTCAAACATAGTCTTGCTCATTGCCCTTCGGCAAGCCGAAGAAAGAACCCGGATTGTTAGTGTAGAGAGCATCAAGGAACTGAAAAGACCCTCCTCCGTTTACAGGGTCTGGAAAACCTGTAGATCTGCCCCGCAGGGGGTCCCATGGAAAAATAATATGTAACTGACATAACCAGTCTTCCTCAGGAGGTGAAGGATAAATGAAGACGAGCGTCACTTCGCTAGTAAATGTGACAGGTACAGTAATGACTCTTCCTGCCTCTCGCACACAGAGTCATAAAACGGAATGGCATATAATACTATAAGAATGACTTGAACTTAGATTACGTTTGCTCAGGAAACCAGGTTTTACGGAGCATTATTTTACCCTCGAATCCCCTGACGGTGTGGAATTCATCACGCAGTCTGAAAAAGAGTCCACTCGGCTAGGTCAGTGGTTCTCAAACTGGCTGCCGCTTACCATCACCCTGGGAGCTGGAAAAAAGTACCCAGGTTTGGCCTCTCCTGACTTCTCGAATCAAGGCCCCCCACCAGTGAAGTGCGGGCATCTCTATTTTTAAGGTTCCCTGGGTGACCCTAAAGTTCTCAGCCCCTGGTCAGGTGGAAGGTGGGACAGGACGTAAACGTTATCAGATATGGGGGAAGCCTTCTCTCTTCGGGATACCCGTGCCGCCTGCTCTGATGCTGCTTATATGTCCTAGTTTAGATGTCCGTATTCATTCTCTATCTCTACCTGCGCACGAAAAGTCCTCCATGAAAACATTTTTTTTTATTAGAGAGAGACAGAGCGTGAGTGAGGGAGGGGCAGAGAGAGAGGGGGAGATAGAGAATCTGAAGCAGGCTCCAGGCTCCGAGCTGTCAGCACAGAGCCCGACGCGGGGCTCGAACGCATGAACTGCGAGGTCATGACCTGAGCTGAAGTCAGATGCTTAACCAACTGAGCCCCCCAGGCAGCCTGAAAACATTTTTAAGACAGTAAACCCTGATGGTTCAGAGGTTTTCTTGGCTTCTTTTTTCCTGGCTCCTTTTCCCAGATTATTGGCTGAAACTTAAATGATGGGGGAACATGAACTGGAAGAGCTTTAAAAGAAATTTAATGAAGGGACAAGGAAAAAAAATCAATGCCTCTTCCTTTTAGGCCAGCCAGTGGTTTCTTAGCAGTAAAGTTTATAGGACTGTGCTCTTCTGCCTTGCCTGCCCAGGGGAATCTACTGGGGAGTCCTCAAAAATACCAATACCTGGGCCACACACCCCCCAAAATGAGATTTAACTACTGGCAGAAGGCCTAGCATCTGGATTGTAGGTGCTCCGGGTGATTCTGGTCTGTGGCTAAAGCTGAGAACCCTTGCTATAGAAGAATAACTAAATCCACTGGGTTCTCTTCTATTAGAAAGCTGCACTTTTTGCCAGTTCCTCACTGTCAGCGATCTCAGGGTTAGAAATTTACAGGAACCAAAAGGAAAGTTATCCTAATACCGTCCGTATTTGTCAGAGTAAGATGGGCCACAGCTTCATCCATCCCCATCCAACGCCTCTAGAATAAACAGCTCATTTAGACGCGCGGGGTCGGCTCAAGTATTATTTTGTGCGCAGTGCCATCTAGCGGCTGAGAGGAGAGTTACATGCTGGTGACCGTCTCGAAGGACTGCGCTTAACAGATGTGGGCGTAATGAGCAAGAACAAATTTTCAGCAATGAATTCACTGAATCGTTCCCCCTTCCTCAAGGTTTTATAGCACAAATCAGGCGATGCAGTGGCTAGGGGGTGCCTTTTTGTAGTTCGTGCTCATTCTCTGTGTAAGCAGGTGGGCAGCTCTGCCAGCTTGGGACACTTGAATATAAAAACAGTCCCAGTGATCCGATTCCCTGGGATTCTGGTCCAGAGGTGCCCCACCTTTTTGGCTTTTTAACATACCCTTTAAAATTTCTGAGAACCCCAGGGAGCTTTTATTTATATGACTTGTATCTACTGATATTTACTGTGTTTAAAAGCAAAACTGAGAAAAAGGTGAAACATTTATTCTTTTAAACATAACCGTAATCAATTCAGTGCGTGTTCATGTAAATGACCTGTTTTTGAATGAAAAATAACCCTGTTTGCCAAAACAAAACAAAAACTAGTAGGAATATTGGCATTGTTTTACATTTTTGTAAATCTCTTTAGCGTCTGGCTTGACAACACCTGGGTTGTCACCCCTGCTTTTGTGTTCAGTCTGTGATGAAATATTTTGTTTGAAGTATAGGAAGGAGCTCTGGTCTCCCGCAGGCCTATGTCATTGAAAAAGAGAAAGAATGTCTCTTTTTGTAGCGGTTTAAGGTAAATCAGAGTTTAAATGAAATAGACCAGGGGCACCTGGGAGGCTCAGTTGGTTAAGCGTCCAACTTTGGTTCAGGTCATGATCTCATGGCTTGTAGGTTCAAGCCCCGCATCGGGCTCTGTGCTGACAGCTCAGAGCCTGAAGCCTGCTTTGGATTCTGTCTCTGTCTCTCTGTCTCTCTGTCTCTGTCTCTCTCTCTCTCTCTCTCTGCCCCTCCTTGCTTGTGTGCACTCTCTCTCAAATATAAATAAAACATGAAAAAAGAATAGACCAAAACTTAACAAATGGTAGTTTCTTACAGGCTAGTCACAATGTCAGTAGGTAGACAAGACAATTAATGAAAATAGTTTTGACCGCATGGGATCTCTGAAAGTATCTTGAGGGTCCCTCACACTTTGAGAACCGCTGCTGTAGGCAGGCCCTCTGATGAAAGGCAGACCTTTTAGAAAAGGTTACATTTGTATGTCTCCAGGCAGGTCTTCCAGGGGAACCAGCATGAAGTTTTGATCACCTTTGACTGTGGGCAATAAATGATGCTGTCCTCTGAGAAGGACTCAGGACTCCTCTGCAGAGACTGTAGTATTCACCCTGATTGTGACCTCAGACCTCTTCTCACTGGCTTTCAGGAGTGGGGAGGGGGGGCTGGGCAGCAAAACCAATCCAGGGCCTGTGTCCTTGGAAACAGCCATCCAGGCAATTCTGCTATATACTCCCAGTAAAGAGCCGCTGACATGGTCGAGCTCTCTTCCCCGCAAAGACGAGAAACGGGCCCAAAGCTCAAAGTGACATGGTGACCTTGCACACCGGTGGGACGAGACACAGCTTTAGGGAATCCCATTATTTTCTTTCATTGGCCGAGCACAGGGTGCCACCCTCTTTCTTACTCCTCCAGTGTTCCTCCTTCCACCATCTTTGTGTCTCTCTAATCCAAACTTAGCGGTCTCCCCAGTGCCACCCCCGTGGTGAGTAGCTCTCATTGTTGCCACCTGGAACCTAGGCACTGTCTTTGGGAAACTGCACCCAGAGCCGTCTCCCCTCCCACACTCAACTTGTGTGCTTCCGTGGTGGAGTCAAACCCAGCCCCTGAGCCCCAAGATGGAGTTCTCATTCAAGGCTGATCCAAGGGGTCCCATTTCCCTGGCCACTGCGGTTGGTTCAAGGGCGGGCACGCGGCCAAGTCAGAGCGCCTGAAACCAATAGACTTTTACTGTGAGTTTCAGAAAGATCACCTCCAGCCCTTTTTTTCTGCCAAGTTGGATTCAGCAGGAAGCAGAGTCTGGGTGGCTGGAGACCCTTCTTCTCTAGGGCTGAAGAGCCCGAGAAAGTGGAGCTGTAGAGGGAGGGAAACTGAGTCCTCAGAACTTGGTCTGTGCCTCTACCGTGATTGCTCTTGGAGCCTGCCACCCCAGGCTGGGTATTTCAGGCATGTCGGTTACATGTCGGTTGGTCAGTTAATTCCCGTATAGCTTTTTAGCTGTGGGAATGGGAAGGTGTGTTGAGTTTAGATGTCTCCTGTCTTTGTAGCCAGAACTCTAACTCATGCCACCCTCAGCGGCTGCCCCGCCCCGCCCCGCCCTCTTTTATCCTGCACTTCCTGCTCGCTTTACTTGTAACCATCATCGAGAAATCGAAAGCTCTAGTCTTCAAATTCAGGCTCATTTTAATTTTAATTGAACAGCCCACACTATTCTTCTTCAACATGGTGGCGTTAAATCAGAAAAGAGAACACTAGTGTTTACTGAAGTGGATAGGAATGTAGTACCTGGATTACCAAGTCGACCTGGGAAGTAACCGCAAAACCACTTCTGGAGTATATCTCTCCATCTCGCCTTCTGACTCTGCCCTAAGCCTGTCTCTAGACCTCTCAACAATTATATGCACTTAAATAAGATGAAAGCAATATGTTAAACAGTCCTAGTGAATTCCGATAAACCAGACGTTGACCTATTCGTGATTTTGCCAGGAATTTTTTTTTTTTTCCAACAAAATGGAAAGACCCACGGCTCCATCTACAGTGTCGGATCTGGCCAAAGAGAGCCTCTGTTGAACACGAGATCCCCCCAGGTTACCAGCAAAATAGGAGACAGAAGCTGGACACCTATAGCCCCTCCCCATTTTTTTTTTTTTGGAAAAAAAAAAGTCAAATATCCCTCTGTAATCTTTATGAATTCAAAGCTTAGTCTATAAGAATTCGTGGGTTTTTGTTTTTTTTTTCTCAGCTATGGGGAAGAGGAAGGATTTTGTTTCCTGCATAATTTCCGTTGACACGAATGGAAACGAAATGGTCAAGCCTCCATCTTGGGCTATTTGATTTCATTGCCTCTGGAACAGGTTGCAGAACTGGCATTACTCATTGCTCAATAATGAAATGTCTGGCTGGGTTTTATGATGGTCATTTATAACTATCCCAGTTGGTTTTGTCTTTCCTTGTACATAATCGCTTGGAAGTTTCCAGAAAGTTAATATTTCACTTTGTACCTAGTCTCTATTTATGAACCTAATGAAGCCCGACCACCAGAATAATAAGTTAAAGCTTACAAACGCAACTTTTACGCTTCTCACGTGACTCGGTGGCTTTAAAAAAAAAGGTATTAAGTCCATTCACCATCACTTGCAACACATCCTTGTTAACCCTCAAACCGGGAGTCAGAAATAAGACACATAATTATGAGCTGCGCACGTGCCGACATGCCTTTAACAGAGTGAGGATAGTTATATCCCGTGTATATAAATTACTTGTAACACAATTCGTGATATAACTGACTTCCATGGTTTGCAATCCCGACTGATTTTAGGAAAGTTACAATCACTAACACAGCCGCCACACCAAGTTTACCTTTGTCGAGCAGGGCGCAGGTTTCAAGCCACTGTAACCCGATAGTATTGCCCTTGACTTTGTAACAATCTTCAAGCATCAGGCTCCCTACTCTTTATCAGCAAGAAGCAAGAAAACCGAGCTTTGGAGAAATCCGGTGCTTTGGCCTGAGTCAGAAAACTAGTAACTCGCAAGTCATAGACCTAGTTAGTAGTAACTAGTAGTGGCTCATTTGACCTCAAGGCTTCTGTCCTTCCCACTCTCCCACACTGACAAAGGAAACCGATCTGCTTTGTGTCTAATTTTAAAGCTTCTGGGGGCACCTGGGTGCCTCATTCGGTTGGGCATCCAAATTCGGCTTAGGCCATCATCTCGTGGTTCGTGGGTTCGAGCCCCGCACCGGGCTCGGTGCTGACAGCTCAGAGCCTGGAGCCTGCTTCCGATTCTGTGTCTCCCTCTCTCTCTGCGCTCCTCCCCCACTAGTGCTCTGTCTCTCTCTGTCTTTCAAAAATAAAAAAAAAAATGTTAAAAAAAAAAAAAAAAGCTTCTGAACAGAGCAGCGTATTGGGAATTGTTTCCCCCTTCCAATATCCGTTCTCCATTCTCTCTGTGGATGATTCTGATCGCCTCCCGCTCTGGACAAACTTGTCTTAGGAAGAAATAGGTATGGCTGAGGGAGTTCCTTAAGGAGACAAGACTCATTACAGACAAGCATGCCTACACCCTTGTGCGCATCGTTTAGCCCCGAGCTGTGTGAGTTTAAAAGGATGTGGCGATACTGCAAAGCTCTGGATACTTTCGCCAAGTCCCAAAATGACGGCTGTGATCTGCGTGTTTTCGGTGACAAGCGTCTCGCCTCTTCTCATCATGTTGGGAGACACTGGGGTGGGAGGAAATCGAAGCCACAGTTACCCTCATGGAGGCTAGGAAGGCGTGCCCCAGTTCCCTTCGTGAGGTTGGGAAACACCGGCCGAATTCTGGGGTTGTGGGCTGATGCGCGTGGAGTTGGCAATGAACTGGATTTGGTTTTTCTCCTCCCGTTGAGTTAAATGTAGCAATCAACCGGGTCGCAAGGAAAGGAAAGAAAAGAAACAGCAGCGTTTGCTGAGCGTCTACCAAGCTCGTCTTCACAACGGCTCTGGGAGGGAGGGCCGGGGTGGCTCTAGTGACTTACTCATGGCCACTCGGCTGCTGAGCTGGAGACCCAAGCCCTGGGGGTCCTGACTTGAAAGCCTCTTCGAGGGCCCCTGACGACCTCAGAGTGAACCCCTTGGGCTGACATGCGTGGCCTTTTATGACCTTGTCCCCTTGCCCCGGCACCCTGCGTGCTGGCGCACCCGTCTGGCCTCATCTGCTTCTTCCGGCGAGCTGGGTCCCAGAGGCCAGCACCGCTGAAGCTTTAATGCGTCCTGAGCAAACCAGCTGCCCTCATGCATCACCCCCAGTCTTCCCCCCTGCAGGCCTCCTCCTCCGTTCCCACCCAGCCCCCTGCCTTGAGTTAGGAAATGCTACCTACCTTTCCAGACGGAGCTCCAGCCTTTCCTGCCACACAAAGTCTTCCCCGACCCCACCCAGGCCTTCCGGACATGCCTGCCTTTGGCCGCCTCGCTGCGACTTAGATATAACTCGGATCGCACTGCCCCGGAGAGGTCGTTCATTCAGTCATTCGCTCTTAACTATTAATAATCAGTAATGACAATCAGAAAGTCCTTGAGCGCCTGATCCGTGCCAGGCGCCGTTCTTCACCCAGCTGGCCGACCACACTTACGAGGGCCAGCTCAGGGTGGGCCGGTGTCTCGGGCACGGTAAGTGAGCCGCTGGGTCTCTGCTAGAGCAATTAGGGAAGACGCGTGTTCTCTCTCCTAAGAGGGTCATTCGAGCAGTTCCAGCCTTGGTCTGTGAGCTAGTGCGTTCCCCTTTCTTTTTTGTTCTAGCGCTAGTTTGGGTAGAGTTCTTGTTTCCTGCAGCTATAACAGCCCGGACAGAATCCCAAAGGAAAGCAGCAGGCCCATGCCTGGGAGAGAGGGACCTTCTAGAAAAAGGAGGAGGGTGGCTTGGCAGACAAGAGGGTAAGGTTGAGCGAGGGAGGCCGATGAGGCAGGTGGGCTTGAGAAGGGACCCAAAAGCAGGCTGGGAAGTCTGGGCTTTCTCCCTGAGAGCTTCAGGAGCTACCAGAGACGTAAGTTGAGGAAAGATGACTGGACATCTCCGTGGCAGGTGGACGGGAGGGAAGAGAGGTCAGGGCAGCGCCGGAGGCAGGGGTGGGAATACTGGCGCGTCTACAAGTTCAACCGCAAAAGGCAGGAGCTTGCGACACTAGCTGTGGCAAGTGTTTACGTGCCAGGCTTTTCCATCTTTAAACGGTGGCACTTTTCTCAAAGCTAATGATGATTCTCCTCTTCCTGATTCCAGAAAGTCTAAGTGTGGGAAGTGGTTTCTCACAAGTTTCCCGAGACCCGGGGGGCGAGGGGAGAACTGGAAACCCATTACCACTCTTCTGCACATCAAACGGGCCCCACAGAGCTGCACTGGCCCAAACGGCTCATCTGTTCAAGATGTACAAATCTCCGTTACATGAATGAGTGTGTATTCGTCCCTCGTTCCGCCGTCCACCAGCAAAGACAGAAATACACTGTACACCTTTCTTTAAAAGCTGTGGGCTTTAGAAAGAATCAATAGTGAATTCGGTGATGAAATAAAAATTCTCATTAACCCGGACTTCACAAATCCTGACCTTGAATACCTGAGAAAAATTTACCTACTAATTAAATCGTTTACAGTATATTAATATGGATATGGTTCTTACTTAAGAGAGCAAAGGTTTTCTTCCAACTCGGGAGTGTGTATACAGCTAGAAAAGGGGTAAAAAGAAAGCAGCAGTGTTCAGGCAGCTAATCGCATTTTCTCTAGTCCGGGGATTCTCAGATATTGGTGGAAGCCAGAATCCCCTGGGAAGTTTGTAAATACACCGATCTCCAGGCCTCACCTCCGTTCTCGCAGATACGCTAAATCTACACCGGGCCCAGCTTCCCGAGAGATGAGGCGGCAGGGGCCACACTTGGAAGCCACCGGTCCAATCAGTAGAATAGGACTGTTATTAACGAGATAAGGCAACTCCGGAAATAAGGCAACACGATAATTGATTAATAACATATGCAATTATTAAACATCTAATAATTATTATCTATTATGTATCTAGTATCTATTATCTATTGTGTAATATTATGTATTATTAATCAACTGTCATGTTGCCCTAGTTCCAGAGTTGCTTTATATGTTATATAATATGTTATTATTCTGTATTAATAATTCTCTAGAATATATGCTTGTTGAATATTACGTGTACAATAGTGTGTGTGTGTGTATTCCCAGTATTCCTTTTTGTTTGTTTGTTTTTTACGTTTATTTATTTACTTTGAGAGTCAGAGAGAGAGCAAGCAGGGGAGGGGCAGAGAGAGAGAGGGAGAGAGGGAATCCCAAGCAGGCTCCGCACCTCGAGCACAGAGCCTGATGAGGGGCTCAGACGCACCAACCATGAGATCGTGATCTGAGCCGAAATCAAGAGTCAGATGCTTGGGGCGCCTGAGTGGCTCACTCCGTTGAGCGTCTGACTTCGGCTCCGGTCACGATCTGCAGTTCCTGAGTTCAAGCCCCGCGTCGGGCTCTCTGCTGTCACGCCTGGCAGCACAGAGCCCACTTTGGATCTTCTGTCCCCCTTTCACTCTCCTTCCTCCACTTGGGCTGTCCCCCAAATAAATAAATATTTAAAGAAATAATAAAAGAGTCAGATGCTTCACTGACTGAGCCGCCAGGAGCCCCTCCCCCGCATTCTTTAGACCCACTCTCCTGGAATAGAAGCAGGTATTCTTCAAGTATTCCCTGCTTTTGTGTGACGCGTTTCCTTCTGTTATGAACCTCTCTTTCTCGGGGGCCTCTGAAGGACATCTCACTGCAGAGAGGGTTAAGAGCGTGTGGCCCCGGACAGGTCCCTTAAACTCCCCGTGCCCTCGTGTGAGAATGACAACACCGGCCTCAAGTTTCTCCCTTCACCGTGACCGCTGAACCCCGCGTGCACTTCCGGCCACCGCGGCGCTGCTCACCGCTCAGCCAGAGCGCTGTCCCCCCTAACCTGCCTCTGCCCCCTGCCACGTCTGTGATTGTCATCTCAGCCTTCCTCCAGCCCTCCGACCCTGCACCTGCTGGCACAGGGCAAGCCCTACGCCAAGGGAGGACCTGTGCAACCCACCTTGGTGTTCTCCCCCACCCTCCTTCCCTTCCCTGCACCCCTGGATGCATCTTCTAAGCGGCCCCCGCTGTACTCTGCTGGGAGCTGTTTCCTGTTGGTCTCCGTGCTTGGTGATGGGCGTTCGGAAGGGCTGTACCTGTTCAGCTCGGCCGCCTCGCGGACTTAACTGCAGCTAATGGACTGGTGTACCTACTGGCCACTTCATCAGTGTTTGTTGAGGGAAAGGAAGAGAAGGAAGGAAGGAAGGAGGGAGGGAGGAAAGGAAGGAAGGAAGGAAGGACGGACAGACGGAGGAAAGAATCTTCCCACACTGTTCACTACTCGTGTGACCTTTTTACTGTAACTTTTCAAACTAGAGAAAAATCCATTCGGTAGAAAACCCAAAAGTGATTTAGGTCAAACCTAATGAAATTGTTGCTATATTTAATCATTTTCCTCCTACAAAAACGGCAATTTCATGTGGCTTGAACTGATATCTGAGTGCTTTGACCCTAGTAAGTATAAAAAGTTCTACTTGCTCAGCACAGAGTCACTACACCGAATATTCATTGTTCAGTCTACAACAGGAACGCCGATGGACTGAAATCCTGGGTTTTGAAGGGCCGGACGGTGTGATTCATCAGAGTAATAGTATCCGGTCGGCACTAGGTGGCAGTTCTTTTTTAATTTTCTAGGCACCGGTGACTCTTACACCATTCCCGTGTGTGTGTGTGTGTGTGTGTGTGTGTGTGTAAAACAGCTATAGAAAACCCAAAAATCAGCTCTCAGCTCTCAAGACATCTTGAGGGTTGTTTGTTAATTGGCGAGTCGGGTGGTCCGAACCCCTCCCCCCCCCGCCTGGACTAGGCACAGTGCTTCGAGCCCGCTCACTACCAGATTAAAACTCAGTCTAGAGAAGCAGGTGGGTCCAATCCCTTTCTTATACTTTCTGTGAAGGTCAGCTTGAGTTCAATGCCTCTCGTACAGTAATCACTGTTCCTGCCATAATCACTAAAGGCTGATCCACCCTCAGCCTGAGATCCCCCCCCACACACACCCCTGCACGGTCAGCGCTGCTGGGCCATTCAGGAGATTTCCAGTGTGTTCAAGGGCAGACTCCCCAAGTTATAAATTACCCCCGCCTTCCTGCCTTTGGGCTATTTTACTGCCTCTTAGAAATGTCACCAGAGGCAAGGTTCTGGAAAGAAATGAAATTCAAGGCAGAGCTGGTAAAAGGTTTTGCGCAAAGAGGAAGTTGAGGCCACTGGTTAAAAACCGGTGGGTCTCGAGGCGCGGTGTTCCTGCCATCCTAACCACGGGCCAGGCAGGGAGGATGGGGGCAGACAAAGTTCATCCGTGACCGTGCCTTCTCCGGCTTTATCTCCTCGGCCCCAAAGTGCCCTGTTTGACAAGAACATGCTAACGCCGAGCAGGTGACCTAAAAATGAAAAGTAGAGGTTTGCGGAGAAAGCCAAAGGGAAGAGTGCTCAGAAACGGGTCTGGATAGAATGGGGGCAAATGCCTCTGAAGGGGGGTAGGGCACCTGGGTGGCTCAGTCGGTTGAGCGTCCGGCTTCAGCTCAGGTCATGAACTCACAGTTCGTGGGTTCAAGCCCCGCGTCGGGCTCTGTGCTGACAGCTCAGAGCCTGGAGCCTGCTTCCGATTCTGTGTTTCCTCTCCCTGTCCCTCCCCTGCTCACGCTCCGTCTCTCAAAAATGAATAAATGTGAAAAAAAAATTTTTAAATACCTATCCTCACTTTTGTTAAACCCAACAAGTATTAGAGGTTAGGGTTCATATACACACTCTCTGTATACATTTCCCAAGTGAGGATGTTTTAAGTGGCTTTTCCTTCAGGGGTATGTTTGCTAGTTTTATTTTAATCGCGGGTTTAGCCCTTCCTTGTTGTTGATCCATTTTTTTAAAGAATGGTGTAGCGTGAAGGAGGGGGACAGAGCCGGGCCGTTAAGAGCCTGCGCTGAGGACAGACACTACCCAGGTCAGATCCGTTCCTTCTGTCTGGCCCAGGGCGCGTCATTGAACCTATGCGAAACACATTCAGGGACAGCAGACGCCCCCCCTCCCAGGTGTGCTGTAAATTCCAGCCACTGGTACGCCGCTAGTGCAGAAGGCAGTTCCAGAATCTTAGTGAAAAAATGAAGACTTTGAGTGATATTTCCTACATGGTTAAGCTCAAATTTAAAAAATTCTTTTATTCTTGAGAGAGAGAGAGACAGTGCGTGAGCAGGGGACAGGCAGAGAGAGAGGGAGACACAGAATCGGAAGCAGGCTCCAGGCTCTGAGCTGTCAGCACAGAGCCGGATGCGGGACTCGAACCCGCAAGCAGTGAGATCGTGACCTGAGCCGAAGCCGGATGCTTAACCGACTGAGCCACCCAGGCATCCCTAAGCTCAAATTTTAAAGTCCTTCCTGTGTCTGCTACATGGCCTATCTCTGGTTGTTGCTAAATGTAACTGAGTCTTCATGCCTAGAGAAATAGCCTTAGCCGAAGCTGTCCTCCCCAAATAAAAAAAAAAGAGAGAGAGAAAAGAGGAGGAGGAAGGAGGACAGGGAGGGGGAGGAGAAGGAGAAGGAGAAACATTAAGGAAGGCAGGACACTACACATAGTTACTGATGTTTCCAAACAGGAATATTTGTAAAGAGGCTTGCTTTATACATATAAAAACTTTGGAATCACAGTGTTTCCATGAGATGTTAAAGCTATTAGCTGCGGTCGAATATTCTCAAATATTCCTATTTCACAAAGATGAATAGGTTTCTTTTGTGCAGGACTTCTCAATAGGATTACATAGGTCAGGAGTCTCCAAGAAGGATCTGAGTTTGAGTGGTCCCCACCCTTATTTGCCCATAGAACCCTTTCAATGCCAAGCGTCTCTCAAGACCGATGTCCTGAGAACAGGCTTTGGGAAAAGTGGGGCCAAAAGGCAATAAAAAATTAGAGGCAGCATTCCCACACGCAAGGGTCTACCTTGTAACTCACAGTTATGGTTTCTTCTTACACATTTGTTTTGTGAATTCCACTTCCTTCTCTGGTCTGCTGCAGGCAATGTTCCTGAAGTTGGCCTGTCCATACAAGGCTCTAGCTATCAAGGTACCAAACAAAACGTTAGGGACCAGATCTTACTATTGAATGGGAACATCTTAGTTTGAAATGGGAATGCCTTAGTTTCCACAATCATAGAACTTGGGCACACAGAGGGGAGAGAAGAAAGCAATGATTCTCACGTGTATTTTATGCTAATCACATACCAGCCCGGGGATGGCAGCCCTGTACAAAGTTATCTCACTGGTGGTTGCTCTCACGCACCACCCATGTGTCCTGTTGAGACCGAAGGGCCCATTCCTCAGTTTGGAGTGTGTTCCTGGCCGAGGCCTTGTGCTAAAGAAAGGGGCTTTTCCCAGTGCCTGCTGGGGACAGCCCACATCCAATGACCTGGCAACGTGGAGGGCTAGACCTCAATTTCCTTGCTCCGATTCAGGACAACCCTGGAGGACCAGAACTCCCTGGGTCAAGGATTGAATCATAGCGGCTGGTGTCTCCCCTGCCCAGACCTGCTTCCTTCCCCCGTCTCAGGATTGGGCCTGAGAGTGCTCCCCCGTAGACATTCTGTACCTTATGCCCACCCCAGAGTCTGCTTCCCCGGGGACCTTGACCCACAGCTATCTTACAACCTCAAATCTCAGTTAACCTACTGGAGGTAGAGAGTCATCACGCTGTCTTCTCTTCAATTGAATTTAATGTCCGTCTCAAGCTTCCATTCTTCCTAATAGGGATTCCTTGTAGTCTTTGTCAATTCAGGGATTCCCTCTCTCCTCTGGACCACAGGGTCCCATCTGACCTCAAGAGTTGTCATTTCTCTGTGCCCGCCTCCACCGAGACCCGCCCACTCACTAGCTTGTGGTCCACACCCCATTCACAACTACCTGCTTCTTGGCTCAGATGCCAGTTCCCTCCCAGCTGACCCCCCTCTTCGTGCCACATCCTTGCCACTTGCGGGTGCAGGGAAGGGATGTTCTTTCCACCCCCCCCCCCAACCCATGCTGGGCTACCTGGGGACAGTGTGAGGTGGCTGAATCTGCTGCTATAGAAATTGTTCTTATAGGGGGAGAAATGTGCCATGTGTGTATAGTTCCACTGTTTAGCCTGGGAGGTTCCATTCAGAGTAAGCAATTTAGATTGGTGCGGAATGTCCTGGGGAAAAAAAATTATTTTTTTGTTGTCCCTGGGCAAAAAAGGCCATCACATGTGGTCTCCTGCAGAAATAGATTTTAAATTAGTTCCATACAAACTTCCAGATTCCTTTAACAGAATTTATTGAGCACCTTCCATTGGCTGGACCTTCTTAAGATTCTGGAGACACAGTGGCAAACAAATCTAGGCAAGCCTCCCCCCCCCATGGAGTTTAGAATCTCCTCCCGCCAGAATGGTTTTGGTAGGTGTTTGGTTCCTGTAGAACCAGGACATCCTCAGCAGTGATTTCAGCATTGAGGCCACCAATGAGGTGGCCTTCGCCCTTCATCCCCCCTGTTGTGGTTATGCGAGATCTCACTCGCCGTGGCCCTTTCCCAAGGGAACATCAACACTCCCTTCTGCTCAGTTGACTGTCACAGCCCATGGCTCTGAGGAGTCAGCAACCTTGAATGTCTCCAGGAATTGGCAATCCACAGGGCCACATCTGGCTGACAGACGTGTTTTGACTGGTGTGCCCGTTGTTTTTAAAAAGATCTTCACTGGGGAGATTTTACAAGCTAGCCTGGATTTCTAGTTTCTCTGTTTGAAAAAGAAAAAAAAAAAAAAAGAATCAAAATATCTGGTAGTCCAAGGTGAACAGCCTCACATGGCAAGAAAATGACTATAGGTTAGAAGCCTCACTCCCCCCTTCAGGGGGGCAGATGTTTTTACAGTTTCTACCTTCCTTACAGAGCCACCTTCCCTCCTCTACTAGGAAGAGGCCACCGGGGGGCCTTTCCTGGAGGATTTCACCTTTCCATGAGTAAACTCACAAAGCTGCAGGCTGGCCCTTACGATATTGGCCCCACCTAGTATGGTATTTACCTGACTATCCTTTGCATGACGGTTTCTACCTTCGTTAGAAGATTTTATGAGAAATGGTCATAGGATAGTCGCTATTACCTGCGTGGGCGACACTGTGTCACACACGTTGTAATGACCTCTCTGATCGTCATTAGCACCCATACGAGATATATCTTGTTTATGCCCCGTTTTAGCAAGAAGAGGATGTGTACCTTGGCGCCCCCTTGAGGCCATATGGCTCTTCTGGCCAATGACGTATAACAGGAAACAATGGCTGTCATTTCCAGGTCCTGATATTATCTGCTGGTTGGAGACCCTCCAGAACACTCTTTCCTCCTGGTTTGGTAACTGGCAACATCTGAGATGGTGCTGTTGCCAATCCCAGTCCCCCCCAGAAAGCAGAGCCCCCAGCTCAACTAAACAACAGAAGACGTGTAGCATGAATGAGAAATCGATCTTTGTTTTCACACGTAACTGAAGTTTGGGGATTCTTTTATTGCTGTAGCAGACCCTAACCTATGTTAAATGATATAGCCCACAGAAGAGATTTCTCTTGGAGAACTAGGAAAATTCTTCACCTCCTCAGAAACTGGTTTTCTTTCATCTTACGGACCGTAAGAATCTTCTTTAGCTTCCCAGTCTCAGATCCATCTTCTGTCGGGGTGTAGGACCTTGTGACCTTGGTGGGTATTCTAACTTTCCCCCTAAATTTAATCTCATTTTTTCTGCTTCTTGTCTTATGGTAAGGAAGCTAACTTTTTAAGGAAAGAGCAAGGCGTAAAAATAAATAATGGTTTCCAAATAGTTTACTTTCAAATATATCTGTGTGTCTCCCTTGAAAAAAGTTAGTTTATATTAAACTAAAAAATAAAACTCCCAAGAATCGGCTGCACAATTTTACAGGGTGTGTGCATGAGAATGGTGCTTAATTCTGGGATTTTCTAAGACCTCTTTGTAAGAGTAGACCATGAGAGAGGTTAATGGATTATAGGAACTTTGGCCTTTTTACATCACAAACGTTGCCTTAAAATATGTCTTCACTTTTCTGTGGCTTATGATAATAAACTGTTATGGATTACTAGTTTTAAAATTGCCAGTGGTAGGTTGAAAATATTTATAAGGAAATATGTGGTTTGGTTTTTTTTAATTCATTTTTATTTTTGTAGGAAAACTTGCTTGTACTTAGGACCATTTGTCCCGAGTTGCTAGGAATAGAGACCAAAGAACAAAGTCATTCTTGCTTAAGCAAGTACCCTGAGACAGATACAGTCTCTCTTGAGTTGCTCTATTAGTTTTCTATTGCTTCGTAACTAATTACCATAAAATTAGCAGCTTCAAACATTCCTCTATTAACCCACAATGCTATAGATCAGAAGTACAAGCAGACACAGCCAGTTTCCTGCTTGGAGAGTTGGAGGGCCCACATGCGGTGTAGACACTTGGGTTCTTACCTGAAAGCCCTGGGGAAGAATTTGCTCCTGGTCTCATTCAAGTTCTTGGCTGAATTCACTTCCTTGCAGTCGTGGGTCTGAGGTTCGTACTTCCCTTGCTTGCTGTCAGCTGGGCGTGGTCTGTGCTCCTCACGATCACCTCGACTCCTTCTCACGTGGCTTCTCCATCTCCAAATCCATCAGTGAAGTGTGGTCCCTGTCACACTTTACACCAGACAGAGGGTATTCTGCTTTTAAAGGACTCATGATTATCCACCCAGATAAGTTCTCTATCTTAAGGTTAATTAGTTAGTGCCCTTAATTACATCTGCAAAATCCCTTTTGCCATATAACGTAATCATGCAACTCAATGCTGTGTAATATGATCGGGGAAGTGACACCAGGTGGCAAGGTCAGGAGGCCATCTGGAATTCTGCCTGCCACACCCCGTGACCGCTGTATCACCTCTCTTCTATAGTATTCAGGAACACCTTTTCCCCTCTTTATTTCCTACCGTCTCTCATATTTTCTGAACAATCCCAAACCAGCTGCTACCCATATTCTGTTTCAAGCAAGCAAGTCATTAGTACAAGTCCATATTCATTACGCATGTCCATGTTGCTTGTCTGGAGTATAAGCGAGAAGATGGTGGAAACACTTAGGTAAGAGTAGTAGGCAGAGGAATGGGGAGTCTGTGCCAGACTCGGTTCCTGGCCGTATGACTTCGTATAATTCATTTTACCTCTCGGTGCCTCGATCTCCTCACCTCCAAAACGTAGACTAGCAAAGCAACTACTTCATAGGACTGTTATGAGGATTGAGTAAATTAAACAGAACCTGGCTCAGGGTGGCCACTGTATGAGTTCATGTTTTCATTAGAATAATTGCGAGCTGCGGTAACACATAAATCCCCAAATCTTAGGGGCTTAGTGCAACCAGAGTTCATTTCTCACTTGCATTATGGTTCGGGGGTGGGGGGGAGGGGGAGGTTCTGGTTGGGCAGCCTTTCGCATTGTCAGTCAGGAACCAAGACTCGTTATAGCTTGGGTCTCTGTCTTTCTCTAAATCACTGGGTGTCAAAGTTAGGATCCAAGGACCGTGCAGTCCCTGAGATCATTTCCGACTATTTCCACAAGGTCTCCCCTTTTCTAACTGTTTATCTCTGAAGGTCTGGATTTTTTCACGTGTTCTCCAACCCAAACAACACAATAGATGGGATAGAGAAGGATATGTGAGACTCCAGCTGTTTTCTATTAAGTTAGACATTAAAGAGAGTTGCAAAAATGCCACTTTTGTCACTGGATTTTTTTTGGAAGGGGCCAATATAGTTAATTTAATAACCTTTAATTAAAAAATATGTCTTTTAATAAAGAAATATTATTCATCTCAACATTTAAGGCTGATAGCGTATATATTATTTTGAATTTATTTTTAATATTTTTGTTGGCATATTTATGCTTTTTATTTTTTCATGAATTAAGTTTCTTGGTAAGTCTTAAAAGATGTAACCCATAGAAACAAAAGCTTTCTGGGGTCCTACATAAATGTTAAGAGTGGAAAGGGGTTCTGAGACCAAAAATTGGGGATCCAGTGAGATAGATCATGGGAGAATCTTCCGTTCGGATGGCAGAATGAGCTCAGGAGACCACGCTGGGAGGTGTCTACGGGCCAGTCTTGGAAGTAGCACGTTATCTCTACTCAGATTTCATTAGCTGGGACTCAGGCCCATGGCCACACCAAACTAAAGGGAGGCTGGGAATGTAGCTGGCTGTTGCTCAAGAGAAAGCAGAAATGGGTTTGGTCACCACCTCAACAGTCTTTACTGTATTTGATTATTCATCAAGGGTTTATGTATCCTAAGCATCTTGTTTAGTGTTTTCCAAGAGCAATCATCTTCGTCTAAACATACTCAGACAACTTCAAGACAATTTAAAATTGTAACATCAGCTTATTTTTTGCCTTAGCCGTGTAGAAGTTGGCAGAGACTTATCTGAAATAGCAATGCATACACTTAGCCAAAGGAGCCAAAAGAAGAGATAGCAGTCCTTTGAGAACCAAACCCAATCAGGTGATTCAACAATAACAGTGAAATTGTTCTATAAACACTTATGATCCCTTTGGAAACTAACCGTGAGGGAGAGCTGGAGCTGGACTGAGAGGTTCTTTTGCTTTGTCTTGTTTTGTTTGTTTTTGGTTTGGTTTTTGCTTTGATATGTTACACCCCTCACACAAAAATCTACTTTTGAACTTGGGAAATTGATGACCTTCCACAACCTACATAATGGACCAGCCATCTCACGCTTTTTAGAGCAAAGCATGAATTGCGCGCATGCGCACACACACACGCGCACACACGCACACCCCTATCTCAGCGTTCGGTTGCCTGCAGTGTGTGATTGAGCTAAAACTTTAAGAGCAAGACTTGGGTGGGTACCAGTATAGGCTTAGACAAAATGGGAAGGTGGAAATTTGATTTTTCAATTTGTTATCGCTAGATTAAATTTAGAAGTTTATATTTCATATACAGTTAGAAATTCACATCTAACATTATGGTATGTTTTTGTGATGTGTGAACTTTGTCCTCTGTTAGAGGCCCTTATATAATTGGCATGTTCTGTAACAATTTGTATAGCCGCATCTTTGCTTTCTTATATTGTTTGTGCTATAATTTTTTGGAGGGAGAAGACCTCGGTAAGGAATGTAAGTAAGCATGCTATTCCTAGGAAAGAGTAAATGCATCTGAAGATTCTCCCCTTTATGAAATCACTTCCATCGGCTTTAGAAAGAAGCAAGCACTGCTTACAATGTAAATTTTAATATTTTCTTAGTGTGCGAAGATAGCAATTCTTTGTAAGTAACAGAGCCCAGCTAACAGATTTAACCTTGAAGACATTTATTGTTTCCTTAACAGAAAGGCCAACATAGGTGGTCTTAGGATGGGTTGGGCCAACGGTTTCATCTTGACCTCAGGATCTTTTTATTCCCCTTCTGCCAACCTCAGCATGTGGACTTTCTTCTCAGTTTGGTCAAGAAGTGCATAACAAGACCGCTGTTCTGTAGTAGGTATCACATGACCATGTCCAAAGCAGAAGGCAAGGGAGGTGATAGCCAAAATGGCCTCTCCTTTCTTATTTCACAGGAGAAACCCTCTCCCCAGCGCTTCTGCCTTCTGCCCCATCCCACTGAGCAGCGCACGCCCCCGGCCCTCCCATAGACCAGTCATTAACCAAAGGAAACGAGATGCCAAAAATGGCTTGGACCGGTCGTGATCTGTTCTCTGGGTCTGGACACATTGCTGCCCAAACCAAATCAGGGTCCTGTTGGCAAGTAAGAAGAGGGGGAAGCCGCTGTCGGGCAGAGAATCAAGGGGCCCAGCAGGGAGCCAGCATAAGTGCGCCTGCGTGCGAAACAAGCACAGCTCACGGAAGATGATCCAAGTGCGACTGCCCGGTTCGCATCTTTACAGCTTGGGACATTTTTCTGCTGCTCCTGGGTTAGAGTCGCCACGCCCCCTGATGCTTCTAGCCACTTGGAGCTGAAAGAAAGCCCTGCCATCACTTCCAATCTCAAAACACAGTCTGGCTTTCATAACTAGAATTCCTGATCCTGAATAATTACAGAAAATCCAGATTTGATATAGAGGTACATCTCTCTCCCCCTGAGTCATGGTCGACAGAGGGGATGCGTACTGCCAGGCAAAGGGTCATGACGAGCTTCTCTCCTTCTGCGTTCCTGTTGCCAGGTCACTGCCCACAGGGTGGGGATGTGGAGAAGTGGGAGAGCTCTTACTTGACTGGTACTATCATAAGAACACCTCACACCCATGGAATCTGGTAGGCACATTTATGGGTTCTTAGGAAGTTGCCCCCCCCAGACCCCCCAACTGCAGCTGTTGCCACATGGGCGATGCATAGGTGGCCATACAACTCCTCTGCCAAACCAGACAGTGAAAGTAAGTGGAAACAAGGTGGAGACAGAGGAGTATTCGTAGTTTTACGAGGCCAACAGTCAAGAACTGGGAGCATCAACTCTCTGGGGCAATGAGGAGAAATAGTCAAAGGTCCACCTTAGCAAGGCCCAAGTGTCTCCAGGGGCCATCCCCATCCGCCCCTGCTTTTCCAGCTGTCTCCTTCACCAGAAACTCTCTCTGTAAGTTCACTTCACCTTCTAGATGATCCTGCTGGCCTGGATTTGAAAAACTCCTAGATAACCCTCTGCTGTGTGACCCACCTCTGGCCCGATGGTAACATTTACCTCTAGAGTTAGATGGAAATGCTGTTTCTTCCCAGACACCTCCCTCTGATACCACCCTGTGGGCCCATAGCCAGAGAATCTCACTTTGAGATGGCTCGGGTGGCATCAACATCTGTCAAATACCCCTCCATCACTGCAGGATTCAGGGGTGTGGGACTCACACCTGAGTTGGCCCAAAGCATCTTCTCATGAATCCCTTCCCACCATCCAGTCATCTTCGATTTTTCTTATTCTGCTGGTGTGCATGGGCGGGCAGGGCCGGGGGGCGGGAGTGCGTCTAAGAGTTCTGAACTGGTTTTCACTAGTTCCTTTGACTCTCTGCCTCAGGTAGTGTGCCCTACTTGGAAATTCCATATCTGTTCCTAAGAAGAAATGTCCAATGATGACATCTCCACCCCTGAAGCATGAATCGTTATGTTTTGCTATAACACTCTGATATCCCAAAGGCTATTGGAGTTCTATAGGGCTACAAGTTCCCTCAACAAAGGGCCCCAGGCTAGTAAGTTTCCTAGTCTGGTGTTTGCTGTTCACCTCCTGTCGTCAGCTGTGAGCTAACCGCCACTGCCCTTTCCTTGTAAATCCATTGTCTAGTCTACTGGCCGGGGCAACCCAGAAAGAAATGAAGCCATTCAGGTTAGCCAACTAAAAGATTGTAACTCAGAAATCTACGTTTTACTTACCTCTAAAGTACAGCGTCTCTCATTAGAGAGAACTGTCGTCTCCTATTTTTCTTTCGTGTTCTGGGTACGTGAAATTGTTTGAACTGAGGCATAATTACAACATGATACCTTACCCAAAATGCAAGTAGCAAGATGTTGGTTAAGATTTTCACGTATGCAAATGTGCATTGATGAATTCATTCTGCTCTTTAATTGGGAAGTCTACCAGAAGAAATGGAAGGGCCGTTTGTGTGGAGGTGGGCGTGAGAGTGTGGGTCCGTGTGTGTACCGGAAGGAAGCAACTCTATTAGTAAATACATACGGAAATATAACAGATTTATCTGTACCCGTCAATCAACCGGACCAATATTTAACTAATATTTTTAAATTGGAGAACCAAAGACAAAAAATAGAAACTGATTTTATACCAGCCCCAGATAGTTTGGATTCGCTTTGCATCATGGGTAATCCTCGTTTGTCTCTTGTTGTTTTGTGCACAGTTAGGGTATTTTCAGCTGTTATCCCTGGCCTTTTAGAATATAATTATATTTTTCTCGTGAGCTATAATTTGGCTGCTGCAACCCGGAGAAAACGGCTTGTGTGGAATCAGAGCTGACAAGTGGGAGGCTGTAACTCCGACTTTCCTCTGTTGGCTGACAGCTCCGTAACTCCCTAGTATATAAAAAGACATTCCAGAAAATGGTTCCCAAAAAGAATTGCAGCTCTCGCACAGATATAGTTTTTCCATCGGAGAAACGGCTCTTACTGGCAGGCGTGTTTTATTTAGTGCCATTTCTTGTATTTAGTGTTTAAGTCGGCAAATATATATTATGCACCTCTGGTGCCGAATGTGTGGTACTGCGGGCTGCGGAGGTGGAATTTTTTTTTTAAGTGTACTTTGACTGGCAAAAAGGGATGTGTAAGTTTCCTAGTCTGGTGTTTAGCCGAGTTTCACAAAGCGAAACTCAAGCTATAGTTGCCTTATGCTTAATGGTTCATAAGAGAGTCTAAAAACCCAAGAAGGACCTTTGGAGGATCAAGGAAAGTCTCGCAGGTGAAATGAGATTAGGAAGAATTTGCAGGAACCAACGTCAGGGATGGGGGAAGTACAGGTTAGGTTCCCTGTGTTGACCACAAGTGATCATTTATACTAGGGTGACTATTGAATGTATACCCAGACTTTTTAGAGTGAAATGAGACAGAATTAACAGGCATAAACCAGAAAGAAGTATCCTGGAAAGATCTAGGGTCTCCTAATTTAGAGGAAACTTCCAGTTCTCTGTTAACCCCAACAACCAAAAGAGTCACCCTGGGTAGCCTCGCCTATATGCGCAGCCAGCATTGATTCAGCCCTGAGAATATTTCTTCTTACCTGCCTTTTCTCTTTTTCGAATCTGGCACTCTTTTTTTCCGGTGAAAGGAGAAGCGTACCAAGGTAGATGAAGTGGTTAGAGTCTTGTGCCACACCGGAAAAGTCTCCGTCGTGTAACTTTCCTTGTTAAATGTCTGCATCTTTGGCCCTCCCCTGCCACGTCAGTCAGCTCTGTGCTTCCAGTTATCTCGGTGGCTTGTCTACATCTCAGAGAGTTACCGACCATCTGGAACCCGTATTCTTTTCCCTGGAAAATACAAAGCCCTGTATCAGTTTCTTCGTTATGGTACACGCCATAACAAAGTTCCAGGAACTGAGTGCTGAGAACAATAGAAATTTACTTTCTTAATTCTGGAGGCTAGACGTCCACGGCGAGGTGCTTGCAGGATAATTTTCTCTCCGAAGGACCGAGGGAAGGATCTTTCCTTGCTTCTTACAAGCTTCTCGTGGTTTCTAGCAATCCTTAACCTTCCTCGCGGCTCCAGTCTCTGCTTCCCTCCTCACATGCCTTTCTCCTGGTGTGTTGCTCGGTTCCAATCTCCCTCTGCTTGTAAGGACACCACCAGCCATTGCATTGGGACCCACCCTGATCTGGCATGCCCTCGTCTTAATTTGATGACACCTGGAAAGAACCTGTTTTCAAATAAGGTCACCATCACAAATCCAGGGGCAAATATATATTTTAGGGGGACACAACTCAACTACAACAGGCCTAAAGACATAGTCCTTGTCCTCAGGAGACTTGCCATTTATAGTACTTGGAAAAGAGATAAGCAGACTAGAACGAATGAATGAATAATAGAAACCAGTAAGTATATCCATCTGTCCAGTCAATTTTAAAAAAAAAATTTTTTTAATGTTTATTTACTTTTGACAGAGAGACAGAGCGTAAGCAGGGGAGGGGCAGAGAAAGAGGGAGACACAAAATCTGAAGCAGGCTCCAGGCCCTGAGCCGTCAGCACAGGCCGTAAGCCTGAACTTACACAGCGTGAGATCATGACCTGAGCCGAAGTTGGTACTTAACTGACTGAGCCACCCAGGTGCCCCATGTCCAGTCAATTTTTTAAGGGCCACAAGAGAGAAACCCAAAGCGAATGGTCTAGAAGAAGAGAGTGACTGCCGATCTGTGGTCCAGGGACCAACAACATCAGCATTGCCTGTGAACCTGCTAGAAATGCAGATACTCTGCCTCCTCGCCACCCCCCACCCCCACCAGACCTACTAAATCACCACCCTGAGGGTTGGTCCCAGCCATCAGTATCTTCACTCCTCCAGGTGACTCTACTGCAGGCCAAGGTTAGGAACCACTGGTCTATAGAGGACTTCAGAGAATTTTACATTCCTCAAAGCTGGATGGGTAAGACTTCATGCAGCACCCAAGGAAGTCACGAAGCTGAGAGAAGTCAGGCACACTTCTCTAAATTCTCCTGGAAGATATTTTCAGGTTTCAGATCGTGGTGAGGGCTAAACATTGGGTTGTTGAATTCGAGGATAGAGTTCCTCAGTCCAGCATATTAACTAAGATGTGTGATGAAGTGGTCCTCTCTTGCTAGGTTCCGCTTGCCCTAAAAATGTGGCATCCGTACTGCCAGAGGAGCTCGTATGCCAAGCCGCGGAGCGAGGCTTGAGTTAGAAACCACAGACTACTAGCGTGCCTCCTGAAAGGACAGATTCCAATTCGGTGGGTCTGCTCTGAGTCCATGACTCTGAATCTCCAACCAGCTTGCGATATTGCTAAAGCCGGCGGGTCCAGGGATGCCCCCGACTTTACCATTGTCTTTGAACAGTAAGGCTCAGCAGCATGTGAAGGACCCCACTGTTTATTCACACCTCTTAAAATGGGTAAATTAGCTTTTATATGCCTGGAGTTGTATTTGAAGGGTATGTTTCAATATTGAATTTTGGGTATTATATTTGAACATCGATGAAAAAAAACTATCCATTGTTAAATACTCAATAAGTGTTTGTGAAGGTGGAGCTGGACCTCAGAGTTTCCTTGCAGCCAGCGGGAAGTGAGGGAGTGTCCCCCTCTCGGCTCTGTGAAGGGCAGCCTAACCCTAGGATGAATAGAGGCAACCCTGGCATCTGACGCTGGATGGCATTTGGTCTCACGAAGGGTTGTGCGTGGTACACACCATGTGAGATACAACCAGAGGATGTCTTCAAGTCCCCCAGAGAGAAACTACAAAGAATAGCGTTTGTCCCCAGAGTTGTTAACCAACTGTATCTACCCAACCCAACAAGCTTCTAAGGCTTACGATCCTCTCTTCAGTGGGCAGAGGGAGGACATTTGAATAAACTACTTTATTTCAAGTGGATTTGTAAGGCAATAGGTTTCTGCGTATTGGGCTCTCAGTATACACTGAGAGTAAATTGCCAGGATTTCACACATTCATGTCCCGATCCTAACTTTTGTTTTTTTTTTTTTTTTTTAGGGAAAAGCACTTCTAATCCAAACTTTGATTTCCGACGGTTGCTTTTTGTAAAAATTAATCATAATAAGGCTTATTCTTTATTCCTCTGGTTAGGTAATATTTGCTCACTCAATAATAAGTAGGAAATACAGATAAACAGAAAAGATACTAGTAAACATTTTTATACCCCACCACATGGAGATACTATTTCTTTCCAATGCTTACATAAATAGGAACAGTGTATTTGCTCTATCCCTTAAAATTTAATTTGAGTTTAAAAAGAAATTTTATGTTGTCTTGCAAACTAATTTAAATATTACATTTTCACTGAATACAAACTGGAAAATACAAATTTGCTGAGCATCCACAATGTGACCTTGCACTATTTTCATCCACCCAGCACTTATACCATTTAAAAACCATTAATAGATCACAGGGGCTTCTTCCTGCTAAGGAGCTTAGCATAATTTCTCTCCTGAGCGGATAAAACCTTTGTTTATAAAAAATACCTTGTCGGGTCATTTATGAAAGGGAAAGCTCTTAGGGAATGGTCAGAAAAGGAAAGAGACCAAGTATAAAGCTACCTTTAAGTTTTTAAAAATACGTATATACAATATATACATATGCAATGTATGTAATGGTTTTGGATCATTATACGCAGAGAAAGAGAGCTTAAGTAACTGGATTGCTGGGGGGTGGGGGCGGAGCAAGAAGTAGAGCCTCATGGGGATGTCAAGGCCAATGAGAATGGCTCAAGACCTTCGAAGAACACAGATGTCTAATATGCAGTTCTGAGTGCTTTGCTAGGTGGTGCTTTTAAAACGCTGCCTCCCTCCATCTCTTATCCCCGCTACCCTTCAGTAAAATCTGCCATGTGTAGTTTTTAGACTAGAATATAAAAGAATATGGGAATAAAAGAATTGTGGAAGTCCTGCAGCATCACCTGGGAGCTTCTAAAAGCCCTGACACCAGGTCATACCCCCAACCAATTACATCTGAATCTTTGGGTAAGGAATAGAAACAATGGTAGTTTTTTAAGCTGTCAGGGTGATCTTGGTGTGTACTCAAGGGTTAAGATTCACTATTCTTGATGAACTCTTAACGCCAAGATAAGAGTAATTAAGGATTAGATTTGCCTTCACACCTAAAACAGCCATGGATAGATGGATGGATGGATGGATGGATGGATGGATGGATGGATGGATGGATGGATAGGTAGATGGATAGATGGATGGATGGATAGATGGATGGATGGATGGATGCATGGATGGATGGATTGATGGATGGGTGGATGGATGGATGGGTGGATGGATAGATGGATGGATGGATAGATGGATGGATGGATGGATGGTTAGATAGATAGATAGATCGATATCAAGGGTTTTTAAGACACTAGACATCAGACAACAAAGGACAGTGTCTGAAAACAAACAAGGTGAACCCTATAATTGGCCTGGTTTACTGTCTTGAGAGAGTTTCCAGGCAATAGTACAAGGAGGAGACAGAACCCAGAGGACTCTCTGAGGAGAAGAGATGGAGCTGAGAGTCCAGGAAGAGTAAAGCGCTAAGTTCACAGGACAGAGTAAGGGAGACGAGAGGACTGCACAAAGAGAAAGCCAGGGATGTGGAGTTCCAGTGTAGGTCCCCTGGAGCATTCGGCAGGTATCGGCGTGGCAGGTTCAGCAGCGTCAGGGCACGCAAGCGAGGAAACTAGCTGAGGCTAAGGAGAAAACGGGGCAAAAGGATCCAAGGAAACAGTGTGGTTGCTCACACCGGGCCAGGAATAGCGGCTCTTTCCACCAGCCAGAATGGAAATTCTCATAATTCAGGGGGCAGTGAGTTGAGTACTCAGGGTGTTCCTGTCTCAGGAGTGGGGCACAATTAGACTCAGACCTAGACTGAGCCCTGCACCAGAGGGACCTAGCAAATCATAAAAGCAAGACACAAAAGGACCAAACTCTTTCCAAGTGATTTACCTGTTTCGGAGAACAAACCTGAAGAACATTTTTAGAAACACTAAAGTATCCAGCACCCAGAAAGTAAAATTCAGAATGAGTGTCATCCAGGAAAGGATGACAGACACAGGAAGAGACAAGAAAACATGACTTGTAATGAAGATACTTATCAATCCAGAACTATCAGAGATACTTTTTTTAAGTTTATTGATTTGTTTTTTTGAGAGAGAGAGTAAGCAGGAGAGGGGTGGAGAGAGAGAATCCCAAGCACACTCCACATTGTCAGCATGGAACCTGATGTGGGGCTCAAACTCACGAACCGTGAGATCACGACCTGAGCTGAAATTTAGAGTCAGACGCTTAACCAACTGAGCCACCCAGACGCCCTCAGAACTATCAGAGATATTAATGTGACCAGATAAGGACTTTAAAATGGGCATTACAACTGTATTCAAACTATATTCCCTATATTCAAAAAGTTAAGGAGAGAAATGGGACATATAAAAAAGTTCCAAATCAAACTTTTAGAAGTGAACGCTATAACACTTTAGAGGAAAAATACTCTACACAGTATTAACAGTGGACTAGAAATTACAGAAGAAAAAAAATAGAAATAAAAGACAGAAATATAAACTGTCCAAAAAAAATTTTTTTAGAAAATGAGTAAAGCTTTGTTTGTAGGACAACTTTAAACAGTCTGTTGTACGTGTAATTGGAGTTCCCAAAGAGATAAGTGAAAAAGAGAAGGCAGGTAAGAATCTTTGAAGAAATAATAGCCACAGATTTTCAAGATTTGATGAAAACTGTCAACCCAGGGATCCAAGAATTTCAACAAACCCCAAGCACCAAAATCTACACCAAGGCGCATCATAATTGAATTGCCCAATTATGGTGAGTTCAATCAGGGGAGCGTGTGACTCTCGATCTCAGCGTTCGGGGTTTGAGCCCCATGTTGGGTATAGAGATCACATAGTAAAATCTTTTTTTTTTGATATAATTTATTGTCAAGTTGGTTTCCATACAACTGACCCAGTGCTCATCCCAACAAGTGGCAACTTTTTTGAGAAACACCGCAGGCAGGGAGTTTCAGAAGCTTCCCCGTTAACCTGATGCAGTGGCTACCGGCCTTTGCCCTGAATGAGTAGCTTTAGATTTCAGGGACATGGCCACCTGCTACACAAGGTTCATATCTGAGCTCTGGGTTTCCTGTGTCTAGACTTTTTACTTATAGGTATCTGGTACCTTATTTTATGAAAAGATGGGATTCCGACAACTTTTTTTTCCCTTGTTTTCTAAATTTTCTGGGATTTTTTTTTTCCTCTGCGGAACATAAACAGCTTCTGATACTCCCAGAAATTCACAATATCATGCTCAAACTGGGCCCTTTGATTTTAGCGCTAAGAAGTGATTCCTTAGAAGCATATTGTTAGGTATTGCGAGTCAGGAATGATCTAGAACGAGCCACCTGAGGACTCTTAAACTCTCTTCAAGAAGCACACAACAGCTTTACCTTAATTATTTTATTAGTTCGTCCCTTCACACTTCTATATCCCCCCGTGCCACTTCCCTGCTTCAAGCCATCCTCCACCAGCCACCCCACTCCGAACTTCCAGTGCAATCCAGTCTCCCTTGGGTATCCTGTAAGGGTGTACGTGGCCTGATGCGAGCCCGCCTCCCTCCTTGACCTTCTAATTTCCCGCCATCTTCATGTGATGGGTCACCCTCCCACTCACCTCCAAGTCTTCGCAAACCCTGTTCCCTTTGCCTGGAACATTGTCCTGGACTCACTCTCACTGCCTGGCTGTCTCCTTCCCATCCTTCAGATCTCAGGGGAGACATCGCTTGTTTGGGGAAGTCAGGGGGGTTTCTGGACTCCTAGAACACACTACACCTCCCCCCCACCTTAGCTGTCCTTATAACTCTATAAATTATATATGATTATATATTTATATTTATTTATAATTATATAATTTACAGAATTTATAATTAATTTATATTCTATTTCTAGATAAGATGTTCTATATAAGTATAGATTATATAAACACAATTCTATTATCATTGCCTATTAACTTCTGTTACTCCAACTTGACTGTAAGCTCCGTGAGGCCAGGAACCAGTCCTAGCTTCTGGCACATGGCCTGGACTGGTGATTCGTAAATCAGAAATGCTAAGTTTGATACAGTGCTGAGTCGCACCATATCTTACCGTACTTTTCTGATTTACAAATCAGTCCGGGCCCTGAAGTTACCACTGAAAGCCAGCCAGCCATGGGGGCTTCCTACCACAAGAGACACTTGATAACTTTGCAAAGATATGTGTTTTTTTGTGTTTTTCTTTTGTGTTTTGTGTGTGTGCGTGTGTGTGTGTGTGTGTGTGTGTGGTAACAGGCTTAGCAGAATAAACCCAGAAAATGAATAATGAAATTTTCCCCATTATTTCACACAGGGAGTGAAGCAGACAACATGAGAATGATAGGAAAAATGGGAGTCTCTAAAAACTTAAGTTCTATTAGAATTACTTACTAAGTTCAGCGAGTGTCTGAGAAAATAACCTATGTGCCAAGAAACCTGATTTGGAGGGGTCATAATGGAAAGCAAATTTGAAGTAGTCCTTAAATCACCAGAAACGGCCAAGCTTCTCATGGTGGAGAAGTAGTCAGAGTCTGTTCTTCGGGCCTAGGACAGGGATAAACAAACGTTGTCTTGTAAATAACGTTTGACCGGAACACAGCCACGCCCAGTTGCATGGACTGTGATTTCAGGATAGACAGTGGCTGTTTTCGTCCTACAGTGGCCGAGTTGAATACTCCTGCTAGGACAGAGACCGTACGGCTTGCAAATCCTAACACACTTACCCCTGGCGCTTTGCAGTAGCTGGCCCTTGGCCTAGGACTGAATGAGACTACTTCCAGGTCATTCGCAGTCACTTAGGGAGCTGAGCAGTGCGTGGAACACAGTACCCGGCACCCAGGTGACCCAGATAAGCACTGGATGTGATTGGTAGTATGGTGGTTAGGCACTGGTGAACCAACGCTGGGTGCCGGTGAAGCTACAGCTGTCCTACAAAAAGCAGGAACACAGATGTTCCTGGCGTGTGCCACAGTTGGGGCAAAGGCCAAGCAACGAGAAAAGGCCTACAGGTGGGTGGTACCCTAGTGTTTACTCTGCTCTAAAGAAACCCACTCTTGGGGCGTGCTTATATCACTTCCTTTTCTCTACCTCCAAAGAAAATGATCGAGGGCCAAGTTCAATTTGTGGTTAGTCAGTATTCCACTCTGAGTTTCACGAAGTGGCTTCCAGGATCTTCCCCGGAGGATGTGGTAGAAGTTTAAGAACTTTAAGGGGTACGTTTTACTTTTGTTTGGCGGATATCTTTAAGGCAAATAGGAAGGTTCATTCCGTCTGGTTGTGGTGCACACGTCTGGTTTTGGTGCACACGTCTGGTTGTGGTGCACACATCGGTTTGCGGTGCACACGTCTGTTGTGAGCGCCGATCATGTCTCCTCACCGTGAAACCCTGCAGGAAGGTGCAGAGTGGGAGTGAGTGGTAAGGTAAGCTGGAATAACGGCCCCAAAGACAAGTCCTCATCCCTGGAGCCTGTAATGTTCTAATTTGGCAAAAGCATCTTCGTAGGTGTGATTAAATTAAGGGTTTTAAGATGGGGAGATCATTCTGAATTCTCCAGATGGACCCTAAGTACCACCACAAGCGCCTTAATAAGAAAGAGGCAGAAGGGAATACCACAGACAGACATGGAGGGGGAGCCAGTGTGAAGATGGAGCACGGAGAGATATGAAGAGGCTGGAATGATCCAGCCACAGCTGAGGGCCGTTAGTGGCCCCCAGAAGCTGGAAAAGGCACATTCTCCCTTATAGGCTCTAAAGGGAGCACGGCCCCTACAGCAGCCCAGAGAAACTGCTTTCAGACTTGGACCTCAAGAACTGTGAGAGAATACACTGGTATTGCTTTAAACCACCGAACTTGTAGTCATTTGTTACAGCAGCCACAGGATGCTCATACAAATGAATTCATCAGATGAACAGTGTGGGTGTTCTGGCATTGCCTTGTGTGCCACAGTAAGCTAGTAGGATGGAAGCAGTGCCCCGCCCCCCCCCCCAGCTTGTTCTTTATCCACGAAGGTAGGGGCAGATGATAGATAGTACAAGATACTGACCTGGGGTTGCGGAGAAAGAGCCTGAAGCAGAGAGAATCAGCAAAACAATGGCAGGGACCTGGAAAGGAAGGAGCTCACCCTTCCCTGGAAGGGAAGGAGGCTTTAGATAAATGGGCAGAGATTCCTGGCTCAGCCGTCCCCCTCTCTGCTTAATTTTATATGCTTATAATCATTTTATATATTTAGAGTTATTTAATGTATTTATATAAATTTTAGAGACATATATATAAATATTTGCATAAATTTATATATTTAATACATGATACAAATATATGTCTACATTCATTATAAATAGTAATATAATCTTTGTATATAATTAATGTTATTAATATTATAATAGATAATAATGAATAAATATACCTTTTATATAATATACATCTATATATTATAAACATTTATATTAATTATAAATACATATTTATATGTGTTAAATAATTAATATAATTAATTATAAACACATTTTTATATGTGTTAAATATATTTATAATGAATATAAATTATTTGTAATTTATACATATTTATAATGTATATATAAATTACAAATAATTTCTATACATTTATAATGTATATACTTAACACATATAAGTATATAAGTATATAATATATTAAACACATATAAATATATATTTATAATTAATAAAATATATTTATAATATATAGATGTATATTATATAAAATGAATATATATTTATATATTTTTATATATACTCACATATATTCACTTACTGGATTAATGTCTGTCTCTTCCTATGTCACAACATAACTTCCATAAAGGCAGAGATTTGTTTCTATTCTGTTCACTGTGTCCCCAGTTCTGAAAACAGTGCCTGGAACCGAATAGGTACTCAGTAAACAGCTACTCGACACATAAATGAAATCAAGGCAGATAAGATTCTAGATTAATTGTAAGCTTGTAACTGTATTGAGACCCCCGAGAAAAACCCAGATTAAAGTGCAGCAGGTGTCTGTCTGAGAACCATTTGTCACCAGTCCATGGCGAGATCTGTACAGCGGTACAGAAGCCTCCAGAATTGCATCTTAAGTGCTTTTTTAAAAATCCACTGATTGGAAAAATAGCATAGTTGATAAAGAGCTACTGTTAATTCAGTGCTTTGAAATGAATTTGTATTTTTAGTAATCACAACATATTTATCTCATTTAAAAATGGTCACATATATGAGGAAGAGACATATACTTTGGAGGGGGGAGACATATACATTATCTAAATGTAGATAATTCTCCAACCATAGAATAATAATAATGAACCCCTGGGAGTCTGTAGCCCAAAGGTTCAAAGTTATAAGCCAACCTAAATGAGGAAACCAGGGTTTAAAGACATTCTGTGATTGGCCCACGGCCATATGATCTAGTTAGTATCTGAGACAGGACCACACCCAGGCTTGTGTCCCACCCGGGTACAATTTCAGTGGCCACGATGAGATACCGCCATAGATGTCTTAAAGGTCATCTCCTAGGCAACTGGATGTGTGCCCACAGCCAAATCTGGCGAAAGGAGAACGAGGGCCATGCTTCCAATGGAGGACAGCTGGGCAGTGAGGGCATGGGGGCACGGGGCTGGCTTCACGGGCGTGAGAGGCCTTTGCGGCCTCACAGAGCCTGGTGCTTAGAAGGCCCTCACTTGGTTTGGCATTCTGCTGTCACCTTCTGGAAATTCTTAACCTTTTTGGAAAAGGAGGTACATGGTTTCATTTTGCACCGGGCCCTACAAATGCTATAGCTGGTCCTGTCTGGGTAAGACGATTTGGATTTAACCGCATTTTATTTCTAGTTTGCTTCCGATCTCCTTCTGGAGATACGGCCCCCAATATTGCCCCTCAGCATCTGATAGACCATTAGGTCTGGGACGAGGAGGCTCAGTATACCGAGGCTGAGACTCTGGCGAGGCAAGGGAGGGGGTCAGGCACCGAAGCGAAGGAGGAGCTCGCTCTCAGAGTTGTGCAGGTGTAAGACCGGCCCCTGCGAGTGAGTGCCCCTTAAATTTTGCACCTCACTTGCCTCACCCTGGTCCCACACACCTGCCCTACATCTGCACCATACCGTCCTCACCTGCTGGCTTTGTCTTTGACCATGAGTGTGTGCCTCTGGGGTCACTGAATTTTCATCAGCCGGATCTGGTGGCACACAGAAACCTACCCTATTGACTCCTTCGATTTTTCTGAAAAGTGTTCCTTATTTGTTCAGTCTTTGTCGAGGGAGAAATGGAATTCCTCTTTCTTTGTAAGACGGGCCACGGTTGGCTGGTGCCTACACTCCTGTGTAAATGTAATCTGATACAAAGCTGAACTGTCAATACCATGAAACACATTTGACGGGAAGAGTGAAAGAGTAGCTGGCACTAGTGGTCACACTCAGTGTGTCACCAGAGAGCAAGGGCAGTGTGGTGTGAAGTCAGAAAACTGTGGTTCTCATCCCGAGTCCTCTGCCTATCTGCTATGTGGCCTGGGGCAAGGCTTCGTGCCCTCTCCGCCTCAGATCCTCGCCTGTAAAATACAGACAGTAAAGCTGTCTCCAGCTCCCAGGAGGAGCGTGCATCGACACTTCGGAACATGCTTTGCAAATTATAACATAGTCGTCGACGCTATTATTCAATTTCTGGAGGAGTTTCGGTTTGCAAGATGGGTCCTTCCTGAGTCGCCCCCTGCCATCTGCCAAGTTAGGGGTGAATTCCGCAACAACACACAATATGAGTTAGGCCTCGGAATAGGCTTCCCCGAGAAAAAGAAGAAACTGAAAGGCAGTGTTGGCCAGAGAAGAGAAGATAGAGAGGCCCACTGAGACTACGCACACTGCTAGATGGATTTGGGTTCCGGGAGAGGAACATCCTGCCCACCCCCATTTATCTCCCTTTGCATGCGGTGAGTGTGAGAGCAGTTTTGTTAGCAGGGAGATAAGGAAACGACTTTGGCACCAGGCAGTCTGGATTTGGGTGCCTTGTTTACAGGAATTATCTGGGAATGCAAGTTCTCAGCACCTGGGGACCCAGGGACCCAAGCAGTGTTACCACCCTGGAGGGTGGACAGCACTTGTCCCCTGGGAGGAGGAGCTTGGGCACAGCCTCTCCTGCTGTGAGAGAGAGTTAGGACCCCACTCCCATGACTCTTTAGCCAGATAAACTAGGGTGAGCACCCAGAGGCATTTTCAGACACCTTGCTTCTGTCACCAAAGCACCACGACACAAGGGAAATAGAGACCGTCATGCTAACCCCAACGTTACAACCTAACTAGGTCAGGTCAAGGTTTGTTGGCGATCGGTTTAGATTTCATAGAGAGATCAGGATCTACCCAGGCTAAATCCAGATGCATCCATTAATGAACTATTTTAAGAGGATTCTATATAATTATAGAAGACTCACTGGGGTCTTTGGCCTAAAATGCAATCACGTTTCATTCCTTCATTAAACTTATGTTCCCTGCCCACCCAGGATGTTGCATCAACTCACCGCTTCCTTCCCGGCCTGAAATCCCACCCGTATAAGCACTGCAGCGGGGGGCACAGTCCAGCCGTGGTGACAGGGTGCGGGAGCCACAGAAGTAGGCAAATAATAACAACACAAGGTGCGTTTTGCGCTACACGCTCTGGGTGCCTAGTAGAGGAGCAAGATGAGAGAGACGGTCAGGGACACTTCAAAAAGGAGACGACAGTTCAACTGTCTCATAGAAAATAAGTTAGGATGGTTTCGGACAAAGAAGGAAGTTAGACATGCTAAGCAGAGGATGCTGGGAGCAAAGATGTCATACTTCACATGAGATAACTGAAGTGCCGGGAACAGTGCGTGGCACATAGTAGCTGCTCAGTAAGTGGTGGTGGCGATAGTAATATGTTCAAGGAATTTCAAATACCGATGGACAGAACACAGGAAGAGAAGGTCTGGAAATGAAACTGAGGATGTAGCTGGAGATCTTTCTTCATGAAGGACTCTGCACAATACACTAAGGGAGTTAAACTTTCTTATTTGTAGAATATTTTAGCCAACTAATTTACCTTTTCTGTCATTCAGACAGTCATCGTTGTCTCCGTGGGAATGGTCTAGGTTAGGAGACATTAACAAACAACCTCTGAATATCGGAGGCTTAAAGCAGTGAACATTTCTTTTTTCTTTTTCCTTTCTTTTCTTTTTCCTTTCTTTTCTTTTCTTTTCTTTTCTTTTCTTTTCTTTTCTTCTTTTCTTTTCTCTTTCTTCCTTCCTTCCCTCCCTCCCTCCTTTGTTTCTCCTTTCCTTCCTTCCTTCCTTCTTTCAATTTTTTTATGTTTATTTTTGAGAGAGAGACACATACACAGTGCGAGTGGGGAAGGGGCAAAGAGAGAGAGGGAGACCCAGAATCCGAAGCAGGCCCCAGGCCCCGAGCTGTCAGCCCAGAGTCCACATGGGGCTCAAACCCACAAATGGTGAGATCATGACCTGAGCCGAAGTCGGACGCCCAACTGACTGAGCCACCCAGGTGCCCCAAACATTTATTTCTTACTCATGTTCCAGATCCCTCACAGTACATGCCCAGTACTGTCCTTTTTCTATGACCTCTGCTTCCAGCTTCTGTCTAAAAACGATGCTCATCACTAGTGTCATTTCATTGGCCAGAGGAAGTCACGTGGCTATGCCAGCTTCAAATGGAACAAAGCAGGGCAGTCCTACTACACGGTGATGGGTGCCTGACTGCGCCCCCTTGTCGAAGCTCACAGTTCTGTGAGTGCGTTTTACTGCATGTAACTTCTACCTTAACAATTCTGACTTTAAAAAACACGTTGGTGTGTTTTTTAGGTGGCCAACTTTAGGAAAAATTATTAAAATCGTGATCCATACTGCCACCTTAAATATTCTTTGATCTCTAAAGAGTAATTTTACGGATTCCCATTTAGCAACCCCATAACCTGTGTTATAGGCTGCCATATGTTTAATAACCAGGAGTGTTTTCCCTGGGGAGAGGGGAAGGAATCTTGATATTTGCCTACTTCTGTTGCGTACATATCCTTACCGCGGCTGACTTCAGGCTCCCAACATGGCGTCCCTGACTCGAGCTAGGAAGAGATGCACGCCATTCGAGCTAATTCTAGCATGCCGCTAAAAATATTAAAATGCGCTATAGTTTAATCATAGCATTATAAGACATTATAATAAGCGGGAGCATAATGACTGCCTTCCGATGTTCCGGCAATGCCTTGTACAAATTCTCAGTTTGCTGGTAAATGCAGAATTAATAATAATAATAATAATAATAATAATAATAATGCCAATTAGATACTGCAGTCTTGAAAAATAATCTGGTAGAAGCATACATTTAAAGCTAGATGGGGCCTTAGAGATTATCTAGTCACTTCGCCTTTGAGGACATACAGGAAGTAAAAGGCATGCCAACTGGCTGGTGGCAAAACCAGAGTGAAAACACAGGTTCCTGACTTCCTATTTCCTATCTGTGTGTGGTTTTCCCCACCACTGCAGGAACTCTGGGAGTCTAGGTTTTGAATGGGTACCATTGTTCCGAGTCCACTTTCTGATATCCATCTTACAAGTATTATTTTGAAAAGCTCAAAACATTCAGCTCCACCGTGCCTTGTGGCAAACAAGAGGCAAGGGGCCAGGGGGTAGGGAGGGGTGGCAAGTGTTATTTGAGAGCCGTTGGATCCAAACAATGCGTTTCACCCCAGAGAGAATAGAGGATAACCTGACACCTTGTCTGAGGGCTGCGGTTCACCCCCAGGCACATGGGAGCCAGGTTTCTTGGGTTCCCCTGACTGTGTGCTGCCCTAGGCTTTCTCCACCCACCTCCCCCTTTCACCCTCACTCACAAGAGCAAGGGCAGCCTTGTGCTCAAAGCAAGGCTACTAAACATTTTCCCATCTCAACTAAACATTGGGGTAACTGAGAAGAGCCAAAACCCATAATAATAAAACTCTATCATAATAATGACTATTTGGGGGTGACGCCAGACTTGTCCCCAGATCTATTTCAGACTTGTGTGACTCTGGTCGTACACGTTTTCAATGCCTTTCTCTTCTTTCTCAAGCTAACAAATTCTTGCTCTTCCTTCAAAGTCCATCTCCACGTCACTTCCCCTTTGAAGACTTTTCTGACCTTGATCTTGGAGTACTTCCCATCCCCACCTCTAAATGTGTTACTCCTTCTACCCTGCTGCTGGAACACTTTGTACCTACGTTTTCTACAGCTTGTATTATAGTGTTTTGTGATTATTTGTTCAGATGTCTGTCTCCTCAACTAAACCAAGTATTTGCTCCTTGAAGTCAAGACCCTTGTCTTATTCATTTTTCATTTCCTGCAGCCCCGTAGTGCCCGAACTAGACCATAGTAGACACCAAGGAGAGAGGATGGGGGAGTGAGGGATAGAGGCCCAGAATAAGGATGCTTCTAGACTGAGAGCAAACACCCTGGGAAAAGTAGGGTTTCCCTGTGCCCCTTCATGCCCTGAACTACCAAATGACTGTGAACACTCGGGGAGCAAGTCCCAACCTTACTGTGCATGAAAATCATGAGGCACGTTCGTTTAAAATGTAGATCCCTGCCTCCCCTCCCCTACCTCAACTCCGACTTATAGATGAGAGGAGGAGGCCAGAAATGTGATATGTTCTTTTTTTTTATTTTATTTTATTTTTAACATTTATTTATTTTTGAGAGACATAGAGACAGAGTATGAGCAGGGGAAGGGCAGAGAGAGAGGGAGACACAGAATCCCAAGCAGGCTCCAGGCTCTGAGCTGTCAGCACAGAGCCCGACGCGGGGCTCGAACCCACAGACCGTGAGATCATGACCTGAGCCGAAGTCACCCAGGCGCCCCATGTTCTTTAGATGGTCTGCAGGACACTTTTACAAAGCACTGGTCACATGATTTCCAGGACGTAGACACGGTAGGGGAGGGCGCAGGCTCAGTCCACTGTACCTACAGGGCTGTAGACATTGTTCCACAGCTTGCCCTGTTTCCCCAGAATCACGGGGAGCTGGAAGATCTAGGAGAGTCATTGATAACCCAACCCAACTCACTCCTGCCACCGAAGCAACACTGGCATACCTCTTGGTCCAGGATATTTGGCAGACTTTGGCTCGTTAAGGGTGCTTCTGAACATTTTCGATTCTAGTACATTATTTGATTATTCCGGGCTGTGGGATAGCCATCCAGGGTCCTAGTACCAGTGACGGTCTGGATCAGGAGCATGGGATGTGGCCCTGGGCCAGTGCCACTGTTGGAGCACTCTCTGGGCTGACCTTGGGCCTCCTTTGGGCTGGCCATCCTGCCCTGGCCACAGCAATAACCGCGCAGGACCCTCTTGTCAAATCATGCGCACCCTTGAAGCTGCCGCACACACGGCACCAAGAGCCACCGCTGTCCTCGAAGCTGAGTAATAACGGGACTGTCACTTCCTTGGAGAGGGTCATTCCCAGCATCCTCGGCACCTGGGACCTTCTCTAAGCTCTTCATGCTCCTGCAGACCCACCTGAGCCGATCTCAGAACTGAACTCTGGAAAGAACTGACAAGTGCCGAGCAGCACTTTCACACCCGCTCACATCGCAAAGTGTATTTGTTTCCCCGAAGACGCTCGTTTTACATTCCCACTCATTAAGTTGCTCTAATTATACCCACGTGGGGTATAATTGATTTGAATTTTCACTCCGAGGCAGCTCCAGGTTACAACCGTGAGTCTCTCACCTTGGAGAACTCTTCTCCCTTTATTTAGCATTTAAACGAGTATCAGGAGGGAAACCGGAGAAGTAATTATGAGGAGAAACCAAGTGTTGAAAGGGGCAGCTTTTGAAGGGCTTGGACGTCCTACACGGCGGTGCATGGTTCCAGTTCAGTACGTGGGAGGTTGGCTGCGTGGCCCCAGGGACCAAGACGCCCCGACGTTGATGAATTGTGCAGCGGTACTCGGGGACCCAGCCTTCTTCTCAGTGCACGAGTTATTCTAATGCGATTCTTGCCCACGGCTCTGTAGCCTCTACTTATGAATTAACAGCGTATTTTCAAAATCACACACGTTACCTCAAGTTTACGAACAAATGGTAGTAACACTACAATTTCCGTTGCCTGCTTTTTTTTTTCATTAACAACTTGTGTGTCATATTCATAGATCCACCTTCAGCCTCTCAGAGTTCAGCCTCCTGTTATTATAGGTCCCAAAAGACACTGTATGTTTTCTCATTTGTGTTTAATTTCAAACCTTCCCCATGACGTGCAGATACAATGAGTGGTGGCCTTGACAGTCGAGGATTAGGGGTGTGTGTTGAATAAAATGGAAGCACAAGGTCTCCATTTATTTTTAGATGGCGAAGATGCTAGAAGTAGTGGGATGTATTGGTTCTATTTGAGTCTCTAAGCTATGAGGCAAATTACACAACTGGACAACAAGTTTGCCAAGGGGATGCCACCGTAGCTGATGGCGTAACACATGTACACACCCACATACGGCACAGAGGAGTCTGATGTTGGCGGTCCCATCTCTGTTCTCCCACGGTTCCAGTATTATATTATTATCTGGTTACTGGTAACTTTTAACTTTTAACTTTTAAAGGGCATCCGTAGGACTGGTGCCAAAGTTACTATCTGTTGCACATTTGAAGATGGCAGTGGTGTTGGCTGAGCCCTCGTTTCGGAGGTCAGGAAACTGAGGCCCGAAGACATCAGGTTACTTGGCCAAGATCATAACACAGCCAGGAAAAAAAATTGTGTGTGTCATAAGCAGGAGACTTTTCAATCGAATCAAAATGTTTATCAAATGTCCCCTATCAAAAGTGTTAGTTTCCCTCAGTCACTGGGCCACGTGAAAGGATGTGCTTTTAGGCTGGCAAATGCACCCAAGAAGATAAGTCATTTAGCTTTGGCCTTCCCCTTTGCCCCTCTCATCTGCACAGTTCTTTGTGTAAAGATCCAAGGGCGTGACGAAATATCAGCGTTCGGGAGCAGACGGATGTCATGCCCAGAAGACACGTCTGTGAAATTCAACCAGTTACGAACCCTGTTGCCGTGAACTGGACAGTGATTCTTTCACAAAAACGTCTCCCCTGCTTTTGAATTAAGTTACACTAAACTGAGAGAGACCAGTTCCCTGTTCCCTTTCATGTGGTTTCAAGTTTTCCCAGGAATCTTGCGTCTCCCGTAGCTGTGCTCTTTGCCAGGAACGTGGTGGGTCCGGAGTCAGGTTCACCCCCTCAGAGGGCTCCGAAAGGCTTGGGTCCACACATTGTAATTTGAGACAAATTTATTCTCAAGTATCTTTTCTAAGACTTGTAGGATTTTTATTATTATTTTTTAATGTTTTTATTTTCCATTTGAGAGAGAGAGAGCAGGGAGAAGCAAAGAGACGGAGTCAAATCCGAAGCAGGCTCAGGCTGTAAGCTGTCAGCAGAGAGCCCGAGTGGGTCTCAGACTCACAAGCAGTGAGATCATGACCTTCGCCAAAGTCGGATGCTTAACCGACAGAGCCACCCAGACACCCCAAGACTTACAGGATTTTTAGAAGAATTGTCATACTTCTTCCTTCGTATGCTTTTTATCTTCACTTCTTTTTCACATGGTACTGGGTCTCTTTCTCTTACTATACCTCCCCCTCCTCTGGTTTCCCATGTCATTTGGAATTTTCATTTTCTTTTTTCCATTTGAAAGGGGAATGTCACCCTCGAGAAATCAGCCCAAGGTGATCCTTGCTAATCCTTCTCCCCGCACAGATCAAACTTTCCCAACTCAACCTAACTCCAGGTTCCTTCATTAGGTCAGACCAAGATGGATCAGCCAGATCGGCCCCGGTTGCCTCAGGACATGAAATATCTGATTAATTGTGCATTGGGAGAGGGACTGAAGAATTCCTTTCTGAGGTCAATCAGCCAATTCCAGGAGTAGACCTCACTTCACAAACCAGCCCACCGCAGCAGGGACCCCTGCTGTGAAAGCCATATACAACCTGCTAGCCAGTGTGACATCAGCCTACAGCCCAGGCAGGTTCTGGCTCATCCCCACCTCCCCTCCTAGCATGCCAGGCTCACAGACATCCAGAAAAACCAGACCAAACGTCCAGCAAACTCACAGGTAGCATAGGAGAGGCCTCTGGCGGCATGGATATCCCGCATTCAGAATTCTTTCGATTTTACCGCTACAAGTAGTAACCAAGTGGCCAATGAGGCAGCAGCAAGAGGAAGAGACCAGGAGGAGAGAAAAGAGGGGATGCAAGGAAAGGAGCCATCACACGATAGAATCTACCCAGCAGATCAACTAGGTCAACGTCTACCCTCTGTCTCCTCCGTCTGTCACTAAGACAAATCAGGTTGCCCCTTTTCCAAACCAGCACCCCAATCTCACTGCAACCCTTAGTGGTTTTTGAAGCAAATTTCTCTTGGCACATGTACGTTGGAACCACAGGGCATCTCTTAAAATTGTCAATGCCTAGCTTCCTCCCCCAGATATTCTGACGTAATTGATCTAGGGTGGCAAGTAGACATCTGGATTTTTAAAGCACCCCCCCAAAGTGATTGCAAGGTGCAACATAGTTTGGGAACCACTGCTTTTTCAGCCAGGTCCTTCCTAAGGCCCATACCTCACATACCCCCAGAACAGAACTTGGAGGCAGCCTCCACTTCCTCCAGGGCACCCTCCCCCTAATGTAACAATAGAAGTGTGGGGGCAAATTCAGATCCAGCCAACATTTACTGAGCATCTATTATGTGCCATGACCTGTGCCAGTAACTTCTTATGCTTTTAAAGGCAAAAATTTGTCTTGTGAGATCAGAGTACCTCTTACCTCGTGAGAAAAAATGTTGTCTTGTGAGACAGGTACCTCTGTATTCATTTCAGACGTGAGAAAAGATGGCTTTTCAAGGCCAGAAATGGGGGGAGGGGAGGTAGGAAGAAGCGAAGGTCCCAGGGGCTCGTCCCATCCACATTGAACTAACACTTTTACTATGACGAGCAAGACCAACACAGCCATGTAGAATTTAGGGTTAAACAGCGCCCAAGGAAAAGCGGTTGCATAAAAAATGGTCTCAGCTAAGACAGACACACAGAAAAGCTTCCTGGAGAAAGTGATGAGAGGCCCAGGGGAGGTGGGAAGGATGAAGAGGGGTTGGCAAGGTGAACAAAGAGGAAGGATGATGTCGGATGGGACGGGGTATATTCCAAGGGGTCCACGTTCACAGCTCTGGCCCCAGCTTACTGGGATTTTATGCATATACTTATATAAACTCAAATTTTAAGTTATATGCAGAGCAGAAGAATCTCTTTATTTTCAGGCAATAAAGGTCTGTAGTCTCGGGACAGCGCCAGCTACGGAGATGAGTCAGCACTAAGAAATATGCCAAGAGGGAGAGGAACTTTCAGGTGTGAAATACAGCAGAGGTGAACAGCAGTGCCCCGTGTAGGTGACAATTCCTGGGATAGAAACCCTTTTCTTAGTCTTTAAACTGCCTTGAATGAGAACAAGGACTGGATCTTATTTGACTTTGCGTGCCCAGAGCCTAGCTCAGTGCCTGACATTTAGGGGGTATTCACTTAATGTTGGTTGATTGTTTGATTCATTTGTTGGTTAATAGTTTGTTGACTGGATGGATGGATGGAGGGATGGATGGATGGGCAAGTGGAAGGAAGAATGGTTCAAAGGATGAATCTGGCTAAATAGGTAAATAGGTGGGTAGGTGGGTGGATGGATAGTTGGAGGGGGAAGGAATGTAAAGTATCTGAAGTAGCGTCTGATACACACATGTAATAAATTATAATTATAGATTTCGCTTATCCTATAGCATAGAGATACTTTACTTTCCATATTCACTAAAACATTTGTGCGTCTGTAAGTTCCCACTCATGTAACCTCTTAAATTAATGTTCTTGGAACCGTGTTTTTCTCATAATGGAAAAAATTTACCAGTTGTTTCACTTCGTCTTATTTGTACGGAGAAATTAAAATACAAATGCATTATGCAAAACACTTGCAACCAGGCAAGCAAGCTCAAAGGAATACACAGGTCTTCCTGCTCCTAAGGATCGTGGTAGTTGGTTTTGGGGCTCTTGCCGGAATGCAACAGTTTGGGGAAGGATACAGGGAAATCGGCAAGAGGACAGTTTCCTTTAGATTCATATTGTTTAAGATCTGTCATTTGGGGCTAAGAGACTGTTTTTATCCATCGAGGAGTTTAGAAGACAAGATGGGTGGATGCCAGGACCTCGTGTCTTGGGACTTCAGACTCACTGGCACCAGAGAGCTTAGATGTCAAGGTGTGGAATGCTAGGGTTCAGATGACACCCTGGGCCCCGTCCATTGAGACATCACAGCAACTCGGAGGGGCCCACAAGAACCCGCGTGTCATGTCCAATCTCTGCTGGTAGACACCTGAGAATGAGTGTCCAGAGGTCCTGCCCTCCCTGCCTGGAACTGATGTCCTGAAGTGCACTTGAGGCCACCAACCATCACCCGTGACCAGTCATCCTGTTACTCATGTTTCCTCACCCACTGGCCCTGCGGAAGAGAAAAGACATGCAGTGGCCGTCTCCACTCCCCAGAGTGTCACCCAGGGCCAGTTGGCCAAACCACGACCAGTCTCCTTATGTGTGTATCATTCAAGGATACAGCGGGACCACGAGCTACGTTTACTTAAAAAGTAGTCGTTATTCATAAGAATCATAGCAAACCTCTACTGAGCTTCCGTTGTGTTTGGGGCGCTGCAGACTCTGCGCACGATCAGTTTCAATCCTCAGAACCATCCTGAGATTAAGGGTCAAGTTTTAGTTTCCCAAACACTAGTACTACTATGTACTCCTCGGCCTTACGTGGTTACAACTGGTACGTCTAAACAGTAACGGAAACCGTAATTCTCTAAGAAAGCATATATGTAGAATTTTTTCAAGCGTATTTAACCACTGAGCAACTGGAAGCAACTGATATTATAAGGAATACTAGTTTGAAACCTGAGCGATGGTATAGAAGGGGGTCGGCACAAAATACGTTTCATGTCCTGTGAGTGGTCGAAGAATAATTGGGTAGAGGGCATACGTCTAAACCCTCACAGCTGGATTTGGCGTGACCGTTTTTGAAAATGGTTATTCACGATATACCACGGATGGCCTAGAGTCCCGAAACTAGCTGAGGGTGTGTTTTGGGAAACGTGCGTTGCTCTCCGTACTGCTCCGAAAAAGTCTGTGCCCCAGAGCAAGGAGCTCCACCTGCTGCCAACACACGGTCATAATGTGTAAGGCGAGGACGTCGAGAGGGAAGATTTCCAGCCCAGGTTCACAGGCTGGCCTGCTACCGTTCGTCACATTCCCCAAGAGCCCAAAAGGCTCTTTCCTCCACGCGACGCTGGAGCCCAGTACCGAGCTACCAGCCACGTTTCCATCCCAGTGCCAATATAAGTTCTTCCTCCCTGTGGTTTGCTGTCTACCAACTCACATCCTAAAATACACCCTTCGTCCCATTTTTTTTCTTCTAGTAGCAAAATATTTCGAGATGCAAACCTGGCTTTGCAGCGTTTACAGGCCTCCGACGCAACCCCCACCGTATGTCATGAAGAACCGGCTTCAGCGATCGAAATACTAACAGCGTATGCTTAGCTCTTTAGTGCTTTGGTCGAATTCAAATGACCATGTTTTTTAATCGCGGCAGGTCAGAAAATGATTGTTTGGCCACATCTCATAAAGGTGGTCTTAGTTACACTCAGATGTCAACACCTTCCTAAGATTATGCCTTACTTTGAAAGTGTCACCTGCATGATCATTAAAGTTAATTTATTCATTAAATTATATATGCATGCATACATGTAAATGATGCCAGGCACGGATCTGAACAATTTACAGCTTACGACTTAAATTGCACATTCAATCATCTTCGGGGTACCTACAGTTAGTGTCTACATTTCACATTTGAGGAAATGAGACACAAAGACGTTCAGTGACTTGGCTGGCATAAGGTCCCCTGGGCTGGGAAGGGTTGGAGCCGGAATTCGAACCCAGACAACTTAGCCTCGAGTCCACTCATAATAATTCTTATCAAGCAAAACCTCTTAACCATTTTTATTCTTTTATGTTTGTTTATTTATTTTGGGAGAGCTTGAGAGCAGGAGCAAGGGAGGGGCAGAGAGAGAGGGAGGGAGAATGCCAAACAGACTCCACGCTGTCAGCGCAGAGCCCGACACGGGGCTCCATCTCATGAACTGTGAGATCGTGACCTCAGCCAAAATCAAGAGTCGGACTCTTAGGTCACTGAGCCACCCAGGCGCCCTAACCCTTCACCACTTTTAGAGTTTAATTGCCGTTTCTATGACCACGGGGTTTGATAAGCACACAGCATTTTCAGCTGAAATAGCACATTGACAATTACAGTGTTAGGTTCTTACTCAGCTCTTTGGAGGATGGCGGGAAACCTTTACTTATTGATAAAAATAAAAAATGGAGCCGTATGTCATTTTTGTTATGGTAAAACTGAAGTTAAAAAAAAACCTAGAAAATAGAAGCTCTTCTATCCCAAATCATTCCTGATATGTTACAAAATCTAAATTCTCGTAGCTGTATTAGGCAAGTCAGGATGGAATTTTATGGGTCTGAAGAAGTTCATTTAGAGAAAATCTATGTTGTACAACCATATGCATTCTTTCTTCCTTTGGCTCCTGACTGTTACAAACAATAATACCTATGATAGAAATAGTAGTTTTATTTTTAAAAGCTATTTATTTTATTGTGCTCAGCTAAAGGTCAAAATCTCTTCAGAGGTTTAACCTAAATCATGCCTTTTTTTATGGAATGATGTGCTCATGTATTTGGGGAAGATTTTAATTCATATCGATGAAGGCCATTAAATGGCATGTTTTAGCCTTCACAGAGAGTGAATCCTTCCTTAATACCTATTAGGTGAAGAGTTTTCGTTTCCAATAATGTTACTTAACTACTTATTTTGTACATCCGAGAATTTCTTTAAATATAGCTATGAGATCCACAGAGGACTCTAAAACTTTTATATTTATCCAGTTTCTAGTCATGTCTAAAGCTCATGTAATTTGTTTCTTAAGGTAAAGACCTCCTAGAACAAAATGAAACTGATGCAAGATGGAAACAAACATATTTTTGTATATATATATTTATAAACATGTAATAATATATAAGTATATATATATATTTCTGTAGCAAAAGTTTGCTTTTTTTCTCAGTAATAAAATGAAAGGAATTTTGAAAGATAAAGAAACTATAGACATTGGTCTATTTCCTTACAGTAATTTCTGTATGAGTTTAGATTGTTTTTTAATGTTTATTTATTTTTAGAGAGAGAGCAGGGGAGGGACAGAGAGAGAGGGAGACACAGAATCTGAAGCAGGAGCTTGTTCCTTGTTGCTCTGAGCTGTCAGCACAGAGTCCGACGTGGGGCTCGAACCCACGAACCGTGAGATCATGACCTGAGCCGAAGTCGGACGCTTAACTGACTGAGCCACCCAGGCGCCCTTGTATGAGTTTGGAGTTTTAAATATATTTACACGCATAGCACATTTATAATTTTATATCCTGCTTTTTTTACCTAGCATATTTCAGCCACGTTACTGTATACACTTCACAAACATAATTTTTGCTTGTTGCTTGAGTGCTATCCTTATTCAGCTATTTCTAAAGTTAGGCTATGCACAGTATATTCCATTTTTGGCATTAGAAATGACACTGCTATGAAGGCCATTCTGTCTGTAGGGCCATTTCCTTAGGAAAGATTCTTAGAAATTGCCTTATAGAACCTGAAAGATAAGAGACTCTTCATACACGTGTTCAAATTACTTTCGAAGATGATTTTAACCATGTGCATTGTCTGACAGTTTCCTGCCTGTATTTGATATGCTTGTGTGTGTGCGTGTGTGTGTGTGTGTGTGTATGTGTATGTGTATGTGTGTGGCTGAGTTTGTGTGACCTGGGAGAACATGAATATTGACCAGATAGGGGGTTGCATACTGGGAAGAGCCCGGACCTCCAGTCCGTGTCCCGGCCCTACAACTAACTGGCCGTGTGAATCGATGCAGCCAACTTGCCATTATGCTCTCTGTAAACCACGGAGACTGGACCCGACCAGGCACATTCAGTTATTTATAAACCTTTGTCGAGTGTTCTTGAGAGTTCTTTTTGCTAAAGAGATTAGAAAACAAGGATGCAGGAAATCCTTTCTCGGGATGTTACATCCTACGGGGGGACAAATATACGGAAGCAGAATCACATGAAATTTAGGAGTACGAACTACGGAGCAGCTCTGCCCCTGTTCAACTCCGACTTAACAGTTGCACAAGCTTGAGTAGTGAAAGCTCTCTTAGCTCAGTCTTGAAACGGGGATGATGACACCTGTGTCACGAGACAGATTAAATGAGGCATGGCTAATGTGCCCAGCGCAATACGTGCTCAACAATTGTTAGAACTCTCATTTTCTCTTTTGTTGTCATTGTGGTTCGAATCTATTCGGCGAGTTTTAAATGGTGGGGAGCATGTGGCAGAGCCGTGGCGTCGCAAAAGAATGTCACGTGTTCAGAGAATGGGTCCCAGGTTCCGGGCTTTGACAAAATGTGGGAAGCAGGAAGAGGCACGGCCTCTGAGCAAGGTCAGAGTCACGGGCCGCATCTAAGGTGCTTTCTGGTCCTCATAGGCTATTGTGGTCACTTCACAGAGGTGGAATGGACGTCCCGCCCAAAATCTGGCTTGGTGTTGAAATCGATGAGGCCACAGGTCCATCAAGAGGAAACGAAAAGTGTAATTACTCACCTAATGGGGTGGCCTAGGGTGAGCAGAACAGACTTCCCAGCAGGTTTGAAGAGGGCTGGGGAGAGCCAGAAGGGACAACCAGCTTAGCATTTTAGGGTGATTAGGGGGAGACTTGTGTTGGTTTTGACTTCCCACTGGCATCAAGGGAGGGGGGCCTGCAGGCCTTCTGACGGAAAGCGGTCAACAGTCAAATACCAAACATGGAGTCAGACCCTCGATTCCATGGACTATGGTTTTATGATGGACAAAGGAAATCTCGGTGGCTTTCTTCCCTTCTTAAGAGGGAAAACAGTCTCTCTCGACCCCATCTCCAGCCACCCCTTTCTGCTGCTGCCCCCCTGGCTCTCCACGCTCCCCTCTACTGGTTCCACAATACACCACCCCAAATGTGCTCCTCCCTTGCTCTCTCAAAGCTTCTGGAATCAGGCTTTCCTCCGCCGCTCCTTGGAAACTGTTCTCGTCAAGGCGATCGCTCACTCTCACGGCGCTGAATCCTTTGGTCTTTTCTTAGTCCCCATCATACCCGACCTATCAACAGCATCGGATACAATTGATCATCTCTTCAGTCAGCTTCCAGAACGTCAAATTTGCCTTCTCTTTCACTTTGGTCAGTTCCTTCTGAATTTCCCGATCTCTTAATAGTTGGAGTGCCCCAGGGCTCAGTCCGGAGTCTCCGCTCTTCTCTGTCTCCACTGACTCCCTTCCTGTGAATCCGTCTCCCCCTGATCACTCCCAGGGGTGTATTCCCAGCATCCATCTCTCCCTGGAGCTCCAGGCTTCTAAGTCTAGCTGCCTACTCCATGTGAAACACCCCACATGGAGTTCCTGACTTTGTCCCTCACTTCTGTGCCTTTGGTGATCTTCTTCCTCTCATTTGATGGAAACTTTATTTAGTTAGTCAGGTCCCCAAACCGTGTTGTTATCCTGGAGTCCTCTTTTTCTCTCTGGCATCTCACACTCGGCCTGTCAGATGATCCTGTGAACTCTGCCTCGACAACTATCCAGAATCTGACCACCCCTCACCACCTCCACCGCTCCTACCCTCGTCCGATCCACTGTCTTCTCTTCACCTGAATTTCCGCCGTAGCCTCCTGACTGGCCTCCCTGCTACCACCTTCACCCTCCTGTGGTCCTCAACGCAGCAGGCAGACCAACTCTCTTTAGACATAATTGAGATCATAGCACAAATCCACTCAAAGCCCTGCGGTGGCTGTTCTCATCACTCGAAGTAAAAATGGCAGTCCTCACTCTCTCCCGCGAGGCCCCGGGGTGCCTCGTAAATGCACTCCAGCTCTCTTCATCATTGCTATTTCCCAAACACGTCCACCTCACTCCTACCTCGAGGCCTTTTCCTCTGCCATACCCCCTGCCTGGAATGTTCTTCCTCCAGGTACCAGCAAGGTTCACCCCATCGCTTCCCTCCAGTCTTTCCCAGATGTCACCTTTTCAGTGAGGCCTCTCCTGACTCTCCTGTTTTAAATGGCACCCTCTGTCTCTAGCCTGTATTCTCACTTGATGCGTCTTCATAGCACTTCTCCCTTTCTAGAATAGTATATAATGTATTTATTAGTTGTGTTCGTGTCCACTTTCCAGGAGAACAGAGACTTTTGTCAACTGTTCACTAGTGTCAACCATTGATGTTAAATAGAGCCTGATATATAATTGGTATTTAATAAATATTTGCTGAAGGAAGGAAGGAAAGGAAGAAGGAAAGAAGGGAGGAAGGGAGGGAGGGAGAGAAGGAGGGATGAAAAAAACAATGTCTGAAACTCGTCCGAGAATAATTGTATCGCATTAAAAAGAGAGCCGAGCTCAGATCGGATGCGGTCGTTTCATACAGAACTGTCCCTCTAGAACACTGATGCTTACACATTAGCACGACAGTCTGTCTTCCCAGAGCAGGCAGTGACTGGCAGAAGTGTCTGCCTCCCCACACATACTCTGACATGCAATCCGGGGAGGGGCTACAGGTCATATACTTGGCATAAGGCCGGTCAGCACACAACTCTGAGGACCCATAGTAGAATTTGAAAATCCCAGTCACCGCTCACACAGGAGACCAGGAATAAACTTAGATTCCTATTTGGAACATGCCGGCATCCATATTTTCGAACTGCCGGGTTCATAAATACCCCCAGGAGCTATATTGGGCAGTATCAGCCACACAGCTGCGAATGGCGTCAGGAACTATTTTGTTTGGGTGATTGTTCACTGCGAAAACTCAGTAGGGGAGTTGCGATATTTTTTGTGAAACCTCGAAAGGCCATTTAATCGGAATCTTTGTCGTTTGCAACAGAGGAGAGTCCACATGCAGAAAATAGCTGGTCAATTTGGTTTTTGTTTTCTTTGAAGAAAGGTGTGCCTTCCCCCAGCTGCTGACCAAAGGACCTGGTGGAAAATAGCTTGGGGGCTGTGTTTGACACGTTCTGCTCTGCAAATTGCCATGCTATATGGTGTGACGAGAAAATATAATTCAGCAAGCCTACAGCCCCCGGCAGCGAGTTCTCAGGGTCAGCTGCGTGAGCCACAGCGGCAGGAAAAGGGTAAAAGAGAAACACGCTTGGGTTCTACTCTAGAGTTGGGTGCCTTAAGCCAGAAATTGGGCATCTTTGACTTTTGTAATAAAACCCATGAGTCCTTCATTTTGAGCACCTGCTTCTCTGCCCAGAACCAAGAAGGCACGTGATGGCAAGGAAATATAAAGAAAGGGAAATGAGGGGCGCCTGGATGGCTCAGTCAGTTAAGCGGCCGACTTCAGCTCAGGTCATGATCTCACGGTCTGTGGGTTCGAGCCCCACATCGGGCTCTGTGCTGATGGCTCGGAGCCTGGAGCCTGCAGCCTGCTTTGGATTCTGTGTCTGCCTCTTTCTCTGCCCTTCCCCTGCTCACGCTCTGTCTCTCTGTCTCTCAAAAATAAATGTTAAAAAAAATTTAAAAAAAGAAAGGGAAATGAATATGGAATATGAGAAGAGAAAGAAACTAGCAGCTGAGAATTTTGTCACAGCGGCTTCCCCCTTAAAATGTGTATTGTTTCCCGGGTCTTGGTTTTACGAAAGGTTACCTAAAATATTCTAAAGCAATTCTAAGGCACTCGATTCAACCAATGCTCCATTCTCTCAAAAATAACCCTGCCAGATTTTCTTAAACTTGGCATTTAAGAGATCGAAGGGTTTTAAAGTTCCCGTGTGAGCAAATGGATGACTACGCTCTGGTGTACAGCTCTCTTTTTTCCCTCTTCCAAAACCCGCGCCCCAAAACAAAGCAACAACAAATTATATGTTGAGAGGTGTGAGAGGCTTAACACAGGCTGGAAAGCCTGTCTCTCACGCGGAGTGCTTCCTGGGTCCACATCTAAGCAGCCTGTGAGACACATCAGCCCTGAGTCAAACTTGTTGGGGTTGACCTCAGCCCCAATAAGGCAGCTGGAGAAATAATGCGGGAAGGACGGGCGATTATAACACTAGACACCCACTCAGTCCAAGAAGTATCCAGTTACTTGTTTTCCTCCCAACAAGGTGCTGTGGTCCATTTTAGAGACCACACGGGTAACCTTCCGTCTGGGGTAAATGTTGGCTGCTGCGCATGGAGGGAAATGAGTCATAAAAAGAGGCAAGGAGACCAATCCTTTGGCCCTTTGTGTCTCCGTATTAAGAGTGCCCATCTGTCCCTGGAGAACAATCAGAGTGGCAGCTGGGCATGCTGTGCCCTCAGAAACAAAGTCCTCTTCTCGGACCACAGCACAGCAGGCTTGGAGGTCACCGGGAGTTTTAGGAGTCAGCCAGGGCAGCCGTCCGTACCTGACGTTTTCAATGGATTCCGGTAAAGCCAGGATCCTGCATCTCTGATGTGGGAATGGGCAGGAGAGATGGAAGGGTCTTCCTCCCCCCGCCCCCCGCCCTCTCTCGTTTCTTTAGCAGTCATGGGGATGAGTCTGCAGGTCACTCATATCCCTGTGTTGTCTTCCTCCTCTTTCAGGGCCGAACACCACAAGCAGAAAGTATAGTAAACACTCCCAGGGCAGTTCTTAGGAGGAGCAAGGAAGATTCCTCTGGTCCTAGTTGGATTCAGAGTACATGGGATCAATTAGGCTGGGCTTGTGGCATTAATCAAAGAAAACCGGCCCTTTGATTATCATTCTATAAGTTGGGCTATTCTTCACTTAGAATTTCTGGTTTTTTCCGCTTACCAACAGGAAGAGAGGCAGGTCTAGGATGCCACAGCAAAACCAAATTGCCTACCTCTTATCCACAAGTCCCGTATATGTATATGTATATGTATATGTATATACACATGCGTCTGTATATACCTATATATGCGTGCATGTATATTGTTTTCATTTCAAGCTGACTCAATGCCTGCAGCATTTTAGCTGAGTGTCTCCGGGCGGGGCTTAATGTTTCGTGGCTTTGAAGCAGCAACATGCGGCCCAGACTCCTCAGCCAACTCCAGAACCCCAGACACATGTGTGGGAAGTGAACTGAGGGGCTAAGAAAAATACGAGAACGTGCTGACTCCTGTAAAAATTCTAAGTTGTTTTGACGGAAGGCAAGAAAAGGAGAAAGGCTGCAAAAAAAAAATTGAGCATTTATTTTTCATGCAACAAAACTTTCGTGAGTGCCAAGCTAGTGTTGGTCTTCTGGTGATCGCTAGAGCTACGTTAGTAGAAGAACTGTGGGGAGTGCTCCATTTTCAGTTTTTAAAGAGGTCCCTGGCAGCAGAAAGGAGACATGAGTCCTCGTGTCAGTGAGCTGTTAGAAGCCACCCCTGCTGATCTGTGACAACCGAAGCGTCAGGGATTCCCGTGGAAAGAAAATCAGGACACTGGATTCTATTTCCCCTGGTCTTTGTCTGTTAGAACTTCAGTTTCCTTAACTGGAAACTGAGAATAATGACACCCATTCCACCTGCCTCCTAGAGGAAAGATACCATCTAATATAATGTACCCCACAAATACATGATGCTACTTTTAATATTATTCTGGTGCCAAACCTGGTTGTGTCCCTTAGGGCCCGGCCCTGCAGGGTCTCCCTGTTTCCAGGGAACCCCTGTTCCCCCTGTTTCCTGTCCCCATCTTGGGACACCAGAAATCTGACCACTTGGTCAAAAGGAAACCTTAAGAAGATGGCGCCTGGAATTTATTAATTAATTAATTAATTCATTCATTCAGAGAGCCATGTGCATGCAAGCGGGGGAGAAACAGAGGGAGCAGGAGAGAGAGAATCTTAAGCAGGGTCCACGCCCAGTGCTGGTCGGGGCCAGGTGACTCAGGGCTCCGTTTCATGAGATCATGACCTGAGCCAAAACCAAGAGTCGGATGCTTAACCAGCTGAGCCCGCCAGGTGCCCTGACACCTGAATTTTATGTCAGAGACGCACAGATGTAAACTGACTAGATAAATAGTGATATGATGTGACTCTCTAACATCAAGATATTTCATGGCCATGGACATTCATTCATTCGTCCAGTACAATTTAGTAAGAGCCTAGTTTGTGCCAAGTGCAAGGCCCTAGGGTCTTATTTGTGATGAGAGCACACATAGTACCTGATGTCATAAAGCTAGCCGTCTAGAAGGGGTCATGGATAATAATTTTGAAAGCATACTCATAGTTTATGGTTATAAATTCTCAGGGTGACAGGAAGAAAGGGATCAGAGGCAAGGCTGGAAAGGTGGCGGGAACCTGCATGGGGGCCTCTAGGTCATGGTATGGATTTTTGCTTTTAGCTTAAGGATCATGGAGGTTTTAAGTAGCACAGTGGTGGGTGGGGGGTGGGGTAGCATAGAAACATGATCACACTTTGTGTTTGAAAAGGTATTGATTCCTTCGGGGGGGGGGTGTTCAATAGCATTTAGCACACGGATACCTCCATCTTCTCTAACAATCTCGTGGATTGGAGCACTTGGGATTAGTGCCTCGGCTTTCAATGCCAGGAGTATATTAGAATACCCTGGAGGGTTTTTTAAAAATCTGGGGTCCATTCCCAGAAATCTGGATTTAATTGGTCAGAGATGAAGTTTGAGTCTGGCTTCTGTTTGTTTGGTTGGTTGATTGTTCCCAGGTGATTCTAAATATCATCAAGGTTGAGCCCCACAGGTTCAGTGGAAAGCAGGAAACAGGTCCTCAAAGCGTGGTCCCAACAGCAGCATCCCCTGGGAATCCGTTAGAGATGCAGATTCTTAGTCAGTGTTTTAACAAGCCTTCTGGGGGTCCTGAGGCTGACCCCGGGGTAAGAAGCACTAAACCGGAGAGGGGTTACAGGCAAGAGACCCCGGAGCCTGGATCTGATTCTAGATCTCGCTACAGAGCAGCCCTGCGATGGGATGGGAGTGGAGGGGCCCACATCATCAAGCTTCTCTGACCCTCCGTTCCTCACCTGTGAAAAGAGCAGGCGGGATCGGACAGGCTCAGAGGCGGTCTATGACGTTAAGGATTTATTATCTGGGCACACTAAACCCAACAAAGTTTATATAATGTATTTTGACACAATCTATATATTTTTTTCCTTTTTTTCAAGTTTTAAATTCTAGTTAGTTAACAGATAGGATAAAATTGGTTTCGGGTGTAGAATGTAGTGATTCATCGCTTATATACAACACTCGGTGCTCATCACAACAAGTGCCCTCCTTGATACCCTACAAAATCTGTAGTTCTATGTAATGGAAATGGAATGTCATCATTGTAGGGAACTCAAAGAGTCAGAAAAGAAGAAAGAAGAAAGTAAATGTCAGTTAAAATATCTTCACCCAGAGAGAACTGTTGCTTTCCTCCGACAGTAGAGTATGCGGGAGGGATTCTGGGTCTTCGGATATTCTCTGCACACGGACTTACAATAGTGAGAACCAACCTCAGGATGTTTCAAGAGCCTGCTTCTTACCTAACTCTTCTATCAGAAGCCCATCCCTTCATCACTAAAGTTATTTTAATCATCTCCTCTTCGTTAGTGCGTCTATGATCATCCAATACATGTGTACGCCATAATTTAGCCTCTCCCCTATCTGACGTGTAAGTTAGCCTTTTCTCATTTCCTGATGATATCGTTATGATGAATATCTGTCTCTTTATCTATGGATCTTTTCTACTTAATTCTTTGTCTGAAGACCTTCCGAAGAGAATCCTGGAAATACAATCATCGGATCAATACGCATGAGACATTTGGTATGTTGCCAGCTTTTTCCCCCAGACTTGAGCTGCTTCATCCAAACACTAGCAGAATATCAGAGGGCTCTTCTCACGACACCCTCGCCAGCCTTAATGGTATTGACTTTCATTTCCTATACCTCCACGAGGCAACAGCTGCCTATAGGTGCAGGGTAGTGTTTGCATCCAGGGTCGAGTTCAGGATTTTACTCCCTAAGGGGGACTCAGACTCAAGGGACAGAGAAGTGAGAGAGGCCCCAGGAACACAAGAGCTGGGGCTGGAATAGTGAAGAGAGACTCTCCAGGACGGATGGTGACATTTTCAATGAACCCTCCTTAAAATGCAGAGCGGAATTTACTTGAAGTCTGTGGAAGAATTGCAGATTGGTGATAAATCCCCTTTTCTAGAAATCGGTACTAATAAGGCAAAATGTCACGGACCCCAGAGGCGGGCTTGCCTGAGCCAAGGTGGAGAGGGGCTATTGCATGGACGAATTCTGAGGTCCCGTCTGGGCTTAGGATGCTAGGTGACTAAAGTCAGCACAGAGGGCAGGGTATGCCTCTTTCTCCCACCATCTTTCTCTCCTGGGCACTTTACACGCACACAAGTACCCCAGTGGGTTTCCTTTTCCCACGTCTTCCTGCCCACTGACCCACCCTTGCCTCACTGTCTTCATCTGACAACCTTCTGCTGCCTTCTTGTTACCTGATTCTTTCTTGGCTTCAGGATCAAAACATAGAAAGAAGGACAGTCAGAGGCCATGAAAAAATAGAATCCCAACCTTACTTATAAAAAGGAGAAAGGAAGCGGTAAGCTTATTTCACTATTTATTTATAGTCCCACCTACTTCCGAAAGTATCTTAAGTACTGCCTGCTTTGGAAGAAGCCTCAGGGGAAACAAAATTCTCCTCTTTAAAAACCAGACCAGAGAACACCAGCCCGGGGAGTTGCTAGTGATTAACAAGAGAGAGGAGAGTAATTTTGGCATTAAACTCCTGGGTATTTTTAAATGTGGACATTATTTGAATGAGGCTGGTTAGAGGGTGATTAAAAGCATAGATTTATTATTGACCCCAAAGACCTGAAAATAGGTGTTCAAACAGAAACTAGTTAGCAGCACTATTTACAAATAGCCAAAAGGTAAATACAACCCAAATCATCAACAAACTTTTATATCCACACAGTGGATTGTTCTTCAGCAATAAAAGTCAATGGAGTATTGATGCATGCTACAGCACAGATATACCTTGAAAACCTTTTCCTAAGTGAAATAAGCCAGATACAGAAGGCCATATATTGTATGATTCCATTTATATGAAGTGTTCAGAATAGGTAAAACCATAGAGAGAGAAAGCAGAATGGGGTTGCCAGGGACCTGAGGAAGAGGGGGAACGGTGAGGGACTGCTTAATGGGTGTAGAGTCTCATTTGGGGTGATGGAATGTTCTGGAACCAGATAGTACTAATGATTGCAGAATATTGTGAACGTACTTAATGCCACCGAATTGCTGAATTGTACAGTTTAAACGGGTTAAAATGGTAAATTTTATGTTTTGTGGTTTTGAGGATGATTTAATCACGATAAAAAATAAACTTGCTCTTAGCGAAAAAAAAAAAAAAGAAAAAAAGAAAAGGAAAGGAAAAGCACAGACCTAGTTAGCTGTGCCTGGGTTCTAATCTCAGCTTCCCATTTCCTCTTCTGTCAAGTGGGGTAAGCATAACAGTAGCTACCTCATAAATCTTACATGAGTCAATGTATGGAAAGCGCTTTGTGCCCCGGGACCCAGGAAGCATGCTGTAAATATTTGTATTCTTAATCTAACCCAGCCGTTCTCCACCGTGGGCAGTTTTGCCTCAGAGGAGACACTTGGCAGTGTCTGGAAAGAGTTTTGATCACCACAGTTGCCGTTTCTGATGACATCTGTGAGTAGAGGCAAGCGATGCCACTAACCGTCCTACAACGCACACGAGGGCATCTCACAACAGAGAGTTATCTGGTCCCAAATGTCAGTCGCTCCGAGGTGGAGAATCCCTGATTTAAACAGAGCCCGTAGGGACACGCATTTCCTCTCATGAATACCCGGATCAAAATAGATCAGACAGAAATTTTTGTTAGAAAGGACTGCCCGCCGAAGCGTGACGTGCCCACCACGTATGGAGAACACGTACTAGTCGTTGTGGGGGATATAAAAGAAGCCAACGCAGTGTCCTTGAGATACTTGGGTGAAGAGGAGCTCTGTGTGATGGAGTTATTTAAGAGGGAAGTTTTACCAAGGGATGTTTGTAATCATTCTTCCTCTAGGAGGAGGGTGATCCAGGGTCACCCGCACTACTCAACAATAATGCTCACTCAAAGGCCAGCACTTCTGGTTCTTTGTCAAGATGCATCTTAAGCGACCAGTGTCTGGTTCCTTCACGTGTCTGAATGGGTCTTATGTTGGGGGAAATTGTATGGAGCAGATATCTGAGAAACACATCCCTGTGGCAAGTGGAAATAAAAATTACTGGTTATCAAGGCACAGACATGAGAGAAAATATTAAAGTTCCTTACAGTCAGCCGCCATGTACCAAAAGGAAAAAGGAGACGCGTTTTCCCAGCTCCCATTTGAAGAGTTGTTTTATCGGATTCTAAAACCGTATCCCCATATAATTAGCCCAGTTTGGTTCCCAGAATCAGTTCTTACCCAGACCAGGTCACCATCAGAAGGTCTCCATGGACCTGCTAGCAGTGAAGACTTAGGGAAGGACCCTTATTCCTTCTGTCTTTTTGCCTTTAGGCTAAGGATTACAAGACTTATGAAGATAGGCCATGCTTTCACGCAGCCCCTGTGAATGGCTCATGTCCTTTATAAAGGACAATGGGAAGGAGGAGTCTGGTGGGGCCCATCAGGAAGGCAGATCCTTGGAGGTTCTGGCCCTTGGAAGCTACAGCATGGTGATGGGGGATCAGAGGCTAGGCAGGAGACCCCACCCTGTGCAGTCACCTTTGCACGGCTTTCTCCACAATGCTGGCTTCCCGTATGTACGGGTACATCTTGGCCACTCATAGTCAGTGCCTACTACGGCAAGGAATTTTATGAGATACTCGTGAAGGTGCATTTGACATAGAGCGTGTCACAGTGACTTCTCCATAGGGCAAGGACAGGTATAAGTCACTCTAACGTAAGATAAAAAGTGACACTGTGCAGTAAGGAAAAGGGGAAAACCCTGTGAGATTTCAGAGGAGAGGGTTGGCTTCTGGCGGCGAGCTTGGAGAAGCCTTTTTGGAGAGGGTGGCGTTTGGGTTAGAATGCAAATGTTTTTGAGCACCTAGACATGTAAAATGGTACTGGAGGAGGCTAAAGAATGGAGCCAGCTACCCAGGTGATCGTGTCAGAGACAGACTTTGTAGGATTTGTGGAGGGGAGTGGAGAGAAATACATGAGCTGGGTAGATCGAGATGAGCTCATGAAAAAGCCACGACACCAGGACACCGCCGGAGAATCACTGACATTTTCTGAGCAGGTGTAAGGACGAGGAGGACGGTACAGCTGTGCGTGCAGTGTGCTGCGGAGATACCGTGGGGGCAAGAATGGAAAGGGGGGGTAGGCTTGGCCAATATTTTAGATAAGGCAGGACACAACGGCAGGGCACAGTGGCGGGCTGTGGCACCACATCGGCTCACTTGGGCACCAGGACTTGTGGCTCAGGAACCCAGGTCCTGGACCCAGACACTCTGGGCTCTAGTCCTGGGCTGCGCCCCATAAGCCAATGGTATGTCCTCGGGCAAATCGCTTCACCTCTCGGTGCCTCCATCTCTTCATCCAAAAAAAATAGGAAGAAAACTCTTGTTCCTCATACGCATGAGCTGAACAGTAAATGAGTAAGCGCATCTAATACGTTCTGAATATCGTTTGGCACAAGAATGATATTGTGCTCAATAGTTCAATATAAAACTTGGCCCTTATTATCACCGAAGGTAACAAGGATGGCCTGGAAGGACGCACTTCTGAACCAAGGCAGAATGACAGTAATTGTCAGGAATAAAGAATTATACAGGAAAACACCAACCTAGCGTGATCCTTCACGAGGCTGCTTGGAGAGGCTGGCGTGTGGGGCCATGTCTCAGTAGACGTGGACCGTCCACCTGCGGAACGGTCCAGCTGTCTGCCCTCTCCTTGCTTTCTCCTTCCAACACCATTGATTTCACTGTCCAGCCTCGGCTGCATTACATTTTGTCAGCGGGTCAGGAGTTACTCCCAAGGCGTAATGATTTCCTCACTGCTATCGCGGAGGGACCTGGGACTGAAAACTTTAGTGCCTGGCGAGACCATCAAACAGACGAAGCTTTAAGAAAACATGGGGGGGGGGGCGCCTGGGTGGCTCATTCGGTTAAGCGGCCGACTTCAGCTCAGGTCATGGTCCCACAGTCTGTGAGTTCGAGCCCCGTGTTGGGCTCTGTGCTGACGGCTCAGAGCCTGGAGCCTGCTTCGGATTCTATGTCTCCCTCTCTCTCTGCTCTTCTCCTGCTCATGCTCTGTCTCTACGTCTCAAAAATGAATAAATGTTTAAAAAAAAATTTTTTTTAAAGAAAAAAAAAGAAAACGTTGGGAGCATCAGACTTAGGCCCTAAAAGAATGAACATTGAAGATGTCATACTTAAAATGAAGGCGACTTTGATGTTTAGGTTTTAATTAAGGCTAGTGTCTTGTCTGCATGCGCACAGAGACTGGGGAGAAGAGACACCGGAGGGATCTTGGAGCAAGACCCCCTACCTCTGAGGTTGAAACTCTGGCTGTAGAACTCAGTGCTGAAATGCTGCGCCTTTTCTGTGTCCCGTTCAGTGTTCAGACAGACTGATCTAATTCAGTGTACGCATCAGAATAAAAATTAAGCTTCGAGGGCGAGGGCAGATTTTATTTTCAAGGGAGGCAGGCTTTATCCCTAGAAGATTAAACAATCCTGAGGGTTTAAAGGTTTAATCTGCCCAGGATGGGGCTCAGAGCCCCAGAATAATTGGAGACAGCATCGGGCTTTGAACATCAGAACTAGTTGGAACGTGCGTGCGTGTGTGTGTGTGTGTGTGCGCGCGTGCGTGTATGTGTGTGAAATGTGCAAGCAAGCAAGAGAGGTCTCTCCCGTAAGCTGCCTGCCCCTGCCTCCTCCATTGAGTCCTCAGGGGCGACAGGATACAGCTTCTGGGGACCGCTGTGCTCATGAATGTGTGTCATTGTTCCCGGCACACGTCGGCCTTGAGAATTAGCACAAAACAGCCCCGTCCTTATTCAGATGCGGAGCCCCCTCCATCACTCAGAGCAGCCCTTCCAGGTCACATGCCAGAGGCCTCTGCAGACAGGACGCAGCTGCCTCAAATCTGCTGCCTCACATTAGCCGCGGTTCGAGAAACCTGCCGGCTCTGAGCTTTCCCCGGGGGAGGGGAAGACTAGAAAGATGTGGGGTCCAGGCCCGAGGTTCTCCGAGGAACGGTGGCTGGAAAATGAGAAAAAATGTGCCGTGGTTCGGAAGCCGAAGCCAGGCCGGAAACGCCAGGAGCTGTTGGCCGTGGCCTTGGGGGTGAAGGTGGGAGTCAGAGGCAGTTTTCTGTGGCCCTCTCTCAGACTCTTTGCCTGTTCGCAGATCTCGTCCCTGGTCCGCAGGGCCGCCCTTACGCACAACGACAACCACTTCAACTACGAGAAGACACACAACTTTAAGGTAAGAAGACTCCGCGCTCTTTCTTCTGTTGTTAAGGGCAGGTGGAGAGATACGGGGGGGATGGTTTCCGCCCCCTCTTTGATTGGGAAGGAATGAGACAGCAGATGCCTTTGCTTTCCACATCTAGCTACGTGCACAACGTAAGACCGTTTGCTTTGTGACCATTGCTTTGTATCAAACTGGAGACTTTAGATAGCCGTTTGCTTGATGCCGATGCCTAGAAACACCCATATGTATGTTAACTTAGTCTGGAGAACGGGACCCATTTCTTCTCCGTATCCCATGCCCCGCGAGAGAGCAGCAGAGCGCCCCAGTCTCTGGCACTGGGAGACTTCTGATGAGCGTCGAGGGGTACTTTTCCACTCAGAGTAGCTGTAAAGAATATTGCCGTCTCCGAGGCACGGAAAACAGTTGCCCGTTTCATGTTCTGCGTTTTGCCTTTGTTTTCAGGGATGCTAACTCCTTCGGTTTCTGTGTAGACAGCTGTGAAAGCAAAGGATGACAGGAGAGCCCGTCCAGGAGCTTTTGTTTGTGCTTCGGGTACAGGGGGGGGCACCCCGACAGCCTCGCCAAGCTCCCCCCTCGGCCCAGGCTTGATCCTGCTCAGCAGACCAAACATAAAAGATACGAAAAGCGAGTGGGGACGTTAGTGCCTCTTCCCATGTGTGTTTATAAACTGGAAATACTGCTATCTTCATTCCAGACTAGCCCTTGTAAGAAAACAACAAAACAAAAATGGCCTACCATCAGAAATCACGGCCTGTTTCCTTTGCCCGAATGCGTTTTCCAAGAAATGGCCCTGGAGGAGATTCCGATGCCAAATTGGCTGCCGGGAATGCTGTTGAGTGGAGGAGACACAGTTAGAGGTTTTACCCCAGCAAATGGGCTGACGTTGGGACGTTGCAGAGTGGAGATGAAGGATCCAGAAGGAAAAGAAGAAGAGGCAGGGAGGGGCAGCAAATTATGAATGGTCTTCTTTTTTAAAACTCGTTTCCTTTAGGACCAGAAGCTGTTGGTCCTTTAGGACCAAGTAACTGTCGAAGAACTAGACGGCCCTTCGTCGGAGGCGACCAGGGAAACCTATTTTATTCTGTCGATTTCCAAGTCTTCCTAAGGACAACTATGTGTCTACTAAATATACATTCCTGTCTAGTGGGTCTCTTTGCCCTGCTGCTGTTTATAGAAAGCGAGGGGCTTGGGGCATTTGCGTGCTGTAACTGAGCTGAGGCGTGGAATTATTCAGCCCTTCATATTTAGCGTGACGATGAAGAGTTGTATTATATAGATTCTTCCCGACTCCAGCACTCTTGCTCTTTCTCCTGTTGCTGAATACTGACAGGTCTGAGTGGGAGGCAGTACGGGAAGGCTTTCATGTTGTTTTCCCGTTTCTGTTTTCTGTATTTACCCTTCTTAATTTTTGGCCTTAAGAAAAGGTGTTTTTTTCCTGACTTTGGGCAGAAATCCCGATTCTTTGTATCCCCCTGGATGCACTAGCACGGACTGAGAAAACGGATCTTCTCGGACTTGGCAGATTCTTCTCCTTCCTCTTGAAAGTTCCAGCTCTTCTGGCTTTGAGACGCAGTTGGCATTCTGCCCTTCCCGTGTTCGCACGGGGATAGCTTCTCCCTCGGCGTACTGTGTCTGGGCTGGCGCGTTTCGCAGCAACTGAATATTTGGTCGATTGCTACTTCCAAAACTGATTTTAATTTTTTTAATCTTAGACCTCTGAATAGGAAAGGAAGACGTTTGAAATAAGAAGGTAGTTGAGACTTCTTTTCCGAACTGGCGCCGTTGCTAACGCGCCATCTGTATTAATTATTTATCACTGGAATCCGTCCACAGCGGATTTTCAATGTTTGCTTGAAAACTCAGGATCTGTTCGGTGCGATTTCTTCTAACTTACAGCTATGGAGAGAAGGAAAGGCGGAGAGTGGACATGTTGTTAGGGGGAAGTACGCAAGGCAGACAGGAGTTTTTCTCTTCCGTGTTTTAAATAGACCTCTTTGAGACCTAGCAGACCCTTGAGTCTCTGTGTCCGTCGACTGTGGCTTTCAATGGTACTGCCCGTGCCACTGTCCTGAAGAATGAGTGGCAGGGCCAGGAGGGGGTGGTTCCCTCTGTCACTCCTCACCCCTGCCATCTTCCTTCAGCCCTCTCCTCACCCCCAACTCATTCGAAGTGGAAATTTTGCGTGGTCTTTAGACGAATACTCTAAAGGCTGGCCAGGGCTATCAATAGAGCGGTGGGTTTTTAGTAATCACCCGAACTAAGAAAAACTCTTCTCAAAGGCCCCCCTGCCATCTTCTTGGCATCAGCATAAAATTAAGACCTGAAACCCAAACTTGTTCTTTATGCCGACATCTAAGAGGCGTTATGCAGGCACTCTTGATTTGTAATTCGGGTTATTATTGGAGAGTACTACGTGATTGGTAGAGCGTAAGTGTTCAATACAAAGAACAAATTATCACATTTTCACGCTCCTCAGCAAAGAAGGTTTGCTAGGCCCTGTCTGCGCTCTCGCCTGGGGGGTCCTACGAGAGAGTCCAACCTACCAGCAGATCGAAAATGCCTCACCCCGCAACTAGATTTTTTGCCCCAGTAAGGACTACGCCTCCAGGTAAAAGCCATCTCCTGGCTTTCTCCAGGAACTTCATGAAGAGGAAAAGAAAGTCCCACCCCTATACAGGTTGGGAACTGAGTTCCTACCTCCTGTCCTTGCTTTCTAAACAAAGCATGTCTAGGAAAAGACGGAAGATAGCTCTGGGAAGAAAGCTTTTCAAATTAAAGTTATCCTTCATCTCATGCCATCATTATGTACTTTTCAACACTGTATGCAGAGATAGTTGTTGCTCATTGAAATCCTAAATTCTCTGGGATTACTTGCACATCCTGGGAATTAGGAGGTATTTGTTGAAGAAATCGTGAAATTGACAGGATTATCTCTAAAATGAAAACCCTTTGATAAAGGAAAAAAACACTCTTTTATTTCACTCATTTGATATCTGCATCTCTGTTTATCTTGTAGAGATACTCTCCTGTATGTAGAATAGTTCTCTTTGAGGTGGTCTGCCCTAATAATGCCTTGTGGCTAAGCTTCAAAATCTCCAGAGCCCCAACATTGCCCTCCCTTCGTCCTTCCTTCTTTCCTTCCTTCCTTCCTACCTACCTACCTTCCTTCCTTCCCTCCTTCCTTCCTTCCTTCCTTCCTACCTTCCTTCCTTCCTTCCTTCCTTCCTTTCTTCCTTCCTTCCTTCCTTCCTTCCTCCCTACCTTCCTTCCTTCCTTCCTACCTTCCTTCCTTCTTTCCTTCCTTCCTTCCTTCCTTCCTTCCTTCCTTCCTTCCATCACTTAGCCCCGTGATGACGTAGCAATGGCCAGCTTAGTTCTCCTGGCCATAGCTTGACCTTCGGGAAAGAGCTTAGTTCTATGAGCCTCAGTTTCCTTATCTGTGGAGTGACAGTGTTGTAATGTTTGAAGAATACATTAAATCATTTACGGTCTGTGGCACCCAGTAAGATTAGCTTCTATTATTATTTTGCTGTTCATCTTTTTGTCTCTCTCGTCTCTTGTGGCTTTATGTTCAGCTTTCTCTGTCTCTGTATTTCTTATTTTCTGGTTTTTTAAATGTGTATTGATTTATTTTGAGAGAGAGAGTGTGCGTGAGTGGGGGAGATGCAGAGAGAGAGAGAGAGAGAGAGAGAGAATCCCAAATAGGCTCAATGCTGTCAGTGCAGAGCCTGACTTGGGGCTTGATCTCATGAACCATGAGGTCATGACCTGGGCCAAAATCAAGGGTTGGACGCTTAGCCGACCGAGCCATCCAAGCACCCCGTTTCTTATTTTCTACCCTTGCTTCTCCATGTCCTTCTTTCTTTTTTCTATCATCTGTTTCTTCCTCTCTCATTAGCTACGTGTAACAGAAAAATGCAAGAGTGTTCTGGGCTATGCAAATGACAGGAACGAAACCTTGGAGTCAGAAATGAGCCAGGAGTGAAGAGCGTGCAGGGAGGAGACCCTCGGGGAAAGAGGTGCTCACTTCGCATCTGGGGTGGGCCGGATCCAGGGAGACGAGTGACCCCGGTCGTTTTCTCTGCTCAGCGCTCAGCCCTCCCAGTCTGCATGTGGACATACATCACTCCTTCCTTCTACGGAATTCTCTCCCTCCACCCAAACGTGGTAGCACCACTCTTCTCCCCGTATAAGGAATATGGAGGGAGAGCAGGAGTCTAGAAAATTCTAAAAAGCTGAAAAGCCAACCACTCGACCCTACCTTACCCCACATTCCCCATCCCCCTGTCCACCTCCCTGCCCTCTCCCCATCCCTCCTCTTCCATCCCCTTCCTGTCCCCGCCCCCCATCCCTTGCCCAGCCTTCTACCAGCTTTGCTCTTCTCCATAACCCTGCCCACTGGCATGGTACGTATTTACTTGTATGCCTGCCTTCCCCTTGCCAGCTGGACACGCTCACCCCTGGGGCTAGGGACACGGGTTTTGGTCTTTTTTCCTTTTGCAGAAACCCCAGTGTCCAGAACAGGGCCTGGCCCAGAGAAGACTGTCGGTAGATACCGGTTGAAAGTACGTCTAGCAGGCGTCTCCCGGCCCTGTGTCCCTGAGACTGCACGCCCTCTCCCCACTGGCCACCCCACCCCACGGTTTGCCCTCGGGCATGGCTTATTACACTCGTGTTAGCTGTGCTCAAGCCCTCGCAGGTGTGGGCCCTTGCCAGGGCCACCAGACTGTGCCAGAGAGACGGACCGTATCAGGGTGTGCCAGGCCAGCCCCCCTTCCCCATCTGGCCAGCGGGACTGGCCAGGCAGGGCTGCCCGGTGTCTTATACACGGGGGAAGGGGCGGAGACGCATGCCTAGGCTTACTGTTGTTGTCCCAGCTTCTTGAGTGGCGACTCTCAAAAGCGGCCCAGGCTGCACAGAACGTAAATGGTTTCTTAGTGTACCCTTTTATGTCCCCCCTTCTCTGCAGACCAAGGCTGTACCAGCAGTACCCAGGTCCCGTGTCCACTGGGTATACAAGCATGCTCATTCAGCAGGCTCCTTCTGCACAGGTCCACCCGGCCCATAAGATCCGGGGAACCAGCCCCAGAGTTCAGGAGGCTGAGTACATCCTAGAGCTACGGCCAGGGCCCCTGTCTAGGTAGGGTACGGCGGTCACGCCACCTCACCATCGGGGCGACGTGGCCCATTCGTGGCTTCTGTGCCTATTGTTGCTTTTCGCATCGTTATCAGTCAGGGGTCATTTGCTTTGGAACAAGACATTTGTGCTTTCCATATGCAAACCCCTCTCTATTGCTCGTCCTCCTTGACTTCATAAAAACATGGGAGCCCTTCTTCGTCCCTATATTTTGCCTGTCTTGTGTTCTCGCGGGCATGCCGTGGCCCGGTGCCCTTCTGCACAGGTCCACCCGGCCCATAAGATCTGGGGAACCAGCCCCAGAGTTCAGGAGGCTATCCACTTCTGCGCGCCCCGGCTGCTAGGGACAGTTGGATATCGCTCCCACAGACATCAGCTTCAGAAAGGGTGGTGGGTTTTATGTTGTTGCTTTTGTTGACTAATCGGAGAAGGCCGTTTGGGCAGAAGCGAGTGTGGAAGGAACAACTCAGGGGAGAAAGGCAGACTTCATCACCTTGGATGTGAAATGAGAGACTCAAAGTGCAACCGGAAGAGATAGGTTGGGAAATATCGGGCTTTGTAAAGAAAATATGGCAACCGATCCCAAAGGGCTGTGAAGAAGGGTCATTTTTACCTACCTCCTCCTCCAGCCTTGCTTCACCATTATAATTATCAGAAACTCCTTATTTTCAAGTATAGAAGCACAGGAAATGGTGTTAAGTAGGTAAGAGGCGATTACACAGGAGAGTCTCCAGGAGCCCCCGGGGAGTGCTCGGAACTCAGAGGAGGAAGAGAAACTGGGAGCACTCTCGCCTCTTTATTGTTCTCTGCTCCCTGGGCATCAGCCTCTTCGTTCTTTCCCTTCTCAAATATGCCTTAGTCCTCCTGGTCTGCGGAGCATGGCTGCAGGTGACTCCCTAGTTTATGTTACAAGATCAGCTGCAAAAATCCCCATTGCACATTTCCAGAGGGAGAAGCAGACTAGCCTGACTTGCACCAGGTCTGCCATGCTCACGCCTACACACCCGGAAGTGGCTGTGGACCGTCTGGGGGATGGGAGTGTCCAGGTTACCTGGAAAAGGACGGGATCCTTCTGGGTAGAGAGCCCGGAGGTGTCAGCCATGATCCTTTCCTCCTTGTTTTGAAGAATTCCCCTTAAAGTTTCCCCTCAAAGTCCAACGCCTTCTGCCAGGTTCTGCTTAAAGTCAATCAAGAAGCTACTCTGAGCCTGGATATTTTTATTAATATTAATATCCGCAAGCCTAGGTATTCTGCAACACCCCTCAGCCTTGGCACCTGACTGGGTATAAGAAGAGTTGGGTTTTTTGAGTTTATTTATTTACTTTGAGAGAGAGAGAGACAGAGACAGAGTGAGTGGGGGAGGGGCAGAGAGAGAGGAAGAGAGAGAATCCCAAGCAAGCTCCTTGCTGTCAGCACCGAGCCTGACCCGGGGCTCAAACTCCTGGACCGTGCGATCATGACCTGAGCCAAAATCAAGAGTTGGATGCTTAACCGACTGAACCACCCAGGCGCCTCTAAGGAAGAGTTTTTATCCATTCCATTCCATCTTTTACAAAGTCTACCTGTCACTGTCGTGTCGTGTGGGAGCCACGAGTAACCCTCAGTAAAACTGGGAAGTAAACAAGGTTTGTCTCTGGCAAACTCTCCACCCTCTGCCCCTGGATTGTTTCTCCTGCCTCCTCCCGTTGCTTGTGTGCTGAGTTGCCCCGTTGAACCACCTTGCTGAGACCTGCCGGTTCCAGTTTCTAGGTCCTAGCGGCTGCTTCTCCCTTGCCCGAGGCTTTGCATGTTTCTGATAGTCTACACATTATGGTTAATTTGAAATATCACCCGTTTCCTCACCAACCAACCTGGTAAGTTGCTCAAAACCCTTTCTTCTGTGATCCACCAAGATTTGCTGTTGCTTCACAGAGAATACATGCCCAGTTTTAAAAGGGCTTGTTCACCAAAATGACGGCTAAGTTAATCTAGTAGTCATGTTTTAAATGGGTCCTCTTAGGGCACCTGGGTCACTCAGTTGGTTAAGCGTCCAGCTTTGGTTCAGGTCATGGTCTCGCAGTTCGTGGGTTCGAGCCCCACGTTGGTTTCTGGGCTGACAGCTCAGAGCCTAGAGCTTGCTTCAGATTGTGTGTGCGTGTCTGTCTGTCTCTCTGTCTGTCTGCCCTCCTCCCCTGGCTTACACTCTGTCTCTCTCTCAAAAATAAATAAACATTAAAAAAGGTGTTAATGGGTCCTCTCGAGACCAATTGCACGATGCCTTTATGCAATGCAATTTCATCCGTAGCAGGGATTTCAGGCAACAGAGGAAAGAGTTTTTGGACAAGGTTCTCACATAGGTGAGCACCTTCTCTGCCTGCCAAGTTCTGACTAAAAGCTTAGCTTATTCCTCCTTGACATGTTTCTATGTAAATATTGGAACACCATCATTGTAAATCCTTTACAAACCATCAGAACCTGGTGGAGAGAGGAGAGGTTTTGATAGCAAACCCAAGAGGGGCCCCTTGCTTAGGCCACACACCAGGGAAGTGGCTTGGGCAAGCCGTCCCACAAATATAAATCATCTACTAATGAGTCTGCCCCATCTCAAGGGCTTAGCTGTTATGAATTTTACATTTTGTCTTATTCCAAAGAACATTTCAAAGGGGCCATTCTAAGTGACTCAATGGCCGATTCTGGCATTTTAAGCCCAGAGAAATACTCCTTTTGTGTTTTGTGGGGCGAAAAATAGAAGCACCAATGATCACTGTCCGTGTTAGTTGGGAATTTTTCAGAGTTCTCAGATGAGGAAACTATTTAGAGATGCATTTTTTAATTCAGCGAAGATGGACTGAGGGCCGGCTATGTGCCAGGCGCTACCAGGTACGAGAAAGACCAGTGGAGACCTTAGAATGTGGGCTCTTCTTCTACTGGGCGGTGGTCAACCAGAGTGGTTTTGCCCCTCCTGGGATACCTGGCAGTGCCTAGAGATATTTGGACCCTTATAACCGAAGTGTGCTAACGGGGTATCTAGTAGAGGCCAGAGATTGCTAAACATCCTACAATGCCCAGCACATCCTACAAGTCCCGACCCCAAAGCGTTATCTGGCCCCCACGTCAGTAGCGCTGGGGTTGAGCAAACACGCACTAGACCGTGGAGGAGCACTGGAGGGTTGGAGGGCATGAAACTGTCACAAGAATATTGGTGCTGATACCCTGATCAACCCGGGAGGGAGTCAGCACAAGAATATGTCACTTCCTGCGGTGCGGAGATACCCAAAAAACTTTGTGGCAGTCGGTGTTCTAGAAATGAAACCCTTTTGTGAAGCTACGAGAACAGCTGCTGAAGGGACAGATCTGGGGGTGAGTGGTGCTTCGGTTGACTCACCCAGCTCTCTGGCAACATCTACGGAGCAGGCTTCTCGGGGCGGGCGGAGGGGGGGGGGAACCCAGTCTCCTGTCACAGCCCGAGCAATTCCCCTTGGCTGTTTCTCTTACATCTGAAAAGGTTCACTTCACGGTCAGTATCTCGTCTGATCTTGTAAGGGGGAAAAGTCCAGAGTTTAACCTAATTTCTCATGAGTCCAGTGTTACATGATTATGAGAAAAGCAATAGATGACAGGAAGAACCCTTGGCTGAGCTCGGGAGGCCAAGTGTGGCTGACCCTCTGGGTGACTACAGACAAGCCCTGGGGGTAGCTCTGGGCAGAAGTTAGACTCCATGATCCCCCGAAACCAGCGACTTACAGCTGGAAGTGATGTTAGCCACCTCCAGCCGCCTCTTCTAAGACAAAGCTGCCTTTGACCCAAAGAGTCCTTTTAAAATCAAAGTAAAAGTTCTCATTTTTTAAAAAAGTTTTTGTGTTTATTTTTGAGAGAGAGAGAGAGTGTGATCAGGGGAGGGGCAGAGAGAGAGGGAGACACAGAATCCGAAGCAGGCTCCAGGCTCCCAGCTATCAGCACAGACCCTGACGTGGGGTTTGAATTCATGAACCTCGAGATCGTGACCTGAGCCAAAGTCAGACACTTCACTGGCTGAGCCACCCAGGTGCCCCCTTAAGTTCTCATTTTTAATGCAAACAATAAAAACAACCAACAGAGGCACTACGGTTTTAGTTTCTACCGGTGAGTCTCTGTCAGGGTTATTTTGCCCCCTTGGACACATTTGGCAAAGTCCGGAGACATTCGTGGCTGTGGCAGCTGACGGGTGCTACTGGCATCTAGTGGGTAGAGGCTAGGGATGTTGCTCCACAGTGTACTGTGACAACAGTTTATCCAGCCTGAAATGTCCCTCATGCCAAGGTTCAGAAGTCTTGAGGTCCGCTGATGGACCCAGAAAAGCAAACTTTCTCAACCTTAGCGCGTCGCGAAGAGCGCTTTCTGTGTCTCGCAGCCTAGAACCTGGCCTGAGCCGATTACACACTTGGATGGGGTCCGCGCTGACCCATCAAAACATACTAGTTATGAAACCACGAGGGAACCCAGCCTTCCAGATCCAGCAGATGCGAGACAAATAACATCCTGCTCATTGAGAGTCAAGTCAGGGGATACTCGCCGAACGCCCAAGATTTTTCTGGACAAATCGGGCTCTTGTTTGCACTAAGTGGCCATTCCTGGGCTATTTGTCAAATATACCTTATCTCCCTGAATATCATCTTTTTCTGCTTGGTGTGGTTTTGGAATTCCAGGCAGACCGTGCCCAGTATAATGGTCTTGGACAGACATTCTTCCTGTCTGGGGTATTTTCTTCCTGTCTCAGGTATTTTGGTGACTGCCTTAAAGTTGGCAAAATGTTCTTTTTTTTTCTTCTGAAAAGATATTCTTGAAAATCAATAAACTTCACAGAATGGAAAAAGCTGATCAGTGATTTTTCAAGATATGGGGTATTTCGTTGGGAGAGTAGCCATCGTAACTCAGCCCTCAATATAATGTGTTCGGAGAGTGACCTCAACATTACGTCTAGCCTACTGTGTACCGATTGCCCTTGTGTGGGCCCGAAAGAAAATCAAACAATATATCAGCCATGAAAATAAACAGTGGCCCATCACAAAGAGGAAATGAGGCAGTGGGCCTAAAATAATGTTTGACTAACTTTACGTTCCCTTCTGTCCCGTTTTTGTTTTATTTCTGCGGGAATGTGTATCTGTGGGGACACCGAAGTTACTTGCTATTCAAAACATGTCTGTCTGCGTTTGTTTGGCTGGAGAAATGAGATCGAAGGCAGGGGGGACGTAGGAAAGGATGTTGGCAAATATGGGCAGGGCTAATGAGCATTAAATGCAATTTCGATATGCATCATTATTTTTTTTAAGTATTGGTAAAAAGCGAAATTTTAGCAAATCTATGGCTGGCGTAGCCTGTGTTCTCCCGAAATATTCATGAGGCTGGTTCCTATTTTGTCTATGTAAAGTAAACATTATAGCTAGTCTCCTGATTTCTAAATATTCTCTTCTCTTTGTTTTTTTTAAAGACTGTGTTTTCATTTTTACCCCGGGTATGGAGGTCTTTCCCACGTACATTTCTTCTCCATTGGAGATGTCTTGCAAAGAGTCATCACTCCTTTTTTGGCTCCGCTGTTTCCTCTTAGAATGTCCTCCCTAAGCCATGTCCCCACCTCGGTCCACACTCCTCCACCACCAGACTCTCTCTTTCTCCCAGTCTGGGGAACTCTTCTCCATCCTGCAGAACTCGATTCAAATACTGTTTTCCCCAGACTTCTCAGGAGGAATCTATTATAATCTCTATTATACTGCCATAGGAGCATTATTTATGTTGCCTCTTTATTCTTATAAATGAGATCTTTGAGTGCAGGGAGGCCCGTCCTGCTCTGATGCATCTGATTTTGTAGATCCAAGGACTAGTACAGTGTCAGGTTCAAAGCAGGCGGTCGACTTGAAAGTGTGAAAGACATGGGTGAACAATGACTGGGTGGAGAGGTGGATGACAAAGGAAATAATTCATCGCTCTGACAACCTTTTCCCACTAATTTGTAAAGCCACTTCTGACTTATACCAGTTCTCCACAGGTGTGTGATTTCGTGTCTTGCCTTTCTGCTCTATGCTATCAGTCCGTTTGTCTGTCCTGCAGTGTTATACCTTTTTGTTACTACAGAAGTCTTGATGTGTGGTCGGATGTATTTTCCCACATTCTTTTACTTACCCAAAATTATTGTGGCTAGGGGCGCCTGGGTGGCTGAGTCGGTTAAGCCGCCGACTTCAGCTTGGTCAATGTTGCAGTTCATGAGTTCGAGCCCCGCGTCGGGCTCTGTGCCGACGGCTCAGAGCCTGGAGCTTGCTTCGGATTCTGTGTCTCCCTCTTTCTCTGCCCCTCCTCCACTCATGCTCTCAATCTCTCTCTCTCTCTCTCTCTCTCTCTCTAAGATAAATAAACATTAAAAAAAATAAAAACAAAAAATTATTGTGGCTAGTCTTTTCAGCTTTATTCTTCCATATGTGTTTTAGGGCCATCTTACCAGGTTTTGTGAAAAGTACCACGGAGATTTTAACTGAAATTGTATTGGATTTATAGATTTTGGGGGGATAATTAACATATTTATAATATTGAGTACAGCTATGCAAGAATACATACTTCTTATGTATGTATTCATAAGAGAATACTCATGTATGTGGTTCATGTCTTTAGTTATTTTCTAATTATTTTAGGCTTTGTTGTAAATGGAGGCTTTAACTTTATTGTTCAATAAAACGCATTATTACTTATGTATAGTAAAGTATACTATAGTAGAGTATAGTAATGCTTCTGATTTCTTGTATCGGTCTTATATTAAAGAAGCTTGATGGCCTGTTTCTTCTTTCAATTATATATTTCTTTGTCTTACTTTAGTATGCTGGCCAAATTCTTCAGGATAAGGCTCAAGAGAAGCATTCATAGACAGCGTTATCTTTTCGCTGACTTTGAAGGAAATTATTCGAATATTTCATCTTTAAATGTGATGACCATTATGCGTGTGTCAGAGATACCTTTCATCAACTATTTTTAGGAGAGTTCCCTCTATTCCTGGTATGCTAAGTGCTGTTGTTATGAATGGATGTTGAATTTTATTGACTGTTGTATTCTAATTTTTGAAACGATACATGGTTTTTCTCTCTTGTTATTGTGGTGAATTCTAGTGATGTGTTATCTACTTTAAATCCCTGCAATAAGCCCCCCTTGGTATGACATTTTTTTAAATACAATGCTACATTCAGTAAGGTATTTTTTTAAGGGTTTTTACATTTCTGGTCATAATTAAAATTGACCTATAATCTTACTTTCATGTTCTTATATAGTTGTTAAGTCAAGATTATATTAGCTCATAAAGCAAATTCTGGACCTTTTCTTCTTTTTTTTCCTCCTCCAATCTGGAATAGTCTATATTAGTTAGAGATGATGTATTTGTTAAATATTTGATAAAACTTAAGAAAATCATTTGAGTTCGTTAACTATTTGAGGATAGACACTGTACCACAGATTCAGTTACTTAATGGATATAATTGAATTTAGGTTTTCCATATTATTTTTTTGATAATTTATACTCTTTATGAAAATTATCCATGTCAGGGGTGCCTGGGTGGCTCAGTCAGTTGGGCGTTGAATCTTCATTTGGATCAGATCGTGATCTCATGGTTCGTGAGTCCGAGCCCCATGTGCTCTGCGCTGACAGCGTGGAGCCTGCTGGGGATTCTCTCTCTCCCCCCTCCTCAGCTTGCACTCACGCTTGCTCTCTCTCTCTCGAAATAAATAAACAAGCATTTAAAAAAAGAAAAGTATTGGGGCGCCTGGGTGGCTCAGTCGGTTAAGCCTCCGACTTCGGCTTAGATCACGATCTCGCGATTCCTGGGTTTGAGCCCTGTGTCGGGCTCTGCGCTGACAGCTCCGAGCCTGGAGCCTGCTTCAGATTCTGTCTGCCTCTCTCTCTGCCCCTCTCCCACTTGTGCTCTGTCTCTCTTGCTCTCTCTCTCAAAAATAAACATTAGAAAAAGAAAAGTATCCATGTCAAAAAAGAAAATTATCCATGTTGTAAAACTTTTAATTTTATTCGTATAAAGCTAGTAGGATTCTCAAGATTTATACTTTACCGCATTTGTGTTTATGTTTGCTTTATCACTTGTGTTTTTCTTCTTGATCAATCTTGCCCAAAGTTTGCCTGTTTTATGAATCTCTTTTAAAATCATCTTTGAGGGGCATCTGGGTGGCTCAGTTGGTTGAGCGGCCGACCTCAACTCAGGTTATTATCTCACAGTTCGTGGGTTCGAGCTCTGTGTTGGGCTCATTGCTGACAGCTCAGAGCCGGGAGCCTGCTTCGGATTCTGTGTCTCCCTCTCTCTTTCTGCCCCTCCCTCCCCTGTGTCTCCCCTCTCTCTTCCTCTCTCAAAGATGAATAAACATTAAAAAAAATTAAAAATAAATAAATAAAATCACCTTTGAGGTTTTTTATTCTTTTTATTTTATCTTTTCTTTCTATCATTATATTCCGCAAAATCTTTACTCTTTTTTGCTTTACTTCATTATTTTTCTAGTTTCCTAACTAGTATGCTTAGCTTATTACTGTTAAACCTTTAAAAACTTTTCAACCTATATTTTTTAATATATGCATTGAAAGCTTCTCTACCCCACAAGGAGTGTTTTGTCTTTCAATTCCAAATATTTCGTAATTTCCATTAAGATTTTTTCTTTGCTGAATTTTTAGAATTATTTTAAATTTCCAAGTATACTGGGGTTTGACTATCTATGATTGATGTTTAATTTTATTGAATTGTAGTCAGAATATGATGCATATCATATCAGCTCTTTCCTGAAGTTGAAGCTTGCTTTGTGGTCAGTTTGTGTAAGCATTTCTTGCGTTGTTTTTTTTTTTTTTTATAAAGTACATATTCTATAAATTGTTGGGTATGAGGTCCCTTCTGTAGCCAGTATGCTAACTTGACCTGTTCGATCTATTAATTTCTGTGAATAGATGTTAAAATCATTATGATTAGGGATTTGTCAATCTCTCCTTGTAATTCTTTCTACCTCGACTTTATATTTTTTGAGACCATGTTGTCCTGTGCCTAAGAGCTCAGGATTATTACATCTTTAGGGTCAAATTCAATCTCTGATCATTATATAAGGACCATCTTTGTCTCTAATAAAATATATATTTCATATCGGCACATTTATTTGGGGTTTCTGTTGGCTAGCACTCGCGAGACATGTTTTTTCCTGTCCCTTTACTTTCAACATTTCCATGACATTGTGTTTTGAGTGTGTTTCTTGCAAAGGTGTCTTGAATACCTGCAAATTTCTGTCTTTTATTTGACGTGAGAGCCATTGCTATGGATTGCGATTAGAGATAAATTAGGATTTTTCAACCTCCCCCCCATTTACAGTGCTTTCTTATTGCTTTGTTTTCTTCCTTCTTGCTTTTCCTTGGCTTACTCAAATCTTTATTTCTTTTTTCCTTATGCATTTCATAGATCCCATCCCACCCTTTTTGTGGATAGGCCAACTTCTAATACACGTGTAATTAACCTAAAATCTTCCTCCGTTAATGAGCAGCTCTACTCACATACCCCAAATGATGAGAACCAGAGAATGCTTTGACTCCTTCAGGCCCCTCCAGTCTTCCATGCCATGGTTTCACTGTCTTTAGGTGCTCTGAAATGAGTCATCTCCTTACTGTTTTATGCAGACAGACCTTGATCAGATGCACCCCTGTTGCCAACGTCTTGCTCACCGTGGCTTCTCGAATGCTGTTCTTGCCACTAAGTTCAGGATGCTTCCTGCAGACGTATATACCCCATAGTATTTCTCTGAGTAAGGATCTGGCAGGGAACACCCTTGGCATTTGTCTGGGAAGTATTTTTATTTCATCTTCACTCTGGAGTACAGAAGTTAGTTAGGTCGGCAGTAATTTTCTCTGAGCTCTTTGATGAAATTTTTCCATAATCTGCTAGCTTTTTTTTTTTTTTCTGAACAGAACTGTTTTCATCATAATTGCTGTCCTTTGGCAAAAATAACCTGGGTGGGTTTTGTTTTGTTTTTTAGGAGTTCGCTTGTCCTTTGGTATTGTGTCGTTTCTTGAGAACTACGTAGGTTAGATTATCTTTTTAATTCACCGTGTTTGAGACTCAGTTAGCTTTTCTGAATCCGAAGGTGTTGTGCTTTGACTAACTCTAGAAAGATCCCAACTGTTGCTCTTTTTCTGTTTGCTTCTTTTCCTTAGAAAGATCTCAACTGTGGCTTCCATGTATGACCTAAACCCCAGCATCTCCCAGCTTTTCAAGATCATCCCTCCTTTGCTTCCCTCTGCTCTGAATCTGCAGCCTCTTGTGCCTCTTGCATCAATCCCATCAGCAAGGAAACATGCCCTAATGTCTCCCATTTTTTATTGAAAAAAAGAAATTCTCCTTGACCCCATAGTTCCCTGGAACTATGTCGTTGCTCTGCTGGACATCATACCCAAATTTCTTGACAAATTTGCCTACACATTTTTCCACTTCCATACCTCCCGTTTATTCTTCATGTCACTTGAGTGTGACTTTTGCCCTCCCCGATGCAAAGAGACTGCTCTTGCCAAGGTTGCTAATAACTTCATGTGTCTGAATCCGTGTTCAGTCCTCATCTAACTGGACCTCTTCCCGGCATCGAACCTGGTTGACCACTCCTTCCCTAAAATAGTGTTCACCTTTTGGCTTCTGAAGCACTTAACTCTCTTGGTTCTAAGCGTTGGAGCACAGAGACCTTGGGTTGAGCTCTATTTTCTTCATTTTCTGCTCTCTATCCCTAATAGTTTTTGTCCATTTAGACTATTTTAATTACCTGTTATTTGTCAGGGGTGGCCAAATGTAAGCCTCCAGCCCTTACTCCTCTGAGCTGTTGAATTATATGTGAATTCCTGCTCTCAGTACCTTTAAAACTTTTTTTAATGTTTATTTATTTTTGAGAGACATAGAGACAGAGTATGAGCAGGGGAAGGGCAGAGAGAGAGGGAGATACAGAATCTGAAGCAGGCTCCAGGCTCTGAGCTGTCAGCACAGAGCCTGACGCGGGGCTCAAACTCACAGACCGTGAGATCACGACCTGAGCCAAAGTCGGCCACTTAACCAACTGAGCCACCCAGGCTCCCCTCAGGACCTTTAAACTTAAACTGTCCAGAGCTAAATTCTCGAGTTTTCCCCCCAAAGAGTGTCTTCCTTATGTCAGCAAAGGTCATCACCATCCACCTGGTTTCTGAAACTAGAATCTAGGAGTCATTCTCCATTCCTCTTTTCCTCCAAGAGTCACATTTATTCTGTTATAAAGTCTTACGAATTTTGTTTTTAAAATACACCTCAAATCCATCCACTTCCCATCTCCACCTCCAGCACCCGGATCTTGGCCTCCATCATTTCTCAACTAGAGGAAACTACTGCCTAGTTTCTGAATCTCTTTCACTACAAACAGTCTCCCATCCATTTTCAATATGGTGGTCAGAACATCTGTTTTTAAAAAATCATCTTCCCCCCTAAAGCCCTTCAAGAGCTTCGGATTGGACCTGGATTAAAAGAAAATCTATACTCATAAAACCTTCGAGGCCCTTGCAGCCTCACCCGAGTTGTCTCCCCTTACTCTGGTGTTATGGCCACCCTGGCCTCTTTCTCTTGCAGGGCCTCCTAGCTTCCTTCTGCCTGGAATGTTCTCCAACCTTGCCCCCACCAGACTGGCTCTTCCCCTCCTTCAAGCAGAGCGAGGTCACCTTTCAAGAGCAGCCTTCCTGACCACTGCGGCTAACGCTGGGGCCTCTCTTAAGTCTCTCTAGTAACAACCTTCCTTTTTCTTTTATAGCCCTTTCCACACATTTTATTGTACTGATCTTGCCATTTCAAGACTACAGGAACCGTCAACTAACTTCGTTGCCCTTATTAACCACACAGTCCCTTTGGAGTCTTTCTAGTAAAATATTAAAAATCCTTGGATTGCTAAATTTAGACAGTGCTCAGCTACCAATAGAGCCCCTCACTGAGGGATTCTTTTAGCACCACGCTGAATCTGAGGGAGCCTCTGAATGAACCGTGACATCTTGGCTCTGTGAGGGCGCCAGCGCTCCCTGGGATAGATTCTCTGCATTCCTACAAGGAGGCTTTGTCATAGCTGAGTGTCGTTTCCTTACAGCACAATTACCCATTTTTAGTAAAAACAATTCTGAGAGGTGGTTTTTTTTTCCCCCATTGTTTTCCAAAGCAGAAATACTATACTGGGCAGTTTGCATGTGATAAACTAAAATACCAAAAGACTACTGTAACTTAGCTTCGTTACGTGGAAACCATGTTCATAAATTATTTTTGTTTTTGTTTTTAACTTGTGCACTCTCTCTGCCTTTATAAATCTGTGAGTCCCAGTAGAAGGGGACCAGGTCTGTTTCGTTTGCCACTTTATGTATACCCAGTTACTGGCGTATAAATAAAGATCTCAAAGTGATGCTTTTATTTTATTTAATTTTATTTTAATTTTAAATAAACCTACATTCAACATGGGGCGGAAACTCATGACTCTGAGATCAAACTCATGACTCATGATTCTGCATGCTCTACTGACCAAGACATCCAGGAGCCCCGATGTTTCTTTTTCTTTTCCTTTTTTTTATTTTAAGTGCAGCTCTGGTGAGCATCTTCCCAAACGGTATCCATAGTCGCGTCATCCTCATACCTTTTTGTGTTAAATAAAAGCATACTGGCCTCGCAGTCTGCTACAGAAATAATATTGTCTGCATTCCTTTTATTAGTTGATGGAGGCTTAAAACTTTGAAAGTCCTTAGTAATACCTCTTAATATTTTAATTTTGTGAAAGCAGGTTTGTATGTCTCCAAGCAGGCTGCCTCTGGAGGGTGTCGGCTTACCATGGCCACATCTGCTTTCAAGGAATCTCCTGGCTCTGTGTCGTGAAGCTCACTGGTGTCAGAGAGCGTGTATTTTTGTTTCGTTTTTGTTTTAAATCGTGACTTACTACGTGGTCTAGTCCCAAGAGGACCTGTCCCTGAATAACTAAAGATAAAACCATCCTTACTTCATGATATGCAACATATTTAACTGTCTGGGGAACTAACCAATGAGACTTGGGCCTTGGCCCATCGGAAAGGACTTTCAGTTTACACACCCGTAGGCCACACCTGGGCATGCTGATTCCAGACCCTGTCTCTAGGGAAGGCATTTCTACAGACCCCGTTGGTGCCTTCATTTTTCAGCCAACTCCTCTCCTTTTAATGCCTGGTTTTGCTGTTTGTTTGGTTTTGGTGTTTTGTTTTGTTTTGGTTTTTGAGGGGGAAGTGGCCCAAAGACTTCGAAGCTTTTAATCTTCCCATAATCATGTCTTATTTATACCTGCCTGGATGGTCTACAGATAGAGTAACTTTGGTCAAAAGGACACAGTAATTGAGTTCTGCCTTCCAGAACTTGCTGAGCTAAATGCAGGTTATGGGGACTGGCCCAGGCTATCTTGGGTTGGTGCACACGGTGCCTTGTTTGGGGTGGCGAGCGGCTCCTTCCTCAGCTGATGGCACGGCCCTGTAATCTCACTGTTGCTCCGCGTTCCTTTCTGACCCTGGCCTAGGGCATGACGGACCGTGGAGGGTTTCTCAAAGATCAAAGCAGATCTCTTTTCTCTGGTCTGTTTGTAACTCCACCTCACTGGAAGGCTGAGGCCCAGTCGGGATGCTCGCTCCCAAGGAGGCCTTTGTGTCTTGACACCATCTACGTGTTTTGTGTCTGAGGCCCCCTGCCTTCAAATAACTAAACGTTCTGATGTTTTCCTTCTCTTTTTGGATCACAGGTCCACACGTTCCGAGGCCCGCACTGGTGCGAATACTGTGCCAACTTCATGTGGGGGCTCATCGCCCAAGGGGTTCGGTGCTCAGGTACACGTGGAACTTTCTGCATCCTTTTCCATTTAGAGAAAGGGCCATAATGTTGACCTGGCGATCATCTCTCCAGAGGTGGGAAATACACCCAGATTCGCTCCGAAGTCTAGCTTTCTGGAAGGTTCAAGGCACCTCTCTGCTTGATGGGGAGACGGTTCTAGGTGTCTGCTAGAATGAGAAGGAATATCTCATGTTTATGTAAGAAAAGAAAAAAATCCAAGCAAGTACATTTTCTTCTGCACCTACCCGCCACCCAACAGAGGCAGGAGTCCTTAAGTAGTCCAATGCCAATGGAATCGCGAGATGGAAAAACCACATTTCCTTCCCACCCCCACTTTACTACAAAAGGCAGGGCCTACAAATAGGAATCCTCATGGCCATTTACCACATGCCGGGTCTGGAGCTAAGCACTGTCTACGTATCATGCCATTTAGCCTCACCGAAAGACCTTAAAGAGGTGCAATTATTCTCCCCCATTGAATAGATGAAGAAACTGAGGCTTAGAGGTAGTCGTTAATTGCTCTCGGCCACATGGTAAGTGGTGGAACATGGATTCAGCCCCAGGAACCATGCTCAGCATTTTTCTGCTATCAGATGAGCAGTGCAACTAGAAAGACCTTGATTGGATGGTGCGGATTTTCAAAGCATTTTGAAACCCTCGGTGCCTTTCCATCTAGAACCGGACACACACACCCAATGCCGGCACGTGGCTAGCAGAGAATGCGTCCGACTACAATACAGCTAACGAAAGAGCAAAGAGTTGCCAAATTAGTGTGTGAGTGGGCTTCCTAACTCACCTCGCCGCACTTTTTCTGGCGAGCGGTTCTGCCAGGCGCGAGCAGAGCCTCCTGTGGTATTCCGATTGGGTTTCCACCCATACCATGATGGATTTCTTCCTTGCTGGGGCGTTTTAAAAATAATTCTTAGGGAACATTTAAAATAAAATAAGCTAATGACACTATACTTCGCCATCCCGCCCATTTGGGTTCACAGGGTTGTGGGACCTTAAATCCTTTTTTCTCTGCTTAGAAGGGCCGGCCTTAGCTTCCACTGTGTAGATACGGCACTCACTGGTAGTGGTACCTGGATGGCTCAGGTAGTGTTTGCGTATGTAGGTTTCACACTACCTACCCCCATCGGAGATCCGGGAGACAAGCAGCAAACAGGCTCAGAGGCAGCCTCTCCAGGAATGTTCCAGATTCCCCACTTAACACGAAAGACTTAGTGGAAGTTACAGAGCATCTCACGGCTCAACCCCTGAGCAAAGTGATAGAAAAGCTGAATTACTCGGGGGTCATCGATTCAGGCTGTCCGATGATACCTCCCAGAATTAGCCTAATTGCTGGAATTATCCAATTTGAGCCGCAAATCAGTCCAAAGTCAATATTATAAGAACAAATCTCTGAATTTTGGATTAGCTATGTATAGCAACTTTCTCTGGGATACAAGCGGTTTTTTCTTTTTTTAATAAAACATATTCTGAGGTTAAAATGTTAATATTCTCCAGTGGCCACTGTTTGGCCTCATATTTCCTCTGTGCAGCAGGAAAACTCAAAACTGCTCATTAAAGGGTTAGGAATGGCCATCCCTGCCTCTCAACTCTCTGTATTTTACATGTTTTAAATGTTTTTGAAACGAACCAGACTTTATTTATAGCACCTGGAATTGTAGCAGTTTGCAAATACTGAGTAATTTTATATTGTCATGAAACATCTTAATTTTAATAGAATCTCGGTATTTCACTCTACAGAAACACACCATTGCTTCAGATCTTAAAATGAAATTTCTAAGGAAATTAAAAACAGGATTGTCATATCATCCAGCAATTTCCCTTCTGGGTCTACACCCCAAAGAACTGAAAGCAGGCACTCAAACAGATATTTGTACCCCTGTTTTTATAACGGGGTTATTTGCAGTAGCCAAAAGGGAGAAGCAACCAAACGCCCATCGATAGATAAACCAAATGTGGTGTATCAATACAACGGGATAGTATCCAGCCTTTATTTTTTTTTTATTTTTTAAATGTTTTTATTTATTTTTGAGAGACAGAGAGACAGAAAATGAGCAGGGGAGGGGCAGAGAGAGAGGCAGACACAGAATCCGAAGCAGGCTCCAGACTCTGAGCCATCAGCACAGAGCCCGATGCAGGGCTCGAACTCACAGACCGTAAGATCATGACCTGAGCCGAAGTCGGCCGCCCAACCGACTGAACCACCCAGGCGCCCCAGTATCCAGCCTTTTAAAGGAAGGAAATACTGTCCTATCCTGTAATATTAATAAAATTTAAATACATCATGCTAAGTGAAAGAAGTCAGCCACAGAAGGACAAATGCTAAGGATTCCACTTCTATGGGGGCATCGAAAATAGTCAATTCAGGGGCACCTCGGTGGCTCAGTCAGTTAAGCATCTGACTGTGGATTTTAGCTCAGGTCATGATCTCACAGTTGGTGGAATTGAACCCTCATCGGACATCATGCTAACAGAGCAGAGTCTGCTTAAGATTCTCTCTCTCTCTCTCTCTCTCTCTCTCTCTCTCTCTCTCTCTCGCCCCCCCGCCCCCTCCCACCCACTCCCCACCTCTCAAAATAAATAAAATAAACTTTAAAAAAAGAAAATAGTCAAATTCATAGAAACAGAAAGTAGAATGTGGCCGCCAGGGGCCCGGTGGAGGAGGGTCCGGGAGTTAGTGTTTCATGAGTACAGAGTTTCAGTTTCGGAAGGCGGAAGTTCTCGAGAGGATTGGTAGTGACAGTGGCACACAGTGTGCAGGTTCTTAATGCCCCTCAACTGTACACTTAAAAATGGTTAAATGGTGAATTTATGTTATGTATATTTTATCACAACATTTGGACATTGTTTTGAATGAAATTTATAAGAACATGGTAAAACTTACTAGTGAAATAAAAAGAGCTGGCCAGGTAGCCTTATATTTTCTATCACATGTTTGCTGTTTCTTTTTTTTTTTTAATTCACATGCGGTGTTCACCACACTTCAGAGTTTACACAGATTAATTTAGTTGGTCCTTATGCTAATCCTCGAAGTAGGTGCTATTATCATCCTAATTTTATAAAAGAGGATCCAGACAAGAAAATAAACCAATTCTGTTTGGTTCCGTTTGCTCAGATTTACATCCACTAAATAGATCTGTCAAAATATTACTGAAATTTACTTGAGCCTTGTTGAATTTCTCATGTTGATAAAGCTAAGATGATTAAGAAACGGTTTTTTTCTTTGGAAGGAAGGTAGACAGAACTCGGCCTAAAAATTAGGTGAGGATCGTGTAATGCTTTTCAAAACTCATGTTTTGATGATTTTTTTCAAAGTTCACATTTTTCTCACATCCTTACTGTGGTTAAGTGCTCTTTTTGTTGTTTTTGTTAAACAGCTGTTGTAATATTCATTATTGTGTGTGTGTAATATATATTTGCTTTGACTAGACCGCACATCAACTTGGAACGACTTCAGCATTAATTTTTTTTCCAGACTATAGGCTGTGTCTTGTTATTGTCAGAGAGATTCTGTCAATGAACACCAACTGCTAACAAGGCTTCTAACGTGTCCATTGAACTTAAAAGTACCTTTTCAGCTTCGGACCTTGATGTGAGCTTTATAAATAATTCCTCTAATCATCACATTACAGGGCATTGTTCTAAATTGGAAACTCACAGATACTCCCACTGGTATCTAGTCAGACATTATTTCTACCCACAGGTGTCAAAATAAGGCAAGTAGAAAAACGGCCCACCCAAACTGCCCAAGAAGGGGAAGGTACTGGAAACTATGGGCAACTCTCCAGGAAAGGGAGAGAAGATGCCAATGGCCATGGGTCCCACAGACCAAAGATCAGAGATTCCTACAGAGAGAGAGTAATCATGTCTTCCACAAAAGCAGAGTCCAGGACGTTAGGAAAACAACCTAGCACAAGTCCCAGGCGTCCTTTATAAGCCAAGACTAGCTCTGGGAATCCAAACCCAAAAGGGCACACACATGGACCCAAAGGTTCCAGTCTCCAAAGAGAAAAAAAGAAAACACAACCAACCTAGCTAATCGCCAAAACTAAACAATCTCAGTGAAATGTTCTGTTCTTACGGTCTAGCAATAGAAAAGGCTAGATGAGAAGGATGGGAATTAGGAAAGAGTTTTGTGAGTAAAGATGGAGTTCAGACTCTTGTTGTGGAGAGTATCACCTTCCAGATGCGATCAGTGTTCCAGAAAGGTACAGCAAACCCTTGGGTGTTTTCATTTTTATTTTTGGTAACCTATAATTTGTGTTGAGCTTCGACAAAAGGGCCGGGTAAGGCTAATGTGGCTTCTTTGTTTACAGACTGTGGTTTGAACGTACACAAGCAATGTTCCAAGCACGTTCCCAACGACTGTCAACCCGATCTCAAGAGGATCAAGAAGGTGTACTGTTGTGACCTCACAACACTCGTAAAGGCTCACAACACCCAGAGACCCATGGTGGTAGACATATGCATCCGGGAAATCGAAGCAAGAGGTTTGGAAAAAACTCCTTATTGTGTGATTTCGTTTTTACTGGTTGTTGTCCCTGTTGTCAAGGAAACCTTGTAACTGGTAAATTGGCTCTCTATCCACTATTGATGTTGGGGGAATGGTCTGCCCCAGCACACACACACACGCACACGTACGCATGCACACACACACACTCACAAATAAGCTAAATCCAACCAATGACATCAGTTTCTGTTTTGTACCTAAACCTTGCATATTTGCATTCAACACATTTATTATGTGCTACGTATTGAGTATATAAAAGTCACAGTTCTCACCTTCCAGATACTGATACTGTAGTATTCAGAATCAGAGGGGTAGGGGCGCCTGCGTGGCTCAGTCGGTTAAGTGTCTGACTTAGGCTCAGGTCATGATCTCATGGTCTGTGAGTTCAAGCCCTGCATCGGGCTCTGTGCTGCCAGCTTGGAGCCTGGAGCCTGCTTCTCATTCTGTGTCTCCCTCTCTGCCCCTCCCCCACTCACACTCCATTTCTTCCTCAAAAATAAATAAATATTAAAAAAAAAAACAATCAGAGGGGTAAATAAATCAATGTCGCAAGTGTGTGTATTCAAAACACCATGCGGTCACAGAAGACGACATTTCAATGTTATTTGAGGACAGTCCAGAAAGGGTTTATGGCGGAGGTGAGCTCTGAATGGAGGCTTCAAAAGTGAGCCTGTTCAATAAGTAGAGAAACTGTTGATCAACACACACATTTCCTACCATATAGAAATTCACTGCTAGTATTGGTTCTGTGTATTTTAAAGAGGAAAGTGAAAGATGAAAAAAGATCTCTGCAGTGAAAAATCAAGAAGACACAGAAGATAGAAACATTTCAACGAAAAGGTTTTTCACAGGATGACTGAGTCCTCTTTTCCTTTGTGCTTTGTGGGGGGTACTCGGCAGTATCAAAATTTCAGTGATATGGTGCATCAGGTCTGGTTGGGGAGAATTCAGACTGCTGGGTGTAACTTGGATCATTGGACCAGGTATGAAGCCCGGAGGCTTTAACCCTTTTGCTATGTAGGTCCTCTGCTCTCATTGGGATCCATCGTTGTGTCCACACTGGCGTAATACAATCTACAGATATTTATGCATTGGCCAACTCTCCCATTCTTTCCAAAACAGGACAAAAGAGGACGTTATAGCATATTATCCCAAGCCTTTCAGGGAGAGGAAATCATTCCCTTTTCCATGTAAGATGAAAACTATAGCTATTCTGTTCCCTTAAGACGGGCTCATTTAATCTCAAATTGTAAGAAATGCCTCCTGCCTTTTGGCTGCTGTAGATGGCAGAGTTCAGTGGGTGCTTTGGGATCTGGTGAAGGGGTTGCTGCAGGGGGCCGAGCTGGATAAGAGCTGAGAAGAGGGCGCCCTGACTCTGGGCGAGTAGCTGGGAAAAGCACCCTGGGTCCTGCTGTTGAGAGGGCTCTGCAAGTTGGGGTCCGAGCGTCAGCCTCTCTGGAGCCTGGACTCCGGACCTCGGCCTCTCTGGAGAAGCTGCTGGTCTCATCCCATAGTGATCCTCACCAGAGGCGACTGATGACTCGGGCAAAGTTCCCGCCGTGGCTGGCGTCTGATGTGTCCGTGGGGAGCACAGCACTAAGCAAGCCGGGTACAAGAGCCGCAACAGCACAGATCAGGAATGCACGCCAGGGCAGCCACGGCAAAGGAATGGGAGCTGCGGCCGTTAGCATCCTGTGCATGCGAGCGGAACCAGAGAACGGGCCGGAAGAAATTCACGTGACTCCCCTCCCCGGCTTTGCTACCACCTCTGCCCAAGTCTCCTCTCATGTTCCATCCACAGCGGATTCCGTATCGCCGGTGCTCTTTCGTGGCCAAAGGTTAGACGTGGAGTTAGACTCCCAACCCTGCCTCACAGTCCCCGTGGTTTGACCTTGGCCAGCTACCTGCTCCATTGGAATGTTCCCTCACCCATAAAGTGAACAGAATCAGTCACACCTCATACGGTGGTTGTGAGGGTTAAAATGAGCTGATCCGTATAAATGACCTAGAACAGGGGCCGACATATAGGACCTAACTTACATTACTTCTTTTGCCTCTTCTTGAAATGACCACCTGTCCAAACTCCACCTCCAAGTGCGTCTGTCTGGCTGCCTTCCTCCTCTCATGTATTTCCGTGCTGTCACGGAGACTCCAGTGTCTGTAACAAGACAGAAATCCATTTCTCCCTCCAGTAACAGTCCAGACACTGGAAGCAGTCTAGGGCTAGGGGAGCAGCTCCCCAAGAGCAGGGACCCAGGCCCTGCAACTTGGTGCTCTGTCACCCTCGAGAGCTGCCCTCGTCCCAGGTGGTTACAACCATCTCATCGGCGTGCCAGCCAAGGGCAGGGAGGCATGCCCTTTGACTTCAAGTCTGCAACCCAGGCGCAGTACACATCACTTCTGCTTTCTTCACCTTAGCCAGAATTTAATGACCATGGCAGTGGATGTTGTTCCGAAAATGGAAGTTTCCGTTGCAACAGCGGAAGGGGAGAACTCATCTTGCAAGGGGAGCGGGAAGCCTCTGCTACTCTGGCAAACTCCAGTCCATCCTTCATGCCTGCCTTCAAAGCTCCTCAGTAAGACCTTCCCCGTGGTCTCTTCCATCACCGAACAGGCAGGGTTTGTGTTCACTGCCCTGTGCTCCCGTGTGCCACCGTGTCCTCGTCCGTGTCCCGTGCAGGTTACAACCACAGTGAGGCATGCTTACATGCACCGCCAACTAGAAAGGATGACTTCACTTCTCTCTCATCTTGTGGACCAACCCAGTTAACCAGTATGGCAACCTGGGCAACTGTACTGAGACAAGTTCTGAGCCTGAGTGGGGTTCAGTAGGAGCCGGAGCTGAGGTCGATGAAGGCGGTCTCTGATAGGCCGGGATGGAGCGGCAGGATATATGCCATGCATTTACTGTCTCTGGTGCAGACTCTTAAATCTGGCAGAGAGGATATACTTGATAAATATTTCCCAAATGAGAAAGAGGAAAAGTACATACTTATACACAGCGAAAGTTCCAGTTATCAAGACCTTGAGAGAGGATACTGCAACAGCTGTAGAAGCTATTTGTTTGCTGGTTTTTGCTGTAGCTATAGTTTGATAGCAGCTAACTTTTATCATGCAAGTCTGAGATCTGGCCCCTTAGCCCTTTGGCTACCTGGGGACCTGGCTTGGCCTTAGGACGTATCTTAACTAATCAGTAAGATCTCGGAGTAGAAACCACATCTTCTTAGCCCAAATATGCAATAATCAAGTTTCCAGAATCATCTCCCAAATTATATATTCCTGCATTGTTTGTACGATCCTACATTTGAAGGTAAAACAATGAATTCAATCATATTTAGTTAAGCATTGAACATAGGATTGTATTTGCGATGAAACATAAAAGGCTATAAAATTTAGAGTGTCTCAGTAAAATCAGGATAATATATATCACGCACAGGTGTCCACGTGTGTGTGTATACCTGGCACAGCGCCGCACGCAGTATGTCACGTGGGTTAAGAGGAAGCTTGGGAGAGGGCGGGTTGCTGCCCGAAGCAGTGAAATCTCACCCAGCGGTCTGGCAAACGAAGGAAGCAGGAGACCAAGGCTGATGAGAAGCTGAAACGGGGGCTCACTCTGTGAAGCCAGGCAGGAAGAAGACCAGCTCCCCAAGGTCACCACTGCAGCACCAGCAAATGAAGGCAGAGTTGCCTGGAAACTGGGCAGGTCCGGCGACAGCATCATTCAGTGTGACAGTGTGTAATATACAAGAGCACCGGCCATATTCTCATTTATAGCACAGTGTACATATGAGATTAGAGTCATCCGTAGATGTTTCCAGAAGCTAAAGTCTCTCTGGCTCTTTTTTCCACACAGGATTGAAGTCGGAAGGCCTTTACAGAGTCTCTGGGTTCACTGAACACATTGAAGATGTCAAAATGGCGTTTGACAGAGGTGGGCTTGGTCTTTCTTGAATGCCAAACGGCTCATCCTTAGCACTCTTTCTTTTGGAACGACATTTTATTCCTCGTGGGAATGAGTTTCCGAGCTCAAGAAACCAAGGCAGAGTGGTTTACAGATCCCATAGTTCTCTGCCTTTCTGGGGCAAGTGTTTCCTTAAAAGTCGTGGACGAGTGATTCCACGAGTTTAGACTATTTCTTGAATGGGCAGCCAGCATTTGGGTGCCTTTAGGACTCTTGATTTGTTGCCCAACATTTATAGTCGGTCCACATGGCACCGGGGTGTCTTCTACATCTCTGCTGAGGCTCCCAGTGACTCTGGTCTTTCTCTCAAAACTCCGAAGCACAGAGCATAGGGATGGGAATATGCCCAGCACCGAAACAGGGGAAGCCAGTGGAAGTTTAGGAGGTAATCCCTTTTGTTGTTTAAACTGTGACAAATGTTCTCTAGGCCACATTATCCCTTAAGTCAGAGAACTGGGGAGCTTGTTAAAAGTATGGATCCCAGGGTGCACCCTGGGGACTCACTGAGAAAGCTAGGTGAGCCCCACAATCTATATTTATTAATTTTTATTCAATTTATTTAAACAGAAAAACGACAACAAAAACCAGTTCACCTGTTTTTCCCACCCCTCACTGCGTGTCTCCTGCAACCACCAGTCTGTTCTCTGGATCTATGAGCGTGGTTTTGGTTTGGTTTGGCTTAGATTCCGTGTATAAGAAAAATCATTTGGTATTTTTTTTCTCTGACTTATTTCACTTAGCGTAATTCCCTCAAGGTCCATCTGTGTTGCCACAAATGGCAAGATTTCGTGTTTTTTTTTAATGGCTGAATACTATTCCATTGTATATGTAAACCACATCTTCTCTATCCGTCCATGGAACAGCAGACACTTAGGTCGCCTCCACAGCTTGGCTTTTGTGAACAATGTTACAGTCCACATGGGGTGTGCGTTTCTTTCTGAATTAGTGTTTTCATGCCACATTTCTACTGAACAATCCAAATAATTGTAGCGAAGCCAGCCAAAGGCTGGAACCCCTAGCCTCCTAGAAAGAACGTTCTCTCTGCAGAACAGACGAGGTCTCTGTGGATCTGGCCGCTCTGTCTGTTCAGGCTCATGGCCCATTCCTCCTCCCTGTATTCTTTATGCCCCTGCAGGACTGAAATGCACCTGACCTGTTTTCGTGAACGAGTGCCTTGGCTCACGTTGTTCTGTCCTTCTAGAATGTTCTTCTTTAATTCAAGAAGATTAAAACTCAGAACTGTCTGGCAGATGCTTACCTATTAATTGGGTGTCAGCTCAAGTGCTCCCTCTTCCATGAGTCCTCCCTGAGCACCCCATGCTAACCTAAGAGTCTGCCCTTTCCCGTGTCCCGCCCCACCCCCATGTTGTCATATGCCTCCAGCCTAGCAAGCTTCCCACTTCCTTGTAACTGTTGAGTTGCATGCCTGACTCCCAGTCCGACTAGAGCCACGGAAGGGGAGTACGTGTCTTTTTGTCTTTGATTCGCCAGAGATTCACAGTGCCTAGCACGTGACAGAGTCCCAATAGGTATTTGTTAAATCTGTAAATAATGGGATCAGATGACATCTCTGCCACACTCACTGTTTTCTGTACAGCAGCTTTTTTTTATCCTCAGAACCAAATGTGAGGAGACATTTGTTCTTTCAGTTCTCTATATAAAAGAAAATGCTAACCACCTCAGTATGAGCGTAACTTTAAGTCAACAAATGTCTTCAGAATGACTGCGAAAGAGGCGCCTGGGTGGCTCAGTGAGTCGAGTGTCCGACTCTTGATTTTGGCTCCGGTCATGATCTCACGATTGTGAGATCGAACCCTGTGTTGGGCTCTGCACTGGGCATGGAGCCTGCTTAAGATGCTCTCTCACTCTCTGCCCCTTCCCAGCTCACATATGCTCTCCCCCGCCCCAAAAAAAAAAAAGATTGCAAAAAAGGCTAGAATATACCATTACTTATACATGAAGGAAGGTCACAGTTTCCCAGATTAAAGTCCTAGGGACAGAGGAGAAAGAATCAAGATAAAAGAAAGGTCAGGAGCCTGAAAGAGAATTGAAACTGAAAATATTCAACTAGTTGTGTCTGTGATCTTCAAATCCAAAGGATACTGGTATAGCTATATAAAAGCTTCTTGATTTTTTCAATTATTATTTCAGAGTCGATTGCTATTCTATTATGAACTTTTGTGTCTGGAATATTAATTACTATGTTAAATTTTTATTCAGCGAACTACCAGAGGCTCAGTCCAAAAAATGACTTCCAGTCAATTTCACCCTTTTGGCTACACTTACTCTCAGACCCCAAATCACTCTTGCCAAACTTCCTTTTGTGACTCCCTCCACATCGGTGTTATCTGAAGCGAGAGGAGTCAGCTGGACTTGTATGGGCGCGTTGCATTCAATGTTGGGTCTTTTTTTTTTTTTTTTTGTGGGCAGGCTCTAACTTGGCGAAACAGGTCCTAATTAGGAATTGGATCCTTGGTTGTTTTTCAGATGGTGACAAGGCAGATATATCTGCCAACGTCTATCCAGACATAAACATCATCACCGGAGCCCTGAAACTTTACTTCAGAGACTTACCCATTCCTGTCATCACCTATGACACCTATCCCAAATTTATCGAAGCAGCGAGTGAGTATCGAGCTCATCTTTTATTCGTACCGAATTGTTAAGCATCGTGCTTTTAACTTCAAGAAGATTAAAACTCAGAACTGTTTAAGTTACTGCATGGGCACCTGCTTTGCCAAGGGAGAGTACAGTGGTACAGTTAATAGAAAACCAGGCACCGTTCCCCAGCTGAGTTGAACCAGTACCAAGCCAACCACTCGGCTGAGAAACTGGGAGGCAGGCGGTTCTCCCTCCACGTCGTCATCGCTTCTATCCTGGGAACCAGCACAGTCAGGGCTGTTCTATGTTGAAAGCAGAACGTTTCTGTAGTAAAAAATCAGATGTTCTTCCGTGAGGACCATACAGATTAGCTACTTTCATCCATTGAGAAGACCCTCCCATTCCTGATCGATTAAAGTCATGCCCCAGGTTTTACCCACTGATGTTGTTCAAAATGGGTAATACACCAAGAATCTCCTGTGGCAAGTGCTCTACCAGGACCTCTCGATAAAATCCTCTAGTTTAAGCCTCCCATCTACCCGATGAGGCAAATAGCAATCATCCCATTTCACTTAGCAGGAAAGCTGGGCTCAGAGAGCTGAGCTCACAGGGCCGGGAAAAGAACACCATCATCCTTAGCCTTCCTTCTGCCCACGGTTGCTCACTTAGTGAGCCTGCCTGGCAGTTCAACCATAGCCTCGCTCTAGACCTCGAACCTATTTCCGGGTAGGAGCATTCTTTCCTGGGTCCTGGTGGTCCTGGGTGGAGAAGGTTCTGGCAGCAGAGTACCCTCTGCCCGAGGAGGAACACCGGGGGAATGTTCTTTGAGTGGCTGCCAACACGTGTTAAAAAGCAGAAGCATGCCGGTTTCCTCCCTTTGTTAACGTGCCTACTTCCTAACCCGGACTGCGCGGTGGGGTTAGCCAGGCCGACGCTTGGGTGAAGGGTGCCAGCGGTGCGGGCTGCGCCGGCGGGCTCACTGGCCAGCGCCCTTGGTTGCCGAGTGTATTCGGTTAGGAAGTCGGCCAGGAAACCACTGTCAGACAACCTCGAGAGAACGCTACCAAGTGTGATCCGGTCTAAATTAAAGCTCGCGACAGCGAGCTTTTTAGTACACCCAGCCTTCAGAACGTGGGCGAAGGACAGTTTGTGCCACCGGGAAACATCCACCAGACTGCGGACTCCGGGTCTAGCCTCCTACCGGCCACCCAGCAGACCCCGCGTACCTGTGTGGTTCCCATCCTCCAGGCCTTTCTGGAGTAAGGCAGGACACAAACGGATTGACTCGTTTAGGTGAAATGTTACCTGAAATCCCATGAAGTCCTCAGGCTTCCCCTCCATCGCAACCAGAACCAACCAAACGTGTTCCTTTTCTGAAAACTTTAGCGTTTCAGCACTGCACTAACGCCTTACGTGTGCTCTTACAGAAATCTCCAATGCAGACGAGAGGCTGGAAGCCGTCCATGAAGTGCTGATGCTGCTGCCCCCCGCCCACTATGAGACCCTCCGATACCTGATGATCCACCTCAAGAAGTAAGTCAATACCTCGTCGACACGCGCTCCGCAGGCCCCGTCTGCCTGGGACCGTGAATGCGTTAGGACAGGTTCATAACCCTTCTCTCCAACCCACTGAGCAGACAGGCCCTCACTAGAGGTGCTCCCCACACTTTATGTGTGTTATCTTGTGAGGTGGGTGTTGTTAGGGACCTCGGGTTACAGATGAGATTGCGGACATTTAAGGAGGTAAAATAACTGATGTGAAGAGGTAACGTGAAACCAGATTGAAATCCAGGCAGTCTGATCCAGAGCCCACGCTCTGCCTTAACCATTTGTCTACACTGCGTCCCCATCCGTATGTGCCTCTCAGACGAGCCCTGTCCTCTGTGTTCTGTTCTTCCTCTCTCTGCTCATTCTCGTTCCAGACTCCTGACCTTTTCTTGCTTCTGGGCAGGCACATTCCCACCCCGATCCTTGGTTTTTCTGGACATATTAGGGACCAATCGCAGAGTCACAAATTGCCCCAAAAGTTGGAGGCTTAAAACAATAAGGATTTATTATCTCACAGTCTCTGTGATCGGGAATCCAGGTGGGGCTTAGTTGGGTGCCTCTGGTTAGAGGTCTAGAGCGAGGCTATGGTTGAACTGCCAGCCAGGCTCACTAAGTGAGCATCCACTTCCACGCTCACTCACAAGGTGGTGGGCTGGATTCAGTTCCTCAGAGGCCGTGTGACCGGAGGCCTAACTTTCCTGCTGTTTGCTGGAGGCCGCCCTCAGGGCCCTGCCGCGTGGGTTTCCCCATGGGCAGCTCACAAAATGGCAGCCGGCTTCCCTCAGAGCAAGCAAGCAAGAGCACTCGACGTGACAGATATAGTCTCATGTAACCGAATCTCAGAAGTGACATCCAGTTGTTTTTGCTATATTCTATTTGGTCGAAGCAAGCCACTAGGTCCAGCCCATTCTCTGGGGGAAGGGCTTACACGAGGACGAATTCCAGGAGGGCAAGGATCACTGGGGGTCATCTCAGAGGGTACACAGCACAGACAGCTAGGTACTGCTTTATCTGTGTGACAGCACAGAAGACAGATGGAGATGTTGGGGGGACTGACAGGGCTCCAGCCACTTTTACCTCAACTGTGGGTCTTTTTCCTTCACTGGACGTATATAATGAGGTCAGTGAGTTGGTCTTTGAGATGCTGGAGGGGTCAGGGCATTTCTGTGTGCCGTCCTCTGTGTTTTTGAAAGACCCGTGGCAGGGGCTCATTCCTAGATAAAACGAACCAAAAATTGTCTACATCGACTAACTTAACAGATCCATTAAGTGACAGGAAGTAGAGAATACTGTCTAAACACTAGGTGTTGAAGTTTCTACTTTCCTACCTTATAAAACGTATAAATATTGTTGCTCAGATTCATGGTGATCAGAGATGTAGTCACGTCTAGCTCAGAAAGTTCTGTTTTGATTAACTTATTAAAGCTAAGAGTCTGAGTAATTTTCGGAGAAGGACTAGGCTATGAAGACCAGCCTGGTTTTTAATTAGCTATAAATTGAGAAGGAGTTGAAGTTCTAATGGTTGTAGTTTGGAAGGCAAAGTATCATTATCAGGAAGCATGCTGATATAGCCCAGTTGACTCCTTAATGCCAATAATTTAGGATTTTTATCGTGGAGCGTCTGCGAACCATCTTGTTTGGCCAGGCACGGTGCCTGACTTAATGGGGAGATGTGCCTCTTGCCTACCTCCTCAGCTTTGTAACATGAAGGTCATGCAAGCTGAGTTGGCCTTCCTAAGATAATGCTAAGTGGCCAATCTTAATCAGCTCCGAGAAAAACAAAGGCACAACCTTCTGTGCAGAACCTAAACACGGTTTAATCATATCGTGCCTTCTTGCGAGAATCTACTGTTTTAGGGCCATTATGAACATCCCCAAACCTCCGTTCCTTAAAGCAGGCACCTAGGAGACTGTAATTTCATTCTACTGGGAAGACAGTGAGCCAGCTCTGGAGTCTGAATTTTATTCTTAAGGGCTTTGCTGTTCTCATGTGGATGTTGAAATGATGATTTTCAATTCCAGCCATAATTACCGCTCCAGCCCTCATCCTGTGGGAACCAGAAATCATGTCCAAGTGCTTTCCTGTTTGGCCATATCCCAGCCTTTCCCCCGTCCCGTGCTGATGGTCATGGGGGCCTGACTATTCCTACACTCACGGCAGCCCCATTCTACAGTCACCTTGCTCCTCTGACACTAAGCCAGTGGACCAGGAATCCGCCATCAGCTTCCCCGATTGTGAGCATACAGACAACTATTAGGGAAAAAAAGGCTTCCGCGCACGCCTAGAGTCCCATCTGCATGCGCTCTGGGCCAGCTAGAAGTCTGCTGCCCCTTCCAACCAGTATTCCCTAATCACATTTCCACATTTACTGAGTAAGGAGGACTGACTCTCTCATTTTAAAGACGTGTCCGTACCAGATTCACTTCCCAGCGGCTCCAGGGTCCACAGTCTTAAGAAGAAAAACAAAATCAGAAATCACCTTCTAAAACAGACTTTTCTGTAATTCTGACTCTCATTTTCTTTTACGACCTCCCGAGCCAGAGAAATTCTTGGGAGCACGCATGCGTAGTCAGTGTAGACATTCGTCTGCAAGGCTCTGCTAACGTCTCTGTGTGTCTGCTCGGTTCGCAGGGTGACTTTGAACGAAAAGGACAATTTCATGAATGCCGAGAATCTGGGGATCGTGTTCGGGCCCACCCTGATGAGGTCCCCTGAGGACAGCACCCTCACCACCCTCCAGGACATGCGGTACCAAAAGCTGATTGTGCAGATTTTAATAGAAAATGAAGATGTTTTGTTTTAATCCACCAGGGAAATGAGCCGAGTGGCCCCGGCCCCATCTAAGTTGATAAGGCGAAAGGAATAAAAGCATTTCTTACACTCGATTTGTTTTCCAAACAAGTGACAGAATTTCCTGGACCGCAGCGGACTGTCAAGTCGGCTCCTGTGTCTCATAGACACTCGCCTCGTCCACGTGAGAACAGCAGGGGTGGGAGTGACCGAGGACCTGGTCTTGGGTCTTTGCCGTGCCTCCTACATATGTCTGTTTCGCTGGAAGAGTGATTAATACATCTTTAACTTATTAAAAAAAAAAACAAAAACATAGAACTTTAAGCTTCAGTCTTATCAGTAATAAAAGGGAATTTAATTCATAGAGGTACTTGATACGGTTATACGTTTTCCACTTACAAAAAGAAGACAATTCTATGTTAAATGTTAAATGAGACTTATATTGTAAAAGGTATTTTTATTTTAGCTGCAAGAATGTTACTTTATTTCAGCAGATAGAACTCAATGCAGTGCATTGATTATGGCCCCGTGTACCTTGTCCTGCTTCCTGCTGTGATCCCTGAAAAAGTTTACCATGAATGCAGTATTATCTTGACATACCTCTGTCCTTATCAGTGCTTTGCCATGAAAGTTCACCGGCCACCTGTGTCCCTGCTTTTGATAGTTTTTGCTGTTAAGCACAACGGCAGTTTGCCGTCATCCGGTATAGGTTTAGAGCAATTGTAGGATGGGCTGAAACCCCCACGCATTTTCTTTCCAGAACAATGTTGTGAAATCCCGAAGTATGTGTTGGCATCGGGTGTAGTCTTTCCATGTCATGCGTGACTATTCCAGAATATGCAGCATATGTGGTCACTTTACATGAAATGGTTCGGGAACACTGGTGGTATCCGGGCCATGTGAAAAAGTGAGCACTTTCCCAGTTTTCTTTTCAGGCCAGCATTCTGAATTCATCTATTAATGGCGAGCTGTGTTTCTGTCACCTTTCCGTATTTACAAAAAGTGAATCTGCAGAATAATTTGATTTTTCATTTTTGTTTTATAAACAAGACTATTTTTCAAAGTTAAGAATGAGTAAGTTGGGTTTTTACAAATATTTGTTCCTCCTTGATGAAGTAGCTCTGTGTGGATCATAATTTGACTTTATTACTGTAGTTCCATCTTATCGGTGATAGTTATCTTAGCATGAGCTTTTCACGGCAAGATTTCTATATTTTGTAACATAAGTAAACTATTTAAAGCATCGAAACCTGTAAATCTAATTTTTTTCTGCAATCCAACCAGCGTCTTTTCCTCTGCTTGTCTGAGCTGATCCATGTACTTACTCAGTAGTCTGGTTTTGGAGTGACCGGAAGAGAATTACTGTGTGAGAAGCGAGCCGGAAGGAGGAGGGCAGTGCAATTGTGGTCCCGGACGGTCCCAAGGGCTACGTGGATGGGCTCCGGTGGCACACGGCGGGTGTCAAAACGGTTCTGCTGGGTCCCTGCCTTATGGTTCCTCCCAACTGTACAGATTTGTTTGTTGTAGCTTCTGTACTTCTTGATACTGTCAAAAAAATTATCCGAAAATGGTTTTATTTTGTGAAGTGAATAATACTTTGTAATTTATGATAGTGTAAATGGAAGGAAAAGCATTAAATGTATTAAATTCTTCTGTCGATCATTTTGGAGCGTGTGAGAAAACTGGTGTCGGGGCGTGGCGGGGAGCAGGGGGAGAATGTTTAAAACATCGTTCCCAGATGGGTTTTGGCAATAGGGTTTCCACTGTCACCGAAACATGAGGAGGAAAGAGAAACAGCCCGCCGAGCCTCCACTCTGCCGCCCGCCCCTCCTCCAGTGTCCACTCTGGAGGGCCTGCTTGAGATTAGGATTCTGATGCTTCACGATGACTGTCCTTAAGACCTGTCGCATTGATGTTTTTCATCAAGAGATGTAGTGTTTAGAGCAAACGCCCATAGGTCATCTGCAGGAGAACAGAACAAGAGTTTCTGAGCCAGAAAGACTGGAGTTTGAATCCCAGATCTGTCTGTTATCAGCTGCATACGATCTTGGGAATGAGTTTGCTCGTCTGAAAAACTGGGGAAAATGTTCTGGTGGGGAGATCTAGATGAAACGATGATCTAAAGTAATTAGTAACAGTTACTTTGTAGTATTAGCATCAATAAGAGTGATGCCTTCGCAGGGGAAAAGAGAGAACCTAGGGTGGGAAGAACCTAGGGTGGGAAGGCAGAAGCATGAGAAGAAAAGGGTTTGTCCTGGGTTAAATCCAAGTTCAAGTAATAAGGGGATATTATAACAGGGCTCTATAATATGTAATGAGGGTCACCGGACTCCTTTTCTTGAATGTGATTACAACACCTGATCCCCTCTCCCCTGCTGGAGTCTGAAGGCTGCTCGCCCACGTCTACCTCCCCCACCATCTGGCGGCCTGGCATGGCTCCTCTTACCTGCCTTGAAATTCCTGCTGTTGGCATAACTCTAGTAGTTATGACCCGAAAGGAGGCAGCACTGCTTCCAGAAAGCCACTGCTGTCTACAAGTGGGTTGTGGGAGGCGAGACGGGGGCAGAGTGGGTGGGAGAAGACAGTTCAGAGGAGGGGAGGAGACCCCTGGTCTTTTTCCCCGTTAACATAAATGGGCACCTGGTCGCCAGAGCTGGGAGGGGGCTGGTGCTGAATTTCAAGGATAGCAGGCTGGAAGGGCAGAGAGAAGGAAGGAAGGAGAGCATGATGGGACAGTCACCACACGTTCAAGTACTGCCTGGGCTGTCCTGATTCCTACTAAAAACCCGACTCAGCTGACGAATTCCCAAGATCGGTCGATCCCCAAATTTATCATGAATCTTTTGGTTTTAAAAATGTTCGTTAAGTTCCAACAAGTATTTCTCAAGCATTTATTAACGGGCCGGACACTGTGACTACTTGGAGACCAGAAGGAGGCTTAGCTCACTGGCAGAATTAAATAAGCTGAGTCTGGCTAGAGAGAGAAAGCTGAGGATTTGGTACTCTAACCTCGGAGAAATCAAGGCCACTAATGTTTTTTTAATAAACTGAATTTTGGAATAGTTTTCTATTTACAGAAGAGACGCAAAGACTACTGAGTGCCTGTGTAATCCTCAGCCACTTTCCCCTGACGTTAACGTCTTCTATAACCACGGTACATGAATCAAAACTAAGAAACAAACACTGGCATGTTACTATTAACTAAACTCCAGACTTTACTCAGATCTCATGGGTTTTCTACCAACATCCTTGTCCTGAGATACAGTCCAGGGCACCGCACTGCCCTAGCGTGAATGGCGTTGTAAGGGACAGATGACACAATAGTTTGCATTTTTAAAAGATCACTTACTTGACCGTGGGTCCATCGGAGAACACGTGGGCAGACTGGAGCAGCGACAGTAGATGCAGTTAGATGTTCCCCTGTCATACAGGACTGCGGGCATGCAGCCTGCGTCGGGTGGTAGCAAGGCAGAGGCAGCTAGAATAGTCTCAGTGAGGAGGCAGAGCTGAAAAAGTTTGGGGATCGTTTGGATTAAAAATCGAGGACGATTCCCAGGTGGCTCAATTTGCCAAGTGGGTGGTATTTACAGAAAAGAACACAGAAAGAGGAGCCAGAAGCCTACAGGAGGGGTGGGGAAAATACAGGGAGGACGGTCCATTTTGGACCTGGTGCAGTCGAGAGCGCTGTGAAATTTCCACGCCGAGATGTTTCATGAGCAATTACACAGACGGACCGCAGCTAGAGATACGGATCTGGGAGGGAACAACTGAAACCATGGGGTTGCACGAAAGTACCCACGGACACAGAACAGAGCAACAGGGGACAGTCCCGATTCTGAGTTCCGTGGAGCACCGACATTCAAGAAACAGAGGAGCAGGCAAATGAAGTGTGTTCGTTGCCCCACTTAGATTTGCTTTGCGACACGCAAGGTACCACATTCAACCCTGTGCGTTGGAGGAGTTTGCTTAGTTATTCTGTAAATGCAAATGAGCTGGCGTCGTTTCTCTTTTCCGAGGTGAGTTGAAAAGAGGTTATCCTACTCACGGACCCCCTTCGCGGCCTTCCTGCAGTTTGTACACAGTGCTCCTCCGGCAGACTTCACAAAGTACCTCAACTGGGTACATACCTCTGTCTCCCACTGAGATCCAAACTCCCTGAGATCAGGAGCCGAGGATCCCACGTGCGGGTCAGGCGCCCTCCTGCACCGCCTGCAAGTCTCCACTCCTGTTCCCCTCCGTGTGGAGCTTTTCCCTGGCTTCCACGGACAGAGCAGAACAGGGGCCAGCCACAAGTATGTGGAAGCACAGGAAAGTTTAGAGAACTACAGAGTTTGGATTTAACCAGAGCGTGAAGGGGGAGGGAAGAGGAGGGGGAGGGAGATGAAACGAGCAGGACTGTGCCAGGGACCCAGGAGCCTTGCAAGCCGAGCACAAGCCAAACTCAGAAAAGGCTGTCTAGTAACACAAGGATAGACCAGAAGACGGAAGACTAGCCGCTAATCAGGAAGGAAGCAGAGGCAATGCCCATGTGAACTTGGCTCCCCAGAGCCAGGGGGAGGGATGGAGCAGAGTCATGGATAGGTAAGAGATTTAAGAGGTTGTTAGGACTCACTGATTTGATGCCAGAATTGAAAGGAAGGAAAGTGTCACACAGGAGACCCTCCATGTCTGGCTTTTGATCTTTAGGAAGATCAGAGAATATGAGGGGAGCAGGCTCAGCAGGGGAAGATGGTGGGTTCAGTTTGCAGGATGCATTATGATGCTAATGGTTCACCCATTAGTGAACTGGAAATGTCCAGTAGGCAGCTGGACAGGTGGTACTGGAGCTCAGGAAAGGGTGGGGGGTGAGCTGGTAGATATGATCTGGTCAGACTGTATGGACAGGTGAAGTAAAGAGAACCAACAGCAGGTCTGAGTAAGAAGAAAATCCAAGGGGGGAGGGGCGGGACTAGAGAACACCGCAAGGAAGGTCAGGAACGGCCAGAAGAGGAAGGTCAGGGTCGGGAGCGGAAGATGAAAGTGGGAAGACAGAACGTCAGGGATCAGAGGGGCACCAGGGCCAAAAGCGGTTCCAAGATGATCAGGTCATGAATCCCCTTTGGACATGGCGACTAAGGAGTCCCCCGTAACTTCACAGAAGACTTTTCAATGGGACAACGCAGCTAGAGGCACCGTGCTGAACGTTAAGGAGTGAATGGGGGTGAAGAATGAAGACCACACCTACAGTCAGGAAAACAGGCAAAGCTCTCTTCCCGTAGGCTCGTGCGCCTCCTCTGGCGCCTCCTCTGTATGATAAATCGTCCGTGGGAGCACACTTCTCATTGTCGCCAAAAAATAATTACCACCTTAACACACTTTCCTGAAAAATTATATCCTCAAAGTCTTCATAAAGAATTAAGCGGGTATTACTGGAACAGATTTTTGGTCACTCCGGTAACCAAGCATGAAACTTGTGTCTTTTCCAACACCCTAATCTGTAAAATGGGCATCATTCTGGTTTTGTTCTGGTTCCCTAATCTGAAACTGGGTTTAATAACATAATATCCGCTCTCCCCTCCCTATCAGAGTGGTTCTAAGGATCCACTAAGATCCTGAATGTGAAAGCAGAAGGCTCACTATAAACTGTACGGCAATGTATTAATGTTAATTACCACAGGTAGGACCATCCTTCCAAAACCAATCCCTGCCAGGTGGGGCAAGCTCACGCGAGTTCGTCAACTGGCGGGGCTGAAGGAGGTGGAGGCATGGGAGGGAGTGGCACATTCCTATGAGGGCAACATGGGGCTGCCAGAATCAGAGATGCAGGCCAAACAGCCCATCAGAAAAAGACAGAAGATCCCAAAGTCCATGCAGAGAAGACCTATGGCAAGACGAAACTCATCAAGCCAAGGATTCGGGGCCAAGGACCAAGTCAGAAAAATTCATGAGTGTGCATGGGAGGGGGTCAGGGGGCACAGGGTTCCTTTCCAAGGGGTCATTGCTAAAACCCAAGAGGTTTTTATGGGCCAACGGGTATGTGACTCTGGGACAGGTCAAACGGATTGCCTCTCCCCCACCCCCTGGAACAGTCCCAATGTGACAAGACAGTATAGTCCCAATAGCCCATATGGACTGGTTCTTGAGCATGGCTTACTGACTTCTGGTGATAAGGAGATAATCACTAACCTGTAAGAAGTACTAAATTCAACAGAAGAGTGTTTGCTGCGCAAAACACAAAACTCTGATGCAAAGGGCTTGAACAATAAGGACAATAATTATCCCAACAAATGTAGAGCATCTCCAAGGATGATTCTGTCTGTCCTACTCCAACATGCTTAGTATGCTGACATTTCCTGCAGGCTTTGATAAAACGGCCTCTAAGAAGGCCACTGCAAGGACAAGCAGGACCATGTCTCGTCCTGTGTGTCCCATTTAACAGCCAGAAAAATCTTCCCCTCAACAAACATCCCTTCACAACTCCCTGGCCAGAATGACATCACATGCTTATGGCTAAACCAGTCACTAGGAAGGGGAAAGAGAGCACCGTGATTAGAGTAGACCAGCATTTCACAAAGTGGGGTTCCGTGGCAGCACTGTGACCCAGGACTTGTTACAAATGCAACTTCTCAGGCCTGACTCATTGAATCTGGGGCTGGGGCCTGACCATCGGTTTTTAACGGGTCCCCCAGGTGATTCCAATGCAGGATAAACTCGAGAGGTCGTGGTTTAAAACCATCAGGGTTTCACCTGACCTGCGGATACATCCCCATCCCCTGGCCAAGGGCTTTGGATACCGGAAGCAAATCAGGACTTGTTAACAAAGAGGGCAACAGCTTTGTTGCGCCGGGGAGGTTGTTTGAACTCTTACAGGCTCCCGAGGACTTTCCGCACGCATAGACCAAGGTCCCCATGAGCCTCACACCGCCCCCCACCCCTCCCCCCGGAACCATTGAACCAACTCTACCTCTAATAAAATATTATCTCAACTGAAAGCTTCCTGAGGGCAGGAATCTGGTGTACGTTGCTCACCACTCCCCTCCAGCCCCCAACTGGCACCGTGCCTTGCATACAACAGGCACTCCAACCTTTTCGAAATTAGTGGCAGAATCCTTCTACAGATACTCAAATGTCCTGTAATATTTGGTGCAATGGGTGGGGGGGGGGGGGTGGGGGGGCAGGAAATTCCAGAAGCAGGCGAATCTGCAAACGCAGTTGGATGGACTCTTGTCCGCCATGTGGAGCGCTGCCTAGTATCTGAAACTTTCAGTTATTGAAGCTTTCCGGCTATCCTTCACTCGCCTAATTTTTACCATATTCTTTCTTTCCTCTAACTGGTATTAATGATTCAGCGTCAAACTCATTCAGTTTGGAGAATCTGAAGCTCTAAGTCTCTAATTCAGTTGTGGGTCACACAGCAAGTGATAGCTCTATTGAATGGGCTGGGAGCGAGTGCGGTTAGAGCCTAGAAGGAGGTGCTGGGTCCCCAAGCCCCCCATGGTTACATCCGAGCTCTACCACTTTGTGACAGTGTAACTTAGGGACAGCTGTTTTACTTATTAAGCTTGTTTTCTTTGTCATTATAATGAACTCGTATCAGGACCCATTCCATGAAGTTTAGGAGGCTTGAGATAACCTACAGACAGCATTCAACATAGTAACTGGGGCTCAGAGTAGGCATACAAATGTTTGCCTAAAAACTCAAGAGCTTAGGGAAACTCTTATAAGAATGCTTAGACCATCAGTATCCTTTCCTCTATGCGATCAGCCGTCATCACTCATTGCTGCCTAGCACATTCGAGTTCAGGAATTTTACCCATTTACCGCCTGGTGAGTCTTTGATGCCCAGCCCATGGGGGGATGCGGTGGGCAGGCAGTACAGTGGCTCCTCTAAGAGCACAGGATTCAGAGCCCCAAGACCTGGCCCCGTCACCGATCAAAGCCCTTCACATTTCTGAGCCTCGGGTTTCTCCCCTTTGAAACGTGAAAACTAATGCCTGCCTGCTTGACCCGCCAACCTCACAGGGTTCTCGCTCAGCCGGGTGGCGTGGGAGCAGGTGTGGCGGTGCCATCACACACCACCTTCACACCCCTCGGTTGGCTTCGGCGGCTGCCGCCCCCAAGAGCTCTGCCTGGAGCCCCCCACTCCACCGTCCTGTGGCTTCGGGGCTCCACTTCCGTGGCTTCTCCGTTGCTGGCACAGTGGACCACCCCCTTCTTCTCAAACCCCTCTCTTTCTTGGCTGCTGCGACACCACCCTCACCCCCAGCCTCTGCTCGACGCTTCTGCCCATTCTCCTCCCATAACCGTCCGAATCCCTTGGCATGTCCGCCGGTGCCGTTTCTTGCCCAACTTGATCCGCAGGCCATCGCAACCACTCTGAATGCCATCTGTCAACAAAATAATCCCTAAGATCCAATAAGCTACCCAGTGCCCTGTAACAGATCCCTTCTGCTAAAACCAGCTAGCACGTGACCAACTGCCCACAGCCAAGACTCCACCACTCGGCTCTTTAAAACCTTCACATTCACCATATTTGCGTGGCATCAAAAGAATTTAAAAATTCAGAATACTGTGTACAACATAGTCATTCAACAATTCTATACAATCCCCTTCACCTATTTCACCCATCCCCCCCCCTTCCGACCTCTCCTCTGGTAACAGTTCTCTGTATTTAAGAGTCTTGTTTTTTGTCTCTTTTCCTCTTTGCTTGTTTTGCTCCTTAAATTCCATGTATGAGTGAAATCATATGGTTCCTGCCTTTTTCTGACCGGCTTATTTCACTCAGCATTGGACCCTCTAGCTCCATCCGTGTTGTTGCCCATAGCGATTTCATTCTTTTTTATGCCTGAATTCTGTATCTATACATCTTCTTTATCCATTCATCTATTGATGGACACTTAGGTTATTTCCGTAATTCGGCTATTATAAATAATGCAATCAACACAGGGGTGCGCGTATCTTTTCAATATAGTGTTTTTGTATTCTTCGGAAAAATACTCAGTAATTGAATTCCTGGATCATGTGGTAATTCTATTTTTAATTTTTTGAGGACCCTTCATAGTGTTTTCCACAGAAGCTTCCCATGTACTTTTAGGAAAACTTTCATCGAGTCGCATGCAGTAGGCTATTTAATGCCGTGCTTTAAAGAACAGTGCATTAGGGGCGCCTGGGTGGCTCCGTCGGTTAGGCATCCGACTTCAGCTCAGGTTATGATCTCACGGTCTGTGAGTTCGAGCCCCGCATCAGGCTCTGTGCTGACAGCTCAGACCCCGGAGCCTGCTTCGGATTCTGTGTCTCCCTCTCTCTCTCTGCCCCTCCCCCACTCGTGCTCACTCACATTCTCTTTTCTGTCTCTCTCGAAAATAAACTGAAAAAAAGAAAAAAAAAGAAAAAAGAAAATTCTAAAGAACAGTGCATTCGCTCATTCTTTCATTTTTTAGAATTTTACATCAAGCTTTGAAATCGTCTATAATTGTCTTTGCCTAAACTGCCCTCATTCAGTTTGTCTCATAAGGAGAGTGACACTGCATTCTTTTTCTTTTCTCTGAAAGCACTGGAATAGGACGGGGAAGGTAGGTAGTGTTAGTTTCAGCTGCAAGTAGAAGAGAACCCAAATTACAAGAGATTAAACAAGAGAGCAGCTTATTTCTCTCCCATTTAAAACTCCAGGAGGTCAGGCCGGTCAGAGCGGCTAAAACGAACAAATCAGGAAACTACAGATGCTGGCGAAGATGTGGAGAAGTAGGCACCCTCCTACACTGTTGGTGGGAATGCAAACTGGTGCAGCCACTCTGGAAAATGGTGTGGAGGTTCCTCAAAAAAATGAAAATAGAGCTACCCTATGACCCAGCAATAGCACTGCTAGGAATCTACCCAAGAGATACAGGAATGCTGATGCATAGGGGCATGTGTACCCCGATGTTCATAGCAGCGCTTTTGACAGTAGCCAAATCATGGAAAGAGACTAAGTGTCCATCAACTCACGAATGGATAAAGAAGATGTGGTTTAAATATACAATGGAATACTACTTGGCAATGAGAAAGAATGAAATCTGGCCATTTGTAGCAACGTGGATGAACTGGAGGGTATTATGCTGAGTGAAATAAGTCAGGCAGAGAAAGACAGATACCATACGTTTTCACTTATATATGGATCTTGAGAAACTTAACAGAAGACCATGGGGGAGGGGAAGGGGGGGAAAAAAGTCACAGAGAGGGAGGGAGGCAAACCATAAGAGACTCTTAAATACTGAGAACAAACTGAGGGTGAGGGGGGTATGAGGGTGAGGGGGGAGAGTGGGTGACGGGCACTGAGGACGGCACTTGTTGGGATGAGCACTGGGTGTTGTACAGAAACCAGTTGGAAAATAAATTATATTTAAAAAATAATAAAATATAATAAATAAAATTCCAGGTGGAAGCTATGGGTCTAATACGGTAGTTCCCTGCTCACCGGGGTCCCAGGTTCCTTCCGTGTGACTGCTCCAGTGGGGACCTCCCAGTGCCTCCCCGACACAGCACTGCCTCCTCCCGCAGGCGTCATTAAACTCTGCACAGCCCTAGCTTCCAAAGGACACCCCTCCCCCAACATCTGTCTCTGCTCAGTCACCCAGCCTGGCTTGGGTCCCCTGCACGTCTAAGCCTTCCCGGGGTCCCGCCAGGCCCGCAGTGATGCATGTATCTCTTCCACGTCACGGGTAGAGAGCAGCTCAGCCAGTCCCCACCATAGCCCTCTCCTTTTGCCTTTAGCATGAGTCAGGGAATTGTAAGTCCCCAAACTCTAAGAAACACACCTCAAGTCGGTTCTGTGAAGCAACTCCCCTTCCCAAAGCTTAGGCTTTCCTCCATCAAAGAACGTTCCACGGTAATCAAAAATTCGCTAAAAAGAAATACTATTAAGCTTCTTGCTCAATCCTCTCTATCCCCCTGGATAGAACTCCCAAGGTGGGTGCTAAACTAAGGGTCACGAAAAAGTGTCACCCTCTGAGCATTCTCTGCACCTTTGGGCCATCATCTATTGTGCTCAGCCTTCGGGGCCTTGTTTGAAATTTGGTGGCCAGGTAAGTCTCATTTAAAATCCTGTAACATCCATCGTTTCAATAAAGACAGATTATTCTGGCAATCCGAAGAAAAAAGTCGGTTTCGAAAATAAATATTTAGGCAGCTTAAATTAGACTCTAGCTGTAAGAACTGAGAAGTGCAGATTCGCCTGATAGATTGCTATCTATTGGCAAAGGCAATCAGAGCACTCAGCTTGTTCCAGAAAACAAAACTGCAAACTAATACAGTGCCTATCAACAGTGGGTTTCTTTAATTACTCCCGGTACCGCTACATAATAGATGCCACTCAAACATTAAAAGAATATGTTTCTAGATTTATTAACTTAGAAATGGTTCACAGTGTGCTAACTTGCAAATAGTTCGCAGTATTAGTAGTAAAAGAAAATACCGATTACGACCCCATAAAACTATTTTTTAAAACCCTAGCCAGGGCTTCTGGCTCACGCAGCGTGAAGGAGTCAGCTAACGCCGTCGTCCTCGACTCCTCTGTTTTTCTTCCCCACTACCAGCAGAATACTAGTGAGGCCGGTTGGCTTTACACACCCATAACCACCTCCTAACTCAGCTTTTTCTGCCCTTGCCGGCGCCCCCTGCCCCCCTCCAGCTCCCGAGAGTCTATCCCAGCACACAGAGGGACCCTGTGAAGATACAAGTGAGATCTGGTCCTCACCCTGCCTAGGACCCTCCATGGCTTCCCCAGATCGCTCAATAAAATCCAGTCCTCACAGTGGCACTCGAGGCTTACGTACGTGACTCCCCTGAATTCCTGTCAGTGCTCTGATCACCTCTCCTGCTACTAACGCCTACGCTCAACGGCAGTTCAGACTTGAACATGCTGGAAATGCTCCTGCCCTGGAGACTTTGGCAGTGGCTCTTCCTTCTGCCCCATTTATCCACCTGGTCCCCCTCCCTTTCCAGCTTTGGGTCTGTTGATCAGAGGAGTTGGGCACACACCACCAGGCCTTACCTGGAATGGCCTGGAACTCACGGTGAGAAGGATTAGCAGGAACGGAGCCTCCTCCTTCAAGTACTCAGCAGAGCGACATCTTGAGCAGAGGTCTAGATGAACACTCCGAAAAGGTTGAGCTGCAAGACACTACTTTTACTAGGGAAAAGGGGAGAGTGGCCTCGCGTGAGGGGAATGAAAATTTTAGATTCAAGTTCCAGCTTGCCTAAATCTTGGACTTCTTGGAGGCTCCTGGGCCCGTGAGAAATCGAGTCAAGGCAAAGTCCCTCCCACTGTGGGAGAGAGAAGGAGCCCAGGAGCCATCACCCAACGGTCCTGCTTTTCACTCCACTAGATGAGGAGTGGTTTAAACTTTTATTTTGAAATAATTAAAACTTAAGAAAAAAATAGAGTCCAAAGCACCCTTCCCTCTGCTTCCCCAAGGGTGACATCTTATAGAACCGGACATTACCAAAACCAGGAAGCTGACCAGTTAACAAGACTACGGACCTATTCAGTCTCCACGAGTGTCTAAGCCTACATTCATAGTCACATACGCATGTATGTGAACGTAGCTGTACACAGTTTTATCCCATCTACATATTTGGGTAACCACCAACAAAATCAAGATACGATCTATTACCACAAACTTCTTCCCACTGTCTCTTTGTACCCATACCCACCCCTACCCCACTCCCCATCCATGTCCAATCCAAATACCTGCTCTCCAGATCTATACTTTATGAGAATGTTATATAGATGAAATCAAACAGCATGTAACTTTTTGGCATTGGCTGCTTTCGCGCAGCACAATTTTCTGGAGATCCATCTAAGTGGTTGCGTCTATCAAGAGTTGGTTCCATTTTGAGGTTCCTCAAAAAATTAAAAATAGAACCATCCTCTGATCCAGCGATTACACTCCTAGGTACTTATCCAAGGGATATGGGTATGCTGCCTCGAAGGGGCACATGCACCCCAACGTTTACAGCAGCACTATCAACAATAGTCAAGTATGGAAAGAGCCCAAATGTCCAGGATAGACATCATGATGGATGAATGGATAAAGAAGATGTGGTATCGGGGTGCCTGGGTGGCTCAGTTGGTTAAGCAGCCGACTTCGGCTCAGATCATGATCTCGCGCTCTGTGAGTTCGAGCCCCTCGTCAGGCTCTGTGCTGACGGCTCATAACCTGGAGCCCACTTCGGGTTCTGTATCTCCCTCTCTCTCTGCCCTTCCCCTGCTCATACTCTGTCTCTATGTCTCTCAAAAATAAATAAACGTTAAAAAGATTTAAAAAAAAAGATGTGGTACATATACATAATGGAGTATTACTCAGCGATCAAAAACAATGAAATCTTTCCATTTGCGACATGTATGGAACCAGAGTATATTATGCTAAGAGAAATTAGTCAGAGAAATACTAATATCAGATTACTTCACGCATATGTGGAATTTAAGATACAAAACAGATGAACATAAGGGAAGGGAAGCAAAAATAATATAAAGACAGGAAGGGGACAAAACACGAGACTCATTTTTTTTCTTTTTCTAAATATAATTTATTGTCAACTTAGCTAACATGCTAATTTATTGTCAACTAACATGCAGCATATGTCAACTTAGCTAACTATACAGTGTGCTCTTGGTTTTGGGAGTAGATTCCCGCGAAAGAGACTCTTAAATATAGAGAACAAACTGAGGGTTTCTGGAGGGGCTGTGGATGGGGGGATGGGCTAAATGGGCAAGAGGCATTAAGGAGGACACTTGCTGGGATGAGCACTGGATGTTATAGGTAGGGGATGAATCATCGGATTCTACTCCTGAGATCATTATTGCACTACATGCTAACTAACTTGATGTAAATTTAAAAAAATTAAAAAAGAGTTGGTTCCATTTTTATTACTGAGATGCATTCCATGGTATGGCGTTCTCGCAGTTTTACCCCTCGCCCAAATGAAGGACATCGGATTGTTGCCAGCTTGGGGCTACTATGAATGAAGCCTTACGAACACCCACGTACAGGTTTGTGTGTGAACGCACGTTTTCACCTCTCTGAGAGAGACACGCAGGGGTGCAACTGTTGGCTCAGGTTTGCGTGTTTGGCTTTTTAAGGAACCACCCAACTGTTTTCCAGAGAAGCTGCACCATTTTACATTCTATTACCCCCAACCATTTTCTTGGGGCCTTTGTAAATCTCTCTCCTGTCTCCCTCCCTCTCCACCTCCACCTGTCCCCATCTGTGAGGTTTCATTTCCTAGAGTTTTAGATAAATCAGATATGGTACAGGTACTTTTTTGGTCTGGCTTCTTTCCCTCAGCATCGTTATTCTCAGATTCATCCAAGCTGTAGCTTGTGTCAAGAGTTCAATTCAGGGGCACCTGGGTGGCTCAGTTGGTTAAGCGTCTGACTTCAGCTCAGGTCATGATCTCATGGTCCGTGAGTTCGAGCCCCACGTCAGGCTCTGTGCTGACAGCTCGGAGCCTGGAGCCTGCTTCAGATTCTGTGTCTCCCTCTCTCTCTGCCCCTCCCCCACCCATACTCTGTCTCTCAAAATTCAATAAATGTTAAAATTAAAAAAATAATAAAGTCTACCCAGAAGTCTTAAAAAAAAAAAAAAAAGAGTTCAATTCATTCTCTCATTCAGCAGCAGTCTATCGTACGGATATATCACAGGCCGTTCATACGTTTACCTATTGATGGACAGTTGGGTTGTTGTTTTCTTTTCTTTTTGGTTATTACCAATAAAGTTGCTATAAACGTGCAAAGAAAGGAGGGAGATTCCACTTCTCCACATCCTGACCAGCATTTGGTGTCGCCATTATTTTCCATCTCAACCATTTTGGCGAGCGCCTACTGGTATCTCCTGGTGGTTCGAATTTGCATTTCGCTTGTAGTTAATGACACTGAACATCTTTTCACGGGCTCATCTGTCATCTCCACCTCCAGGTTAGTGAAGCATCCAATCATGTCTCTTGCCCGTTTTATAAATGGATTTGTTCACTGTGAGATTTTGAGAGTCCTTTATATATTGTAGGTGTTAAGGCCTTTGTCAGATATGCAGTTTTGTAACTATTTTCTCCTGGTCTATAGTGTGTCTTCAGCTCCTCTTAACAGGGTCTTTTCCAGAACAAAAAGGGTTTTTTTTTGTTTTGATGAAGTCCAATTTAATAATTTTTTATTTTATGGATCATTCTTTAAGCCATGTCGGAGAGTCCTTCACCTACCCCTACCATCACAGAGAGGTTCTAACTTTTATTCTAAAAGTCATATAGTTTCACATTTAAAATCCGTGATCCATTTTGAATCGATTACAGTGCAATGGTTAAGGAAAGGTTTACTTTGTTTCTTCGCGCAAAGGAACTCTCTGGAATAAGGGTACAAGGAGGTCCCAGGCGGACAGCTGTGTGTAAGGTATGGAGGATCAACGGCCTGGACTGGAACCGTGTGACGAGAGAGACAGCCGCAGTGAGGACTGCCACCACCCTGCCCTCTGCTGCAGCACCAAGTGACCGTCACCAAAGCCAGGGAGTCCAACAAGAAAGGAGGAGCCTCAAAATCGAGGAAGTGGGGAATCCGACTCAAGGTATTCCAACAAGCAGCCGTACAGCAGGCCAGAGAGAGAGGTCAGTCCATACGGAAGGAGAGGAGTTATGTTTTGGGGAGCACTAAAATGGAGCACATATATACGGATTTGATAGAATTTGCAGAAAAGTGTACCAAGAAGCCATTGGCAGACGTAAGGACTCAGAAAGAGGACCAACTGAAAGAAGGGAAGAGACCCGTTATTAACTTCAGGAAAAGAAAAAAGTAAGAGCAAATACAGTGATCTGTACACTATAATGCTAAGTCTGAACAATATTTATACAGGCACGACAACATAAACATGGGACGGTCCAATGAACAAAGGCTGTAAGAGGACTCTAGTGGGAAAACTGGAGAGGGAAGCAGAAGGCAAGGGAGAAGGGAACCAACTCCTCAAATGCCAGAGCAGGAAATTAACACGGAACGTCTACTACTGATAAATCAAAAGAAAGCATTCTACACATTTTTAACCTCAGTGTGCATATATTGCTTTCATAAAATAAAAACCAGTTACTGAAAACGAGAGGTAGGGCTATGCGGTCTAACACAGCAGAGACGTGACGCTCTCGTTCCTTGCTTCCTTCGGGCCCGATTCGCTGCTGCAGGTGACGTATTAAGATTCCAGGAACTAATGGGGCAGTACATGCGAAACCGACTCCTTGGCTTGGGCCCTAGCCACAGTCTGCCAGTGACCTTACTTCTGAGGATTTCGTCTTATGATTTGTTAGTCCTTTTCTGGTAACGTTGCTTCCAAGCTTAACTGAGCACACTTCCTCCTTGAACTACAGGTAATGCAATTTCAGTGCAGACTGGATAAAGAACATTCTTGAATCGCATGCAAAAAACTTCTGCTTGATTTGATTTCATCATTAAGTGTGTTCCTGAAGAAAAGTTAGATTCATAGCAAATGGTTGTGCATTAAATAGTCTCCGGTAAATTTTAGTCTTATGTTCTTGCGGGGGGGGGGGGAAGAGGGGGACTGACCCCAACCAACAATGACAGTGCTCTCTGAAGACTATCATTTTCAAAAAGCCCTTGGAAGTGATTGACTCATACAGTTTGTTCGCATAATTTTCCCACACGGCCAGTGAAAGAAATTAGTCAAGGAGAAACTAACATTTACTGAGGGCCTCTTCTGTGTCAGGCACCGTGCTAGGGACTTTAATAAATCTACTGTCTGCTTTCATCTTGGCAACCGCCCAGATAAGTAGTATTACCCCCACTTCACATTTAAGGAAACCAGAGCCGAAAGATATTAAGTAATTTTCCCAAAGCCACGCAGCTGTAATTCAAACCAACCATCAAGTCTCTTCACGAGAAATGTATGTAATTACAATTCCCAGCATTAATTTGAGCTTGGAGGGCTCTGGGATTCCATAGGGTTTTAATATTTAAATGGCCACCGATGATTTAAGCATTGTTCCAAGTAGCAAACTCGGAAGACACTGACCTCATCGGAATTTTGAAAGTATGATGATCTCTTTGGGTGTAACGGTTTTGGAACCAACAAATGTTTATTGATCTAATGATTAATTAAAAGGTAATAGGAGATTCAAATAGCAATAGGAGAAGAACACTGTATTAGGGACAGAGGAACTAACACCAAATCCAAATAACTCTGCCTCTTAAAAGTCCCGTGACCTTGAGCAAACTGCTTTAGCTCTCTGCGATCAAACTGTCAGACTTACCATAGCTCTCTCTCTCAGAGATTCTTCTGCCGTTAAAAAAAAAAAGTGAAGAGAATACTACCCACTTGTGGAGAAGCCCGCGGTAAAGTGAAAAGCACACAGTAAGAATTTTAAACTTGCCCTTGTTATAAAAGGTTTATAGCTGCAGCTGAAGCACTTTCTCCCGCTGTGGAAATGAAATGATATCAAATGGATATAAACCTAAATGTTCATTGAGAGTGTGCAGTGTGAAGGGCGCCTGGGTGGCTCAGTCGCTGGGCGTCCAGCTTCGCCTCAGGTCATGATCTCAGCTCAGGAGTTCGAGCCCCGCCCCCGGCTCTGTGCTGATGGCTTAGAACCTGGAACTTGCTTCGGGTTCTGTGGCTCCCGCTCCCTCTGCCTCTCCCCTGCTTGCACTCCATCTCTCTCTCTCTCTCTCTCTCTCTCTCTCAAAAATAAACATTAAAAAAAATTTTTTTAAGGAATGTACAGTTTGAGATTTACCTGGACGAACGCCACACAGAGTGGAATCCCAAAACTTGGGGCACCTCCCCTGGCTGACTGACACGCATAAAAGCGGCTATTTCTTAGAGATTTCGAACTATGTAAGTTTGACATTGGCCTTGATGCGGGTGGGGGAGCCAAAAGATACACTTCCGGCATTATATTACCCTTCCATCAGAGAGCCACCTCTACCTGGACCCATGTGACATACCGAACTGACACACAGACCACAGAAGAGAAAATATAACCCGGCAAACGGAGCCTAACCAAACCAACCCCTTGAAAAAGCGAAATTAACAACTGCAGCTGGCGGGCCGCCTCTTAAAGGAGCTGGTTCGCCCCAGCCCTGACCTGGAACCAGGTGACCGGCCAGAGAACATTACCTCGGAGGGGAACCCGTGACTTTCTATTTACACCAACGATTTCCTAACAAACAATAAAACTGAATTACCTTTGCTTCCGGAGCCAGGATGTGCCGTGGAGACTTGTTTCGGGAGGCCGCGTCCTCCAAGAGCACTCGTTCATTTCCTAAGTACAAGATTGAATAAAATCTCGGCAGCCGTCCTCTGGTTTATTACATCATTCTGCCCCCTCCTCGTCCTCCCGCCTGACGCGCCTCCTTCGTGGGGCTGCGAGATGGGAGTACCCCCCCACTTTATTCTTCCAGTGAGCGATCACTCACCGTACCCGCATCTCAGAGTTAAAATCTGGCTGCTACGACACGTAGTGACAGCTGGAAGTTTTAGGTTGTTGCCATTTTCATTTCTTTTTATAAGCCAGCCATATTGTAACTAATAAAGCATTTATATTTATGCACTGAATGGTCATTTATCTGGGAATATTTAAGAACTGTTATTGCCAGGTGGCATGCCAGGTCCTAAAGATTTGTTAATGACATGTGTTAGCACTTCCGGAGAGCCATGCACAGAGTGATTAGTTAGGTCCCTGGACTCTGAAGTCAAGTTCCCTGGGGTCAAGTGCTAGCTCTGATACCTACCGGCCGGCTGAGCTTGGGCAAGTAACCTAAGTTCTTACTGTCTCCGCTCCCTTGTCTACAGTAATAACAGTGCCCATTTCACAGGACTTTTAGGATTAACTAATATTTATAAACCAGTACTGGACCTCATACGCAAGAAGTGTTATGATCATTAAATAAAAGATCGTTTAATAAAACGTAATTCATTTTCTAGTAAGGGAGTCAGACAATAAACAAATAAGGAAGAAAACTATATCTAATCGTGGGACAGACACCAAGCAAACAATTTACACTCTAATTAAAACACCCCCATTCCTGTCACTGGCAGGCGAGGTTATTTGGGTGAACTCCCCTGCTGAAAACAATCGGGAACCAAAACAACTTCAGTTTCACAGAGCCTCCTGGAACGAAATGGATGGAATTATAAAACACAGGGCTCACCGGAAGAAGAGCATGCGAGGGGTCCTTCCGCGGTTCACCCAAAGGGCCACGCCCGCAGGGCTTGGGAGGCTTAGCAGCAAGCTGTACCCATGCTTCCTGCCCTCCACAGGTCTGCAAGGACAATTCAGTTCCTTTAGAACAGAAAAGGTCTGGGGGTTAGGAGAATAAGGAACAGATCTGTCCCCGGAGGGCGTGCCCATGGGCTACAACTGCTCACCTAGACCTCGTTTTCATCGTCCCACACTCCTCAAGCCATGAACTTAGCGTCTGTAAAGTGGTCATGTCTGGTAGAGCCCCTAAACTCTCGAAAACCCTCTCTAGAGTAAGTTAACTTTGTTTCAGGCCTTAAACCTTCGTACAGTTGTGTTTTTTTTTTTTTTAAGGAAAAGGAAGAAAATACAATGATATCCAAGAATACGAAGAACCAAGGTCAGCAAGTAGGAACAGGAGTGGGAAGTTGGGAAGAGTCAGCTGATCTTGCTTGAATTTCAGAGAGAGGCTGGCCGCGCTGTACGAATCGGCCTCACTCAGGTCAAGTGTAGAGCCAAAGTGATGAGTAATATTTTGTCACCTTCAACTTGAGTACTTCTACACACGCGTTCATGTTAACCCGAGGCGGGTTCAGGATGCGAGGCCCGAAAAAGTGGGTCCCAGCTTCGGGCACGGGGGTCAGGCTCAGGCTCTGAAGTTTGTAAACTGACTCCACCAACACCGAAGTGGAAACGAAAAGGAGAAAAGGAGTATGGAACTACCAGTACACGGATGCCAAGAAAGGAAAAGGCCATCGGAGATCAGCGTCTAACTTTTAAAGAGTGGAAGCATCTATAAAAGAGGAAGGAAGGAAGGGAGGGAGGCAAGGAAGGGAGGGAAAGGGAAGGATGAAAAGAGTAAAGGTAAAAACAGAAGCAAACAGCATAGAAGGACTAACCCTCCAACAATAACCATGGTTATCGTGGGTGAAAAGAATATAAATGATTTTTATTTTCTTCATTTTAAATTTTTTTTTAATGTTTATTCATTTTTGAGAGAGAGAGAGAGAGAGACAGAGCATGAGCAGGGGAGGGGCACAGACAGAGAGGGAGACACAGAATCCGAAGCAGGTTCCAGGCTCTGAGCTGTCAGCACAGAGCACGACGCGGGGCTCGAACTCGGGAACGGTGAGATCATGACCTGAGCCGAAGTCGGACACTCAACCGACTGAGCCACCCAGGCGCCCCTATTTTCTTCATTTTGATTAGCTGGACGTCTTGAATGCTCTCCTCGTGTGTTTTCTATGGCCCGGTTCCCACTGCTTTACAGGACAATAATCTATTTCCCCTGCCTCCGAAGCGAGGCCAGGTTTGCTAGGATTGCAAGTGCCAGGTTTAACCTGGAAAGTTCTTATTTTCATTTCTAGTATGCAAAGCTCGCCCTCCAGGAATTCATTCTCTTTCGCCTTGGAGTGTTGTCATTTATTGCACTTAATAGTGCACCTAAGAGGCCACTGAGGGGCGCCTGGGTGGCTTAGTCGGGTGAGCACCGATTTCGGCTCAGGTCATGATCTCACGGTCCGTGAGTTCGAGCCCAGCGTCGGGCTCTGTGCTGACAGCTCAGGGCCTGGAGCCTGCTTCAGATTCTGTGTCTCCCTCTCTCTCTGCCCCTCCCCTGCTCACACTCTGTCTCTCTGTCAAAAAAGTAAATAAACATTAAAATTTAAAAAAAAAAAAAGAGGCCATTGAATTAGGGAGGAAGGGAAGCAAGGAAAAGAGGGAGGAGGGAGGGAGGAAGGAAAGAGGGAAGGAAAGCAATGTCCTTACTCAAACTACACATTTTTAACAAATGAAATATGACAAGATAAAATATTAAGAAATGTAAGCATTCCCCAATCTAAACATATTTAAATTCTGTAACATTAAAAGTCACCTACTATTCACTGGATAAATCAACTTTTCAACGTAAGTGGCTTATTTTGCCAATGCGTTCCCCACTTCTATAAACTTTCCCATCACTTAAACATTTCACTAAATCCTCCTTCAATGAAGAACTTTTCAGATTGGTCAGAAAAAATCTGTGACCATATTACCTTTTTTTCCCCTTTTGAACAATCTATTTTTCTATAACTCTAAGAGACCGGATCAAAGAAGAACACTTTTTGGCTGCTTAGTAATGAGAAACTGTATTTAAATCTGTGATGAAATCACAGCAATATATATTATCTCACTTAACTAGTAGTCTGGAGGTAGATGGTTCCAGGGTTCTTTCAGGGGCTCATCAATATCAAGACCCAGACACTTCTCACACTCCCATGCCATCATCCTTAGTATGTTGGTTTTTATTCCCATGCCTGTTGCCTCACTGTCACAACATCGCTGCTGCAACACCAGACATCACATCCTCATGTTGCGCTTATATGTAAAACTCAAGGGTATAGCAAAAGATACTCTTCTCTCAGAAGGCTCTGTCCCTTATCCAGGGAAGAAGCATTCCCAGAGATCTTCCTTATGGCCCCATAAATGAGAAAGAGACCACATGGGTACTCCTAATTACAAGAGAGGCTGTGAAATTATCTACGTTTTAAGCCTCCCTCCTTGATCCGGGGTCTTCATCTGTGATGGGATGGCACTATGAGGACTTGTCCTGTCCTCCCCTCCCGCGGGTGGCCTTTGTTCCAGTCCCGGTGTACTCACCGATTGCAAGTTTACCCTCCAGAACTAATCGCAATAAACAAGTGAAATCACATCACTTTCAAACACACACTGTTGGGCAGATCGCTTAAAAAAAAAAACCCATAAATGCTAAATTAAGAAATTAACGATATCAAGTATTCGCATTTTTATATTTCATGCGTTGAGCTATTCTACAAAAAATTCTTGCCACCGAAGATCACCTTGTAAGTTGAGGTAGGCATCGTGCCTATCACTATTTTCATGCTTCGGAAAGTCCTCAGAACGATACTCCGAGGCCAACTGCTCTCTGCCGACTCCTTGGAGAGAGTTATTCAAAATAGTTCTTTGCAAAAGAAGAGCGTCCTGCAAGATGAAGCAGGTTGGACTTCTGCTTTCATTAGTGAAAATGACCCTACGGCAATTCCGTTCCACCCGACCAATGAAAAGCACGTATACGTTCCCGGGAGCGCAAGCCTCCTGAACCCTCGCCGGAATCCCCTGGTTCCCGTCCCCCAGCGGCTCAGGGCTGCTCTGGTACTCCCCACGTGGAATGCCTGTGTACCTCCAGACTTACGGGAAGGAAATTCACACCTTCGCTAGGTCCTTTAAGGGCCCAAGACCCGCAGACTGCGGTCTAACGTGCTCGTTAATTAAGACCGTGGGAGCTGGAGTCAGACTTCCTGGGTTCAAATCCGTCTCCGCCACTTACCAGGCATGCCGCTTTGAGCAACCATTTACCTTTACAGTGCTAGGGTCTCCTCGCCGGTCACCTGACGGTAACAAGAGCACCTACATACTTGGGTTCCGGGGCGGAGTAAAGGAGTTAACCCCCAGAGAGCGCCGGGAACAGCGCCCGGCAGGCAGGCCCACGGCGAGCTTGTTACTACTACGCCTTTCGACTCAGGGTGTCTGCAACTCGGCAACATTTTCCCTGGATATGAAAGAGTTCCTGTGAATTACAAAACTGGGATCCTGGGAGTTCAGTGGCCACGGCTGGGGACTGGAGAGAAAGAGGGGGGAAAATAAATCGGGGCAGAGACAGAGCTGCGGCAACGTTCCCCCGCGGAGCCCACCTCCAGTCTCGGTCTCCTCTACGGTTCCTTCCAGGAGTCCGAGCGGCGTGCGGCGCAGCTCAGCCTTTCTCCAATCAGACACCCCAAGGCCGGCGCCACGTACGCGACCTGATCCAATCTCCTGCCCTGGAGGGCGGGAACGCGAAGTTCCTACCTGCACCTGCGGCCGCTGTGGCCGCCTCCCGGGTTGGTGTTGTCCCCCCGCCCCCGCCCTGGGGTTCTGGTTTCTCGAATCACTTGGCGAAGGACCAGCAGGTGGGCAGACAGACGTCTTTTCCCGGGCAAAGGACCGACGTGTAGGAAGGTTCAACGCCCCAGAGTGAGCCGCCGAGGCCCCATCTCCCCGGGGCTGCCGGGCGTCGCTAGTAGGGAAGAGGGAGGCGCGCGAGAATGAAAGCCACTAACCGGGAGAGGCTGCCTGGGGATTCACCTGGGGCAGGGCGCCTGGCACCTGTTCGCCGTGGCGCCCTCAGGCCGGAGCCCAGAACTGCCGCCGCCGCTGCGCCGAGAAGTTGGAGGCGCCGGGGTATACCAGCAGCAGCAATCGGCTTGGCTGGGGACTGCAGAGATTTCGGCAGGCACATTTTCCAGAAAAAAGCCCGACCTCCCCGAACCCCGGGCGGAGCGACGCTGCGCCGGCTTCCAGGTTGCCCAAGCTCACCCCCTCCGTTCTCTTGGAGGCGAGGTCGGCGCAGAGTCGTGGGATCTTCGCGAGTCCGAACAGGTGAGCTAGTCAGGGTGATTTCGCATCCGCCAAGACAGAGTCCATTTCGGGGTGTCAAGCCGGGGTGCTCCCCGGGCTCCGGCTCCAGCTCGGGAGAAGTTGCGAGCCGCAGGCGCTCTGCGTACATTTGTGTACTTTGCAACCTTTTCCTTGCGCAATGAGTGCTCAGCCTTTCCGCGCACACAGCGTCGGTTGTGGAAGAGAGAACGTAGCCATCAGGATACCCCGTCGCCACCACCTATGCGTAACTTGGGGGGTGCTTCTCAGATCCGTAAAACGGAGGGAGCAGGAGGTTTGCAGATCCAACTTAAACCGTGCCTTGGGGACAGGGTGCTTTTTGAAGGGAAGAACTTTTGGAGGTTTTATCTTCTATTGTTTTCAAGTCGCCGCCCGAGTGTGCCCTCGGGGCATCCCGGGGAGGAGCCGGGGCCCAGGTCCCTGCTGCGGAGGCCGCCGCGCCGCCTCGCGTAGGCGCTCAAACTTTCCCGGCGGTTCCGGGGGCAGAACCTCCGACCACAAACACCGCTGAAGTTTCGCTCCCCAGCGCGCCGGCGACTCCCGCGAGCACCAGGCGCGTTCGCTGGGAAGGAGCGCAGAGGAAACCTGGAAACAGCCCGCCGCGCAGGCGAGCCCTTTAGTGCGGAGCACAGAAAGTGCGCACAGGTGTCTCGCTCCCGGTATTAGCACCCTAAGTGCCAATAAACTCTTTTAAAAGCTGGGGAGAAGCACCTGGGTTTGGAGTTCCTGGTTGCACGCAGCAGGTTTCTCTCCTTTGGAAGAAGGAATTGCGCAAAAAAAAAAAAAAAACACACACAGAAACCAGAAACCTTTAATTTGTAACTAAAGATCTCAAGAGTTGAGCTGCCCGGTACAAAGTCGGTGCATCTCTTAATACAGAACTCAAAAGAAGACATTTGCCGCTTGGCCTCATCTCAACCATCGGCTGGGGTGGGTTCAAAGAGACGTAAGATTTGGCGCTGAGGCATAAAAGGAAGCGTGGAGACGGCGGTTTTCCGGGGAAGTGAAGTCTAGACCAGCTTCTCTGAAAGCGGCAAGGCAGAAGTTCTCTCAAAAGCAGAATTTAAAAAGAAACAAAAACATCGTGAGCTTTCCCTCGCTCTTCTCGGCTTGTAAATTCCCCCTGAAGAACCACATCAAAGAGGATCCTGGGACAGAAGTCTCTGGAACTGTTGACAGGGGTCTAAGATTCCGTGCTCACCTATAGCTCACCCCCTTCCGGGCACCGTCCGCCCAGGTGCTCGTCCAAGCGGAGGCCCCTCGGGGCCGAGTTGGGTCACTTCGGGGCGACCCTCTACAATCAGGCAGGTAACAGGCCAGGCCAGCTTCCTCTCGGGCCGGATTAGTCCACATGCCCCGAACCTCCCCCTGCGGCCCAGGCGCGGGGAACACCGCACCGGCTCTGGAGGCCAGGCAAGCGTTGAGGCGGGGGAGTGCCAAGCTGTCCAGGGACCAGATGGGGGCGCCCTCGAGGCCACCACGCGTCCGCCTGCGCCCCCGGAGACGCGGCGGCGCCCTCGGAGGGCCGCGCAGCTCCCCGCCCGCCTGTGCGGGCGCTCGGACCCCGGCCGATCGGGTGCCGGGCGGAGCGAGGGGAGGAAGTGGGGTTAGGGGCACGTGACTTGGACAAATTCAGTAACTACGTTCTGTTTGCTTCCCGGGTACAGGCCGCCGCCTAGGCTCCCAGCCCGCAGCCTGCTTTCCTGCCGCGGAGCGCCGGCCCCACCGGGAGAGGGGCCCCTTCCGCCCCCGCCGAGCCCCGCGCCGCCCGGCCATGGCGGACGGCGGCGGCACGGGCGGCTCCGGGCCCTGGTGGAAGTCGCTGACCAACAGCAGAAAGAAAAGCAAGGAAGCCGCGGTCGGGGCGCCGCCTCCCGCCCAACCTGCCCCCGGGGAGCCCGCGCCGCCCGCGCCGCCCAGCGCGGACTGGACTAGCGGCTCCCGGGAGAACCAGCACCCCAATCTCCTCGGGGGCGCCGGCGAGCCCCACAGGCCGGATAAGTTGGGCGGGGAGAAGTCAGGCAGCAGCCGCCGCAACTTGAAGATCTCGCGCTCCGGCCGCTTTAAGGAGAAGAGGAAAGTGCGCGCCACCCTGCTCCCCGAAGGAGTCAGGTCCCCGGAGGAGGCTGGCGTCCCTGGTGACCCCCACGACGACAAGCAATAGCCAGGAGCGCTGCGGGACTGCCTCTCTCCCCACCACTCCTCCCTACCCTGACCCGAGAATTCCGGCGCGCCCCTGGTTCTAATCCCGCCAACTTCTGAATAGTCACCCAAGGCCTCCACGATTCTGATTTCCTGGAAATTGAAGTGTCAGTTGAGGTGTCAGTATCCCATGGTTCAAGAGGCACTGAATATTATTTGTGCCACAGAGGAAGTTGGCCTAATCATTTTTTCCCCCAAAAGTTCTCCTGTGGCCTCCACCCCATTGTACCACCTGGAGAGTAAGAAGGGTACTTCTCTGAGTTAGTAACTCAACGGAACCGCACAGCCGCTCAAATGAGGAAGCAGGGCCCCGATTCAGGACTCGCTGTTGGAGAGCAAATCACAACGCTGTTGTTAACGCCAGAGAAATGCACTTGAGAACTACTTCTGTAGACTCCTACCTAAGCGAAGGGCTGAGAGGGAGCCGGAAGCATTCTTAGGTAGAAGCATTATAAGTAAGGAAAGATGGCTTTTAACTTGAACTACAGAACTGTACTGCCCGTTTTAGTGTGGACCATTAAAATCGTTGCACTGTAAGCCTTAAGGTGACATTTGTATTTTTTCCCTTGCGAGACTGAAGTCCATCATCCTTAAAAGCAGGCATACAAAATCCAGAGTGACAGAGTTAATCATTAGCCACGCAGCGCAACAGCTGCTCTTGGAAAGCTGCAGGGAGGGGCCCGTGGCTCAGAACTAGCAACACCCAGGCTGGCACCAGTTAGCTGGATGTCTCTAGTTACTAACTAAATTTGAGGAAGGGAGGGAGAAGTCCTAAATCATTATTACTAAGTTCTCTTTGTTACTTCCGTACAGCTTCACACAGTAGAGCAACTCACCATGCTAGTAATCATTCTTTTTCGTATCCGTTGTTAACCGTACTAACAAGTCTCCGAAAATCCTTACTCAACCAGACTGAACGCTTAGTTTGGGCAAAGCCGTTTTCTTTTCCCACCGCTCTGCTTTCGAGAGCCCGATTTAGGCATTTATCTCGTTTCAAAGCCTTGAGATGTACTACTCTGACGATTCGGAACAGAAATCTACCTGTTTGCTTTTGTTATGAACTTCAAGAAAAGGAGTAAATGTATACCACTTGCTTTCAGCAAATTACAAGGGAGTTATTGTAGTGGTTAAGGGCCCCCGGGCTCTTTCCCACCACAATTCAGTTCATTTCTAAACATCCAGAAATACATAGCAGGGAAATTGCAGTGGTCACAGTACGTGTGTATATATATATATATATACACACATATATAGTTTAGATAATTACAAGCGAGAACTTGACTGGAGCTTCTAAATGTGTTACATAGAAAGAAACAGTTTTTTCTCTCAAATTAGTAACTTATAAAATAGGGGCGCCCAGGTGGCTCAGTCGGTTAAGCGGCCGACTTCACTCAAGTCATGATCTCGCGGTCTGTGAGTTTGAGCCCCGCGTCCGGCTCTGTGTTGACAGCTCGGAGCCTGGAGCCTGCTTCGGATTCTGTGTCTCCCTCTCTCTCTGCCCTTCTCCTGCTCACTCTATGTCTCAAAAATAAATAAATGTTAAAAAAAAATTTTTTTTAAATAAAATAAAATAGCCAACGTGATCATTAGCCAAAGAGATTTAACAAAGAAACCTGGTGAAAATGTCTAACTTCGCGAATCAAGCTTGGGTACCCGCACAAGAATAGAGTTTCCCATTTGATACATGAGTTTCCGCATACCAAAGATTACGCCAAAGGAAACTGTTGATATGAGGATGATGAACACCTTATATTAAAAGAAAATATTTGAGCTTTTTTTTTTTTAATCACGAAAAGACTTTTTTTGCTGTGTATTTAGAACTGAGGATACGTAGCCAAAGTCTCGGCAGGGTGACCCTCCTGGAAAAGGAAGACTTCGTATCAGGTTTAAGTGGGCCTCCCCTCTCTAGACTCTGATGAAGACGAGGGAGAGGAGAGCGTGCTGGGGACAGTCATGGTAAGACGGGGATCGTGGGCTTGGCAGATCACTGGAAACAAAGCAAGCAGAAACTGTCAAATAAAGGCCTGGAACTCCTCCATAAAGCATGTTGATTTCACTTTGTAGAAAGTCATCCAAATTCGGGTGAATACGTATCCCAAATAGTTTTTCCCTCCGAGGAGGACCACTAAATGAGGACTATACCCATTTATAAAATCACACCTACGATCGCATAATTTTATACTAATTCTTTCATCCACAGTTTTATCGTTTTAAAGAACATTTTTTTCTTCTTAAAAAGTCCTTTGGATTCACAAAACATCGGCATTTTCTCAGGTTCTGCATCTTGCTTGGGACCCCAGCCAAGTCTAGAATTGCTACAGATGATCGATAGCCGACCTATAGCGATGGAATTTATCAGCGTGGCATCTTTACCTCCCTGTTCTGGAAGAATCGAAAACCATGCTAATGGCAGTTACGACGGCGCATGCGATTCTCAATCTACAGCCGCGGTTTGTAATTACAGAGTTTGAAAGCAGTCCTAATTATGCAGTGGGAGAAAGGCGCTGATTTAATCCCAACTCCGTGAAATCAGAAACCGGGCAAAGTTGGTGGGATAAAAAGATCACGGGTAAGATGAGATAATTTGACAAAGTGTCTTGCTGGGATTTATGTGCTTTACAGGTGATTAATTACATTCTCATATATACAGATTTAAAAGTTTTTTTAAACCTCGAGATAATGTATAGTAAATCAAGGGAAAGTGTTGAATTAAATTTGGAGTTAATTAGATGAGAGACTTTTGCTTTCTTTAAACCCCTTTACAAATGAAATTTCACCCACAAACACGGACACCGGTAAAGAAATGTTAATACCATGCTTCCAAAGGATATGGGGGGGGCGGGGAGGGACAAAAATCTAGTTGTATATTTGCTGAAAACTTTCATAACCATGATAGTTCTATGCACGGGGTGCTTTTCTCCTCTGTGACTCTCTTTGCAGAGTGAGTGGCCGAGCCGTGACTCATCTCACCAGTCACCTGAACGTCCCTTTGTGTTCATACTTTCATTGTTCATGCTCTGGAGACTTGCCTCTCGAGAGTGGAGATTCTGTTTTGTGTATGCAGCTGGGACATTCCGCTCCAGTGTAACACTGGGCAGTATTTCTTGTGCTTCGAAACATGACGTGAAGTCAGCAAACCTGATTTTGCCACATCCTTGGAAAGAAACTATAAAACCTAAAGAACAGTAGCATTGTCAAAAATCGTTCTCCTGAAATGCTCAAAAGGAAAATGTTGGTGCCTTCAAATAAATAAATAAATAGATAATAAAAATACAGCAGAAATAATTTCAAATCAAAAGTGAATCAGCAAGGAATAACTAAGAGTGGGATAATCGTATCCGGTGACCACAGGACCCTTTTTATGAGGAAAAGAGAGCAAGAATATTATTTTTCCCTAGCTGAGTAGTGTCCGCCAGACTAGAAACGAACACACAAAAAGCTGGCCTGACAGATCCAGGAAGGGAACTGATCTTTTAAAAATCTGTTTGAGGGGCGCCCGGGGGGCTCAGTCAGTTGAGCATCTCACTTCAGCTCAGGTCATGATCTCAATGGTTCATGGGTTTGAGCCCCGCGTCGGGCTCTGTGCTGACGGCTCGGAGCCCGGAGCCTGCTTCCGATTCTGTGTCTCCCTCTCTCTCTGCTCTTCCCCAGCTCGCACACACACACACTCTCTCTCTCTCTCTCAAAAATAAAGACTTAAAAAAGTTTTTTAAAATCTATTTGAAAATAATAAAAATAAGTAAAAGTCTATTTTATTTGCACAGTGTTTCATTGTAATGATACAGAAGTGTAGGAGATTCTTCTTGGGATAAGCTCCAGTGTATTTCCATGGTAAGTAAAAAGTGGGACGAGAGATATTTCATCCCCTCCTAGTGTCGACATACAAGTACCTTAGGCTAGAAACAAGTGCGCAGCCCCAGCGAGCTTTGTCATTGGTAAGCCGGCTGTCCATTAGGTATTGTTCTTCCCACCTCTTCTCCGCACTCCCCCACCCCATTCTCACTTGCCTCAGAGCCATGGCACCTGCATTCCCATGAAGCTCAGAGCTGAAGAAAACGGGGTGCCAGGAAGCACAGGGGCCTTCCCTGGCCTCCTGTCGGCACGGCATATGGACAACCGCTTTGTCAAAAGAGGGCCTTGCAGATTTGGAATATGGGAAGAATAACGTTCATGATAAGAGAAGATTACCACTAAGGAGATAGGACGGAAGGAAACAGCACAGGCCTACCCGAGCAGAGGACGGCTGACCATTTGTACAGAAAGGGAAATGGCTAGACACCACGAGGAGTCAGACAGAAGACGTAAGCAATCCTTCTGGGTATGCAAAGCAAGGAAATCAGCCATGCTTCCCGACTGAATTGCGCTACAGAGGACCAAACCATGGCCTCGTAACTGCCGTGTCAGAGTTGTTGCTCAACCTCACACAATAAAAAGATCCATGAGGAAGTGGTCTTAATGGAGATGGGTAGCAAGGCGGTTACCCGTGAGACAAAAAGTGTCTGGCCCTAAAACCAGAGAGGGTCATGTCGAAGACGCTAATGGGACCTAGCCATGAGAGGAGCCACAGAACGACCTGTCCATTGAGTAGGGAGGATAGGACCCATCTTGGACCTCCCCATGCTTTTTTTTTTTTTTTAAGGGATCCTTGAGTTATTAATGGATTATTAATTTCTTTCTACAAGTCCACAAGTAGAACTGACGATTCATACCCTACAAGAACGGCAGCAAAAATTCCCACACAGTTTTCCAAGACGTTTGATCGTAGTTCTCTCTCTGACTTGTTCCTGCATGAGTCTTTGACAACCTAGAGTCAGTCGATTGTTCTGTAAAAGGATGGGACGGAGTCTGTAGTCCAGCTTTAAAACTCTCTTGGAGTGTTCTGCAGTTCCGAGCCGCTGGTTGTAAAAGCTAGTTCACAGGATGCTCATTGTTTACTTTAAAACACAAAGGCGCCACCTATTCAGTTCTGATGGTCACACGGGAGCCAGGGAGGAGAATTATGAACTGTGATAAGGCTATCCACTTATGGCATGGTGTTACCAACACCCTGTTGTCGCCTGACCCAACAGTTGGGGTCATTGGGCTCTATGGGAACGTCAAGGCTCAATATTCACATTAGAATCAAACAGCTAACAGTTTGTCCCGCTACCTTTGCTTGGCGTATTCTTTGCCCACCTGCCCGGCAAAGCCTCAGTCTACCTTCAAGATTCAAGAGTCTCCTCCCGGCTAACTATCGGGGAGCTCCTTTGCCTGAAACATAGCCACCGGGAACGTCTCTGAGGGGTACCTTCGAGCCTGTGTTCCCCGCCACCACTGACCGTGTTATGTACATGATCATGTGTCTCTCTGTCCCTTTAGCTGGGGAGCTCGGGGGAATTCAAGGGGACAATGCTTATTTTTCATTCCCGTGGCTGATCTGCTAGGGCGTGGGCCCTGCGGGTAGCGCATGCAGCCAGGATACAGCCCCTCTAGGAAAGCAGGCTCTGGCTGGCTGGCAGAGAACTGTCTGAGGGCTGTGAATCAGACAGAGTCTGATCAGGAGAGAGAAAACACATAGTAATTTGAACAGGGAACATTTAATAGAGAGAATTATTATCCATAACAGGAATGGCTATGAAGGATTAATGAGAGATCGGCCAGTAAGAAATAAAGAAAACCCCAAAAAGATAGATATAGATGATGATGAGGGGTGGCTGCTCCCTGGAGCTGAGGTAGATGGCTCAAGGAAAGCCCTCTCTTGGCTCCAAACCCTCCAGCCTTACTGGAAAGCATGGCCTTACAGCCATGAACTACCGATTGGCACGGAAGTCGCTGCAGTGCCACACCAGCAGGACTTGTTGGAAATGTACCTTCTCGAGCTGGTACTGTGTGCCAGTGGGCACTAAAGCACGAATCACTAACATTATTTGAACCCTGTGGATAAAAATATAGGAACTATCGCTGCATGAATAAGAATGGGAAGAAATTTAGATTTCTGAAGGTTGGCTATCTTAGTCTCAAGGGGGTAGTTGCTTGCCACAAAGTACTTTCGCAAAGGGAGAAAGAAGCGCTCCTTCCTCTGAGCGGACTTCAACCCTGACCCATTCCCAGAGCAGATACTCTTGTGCAGTAAACAACCTGCACAGCCTGACACAGCAGCTGTGAGTCCGTGAATAGACGGAGCTATGCGCCAAAGGCGACAGGCTTCAGGAAAAGACAGACTGGCCCACCTGACTGAAAACCCAGGTTCTAAACCCAATGTTCTAACCAGTAGTTGTATGATTTCAGGCAAATCACTTCCCTGCTCTGGGCTTTCATTTTCTCACTTACAAAAATCCAGACACTACAAGTTCAAAAATTCTATTATTGTAATGGGTATATCAAAGAAGCAGTGTCTACCATTATTTTCGAAAACACTCCAGCTCTCCAATACCTGCAACAAAGTCCAGAGAAGCACTGCAGTCAGCATGGTGCACCTCGCCATTGACATATGGGGGGGAGGGGACCACTCAGTGAGTCCCTCCCACAAAAGGGCAGAAGTAAGGGATCGGGGAAAAACAGCTGCATCTGAGATAAAACTCAGGAGGGAGGTGCCACATGGCAACTTGACGGCTTGGTCACGGACAGCGTAAAAGCGGGGAATGGACCGAAGCCGAAGACAAAGGACTGTGTACGGTTGCTGATCAGGGAGAATAGAGTTCCGATACTAGAGACTGGGTCGCTGAGTGATGCCATTTTCACCCCTCCTGCACATGCCCACACACACCTCCAAGCGCCACAACAATCCGCCCCAGTAAGCTAAGCAGCGCCATCTAGCGAAGAACGAAGCCATTACACTAAGCCCTGACCAATTGGGCCGATGGATGAGGCAGAGCTGGGAATCAGTGATATAAAAGACAAACTTATGAGAATAATGAAGCAGAAAAAAAGAGGGAGACTAAGGCAAAAGAGCACGATTTAAGAATTAGAGAAATCAGTGACTCTTTCAAAAGGAAAAACATCAGAATCATAGGGGTCCCAGAATATGACGAGAGAGAAATAAGGATAGAAGGGTTGTGTGAGCAAATCATAGCAGAAAGCTCTCCTAACCTGGGGAAAGACACAGACACCAAAATAGAGGAGGCACAGAGGACTCCCATTAGATTCAACGAAAACCAACAGATACTTCGCAGGCCAGAAAGAAGTGGCAGGATACATTCAATGTGCTGAATCAGAAAAATATGCAGCCAAGAATTCTTTATTCAGCAAGGCTTTCATTCAAAATAGAAGGAGAGATTAAAAGTTTCGCAGACAAGGGGCACCTGGGTGGCTCAGTCGGTTGAGCGTCCGACTTCAGCTCAGGTCATGATCTCGCGGTTCGTGAGTTCGAGCCCTGCGTCGGGCTCTGTGCTGACAGCTCAGAGCCTGGAGCTTGCTTCGAATTCTGTGTCTCCCTCTCTCTCTGCCCCTCCCCCACTCATGCTGTGTCTCTCTCTGTCTCAAAAATAAACATTAAAAAAAAGTTTCGCAGACAAGCAAAAATTAATGGAGTTCACGACCACTAAGCCAGCCCTGCAAAAAATTTTAAGGGGGACTCACTGAGGGAAGAAAAGATGAAAATAAATAAATACCAAAAGCAACAAAGACTAGAAAGGACCAGGGAACACCACCAGACACTCTAACTCTACAAGAACCATATTGGCAATAAATTCATATCTTTCAGTACTCGCTAAATATTAACGGACTAAATGCTCCAATCAGAAGACAGGGTAACAGAATGGATAAGAAAACAAGATCCGACTATATGCTGTTTGCAAGAGACCCACTTTAGACCTAAAGACATCTTCAGATTGAAAGTAAGGGGATGGAGAACCATCTATCATGGTATCATGCCAGTGGTTGACAAAAGAAACCCAGAGTAGCCATACTTGTATCAGACAATCTAGACTTTAAAATAAAGACTGTAATAAGAGATGAAGAAGGGCATTATATCATAATTAAGGAGTCTATCCAACAAGAAGACCTAACAATTGTAAACATTTATGCTCCAAATGTGGGAACACCTATAAATATATAAATCAATTAATCACAAACATAAAGAAACTCATTGATAATAATACCATAATAGTAGGGGACTTCAACACCCCGCTTACAGAAATGGACAGATTATCTAATCAGAAAATCAACACGGGAACAATGGCTTTAAATGACACACTGGCCCAAATGAACCTAATTGATATATTCAGAACATTTCATTCTAAAGCAGCAGAATATACATTCTTCTCAAGTGCACATGTAATGTTCTCCAGAATAGATCACATAATAGGACACAAATCAGCGCTCAGCAAGTACAAAAGATCGAGATCATACCTGGCATAGTTTCAGACCACAATGCTATGAAACTCAAAATATGAGAAAAAATTTGGAAAGGTAACAAATACTTGGAGACTAAAGAACATCCTACTAAAGAATGAATGGGCTAACCAAGCAGTTAAAGAGGAATTAAATAGTACATGGAAGCCAATGAAAATGGTAACACCACAGCCCAAAACCTCTGGGATGCAGCAAAGGTAGTCATAAGAGGAAAGTACATAGCAATCTAGGTCTTCCTAAAGAAGGAAGAAAGGTCTGAGACATGACCTCACCTTATACCTTAAAGAGCTGGAAAAAGAACAGCAAAGAAAACCCAAAAACAGGAGAAGACAGGAAATAATAAAGAATAGAGCAAAAATCAATGCTATCGAAACCACAAGAACAGATCAATGAAACCAGAAGCTGGATCTTTGTAAGAATTAACAAAATTGATAAACCACTAGCCAGTTTTATCAAGAAGAAAAAGGAAAGGACCCAAAGAAATAAGATCAAGAATGAAAGATGAGAGATCACAACCAACGCGGCAGAAATAAAAGCAATAATAAGAGAATATTATGAGAAATTATACGCCAAAAAAACAGGCTATCTGGAAGAAATGGACACATTCCTAGAAACATAGACATTACCAAAACTGAAACAGGAAGAAATAGAAAATTTGAACAGACCCATAACCAGGAAAGAAATCCAATTAGTCATCAAAAATCTCCCAAAAAAAACAAGAGTCCAGGACCAGATGGCTTTCCAGGGAAATTCTACCAAACATTTAAGGAAGACTTAACACCTATTCTCTTGAAACTGTTCCAAAAAATAGAAATGGAAGGAAAACTTTCAAACTCTTTCTATGAAGCCAGCATTACCTTGATTCCAAAACCAGAAAAAGACCCCACAAAAAAGGAGAACTATAGACCAATCTCCCTGATGAACATGGATGCAAAAATCCTCAACAAGATATTATTAGCCAACTGGATCCAACAAGACATTAAAAAAATTATTCACCACGGCCAAGTGGGATTTATACCCGGGATGCAGGGCTGGTTCAATATCCACAAAACAATCATCACATCAGTAAATGAAAGGACGAGAACCACATGAGCCTCTCAATACACACAGAGAAAGCATTTGATAAAATACAGCATCCTTTCTTGATAAAAACCCTCAAGAAGGTAGGGATAGAAGGATCATACCTCGAGATCATAAAAGCCATATATGAAAGATCCAATGCTAATATCATCCTCAATGGGGGAAAACTGAGAGCTTTCCCCTCAAGGTCAGGAAAAAGCCAGGCATGTCCACCCTCGACACTGTTATTCAACATAGTATTGGAAGTCTTAGCCTCAGCAATCAGACAACACAAAGAAATAAAAGGCATCCAAATCAGCCAGGAGGAGGTCAAACTTTCACTTTTCGCAGATGACATGATACTCTATGGAAAACCCAAAAGATTCCACTAAAAAACTGCTAGAACTGATCCATGAATTCAGCAAAGTGGCAGGATATAAAATCAATGCACAGAAATCAGTTGCATTCCTATACACCAACCATGAAGCCACAGAAAGAGAAATCGAGGAATCAATCCCATTTACAATTGTACTAAAACCCCTAAAATACCTAGGAATAAACCTAATCAAAGAGGTGAAAAATCTATACATCGAAAACTATAGAAAGCTTATGAAAGAAATGAAGAAGACCCAAAAAGGGAAAAATATTCCATGTTCCTGGATAGGAAGAGCAAATGTGTTAAAATGTCAATACTACCCAAAGCAATCTACATATTCGATGCAATCACTATCAAAATAACACCAGCATTCTTCACAGAGCTGGAACAAACAATCTTGAAATTTGTATGGAACCAGAAAAGACCTTGAATAGCCAAAGCAATCTTGAAAAAGAAAACCAAAGCAGGAGGCATCACAATCCCGGACTTCAAGCTGTATTACAAAGCTGTAATCATCAAAATGGTATGGTACTGGCACAAAAACTGACACTCAGATCAATGGAGCAGAATAGAGACCCCAGAAATAGACCCCCAAATATGGGCCAACTAATCAACATGGGCCAAAGCAGGAAAGAATATCCAATGGAATAAAGACAGTCTCTTCAGCAAGTGGTGCTGGGAAAACTGGACAGCGACATGCAGAAAATGAACCTGGACCACTTTCTTACACCATACACAAAAATAAACTCAAAATGGATGAAAGACCTAAACCTAAGACAGGAAGCCATCAAAATCCTCAAGGAGAAAGCAGGCAAAAACCTCTTTGACCTCGGATGCAGCAACTTCGTACTCGACACATCTCCAGAGGCAAGAGAAACAAAAGCGGAAATGAGCTATTGGAACCTCACCAAAATAAAAAGCTTCCGCACAGCAAAGGAAACAATCGGCAAAACTAAAAGGCAACTGACAGAATGGGAGAAGATATTTGCAAATGACTTATCAGATAAAGGGTTAGTATCCAAAATCTATACCAAACTCAACACCCAAAAAACAATCCAGTGAAGAAATGAGCAGAGGACATGAACAGACACGTCTCCAAAGAAGACATCCAGATGGCCAACAGACACATGAAAAGATGCTCAGCATCCCTCATCATCAGGGAAATACAAATCAAAACCACACTAAGATACCCCCTCGCACCTGTCAGAATGGCTAACATTAACAACTCAGGCAACAACAGATGCTGGCGAGGATGTGGAGAAAGAGGATCTCTTTTGCACTGCTGGTGGGAATGCAAACTGGTGCGGCCACTCTGGAGAACAGTACGGAGGTTCCTCAAAAAATTAAAAAAAGAACTACCCGATGACCTAGCAATTGCACTATAGGTATTTTTCCAAGGGATACAGGTGTGCTCTTTTGAAGGGGCACATGCACCCGAATGTTTACAGCAGCACTATCGACAATAGCCAAAGTATGGAAAGAGCCCAAATGTCCACCAATGGATGAATGGATATATATATATATATATATATATACACACACACACATACATACATACATACATACATACATACATACATACATACAGTGGAGTATTACTCAGCAAGCAAAAAGAATGAAATCTTGCCATTTGCACCTACATGGATGGAACTAGAGGGTATTGTGCTAAGCCAAATTAGTCAGTCATAGAAAGATAAATATCATATGGCTTCACTCATATGAGGACTTTAAGACACAGAACAGATGAACCTAAGGAAAGGGAAGCAAAAATAATATAAAAACAGGGAGGGGGACAAAACATAAGAGACTAAAATATGGAGAACAAACAAGGTTACTGGAGGGGTCATGCTGGGAGAGATGGGCTAAATATGCAAGGGGCATGAAGAAATCTACTCCTGAAATCATTGTTGCACTATATGCTAACTAACTTGGATGTAAATCAAAAAAATAAAAGAAAAAAAATTACTCTTATAGAAAAAAATTTTTTTAAAAAATTAAAAAATAAAAATAATTGTATCTACTTCACTGGTTGGTTATGAAGATTGCACCGAAAGTATACAGAACTGTACTCTGCAGGCGGTAAACCCTTAATAAATATTAGCCATTCTTATTATAACCACAATTCAATTCTCTTTATGCAATATTTGTGCGGAGGGACGAAGTGGGAAGGTAAAATGCGGCTGGTCCCGGGTCCTGCATAACTTTGAAAAAGACCCTGAAGCAGTTTAGAAATGCAAAGCCTTTCTTCTAAATTTTAAATCGAGAAGACCTCACGCAACCTCGGACCGCGGTCATCTTTAGAACAGTTTCCACCTTAGCAAGGAGAAAAGAGCTGACATCCTCCAGCGGATCATGGTAAGCACACGGGCTCTGGCCACCCCTGATCCAGGCATCGCCGAGACCACAGGCACCAGGGAGTATTTGGAGGGAGGGAGGCAGTTCTTAGTCTACAGGGGCACAGAGCCACAGCTTTTCAGGAATGAAACATAGAATTTTACCCATTGCACGCTTAACTATGGGGGCACTTAGCTGTCTTATTTTCGCAGTATAATTTTAATCGAGGGAATCTATAACTTCAGCACAAAGTAACAACTCTTTAGTGAGTACATACTACATGCAAATTCGTGTATAGGCCTTGGGACCAAAAAATGAATAAGACAGATTTTTTAGGGCTTCACATCCTTCATAAATTGTGCCCTCTCATTGATTAATTGGTTCGACAAATATATATTGAGGTCATTCATTCTTTTACTTATTCAGTGTGCCTGTTAGATACCAGGCGGTGGACTAAACTGCAGGAGAAAATAGCATCTTAATCTATACTTACTTAAACTCACTTATAATCTTACTTCAATACAGTGGAACACAGTAATAGTTGGGAGACTGGAGTCGGATCATTCAGGAACCATGCAGGATATTTTGAGGAATTAATTACGTCTCAGGAATTGTGAGTGACCTGAAGGTGTTCGACACATTCCCAATCCAGAGCAACTAACCCCCTTTGCGTCTGGATTAACATGTCTGCTTACTTGAACCGATACATAGGAGAAGGCACCAGCGGAATGTGATGTTCTGCCTCTTAACCCCTCAGGTGTGCAGAGCTCCAGAGAGATCAGAGTCTGAAGCAGCCCTCGATGGGAGGGGGTCTTCTGGGAGATGGTACCCCCTTGCCTTCTCAAGGTGCGCACTTCCTGGGAAGCAGTACGCTTCCCCACCAGAACCAGAGCCCGTGTGTGCTCTCAGCAATGAAGGAAGAATGAATGTGCTGTGCTGTATGGTTTAACCTGTGCCCAGTTGGACCGGAAGCACCCGTCAGCCCAGACCATGGGTTGCGACAGAATTAGCTCTCGCCACCACAACCATCAGGAGAGGCACTGCCTTGTGGTTCTGTGCAAGGACGAGAGACGACTAGGGAGATGATGATCTTCATGGGCCCAGATGCAGTCTATAGGATTGAGAGAAGAGAGTCGGAGGCTATGCCACAGAGCTCCCTGCCCAGGCACCAGCCTCCCTGACTCAACAGCCTCCTTTTCCCCTTGGTCTCACAGGGAGATGACGAGCATGATGAAATACACTGAAGCCAAGCTGATTTGCGTCCTTCCTTTCTGCTCTTCATCCAGCCATCAGACTTCTGGTTCCTCACTGAGGAACACGTTCGTATCCATAATTTCATGCGAGCCATGCGAAAAACTGTGTGTGGCAGATGGTTTAGGTTATTATTCCCATCTCCACGGCCCTTTGATATGTGATTTGACAGCTCCTCCCGTCAAGATGGGGAGTCTATCTCCTAACCCCTTGTCTTCGGGCTCATCTCTAGTGTCTTGCTTTGGCCAAGAGAATATGGTAGAATAGACATTCTGCCAACTCCAAGTGTATTAGCCTGCTCAGGCTGTCTTAACAAAATACCGTGGACTGGGTGGCTTCAAAAACAGATATTTGTTTTCTCACACTTCTGGAGAATTGAAGTCCAAGATCAAGGTGCCGTCAGGGTTGGTTTCTGGTGAGATCTCACTTCCTGGCTTGCAGATGGCTGCTTTTCACTGCGTCCCCACACGGCCTTTCCTCTGTGCTCCTGTGAACAGAGAAAGATCTCTGGTATCTTTGCTGCTTCTCATAAGGACAGCAATCCTATCAGATTAAGGCCCTTCCTTCATGACTTCACTTGCCTTTATTGCATCCTTCTAGGTCCTATCTCCAAATATAGCTGCATTGGGGATTTAGGGCTTCAACATATGAATTGAGGGGAACATGATTCAGTCCATAGTGCCAAGACTAGGCCTCAAGGGACCTTGTGAGCTTGACTCTCTCTCAGGACCTGCTGTCAACTTGAAGTAAGTCTGGGAGAGCCAGCTGGAGGAGACACGTGACATGGAGCGGAGATAAGCTGTCTCCCTGAGGCCACCCGAGACTGGCCTGCCACCAGCCAACCTTGTCACTGACTGCAGATGCAAAAGGGAGCCTGGATGAGACCAGAACCACACAGCTGAGCCTGGTCCAAAGTGGTGACCTACAACGGTGCACAAATTAATTGTCAGTGTTTTAAGTTACTAAGTTTGGGAGCGGTCTATTAGGCAACAAAAGCTTACTGATTTGGCGGGTATTACTTTTCGTCCCCAATTTATTGAAAAGAAATGGAATTTCACACGGAAAGTGACACTCAAGGTTTTCCGGCTAGTAAGTCCTAGAGAATAGAATCTTCTGAATTCAAATCCTGTGTTTTCTCCATGTCCTCTGATTCTACTCCAGGAAAGAGGGACTGAATCTGGAAACACAGATACACTGATGTGGGCTTTGTCTAATTGATTTTTAATGAGCTGAACTTTAGAGTGAAGAAGCATCTATGTGAAGGTATGTGTAGTGTGTGTGTGTGTGTGTGTGTGTGTGTGTGTACGCGCACGCGCGCATAAATATGGTTTCCTCTAAAGGGTACAGACTGTTTATCAGGTGCTCTTTTATTTTTTAATCCCAAGTGAATAGCATTATTGGCTGTGATGAATCCAGGCCTTGCATATTTATGTCAGCCTGAACAGAATGGTCTCTGGGTAAAAGTGGGCATGCGCTTCAATATGTCCCTTCGCTATGGACCTCCGAGGGTCTTGCAACCCTTTCCGTGAAATGCCGGAGACTTGTAGAAATGGAGGTCGGGAAGAGAGCAGGGCTGAAGAGAAACACTCTTTGGGATGGAAGATATTTGCTGTTGGAGAAGAACGATGGGCAAGGGCTTTGAAGGGGGGACTTGACTCGTGGGACCCCCACGGGGACTTCCTCAGTGCTGAGCTCTGTCCCTTCATGGACAGCCATATTCCCCAGCTTCCTAATACAAAATCATTGGTTTATTTCCAATATTATTCTCTTTATGACAACGCGATATAGGATAATATCCACATAGATCACTTCACACCTGCATAAATTTTTCTGTAAAATGAAATCGTAGAAGTAGGCATGCTGGGTCAAAGAACATGTATTCCACACTTTTTTATAGGCAAGTTTTATAGATGTTGTCAAATCGCCATTGTCAAGGTTGTACCAATTTACACTTTACCAGCAATGTATAAACTGACCGTTTCTCCATAGCCTCGCCAAGAGAATATTAACTTTTGGGTTTTAGCTACATAACAGGCAAGAAATGACCTACATATCAAAGTAATTTTAGTCTGCATTTCTCTTATTGTGAGCGAGCCTAGCATCTTTTGGAGTATTTAATTTGTATACTGTTTTTAATTTTTTTAGCGTTTTTATTTTATTTTTGAGAGACATAGAGACAGAGCGTGGGCAAAGGAAGGGCAGAGAGAGAGGGAGACACAGAATCTGAAGCAGGCTGCAGGCTTGGAACTGTCAGCACAGAGCCCAATGCGGGGCTCGAACCCACAGACCGTGAGATCATGACCCGAGCTGAAGTCGGCCGCTTAACCGACAGAGCCACCCAGGCGCCCCTAATTTGTATATTTTTATGTGAACTCTCCGCTCATATCCTTTGCCCATTTCTCTATCATGTGATTGGCTGTTTCCTTCATGTCCTCTTGCATTTAGCCTGCAGACTTAACAAGACATAGACCGAGGTGGGAAAGAAGCTGAGGAAGAGACTAAACGGGAAGCAAAGTGAAACAAGGCTGAGCAAGGCTCAGAACTGCTCCCAAATTTCCTGGAGGAAGAGAGACTCACCGGGGCGGTCATCTTGCCGGTGGCGTGCTCATGACACCCACCATTGAGGCCAGCGGCACAGGGGTCTATCTCTGCAGGGCTGTGGCCGTCCTCCTCGTAAGCCCTTCTGACAGCTGCAGGAGACCTTCGTGCCCTCCTGGGGTACTCGGCGACCTTTGCCCAGCCCCCGTTATTCTGTTTGCAGAAATCCACAACTGCAGAAGCAGAGGCGAGAGGGCTCCTTTGAGCACAGTCTGGGGAATGGGGGCCTCAGATGGGAGTAAGGATCACCCTGGAATCAGTGGCACTGGAAAGTCAATGGGCCGCAACATGTTGGGGCCTTCTCTCCCCATGCCCTATGGCCTCTGTGCTAGCCTTTGCAAACACCAGTATCCCGTGGTTGATATCCTCATAGACCAAGTCTGATGACATCTGTCCACCTCTGAGCCCCTTTGTCATATACCTCTAGGCTGCACGTTGGTAGTAGGTTTTTTGTTTAGTTTTATCTTTCAGTTCAATTTTATTTTATTTTATTTCTTTTAGATTCGAGTTAGTTAACATATAGTGCAGTATTGGTTTCAGAAGTAAAATTTAGGGACTCATCGCTTACATATAACACCCAGTGCTCATCTCAACAAGTGCCCTCTTTAATGCCCATCGCCCGTTTAGCCTGTCCCTGCACCCACCTCCCCTTCATCAACCCTCAGTTTGTTCTCTGTACTTAAGAGTCTCTTACGGTTTGCCTCCTCCTCTGTTTTTATCTTATTTTTCCTTCCCTTCCCCATGTTCATTTGCTGTGTTTCTTAAATTCCACATATGAGTGAAATCATAGGATATCTGTCTCTCTGCCTGAGTTATTTCACTTAGCATAATACCCTCTAGTTCCGACCACATTGTTGCAAATGGCAAGATTTCACTGGTTCTGATTGCCGAGTTAATATTCCGTTGTATATATACACCCCATGTTCCTTATCCATTCATCAATAGATGTACATTTGGGCACTCACCATCATTTGGCTATTGTTGGTAGCGCTGCTATAAACATTGGGATGCACGTGCCCCTTCGAATCAGCGTTTTCATATCTTTTGGATACATTCCTAGTAGTGCAATTGCTGGGTCGTCGGGTAGTTCTATTTTTTATTTTTTGAGGAACTCCACACTGTTTTCCAGAGTGGCTGCACCAGTTTGCATTCCCACCAGCAGGGCAAAAGAGATCCTCCTTCTCCACATCCTCGCCAGCATCTGTTGTTGCCTGAGTTGTTAATGTTAGCCATTCTGATGGGTGAGAGGTGGTATCTCAGTGTGGTTTTGATTTGTATTTCCCTGATGATGAGTGATGCTGAGCATCTTTTAATATGTCTGTTGGCCATCTGGATGTCTTCTTTGGAGAAGTGTCTATTCATGTCCTTTGCTCATTTCTTCACTGGATTGTTTTTTGGGTGTTGAATTTGATAAATTCTTTATAGATTTTGGATACTAACCCTTTATCCGATATGTCATTTGCAAATATCTTCTCCCATTCTGTCAGTTGCCTTTTAGTTTTGTTGATTGTTTCCTTTGCTGCGCAGAAGCTTTTTATCTTGATGAGGTCCCAGTAGTTCAATTTTGCTTTTATTTCCCTTGCCTCTGGAGACATGTTTAGTGAGACGTTGCTATAGCCAAGGTCAAAGATGTTGTTGCCTGTTTTCTCCTCGAGGATTTCGATGGGTTCCTTTCCCACCTTTAAGTCTTTCGTCCATTTTGAGTTTATTTTTGTGTATGGTGTAAGAAAGTGGTCCAGTTTCATTCTTCTGCATGTCGTTGTCCAGTTTTCCCAGCACCACTTGCTGAAGAGACTGTCTTTTTTAGTCTGGATATCTTTCCTGCTTTGTCAAAGATTAGTTGGCCATACTTTTGTGGATCCATTTATAGGTTCTCTATTCTGTTCCATCGATACATAGCGAAATTTTAAAAGCAATTTTAGAACGAATTCCACTTTTTTTCTTTTGTGATCCCCATTGTTTTTAACAATTATTTTTAAATCTACATAAGGTAAAATTCTCCCCCTTTGGTGTACAGTTCTGTGAATTTTGACAAATTATAACATGCTATAGCAACCATCACAGCCAGGATACAGTTCCTTTACTCTGAAAAACTCCGCCATGGTAAAACTTTGTAGTCAAAACCTTCCCCTCACCCTCAAATTATAGTCAACAACCTTGGATCTTATTTCCATCCCTACCGGGCGGTTCGTATAAATGGAATCATACAATACTTTTTGAACTTTGCTTCTTTCACTTAGCATCATATATTTGATTGGCATAATGCATCTACGTTGTTGAGAGTATCAGTATTTCATTCCTTTTTATTCCTGAGTAGTGCTTCATGGAATGGATGTACAACTGTTGATTTATCCATTTCCCCAAAGTAGGATATTCGAGTCTTTCAACTATGAATAATACTGCCACGATTATTTGAATACACGTTTTTGTGTGATCATGTTTTCATTTCTCTGAGATAAATACATAGGAGTAGGATTGGCCATTTTATGGTAATTATACCATTTTCATTCACGTGAGTCATGTGTGAGATGCTCTACATCCTCACCAGGACTTGGTACTGTTAGTTTTTGTCTTTATATTAAATGTTTTAAAAGGTAGGTAAGGATATCTCATTGCGATTTTACTTTGGATTTCCCTAATGACTAGCAATGTTGAGGATTTTTAATGTGTTTAATTACTATCTGTACATCTTCTTTGGTGAGGTGTCTGTTTAAATCTTTTGCCTACCAGGGCGCCTGGGTGGCTCAGCCAGTTAAGCGTGGGACTTCGGCTCAGGTCATGATCTCATGGTTTGTGAGTTCGAGCCCCACGTCGGGCTCTGTGCTGACAGCTCAGAGCCTGGAGCCTCCTTTGGATTCTGTGTCTCCCTCCCTCTCTGACCTTCTCCTGCTCACCTCTGTCTGTCTTTCTCTCTCAAAAATAAATACACACTAAATCTTTTGCCTATCTTTTAAGAGTCTGTTTTCTTATTGTTGAATTCTGAAAGCTATTTTTATATTGTGGCTACAATTCCTTTGTCAGGTATATGATTTTCAGAGATTTTTCTTCCAATCTGTAGCTTGCCTTAACCATATCTTTCACAGAGAAAATGTTTTCATTTTGTGAATTCCAAGTTAGCATTTTTTTTAATGTACTAGACCTTTGATGACTTATCTAAAAACTCTTGGCAATCCAAGGTTATGAACGTTTTTCTCTTATGTATTCTTCCAAAAGTTTAATAATTGTATGTTTTACATTTAAATCTATGAACCATTTCAAGTTAATATTTATGCAAAGTATGCATTGGTATTCATTTTTCTTTGGCATATGTATATTCAATTGTTGAAAAATCTGTGCTGTCTCCAGTGAATTGTCTTTTCACTTTTGTCAAAAAATATATTGGACATCCTTGTATGGATTTGTTTAAGGACTCTGTATTCTGCTCACTTGTCTATGTGTCTCCTCTTTACAAAATGCCACACTTACCTGATCACTGTGATTTCACAGTAAGTTTTTAAATCAGGCAGCATGAGACTTACAATCTTGTTTTTCTTTTACAAAATCATTTTGTCTATTCTACTTTCTTTGGCTTTTCATATAAAGTTTCATAAGTAAAACTCCTTATATAAAGAATTATATTGTCAAAAACTAAAAAGAATCCTGCCAGGATTTTTATTGGGATTATAATAAATCTATACATCAATTTGGGGAGAATTAATGTCTTAATATTTAGTATTCTAGTACACAAAAACAAAATATCTCTCCTTTATTCCTCTCTGATTTCTTTCATCAGTGTTTTATAGTCTTTAGCATGCAGATTATGCAAATGTTTTGTTATATTTATACCTCAGTGTTTCGTTTCATTATAAGTGAAATTTTTTTAAAAAATTCAACTTCCACTTGTTTGTTACCAGTATATAGAAATATGACTGATTTTTATTTTATTCCTTAAATTTTCATTTATTTTTGAGAGAGGGAGAGAGACAGAGGATGAGTGGGGGAGGAGCAGAGAGAGAAAGAGACACAGAATCTGAAGCAGGCTCCAGGCTCTGAGCCATCAGCACAGAGCCCGACGCGGGGCTCAAACTCATGAACCGCGAGATCCTGACCTGAGCTGAAGTCAGACATTTAACTGACTGAGCCACCTAGGAGCCCCCGATAGATTTTTAAAATATTGACCTTGTGGCCTGTACTTTTTTTTCAACTCACTTACTGGTTCTAGGGATTTTTTTTTTTTTTAATATACATTCCTTGAATTTTCTACATAGAAAACCATGTTGTCTGAAAGTATAAGTTTTCTCACTTCATTTTTAGGATATGTAGGTTTTATTTCTTTTTCTTGTTTTATTGCATTGCCTAGGACTTCTAGTATGCTGCTAAATAGAAGTGGTGAGAATCTTGTGTCAGTCTTGGACTTGTTCCGATCTTAATACAAAAGTATTCAGTCTTCATTATACATCATTTGTAATATAATTTATAATGTCTAATAATAAATAATTTAGCTTTAAATTTTTAGTAGATGCCTTTTTATCAATCTCGAATAACCATTTAAAGAACTTTAGAATTGATTTTAAATGTCTTATTTTATATTTATACCTATATTTACCATTTTTAATGGTTTCCATTCTATTTTGTAGGCCTGAATTTTCATCTGGTATCATTCCCTTCAGTCCCACTCTAGCAAAAAGTGTAACTGGAGTTCCAGAAGAAGGTAAAAAGGTGAAAGGAACAGCTTTTATTTATTTGAAAATATCCCTATGTCACCCTGGAAGGGGAACAGAATAGGCTGCCCCAAGATGTGCCCCTTTGGCGTGTGGATTGTTCTGAGTCGAAGGCAGTCAAGACCCATCAGATTCAAGGACAATTTTATACCTCTCCCTAAACTACCTAAAAGATTTTAGACAGGGGGCCTGGCCCGGAAAGGAAGCTGGGGGCAACTTTTTATCTGAATGACGTCTCTGTATGGCAGGGCAAACATCTGATTGCCAGACACCTGCTCTTTCCCTCCTTGCCTTTGAGGCCCCAGACCCCTAACCCATTCCTTAGCTCAGCGTGGCATACGAGCCTCAAATGCCTGGTTTGTCCTTGAGTCTTATGTCTTTGAGCTCCTGTATATATATGTTTTTCTCCTGTTAATCTGTCTCATGTCAATTTATCAGACCGGCCAAAAAAAAAAAAAACCTAAATGTTAAGAAGGGAAAAGTTTTTTTCTCCCTTACACTATCCTTTTAGAAAAATATTTTCACTGGATATAGAATTCTAAAGTCTAGTTACGGGAGGGTTTTTTTTTTTAAGGTTTTTTTTTTTCCTTTCCTTAAAGATATCATTTCATTTTACTTTGGCTTACATTTTTAAAAATTATTTTTTAACTGTGGTAAATATACATACATTAAATCATTAAATGTACCATTTTAAACATTTTTATGTATACAGTCCAGTGGCATTAAGTACATTCACACTGTCGTGCAGCCATCACCGCCAGCCACCTCCAAAACTTTTTTCATCTTCCAAAATTGAAACTCTGTACCCAACAATAACCCTCCACTTTGCCCTCCCAACCCCCTCCCCACTCATGGGAATGACAATCCTACTTTCTCTACAAATTTGACTATTCTTAAATCCCTCATATGAGTGACATCAGATGTATTTGCTCTGTTTTGGATGGCTTATTCCACTTAGCGGAAGCACTGTTTTCTTATGAACTGTTAATAACCATTCTGTCACTGTCCCGTGTCTATAATGCCTCCTCCTTTTCCATGGATGCTTGGTGGTTCCACTTGGGGTTCACTGAGCTTCTAGAATCTCTAAGTTGATGTTTTTCATCCAATTTTGAAACATTTAGCTATTGCTAATGAGTCATCCATTTATCTACTTCAATTGACCATGTTTTCCCTTGATTATAGGTCATATTTTCTTGGTTCTTCGCATCTCGTAATTTTTGTTTTATTCCAGGTTACCAATGTTTTCTCTCTCTCTCTGAGCATGTCTGAAGGATATAGCACAAGATAAGGCTGTTAGCCACCACTAGAAGGGATGCCGTTGCTGGGACGGGGGCGGGGGGGTGGAGATATCAAAATGGGGAAGGAGGAGACAGACTCAGGGAAGTTTATGGCTTGAGAAATGCTTCCCGGTGATAAGTGTTTTCTAGAGAAACATGTTCATCCTCCTCTTTGCCTGAGCTCCTTCCACTCCTACTCCCAAGGCCCTTTTGAAAAATACCAATCTGATCTCACTACTTCCTGTTAGAGACAGTGACCCTGAAAGTTTAAAGATTCGCCCGGGGTCAAGCAGTCAATGGCAGAGCTGAATTAGAATGCAGAATGTCCTCTAGATTCAGATCAGGAGCAAGGAGAGCACAGATCGCCAAGATCCATGTCTCTGGAGAAGAGTTCTGTAGTGGTGAAGGGCAGGGAATCTGGGGCCAGGTTATCCTGGGCTCAAAGCCTGTCTCTGTAGCCTTGAAAAAGTTATTAACCTCCTCGAGTTTCATTTCCACGTCTGCGAGTTCTGGGTTCACTTGAATACCCAGTGGCCACCTAAAACTCAGCACGTCAAAACCAAATGCTCTGTTTTCCCTCACCCCAAAACCAGCTTCTCCTCCTCTGTTCCCAGCGCCGTTCAATGCCAACCTTACCTCCCCAGAGACCTCAGGCTGATGCTTGGCAATACCTTTCCTCCTCAACTTCCCTCACTAACACCAAGGCCTACCAAATCTGCATCCCCAATGCCTCTCCACTCACATCGCGTTTCACCCGTTCCCATGGTCACTCCCCTGTGTCAGGCTAGCATCATCTTTTTCCCCAAATGACTGCAAGTTGACTGCCTTGCTTTGTTGCCAATGACCTTGCCCCCTCCCATCCTCACAGGAACCGCGTAATCCAGCTAACACACGAGTCGGATCATGACACTCCCCTCTTTGATCCCAAGTGTCTGCTCCTCAAGTGTGGCTTTGATGAGCAGCTCAAACTTCCCTCCCAAACTCGCGTTTCGTTATTTCTCTGTTTGCATTCTCCGCTTCTCCATATGGAAAATTTTTCAGTCCTTTGAAAATGGCAGGCAAATTCTACTCTCTGGATATTTTTTCATGCTTCAAGATCTCATCTGGGGAAATTCTGGACCTTTTCTGTGTCCTACCCATGCTGTTTTGGTATCAGTTCATCCCGAGAGTCTTGTGTGACACACACCTTCTCCTTATGCCCCCGATAAAATCTGGGTCAGGCATCAGTCCAGGGTGCTTCCTTGACAGCCTGTTCGGCACCTATCACACCCCCCACCACATCATATCATTACTGTTGATCTAGCTACACCTTGTCCTTAACCTTAACCTCTATGCGTTCAGGGGCTGTGCCTCATACATGCACTATTGGACCTCAGGTGCCTAGCAGGGTGTCCGGTTGATGGTAGGAAACCATATAGCAGATTTGACTATTTAATATTCTTCCTCATTTTTTCCCACCGAATTTTAACATTTCTGAGCACATCTATAATAACAGAACTCGAAGCAAAACACAGTCTTTGGTATCTTATCCTAAAATAACCAGTAACAGCAATATAAAATACTTAGCAACCAGATGTATACATGCATGTTCCAGTGATATTTTCTCCCCAAATTCACTGAGGTTCTTGAGGAGGAGAAAAAAATTATTGGAAGCTCTCCTGTGTCTGTTGACTCAATCTAGTAAAGGTCAAAGATTACTCTATGTGTTTAAAAAAATCTTTCTGTGAACAAATCATTTAAACTTCAACCACGCCTTAATTATCCGAAGAACAGAAATATTCTTAGTTGACAAACAGCTGGTAACAAGCATCCTTATCTTTCCTAATTCAGTTCTTTGAACACAGTATTGAATGGCAAAGGTCTCATTAGAAGGATTACTCCCCTTCTATAAAGGGGGGAGCGGCAAGCTAATCATGATTGAGTTTTCAGATAATGCAAGATCACACACACTCAAGGAACTCCATTTAAAATGTTGACCTTCTGAAACAGAAAATAAATCAGCTGAACTCTTCAGCAAAATTTTGCTTGCTTTAGACTAGTTTTATAATAATTGTGTTTAAACATAATTTTATTTAAATAAAATTTAAATACAATTTAAACACAATTTAAAATAATTGTGTTTCTATAGGGGGTAAAAACTTGAAAAGACGATTCCTTTTCCCTCTGGATAAATTTTAGAAAGAATTGTTGATTTGGATTCAGAGTAAATGCCATAGTGGTTTTTTACCTAATTAGCAAACTTCAGTGAGAACGATGCATCATAAAAAACACCATTTCTACACAAAATTCCTTTTGTTTATTTTATAAGAAAAAGATCACATATGTTGAATATTAATATTATATCTGTTATTAATATGATTCCATGAAGTAAGGTTACACAGATACAAGGTCTTACTCTCTCATACTTGGAGTCATAAGCAATTAAAACATTTCTATGGTAAAATCTTAACTTCTGTATTTCCAGACTCCTGAGAAACATTACTTATCAGTGCCACATACTTCTAGACGTGTCCCAACATAATAAACTGTAAGCTAAGAAAAGTTTGAATGTACAAAGCTGATGAAAATTAAGTTAATTAATTAAAAAATTAATTTTTATTACCAACATTCTCTGTAAAAAGATTTGCCCACGAAATTCTTGAATTCAGAAATAAGGTGTGTAACAGGGTTGGTGAAGTGCAGAGAAAATGAAGGGGAAAGATTAAAGACTTGAAATAAAATTGAAGGTAAATTTACACGCAAGCAAGAATGGGTTGACTTTGTAATGTAAACAAACGGAAAAATACGATTTGCTTTGCCAAAAAGTGATTTGTATAAGAGATAGTAGAAAATCTAATAAAGGAAACATGCAATTCTTTACTAGCAAATTATATATTTGGAACATTTGGCCTCTCAAAAAGAGCAATAGTTTTGTCTGGGTAAAACAAAAACAGATACTAGACAACATTAGCTGTATTGGTGCGTAGAAATTAAGCTAATCATTTATTTCTACCTTGTCTCATTTCACCAAGGGTATTGAAGACTTTATAAAAATAACAAAAGCAAAAAAGTAAATATTTAGACACCCAGAGCAAAAGTAATCATAGCTTTATAGTAAGTCACCTAATAAATATTATAATGCATTTTTAAACTTAAACATTTAAACTTATTAAACATTTTCTGAATTATTTGATAATTGACTACCAAAAAGAAAAAGAAAAGGCTGTAATTTCCAGGACAGAAATGCAGAAGTGAACCAGGGTAGCTGCTTGGGAGGAGAGGGAGTCGTTTTCATGGTCCCTAAAATATCTCTAGAAGAACTAAAACCATGATCCCAATTAACTCAGCTGGCCACATACAATTTTTCATGAGGTAAAATATAAATAATTCTATACCGTTGAATTAAATAGAAAAATGTTTCTCTTCATTGCTGACATTTCTCTCATTGCTTAAAATGTTGAGGATATTTTAAAAATAATGTAATTTGATAGGGTATTGAATTATTAACCTCCTTAGAGCACAGAGTTATTATCAAACTCTGGGCACCCACGTATCTTGGTTTGGCTTAAGAATAGGGACCATATCTTCTTTTCTATGTGCCTACCACAGAGCAGGGCCTCAACAATATTTGTTGAGTGTATGACTTAACAAATTAACAACACCTATGATCTCTGAGAATGCCATTAAGGAAAACTAACATCTTCAGTCAACTGAGACCGAATAGGACCATTGTCAGGTTGAATACGACGTGTTATGTTTATGCATTGTTCAGGGGCTAAAGTCCATAGAAATCTTTCAAATGTCAAGATCTCGACCCCCAATATGTCCCGAGTAATCTAGCTAGAAGCATAGAGTCTGGGTATTGTTCACCGAAAGGGACGCTAAAGAACATTTTTCACAACCTCCACTTTTGCAGATAAGGAAATCTCGGCCTAGCCGAGTCGCATGCCCAATTGACATACGTAATTAACATTATCGATGGAAATAATACCCTGTCTCCCAGTCCCGGGTTCCTTCCACCACACTGGCTGCTTTTATAACTTAATTAGTGAGATGATCAAATGAGAAACTCCAACTTCGGCTTAGTTTGTACTGTTTCTTTTTCCTTGATTTCTTTCTTAAAGTCAAGACGTATTGAAACTGGACCTGAGCAAATGTGGAAAACAGGGAGATGCTGGGAGGGTCCTGGAAGCAACTGGCGCAGCAAGATAAATGAAACCGAGGAACCACCTTGCCTCCCTCCCCCATGGTAGCGGGAGGGGAGTGCGTGGGGGAGGATTCGGGCTTGTCTTTGACAGGGTCTGACTCAGTCAGTGGTTGTTGGTTAAGAGTGCTGCCTATGTTGACTCAGCCAAAGAGATTGGGACCGAATATTGTGTCCAAAAGTCCGTTTATCAACTAGATAACAAACTCTTGGACAGATTTCTAGAGTAAAAATGCTGCTTGGAATGTAGTTCTATTCCAAGTAACTGTTTTCGCAGTAACACTTGCAAACCATTCTAGCCCGTGTGCCCTCACTCCTCCGAGCAGTAGCTAAGCAACGCTATCACGCCGGTGCAATCGAATTATTGCTGAGCAAAATTAGTGCTAGCAAAACAAAAGGCCAATTATAGGACCTTTAAGCCCTGATTAAGAACAATATAATTTATTGAATGGTAACAGTTTTCTTATAGCAGTAAGTTTTCAGAGTCTCAGTGAATTAGGATAAGGCACTGCACAAATATATATACATAGATATATACATATATATACATGTATGTATAGATATATATATGTATATATACACACGCACACACTACATATACTTAATATACACTGTGTATATAAGTATACAGCTTGTTCTTGTTAGTCACCATAGTTGTGGTCTTTAGAGTCACCGTGAACACTGAATTAGCAAATATTGAACCATTGTTCCTTGAGGAAATACAGGGGTAGACTCCTGGGTGCCTCTGGTCACAACACGTTCTTAAACTGATCAATACATAACCTTGTTTTCTGTGCGTTTCTGTTTAAAGGCACTTTATTTAATATATACTGTGGCTTCATTGATATCGAACTCACAACCAACAGCGTTATTAAGTCATGCCTGAGTGAAGCTGACCTAACACACGTATTTTCCCTGGAGGGTACGTCCACAGCCCCACATGTGCTCAGGAACACAAGATAGCACGTCTGATACTTGGGGGCCACGATAAACAGCGAAATCATCTACAAAACCCCACAAAAATACGAATTAACAAGGCACTAAATAGATTACGAAAAGGACACCTGTTGACTGTGTGAGAGCTAAGAGAGGGAGTCGGGGCATCGCCCTGTTCTACCTCCGCTGGGAAGGTCCTATCGGTGACTCAGAGTTTTCACTGCTCTGTGCCTGTCTGTGAATGACTGCCAAAGTGCCAGGCGTATGGATTTGGGGGTTACAAATAAATTTGAACAAAGAGGTGGATTCACAAATACGGATTCTGTAAATAAGGAGGACCGACTGGACACATACAGTACGCGCACCCATGTGTCTGTGTATGTATTTATGCGGGCCTTTCTCTGATGACCAAGTAGGTTGAGACCACCGTTGTTGGCAGTCGTGACTATTTGCAACCACAGTGTCATTTCTAAAATGTAGCAAGACCATGTTATTCCTACCCGCCAGGTTAAATGCGTAGGTAACGCTGTGTTCTGGGGGTGTGTAGGCAGCTATAAAGTTTCCATTCTTCTTACTCCTCTCGGCCTTTCAAAAACCTCCCTATTTCTCTTTGTTTCGATTGAATGAGACAATGCTAAGGTTCCTATTGTGATGAAAATAGGAGGAAATAGGAAACCTGGAAACCTCCCCTGTCTTTCTGGAGGAGGGAAGAGTGTAAGCCTACGGCTTTGCCCTGGTCTAGAGCAAACAGGGCTTTTTGTGTTACTTGGCATGAATCCAGGCAGAGAGGAAGGGGCATATGGACTTTAGATCTATTTACTGCCTGGCTGTCTTATTTTCTTTATCTGTAAGATGAAAATAATAACGTTCATATCACCGTAGTGTTATGAGAAGTGGCAATCATTTATGTTAAGCACTTGGCATTTTGTTCTCATGATCATTAATAACAGCAACAACAATCATCTTCATATTAAAGATGGAGAGTGGAGGGGCGCCTGGGTGGCTCAGTCGGTGAAGCGCCCGAATTTGGTTCAGGTCATGATCTCACAGTTCGTGGGTTCGAGTCCCACGTCAGGCTCTGTGCGGAAAGCTCAGAGCCTGGAGCCTGCTTTGGATTCTGTGTCTCCCTCTCTTTCTGCTCTTCCTCTGCTTGTGCTCTGTCTCTCAAAAATAAATAAACATTAAAAAATATTTTTAAACATTGAGAGTAGAGCAAATTCAGCCCTAAAAGAACTACAAAGGCAATTTAACAGACATCTCCCTGGTCATACTAAGTTTGGGACTGCTGAATTCAGAAGTACAGTATGGCTGCATGTGTCATGATAAGCTTGAGCCTGTAGCAGAATTACTTTCTCCAACACACTTGTGTGCCAATCACTCCAGGCTGTCAAGCCCATCAGCTGTCCCAAGAGCATTAATTGTTGCCCCACCCTCTGCAGAACTCCGGTGTTCAAAGTCCATGTAAACGGTTCCGCCAGAGAGAGCTGGTCTGAGCTTAAGGCCAAGAGAAGGAGTGCCCGGTGCTCATGAGGCTCCCACGCCCCTTCTGTCTGTCCTTCCCTCTTCCTGGTTTCGATACGCCTTTTGCATCCACATCTCCACCTCCCAGCTAGTGAGTCCCATCTGCTACTACGAAAGCATCAAAAGTAGAAACATTTCGAGGCTAAGAAGTTGTGATAGGAAAAGAAAGTTGCCTGCGAAGAGACAGAGATCAGAACAGAAATGTATATAATAGACATGTTAAGACATATATTACATATCTAATACTACATGTGTAATATATAGAGATCTAGACATTTGCTATAAACGTTAGTAAACGAAAGCATAAAATTACTGGAAGTCATATTTTCCTACCCAAAAATGGGACAGATCCACAAAATCGCCACGTGCTTTCCGTGACAATGAGTTACCTAACACTCGAGATGGTGACGAAAGGCTAGGTGGCAATGTGTCGATGACACAGCAATGACTGTTGGCTCACTGAACCGAATGGTCATCAGTGAGGGCACATCTGCGGGGTGACGGTCACTGCAGGAGGCAGTGTGGTCTTTGCATCCGAGGAGCTCACTGGAGGCAGCATTCAGATGACTTTTTTAGAGACTGTCAGTATCTCCCAACTCAGGGATTCTATGATTCTGTATCTCTACATTCAGGGCTGACATGTAGCTGGTCCACCCTAGACTATTGGAAAGCCTACTGGCTATTAAAATACTGAAATATGTCCATGCTGGTTGGTAAACAGCTATGGGGGCAGCACCTTTAACAGAGGACCAAATGAGAGGACACTCTGGGTTCTACAGTGCGGGCGGGAGGAGAGCCTTGCTGTTTTAAGGACTCTTTGCTATTTATGCTCCTTACTTGAAGGGAGTAACTGCAGAATTTTTCCTTGGAAGCAATTTTTCTTTTTTAATAGGAAAACGCTTTAAGAGACTTTCTGCTTACACTTCATCTGGTTGGGAGCGACTTGAACAGAATGAGGCTAAAATTTCTCTATGTTAAAAAAGCTACCTTCCTTGGACGACAACACACACCTGTTGTGCCTTGGGCTCTTGCGGTTTCCCCCAACTGGATAAGAGACAGCATGAGGAACCAAGGGGTGGGGGCTCAGTGAGAAGCAAAGATGGGAGAAGGGGCTCTGGTGTGCAGGAAGCAGGTGCCCGCAATTCGCAGAAAGGGCCGTCTGGCCCAGGAGAGAGGCAGTGTTCGTGATGGTATATGCTGATGCCTTGCTGTCTGCAGCCTGTTTTCCTTTTCTGCGCTGCAAAGCCCCGCTGCAAACCTCCAATCTTCAGCCAACTCTGTTATGCCAGCTGCCTTGCTTGGCGATCCCTAGGGGATTCGGAAGGGACCTGGGAGAGGAGTCTTGAGCTTGCAGACCATGGCAAGTAACCAACGGGAAATTGGGAGGCATCCAACAGGAGGTAACCAACGGGAAATTGGGAGCCGCTGAGCAAAATAAGACGGGATGGACAGCAGGCGGAAGTTTCTGGGAAGGCCTTCTGAGATGAGGGCTGAGGCGCTGTGTTTGAATTTGAAAGGCTGGAAAATGTGTGGACACCTGAACGACCTTAGAAATAGTCCCATTTTCTTCGTAACTATCGAATTGTCATAATCTTTCATAATTCACTTAGGATGTTCCCTGTTATACATAACAAAAGTCTTGCATGCAAATGAAGTCCTCGCAAGTACCTATCAGTCACCCACAAATACCAAAACCAAAGCAAAACCAAGGGACTTGCTTTGGTTTGGATCAGCCAGAGGCCATCAAAGGACCCATAGTCCCCTCCCCCCCCCCCCCCCCCCGCCCCGTGTGGCGTGGACACACTGAACTGCACTGAGACTGCCAGCTGCCTGTTTTCTCCTCACTCAGCGGTCCTACAGACAGTTCCATCCTGACTTCAAGAGTTCGTGTGTTAATACATCTCCGGTACCCCTAAAGTACAGAACAGTACAACGGTCAGAGGTCAGTCATCATCTCATCATCACAAAACCATAGCACTTCTGCTCATCGTGACTACGTAAGGAGCTGGGCTTTATAGTAATTTTGGAAACTACGAAAATTTATGATGAGAGTGTTAACATTCCCTACGATTCCACCTCCTCAAATCACATTGATATATGTGTACATTTCCCCCCGGGTTCTTTTCCATTCATTTAAAAAAAAACAACAACAAAAGTAGCATACATTACTTACACTTCCATATTCTGTTTTATTTTCACTTACCATATAATGGCTGTCCACCATCAAAACTCCTCTGAACATATAATCTGTAATGGCTATGTAATATTTTTGTATGAAATGTATTAAACATATTAGACAATTTAGTCATTTCCAAGTTTTTAGTGTTACAAACACACTCAAAAGAAAAATGGGCAAATGACATGACCAGGAGCTCCTAGAATTTGAAAATGTCCTGCAAACATGAAAAGCTTTTTCAATTTATGAGTATTAAAGACCTGCAAATTAAACACAGTTAGATATTATTTTCACTTATAGATTGCAAAACATTTAAAATACTTGCTAAGCCCTCGTGTTGGTGAGGGCATAGGCAAATAAACATTCTCAAAAGCCAGATTGAAGTGTAAATTAAAAATAGCATCTTCTATGGGCATTATGACAATTGCAGCATCGCTTGTAATACAGAAAACTGGAAACGACCTGGATGTCCATTAATAGAGGATTAATTCGATAAATTCTAGTAAGTTAATACAAAGGAATGTTGTAGAGTCTTTGGAAAGGATGAGATAGATTGTATACTTGTAGACACGCTGACATGAATGATGTCCAGGATGTATTGATGTTTCATTAAGTTAAAAACATTAAAATGATATTGTAAAATACTTTGTACTCTACACACATGCTCTGGTGAGCGTGGGGAACTGATTAGCTCCTGGAAATGGAAGCTGTGGCTGAGTCGGCCCGTGATGCATGTCACCGCAGCCCAGTGCTTGGGGAACTGCGTCCTTACATCCAACATTGGCCATTGCTTCTCCCTGCTCCTTAAATTCCTTGAAATAGTTGCATGATTCCAGCTACAGCTGATGTGAGCGTAGGCCCATCCTTCCAGGCTGAGGTGTTGTTTCTGATGACCCTCATCACGTCAAGGAGTTCCCACAGTCACCAATTATCTGTTAGTCTATCCTCTGTTTCCTGAACCACCGCTGTTAAAAGTACCATGGAAGTTCAATGCTTTCATTTTAACTTCTAGCACGATTCTCTTCTTTTGTTCCTTTGGGCCAGGTGCAGCGCCGTAGAGGCCGGCGAGGGTTTAGGCATGGACTGCAAGTATTAGGCACCAGGAAACCCTTTGCTAGCCAAGAGGAGGTTAACGTTCCTTCCAGAATTCAAAAGAAAGAGTAGAAAGAGAACCCACAGGAGCACAAATGACATGCATTGCATAACAACCTGCGAGAGACTGTGGAACTCTCACTGCTTAAGGGCAGTCGCGATGGGGAACGTAAGCCCTCGCTGACCAAGAATGTGCGATCACATCGGCTCTCCTGGCTCTCACTAGGCTGAGAATGTAGAACAGTACACAGTATACAGACACTACGTGGCAGTAAAGGGTAACGGTATACTCCGGGAATGTGTATTTTGGATAGTATTTAAGAGACAGGAGAGGTTATTTCAAATAATGATCATTCAGGTGAATTAAATGAGATGCTTCTGTAACCCCATTTTTATAAAATGAAAAACAGATTATATTAGTAACAATGCTGATATATGCAAAGAAAACTGTTTGGAAGAAAATACAGCAAGCAATTAACAAAGTTTACGTCCAAGATATGGGAACATGAGACACTTTCAACTTTTCTGCTGTACGTTGATGTATGTACATGCCAGTCAGGATAATATCGTTTCTGATTCTATGAAGAAGAAAGGTTATTACCGCGGAGTGAATCAGATTCATTACAGAGTTTTATTCCTGTTACGCTAAATATCAATAAGCGATAGAATTCTTAGAATTTTGAGGTTGTGAGTTAAAAAAGAATGTATATCTAGCCAAGTTGTCATTGGTCTCAAAAGCCATAGATATGCAAGAGTGCAGAAAATATCTCGACTGAAATAATTCGTTGGAAATGGTGCTGAGAGGTCACAATTGAGACTCGAGAACAGAAACTCTTACCATCAAGAGATTAGTGGTGACCTTCGAAAACCCGTGAAATGTATCATTGAGTCAAAATAGTCACTGTACAAATACGTTATGACACAAAGACCTAAATCAGTTCTTCATAAAGAAGATATATAATTAGAAGATAGCTTCATAACAATATCCTAGGTTCAAAACACAGTATCTATGAACAAATAAGCCATGAGGGAGAAGAAGATGTGATGAGATAAAAGGGCGACACATGGCTTGTCTTGATAGAGCCAGTGTCAAAAAGCGTCATTTCAGTAATGAAATTAACAATTCACGAGAAACGAATTAAGTAAGATTGTTAGTAGAATTCGAAGATGCTAGATTTGATCGAAACAAATGAGATACAGTTTGTAGGGTAAAATGATCATAAAGAAGAGAGAAGTATTAAAGAAAAGCATAAAATGGGATGATAGAAATAAAAGTAACCTGAATAACTACAATAAATACAAATGAATTAGATTTCTACATTGAATAACAGAAACCGTCAGTTTGGGTTTTAAAATGTGATCACAGTTACTGCTTCTAAGAGACTCAAAACAAGATGACACAGAAGAAAGAAAATTTTCTAAAGAACGAAATTAACAATATAGAGAAGGCAATATTGTGGATGCACGGTGATGTTCATGGCTCCTGCCAAATTTCTCACACCTTCTGTATATTTTTCTTGGGCACCATTGCTGCATCTCCCATTACCTGGCCTTATCCTGACTCTTGCTATTATTCATTTAGTAATAATTGTGCAACAGAGAGACAGCTGCCTGAGTTTCTCCTTGGGAAAGGCTGTTTTTCTGAGCTAGGGGGCAAAGAGATGGGACCCTTCCCGAACTGCTTTCCTGCTTCGTTACAGGCTTGCTGTTGGACTCCCCCAGATAGCAGAGCTCCAAGAGGGTATAGTTAGTGTATATTTTGGCCATTCTGACAATACTGAGACCAGTATGCTTGGTTCAGGGTCATTTTCTAAGTTTTTTTTTTCTTTTTTCTTTCCTTCCTCTGCGTGTGTGTATGTGTGTGTGTTTGTGTGTGTGTGTGTGTGTGTGTGTGTGTGTGTGTGTGTGTGTGTGTGTCTAGATACCAAATGACTTTATTTGAAGGATGGTACAAAGGAAAGAACTTATGTAAACGTTTCAGGCATTTCCTAAGTTTTAATGAGTAATGGTGCAAGGTAGTGTCAAGGATTTCAAGGCATTTTAAGTCAACAGTTCTTTCCTTTGTTTTTGAAAGAGAACCGATCACCTCTCATCTGATTTGTTATATCTGTCCTGGCCCCTCCAGCGGCCTCAGAGTATATTGGCAACCGTGGATTTAGCAGTCACAGATTAAATATTGATAGTTGCGGCTTCTCTTCAATTATCCCAATGGTACATGACACACAGAAAGCTGTCATTTGACTGGGGCACAAATTTGAATTTGCTGTCAGGCTGCTGTGTGGGAGCAGTAATTCAGCTGCTGAACAAACTGGGCAACTTCCCGGCACTCACATCCCCTGTGACTTTTCTGTCTGCCACTCGCCAATGCGTACCCGGCATTTCTGCTGAGATGACGTTTTTAATTGCTTTTCTTCACGGAAAAAGAAACTGCCGTTAAGTGAAAGAGAAAAATTTTAATGATGGTGGAAATGGCCTGTGGTGTGAAGTATGCAAACAGAAATGTGAAGGAGACATGCTGCGTGAGAAAAATACGAGGCTGCCTCGACATCTTTGTATGTGCAAACCTAGATGCTAAAGAAAGTCTTGGGCCCCGATAAACACAAAGGCCCACTACACTGTGTAGCATAGATCAGTTAAGTTCCCGATTAGTTATTTTCAGTGGTGGTTATGGGAGCTGTAAGAATTTAGATCCATTTCCATGGTTGAGGAACTAAGTCTGCAGAAAATATACTGAAAAATAAGCCATTTTTACCACTACTTCTCATAGCCACCAATTGAGCCCTTGCTAGGTCCACAGTATGTGTTAAACACACTATGTGCATACATTGCTTAGTCCTCAAAATATATCCATGTGGTTTGTATTATTATCTGCAGTCACACATAACGAAACAAAGGCTCAAGCAAGACCTTTCCAAAGTCATCCAGCCTGTGAGAAGCAGAGTAGAAATTTGAGCTGTTCTAACCATAACACCTCATGGCCTCTGTCTGGTGTACTAACGAGCCTCCTTAAACTATGTACTCCTATTTACATATGGGAAAAACCTGTAGTGGGGCCTCCATTTTAACCACAGGTCCAATAAGAGTAGAGTACCTTCCTAAAAGTAAGGTAGTCTGTCCTACTCAGGCTACTTTGCATGGGGACCAACAGAACTAACGAGGCAACCATGGCCTGGAATGGTACTGTCTCTGCAGAGCTAAGTCTCTTCCTTTCCCTTATCCTATTACAGAACTGCACCCGACTGTTGGCTCACAACACAGATGTTGAGAATTATAGAGCTGGGAGCAAATTTAGAGCTCCTCAGATAAATTTAGAGCTCCTTTTCATTCTACAGATGAGAAAACTCAGGGACAGAAATATTAAGAGCATGGCCAAGGCCACAAGATTGTTAGTGAAACAACCAAGACCAGAATTCAGGCCCCCTGACTCTCGCTAGGGCTTCTCCCCCGGTACCATGGGAACAGTTGTGCAAAGTAACCCTTTGCTTTGTTCTACCTTTGATGCTTTGATAAAATCTATGTGTCAAGTTAACGACTAATGGCTTAATGTTTCTTTGCTTTAGTGAGCAACATTCTACCAGGACTACGTAAACGAGAGCAAAATAAATGGAAGACGCGATTTAAAATGAGACGTGTAGAAGAAAAAGACATTTCTCATAAAGCTCTGTAAAGAAGCACACACCTATAGCACACAGGGTGACTCAGAGGGCGTGGCGAGGGAGCAGAAACAGAAAACTGATCATCACAAGACAAGCCAAACAAAGCGAATGCCAGGGAATCTCCATTCTTCTTGCTCAGGAACAAAGGCTTATAGGCACCTGGCGCCCCGAGGCTGGTATTACAACCCCTGCAAGGAGGAGGTCATGAACAGAAGAGCTGATCGCACGATGCTGCAAACATCACACCCATCCCCTCTGCTGCCCTCCCTTCCACCCCTTGACTCTGCTTTGTGTAGGCCTGGCTGCCTCCGTTGAAAATGGCCTCCATGCCACACTATTGACAGCGAGTAGGGATTTGTCAGATTCATGCTGATCTGTCAGGTCAAGCCAGGTGGTTAATATCTCTCTCTATCTTACAGGACAGAGCCCAAGCTCTTTAGCTTAAGACTTGAAGTCATCCAGACCTTGGCCAGGCAGGCTGATGTCCTGTTTTCCCCTCCTCGAGTCTCCAACCTATTGGCTGGTTTCTTCTCTTTTTCCTCAAATATGCATTATACATTCCTACCTTTACTCCTGCTACCTGAAATTCTCATTCCTTTCTCTCCTTCTTCTCCATGTTTCCCTGCCCCTCCCAAACCACCAGACCCTTCATGAAGCTTTCCTGAAGCATCTTAGTCCACTGTGTTAGTGACTCATGGTGCTGCTGCTACAGATAAGACTCATTGCATGTTCCTAGGCTAGGTACTGTCCTAAGTGCCCCCCCCGGATTATCCCATTAATTTCCCAACAATGCCATGTGGTAAGCATTGATTTCTTGGTGGTCGGTGGTAGGGACTCCAACTCAAACTGGATTAACACATGAAAAAATCATTGTCTCACTTAAATGAAAAGTCAAGGGAAAGAGATGGCTCCAATGATGCCACCAGGAATCAGTCTTTCTTCCTGTTTTGCCTCGGCTTCTACAGAGGGGCTCCTTTGTCAGGCTCCAGGAGAGGCTCCAGAGCTTCAGGCCCTCATCTCTTGACACCCAGTCCAGCTGAAGACAGCGGGAATCCGCACTATGACTAGGTGATTTGGCCATCTTTGAGCCAATCTATGTGACCAGAGGAAAGGGATATGTCTCATGACTGGCTTTGCCCACCCCTTCTAGGCGCCTGGGCCAAAACTGGGGAAGAAATTCCTTTTGTGAAAGGAAATAGAGTCTCCAGCAAGTCAAACACCACCCATGTCACATGGGAGTCTATGAAACATTTCGACGGTGAAAAACATTATGCACATTAAAAATCAAATGGGTTGTGCTCATCTAGACAACAGGGGAAATCTCTTTATGAGTAAGTCTGAATGACAGAAAACCATTTGGAGATTGGCCATCAGCAAGTATTTTCCAAAGTCGCCTTTGGTTGGACCAGAAGATGAAAAGCATGACCTCGAGTTTCCAAAGCATTGTTTGACAGCTGCCAAAATAAGACTGTACTTTACTGCGGGAACACATGCAAAAATGGACTGAAAATTGGCTCGTTTTTCTCAAAGGATTGTCAGACTGGCGATCTTAGTAAGTTTGCTTTCATTGGTTCCAACCGACTCAGGTATTGTGGTAGCCAAGTGCCTGCTGAACACACGTTTTCACGGGGAGCATGGCCCCTTGGCATGCAATGGTTATAAAGCAAATTCGCATGCCTTGGGTTTTGCTGGTTCCTCTTGCCTTGAGATAGCAGCTCTTCCTTCGCTGCTTGTGTGTGCTTTAGCTTCCGGCTAAGTCAGTACCTTGTCAGTTCTTGAATCTGTTTTAATCTCACTGTACAATTTCTTGTCTCCACTTTGCAAACTGCCTTTCGAAATCAATAGTAAACTGACCTCCGTAAGAACGCATACGCATGAATCCACATGTTCACGGCCTGGGATATTCCCTAAGCCTCCTTTTGAAATACTGCAGACTGCAAAAGAAGTTTCCTCCATCAGTGACAACGTGACACTAAGAGGTCTGTGCCAGGCGCTGGACTGAGGTCTTCTGTATGGTCTCATCCACTTCTTACGGGTGCTCCGTGAGGCATGGAAATAACTTGGCTCCATCCAACAGATGAAGGAACTGCGGTCTGGCGAGATCACCCAAGTCAGTCACCCAAGGCCACCGGTCCGAGGTGCAAACCCAGACTGTTTGTCTTCAAGCTCCTTAACAAACATTCTAGAAAATGTGTTATTGATTACTAAGCAGGCTTTGGGGACAATGAAAATCAATATAATGGCGAGGATAACAGTGAAGTAAAGAAGCACTTCGATTATGCATGTGCTGGCACCACGAGACAGCTCCCCCCTCCCCGCCCCCGCAACCAGGATCTCAGGAGAAGAGGTACTTCGTGCTCTTAGCCCGAGTCAATTGCAAATATTCAGTTAAATGGCCGCAACGGGATCACATTCTCAAAGTGGCAAGTTCTCAGTTAGGCTCCCTTTTAGTTTTTCCTTTCAGGGGACCCCTCGGGAAATGCCAAGCCCTCCTCTCCTCTCCCACCCTGACACAGAGGAGGTGAAATCTGCGAAGGTCTGAGCATCGGAGGCAAGAATGTTTACATCTTGCCTTAAATGGTTGCTGTCCCATTCCCAGGGTCCTCCTGCAGCTCCTGACTCAGACGAAGTGGGCAGGATGTGGGTAAGGAAGGCCAGCAGCCTGCTGCAGCGAGTCCTGTCTTTCGTGTTTTTGAGAAACAGGCGGCATCAGAAAGGATTCCGAGGGTCGCCCGGGAGACCCTCTTGCTCAGTACAGGACCCCTACCCACCCATCCCTAGCATCCGAACAGGTCGTTATTTTTTTTTTAATTTTTTTTTGACGTTTATTCATTTTTGAGACAGAGAGAGACAAAGGGTGAGTGGGGGAGAGACAGAGAGAGAGGGAGACACAGAATCCGAAGCAGACTCCAGGCTCTGAGCTGTCAGCACAGAGCCCGACGTGGGGCTCGAACTCACGGACCGCGAGATCATGACCCAAGCCTAAGTCGGACGCTCAACCGACTGAGTCACCCAGGTGCCCCCGAACAGGTCGTTATTTAACGTCTGCCTGACGCCTCCCAGTGACAAGCTGTCTTGGAGAATTAACCTGGAGCCTAAAAAGTGGTCATGTCCCATGAATAGATTTTCCTCAGATTATCAGAGAGAAAAACAACAACGACGGGTACCTGCCCTCGTACTCCAAACCTCTCAGAAGCCCTGAGCTATGTTCCCCCTTATCCTACCTCTGCAACTCAGGGAGAGGACACCCTTGGACAGGAAGAAGGTAAGTGGGCGTGGTGCCAGTGTCTGCCCAGGTTTTGTGTATCTCCGGCATTCAGACGCTGGGCGGCAGGTGCATTCGCCTGTTCCACGGACGCAGCCCTCAAAGCCTCCTGGTTTATAGAGGAAAGGACGTATCTCTTGACTTCAACACATGAAACAAAAATAAAGCCCTTCCCTTTCTAGTCAAATATTAACTCACTTTCCCTTCTTTCCCCCAGTCTCAGGTAAACACTGAGGAAACGGCACGGTGGTAAATTCCCAGGTGCTTTTAAATGGTCGACGACGGAGTCCCTAAATTAGTGCCATCTGGTGGATTGCTGGAGTAAGGTATGCAGCCCAAGTTGCTCCCCAGTGTCAAGGGCAGAAAGGGGACAAGAAGGTAAAAGGTATTGCTCACTCGCTGTGCAGCCCACACTGTGCTGGGCAAGACCTTGCTCGCCATTGTCTTGCTTCATCCTCACAAGCTCGGGTGTAGGCATAGAATCTCTCTGCACGAGGCGCCGAGGGATTAAACACCAACTGGGGCTGGGACCCTACCCCTCACCTGCCTGACACCAGAGCCAATACCCTTTCCAAAACGCATACCAATGAATTCATAAAGCAGCAGAGACGTGGTTTCGAGGATGTGGACACCTTAACTTAGTGGGAGTAATACTGACTTGTTCTGATTTTGAGTAGACTTTTTAGTTTAGTCGGGAGTTTTTTGGTTTAAGTTTGTTTTGCTCAGTTTAGACTTTAGGTTAGATTTTTAGAATTAGTAGATCTTTAATTTGGAAGAGGAAAATTTCCTAAAGTTGGACAGTAATTCACATTTTAGATACACGGCTTTCTATTTCCATAGTTGAAACCGATAGCATTTCTAAGACTCACTTCTGTTTCTATTAAGACTATATCTTCTCCAAGTCTTCAGTTTTCAACTGGGAAGAGTGTTTACACTCCAGTTCTCAGAATCGTGTTAAGTTCATTTTTTTCATCGACGGTAGAAAGAATACACCATCTCCATCATCACGTTATTGGAGACCGCTAAGTTCAATTACATGTCAACATTTACCACAAAACAACCAAGCAAAAACAAATCTGGGGCTACTTTTGATAAAATCTCATTGAAGTTGATTAAATTTATGTATTATTGTTATTATTTTAATGTTTATCTGAGAGAGAGAGAGAGAGAGAGAGAGACGGACCGTGAGCAGGGGAGGGGCAGAGGGGCTGGGTGTTCAGCACAGAGCTGGATGCGGGGCTCGGACTCAGGAACTGGGAGATCATGACTGGTGCTGAAGTCAGACGCTCAACTGACTGAGCCACCCAGGCGCCCCCGAAGTTGATTAGATTTAAATAGCAGGATCCTTGCACGGAAATCCACAGAAACGGAACTGGAGGTCACCTCAGAGGACCCTCATTGGGTGCTGGTGCTGGTGAAGCCCAAGGTCACAGTGACCCCAGACATATTTATGACTGTCCCTTCTCCCACTACGTGGGGGAGAGAAGTCTTCCCCCTGGTGGTGGCTTATCAAGAGAGCAGAGCACCGGAGCCCAGCACTGTGGTTTTAATTAGAAAGGAGAGTCACTATTGGTCGTGTGAAAAGTCCTCCTAGATGAACTTCTTTCTGGGACTCCCTACCCGAGTGATGAGAAGGGTCTCAGAGAGGGCTCTGGTATGTAATGAAATGGGGGTTAGTGGGTAATTTCCTCTTCCTAATCCCTGTGAAATCCAGTCCTGATTTATTAATCATCCTGCGATGGTCTCATTTCAGATTAAAATTTGATTAACATCGGAAACAAAGCTCTCCAATGTCTCAGTAGGGCATCGGAAAGAAAGAGAGAGAATCCAAAGACAATAATCCAACTGACTCATGAAGTCCAAAAAAAGCCTTTGCAGTAATGAGCATGAAGGAAAGGTCTCGCACCTTCCCCGGTCCTCTAGGTGACAACTGCTGTGTGTTTATGTTGGGCACCAAGGGAGACGGGTGCGTCTACCTGGACACCCAGGTACGTCAGCAGCTGGTTGGGAAGCTCTTGGGCCACCGTCAGGTAAACCTTCCATGTGCAGAAGTGGCCGAGAGAGAACAGAGGAAGATGGGAGACATGGGGGAATGGAGAGGGGGACAAGCGAGAGGGGTTAGGAAGGAGGGAAAGAGTAGAGGAAAAGAAAGCAAAATATGAAAGAGAAAAGGAGGAGAGAGAGAGAAAGAGAACTGAGAAAGAAGACAAAGGGGAAAGGAGAAGCAAGGAGAGAGCCAAGGCCCCTGGCGTCCAGCCTTCCAGCTCCAATTGACAAAGAGACAGTGCTCTGGGCAGGGCTTGCGGCAGCCCCCGGGCAGGGCCGGGCAGCGCCCTAGTTGCATAGTAATGAAGCCAGGGGGCTGAGAGTCTCTGTGTGCAGGGCCAGGCTGGTCTCCGGTTTCACAGTCTGGCTGGCCAAGCCTGGCCACTGGGGGCCTCGGAGCCGGCATGTCACCTGGCACCTGCTGTCATGGCCTTCCCTTGTTCTGTTTGTGCGCCGACACACCCTCCCGGACTGCGGGATGGACAGTCCATGGGAAAGCGGTGGGAGATCCCCCCGGGAGTGGGACGTGGGTTCCCTCTAAACTGTCAATGTCGTGAGAACCTTGGTGCGAGTGAGTGTCGGGTGTCTAGCCCTTGGGAGAGGGCAAGGAGGGGGGCACGCAGTGGGGAGTCTGGCCAAAGGGCAGCTTCTGTGCTTTGCTGTTTTGGTTTTCTTCCAGGCAGTGAGAACTCCATTCCCCCTTTCATTTGCTTTGTCCAAACCGGGACAGGTGCTGCTCCGTGCTGGTGTGTGTGGAAACAAGAACCGTTCTTTTCTCTTTCCTGCCCATGCCCTCTCCCTGAAAAGCTACAAGAAAGCTTGACTCGAGCCTTTAAGAAGTTTATAGAAACCCAAAGTTGACTGTGAATCGGAGGAAACAAAAGACATTAGAGAGGAGAGAGGTTAATTAGAAAGAGAAAGAGATTTCTTTTTTTTTTTTTTTTAAGACAGGTTACTTACATTTCTGGTACCAGCTTTAGCCACATGGGCGTGGCGGGGGGGGGGGGGGTAGCAAGAATAGGGGCACCTGGGCGGCTCAATCAGTTAAGCAACCGACGCTCGCTTTTGGCTCAGTTCATGATGTCTCAGCTTTGTGGGTTCGAGTCTCGCAAAGGGCTCTGTGCTGACAGCAAGGAGTCTGCATGGGACTCCTGTCTCTCCCTCTCTCTCTCTGCCCCTCCCCAACTGTGCTATCCCTGTCTTTCTCAAAAAAAAAAAAAAAAAAAAAAAAGAAGGAAGGAAGGAAGGAAGGATAGAGGAGGCACATTCTCCTCCATCTGGGTCTCCTGCGTGCACAAGATCTCCAGCAACTATCCCGTCAGAATCATAAAATCCCCAAACCAAAAGAGATCTCAGAAGTCATCTCTTCAAATCTTTTCATTTTCAGGATGTCACAAAGGAAGCCAATGAATTAAATCCCCTGTCCCAAGCTGGCCAGCTTCTCCCTAATGCTGGCGGTTCCATGGGACGCCCCCTGAGTTGCAGGCACCCGCAGAGCTGAATGGGTCGGTGACAATGGGGTTGAATTCTTACAAAGACCACTTTCTGTATTCAATACAGGCCAAGGGAAGGAGGGCGGGGATAGCCCGATTCACCACCGGCTTCTTTATTTAATAGCAGAACGTGGTGAGAATCTGCCTGCCCTCTGGTAGTCGAGCCGTGTCTGTATCTGGTGCTAACACGCTGTCTGGTGCTCATGGAGGCATGAAAAGGAAAGAGGAGGCTTCCCGTGCTTTGTAGACCCCTCGGTGGTCAAGAAAATACCAGCATCCCTTTCTGCAGCATCTGACTTTGGGGAGGGGAACGTGCCTAACATTTCTGGCTTCAGTTTCCTCATCTGTAAAATGAGGCCACTGGGGGGGTGCCTGAATGGCTCAGTCAGTTAGGCGGCCGACTTCGGCTCAGGTCATGATCTCATACTCTGTGAGTTCGAGCCCCGCGTCGGGCTCTGTGCTGACAGCTCAGAGCCTGGAGCCTGCTTCAGATTCTGTGTCTCCCTCTCTCTCTGCCCCTCCCCTGCTCATGCTTTGTCTCTCCTGCTCTCAAAAATAAATAAATATTAAAAAAAAATTTAAAGTTGAGGCCACTGGGATTCCTACGCAGACAGGACACGGCGCATAACTGTTACGCAAACGCTAAGCATTTATCTTGGTGCCGTTCCTTGTATCGGTGTTGCAGGGAGGCTGTTTTTATTTCCTGCGATGAATAAATGGTGTTGAATGAAGGAATGAAGGAATTTTAAACTTCTTAATGCCGAGTCATTCCAAACTGTACTCTACTGCTTTTAGAGACCTTGCCTATAACCAGTATTCGGTTTTCCGTGTGCCCTCACGGGAAAACCTGGCATACGACAAAAATGCTTATAAAATGGAGAGAAGTTCAGCCTCCACTGACTCCCAACTCACTGAGAATAAAAGCTGAAGTCATGACCGTGACTTATAAGGCCCCGTGTGATTCACAATGTCCCCACCCTGCCCTCTTGGCCTGCTCGTCTTCCCCTGTACTCATGCTGTTCCAGGTCACTCTGGCTCCTTGGGCACCTCAAACAGGCTCCCACCTCAGGGCCTTTGCTTTGCCTTGGCCAGAAAGGCTGTTTCCCCATTTGCTCTTCTAACTCACCTCCAAACGTCATCGTGTCAGTAATGCCTTCCAGGAGCATCAGATTTAAAATACCTCCACTCCCCCGTCCCCCCACCCCCCCCCGCACCCCCCCCCCAGCCCTGTCGGGCACTTTGTTTTCAGGTGCAGGCCTCCTCCCCATCTGATACGCCCTCTATTTTACTTAGTTATTTTGTGGATCACCCTTCCCTCCCACCCTCGTCTCCCGAGTGGGCAAAGAACCCGGCACCCAAGTCAATTTCCCCGGCACCCAAGTCAATGTTTAGCAGACAGCGGGCACTTAATACCTACTGTAGAATTAGTAAATCTTGTAATTAAATATGACCTTATGTCTCACTCATATCCTTAGGGGATCAGGTTGTTAAATAAATAAATAAATAAATAAATAAATAAATAAATAAATAAATAAATAAATAAAATAGGACTCACTGACTAAGCATGTCCTAGGTGTTTGTTCTAAGTACTTTCCATGTGTTCCCTTATCCCTTAAGACCCACGAATTTAGCGCCCTATGGATTAAGGTCCATTATTTGCATCTTCTTGGCGGGTCCCTCTGAACACGTGTGGGCTTAGGATCAGTCTCTGAGATTCTTCTCTTCTGCAACTATACTCGCTTCCCAGGGGCTCTCATCCCAACTTGCGGCCTCCAATGTCTTCTACATCTTGGCCAGTGCTAAATGTAGCTCTCCCACCCGAGACCCCTCCCCTAAACTCCAGACCTGTTTATGCGACTGCCTACTCGGCACTCCTCTTTGGGTGTCTCATAAGTATCTCGAACTTCAGGTATCTCGAGTCCACACCCTTGGACTGTAACTTAAAATGTCTCTTATTTAAATTTAATTTGAAATTTGAAATTAAGCGTAAATTGTAAATTTTATTTCTTAAATTGCCTTCCGAGTTTAAAAGCGATTAAACGAGCCCCTGGCACTGTGCCTAAGAGAAAAGACGGCTGTGGGTGTGATCCTAGCCTGCCAGAAAGGAAAATCAGGCTACTCGTTTCCTACAAGGGAACGACCAGGGGTAGAAATTAGGCATTTAGTTCCCAGTGCTGTCATTGATTTTCCAACAGGTCGAAACAAGCCAGTTACTCCCTCCGGGTCACAAAAAACAGGATAACAAACTTAGACTTCACTTAAAACCTGCTCCTAGGGTCTTAAATGTTAACAATTCATTCAACAACACTTCGTCCTGTACCAGGCACTGTGTGGTGCTGGAGGAAATCTGGGATAAACCTCCTACAGCTCCTAACCTTGGCGTGCGGCTAAATCCTCATTAAAGAACGCTCATTAACCATGCACAAAATAGAGGACCCTTGACAAGGCACTGGCTTTTCCTTTGTCTGTTTTTTTTAAATATTATTCTTTCAAATATCAATTACTCTGCATATATAACTAGGGAATGGCTTGTAACTACAACGGTTTAATTCCAAATATAAATTCTGAAGAAATCATGCATTTCCACTGGGAGGTTTCTATCAATTCAAGTGAGATTTCCTACAATGTTATGTGTCCGTAAGCTGTTCATGAAGGTCTCCCTAAGTCAGTGCATGCTGCTTTGAACTTTTCCCTGACTCCACTCTGAGAATGAAGTTGACAGTGGTGGTGGTGGTGGGTCTATACAACATGGCATGAGTAAAGGAGAGACCCCTCACCAAGAAACATCTCCCCCGCCAGCCTTCTCCCCATGCTTCATGACCTGCTGCTGACACTTCCTTCCTTTGGGTTAAAGGTTGCCTTTCCCCTAAAAGACCTCTTTACGTTTTCAAGTATTGCCTTTACTTATGAAGTCAAATGGTTTTCCACAGGGGCAATGCAAGTACTGGGAATCAGGCAGAGAGAGGAAGACTGAAAGAGGAGGAAGTCCATGGAAGGAATCCTCGAGACAATCTCCCGCCCCGCTCAACCACCATTACAATTTTACTCTTGTCTTGAGATAGTATTTATCCAGTAGCTCCTGTGCTGAAGGCCTGGGCTGTGAGGAGAAACGCCTGTTTCAATCTCGATTAAAACTTTGTTGTCAGGGGGCGCCTGGGTGGCTCGGTCAGTTAAGCCTCCGACTTCAGCTCAGGTCATGATCGCACAGTTTGGGACTTTGAGTCCCCGCATTAGGCATTAGGCTCTGCACTGACAACATGGAGCCTGTCTGGGATTCTCTCTCTCAATAAATAAGCAAACAAACAAACAAACGAACAAATAAACTTAAAAAAAAGTGTCAAGCTCCAAAAAAACAGAGAAAGAAGTTTTCACAGGTTGGAGGAAATGAAGGAGACATGTCGCATACATACGATGTGATTTCCTCGTTTGGATCTTTGAACAGACAGACATTAGCAGAAAACGGGTGAAATCCTGATGAAGTCAGCATTGAGTTATTAAATTGGCACTGTCAATTTTTAAGTTTTGATAAATGAAACGTAGCAGTGTAAGATGTTAACACTAGGGGGGGCTAGTGAAGGGCATTATAGGAACTTGATGTCTTATCTTCATAACTCCTAAAACCTAAGATCACTTAAACATTTAAAAATTCGAAATATAAACAAGTGAAAGTATTTTTCACTGTTCTCCAGGAGATGTTAATGGGCAGCCAGAGTTGAGAGGCCCCCACCCTAGGTAAAGGCAGAAACTTCAGCTGAGTCACAAAGTGATGAAATATCATGTGGGAAATGATGAGAAGTTTGTTATGGTAACATTTTTTTCTAGAGTGTGCGTAGTGAGAGATGGTGGAGAATGAGGGAAGAAAGTTGGGTCAGATTGTAAATCGTCTTTTGTTTGCTCCTTGACACGGTAGGCCTTGGGAAGTCATAATTTTTTAAGCAGAATGAAATTGGAAGTCCTCTTCGGGTTAGTTTCAGGTAACTCTACTGTTACTTAAATGCTTTATAATGATAGCAATTACTTTGAAATGTCTTGCAAATTTATTATTTCAGGGATGTGAAATTACGTGTGGACGCCGTACAAAAAGGTTGTTTTTGGTGTCCCTGCACCTTCCTCTGTTCATTGCTGCATTATGCCCTACGCTCCCTAGTTAAGGATCCTGGGCAGGAGCGGGGAAGAGCTAGAATCGAATAGCAGAAATGCAACGGGAAAGGAAGAGTTAAAAGCTTCCAACATGCAAAGCAGAATTTCGAAGGAAGTAATTTGCAAACCAGGTTCAGCCAAGCCTAATGGGACAGACCATGGAGTTCCTTGCAACATAACTCCAGACCGGAAAGAAAGAAGAGCGACAAGCTCAGCCCTTCAGCCCTTCAGCCCTTCAGCCCCGGGAGCGGCCCTTCAGCGGTTTTAAATCTTTCCAGAAGCAGACCTTTATGAGAAGTGGCATCTTCCTTGGAATCTTCAGGACCATGTCCTCGTGGGGAGAGACGGGCTCTCTCCTGGTCAGCCACCCTGTGAGCTCAGGTTGCCCAGCGTGGGCTCGCTGGGGCCAGGCAAATTCATCTTCCAGAAGGAACAAGGGCTCTCTTTCCTCTGGCAGCTCGAATGCTGTTCCTTCAAGGGCTGCTGAACGCTGACAGTTGGTGATGGTGGACAACCCCCTGCCCAGCTGGGGGGTCGCCCAGAGCGCTTGGTGCCCACGTTCTGAGAACTTTTTACCTGTATGCAAGGCGTTCTCATCTTTGTGCTACGGGGTCTCCCCTAAAAACACACTCGCAGCTGCATTTGCCCTGGCCCTGTCTAACTGAGAAAAGTATCCATCAACAGAAAAACCGTTAACTAAATTTTGGGGCAAATAGGCAATAGAATCCTAGGCAGTCATTAGACATGATGACTGGGGTATATGTCTATAAATATCTTGAATGATAAGAAATAAATTCAGCTTAAGCAGGCTCCGGCCCATGAAAATAATACTGTGTAAGTCCACACACGAGTGTGTGCCGAGTGCATGCAGAGAAAACTACATGGAAGGATATTCATTAACTTAACATCTTTTATCTCTGACGGCTGGGATTTTTCATTCCCTTTCGCTTTTTTCTTTGGATTTGCTGTGTTCCTCCGTTTTTTATTTTAATTTTGTATTTTATTTTGATAATCCGAAAAATAAGCTATTTTCATTTTGAAATAGAATTAAGTATTTGTTACACCTCAAAAAGCTCATTGTCCTCTGAATATGCCTCATGTTGCTAATTACAGTTTCAAATAACTATCAACGAGTTGGAAAATTAATTACATAAAAAAATAAATAGCTAAAACAATATTTTTTCTGGCTATCCTATCATGTATATGAGATTTCTCTAAATGTTGGGGCATTGGTTCATTTCAAACTTTTGATAAATTAATGAATTAATAGCTTGATATATAAATCCTTCCAATTCTGACTAGCTCGTTAGTATATGGAGGAAAACTTACTGAAGCCAAGTAAAATTTGACAAATATCCCAAATTGCTCTACCCAATGATTACAAAGTCTTTACCAAGTGATATTTGTATATCGTCTTTTAAAAAACTCTTTGCCTTTTTAATAATTCAAAAGAAACAGTCTTGTTTTCATTTAGATTTGGTTAGTTCCTCAGGAGGCTGGGCATTCGAATTTATTATTTGCTATTTACATAAAATGTTAAATTTATGAATTGCCTTTTCATGTCCTTTGTTCATTTTGATTTAATTTAGGGGCAGAGGTTCTTGTTAACAAGAACGATGACCTCACCTCTCTAATAATTTTGTAAATATTCACTCGATGTTATGCTTTTCTTTCGTTTGTAGTGGTTGTCAAATACATACACAGAGTAACATGTGTTTTCTGTGGTCAAATCTATTATAAATTTCCCTTTTAAATATTTTCCCATTGATTTCTGTAGCTGAAAAGCCCTTCCCCATCCCAAACTCAGATCATTATATAAATGATATATATATCATTTATAGCTTAATCATTTACATCTAATTCTTTAGTTCATCTGGAACTTATTTTGATGTATGAGAGGAGATGAGGATCTAAATTATTCTTTTTCTCAAATGGCTAACCACCTATGGAGATACTAAATTATGACATCCACTAAGATCTGCTACTTAATTGTTGAACCAGTTAGAAGGTTCGTTCTTCCAGAATAATTTGAGGCCGTGTGTAGTTCATTGCTTGCTAAGGGTATTTATAGAAACTAAAACCTCCAGCGACTACCACTGCACCCACCTTCCCTGCTTCTACACCTGTACTCCCTTTCCGCTCCTGGCTGCAGGGAACCACCGCTCACACGTGTCGTCTCCACGTGCATTGTGTTGCTGATATTGCGCCCCGGGGTACAAGCAGAGAGACAGGGTTTGCGGTGAAAGGGGCTTCACTGCCTGGCAGAGCTGTCTCGGTGCTGTAGAGACGTAACCAATGGCTGCTCCCCTATGAGGACCCCATAACTCTGGAGCCTCGGGATACATGGAAACATTCCTTCAGCATCCTGGTCAAGCGCCTCTTACACACTTAGTCTTTACCTCCCGCAGTGAGACAGACAGTTGACCAATGTGTTTCATCCCCAGGGCAGTCGCAATTTATAACTGATTTCGCATATCGTTTTAGAAAGTTTATATGTTGGAGGGAGAGGGATGATAAATCAGGTATCTCGCTACCTAGCAGCTTTCTTAACCCAAAGGTCTAAGTAATTATTTCCATACTTAAATGATATATTTCATTGGAATCAACCCTTTAAGGAGGACTTCATACTTGCCAACCCATTGATGATGCAATAAATTTGTAATGTATATAAAATATGTAAAGCATTGTATAGTTCTTTGCCTCACTATTTGTAAGCTTGAATTTCTTTTAACCTAGTAAGTTTACTTAAAAGATAACTAACTAGGGGCGCCTGGGTGGCTCGGTCGGTTGAGCGTCCGACTTCAGCTCAGGTCATGATCTCGCGGTCTGTGAGTTCGAGCCCCGCGTCGGGCTCTGTGCTGACAGCTCAGAGCCTGGAGCCTGCTTCAGATTCTGTGTCTCCCTCTCTCTCTGCCCTTCCCCCGCTCACACTCTGTCTCTCTCTGTCTCAAAAATAAATAAACATTAAAAATAAAGGATAACTAACTACATTTTAATCCTTGCAACCATTGTAACCTATGGCTAATTACAGCAAAGAGAGACAAGGGAAGAGTTTCAAACCAAAATGATAATATGTTTTATCTCCCACAGCTTTCTCTTACCCAAAAAACTCTTCACTACAAACTTTCCCAAAACTTTATATATTGAAAAAAATGTGTGCTCTGTTTTAATGCAGGTCTAATTCTTCGTGTGTCTTCAATAATTGCACCTCATTCCAAAATAGGTTGCCAAAAATAACCCATTAGCAGCAGCGTGGTTTTGTCTCAGCAGTATCTCCTATACATTAAGGCTAGTTTTATTCTAAGAATAGCACACTCTTCCTTAGTGAATTAATCTTTTAATGGAATTTCTTCTGCGCTGTTTAGCAAAATGACCCCGCTCAGGGCTAGCCAACTCTCCATAAGTAATTAGAGATAAGTATGTTTAATGCATTTCTGAATATTTTGCTCTGATACACTCTTCAGGCACAAAAAAGCCGCTGCATGAAACTACCCTGGGGGCTGTTGAGTCCAGACTTAAAACCACACATATAATTGTGTGGCACTTGGTTCACCTGACTGTGCAGTGACTCAAATTTACCTTCGAAAGGGGCAGAAAATAAAACAGCTAGCAGGCTCAGATCAGCGGTATGTTTCCTTTTTCCTCCCACCAAATGTGGAGAAACTTACCTGAGTTAGAAAAGTTGTCTCAGCTACGCCCCCCGGCCATGTTCTATCCTCCATAGCTCCTAATTAGGGCTCAACTTGATTTTTTTTTTCCCCAGCTCTGGCTCAAGTTGCATCTCGGTGACTCCATCCACCCCCATTTAAGCATATGTATCCCTGCCTCTATTCCGGAGTCTGGTTGTTCATCCATCCATTATAGTCTGGCTCTTCCAAGGTCAACGCAAGCACGGTGAAAGAGGCCAGAAGGATGCTAATGGCCTTGCTACCGAGACCACAAGGCATCCTGGAGCTAGATCAGGATTCATTTAAAAAAAAAAATAGATACATTGATTTTCCATCATTTAGAAAAGAGAGAAATTCAAAGTGTTTCTCAGACAAAAAGTCCACCCTAGCTTTGGCATTAAAAGAATCCATAGAAAGCTGTAGAACTAGACATGCCTCGTTTTCATTTGCTTGACCCAGGGGGAGCTTTCTGTTAGATCCGGCTGTTCTGGTCGGGGATAACCGGAGCGCCTAGCTGTTTTTCTGCTTACATTTGGGATATTTCGGTTCATGGATATATCTTGTGAAAGGCCTGGAGCAGTCCTGCTCAAAGTATGGTCCACAATCTTGTACCTGTCCAGGTCGAGATACGTACAGAAATTGAGACCGATACCCAGGGTAGCTGTGGAGCGCTCTCTTCTCCTACATTGTTGGTGGGAATACAAAATATGGCAGCCACTTGGCAAAACAGTAAGGCAGCCTTCTTATAAAGTTAAGAAACTTTGTACACTTACCATACAACCCAGCATTCCTACTGGGAGGTAGTTACTCAAGAGAAATAACAATATCCACACAAACACTTGTATGCAGCTGCGTCACAGTAGCCAAGAAACGGAAACCAACCCAAATTTCTATCTGCTGGTAAGTGAATAAACAGACTGTGGTGTCAATACATTATAGAACGTTATACATCAAGAAAAGGGGCTGGAAGAATATGTACCACCACATGTGTGAATATCACAAATACTATTTTAGGTGAAAGAAGTCAAACACAAAAGACACATACAGTATGATTCCATTTATGTGAAATTCTATTACTAGGGGTATAACTATGGTGAGTTCTGAGTTTCCTGTGTAACCGGGTGCAGGGGGACAGGACCTGCACCTGCCAGTCAACATGCTGCTGACTCAGGAAGCTTCTTTAGACCTGGGGTTAATCTGAATCTTTGCAGTAATGTGCCGCACACAGCTTCAGATCGAGCCTTCGGAGCGTGGTCCACTTTCTCTAAAGACAAGATGTCATTCCTATGATAACATTTATCTTGTTTTCCTTTTTACCAGCACCTCAGAGAAAAGCATCAACAGCTTAATGTTTACATCAATGAATCAAGGCTGTTTCCATAGCAACGCCCCTAATTCTCCAGAACTGCCACTTTATGTCAATTTACTATTAATGGAAGATGAAACAAAAGAAAGCACATAAAACGGAGAAAGCTTAGTGCCTGAGACTGACAAGCAGAACCAGAGAGAAGGGAAGTAAATGTATCATTTGCAAGACTTTTAACACTTAGTGGGCTATGACGTTATTCAGTAATTAATCATTTCTTGCTTGGATTTATATAATGATTTCATAGGACCATATAGTCTTTGAGCTAAAATGGCCCTGGAGGCCATCTGAAAATCATTATATTTTTTAATGTTTATTTATTTTTGAGAGAGAGATAGAGTGGGAGTGGGAGAGGGGCGGAGACAGAGGGAGACACAGAATCTGAAGCAGGCTCCAGGCTCCAAGGTATCTGTGCAGAGCCCAACACGGGGCTCAGACTCACAAGAAGTGAGATCATGACCTGAGCCGAAGTCGGATGCTCAACTGACCAAGCCACCCAGTCACCCCTGCAAACTCAGTCCAGAAAACTCAGTCCCAGAAGAGGTAAGGGATGTAACGAAGGTCATTTGGCTGGTAAGGGCCAGAGCCAAGAGTGGAACGCAGGCCACGGAGCCAAAGTGTGGGGCTCCTTTTAGGCACAACATGATATTGTCTCTTTCACCTGTTAGTCCAATAGCTTAGGCTCAGTTAAATACTTTTTTATGAAATCCATTATAATGAATACCAAGAGTTTTGCTACCTGGCCAACCGACAAGGGAAGTGAGGCCATCAACTCTGGCTACCAGAGCCATGGCTTGTAACTGAGAGGTAAAATCAGGTGCCGTGTAACAAGTACGTCTCAGTTAGGAACCAAGTGCAAGAAGCAGAGACTACCGTGGGGATTTTATGCAGAATGTGATTTAATACAAATCAAGATTTAATGGATGTAATATAAATCCAAGAATGATGCCTAGACAATGCAGAATGGACCATCCAGGGAAGCTTTCCTGTCTGTCCCAACCAGGGAGGTGGAAAATCAAGAGGCTGCCATCAGAACTATTGAAAATGTCAAGTGCAGATAAGATTCAGAATCAAGTAGCTGGTATTCGGAAGTCACTTGTACTCTCGCCATCCACGAATCTGGACACTGGACACCGGACCACTTCTGGAAGGAAGGAAGCACTACCCTCATGACCACAGGTGACATCAAAAACAGCCCCCAAAGCAGCAGGAAGGTGTCTCCACCTCATTTCCACCTTTAGATTTCCAATGAATGCATCTCATTGGCAAGACCTGATTTGTACTCAGAACCTTACCCGTAGGAAATAGAAAAACATAGTTTGTTTTAAAAGCTTTCCAATTTCCACTGTCCTGGAAGGTGTGCTAAAATGAAGAGGGACAGAATGCTGAGTGTCAGCTGACTATTCAGGTGAAGAAGCACAGCACTGTAGTTGGTTACCGGATGTAAGCACACACCCACAACAGGCGGTGCACTACACTGCGCCCTAGAAGAATTCTCTGGTGAAAGTGAGTCACGAGTGCCCTCAAACACTGCCAACGGGAGGGAATGAGAGGTGAGGCAGCCACATGACAGAGCATTTGATGGAACCATTTAAAAATCTGAAAGCATTTCCCTGATGAGAGTGACGTGGAGCATCGTTTTGCGTGTCTGTTGGCCGTCTGGATGTCTTCTTCGGGAAAGTGTCTATTCATGTCTTCTGCCCATTTCTTCACTGGATTATTTGTTTTTCGGGTGTGGAATCTGGTGAGTTTCGGGTGTGGACTTTGGTTACTAGCTCTTTATCTGATATGTCATTTACGACTATTTTTCCCATTCCATCCGTTGCCTGTTAGTTTTGTTGATTGTTTCCTTTGCCGTACAGCAGCTTTTTATCTTGACGAGGTCCCAATAGTTCATTTTTGCTTTTAATTCCCTTGCCTTTGGAGATGTGTCGAGTAAGAAATTGCTGTGGCTGAGATCAAAGAGGTTGTTGCCTGCTTTCTCCTCTAGAGTTTTGATGGTTTCCTGTCTCACATTCATGTCCTTCATCCATTTTGAGTTTATCTTTGTGTAAGAAAAGTGGTTTAGTTTCATTCTTCTGCCTGTTCTTGTCCAGTTCTCCCAGAACCATTTGTTAAAGAGACTACTTGGCCATGAGAAAGAATGAAATCTGGCCATTTGCAGCAATGTGGATGGAACTGGAAGGTATTATGCTAAGTGAAATAATTCAGTCAGAGAAAGACAGATACCATATGTTTTAACTCATATGTGGATTTTGAGAAACTTAACAGAAGACATGGGAGAGAGAAAAGGGAGAAAAGTTACAGAGAGGGAGGGAGGCAAACCATAGGAGACTCTTAAATACTGAGAACAAACTGAGGGTTGATGGATGAGGGGTAGGGAAGAGGGGAGAGTGGCTGATGGCCATGGAGGAGGGCACTTGTTGGGATGAGCACTGGGTGTTGTATGGAAACCAATTTGACAATAAATTATATTTTTAAAAAATTTGAAATGCAGGCTATCACTCAGTAATCCCACTCATCCTTTCTAGCTTAGAGAAACAACTACACATATGCACGCAGAGGTATGTATGAGGATTTGATTTCAGATCATTTGCGGCAGCACGATACTTAGAGGTACAATAATATTCATCACCAAGATAATGACTGAATAAACTATGGAAAAAGCCTTTCTAGGGAATTAAATATAGCAGTTAAAAAATAAGGTAGGATGATCTGTACTGTCATTGAAGGATCTCAAGGACATACTGCAGAAAGTTTTCTGGGCGCATAATTCACCTGCCAGAGGGATTGAGAGACAAGCCCGTATGACCAAGAAATGGTCTGCACCGGTTTCTAGGTTTTTGACCCCCTCGGACCGATGCAAGGTATAAAAAGAGGTCAGGGTAATGAGAAAGGGGATTCCTAAGATGTTCTCAGGAAAGATTTCCAGAGGAGGGGAGAATTTCTGCTACCTTCTGCTCACGCCTAGTGAGAGGGGCTCTGAGGGAAAACCTGGTGAAGTCGGAGAGGAGACAGAATGGACGGGGCCTGACTCCTCCCCAGGAAATCTGAAGGGTAGACAATGGCTGATTTACTGCTTTGTGTGGGAGCCGGAGAGGACCGCCGCCCTGAGAAAGGCCATCTCTCTGAGTGTGTGAGAGGTGGATGATGGGTGAGGACTTCTTTGGGCCAGGGCAGCCATGCGGGACTGCCATCCCCAGTTAGGTGGCCTCCCGGGAGCCGCAGCTGGAGCAGGCAGCCCAGGGGATCAAACACATTATGTGCATTAGAAGGGGAGCACCCCCAACCTGGGAACCAAGATGCATTCCTTTCTTGGAGCTGCTGCGACAAAATGCCACAAACCAGGTGGCTTAAAACAACAGAAGTGTATTATCTCACAATTCTAGAGCTTAGAAGTACAAACTCAAGGTGTCAGCAAGGTCATGCTCCCCCCAAAGGCTCCAAGGAGGAATCCTTCCTTGCCTTTTTCTCTAGCTTCTGACAGTTGCCAACAAACCTTGGCATCATCCTTGGCTTGTGGCAGAATTCCGATCTCTGCCTCTGTCTCCATGGGGTCTTCTTCCTCCTGTGTGTCTCCTCTGTTTTGAAACTTCTCTCCTTATAAAGACACTAGTCAATGGATTTAGGGTACATCCTAATCCAATATGACCTCATCTTAATTTGATCATGTCTGCAAAGAAGATTTCCAAATAAAGTCACAATCACAGGTACTAAGGGCTAGAACTTCAACATACCTTTGGGGGGGTGAAGGGTAGAATTTAAACCACAACATTAGAAAATGGACCAAAGCCATGAAGAGTCTGCTTTAAACCAACCAAGGAAAGAGCCCAAGACCCCCCAGTAGGTGAAAGCTGTCTCATCACCCACCCCCAATCTCACTTCCTGTCTCCTGCTTGGCGTTGGGAGGCAGCAGTCAAGAAGGGGAAGGAGGTGGGCAGCAAGGAGCAGGACACATCTTCCTCCAAAAGCAGACAGTCGGTACCTAACTACGAGCTCTGGTGGGGAAAAGAGGCCCTCTCTTTTGAATTAGGATTAGGGTATTGATTAATATCTTAGACTGTGCATTTAAAAAAATTTTCTATTTTGGAAACTTTCAAGCATACAAAACAGAGAGAAAATAGAATAATGAATTCTCTATGTACCCACTGCCCATAGTCAACAATTATCAACTCATGACCAGTCTTTTTTTTTTTTTAATCTACGCCAATATACCCAAGCTCCCTCTTTCTCACATTATTTTGAAGCAAATCCCAGATGTTCATCCAGAGATCTTTTAACATCTTTTCTCTGAAAAATAAAAACTCTTTTTGAAAGTAAAACATAACTTCCCTATCATTATCATATTCTCAAAATTTAAAAATAATCCCTTACTATCTATTTACTAAATGTTCAACACTCTCCATTTGTTACATAGAAATTTTCATATACTTTCTTTATTCACCTGAGCAACCAAAAGGAGCTATAAATTGCAATGAGTTGCTATTTCTCCTAAGTCACTTTTAAAGTATAGGTTTCTCTTTCATCTATGCCTTCTTTTTCTTTTTTTTTTCCTTTTATAATTTTATAAAGAAAAATTTGTCCTACAAATTTATAAAGTTTATAGTAATATATAAAAATATAAAATATAATAATATAAAATTTATAAAGAAAATTTCTCCTACAGCATACCCTAAGGTCTGATTATTGCTGATTGCATCCCCATGGTGTTATTCAGCATTTTCTTCTGTCTCCTGTATTTTCTGTAAATTGGAAGTTGGATCTAGAGGAGTGGTTCTCAAAAGTAGCCTATGGGAATCATCTGGAGGAAGTTTTAAAAATCCTGAAGGCCAAGCAATCTCCAAGCCAACTACATCAAAGACTCTGGAGGTTAAAGTGAGGCACTGCGACTTTTAAAAACTTCTCGGATAACTCCAATATGCAACCAATATTGAAAACCACTTCTCCAGAGTTATGCTCATATTTATCTTTCATTTTTCCCCCTTTTATTTTTTTTAAGTTTATTTTGAGAAAGGGAGAAAGAGCGCACACGGGTGTACACGCACTGGAGCAGGGGAGGGACAGAGCGAGGGAGGAACAGAATCAAGGAAGCTCTATGCTATCAGCTCAGAGTCAGATGCGGGGGCTCAAACCCACGAACCCTGAGGTCATGTCCTGAGCCAAAATCAAAAGTCTGATGCTTAATGAATGAGCCACCCAGGCTCCCCTCCTCTCTTTTATAGGAGATGTTTAAAATTGTGGACAAAATGTCCTCCCCTGATTTTTAAATTTCCTCCCGCTGACCCAGTCAGAATCACCAGATGCCCATTTATCAATGTTTTTGTGGGAGTTTTTTGCTTGGAACATTTCAATAATACTTTATAATAATTATTGTAGTATATATTATAACAATTAATATTTATCCTAAGCACTCTATCAATTATGATTCTCATAAGAACTTGACAATGTGAATTCTTTTATTGTTCTCGTTTTACAGATGATAAGGGGTTTAGAGGAGATAAATATTTTCCCAAACATGTGACAATCCTCTTTTCTTAGCTATGAGGCTGGGATGAAGCTAGCTAAGAGAGTGTCTCCTCTGTGAAGTTGCGAATATTTCAAAATCAAGAAATCCCTGCAAAGTCCTCAGTTAAGCGGTAAGCCAAGGGTGATAAATCAGAGAGGTGGGAGGGCTCAGGAGTTGATTCTGAAAGCCCCCAAACAGAGCCAGAGAATCTGCAGACTCCAGAGATACAAGCAGGAGTGAATGCATGGAAGTGTTGCACGTTTCCGGGCTGACACCTGGTGGGGCGGTACCACTCATGTCTATATTTAGTTTGGCAAGATGGGTCAGGTATGGGTGGGCAGTCAGGACGTGGGACCAATCCATTTCATGTACAATTTAGTACAGAACGTCGAGCCGATGCATTGAGTTCTCGAGTCATCGATGCCGTGGAGTTGTCGGAGAGCGCTAATTAGCCTGCTCTCCTCACTCCGCCCCCTGACTGCAGTCCCCAGAAATAGCAAGTAGAGTTGGATGTAAAAGTCAGCACTTTTACTTTTCCTGGGTGCTCTGTAACAAATTAAAACCGTTTCCTCCCCCCACTGTGAGTCGTTGTTCTTGATGGGGTAATCATGGCCTCTGACTTATGGATTGTGTACCTAGAGAGGGATTTTTCTTGATTCGGGTAAGAGTTTGGTGTGTATGATCCTAATTGCATACTGCATCATTTTCACATGTCTCTGTGTCTCAGTTATATTTTGTGTTATAGCGAACCACTGAAAACATAAAGTCGAATAGAAAGATATAGCGACATGTGGCTTTCTACAACACAGAAGAAAAATCTTAAAGATATTTGAAGAAGCAAACATGTTATTTATTTAACTCTAGTTTTATTTTTTTAGTATAATTTTATTTTTTCTTATAGACAGCAGCAGGATACTCTTAAGAGCCTTTTTGACGTGTTGTACTTGGTATTGACAGACGGGAAATCTGTTTTGTGCAGGTGGCAGCAGAGGGCGCTCTTCCTACGGATTTGCTTCTATCAGAACTTTTCTTCCGAAGGAAAACTGAAATGTCTTTGTTATGTTGTTAAGTTTCTGACTCCTCCTAAATATATACATATAATTATACATATAATATGCAATTATATGTACATATAATACATATAATTATGCATATATGTATCATATTTATTTATGTATTTATATAAATATATTTTTATATTTTATTATGTAAATATATATTTGTATATTGAATTATATATATATTTAGAAAGAGCTATAAACTTAACATACAGAAATACGATAGATAGTTAATTTTTATGGTTTCTCCTCATCTGTTAATACTAAAACTACACGTGGTTATGTTCCCGTAAATCATTATTTGCTGTGAAAATGCTGCACATTCCTCCAACACTCCCACTTTTCTCTTTCCTTGGCCTCCCGTATTTCTGCTCTTCTAAGTCTTTCTTCACGATTCCATGCTTCTATCACTCTCCTCCTCCTCCAAAGCCATGTGCATCGCTGTCTAAGCTCCCCCAGTAGCCAGCCTCCAAGGTGGCCCCAGGGACCCCTTCCTACTTTGTGTGTAGATCCTCGGTGTCCTTCATTCAGCAGGGCCGATCCGGGTGACCCCTAGGATGCTGTGGGAATGGCAGCGTGTGGCTTGTAAAATTAAGGTCACAGAAGACATATGGCTTTCACCTTGCTGTCTCTTGGATCACTGAGCGGCTGTGAGAGGCTCCAGTAGTCCCATGAGGGTGCTTGTTCAGGGAACTGGACTCTCCTGCCAACAGCCTCGGTGCCTTATCGGCTATGGGAGTGAGCGTCATTGGAAAGCAAATCCGCCAGCCCTAATAAAACCTTCAGAGCATGCAACCCTGGAGGACATTTCACTAGAGCCTCGCAAGAAACCCTGGGCTGGGTGTGCCTGGGTGGCTCAGTCAGTTAAGCAACTAACTTCGGCTCGGGTCAATCTCACGGTTCATGGGTTCGAGCCCCGCGTCAGGCTCTGTCGTGACAGCTCAGAGCCTGGAGCCTGCTTCGGATTCTGTGTCTCCCTCTCTTTCTGTCCCTCCCCCACTCACACACTCTCTCTCTCTCTCTCTCTCTCTCCTCTCGAAAATAAATATAACAGAAAAAAATTTAAAAAAAAGAAAAAGAAACCCTGGGCCAAAACCAACCAACTAAGTCGCTTCTGAATGCCTGACCCACAGGAAATGTGAGCTAATACTGCTTATCATTTTAAGATGCTAGCTTTGGGGTGACTTGTAATGCAGCCATAGAAACGCATTACTCCTGTCATCATGCCTGATGACATCTTTGAGACTGCTTTTACATCTTTGTGGTAGAAGCCCTCCAAAGGCGCATCACTGATTTCAGAATCAAATCCAAATCCCTGACATGGCCCAAGATTGAAAGAGGACTTCAACCACCGCAATTCTGACCTCGGTCTGTACCTTCTAATCATGTTCTTCTTTCCAGTTTATCTCTTAACTCAGCCAAAAGACCCTGCGGGCAAAGCATCTTGTGATGGGAACCATAACTGCCCCCTCAAGCAATGCAGACTGCCCTGAGCCAGCAAGACCCCACCTGCTGGACTCCAAGACGATGACCAGCCTGACCTTTACTGCCCCCTGCACGTACCCAAGAAACTTTGTCCCACATTTTCCTTAGGTGGGCCTCACGGAAATAAATTCCTTTCTTGTGTCACCACCATCTTGTCTCTCCATCTTTGGATCTCGTCAGCAGCGAGTGGCCGAACCTGGTCTGTTTGGGTCCCCAGGCCCAGGTGCTTTGCACCCCCGTACTCCAGTTCCCAGATCTTCCGCGCTTTGGCTCCTGCCCGCCTCCCGGCCTCACCTACCCATTCTTCCTTCCCCCCACATCCAGGTACGTGGAAACACCTTCTTTTCCCTCCCGTGGATGGAAAATTGACAAATAAAATACAGATTGCCCTGCTAAATTTGAATTTTAGATGAACAACAGATGATTTCTCTTGTTACAAATATTTGGGACATACTTATACTAAAAATATTGCATGGCATGTACTCATTCTAAAAGGCTCTCTGTTGTTATTCTGAAATCCAAGTGAAATGGGGGCATCCTGTATTTTTAGTTGCTAAATCCGGCAACCGTACAGATGTGAAACGCTTTCTCCCAACTCCTGCTCTCCCCTCGGCCTGGATCGCTGCGCCTCCCTCTGGCTAACTTCCTGTTCTGCAAGACTCTTGGCCCAGACGGCCATGCCTCTAGAAGGCCTGTGCTGGCCACCTCCACCACGCACACTCCCAGAACGGGTTGGATGTACCAGCTGCAGGCTTCTGCCCAAAGCCGTTGGGCCTCTCGCACACCACACACGTTAGTTATTAATTTGCCTGCTCCATTGCTAGACTCAACTTCTGGAGTCATCCTTCCTCCACTGGCTTATTCACCATGTCATGTCAGTGCCAAACACATAAAATGATCACAACTTATCATCGTTGGACACTTACAGTACACTAGTCACTATCCTGAGACATCTACATATATTAACTCATTAAATCACTGCAGCAACCCGAAGGAGGTACTATTAATCCCTTTTACTTTTATTGGTGAGGAAACTGAGGCATGAAGAGGTTATACAACTTGCCCCAAGTCACTAAACGATGGAAGTGAGGTTGGATGCAAACCCAGGAGTCTGATTCCAGATGAGATTCCGGAACCCCTAATGATGAGCTCGAAGCATGACCTCTCTGCAGTGTTGGAGGAGTGGGTTTTTTGTTTGTTTGTTTGTTTGTTTGTTGGGATGTTTGCAAGATCTAATTATCTAGCTAAGTGTTTTCAAACTAGATAATTTTCTTCAAACAGAGACCAGGTTAAATTTGGTCCTCTTGGGCTCTACCCTTCTGGGCTCTCTCTCCAGCTACCATTACCTAGCGCAATGCGTGGCGCTTTCCTCATGGGCCAGTAGCAAAGAAGCACTGAGACCTGCTGCTGGCTCCTCACATCCTAACCACAAATCACGGGTGCCAATGGGTACTGCATTCCACAAGGAAGAACGGATGCAGCACATGCCTTAGGAATAGAAGCTGACAAAACACTGTGGTTAGTAGCGTGAGTTCTAGAATAAAGCCTCCTGAGTTCTGATCCCAGCCCCACTGCTTATTAGTTGTGTGCATTTGGAAGAGGTCCTGAGACTTAGATTTTTCATATCTGAAATGGAGATAATGACTGTTTTCAATTCGTAGGGTATTGTTGAGGATTAAATGGGATTAAAGGGAAAAAATTGAGCAATGCCTGAAATATGGCATGTACTCAATAAATGTCAGTTATTACAACTGTAATTATTATTCCGCTCATCCCAGCCATAAGCATCTTAGGCCTGCCCGCCCCCCATGAATTTTTGTGACTTTCTCATCCTTCTTCTGCTATATAACATTTCTGGCAGGGATTAGAGAGGTAAGTCTGTACTGATATCCTCCAGGTTTCAAGTCCCAGCCTTAGAGATCTAAATTAAGAAAACAAAATCAGAGAAGGAAAGCTGGCCCCGTAGCCCAGAGAAAGCTAGACCAAAGGAAGAAGATACCCACTGACCCTCACTTCCTGTCCCACTCTGTAGAACTGGGTAACTGGTCTCCCAGCTCAGGTCAAGAAGCAGCTTTGCTTCTGGACAACTAGACCAAGAGAAGCCATCGTACCCTCCAGGAGATAGAGCACACTCACTCCCAGGGTCTGCAGCCCATAAACCCTGCACATCTCAAAGGCCCCTGTCTGAAGGAACGCTCTTTAATTCCCAAGTGTCCGGAACTACACAAGGATTTTGGTGTCTTTTCAGGAAGTGGTCTAGCCTCACTTATCTGTAGGGTTGACCATGATGCAATTGATGGCTAACAATCTGAGCACTTATGACATGCGCTGCGCTGCTCAGCGCCTTACGTATGTTACCTCATTTAATCCCCACTATAATACCATCAAGTTCAGTACCATTGTTATGCTTATTTTACAGATAAGAAGACAAATTAATCTGCCCAAGTCATACAGCAAGTAAGAGAAGAACCAGGTTTCAATCCTACGCTGCGGTATGGAAATAAACTCTTCAGCCGCCCTCATCTCTATGGTTCCACGGCTTCAATGCCTCCAGTAAATCCTTACAATATAACGCCCTTAGGGCAACTGCACATTAGAATCATCTGGAAAGCTGATTCACTGGACCCTCGCCAGACCAAATGAATTAAATTTTCTGGACCAAATCATTGGATGTTTTGTAAGATTTCTCTGGGGCACCTGGATAGCTCAGTTGGTTAAGCGTCTGACTTCAGCTCAGGTCATGATCTCACGGTTCATGGGTTTGAGCCCTGCGTCCAGGCTCTGTGCTGACAGCTCAGAGCCTGGAGCCTGCTTCAGATTCTGTGTCTCCCTCTCTCTGCCTCTCCCCGACTCATTCTCTCTCTCTCTCTGCCTCAAAAATAAACATAAAAAAATTTAAAAAAGATTTATCTAGATGATTCCGATGGGCAGCCAGAGTGAAGAATCAACCTCCTAGGGACATTGCCAATGGATATATTCAGCTTTAAAAAGAAATTCCTAAGGCTCTCATATCCGAAATCTATCTCTAATAGTGTTTGCCCCTCCCTCTCCAGGAAACAATCTCTGAACAAACTGTAGATGAGGACACCTCATGGAGGGTTTTTAGAAGTTTGGATTACTCATCTATGATGCCTGCAGTCTAAGACTGATTCACTTTCATGCAGAAGTAAATGCTTCCCTCGGACCCTAAGAGAAAAACCTTGCATGAACCTGAGGGTGAGCACCTCCTTAATTTTTGCCCCCTAGGCGTCACCTTTGACTCACCCAAGGCTTGATGCTGGGAGGAGTTCTTAGCATACATCTATTGTTTGTTTACAAGCAATAGAAACCAACTCTGGTGAAGAAAAGAAATATTTGAAAACAGGTGGAATGGGTCGCAGATTCCAAGGAAAAGCAGTGGCCTCCGAAAAGACAGGAACCAGGGTGCCTAGAAGGATCAAGGATGCAGAAACTCTTCAGGAAAGCACCTAAGACATGTCAGCTTCCGCCATTTTGAGATCGGATGATCCTTCTCTCAAGATTCAAATCCTTTGTAAGAGGTTCTATTTGGCACACATGACTGCTGCTTAGCGCCTTGACTGACAGTTCCAGGAACACTATTTTGAGTTGGTTGGTTTCCTAAAGCAAAACTGGCATGCTATTACAGAAGGGGCAGGGGGCAGATGCTGGGCGGGCAAACCGGCAGGTGTTCACTCTGATACTGTGCCATTTGCAAGGTGTTTTGGGTCCAGAGCATTCTATGTGATAGTTGATGCCGGATCTCTGGATCCCAGGTAAAGTCCTTTCCTCACTCTGCCACTTCTTTAATGTTAGCGACGAGTACTTGGTAAATTAAAAGGGCACTGCAAATATATAGTGTATTATTCGAGTCTACTTTCTGAGAAACGTGGGCTTGGAAACCAGAGTGATATTACCGATACGACTTTCCTACCCCACAGCAAGGAGCTGTAGCCAGACAGGACCTTCCAGTTCAGCTCCTGTTTATGTCGCCCTTATCAACTTCTCGCAAAGTATTCGGATCAGCGTCTGTTAGCAGGCGGTCATACGCTGACAGACAGCACAGCCAGTAGTTAAGAGCATAGCTCTGGAACCACATTGCCAGGGGCTAAATCCTGACTCAGTTATTACTTGGTGTGACTTAGGGGAGACGCTTACCTCTAGGGTCAGCGTCCTTATCTGTAAATTAGGCGTAATAATAAAATAGCACCCGCTGGGGCACCTGGGTGGCTCAGTCGGTTAAGCATCTGACTTCAGCTCAGGTCATGATCTCACAGTTCAAGAGTCCGAGCCCCACGTCAGGCTCTATGCTGACGGCTCAGAGCCTGGAGCCTGCTTCTGATTCTGTGTCTCCCTCTCTCTCTCTCTCTGCCCCACTCCCCACTTGTGCTCTGTCTCTCTCCCTCTCCCTCTCAAAAATAAATAAAAACATTAAAAAATTTTAAAAAAATAGCACCCACCATACAGAAGTATCGTAAATATTAAGAGTTAGTATGTATAATGTGCATTGTTTAGAAGCTGGCCCATAGTAAGTACTTGAAAGCATTTGCTATTATTAGTATACCATGGTTGCAAAGTTCTTACTCATGGAAAGAGCTTCTGGAAGCTTGTAACAAATGGCCTATTCCCGTTGATAACAGTTGGATCCCCTTCGGAGCAAGCCCTTTTCCCAGGTCGTGTAATGAGGCCCTCTCTCTGGGAGTGGAGTGTGGATTGGCACGTCTGCTCTTCCCTCTGTCCTTTGCTCACTTCTTCGGCCCATTCCCTCCTCTTCCTTCAGCAGCAGCACAGGAGAATCCCCACAGCTGATCGGAGATGACGGTTCACAGCACAATCTGCTTTTCCGCAAAGGTCCGCTGCCGGCCTGATAACGTGACCAACTTCTGCTTTGGTCCTTCCGTGACTTAGAAGTGCAGGTACCCTGAGGACTACGTCCTCACCTCCATCGCTGCTCAGCCCACTTCACCCACCAACAGTTGCCGTCTTCAATAAATGGAAGTTCTTGCCCAACTTCACCCACCAACAGTTGCCGTCTTCAATAAATGGAAATACAGGAGGATACCCAGTTAAAATTGAATTTCAGATGAACAGTGATTAATGTTTATTTGTTGTGCTGGTATCCGGCACCCGCCCACTGTGAGCAGACTCGCGCCAGGCTTCCTAACAGCAGCCCCACGCCGCGACACAGGATGCGAACAGGCTTGCTTCCATTGAGCCATACATGTCAAGCCAAACACAAAGTACGTTTCCCGGCAACATAAACCCACAAGGCACTTGCGGATTACGGATTTGTGCCCAAATACATTTGAGAAACTGCATTCCCTTCAACTCCAATCACTTCCGTCCCAGTTTAGAGATAATTCTTGTCTAATATTTTGGTTCCACCTTTTCATTATCTACATAATAACATTACTATCTATAATATATTACATGTAATACTATATATAACATCATCTATGCCATATTCTCTATAGAATAAATGCATATTTCAAATACTAATTTTATACGTGCAAGTTTATTTAGATTTATCATATTTTTAAACGATTTCCTTGCTCCCATTCCTTCGTATATCTGTATCCTTTCTTCTGGGATCGGTTTTTCTCTCTCCCTAAAGGATACCCTTTTCGTGAGAAAGAACTAAAAGTTCCTTTTAGTGAAATCTGTTGGTGGCAAACTCCCAGTGTTTGTGTGTCTGAAAATGTCTTTTTTTCAGCTCTTTGTTGGAAGACAGTTTGACTGAGAATACAATCCTCAATTCTTGACAGTTACTTTCTCCCAGGATTCGACTCGATATCCCACTGTTTTCCAGCTGTGGTGTTGTGACTGTCACGCCGTCAGTAACAGACATTTCTCTGTATGTAATCTTTTCTCTCTGACAAGATAAATGACCTTTTCTTTGTCTTCCTAGACTCATTACGATAGGTGTAGACATGAATTTTTTTCTCTTAATTATGCTTAGGATTCATTGCAATTCCTAAAGCTATAGATTTATACCTTCCATAAATTCCGTACTACCTCCTGCCATCATCTATGTATGTATTATCCCTTCTCTTTTTCTCTGTTCTTTTCTCCTGGAACTCCTATCCAGGACATGGTAACATCTGCACATTTTCTGTTTCTTTTGAGCTTTCCATATTTGTCTCGCTGTGCTGCCGTCTGAATAATTTCTTCAGAATTACCTTCTAGTTTACAAATTCTGTCTTTAGCGTTAGCTTACCTGCTACTTAATTTGAACATTGAATTTTAATTTCTCTTTTTTTTAATTTTTTATTTATTTTGAGGGAGAGAGAGAGTGTGAGCAGGGGAGAGGGGCAGAGAAGGAGAGAGAGAGTCCCAAGCAGGCTTCGTGCTCAGTGCCGAGCCTAACGCAGGCTCAATCCCACAAACTTCAAGATCATAACCGGAGCCAAAATCAAGAGTGGGTCACTCAACTGGCTGAGCCACCCAGGCGCCTCAAATTTTAATATTTTTTTGATGTTTATTTTTATTTTTGAGAGAGAGAGAAAGAAAGTACAAGCAGGGGAGGACAGAGAGTGAGAGAGACAGAGCAGGCTCCAGGATCTGAGCTGTCAGCACAGAGCCCAAAGCAGGGCTCGAACCCATGAACCGTGAGATCATGACCTGAGCTGAAGTTGGATGTTCAACCAACTGAGCCACCCAGGTGCCCCCCGACTTTCAATTTCAATAGCGATATTTCTTATTTCTAGAAATTCTAGTTATTTCTTTTTCAAACCTACCTGTTCCTTTGTAAAAGCATTTTATTCTCCGTGTTTTTCCCTCTTTCTTTTATTTAAAGAATCTAAATACTTTTATATTTCATATCTAATAATTCCAATATCTGAAATCCTTGGAGATAAAATTCTGATGTTGTTTCTGCAAACCCATAATAGTTTATTTCTTTACATATCTTATAATTTTGAGTTTTGAACTCATGTTCAGTGGGCTTTATCTATGGAAATATTGAAAGGCTTGGGTGGAGAATGAGTTCCTCCAGAAAGGAATATTGTTTTCCTATTCCAGGAACATTAGAGCAACATAATCTGAAATTATAGTAAGTTAATTTCTTACCTTGTGGTTTCTCAAATGATAAAGGGAGTCTGTTATTATAAAATATAATGTGAGACTTTTTCCACGTAAATAACACAGCTCAAGATAGAAGTATCCCTTACCCATTCTATGAAGCCAGCATCACTTTGATTCCCAAACCAGATAGAGACCCAGCAAAGAAAGAAAATTACAGGCCAATATCCCTGATGAATATGGATGCAAAAATTCTCAACAAGATACTAGCAAATCGAATCCAACAGCATATAAAGAGAATTATCCACCATGATCAAGTAGGATTCATCCCTGGGTTGCAGGGCTGGTTCAATATTCGCAAATCAATCAACGTGATACATCACATCAACAAAAGAAAAGATAAGAACCATATGATCCTGTCAATAGATGCAGAAAAAGCATTTGACAAAATACAGCACCCTTTCTTAATAAAAACTCTCGAGAAAGTCGGGATAGAAGGAACATACTTAAACATCATAAAAGCCATATATGAAAAGCCCACAGCTCATATCATCCTCAATGGGGAAAAACTGAAAGACTTCCCCCTGAGATCAGGAACACGACAGGGGTGTCCACTCTCGCCACTGCTATTTAACATAGTGCTGGAAGTCTTAGCATCAGCAATCAGACAACAAAACAAAATAAAAGGCATCAAGATTGGCAAGGAGGAAGTCAAACTTTCACTTTTTGCAGATGACATGATACTTTACATGGAAAACCCGACAGAATCCACCAAAAGCCTACTAGAACTGATTCATGATTTCAGCAAAGTTGCAGGATACAAAATCAATGTACAGAAGTATCCCTTACCATCTCCCTTTTCTGGAATGAATTTTTTGCTACTTTTTCCTTTCATCTAACAAAGTAGACCCTTGAGGATTTAAACTTCATGTCTCAGTTCTAACTTCTGTCTCTCACACAGCAGCTGTTAAAACTCATAGTATTGAGGGTGCCTGGGTGGCTCAGTTAGTTAAGCATCCGACTTTGGCTAAGGTCATGATCTTGCTGTTCGTGGGTCCGGGGCCTGCTTTTGGCTCTGCCCTGATGATGCAGGGTCTGCTTGGGATTCCCTTTCTCGCCCTCCCTCTCGCTTCCCCTCCCCGACTTGCACTACCTCTCTCTCTTTCTCAAAATAAATAAATAAATTTAAAGAAAAAAAAAAAACCCTCAAAGTGCTGGGTTTCCAGGATTGGAAAATTCTCCCAGCTCAGGTGTGGCTTCAGCGCTCGCTTACTGGCCTCCTTTCCTCCTTTGTATTTTTGCCCCTGGGGATTTCCCCAGGTTGCATATCCGATGCATTTTACTTAAATGTTTTATCCAGAACTTCTAGGTGTTTTATGAAAAGAAGGGTTTTTTTAGATGTCTGGTTCACTGCGTTACTAGAAAGTGGAGTCTCAAACTGAATTCTCTAGCTCTCTCTTGAAAATTCCCATTGCCTATATCGGTCAGCATTCTGAGTCTTCAAGGAAATAAACCAAAGAATACTTTTTTTTTTTACCCTGAAACCCATTGTTCAAATAATACTTATCCTTTAGACCTAGTAATTCTTGGAACACTCTTAGGGAAACAGTGGTCTAATAATTTGCGTTGTGGTAGTGGATGAGAGTCTGTCTGCTAGTGGACAGAAGCCCTTCTTGATAAGCTTGGAGACTGGCCAAGGACAACTTTGCAAACTAATCGTGCTTGCATTGCTGAGGGGTTTTTGCTCTTTGTTTTGGGTCCTATATGGAATCCAGAAACCCTGTCTGTTTGCTCTTCTCCCTGCCAGCACGCAGAACGAATGTGGTCTCTATCTGCACAAGGAAAGAAGGGAAGTACTTTCCATTCTAGCCCTTGTTTTCATGCCCAGAAGTTTCCATGGCATTATTCTGGATGCTGAAACTTTCCAAGCCCAGTGACAGGCAGTATTTGGGTAGAACAGTTGTACAAAATCTGCTCTGCCATTTTTGAATAAGGAAACTTACTATATTTATTTTTAGACCATAAACTGTCTATTTTTCTGACAGCTCAGGAACAACCAACATGGAAATAGAACTTTGCATGGAGCTACTCCTGACTGAGGGACAGACGTTAAACTAGTTCTCCACAGGCTGAAAAAAGTTTAAATGAGCTTCCTAAATGGAACATAATCCTCTTATTATGATGTTCAGTTGAGTCACAGTGAATTAAATGGATTAGAGACAGTCCACGTGCCTCTGGAACAAAAGTTTCCTGAAATGCAGAGTTTCATAGTTAAGGAAACTGAATCCTGTGAGTATTTTCAGAGACTAGAAGAGTCCAGCACTGTTATGGAAAGTATAATAATGCAATGTTAAAATCAAACCTTATGTAGACAATAAATAGAAACAAGATTTCTCTAGGAAATATTTTTATTGTTTGGTTATAGTAAAAGATTTATCAGAAGACCAGGGTAAAGAATCGAGTCTCTTCCAGCCCTAAAGTCTGTCTTTAAATTTCCTTTACTGACTTTAGGACGGCAGATTTACTAGATAGGCTCCTATAATAATCCAGAACAAACCACGGCTGTATTATTGGCAATATCTCTCTAGGGTGACTGGAAGATGTTTTACCGTGTACTTGGGAGGAAAACCTGAGTAAAATGGTTAAAACTGTGTTCTTATCCTCCCCAGAGAACTCTTGACATTGGTAGCAGAGGCTGAGGATGTTGGTGCAGCCATGGGGGCTCACGGTCTTGCAAAGGGTCATACGTAATTCCCAGGGAACAAGCAGTATTAGGTTTAAGGGAAAAGCAGGAACGGGCTTGCCAACTTCAAAGAGAAAGAGAAAGTGGTCCTGATGTCATACAGTGCCAACCTGAGTCTGGTTTCAAGGTGGACTTTCTGCATCAATTTGACATTGACATCGTGTGCCCAGGATTGTTTAAGGCCAGGGTAAGCAGTTGTACCATTGCTAGGTAGAATCAACTCCTGTACCATCGCCTGAGAGAGTAGAATATTGATAAAAATCCTTTGTGTCCTGTTCAAGTTAGGGGTGATAAAGAGATAGGTTTATACGGTAGGCCATTGCCTGAGACACCCACAGAAAGCTGTTCTCCATTCCCTATCAATATCTGGAATTGAATGAAAGAAACACAATTCATTCTCTAGTCCCATCATCTTCCTGGGTTAGACATGTTCGCTTCCAACCCTGCTCTGGGTCGACGCAGACTGTCTGAACTCTTCCCTCGGCCAAAGCTCCATGGGAACAGGGAGGGATCATTTTGCTACCAGGCTACCTTCACAGACCTACAGAGAAAAGGGGAGCTGCTACACAGCACTTACAGCATAGCCATAAAGTATGTGATATCCTCACGTCACAGAGAAGGAATATGATGGGAGCACAAAAAACGCAACGCAAACCACGCGTCAGAGTTGCCTGCCTTGCGGCAATCGCCTTGAGATGATCTCACAGGAGCAGAAAGCAACCAAATTCACATCCATGAAGGTGTTCCCAAACCAGGTGACCCCAACTGCCAGACCACCCAAAAGGATCAAAGCGGGTATGGAGGAAGAGGAAAGGGACTAGGTATAGACACTCGAGGGTTGTAACATGCCCAGTGGGCTCTTCACACCTGTATCTCTCCCTGTACGCAGCTCTGTGAAGTTCGTCTGCCACCTGTGAGCTGGTCTAGTGTGGGTACGTTACTCCACATTCACCTCAAGCTCCCACGTAGGAGCTATGGTGCGTCCTGACTGCCTTGGACATATTCTCATGACTTAAAGTCCTATAAGCACTCAGGAAGGAAAAAAAAATTAGGTAAAAATAAGTAATGGAAAGAAGGTTTACTTAAAAAAAAAAGTTAACTTTAACTTGTTTGCAATTCTTAATTCATGAAGTTGACGTTATGATGTTTACCAAATTTTGTGCAGAAAAAGCTCTGTAACTGCCAAATTTTATAGCCAAACTGCAGATAGGCATTTTTCAAAGCACTTCAAATTCAATGTAGGTAAATGGAACTCATCATTTCCTCTCAAAATCCCACCCTTCCCCGTGTTTCTCTTTCATAAATGGCATCCCCAAATGTCTACTTTTCCAGACCAAAGATCAGAAAAGGTTTTTTTTGCTTGCTTCCCCTTCCTCATGCCCCACATTCAGGTACCAAGTTGTGTCATCTCTATATTCTAACAAACTTTTTCTTTAGCCATAGTTTCTCCTCCTCAGTTCAGGCGACCGTCCGCTCCCACCGGAATACTAGCGCAGCCTGCTAGACCATCTCCCTGATTCTATTCTTGCCTTCCCTCCATCCATCTATCCATGCAACCAGACTCTTTCCTAGCCAAAAACCTTTCAATGACTCCCTAATACTCTTTCAGGAGTATCTAAACACTATCTCTTGGCCTATTGGCCCTGTAGAATCTAGCCCCTGCCTTCCTTCCAAGATAGTTCTCTTGTCCCTTTCTCGCTCGGTCTACATTCTGGCCATGCTATCTTTGAGTGTCCAAACACGCTGTGCTGCTCTCTCCCATCTTGGCTCGTGATTTCTGGCTGGTTCCTATTCAACTTCTGGTGTCTGCTTAGATATTCCTTCTTTGAGGAAGCTTGCTTGAGCCTGTAAGTCAGGTTAAATGGTACATCATGTAATTCTGTAGGACCCTGTATATCTGTCAGAACACAGCATTTTTATGGCAGGTTACTGACCTATCTTTTCCCCAGAAAGTAAATGCTATATAGAGTCAACGCCTAGCAGATGGTGACCTCAATGAATACTTTGAATGAACAAAGAAGTAAATGAATGATTGAATGGATGAATGGATGGATATTCAACTACTTATAAAACCAACCTCTTCTAAACTCTTTTAAGAAACGAAATATTTAGGGGAGCCTGGGTGGCTCAGTTGGTTAAGCAACTGACTATTGGTTTCGGCTCAGGTCACGATCTCAGGGTTTGAGTTGGAGCCCCACATCGGGCTCTGTGCTGACAGTGGGGACCCTACTTCAGATTCTCTCTCTCCCTCTCTCTGCCCCTGCCCCACCTCTGTCTCTCTCTCTCAAAAATAAATAAATAAACCTAAAAAACCTCTTTTTAATATTTAAAGATGTACCTAAACCAAATGAGAGATAATAAAAATTAGCACAGCAAGGGGTGCCTGGGTGGCTGTTAGGTGTTTGAACTTTGATCTCAACTCAGGTCTTGATCTTAGGGTAGTGAGTTCAAGCCCAACACTGGGCTCCATGAGCGGTGTGAAGCCTACTTAAAAAAAATCAGCACACCAAGAATGGGAAAATTGAAGTTCAAAAGGATAAAAAGATCTCCCCTTATTCAGTTTTCACCCCAACTTCAGGAATCCAGTTGAATTATTTGTTTCCAAGTGGATCCTCCAGTGTCAGGATACAGTTTGACCCATGTCCTTTTAATTAACTAGTCCTCTCTGCCTTCCCCAGTGTAATGCTCCTTGAACCATAATCTCCACATAACGAATCAGATGGAATCTCTGGACTTGTTCGATGACTCTTTAAAACAATAACTGCTGTTGTTCTTTCAGAATTTGCTAACAATGGCTAAGTTTTTACTTGGTTGGAACCCTGTGCCAGAAGAAATACTTAACAAAACGTTTTTCCCCACCCCTTTATAAAAGCAGAATTACATGGAACAACACAATGGACATTTTTGTGACTGAGCAATTTGAAAAATGGCATGTTGGATCCTTAAATCTTATTTTAAATGATTCTGAGAAGTTTTTTTAAATTAGAAAAATCTAATGAACTGCCCAGGGGTGGATACTACTCACCAGATCTCTCTTCAGAGCATCAAGACCTACTTATTTTCCTGAATCAACTGAACTTTAAAATACATATAATATGACCTTGACAATACACTCTTGACCATGTAAAGATATATAGGAATAAAACTATAAAGAAATACATCAAAATCTCAGGTGAGATTATTTCTATTTCTAGGAATCTGGGAGATCGGAATTTTCTATTTGTTTTTTCTACTTGTCTCTATTTTTGAGTGAGACAAAACTTTTGGTAATCATTTAAGGTGGACATTATTTAATTAGAGCAATTTACACATATCCATAATATTAACTAAATGAAAAAGAAATGTTTAAGAAGAAAAATCGCTGGGAGAAAACAAACCAGAATTTAATAGTTTCTGTATGATTTCTGTTTTCTGGCTTTTTATGTTTTCCAGGTTTTTTTATAATTAACACAGGACATACTAACTTTTAATGCAAAAAAATTACTCTAGTTCCTTAAAGGTAAATTATTAATACAAGACAGTAAATTCTATTAAAAAAAAGTTGCAATAGTAACCAAGATTATTGGAGGGGAGTTCTCTATGAGCCGTGTATTAGGAATAGCCTCATGGGAGACAAAGATTTTGCTGAGCCTAAAGTATGGGCAGGTGTGACTGGTAAAGAGGAAGGGCGAAGGTCCTGTAGGCCAGGAAAGGAACTTGCTCACAGAGTGGAGGTAGAACACTGTTATTCGAATGAAGAGCTCATACAGGGCAGCAGTGTGTGAGGAGTGAAGCTGAGCTCCACTCAACTGGAGAGGACTGTGGGTGTCCAGTGAAATACCTTGAGTTTATTCTGCAAGCAAAACATGGGCGCCTTATACCATAAAAGCCCAAAGCAGCCCAGGCATTGATCTGCAATTACAGCTGACCATTGAACAATACAGGTTTGAACAGCATGGGTCCACTTATACACAGAATTTTAAAAATAAATATTGTGCAGTATTATGAATGTATTTTCTCTTCCTTATGATTTCCTTAATAACATTTTCTTTTCTATAGCTGACTTTATTGTAAAAATACAGTATATAATATATATAACATACAAAATATGTGTTAATCAACTGATTATGTTGTTGGTTAGCCTTCAGTCAACAATAGGCTAAGTTTTTGGGGAGTTAAAAATTATACATAAATTTTCAACTTCACAAGGGTGGGGTCAGTGCCCCTAACTCCTGTGTTGTTTAAGGATCAACTGTACATTCACGTGGTTGTCTCCACCAACCGTTGGCCCAGTTCCAAAGTCAACAAGACTTTCTTTGACACCATCCCATTTCATTTTGTGGCCTGCATTCCACCTTCTACTGCTTCCTCTTTAATATTCTTCCTCTCCACCAAAGGTCTTGATTTCCTGGCTACTACCCCAACCTCTCCCATGTAATGAGTTCTCTACTCTACAAAGCCATCCCAAGTTCTTCCTCCCATCCACCCCCATCCAAGAACATTGTTCTTCTCTTAATTGATAGTAGATAAGAAATTACCTAGCTAGGGTGCCTGGGTGGCTCAGTCAGTTAAGCATCTGACTTTTGATTTTGGCTCAGGTCATGACCCCAGGGTCATGAGACCAAGCCCTGCATTGAGCATGGAGCCTGCTTAAGATTCTCTCTCTCTCTTTCTCTCTCTCTCTCTCTCTCTCTCTCTCTCTCTTTTCCTCTTGGCACCTGGGTGCATCTAACTTCAGTTTGATCTGTGCTGACAGCTCAGAGCCTGGAGCCTGCTTCAGATTCTGTGTCTCCCTCTCTCCCTGCCCCTTCCTGGCTCATGTTCTGTCTGTCACTCTCTCAAAAATAAACATTAAAAAAATATATATTCTCTCTATCTCTCTCTCTGCATCTTTCCTGATCTCTCTCTCTCTCTCTCTCTCTCATTCTCCCAAACTAAAAGAAAGAAAGAAAGAAAGAAAGAAAGAAAGAAAGAAAGAAAGAAAGAAAGAAAGAAATTACCTAGCTCTAGTAATTCATAATAAAGGAGAAATTGCTTATAAATTTTAACATATACTTTCAAGGGTATTCACATTTTAAACGAGGTCCTTGTTAATCTATTGTAGTTAGAACAATGGAGGGAGGGAGGGAAGCTTTTTAAGATACATGCCTCATTCTCAAAGGAACAAAGCCATTTCAACTTCCCAGAGCCAACAACTTTGGAAAAGTTGTCAATCATTTTTACATCCTTATAAATTCAAGACTGAAAGCTGTAGGAAGCAGAATCCCGGCGATCCTCTGAGTTTGACATCAGGGAGCGCTGGTTCTGACAATGGATGACGCTCCCCTCCCGCCCGGCTGGCCAGTGCAGGTGAGCGATAGGAGTGAGTGGTGGCTTGACGAAGAAACGCCAGCAGCCTAAGGAACCCAGACAGAACCGGGCCTTCCTGTGATCCCTGGAGTTGGATCACATGTTTTCCTGTTTATCCTACTGCCCTTCTATTCAGGGCACGCTCAACCTGAGCCGGTGCCCACATCCGGGAAGGAGGAGAAGAGGAGATATGCGTGGGACGGCACTCTGTGAGCTGGAAGGGGCGGGGAAGGGGGTGATGCGTGGAACAGATGCGAGGGCTGGTTATTATTAGTGCCCTCGGTAAACAGGAGAGCAGCTCACCCGGGGATGCAATCGGCTGTTTTTGTACTGGGGCGAGTTCCAGGCATGACTGCCTCTGCTCTCTTCCCAGCTTGATCAGACTGTCTCTGAAATTTGAGACTGCTTTTCCTGCTTCTGGTTTCCTCACTCTCAGTGCACTTGCTGAAGCCACGTATATAATAAAATAGCAACAACAACAACTATTGTAACGAACCACCCGGGGACATTTCTAAGACTTCCGGTATTAAACTCAATCTTCTTTATAACCACCTATCATTGTTACTGTTTTAAAGAGGAAGGGCCTGAAGCCCAAAGGGTCGTTCAAAAACAAAACTCAACTAAGTAAATTTAAATACCCGATTGGCTCTATTCGATCACTTCAGGAATCCCGCAGCCTCCCATCTAGCAAATAGAGGGAGGTCTGGAGAGCTCCATGAAAGGGGAGGTTTTAAAGGCTGAAAGGGATCGGGAGGAGGAGGCCCTCCCTTCCTTTGCAGGGAGGGCAGGGACTCATGGAGATGACCTCACTAGAGCTGAGCAGGTCGTTCTCAGCTGAGTGTTTAAAGATCACACCCCCGGGAGGGGCTGAACCTGCAGTTAGGTTAGTTATTAAGTCTTGAGTGGCTGACATAGTACTTGACACAAGTGACTCCATTTGGAGTGTGTAGTGTCTTTGTTGACAGAGTTTAAGTCATTTCCAAGGTCACCCGGCTGGTAAGTGGCAGGGCTGGGATTTGAACCATTCCTAACCACTCTGCTACACGGCTTCGTTTACCTGTCAGCAGAACCTATCCAGTCATTTCAGGTCACTGGCTTCTTCCAGGAATGACTCGGTGTCTCGCTGTAACCCACATTACCAGCCCCTCTGCCACTTGCCTGAGTGTCCCTGGGTCAGCATTTCTCAACCTTCCCTGTACTTCCGGATCGCTTAGGGGAGCCTGTTAGCATCAAGATTCTGATTCAGTGGTTCTGGGTGGAGCCTGTGATTCTGCATTCCTCACGGGGTCCGAGGGGATGCCAAAGCCGCTAGCATGTAACCGAACTTTAATAAGCAGACTCGACCTCACACTTGACTCAGTATAATAGATACAGATACCAGCTCTGCTTCCGTCTCTGCCATCAGCACGCATGCATGCAGGGGGCTGCCTCCCAGGCAGATGTGACACTTCTTGGATCCACCGGATACACCTGTGAACATCTTCTCATTTGCAAAGACAATCTCCAATCCCGGTGGCTGCCTCGTCCTTCTCCTTCAGCTGTTTATGTCTTCTCTCTCTGCCTCACTCTCCCTCCCTCCCTCCTTCCTTGTCTCCTCTCCCCTTCCCCTCTGTATTTTTCTTCTCCCTGACCCGTAACAGCTTCAGCTGAGTAACCTTTGCTCCAGTTCTTGTTATTGGACTTCTCGCCAAACAAACGCGGCATGTGTTTCTTGCTACCCAGAGAGCCTGTGATTATGATAATGATGTCTACCACAATCTTTAACCAGTCTGAGGGCTGCTCGCTGCCGTGGGATGTGCACACAACACAGAGAAACATGTGGGAAGAGAACTGGGAGAAAAGCTTGGAAGAACATTCCGTACCGTATAGGTTATTTACACGGGGCCTTGATTATTTATTATGAACATTATTATTCTTCCCTATAATCACAAGAGAAAGAAAACATATTGTTTAACTTGAGGGTTATTGCAGAGCAGTGGGAAGCCTCTAGGAGTTCACGAACAGTCTGAGGAGCTAAGGAGGGCGCGCGCAGCTCCCACCACCCACGCCTGACGGCCGACAAGGCCACCTCAGGGGTGCCCCCTTTACCATCATCCAACATCATGATTTTTTATTTCATGGGAACCTCTGATAATTGGAACCTGGTGAAAGGGAGGCCTTTGTGCACATAATCGCACAAGCAAACACCATCTCCTTAAAACTTAAAGGCTTCACAAAGGCATGAAAGGGGACCCGAGATTCAAAACTCCCCATCTGTTATGGACTGCATGTTTGCGCCCTCCCCGAATTCATGAGCTGAAGCCTTCGCCACCAGTGTGGTGGTATTCGGTGGTGGGGCCTTTGGGAGGTGGTTAGGTTTAGATGAGGTCCTGGGGGCGGAGGCCCGAGGATGGGGTTGTTGCCCTTATAAGGGAGCGATGGGAGCACAGCTCTCTCTCTCCCCCAGGTGAAGATGCATGCAAAGAAAACTCAGCTGCCTGCAACCCAGAAGAGGGTGCCGGAACCCAACTCCGTGGGCACCCTGATCACGGGACTCCCAGCCTCAAGCCTGTGAGAAAGAAATAGTTGTTGAAGTCACCCAATCTATGGGGTTCTCTTATGGCAGCCTGAGCTAAGACATCATCTAAGAGAAGCATATTAAGAAAGATTGGTGCTGAAGAAATTGTACAGAAATGAGAGGTAGGATTGTTGAGTGCAAAGGAGTACAAGGAACATTCGATGTGGAGTTAGAAGGTCTGGATTCACATGCCAGCTCAGCCGTCATTAGGACTGTGAGTTTGGGCACCTTACTTCACCTCCCGGAAGCAGTAATACTTATCTCATGGCCTCACGGCAAGGATCAAAGGGACTGAAGCACACGAAGGGAACTTCCAGGAAGCAGGCATGCGATAAACATTGGGGGAAGGTACCACTCTGCCGTAGCATGCAGCAGGGGCTTCGAAAAGGGATGGTTCTTGCTCAGAATAAGAGAGATTCATGTGTCTGTGTCCGGGTGAGAAGGCTTGCCCCTGCCCATTGCCATGGCTGCTGACCAGTTGACAGGAAGGGTTGTCTGCCTCACTTGATGGGGCAGCGTGCCTTCCACAACATGCCAAGAAAAACACACCTGTAGTTAGACTGTCCTCTAGGGCATCGAGAAGCTGGAGAAGCCCAAGGAGCCTGGGGAGTTTGCCCACAAGCACAATTTGAAGCCCTTGATGAAAACACACCCGAAAGACAAGTGTATTTCTACATTGAAGGGTTTTTAAAATATTTAACATCGGAAGGTCAAGGCTTCGAAATGCATAATGACTGGATGCCTGTCTCCATTCCCATCTGCTTCTGCTACTTCTGTGAACATGTTCTGACCTCAAACTGTGGGTGGAAATGCAGGCAGGATGCTGTCTGTGCATGAGCGTGAGCCTTGGAACTTGCCTAGAGTGCTCCTGACACCCTGCCAAGAAGACATAGGCAGACACGGCCTCTCTATGCAGCTCAGCTCGCTAACGACACCATAACTCTTGGAATGAAAGGGCCTCACTGCGTTCTAAATCACATGTCAGGTGTTACTAGAAAGAGAGCTCGTGATGATTAAATGAGGAGAATTTGAGGCAAATCACAGACTCAAATATCAGGCTCCTAGAAGAAAGTAGAGACCATCTTCATGACCTTGGAGTAAGCAAAGATATTTCTTAAACGGAGCATAAAGAGGACTAATCATAAAAGAAAAACACTGATAGAAACATTTCTCTTTAGAAATGTTTAAGAACTTGCTGTCCATCAAAAGACGCCATTAAGAGATGAGAGGCCAACGATGGAGTGAGAACAGATACTCGCAGAACAGGTAGCTAAGCACTTGTAGCCCATGGTGATAAAGACTACTACAAATTAAGTTTTAAAAGGACCAAACCAACACCTCAAGTGATCCAAAGTCGAGCAGTCGCTCCAGAGAGGAAGATGCCCGAGTGGCCAACATGTATGTGGAGAAGAGCTCGGCATCGCTAGTCAGCAGGGAGCGCAAGTCCAAATCACCGTGACGCGCCGCCGCCCACCCGCCAGAAAGGCCGAACTAAAAGAACGAGCATGGAAGAGATGGGGAGCGACCGGTACCCCCGTGTCCGACTGGTGGGAATGTAAACTGAATGAACATCTTTATGGGGGACCCCCCCTGAAGATGGGGACTCCTGAGATACAAGACACCTCGTGGAAGGGATAAAAAGAAGGCCAGCGTGTTTGGGGAGGCGAATATCGGAGCTCTCTTACGCTTGAGGCCGCCTTTAGCTACCGGTTGGTGCCCCTGGGGACTCGAGCTGGCCTTCACACCGCTCTCTTCTCCTCGTCGCAGGTTTCTTTCCCTCTTCCCCTTGGGTTTGGGTCTCTGGGTCTGGGACCACTGCTGTGGCTCCGCTCTCACCACCACCCGCACCCACACTCTCACCCCCGGTTCCAACATTTTGTGTTACTTCGGGGGAATAATCAGAGAAATAAGCAGGAGTCTCACAGATGTACTCCCTATCGCTGCAAATCTCCTGCTATGCCGCCCCTTCTCGTGCTGTTAAGGTTTTGTCAAAAGATACTCAGGCTTCTTGTAGACTGAACTGTAGTCTTTTACTGTAATTATTCTTTATTAAGCTCAAATGCTTGTGTTTGTCATCTTATTTAGTAAATTACCCTTGATCCTTCTTCACGCCCGTTGCTTGGTAATTCTGTTGTGTTCCTGGTGCCTGATTCCCGCTCCCCCTCCTGACGCCCAGCCCCCCTGCTGCGGCCTTTTCAACTTAACACCGCTCACAGTTTCATGAGTTTCTCGTTTAGCCAATGGCATCATTTTCCCAGAACAATTTGGGAATATTGGATCACAGCCTTCTTTCACAGCCTGTGAACATTTCTATGCTTGAAGTTAATGATACAGTTTTAGGGTAAACGTTTAAATCCAGACTAATCTCAATTTTCCTTAGATTTAGTACACAGGACACTAAGATCCGTGAGAATTATTTCTCTGGATGGGGCCTGATATTTGGCCCATTAACTGCTTCCAGGTGTTTAATTCAAGTGGTCAAAGGAAGGACAGATTTGCACGCAAGACATTCCTAGGAAATTTATCCCTGAGGTTCTCAGTAATTTTTTTTCAGTGTCATAAACTCTGACCTCCATCAGTAACTGGAACTTGCAGTGCGAAAGGGAAGTTTCTTTTGTTTTGTCCCAGCCACAATGACACGGATGGGCTCTCCTCCTGTCGCAGACACCACTCACTGCCTGCTCAGTGTTCATTACCCACTCCCACCACCCCGCTCCTCTTCCGAATGCAGAATCCGGATTTTGTTCCGGGGAACACTCACCGATGGATCGACACCAGCCGTGGCAATCTCGTTCCTCCTGGCCTGCGATTGGTCTAGAGGGGACCATCTGCTACAGTTCAGCCAATGCGATGTAGGCAGACATCTGGGAGGCGGAGCTTCTAAAACATAGCTGCCTTCCTGGTAGAAAGGTACAACCCTGCTCCTCGTGGCCTTTTAGGGTCCTCCTTCTTCCTTTGTCCTGCCTGGAACACAGACATGATGGTAGAAGTGCAGTAGCCACTTTGTGAGCAAAAGGGAAAGGCCAAGAGAAATGCAGACACGTTGGCCTTCACGTTGTTGAGCCGTTGAATTAACATCAGGCACCTACCCGCCTCTGACTTCTTGTTATGTGAGAAAAATAAACCTCTAGCAGTCTCTCTAATTGGTCTTCTGTTACTTGTAGCCAAAGGCATTGCTAGCAAATGCTCTCCTTTATGATGATGAGGTAAAGAGGAAGTAATACTTATTAAGCAGCTTCTGTACATCAGGGATTAGGCTGCTTTAAAAATGTTAGCTCATTAGCTCCTCAGACGGGTCTATAAAGTAGCTCTTAGCATCTATAGCGACAGATGAGAGCAGCGGGTTCAAAGAGATTGGAGAGAAGGCAGACCCAGGATGAAAGCCAAGCTTGCCCAACACCAGTGTCCCAGATCTTGTCCCCCCACCACGCTGACTGCCAACGCTGAGTAGAGCAGATGGAAGTTTGTGCTGTTTTAGCTGAAGTATGAGCCCTTGTGTAGTTTAAAGTGGGAGCATCTGGTTGTTTGTTTGTATTTGTTATTGTCTTTTTTTACTAATACCCTTAAAACAGTGTTCTACAAAGGGCCGGTCTAGAAGAGGCTTCCACTCTCTTGGTTTTATGTTCAAAAGTCAGGTAGAGGAATGTATGCCAATAAAAGCAGGCAAAGCCATAGGCTTTCCACTTGAGGAAAAATGACACCAATGTGTGTGACCGTCAGTTATTTCAAGGAATTTCATGGGAGAATGGCGGAGTCTAGCTTATTAAACATGAGTGGAGCTCATCCTCCTCCCCACCCGCTCCTCATAGGTCAGAGGTAAGATTTAGGAGATCACGGCCCAGAGATTTTCCCCACAGCCTGACACAGTCTCAAATGTCCACCATTAAAGCTTCAACATGATGAGGCAACAAAAACCCCAATTAGAAAAAGTACATCTTATTATAGGAATTTCACCTCCCCACCCTTTCTCTGACCCCTGCTCTTAACACATTGCCAGTTGGTTATTCAGTCAGTAGTCATGAGCCCAGAAGGAAAAGCGGCGGGCAGGAAACAAAAATGTGTCACGGTGAACTGAGGTACAAGTGCGTAAGGCCACAGGAGATGAAAGGTGGAATACTGGACCATTAATAATGTCTTCATTCATTCATCCCACAAATATTTGAAGCACTAGGTTAGTAACAGAACTGTGACTATGACAAAGGTCTGTCTTCTCAAAGTTTACATACCAGAACAGAGGTATATATTTTTAAAAACCTAGGTAAATCTATTTTATCAATGTTTTTTATGCTCTCAGTGATAAACACGATGAAAAAAGTTTTAAAGCTTCCCACATAAAGAGTGAGTGGAGAATGACCCTAGTAATTTCAGATGAGAGAGTCAGAAAGGCTTCTTTGAAGAAGTAATATTTGAGCAGAGTCCTCGATAATAGGAATGAGGCCGCTATGCAAAGATTGGAGGTGGGGGGAGGGGGTTCAGACAGCATGTGGGAACAGCATGTGCAAAGGCCCTGAGATGCAGACAAATCTGATGTGTGACCATGATTTGGGACATAATTAACTGGGTGGTAGGGGATGAAGTTGGATAGACAGGAATGCCAGACCGTGTAGTGGTTTGTGTGCCTTGGGAGAAGGTGGAAGGCATTGGAGGGTTTTACCTTTTAAAAAGACTACTTTGTGTCTCTGGAGGGTGGACTGTAGGAAGGTCACGCACAGAGGCAGGAAAACCAGTTGGGAGGCTGTTGCAGGAATATAGTGAGAGATGGTGGCTCAGATCCTGGGGGTAGCAGTGGAGACAAGAAAAGTAGTAGCATTTGGGGAACATTTTTCTTTAAAAAAATTTTTTAGTGCTTATTTTTAGGAGCTGGACACTTAACCAACTAAGTCACCCAGCCACCTCTATGTTAGTTAATATTGCCTATTTATTATTGCGAAGTTCAAACTGCCAGTCTGGAAGAAGTCCACAAGAGAGTGACAGAGTCCGAGCAGGGGAGGGGCAGAGAGAGAGGGAGACACAGAATCTGAAGCAGGCTCCAGGCTCCAAGCTGTCAGCACAGAGCCCAACACAGGGCTTAAACCCGTGAACCCTGAGATCGTGACCTGAGCCAAAGTCAGATGCTTAACCGGCTGAGCCACCCAGGCGCCCCACATTTGAGTAACTTCTGAAGGCAGACCAGGGCTTGATTTGGATTCACGGTAGGGGTTAAAAGAAATAGGAATCGAAGATCATTCCAAGTCCCTTGTGGGATGGTGATTACCTTTTCCAGGGAGCAGAGAAGGCTAAGGTGGATCATTTGGGGAAGGACACTGTAGGAGAGGGTGGAACTTGCAAACCAAGAGTTCCATTTTGGACAAGTTACATTGGAGAAACTTAGGAAATATCCAAATAGAGTTGCTGAGTGGGCGCTTAAATAAAATGGCAACACTCATAACCACCACCACGGTCATTAATTAGGCACCCACTATGCACAAATGTCCTTATAAACGTCATCATGCTTGGCACTCACTCTTCCATAATAGGTGTTACTACCGCCATACCCCAGAAATCCAGATAAGGAAAAAGAGACTTTCGCAAAGGGCAAGCTACTTGTCCAAGATCCTACAGCAGGTAGGCGGCAACCAGGCAGTGAACTCAAGGCTTATGATTCCAAGGCCCATGTTCTTTTCCCTGAGTCCACTGAGCAAGACGGTCCCTAGGGAGAGCTTTCGAGACCCTTTATAAAGCTATTTGTGCAAATCTGGGGAAGTGAGGCAGGGGTGGGGCTTCCCGAGGGAGGCCGCTAAACTTCTTTAGGGCTCATTCCCTGAGCTACTTCAATCCCCTCTTGAAAAGAAAGGGAAGAGATTTTTTCAGGGACTAATGAGATGTCACCTTCTGTCTAAGTTTATTAAATCTGAAAAGCTCTCAATTTTAGGGCAAAGATTGATTCTTTCCCATCTCTCCCTCTCAGGGCTTTTTAAAAGTCTGACATTACTTGACCACATAGAAAATATTCTCAGATGCACTTGTGAACGGGAGGGGGACCGCTCAATTTCTGGGCTAGAGAAAGGGCAGCCGCCGACAAGAGTGCATTAAGGCCTCCGCCTCTGGTTATTTAACCTATAACGATTTCTTTAAAAGCTCCTAGAAACCTGCGTGGTGGAAAATAGTGGATGCTGTCATCACTCAAACTGAAAATAAACCATGATTCCATCTTCTGAGGGCAACGAGCAGTGATATGAGCAAAATAAAGATGGATGGCAGATCTGGGAACCTTTCTGAGGTCCTCACAGAAAGAAACAGGAAGGTCAGACTCTGTCTTCTGGTTTCTCACAAGAGGGTGCAAGCAAGTTCTGTGAGCTTGTAAGTCCACCAAAGGACACCAGGACATACCCGATACCCACAAGATACAGTAGATACTCCAGTCCGAGGGATGGAACACACCAAATGCGCAGCATTAAATGTTCCTTAGTCTCAAGGAACGCTTTCTTTTTCAAGTCCATATGGGGACACGATCCAGATTTCCAACTTCTGCCTCTTTCTCTGGTTTTCTCCCCGATAATTTAAAAAGGAAAAAACCCAGCTCCTCCAACGGATTGCGATGAGTTGATGTTCTGAGCTTGAACGATGCTTTGTTTTGCATCTCCCCTCCCCCTCCGTCTTGCCTTTTGAATTATATTACACCTGACATTGGCCAAGGACATTTGCATTCACTGAGTTTTAAACTTGGTGCCGTCTGTGGCCAGTTCCAAGACTGTGTCTGATTCGTTTGTGCTGGAAGCATGAGAACCCAGCCCACGGGAAGCCCCTGAGGCTGCTGCTCTGGGGATCTTTTCTCTTCTTTTCCCCTGCCCTGTTTCCTTAAGAAAAGGGTTACCATATGCTAACTAACTTGGATGTAAATTAAGCAGTAAATAAATTTTTAAAAAATAAATGAAATAAAATACAGAAAAGGGATAAAGACTAACCCTGACTATTTACTGGGTCATTTGCCTTATCTCTCCGCACGCCTCTGTCCGCCAGTGAGCTTCCAATCCAGGAACAGTCAACAGCTTATAAAATTTCACTTTCCCCTGTCAGCTCAACCAGGTAAACCTTCCTCCGGGAGCCGGAGCGAGTCAGGAGCAGACGAAACTCCCAGACTCATTGATTTCAACTTCCTAAAGCAGCTGAGCTCCGATCTGGGTTCTTATTTGCAAATTGGCATCCTCCAAAACAACCGTAAGTGTGCTATTAAGATAGAAGCCTAGAAGTTTCCATCCTAGGGGAGCACTGGCGCTTTAGAAACGGCAACGTGGGATACTGGTTTGGTCAGCTAATCAGCTACTGCCTCCTCACCTGCTTGAATTCTCGCACGGTACTAATAGCCTAATTAACATAGACTTGTTTTGGTATTTCACATATATTCTCTCTCATTTCTCTCTCATAACTATACATGAACTAGCTTTAGTATTACCCTTATTGTCTACATGCGGAAAACAAGGTTCGAGAAGGTACTGCAAATTAAGGCAGAGACCAAGTTTTAGGCTTTGGCCTTGAATTCCACATGCTTCTCCATTCCAGAGGATCAGCCAAATATAGTCTTAAACTTGTCTTAAGATTCTCGAAGTTTTTAAGGGTTTAAAGTTTTGCTAAAAAAAGGTTGTAAGACTTTTTAAAAGCTCAAACCAATAGCACGATGGTTGGTTTTATTCTTTAGCAGGGGGAGCCCTCTGACTGCCTGTCTACACACTATTAGGTGAAGACTAGGACACAGGAGAGCTGGGGGGCTTCTCTCACCCAGAGACAAGCACACTTCTCTGCATAGAGTGGGCGATCCATCGATATTTAATGAGTGAATCCATTTCTGTCTGGGTAGCTATTAAAAAATTTGGTTCATTTGTTCTAAAACAAAGTTGGGAGAAAATTATATGCCAATTCCCCCCAAAAAATGTATGTCTTAACATACGCATGAGGAAAAGGATTGAGAAAAATATGTACTGCACGTATAATGTCTGACGCAAAGTGACTAAAAAGAAAAACAGGAATAAAAGAGAAAACACATTACAGCATATTTGCATTAGAGTTAAGAGTGAAGCCAGACAGGGATGTTTGTAAACGCCAGGTCCTCCACTGTCCGTGGTGCGATTTGGGGCAGGTTCCTTAACCCTGCTGCGTCTCCTCTTGCTCACGTGGAGGTGATAATGATGTGTCCTTCATGGTACCGCTGGAACGATTCGATGAGATAGTGCCTGGCATTCAATGAACTATTCTTAATACTGCTGCTGTCATTCTGATTATCATTTCTCCCCAGCTCACGTGTCTGTGAGCTGAAAATCACCACGTCGTGACCCCTCTAACAGCAGATACAATGCAGACCTGGTTGCAATGGCGAAACACAATAGCCTTAATCACATGGAATACGGACCTAGAACTTCGTTTTCTCCATCCTTGTCTCTCAGCTCACCATACATACACACATGCATACATGCATGCATACATACGGTAAGCAAAAGAATTGCTGAGACAGTAGTTATATGGAAGAAAAGGAGACAACCTGCCTTCAGCCCTTCTGTCGTGTGCCAAAAGCAGACGGAGGGACGGCACAAGTGCCTTGTTCTCTGAGTCTCCATCCCCGTCTACTTATTTTCTGGCTTAGTACCGGGGGAGGAGACTGCAAGCTGTCTGCATTTTACCTACCAAGTACACTCTGCGCATCTGAGGGTAAATCATGGTTCACTAGCTTCCAGGGGCAAATCAGGAGAGAGGGCAGTAACAAGATTTAGTTTTGTTTTGTTTTGTTTTTTAACATCCAAGAAAGTCAACCGGAGACAGTTCATCCCTGAGACCACAGGTCCCGTGGAGGATCAGGGGAGGCAGTGAAGGACTGAAAATTGCAGGATTGTACGTAAACCTGCATACCGATCAGCAAGGTTCCCTTCCCCTACTCAGATCCCAGAATTTCCACAGTCAGGCTTAAAACCCTCGCACAGGAGTTTGGAAGATCCTCCTTTGGAAAAATTCAATAAACATACCCAGGGGTCAGCAAACTTCATCCACGAACTTGGGGGTTCCAATCAGTAATGAATTTCTTTTTTTTTTTTAATGTTTATTTATTTTTGAGAGACATAGAGACAGAGCATAAGCAGGGGAGGGGCAGAGAGAGAGGGAGACACAGAATCCAAAGTAGGCTCCAGGCTCTGAGACATCAGCACAGAGCCTGACGCGGGGCTCGAACTCACAGACCGCGAGATCATGACCTGAGCTGAAGTCGGACGCTTAACCGACTGAGCCACTGGGGCGCCCCAGTGGTGAATTTCTAAAACAGGATTTGATAGCGAAAGGTCACCTGGTATTTGAGGAAAGCTTCTAACAAGAAAGAGACAAACAGCAGAAGGAATTTGAAGACTGCAGAAACAAGGCGAAAATCAGAAGAAAACTTCCCCCCAAAAGTACACAGAGAAGATACTGTATCCTTGAAACAAGAGCAATCATAAAACAAGAAAGAAGTGTTGGAAATTTTTAAAAATGAAAGCTAAAATTTAAAAAAAAATTTGTTTTCAAGTGAGACTCCAAGATACTTTAACAAAAAACAAATGAGAGAAAACGATATTAAAATTGGAGTATTGATCCAGAAGGTCTGTATCAGATTAGGTTTGGCTACATATAACAGGAAACCTTAAATGCTAGGGGCTTAAATGTGCAAGGGTTTGGGGCGCCTGGGTGGCTCAGTCGGTTGAGTGTCTGACTTCGGCTCAGGTCATGATCTCACAGTCTGTGAGTTCGAGCCCCATGTCGGGCTCTGTGCCAGCTCAGAGCCTAGAGCCTGCTTTGGATTCTGTGTCTCCCTCTCTCTCTCTCTGACCCTCCCTCACTCATGCTTTGTCTCTCCTGCTCTCAAAAATAAATTAAAAAATTAAAAAAAATGTGCAAGGGTTTATTCTCAAATGGAATATTAAGGCATATTAAGGTCAGTCTGGCAGCTCCAAAAATCCCCATCTTTTTCTGTTCAAGTTTATTATTTTATTTTGACAGAGAGAGAGAGAGAGCATGAGCAAGGGAGAGGCAGAGAGAGAAGGAGAGTGAGAAAATGCCAGGCAGGCTCCAGGCTGTGAGTACAAAGCCCAACGCACGGCTGGATCTCACGACGATGAGCAGAAACCAAGAGTCGGACACTTAACCGACTGAGCCACCCAGGTGCCCCCAGGCCCCGTCTTTACACTCTGCCTCTCTCAGCATAGGGCTTCCACCCTCAAATTCACATCATGATCCAAAACAGCTTTACTCCAGCAGCAGGAAAGAGGAAGCCAGGAGGGACAGAGGTCACTCCTCCCAGCTAAGTCAACAGGGTTCTGGTAAATCCTCAACCAGCACTTTCATTGAGACCTCATTGGCCAGAACTTGGCGACTTGGAAGAAATGTGGGCTTTTATGGAGGCGTTTGATCACAACCCACCAGTACGTGGTTTCCTACTAAGGAAGGAGAGGGACGCAGACGTTCAGAGAGGCAACTAGCAGTCCTTACTACAGAGTCCAACTTCTGGAGCCTGTAACCTCGGGTCCAAAGAAACGGAGAGAAACAGAGAAATGGGTAGGAGGAATTAGTACAAAGAAATCATGTCTTTACATTGATGGACGGCCAGTTACCAAGCACAAGGAATGGGAAAGGACCCCACGAAGGCCCCTCCGAAGATTTCAGGTGACCGGCCGTACAGAGAAGATCTGAGGCCAGTTCACAAGCGAGCGATCGGGGCTAAGACCAGAAGTGGGCTTGTCGACCGCACCCCCGGGAGCTGTCAGACAGTGCAGCAGTACCACTGAAATTTTGAGAAACATCGTCTTCATCCTAGAGTTCCATACCTGCCACAACTAACAGTCAAGTGTGTAAAACCTCAACCACAAAAGAATGTGCGGGGCAAGAAACCAGGAACGAAGAAAATGTGGATCCCAAGCGACGGGAGATCCAGCGGGAGAGGAAGGGTGGGAGGACTCCCCGGATGGCAGCGGGCTAGCAGGCCCGAGGAACAAACAGCCCGGTCTGGAGGAGGAGAATGAAATGGGTGGATTAGCTGAAATCTGTACTGAGAACCCAGAGGGGGTGTAAGAAAATTCAGCAATAGATACAAAGAAAAGGAAACAAATCAAAAATGAAGCCATTACAAAAGCAAAATCTTTATCCGCCATAATAGAAGGTAGGTGGTTAATATCTGGGGAGGAGCCAAGGGGGCGGAACAGCATGGAAGTTTTTGTGCGTCTCCCACGCATGAAATACAGCCAGATCAACACTAAACCATCCTGCACAGCTAGAAAACTGATTTGAGGATTAACATAACAATCTGCGCAACTTGAACCACAGAACTCAGCAGGTACTCGGCAGGGACAGTGAACTGGGGGAGCGAGAAGCTGCGGAGGGCGGGGAGCTGTTTTTGCTTGGAGAGATGAAGTTGGTGGGGAGAGTCCGGGAAAAGCACCATCCCTTTCAAAGCAGCGGAGAGAAAGTGGAAAAGTGGAAACAGCTGCAGAGACTGAACTAAAAAGGGAGAAAGGAGAACAGACAGGGTTTAAATGCCATGAAGACTCTATAAACGCGGGGGTCCAGAGTCTGAAGCTCCTCAGCTCGATACCTGGCGGTGCTCTGGTGAGAAGGGCGAAACCGCAGGAGCAGAGTGAAGTCCCTGAAACGCTGCTGCTACACAGTCGCGTGAACTTTTTCCGAAGCGGTCTCTGGGCACCGGCAGTAGCACGGTCCTGAGAACATTCCTCCGTGTGGCGGCACCTGGCCATCGCTCGGTGAGACCCTCCCGCAGAGAGGCAGAATGGGTCAAAGCCACAGTCCCTCAGAAGAGTCGGGAAAAACGGCCGCATCTGAGATAAAAACTCAGGAGGGAGGCGGCGCCTGGCAACATGACAGCTTGGTCGCGGACAGGGTAAAAGCAGGCAGTGGAGGGAATCCAGACACAAAGGACAAAGGGTGCGCGATTGATTGCTGATCGGCAGAACAGAGTTCCGATTACTAGAGACTGGGTGACGCCATTTTCAGCCTTCCCACGCATGCGCATACACACCTACAAGCACCACAACAATCCACCCCAATAAGCTAAGCAGCACCACCTAGTGGAGAAGGGAGCTGTTACACTAAGCCCCGAACAACTGGGCCAACCTCACTCTTCGGAACACCACAAGTCTTTACACCTGCTTAGTTTACAGACTATAAAGTGCTTCATAGTTTGACTTATAGGGGAAAACGATGTCATTTCAATTGTATTTCAGTCAGTTCGCTGGTCCGTATATTCAATTTTGTTGTTGCTCTGTTCTTTTCTTTTTCTTGAATACAGAAAGAGAAAAAATTTATTTTTATTTTCAATTTTTTTTAAAATTTTTTCTTTAATTATTTTTCTAATATATTTTTACTTTTTTTGTAAATTTTTCAAATTCTATTTTACTTCTATCATTTCATTTTATTTCTATTTCATTGTATTCATTTTTTCAAATTTTTTCCATTTCTTTTTGTTTTTGGCCTGTTCCCCTTTTTTATCTAATGTATTAATATCCTTTCAACACACAGACCAAAATACAACTAGAATCTAGCATCATTTATTTGATATGTGCACATGTATGTGTGTGTGTGTGTGTGTGTGGTTTTTAATTTTTAATTTAATTTTTTTACCTCATTAATTCCTTTTCTTCCTTAAAAATGATGAAAATAAGGAATTCACCCCAAAAGAAGGAGCAGGAAGAAATGACAGTCAGGGACTTAACCAACACAGATACAAGCAACATGTCTGAACCAGAATTTAGAGTCATGACAATAAGAATACTAACTGGGGTTGAAAATACACTAGCATCCTGTTCTGTGGAGATTAGAGAAGTAAAAGCCAGTCAGGATGAAATTAAAAATGCTGTAGCTGAGCTGCAATCTCAGATGGCTGCCACGGTGGCAAGGATGGATGAGGCAGAGCTGTGAATCAATGATATAAAGGACAAACTTATGGAGAATAATGAAGCAGAAAAAAAGAGGGAGACTAAGGCAAAAGAGCACGATTTAGGAATTAGAGAAATCAGTGACTCATTCACAAAGAATACCATCAGAATCATAGGGGTCCCAGAAGATTAAGAGAGAAAAAGGGGTAGAAGATTGATGTGAGCACATCATAGCAGGAAAACTTTCCTAACCTAGGGAAAGACACAGACGTCAAAACCCAGGAAGCACAGAGGATTACCACAGGATTCAACAAAAACTGACCATCAACAAAGCATATCAGTGTCAAATTCACAAAATACTCAGGCAAGGAAAGAATCATGAAAGCAGCAAGAGAAAAAAGTCCTTAACTTACAAGGAAAGACAGATCAGGTTCGCAGCAGACCTATCACAGAAACTTGGCAGGCCAGAAGGGAGTGACAGATTTATTCATGGGCTGAAGACAGAAAAATATGCATCAAGAATTCTTTATCTAGAAGTGTCATTCAAATAGAAGAGATAGTATAAGTTTCCCTACAAATAAAAATTAAAGTAGTTCGGAGCACTAAACCAAGCACGGCAAGAAATTTTAAGGGTGACTCTCGGAGAGAAAAGACAAAGAAAGTAAGATAAGAAAGAAGAAAGAATGAAAGGAAAAAGAAAGAAAAGAAAGAAAGAAAGAAAGAAAGAAGAAAGAAGAGAGAGAGAGAGAAGAGAAAAAGGAAAAAAGAAAGAAAAAGAAAGATAGAAAGAAAGAAAGAAAGAAAGAAATGCCAAAAGCAAGGAAGATTAGAAAGGATCAGAGAACACTACCAGACGCTCCAACTCTACAAGAAACATCATGGCAATAAATTCATATCTTTCAGTACTCACTCTAAATGTCAATAGACTAAATGCTCCCATCAAAAGACATGGGGTAACAGAATGGATAAGAAAACAAGGTCCATCTATATACTTTCACAAGAGACCCACTTTAGACCTAAAGACACCTTCAGATTGAAAGTAAGAGGATGGAGAACCATCTATCATGCTAATGGTCGACAAAAGAAACCCAGAGTAGCCATACTTATATCAGACAATCTAGACTTTAAAATACTGTAACAAGAGATGAAGAAGACATTATATCATAATTAAGGGGTCTATCCACCAATAAGACATAACAATTGTAAACATTTATGCTTCAAATGTGGGAACACCCAAATATATAAATCAATCACAAACATAAAGAAACTCATAATAATACCATAATAGTAGGGGACTTCAACACCCCGCTTACAGAAATGGACAGATCATCTAATCAGAAAATCAACAAGGAAACAATGGCTTTGAATGACACACTGGCCCAGATGGACTTAACAGATATATTCAGAACATTTCATCCTAAAGCAGTGGACGATACATTCTTCTCGAGTGCACACGGAATATTCTCCAGAACACATCACATAATGGGACAAAAATCAGCGCTCAACAAGTACAAAAAGATCGAGATCATACCATGTGTATTTTCAGACCACAATGCTATGAAACTCGAAATCAACCGCAAAAAAATTTGGAAAGGTAATAAATACTTGGAGACTAAAGAACCTCCTACTAAAGAATGAATGGGCTAACCAAGCAGTTAAAGAGGAAATTAAAAAGTACATGGAAGCCAATGAAAATGAGACACCACAGCCCAAAACCTCTGGGACACAGCAAAGGTGGTCATAATAGGAAAGTATATAGCAATCCAGGTCTTCCTGAAAAAGGAAGAAAGGTCTCAGATACACAACCTAACCTTACACCTTAAAGAGCTAGAAAAAGAAGAGCAAATAAAACCCAAAACCAGCAGAAGACAGGAAATAATAAAGATTAGAGCAGAAATCAATTCTATTTAAACCAAAAAAAAAAAAAAAAACCAAAACAAAACAGTAGAACAGATCAATGAAACCAGAAGCTGGTTTTGAAAGAATTAACAAAATTGATAAACCACTAGCCAGTTAGATCAAGAAGAAAAAGGAAAGGACCCAAAGAAATAAAATCAAGAATGAAAGAGGAGAGATCACAACCAACACAGCAGAAATAGAAACAATAATAAGAGAATATTGTGAGCAATTATATGCCAATAAAATGGGCAATCTGGAAGAAATGGACAAATTCCTAGAAACATAGACATTACCAAAACTGAAACAGGAAGAAATAGAAAATTTGAACAGACCCATAACCAAGAAAGAAATCGAATTCATCATCAAAAATCTCCCAAAAAACAGGAGTCTCAGGGCCAGATGGCTTTCCAGGGAAATTCTACCAAACATTTAAGGAAGACTGAACACCTATTCTCTTGAAGCTGTTCCAAAAAATAGAAATGGAAAGTGAACTTCCAGCATTACCTTGATTCCAAACCAGACAAAGACCGCACGAAAAAGGAGAACTATAGACCAATTCCCCTGATGAACATGGATGCTAAAATCCTCAACAAGATATTAGCCAACTGGATCCAACAATACGTTAAAAAAATTATTCACCACGACCAAGTGGGATTTATGCCTGGGATGTAGGGCTGGTTCAATATCCTCAAAACAATCAATATGATTCATCACATCAATAAAAGAAAGGATAAGAACCACATGATCCTCTCCATGGATGCAGAGAAAGCATTTGACAAAATACAGCATCCTTTCTTGATTAAAAACCCTCAAGAAAGTAGGTATAGAAGGATCATACCTTGAGATCATAAAAGCTGTATATGAAAGACCCAATGCTAATATCATCCTCAATGGGGAAAACCTGAGTGTTTTCTCCCTAAGGTCAGGAACAAGACAGGGATGTCCACACCCACCACTGTTATTCAACATAGTATTGGAAGTCTTAGCCTCAACAATCAGACAACACAAAGAAATAAAAGGAATCCAAAGTGACCAGGAGGAGGTCAAGCTTTCACTCTTTGCAGATGACATGATACTCTATGGAAAACCCAAAAGATTCCACTAAAAAACTGTTAGAACTGCTCTATGAATTCAGCAAAGTGGCAGGATATAAAATCAATGCACAGAAATCAGTTGCATTCCTATACACCAACAATGAAGCCACAGAAAGAGAAATCAAGGACTCAATCCCACTTACAATTGCACCAAACACCATAAAATACCTAGGAATAAATCGAACCAAAGAGGTGAAAAATCCATACACTGAAAACTATAGGAAGCTTATGAAAGAAATTAAAGAAGACACAAAACAGTGAAAAAATATTCCATGCTCCTGAATAGGAAGAGCAAATATTGTTAAAAATGTCAATACTACCCAAAGCAATCTACATATTCAATACAATCCCCATCAAAATAACACCAGCATTCTTCACAGAGCTAGAACAAACCATCCTGAAATTTGTGGGGAACAAGAAAAGACCCCAAGGAGCCAAAGCAATCTTGAAAAAGAAAAACCAAAGCAGGAGGCATCACAATCCCACACTTCAATCTGTTTTACAAAGTTGTAATCAAGACAGTATGGTACTGGCACAAAAATGGACACTCAGATCAATGGAACAGAATAGAGACCCCAGAAATGGACCCACAAACATATGGCCAACTTATCTCTGACAAAGCAGGAAAGAATATCCAATGGAATAAAGACAGTCTCTTCAGCAAGTGGTGCTGAGAAACCTGGAAAGTGACAGGCAGAAAATGAACCAGGACCACTTTCTTACACCATACACAAAAATAAACTCAAAATGGAGAAAAGACCTAACGGTGAGACAGGAAGCCATTAAAATCCTCAAGGAGAAAGCAAGCAAAAACCTCTTTGACCTTGGCCGCAGCAACTTCTTACTCAACGCGTCTCCGGAAGCAAGGGAAACAAAAGCAGAAATGAGCTATTGAAACCTCATCAAAATAAAAAGCTCCTGCGCAGCAAAGGAAATAATCAGCAAAACTAAAAGGCAACTGATGGAATGGGAGAAGATATTTGCAAATAATATCAGATAAAGGGTTAGCGTCCAAAATCTATAAAGAACTTATCAAACTCAACACCCAAAAAACAAATAATCCAGTGAAGAAATGGGCAAAAGACATGAAAAGAAACTTCTCCAAAGAAGACATGCAGATGGCTAACCGACACATGAAAAAATGCTCGATAGCACTCCTCATCAGGGAAATACAAATCAAAACCACACTAAGATACCCCCTCCCACCTGTCAGAATGGCTAACGTTGACAACTCAGGCAACAACAGATGCTGGCGAGGATGTGGAGAAAGAGGATCTCTTTTGCACTGCCGGTGGGAATCCAAACTGGTGCGGCCACTCTGGAAAACAGTATGGAGGTTCCTCAAAAAATTAAAAATAGAACTACCCTACGACCCAGCAATTGCACTAGTAGGTATTTATCCAAGGGATACAAGTATGCTGTTTTGAAGGGACACATGCACCCCAATGTGTATAGCAGCACTATCAATAGTAGCCAAAGTATGGAAAGAGCCCAAGGTCCATTGATGGATGAATGGATAAAGAAGATATAGTGTGTGTGTGTGTGTATATATAAATATGTATGTATTTATATATATATATGTATATATGTATGTATATGATGGAGTATTACTCGGCAAGCAAAAAGAATGAAATCTTGCCATTTACAACCCTGTGGATAGAACTAGAGGGTATTATGCCAAATAAAGTTAGTCAGTCAGAGAAAGACAAATATCATATGACTTCACTCATATGAGGACTTTAAGACACAGAACAGATGAACATAAGGGAAGGGCAGCAACAACAATATAAAAACAGGGAGGGGGACAAAACATAAGAGACTCTTAAATACGAGAACCAACAGAGGGTTACTGGAGGGATTGTGGGAGGGGGGATGGGCTAAATGGGTAAGGGGCATTAAGGAATCTACTCTTGAAATCATTGTTGCACTATATGCTAAGCAACTTAGATGTAAATTTTTAAAAAAAGATGATAAAATATATATGAGGAATAAAGCTTGAAATGGAAGATTAAAAAAAAAAGCAATTTCTATTCAGTTCTCCAGCTTCCTGTAGGTGTGGCAGATGAATGAATAAAACTCATACCAATTTCAAAAAAAAAAATGTGTTACATGACTCTCCCCAGATATGCAAATAGGGAGTGGTGGGGTTACAATAAAAGAAAGGAGTTCTGACTCCCTGTTCAATTAAAAAAAAAAAAAGATGAAGCAGAAGTTGGGCGATAATGTCTAATTGAACTTTAGCACTTAATGCACGATACTAAAGTACGGACAGAGGAAAAAAAAGAAAAGTCTATAGGAGTTGGAAGTGGTAGTTCCTGCAGAAGGGAGAAACTGGAGTACAGAAATTCTTCTTCATAAGCCTTTCCGCACCATTTTTAAACCCATGTGCATTATCGCTGTGATTTTAGAAATCAGTTTTTAAAATATAAAAACAGACCATGTTGTTGTCCTTTTCCTAAATTATCCAAGTTTAGTGGTGTCCTTCATTGGAACTATTGAGAAAAAATGTATTGACTGAAATAAATTAATAGATTAAACTGAACTAATTTTATCTTTTTTAGGAACTCATTATCTCTATCAACTGATCCTATCGGTTCTAGAAATCGAAGTTCCTATGTTCAAACTATCTATCTCCATCTCCGCACCTACAAAAAAATGCCATTTTCTCATTGCCAAGTAGTGTTCCATTGTATATATAAACCACGCCTTTATCCATTCATCAGTTGATGGACATTTAGGCTCTTTCCATGATTTGGCTATTGTTGAAAGTGCTGCTATAAACATTGGGGTACATGTGCCCCTATGCATCAGCACCCCTGTATCCCTTGGGAAGGTATTATGCTAAGTGAAATAAGTCAGGCAGAGAAAGACAGATACCGTATGTTTTCACTCATATGTGGATCTTGACAACTTAACAGAAGACCATGGGGGAGGGGAAGGGGGGAAAAAGTTACCAAGAGGAAGGGAGGCAAACCATAAGAGACTCTTAAATACTGAGAACAAACTGAGGGTTGATGGGAGTGAGGGAGAGGGGAAAATGGGTGATGGGCATTGAGGAGGGCACTTGTTGGGATGAGCAGTGGGTGTTGTATGGAAGCCAATCTGACAATAAATTATATTTTAAAAAATGCCATTTTATTCATGAAGGTTGACACCAGACACACTCATACACCCAAATACATCATTTCTGTTTTACCGATTCAATCTCAAGGCTTTAGAACAAAAGATCCACAGGAATGGTTTATCAAGTACCAGACTATTAAATTCCTGGGTCCTTGAAACACACGTCTGACTGTGGATTAAAAAAAAAAAAATCCAGGAGCACCTGGGTGGCTCAGTCAATTAAGCATCTGACTCTTGATTACGGCTCAGGTCACGATCTCAGGGTTTGTGGGTTTGAGCCCCACATCGGGCTCTGCGCTGACAGCACTCTCTCTCCCTCCCCTTTTCTCTCTCTGAAAATAAAGAAATAAACGTTAAAAGAAAGAGCCAAAAAGCGTTAATGAGATAAACTGTGGAAGAAAGACTCTGTCAAACTGAACCAGGAAACGAGACAGCTAACATAACATCCTGCAAAGAGAAGTATTATTTGAAAACTCATTGTGCCAATTTGTCATCGAGAACTCACGACTACTTCGAAGCATGTTTCTGGGCTGATCAGGACAAGAGAATGTATACGCACCCGTGTACCTGTACCCAAGTGTCCGGGCGTTCTCTCTTGGAAAGAGGAATTGATTGACAGGTCCAGAGGAAGCTGTTTTTTCCTTGGAGAAAACAACCGGGGGACTTAATGGGCCTCTAAAGTGCCTATGATGAGATGAGCAAAATAAAAGCTGCCCTCCTTGAGTGAGTTCCTGCTGACCCCGAGCAGGAGAAAGAGCAGAGAGGGTTTGATTCTGCCATACCTGAGCTCTGTGCCTTTTCTCTCTTGGCTCACTGTGATTTCACGCCTAGTGACATGTCTCCTTATGGGCCCCTGCCCATAAGTCTTACCACTGGACTATGTATGTAACGACAAGGAACTGTGCTCGCGGGGTAATGGTAAGTGAAAAAAGCAGAATATTTATGTGTCCGTATGTTATACAGATGGGTGCGTGTGTACGTGTGTGCGTGTTTTTCAGAGAAAGACGTTAAAATATTACCTGGGCTTCTCTGTGCTATGCAATAATTATGGATTATTTGCAAACTTTCTTCTTTGTGATTTTCTGTGCTTTCCAAATTTTCTCTATTGGAAGCCAAGAGCATACATTACTTTATCATTAAAAACAAAATAGGGGTGGCCCGGGTGGCTCAGTTAGTTAAGTGTCCAACTTTGGCTCGGGTCATGATATTATGGTTTGTTGGTTTGAGCCCCACATCCGGCTGTGTGCTGACAGTTCAGAACCTGGAGCCTGCTTCAGATTCTGTGTCTCCCTCTCTCTCTCTGCCCCTCGCCCACTGGCACTCTGTCTCTCTCTCTCTCAAAAATAAACATTAAAAAAAATTAAAAAGAAAAACAACAAAATAAAAGAAACCTTGAATTGAACTCTTTTTTTCTATTTAAAAAAATTTTTAATGTTGACTCATTTTGTGGGGAGAGAGAGACACAGGAGCATAAGCAGGGAAGGGGCAGAGAGAGAGAGAGAGAGGGAGACACAGAATCTGAAGCAGGCTCCAGGCTCTGAGCTGTCAGCACAGAGCCCGACATGGTTCAGATTCTGACCTGAACTGAAGTCAACGCTCACCTGAGTGAACCACCCGGGCGTCCCTCTTTTTTTCTATTTAAAGCAAAAGGAACTTCTAGCGTATTTTCTACCTGCTTGCATCTTCCATGTTGTCATGCAAATTTTGGGTGTGTGAGGATATACTAGGAGTTATGCCCCGAAATTCCTATACATTTTTTTCTGGGCCGGACCACATGGTCTTTGGTGGTATAATCTGGCTTCCCTGCTGAGGGTCCATTCTTCAGGAGACTTTTCCAGTGAAGTGCCTTCCCCCCACCTTCACCAAGTGCTTCCTGACTCTTTGCTTGAAGAGCCAAGAAGGAGAAATACTTTGAGCTGATTAAGATGAAGTTTGATTTAAGAGAATCCCTTTTCGGGTGTTTTCAGGATCCAGTCTTTTCTTCTCACGAAGCGGTGCAGAGCTGGTTGGCCACGCCATCAGACTAGGGTGCTATTCTTTTTTTTTTTTTTCCACATGACACAGTATCTTCCTTCGACCTTATATTATCTCAGATCAGTAAATACCAACACTGGGGGGAAAAATAGGAATACCAGTCTTTTTTTAATGACAGGGAAACACAGCTCATCTGATATTGAAACGTGTTGCCTTCTAGATGTGCAAAGAGGAAGGCTAAGGTTTCTTTTCTTGAGAATTGACTGACTGGGTCACCTGGTCGACTGACCTCTCAGCTAGAGAGGCTGTGACTCTCCTTTGTTGCCATGAAGTGGCAGCTTAACACCATGCCACCTGCCGCCCTCTTGTTATCATCTTCACATGCAGAATTCCAGGACTTTCGAAAACAGTGGCTTCTTGATCAGCCTCGAGAACGGGGTGTCTCCGTTGAGGCAACACGAATGCGACCAGCCCAAAACGGAAGGAAAATTTAAAGCATGCCTATTTAATCTTGGGCTACTTTTTTTGTTTTAAAGTTTGAAATGTGTGGCTGTTCTTCAGAACTTTGCCCAATTTGAAATGAAACAAACAAAGCCACAGGGTTGAGGTCTGACTCAGGAATGGCTCTAAAACCGTCTTTCTTATTCTATCATTCTGGTCTGCCCTACTCCATGATTTCACGCCATGCCGCTGGAGCCAGAATCCTCTCTCGCCAAGACAGAAATAAAGCATCCACTTCAGCTGACTTGTTACCTCTAAGCTGTTATCCTTCTGGTGCAGAATATTGCCTGGACAGATGAGAAAAAGACGGCTGGATGTATTTTTGGTAACTAATTAGTCGGCTAAACATGTATTGAGGACTGACTTATTACGTGACACCTAATGTGCCAACCGCTGGCGGTACTGAGACAGTGACACCATTTCTTGCCTTTAAAGATGGAAACAAATAAACCAATAGCCATGACACCACGACCTAAGTGCTGCTGTGCAGACGGAGAAAGAAGGTGTTAGATACTCAGAAGAGGGACTCCTGGTCTACATTGAGGGTTCAGAAAGCTTCCCTGAAGTAAGTGGGCATTCCTACTGAGGGGTCAAGAGGAGTTCTCCAGGTAGCAAAGAGGGGAGCGGTATTCCAAGACAAGGAAATGGCTCAGGTGAAGGCGGAGTCAGGAGCACATATGGTGAACCCGAGGGGGTGCCAAGTCCTCTGGGGTCGCTGGAGCACGGTGTCATATGGACAGGGAAGAGGAGGAGGGGAAGATGACGTTGGAGGGGCAAATCTTGGCAGGCTTTATAGGTGAGACTAAGTTACTTAGGCCTTATCTCGAGATCAAAGGAGAGCAATTGAAGGATTTGAAGCAGGAGACTTAGATGATTAAAACGTCCCTTTAGGAAAATCACTATGGATACAGAGTAGAGAACAGTTGGAAGGAACGGGAAAAGCACGGGAGCCAGAAACACCAGTTTGGAGACGATGGCAGGAGACCAGGCCTGCGCTGCAGAAGGTACCTGGGAGGCGGAACGGACAGGGTTTTGCGATGGGTCACACGGCGGTTGTGGAAGTGAGGGGAGAAGGTTAGGATGAACCGGGGTTTGGGCCTGAGGGAATCAGTGGGTGAGAGCGCCGTCAACAGAAACCGGTCACCCAGAAGGGGGATAAATTCTGCATTAAAGCGCTTTAGGATGGCAGGATAGCTCTCACCAGGATGGAGGGCGCATTGGCACAACCACGCTGAGATGGCGGTGAGTCATTCCTGGAGTCGTGCGTTCGGCGAATTCGCTCTGGGCGAGGCGCTCTGCCGGGCAGGGAGACAGAGTCCCGCAGCACAGGATTCGCTGCTGTTCACGGGCTACTCCGTCACCAGCCCCGAGACTCCCGACGAGGCCCATTACCTTCCGCGCTCCTGTGCCATCATCTCAAACGTGGTGACCAAACCCTCAGCTTGTTTGGGTGACCATGACGATAACACTGGGGAGAGCCCTTGGCAAGCTGCACTCACTAGAACCTGAATGACGAGGTCCACCAAGGAGCTGGCCGCAGAGTCCGCCATGTTGGCGACAGAAGAGCCGAGAAAAACCGGGTGAGAAAACTAATCTTCCCAGCAGCGTGGCCGACCTGGATAGAGGATAGAGGAGGGGCCTCGGAAGGTCCACCCTTCCTCCTTCCTCCACCACCCTGACTGTCTCCTTCACCCACAGTGTACAGGGAGGTAACCTCAGAAAAAGGGACATGCCCCAAAACGACAATGGGGGAGTCGGTGAAACCGAGACAGTTATCAATACCCTCACTCGTTCTAACTAATAATTCCTTTTCGTCGGTGTTTCCAGCGAGTACAGATTAAAAGATGATTCAGGAAAACAGGTAAAGTTCCTTAAATTCCTGTGGCCTTTCATAGTAAAACGAAGCGGTTTCAATTTTACGAATCTCATAGAATTCACCTCTTCGGTATTCTGATAAGGACTCTGAGGCGTGGCCGGAATTATGACAGTCATTTTGTACATGAAAGAATTAATATTTTGGGGATCCGACAGGCTATAACGTAGTGAACGTGACACAGCTGCTTGACGAAAGCTTGAACCTACATCTGTGTTCTCCGAGATGGTTTTTTTTTTTATATTATTTTATATATTTACTTAGAAGGATCAAGAGTTTTGTTTTTTTTTTTAATTTTTTTTTTAGCGTTTTTATTTTATTTTTTGAGAGACATAGAGACAGAGTGTGAGCAAGGGAAAGGCAGAGAGAGAGGGGGACACAGAATCCGAAGCAGGCTCCAGGCTCTGAGCTGTCAGCACAGAGCTCGACGCGGGGCTCGAACTCACAGACTGTGAGATCATGACCCGAGCTGAAGTCGGCCACTTAACCGACTGAGCCACCCAGGTGCCCCAGAAGGATCAAGAGTTTTAAAAACTTGGTGAAATACCATTCTCGGTTGCCCAAAGAACAAGTCTAAGAGGATATTTTGGAGAGTTCCTGGCTCCATTTCCAGTGCCCTCTCTTTCCTAAATCTTGAAACCCTTTTCTCTACTGGTTCTCTTCACCTACAACGTGTTACAGTCTCCCTGACTCTTCCTCCTCTTCTAGGGAAGACGCCATCTCTCTCCTCTTCTTGGTCAAGATTTCTGGGGGAAATGTAACTGTCTACAGTGTAGGTGGTCTACACTCCCCCAGCTTTCCCGTGTTTCAGCTAAGATTGGGCTTCCGCTTGCCTACGGCACTGAATTTATAGTTACTAGGGTAACTGATGACTGCCCATTGTCATATGTTTTGGCCTTCAATATGGCCTCCATGCGGCATGACACCGCTGACCATGTCTTCTCTGTCCCTGGTTTCTGCACCCCCTCTCTCCAGGCTCTTTCCCTGCTCTCCCCCTTCTCCGCCCACCTCCTCCGAGGGCTAACTCCTCTTTTCTCTGACTGTTCAGTAAAGCCCTGTGTCCTCTACACATCTTGATGATCTTCCTCTCTCCTCGCTCCAGACATGAGTAAGGTAGATCTCAACCTTTTTGTGTGTGCAGCACGTTCTGGAACAGTAGAATTTGTGGAGGCAGCGTGATGGAATTTACCCGTATCCACAGAGAGTGAACTATCCCCTTTGTTGCCCTTTGGCACAGTGCGGCTGTTTGATGGCATCATTGAAACTGTAATAAATACTGCGACAGAAGGTCACATAAGGTTATGAGAGCTTATTACAGGAGACGTTAACCTAGTCAAGATCCAAGTTAAGTGATGACGGATCCAGGTTCAGTTTTAGGAAGGGCTGAAAAACGAAGAGGAGTTCCTTTGGGCGATGTGCTCTACCAAGAGGAAGCGGCATGTGCAAAGGGCCTGTAACAAGAAAGAACGTGACCTGCTCAAGGATCTGAGAGCAGGCCCACATGCTTGGAGTAAAGAGACTGGGGCAGAGGCCTGAGCAAGTACTGCTGGAGACTGTGAGGGCCTTCGGACAAAGCTCAGGATATTCAGAAAGGCTCATGATCTCAGTTGTTATTCTCAGAGCAAAGGGACAGATAATGGGGGTGAATAATAATATCAGCTTTGGGTTTCAAGACGATCTCTCTGGCCACGCTGTGAAGAAAGGTTTGGGAGACAGACACGGCGTGTTGCAGAGCGACCAGGCGGGAGGCTGCTGCGGATGCGCTGGAGAGAGGGGCCGGGCTCCAGGATCAGGAGGCCCTGGTGCCCGTGGGTGAGACCAGAAGAGCGACGAGGGAGAGGTAGCTGAGGAAGTTGCTGGGTGGTTCCACTGGACGGGTGGGTGGATGGGCAACACCCAGAACGGGGCGGGTTTGGGAGAAAGACCCTGAGCATGGTTTCAGACACGTGGGGTTTGAGGCTCCCGGCCCACCGAGCTCGGTCAGACATTCTCTTCTCCGAAACGGCCTCCCTTCCCCATTTTCTGACAGGGAAAATTCCAGGTCATCCGTGGAAGCCCAGCCCGGGTATCACCGTCTCCCTCCTTCCCCACACCCAGCGGAGCTCGTCGTTTCTTCTCTTGTATTACCTCGCTGTCCAAGACAAACTCCTCTCTTGCACGGAACTGTAAAACTCAATTTGCAAGCTCGTGTCCTCCACGAAGCTGTTGGTTCCCTGGAGGCAGGGCTGTGAATTCGTCTTTGCCCTCCCAGAACCAGTACGTTATCCCCGCCTCGCAGCTGCTCATAAACGCGTGAAGCGTTGATGCGAAAACATGTAGAAAACATTTAAGATTTCTACGGCGCCTTTCTCCGGACGAGCTCAGGAAGTCCCAGCAGATGGAAACGCATGTTTACAAGTCGAAGGTGCGAAAGGTGACCTAGGGCCGGTGTTTGCGAGCTTTTGGAAGAGAAGAGACATTTACCCTTCCCTGGGTCACTGTATCAGCTGGGGTCACGTCTGGCTGCCGGGAACAGGACACCCAGTCTCCGTGGCTGAAATCGACAGGGACTATTTTTCTCACATAGCAAGAAGTTCAAAGGTGGGCTCTTGCTGGCATTACTTCGAATGCCCGGCAGGGCCGTGCTGACTCTGTTTTCTGCTCTGTAATCCTAGTCACATTGGCCTTGTGGCCTCATGCTCATTGTCTCCCGGCATCCTCAGGCCTCTCATTTGTGAGCAAGAATAAGGAACATGGGAAACGGAAGGACAGAGCCAGCAGCCTGGCTTGGGCCCCGGCTCGGGCCTCTCAGCAGAAGACCCGATGGGAACACTCTGGGCTCATGGAGACGTCTTCTCTGCTAATTTGTCTTGTCTTCCCTTTCAGATTATAATTCTAGTCGTTACGTGTCTGTTTAATGAGAACCAACATTAGGGATTCAGACGAGAAGAGTCTGGTTACGTTTCAGATTTTTTTTTAAAGTAGCGTTCACCTGTGCAAAAGTGTTTCTGAATTTTAGGTTTCAGATTTCACGCCCGCGATCATTAATTATGACTCTAAAAAGAGAAAACGCAGGAGGAACCAGGACAAACAGGCAGGAAGCAAGTACCTCGTAGGCTTGCGCTGGCTACACGTATGCCCTTATACGCCTATATCTAACAGAAACCCACGTTCTTGACAACCTGGGAGTGAAAGACGTCCAAAGTGAATTATTTGTCCTCGCTACGAACATGAGTAATTAAGAAACCAGCTAAGGGCTGCAGGGGAACACACTTTGACAGCAGCGTCCACGGAACCCGAAGACAGGTTGCAACCCATGTTTGAGACCCTTCCTGCTGCCGGGAACAGCTCCTTCCCCTGGGTTCCCATGCACTTCATAGAAGCCTCGGCACACCGCTGAGCACACGTGTCTCTTCCACTGCAATCCAGCGGTTCCTTTCGCCTTAGAGACCCTGCCTCCCTCGCCAGCACACCTTCAGGGCCCTGCAGATTGCCCGGCTCATAGTCGAGGCTCAAATACTGCAGGGCTGAGCGAATGGTCCATGAGTGTCCTCTTAGCGCCTCCACTAGTAGGAAAGCCAGGACACAGGAGATAGGGAATCCTCAGCAAAGGCTCCCTGCACCGGAAAGAATACAACCAGGGTCAGACCCAGACTTTCTGTGTGTCCCAAGAGGCCTAAACACGAAGCGTCACAGAGATTTGCCGGCGGCGCCAAGTTCTTTGGGCTCCCACTCATTTCAGTTTTGAAACGCAGTCGCCTGCCGCTTCCCTTGCTCACCCTGGGACAATCTATCGCCCCAGGCCACTCTTCCACCTGGCTCCCATCTCTCAGCTGGCTGATGTGTCTTAGACATCGCCTCCTGGAACAGCTTTCCCTGACCTCCCCCAAGTCTGGCTCAGGTGCCCCCTCGACGCCACCCCGTCTTGGTTCTGGATTAGAGTCGCCCATTCATTTCTGTCCAGACCGCGAACTCCGAGAGGGCAAAAAGCGATTTTGTTCTCCCTTTTGTCACCACAGCTTAGGACGCCTCCTGGAGCATAAGAAGGGTTCGGACTCTCTTGCGCCGGTGAAGCAGTGGCGTGTCCCCGGAGCGGCGGCGCCTTAGGCCCCCCTCTCCCCGCAGCTCAGACTCCGGCAGCGGCCCGGGAGGGGCGCACGCGTGTGGCCGGGACCCGCCCCCGGGCTCGCGAGCCGCCCCGCCCGCCCGCCCGGCCGCGTCCCCGCGAGCTGGGCGGCGGCGGCTGGGGCAGGAGCCCGCGGAGCAGGTGGGGCGCCGGCCCCGCCTCCGCGTCCCGGCAGCACCAGAGCCGGCGGCGGCGGCGGCGAGGGAGCGGGGCGCACCGAGCGCGGCTGCGAGCGCGGCGTGGTCGCGGGGGCGGCGCCTGGAGCACGGCCTCTGCCGGCCGGAGCCCGGAGGCGGCGGCGGCGGCGGCGGCGGGGACGTCGGCCGGAGCTCGAGTCCTGTCCGGCCCCCGGCACGGCTAGCGGCAGGTGGCGGTCCGCGCGCGTGTCCAGGTCCGTACCGGGGCGGGGGGAGGGGTCGGGGAGGACGCGCTGTCGCCGCGGCCGCTCGGGCCGGTCCCGGCGCGGACAGGGGTGCCGCGCGCCCGCCGGTGTCCGGGGATCCCCGCCCCCCCACTCTGCCCGGCGCGCCGCGCCCCCGGGACCGGCGGGCCGTACGTAACGGGACCGCGGAGGGAACGAGGTCACCGCGGGGTTGCCCGGCGACTTCCCCCGACCCGGCTGTCCGGTGAGCGGCCCCCGGCGCCCAGGCCGCCCGGCCCGGGCTTCGCCCAGCTCTCCCTTGCTCTCTTCCCCGCTTGCCCCCCAGAACAAAAGGCCGGGGTCTCGCTGAGGAGGGGGCAGTCGCGGGAAGAGCCGGAGCGGAAGTAAAGAGCTAGGACGTTGCAGGGCTGGAGATGGCTTTGGGGATACAGGAGCAGCCCCCGACGAGGAAGCCGGTCCGGAGATGTGAAATGACTCGTCCAAGGTCACACAGCTCGTGCTTAGTGACCTGACTGGGGCCAGACGGCGAGTCTCGGGACTCCCCTCCCAGTGCTCATCTCCAGGCTCCTGAGGTCAGTAGTCTGACTGTGCTCAGGCGATTTAGATCTGGCCACACATGGGCTTTAGAGTCCTTTGAAGGAGTCAGAGAAGGTGGCAGAGCCTGTCCCCTCTCCCCAGCGAGGGGAACAGGGCTCTTGGAGAGGGCACTTCGGGAGGGGGTGTGAGGAGCAGGCCCTGCCCCCGTGGGCAGGCGGGCACAGGCTCACAGGAACAGTGCCTTCTGAGCACGGCGTGCCAGCCGCGTGGGTGTGCCTGTGGCAGGAGCCCGAGCTGCGTGGGGACCGAGTGTACGCTGCTCCCTGGGAAGAAGTTCGGCCGGGAGAGGCCGGGGAGAGCTGTGCCAGGCTCAATCTCGGGATGCCCAAGCCGCATCCGTGACATTCAGGATGTCGTTGTGTTTCCTGGAGGCAGTATTTGGAAGCAAAGTTAATCTGTAGCAGGAAGTCGGGCTGTCACTTCGCCTCCCTGAGAGAGCCTGGGGTCATTGGCGACAAAATGAGGGCCTTGTTCGGCATGACCTGAGTGATTTCGAAAGTCCATTCCCGTCTCCCTAGTTCCAAAATCTTTTATCTCTTCAGGAGAAGGATTGGAAGTATATTTCTTATGGTCAGCCACAGTAGTTATCCCTGGGAGCCCAGCTTTCCCTGAGTTGGGGTTTTTGGGCTTGTTTGTGTTTGTGTTTGTGTTTGTGTTTGTTTTGTAACTTTAGGCAAAGCTAATCATGGCAATACAGGAGTATTGGCTGTATTAGGAGTAGGGCTACCTTTGGGCCTTGTGATGACCTGGACAGCACATGAGGGGGCCTTCTGGGGTGTTGGAAATGCTCTCTCCCTTGCCTTCATAGTGATTCCACAGGTGTATACAGACGGATATTTACAAAGTCATTCCCTTGAGATTTGTGCACTTGGCTGGTGTATGTGTTACCTCGCTAAAATAAAAGTAAATAAAAATTTAATGCTAAAAAGCCACTCGCCGCGGTAGCACGCAGGTTAGTGCGATTGTCCAGCCAGGGCATTGGAGAGACACATTTAAAAACCACAGAAACCGAATCAGGAAAGAAAAAAAAAAAAAAAAAGGACAGGGGAACAAAAGAAAGCAAAGAAATAACGGGAAATGCACTATCCACTACAAAGACCATCACAACATCACTCTCAGAGGGAGATACTGTCATTCTGCCGATTTTAGAGATGAGTCAATAAAGTCACACACTTTTAAAATGCCTTCAATGCCTTACGCAGGGGAGCCAGGGTTCAGACCCTGGGTCCCCAGGCTTCGAGTTCTGTCCATGGGACGAGAAACAGGCAGTGTTTGGCCACCTGAAGCAGGAAGCAGAGGCTTCAAGGCTGGCTTCCTGCCCTGCCCCCTTTTTGTTCCTTTCCAGGGAGTCTCTGTTGTTTTCACATAATGGTGCGTGTGAGATTGTGTCACAGGCTGAAGTTAGCCAGCAGCAGAAGGGATGGAGGAAGCGCGTGTGTCTAAGAACATACAGTTTTAGAAGCAGGAGAAAGCCAGCTGGCCTCGCCGGCCAACGCTCTTTTAGGAGCTGTATTGTTCAGAAACCATAAAGAACAGGTTGCAATTTTGCAGTTACACAGACACACACACACACACACACACACAGACACACACACACTTAATAATAGAACCTAGAAAAGGTCTGAGAAACCCAAATGTTAATGAACTCTAAGAGAACACTCAGAGTTTTCACCAGGAACCGTCAACTTCCCTCCATCCTAGAATTTATAAAGATACGTTTCTTCACGCTTGAGTAAAAACCAAAACAGAAAACCCCACGCGCTACAGGGGCAACTCAGCAGACGAAGAAAACTTGTTTTCTAGCCCACGTGTTATAAATATACATCACATTTGGTGCAGAAATACTTGAACCCTATGACATTACGACCAGAGAGAAATCTTAACCTCGTGGGTGGTCTTCTAGTGATTCGCTGTTTCTGCCTAAAATTCAGAACGTAGAAAAGTGTTTGTTTTCACCGGCCGGTGTCATACTGCGGGGTTGGGAGGTCGGTCATATTCCTGGAAGTACAAAGTTTTGGTTTCGAGCACGGGGGTTATGGGGGGCGCCCCAAGAGGTATCTCTGGGTGAATCTGCCTAGCCCGGTGCCATCAAGCCTCGGAGTGTGCATCACGTAGTTATCTTTAGGCGAGTTTTGCCTTGTCACCGTCGTGTTCCTGCCATCTGCCTGCCTGCTGGAATATTTAGAAAGGAATCGTAGTGTTTGACTGACTTCGCTGATAGCATGACAAAACAAACTTTGAGAGGGAACTATTAAACGGGAGTTAGCATCGGCGGGAAAATGATCAGTTTCTTCTCATTTAGCCGCTGCAGTGGAACCGAGGAGCTGCTCTGTCCCCCCACGCGGCGTCCCAGCAAGTGTGGGAAAACATATGTTTTCTTCCCGGCTTCAGCCACTAACACGCTGGAAACTCCCCTTCTGCCGTTCTAGTTGGGTCTTTCCTTAGACCCGCTCAAGTGGGAACCCAACCCCGTGTGCAGCAGAGGGGAATCGTGTAGTTGACTGCCGTGGCTAAGCGCCCACGAGATGAAGCGAAGCAGAGCCAGTGTGGGGGACACGCGGGCCAGGCGTTAGGTGGACCAGGGACCATGGAAGATTTTCAAGTGCACCTGGGAAGGGGTGTTCGTCGTGTGTGGGTGATGTAATCCAGTGAGACACGGAATCTGAGATGGTGACATCCAGGAAAGAGGGCTTCTGGGCTGTAAGCTCCTAGAGGGTAGCTACGGGGAAGCAGTAGCCAGCCTTAGTTCTTGGGCTTATGAGGACATGTGTCCATAAGAGTGTGTGTGTGTGTGTGCGCGCGCGCGCGCGTGAGACCAAGCAGGATGCCCGGGGTGCTGTCCACTCTGCCTTAGGAGCTAAAGGCTAATATATTCTGCACGCTTGCTATGTGCCAGATGAGGCTAAGACCTTCCTGTGTACGAAATTATCACAACAGCCCTAGAGAGGAGCTGACTCTCCTTCCTTTCATCATCCGCTGTGACAGAGAAACCACGGGCTAATCTGCTCTGACAGTGATCGTGTCACACCCTGCTCTGGTCTGCTCTCACCCCATTCATTCATAACCCCAAGGCACCCTTCCCCTCCCTGACTCCCCCTTTTTGTAACTGAGCCCCCCCGAAGGGCAGGTCCTCTGTTCCCAGCACCCGCACCACGCGTGGCACAGGATGACTTTTGCATGAACGAGTAAGCGAATGGATGAAAACGCTTATGTGCTAAGATCAAAGGCCAATTATTTTTGGATTATCTGTCCTTTTGACTTTTACCGTCGCATTCCCCTCAGTTGACACGGATTGTCAGGCGTGACTTTATGGACAAGATGTATAATAGATATCTCCTTTAAAGCTGAAGGACGGTAGGGGCGCCTGGGTGGCTCATTTGGTTAATCGTACAACTTCGGCTCAGGTCATGATCTCACGGTTCACGGGTTCGAGCCCCGAGTCGGGCTCTGTACTGACGGCTCAGAGCCTGGAGCCTGCTTCGGATTCTGTGTCTCCCTCTCTCTCTGCCCCTCTCCCACTTGTGCTCTCTCTCTCTCTCTCTCTCTCAAAAACAAATAAAAAATATTTTTTTAAAAAGCTGAAGGATGGTAAACTCAGCCTACCAAATCAGACGGCCTCTGCTTCTTTTAGAAGTTCAATATTATTATTTCTTTTTTGTAGAGTTTGTGAAATTCAGAATACCCGGGTCTGAATCTTGTGTTCATCACTTATTTGTTATATGATCTTGGACAAATAACTTTGCTGTGCGTCAGTTTTCTCCTCTGTCAAATGGGCATGATAATAGTACTTCTTTCATATTTAGAGTGAATAACTTGAGATAGGTTCAGCGCTTAGAAGGGTACCTCGTTCATAGCAGTGGTCAATAAATTAGCTACTGTTATTATCTGATGCTTTTAAAAGTTGTTTCCCTTAAGTATGCCCTGTTCCATAAACATTCGAGGAGTTTACGAAAATAGATAATAAACATAAAATTAATAGAGAATGAACCAGGGTAAAGAAAACACACGGATTGGAAAGCGAGATAAAATCAGAGGTAATTCAGAGAATAAGACTATATCATAAGATGCCGGTAGTTTTTAGAGATGAGTTTCCTCTAAAGTCTAGTGGGGTTTCTGGAGAGAAGGTTAAAAATTTGTCAGAGCTTCCCAGTAGCCAAAACAAAGAGACAACACAAAGAGTTACTTGATCCGCGGTGACCATGAGATAAAAACAGATCAGTTGCACAGCTTTTCCTAGTCCCAAAACCTGGGAGAACTTTCTCCTGGCGGGTCTTCAAAGCAGTCATTGCTGCCCTAGAGATCTAAGCGTTCACCATGGTCCCCGCTGTGAAGGCAATGGAGGTTTTGTGGTAGAAGGCAGTCATAAGGGTTTCCGAGAACGTTATTGACTACAGCTCCGGAGATCTAATCCCGGAGCACAGCCCAGTCAAAGCTCTTCTCTGAAGGGCCAGAAAGCTGTGGTTTGGGGACAGGCTATTTTCTTAGCTGTGTTTACCGGGGGCCTGGGGGAGTAGAAAGATTCTTTCTTCCAAAGATCATAATTCTTGTGAGAGTCAGGTGAGCAAGCCCAGCTTTAAGAACATGCGTTTTGGGGCGCCTGGGGGGCTCCGTTAGTAAAGCACCCGACCTCAGCTCAGGTCACGATCTCGCGGCTTGTGAGTTCGAGCCCCGCGTCGGGCTCTGTGCTGACAGCTCAGAGCCTGGAACTTGCTTCCGATTCTGTGTCTCCCTCTCTCGCTCTGCCCCTCTCCCGCTTGTGCTGTGTCTCTCTCTCAAAAATAAGTAAAACGCTAAAAAAAAAAAAGAACATGCATTTTGACCGAAGCCATTTAAATATGCCAGATCAGTGTACTTCATGCAGAAGGGTGTTTCGTGCACATATGCTCATTAATAGAGTATGTATTCACGAATTTTCTTGATACAGATAATCCCATCGTCTCTGCTGAGCTGCAGATTTCATCCCACTGTTTGGAAAAAGAAATATCCAATGCTCTGTACCACCTCTCAAACTCCTTAATGCTATCGGTACTTCGCGGTAGTAAGAATAAATACTTTGGTTTTAAACTTTTTTAATCATCGAAAAAACGGTCATGTCTTTTTAGTCTTATTATATGTTATATACTAATAGAATCCTAATATACGTAACAGTACTAGTATAAAGGTTAGTCCAAATATGACTTGTACTGGTTAGGATTGCAGTCAGTGGCCAAATGAAACAAACAAAAGCAACACACGCATCCGAATCTGACTTAAACAGATATAAGTGTTTGTCTTGTGGAACAAGACTCCCAAGAAAGGCAGTCCACGGCTGATGGAAGAGCTCGAACAACGCTCTCAGAGAGTCCGTCTCTGTCCGTCTTCCTGCTTCATTGTCCTTAGCCTATAGGATGTCATCTTACACCTGGTTGCTTCATGGTCACACAATGGCTGCTGTTATCTCTGGGCTTTCATCCGTAGCACAGTCTGGAAGAAGAGGAAGGCCCTTCTAGGAAGAAGGTGTTACCTCTTTATTCAGAAAGGGATGCCCTCCCCAGCTACTTCCACTTACATCTCATTGGCTGGTACGATGTCACAAGGTTGCTCAAAATAGAAGGAAGTCTGAGAAATCAAATATTTTTAGCTGGGTAAATTGCAACCCCCAGCCCCCACCCACAAATTAGGGGTTTCGCTGTGAGGAAGAAGAAGGAATGGTTATTGAGGAGGTGACAGGACAAGCCGCCTGACTTACTGCCTTTATTAGCCATGCCCTTGACTTAATTAGAAATTAGAAGGCAGGGGCTCCTGGGTGGCTCAGTCGGTTAAGCGACCGACTTCAGCTCAGGTCACGATCTCACGGTCTGTGGGTTCGAGCCCCGCATCGGGCTCTGTGCTGATGTCTCGGAGCCTGGAGCCTGCTTCGGATTCTGTGTCTCCCTCTCTCTGCACCTCCCCTGCTCACGCTCTGTCTCTATGTCTCTCAAAAATAAATAAACGTTAAAAAAAAAAAGAAATTACAGAAGGCAACTCAGTAGTTTCAAGTATTACGCGTTTCCAGATCGTACAATTAGCCCGCGAGAATGAAACATACCCAAGTGCCTTATGTAAAGATTCCTGAGTCGCTATCACCCGCCCTGACTCTTCTCCAAATTTCGGATGTAAATTTTCATGTGCTGAACGCACCTCATACGCTTCAGAGTAAACCCACTTCATCCTGCCCATCTACCCCCTGCCCCCCACCCCCACCAACACGCTTTCTCCCTTCCTTATTTAACGCTAGATTGTCTTGGCAAGGAGCACTGGGGTTATCCTGGGCTGATTCTTCTCCCCCGTTCTGAACATCCAAGCTAGTCTCTCCCCTGCCTGCATCCCATTACCACGATGCTAATTCAGATAATGTCCGTGCGTGCTCGCGTGGGTCCCCAAGCTGGCCCACCTGTTTGCCGCTTCTCCCTATCATTCCTCACGTGGCCAGGGTGCTGTCTTGGAAACATCTTTTCACTCTTTAAAAGCCTACAAAATAAAGCCAGGACGACCTGGCTCCGCGATGCTGGCTGTGTACAGTTGCCACACACGCCATAGGTGTGCACGTGGCAAAGCTTTGTTCATCCCCTCCTCGCTCCCCTCAACCGTGGAAGGCCCGCCTCAGAGCTTTCTTGTGCTTTGTACTTGTCATTACCCATGGGAGCGGTTCGTTCCTGTTTCCAAAGCACTTTATTAATGTTTTTCACCCTAGAGTCTGTTTTGCCTGATATTAATCATGCTGCGCCAATTTTTTTTTTTATTAACAACCTTATCAGGTTATAAGTCACACACCATAAAATTCACTCTTTTCGAACGTGCGATTCGGCGATTTGGGGAATAGTCAGAGTCCCGCAACCGTCACTGTCATCTAATCGCAGAACATTTTCGTCGCCCCAAAAAGAAACCCCTTAGCCATCGCTCCTCATCTTCCATCTTCTCAGGCCTGACAACACCCATCTACTTTGTCCTTCTGTGGATTTACCCACGCTGGATATTTCAGACAAATGGGACCAGTTCGTGGCCCTTTGCGACTGGCTTCTTTCACTCAGCGTGATGATTTCTAGGTTCATCCAAGCCAAAGCACGGATCAGCCCTGCGTTCGTTTTTATTGCCGAGTAAGATTTCATCCATGGCCATTTTGTTTATCCACTCAGAGGTCGATGGACATTTGTGTTGTTTCTACCTTTTGGCTCTTAATGGACCACGTGACTAGAAATATTCATGTCTACGTTTTTGTGTGGGCGTCAGTTTTCATTCCTCTTGGATGGGGAACCCGGGAGCAGAGTTGGTGGGTCTCACGATAACTGTTGGACGTCACAAGGAACTTTCAAGCTTTTCTGTGCCATTTTATGTTCCCCCCCCAGCCACGTACAGTTAGCTCTGCCTACGGTAGGAGGAAGTCTCTGCAGAGAAGCTGGCACCCAAGCGTGTTTTTAAAGGATCAGTAGGCATTTTCCGGGTGGCAGAGGCTGTCATACGCAGCCTGAGTAGCATGGGCAAAGACGCAGAGATATAAAGAAAAGGTACGGAAGAAAATGTCCCGAGTGCGGTGTGGGTTAAGTGTAGTGCCGGGGTCCTTGTTCCAGCGAATCGAGGGGTCCACGAAGGACGGACGGTCAGGCGAAAGGAAGTGAGAGAGCCACGAGAGATGGAGTCTGATGACCTGGCAATTCTGGCATCTCTGCTCTGCTGGTCTCAGTGTCTTTATTTTTAAAGGTAGCGAGTGACATTACATCAGTGACAAGGCATTCTTTACAACATACATTGTTGTCCCAAGACCTATGTAGTCATCTATAGGTTTATGGTAGCTTTTGTAAGAGTATTTTGTTATTGCCTTTTTATTATAAGGGAGGGTAGGGATGAGAATTACAAAAGGATTTGTGAAATGTTGACCTCAGGGAGGTGCTCAATATTTGCTGCTGATCAATGAAGATATGTGTAGCTACTTTAGTTTGTACCTTATCTGTAAACAGTGCTTCTAACTTTTGGGCGAGGCTAACCTCCGGGGAAGGTCCTGAGTCTCTTTACAATCTCTCCCATCAGTCTGTTAATACTGAGAGAAGCTTTACGGAGATGTGCCTTGAGGTTTCATGGTGGGGCTGAGGGGATGATTAACACAATGCGATACGTGCAGGGAAAATCTAGTTTGGTTAAAGGAGTCTTGGGGCCTAATGCCTACTAATTTCTAGCCAACTCATAACTGCTATTCTGTATGATCAGTTTGTGTAACCTATCCCCAAGAGACAACTTTGAGGTTACTTCTGGCCAGGTCACTCTTGTTCAGATTTTATCCATCAAGACATCGCACTCCAGGTCCCCTTTTCCATGTGCCATAAAACCAAAGAGCATTATATTCCTTAGGCCAATGAGAGCAGTTCGAGAAATCCAGGCCTGAAAGATTATTTAGAAGGAGGTAAGATTAGGCACCAGTTTGGCTGGCGGGAGCTTTGCTTCAACCTTTCCCACGCAGGGAGAGTCTCAACCTGTGAGCCCAAAACAGCTCCCAACAGTGTAGGATGGATAAAAAGAGGGGAGCTCCTTAGGAAGGAGCTATGAAAAGTGCGTGTGTTAAACCGGGGAGCGATGCCCCGTGGTCTGAGAGGTGCGGCCTCTAGTCACTTGGCTGTCACTGAACGGTGCTTGCTGCCACCGGAAGGGAAAGGAATGGATTTGTTTCTCCAAAGTTTTTGGGAGGACTCACCATCCGAAGTGAAAAGTTACCACCTTAGCCTCAGAAAGCAAAAAACACCCTCCTTATAAAATCTAACATCATCAAATATATTAATTGAGGAGCTGGTGATTTATTTTGCAAAATGACTCATTATTTTATAGCACTGATTACGGGCTTCCATTGAATAACAGACTCCTTTTGTATACTTACAGCATACCCCGATTTTCCAAAATTAGAGATATCGTTTTTCAGAAGCATTGCTATTATATAAGATAAGGCTTACTTATAAACGTGTGATTAATGTCATGTATTTTTAATAAGTCTAGTTCTTCTTTTAGCTCGTTCAAAAGCAGCAGGAAAAGAAAAGACAGGAAATCAATATTTCCTGCTTTCACCCTTAGGAACCTCACACACAACGATTTTTATGGCGTTTAGGTATAATTTAAATACCTGAGTCAATGATAAATATTATCGATATCTCCATTTTTCCCTTTGCCACATACTGTTCAAATATTATAACGAATTCCGTGAGCGATCTGGGAACAAATTTGTGTTTCAATAAGAGCCTTCTTTTTTTTTTTTAACTTTTTTTTTAGCGTTTTTATTTTATTTTTTGAGAGACATAGAGACAGAGTGTGAGCAAGGGAAAGGCAGAGAGAGAGGGGGACACAGAATCCAAAGCAGGCTCCAGGCTCTGAGCCATCAGCACAGAGCCCAACGCGGGGCTCGAACTCACAGACCACGAGATCAAGACCTGAGCTGAAGTTGGCCGCTGAACCGACTGAGCCACCCAGGTGCCCCTCAGTAAGAGCCTTCTAAAAGGAAACCAAGTTATGAGCTCATCGTAGGTGTGACTGACTAGGTTTCATGTTGGATTGTGAAAGTGTGTCTTCATTGTGGAACTCACATAGACAAGTCTGCATTAATCCTTTAAGGATTTCAGCAGGTAATTAACCACAATCTTCCATCAGGGCTGAGCAGTTTCAGCTTCAGGAGCTACTGTCATCAGGGCTGGTGTTTCTCAGCTGTTAGAAGCCCTTCAGATCACCGGTGTGAGAGGTGAGTGGGCACTCAGCCCGGTTTCCCTTTCACTCTGGTGTGTCAATTCCGAGTCCAGTACGCCATGTTCCTGGATCCAGCCTGCTGAACTTAAATGAGTCTGTAGAAAAAGAGCCTTTCAGTAAAGGCTCTTCCAATGGTGTGGGACGGAGAGTTTCATCATCCCAGATATTCTGCAACAGGGCATTTCAAATTTTCGAGGCACGAAAATCACTTGTTGATAAGATACTCTCAAAGATTCTAATTCAGCAGGTCTGGGGCGGACACCATGCCTTCCTTACGCGTTTCCGCATTCTAGAGCCACGCGAAGCGTGGTGCCCGGACCGGCCGTGTTGGTCTCACTGGGGAGCTTGTGAGAAATACAGAATCTCAGGCCCCACCCAGATGACTTAATCAGAATCTACATTTAAAAAAAAAAATTTTTTTTTTAATGTTTATTTGTTTTTGAGAGAGAGATAGACAGAATGTGAGCAGGGGGCGGGCAGAGAGAGAAGGAGACACAGCATCTGAAGCAGGTTCCAGGCTCTGAGCTGTCAGCACAGAGCCCGACACGGGGCTGGAACCCAGAGACTATGAGATCATGACCTGAGCCGAAGTCGGACGCTTAACCAACTGAGCCACCCAGGCGCCCCAGAAGCCTTGTATTTTCAAGTGACTTAAGTTAGCGTGGTGCTTAAGAGCGTGGATTCTGGAGCCAGACACCCCAGATTTGAATGCCCCACTAATTTCCTGCGTAATTTTGGGTAGTTTTCTTAAACTTTCTGTGCTTCGGTTTCCTCATCTGAAGAACGGGGATAATAGCAGTTATCTATCTGACTGGGTTGTTACGGGGCCTAAATATACAAATATACAAAAAGCCCGAGAACAGGATTGGATACATAGTAAGGATTTTGCTCTGTCAGAGCTAACTTGTTTGACTGTTATCTGGAACGCAAATGTTCAAGAATTTTTCTATCCTATGCTTTATACGTCTCCTCCCCCTGTCCCCTGCTTGCCTGCTTACGTAGGCCAACATGCCCCAGCTCCCCAGAAAGGCTGAATGTCTCCAGAACTTGCATACCATTAAGGAGAGTGAGGGTATCAACTTCCACTCGGCCAGGAGAGGACGGTGGTAAGTGGGAGAGGAGGCATATGGGAAGGGGGACCTTACCGGCGGGAAGTCCAAGGAGGAGGCTATACGCAAAGAATTGACTCCTCGAACAGCGAGGACGTGACAGCAGAAAGTGAGCGCTCATAAATCATTTTCACCATCACCTGGAGAAAAGGGGTTTTTTTCCCCTTCATTTTGGTCCTTCTAGCTTTGGCAACTTTGGCCCATGCTTTTCGAGAAAATGTTTTATTTGTGCCTTGTGTGCTCCTGGGCTCGTGGGTTATGATTTCCTGGCCGCAGGGCACCTTTGATAAGTAAATGACCCATCCGTAGGGTGGCAGGTCCCTGCCGAGACCATAACGCAAGCAGTGGCTTGTGCATGGGGCTCATCCGCCTTTATTAGTTCAGAGGTGAGAAATCTCTCTTCCTCTCCCCCATTTCATAGGCCAAGAAACAAAGAGACCCAGCGGAACCGTGACAGAACATAAAAAGTTACAAGTGCACAGAGAACCTTATTCTCAGATTCCTGTTGAAATGTATTTTAAGAACCAGCAAAAGAAGCTTTTGTCAAAGAGTAGCAATAATTTCTTCTTGCTTATATTTTAAAAGAGACACATATTGTATTTGTGAGCAACTGTAATCTGACAAACTACCCTTGGGGGAAAAAATGAGTACATAGTTTTTGGTTTTTGTTTTTTTTTTAACTTTTATTTATTTTTGAGAGACAGAGAGAGACAGAGCATGAATGGGGGAGGGGCGGAGAGAGAGAGAGGGAGATGCAGAATCTGAAGCAGGCTCCAGGCTCTGAGCTGTCAGCACACAGCTGGCACAGGGCTCAAACTCATGAACTGTGAGATCATGACCTGAGCTGAAGTCGGACGCTTCACCGGCTGAGACACCCAGGCGCCCCAAAAGTGAGTGTATAGTTTTGACAAAAGCACCCAGCGTGTGAAGTTCCTTACCATAAGTGATTTCTCTCTGAAAAAGCTCAGTCGGGATACATACACATATAACTTTTTATGTTAACAAGATAGGCGAGCCCGGTCCACATCTATTCTGAGTCAGGTGGGGAAGGAAGGGGGGGAGCAGAGGGGGAGGAGAGAGGGTTCACCACCCATCTCCAACCCCAACCGCCACTAGCTCCTGTGGCCGTGTGTGAGTCCTGTGGGGCCTGCAGGTATGTTCTCTTGGCCCACTGATTTTTAAAAATGCTTTTTGAATTAGTTACCCACATTTCAAAACTGGATTTCACACCAAAATCTGCATTGGGGGCCTCTGAGGGCAAACTGGGAGGGTGTGGCCGATACTGGTCTTGCATTCCCACTGAGTATCAATCAGCCAGAGCTGAAGGAGGGGAGGGGGGAGAGGCAGATCCAGACCCAGGCCGTCACTCCTGGGAGCCAGGCTCCCTGCACACCTTGCCCTTCCACTATCTCCTCACCTCTGAATCAGTGGTCACAAGTCGGCTCCCTGTGCAAGGGATGCTGGGAAAAGGAGCTCCTGGCTTCTGGCCGAGGGAGGCAGGACTCCTGCGAGAAATTCCTCAGGCATAGGAAAAGTGTTCAAAAGGTGACGGATGGCTACAACAAGACAGATGTCCTACCGGAGAGAAGAGACGCGTGCAGACTGGTGTAGTGTCATTTCAGCCCCTCTGTGACTCTAGCCTTTCCCACTTTTCCACCACACATACAGCGCCTCCCCGTCTGCTCATGTCCTCCCACTTCCGTATCTCTGCCCATATGCTGCTCCTCTAACTAGAACGGCCTCCTGGAGCCACCTTTGCACCTGTTGAAGAATGCAGTAGCTTCTACCAAACATTTATTTATTGTCGCCCCCACCCCCGGCTCCGAACTGATGGTGACATTCCTTGGCACTCCACAGCCCTTGTGTATCCTACTGTACCTTTTATCGTAGTTCTTTGTGGTGAGGGAGTTTTATTGTAGTTCTTTGTGGTGAGGGAGTGATGGTAGCGTGAGGATGATACATACAACTTCCAGCTACGTGTCTGCTGCACGTCCCGGCCTCCATAAAATTCTTCATGTACCGTCTCATAGTCCTGACAACGAACTAAGAGTTAAGCATTATCAGTATTTTCCAGATAAAGAAAATGAGACCCCCTGAGACTAAGTGACTTGACCAAGGGCCACACAGCTGGGAAAAGCAGAGGCGTGAGTAGGGCCCGGGTCCGTCTGACTCTTAAGAGCAGTACTGTCCCCTGTTCTCAGGGGTCTCATGTGGAAGTGGCATCAGTCGTGCTGTCCTTGACACCTTCCAACGCTGCTTGAATATCTAACCTGCATCTTAACGCTGTTTTTCAGCTATTTCATGAGTTCGGAGAAAATATAAAAGCCTTTGAGAATCTGGCTTTTTTTTTTTTTTACCCTAGACACTTTTTAATACATCACAGAGCAAAATAACGGTTTTAAATGTGTCAGGAGAGAGCACAAAGCTTCAAAGGGCTCGTGGGAACAGCCTGTGACTTCCTGGAGCTCTCCATTCTTAAGTGTCAGATTTTAACAAAATACTTTTCTAGAAAATTACTTAATTATTTGATCTGTCAGGAAAAAGCCTTCACAGCCATCAAGTGCCAAATGCAAAAATACCCTTTAATCCTTCGAGTTTGAAAAATCATTCCGGCGATTTCAGCAAGCCGGAAGCCCAGTGGTACCTAGTGACACCCAGATTTCTCGGGATAAAGCTAATGGACAGAAAGGCGTGTTTAGGTTCAGGAGGAGCAAGCAGAAAAATTATACTTACCTGGATGAGGTCCCTTTCACTCGAGGGTCTCAGAAATATTTAAAAATCTTTGCTAAATGGAAGCAGAGAAGCCATACAACCCGAATTATACCAACTTACTGCAACAAAGAAATGAGGTTTTGGATCAGAAAGACCAGAGCTTTAACTCATCTCTGGTACTCTTTCTGAAATTTAGTAGAAACGAGGTGATGCCGGAGTCAAAATTCGGTTATCCACCATAGGAAACACCAGTGCGTCCCATAGAGTCGCGGAGGGCGTTACACAGAACGGTGTGTTCTAAGTACCTAAGACAGTGCTGAGCATACACAGGGGGTTCAAAAACGTATAGCCAATCCGTATTATCCACAGATTCCATAGTTGGCTAACCAACCCCAAAGTCAGCGTTCACAGGCACTTTCGTGGTTTATTCGAGGGCTTGCACAGAATGGGGACGGTCTCGAGTCGCCCATGCATGGCCATATGTTCCCAGCTGAGGCTGAACGAGGCAGCCCTCTGTCTCCTTGTTGCAGTCTCCTCCTGTAAACAGGTGTTCTCTTACATTCTATTTAGCGCAGTGTTTTCCAAACGTTTGCGCTTATTGTCGGCGAGCCTGCTGTTTTCAACGGCGCCTCCCGAGGGTAGCGCTGAAGTGCCGTCCAGTGTTCTTGAGCACGAAAAGGCTGTGCTCTGCATTGTGGAGAGAATGTGCGTTTGATAACCTTCACCCAGGCACGAGTCGTAATGCTGCTGGCATGAGGTCAAGGTAACGTACCGACAATATATATTAAAGTAGGCGTCTTTAAGCAGAAACACAGAAAACAAGGTTATATATTAATGAATTGACAAAAATCTTGTGACTGGATGTCCAGAGGGGTCAAAGCCTATGTTTCTGCTAAGAGCAATGGTTCAGTATTCCCTAACTCAGCGTTTATGGCAACTTCCTAGAACATAACGACCACAAATCATGAGAATTGGCTATATTTGATTAAGTTCCCATATTAGGTAGCTGAAAAATTAGTGGCTATAATAAATTAACTCCACGCCCTCCATGACTTAACACAGGAGAAGTTCATCTTCCATTTAGGTCAAGTCCAATCCGGCGTTTGGCAGACGGCCCTAAAGAGGTGAGTCGAGAACCCAGATACCTTACATCTGGTGGCCGTGCCCACCCATAGAACCTCTGCTTACAGCCGGTGGAGGGAGGGAGAGAGGAAAGCCGTGGGTAGAAGGGCTTTATGGGGCAGCCTACAAGCGGGGCCCGTCACATCTGCCTGCCTTCTTTCAGCCAGAGCTCAGTCATATGGTCACATCTAACTTCAGAAGAGGTTGAGAAATATAATCCAGCTTTGTGCTAGGCAGTTACGTGAATAGTTTTGCCCCCATTCCCCTTAATTATTCCCTATGGTCATTTTTCCTTAGATAAATGAGAAAATCTTTAGGTAAGTGACATTGAAGTTTCTTTTTTTTTTAATATATATATACTTATTAATTTATTTATTTTGAGAGCGAGAGAGAGTAAGCAGAGGAGGGGCAGAGAGAGAGAGAGAGAGAATCCACACTGCCAGCACAGAGCCCAACACGGGGCTCAAACCCATGCACTGTGAGACCATGACCTGAGCCGACACCAAGAGTCTGACACTTAACCAGCCGAGCCACCCAGGCGCCCTGATGTTTAAGTTTCTAAAGTGACTTTTCTAATCCCTTTTCAGTGCTTCCCCAAAGGAGGCAGGTCTTTCTCCTCTCCTCTGTTTTGCTTCAAAGTTGTAATCCTCGTATAATGAGACCTCTATGTTTTCTCTCGTTCTAGAATACTTCAGCCAGCTCTTTTATCCCAACTGTACATTTTTGAATGAAATTATTTTGCCACTGAATCAAGGATCCTCAAAACGTGTACCCGGTGGCTTTTATGAAAGAAATTGTTAAAATACAAATAACCGGTCATTCCTATTTGTTCCAACTACACTGTGGGCTCCCATCCAACTCGCTTTAGCATTCAGCCAGTAAAATGCCACCTTCATCTGACTCTTCATTATTGTCTAGTACACAATTTATTTTACTGGGTAACAAAATGACATTGCCACTACCTGAAGGAAGCATATACTGGGATCGTGCCCAATTTTAGTATAGTTTTACTCTCTGGACTCCGATGACTTTTTTTTTTTTTTTTAGTCTTTGTGTTCTTGTTTTGCTATTAAGGGAGGAAACAGTGACGCAGAAATTACCAGGCGTTAGTAACTTTCAGGGGAATAATTTATAAGACGATGTGGTCTCCTGCAGTGATCATTTCAGACACCTGTTTGGAACTCTTACCCAAACTAGCAAGGGCTCTTTCCACATGTACAAATTCTATAAAATTATACAAATTGTATAAATTCTGTACAATTTTAGGGGATTCTTTTTTTTATTTTATTTATTTATTTTGAGAGAGAGAGAGAGAGAGAGAGAGAGAGAGTAAGCAGGGGAGGGACAGAGAGAAAGGGAGAGAGAGAGAGAATCCCAAGCAGGCTCCACACCGTCAGCACAGAGCCAAACCCGTGAACCGTTAAATCACATTCTGAGCCAAAATCAAGAGTCAGATGCGCAACTGACTGAACCACCCAAGCGCCCTTTAGGAGATTCTTAACCCTGCCGAAAACAGAGTCATACCATATGATCCAGCAATTTCCCTCCTAGGTACATGCCCAGAAGATTTGAAAGCAGAGTCTTGAAGAAATACTTGTACACCAGTCTTCGTAGTAGTATTCACAGCACCCAAAAGGTACAAGCAACCCCAGTGTCTATCAACAGATGAATGAATAGACAAAGTATGGTGTGCACATTCAATTAAGGAAGGAAGTTCTGACACAAGCTACAACAAGCAAGAAACTTGACGACACTAAGTGAAATAAGCCAGATGCAAAAGGACAAATATTGAAGTATGTAGAATTTGCAGTACGGAGAATAATCAAATTCATGATAATATTCAGTAGAATAGAAGCTCCCAGGGACTAGGGGGGGTGTTAGTATGTAGCGGGTACTGTTGGGACAATGAAAAATTCTGGAAATGACAGTGGTGATGATTTTACGACATCGTGAATGCACTTGACGCCACCGAACTGTACACTTTAAAATTACGAAAATGATCAATTTTCCATTACATACCTTTACCACACACACGACAAAATAGCACGTTGAGAAGAGGCTGGACTTAGAGCCTGGGAAGTCTGGGTTCCAATTCCACGTCTGCCAGTTACTAGCTATGCGAGACTTTGGGCAAACTATTTGATGTCTCTGAATGTCATTTTTCTTACCTGTAAACCAGGGACTGAACTACTGACCTTCGAGGCTTGTCGTGGACATTAATGTGATTAGCTGGTCACATAGCAGCCACAAAGGTAAAAAGAACAGGTATTAAGTAAGCAAACTCCTGCAGACGAGATTAAGACAAAGTACCAGGTTACATAATTGCTTCTTGCCTCTAAGAGATAAGAATATTAACATTGAATGGTACGAACGCCACAGGAGTTTAAAGCCAAAGAAACAGGCACAGACCTTGTTCTGGCCTTCCAGGGACCACAGATCTGAAAGGGACACAAAACTACCCCTGCCTAAGTCTGATGTTTATTTCTCTTGCCACTTAAATTGTTGTTACGTTCAAATATAGGTTTCCCTCATTCTTGCAAATGGTGGCGTTTTTCTTTAGTATAGGTTTTAAGCGTTTTCAGTGTGTCTTGCTGTGGATTCTGAGACATATATATATACATACATACATGCCTGAAGCGCCTGGTCCAGAGAGAAATACGCTTCTTTGGGGATCAGACATCCTGTAATATTAACCGAAACATAACTATATTTGCAGAATTGTGCCCCAAAGCCCTCTATGTAGCAAATACCAGATTGTACAGAGACAACAACACAGCAACGGAAAGAAAAGTAAGAGCTGACAGTAGAGAGGGAATAAAGAGAATGATTAATGCACTCCGTCAGCCTTGTTCAAGGCTGGCATCATGAGTAACGTTGAGCCTGTGACATTCAGAAAGGTTAAATTTCATTCCACTTGTTCTGCTTAGGAAAATTGGAGTACGTACAGAATATTTTTAAATTGCATCGGAAATGATAAAACTGAATGTGTCACGCTAAGGAGAGAGAATGCAGTTGTTTGGAAAAATCATTATGGTGTGAGATGTCGCCATTGACATATATTCTATTTGTAGGGAGACATAACTAGTTAAATTTTACCAGTTTTATCACCTAATTCTCTCTAAAGTCTAGCTACTTCTTCTGTTTCCGGCACTTGACACAATGCCTGCCTCACAGTGGGCATTGAATATTAATTGAAAGCATGAATGAGTGAAAGTGAACGAATGGGCAAGTGAAAGAAAGAAGCCATCCATTACATGCGTGTGTCTGCCTGACATGTATTAGCCTGTCCATGGATAAAGACATCCAGATTTAAAACTATCTCTTGTCTCCCTTTCAGAGCAGAACCCATTCTCCTGGGACCATTCGTAAGCAAGAGACACCAACGCTGTGACATATGCCAGTGCCACCACCACCACCACCACCTCCTCCTCTGCCTCCCCCTCCCCCACCCGTGGGGGCTCCTCCTCCTCCGCCACCGCCAGCGCCCCCGGTAAGACCTGTTGTTTTTCAATTTTTCCGTCTGGTTTGCTGTCGAGTGTTAGGCCGCTTTGTATACACCTGAGCAGAAGGTTTTATATGTTCAGAACCAGCCACCACCTCCCTCCCCTACGGCAGGTGGCATCTTAGGAGCCGGCTCTGGGGGCTCCAGGGTCTGATTCCAAACCAGCAGGACCAGGTGCCTCTCTCCCCGTTCCTCAGGGGCTCCCCCACTTCTATCTCTGTGTTGTATACAAACATCTGCGTCATTTCTCTTCTAATTCCTGCTGCGCCAATACACCTTCCCAAGATTCCCTAACTGACCCTTCCGTCTCGCTGGAAACCTCCTGGTGAAGGGCACGGCCAATGCGGGGTGCTGCAAAGCCAGCTTCCAGCGTGTACTTTGGGTGGCGATCACATCGCTCGGGCTTCAGTCGCCTCGTCCTGGGTCCAAAGAAGAGAAGTGTCCTATGAAACGCCACAATGACACATAAATGTCTAAATGGAACTTCTGTATCTACACAGGACTCAATTCAGCCCATTCCAGTTCGTGTTACTGGATACTCTTTTTCGCTTTCATGGTTTGCGTTTAGAAAGAGAGGCACAGAGGACAGTTACTTTGTTTTAAAAAGGGATTTCTCAACCTCGGCACCCCTGACATTTGGGGCCAGATAATTTTTGTCGTGGAGGGCTGCCCTGTGCATTGTAGGTTATTGAGGAATATCCCTGGCCTCTACCCACTAGGTGCCAGGAGCACCCCCAATTGTGCCCATCAAACTTCGTGCCTCCGGACTTTGCCGTATGTTCTCTAGGGGTGCAGTCATCCCCCTCTCGTCTTAGAAGAAATCAGTGCTTAATGCTGACAGCGGACCTTCTTCGGAGGGAAAGCTGGAGCACTTCTCCCCGCTGAGCCTGCGCTCCCCGGGCCTGCTGCAGAAAGCCGGGTCCAGCGCTGACCACAGCTCCTGCTTCCATGGACAGTGAAAGATACGATGCCGTGGTGTTGTGGGTGCAGAGACAGGGCTGCCTAGGGATGAGATAAACCAAGTCGGCAGAAGCCAGGCATCGAGCCTCGCCTGCCTTTCTCCCCTGGTGAGAGCGAGGCCCTGCCTGGGTGCCACCCCTGGGGCGTTTGCTGTGCATACCGACCGTATCTGACATGCCAGGGACACAGACCTGCCTGAAACTTGGCTCTTGCCCTTGAAGAGAGTGGAAAGAAAACACATAATGGGAGTTCTATCTAAAAGCTCTCCAACCAGTATAGAAAGATTAGAAGTCAGTGTTGCAGTTCCAGGGATAAAGGAGATGAAGTTTCTAAGTGAAGGAAACATACGTGGGACTCTCACATGGCTCTTGTGTAGACTTGCCAGCACCGAGGAAGTGCCACTTCTAATAACTTCACCTACCACAATACACAATACCGTCAACGTAGCCAGAATAAATATCCTTATCAAAACCCATATCGTTGGACATTGGGGAAATAAGCCCTTTTAAACACTGCTGGTGACACTCAAATACCTGGCACTCAATAAACGTTGACTGAGTCTTTCTGGAACTTTCTCCGGAGGAAAACAGTAAGAGCCTAAACGTATCATACTTTCTCCTCTGGTTATCGAGTAGTTTGATTTTTGAGAAGGACTTAAGAATTTAAACCCTAAAGGAACCAGAAAGAATTTATACACGGATGTGGCCCAGCGATGCTATTTATTCTAGTGAAAAATTAGACCTTAAATGGTTTCTAAGAACTAAATGCAATTTATTAAGTCATGCTGTTAATTAAAAATTGCATTTTGTCATAGAGTTAATTAAAAATTACATTTATAGTTGCGCTGATTGTGGAAAGTAGTTATGGAATGGTCGATTAAAAACAATGCACAATTTGTGCCTAACGAAGGGAGCTATATAATATAGAAGTAGCCAAGATCAGGAGAGAATTTTGAATGCTGATAATTTCAAATTTCATTGGGCAATTCTTTTTCTTTAAAGATGCTTAAGTTCATAATAAGAATAATTCTACATTTGCTTAATTTTTTGCATCCCCTTCTCCATTCCTGATTTTTTTTTTTTGAGGAGGAAAATAAGCATGTAAATCTTATAATCACATCTCTTGACGCTCTGGAAAAAATGTACACAATGAATATTAAAGGCAAAGAATTAACATCCTTAGTATATAAAGATCTCTTACAGATCAATATGGAAAGGGTAAATAGAAAAATGAACACAGGAGATGACCAGGTGGAAGAAATACAAATATTCTAACCTCTCTGCAGTTGAATAAACACAAATTAAAATAAGGAGAAACTGTCTTCATCTATCAATTTGATGATGGTACCTTTAAAATATTTTTAAATGTTTATTTTTTGAGACAGAGAGAGAGAGGGAGAGAGAGTGAGCGAGCATGAGCAGGGGAGGGGCAGAGAGAGAGGGAGACACAGAATCCAAAGCAGGCTCCAAGCCCTGAGCTGTCAGCACAGAGCCTGACACGGGGCTCGAACTCACAAACCACAAGATCATGACCTGAGCCGAAGTCGGACGCTTAACCGACTGAGCCACCCAGGTGCCCCAGTGATGGTACTTTTTAAATGTTGGCTCAAATATCAAGAACCAAGCACTTATAATTTTTAATGGGAACAAAAATTGGTATAATTCCTTAAAACACAATGTGTTAATATAGATCAAAACCCTTTAAAAAATGGCTATATTCTATGATACAGTTTCCCTTCAAGTAATTGTCTTTAAGCAACAAATCATAGATATACAGAAATAGTTAGCTATAGGATATAAATGAAAGCATGCCTTGTAATAGCAACCAAAAAAGAACGAAGAGAAACAATCTAAAATTTTAATACCAGATGATTTCATTAAAAACTGATTATCCAAGCCACAAAATATTAGGCAGCTGTTTAAAGCCCTATCAAAATTATTTTGTAACTTCTAGTGTAACGGTTGACTCAGGCAAGGATCATGCATGAAAGCCAAAACCACTTCGTGAAACATTTTTGGGGAGACAATGTTCATAGGAACCCAGTATCACCCAGATTACTTCTAATTACAAAGGGAGGAAATGTACTTTTAAAATGGTGACCTTAGTGTCACCTATAATGGAATGACCTTGTATCACGAGCTTTTTGCTCTGATGCGACAAGAAATACATAGCATCGCCCCATAAGAATCACCTGCCAAAAACGAATGTACTCTGAGCAAGCAATTACACACATCCGGATGTAGGATCTTCTCCAGGAGGGGTCGGCAAACGAGAACAGACCCCACGGTCCGGTTTTTGTACAGCCCGTGAGCTAGGAATGGTTTTTACCTCTTCACATGGTTGCAGGAAACCCAAAGAAAAATATTTCATGCCACGTGAAAATTACCTGAAATTCCCACTTCAGCTCATAAAGATTTATTGGACTGCAGGCACGCTCTCTCGTTTATACTGTCTCTGGCTGCTTTTATGCTACGGCGGCAGAACACCAACTAAATAACTTGTCACTCCCTCCCAGAATGATTTCATTTTCTCACTAGTCAGCCCGTAGTTTTAAACTTCTACTCAATTATTATTATTACATTTTGAACGTCAGCAGAAAAAATTTCGTGGAAACGTGTTCTCTTTCTTTGGTTCTGTTGTACTTACGTAACACCTGTGATTTCGCCTCTTGGCCCACGATGCCGAAAATATTTACCCTCTGGCCCTTTACAGAAAAAGCTTGCCAACACCTGTCCTGCAAGCCAGCTGGCTTCTTTCGGCCTTGCTTTGGTCACCGGCAGCCCATGATCTTGATACGCTCGCTCTGGATCGTGTCCCTCCCCTGCGTCACGTCTCTTGACTGTCACCCGTTCCAGCTCTCAGGCCTCTCCTGTGCCCCTCCTGCCACACGTTAGGATCTCAGCGTTACTCTTCCTTCTTTTTTGCCTGAAGAGCTCTTTCTGTGCCTCTCAGCTCAGCTGGCACTTCCTCGGAGCCCCATTGCCTCACACCCACGCTGGCATTTGTAACCTGCTTTGAACCCCTCCTTCCTAGCGGTCAATCCGTTTTTAATTTTGTTTTTCTTTGACGGGGGGCCACATTGTGTGTTTCGCGTGGTCTTTGAGTTGCGTGTGCCTGGCTCAGAAACAGGCACTCTGCTCGTAAACGTATGAGTGAGTACACGCATGCATGGAAGGGCTAAGAAATGGAGCTAAATCTCTTCCTCACCAGGGCTCGGGACTTGACACAGCTATGCTCATGGAGCAACGTGGTGGGTTGTTCTAGGTGTCACCTTCGCCAGGACGGGGGGCATTTCGTGTGTTACGTGTGATCCCCTGTAATGGGGGATCGTCTCAGGCTTCAGCTTAGCTCTGGAAGATCGGGGCTAAAAATGTATTTGTTTCTTCCTCCTCCCTCTCACCTCTCCCCTTCCTGTCTCTGCCATCCTTGTCTCCTCTTCTTGTGTGATGTACGCTTTCCTTTTTCCAAAAACGTGAGCGCAGGGACCAGGAAAATGGCAGATGGGACTTGCTGAAGTGTTGGAGCAGGCTTTAATGAAAAACCAGCCAGTCTTCACCATCCCGTTTCCGTTCTTTTCTTGCCCCATAATCCTCTGTTTTTCGGGCTCTACTCCTTTGTCTTATCCCTTGAAAATCCAGTAACCATATCAAAAGTGCCCACATGGTGCATTGGCCCGCTTATAATGAAATTATTATTGTGTCTTTGGTTACAGGATGTAACGTTTTAAACATCTAAAGAAAATATAACGGATTTGATTTTTGAAAACGCAGCAGACTTTTACTGAACTTTTGTTTTCGCATCTACTTGGACCCTTTGGTGGTGTCCAAGATGAGAGAATAAACTCCTCGAGGGCGTGTGATTTTTGTTTTCTTGCCATCATCACATAACACTGTCTACCCAAGAGGAAGGAAATAGGTATGTCTCGGACCAACCGATAAAGTCTTTGGAGTTGGGTTGGCCAAGGGAAAGCCTGATGGTAGGGTCATGGCCACGGTATGTGTGTTTATTTAAGAAGTAGGTTTGTAAATTCTCGCAGCGTTATTTTTTAATGTCACGCTTCAAGCTTAAACATCCTAAGGAAGAAACAATTCCCCAAGGAGAACTTGTGTCTTATTATTTCCAAACAAAGGGACACTGGCTTGATAATCATTTATTTACAGTGAAAAGCAAAACTCAAAGTAAGAAGCACCATGGTGCCCTATATTTCTGCCTGTCCGTGCTGGCGGTAGCGATTATGAGAATTACAGTGAGAGGCATCTTGTTGGCCCCGCGCTGTGCTGTCCCTCCTTACCGTTTGCAGAGTCTTTGTTGGCATTCAGGAAACTCCGAGACAATGTTTCTCCTTGTAGTCTAAGGATTGTGCGATTCACGGGCAAGGTGGACTTTCCAGGGTGAGGGACTATCCGCCACGGCTTACGTTGGGAGGTTTCCCCACCATCTTTAGGATGAAGGCGCTCACGGGGTGTAGAAAAAAACACGCGAATCTAAGAAGATGTTGAAAACAGAGTGGTATCCGAAGTCCCATGAAAGCCTTTTGCAGAGTTTTGCATTTGCCGGGGCTAAGACAAATGCAGAGTCGAGGGGTGCTAGGCAGAAGGGGGGCTTAGTAGAATTGCATATTACCCTGTATTCTGGAAAAGGTCATTTGCTTGTCTCCTGGTGTATTCGGAATAATGAGGGGCTTAAAAAAGTCTTAAACCCTGTCACTCCGATTCTCGTGACACTCTGACACTTTGATTAGTGTTGCTAATAAGGGATTGGGAACACTTAACCCAGAAGTGACAGTGACCGCTGGGACAAGGAGGAGGCTTTTGCACGAGGCCACGCTATTAGGAGAGTATTAAACTGACATTTGGTCTCCGCTTCACACGCTGCAAACCTACACCTTTGTCTTCAAGTAATTTTAAAAACTTGATTCTGCCTCTCGTGCCCATTTGCACCCGCAGGCTTCAGTGAGAAAGGGAGCCTGTGTTTGCAACAGATTTACTTGGTCTGTGAGCGAGAGAGGTGTGGCAGGACCTGCCAGTCATCCTTCCAAAGGGCCATTCTGGATGGTATTTAAAGGCGTTGCTTTTTTTCTGCAGCTGTGAGGTGGGAGGGGTGGCGGGAACAAAAAGGAAAAGGCTTGTGGTGGTGTGCTGGAGGCGACGATTAGGCACTAATAATGCCTGGGACTTGGCAAGAGAGCCTGCAAGCTCTTGTAAAAGGCTTTTATCAAATTTCATAGGAGCCTAGGAGCATAAGCCATTCTCCCGCGGCGCCGAGGGAGAAGGCAGGAAGGTGCCGTGGGGTGTGAGGCCACTGGGGAAAGCCATGGCCATCTCCGTAGCAATCCCTACCCAGAGATTCATCTCACACCCAAATCTGCTGGCTCTTTGCCTTTGAAATCTTTTTAAATTACAGCGTAACTCACAATTCCTAAAAAGCGGCAGGTGAACCATCCTGTGGACGCTGTCGTACTTAGGAGCGCCGCCGGGGTTTGGAGCCCAGATCTTAGAGGCCGTGGACTCCTTCCCCGAACTGCCCTTTCCTCTCTTGCCACGAAAGGAGATCACTATCAGGGTCAGGTTGTTTCTGGCAGTTAGGTATCCAGCCGAGACGCGCTCGAGAAAGCCGCAGGAGGGGGACGGTGCTGGGACCCACCAGCACGTCTCTGCAGCCGGGCGTTGACCAGTGAAAGTTACGTTTTCTGGAACGTTTAATGAAAAGACAGGTAGCATGGCGTAAAAAAAACAAACAAACGAGAAAACAAAAACCAGGCTACATATCGGTAGTGTGGTGTCAACTATATAAAACAAAACTGTGTATGCACGTGCTCGCTCATGCGCTAACCACTTAAGATCTCTGCTGCTGGCAACGCAAGGCACTCAGTGGGGACTGTAAATGTGTCTGAGCTCAGTGACCGCAGACTGTGCCCTTAACCTTGACCAAGCCATTATGCAAATCTATGGAGCTTTTGCGGCACAGACTAACCCAGTCTCTGCCCAGACTCTGAGGAGTCTAGAACCTGAGTCCGGACAAGTCTGGGCTGGTCATTGATCACTGCTCCCTCATGGTCGTACCGAGAGTGCAACTGGTTGTTCCCACACCAGAAACTTTATACTTTGAGTTGCCGCTTCCTTATGTATTTCCTGCATATGGGATCCTTGAGATCTCAGCTTTAAAGAGCTCTCGTGTCCTCTCAGTTAGTCACCTTTCATCCTAAGCTTGCTTCTCTGAGCGTCAGGCTCAGAGAAGGACCGGACGTGTCCTGCTAATGTTCTGAGATCTCTCTGGAACAGACAAGTTCAGAACTGAAAGGATCACGGGGCCAGTGAGCAGTCAGTGAGTGGCTCTGAGGCCGTGCCTAGTACTGACCTAGACACATAATAGGCACTTAATACCTAGCCTTACTTCCTGAACTAGTGAGTTTCACGAAAACGTAACTCGCAAGGCAGACCCGCTGGGAGCTAACCAGCCACGACTCTGCATCTTATACCTGTGTAAGCCTTGAAAGCCAGAACATGTTCTATGTTGTGTCAGAACAGCCTCAACACATTCAGATTTCACTAAGAATATTTTGTAAGGTGAATGCAGTTCTATTAGAAGTAACACATTCAGGGATAGCGAAAGTTAACACCCAGTTATTTTTTTAAAAGCCATAAAAGCTCTACCCGTTCCAGTTTGTTACTCTTTTCAAAGAGAATAGACCTCGCACCTTTCCTTTACATAAACGCATTTCAAAACTCCAGGAAGGCAACACGGTGTACCAGTTTTGAACATGGGAGCCATAGATTTCCATGTTAATAAGGTCTATTCACAATAGAGGAGTTAGAATGTATTTTCAAGCTGGAGAAAGCAGGACTGCACCTGCACCGTGTACAGTTCTTAACACATAAAGGTGTGAAAAACATGTTTGTGTTCTCCACCATCTGTTCCGCACTCCCTGTGCCGAGCTGCCGGGTTCGACAGGGATCATGCAATGGTGCAGGGTGGTGTGTTAAAAATAAATAAATAAAAACATGTGGGCTTTAGAATTGCGCAGACTGGAAACTGAATCCCTGCTGTGCCTCTTGCTCGCTCTATGATATCGCGCAAACTCCTTAGTAACTCTGAGCCTCACTTTTCTCTCTGTAAATGGGAATAATGATACCACTTCCTAGGGCACACTGCCCATAGAGTGGAAGCTGCATGAAGGAATTTTTGTCTGTTTTGCTTGTAGTGCCTCCTCAACACCTGAGCAGTGCCCGGCATGGAGTAGGATTTGGTAAATACATGTAGAATGCACAAATCACGGGGCTCTTGTGAGGATCTGATAAGATACTGATAGGCGCTGTTTGCTTCTCCAGGGCCTGCTTTGTCCATGGTAGTTGCTATTATTATAGACACCAGGCAATAGCTGGGCAAGCCACCCGATCTGGGACTGGTAAGTCGAGGGGAAGGGTCCCTGTGACCAGTGTGGAGCAGGAGGTCAGACCCCAGAGGTCAAGATCCAGACTGGAAGCCTGAGTTCCTATTTAAAGTGGGGAGTCAGGCCAGTGGTCTGAAAATAGTCCAAAAAACACAGGGCAGAGTTGACCACTTCTGGCTTTCCACGGGCTCCAAATCCACCGTGCCGGTCGGTATCTGCTCCGTAGCATGACTCCAAGGAGGCAAATGGCTGGCCTTCTCTCCTCTTTCGCGCCTCCCACGGCACTGAGTGGCCTGCGACCATGGATGTAGCAGGAACTACCTGAAATTGGCAACAGGCCCCTCAGCCACGGGACCGGGGCGGCGGGCGAGGAATAAGTGGAGACGTGGCTTGTCCTTTAGGGCCCGCTCCCGTGGCATGGCAGCCCGGTCCCGGTATTTGAAACGTGTGGAGGAGGCTTTGTTTTCTCAGCTGCTGTTTGGTTTGTCACTTTACAAGCAGCTGGGCAGTAGCAGACCAAAGAGGCTGCCTGGGGGAAGGCACACATTTCCCTAGAAGGTTTCACGGTGAGGCTCGTGCAAGAATTCTAGCGCAGCTGGCTGGCTCCGGGCCCCTAGCTAAAGCAAAGAAAGATGTTCTCTGGGCCTTGTGACAGCTCCGGGAGCCTGGGATTCAGATGTTATGGTTTGGTCTCTCTCCCCCTGGCCCAGAATTTCATTTAAGAGTGTACTGACCAGGGGGAATTTGAACACAGACGGAGTATTGGTTGATAGAAAGAAATGAGAGTTAATTTTACTTACTAATGCTACTGTTGCATTTTAAGAGCTTTTTGATATCATACGATGTGGGATATATGTTTTTAATAAGCAGGGACTTGGAGGGGAAAAAAGCAGGTCGGGGTAAAGAAACAAGATTGGCCGTGCCTTGATAAGGGTTGAAGCTGGAAGAAGTACCCGGGGGCTCATTATACTACTCAGCTTTTACATATGTTCATTTCCCATGATAAAAAAATTTTAATGAACATCAACAACCTCAAAATATGCAAAATAGAGATCATTTAGATGAAGGAGCGGGTTATGTCGCATGCTTTCACTAATTCAGATGGATCATTGAGACTAAATATTATATGCTTTTTAACTAAAAAAAATAAAGAAAGCCATAGAGGCATAGAATGTTTGCTTAAAATTCTCTGTGTTGACTCCTCCCCACCGCGTAATCTGGCTCCTGTTCTTCTAGGGACTAATGTCACAGTTTTTAGTGCTGCTTCCCTACAGCAGACGCGCTCTCTCTAATCATTGAGTTATGGAATGGCTTGGTTTTTCCCTCCTAAGACTGAGCCCTGATTCCAGTGACTCTGAAGCGAAGGTCGGAGAAGCTGTGAGGTGAGGGTGGCCATCACGATCTCCCTTGCTACTTTTTATTTAAATAAGCCTTGAGGCCTAGTGGGAACGCCAGATAACAAATAGCGGTTTGTGAAACTGTTGCCTTTACTGTCCTACGCCTGGGTACAAGGACACCTAGCCCCTAGCTGGTGGTTTCTACTCAGAGCACAGAGGACATGGTGGGAATTACTAAGGCCGAACTTTCCCAGCCAGCAACCCTTCTCAGCACCAAGGTCACCCCGCCCAGCTATGAAGAACTTTCACCTTCAACACTGTCTCCTCTCTGACCACATGCCTCTTGCGATTGTGTTGCCGAAGATTCCGGAGGGTGGTGAGAAAAGGAGCTTGAAAGCCAACTTTGAGGCGAAAGCTTTGGCCACCGAGGTAGCTTAGAAAATATGTTACAGCCTAAACAAAACAAAACAAAACAGAAAACAAAACCTTGTGGGCTCATGAGCAGGTAAACAGCGCATCCCAATAAGTCAGGTCACAGACATCCAGAGTCTTCTTGAAGCCTCACAACTGGGGTGCCTGGGTTGTGATTTCGGCTCTTGGTTTCGGCTCAGGTCATGATCTCACGGTTCGTGGGTTTGAGCCCATGCTGCGCTGACAGCGCTGAGCCTGCTTGGGATCCTTCTCTCTCTGTCCCTCCCCTACTCGTGCGCGTGCGCTCTCTCTCTCTCTCTCTCTCTCTCTCTCTCTCTTTCTCTCAAGATAAATACATAAACTTCAAAAAATAAAAATAGAAAAATAAAACCCCCAACTGCGAAATACAGACTCTTGCCCTTTTGGCCATGCAGACTCAAATGTTTTAGAAACTGCCATTGATTCGACTCTGAGGAAGAAGAAGTACAGTTATGCTGAGGGTCAGATCTGTGACAGGAAGCCCCTCGAGGCTTGTCCCACAGAACAAAAATGGCCCAGTAAAACCCATTCCTTTAGCTCAGGGGCCCCTCAGGCAAACACAGACGAGGACTGGGAGGTGAGTTACTTTTTTTTTTTTTTTTTTTTGCCATTAATTCATAACTGTGGCTAAAAAAAATTATGCACCAAAAGCTCCTATTGTATCTAAAGAGAGGATTTTAAAGAACAAAAAGCAAGCCAGCCGCTAAGGGAAAAAGACTCGCCGGAAACGTGGCGTGTCCTTGCTCACTTCCTCAAAGGCCACCATGGGGATTGGGACCCGCTTAGGGGAGCCCTCGCCCTTCTTTCCCCCTTTGAGCGTAACCATAGAATGCTAGGGTTAGTTTGGGTAAAAACTGAGACTCACCGCCGATGGTAACGGTGGTTCCCAGGGGGCAGAGACACCGTGCCCACTGCACACACACTGCCACCACTCCCCGACAGCCCGGCTTCGAGCACGGTCCCCCTGGCTTGCACGCTGGTCTCTCTGTGAGGACAGTAAACCCTCCCGCATCGGCTCAGCTATTGCTGGGCCCTATTGTCAGTTCTACTCCCCTTAGGGGGATTGGGTCCAGGGGCCTTCTGTTTTCTAGGCCAGGAAAGGGCAGGAGGTGGGGCTGTTCAGGAGACAGAGATGGATGATCTTCCTTTCCCCTGGGGCCCGCGACAGAGCAAGATGCGAGGGTCATTTCTCAGTGTCCAAGATTTTCCCTGCGGCACCCTGGTTTTCCGGTCTCCATTCCAGTAATTTCTTCGCAGCGTGCAACCTCACACGTCGGTTCCTCTTCCTCTTTTTGGAGATGCCACTTCGGCTCAACCTCCTCTTCCTTATTTTGACCAAGTACCTCATGGAATCCCCGATTCCTGACCCTCACCTGGGAAAAACCATGGCTGCCTCTCCTCACCAGGGCCCTACAAAACCACCTCCTCCCGCCATTGATTTACGTGAACGTGAACAATACGATTTTGTGTTCAAGGCACATAAACATCCCATTAGTCACAGTGCCAGACTCGGCCTGTTTGGCTTGGAGAAGAGTAAGAGTAGGGGTCAAGCGACTGACATGGAAGACCGGCGAACTTTATGAAATTCAATGGTGTTCCTTCCTGCTGCACCCTGACACACAGAAGTGTGTGCGTGAGACGAGCTACGCGTCTGTGCTGGTTGGGCAGGCCAGCGTCCCGCTCCTCGCCTCACCGATGCTCTCTGTGTGATCCGGGCGTGTCCCTGCCCTTCACCTCTCAGACTGCACGATGGGGACAGTCCTCTAGGGAGAGAGGTGGGGTCGCTATGGATTTTATTTCCTTTGGCCTCGTCAAGGATTTGCTTCCTTTTCTTTTCATTGTTGCTAGGTGATACCTGAAGAGTGAAGCTACGCTAAATCTTTAAACATTCAGAGGGGCGCCTGGGTGGCTCAGTCGGGTAAGCATCTGACTCTTGATTTCGGCTCAGGTCATGATCTAGCAGTTCGTGAGTTCGAGCCCCCCATCGGGCTCTGAGCCAACAGCACGGAGCCTGCTTGGATTCTCTGTCTCTCCCTCTCTTTCTCTGTGCCTCTACCCTGCTTGTACTCGAAACCAATCAATCAGTCAGTCAAGCGGTTTTTAAACATTGTCTTCAAAGGCTGGATTCTCAAGTGCAAAATGGGGAGAGGCTGAGTAAGAGGAGAAAAGAGCATCCTGGGGAGGATTTGAGAATCAATGAGATTTTATTTGAAAACTCGAAACTCACACAAAACCACACCCTCCCTTAGTTTAGCTTTTAGGTAAAACGAACAGCTGTATTAGGACACACTCTTCTGGAATGTGACTTAAAATTTTTTTTTTAATGTTTATTTTTGAGAGCTAGGCAGAGTGGGAGCAGGGGAGGGGCAGAAAGAGAGGGAGACAAAGAATCTGAAGCAGGCCCCGGCTCAGAGTTGTCAGCGCAGAGAGCCCAACTTGGGGCTTGAACTCACGAACTGTGAAATCATGCTCTGAGCCGAGGTCGGACACTTAACCGACTGAGCCACCCAGGTGCGCCTGGAATGTTACTTTAAGGCCTAGACCCCAGGAGAACCAAGAGCAGCCAGAATCACCCAAGCACCCGGTCCTTAATTCTTCCGGTTCGACATCCAGAGCACTAACCTTCAGGGCCCCTCTGACCGGCTGTAACTTCTTGTATGTTGTCCCCTCCCTGGTGAAAGGCCCCTTTGCCCTCTTTGCTGGGGCAGTCAGTGCATTTTCCTGAACCCCTGTTTCTGTTTGCTGCCAAACACAGCTGTCTCCTACCCCAAACTTAGCGTTTCTGCCATAGAAACTCAATGGCCGAGTTAGAGGTTTTGAGGACAAGCTTGGAAAAAAAAGCGGGTGCCTCCAAAATCATCCGCCTTGGAAACTTGTCTGTGGCAATGATAATAGTCCCTTTGGATTATTATTCAAAATAGCAGTCCTCTAACATATGACTGTAAACAGCTTGGCAGTTTAACACCTTCCCGTGGAGCCTCATCGGATCGGGCCTTACCCTCTGTGAGAAAGAAAAGAGCTTTTTCTAATTTCGGTTCCCCTAGAAGCAGCGTTGGAGAAAAGGCTCTCTCGAGTCGTTTATTTGCGAGGTGATTCCTAGAGGCCCTGGCAAGCGAGCGAGGAAGCAAGATAGAGGAGAGAGGAGAGCAGATGAAGGGCGCGTGGGAAAGTGGGGTGCGTTCTGCGGGGGGACCGAGAGACTCCAGAATCTGCCTGGATTGTGCACCTTCGCCAGTTCATAGAGGAAGAACTGAGGTCCAGAGAGGGGAAGTACGGGCTCAGAGTCGCACAGCTTGTGGACTCTTTGCATTTCGTCACTGCCTGCTGTCCCTTGTGCCACAGGGCCTCCAGGGCTGCGGCAATGGCAGAGGTGGCTGGGACACCCCCTCCGAGCCCTAGGCAGCCAGCGTTCGGAGGCCCGAGAGCCGGACTAGCAGAATGCCTTCTCCCATGGGCTTCTCTCATTTCCATTTCCACGGGGACCTTTGCACGACCTGCGTAGCCCCTTCTTTAGAGGCAACACAGCCAGGGCTGAAGATTTCCAAGCCAGCCTTCCTGTGTTTCTCTCCGGGAAATCGAGTGACCTTGGGCAAACTATTTAAACTTTCTGTGGCTTTAGTTTCCTTCTCTCTTTAAGTACTCTCTGCTTCATAACGGCTGCTGCCAAGACCGAATGAATTAATACGTGTAAAGTGGTCTTTTTCCTTTCACCGGCTTCACAGGTTCGTGCGAACTCGTCATAAAACGAAAGCTCACGTTTCCTCCTCCATTCGTGTCTGGGAAGCACCTTGCCAAGTCTAACCGCCATTGCTCTTCAGACACTCTGTTTGTCGCCTGTCTTCACCCTACGTCGATGAACTCCCTAAGGAGGGAGGTCGTGCGGCCTTACCCTTCACGGAGTGAGCAGTGCCAAGGGCGGTGCCTGCCTTGGGAGCCGCTCCGGAAACTGGTGTTCTGTGAATGAGAGCGCGCCCTCCCGGGAGTTCGCTGGTGACACCAAAGCTCGTGTTACACGGGCAAGCCACCTGCTGGGGGTGACATCAGCATAAAAAGAATTCGAAAGGGTGAACCAGAGATGTACTCCTCCCAGAATTTTCTCTGTATTTATAGAACACTATTCGGAGGCCCTCAAAAGAACTTTCAGCTGTGACTCTGTTCTTTAATCCTCCGTGAGGTGAAATTGGAAGCGAAGATTTGGAGTGGGGCATTGCAGTGTGCAGCATTAACGTCCACCAGCAGTCAGGGGTATAGTCGTTTCATTACAGAGAACACTGCGTGGCAACAGGTGGGCTAATTTCAACATCCCTTTGACCTTGACGCGCTGTTAAATGGGTCAGGGTCAAATTGGGTGTCCTGTTTTACACATGAGAACCTCAGACCCACCGCGGCATGCAGAGGGCCCTAAGGCAGAACTGACCTAAGCCAGGGTGCCCGTTCGGAATTACCAGGTTCCTATTGGTAAAAGTGGGAGGTGCCCAGTAGTGGGGGGCGGGTTCTAGCTATGCAACCGAGACACAAAGTCCCAGATTCAGCATGGGACGGGCTGTCCCTCTCCAGTTCGTATGCTGGAGTCCTAACCACCAGGACCTCAGGATGTGACCGCTAGGGTCTTTAAAGAGAAAAGGAAGGTTAAGCGAGGTCATTACGGTGGGCCCTAATCCAACAGACCCGGCGTCTTTACAGGAAGAGGAGATGGGGACGCAGACAGGGTGGAGAGGAGGGAAACCTGCCAGCCAAGGAGACAGGCCTCCCAGGAAACCAACCCTGCGGACACCTGAATCTCAGACCTCTAGCCTCAGAACCGTGGGAAATAAATTTCTGTCGTTTAATGAATTCCCAGGCTGTGGGACTCAGTTACAGGCCACCCTAGCAAAAGCATACACGATGCCTTCGTTCGTAGGCCAGTGCGGAAACTGCAGCAGCCCCACCAGCTGAGTGACGCCCCAGCTCGGCCGCCCCAAGCCGCAACCTCGAGGACAGGTCACTTGGGGCAAGTCTGGTCCCAGAGCCCGCCACCCCCAGACAGAATCCGCGGCCTGTTTCTTCACTCCCCTCCTGCGTACGCACATCCTTTCCCTAGTTGTCTGTGCTTTGTTTCTTTGGTTCTGCTTTGTCTTATTTTGTCGACTGTGTAGAAACCCAGAGAGTCCCTGATTCGAAGGGGCCTTCTGCCCCCTAAGCCCTTGTTTAAGGGCCTCGAAAGCCTTTGACACGAACCGCGGAGGTGGCTGCAGGAGTCACGCATTTCAGAATCAATGGACAGATAGCTTCTATTTCTGGACGCTCGGGCCAAGAGTCGTGTCTATTCCGTGCAACCTTAGATCACTTTAGCCTCCATTATGGGGCGGTCTCGCAAGCCGTCACCGAGAAAATCGCTCTGCTTGCTCGCTGCACAGCCTCTGCTGGCTGCCTTCCCGGGATCTTGTTGTCACTAGCGGATTTCCTGCTGCAGCGGTGGGGCTCAGATATGGCCGCAGGGCACCCGGTGGACCCGGAGCAAGCCTCCGCGGGTGTAGACCTAGCCTGGCAAAAGTGCAAAGCGGGTTCAGGTCTCTAATGGCACCAGAGAAACCACAAAAAGTGAAAGTTAATCCTCTTTTTTTTTTTTCCCCCCAAATCATCTGACTCTCCCTTTTTTTGGTCTCCCTCACTTTTTCTCACTCCACCTTCCCTCTCTGGCTTTCTCTCTGTTGCCAGAGGTAGCAGATAAGAATACAAGACACGTAGTTAAATGTGAGTTTCAATTAAACAGCTGTACTACAGCTAAAACAAATCGTTGTTTTAGCGTAAGTAGGGAGCAAATATGGACATACGTATACTTGAAATTTTGGTCGTTTATCTGAAATTCAGATTTAACTGAGCACCTGCGGTTTTATCTGGCAACGCTGTCTTCGTCTCTGAAGATGCGTTCTTGTGTGTGTCTCTTATGTACAGGGATGTAGGTACATAGAGATTTATCTGGAGAGAGCTATCTCCCTCACAGGCTTTCCTTGTCTGTCTTTTTCCCCTGAAAACCCTCCACGCATACCCCCCACCTTCATTCATATGCACAGACGTGGTTTCCCATATTCCTCTTTCCACCTTTCTCCATTCTTCCACATCCTTTCCGTTATATGTCTCCCTCATCTATCCTTAAAAACTATAGTTTTCCTTTTTCTAAATACTGATCACACATAATAAATAACTTTGTTTCCTTCCTACTCTAAAGTATCGAGGCGTAGGATACTTGATGGCTCTCTCTTTAAATATCGGGAAAATAAGGTCATTATGAGTCTTGATATTCTAATTTGCTTCTTTTTTAATTTTTTTTTAACAATTATTTATTTCTGAGAGACATAGAGACAGAGCGTGAGCAGGGGAGGGGCAGAGAGAGAGGGAGACACAGAATCTGAATCAGGCTCCAGGCTCTGAGCTGTCAGCACAGAGCCCGACGCGGGGCTCGAACTCACAGACCGTGAGATCGTGACCTGAGCTGAAGTCGGACGCTTCACCGACTGAGCTGCCCAGGCGCCCCTCTCATTTGCTTTTTGTTCTTCTGACTTATTTGTATTTGTTTTGCCATGCTGGATCACTGAGTCTAAGCATGAAAATAGGATCACGCCCTTGTACAGAAGGGTGATGGCATAGGATCCAGGTCATGTAAGAACCTCATGGACAGCAGAAGTGGGAGAGATTTTTTTTTTTCTACTTCTGTTACCTTTCATTCGTAAATCTTAAAAACCTATCAGTCAATAGGCATAAATCCATCTAATGTCTGTTTTCTGGCAAATCGTTATGCTAGGGTGTGGGTTTCCTAAATCAGTGAGGCCCTTTGGTCTTCACCCTTGGATAAGACACCTGAAAAGATAAGAATCCGAAGTAATATGAGTAATATGTATTCATTGCCGCAAAGAATAAAGAGTGTACGGTGAACCAGAACTGAGTGGCGACAGGCCTGTCATCATTAAGGGATTAGCTTAAAATGGCTGCCTGGCGCACCAGGGTGCAGAATGGAGCAGGGGTGATGAGGGCGCTCACCCTGGGCACTTCCACCGTTTCTCATTTTGCGCCCTCGGCGCCTCCCTCATCTCACCCTTGTCCTGGCTCTGCGGCCTAGCGCAATTAAACTTTGCTCCCTCATAACCCAGCGTTTCAGAAGGGAAACCAAATTGTTTCTCTTTCCAAAAGAATCATGGCGCCATTTTTTCCAATTTGAGAAAAATAGAAATATGTGAATGGCTTTTTCTTGATTTTCGCTTCACGGCGCTCCACCTCATTCCACAAAAAGCTGACACAGCCGTGGTTTAACTTCCACAAACTTTCCTGCTCCCACAAACTTTCCCTCACCTCTTTTCACAGTGGTTGGCTTCTATGGTTGGTTGGTTGGTTTTTCTTTTCTGGTTCATCAGTTGTTCTAATTCCCCTGTTTGTTAACAAAAAAAATTCAAAAAACTCTGTGCAGGCATCCATCAATGTGATCATAAAACACACTTTCTAGGGGCTCCTGGGTAGCTTAGTTGGTTAAGCTTCTGACATTGGCTCAAGTCATGATCTCACAGCTTGTGGGTTCGAGTCTCGCGTCAGGCTCTGAGGTCAGGCTCTGTGCTGACAGCTCAGAGCCTAGAGCCTGCTTCAGATTCTGTGTCTCCCTCACACTCTGCCCCTCCCCCACTTGCACTCTGTGTCTCAAAAATCAATAAACGTTTTAAAAATTTTTTAAAAAATACAGTTTCTAGTCATCCAACTCTTGGGGACCAGCTCTTGGCCTTTGATGGTATCTGGGGCTTCTACCATTCCTTGACCCCACCCTCACCCCATGACTTTGATGGCTAGAGTGCTTTAATATTATGATTTTCTTTAAAGTATCTCCGTTTAAATATGAGAATCTGAAATGTGTTTGTGCGTGTATGTGGTTTCTTTTTAACTGACCTTATTATTCAGAGCTATTTGAGGTTCGTAACAAAACTGAGTGGAAAGTATGGAGAATTTCCTTATGCCTCCCGCCCCCGCACACGTACAGCCTCCCCCACCCCCACTATCAACATCAGATTTTTCATCAAGACTTAAACTCTGTGTCTCGTTGAAGATTCAGCATCTTGAAAACTATCTCTTCGAGGGCATGACTGCCCCAAACGAACAGAATTGCCAAAGATTAGTTACATTTTTTAAATGTGATTTTTAAAACTGTTTGCGTATCAATATTTGAAGTGTCTTACGTATTTTCTGCCTGTACAAGGAACTGTTGGTTCCTAAAATGGAATGAAATGTACTGGAGATCAAGTAGTAGCTGGCGCATCAAAGGTAGTTGATGTTTGTTGACTGTATTGATATTCTATTCCTGAAGGAAGCTTGTGACTTCCGGGTCCTTTGTCATCTGAACAGTCTTTGGCCTGGGAGCCTGTAGCTTGGTGGTCTTTAAGTGGCTTTTCCTTGAGCTGGGGTGCAGCCCCTTCCTTACGGTGCAAAGGCGACTTCACCGAGATGCCAAGGAGGCAGAGATCCATCAGCGAAAAGGAAGGACGATGGCCGGGATGTAGCTCAGGTTTGCAGAAGGAATTGTTGCAACAGCCAACCTCACTCCGATCACGTATAGCCTCATCAGTAGGCCTAATTTTAGGAGGTGTAAGACAAAAATACAGTTGAGAGAAGCAAACTAAAAATAGCCTCCCCCCTTTATTCTGCTACAATTCCCTCCCTCAGATGAGAAGTCTGTTCAGTTGATGCAGAATTCTTCCCTGTCATAATTGCACGAAGACTTTTGACAGTTATTAAGCACAACGCAAGCCTCCATCTCGTTGTGATTCGCTGCAGCTGTCATGACCTTCGGTTTATTTCTGCCGCCCTCTAGAATTTCTGGCATTCTGTTGAACAGAGGCTACTGTATTTTTAAGGGAGCGTTTGAGGTGGCCCCGTTTTATTAAAACTACAGAGGGACCGTCATTCCTAAGAGCATGTTGTGTGAGGCTCAGGCGGGCCCCTTCTGGGATTCTCATGACAAAAAGACTTTTTTAAAAATAAGTCGACGCTGCATTTTCACGTTAAAGAGCTAATTTTATTTTAGTGACTCTTCGGAGTGTTGATTATATAGAAGACATTGTGCCGAGCCCTGGAAGAGTTGATGAAGACATAATTTCTGCCTCCAGGAGCTTGCTTGGGGAAGACAGATGCATGTCAAGATGGGCAGCGTGTGATCTCAGCAACTGGAGCCGTGTCGGGAACATATCTTGTTAAACCACGGACGGGCTGTGGGGGCGGGTGGAACTGGCAAGCAGGAATGAGGCCAAAAAAGGAGAATGGCTACACCGCACCACACAAAGCAAGAGGAAGAATGCGCTTCATTCATAAGTAGTTGGGCAGAAGGAAGAGATAGTTACGAAGGGAGATGGGGGGAAGGGGCCAGAACACCGACTTGAGGTAGGTGGCTAAGGGGATGCTGGGCCAGATGAACCCCTTCTGTGTCGTGAGGAGCCGAGGCCATTCGAGGGCCAGGGATGGCCGGTACTCAACGTGGGGTTGTTGATTCTCGGAATGAAAAGCCCTCCTGTTCGCCACCCACATTTCAAGTCTGCTCTGCTTAGCAACGGATCTGTGTGCGTGTTTAGGGGCTTTCCTGGGGGTGAGGGTGGAAGAAGGGAAATGCCCATAGAAGGTTTTGACCTGTGTTTCTGAGACCAAAAGGAGACAGGATGTGTGTAAGAAGGAGCATAGAAGCAGCTGTGCCCACAAGACATAAATTCCCCTGAAACTGCAGAAATCTCTGGAAGGCTTTGGGCTTCCCAAGGGCATCAAGAAGGGCTCCGAGCCAGTCTCCTCCAGATCTCCAGGGCCCAGGAAACCTCAGCTGATATCTGCTTATCTAGGTTAAACTTCTAAAATGCATGGCTCTTGTACAATAAGTGGATAAGAGGGGCGCCTGGGTGGCTCAGTCGGTTAAATGGCCGACTTCGGCTCAGGTCGTGATCTTACGGTCTGTGAGTTTGAGCCCCGCATCGGGCTCTGTGCTGATGGCTCAGAGCCTGGGGCCTGCTTCGGATTCTGTGTTTGCCTCTCTCTCTCTGCCCTTCCCCTGCTCATGCTCTGTCTCTCTGTCTCTCAAAAATAAATAAACGTTAAAAAAAAAATTAAAAACAAAAAAAAAAAAAACAGTAAGTGGATAAGAGTTGAAATACAGTCAACTCCGACTCTTGGAGTAACGTAGGCTTCCCCGTGAGAGGCTCCAGAGCTAGGCCTCGGAAGATAGTCTGACTTCAGTTGGCAGAACTGGAGGAGAGCACATCCTGCAGAGAGAAGGCATGAGTATCGACAATGAGATACCAAGTGCACGACCAATACAGGGAATGGGGAACGAGGCAGGCCCGGGCAGCGGGCAGTATACAAAGTGTGTAGGGTGGGAGGTGGAAATGTGGGGTGTGGTCAGATTCTGGATAGCCTCGATCCATGACTCTCAGGGCGCCTGAGTGGCTCAGGAGGTGAAGCGTCCAACTCTTGGTTTCAGCTCAGGTCGTGATCTCGACAGCTCGTGAGTTCGAGCCCTGGGTCGGGTTTGGGGCCTGCTTGGGATTCTCTCTCTTTCAAAATAAACAAATAAGCTTGAAAAATGCCTATCATTTAAAAGAAATAATAAATCAATCCGTGACTCTCGGACTCCCCGCCTCTTCCTACATACCTGAAGGTTGGCCTCCTCCCATCACTAAGAACGGAGCCGTGGCTTACGCGGTGGGGGTGAGAAGCGACGAGGGAACTCAAAATGTGGTGGTGGACCTAGAAAGGGTGGTAGGAATTTAGCTATGTGTCAACGTCAAGAGACATTGATAGTAGGTGAAACTGACCAATTCTAGAATGTCAAGAGTGTGATCTAGGGCGTCCGTGGCTTTGAGTCTACGTGACTCCAAGGAGAATGCAGAAATGCACATCACAGGAGGTGTAAGGACTGCAGGGGGGTGCGTGTGTGTGTCTGCACACACACACGTGTGTTCTTGGGTAGAGGGGGAGAGAATGAGTCCGTTTGGGATGTGCGAAGTCTGAGGTGCAAGCAGAACCCTTCTGTGGGGGTGTTTGGTGGCCAGCTAGAAGCCTACGCCTGGACCTACACACTCAGCACATTCCGAAGTGACCCTGGCTATGTGGCATAAATGCTGGCAGGGCCCGGAGGTGGCCTGAGTAGATTCCAGGTGTTTCTGCTCTGCTGGCACGTTTCTGAGTCTCATCCAGCCAGTAACCCATGGAAGTATCTGGCTTCCCCGCGGCTCCTGCCCTGTTCCTGCCCATAAGAGATTCTCTGTTGTTGAACGAGTGAGAGCACTAAACCTCATGTTGACAAAAGCTAGAAGAAGGAGAACGAGAGTTTATATTTTTCTTGCAGGTTATGGCACGGAGATAATTTCCTACATTTACTTATATTTGGCTTTTTGTCCCTATACATATAAATGTAACAAATGTGTTCTAATAAAAGAAATATAACTTCACAAAAGAGGGGTTTTTTTAAATTTTTTTTTAATGTTCATTATTTTTGAGAGAGAGAGACAGAGAGCAAGCAGGGGAGGGGCAGAGAGAGGGAGACACAGAATCTGAAGCAGGCTCCAGGCTCTGAGCTGTCAGCACAGAGCCGGATGTGGGGCTTGAACTCACAGACTGCAAGATCATGACCTGAGCTGAAGTCGGCTGCTTACCTGACTGAGCCACCCAAGCACACCAAAAGAGGTTTAAATAATAGGGGCGCCTGGGTGGCTCAGTCGTTTGAGCTTCCAACTGCGGCTCAGGTCATGATCTCACGGTTCGTGGATTCAAACCCCGGATGGGGGTCTGTGCTGACAGCTCAGAGCCTGGAGCCTGCTTTGGGTTCTGTGTCTCCCTCTCTGTCTCCCCTTCCCCTGCTCAGGCTCTGTCTCTTAAAAAATTTTAAAAATATATATAGGAAAGAAGGTGAGAGTGAAGACCAGATAGTCTTAATTCTGCCTTCCTGCCTATTTCCTTTTTTCCTTAGTTTTGACCTGTTAGCATAATATTTTATGCCACTTTCTGATTGTCATTTATTTATTTTAGATAGTGTTTTATCATTTATTCATTTTAGATATGGTTCCCCTAAAGAGCAGCAATCTGAAACTGTCTTTTCTTTTTCATTTTTTTTTTTTTTTAGAGAGAGAGAGAGCACAAGTAGGGGAGAGGGAACAGGAGAAAGAGAGAGAATCCCAAGCAGGCTTAACGCTCAGTGCAGAGTCCAACACAGGGCTCCATCCCCATGACCGTGAGACCATAAGCTGAGCCAAAACCAAGTATCGGCTGCTCGACGAACTGAGCCACCCAGGCGCCCCCTGAGGCTGTCTTTGTAGAACATTTTAGACCAAAAGTCAAACAAATACATATTGAATTCCTGGCATACAGCAGCCACTGGGTTTAAGTGGTGAAAAATAAAGGCGTTCACACTTACCCCTCAGGGTTGCTGGGAAGAATGGATATAGACAGACTTGTCCACTGTAAATGTTAGCAGTTATAGGACTGTTTTAGGCACAGAGCAGGCAGGGGAGAGAAAGACCCACTGGGGTTTTCAGAAGGTACTTCATGGAGAAGGTGAATTTAAGCCAGCAGAGCTGCCGAACGTTCTCACCCAGAGCGGGGACTGATGGAAATGGTGTCTGGGGAAGATTTTCTGGTCGTAGAGCAGGGGGCGGTGGGATTGGAGAGGGAACACCCGGCGTGTTTTGTAGGGATTCGGCCATGCAGGAGCGGGAAGAGCCCGGCACGGTTGCCGAAATGGGAAGAGTTGTAATTCTGGCACTCCCTGGTTTCCACAGGTCCCCCGGGGTTGTCATTCGGAGTGCCTTATTCTTCCCAGGACACGTTCCTGTTGGCTGCTTTCCCAGCAGTACCTCCTGGCCCGTTCACCTTATTCCGTGAAGGCATCACACACACACAAACTAGATGGTTCCCAAGTAAACTTAAGTTCAAGAAGGGGTGGGGGTTGGGGGAGTGTCAGCCTTTCTTCTAAGGAGAAACATGAGAGACATGGTTGTTCCTGGGTGTTCAAATTTACTCATATTGTGAAAGACTCACTCTAGGACCATGAAGTGATAAAGGGTCAGAGAGTCCCTCGGGTGGTAGACAAGCATCGTCACTTGGGCTGAGAAGGACCCTGGTCACTTGTTGCCCTCAGGATATGTTATCTCTGTTCTGCAGATGAACAGAAATCAGAACTTGGTGAGCAGCCCAGTGGGCACATCAAATTGATACATGCCCGTGCTTCACAAAGGAACCAGTGCAGAAAGGCCATGATAACAGAAGCGTGGCAGCCTGAGTCCCGGTTTAGTGTTCACTTTTTTGGCAGGGAGGTAGGAGAGATGATAATTGGGATGCGTTGAGTTGAGTGGAGGGAATCCTCTGGAATCCTTATTTTTCACTGTAAGGAGGGGCTGGGTCCCACCAATGGAGGGCTGATGGCTTCTTCCTTGGATGACTCACTCTACCAAGACCACTTAGCCGCCACTGGCAAACGGGACTCAGGCGCTTCCTTAAGTGTTAGCTTGGCCAGAACAGAACAGTCGCTTGTAGAACCGACCATCGAGCCCAGCTTTTTCCACCATACCATACTACCTTCTTGACAACCGGCCGGTGACGATGCTTTTAGCAACCCAACGGCATTAAAAGAAGTGGCCCAGGGGGAAACAAAGGATGTGAGCAGCATGGATCACGGAGATGTCAGGCAGGGTGTAGAGAGTCACCTGTCAGACAAAGAAGGATTCCTTGGTCGCCACTCTTCATCGACGGGGCCCAGAAGTAGAGTGAGGTCCTAGGGTGATGAAAGAGCTATAGAAGCACACACACAGAGCAGCCCCCGTCTGGTGTCCTAGGGGCCAAGCAGAGAGGTAGGGAAGCAGGTTCTGGAACGGATGAGAATATCACCAGATCCTGACGTAAGACCCTCTCGGTGTTGGCCTTGGGCTGAACCATAGGGTCCGGTCCACATTCCAGACCCAGAGGCTTCTGTTGGCCTCTTCATACAAGGGACCTAGAATGGTGGCTACGAGAAAGGAAGGCTAGATCCGTTTACGTTATCATCTATAACAGGTTCTCACTTTGAGAACGTCTTGAACCTTCTAGAAATTCTGGAATCTCCCCTCCTTGGTTATTTTTATGACTTTTGTGTCCTTTCGTATTTGAGCAATGTTCCAAATCTTTATCCGTTTCAGCGTCAACAAAGGGAGGCCAGAAGCCGAAAGCCCTGTCTTTTGGCCCGTGGCCAGCAGGGCCATGTAGGAGGAAAGTAGGGGGCTGACTCTTGGAAAGAAAGAGGTGGGCCAGCGTGGTCAACCCACAGGAGGTGCCATGTTACCAGATGAGGGAGTTTCAGGTACACGCTGTTTACGGTTGCGGGTATCAGCCTCGGAGCTAGGGTTACCCCGTGCAGTTTCCATTTTAAGTGCCCTCCGTCGTCCCGCTGCCAAGCCTGCTGCTGGCTCACGTTCGAGGCGCTCATCAGACTGCTCTGAGCTCATCACTCAGCCCTGGCAGAGGCCTAGCACTTAGCTCTTTGGGCCCCAGCCTTCTTAGCGGCCACGCCTGCCCTTCCTTTTCCTTCTGATACCCCTTCCCTGCCCCCTTCTTCCTGCGCTGGCTGTCACACTCCTTGTGAAGCAACATCTACCGTGGTCACAGGCCAGAGGATAATCGTACTGCTCCCCCAGCCGGCTGCAGGCTTGCCATGGATTCCTGGGTTTTCACCTTCACCATTCGCCCCGGTGATGTCATTACTTTGAGGTTGTACGGCCTGGTGGCCAAGGGACCCCGACTCGGCCCGGCCTCATCTTTCCACTCTGCCCTCGCTAGCAATAAACAGTGCACCTCATCTGTGAAGTGGACGTAATACCCATAACAAGTACTTCCATCGCGGGGTCGGTCGGTCAAGTGCCTTTTACGTGAGTTAATACACGTCAAGTCCTTGGAGCAGTGCCTTCCCGTTTCTTTTCCTCATTGCCGTGGTCATTATTGTCACCCTCTGCACGCCGCAGCCTCGGTCCCCAGACTCCAGAATCACCCGCGTGCACAGTAGAGTAGAAAGAAGGAACCAGGGGGTCAGGGAAAGTTGGTTATTTCAAATGGAGGAGAGGAAGGCATCGCAGGCTTCAGCGCGGGGAACGAGAGAAAGCCTTTCGTGGAAACAGGGACGCTAGATGACACGCTGCCATCATTTTATTAGTTTGCAGATAACCTGGTGGGACAAGAGCATGCTGCTTTTTGGCGGTTCTTTTTGTCTGAAAAAAAAAAAAAGGAAGATATGAAACTTCGACCAGTTTTTGAGACACTGTTCAAGCTATGATTTATTTATTAGCAATTTCCAGTGCCATGCCCTGGGCTCCTAATGCTGGCCTCTTTCTCTTTCTCTTTCTTTTTCTTTCTTTCTTTCTTTTTTTTTAATTTTTTCAATTTTTTATTTTTTTAGTTTACAAGGTGGTTGGTCGTTTCCAGGTCCAGCAAAGGTTTTCTCATCATTTAAATTTTAGTCTTAAAAGCCTGGGAATATTGGCCTCATTGACAAAGAGAGATGGGTGCTGAATTAAATTCCCATCTCTAAGGGCAGAGTAACCAAAGGTTAGAAGGGATGAAGACAGCCCGAGGAACCAGGGCTGCAGCCTAACTCTGGAAGATAGCAGTTTCTCTTCCCACACCTGCGTGAGCAGACGGATGTCAGAAATCAAGGGGCTAAGTCATGCAAGGTTCATTTTCATAAAATACTGGTAGGTTACTCACACAGTTTGAAAAAAAAAAAAAAAGCCGATGGGGTGCCTGGGTGGCTCAGTCGGTTAAGCATTCCACTTTGGCTCAGGTCCTGATCTCGCAGTTCATGAGTTCAAGCCCTGAGTCGGGCTCTGTGCTGACAGCTCAGAGCCTGGAGCCTGCTTCAGATCTTGTGTCTCCTTCTCTCTCCCCCCTCTGTGCGCACACGTGTGCGCGCGCTCGCTCTCTCTCTCTCAGAAATAACAAATGAATAAACCATAAAAAATAAAATTAAAAACAAAGCTGGATATGCCGGTACTAAAAGGGGTTTTTGCACGCGAAGAGTTTCCCCTCAAAAATAAGGAGAAATGCAGAAACAAACAACCTCACTTCCAGAGAAGCAATAGTTGGTCTTTGAGCTCTTTTGTCGTTAAATCCGGACATACCTCAAGACTGTGGTGGTTAAGATGCTTTCCTCAGGGGAAAGGAGTGGGGCGGGAGGGATGCACCTGGAACTCAAAATGGAAGTTCTGTGACAAAACACGAGCCGTCCAGATTCAGAGGTTGAATGAGTTTTATGACTATTGTTGGACAGCAGCAGGAACTGAGGTCTATCAGTGTAGTCGCGACACGGGCTCCAGATACGCAGATTCTCAAGAACTGTACCTGGGCCCCGAAGAGCTTAGTCGGACGTGACAGGAACTCTGGGGCTGGATACTTTTGTTGTTTTAATTTGGCTACCGTTGGCCTCGTTTGAGGAAAGAAACGACCGCCGAGCAGGCACCGCCGCGGCAGCATTCCTGGGAGTCCGGAGACCTGAGTTTCTGCCGGACCCTCCTCGCAAATTCAGGCGACACTCTATTCGAAGTGAACTACGTCCCGTGCCTCCTCGTTGCCAGGCGTTCATCTGGACCTTCGGACCTTTTCTTCTTGCTGACCCTTAACCTCTGACTCCAATGACAAGATGCCCTGCAGCCACCATTTGTCACCTACGAATTATCCAACTCCAGGACACCAGTATTCATGGATAGCAGTCTCAAAATTGCTAGCCACTACCCCTGTGGGAAATAACAGTCTCATCCAGGGTCCAGGATTTCTACACAGTTCACTGACCTTAATTCTTAAATTTTTGATTCGTTTACACATTGACTTGTGTCGCCGTCTTTTTGTTCACCTGATGCACAATGAGATTATTTTATTCATTCGTGATACAGTTTGATAATTTTGTCACATTCCGCATTCTTTCCTGGGCTATCCCAACTTCCTAAGTGATTATTTTTATTTGCGTACGTACGGTTTACGGTGTATGCTATAAAAGTTTGCGGGTTTTGACAGATGCATATAGGCGGTTGTCTGTCATCAAAGTATCCATCAAAATATGTCACTGATTGCACCTCCCTGCTCCAAAGAATGCCTGATATGTTTACCTTGACCTTATCTCTAGTTTTGCCTTTTCTAGAACGTCATATAAACGGAATCCCAGAGCAAAGGCAAATAAATAAATAAGGGAAAAGAACAGTACGCAAAAACTTTTAATAGTTGAGGGACACCCGGGTGACTCAGGTTAAGTGTCTGGCTCTTGATTTGGGCTCAGGTCATGATCTCACAGTTCATGGGTTCGAGCCCCACATCAGGCTCTGCGCTGACAACATGGAGCTCACTCTCGCTCTCTCTCAAAATAAATAAATAAAACTTTAAAAAAAATTAAAATCTTTAACATGTGAAAGACCTGAGTAGTGCCATAGAGAATTACAGTGTGCTTTGGAGGGGGTGCGTGGATCATATAAGGAAAAGATTAACTTGAAGAAGTTTAAAAGAAAAAAGACTTTGTAAAGTCAACTGGTTTCGAAATAGAATTTAAAAGAGAAATACAAGGTTGGGGGGTATGGCAGGGCTGGGGCCAGGGGTGCGTTCCCAGAAGGGGCAGAAGCGTGAGATGGCCTTGAAAGTAGAAAAGGAACACGGGAGAGATCAGAGCAGTTTTAACTCCTCAAGAATTACAAAAGAAGGTCGGAAGATTCCTTGGAGAAATATGGCTGGATTCCTTGATTCGGTGCAGAATGGAGAGTCACCGAAGCGTTCTGAGGAGAGTCAGACAATGGGCGCCTTAAATGCAGTTATCTGAGGGCAGCCTTGAAGATAGGCTGGAGCCTGAGCTGTGGAGACCAGTTCAGAGGATCGCAGCCAGAAAATAAATGACAAGGAATGCAGTTCAACCCCGCTAGCCGAAGACAGAACTCCTTTGAGACATTTCGGAAGCCAAAATGTTGTAAATTGAGGAAGCAGTGACCACGAATGTATATAGAAACGCTTTCAAGCATTCCCAATCCCAAAATACAACCTCTCTTAGGCTTTTCTGATATCTGAGGACACGTCTCGCTAACAGGTGCACAGAATAAATCAAGATAAAGCTCAGGTGCTCACAGCCACAAAGCCGTGGCGGCTGGCTGCTGAGACGCCGAGCGTCGGTCTCAGGAAGGAGGCTGGCGGGCCTTCTCGCTGCTCAGGAGGCACACTGCCTCTGTAAGGCTTGTTGCAAAACACACCCTGAACGCTGTTTTTGCTTTTTGCCTTTCTTGGTAAAAGCGAAAATCCTTTTCTGATTTCTTTCGTCTAGTGAAAATAGGTGCTACTGTAGGTCTTTTGTGAGAGCGAAGTGACATAATGTGAACTTTCAAACAGCGGAGGACACCTGCATGTGTATATGTGCATGTGTACATGCAATACGTGTGTACACGCACGTACACATCCATGTATACACACACACAGAAACACACACACATGGACATACTCCCTACAACGGGATCCGGGCAGTCTTACCCCTACCCGTATCCCCAACTCCTGAGCTCATGGCACAGAGCCAGCACTCAGATCGTAAATATTATTTGAGTCACATTAATAACCAACAGGTTTGCTCTATTGATTTCTGTTTGCCCTCCCTTCAGGGTCCCTCTCTCCAGCAGTTTCTGGAAACTACTTACAAATTCATTTTGCTGTGATGCAGATAAAATAACCATCACGTGAATGTAAAGGTGTGTTTTTTGCCCAATGTCCAATCCACTGTCCATACGTCGACTGCCTTTTTAAATGTACGGCTCCAGTATAGGTCAGTCTCTAATCCCTGCCTCTGAAACCCATCCCATGGGCCCTGGTTATCCATGCCTCAGGTCCTTTCTCCATATTTCTTTATTGCTACTCTTTCCTTTCCCAGCCCGTGTTCTTCTGTTTTCTTCGGATTATTCCCTACCGAAGGAACTTGGAATTCATATTACAATCAAACTTATCAGTGCGGCCAAAAACAAGTACCAGAAGAGCAGCTCGTAGTTAGGGAGGGATTCTCATATAGTGGAACTGCCTAACTGGTGTGGGGAGGAAAATGCTGGCATTAAAAAAAAAAATTTTAATGTTTATTTATATTCGAGAGAGAGATAAAAAAAAAAAGAGAGAGAGGGAGAAAGAGAGAACGAGCGGCAGGGAAAGAGGGAGACCCAGAATCCGAAGCAGGTTCCAGGCTCTGAGCCATCAGCACAGAGCCCAAGGCGGGGCTCGAACCCACAGACTGCAAGATCATGATCTGAGCTGAAGTCCAACGCTTAACTGAATGAGCCACCCAGGCGCCCTGGAAACTGCTAGCATGTATAGGTAAACTCAGGGTAGCTTTACAGAAGTGCAGTTAAGCCCAGCAGACCATATTAACGGAGGCTTTGAATTTTTTATCCCAGGCAGGATGGAAAAACACTGCAAGTTTTGAGCAGAGTGACATGATCTGGGTGACAGGTGCTCCGCTAAGGGCGAGCATGTTGCTCTAGGAACAAAAAAGGCTCTTCACCTGGCCTTCCAGGATCAGAAGCCTTCCTGGAACACAGCCAAGAGACAAGTGTAAGAAGAGCAGAGAGATTAGCTCAAGCGAAGGCCCAGGGGCGAGCCCCGGCGTGGAATGCCGGAGAAGTGGAGGGCCTTGCACAGTGCGAAGGGGTTCGGACTGGATCCTGAGGGCAGTGGGGAGCCAGCAGAAAGTTTTGTGGCAGGGAAGGACGTGACAAGTGACCTGTCCCTTATACAGTTCATTCTGAGAGCTGAGTAGAGGAGAGCAAGAAAACAGGAATCATGAAGACCAGGCGATGGAATCCCAAGGTGACGGTGGCCTGTGTAGGGGTGAGAGAGTCTTCCTTTTTTCCCCTCCAAGTTCTTTGGCTGGTGTACTAATTAAATTGCCATGAGACACAGTAACAGGTGAAAAACAAATTTATTTAATATGCATAGAAGCTCCTAGAAATAGGAGACTCAAAGAAATGACCAAAGCAGGCAGCTTATAGACGTGTTAGACTAAGAAGCAGTAAGTCTGTAAAGAATTGGCAAGACAAAGAAGTTTGGGCTTGGGCTAGCAAGTTAGAAAAGAAGTAACAAGGTTTGTTTATACAGCCCTCTCAGCCCTGAATTCCCTATCTCTACGATAAGGATGCCTCCTTTCCTGCTGGTACAAGGAGGGCACTTTCACATGGGAAATTTATCTCCTGCTAACAGGGGAACAAAGGGCGGTCAATATCCTTGCACTGGCGATGTCCTATGTACCTTGAATTCAAAATAATCAATATGCCGAAGCGGTATATTTTGGACCAGCCCGCGCTGAAGCCCAGCACCTGCGTGAAGTCAGCATTGCAGGGAAGGAGGAAAGGAGCCAGACTCCAGAGAGATCACTCAGGAAGAATCAATAGGAGCTTGCGACTGAGTAGCTGTTGGGAATGAGGAAGAGGGAAGAATCCAAGATGGCCTCCAGGCCCCCCGGGCAAGAAGGGAGCTGCCGTAGAGAATTACGGAATTCCGCGGAGGAGACAACTGCAAGGGATGTACTTCTCTGAGGGTGTCAAGAATAGGAGCAGACACACCCAGAGCCCCAACAAAAGGGCCTTCATTCTGCTTTCCCTCCCGTTAAAGCACAAAACTCAACTGAGTAGACATTGGCTTTAGTCAGTGATTCGGGATTCAAGGAGCAGCCCATCAGGCGAAGAGAAGGGAGGTCTGAGGAGGAGCTGTACCCGACGGAAGGTTTTTAAAGGCAGAAAGGGGGCGGGACAGGGAAGTCACAAAGAAAGGAAAGGAGTGTTTCAGGCAAGGCGAAGGGCAAAGGGAAGGCAGGGGTCAGTCACACAGATTACCTTATGAGTGCTGGTAGGATAATTCCAGCTCACTGGGTAAAGTTCACAGTCCCGGGAGGGGCTGAACCTGCAGTTCTGTCTTGGTCTGCTGCCTTGGGGGCACGTGGCTCCGTTTTGGGCCTGTCGTGCGGTTTTAGCCTTCCTGGTAAGGAGGGCGGCGCTGTGCGAGGCAGCCCTGTCCCCTAGGGACCAGTCAGGGTCTGCATGCAGTGGTTCAGGAAACCAGGCTTTGGAAAAGGTTAGAAGGTCCATTCTTGTCGCTTGTGGATCTAATCGCATATTTGGATTTGGGAAAACGAGACCCACCGCGGCCAGATCCCAGTACAGCTCCTTCTGGAACAGCCTGACTTATGCACATTTGGGGCGGAAGGAACATTGTGTCAGTTAATTTTCTGTGAAAATAGTTCATGTCTCTCTTTGGGATCCCAGGCTCTCTGTGTTCTCCCACGCAAAGATGGTAGCGGCAGGCGGGAGGCAGCGCCGCTCAGGCTGTCCTGGGGATTCAGGTTTGGGAATGGAATCCAAGGACCCTGGCTGCTGACAGCTGTCTGCCCCCAAGTTTGGAGAAGGCAGGAGCGGGCTGAGGGCCGAGGTAATGAGCAGGCTGTGTGCCTGGAAACCTAAGAACTAATTTTGGGTTTAACAGACACATTGGAGAATGTACCTTCGGGAAGCCGCGAGGCTGAAATCGTGTGACAGTGATAGGGTTTAGAGCATCCTTGAGACAGACAACCTGCTAGATTTAGATTAACTGGCTGGGCTTTTTTTATTGGTGTTTCTCACAGAAATCAGTACGAATCAGATGCAGTAGTGGCATACGGCGGCAAAGCGACAGCAGGACACCCATTTCGAGGTTTTGATCTGGGCTAGACTGCCATCTCCTACCCCCCACCCGCAGCCCGCCCCGACCCCCGCCCAAACTACACTGAAACCGGATCAGCTCATTTGCTGAGAGGACAAAGGGATGTTCAAAAGCTTTTTATAATTTATCAAGATGGGAGGACAGACACTTCACCACCTCGGCCCAGTTAGAACCGCCTTCGTATATGTCTTCGTGACCTCACTGGTTCACTTGGGGTCTTCAGCCCATGCGTGGCTCGGGATGGGCTAATTTGTGTTGCCGTTCTGCCACGCGGCATCTTTTTAGGGGTCCAGCTCTTCCCCTGGGAGCTCACTACGGGGGAACCGAGTCCACAAAAGGTTTAGGTGGAACTCAACAAATTGTCACACTCAACAACAAGGTTAAGAAAGGACAAGGGCAAACATTGAAGGAATGTTTTGGTTTTGGGTGCGTGTGTGTGTGTGTACACACACGTGCACCCTTGCACATGCACGTGGGGTCAGGGAGACGTGTTTGGTGGATATATTTGCCACAGGACAAGGGTCCACGTGTGGCTTTCTCTCTGTCGATTATATTTTTCGTGAGTTGCTAATAACCAGGATTTGCATAGAATGAAAGACCCAGTGAATATTTGGAAATCTTCTCTTTTCTGTTTCTGTGCCCTGTAACCACAGTAACAGGACTGCGTAGGGTTTTTTAAGAAAGCAAATTAGGATTGAACCGTTAATAAATTTTGCAGATGGCGTGGAAACGACTGCCACTGAGTAACACAGTTTCCAGTGTGCAAATGAATATGTCCTCAGATGTCCTTTCGTGCAAAACCCTTTAAGCCTCTATCTGTACGGTCCCCTTCGCCATGAAGTTGCTCATGCTTGACCTCACCAGAGCAGAGGGACCAATGCCATATCCATAGCAGGGGAGGGAGAGCCCTCTAGTGGAAAATCATCAGGGCAGACAGTACAGCGGGAAAGAAAGCCCAGAAGTCAAAGAAGGAATGTTCGATTTAGTCCCGCGAGTTGAACTGCAGCATGTAAACAGGACGCAACTCGCCATATCCTCCTGCCGATTCGGAAGCTGTGTATCAAAAGATCTTGGCATGTGGAATCGTCAAGAATATACTGAGGCCTCTGCTACGTAGGTACTCAAAATCATTATTCCAAGGACTTTTAATGTTCTTCATAGCCCTCACCTGAAACGTTTGGGATGGGCAAGGTCGGGGTGGAAGGGATGCATTTTGGTAATAAATTTAAAGATCAAGTTTAAATGAGACGAGATGATCCGGGGCGCCTGGGTGGCTCAGTCGGTTGAGCGTCCAACTTCAGCTCAGGGCACGAACTCATGGTTCATGAGTTCGAGCCCCCCATCGGGCTCGCTGCTGTCAGCCTGTCAGTGCAGAGCTCACTTCAGATTCTCTGTCCCCCTCTCTCTGCCCCTCCCCTACTTGACTCTCCCAAAAATCAATATTTGAAAAAAAATGAGATAAGATGACCCACCCGCCCACACCGGGATTATTAGCGATACGGTTTGTTCATGGGTCCAGCTGCTTCTTTGAACAGAAGAACACACCGTTCTCACCCTTGCCTTCCCCAAGGCTACCACCTGAGTTGAGCCACGACTATCATTATAATTCACTGCGTTATTGATCTTGTAACTAGGAAGAAAGCTACAAAGCACTTTCTCTCCCTAACCTTTGAAAATAATACATGTCTGAGATTGTGATGCTAGATTTTTGCAAAAATGTTCATACTCTCTTAACTGGGTCATGATATTTCTCTTGGCCTTTTATTCCTACCATTAACTACTTATAATTATAAGTATATATTAGTAATATATATATTATAATATATAATATATAATAATACTCATAAAATGAGAGGAAACTTTAAAAATCTCAAAACTTAAGTTTAAAATGATTTATGGATACTAATGGTTTATATAGATAGACTTTATTTTTTTTTCTTATTTTTATTTTTATTTTTGAGAGACATAGAGACAGAGCGTGAGCAAGGGAAGCACAGAGAGAGGGAGACACAGAATCTGAAGCAGGCTCCAGGCTCTGAGCCGTCAGCACAGAGCCCGACGCGGGGCTCGAACTCACAGACCGTGAGATCATGACCTGAGCTGAAGTCGGCCGCCCAACAAGCTGAGCCACCCAGGCGCCCCTATATAGATAGACTTTAAAAGCATGTCGTGTGAGAAATTCCCTGCTGTACACGTGCATTAATAATGCATTCTAAAACCGTGTGTCATCAGGGCTGGGGCCCCTTGCTAGGCTCTCTTATTGACTATCGTCCATGAGCCCCCACCCCTGAAGGGTTCAAAAAGCATGTTTCCGGGGCACCTGGCTGGCTCAGTCGGTTAAGTCTGTGCTGATGGCTCAGAGCCTGGAGCTTGCTTCAGATTCTGTGCCTCCCTCTCTCTCTGCCCTTCCCCTGCTCACGCTCTGTCTCTATGTCTCTCAAAAATAAATAAACATTAAAAAAAAAAAAAAAAGCATGTTTCCGGGCAGCAAGAACCCAACTTTGAAGCTTATGTCCTTCATAAGCCTGCAGAAGATGCCTCGCCAGGGAAGTAGAGGCGGCCAGTGAAAATACACCCTCAGCACGTTTCAGCTAAAACCACAACTGCCTTTGTTTCTAGTCTGTGACCCTGGAGAGTCTCTGACTAAATAGTCAACAAAGCTGGATTGTCCATTTCTGATCGGAAAAATGGCTAGAGCAAGGATTTATAAAGCCTGTCTCTACTTCAAGGACTATCTTGAGTTCTCTTATCTTCCTTGCAGCCCGACAAATATGGCCACCTCTGAACTCTTGCTGGCCTTCCTCTCTGCGGGACTTACATCATATGTTTCTGATGTAATGGCTTCATTCCATGCATGTGTGCTGCGTCTCCCTGGCACGCCCACACGCCCTTGGAAACCAGGCCAGTGTACTCGACATCCTGGGTCTAGTTCCCTCGCTCAGTCATTAGTCTGGCAGTCACTGTGCCTATCTGTGGCCAGGTCTTGTTATACCCTCTTGGAAACAATTTGTGAACAAAAGAACAAGATTTTTTTTTTCCTGACAGAGTCCTCCGGGGGTGGCGAACCCTAAACTCCTAACCGCGAATGGAAATTTTCCACAAGGAGAGACAAATCCAAGTTTATGTAAGGTGATAGAAGTTAGCAGAGGCAAAAGGAATATGGTGCGCTAAGAGAGAACACTGGGTGGCCTTGTTTAGATTGGGGGGGGTGTCAGAAGTGGTGATATTTAAGCTGAAAATCAAAGACACATGGTATCCCCCGAACAGCAAGAGCTAGGAAGTATTTCTGGCTTTGAGAAATGTGTAACTAGGTCTCGCTTCACATGGTATAAGCCTTCTAACTGTGTTTCCTGCAGGCTCTATCTTCCAGCGCAACTCAACCCTCCCCTTCTTTGCCACCAGCCTACAATGTGTTCTTTCCGGTGTCCCTGGTTCTGCGAGCCCACTGAGACCCCTGCCCTGTCCGCTCCCGCTCAAATGGAAGTGTTAAAAAAACAAGATTCGACGGTGCAAATGTGAACGATTTTATTTTATTCAGTGATTCATGAATCGGGCCGCATCCCATCTAGCAGAGAGAAAAGAGCCCCCAAAAGCTGTGCGAATCGAAGGACTTTTATGGGCAGAAAGGAGTGGACGCAGGAAGTTATACTCGCAAACGGTGGATTGTGTTATTACATGCAGGGATAATCAAGTCCCTCCTGTTCCCTTACAGGCAGGTACGGATGCTTCCAGCTTGAGAAAGGCAGACCCCAAAGGCCGGAGCGCACTGTTGGCTGATATCCAGCAAGGAACTCGCCTGCGGAAAGTCACGCAGATCAATGACCGCAGTGCCCCGCAGATCGAGAGTAAGTGAGCGGCCGGGCCAGGCCTGCGGCGAGGCAAGGGCAGGCCCCGGGAGGCTCGGCCGGCCACCGCTGGCTTGCTCAGGGCAGTTACCCAGGACCCACTCTGGGCTATAACAGACTTGCTCAGTGTACAGGCCACATGGGTGAGAGGATCGGAGCTTCCTTCCCAGGTCTGCAGATGGTTTATAGCACATCTTCTACCCCCGTTCAAATGCTAAGCAAACAAAAACGTGGTGGGATAGCTTCTTTTTAATTGCGATGGAATACACCTCATATAGAATTCACCCTTTTAACCTCCAAAGCGTCCAATTCCACAGCATTTATACATTCCCAGGGTGGTCGCAACCATCACCCCTGTCTGGTTTCAGAACATTTTCGTCACCCCAAAAGGAAACCCCATACCCATTAGCAGTCACTGTCTATTCTCCCCTCCCCCCCCGCCCCCATCCCTGGCAGCTACTAAATCTACTCTCTGTCTCCAACGATTTTCCTCTTTGGGATATTCGTATAAATGGAAGCATACAATACATGGCCTTTTGTGACTGGCTCCTTCCCTTAGCATGCTGATCTTAAAGTTCATTCCTACGAGAGCAGGTGCCCGTTCCTTACTGTTGACTACTATTCCATTGTCTGGCTCTTCCACTTCGCGTTTCTCCACGGCGAGATAACCTCTCAAGATCACCTGCCCTGCAGCCGCACAGTCCTCAGCTCAATGAGAAAAAACCAAAGTCTCAACATTAAAATAGGCTTAGTGTTTGTTTTCACGCAGAAAAGGATGCACTCGAATTCTCTTGCAGGGTCAGATGACTGCAGCTTTCTCTGTATAGAGTACAGATGACCCAGGCTGAGTCCCGATCCTGCTACCGGGCAAATCTGGGAATGTCTCTGAGGTTCGGTCTGCTTCTCTACCAGATGGGGGAGATAAAAATACCTGCTTTTGTTTTCTGTCAAGATTGCTGATGGTTGAAATAATCTATGCGGAGCTATTCATCAGTGTCGTCTCTTACGATGTCTTTGTATAGTTTTCAATGATGCACCGGATGGTAGTTCTCAAGGGGAGTCCTAAAGGTATAATTGTATCTAGTATCTGTCACTATCCGTGTTAATACGCAAGGAGACGCAAATTATTTTAAGAAGTATTTTCAATAATTGAAATAAAAGTTAGTCTCTGGTTAGACCCACTATCTAATTGGTTAAGCCCAATTATCAGATAAACCCATCTGATCGGGGCACTCCCTTCCCAATCATGCCAGCGAACAGGTAAATGTATATTAGTACTCGGAATCATCTAAACCCATCCATCCACCAGTGGGCACTGTGCCCTGATTTCTCTGTGCAAGTTAGCTGCCGGCTGAGATTTCTTGCCAGGAACTCTTCCTAAGCTGAATGTCTTCTCATCGGTCGTCACACACATCTGGAAGGCTGGAATTAGTGACCCCTCTCCCCCAGGGTTTCACAAGCCTTCTCTCCTGTAGCAGAGAAGATTCAGGGAAGGGTAGGGGGCTCAGGGGATGAGGGCCAGGGGGACAGAGAAGGAAAAGGCCAAAGAACAACTCGTTGCCGATCTTCCCTTCCTGCTTGCCGTTCTAGGCCAGACTCTGTGGACAAGAAGTTAAAATTACCGACTGAACTAAATCTGTGGGTTTTCTCTGTCTGGTCCTCCCACAACAACCGTGGAGTTGAAAATAGGGCCAGCACCACACCTGCGAGGGAGTGGGCGTTCTCATTTGGAAGGTGCTGCCAGGTTCTCTGCCGGCCTCTACCGAATGGCAGGGTTTAGGTCCCTTTGTTTTGGCCACTCTTCAGGGTGCTCAGCTGCTGATGGTTCGTTGTTTGGTAGGTCCAGAGGGAGCAGCAGATAGCATGAGTGCAGGAGTCTGCGGGGCATCCAGGCAGAGGGGGTCTGGGAGAGACACCCCACAAGAAGGGGATGGCTGGAGGTGGGAGAACTGGAAGGCTGCCCCAGGCGGTGCTGGACCACGGCCCCAGGATGAGAACTGACGACTCAGCTCTGCTCACGAGTCCTCATTCACCTGCTTCTTCTCTGCAAAGGTTCTAAGGGGACGAACAAAGAAGGAGGAGGTTCTGCGAACTCTCGAGGCGGAAGCACACCCCCAGCCCTGGGAGATCTGTTTGCCGGTGGCTTTCCCGTGTTGCGTCCAGCAGGCCAGAGGGATGCCACAGGTAAGGGACAGTTCAGACTGGCTACCTCGTGGTCTTTCTCTCCTTAGCATGTAGAACCAACAGAGCAAGCCTCGTGTGCCGTGAGGATTGTGACGTGTTTTTAGTGAGAAGTTGTATAGCAGGAGATCATGGATTTGGAAGGACGTACTGGAAGCATCCAAAGCATACATGCTCATTGTATCAGTCAGGTATTGCCGTATAACAAAATAGCCTAACATTTAGGGGCTTTAAACAGCCACCTGTTTAGCTTATAGTTCTGTGGTTGGCGATTTAGGGTGGTCTCAGCTGGCCCCCCTCTAGTATCTATAGCTTGGGTAATTGGCTTTGGCTCACCTTATAGTTCTTGCATCTTCGGTGCCTCAGCTGAGGTGACAGACCTGACTGATCCATACAGTCTCTCAGGGTCTCGCAGACTCTTTGGGATTTTGTGCATGTTGGTGGCAGGGCTCCACCAAAGAGGACAAAAGTATATAAAGTCTCTTAAGACTTAGTCTTGGAACTGGCACAAATCTCTTCCTACCACACCCTCTTGTGCAAAGCAAACCACAAGGCCAGCCCGGAAACAAGGGTGGAGAAAGAGACTTCACCTCTCAATGAGAGGTTCTGCAAAACCACATTTCAAAGATTTGGACTCAGGAAGGCGTGAATACTCAAGGCTATTTCTGCAGCCAGGCTACCGCAGTCGTTTTTGTGTTAGTGGGTATCAGATGTTTTGAAAGCACTGCATTAAAATTGGGCAAATATATACTTATTGTGCGTAATGGAGATATGTTTCCTATTATTGTTCTCTTTAGCCAGCGAGCTGAAATAAACTCCAAGAAGTTCATTAATCAGGGAATATCAAGTCCCCAACATTGCTGGTCTAGAATCTTCTACCAGTTGGCTTTCCTAATAACCTTTTCAGGGGGCAGCTCTGTGGCTGTTTGACATAATGAGGTGCATTTGCTGCTGTCACCTGCTGAACAAGTCCAGCAAAGATAAGGGCACTAGGATGCTTGGAGATCCAATCTGAACCTTCTCGGAGGCCGTTTCATTTCCTCTTTTTTGCTAAGGGCTTGGCAAAGAGAGTTGGCATTTTTCAGGGCCGCCTTCTTTTTCAAAATTCCTGAGCGGTATCAAATAAACATCCTGTAGGGTATAAAATGTCCACTAGTTCCTCTTCACAGAAGTAAAGATGGGAGAAACACCCCGTCAGGCTTAACGGGCACCAGCCAAAGGAAGCCAAGTTGTCTCCATTCCTGCCTGTCTCCAATAGGACACAAGTGTCAGGTGTTTGAGCCACTCTGTGAAGACAAGGATTAATTTCTGTAGAGGAGCTGGAAATCCGTAAGGATGTGACCGATGATGCCCGCTACAGGATAGAAGCTCAAAGACAGGGACAAAAAATAGATGCAGGGCCCGGGCGCCATGTTGGGGTAAGACCAACCATGGCTCTCCTCGCTCAGAATGCCTCCATCAGCTTCCTGGTCATTCGGAGAGAAGGGCTTTGGTCTCTGCTACCTCTCTCATGTTCTTGCCTACCGCTCTTGCTAGCAAACACCCCCCCCCTTCCAGCCACAGTGTCCTCCTTGCTGTTGTCACCCACACCCGGCATGCTGGTACCATACGGCCCTTGCACTGACTGCTCTCTTGACCAGAAACACTCTTCCTCAGGTGTCCCCATGGCTCATTTTCTCCCTTCAGGTCTCTGTTCAAGTAGCACCTGATCAACCTATCAGTGAGGCTTTATTCATCAACCCATATAAAAGATCAGTCCCACCCCCTTACTCCATAGCCCCTCTACCTTGATTTAGTTTTCTTATATTCCTATTCACCATCTGATATATTACATATTTCCTGGTTAGTTCATTTCCATCTTCTCCCTCTAAATGTAAACCCTGTGAAGGCAGGAACTATGTTTCTTTTCACTGCCTTAAAAATGCATTCAGTACATATTCGTTGAGTGGAATGTGGAAGTAGGTAGCATGGTTGCATTGAGCCATCAGGCCCAGAAAGCACAGAGTCTAGTGCTCACAGTACTTTTGGGGGTCCATGAGGATGTCTGGATTTCTTCCAAAATCACCTTTAGGGTCCAAGATCACATTTGTCTTTATAGCAACACATCCATAAAATGTCTTCAAAAGTCATAATGTGGCCTTGACTTGGCGCTCTGAAGGACTGGCCGTTAAAATAAGACAGGATGAGTCAACACTGCTGGCTACTACGGAATGTGCAATGAGACATCCATGCAGTCTGAGATCTGGAAACGCACACAGACTGAAGGAAGAAGACATACTTCATCTTTTGACCACCCCCCACCCCAGGCTCTCGATGCACTCAGGCTGGCCTTTCCCCACCCGCCCTGTGGTCTCCTTTTGTGCTTCTGTTTGGATTTCTGGGGTTAACATTTACAGTATGAAGGAAAACCTCCTCCTTCCTTCCCTTGGCACTTACTCCCCTTGGCCCTCTCCCCGGGCCCCGTGCTACCTGGCTGCCTGGCCCGCACTCGTGTGGACTCCTCTCTCCTGCGGGCTTCACCTTAAACGTGTGCTGCCAGCTGTCTGCTCCGTCCTGGAGTGGGCACGAACATGAGCCAAATGAGGATTCATGCCGTCCTTGCCTCTGCTGTCCCTGTCATAATAAAAATAGGGTTGCCCACGTCTCATTGGCCTGGCTGCTTAGTCAGCAGGGGCTCCTGTACCTTTAACTGACTCATTCGGAGGGTTTTTGAATCTTGGAGACACGGTGTCCTTAGTCACTTAGAAAGTCAAGATTGGTTACTCAGGCTCTGAATCTGCTCCTCCTCAAACTTGTTAATTCCTTTAAAGTCCAGAGAGCTAGTAGGCATGTTGGGAGGCCTAGGCTTGGTTAGGGAACTGCCTTCGTCTTCCTTCTTCATCTCTACGTGCTATGCAAGCAGGCTTGAGACCTTGGAGCCAGGAATCCCTGAGCCTGACACCTGCCCTAGACCTCACATAGAATGTCTAATGTTCGAACTGCAGGTGGTGGGAAGTCCTGTCCTTGGAAAGGCCAGGTGGAGGCCTTCACTCGTGGCCATGGTCACTAGCTGTTATGGCGTGCCTGTCTTGGGCCTCGAGGGGATCAAGTCAGCCAGGGTGGTTGCCTCCGTACAAAGACATTATCTCTTCCAGAACCCCCCCAAAGGAAATCCTCCGCAGAGGCATAATGGCACGGCCACCCTGCCTCAAGCGCAGCCATGCCGTAGCTGAGGCTCACAAAGGGCAGTGCTGCCCAGGTACCCGTCACGTTGTACGTAGCCAGAGGAGGGCCACCATCCCTTTGAAAAGCCAGATACTATCATCCTGCCCACTGAGTTTCAGCCCCAGTGTCCACTGCCACCACGCCTTGCTTTGATTGGCCTGGCTTTTGGTATCAAGTATTTGGGGGTACCGTCTTGCACCTGGTTGGTTGGGTAAACACACCTAGAGGGAGACTCCTCAGTGGAAAAGCTCAGAACCGCTACCGGATGCGGGGGGGGGGGGGGGGTTTATAATCTGAATCAAAAGCTGTGTTTCCTATTCTCCAACATCCAGGAAGCTGTAGGGCTGAGAAGCAGCCGTCTCTTCAAGCGTTCTCCACATGTTTTCATGGGGGTTATAAATTATAGGGGCGCAAGAATAGGAGAAGATGGCTTCCTAGGATTCCACTAGGGAGAGCACTGTATTTACTTAAAAGGAGTATTTTAACATGCCTCCCGAGTGGACAGTGATGTTCCAAGGACACATGTAAGTGATGACTGCAGAATTTCCATGCAGTAAACAAGGAGTGGAAGGAACATTTTTCTCCTCAGTGAGGGACAAAAGGGTAAGAAGCACAGTGAAAGGGCATGCAAAGAACGACAGGGCCCCTCCTAGGGAGCACCTCCACCCCAGTTTTCCATGAAGCGCACCAAACACACATGACTGTGAGCACCGTACGACTCCAGATTTGGTGACTTCCAAAGAGGCATTGGGTTTCAAGTTGGGGTTCGTGGATCTGTGGGGTGAGGAAGCCAGGAAACCCGGAGACAGAGAGCCCATTGAAAATGGACATGACTTCGGGAAAAGAGGCTTGGAAATTCCAGAGCCATGGAACTGGGAGGTTCAGGATCATTAGACCGGGATCCCCAAGGCAGTGTGTCTTCCCACTGACTTCCGAGTTACTTACATAGTCAAGGAATGACTAATCTTCTGGTCTTGATGCAAAAACAAAGTCCTTGTTCCCAAAATGCTGGAAATGAAGACAGCCTCCCTGGCAAGGAGCTTCTGGTTGGTACAGTTGAGGATCCAAACTAGGACATAAAGGCTGGGTACCCAACTGGATTGACCCGGTTGGTAACGGGGTGAATGAGTGTGAAGGTGACCTTGGGGTGAAGAAGGGGAAAGAAGGTCAGAGCAGCCCTGTGCCCTGGGCTGGGAGACTCGCGGGCCCTTGGCAGGTGAGGGCAAGGTGGGCTGGGACAGGAAGGCTGGCGCTGGCAAGGACCTTGGGGCCGGTCCAGCTGGCCCTCTCGGGTGACAGCTGCCGCACCTGAGGTTTCTCCGTGAGCGTGCAGGAGGAGAGCGTCCACCATGCGGTTCGCTGTCACCATGCTGGACAGCGTCTGCCACTGCCGCCCTCGTTCTTGGGTCCCTCCTTCCTCTGTGGCTCAGCTAACTCAGAACTTGTTTCCTTCCAGGTGGCAAGACAGGGCAGGCCCCTGGCTCCCGGGCGCCATCTCCCCGGCTTCCAATCAAAGCTATCAGTGGCCCACTCAATCCCCCTGCCTCTCCCCGGCTAGGCAGTGCCTCCGAGGCACATGGCGGTGCCAGGGCAGTCCCTCCTCGCCCCAGCATGCCCGCCCCACCGCCTCCTACCCCACCCCCACCTCCTCCGCCTCTGCCCCCACCCCTGCCCCCTTCCTCCCCCACCAAAGCTCCACTGGTGTCCCCACCTGGCCCGCCCACCAAAGGGAACCCTCCAATGGTTGCACCCCCTCTCCCCTCCGTACCTCCCCCTCCGCCTCCACCGCCTCCTCCAACTCCGCCCCCGCTCCCCCTGGTCTCCCTTCTCGGTGACAAGGCAGCGAAGCCTCAGCTAACCCCGTTGCACCTATCACCCATTCCGCCTCCACTCCCCCTCCTCCCACCTTGTGGGTATCCGGGACTCAATGCAGATACCACCAGCCCCGCCCAAGACGTGCGGGAGCCTCCCGCCCCCCCGCCCCCCCCACCTCCACCCCCTCTTTATGCCTCCTGTACCCCGAGGTCCTCTGTGCCTGCGCCTCCTTTGCCGGGAGCTAACAACAGCAGTGAAGCCCCACCCCCGCTGCCCCCCAAGTCTCCCAGCTTCCAGGCCCAGCCACCCAAGTCCAGCGTTCAAGCCTTGCCTATACCGCCAGCCCCTCCGGGATCCCAGACCTTCATGCAGAAGAAGAGGCCTGGCCGAGGGCCAGGTAAGCACCACCGTCCCGGTCCAGGGTGGCCACATCAGAGGATCACTCAGCCCTGCCAGTAATTATGGAGGTGCTAGGGACACAGCCAGAGGCCTGTTCCTATGAGCCACTTGGGGACACCTTGAGATGTCTTCACTCTTAGGGTTTTGTTTTAGAACTGAGCTCTCAGTGCCCCTCGTGGAGCACGGTAAAATTGGCCATCAATGATTACTATCATTTTTGCCTGAGTCGGCCTCCAGCCAGAAGCGGCGCTGGCCCTCCGCAGACTAGATTAGCATTCGGCCTTCTTTCTGGCAGGTTCTCATGCCGACTCAAGAAAACTAAAAGTCTGCCTTTCAAGCCAAACATGAAAACTAATTCCTTCCCATATCTAGCAGAGAGGCTGTCGGATTGAGTATGCATGCCCAGAACTGACTTCCACTTAGCGGGGGAGGTGGGGAGGAGGCTTCGTTCACCTCCGGTGTCTGTCCGAATGGACGGTCTATGCACGTACCCATGTATCCACACACATACACACGTGCTCCATCCGCACGCACCCCCCAACGCGTATCCACACGCGCACACACACGTATCCCTTGGTCTTTAAGAAAATCTTTTGATGCAGAAGGTCTCTTAAATGTATTTCCTCGAATTAAAAACAATACAAGCTCATTGTAGAGCAAAGAGAAAGCAATCGAAGTCACCAGAATAACATCACCCAGAAATAAAAGCTGTCCTATTTGGGCGTACTTTCCCCTCGTTTTTTTTTCCAGAACATATCTACATATTTACGAAGTTCGAATATATAATTCCAATATTTCTATTCTCTTTCTGTTTACTATTACTTCGAGAGCAGTCTTGTCAGGTTGTTGAAGTTTCTAGTATGAAGTCGATTCCGTTTTTTATCATACAGAATATTGCAGGAAATAACTTTTGTAGCAGTTGTCACCTGCCTTTTGCATATTTTGAAAAGACGGGTTCCTAACAAGGAATTCCTGAGACAAAGGGCAAGAATAGATTTTTTTTTTTAAGTTTATTTCTTTATTTTGGTCGGGGGGAAGGGGCAGAGAACCCGAAGCTCGACCTCCTGGAACCATGAGATCATGACCTGAGCTGAAACCAAGAGTTGGACGCTTAACCCGCTGAGCCACCCAGGCGCCCCAGGGCGAGTGTCTGTTTAAGGCTCTTGGTCACGCGAGGTGAGGTTTGAGGTGTTCTGGTTTCAGCTGAGTGGTCACATGAGGCCAGCGTTCCTACCAGTGAGCCTCCCCTGATTCGTTCATGGGGTGGGGAAAAAAACAACGCCCTAGATTCGAAGACATCTGAATTCTACCTGGCCTTCCCATCCACTCCTGTGTAACCTCATGCCAGTTTTTAAAATGTTTTGAACCTTGCTTTTTTTTTGGGGGGGGGTGACAAATGGAAATAACACCTTTCCTGAAGGATCTTTATGAATATTCAGTGAGAGAATGTGCCGAAGCATAGAGCAGGGGCTCGCTGTGTTATCTCCTCACCATGGGGAGGGCCAGCTTTTCCTCCAGAAGAGCCACTGTAGCCCCTTCACCCCTTCAGTCTGCTTACGGGAGCCGGTAAATCCTAGCGGGTCCCGATTCTGAGAAAGGGAAGCCTCGAGGCCGGGAGCAGATGCTTGTGGGGCCCGTCTCCTGGTGTCTTTGGATGTGAGACTTCGTTTTCCCATGAACAAAATGAAGGCCATTTCTGCCTCAGGCCAGCTGAGGGGGTGGGGGTGGGAGAAAGAGGTCGTAATCATGGACGTTTTGTCACAGATGGTGGTGGTGTGGTGGTCACTATTTCAACAGGTGAAGGGTAGAACACCCGCACTGACATGCCGAGACAGCTGCTGCTTAATTCCCAGTGAGTCGCTCAACAGAGTATTGGCGAGGGAGAGCCAGCCTCCCACAGATATCACCAGGGCGAGTTTGGTGACGGAGGCGGGACTCGAGTTGGGCCCTAGTGGGCGGGATGGGTTTAGGTATTAACTAGAAGGAGAAAGAGGCTCAGCGGTGCAGGGGAACCCTGTGAGCAGAATCCCGGGGGTAGGAGCAAACCCCAACAACTCATTCATCCCGCCTCCCTCTGCGCCTCACCCACAGACAGTCCCTCCCTTTCTTCGGACCTGCCAATGGTTCCCCTTCTTGGAATGGTGCCGTCTGATACTGAAGGTTGTTGTCACCATTCATATTGTCACGGCAGCTAACATTTATGGAGCCCTTGCCACACGCCACTTGACTTCACTTATTCGACCCTCTCAACCCTAGAAGGTGGGCATACTATTTATCCCCAGTCCGCAGCTGAGGACACTGAGGCACGAGGACATTGTGTCGTTATCGCAGCAAGAGAACTGGAATTCGGTCCCCAGCAGTTTGGCTCCGCAGGCTGCCTTTTCATGCACCGTAGCATGCTCCATCCAGAGATCTCGGTGCCTCACCCCTCACAGAAAGTCAGAGTCTCTGCCATTCCTGTCTCTGAATACACTGCCATCTTTTCTATAAGGGACCAGTGGGGGGAAGCTAAATCCACCCCCAGCACCGCCTGCGAGGTCACCCACCACGGAGCTTTCAAGCCGAAGCCAGCAGGCCCCAGCCTGGACCCCGACGCAGCAGCCGGGAGGTCAGCTGCGGAACGGAAGCCTGCATATCATCGGTAAGTGGGCCCAACCTCTGCCGTGCTGTGCTGGCTGCCAGTGAGGAAGAGCCTTCCCTGGCCCCTGGGGGTTGGGGGGGGGGCGGGGTTTGCCAGCCCACTATTTCAGGGTGCGTGCCTCAGGGTGCATGCAGGAGCTCACTCCAGCACAAGACAACTTACAAAGCTGTGTGAAGTAGGGTTTCTCTTGAGGCTTTCTAGAAGGTTCCAGAACCTCTTTTCTAACCGTCTAATTGAGATGAGAAAGAGGGAAGAAAACCAACATTTAAACTGTACATGTGTGTGCGTCTGTCTGTCTCTACAGAGAAATCTATGCATGTTAGATTAGAAAAGAATCGAGTGATCCGGAAAAGGTGAAAGAATGAATAGAAGGCCGACTAGACAGAGGGACAGTTACGGCAAAAATACGAACACGGGTCAGACACAAGCCTAGATCACAAAGCAGGGACTCAGCTCATGAGAGGGCCACACGACACCTCTCCTTTTGCAATCAGGAACACAGGGAAAATCGTGTTTGCTTTGGGGAGCCCACGTCCCCAACTAGACACCGGCCGTGCTCCTTCCCACGAGACTCCCATTCTGCTCACCCCTCCCAAACACAGGCCTCCCCAGGGGCTCAGGCCACAGGGACTCTGCTGGTGCCTTGCTGCCGTCACAGTCCCCTCCTCTGACTCTGGACCCCGGAGAGCCCTGTGGCACTTCTCCCTTTAGAAACTTCCTTAAGACGTTGGTCAAAGCCAACTGGGGTGGGTGATAAGGGAGAGTCTATTGACTTCACTCTTCCTGATTCTCCTTGTCTGGGCTAAACAGCAAAACTTGAGAGGTAGATGGGTATCTTAGGGGCAGTAGCCTGGCCATTAAAACCCTTGCACTGGGCCGGCAAACCTGTGTGCTCCTGGAGATTTTCAGAACTTGGGTCATCACAATAACCGGAGTAATGTTGCTATTTTCCATGCGTGCAGATGACTTTGAATCTAAATTCACGTTCCATACTGTGGAAGACTTTCCTCCTCCAGACGAGTATAAGCCATGCCAGAAGATTTACCCCAGCAAGATCCCCAGGAGTAAGTACCAACTTCACGTACAAAAACAGGTGCCGGCTAGATTTGGTCTGCCGGCCATATTTTGCTGATCTCTGCACGAAACCGTTCCGGAAAAGCAGATTCTTCGAAATCTCCTTCTTTTACACGGCCTCTCTCAGTAGCGCGCTGTGCAGCCCGTCAACCTTTGGACTCGGTAAGTTCTAAAGTTAGCCATATTTTGAGCCCACGGTGTCCAGTCTCCTCCCTAAGAATGGAAGAGGGGCCGTGACCCTCCCATCTCAGAGAAATGGCCAAATCAGTGCGCACGGGCAAAAAATTATTTGATGCGTGGGAAGATGGGTTTTAAATTTAACAAAGGAAAAGAAAGTGAGTTGACATCCTGCAGACCAGAAAGGGTATTTGCAATTTCAGAAATAAAACGTGGTTTTACACTGATGTGCCACCGACAGGCATAAAATACTCCAGTGGCTTCCTAGTGTGGTTAAGTTAGCATGTTCCTGCCTTCCCTGGGCGCCATAGGGGAGAACCTTGTTAATTCTGTTAGTGTGAGTCTGATACAGTTCATGCCTGTCAGATTACATTTCTCCTTACAGCTTTCTCCCTTCTCCCCGTTGACCCTGATTCCCCGAGATGAGAGTTCTTCGTGTCTGGGGGGCTGCGTTGGTTCTGTTTCACGCTCTTGTGTAGCAACTCTGGCTTTGTCTCCTCCTGCTCGCTCGCTTTCTCGCTCTGCTCCCTGACACACACACAGCACACAAATCCCCGATGCTTAGCTTTTCCACCAGTTCTCCTCGCTGTCTCCGCTCCGCAGGTCCTAGCTGTTTTCTCTCTTTGGTGGGGTGATTTTACCTAATTTTTTAATGTTTTTAAAAATGCGTCAGCGGGCGCCTGGGCGGTTCAGTCAGTTAAGCGTCTGACTCTTGGTTTCAGCTCAGGTCATGATCTCGTGGTTTGTGAGTTCGAGCCCCACATTGGGCTCCACGCTGATAGGGCGGAGCCTGCTTAGGATTCTCTCTCTCTCTCTCTGCCCCTCCCCTGCTTGCATTCTCTCTTTCTCTCTCAAAATAAAGAAATAAACACTAAAGAATGTTCTTAAATGCACTAGGTTCCTCAATAAGTTCATCACATAATTACCAGGTGACCCCACAATTCCATCCGGGGTATACACTGAAAAGAACTGAAAACGGGTTCAAACAAGAGCTCATACATACATATTCACAGCAACACTATTCGCAGTAGCCGAGAGACAGATACATCCCAATGTCCATCAGCTGATGACCAGATCAACAAAATGCATAGCCATACAATGGAATACTATCCGACGCTAAAAGGGAAAGAAGTGCCAATACGTGTCGCGACATGGACGAACCCTGACCACATCGTGACGAGGGAGAGAACCCAGACACAAAAGGCCACATGTTGTATGATTCCCTTTGTGTGGCATAGCCAAAACAGACAAATCCTTAGAGACAGAAAGTAGATTTAGCAGTTGCCAAGGGCTGGGGGTATGAAGAGTGGGGAGTGGCGGCTCATGGGTATGGGTTTTTTTTGGGGTGATGCCTATGTTCTGAAACTAGACAGTGGTGATGGTTGTACAACATTGTGAATGTATGTGTGTGTGAATTTTAGGTCATGTGTATTTCAGTGCCATAAAAAGAGAGTAAGAAAAACCAAGCCATCAGTAGGAATCTTTGGGGAAAATTGCATAGGTCACAAATATTCGTTAACAGAGTGATGATAGAAAGAGGGACGTTATCGTCATATCGATCGATACTGACTGAGGCCCTTACCCACTAGAGAGATGTAGATGAATGACCCCCTGACACGCCCTCAGGAAATTCACATTCTGATGGAGAGAGAGCGGAGTCGCAGACAGCCAGACCTCACATTTCAGTCTGGTCAGGTCAGTGGGAAAGGGTGGCTGGTTAGAAATTTGCTTACCTCTCAACTCTACGAGTTGACTACTCTTGGTACCTCGTACAAGTGGCATCCTGTAATATTTGGCTTTTTGCAACTGGCTTCTTTCATCTAGCAGAATGTCCTCAAGGTTATTCACTTCGTAGCATCTGTCAGAATTCCCTGCCTTCTGAGGCTGCATAATATCCCATTGTGTGCACGACGGCATATGTTTATCCGTTCAGCCATCAATGGACACTTGGGTGGATTCCACCTTTGGCTCTTGTGAACAAAGCGGCTGTGAACATGGATATACAAATGTCTCTTTGTGTCCCTGCTGTCAGTTCTTTTGTGGGTATGCCCAGAGTGGAATTGCTGGATCATCTGGTCACTCTATTTTTAATTTTCTGAGGAGCCGCCATATTGAATTCCATTTTACATTCCCATCAACAGCACACAAGGGTTCCAACACTTGTTATTTTCTGGTTTTTTTTTTGTTTTTTAATTTTTAAAAGAGCTACTGGGGCGCCGGGGTGGCTCCGTCAAGCATCCGGCTTTGGCTCAGGTCATGATTACACAGTTTGTGAGTTTGAGCCCGCGTCGGGCTCTGTGCTGACAGCTCAGAGCCTGGAGCCTGCTTCAGGTTCTGTGTCTCCATCTGTCTCCCCCTCCCCCACTTGTGCTCTGTCTCTCTCTCTCTCTCTCTCTCTCTTAAAAATAAATAAACATTAAAAATTTTTGAAAGAATAATAAAACATAAAAGAGTTACTTTACACTTATGGCGAAACTAGCCACCCCAATTTCCATTAGCAAAGAAACTTCTCCACTAAGTGCCGCTCTAACAGTACTGGGTGGTTCATGTCATAAAATCAAAGGATTAGCTGTCCCAAGGCTGAGAGGATTCGTAGACACTCGCAGTGGCCGAGTATTTATTTCTGCCCCGGTGGAGGGCAGCTGGGAGGTGAGGAGTCCGCCCTGTGCTTACCTTAGCCGCATCTGACCACTACTGTTGCCCTAACTCCTTCATAAGCTATCTTCCAGCATCCCGCTCTGGTACCACTATTCCTGTCCTTCTAGATTATTCCTTTATTCCTCTGAACCGGCAAAGGTGTTATCAGGCCTATAAAACATCTCCCTTGACCTACTCTGGTCCCTGGGCCGTTTCTCTGCTCACAGCCAGTGCCGTCTACTTCCTCTCCCTCTGCCCTTTCAGGCATTTTGCCACCCCGCCCCCCCACGCCATGGAAAGAGCCCTTAGCTAGGCCTCCAGGGGACCTCCATGTCGCCCAAGCCAGGGGTCAGAGGTGTTAGCCACGGTCTGTCACTCCCTCCTTCTGAAGCACAGCCTTCACTTCGATTTTCCGGCAGCCCTGTCATCTCTCCTTCCGCTTTGTGCTTGCCGCGTCTCCATTTCTCATCACGCCGAACGCTTTGGAGTCCTCTCTGGCTTCTTTCTTTCTCTTCTGCTCCACATCCAACTTACCAGAAAAATCTCGGGGCTCCTCCTCTGAAATCTATCTTCGATCTGATCCCTGTCACCTCCTCTTCCCCTCTCAGCCCGGCCAAAACCATTTTTCATCCTGAGACTGCCAGAAACCTACCAACAGGCTTCCCTGCTCCATACCGCAGCCCGAGTCCGGTCAGGCCACCCTCTGCTCCAAATCCTCCACTGAGTTCCTGGCTCGCTCTGTATCAATTAGAAAGTCCCACCATGGCTCATAAGACCCACATGAAGTGCCCACACGACCAACCCCACTCCTCTCAAAACCTCCTTTTGCTCCAATGTCACAGACAACTTGGAACTTCTAGAAGACTCCAGGCCCACTCTCACCTCTGGCTCTGGGCTCTGGGCTCTTTGTACTTGCTGTTCCTTCTCCAGGACCGTTTCCCCAGATATCCATGAGACTTACTCCCTGCCTCCTTTGGGTCGTCGATCTAACGGCACTTTATTAGATAGTTCTTCCCCGACTGTTCTTTATTTAATAGCCCTTCCTGCCCCATCACTTTTGTTCTTTCTGCCTTACCATTTTCCTCAATAAAGAAATGGTTTTGTGAATCTGTACAGACGGGAGAAGAAGTTAGTGACCAAATAAAGGAAAGAGAAGACGCTAGAAGCATATACACTAAGGCGTTCAGAGTGGTTAGTGCTCAGGGGTAGAATGCTGGGTGGCTTTTATTGTCCTTCTGTGTCACAGTTTTGTCCAAATTTACTGTAACAAATATATATTACTTTTTGATCATTAACACTAATTTTAAAATTCCAGATTATTGGCAGGGGCACTTGGGTGGCTCCGTCGGTTCAGCGTCTGACTCGTAGTTTCGCTCAGGCCCTGATCCCGTGGTTTGTGAGTCGGAGCCCCACACGAGGCTCTGCGCTGACAGTGCAGACAGAGCCTGCCTGGGGTTCTCTCTCTCTCCCCTCCCCTCCCTCTCTGCCCCTTCTGCACTCATCTACTCTCTCTTTCTTTCAAAATAAATAAATAAACTTTGAAAATATATATATTCCAGGTTACTGGGGGAGAGGATCTAATTGGCCGGTCCAAGTCTGAGCACCTGGGGAGGGGGGAGTGTGACCCCATGGTACGTAGGGTGACCCCCCCCCAAGTTCTCTACAAGCGGATGTGGTCCGGGAAGGAGCGGCGGGGCTCACGCCAACTGTGACGTGGTGGTTGGGAAGGAGAGCAAAGGCCAGATATGTACTTTCTAAGCTTTAAATCTGGCAAATACTAGACTTATCATTTCCAATGAAGCCTGTCATTTGCTTTGGTTAGAGACTGTGAGAGGCCTCCAGCGTTAGAACGAAAGGGCCCTTCGAGGTCATCCAGACCAACTCCTTCATGTACAGCTGAAGAGACCGGGGCAGACATCGAGTGCCCCGCCCCTGATCACAGGTGGGGCTCGCGCTAGGGTCTCTGCTCCGTGTCCAGTGCTCTGCACCACACCTTCCTACCTCTCCGCCTGGTGCCACACGGACCTTAGCTCAGAGAGGCTGTGCTGGCCCCGAGCCACCAGTTAGATGCGCTTCTGCTAGGAGTCCACCTTTGCGCCAACCCACCGCCTCAGCGTGCTGAGGCGCTGCAAGGCTGGTGGGAGTTCTGGGTGGTTCTCAAAACCCAGCCTGACTGGCCAGCCCCGTCCGTAAATCCTCTCTGGCCCGTCTCCAGGTCTTGCAGTGTCCATCCCTCTGTTGGCTACAGAATGCATTTTTTCCCTCTGACGGGAACGTATTTCTGTGCCTAAAGCATCCTTCCTGGAAAGTGTGACTCTCTTGGACCTCCCCAGCTAGACTGGCATAAATACAGCTCCGGGAGCCCGCTCTTGGGAGGAGAATGTGATGCATTGAATCATATCCTGTGAAATAATAGAAAATATATAGTTCACCTGTGCCCTCAGTTTCCGGCACATAGCTCCTGGAACCCTTGTCATTTCCTAAGTGATAAGAATACTACCAGCACCTTCTGTTCAAATATTTGGTCTTTGACCCTGGTTCCTGACACAGAGCTTCTAAATCCTTTGGGATTTCCTGGGGGCTAGGAACATGTTTTGTTCTCATGAGGCAATGCCTGGTGGGATCCTGGATGGGGGAGGACCATCAGAAAGACGAAGCCATCATTAGAAGCTTGGAACTTTGAGCCCCAGCCCCCTTCTTCCTGGAAGAAGGAATGACCTTCTTCCTAATGGCTAATGACCAATACCTACAAGGTGAAGCCACCAAGAAAAATCCCGAAAGAAGGGGGTTCAGAGAGCCTCTAGGTGGTGAACACATCCGTATGTTTGGAAAGTGGTGCATCCCCAACTCTATGAAGACAGAAACTCTTGCTCCCTGGACCCTTCCTGCCCTCGCCCTATATACTTCTTCATTTTGTTGTTCGTCTTTATTCTTTATTATTTAATAAACCAGTACCAACCCCTCCCCCCCCAAAAAAAAAGAAAGTATCTCTGTGCCTGCAAAAAGGCACAGGCTGGCTTGGTTTATTAATGACAAAAAAAATAAATTTGGAAGCCGCCTTGGCCCTCAGGCCTCTGCTCCTTCAGCCCCAGCCCAGGCTTTCTTTTTTTAAGCCCCGCGATTCAGAGGATTTCATATCCAGCTGCTCCACAGTGAGCAGCCCCTGCAACACAGCTTTAATACCTGGGGAAGGGGGGCCATCTGTTTGCCAGGAGACCTCAGCAGTGGTCACTCAGGCTGCTCTCAGGGCCCTAGATGCATGGGATCGGGTAGGGATATAAACTGTAATTCTTTTTTAATTCTTTAAAAAAAATTTAATGTTTATTTTTGAGGGAGACAGAGCATGAGCAGGGGAGGGGCAGAGAGGGAGGGAGACACAGAATCTGAAGCAGGCTCCAGGCTCTGAGCCCGATGTGGGGCTCAGATTCACAAACCATGAGATCATGACCTGAGCCAAAATTGGATTTTTAGCCAACTGAGCCACCCAGGTGCCCCTAATTTTTTTTTAATGTTTATTCATTTCTGAGAGATAGAGAAAGACTGAGCATGAGAGAGGGAGACACAGAATCTGAGCTGTCAGCACAGAACCTGATGCGGGGCTTAAACCCACAAACCTCGAGATCATGACCTGAGCCGAAGTGCAATGCTTAACTGACTGAGCCACCTAGGCGCTCCTAAACTTTATTTTTTATACAAGTTGGTGTTGCCAAAAGTTTGAAAACCACTATTTTAGAGAACCTGAAACACTCTGTGGGAACACAGCCCATGTGAAGGAGTACTTCAGCAGAAGAGCTCTTCTTTTTGAATTCTAGCAATTCTAGTGGTATCCCATAGATGAAAACACCCTTGAAGGATTAATTGAATTAAAAGCACCATGGTAACCCTAACTCCAGGCCACCGACTTCTAACAGCAGTAGTTTCTTTTATAGCAAGATGCAAAATTCTCCTTCCTGTTTTATGAAGAAATTGATTCTCCTTTAGCTCTGCTATTTTTTCCAGTCATATTTATGAAAACTAGTGGGCACTACTTTCCTACAGAGAAACGGGTCTTATTGCCCAGCAGTTCTCCCAAGGGGGAATTTTGCCCCCAGGGGACATTTGGCACTGTCTGGAAACATTTGTTGTTGTTACAAATGCCCTGGGGCCTGGGGGAGGTCCTCCGGGCATCTAGTGGGTAGAGACCAGGGATGCCATCTAATAGCCTGCAGCACACAGGCAGCCCCCACAACAGTCATCCAGCCCAAAATGTCAGTAGAGCCCAGTTAAGAAACTCAGGCCCAGAGGAAGGTTTTTGTGTAGTAGACTGAGTTTCTTAAATCTAAGAAGTAATTTCAAGGCCATCCTGCTACATGGGTCAGCGGCTATATATCAGTGTCAAAACTTTTAACTTTGTTAATTTTCTGGCTAAAAATCTAGCACACCCTATGTCATTTGCCCAAAAATATCTTTATCCTAGAACAAATGCACTCATTAATTTAAAAAGTGTTTTCATGAAAATTTCAGTGTCCATTGGATTAATGTTTTATAAGTTGTAAGGACCATTCTATGTGCTAATTCATTTTTAAAAATGTGTCTGGGGGCACCTGCATGGCTCAGTCTGTTAAACGTCCGACTCTTGACTTTGACTCAGGTCATGGCCTCACAGTTTGTGAGTCTGAGCCCCATATTGGGCTCTGTGCTGACTGCATGGAGCCTGCTTGAGATTCTCTATCTCCTCTCTCTCTACCCCTGCCCCACTCATGCTCTTTCTCTCTCTCTTTCTCAAAAATAAACTTAAAAAAAAAAGATAGTTTTTTTTTTAAGTTTATTTTTTTGAGAGAGACAGAGAGAGCAAGTTGGGGTGGGGCAAGAGAGAGGGAGAGAGAATTCCAAACAGGCCCTGTACTGTCAGTGCAGGAGCCCGACGTGTGGCTTGAACTCACAAACCATGAGATCATGACTTACACCAAAACTAAGAGTTGGACACTTAACTGACTGAGCCACCCAGGCGTCCCCCCAAAAACCTGTATCTTAACAGATTCTTAAGACGACTTACACATTCGTTATAGAAAACTTAAAAACTATTTTTAAGAGATTAAAAAAAAAATAAATCCAGGAGGAATCAATTCAATATTTTTTGTTTCCATTTTTTAAAATAGTTCGGGTCATCATATTTAAACAATTTCTAGCCTGCTTTTTCCTCCTAAATTCCAAACATCACCCGAAACTCCTTGGGCCTTTGTAAACATTCAAATGGCTACTTCAAACCCTGTCATAAGGTAGTGAACCCTGGATTTCCTAAACGATTTTGGTGAACACAGGGTGTTGTCAGTATTTCACCATCGTAAATGATCTGTGATGAGTGGTTCTGCTTTTCCTGTTGCTTTGTGAGTAGCACAGCAGCCTAGATCGTTGGGAGGGCTCAGGGACGTGCCTATTTAATTCCGAGTCTGTGACAGAGGCAGGACAGAAAAGCCTCGTACTTCATGCAGCAGACAAAGAGGCACCAGGGACACCATTTGGAACATGTGACTCGCAGGAAAAGTCCTGGAAGGCTGGGAATGTGGATTTAAAACCAAACCATATATTTGCATACACACACACAGATGTAAGTCAATGCCAAAAAAAAAAAAAAAAATCTAACGGGATAAACACCAAGCCTTGAGTAGGGGTGACTTCAGCATAGAAAATGGGATGAGAAGGAGGGCAGGCAAAGAGGCACTTGAGGTTGCTTTTCATTTCCTATTTCTCTCTATTCTTTAAATCCTTAACGAGAATATATTTATGTGTAACTTGCGTAATATTTAAACAAAGTGTATTTTAGAGAATGAGTTGGAGCCTCATGGAACAGAGCCTGATTTATTCAGCATACGAGTACCCTTTACTCCTTTTTGTTTTTTTTCAGCCAACCCCAGCACGGCGCTGGACACATTTGGGGTACCAGACGAATGAGCGAGTCTGGGGGTGGTGGCTTGTTTGGAGCTAAGAGGCTCTCGCGTGCATTTAGACGACAGGCCTTACTAACCTGTTCTCCTTCCAGCGGATTGGACGAGATGCCACAGGCATCCAGTCTGTGACATGGAAGTCTGTGGGTGGAAACACCCGGTCTGGGGCCAGGAGCCCGAAGGTTTCAGGTTGACAGGCTCCTGTTACCCACGGTCCCTCTGCGGTTGCTCTGAGTGCCTGTATAGTCTGCGTTTCCCCGTGCGGCGCCCGGCGGTCCCCGGGCCAATAGATGGTGAGATCGTTCCTGTTTCTTTCAGGCCGGACACCTGGTCCCTGGCTCCATGCCGAGGCAGCAGGGCAGAGCTCGGATGACATCAAAGGCAGAAATTCTCAGGTAACACGTCCCCCAAAATGCGAAGGGTCTGCTTTCTCCTTAAAGCTTGACACTTTTGCACAGACTTTTTTCCCCAGGGAAAGCCATTTAAATGTACCTTTGTTTGCAGCCAGAATGAAACACTTACAGTTTCAAAGTCTGAAGAGTGAAAGGGGGAACCCCCATTACACCCAGAAGCCAGGTTGGCAACCCAGAGCCCCCTGGGAGTCATTCCGCAACAGTACCCCCCGCTCACGCCCCCAGTTCATTCTTCCCTGGTTCCAATGGCTTGAGAAGCCTGGAGACGAAACCCCGTAGCACGTCTCCCGTGGAATTCAGGGCTCTGTATTGTCTATAGAACGCGGGGCATCTCAGGGCACCCACGGGAGTTTTTCTCCCATCGACAAAATAGCTTCCTGGGGCCAAAGTTAGTCACAGTTTACGTCCTGGGGGCTAGAGGAAGGCCGGGAAGAGAACCAGACAGGTTCTTGGGGGGACAAGGTAGTCTTTGGCAAAATGCCTTCCTTCTCACACAAGGCAGCTTGGACAGACCGTCTCCTGCCCCCGGGCCGAAGTGACCTCTCTCACTGCCCACAACAGAGCATCTTTACGGGCCCTCTACGTCTTTGCCAACAGGCATTTAGTCCTCCCCCGGCCTCCTCCTGTTTTAGACTTCTGTTGGCAAAGAGGGCGGCCTCCTGTTAAGCTGGGCCCTTCTGCAGCCACGTGGGACAGCATGGCAAGGGCCGTGAGGTGGGGGGGACCAGGTCCCGGGCGCCAGGATGGCTTCCTTGCAGAAGGACAGGCACCCCCTTTTCCGGCCACGGCTCGTCTCAGAATTGTGCTAACCACTCAGATGGTCACAGGCTCAAAACCGGGTGTCCGGTTGCAGCAAAGGGAGAAGTGGATACGAATAGGACAAAAGAAGGCGGGGGAATATACACAGAATCGACAGGCGGCCCTCTGGGAGAGGAGGGTGGATTTTTTTATTTTCCTCCTAGCACCTTTCTGCAATTTCTGACTTTCCTACAGCGAATCCATTACCCTGGTGGTCAGAAAAATATAGTAATAATCAAAATACGCACCCCCCCCCCCGCCGTTATACAGTTCTTTACATTATTTTCAGAGAACTCACATATGGGATCTCGCTTGGTCCTTTGAGGTCCCTTGTGACGTAAGCTGGAGAGATACCTTTAAGGACATTTTTTTCAGACGAGAAAACTGAGCCCCAAGGGGCTAAGGAACTTGCCGAGGTCACATGCCAAGGCTTCTGACTCCTTGCCTGGTGCTCCTCCAGCGGGAGCACCCCCCTGTTTTTCCTGGTGTGTTCAGATCACACCTGAACCTTGCCTGGTGCTCCTCCAGCGGAGGCACCCCTCTGCCTTTCCTGGTGAGTCCTCCTCACCTCCGGACATGGCGAGAATGATTACACATCGTGAGGTGTCCCGTCTCCGGCTTCCTGGCAAGGACACCCTTAACTCACCAGAGCCCACAGAAGTCTGGTCAAGGATGGACTGTCAAGTCTCTCTTGGGCATCCTATAGTCCAGATCGTCTTTCCATCTAGCCGGCTACCATCTTAATTCCTTTTCACTTCAGTGAGACCAAGAGCAATCACGTGGAGGGATCCCAGGGTTGTAGACACAGCAGCAAACTGCCCCGGGGGGGGCACTCTTCTTTTCCGGCTGGGAGGCCCCAGTGAGCCGTGCCTGGGTGGGAGTCCTGGGCTGGAAATCTGAAGGCCTGGGGCCCTTTCTCTTTCCCATTGGCTTGTCTAGGGATCTCCAGCAAGTTCTTTGCTTTTCTTGAGTTTCTGTCAAGTCCTGGGGATTGCTCTCATAAATGTTTATAAATGGCGTCAAGGCTTCATTTGCCATCAACCATAGGTCCCATTTCATCCCCTTTCTACCCCCAACCCCCTTGGAAAAACCCAGCCTCTTACGTATGACGGGACCCTCAGGCCCAGGCAGCCTTCTGTGAGTGCGGACAGGCTGTGGTGCCCAGCCGCAGGGTGGGTTGCCTCTGTGTGAAGAGTCTTCTCGGTCCACCCGGTAATTTCATCATCTCTCCACAGTTCTCTCTAAAGACGCTCCGGTGAGAAGGCGAATGAAGCCAACGTCCTCTGAGCCACACTTCCAGACGGGCATCCCCAGGAGAACGTGTCTGTCCTCCCCACACTCGGGTTGTAACTCAGTTGACGTACAAGCTCAGAGTGGAGCATTTATTTATTGTAAATACGTAGTTCGCACCGGCTTGAAGTCAGTATGGTAGTCGACTTTTGAGTAATTTAAACACACACACACATTATGTTTCTCCAGTTTTTTAAGATGCATCTTGTCATTCATCGGTCAGTACAGATAGAGCCCCGTCCCCACCCCACGGTGTCCATTCCATGACTGTAAATATGCGTGCAGGCTGGCCCTTCCTAGATTCTGAACCATTTCTAGAAGATTCCTTAGTTTGCAAGTAGTCCCGCAGTCATAGTATCCATGACCGCTTCTTATTGGCATGATTCTATATTATCATCACACAAACTGCAAAATCAAACCAAATAATGCCTTATAAATGATGCAGCTCAGAGAGAGCAGTGTATCCCCACACCCAGACAATGCCACACAGCCTCCAGTGAACGAGATGCCATGTCTCGCTTCCGTTCTGCAGTACAGGGATTTTTTTGTTTTTTGTTTTTTGCTACCTAATGTAAATATAACGCAAAATAAAGGCAGGAGTGGGCGTGGCCCCTCCCATGCCAACCACAGGGCCCTTTTGTAACTGAATGACCCTACAAGTAGCCAATACTCTTACCGTTTACAGTGCCCCGCCACCCCCCCCCCCCGCCCATATTCCCAGTCCTCCTGTCCTGCTAAGCCCCTAGCCCCAATCCTGGCAGCCAGGGTCAGGTGAGATTTCTGAGATTTGGGTTATTTTTTTCTGCAAATTAAAAACATACATAACTCATTATTGTAGTCAGTTACAAGTTCTATCTCAGAGATGTTCGGTTGCTGTTTTTTTTCCTCCCCGGGAGCAGATTTCGACGGAAAACATGACACGAGAAAGCGTAGACCGAAGCATATTAGCAGATATCTGCCTCACATACCCGGTGCCTCGCCCCCACCCTTCGGAACCCTGGAAGCACTCGCCAGGCAAGCCCAGCTCCCTTCCGAGCTAAAGAGGACCTGATTGGTCCGAGAGGTCCCCCTTCGCTGTGGCAGGCGCCTCTCTGTGGGGGAGAAGTGTGGAAGTCCCGAGGCCCCTGAGGATGGAGATTAGAGGAAATCGAGAGGGGGAGGCGGGAGGAGCAGTGGAAAACGAAGTGTCCTTTAGAACAACCCACTCACGTGCTCAGACCTGAAGGACACCGTGCCCAGGCCATGCCATCCAAAAGAGGTAGCGGGTAGGAGGGTTTTGGCAGACGGGACTGCATCCACTCCGCTGTTGTCTAGAGGAAAGGCTAAGATGGCGTCCTACGTCGTCGTCGCGCTCTCTCATTCCAGATAGGGGAAACTGGGCAAGGTCAGGTGCCCTTCTCTGGGGGGTCAGTCATGCCCAACTGTAACTGCTAAATCAATGGAAAAGAGGCGTTCGCAGGTCATCAGCTCTGGGCCCAGCCGATTTGTTTTATTGGCTCTGGAAGGTTTCCCAAAGGTCAGAATTTCTTTATCCCACCGGCATCCACTCCGTCTCCCTCCCAGCTGCAGAAAATAATTACAAGGGTTTTAATGATCATGATTAAGAAGGCCCAAGACAAAAGCGATTCCACCTTCAGAGGAGACTGGCGGCCCTGATGAGGTGTTTATACATTCATGTTCTGCGCCACTGGGGCAGACACGAAAAATAAAACCATCAAGGACAGAGGGAAGGGATGAGCAGAAACCAAAAATTGCAATTAGGGGGAGATCTCAGGAACCTGGCGTCGCAGCTCTCCTCGAGACCTATCACTGAATTTCCCGCCCTTCGACAGAGGGTTAGCCCCTTGACCATGAACTTTTGCAGAGGCGACGAAATCACAGCGCCCGCACCGCTCTCAAGTGTCTCGCCGACACTGTCGCCTGTGGCTCCCCTGCGTCTCATATGCATTTTGTATTTATTGGTGTGCCCTCCGCAGCCTCCTTTCTTTGTACCTAATAAACTTTAATAAGCAGAAATGCTTTGTGCTCGTGTCCTTCTTAAAACCCATCGAGGGGCACCAGTACTCGCCTAAGCCAACCGTTTTCAAGGGTTAGAAGGGCTTCAAAGAATGACAGGGCACGGGGGACACGCACGCAGGGACCAACACCTGCCAACAGCAACAGGCTGTTTCCGAAATGGGGCCTTTCTGTTCTGAGCAGACACTGCTCACTAACCTATGACATGGTGTTCTCCTAGCTTTTGCGGCTAAATGGAACGGAGGGGTATTTGGGAAAAGCAACCAAGGGAAAAATCTTTCTCAAATGTATTTTCTTTTCATTTAAAAAAAAATGGGGCACCTGGGTGGCTCAGTCGGTTAAGCACCCGACTTTGGCTCAGGTCATGATCTCGCGCAGTGAGTTCGAGCCCCGCGTCGGGCTCTGTGCTGACAGCTCAGCCTGGAACCTGCTTTCGAATTCTGTGTCTCCATCTCTCTCTGCCCCTCCCCCACTCGTGCTCTGTCTCTTTCAAAAGTAAATAAACGTTTAAAAAAAAAATTTTTTTAAACGTTTATTTTTTTATTTTGAAAGAGCGAGAGCAAGCATGAACAGGAGAGGGGCAGAGAGAGAGAGAGGGAGAGAGAGAATAACACACAGGCTCTGTGCTGACAGCACAGAGCCCAGTACAGGGCTCGATCTCACAAACTGTGAGATCATGACCCGAGCCTGAAATCAAGTGTCAGATGCTTAACCGACTGAGCCCGAGATCCCCCTCAAACACATCTTCTTAAAAAACAGGTAACCCTATATTGCTTTATTAATATAAAATGGGCAGAGACCATTGCTTCTAGTATTCCCCTAATTTATGTTAAAGCGAAACCACTTTCGATCTTAAGAGCCCTTGACACCTGCCCCCAACTTCACAAACCCCTCTCAGAATCTATAGGAGGCAGGTGTCATCTTGATCGCCACTGTAGTATTTTCAGGTGGCCTCTTCGGTAAGCGGCACAGAGGAGATGCAGTTTACCTGCTAGGGAAGCCGGCTCAGGGGCAAACAGATCTGAATCTCTATTTTGCCTCTTACAAGTTTGAGGATGTAAATTATGTGACCCGTCCGTGCCTCGGTTTCCTCACCTGTACAATGGGGGACAAAGGTGTACCTAAGCATACAGTGGTGAAGTGAAGTTAGACAAGCCCTTAACGCCTGGGTCCCAACAGACGCGGACTCTAGGGTACACGCTCATTACATGCCGAGTCACAAACAAAGCTGTCGCGGGCTACACACACTCCAGTCCTTCCGCTTAGGTGGTAGCGGAGCTGCTCAGACCACACTCCCCTGGCTCTGCTGTCGGATAACAAGGAGAAAGCAGTCATTAAAATTCATAGATGTTCCCGGCATAAATCTCATCTAGAAGCGAACTTCAAAGAGTGCCGCTAAACGCACTTTGCATCCGAATTAGTTAAGCACCTGACTTGTTTCATCTGCCCTCTTATGAGTAGAGGTAGACATAAGCTCTTCAGTGACCGAACGGGCCAATCTCCTAGAGTAGGAATGTAGCGGCCCCAGAGAACTGACAAAGGGGATGATGACCTTCACAACCGTGGACCGCAGACGGGAAGAAGCTGTCATTTTAGGCAGCTCTGATGGAGGTAAGGGTGGGAAAGGTGGTACTAGAAGGGTGAGGAAAGCAGCTTCACGGGAAGGGGTGTGGACTCCAGAAGCAAGATCTGAATTCTTACACCACGACCCAGAGTTCCGGGCATCCTTCGTGAACTTGTTCTGTTATAGGTTCCATTGTGTCTTTCAAAATTTCTACGTGGCAGCCCTCACCCCATGGCTCTGATACCGTTTGGGAAGAAGGTTGCAGAGGTAGTTCGAGAAGATGAGGTCATACCGAAGTAGAGCGGGCCCTAATCCAATGTGACTGGTAATAAGGGGGCCGTGGACACGGACACCTACGCAGGAAGGACGCCACGTGAAGATGAAGACAGAGACTGGGGCGATGCCGCAGACCAAGAAATGCCAAATTGCCGCCGGAGAACCGCCAGAAGCCGGGGCGGAGGCATAGGACGGGTTCTCCCTCGCAGCCCTCAGAGGGAACCAACCTCACCGACGCCTCGGGTTTGGATGTCTAACCTCCGGAACTGTGGGACACTAAATTTCTGTCGTTTAAGCGGGCCAGATCGTGGTATTTTATTATAGCAGCCGCAGCAAACTAATACGCGCCCTGTCCCCTTGCGGCATTGCAGGAGAATGTTAGGTGTGTGAAAAAATGTTGGAAATGCTGCAAAAGAGCCAGCAGTTCCTTGTGGCATCAGCGAGGCGGTCATTTACTCTAACCTTGACACAGGGCACCTCGTGACAGTGACTAAGTCCTGGTTTCCCAAACGAGAGATTCAGTCGCTTTTTGCCTGCCACGGTGGAGACCACATCATGGAAGCGGTCTGGCTTTTCCAGGTCACGCGAGTGGCGAGAGCTGGCCTTTCTCTGGAGTGGCATCTTTTCCTCTTTCCCAGCTGCTCTGGCTTTAACCTAAAGATGCCTGGCATAGAAGGCAGCGGCCATTCTCATGATCTGGACTTCTGTTTCTAGTGTGGTTTTTGTTGAATTGTGGTAAAATATACGTAAGAGAAATTTACCATCATAACCGTGTTTGAGTGTACAGTTCGGGGGCGCCCGGGTGGCTCAGTCGGTTAAGCATCCGACTCTTGATCTCAACTCAGGTCATGATCTCAGTTTGTGGGTTCGAGCCCCGCACTGCACTGTCAGTGCAGAGCCTGCTTGGGATTCTCTCTCTCTGTATGCGCCTCCCCTGCTCACATTCTCTCCCTCTCTCTCTCTCTCTTTCTCAAAATAAATAAACTTAAAAAAAAACAAAACTAAACTAAAACAACGATCCTCGTTCCCTGTTCCCCCAGCCCCCTTCTACTTTCTGGCTCTATGAGTTTGATACTCTTGGGACCTCATGTAAGTGGAATCAGGCTCTATTTGCCTTCTTGATACTGGCTTGTTTCCCTTAGAATAATCCCAGTGGATCCCCGTGTGGCTTCCACACTGTGGCTATTGTGAGTAATGTTGCCACTATGAACACGGGTATGAAAATATCTCTGAGACCCGGCTTTCGACTCTTTCGGGCATATATACTCAGAAGCAGAATTGCCTGGTTATATGCTAATTCTATTTTTTCAGATTTTTTGAGAAACTACCGTACTGTTTTCCACAGTGGCTGTACCATTTTGTACTCCCACCAATACCGTACGGGGTTCCAGTGTCTCTGCATCTTCACCAGCCCGTATTTTCTGCTTTTTGATGGTAGCCGTCCTGAAGGGTAGGAAGCGGTATCTCATTGGGCTTTCGTGTTTACTTGCAAAGAGTGAAGTTATTCACAGAACGGTACGCCATGTTGGAAACACTGAGCTGACTGGGTTTGATGCAGGGTCCAGTCAGAAAAATATATCCCCCTTCATACATTTTCTCTTTTGTGACCGATGCCCACATTTATTCATGAAACACAAGGACGTTAATTTCAGTATTTTTTTTTTTATTATTGTATGCTCGATGTATTTAGAGACAATTCCAAGGGCAAGCACTGGAGAGGGAAGGTATCTGGTTCACTGATATTTGTACAAAAGGCTGTTAAGAACTACACGGTCAGTTCCCACTGCAGGAAACAGAGACATTTTCTTTGTTAGCATTCCCTGCCAATAGCATTTTCCAGCTCACACATGGAACTTCTCACAACATGATGGCAAACACATACGTATTCGTTCCCATGAGAAATCTGCAGGCGGCGTTCCGGAATGTTGGAAGTCGGTCAGATAAAGCACGTCTGACACAAACCGTAGGAAGAGAGCCGGGGCTTGGGACCGTGCAGAAAGAAATGCCGCCGCCACAGGGAGGCACGGGGTGGGACAGGGACAGCAGGGGCGTGTGACCTGCCATTCCACCCCCTCCGTACGGGGACGGCCGGCAAGGGGGGCTCCCCTCCCTCCTTCCTCCGCGTGCTTCCTTCCTAAAGCTGCATGCTCAGCCGAAGACCTCGACAAAGGACTTGACTGTTCTTCAGTCAAGGATATGCAGTGAGTGGTTTCGTGGCAGACACGTGGTCCCCCCTGGCCTCCGCGCTGGGGCCAGCCGGAGCCGTGTGACACCTGTACCAGTGTGGGATGACGTAAGTTAGGGAGCAAAGTCGTTTGCCCGGTCGATCATTCTTCTTTATACCTAATCATTCACCCAATAGTGAAGGAACTTCGCTGCTAAAATCTAATAGGCAGACACCTGCTCTGTTAGCCTGCGAGGAAGACTGACTAATAACAACACTGTGTCTTATGTTATTGGGCACTAAGGAGTCACCAGAATTTCAAGTATACGCTTATTCTACTGAAAGTTCCAAACCACCTCCGGGAGTGAAGAGTACTACTTCTGCTTGACTAATTTGCTTGTACTGGAGCCTCTGCCCCCTTAGAGGACGAGGGCCGTCTTCATCTATGGCAGTGCCATCTACTAGACAAGACTAAGTAGCTGATGATTGGTTATGGGGCCCGGGATTGGGGGAGAAAGTCCGTCCTTTAGAGCCATGTCTTCTTTCCGCACGAGGCATGCACGGCTCTCCCATCCGAGTCTTAATGGACACACAGATGGTTATTTCAGGAAGCTATCTACAGACTGATCTTTCAACATTGTTTTGTTCGTTCATCTTGAATATTCCTTTTCTCCATATTGCCTGCAGAAAAGCAATCGCCGCTCAAGAATTTGTCCACGTAATGACAAGCATTTTTCAAAAGCAGAGTCTGTTAGGGGACTTTAAAGAGAAACATGCCCCCAACGGCCTGCTCGGAATCCAAGAACAAATTCCAAGCAGTTGACATAAGTAGATAAAAGTCACTAGAAGGGAGTAGAGCCACGTCAACAGATTTCTTTACTCTCCTGTCTTTCACCACGCTGCCCGATGTACAAAGAATTCATCCACGCTATTATTGGGGGTTTGACTGTGCAGAGACCCCGTCTGTGCCTGATGTGAAGTGTCCCGGCCCGGTTGAACTTCCGCCCAGCCTAGCCATGGAGGGCTGCCACGGCCCCTGGTGGTAAGACGGGGGCATGACAATTGTGGCGTACACCATTAGCGCAGACCATTCTCATTTAGGGTTGGCCCGTCTTTGAGATGCCGGATAAAGGTCAATGTCCCCTAAGAAAAGTAGCCATCGTATTTCCCACTTCACAATGGTTAAGAAATGGCGTAGACTGGCTGGCCCGTAATAATGAAATTCCGTGTAATTTATAATGAAATTATGTGCAATTTATTCTCACTGGATTTCTTTCAGTAAGCCCCGAGTTGCCTTGGGCATCTCAGACATGTTGGGTCTGATGAAATGTTTCTAGAATAGATGGAGGTGAAACCACAGGGTGAAATTTTAGGGGGGCTTAAATCATCACCTCGTTTCAAATAATCACCCAGCAGGTGGTGATTCAGTTGCCACCATGGGACTCAGGCGGGGTGAGGCACCTACAGCGTCACCCCCAACCCTCCCCCTCCCCCAACTTAGCACCTGTAGACAGATGCTCTGAGAATGGCCGTCCCATCTAACAGGAGACCCTGAGTTCATCAACAGCGAAAGCCCTGAACGAGACACAGCAACCACGAGCCGCCGCAAGTGGCTGTGTTGACTGTCAGCTCCCGGACACCCGTCCCACCTCTCACTGCTTGCCGTTTGTTATTTTCCGTACAGAACTTACAAACCTGCCAGACCCAAAGCTTGCGGTGCTTTTATGCCTACACTCTTAAAGGGGGCCTGGGAGAGAAGCCAGCTGTGTTCCGATGAAACCTGGGACCCTCCACGTCCACATCTGTGTGTGAGACCCAAGTCCCCTCTGGCCCTTCCTGACTGTCATGCACCGCCGTCAGCACAGAGTCACTAACCCAAGGTCGCTTCGAAGATTACTGACACTCACAGTATTTCCACTTGCAAATTGCTACCGGTAATGAAGCCATGATTAGGCCCGATTGGTACGGGTGAGGCTGTAATGGTGAGGCTGCGGTTCTTCCACCAGCCGCTTCCCTGCCTATCCGTCCATTCATCACCTCTGCCCCCTGTCCATTTCCAGAGTGGGTGAGAGTTTCGATGGCTGGAGGTAAGCCCCCTACACCGGCCCACCTCAGCCGCCTTCATTGCGAGGGCAGCTACCAGGAACTCGGGGCATGAGGAAGAAAGGGAGGGCCGGGGAGAGGCAGGTGCACCGTACGCGGCTTCGGGAGAGCCGGGCGGGAAGGCCGGGGGTTGGACGGCCACCCCGCACCGACCTGCTGCTGCATCCACCTGCCGCCTCCTTGCCCTCTGTCTTCCCACTGCTGAGCCCATCTGGTCCTCCTCACACGCTCTCCTACGCTCTGGTGCTAAGTCACATACTCCCTGCGAGCACGACATTGGAAACAAATCAGTTTAATTAAAGTCTCTGCGGAGAGAATGTAGTCGCCGCTCCGATTCCAGCTACTTTAACTAGAATCTGAAGAGCCGAGGGTCTCTCCTTTTCTCTCCCTCATTAGCTGGAGAGATTCGCAGCTCCGTGGGGTAGAACTCTGCCATTGGGCCATCTAATTAATCCTGGAGGAGACGGCCATAATCGGGCCCGAAATCGTCTCTACGCAAGGCCAAGGGGTGGGCGTGCTGCTGTGCAGCGAGAGCCTCGGGCCTTCGGGGGAGCCACGTGGTGATGTGGGGAGCCACCAGCACGGCTGCCTCCAAATCTGTAACACGGGCAGTTCCAGCTAACTCCGCTAACCAGCTCTCCCAGGCGCGGGAGCCGTCCGTCCGTCCACCGCACACAAGCGCGGTAGACAGAGGACGGGCTCCTTAGGATCACGAGAACCAGGATGCGCTGGGACTAGAGAGGAGCCCCCTGTGTTCCTTCCCACTGGCTTTGACCTTCGGCAGACACGTCTGCAGACATTCTGCACGACAGGCCGGCGCTCGTGTGAAGGGAGGCCGGGAAGCTTCTCCTTCAAGTGCACACGCAAGAGCCCTGGGCATTTCGGTGGCCGGGAAGAAACCATTACTGACAAGACTTCACTAAAGTTTGCTTTTCTCGCATACGCGGCACTGTGGAGCCCCCCGGGAAGGCCTGACGAACCCTCGTCCTCTGCGAGAAGGTGAATGCGTCCGCTGTCACCGAAATACAACGATAGCGGCTGAAAATCCACAATTAGTCATACAGTCGAACGACAGGCAAATGGATACACGTGACGGCGCAAAAGAAGGGGAGCTGCGTTGTGGAAGAGGGGGCCGCTGTCGGGCTTCAAGGCAGAACACAAGAGTGTGACGTTAGCGCGTCTGAACTTTCTCGTTTTACTCAAACAGGAGAGTGGTTTGTTTTGCTGGTAATTTAGTAAGGTGGGAACGTTTAAATAAGAAGGGGAGGGGGGAATGCTTACTTCACTTAAAGAACTTAATCTCAGTGTCGACACAGTCATAGAAAAGATCCCCCACTTCAGTGGGGTCCAGAGGGTCAGAGCTGGTCAGAATTTCTTCCATGGCTTCCAGACCTTGCTTCTCTAGCTCCAGCATGGTCTTCCTCAGCTTGCGACCTTGCTCCTGAGGAAGGACGGAACGGCGAGAGTCACTGCAATGGACGAGAAAGCCTCCCAGGGGCCCAGCCGCCCCATTCAGTGTTTCCCCAGGACCGCCGCACGGATCATTCTAGAGTGCCAGGGTGGTTACGGTACTGCTCTGTTCGGTATACATACCTCCTCACTGCCTTCGGGATAAAATCCAGACTCTCGAGTGACATTTAGGAAAGGCCTTCTGTAACGGAAGTACGAGGCTCCTGCTTGCCTCACCCCCCGCCAGACCCCCCCAAAGTCTCCCTTTCTCTTTAGCCAGGCTGGATTAATTGCATTCTTCTCAGCACTTGGTCCATATGCCCCCATCTCCAAGTCTCTTTGAACCTTTCCTCTGGGCTCCCTGTCAAGGCCTTTACTTCGGACACGGTTGTTCTCTTCCTGTCCTGTGAGGGCCTGTCTACTCGCCCGCGTCCCTCGTTAGACCATGGTCTCCTGGGAGTGAGAACCGGGCTCTGGCACCGTGCTCCGATGCCTGGGACACAGCAGGCACCCCCAGTAAACGTTTGCTGAATGAATCAATGGATCGGGGAATACACATGTGCCATGTCTATCCCCCAACGTACTTTTTTCTGCACTGATGAGATTTCTTCTTCCACTCACTCGGAGTGGATGACAGTGAAAAGCTTTCATTTGCTCAGTCAGTCCCAGAATGGAGAGGCCGCTGTCCGGGCGGCCGTCCACCACTTCCTAACGCCGCCTCGAGTCAAAGCAATGGTCAGTTCTCCACGTCAAAGCCCGCCCAACCTCATCGGTCTCATCTCTTCGGCATTTTGTGCAGAATAGCTCAAACGCACGGCCCTGCCTCCCTCTGCCTTCCAGTCGCCAGCTAGCCACGAAACCACGCACCACGTGGCGTTGTCACTCCGGGCTGACTGTCATCCACCTAGGAGATGGGCACTGTTGGGAACCGCAGTAGACGGCCCTGGACAAGTCAGTGGGGCGCAGCGGCAGCACTCACGGTTCCCGGGAAACATCCGGCAGGGAAGAGGGATGTAAAAACACCACGCGACTTTGACATGTCAAAGTGGACATTTCTGTGGCATGAAGAGCAAGGTCTATGAGTAGTGAGCCTGCCCTTCTCCGATTCTTTCTGAAATCCCTTGGATTTACTGTGGATGTTGCCCTTCTTATATGCCTTTTATACAGCCCGCCATGCCAAGCATAAGAAAATAAGCTCACCCACTCCACGCGAATGCAGACAATCTACCTACCAGGTGTCCCTTTCTTCAGGACAAACTAGACTTCGTGCAAGTTGGCAAATACGTGCTTGGGAAGCAGATGAGCGTCTAACTGCCCCGTTCCTTCCCCTTCCCGTCAGCAAAACAGAGTCTTGGATTTCACGCGCAATCCACCACCTGTGGCTGCTGTGGGCATGTATCGGGCGCGTGTCTTCTCTGAATTGCCGTCTCATAACTTTATTTAGCAAAGTTTCGCAGGGAGGGGCGGGCGAGCCGCGCATGGAAGAATAACTTTTTTTAAAACTAGGAATTTGGGGCACCTGCATGGCTCGGTCGGTTGTGCATCTGACTCTGGATTTGGGGTCAAGCCATGATCCCAGGGTCGTGGGATCAAGTCCTGTGTGGGGCGCCACGCTGAGTGGGGAGCCTGCTTGGGGTTCTCACTCTCCCTCTCCCCTGCTCATGTACACGCTCTCTCTCTCTGAGATAAAAATTAAATTAGGTTAAATTTTTTTAAAAACTAGGAATTTGAGAATCTTTTTTTCAGACTCTTTAAAATAATAGGAAAATACACATCACATGACATTTGCCGTTTTGGCCACGTTTAGGTGTACAGGGTGAGTGGCATAAGGACACGGGCACTAGAGTGCAGCCATCCCCACCAGCTGTCTACAGAACTTTTTTGAAGTAATACTTTAAAAAAAAAAAGTATATATGATTGCATCTTTAAATAAAGTACTGCCAGGGCGCCTGGGTGGCTCAGTCGGTTGAGCGTCCGACTTCGGCTCAGGTCATGATCTCACAGTCTGTGAGTTCGAGCCCCATGTCGGGCTCTGTGCTGACGGCTCAGAGCCTGGAGCCTGCTTCGGATTCTGTGTCTCCCTCTCTCTCTGCCCCTCCCCTGCTCACGCTCTGTCTCTATGTCTCTCAAAAATAAATAAACGTTAACAAAATTAAAAATAAATAAATAAATAAAATAAAGTACTGCCATCTCGTACAACGTTTTACCCCCGAAAGTATACAAAGAATTTTAGAGAGCAGAAAAGCAGTCGCCCCCCCCCCCCCATTGGAACTGCAGATTTCTAGAATTCCAAGGAAACAGTCAAAGCAAGAGGGCTATTCCTAGCCCACTGAGTTCTAGGACGACATTAGAAAGGGAGGCTTTGGTTTCAAGAGACTGGCTGGAAAAGTGAACGGCAGCCTTCTAGGAAGGCCTCAGGTACCCGGATTTCTGGAAGGAGGCGTACCAGTCGAGGAGGAAAACGATGGGTGGGACAACCGCCTTCCTGCCTCCTCGCGCGCCGACCGCGCCCCCCTCCACGAGGCTCCCCCCAGGCTCACCTGGTCGCTTTCGATGACGGCCCGTGCCCACTGGTGGGCCTTGTAGAGCTCGTGCCGGCGGTCTGGCTTCTCCTGGAACCGAGGCTCCTTTTTGGCAGGGTCATCGTCCCCAAAACAGGGAGACTGTGCTTTGGGGACAAGTTTTACGTCATCCACAAAGATGAAAGGCTTGAATATGGACCTGGAGGCAAAGGAGAGGTGCTTCAGCCCAACGGAGCTGGAGGTGCGAGGACGCCAGAGGCGAGTCTGTCATTTGGCGAATGCCAGCTCCTGGTGGCTGGTGGCTGGTGGGCGGGCGCCAAGACAGACACGACTGCGTATTTTAGTAAATATTTTAGTAAAACGAACTGTCATTTACCAGCTGCAAATTCTTCTATTAACAGCAAGGAGACATCAAAACAGACTTGCTTTGTTCCTGGAAGAATGTCTGAGAGGCCCCTTTTAGTGAAGTAAAGCAAGTCGAACAGACACGCGGCGTCTGAAATTGAAGGGGGTGCTATTCCGCACGGGCCCGCAGCTCTGTGACCGTCTGTGCTGGCTGTTCCCTGAACGGCAGCAGGGACCGCGTTTACCTAAGCGGCCGCGTCTGGGGCTCTTTAAGTGTTATCTGCACCAACAGAGATGCCACTCGTCACTACATTCGATTAACCAGCTGAGACAGTCTTAGCTGAGCCAACTCAGCCTGTCAAGCTTGGCACACTGGGAGAAGAGGAGGAAACACCACACACACGCCCCCCAAGTCCCCTGCAGTTCCCCAGCTATTTGCCACTAGTTCAATTAGGTCCAACAACCCTCTCTCCTAGAATTTCTTCCCTATTTTCTGTCTCCTGGGCTGAAGCCCGCAGCCTAATACAATGGGAGACATGGGTTGGGAAACAGCCTTTGAATATTTAAAATGGAAAAAAAAAAACCTTTTAATTTTCTCTCCCTGTTGGTTTATCCATCCTCTACGCTGAGTCTCTGTGGGCTTTCTCAGATGTGGGGCCTCTGGGTGATGTGCTGGCTTGGAGACTGTATCTGGGAAAAAAGAAGCCCTCATTCGTGGTGTCTGCCGGTTTCTGTGGTGTGAACATGCCCACCGTGACCCATGTCACGTTACCAGCATGACGTCACTGAACACCGGGTTGGGAAGAGACGCACCTAGTCGGCCCCTCCTGGCTCCGGGACATCGCGGGACCCCGAATTTCCCAGTCTCAAAGTGCTGCGGCACCTCTCTACCCTTTCCCTCTCCAGCTCCTCACATCGGTGAGGCTTTGGCAAGCGCCGGCTTCCACCGAGGAAATGGCTTCCAAAGGTCAGAGCCGGCGCCCTAAAGCCAGTCGCTGTCACTACTACTCTGACAACTGAGGCACCAGCTGACTCAACACAATATTAATATTATGGAATCTGCCTTCTCAATAAAATTAATTAAAGGTCTTTTGCATCCCCCTCTTTATCGCTCAAACTCTGTCCCTTGCAATTACCATCCAGCTCTCAAACTTGCACAGGACCTGGCACATCCTGGAAGGAGGAAAAGAGAATTCCAGAACAAGTTATTTCAAGAGAAGGGTCTGCAAGGAGTGCACTGAGCAAAGGGCGGAGAAGCGTTGGGGCAGACAGAACAACAGTCAGACGGTGTCCCCGGGTTCCAAACATTAACTGGGAGGGATAAAGAGCCCAGTCCAGCTCTCGGGTCCTAACCTTTTACAAGCCCCTGGCTCCGAAGGGATTTCCCGAAAACATCTCTCTAACATTTTCAGCGTCAGCAGAAGCCAGCTAAAATTTCCCCGATTTACTACCTAAAAACCCAAGAGGAGGTAATTATGCTTCCTGCTGACAAAATATAAAATGTCAAACATGCCCAATTACAGAGAAACACTGAAACGCTGAACGGGAGAAAGGCATCTGTGACAGTTCTAACCGTCACAGTAGGAAACGCAGCTCCCTTAGCCCTGGAAGATAAAAAGGACTGCCTTCCGGAAAGCCCTTCATCTTCTTTAAGGTCTTTTCAATTAATTTAACCATGAATACTTTTCTTTTAAAATGACCTGAAATCTTCGAGATTAAATATAAGAAGGCTGTTTCCCAGGCCATGTTTAGAACTGGACCGGGCCGGGTACTTCAGTCCAGGAAATGGCATTCCTTTATGTTAGTGTCCTGGCCTCACGCAGCCCTGTCTTCTAAGCACAGTGGGAGCGGGCGTCTGAGACTTCAGGAGCCAAGGGGGTAGTACGGGCCTTCCTCAGCTCAAAGGCCTGAAGGCCACTCCTTCGAAGGCTCCTAAAGAACACAGCAGAGCATCCTAGTCACTTTAAAGTAGGGCTGTAAGTGCCCGCGTGTATCCCTGTGGTCCAGCACAGTGTCCTCAAGAGGCCGCCGAGCCGCCAGCGTTAGGGACAAGCTAGGTCGGAGTCCATAAGGGAAGGTAGAGACAACAGGGAGAGGAGGGACGAGCCCCAGAGCTCGTGGACCGAAAAGAGGGCGAGAGCAGGGCCATCCATGAGACCGAGCACCCAGAGCTGCGAGATAAGGTCAAGAAGCAGCAGCTGGGGGCAAGCAGGAGCGCACGCTAGGAGGTCGGCTGGACCACCACGGAGACGAGGCTCGCCGTGGGAGGCCAGCAGAGATGCCACCGAGAGGGCAGCCAGGCTTGTTTCCTGGTGGAGTGGGGGCGGAGGAGAGACGGAAACCCAATCTACAGCAGGGTACTGTCTCGGGGCTCTCTGCGTGTGCGCCTGCCATCTCTCCACCCGAAATGGCATTCCTGCTTTTCGGACCAACCAACTCTTCCTCTTCCCACAATGCCCGGCGCTCGAGAGATCCTTCCTCTGTGAAGCTCGCTCCTTCATCATCTCTTCCAAGCCACCTGTGCCCTTGCATACACTTCATCCCTAATACCCAATAAGCAAGATATCTGGTGTACAGTAGGTGCTTAATACGTGCTTGTTGAATGAATAAATGCCTATCCTGAATTCAATAGTCAGGTCCTGCTAGAAGGATCTACTGATATTGGCAGTAGTTTAAAAAGTAGGGCCAACCGGTCAAGAGAGCTACTCGGCTCCGCCCCTGAGTCATCTAAGAAACCGTCCCTAGCTCGACACCATCGTTGTCTCCTGTTCCTGAAACAGTAAGAGGAGAACAAATCTGTTTAGCTGAAAAGGGAATGAACTCGAACAGTCAAAGATCTGCCACCCAGTATACAATGATGATCGTTTTCAGCCAATGGAACCCCTAGAAAATACCACCGAAACTACTAGAATAGGACGTCTTCATTGTTTTCCAGGCTGAGGCGGGCGTGGTCTTCTTACCTGACGTATTCGTAAGCCCACCTTACAGATTCTGATACAACAGGTTTGGGTCGAGGCGCCTGTGTTTTTCAAAACCTCCCCCAAGTGCTTCTGATAAGGAACTGAATTAGAAGCCACTGGATCGCTGCGTCTAAGCCCTGACGCTGTGACCTGTAGTGTACGTGACCGAACGTCGCCAGGGAGTGGGGCTGCCGTCTGCCCGGCAAATCAGAGCGAGTCCTCATGAAAGAAAAGTGAAACCTACTGTCTATTTACCCGGATTATCTCACTGAATCCTCCCAACAAGCATCCAAAGGAGGAGCTGGCATTATCCCCGCCGCGCAGTGCGGGCACAGAAGCTTACGGAGGTTAAGTAACTTGCCAGCCACTAAGCCACTAAAACACAGGGTCTTAAAGAAGTGCTCAGTGCCCTTGACGCTGCCTCGATCTGCATTGCCTCTGGGCTATCCTGGCCTCTCGCTTATAGGCACTGACGGTTTCGATCAATCCTGGGCACTCCCGCCTCTGTCTCACTGTGTGTCATGTATGTTCGCAGCCCTCGTATATGTATAGCGCCACGCCCGGCCCATGATATTGGCTCAATGAATATTTGCTGAATTTAAGACGATTTGATTCCACGGATGCCATAAATAAATTTGATTCCATGATGTGACTACAGCCAAGAACTCCCCTTCGGCAGAGCCCTTTGTGCTGCATTGGCCACGTTGGGGGCGACTGAAAAACGTGACTCAGCTATAGAAAGAGAGGTAGGGACGCGGCGAGCTTTCGAGGAGCACATGCATACTTGTGCTGGCGTGACTGTGTGTCAGACCAACCTGGACGGGTCCGGGGTCCCGGTGAAGTAGTGAATGCACGGCGAGCTTCTGTTCTGAGGCAGGACAGACACTACGCTGGCTGTGGTAAGGAACGACTCGGAGTCTATGCAGACTCCGCTGGCTTTGTCCCGCAGGATGTCAATCATGGTCTGCACAGTGATGCTTTCTGTAAAGAAAAAAAACAAAAAAGAAAGAAAGAAAGAGAGAAGCTATAACGCTGGCAGGTTTAACCAAAATCCATTCATTCCTTTTCCTTTTTAGTGACGGCGCCCTGGAACGCAACCGCCCAGCTACAGACTCTATTTCCCAGCTGCCCTTGAGGCTCGGTGTGGTCACATGATAAATCCTGACCAGTGGCAGACGAAATGCTGTGTGCGACTTCCTCCTCGCACCCAGAAAAAGGACGGTGTGCCTTTCACTTTGTGTCCCCCCTCTCTCTGCTGCCTAGGACGTGCCCGCCAGCGGACCCCAGGTGGAAGTCAAATGCCGAGGACGGCGGTGCTCTGGTGCGGGATACCCCGCCAGCCCTGCACTGACCACACACGTCTAGACCATAACATGGGAGAAAAAGAAGCTTCCATCGTCTTAAAGCCATGTTATTTGGGAGCCTCTCTGTGCTAAGTAGCACGTAGCAATTTCTCAACCAGTACAGGATGCAAGAGAACGACACCATAGGGAAGTGTGAGCAATCTATGCACAAGCCACTAAGCAAGCTCTCTTGCGCACACTTGCCGGCGACAGTCGGCGCTGTATTTGGAGAGTGGCCTCTCTGCAGTGGGAGAGAGTCACACAGAGAAATATTTAGAACATTCAGAGCCATTAGGACTACTGGCTCTGACATCCGATAAATGCGTGAACAACTCCTTGACTACAAGGGACCCCGGCTTTACATGTTCCCCCTCTGATCACGATTCATGAAAACACTATTCTTTCCGTCTACGTTCACAGAGAGGGAATCAAAGCATCACGTAAAGAGAAGGGGCCTTAAACTTCACTGACGCGACTCATTTCCTCTTTGTAAATTTCCATTTGTAATATGTCATACCTAAAAGTATTAATACAGCCTTGCTTTCTTCAACTACCCAGTGTTAAGAAGTTTTCATTGTCTTACAGATGAGTTTATTGATTTAACTCAGGACCCAATAGGTTGATAATGTCTGAAATCTCTTTTAATCGCTGCCTCTCACTGTATCCGCTGGCATTTTATTTGTTGGGCCGTTTCTCCTACGGAGTCTCCCGCAGTCTGGACGCTGCAGCCGGCATCCCTGATGTTATCTGTTAGGTCGCCCCCTCCTCTGCACTTCCCGTAAACGAGCAGCTAGGTCCAGAGGCCTCATCGGATTCGGGTTTGACGTTTTGCCAAGACTACTTCATACATGGTATTCTATACTTCTATCAAGCTGGTTGTTTTTTTTTTTTTTTTTACTTTTGGAGTTTTTTTAAAGTTCCCATTTTAAAATGGAGAACTGTCTTCCCTTCCTACCCTTAAGGCATTAAGTTCTACAGCCAAAGTCCCGAAGCATTCTTCTATATGAATCATCGGCAAACATTTTCTTAAAGAACCGGACAGCAAATATTTCAGGCGTATGGGCCACACCATCTCTGCTGTAAGTTACAGCAGTTGCAACTATGCAGCCGTGCCGGCGCGGCATGGAAGCAGTCACGAGCAATACCTAGATAAAGGCGCATGGCTGCGTTCCAGTAAAACTTTACTCACAAAATAGCGGACTGCCAACAGGTCCTAGTCTGCCGACCCCTGTTCCAAATGATCACAGGTGTAACTCACAACACGCGTGTGTCACTGGCAACGATAAAATGTGGCCTCCATGGTTTACTTGGAAGTGTTTCCACCTCAGGCACGAAAGTAATAAGCTATCCAGTCACCATATTTACCTAAATATGGATTCTATTAAGTCAGTAACTAGATGCAAGATAGAGGGTTCGGGAAGAGAATTCAGGACAACAGTTCCAACTCAACAAATGTTCATGGGGCAAAGAACTGTAATGCGCACCACAAGGGGATCCCAATATGAGTGACAGACAGCGCCTGCCCTCCAGGCTCACAGGCTACTGAGAAAGGAAATTAAAGGAAGACAAGACAATAAGAGAAATACACAAACGCTGAGGTAGAAGGAGGGTATCACAAAGACAAGTACAATGACGTTGTTTAAAAGAGCAGTAGCATCAGGAGGAGGAAAAACCCTCGTGGACGCGGAAGCAGCCTGTGACGACAGATACACGTCGCGCTGCCTGCACGTCGGGGGCATCAGAACGAGTTGGTCTCTGCGTCCAAGGTCTATTCTCATCTCCTCCTCTTTGCTCACCCTCCGACGTTCAGACGAGTTCCCTGAAATATAGCGGCAAGACTATTGGTATGACAGGGAGAATCATAAGGGGTATACGAACTCACCTTCTTTCTTTTCTAAGCTGTCTTTGCCTGCACAGCAGTCTAGGTGGTCGTCGGCTGGCGAAAAAACTTCGGAAAAATTGAACTCGTCCTCTCCCGTCCACCAGCCTTGACTCTGAGCATAACTCCTGAGTTCAGGGTGCTCTGCGTCGATCTTAGTGGTGAGTGAAAGCTGATTGCAAACACACTTCACTCCCTCTGCAGAGCGTACAAAGCCCAGTTAGTTGGGAACATACTTAGAAAGACTTAACCAAGACATAGAAACTTACAGCGAATCGCTTCTCTGCCATTCAACTTTACAGAGCGGAATCGATTGTATTTTTGAAGAGAGAAACCCAATCCTTGGTCCTCTTGTAAGAAGACCTCCCAGAAGGTTTGACCAGTCCTGACCGGCACTACCACATTTTAAACGAGCAATGGTCACTTGATCTAAAATTCACATTCGAAAGGAAACACGTGAAGCCCTCATTATGGCTAAATAAACCCCAAGCACCTATTAATTACAGGAAAAATGAAAGGTTTCTTGAAAGAGACACGACATTACGTACAAGACTTATGAATGTCACAATGATAGTGCTGCTTCCCCCCCTAACTTAGTCTTCCTCTGCTTGAAGGAACACTGCACACCACCCTTCTGCCCAAATACATCATTTTTAGAAAATACAAATCTGGTACTTCTTCATTCAACTTTTTTTTTTCAGGTCCAACATTCAGAAAAACACAGTGGCGCTGATAATGAATTGTTTCAAAATAATGGAACGCACCTGGTGAATAGATGTCTCTGAGTATACCAGCAGGAGTGTGTGTGTGTGTGTGTGTGTGTGTGTGTGTGTGCATGTGTGTACGTGTATGTGAGTGCAGAAATTCTATGGGAAATTTTTTCTCATAAAAATATGAGAGCGGACTAAAAAAGTCCAGAGTCAAAAACGCATGTGTTCTGAGTACACGCCGGCTTAATGAATGAGGGTTCGTTAGCCCAGAAACTCCCCCATCTGCTGGCAGGCTTGCTTATGGCTTCTTCCAGAGCCTCAGCTGCGAATACACTGAGGAGGACTTGGCCTTCATTCTTCAAGATGCTGTCTAGAACACGCAGACGTTATGAGCTGTAGCTCAAAAAGGCCACCCATACTTGCTGCTTCCAAGACCATGTTGCTCTTCTAAATTCTTGGAGAATGAAGTTGAGAGAGAGCTCAAACCCCAAGCCTGAAACCCAGTTCCTGGAGACAAGGTCAGGGCTGGACTCGGTTCTTCAGGTATGTTCTGCTCCACCGGCTTATTCTTCAAAATAAGTATTCCTAGGCGATGGGCACTGGCCTGCTGCCATTCATCTTTTAGAGGACAACACAAGAATAAATCTACTTAAAAAAAAAAAGAAAGAAAGAAAAAGGAGCTTTGGCCTAAATGAGGGATTTTGGCACTCTTCATACTAAGCTATCCAAAAATACCTTGTGAACAAGGCCACAGATACTGTTTTCCTGAAGGGCTGATTTGTAATGTATGTTTGCTTTCAGGCGCCCAGGTGGCTCAGTCGGTTAAGCGTCTGACTCTTGATTCCGGCTCAGGTCATGATCTCATGCTTCGTGATCAAGCCTCGCGTCAGGCTGACTGTGCGGAGTCCACTTGGGATTCTGTCTCTCCTGCTTTCCACCTCTTCCCCACCCACATTCTCTGTCTCTCTCTCTCTCTCTCAAAAATAAATAAATAAACATTAAAAATAATATATGTTTGCTTCCAAGAATGTTAGCGTTCGGGGCCTAGTTTCATTAAGTCCTATTGCGATCACACTGCGGCTGGGACCAGAGGACATGAGATCAAGGAGTCCACGGAATGGCTGAGGTTTTATTTCAACGTTTAGAGGAAGACGACACGCATTTTGAGGCGATGGATTTTTTAAGCTGTATCTTGGAGAGAAACTAAGCTTTCGAAATGCAGGTATAAATCAAAAGGGTTTAAGTTCTATAAGCGATACGCAACTGCTTTCTCGGCGTGGACCACTAGCCCTCTTGATGGAAACAGTGGATAGTCAGGCTTCATCTTAGGAGAACGTTTTTGATTAAAAAAAAAATTAAAAAAAAAAAGTGTAAAGTTCTTGCACTGTAGCAGGCTCGGTGATCCAGCAGCCACACCGGCGGCCTCAGTTCTGTGAGCGCCACGGGGGCGGGGCGCAGGCACCGGTGGGTATATGCTGGGCACATGGTGGTGGAGAGACTCTCTGAGATTGTTGCAAAGGTGCCACCAGCCCATTCGGGGTCCTGGGGAGAATGCGAAGAAGCCGCCCTTCTCCAGGCAAGGGCCGCAAGCCAGCCATGTAGAGCACACGACACACCCCTTGTCCACAGAAATCCTGATCGCTGCGCTGACTTCGGCCACGGAAAACCACGGGCTTGACTCTCAACTACTGAAGCAGATCTTCTGCTTCTAACTCAGGTCAGCTTTGGTTCCAGTCACCCCTAAGGCAGGTGTGGAAAACAGGTTTCGTCCCTATCGTCAATTCTGAGGCGCTGGAAGGGACTTCCTGACAAATTCAGTTGAGAAGAAACTGAAGGCCAAGTTTAGGTGCAACACGAGAAGAGTGTTGAGATCCACTAGCCACGTCTGCTGTGAGCACAGGAGGGGAGAAATGGCGGCCCACCGTCCACGTGCCTGTCGTCCAGTCCTAAGGAACCGCAGTGGGGCTTCACTGGCCGATTCTCTCCTAGAATTCCTCCGTCCTCTCGGAAACCCTTTAACCCATTCTGGGACCTCATCCCACCTCCCGTAGGAGGGTGCCGAGTGAGACAGGACAACCACACCCCCCCCCAACATCTCCTTCCTCAGAACGGTCTCAGAACAAACTGCTGCAGGGAGCACAGAGCAACAACTGTATGGGCACGAAATCCTTCCGGGTGGACTCCCTAGTCCTCTGCTCTTCTAGAAACATTGTCCCACAGAGAAATGAGCTTATTGGCCCAGAGACAGTCCGTAGTCCTCACATAGATCCAAACTCCTCGTTTAGAGGGACATTCCAAGTGCGAGGAGCGACAGGGCTGGGGGTGAGGAGGGGCAGCTGTCATAGGGGTTCATTCACTGAATGGAATGGGATAGTCGCCATTGCTTTGGCCAAGTCATAGAGTAACCATTTGCACCACGAAACTGCTGGTGGCCATAACTGGGTCCTGCCCAGAAAGCAAGCGAAAAATAAGACATGTCGGGAGCGTGTTTCCCAAGCGTTGACATCCCCGCCGCCCCGGTTCCCTTCCAGAAGCAGAGCCCAGAAGTGAGGATCTGGCACAGAGAGGAGCTGCATCCCCAGGGTGACTCCTCCGCGTCCCGGCGGCACCCTCCTCAGCCTCTCCTGTCCTCCGCGCCCCACCCTGTCCGCCCCGTTGGCCCCGGCTCACCTGTGATCTGCTCGGCAGCCCAGTACTTGCCCACAGTCTCCAGCACCCAGGCCTCCTCGCGATCCACAATCAGGTACGCACTTTGGAAGCTGTGGCAGGCGCGTGCGTCTTCATAGTAATTCCCACCCTGTCCGTGTTCCTCCAGCAAGGCGACGATGACATCCAAGGCCTCTTTGGCTGTTGTCCCTCTTTCCAAACCAAGCCTGAAGTAAGAAAACCGGAAGTCTACCTCAGTCACCGCGTACCCCGTGGCTTTCACCACAGTAACCAAAGCCTGGGACGAGGCTGAGTGATGAAGCATGCCGACACGTGTGAATACATTAAACACGCAGGCCCGATACGCAGATTCACGGCACTGGAGCTCAGAATACATCTCTCACGCGTTCAGGTCAAAATCATGGGGGCGTTTTCTGTCTTTGGGCACCCCCCACACACACACACACACAGACAGAAGATTCCGGAACCCACTGGCTTCTCTCTCATTAAAGGCAGCTCGGCCGTCTCTCTGTTGCTTTTCTAATTCTGACTCCCAAGGAGCCAGCCAGCTCGGCTCTAGCCTTGTCGAGACCGCCCTTCTGTGGCTTGTTCTCCCTCCTGCCTCTGGGCAAAAGGAAATCTCTGCCCAGGGCAGCCTTGATCTCTGTTACTCTACACCAGACATTTCCGTTGGTAATGAAGTGTTCCATTGCCAGCCCTTGTCGCCGGTACGTATAATTTACTCCGACAGCTCGCTGGGACTGGGCGCCTGGGTAGGACGTGATGCCCCCTTTCCTACGTCTCTCTCCTCCTACCTACCAGCCTGCCTCTACCGGTGCGGCTTAGAGCGCCGCTTATCAAAAAGTACCTGTTTCTTCTGAAATGAAACGGCAATCTGCTCCCAGCCCTTCCCATTAATTGCCCCCTCCCCCCCAAGAGGGCGCAGATATGGATGGCCCTCCGACGACCTTGGGCAAGTTACATACTATGTCCGAACTCAGTTTTATGTTGCCTATAAGACAGGTACCGAATCGCTGGGCTGCTGTGAGGACAGGGTTTATGAGATAACGACCAGGAAAATACAAGCACAAACGCCCAGGGCCAAGGAGGTGACAGTAAGCGTGAGAGGCAGCACGCCGTGGCAGAAAAACAATGGCTCGGAGATAGAGGGACCAGGCTCCCAGTTCCATGTGTGCCCCGCCCCCCCACTGGCAGTATGACCTGAAGTAACATGATCTTCGGAAAGGCGATTTTTCTCCTTTGTACAGTCACAACGGTACTACGTCCCTCCCAGGCTGATTTGAGAGGATGGCCCTTGATGTGTACTCCGTAAATGTCACCGACTCATCGCTGGCTTCAAATTATAATTCTGGCGGCAGGAAACACGGGAGCCTCCGAACGGAGACAACGGGGCCCACTAAGGTGGTAGCATAAGCCGGTTCTGCGTGAATCTTCAGCACGAGAGCCATCGTCTCTGAAGTTCACCCAGCTGGATTCTTTCTGAAGGAACTTTCCCTGTGCTGCCGGGGAGAGGAAAAGATAACGCCACAGACTTATTTCTCTCTCTCTCTTTTTTAAGTTTATGGGTTTATTTTGAGAGAGGCGGAGAGAATGCGAACAGGGGAGGGGCAGAGAGCGAGGGACGACCCAGGCTGTCAGCACAGAGCCCAATGTGGGGCTCAAACCGGCGAAACCCTGACATCATGACCTGAGGAAAATCAAGAGTCGGTCGCTTCACTAACTGAGCCACCCAGGCGTCTTGACAGACTCACTCTCGTAACAGGCTTATTTTCCTGGTCAGATAATCATGTATCAATTTGTTGGGCATTTGTCAATTTTAGCTTCTTCAGGAAGACTTGGTGAAAAGGCACTGATTTGCGAAGTGGAACACTAAGACCTTAGCAGAGTGATACCCAATAAACTCAGTAGAAGGCTGGATTGAGTAGACTTTGTTGGCCGGCGTCATCTTCTCCGAGAGGACTTGGCAGAAGCAAGCACTCGTCTGATCGTGAGGCTCCAGAGCAAACCAGCAGGCTGTGTGCGCCTCTCTAGATCGGCCTGAGCTGCGCCCCGAGGAGGGCCCCCTCCTTCCTTTCGCAGGCGCCCGGCAGCCTCCGGTCACATCGCCTCGTACAGGCATTGCAGGCAGGCCCTGGCCCGGGCCTTCGGAGGCCTCCAGCATGCCCATGCAAACACGTGCTAGGAGCTAGGAGCCCCCCGCTAGCCGGGGGCGCGCCGCCTTTGGAAGCTGCGACTTCCCTTTTGCAGTTTCTAGCTCGCTCTCCTGCCGTTCTGCCTGCTGCATTCCACGCCGAGGCGGCGGTACGCGCACCTGCCCTCTCACAGGGGCCTCAGTGTCCTCGGCTCTCCTGCCGGCGTCTGCAGCGGGACCTCGACACTCGTCCACAGACGCGGCTCTGGTCAGACCCTCCTACCTTCTGTGCCAGGACCGTGGAAGACGATACACCTGGCCACTCCCACTTAGCCTCTGTGCCACGGGCCAAGGTCAGGGCGGCCAGCCTGCTCCACCGTGCCGGGATGCAAACGACAGCAGACCGAGGGGGCGGGCGCACCCGGGCTACGGCGGTCTAGGGCCACAAGGTACCCGATATCAAGAGACCTGTTTCAAAGCCTTCCACGGAGGTCTGGCCCCATAGATGGGGCAGTCACGTGACTCAAAACGAGAACGGCATCTTTCCGGTCCCGTGCCTACTTCCGCTCTGGCTGCTTCAGCGCACCACGGGCATGACCAGGGCAGGAAAAGGGACGGAACCAGCTGGGCCAAGGTTAGGGTCTCGCTCTGACATCTGCCTTCAATGCAGTTCAAGTCCTTTGAACGTAGGAGCTCCGTCCAGGTTTTTCTGGATCTTGGAGTTAGATGCCCCTACGTTCAAATTCTTATTTCATGAAAAATCCTTGGAAGAATTCCTGTGTGCGGCCCATGACTCTCACATAGGTATGTCAAGCCCACTGTGTCCGCTCCTGAAAGGTTAACGGACATATCCATCCGTTGGCGGAAGCTATGGACCACAGAGGTCTCTGTGTAAATGTATGCTTTCTCCCTGCAAGACCTACAAAGTCTGGTATGAGATGTTGGCTCTGGGAGGTTCGTTAGAGATCGTCCCATCTAAGGCGTCCCCTCGAATAAATGTGGAGACTGTGGCCCAGAGACGTGCTGCAGCTTGGTGAGCTCACGCTGAAAACCAAGGGCCCTGGCTTCCAGCCCAATATGCTTTCAACTCGGTCACGATTCTGTTGCATTTCACCATCTCAGAAAAACAGAAAGCCGGTTTGGAATATCGTTTCGGTCCCACCCACCCTCTCCCTCGGCGGTTCATTCCAAAGGCAGTCATCGATCGGCCGCCGCAGGCCGGGCACACAAGTCCCGGAGCTTGTGACATGGTAGTGGCCGAGGAGAGACCCCCAACCCACCAAGCCTACGACATCCCTGCTGTCTCCTATCACACAGTGGCTGGCAGAGCCGGGAAAGGGAAGAGGACAACTGAGATGAGGAAGGCACAGGAGGGACCTAATTCTCTTCTTTCTTCCTCGATATGTTATGTATTTTCTATGGAACCTCCCCTCTTTCATATGTTTCGGATACATTTCAAGCCATAAACCACCCATGTAAAATACACACACAGCTCAGTGATTTTTCGTATATTTCCACAACCGCCACCACGATCTAACTGGGACATTTTCAACACCCCAAAAAAAGCCCCATGTCCATAAGGAATCACTCCCCGCTTTCCCACCCCGACTCCAGGCAATCGCTAATCTACTTTCCGCTCCCATGGACTTGCCCATTCGGGGTCTTTCATGTAAGCGCGATCACGCAACATGTGAACTTCGGGGTCTGGCTTCGTTCACCCAGCATGATGTTCCGAAACCCACCACGCTGAAGCATGTGTAAGCACTCGGTTGTTTTTTATTGCTTAGCAATATTCCACTGTGACCTCCTCTTTTTCTCCTATCACCTCAAGCTTCTCAAAAGACACACGTCTTCTTTGGGAGGATTGTGTTACCAAACGTGAGGTGTGGAGGGAAATAAATCCCGTTCCCATCCCACCCCCACCCCCCAGGCCTGACCCGAGCAGTTGTTACAAAGAATGACTGTGCAGTACCTGACCAGGTCCATCCCCAGTAAGGCTTCCGTCTCAGCAGCTGGCTCTCTGGCAGTGACGGCTTCGTTGGCTATGCACACTCCGTGCTCGTTGGCTCCCATCTCTGCCCCCCAGAGCCAGGCGGGTCTGCTGATCACAATGGCGTGGGTCCTGGGAACTTGGTCGAGCGAAATGTAAGTGCACTAGAAAACACAGACAGGACAGAAAGGACCATCGCCTGTCAGGAGCCGCTCGGGTTCCACCTCGGGACTTCCACTGAACCACGACATCGGCTACAAACAGAACCAGAAAATGAGAGGCCTTGATATCCCAAGTCTCAACGCAGTGCAGAGGTCTCTGCGGTGAGTCTCGGTTTTGCCATTCGGGTTTCAGTCTCTGGTTCAAGCCCAATGTAACGTTTCCTTATTTTTGAGAGAGAGAGAGAGAGAGAGAGAGAGGGAGGGAGCATGAGCAGGGAAGGAACAGACAGGGAGACACAGAATCCGAAGCAGGCTCCAGGCTCTGAGCTGTCAGCACAGAGGCCGACGCGGGGCTCGAACTCACGGACCGCGAGATCATGACCTGAGTCGAAGTCGGGCGCTTAACGGACTGAGCCCCCCAGGCGCCCCGAGGCGTAAGCCCCATTTATCCACAGCGCTCACATATCCAGCAATCGTCTTCCCGGACCAGGCGTGCAGCCTGTCTCTGCCCGGACTAGGCTCTCTGCTCATTCCAGGACGCACAGGCGGCACAAGCGTTTCGAGCAAACAGAACCATTTATTCTCATACGCCGAATTCCTGCTACCTCAGTGGTTTTCTAACTTTTTCACAGTTATGGAGCCTTACTATAGAAGAAGAAACTTCACTCAGAGGCCTAACGTAGAAAGCAGATTAAAGGGAAAACGTGTTGCCTGAAGGAGGGGCGAGTCCCTATGCTCCTGGCCATGACCCCCGGGGCTCCCTGGAACCTAGTTTCATACCCTTCGAGATGGATCCAGGAACGTCTCCCACTCTGTGCCACTCACGGAAGCTATTGCGAAGGCACCAAGTAACAGCACTGCAAGAGCTCAGTAAGTATTGACTGACAAGAGTGTGGAAAACCGAATCCAAAAGACCAGATGGTCTTCGTGGGAGTTCAAAATATTTGCAGCCAACTTGACACTTTTTAGCCAAACTCAGAAGGAGGAGGGAAGAAAAGAGATGCCCGAGCCGCCAGATGGGCCAAATCGCCCCCCCCCAAGCACCAGGTGGAAAGCCAACGCACCGGATCCCCCTCATATGCTACAGAGCAGAGGGGTACGGAGATGGGGAAATGGGGGGGGGGTGCGCACTCAAGCCCTGGGGAGCCTGTAACACACACATCCTTAGGGTGTCTCGGTCATGGACCGCAGCGGCCTGGTCCTAACGAGGGCCCTTCTGTGGCTGCAATTCACACACGCTCCACTGTGTTTGAAAGGTGACTAATCACACCCAGATCAGAGAGGATGGTCACACTTGTCTCATATAGATTGCTTGTCTAAAACCCTCGTCTGGGAGCAAACTAATAAAGGGGGAACATTTACACGAGATGTAATTAGCTAAACGTTGTGAAGTCAGCCGTCTAGAACATGAACTCTGGCAGGCAGTCGTTTCTTTTTCTTTTTTTAGTTTCTTTATTTATTTTGAGAGAGAGCAGGGAGGGGCAGGAGAGAGGGAGAGAGAATTCCATGCAGGCTCGGCACTGTCGGCACAGAGCCCGACGCGGGGCTTGAACTCCCAAACTGCGAGTTCCTGACCCGAGCCGAAACCAAAAGTCAGACGCTTAACCGACTGAGCCGCCCAGATGCCCCCGTCATTTCTGTTTTGAGATAAAATTCACCGACCCTCGCAACTGCCGCCTCACTAATGAGGAGCCAGACAGTAAGTGGGAGTGGGATCTCAGGCAGCAGAGAGGGGCTCACCAAGAAAAAAAAATAAATCCAAAAAGCATCTGACATGTCCTTTCAGCGTAACGAAAGCAACTGGGTTCCTCGAGTCAAAATTCCTAGCCGGATTTCTGATAGAACACAGAAAGGAAACAGAAAGGAAAAAAAAAAACAAGTTCTCCGCTCCAAAGATCAGTCTTCACGGGGATGGCTCCGGCCTCGGCTTCGGTGATGAAGCTGCTTAAGCGGCCTGCAGACAGAGATGAGCAAATTGTCCTGCGGCCCCACGACCAGCCTTTAATAAAACCAGTGTGTCAGCTGGTGTGACTTCTGGGCGCCAGGGCCACTGACAATGTAAGAAGGCCCGCGGCGGGGAGCACGGGGAGCAGGCTTGTAAATGTCAGCACTGCCTACCGCTCATCCTTGAGGTTTTCAAGGTACTGCCTGCACCGAGCCCGTCACTCTTTCAGCGGGCTCCAGGGGACACACGCCAGAGGCTGGAGGACAGAAGAGATGAGCCTTGCCTGACAAAGCCCTAGAGACGGCGACAAAAGACCATTCTTCTGCAGGGCACACCCTTTATTATTTTCTGCGATTGGGTCGAAAAACGGAAAAAGCAGAGTCAGCTTGGCGCTGGCGCCTCCCCCTCGCACAGTCCAGGGCACACTCCTCCTGGATCGCGCCCAGTGAAAGGGGAAGAGAGACACTCACACAATAGACGTTTCAATTAATGAAATGCAACCATTGTGCCTTCCTACTGTACTCGGATGGCGAGCGCAGCCCTGGCACCGCCAGCGAAAAGCGCCGTGAGATGAGCTGATGACTCAGCCAGACTTGCCAGGGCGGGGGACAAAAATAAAAAGCGGCGGAAAATGGGAGGCTTCGGAGGCATATTTTTAGTTTCAGAGAATTTGCGACTCGAAAGCAGCGTTGCTCATGCTCGCTGAGGTTTTGGGGGGTTGTTTTTGTCTTCTTTATGCCGGTGTCTTGCTGGCTACTTGACTGGCTTTTGAAAAATGTGCCCTTAGGGTTCATATGACTCTAAATAAAGACAAAAAAAAAAAAGATGTCAGCCACATTTGAAGCAGGGCCTTATAGCTCCCTGAGGACGTAAGATCTTTGAGAACGGGCAAATGGGAAGGCGTGGGGTCGGACACCGGCTTGGGAAAGGGGACTCAGTGGAAGGAAGATCCCTGCTAAGCCCTGCTCCCACGAGGTGAGGGGGACAGGCCCGGCTCTACCCAAGGCTGGAGGCTCCTGCTTTGGGGCCAGAGAGCAGACAGGGCTGACTGGCACCCAGTCTGCCCGGGGGGGCCACATGGAGCTGGGCTCAGCTGCTCTCTTCGCTTCCAGAATAACTTGCGCTTTCCCCCTGTAAGAGGGAATCTTCGGCAACGAAATTCAGACATTCTCCCCCGCAAAACACACGTACATCCCACGAACCACAAATACGGCATTACTAACAATGTTACCAGCCGTCATTAATGGGTACTTTTCTATTCTTCTTGCAAGTATTTTCATTGGGGAAAAAGAGAAAAGGGAGCGATCTACCAAAAGCCTGCCCCAATCTGTGGAAGCTGTATCATTTCACTGGGAGTCCGTTACCCGTACAGGACTTTATGGAGATGAAAATATAACTAAATTAAACCTAACTTTCAAAAAAAAAAAAAAAGAAGAAGGAAAAGAAACAATGAAGACTTTAAACTTTAAAGGAAGGGGGGAAATGTGAAGACAGTTATAATGTAATAATAAGAGACTTTAAAAAAGCATGATGTGTCAAATCTGACTTGGCTATCAAGAATTCTGTCTCCACGAATTGTGACCTAAGTATTCTCTGGGCGCCAAATATAAATCACGTCGACTTTTATTGAAATTCACTGGGTTTGGGGTGGGGCGCCTGGGTGGCTCAGTCAGTTAAGCGTCCAGCTTCAGCTCAGGTCATGATCTCACGATTCACGAGCTGGAGCCCTGCGTTGGGCTCTCTGCTGTCAGCACAGAGACCACTTCCGATCCTCTGCCCACCCCTCTCTCTGCCCCTCCCCTACTTGCACTGGCTCTCTCTTTCTTTCTCTCTGAAAAATAAAATAAACATTAAAAAAAAAAAAAAAGAAACACATTGGTTTTTGGAACGGTATTCTAATGTGGGATCCATTTTTTCCTAAATAGAAAATCCAACCGTATGAAAACAGGCATACGTGCCCATCTACAGACATGTGTGTGCACACACACACACACACCATGTGCACACACAGTACGTCATAATCCAGGAAATCGTTCATCTGCTTCCTCAACACTCCATCTACAGGAAGGAGCAGGGCTTGAGGAAAAGCTGAGATGTGCTCTGTGATACGCAGTGGGGCAGCACCCTCGGAGAGGACAAATGTGTACTCGTTCCTCCATCCTACTCTGCAGCCAAAGTGACGTTGTTAAAAAAAAAAGGGGGGCGCCTGGGTGGCTCAGTCGGTTGAGCGGCCGACTTTGGCTCAGGTCATGATCTCACGGTCTGTGAGTTTGAGCCCCGCGTCGGGCTCTGTGCTGATGGCTCAGAGCCTGGAGCCTGCTTCGGATTCTGCGTCTGCCTCTCTCTCTCTCTGCCCTTCCCCTGCTCACGCTCTGTCGCTCGAAAATAAATAAACATTAAAAAATAACTAAAAAAAAAAAACAAACACGAGCCCAGAGGAGAAAAACTGAAGAACATAAGAAAAAAGAGCTCCAATCTTCCAACTGGGCAGCTGAACAAAAACATGCAGTGTAATTTTAGAAATGGAGGGACTCTGTTAAAGGATCCTATTCTTTATTCTTTTATTCTTCGTCTGAAGCAAAGAGAACTTGACGGAGAGTAGATGACAGATAGATGAGTAGACCGATGGACAGACTGAAGGAAGAAGAGTGGGGGGAGTGGACAATTTCCAGCGGAAGACCGCCTGGAAGGATGGGCCAGCTGGAAGCGGGGGGGCGGGTCGGTGGATGAGCCATCAGGATGACTTTTAGCACTTAGTCATTCTCAGAAAATGAATTCCTGGGACCTCGAAACTCAAGGATGGGGTTTCTAGGGAAACTGCAGAATATATATGTTTAAAATGTCGCGAAATGGCTAAGAAATGGGTGGGGGTTTATGGGAAGTTCTTACTCTTCACAGTTTAGAAAAATAATTTCTGGGGCACTTGGGTGGCTCAGTCAGTTAAGGGTTCGACTTCGGCTCAGGTCACGATCTCGCGGTTCGTGAGTTCGAGCCCCGCGTCGGGCTCTGTGCTGACAGCTCAGAGCCTGGAGCCTGCTTCGGATTCTGTGTCTCCTCTCTCTCTCTGACCCTCCAGTGGTCATACTCTGTCTCTCCCTCTCTAAAAAATAAACATCAAAAAAATTTAGAAAAATAATTTCTGCATGCTAATGAGAGATTTTATGAAAATTACAGGATAGTTGTTGGGCTCATAAGCCCACCTATGGAAAAAGACCCATCTTTCTGTACTTGGGAAAGTAACGAAGGAAATTAAAGGGGTAAGAGTAGGGGCCCCTGTGTAGCTCAATAGGTTAGGTGGTCGACTTTGACCTCACTTCAGGTCTCGATCCCAGGGTCTTGAGTTCAAGCCCCATGTTGGGCTCCATGTTGGGCACGGAGCTTACTTTAAAAAGGGGGGATGGGGGAGGGTAAGAGTAAATTTGAAAAGCAGAATCAGAACCAAATGCTAAAGACAGCTTGGGAACTGAGACCTGGAGTCACAGAATCTCTCAACACTAGTCAATTCTTAAAAATAATAATAATAAAGCACTTTTTACAATGTTCTCCTTAGAGTTTATAAAGTACCTTCAAATATCAGCTCCCGTGTGCTTCACAAAAAAATGTGTAAGGCAGACACAGACACAGTGGGTGTTTTGATCTCCACCTGGCAAATGGGTAAACTGAGTCTCCAGAGGCTCGACGACCCAAGATGCAGGAAATGGGGAAGGCAAGACTGGAAGCCAAGGCCACCGCATCTGGGGCCAGACTCACCCCACCGGTTTCAGGCACTTGTAAATTTCCAGTGATTTATACGGCAGAACACATACACGACGACGTACAGGTTCACAGAAGGAGGGCAGGCCAGAGGGAGGTGGGGATGCTGGTGCGCGGGCCTTGAAGGATGCATCTACCAAGGCGATGAGAGGAGTGGGGAGGAAGGACATTCTTAGCGAAGGACAGAAGGAACAAAAGCACAAAGAAATGCAAATGTGTTATTTGTTCAAGAAATGACGAGCAGCTCAGTGTGGCCGGAGCCTATGGTGCAAGCCGGGAGAGGAAGACCAGGAAGGAGGACAGAAAGGAAGCGGAAAGCTGAACAACCCTCGTGGAGGGCAGTCAGTACAAACACCTCGCCCCGGACCCAGCGAGCCTGCACAGGGGAAGCGTACCTAGAGGCTGCACCCGCACATGTGCAGAGGGACTTGTATACATGGCTCTTCACGGCCGGCTTTCCAGACTAGCAAACGGGCCCAGTGCCCACCAATCGGGGACTGACTGAAAAGTTAAGGAATATCTCCCCAATGGACTAGCATGCATCTGTAAAACATAATAATATGGGTGATCCTGTGTACAAATGTAGAAGAATCTTTAGAAAACGTAACTAAGCAAAAAAAAAATGTAGACCTTTTCTTGTGCGTTTGAAATTATATATTTCAAAATCAAGTTTCAGGGGCGCCTGGGTGGCTCAGTTGGTTGAGAGTCCGACTTCGGCTCAGGTCATGATCTCAGGGTTCCTGAGTTCAAGCCCCGTATCAGGCTCCGTGCTGACAGCTCAGAGCCTGGAACCTGCTTCGGATTCTGTGTCTCCCTCTCTCTCTGCCCCTCCCCCCCCACGCTCTGTCTCTCTCTCTCTCTCAAAAATAAACATTAAAAACAAAAGTTAAAATACCCAACACAAAAAGCCAACCCTAAGGTCAATGACAGACTCCAGTTAAGAATAATGTATCCATACTGGCTCATGGATTATAACGAATGTATCGCACTGGTACAACATGTTAGTAATAAAGAAAACTGGCAGGCGAGAGGGTGAAGGGTTATATGGGAACTCGTCTGTAGCTTCTGTTCGTTTTTCTGCGAACGTGAAAACTGCAGGAAAAAAAAATGAAGTCTACCAATTTAAAAGAAAAGAAGACCAAGTGGAAGCGAGCCGGGTGCCAGCCGGGGAGAGTTCTGAAATGCATACAAATCAGTCTGGCCCCTCATCCTGCAAACACGACCGTTTTTAAACAAGGCAGTGACCGAGGTTTGCTCTGAAAAGAAAATTCTGGTGACCCCGCAGTCTGAAGAATCTGCGAAAAAAGAGAGCCAGGGCCCGAGAAGCAGATTACAGCAGCAGGGAGGTGGGGGTGGATCCGAACGAGCTGGGGACGCAGCAGAGGAAGCTACGGGACCTGGTGACAGCTGTCCCCGTGCATCCAGGGATGCGTGGGAAAGTGAGGGCCAAAGTTTCCCTCGGGTTTCTAGACTGAACTATGCGACAGACGATGGTGCTGACAGGGGAAGAGGAACAGAGGAGACGGGGAAAATGAATCTGGTGTTTGACTGTGACGTTATTTTATTACTCGCGGGATACGGACGTCGAAATGCACAGAGGCAGCTCCGAACACAGGTAGGCAGCTCGGAAGGGAGGTCAGGCTGCCTTCGAAACGAATTCTGGTATGTATCAACCTGCGCATATTTAGACAAGGGGGCGTGATGTAACCTCCAGCGAACGGGAGAGAGCATATTCTCTGAGTTAACGAGGGAGAGAAATCCAGTCTATTTCCTAAACTTGACTGTACCCGTGAAAGGAAAACAAGGAGTTACTTAGCCTGCCTCTCCCAAAAGAAAACAAGTTTTTCTAAAATATCTATGCCAGGCGGATTTATAAGTGGCTTTTGGGTGATGCCGTGGTTACTATGGCTACTAACAAGCGATCCCCGATGCAGCGGGGTCGAACAAGCATTTATTATGCTCACGAGCTCGATGGGTCAGGAGTTTGGACAGGGCACGGCGGAGACGGCGCGTCTCCACTCCACAGCGTCGGAGGCCTGGAACCATCCGAAGGGCCACTCACTCACACGTCTGGCAGCTGTCACTCGGCTGAAGGACTCGGGCTCGTCTCCCCGGGGGCCCCTCCCTGTGCTCTCTGTATGTGGGCCGGCTGCGGGTTCCTTCCAGTCGGGTGCCTGGATTCTTAGGGCCAGATCCCAAGAGACAGAGAGACACGTAGGAGCCAAATCCTTTCACGATCCGGTCCTAGAGGTCACGAAGAATCCCTTCCACCATGCCACGCGGGGGAGAGTGCACCCGAGCCCTCGCCGAGACGCACGGCAGGGGAGGGGGGCGCCCCCTCACCTCTCCACGGAGGAGTGTTCGTCACACTGTAAGAAGCTCGCGGAGGATGGGTTCGGTGCAGCTGTCTTTGAGAAATTAAATCTGCCCACGTGAAAATCAAAGTATTGTTTCAGTCTGTATGCCCCTCTGGGAGAGAAGAAACATTCAAGGAAGACAGACAGGGAAGGTCACGGAGAAGTCGAACCTGTGACAACTCAAACCTGCAGACGTCAGCCACGCGGAGTCCGCTCTGTTCCAGTAAGAAGGAAACATTCAAATCCAAGTGACAGGGCCCCTGGTGCGACGGGAGAGACCAGCAGTTCTGGGGAGAAGTCTGCCACTGGCCCAACCGCACACAAGCCATGCCACGTCACGCCCCGTGCTGCGGGGCCGCTTCCCCACCCCTCTTCAATCCACCCAGCATAAGTGGCTCCTGGTCAAGTTCTGTTACTGTTACTCTTTGGTGCTGCTTAGCTGTTTTTAAGGAGAATTCTTCCATCTCGTCATTTTGGCTGGATGTGTTTTGGGTTGTTTCTTGAAGTTGCCCTGTGCTTCTGACCAACAGGCTGCAGTGAGCGGACCCAACCTCCTCACAAAGAGGAATTCTCACAAAGAATTCGTCAGGTTCTTTGAATTTGCTAGAGCACTCACAGAGCTCAGGGAAACACCTACTTTTGCCAGTGGAAGTTGTGACACAGGATACCAATAAAAAGCCAGGGGAAGAGATGCAAAGGGTGAGGTCTGGGGAAAGGTGCGGTGGAGGGAGGCCTCCACCCCCCCTAGGTGTGCCACTCTCCCCAACCTCCAGGTATTCGCCGATCAAGAAGCTCTCTCGCTGCTTAGCTGTTTTTAAAGGATTGGAACAGGGAAAGATTCAGGTAAGAAAATAAAATATGCATTGATGAATACTCATTTAAAACCTAGCACAGTTACCAGAAAAATCAGTTCATTTTCTAAAACACAGAACACCAAAGAGAAGAGGTTGTGTTCGGTGGAAAGAGCTTATTAATTTACTCGCCCCAAGTTTTTTCTCGAAATTCTTCATCCTTGGGGCCCCTGGGTGGCTCAGTCACTTAAGCGTCTGGCTCTTGATTTCAGCTCAGGTCATGATCTCGCGGCCGTGAGATCGAGTCCCGCGCTAGGCTCTATCCTCAGCGTGGAGCCTGTTTAAGATTCTCTCTCTCTTTTTCTCTTTTCTCTCTCTCTCTCTCCTCCTGCCCCTCTCCCCCACTCACTCTCTCTCAAAAATTAAAAAAAAAGCAACTACCATTAACACATACACAAACACAAATAAATATCCCATAACCAAGAAGTTCACTCCATGAATGCAAGATTGTTCAATTTATCATATAAATTGAATGAAAAAAAATCAAGTAATCATCTCCATCTCACTGAAAAAAAAAATCTTTAGCAAAATTTAACACCTATTCCTGAGGATTTTTTTTAACCACTAAAAATGGAAACCAATGTATACTTTTTTAACGTGATAAAACTATATAAATCTCTGTCCTAAAGCCAACACCTTAGTGACTGGAGAAGCACTAAAGGCCGCCTCACTCAGGTCAAGAACCAAGACAAAGATACCCACTATCTCCACTGAATGTCAACCCTGAATCCAACCTACCAGCCAATCAATCAGACAAGAAAACAGAGATGGACTCGCTCTATTCGCGGGTGTTGATAACAATTAACCTGGAAAACCCATGAGAATCAACAATAAAAGCTGAAACGACCGATGGAAGAACTTAGTGAAATAGCAGACCAAAGTGGGCATCATGCAAGTTTGACCATGCGCTCTGGGCATATGGAGAAAGGCCTTGTTACATTGCTAGTAGCAACGCGAGAGTAGACCCCCCGTGGAAGGAAATTTGATAATGTCCAAAAAATTACATGCTTACCTACCGTGTGATCCAACAATCCCGTTTCTAGGCACATATCCCAAAGAAGGGCTGACGAAACCTGATTTTTAAGCACTCGAAATAAGAATGGACGGGTCATGTTTTAACATGATACGGATACATAAGCCAAGACCAGATATTGTGACAGATACACCAGGCTACTGTTCATTTCAAAATACAGCAAAATATTTGCAATTCCAAAAGGCTGGAAAACCACCCAAATGTCCAGCAACATGGGACTGACTGATTACGCTATGATGCATCCATAGAATCCAACACTTTCCAGCTCTAAATGAGGAAGGAAGACTACCCCTGTTTACTGCATGGCGTGATCTCCAAGACAAGACTTAAGTCGAAAAAAGCAAAATGGAAGAAAGTGTATATGGCACGCTACCCGTTCAAGAAAGGAAAGGAACCGGGATAAGTGTGTGTGTGTGTGTGTGTGTGTGTGTGTGTAGTTTATTATATATCGGTAATTTTTTAAATTTTTTGAAAATTCATTTCTTTCTTTCAAGAGAGAGAGCATGCACAAGTGGGGGAGGGGGAGAGAGGAAGGAGAGGGAGAGAACCCCAAGCAGGCTCCGTGCTGTCAACGCAGAGCCCGACACGGGGCTCCACCCCATGAACCAGGAGATCCTGATCGGAGCAGAAATCAGAGGGGGACGCCCGACTGAGCCCCCAAGGTGCCCCCGTATGTAGCTGTTTCGATGGGAGGACAAACTGAAATATTTTTCAAAACACGGCACATCTGTAGGAGGGAAAGGAAGTAGAGTAAATGAGACAAAGATAGATACTAGACTTCTGTGAATATCCCTTATTTTGGACATTCGACTTTGGAACCATGTAAATATTTTACTGAATTATAAAACCAGGGCCATAGCAATGAACATGGCATTCTCCGTGTGATCCTGTTTCTAAGGCGTGGGAACAGGAATCAACAGAACCAACTGGGACAGTTCCGACTGGTGAGCAGGCTTAAGGAAAGTGTGCTGGGCAAAGCCAGAGGCAGAGAATGAGGGCCAACGAGAGACCGTATGTAGCACAGGACTTACCTCGACCTTGCTCTCGGGTTCATGGTCAGCAGCGGGGAAATACACGACCTCCTGTACTTCATCCCTGGGCCGCGCTGAGTTTTTCCCAAACACCACCAGACCGTCCTTAGCACGTGGGGGGAAGGCCACGAAACAGTAACTGGGAGGAGCGACAGCCATCCTGCAAAGAGAGAGAATGCCAGAGACGGGATGCAAGCGGCCCTACCGTGGAACATGCCAACAGTGAGTCCTTCAAACACGTTTTCACCCGCGAGAGTAGTTTTAGGGTCGAACTGCGTGCGGCGAGTTCACGCAGAGATCCCGGCTGGCGCAGGGAGGCAGGGCGCCTGGCGGAGAACTGCGGGGGCCCCCGAGGTCAGGCAGTGGTTAGGACTCCGTGGGCTCAAATGAGCCCGGATCTGCCACAATCCGCAGTGGCGGCCAAAAGTGCAGTGACGTACCAAGAGCGGCAAGGAGGCTCCTGTTCCCGGCGGAGAACACAAACACACTGCAATCTGTCCCGGTGACAGAAGCCCGATAAATACACTCGTAACAGGGCCCTCCACATGTGTCTTGGATCTCGAGCTGCGTGGCCTCCTGAGATGTATCGGGTTTGGGGGTGGCGATGGGGAAGGGGGAAAGGGGTCTAGAGAGAAAGTGAAGGATACTCTCCCTATTTTGTATGTTTCCGCTCTGCCTCGAGGACAGAACACTCAGGGATCTGGTGGTTTTCCTCCAGCCCCTCCGGCGCTCCTGGGCTGGCTCGTTCTCTTCTACTCGGCCACTGAGCATCCTCGCTGCTTGATTCTTCCTTCCCCATTTAATGCTCTTTTCTTCCTGGGGAAACTCATCCATGCCCATTGCTCACTCATGTGCCCATGACCCGCACGTCCGATTCCAGCCCCGTTCTCTCCTTGAACTCCCGACCCATAGGCCCAAAGGCCTTCCTGGTACCCAAAGGTGACTTCATCGTCTTCTTCCCCACACTGGGTCCCTCCCCACGGGTCTCCATCTCCTTGGCCATCCAATGAGCTGTCCATCCCACTGCAACATCTGGAGCTCAAAAACCATCTGCACCACCTGCTTCTCTGGTACCTAACACACCACTAAATCCCACCTGTAGATTCGATCTCGTAAATCTCTTTGGAAAGTATCCACTTCTCCCCATCTCCGCTAACACCACTCTGCACCGAGCCTCCATCACGAGCCTGGATCCCCTCCGGTAGTAAGAGGTTACTGCATAACCACTATTATTCCCCCTCCAAAACACTGGCATGTGGCAGCCAGTGTTTTATTTTCTTTTTTTACTGTTTATTTATTTTTGAGAGAGAGACAGTGGGAGCACGGGAAAGGCAAAGAGAGAGGGAGGCACAGAATCCGAAGCAGGCTCCAGGCTCTGAGCCATCAGCACAGAGCCCAATGTGGGGCTCGAACTGAAGAACCGTGAGATCATGACCTGAGCCGAAGTCAGATGCTCAACCAACTGAGCCACCCACATGCTCCCAAAGTGATCTTTTTAAAAGGAAGATTTGATCATGTCAGTCATGTCACCCCGCCTAAAATCCTTCAGCAGTTTCCCATGGTTCTCAGACTAAAGACCAAAATCTGATCAAGCTCGCGCCTCCGCCCCAGCCCCGTCTCGTGCCGCTCCCCCACTCTGTTCTCTCGACTCCAGCACGCAGACCTTTTTCCAGCCCCTCTGACCCTCCCAGGGCCTTTGCACATGCTTCACTCCTGTTGCTGAGCACTCCTCTCTCTGCTCCTTATGCTAAAACCACTTGCCTAGTTAACTCCTACTGCTTCATGCACCAAACATCGGTCGAGTTCACATCACCGTAGTGCACGCTCTCGCAGAATCCCATTCTCTTCCTTTGTAGCAAGTCTCAATCCGAAATATTTATGTAATGCTTTTATTGCCAACAACCAATTGTTGGCCTTTCCCCCCAAGGTCCAAGCAACAGGAAGGCGGGGAAACCACGTCTCTTTTGTATACCCCGCTGTGTGCAAGGCCTTCTGCAGGGTAGATTTTCAAAAAATCAGAAACAAGTGCCCTTTTCTTCTCTCTTAAAACTGAAGCCGGCTCTCCACGACCCGTCCTCGCCACGGCGCCTCTGCACCTGCCTGGAACTCCCTCCCCCGCGTCTGTGCACATCCTTCAGAACCCGACTCAAAATCCCTTCCTTCCAGGACGCCTTCGACAAAGGACTCTGTCATTTTCTCCGCATCCGTGAGCACTAAGGCGTCCATCTGGGGTGATGTGCGCTTGTTGTCTGTAACTGCGCTGCTTCGAATGTTTCAACTAAAGACGCTTGAGGGCAGGACGAGGCCACCCAACTGCAGCAGCCCCTTTCCCAAGCTCCCCTTATAGGCACTCAACAAACATTACCTATTAGGCCAGCTATCATATGTGTGTCATCAACGTGTTTTATTTCACGATTCCAAATATCAGCGAGAAGCAGAGCAACGATCCCGGCAAAGCCACTGGGATTCAAACCTCGGCCGCCCCGCCTCCTCCTGTGTGAGCTTGAGCAAGACGCTTTCCCTCTCTGGGCCTAGGTTTTCCCTTCTGCAGCTGTTTTGCCCCATCCCGGAAGTTTATCGTGGGTATCCCTCCTAGCTCAGAAAACTACCCCCACCCACTTCGTGAGAAAGAACAGGCAGGAAGATTAAAAACAACAATAACGACACCTCCAGGTCCTTTTCCAATTACCCTTTTCTATTTTCACAAAAACTGTATTATCTTCAGACTTGAGAAGTAGAGAGAAAGAAGCCAAACTCCGTATGTGTAAGAAAGTCCTAGAATCGTTGTAAGATAAAATGCCTTAATGGTGAGTTCCTAGAATTCGAGGATGGGGAAAAATTGCTGGCGGAGCCAAACAGAGTGAAACAAATCCAGAAGATACGATGGAGAAAGGGTGCGTTTTCTTGCCCCGCGTATGTGATAGGACTTCCCTTCCTCCCCTATCGTTGGGTCGTTTCAAAAGTGCTGGTGTCTCATCTATGAGCAGAACCTTTCTTTATTTGGTCCTTAAAAATAGTAGCAAGCCACTGGTCTTGCGTTTGTGAGATGTATCTATAGGAAATAAATACAACTCACAGAGCTTGGACAAGCACCTATTCTATTCTTCAGCCGGGACAGCTGCTTGGTCGGCAAGACCTAAGAGTCACGTGACCGGGACCCGGTTGTCGGCCACACAAGCCCAGGGGTATGTGGGCCCAGAGAGGCTGGCTTTTCCGCTGAATCTTGTGAAAGACTGGGAATGACAGGAGGGAGCCGAGGTTTCATGTCTATTTTTTTTTTTAATGCTAAATGAACCAGCGAACTGTGTAACACACCCAGTAGCAAACCCGCCAAGGCTAACTGTCCACTTATTTGTCCTGGATCACCATTCTAGACACTTAGCAGCCTCGAGGTGACTTAGCTGGATCCTTTTCCACTCTCTAGATCAATGGTGTCTGAAAGAACGTTCTACATTGATGGAAATGTTCTATCTCCAATGTCCAATATGGTGGCCATTAGCCTCACAGTTAGTGTGGTTAAGGAACTAAATTTTTATTAAAAACCTTAATTAGTTTAAATGTAAATAGCCACACATTTTATTACCAAGTAATAGTGATGCTATTGGACAGAACAGCATTATAAGCTCCCAATAGACCCAGAAATGAAGATTTTCACATTAAGCCTTCCAGTAATCCCTTAAGTGCCTCTTTGTGAAGCCCTCCACATATCCTAAGACAAAATATGCTATCATCCATATAAGCCGAATTACCAAAGAGGAGGTAGCACACTTCGAGAAGACCCAAGAAAACAAACACGAGGAAGCAGCTACTGAACTCACCAGGTGGACTGAGTTTAAGGAAGCTTTTTCTCCAGAAGCTAAAGGTGATCAAAGCCCCGGGTACCAAGTCCTTGTCCCTCGATGTGAGGCTCATATTCCTACCTCTGATCACACCGTGAGTGTGTTCCCTATCGCTGCCTAGAAATCTCTTGGGTACTCCTCTGATCAATCCCACTCTTTACCTCCTAACTGAACTTTCGAGACTTTCACTTTTTTCCAAACCTCCAACTGCCTCCTCCAAGCAGACATCTCACCTCCTCCTCCACAGAGAAGAGACAGACGGCTGGGGGTGGGAGACCGTTTCAGATACATGATAAGCAGCTTTGAAGGTCCCGAGGCTGGAGAGAGGGCAAGGAGCTAATAGATCAAAGCGGCAGAGCTGAGGCCAGAGGGAAAGGGGACGAGGCTGGAGAAGCAGGGAGGCAGGCCGGGCCACGGGGAGCCTGGAAGACCGCGGCACGGATTTTAGCGTCTATCCCGTGATAGACGTGGATCGCTATCCCACTGGAGGCTTTGAAGTCAAGGTGCAGGGATGAGGTGAGCCCGTGCGTGTAGGCAATTTTCCAAAGAAGTTGGCTGTGACAGAAACAGCTCCTTAGATGTAAATGAAGGGGCTGACAAGTAATTCTATTTCCATACATTCGCCCTAAGGAACGATCGGGGACACGGACAAGGTTTATGCACAAAAACGTTCGACACGGCGGTACTTACACGGGCGTAAAACTGAAATTTAAGTGCCCAGCATCAGAGCGATAGGTGAAAAATTCATGCTGCGTCACTGCCAGTACAAACGTGTGCGAAGACTGAAATCACTGTTGCACTATATGCCGACTACCTTGGATGTAAATTAAATAAATCAATCAACAAAAATGTTCGTGAAGAAGTAAAAAAAATTGTTTTAATGTTCATTTATTTTTGAGAGTGAGAGAGCGAGAGAGAGGGAAAGAGCGCATGCGAGCACAGGTGGGGGAGGAGCAGAGGGAGAGGGAGACACAGAATCTGAAGCAGGCTCTGGGCTCTGAGCTGTCAGTACAGAGTCCGACATGGGGCTCGAATCCAGGAACTGTGAGATCATGACCTGAGCCAAAATCAGACGTTGAACCAACTGAGCCACCCAGGCACCGTGAAGAATTTTTAACTGCATAGAGAAATGGCTAGGGAGGGAGAGCCAAAATAAATTATCTTAATTATGTAAAAATATGCGTAGAAAAAACTAAAAGGAAATGTGCCCAAAATATTAACAGTGGGAGACTGACCAGTGAATTCTTTCTAATTTTTTCATATTTTCCCTTAATTTCTAATTTTCCTACAATATTTATACTTATATACACACAAAAATGAGTTCTCAGAAAAACAAACCCAAGGGACAGTACCGCCTTTAGAATTTTATTTTAAAGAAAACACTTTGTCTCTACTTCTGTGTCCTGACGCATCTAAAATTCCCAAACTGGCAAATTCTTATCAGTTAGTGTCAGGATGACATTTAAAGAAAAATGTTTATTATTTATTTTTGAGAGAGAGACAGGGAGAGAGCGCGCGCAGGTGGGAGAGAGGCAGAGGAGGGGCGGGCAGAGGATCGGAAGCAGGCTCTGCGCTGAAAGCAGCGAGTCCCATGCGGGGCTTGAACTCACGAACCGTGAGATCATGACCTCAGCCAAAGTCAGATGCTCAACCGACTGAGCCACCCAGGCGCCCCAGGATGACATTTTTTATTGAGGTATAATTGACATTCATTGTATTAGCTTCAGGTGTACAGCGTAACTATTCAGTATGTGGATACACTGTAAACGATCACCACAATAAATCTAGGTAACGCAGGTTGGCACACATGGACTTTTTTCGCTTGTGATAAGAACTTTTTAAGATCTACTCTCTTAGCAAGTTTCAAATACACAACGCTATATATATATATATGTATATATATACACACACACACATATATATATATATATATGTAGTTAACTAGAGTTGCTATGATGGACCTACATCCCCAGGAGTTATTTAGTGTATACCTGGAAGTTCATGCCTTTGACCCCTTCCCCCATTCTGCCCACCCCTCATCCCCTAAGGATGATATCTTTAACTCACCATTATTATAATTATTCTCTGATACTTTCTTTTACTTTTCTCTACAGGCCTAACCACAGTTCCTCAAGGAACACACCCATTTTCGTTTCCCCCATTCACACAAATAGTGGGCAGGCCTCGCAGCTTCGTCCCCACTGGCCAGGCGAAAAGAAAACCGGGCCCTTCAGGAAGCCAATTCTCTGGCGACCCTGAGGTGAAATGCTTCTGGAAGTGATTCAAGGAAACTCCATTTTGTCCCTCTTACCTGTCGAAAACGCTGGTTAACATACCAGATAGTTACACTACAAAAGAAAAAATAATCTGACGGTTTAACTCATTACATACCGTACAAAACATGCATTCTGACATCTTTGTTTACAAGATTTTTATAAACTATTCAGGTTTTCATGCATGACACCAGAAACTAAGATTTTTTTTGCCTTTTCCCTCAGTAACCTTATATGGTATTATGATGTGATATTCTCCTCCACAAATAAACTAAAAGTCATTCAACTCCCAATCGCACATGCTAATATAGAAATTTACTGCATGAAAAGGTGTTCGTTTGTTTGTATTTGGCTTTAGGAAACAGTATAACCATTTGATAATGGATTTTTTATCATAACTCCTCTCTCCTTAAACCAGCATTAAATGAGTGGACAGAGGTTACTCAAAAGTAAACCCTGATCGATGGCTTTTTAAAAAAATCTTGCTTGTTTTGAGATGTGATTCTCTTATTATTATTATTATTATTATTATTATAAATGTTTATTCATTTTTGGGAGAGAGAGCGTGAGCAGGGGAGGAGCAGAGTGGGGTGGGGGAGGGAGGACAGAGGATCCTAAGCCGGCGCTGTGCTGACAGCAGTGAGCCCAATGCTGGTCTCGAACTCACAAATCGTGAAATCAGATGCTTAACCTACTGAGCCATCCAGGTGCCCCTTGAGATGCAATTCTGAAGCCACTTTCTGAGTCACCCTGTGAGAGGTGGGGAGCACTACTCACTCCAGGTCTGAAATGGAACCTAGCAGTACCTAAGGCTGTGTTTTCCAAACTGTGTGTCGTGGCCCTTTTGAGGGTTACGAAATCAACTCGGTGGATAGGATCAGTGGTTGTTTTTTTTTTTAATAGACAAACATTTTTTATAAAAGAATACATGCATCACACTTAATACGGGTAAGTGCTGTTACAAGAAACTTGAAGTTCAGGCATATACACGTAAACATATATGTGTGTGTGCATACGCTGGGTGCACATACAACGTTTCTCTCTTACTGTGGGTCTCAAGCAAAAATCCTTAAAAGCAACAAGCTTAAAGGGCAGGTCTACTGAATAAGGCTTTTTTGTGGTAAATACCAATTAGGATTCTTGCCAAGTAAGCGATAAACTAATAGTTCCAATTAACGAAACACTCCAATTTAACTCCCATGGATAGTTAAACTGACAGGCGTTTCCTAAGACGCACTTGCTAAGAATATTTTAAAGTACATTTATCTGTAGTCCGCACTGTATATTTCCCCAAACTGGATTACTTTTCATGTCCTATGCTACAGGAAGACTGGAGGCTGGATCGGGATACAAGTTGCAATTATTAAAACAGAAGGTAGCTGGTATTGTTTCCGCGGTGGAGGAAAGGAGTCGGATTCTGCGCCAGCTGGAACGGTAAGGGAAAAAATAGTCGGTACTTTTCCTTCTCCCGGCCCCAGCGCACCCCCCCCCGCCCCCCACCTCCAGCCACTTCTCTGCGGAAGCCACTCGTCTTCCTTTAGATGAGCCCTGTCCAGTAGAAATTTCTGCGATAAGGGAAATGTTCGGTATCCATGCTGTCCAATACAGTGGCCACTAGCCAGATGGGGCTACTGGGTACTTGAAACATGGCCCGTGCAAGTCAGGAGCTGCATTTTTAATTAACTGAAAATTAAATAGCCAACATTAGCCTAAGTGAAATAAGCCCGTCACGCACACAAAAGACAACACTACATAATCTCACTTATATGAGGCCCTAGAGTCGTCGAATTCATAGAGACAGAAAGTAGAAAGGTGGTTACCAGGGGCTGGGGGGAGGGGGAACGGGGAATTGTTGCTTAAAGGGGATAGAGTCTCAGTCTTGCGAGACAAATGGAGATTTGTTGGACAACGTGGAGATTTGCGCGACAACGTGAATATCCTTAAGACGGCTGAACTGTACACTTAAAAAGCATGGCTAAGATGATAAGTTTATGCTACGTGTATTTTACCACAATTTTGAAAAAATTTTTTTAATTAAATAGCCATATGTGGCTGGAGCCCACAGGACTGCAACTGCACGGCTTTAGAGACTGCTGCTGTCCGCGGTGGGGAAGTCCCCCGGGGCTCAAATTCTAACCACCATGGCCCTCCTTAACGGACTTCTTTCGGGGGTCCTGACTTCCCCGTGGGAACAAGCTATGGGGCCTTCACCGGAGCTCGGGGCCCGGGATCTGCACCTTCACCCTCCGGCTGGTGCCCGCAGGCTGGGTGCAGGCGTGCAGGGCGGGCGCCCCGCAGCCCTGTAACTAGGAGACCACTTACAGAATGTCTAGACAAGGCGGGAGGAAGCTGCAAGCGAGAAGAGGGCTTTGTCCTCAAGTTCGGGGGGTTGTTATTGAAGGGCATGCATGCTCTGAGCCTGGGTAGGGGTTTTCTTCGCGCGACTGCCAGACCGCCCTGCCCTTTTATCCCGATGAAGCCCCTGAGTGTCCCTCATCGGTCACCTTACCCAGTAATAAGACAGGCTTCGACTGCCCGAGAGGAAGAAAATGACTACCGCTATAAGCTAGAAGCTTATTAACCGTCTCGCGAGTAACGGTGACAAAGTGCAACACACAGAAATGAATCCCAAACATCGGGCAAGGCTTCCTTACTCTCCAAGCTCCCGGCTTTACCGAGCAGACGGCGTAAGCTTAAATCCGGTGTCTGTGGATTACCGGCTTCCAGAAAAGCCAAGAAGGCATCATTTTATGATATTATTTTATTTCCCGATAAATTCACTTTTTTTAATGTTTTTTATTTATTTATTTATTTTTGAGAGACAGAGAGACAGAGCGTGAGCACGGGAAGGGCAGAGAGAGAGGCAGACTCCAGGCTCTGAGCGGTCAGCACAGAGCCCGACGCGGGGCTCGAACTCACAGACTGTGAAGTCATGGCCTGAGCCGAAGTCGGCCGCTTAACCGACTGAGCCACCTAGGCACCCCCCGATAAATTCACTTTTTAAGTGATCGACATTCTTGCTGAACCGAAAAAAGGACAAACGCTAATCGCTTACAAACTGATTTTTCTGCCGTGTATCTACTGTCGGAATGGTAGAGAATAAATTAGGTGTTCGGGAAAGGAATGATCCAGCTAGACGTTGGATGGAAACGCTAGCCAAAACTGCTGAAAGGCTCCCGAAGCTCTGCTTGAAAGAAAGAAAGATCTGCGAAGTGTACATGGTAGAGCACATTGCTTTGGGAGACCAGCGCCAGGAAATTCCAGCTTCTAAAACTCCATGCCTTGAATGAGGAACTATTTAACAGCAGAAAGACCAGACAGGGTATTAAGTAGGTAAGCTGGCCTCGGGGGCAACCTCGGTTTGAATCTCGGGCCCGCGTCACTTTCTCCGACGGGACAACGACAGGGTTACGGCGAGGGCTGAAATGAGCGGAGACTCACAAGTACTTACAAAGTGCTCAGACACCGTGCGGGCCACAGTAAGGACCCGATCCTCGTGAGGAAGAGAAAAGGGACATGAGGAGGCTGTGCCTTAGTTAACTGACTTCAGAAACAAACCGGCTTTTTCCTTGAAGTATCTAAGCGCTCTTTCATCTTTTGAAGGCTTGCCTCATGGTCACTTGATGCCTTTTAAGAGCTACCTAATACCCCCTTTCTTCAATTCCAGGGGCGACACCTCCCTGTGACGGTTCACCGCGGTGGTCCTCAGTACCCACCTTCAACTGACAGACTGAGAGCGGTGTGAGGAGCGACAGGGGCGGCGGGCTGCACAGTTGTTGGGTTTGGCCCAGGGTGTTGTCCTAGACAGTGGTTTTCTTTCCTCTTTTTTTTTTTCATCTGAATTAGCAGCTAAGGTTTTTAGTTCTGGGGCGCCTGGATGGCTCATTCGATTAAGCATCCGACTCGGGCTCAGAGCATGATCTGGCTGTTCGTGAGCTCGAGCCCCGAGTCAGGGAGTCAGGCGCTGTGCTGACGGTGAGGAGTCTGCGTAAAATCCTCTTTCTCTCTCTCTCTTCTCCTCGCTCACTCGTGCCCTCTCTCTCTCTCTCAAAAAAAAAAAAAAAACAAACACCAAAAAAACACTAAAAAATAAAACGTTTTTGATACTAGAGATTTTTCACAGAAAGTCAGATATTTGGTTTCGGAGATCTCAAAAAAGATCTGCCAATCCTGGGCACACATTCCTGCATGACATGAAGACTGAAGACGGGCTCCTCTCCACTGTCCCCTCCACTCCCCGCCACGGAGGCCAATGAAAGTGCCACTTAGCATCACCCATGGGCTCTTGCTTTTCTCGTTCTTTCTTTTTTCATTGTCAGGTCAGATGTCCTCATTTACAATGCCTCCTCGGCCTTGCAGCCCCATGCGGACGGACGGAGGCAGAAGAATGATACGCTTGAAGACAAATGGGCCCTTGTTTCCATCCGGACTCCTCCCACCCACTGTAAGAAACAGGCAGGTTATGAACTCTCCGAACCAGAGTTTCCACGTATGAAAACAGGCCTAACCTCCCCTACACAACACAGCACTCCAGTTTAGGTGCGAGCATATGAAAAGCACCAGGTCCTGCGGCTGTACACAGTTTACTTTTATTTACAAATAAATGTCTACTTTCCTCCCTCTTACTCGCTGGTGATGGTTTGCCACCATTACACCAATCCCTCCTCTGGCTCCTTCCCCCTTTCTCACCAATGGTTTGCACCTGGCACACCAGACGCATGTTCCAAGGCGTAACTAAAATGTGCTTAAAGAATCAAACCAGGGGCGCCTGGGGGGCTCCATCGGTTAAGCATCCGAGTTCAGCTCAGGTCTTGATCTCACAGTCTGTGAGTTCGAGCCCCGAGTCGGGCTCTGTGCTGACAGCTCAGAGCCTGGAGCCTGCTTCCGATTCTGTGTCTCCCTCTCTCTATGCCCCTCCCCTGCTCCTGCTCTGTCTCTCTCTCTCAAAAATAAAAAAAAATAAAAAAGAATCAAACCAGGGGGGTCTGGGTGGCTCAGTCGCTTAGGCATCCAACTCTAGATTTCGGCTCAGATCATGATCTCACAGTTCGTGAGTTCGCGTCACCAAATCGAGCTCGATGCTGGCAGTGCGGAGCCTGCTTGGGATTCTCTCTCTCACTCTCTCTCTCTTTCTCTCTGAGCCTCCCCCGCTCATTATTTCTCTCTCTCTAAGTAAATACACTTTAAAAAAAGAAAAAAAGAATCAAACTAGAATGATAGAGCCTCCGGATCTAACCATCTGCGGAGAATGCAGATAACATCATAAGGAGGCAATCGGGAAAGTCTAGACTATGAGAAATTATAGGACAAATCTGACTTCTTCAATAACAACAACAAAAACTGCAAGAAAAAAAAAAAGATTAAGGGAGAAACTGACCTAAGAGATACATCGGCCAACTGCACTGACTGCAATTTATTGGGAGCCTGATTTAAATAAACAATACAAAAACTTTGTAAGAATTGGGGAAATGTGAACACTGACCGGATATTGGATGTTATTAAGGAATTCTTGTTTAGATGTTAGAACACCGTGGTTATGTCTGAAAAAAGAGCCCATATCTTTTCCATATCTTTTAGAAATACAGTCTGGAGTAGTTCCCTGTGAAATGATATGATGAAAGTAATCCAGGATGGGAAGGAGGAGTGAATGTCCAGATGACACAAGGTGGGCTAGATAATAAAAATGGCTGATGCGGGGTGATGCGTACACAGTGATTTACTATACCGCTCTCTTTACTTTTGTGTATGCTTGTAATTTTGTATAATAAATAACTTTTTTAATGTTTATTTATCTTGAGAGAGAGAGAGAGTGCACATGCATAGGAGTGGGGGAGGGGCAGGCAGAGAAGGAGACAGAGAATTCCGAGCCGGTTCTGCCCTGCCAGCACAGAGCCCGACTTGGGGCCCGAACCCTTGAACCACGAGATCATGACCTGAGCCGAAGTTGGACACTCAACCAAGTGAGCCATCCAGGCGCCCCTGCAATTTTTACTACTTTAAAGAAGTAAAGTTTCATCCGACTCTTTAAAAATGCCTTTACGGGCGCCCGAGAGGCTCAGCCGGTTAAGCGTCTGACTCTTGATTTCCATTCAGGTCATGATCTCAGGGTTGTGGAGCCCGTTGGCGGGGAGCCCGCTTGGGATTCTCTCTCTCCCTCTCTCTCTGCTCCTCTCCCCCACTCAAAAGAAAATACTTCAAGAAAATTTTTTTAACTTAAAAAATGAAAATGCCTTTAAAAAAATGTGTTCTTCATTTAATATAGATGCAAGACTGGGGACTCTCATGACTCCTCTGCCTTGGATAGAAAGTGCGAGTCTGAGCCGAAAAAAAAGAAGACTTAAATGTCATTTCAAGTAACTGACTATTTCCAAGTCAGTAAGATGGAAAAGAAACATCTCCTGGATGACTTTCTCCGAGCGAGTGAAATGATCACACACTTGCTGGTTATTCATTCCAAAAATACCACAATAAAGGCGATTAGCTAGAAGAAATGAAAAGGGTGCCTATTTAAAAATTGTAAAACCAAGCTTTCAGGTAATTAATGGCTTTTTAACTTCATCATAACCCCTGATAATTTAATGGACCGCTGCTGCTGCATTCCCCGCCCCCAAAATACAGCCACTTAGATGGCTGTTAAGAATCAAAAAGACCAGAAACAGGGGCACCTGGGTGGCTCAGTCGGTTGAGCGTCCGCCTTCGGCTCAGGTCATGATCTCGCTCATGGGTTCGGGCCCCGCGTCAGGCTCTGTGCTGCCGGCTCAGAGCCTGGAGCCTGCTTCGGAATCTGTGTCTCCCTCTCTCTCTGCCCTTTCCCTGCTCATGCTCTCTCTCTCTCTCTCAAAATAAATAGAAATTTTTTTAAAAACCAGAAACAGATGTAGGACATGTAAATGGCTATCTATACATATAACGGAAAACTGGAAAATATATAAATACACAGCATCAAGCTGGTGAAAGAAAAGAGGTCACACAAATTACATATGGCATCATTCAAGTTATGTATATTATCTACACAGATGATATAGGAAGATAAGGAAATGTAACAAAAATTTTAAGAGTAGTAGTATCTCTGGGTTGTAGAATCTTAATTCCTTTTCTTTCAATATTTACTTATTTCTTTATTTTTGAGAGACACAGAGTGCGAGCTGGGGAGGGGTAGAGAGAAAGGGGGACAGAGGATCCGAAACGGGCCCCTTGCTGGCAGCAGAGACCCCGATGTGGGACTCGAACTCACAAACTGTGAGATCATGGGCTGAGTCGAAATCAGATGCTTAACTGACTGAGCCGCCCAGGCGCCCCAAGAATCACAGTTTCTTAACCTCTATATATTCAGGCATTTTCAAATTTCCTATGTAAAGGTATAGAATTTGTAATGAAAATATTTTTTTAAAAAAAAAAGAAAAGAGTTTCAATCAAAATAACCTGGTATCCTAACTCATCGTAGCTGATAAATATGATTTTATAACAGGGCAGAGACCTGGGAATTGGGGAGAACTATCTAGTGCAGTCACGGCAAATGAACTCACTTTAACTTTCGGCCACATCTGATTCTGCTTTGTTTGCAATATATGCTCACAATGAGGAATATAAATAAAGCGAAATGTCCCACTTGATGATTCAAGTCACAGACTAATAACTAAGGAAATGTCGCTTTCTATCCAGTCAAAGAGAACAGTGTGCATCAAAACCTGCATTTATTCGTAAGATGAGTTAGGTGGTAAAATGGTCGCCTGACAAAATTACTCTTCAGATCACTCCAGAATTTCTCCATAACACAAACTATTCTCATATGATGTTTTTCCACCTTTTAAATGTTAAGCAATATTCATGGAAACCCTCACATAACAGTCATTGTAGTTGGCCGGGAAATACGTAATGAATATATGTTGTGAATTTAGTAGCACTTCCAATGGATTTGTATGGACTAAATGGCAGCAGAATCCTTATGTATTTGAAACGCAGTAGTGCAGCTCTATATGGCTCATTATTGAGTCTGTGTACCTTCAAGGTTGGGACGCACGTGAACTCCAGGAGCACGTGCAAAAACTGCACCACACCCGCTGGTCTGCCCAACACTCTGGTGCATTTAAAATATGGTCCCACTTAAAAGAAGGCTCAGGCTGCAAGCCTGGCGACTATCATGACTCCTCTGCCTTGGATAGAAAGTGAAAAATTTGAGCTAGAAAAAAGAAGAATCCGTTTAGGGATTTCGGAGAGAAGGAAGGAGGAGAGATTAGTTGAATGGCATCTATTTCTCACGGACACGACAATTTTTTTAATTGCAAGAAAGAGTAGATTTAACAGCACAGGAAAGATTAATGTTCCACTCAAGCTAGACAAATTAGAGACATATAGTCAGATCGAGTCCATGGGGAGGAAGTTGTCTAATGCGTGGTAGGTTGGGAGAAGTTTTCCATCTTTCATAGTAACATAAAGAAAGAAAATGCCTTGCATCACATTAGTAATATAGGTGGGATTGTGCAGTTAGGATAGTCTCTCTAAGAGGTTACACTATAGCTTTTTAAGAAAGGATCAGACAGACCCCAATTCCAGGTAAAGTTCTTCCACTTACAAGGGGAGTTCTTGTCCATAAAGTTCTTCATCTATAATATGTAGCTGCGATGTCTACCATGAGCTGGTATGAGGATTAAATGAGATAATATAGACAGCATATCTAGAATAGAGAAACACTCAAGGTTTGGTCCCTTCACTTGTTCTTAAAGAACAGTGTGCTTGAAACATAACGATAACGGAGATAAAGGAAAAAGAACCTGTTTGAGATAGGCAGGGGTGTAGTGAGCTGCCAAAAGCATTCTCCGTGGGAAAGATCTAGAAGCTACTAAACCAGCCGCTTCTAGGATTCTTTCATTTCCTTCTGCTCTCGTTTCTAACATTGCTGCCATTGTGTCTACTAATTTGGCAAGGTTGCTTTGAATTATGACCTTCCTATTCCCACCATCTGTTTTCTTCTCCATTCTAAATAATGCATTGTCTCTTCTGATCTTTTCCCATTCGTGAGATTTGATATGTACCTGTTAACTCTCCAAACTGGGATTTAAAAGCTCTTCCTAATCATTCTTAAAATGGTGATTTACAGTCTGTCCCTGTAAAAAAGAAAATTAGCCAAATATTCATTTCCTACGGAAGAAATAAAGTAATAAGATTTCAATCTCGCTAGTAACAGAGGATTATTTTATTAGGTCTAGCAAAATTTGATTTAAAAAGTACTTTGCAGGGGCGCCTGGGTGGCTCGGTTAGTTAAGAGTCCAACTCTTGCTTTTGCCTCAAGTCATGATCTTGCGGTTCATGAGTTCGAGCCCCGCATCGGGCTCTGCGCTGACAGCACGGAGATTGCTTGGGATTCTCTGTCTCCCTCTTTCTTTGCCTCTCCCCTGCTTGTGCTCTCTCTCTCTCAGAAACAAAAAGAACATTAAAAAAAATTAAAACTACTGTGTAAATATCCATGAATGCTAAAGCCATTTGCTGTGTTTTACCATTAGGGAATGTATCCCATTTTATTATCAAAAGAAACCTGTATTCATATATGTGAATGTATGCATGGATATGTATGTACATATATTTGTATGCACATACATTTTTATAAATATATACAAAAGAGGGAGAGAAAGAGAGAGAGGAAGGAAGGAAGGAAGGAAGGAAGGGAGGGAGGGAGGGGGGAAGGAGGGAGGGAGGGAGGGGGGAAGGAGGGAGGGAGAAAAGAATGAAGGAAAGGACAAGGATTAATGGATTAATATCTAACTGACAGGGGCGCCTGGGTGGCTCAGTAGGTTGAGCATCTGATTCTTTTTTTTTTTTTAATTTTTTTTAATGTTTATTTATTTTTGAGAGACATAGAGGCACAGCGTGAACAGGGGAAGGGCAGAGAGAGAGGGAGACGCAGAATCAGAAGCAGGCTCCAGGCTCTGATGAGCCATCAGCACAGAGCCCGAAGCGGGCTCGAACTCACAGACTGTGAGATCATGACCTGAGCTGAAGTCGGCCGCCCAACCGACTGAGCCACCCAGGCGCCCCGAGCATCTGACTCCTGATTTCAACTCAGGTCATGCTCTCAGGGGCATGGGATAGAGCCTCACATCGGGCTCTGTGATGACAGTCCAGATCCCACTTGGGCTTCTCTCTCTCCCCCTCTCTCTGCCCCTCTCCTGCTCTCTCCAAAAAAGAATTTTTTTTAGCCAAGAATTGGCAATGAAAATAAAGAGATAGAAGCTTTAAATTTTACTTTATCTAGTGATGTCATTTTAAATGTATAGCAAGTTCATACGGCTTCATTGGGTTTTTCATTATTTAAAAAATCTGATTCCTTTCGTGCTAAACAAAGACATTTCATTTAATTCTTTCAGGTCGCCAGGGCACTTCTAAGTGCAATTGAAAAATACACCAAGATTTTACTTTGAGAGGAGAAAAATATTCAGAAGAGCCCTGATCACGACATTATTTTTTAATTGGAACTTTTCAGAAGTCGGATGAATTACCAATAGGCACTTTGAGCCCCGAACCACCGAGCAGCACTATGTTTAACCCAAGGGAAAACGGAACTAAAATGGTGTTTTCACGATCATTGTCATCTGGAAGAGGGGCTCGTGAATACAACCAGGAGGAACGGGCAGCAACTCAAATCAAAATAATGACTGTAGATGCTTATGGGAGCTTTCAAGGATGTATAGCTCGCTTTAGGGGGGGATAGAAAGCACTGGAAGGTTTAGGCTAAACATATTAAGAACAGAGGAAGGGAACCCTGACCTTCTCAAGCGCCCTCTCTCTGCTCTAGGTGAGTCTCGAGCTGGGAGCTCTCACCTCCCTCCCCTTCCAGCCGCCCCGACTGAGTGACCGGACACTCCATCCAGTCCAGCGCCCCACCATCCCAGACTGGACCGGTGAGGTGGGGAGCTTCTAGAGGAGGGTGTCATTGACGCCTCCATGGCTCTTGCCTCCTCGGATGGCAGGTCGCTCCCCTGTCACAAAAGGAATGGGATCACTTGATCTTAGCCATCCCTTCCACTGGCGAGAGCTTTGTAGCCATCCCTAAGAGTTGCCGAGAAGAGAGTTCCATATAAGTCCCCCGCTGGGGGTAAGGATGACAGCGAGGGTAGAAGAGACACACGGAATGATGGAAAAGGAGGTGCCTATCCTTGGTACAGGGCAGGTGCAAAGTGCCAGAGGGTTGTGGCCCATCTGCCTCAGAGATAAAGCAAGTACAGATGCTGCCTCAGGCCCAATAACTCTTCTCCATTTCTTGGCTCTTCCGTCCATTTGTTTCCCAAGTTCAGTTGAATTTCTTAAAAATTTGGCAAAATGTTTCCAGAGTCCCTCTGGAATACATCTAAAATATTACTTTAGGGGCGCCCGGGTGGCTCAGTTGGTTGAGCGGCCTACTTCAGCTCAGGTCATGATCTCACAGTCTGTGAGTTCGAGCCCCCCATCGGGCTCTGTGCTGACGGCTCAGAGCCTGGACCCTGCTTCCGATTCTGTGTCTCCCTCTCTCTCTGCCCTTCTCCTGCTCACTCTATGACTCTCAAAAATAAATAAACATTAAAAAAAATTTTAAATATTACTTTAATAATAATTGATATACAAATTATTAATGAGGTATTTCCCATTCTTTTTTTCATACAAAGTTTGAAATCTGGTGAGCAGTTCCCACATCTCAGTCTGGACTAGCCACGTTTCAAGTACCCACCAGCCACACGTGGCTAGTAGCTAGTGGTTAGTGGTTATCGAATCAGACAGCACAGACCTAGACTCTCATTCCAGTGAAAATGGCCCCAGACTTTCCTAAGGACTGATTATGGCTGGAAAAACAGATCGTGGGTGACTTTTTCAAAAATAACTTTGGCAGGGTGCCTGTGTGGCTTAGCAGGTAAGGCTAAACCGTGGTCATGATCTCACGGTTTGTGGGTTCAAGCGCTGCATCGGGCTCCCCGCTGTTGGCGCAGAGCCTCCTTGAGATTCTCTCGCTCCCTCTCTCTCTGCCCCTCCCCCCGCAAAATAAGTCAGTAAACTTAATAAAGGAACTTTGGCTTACTGTTCTCCAACAAACACAAACTGCACATCTTTATGTATTTCCGAAACACTTGATTTCAAGCATCTTTGACATACCAGGGGAATTTAAGCGAAGGAATCTTCACGACCGTGCTCTAATGTAAGCTATCTTTTTTAAACAGCACGCGTGGCATCATCGTCAGGCTTCACTTCCACGCATCTATCCATACCTAGCTGCTATCCGCTTCACCGTCACTAATCATTCTCCCTGTGCCCTGCAACCCATGCACCGTCTCCTTCTGCGAACCTTTGGGCTACAGTTACAGCATGCCCAGAAGAAATATTGTTCATATCCTCACCACTGCTGCCCAAATACTTACCCATGCACACTTTCCAATGTGGTTACTGGCACATGACCAAGAGACGTCAAATTCAGACTCTAGAAAACTCTCTGTACGCAGTGCCGTTTCAGCATTATTTTTTTAAATAGCCTTGTAATTTACCCTTTACTTAAAATTAGGCGTCTTCGAAAGCTATTACCTATCCCACTTTGGTTCCTTTTAAAAAGAAATTGACCAGGGCGCCTGGGTTAAGCACCGACTTCCGCTCAGGTCATGATCTCACGGTCTGTGAGTTTGAGCCCCATGTCGGGCTCTGTGCTGACAGCTCAGGGCCTGGAGACTGCTTCAGATTCTGTGTCTCCCTCTTTCTCTGCCCCTCCCCTGCTCACACTCCCTCTGTCAAAAGTAAATACACATTTTAAAAAAATTAAAAAAAAAGAAATTGACCTACGATTCTCCACAAACAAAGCCACTCATTTTTTAATCAAAGAATGCATTTAAAGAATATGTCTAGGGGCGCCTGGGTGGCTCAGTTGGTTGGGCGGCTGACTTCAACTCAGGTCATGATCTCGCGTCTGCGAGTTCGAGCCCCGCGTCGAGCTCTGTCTGACAGCTCAGAGCCTGGAGCCTGCTTCGGATTCTGTGTCTCCCTCTCTCTCTGCCCTTCTCCTGCTCACTCTATGTCTCAAAAATAAATACATGTTAAAAAAAAAAAGAATATGCCTAAATTATGTTTTTGGTGCTTAAATATAGAAACAGTCCAGTCGCTGGACAAAGAGGACATGAGGTTCACACGGCTTAAGAAGTTAAATGGTTTCGAATTCGGAAACTAAGTTGTAGTCTCCTATTTTAAATACCCATAGATTTTTTAAATTCATGCTATAGTTCGCTTTCAAATTCTGCTGTTTGCCATCCTAAGCATGACAGGTGTGTCCCTTTTCCCCCAGGCTGTGCAAGGTGATGGGCGGAACCTTGACCTGGGCAGTTAAGAGACCTGGATTTCGATCCTCCCTGCTGGTTGCCAACCAGCTCTCTGACCTTGGGCACAGCCCAATCACCCTGCTGGAATCAGCCAGGCTGTAAAAAGGGGGGGGGGGGTGACGGCAGAGCGCTCTCTCAGGCTGCCTCCAGCTCGCCATTCCTGACCTCAGCACTAATCTTCCTCCCTTCCGCTATCCCTGAAATGCTTGCCTCCTCATGCATCTCCTCCTTCCTAAATGAGAAGATGGCTGACAGCATAAGCAGTGAAACCGGAAAGAAAGGCTGTTTAAGAAAAAAAAAAAAAATCTGAAAATGAGTCACCTTTCAAGAATGTATCATTCTCTGGTGCCTGGGGGCTCGCTCTCAGAGCCGTATCAGTACTTCCAACGAAACTTGCCCTAAGAACCTGACATCGGTCATGGACTGTTCTTGGGCGATATTGACACTAGACACTCATCTGTTATAAGAGCCACTTGTAGGCACAAAACAAACAGAAGTTATGCATCAAACAGACATAAGCAGCCACGTAAAATGTCCTTAGTGGAGGCTGGAGAAAGCAGATCAAAATCACAGCGTTTTAATTAGGTCTTTGCACCCCCTTCTGATAAGTTACTGAAGATAATTACAGCTCTGAAACTTCCCACTTCACCTCCCCACGACCCTGCTGCCCGCTAAAATCTAGCCTGCTGCAAGAATCACTCCCTACCCCTTAGGACCAGCCACAGCGACACCAGAAGAGCCTTTCCTGCTGCAGATTTCCCCACCAAGGCTTAAGTCAGGGGGGCAGCTGATGTTAGCCGTGGTCTCTACGCTTCCGCCTGGCCTGATTTTTCATGCTGCCATTTTGAATTAGCATAGGCTTCTTCTGCAACCCATGACATCTTCTGGTCAGGCTTGGAACACAGTAGGCACGCGCACACACACACACACACCCCCACCGGGAAGCTGGACACAAGTGTAATTCAAGACAACTGCAAGTCAGAATTAAACAGCAAATCCTGAAAGCCCTGCATGTGCTATTTAGCAGAACCCTACCAGGTCAGTTTTGAGTCACGGCAAATGACAGCTTGCCTAGATGCACTTGAGTATAATGGACGTTTTAAACCCCTAAATCCGAGTTCTCATCAATTCTGTAAAGTTCCAGCTTCCCTCCTGCTTTGCAGACCAGACAGACTAGCCTCAGACCTCACGAGTGATGTCGCCAAATAACCGGCTCCAGACAGACAAGCGAACCGAGGACCGAAGTGAATAGTCGTAGCAGAAATACATGGATGCCTTCTACCAATAAGTGTCCCGGCGCCACGGCATACCTACCCTGACACCCCCGCCCTCAAGAACCTCCCCGAGTGTGGCTTGTGAGGGGGGGGGGGAGTAGTGGTCTCAAGTCCTGCAGCCCGCATAGACAGCAACAGCCTGCGCGTTTGCCCCTAATGGGGGCGGGGGGGGGGGAGCGTCCTGGTCCTGATTCGTGATCGCAAACCGGGTGGACGTGGGCGCAGAGCCAGGTCAAGGACAGCGGGCCCCACCAGGCAGCCATGTTCGCGCTCCCCGGTGGCAGGTGCCTTACCTCCTGGGAAGGTGCCAGGCCCACTCCACCACCGAGCGAGCTGCGAACCCCGGGAGCAGCCCGAGGGATGGGGGCGGGAGTGGGGTGGCGGGCCCGGACCCCAGCGGGGCAGCAACTTGGCTCTCAGAAAACGGAAGCACAGGAAAAGCACCCGGAGGTCGGGGCAAAGGATGGGGTTGGGGTGTAGACGGGGGGACTGGCTCAAACTAGGCGGCAGTGCCCTCGCTCCGGGGTAGGGCGTCCCTCTCCTGCGCCCCCTCATCCTACTAGCCCGAGTCATCCTCCGCCGGGGGCAGAGGCCGTCTCTCCCCTGATTCCGCCCCCCACCCCCGAGCCTCCAGCCGGCCCTAGCCACCGCCCGCCGGAATTCGGCCCGGAGGAGCGCTCCCCGCGGGTTCGGAGGGACGCGGGCTGGCGACGAGGCACCGGGGACGGCGGTGGCCGACGCGGCCGAAACGCTCGGGGAGCAGCCCTGCGCTCCGGGCCGTGCCCGCCGCGGCTTACCTGCGGGGCGGCCGGCTCCGGGCTCTGCTCTGCGGGGCGGATGCTGCGGCCGCCGAGGGCTGCGGGGGCTGCGGCGGCCGCACTACTGCGGCGACATCGGGGGCTGCGGCTGCACTGGCGGAGGCGGCCGTCGGGCGCTTCCCCCTCCCCAGACTCCCGGCGCTCGCGCCCGCCGCCCCCCGCCCACAGCTGGCCCGGCTCACGTGACCGCGGGGCCCACCCCCGCCTCCCCCGCCCGGGCCGCGGGGCCGCGCCGCACCCGCTGCGTCTGGGCCGCCGGGGCTGCAGCGCCGCGCTCGGCCGAGTGGGGAGGGCGCCTGCGAGCAGGGGAGCGGCCGACTGGGCGACCGTCGCCGCGGAAAGTGGCTCCCTCTTTGCTCGATTTTTATTTCTCGGTCACGTCCGGGGTCGCGGCTCTCTCGAAAGGGAGAACTCAGTTTTTAGGGAGCCAGCCCCGCCCCCCCGCTCCCTCCCAGCGCACTCCCGGACTCGGCAGTTGGGTTGCTACGTGCGGGCCTCGGTGCCTAAGCAAAATTTCCCCGCGGATAAAGGTGCCCTGTACTTTGTTGACAAACACGTCCGCGCCGACTCCCTGGTTTTAAAGGTGCCGTCCTGAGCCGTGTTGATAAACGAGAGCCTATCCTGGGTACTTGGACCTCGAAACCCAAAGAGGTTAAGGAACTCGCCCAAGGTCACAAGAAAGTAGAAAAGCCCAGATTCCATACCTGGGTTAATAAACCCACAGACAGGTGACAGGTGTGTTGATGCTGGGATCAAGGTCATTGGTCCGGACATGACCATCGTCTGTTCCCAGAATACAGACTCTACCTTTTATAAATTGACATGAAAAGTCCAACGCCAAGGCTGTGAAGAAAACAAACGCACGCTCAGGCACGTGAAAAGAAAGTCAAGCTCACTTCACTGCACGTCAAAGACACACGGTCGAATTTTCCATCTATCGATTAGCAAAAATAAAAAGTTTCATAATCTCAACAGGGGACAATTTTGCAATATCTCCTCGAATAACATAGATAACGTTTTTAATCCAAGGATTCCACTTCTGTAATCATCCTAGAGGTATACTGAAAACAGGTGTGAAATCATTTGAGTCCAAGGTCATCCACCGCTATGTCATTTGTGCTAGCAAAGACTGGAAGCAAATGTCTATCAATAAAGGACTGTTAAATACACCTCAGCATATCAATACAACGGAACGCTATCCACCTATAAAAATGTTTTAAATGGGGAGGATATGGGACACCTGAGTGGCTCAGTCGGTTGAAGGACAGACTCTGGATTTCGGCTCAGGTCATGATCCCAGGGTGGTGAGATCCAGCCCCCCGAAGAGGGCTCCACGCCGAGCATGGAGGCTGCTTGAGAACTTCTCTCTCTCTCCTTCTGCCCCTCTCCCCCGCTTGCACTCTCTCTCTCAAATAAAAAAAAAAAATTTAATGGGGAAGGTCTATCTCTATGCACTGATATGAAAGATTTCCAACCTATACCAAGGGAGGTGGGGGGTCAGGACCACGTGCAGCCTGTCACGTGTTATCATCTGTGGGGAAAAACATATGCTTGTACTCCTGTTCGCAAATGCATGAACTCTGGAAGAATTCGTAAGAAACTGTAATCGTAGACGCCATCAGGAAAGAGAACTGAGTGACGGAACGCGGGGAAGGGAAGGAGATTTTCGTTCATGTCTTTTGAACGTTATTCCTCTGCTTGGGGTTTGCCACAAGACTGAATGGAGGGGGGAGACGGCTGAGGGATTCGGTGGGGGTTCTGCAGGATACGGCAGTGGTCACACACTCTTGGAGCACAAAAAGGCCTTATGGCGCATTTAGTCCCACCCAGGAAACTGTCCTTTTACTGTTGACCTATTTCTGACTTTATGTTAGAGTAGGCGTTTTGGGTTTGGTTGGGTTTGGTTTCAAAGGCATAATATAATTGGATCTTGCTTTTCATTGAGACACCCTTTGCTTTTGAATTGGAGTGTTTCCATCAGTGGCTCTTAACTTTGGCAATGTCTGGAGATATTCTCGGTTGTCAAAATGGCAGAGGTGCGGGAGGTCTCCGCTGGTATTGTTAGGGCAACTTGGGATTCCAAAAGACTAGGAAGTAGAAGGTGGACCAATTAATCAGGTTCCACCCCTCACTAGACCAGCTGGGACCAATCCTTAGAGCACCCGTATCCACCCAAAGGGAGACACCTGTTTCCTGCCTTGAAAGCTAGAGACACCTGTTTCCCGCCTTGGAAGGGAACAGCACCCTGACCTCAGCCAATCGGCTAGGGCCACGACCATCACTCCTCCCACTCCTCCTTTAAAACTCTTGCACCTGTGGAAACTCTCTCTCTCGACCCACCTCTGCGTCGGTGCAGGTAGGAGGTTGAGCTCGAGTTAGCTCAAATAAAGGCTCTTTGTTTTTGCATCGGGTTCAGCTCCCTGGTGGTTCTTGGGGTTCCCGAATTCTGGGCATAACAGTATCTAGGGCACAGGGGTCAAAGATGCTATCAAACACCCTAGGATGCAAAGCATGATCTCCCAAAACCAAGACGTATCTGGCCCTAAATGTCAATAGTACTGAGGTTGAGAAACTCTGATTCAGACCGTTGATATTTAATGTAATTATCGGTATGGTGAGTTATCAATGTAGTATCTTGATACTTCCATTTGTTCCATCTGTTTTTTGGTTGTTTGCTTTTTAAGGTTGTTTATTTGGGAGAGACAGAGACAGTGCGAGTGGGGGAGGGGCAGAGAGAGAGGGAGAGAGAGAGAGAATCCCAAGCAAGCTCCGTGCTGTGCTGCCAGCCTGGAACCCAGTGCAGAGCTCGAACTCGCTAAACCATGAGATCATGACCTGAGCCAAAACCAAGAGTCAGTTACTCAACTGACCGAGCCACCCAGGTGCTTTTTCCTTGCCTTCTTTTGAAGAATTGAGGTTCTTTTTAGTATTCCATTTTATATACATTATGTATGTAGTATACTAATCATACTGTGTGTTTTACTTTAAAAAAAATTTTTTTAATGTTTATTTATTTTTGAGAGAGAGAGAGAGAGGGAGGGGCAGAGAGAGAGGGAGACATAGAATCCGAAGCAGGCCCCGAGGCTCTGCGCTATCAGCACAGAGCCTGCTATGGGGCTCGAACCCACGAGCTGCGAGATCATGACCTGAGCCAAAGTCAGGCCCTTAATCAACTGAGCCACCCAGGCACCCTTGGGGTAGCTTTAGCCCTTCTACTAAAGTACGGCTCACAAAGGGGCTCTAATAAATGTTCCATGCAATCAATAAGGTGATGCCGGATGGTAGAAACTTGAACAATTCCCGGTTTTGTGTGAGCTCTGCAAAGCTTTTGGTGCACAACTCCCAGTAGTTGATTCTCCTTCAGCCTTGTGGAGGTTCATCATCCGCGTGCATAGACTGGTATTCGATCTATGACTAAAATGCAAATTTCCAAATTCCTTTTCCACTTAGTTTTCTGCAGAACCCTGCCCCACGTATTCTAACTGCTTCGACCTTCGTGAACTCTGATCACTCTTTCCTGAACCCCACAAGACGACCGGGCTGTTTCTGTTTCCCTTGTCTTTGCCATGTATGGTTCAGGAATTGCCTCTACACAGAAAGCTGAGGCAACCGTAGGTCTCATCTCAATTTGTTGCCTTTCTCTTGAGAGTCACAATCCCGCTCTGCCTGCTGACCTGTGTCTGAGCCATGTCGTCTCATCTGTTTGGCCCAGTGTTCTGGTTGCTTACAAGAGGAGAGCAAGTCCCAGAATTTTTTCCTTCCTGGGAGGATGTGGAAGGCTAGGAACACTAATCTTAATACCTCGAACGAACCAAATGGACCGATACAGAATCAACTAGGCCCATTATTTTATCAACTATAAATGCATAGTTTCCTTAAAGAAGTTCTTCGGCATGCCTAATGTAACAAGAATCATTTATGGAACACCTAGAGCAGGAATTGTACTTTTGCTACAAAGACGTAAAGGGCTTATCGTTCATAGCCCCTCCTCTCAGGAAGTCAGAGGCAGGCAAGGAAATTAAGTATAAAAGTAATATATGCGTATATTCCATGTTCCCATCAGGGCAACATAAGAGCTATGGGCAGATAAATATGTTGACCTCACATATTGGGAACCGTAAGCAAGTATGAAAGGCGATCATAAATGAGGGTTATCCAGAGACCATCTAAAAAAATGATTGATGACAACGTCGCCTTTTCTTCTAAGCAGCGTTACTGTCTAAAGAACCAGATACAATGATTTTGAGACGCTGAAGCACATGTGTAATTGAGAAACGCCTTGAACACATTACTTATCGAGGTATTTTCCACTTAGTGCTTCTTCTGGTGCATAATTGTAGCAGGAAGGGAAAGATCTGTCACTGGGCGGATCTCACGGGGATGAATAATAGACAGTGTTACGTGAAGGAGACACTCACATGTGGGGAAGAAAGCCTGTGTAATTGCTTTGTATGTAATCTTACGAGAACCAAAAGACGAGCTGAGAGACAAGCCATCAAAAAATGAGAAAGAAAGCACTAGTTAAGTCAGCCACCTGCCTTAATTCGATGACAGCCATGTTTAGAAGGTTAGTTTTCTGAATTTGGTTACCATAGGAACAAACCTTTAGAATGCCCTTAAATCAGTTTACGGAATTACTGCCCATATCGAGTACAGGCAACACTGAGAGATTTTAAGTATTAAAATCTATTTTTAAATCATCTTTCGCATTTAAATGATCCATCGAGCCCTTTGAGTACATAATCTGGACAGCCATAAATTGTATTTTGGCAAAAGTTATAGAATCGTGTTTATTATAATTAGGCGATGGGCTTATACATTCAATTATTCAAATGTGTCATTTCGATGGATGCCTCCTATTTAATTTGAAATAACAGTTCCTGAATGTTCTGAATCTGGTTTTAGAAACAAATTATATATGCTTCACACTGGTTGCTGTACCTCTAGGAGTCATTCACAGGTTTAGCCACTGGACAGATAATTTGAAAAATTGCTGAGACCTTGTCTTGTCATCATCAAAGAATGGACTAAAGGATTCTGTGATCAGACTGGGAGTTTCAACCTAATCCTGTCTTGCTGATGTTCTCCTAGTTTACATGTGTGGAAAAGGTCCAGCTCATGCGACACACAGTTTTAAAATAGAACTTTTTAATATTCTAGTGATACCTGAGGCCACCTTCCTAATAGACGAGAGCTTATCCAGAACTGGAGAAGCCGAGCTTCTCAGATCTGCAATTTTAAATTTTTTTTTTTTTTTGAGAGACATAGAGACAGAGCGTGAGCAAGGGAAGGGCAGAGAGAGAGGGAGATAGAGAATCTGAAGCAGGCTCCAGGCTCTGAGCTGTCAGCACAGAGCCCGACGCGGGGCTCAAACTCACAGACAGTGAGATCATGACCTGAGCTGAAGTCGGCCGCTTAACCGACTGAGCCACCCAGGCGCCCCAGATCTGCAATTTTAATGCCACTGCTCACTTGAGAGAATATAGGACTTGCAACGGAAGTTATTATTAGTGAGCCTGGGTGGCTCAGTCGGTAAACTGACAGACCCTTGGTTCTGTCTCAGATCATGATCTTGTGGTTTGTGGGTGGAGCTCCATGTCGGACTCTGCGCTGACAGCATGGAGCCTGCTTGGGATTCTGTCTCCCTCTGCCCCTCCCCTGCTTTCATGCACTCTCTCAAAATAAATAAATAAACTTAAAACAAAAAAAAGAAGTTAGTAGTTACTTTCCAATCTTCCAAGAACTAAACAAAAGTCTGTCCCAATTGCCGTAGGAATTTTGGGTTCAGTTAAAGGAAGACTTATTTCATGCTACCGATGATGATTAAGCAGTGATCCTACCTATTAAGAGAATGTATACAATTTCTGACTCCAGGGGAAGAGTGTCTTGTTTCGGACATGCTTCTGTTTTCCATGAAGGAGCAGAAGATTGGTTTCATTTTGTTTCCTATTGGATTAATTACCTGGCTTTCAGGGAATTGGAAATGATCTAAGATATGGAGAGATTTTAGTTTTAAAATTCCTGTTTGTTCTTCCCTCTCCTTTCCGGTGACCTTTTACTTTGCAGTCAGAAACCAAGTCCCAGGTTTTTACCGTTATTACATCCGTTATACCGGCTGTTACATGTGCAAAGGATTGAACTTTTTGTGTACAAAGAGCGATTTATTCCGTGGAGTTGGAATCTGGGTCTGGTTCATCTTGATTTTCAAACAGCATCTATCATATTTTTTTGAGAAAAAATTGAGCAGAAATTGTTTTATTGTCCTAGGAATTTCTCAGATAGTCCATCTTTCTTTACCGTGACTATAAAGAAAGGATTGAGCTTTAAGAATTATTAGGACATTTCTAGAACAGACAAGTAAAGTAGGTTGGTGGTCGCTTAGGGAGTTGGGGAAAAGGGGATTGACTACTCGGGGAGGGGGGGTTCTTTTGGATAAGAAAACGCTTCCAAAATTGATGGTGGTGATGGTCCCACAACTCTGTGAGTATGCTAAAATTTATTGGATTGTGATAAAATCATTGTATTACATATTTTCATTTTTAAAAAATACCCTACCTAAAAAAAAATTAAAAAAAAAGACAACCATTGAACCTTGCCCAGCTCAGGGCAAATAGGTCAATGATAAAGAATAAATCGTTTTGAAGAATTATTGCCATAGTAGGAAAATGTTAGGAAAAAAGAATCCAAGGAGTAGAGTTGATTTACCGTTCAGTCTTAATGTGAGCAAGAATCAATTAACTTGATTTAGTTAATCAAGTTAACTTTAGTAGGCTGCTCAATATTCTTAAAAATTAGGATACAAAACAGGAAACCTTGAATACTAACGCACGTGGCAAAAAAAAAAAAAGGGGGGGCCATGTGACATTTTCTAAAAGATTATATACTTCATAACATTTAGCCAAAACAATGCATGGAAAAACAAGAGAGGACAACGACACTGCAGGGAAATTTGGCAATTCGGATGGGGATTTCATCGTAAGATCGTTTTTTTTAGTTCTTCCCTATTTTCCTGCAAGTAAAACGTCCCTTATTTTAAGGCAAATCTCCTGTATTATTAGTCCTCTTCTTAGTTATCCTACACAGGTATTTTACCCATTTAATTTAATTTAGCTTCTAACTTAACAGCTACTTTAAAAAAATTCTAAGAGTGCCTGGGTAGTTCATTCAGTTGGTAAAGCAACTGACTCTAGATTTCGGCTCAGGTCTCGGTCTCAAGGTGTGTGAGCTTGAGCCCCGCGTTGGGCTCTGTGCTGACACTACAGAGTCTGATTAGGATTCTCCCTCTGCCCCTCCCCTGCTCTCTTCCTCTCTCAAAATAAATACACACACTTTAAAATATATATAAAAGGGGCACCTGGGTGACTCAGTCGGTTAAGTGTCCGACTTCGGCTCAGGTCATGATCTCATGGTTCGTGAGTTCGAGCCCCACGTCCGGCTGTGTGCTGACAGCTCAGAGCCTGGAGCCTGCTTTGGAATCTGTGTCTCCCTCTCTCTCTCTGGCCCTCCCCCATTCATGCTCTGTCTCTCTCTCTCTCTAAAAAAAAAATAAACATTAAAAAAAATAAAAAATATATAAAATAAACAAATCTAGAATGTCTCAAGCAAAATGTTTTCTGCACAAAATAGCTACACAACGATTCAAGATATGATCGTAACAGGAAAAGAAAAAAGACACCTGTATGTGGTTGAATGTTAAGATAATCTAGCCTCCTGCCCCGATGTAAAATTATTATCAGTTATAGTAACATAAAATACATTCCGGCAGAGTAAGTCCAAAAATGAATGAGAAAATGTTCTGAGAAATTGTAATTAAAGTACAAAGGGTCTCCCTACCCTTACGTCCTTCTTTATAATAACGAGAACTGTCCCTCGATACCTCCATTCGCGTCGTGTGTGAAATGTTTTTATCTCAGCTGTTTACCAGAAAAGAAATTACCTTTAGCCTACAGCAGTGTGGAATTTTAAATTAAAGAAAAGACTTGTAAATTCCCAGAACTCCCCCAAGCGGGATATAATTTAGCTCTTACTAAAGACCAAGGGGATAGCATCCACTTTAGATTCTTAGAGTAAACAACCCTCAGCAAACATCTCATGTAATGTGTTCTCAGATCATAAAATAAAATTAATGTTAGTCTAGCTCCTAGGCACTTAGATTGGCTTTGTAAATTACGGGCTGGCTCATACTCACTACACGTCATTCGTTTTATGCCAGAGGCTTTATTAGCAGTAGAGGAATATTATCATTTCTTTGATAAACAGAAGAATCCCTGGTTAGTGTGCTAGGGGTTTGCGGATCTCCAGACCCTCTCAGCTGTTTGTAGGCTTTTCCCTTCCTTAACAATAATCTCTGTGTCTCAAAATGAGCCCACTTAATCCCTTTGGTAAACCGAAGCCGAAGGGATTAAAAAAAGATTATTGTTGGTTTTACATGGAGAACTACTAGGACATGTTACCTTAATTCTGAGTGAAACGTAGAAATATAGGCGACGTTCAGAAAGACAGATTCCGAATCAACCAAAAGGAAGTTTAACTGCATGGCATAGACAAGTTTTCAGAGAGGGGAAATCATGTACCAGAGAGAACATTTCAATGACTATCTTTGACACAAAACTATATACATACATATTCATATATATATATATGCATACATGAATAATTTATTCCTAATATATGAATATATTATACATGACACATAGTTGATACACTATACTGCAACACATACATATATATTTATGTTTTAAGAGAAATCTCGACTGTACATTCTTCTAAAGGTGTGGGCTATAGATAATTCTGAAAAAAATAATACAGAACGATAATTTTAGGAAAGTCTGGGACACTTTCTCTCTTCTGGTAGGGAAGATGTTCACAAAAACATACTGATGATCTAAGATTTTGCTGTAAGAATTTAAAGTCAGAAAAAAGATTCCTAACTCTGGGGAAAATAGTATCTCCACACAACTTATCCTTGTGACTGTATATTCAGTTTTAGGCACCATTAGTTTCCCCAACGACCAATGCTTTACAGAAGACAAGAAAGAATATTAAAAGAAAAATATAGAAGACTATATATTTAAGGGCAGGGAATTGGTGAAGTTAATCATCTCTCGAATTAAGAATCTCAGGGGCGCCTGGGTGGCTCAGCCGGTTGAGCGGCTGACTTCGGCTTAGGTTGTGAGTTTGAGCCCCGCGTCGGGCTCTGTGCTGACAGATTCTGCTTCGGATTCTGTGTCTGCCTCTCTCTCTGCCCTTCCCCTGCTCACGCTCTGTCTCTCAAAAATAAATACACGTTAAAAAAAAAAAAAGAATCTTAGACCACCTGCATCCGTATCATCTAGTAAAGTAGGCTAAAATGCAGATCCGTAGGCGCAACCCAAGAATTAATTAGTTTCTCTGGGGAAAGAGGTCAGGAATCTGCATTTTGACACATAGTCCATGTATTTCTGGTGTACACTAATTTTGAGCCATTGCTACATTTCTGCAATGTTTAGGAAGCAAAACATGCCTCTCCTTGTATTTGAGGATGGAACTAACAAAACCAATGTTTATAAGGTCTTTGTCTTCTGTCAGCCTGGAGCAAGGAGCCGAAGGTAGCAGAGGCGAGGCTGAAAGCAAAAGCAAAGAGGGAAAAGGATTGACCTTCAAATAAAGACTCCAAACCCGTATGTAAGAATATATGGATTTCATCGTACTAAAGAGAATATGCAAATCTTACTAAATAGAATGCTGCAGCTATCAAGAGAGAAAAGTACTAGAACTTTCATGTTTCCACATGGGCAAGTGAATGTATATCCATTGCTTGACATTTTAGATTTTAATTCAAACAGAAGTGGGTAAGAAACAAAAATAAAATAAATCAAAACACCCTTATGACCAAGGGCGCTGCATCTCTGGAAAAGAAGTTCCCTGTTATTGTTTCCCCAGGGTTGTTATTACAATGATCACTCCCTTTTTTAATAAAAACGTGAGAGATATATTTTTTCCATAACATTCCACCAAGTGCCTTTTTCTCCTTTCACGGTTTCCAAACAACACTGAGAAATCAACCATACACTCAATTCGGTAGGGACAGATAGCATACTCATATCTAATAGCGCTATAAATGTAAAGAATTTCCTATATATCACGAATGAGTACAAATTCATTTCCACAAGGAAAGATTCAAATGGCTGATTCCCCTTCTGCATCCGAAATCATTGTTTCTTATTTTTACGGCAACCCAGCATTTCATTTAATTACATAAGGTATTTTATAGTGCTCACTTACTCACTAGGCTTTAATCATCATAATGCCCACCTGTGACAAAATAAAATCTCAAACCAAAACAATAGTGAAAACTACCACCAAAACTCAACACGTGTCTTTTCTCCAGTACCAAAATTCGCTAGTAACTATTGCCCACAATTCTCGATGTTTAGTGCTTATTTCAAAACAGTTTAAGCCAAACCACAGTTTTCCTTACACATATATCTAAACAGAGCAGACAAGGGTGCCTGGGTGGCTCAGTCAGTTGAGCATCCGACTCTTGATTTAGACACAGGTCATGATCCCAGGGTCGTGGGATCGAGCCCCGTATTAGGCTCCCCGCTGAATATGGAGCCTGCCTGGGATTCTCTCTCTCTCTCCCTCTACCCCTCTCCCCCACTTGCACACTCTCTCCAAAAATAAAAATTAAAAAAATTTACTGTTTAAAAAACAAATACATAAAATAAACAGAGTGGATAATCAGAGGCACATTCCAAGTGTCACTACATCCCTCCCCTACCACCATCCCCCTCCTCCTATCCATCTTCCCCATCCAGTTTCAACATAAAACCTACGATAACGGTGAAGAAAATCAATAAAGCTGCTGAGGAAACTGGTACTTGACGAATTTTTCACGAAACCAATCACTCCCCAGTTAAAGTTTATTTTGAAAAGAATACAACATGGTCATATAAACTTAAATAGGACATACCTAGCAATATTAAGGAATCAGATTATATATTACAAGTGAGGTCACAGTTCATGTCTGATTATTCTCACGAATGGAAAGGCGAAACAGTGTAGCTAAACCGAAAGCAGATACGTAAAAACAACCATAACCTATTTATATGCTTTCATTTCATGCTCGTGTCTAAATATTTTGATGAGAATTGATGTAAATTCACCTATAAAGAAATACGCTGTCCAAATCACAATTCTTTTTGCTTTGCTCCACCAGAGACAGCAGCGCCAGTCATGTCTCTACAAGGCGGCACCACGTGGCAAGATCTCTCTCCTTCTCGACGAACACGGCATAAGGCTTTCTATACTGTGGTTTATAACCTCTCTGGGTTGAGGAAAATAGCAGTGACAATTTAAGAGTTTTTTACATACGGCTGATTTCATCAGAAAAAAGGTGTTCTATATGTTCTTCCCAAGAACTTTATGTTTTGGTGGGGAAAATGTCAACAGACAAGTGGCAAAAGGAGCCTGTATGTGGTGTAATAATTGTTCATAATTCTCTAAAAACAAAAGAAAACAAAACAAAAACCTAGGGGTAAACCAGTAGGAAGGGACTAAGACTCACGCCTGGATCTTCTCACAGCACAGGGTTTTTGAGGCAATTCAGTGCTAACCCCAAGACTCTTCAAGGAGAGCAGAGCCATCCCGAGATCAGGGGAAGAGTTGAGAAGCACCTGCCAGGGCAGCTAGTTCACCATCTTCAAAGGATAAGGACCCAAAGACAAAAAACAAAAACAAAACAAAACAAACAAACAAAAGCCACGGAGTTGACTGTTTTGAGAGCAAAGCGAAGAGAGAATCAAGCCCAATGAGCTCAAAGGAAAGTTTTTTTTTCCTTTTCAATAATGGAGGGCAATACAAAGATAATGAACTTGGGGATCTGTTTGCACAAGTTAGCTGTTGACCTCGGGCAAATAAGTCAATCTCTTTGAAGGATAATTTCCTCATCTATAAAATAGGTACATTAAGAGCCACCTGTTTTTTTCACAGGGCTCAGAGCAATGAAAATCAAAGACGATGATGCACTTGAGATCGCTTTGTACGTGATAAAGAACTATTCTTGGTCAATGGAGACTTGGGAGCTTTTTTCAAGGAAAAGGATAAAAGCCAATTGCAGGTAAAATGATAAAAGCATCCATTTTTTGACCCAGGACAGATTTCTAGGCGATAGTAGCAGTCTGCGTCATCTTTTGATGAGCGGAAATGGGAAATTTTCAATTGGCTTACTAATTTTTCTCATGATACAATGTAATTGCAGTATAATCCATTAGTAACAGATTTTATTCATTAATAAACCAGGAAGGATAATCTGCTAGACTTCAACACTGACTAGATACAACTCTCTACCTCAGCCATAATGTTTTGACACGTTATTACAAAGAACCAGACACATAAACAATTTGTCCTATCTCTAACCTTCTATAATTTAAGTCCTCGACAGAATGTTTCAATGTATACATATTTATAAGTTATTAACTTTGTTACTCCCTTTGGCATTACACATCTCCTCAGTAGGGTTAACGGGCCCAAATCAACAACCATTTTCCTCTTTTCCTTAAGCAGAGGCTCAAAGGCAGTTATAGACACACTGTTTCATTATAACATGAAACTAGTAAGCCTTGGGCTATGGCAAAACGTTTCTCAAATGCCAGTACCTAACTTGGAGAAAATAGAGAAAAGTAGAGGGTGCTGATTTGGGCTATGACTTGGTCTTAATGTTGGGCGTGCTTCCGGCTGCAATATATTAAAATTACAAGTAAGCAAGTAAAACATAAGGCTTCATATGTGAATGTGGAAAACAGTCCAGTAGTCTTCTATCCAAAGACAAATTAATTTTTTCTTCCCAATAACTCACCAGAAAGAAATGGGCACTTAGGAATCCTAAGGGGTTCTTCAACTAATATTCAGAAAAACATATGAAAACAAAAACAAAAACAAAAAACCAGAACAAGAACAGCACATTATTTAAAAATAAGACTTTCTTTTAAAATGGTTGCCCTATCTTTAAGGATGGATGCCATAAAAAATGGGCAGATATATCTTTATAACTCATCATGTTTATATGTAAATTCTCTGGCAGATATAAATCCATCTTTGTCTTCATCTTCTTTATCAAAAATATCTTCCACCAAAACATCATGATGACTTTCATTCACCACTGCACCATGCTTTTCAAACTCCTTCTTTAGGTACACCTTAACCTGCAAAATAATGGGTCTCATTAATAATTCTAAATCATAAGATACCCACATCAAGCCAGTTAATATCACAGAGTGGACTGGTAGTTCATTGGATTATATATAACAATGACTGAGCAACTACTTTACAATATATCATTGGATACGTTTCCAATGACAGTAAAAGAATTATAAGGAATTTTTTTCTCTCTTAAAAACTGTTGCTATGCCGCTATCCAACAGACACAGAATATTGCTCAGAGGCAAAGATAAGGTTTATATCATCCAGTGGGGCACCTGGGTGGGCTCAGTTGTTATGTGGCCCAGTCTTATTTTGACTTAGGTCATAATCTCAAGGTTCCTGGGAATGAGCTCAGTCAGAGTGCGGCTCTGTACTGACAGCTCGGAGACTGCTTGGGATTCTTTCTCTCCCTCTCTCTCTGCCCCTCCCCCACTCACTCACACCCTCTCTCTCAAAATAAATAAATAAACTTAAAAAAAAAAGGAAAAGTAAAACACCCAGTGAAAGAATATTATCTGTTCTTAATCTGAGTCTAAATAAAGCCAAGCGTTTGAAAAACTGCAGTCTTTTATTCCATTGAATTATCCAGATCTCTAACTAGGGTCAGTATTCCGGGTATTTCTCTTAAAATCGGATTAAATGACGGCATTTAAAAATTTCATTTAAAATTTTTTTTAATTTTATTTTTTTAATTCTGGTATAATTAATATACAGTGCTACGCCAATTTCAGATGTACAGCAGAGTGAGCGATTCAACAATTCTATACATCGCTCAGTGCTCATCATGATAAGTGTGCTCTTAATCCATTACCCCACCTGCCTCCCCTCTCCTAATGACATTTTTTAATTTAAGTAAGTGTCTGGTAATAGTACCTGCTGTGGACATGGCTATGATCATGCCTCATAACCTCCCAATCTCAGAAATTAAAGCAAACTCTAGCCGGATGAGTGCTTACACTAAAAATTTCTCATTCAGATATTTAAAGATATAAATAAAGTATTGTTCCCAATGACCCACTAGAGTTACGATGATGCAGCTTAACCTGTATTTTTGTTTTTAATCAGACTTCTATTCCTCCTGTTAGATCAGTAATTTCAAATCCTCCTCCCCCAATCGCCAATATACAAACACACGACATATTTTTTTTTAAGATTAAGGAGATTTAATGCTGTTGTTAAGAAAAAAAAGGATGAAAAGGCTATATGGGTTAATGTAGAATATATCTCGAGGATATAATGTGAGAATAAAGCGAGATGCCAAATATTACGTATATCGTGCTATTTTTTGTGTGAGAAAGGGGGAAATAGGAATGTGTATTCATGTTTGCTTGCATTTGCGTAAAGAAATACTGGAAAGATACATTGGAAACTAATAAAACTGGATGCGGAAGGGGGTAGGTCACATAGTAGAAGAGGATGTGAGTGGGAGAAAGACTTCTTAATAAACCCCTTTTTTAATTGGATCGATTTTTTTTGAACCATGTGAATGTGTTGTATATTTAAGGCTTTTTAAATGAAAGGTTATAAAAATTTATCTTGGGTAGCAAAAAGGCCTATGACTGGTAGTATTACAAGGTGTTATAAATTTAGTAACTGTAGATCATGACCCAGTGAGTTCATAGTCACTTCACTGATTTAAGACTTAGTCATTTCCTGGCCATGAGAATGAAATTGATCAAAGCATAAAGAGGCACTTGATTTCTGACCGCCAAGCCACAATGGAGAATATGGGCAGACGAAAAAAGACCGAGCAGGTATCTACCTCCCAATTCTTTCCCCACAGCAGCCAAGACTAAGACAGGTATCTGTAAAAATGACTGCAAAAGCCTACATAAATTACAGGGAGAAGACTTCTTCCTTTCTCCTTCCTCCAACACCAGGACTAAGACGGGGCTGGGGAAAGGCCAACTGCTCTAGAAAATCCAGACCAGAGTCTCCTTTCTCCAGGTACTAAGACTCAGAACTAAAGAACCCAGCATGTGGGCTGTTTGCTGCTAATTGCTAGGAAATTACAACAAAGTGCATGTAACAGCCAGTTTACAGTTTTAAACAGAAACTGCCAACAGAAGGCATTTCTCAGGACTTCGATTGTTTCTTATAAAGCAACTCCAAAATGGGAATTGTCTTAGCAAAATGGCTCTTTCAAAAACTCAGGGGAAGGGCAAGATATACTAAACCTTAAGCATGGGGGAGGGGGGGAGCAAAAGAATGATGGTGTTATCTAAGTCTCAATATACTTCTCTCCAAAACGATGACTTCCTCTTTTTAAAAAAGCTAAAAGCATCAGTGTTCTAAGAAAACTTATAAATAATATTTTATCCAAACAAAAATACATTTTCTTAAAAAAATATTTTTTAAGAAGTGAGAAGAAACAAACAAACAAAGGAGTAAGAAGGAAGGATCACCTCATCCTTAGAGAGTTTCCAGTCATCATTAAGATCCATTTCTTGGAATGACTCATGAGATCTTGGTCCATTTCGAATCTCCAGGAGATCAATGTTGAATATCAGTGTGCTCTCTGGGGGAATTTTACCTGACAGGAAGAGAGACGGAGTTTTATTTAAACAATCCCAAAGTTTTGATGACAGACAACTTATGACACTGAACACAATATTCTTTTGATTGAACTAAATGAAGAGCCTTCCTAATATTATCACATGATATAAATTACTTATAACTATATTTTACTCAAACAAACGGAATAGAGAAGGAATAATCCAAACTAATAGATCAAATGCAGTCTGTGTTTGGCTTTGCAATTACAAACTGTTTTGTCCACACAAACACACACATACATACGGATGTGCCTTATGGCTTGGTATTAAATTTCAAATATAATTAAGATATTATATATTATATATATATTTCAAATATAAGATATTATATATCACATGTCAAGAATGACTTAAAGGGCTGTAGATACTTCAGAGTTAATTATAGTACAAGTGATTTACTGACTTTGGGGGTATCACAAAAGTCCTGACCTAGATATATATATAGTACCGCCATTTCTACCACTAGGAGGCAGTATCTAACTGAGAGCGATCTGCTGTCCTACTCGCTGGTATTAAAGCTTAACCTTGCCCCTCTTTAAGCCTATTTCCTCATCTATAAAATGCAGAATCTGTTGGCAGGATGAAGGAAGATAAAGCCATGCGAAATATTTAGCATTCTGCTTCATAAATAATAAGCTCTCAATGTATTACTAAGAGACAATTTATAAGCTTTAAAAATACAGAAAGGTTCAACAATTTCAGAGTTAGGAAACACCTCCTCTGATAAAGAACATATATAAATTATATATATATACATACATATATATTCTGAAGAAATCCATGAGAGAGAAGAAATTAAAACAAATTTCTGAGAATGGAGACAAAAATCTTTTTAAAAAAATGAAAAGAGCTTTATTAAAGTCCCAGGGACCATTTAAAAAAACCACTTTCGGAACAGCACGAACAATTTTTTTTTTTCAATTTGTTTCCTTGTAACTATATTTAACATAAAGGTCTGGGTAAACATTACAAATATTTCTTAGTCCTCCCCACCCAAATCCCACATGTTTCCATGAAAGAGTATTTGTTAAGTATTCAAGAGAACGAAATGTACACTCCGTGCCCAAGCTTACCATTCCAGATCTAGACAGAGAAGGGACATGCACTAGGTCGTTGATAAAACTGGCGTCTTTCCAAAGGAGGCATGCAAACGTGGTACCAAATGACTACAAAATTAGTGTTGATACATATTAGCAGAATTAGTTTGGAGGAAATAAATGACTCAAATTTAGAACTCTAGTTGTTATAAAGCAAAACTGAGTTAGATATAGTATGGACTAAGAGTATTGGACTAATTCTACAGACACATTAAAGGTGAGGCAATAAAGACACAGCAGGAAGGTGAAAGAATACATTTGAATGTCTGAGAAACATTTCCTAGATATTTGATTTTCTTCTCTAAAGAGATGATTATAATAAGAATTGAATTCGGTTAGTAAATTCCATTCTATGCCTAAGACTTTTATAGCAAGTTCCATTTTAGAATATAATGTTACACATACGGCATTTACTTCCTTCTCAGGAAACTGGGGGCTAGGATTCTCACTTCGCAACCGGTTAAGTTTAGACCTAAGGATACTGTGAAGTCTTGTTATTTCTATCAGTATCAGAGTGATGCTAACGACTGCTTAATAATCTTTTTTCTTCATTATGTAATACATGCCCATTGTAGAGAATTTGGAAGACAGAATAAAAAATAAAAACAATTCCGACCCATTCATTGTTATCATTGCTAATTATTTACTTGTGATTCACTCTGTATGTGTGTATACTTTTTTCTAATACTTACTGTTGGATATAGTATAGCTTTATTTTCCACTTTTAAGTATAACATTATATCTTACGCATTTGGATATAATTTGTTTTAATCCTTGAAATGCCATTTTTTAATAACTGGGCCACATTTTATTTGGCTAAACCCTTCTCGTTATACACTGAAGTTGGTTTCAGTATTTTTGTTATTTGAAACAATGTAGTGGGGCGCCTGGGTGGCTCAGTCGGTGAGGCTTCCAACTTTGGCTCAGGTCATGAACTCACACAGTGAGTTTTCTCTCTCTGTCTTTGTCTCTCAAAAACAAACATTTTAAAACAATGTAGTGGGGTGCCTGGTGGCTCAGTCAGTTGAGCGCCGACTTCAGCTCAGGTCATGATCTCACGGTCTGTGAGTTCGAGCCCCGTGTCAGGCTCTGTGCTGACAGCTCAGAGCCTGGAGCCTGCTTCGGATTCTGTGTCTGCCTCTCTCTCTCTCTGCCCTTCCCCTGCTCACGCTCTGTCTCTCAGAAATAAATAAAACATTAAAAGAAAAAAAAAAAAAAAACAATGTAATGGACATCCACGGACATCCCTGTCCACAAATCTTTCTCCTGATACCTGATTGTTCCCTTAGGTTAAATTAGAAAGGAAATATATCCTATGCAGGAAACATACAAGAGTTGGCCTCTGTAAATAGCCCTTTGGAAAGCCCCACGGCTCCGCACTCAAACAGCAGGTATACATGCCTGAAACGAACCTGCACGAAGTCCCCTGGAATCAGCTAGCCCATTTGCTTCTATTTTAGTAAACTCATTTCACGTCGCTCCATCGGGTTTTATAAACGAATCATAAAACCAGTTATAAAACAACTTTAACCCAAGAATGAAAACAACCTCCAAAATAAAAAGTTTTGTTACAGAAAACTTCAGTTGTGAGTCCCCTGCAGCCCATATCAAAACTTCATTTAATACCTGAATAATCTATATTTCACATGTTCGACTCATTGAAACACTTATGTGGAATAATCTCTTTTTGTGTTGTCAAAATAAATTGATGTTTCGGCTGGGGAGGATGAAGACGCTCTGGAAGTGGATAGTGTGATTTTTTTAAAGCCATTCTTTTGGTTAATATGGTGGTAAGTTGTTAATGATAGAGTCGAAGGTTCCAGAACCTTTTATCAGTCGTTCAGTTGACCATTAAGATAGGATGGCTTTGGGGCGCCTGGGTGGCTCAGTCGGTTAAGCGGCCGACTTCGCTCAGGTCATGATCTCGCCGTCTGTGAGTTCGAGCCCCGCGTCGGGCTCTGTGCCGACAGCTCAGAGCCTGGAGCCTGCTTCCTATTCTGTGTCTCCCTCTCTCTCTGCCCCTCCCCCACTCATGCTCTATCTCTGTCTCAAAAGTAAATAAACATTAAAAAAATTAAAAAAAAAAAAAAAGATAGGATGGGTTTAATTTGGCCATCTCAAATGATAATCAAGACACGATCCTACTTCTAAAAAAAACCCAAAAACCATACACATCCTCTACTTACTTCTCGGGGGAAAAAAAATACATAGTAGTTACGCTGACTTCTGTCTCCTAATCCAGAGAAGAACTCCAACGCTATAGGAAAAACGTGAAATTGTTATTACCTTTCCCTTCTTTTCCATAGCCCAGGGCGGGAGGAATGATGAGTTTTCTCTTCTCTCCTACACACATTCCCTTCAAGCCCTGGTCCCAACCTTTCAGAGCCTCCAGGATGCCCAAGGTAAACCAAATGGGCTGACCATTGTTATGTTTGTGACTGCAACAGAAAGAAAACATATTAGAACTCTTCAGTAACTTTATTTTTTTATCGATGTGGCGCATTTTATTCCACCGATAAGTGGTTCAATTTGGGGATTAACAAAAACAGCTATACGCACACACACGAAACCAAGTCAATTTGTAACAATTAACGCGCTGCCCATATTTCTCGATGCAAATTTCACACAACCGACTCAAGTAGAGAAGGGCAGAGGGAATAATGATCGAAACAGTTAATAATTATTTGAGATTTATGGCATACCAGGTATTACCTCAAATTCTTTGCCTCTTTTAACTCTGACTGTGATCCTATGAGGTAAGCACCAGCATTTCCCCATCGTACGGAGGAAGAAACTGGGGTTAAATGTGCCTGTAACTGATCTAATTCCGAAGTTCAAGGTCTTAACCACAGCGATGCTGTCCCGGAAACGTCATCCCAGGCAGAAAAGGGAGAAAATCACGGAAAATGGGTGAGTATGGGAAGAAAGAGAAGCTTAGGAGAATTTACTGCCAAGACACATGGGGCCACACCCACACGGACACTGGAGAGTCAGGAGCGCAGCATCTTCTAGTCTGCCTATAAACCCTGCTGATGTACCGTCTGGTGATGGCTCTGACAGGCGGAAAAGGCTGCTCTTCAACCCGAACCCCACCTAACTGCTGTGCCTGTGCAGGGAAACCTGGGGAGGTGGCCCCTCAAGGACTGAGGAAGAAGGAAGTGGTCAAAATACCCTGGCTTATGACCTGGAGACAGGCCAGTCTAAGAAATCCGGCCTGCCACGCTACTGGCGGGCCTGAGGGATGAGTAGTGCCTGAGCCCCAGTGCGCTCCTTTTCGGTACATACAGAAAGTATTCTCAAGGGTATCTCACCCTGGTTAGTTACTAAATCCAGGTAAATGCCACTACTTCCTCTTTTGTTAATTTCCCCCCAGGACTAAAGAAGCAAATTGCCAACTGTAGAACACTTGGGGAGGCTACAAAAGAATAAAGAAGGAAGAAAGCAATCTGCCACTCAGTGCCGACTAGAGTTTTGGTACATTTCTTGTCACAGCTCAAGGATTTAAGCTCTTTATCACACAGGCTATTATTCTGGAGAGGGCGAACGTGATCATTTGAGGGTAGGTCTTCATGAAACTCCGGATTAGCAGTTCCTGACTATCTACACTGAGGCCGCATGACAACAGTCCCCTCATCAGGTACTACGACTTCATTTATTTTTTAATGTTTATTTATTTTGAGAGAGAGAGGGAGAGACAGAGTATGAATACTTGAGGGGCAGAGAGCAGAGGGAGACACAGAATCCGAAGCAGGCTCCGGGCTCTAAGCTGTCAGCGCAAGAGTCCAACGTGGGCCCCGAACCCACGAACCCGCAATATCATGACCTGAGCCAAAGTCAGACGTTTAACTGAGCCACCCAGGCGCCCTCCCCCCCAACTTTTTTTTTAACGAGTACTAGAACTTTAGTAGCAAACTGCTAAATGATGTTGTACTGCTACCACCAAAGTCTAACAGATTTTTCACTCTGATACTGGAAAGAAATCAGGCTGTATCTAAAAGAGAGCAGACTAAAAATAAAGTTGTAACTGGAAACTTAAACGCAGATCTTAACATTGTCGAACATCCACTGAGGCACTGGCCTTGTCATAAGAAGATAGAGCTATCGAGAATGCTATGGCAAGCCACTGTTTCGGACCTTTCTGCAAAGGCTGACAGAGTTCAGAGAAGAGTGCCATTCATTTCTCCAAAACCTGACAGACCAGGTCTGAATCCTCAAAAAACGCAGTTCATCTGAAAAGGGGGTCTAGGATGGGCCACAAAGCATCACTACTTTAGTTCATCCCATTTTCTTTACTTGGCATGTCCTCCCTGCCCCCGTTCTCCACCTGGAAGGAGCCCTCTGCCCGCCTTTCAAAGCCCATCTCAATTATGATCTCTGGGAAGTGTTTCTCTTTCCCCACCTCTCAGAGCATAGTTAATTCCAGGCTTCATGAGGCTTTGCAAACACTTGGAACACCCTGTACCACATGGCATGAGCTATGTACTTGTCCTTCTCCTTGCAGATGATGTACCACTAGAGGACAGGAACCCTCTCTTAGTCACCGTTGCATCCTCAAGGCCGGACTGGCGATCACTCATTAAGGGTTTCTTAGATGGACAGATAAATGAAAGGACAAGGATAGAGAAGCCAAAAATTCTTAATCTCCCCAGTCACAAGCACAGGGCCCAACATAAAAGAAACACTCAATGAAGAGTTTTGGAATAGAATGAAGAGAAGCCATGCCTAATCAGAAATCATTACACTTGTAAAACTTTTCCGTGTTGCAATTTCGTTGTTCCGACAGAACAGAAGTAATGATAGTGTAGCCACCTGAAAATCATTCACCAGTTTTTGGGTTGATCTTACATGGCCATACCCACAGCCATCCATGAAATCTTTGAATTTCTAGAAAGAAGCAAATAATGAAACAAATCATGGTACTGTGCCTTGACCAAAATGTCATTTGTCCGAACAAAAATTAAATCGATCAATGGGCTAGCACTAGCACATCCTGCAACAAGCAAATAAATGATTGTATATTCTGCTCATGAAGTCCTGGGGAAAAGTTTTAAGTAAATTTCACCTACACCAAATTAAAAACGGAATGGAGTCATTTTCCCTCGGGAATAGAGTTTGAGACATGAAATTACTTTACTTTTTTTCTACTTATTGCCTAATTACACACCTAGATATTTCTGCTGTATTGCAAAGACGCTAGTTCTAATTTTTATAATAAAACTTAACCCCTGTATCCTTACCACACGTTTCCAATAAAACCTTCAAAGATGCCGTTATATAAGATTGTCTTTAAACAATTTCCTTTCCCAAAGAAGGAAATAACAGATTTCGGTTTTTCGAAAGAGAAGTGAAACCCGATCCAGGCTACCTTTCCTGCCGGAGAGCTCGCATAGGTGGATGGGTTCTTCACTATTTTACCTGCGGGGTACAGTTACTTACGTGGAGTGAAATAAAGAGCCATCCTTTTCTAAGTAGCCTTCATAGTGGACCAACATCAAATCTCCCCCTTTGGTCTTGCGATGGCAGATGAACGGCTTCTGGAGCACCTCAATCTTCACTTCTGGTTCGGGGATCAGAGCCCCACTCAAAGAAGTGACCAACAACGTCAGCACCGCGTTCCACAAAAAAACCATCATGCTGCTGGAGCAGGAAAGAAGTTCCTACAAAAACAGAGAAAGGGCCCCCGACCTCATAGAACTAAGAAGGTACTTGAAGGCTTAAAGACAACGGCCTCTGGCACGTTCATGACTCCCGCTCGCTAGCAGACGTGGCACACGTACTACTACAACTTTCCCACGAAACGCGAACGCACCTCTAAAGAGTTAAACCCCAAACCCGGGCCTGACTGGCTCTCGCCGTTTGGCTCTCGGGAAGGACGGCTCCCCATTGGCTAGCAGTGCAGTCCGCCGGAGCCCCTCAAGCCAATGATGCTGCAATAATTACAGTTGGGTGGAGCCAAGCCCTGGTCAGGCTGCGAACCACCGGGAGTGGTCCTAGAGCCGGGCGGATTAAAGAATTCCACAACCTTGGACTTCAGGAGATCCCTGGGAGCGCAGCTAACCGGAAACTCCTCGGACAGATTTACATCTGTGAAGTACCCGGGCTGAGCGTGCTGAGAAGAGTCCCGGGGCTAAGTGAAAGGGTAGCGGTAATCCGGAAAGTCTTATTTACTCTTGCGGACGCTGAGAGGTTACCCCCCGCCCCCAGGATTCCACAATCCTGCTATTGTTATTATTAACTTACAGTACAAACGATAAAGGCTTAAATATTTCTGTAGGGTTCGCAAAGCGCATTCCTGTGCGTAAACCTGACTACACTGCCAGTAAGGCAGGTTCTTTAATCCCATTTAAGTGATAAGTGTATCTGGGCTAGGAGAGGTTAAGTGTCCAGCTTCAAATTGTTCAGCCCCAAAGCATTTGAGCTCCGCCTTCAAACCAGGTCTTCTGATTCATTCTACAACACCGCATAATGTTATGGCTGCTAACAGTTTATCACTTAGTGACTTTAATGTAGAGGGTCAATAATAGCTTCTACCGAGGATACGGACGTGCAGACCTCCACTTTATAGAAGAAACAGTAATCACTGTTCCGAGTTACACTGGCTCATCTTCGCTTAAAAGTATTAGCTTCACATTTTTCGCCTAATTTCAAAAGCAACACATGTTTATTACAGTCGATTTGGAAGAAACTGGAAGCACGTAAATAGGTTTTCCGGTTAAAATAAAAGAGCCGAATTAGACATGAATTTCAGACAAACAACGAATCGGTTGTTCTGTATTTTTGCTACATCTGGCAATCTGACGGCGATTGAGAAGAAAAAAGATCGCCTGTAGCGCCACCATTTACAAATAATCATCGTAACATTTTGGTTCATGCTTCTGTGACATAACGCTTAGAATAAATTAGATCAGATTGTACACTCTGTTTCGTAACATGCTCTTTCCACTTAATCTATCGCTAACATTTTCCCTGGTCAAACATCCTTAGCACAGTACTTTCTCACACTTTAATATGCTTAGGAACCCTCTAGAGACTCTGTTAAAATGCAGATCTCGACTCAGGAGGCCTGGGCTTGCCGTGAGATCCTGCAATTTTGACAAGCTCTAGGTGATGCCAGTTTGGCTGTCCATGGACCACACTTCCAATAGTGAGACCTCACTATGTTTACTAGCCACACTGTCCGTCTATCGTGAAATTCCCGTCAACTCCGTACGCTCTATTGCTGGCTACCTCAATTTTGTGGGATCAACTAGCCTTGAAATAAGAATTGGACCCTGGGGACTAGAACGCAGGAGGCACCCTAAGGGGCCACACTGATCCCCGAAATTCGAGAGGTGGGACCGGCCCCACCTACGGTACCATTAACAGGACTGTGTCCCACATTGGTCTCAAAGGTCGTCCTTCTCCCCTCTAACGCCATCACCTACTCTCAAGCCCACCTCCAAAGACTCAATTTCCCTGCCTGCTGTTCCCGCTACGTCACCCCGCCGCGGCCGTAGCCGCTGTAGCCGCCAAATCCCGGAGTGGATCTTGGGAACGTGCGCGCCAGCGGCGCACTAGGCATGCGCGAGCGGGCCCCGGGCCCAGCGGGTCGGGGATTCAGGTAGCGCGCTGTGGCGCCGCCGGCGACCCGCTCCCGCGCTATAGCGGCACCTTGGAGGCTGCAGCCACCACTAGGGCCCACCCAGTGCCTTCGCCTCTTTGGGGACAGCGCGCCGGCTCCACCTCACAGGGTCCCCGGCCGGCCGCGTCCTCACGTGCCGAGGCCGCCGCAGTGACCCCGCCCCCGGGCCGAGGATGTGAGGCCGGCCGGGTATCCCCGCACCGGGCCCGGGCGCCGGGAGTCGGCGGCTCGGCAGCGCTGGGCGATGGCCCTGCTGCCGGTGCTCCTCGCCTCCTGGGGCCTGGGGCAGTGAGGGGGCCGGCGGGCGAAGGGAAACGGCCCCCGTGCGGCGGGGGCCAAAGGGCCGCGGGCGACATGGAGGGGGTGCTGTACAAGTGGACCAACTATCTGAGCGGTGAGTGGGGGGCGCGCCGGGCGCCGGGTCCTTTGTTTGAGCGGCGGGAGGGCGGCGTCGGACGCACGTCCCGGGGGTCGGGGTCACGGCCCCTCCCGAAACCAGAGAGGCCTGCACGGGCGGGGGATACTTCCCCAAAGCCGTTCCCATGGGACCGTGTCACCCATACTGTAAGGAGACAGCCCGCTGCTGGGGCTGAGTGAGGGCAGTAGCTGCCCTTTCACTTCAAGGGAAGCTACAAAATACTGAGGTTTGGGGTGACTGGAAAGGCACGACGCCCTCCATGTCAGCGGGAAGGAGGCGCTGTCCCCCGCAGTGGGGTCTTCTAGGAGCCTATGGAATTCCGGCGAAGGAGCTGGTCTCGCCCGGCCGGCAAGATAGGTTGGAAGGTTTCCAGTGAACGCCAGAGGTGACTTGGAATTCCAGAGGTGAAAGGTCCTTCTTCAAACGAAGTCCCCAGTGCCAACCCTTCCCCTTTGTCACTTTCGGAGTCATCGGCGTGCGGACCGAGATCTCAGAATTCCATCTCAACAGTTTCAAAGCTCCGAAATCTGTACACGGCTTTTGCTCTTCCCACTGAGCCTTCGTCTTGTTTACAGACTGAGAAATCCCCGCAAAATGAAACCGTAGCAACTGTTTTGTTGCCCTGCTAGCAGAATGGCTTAAAAATAGTACCCCGCCCCCTTTCCAATGTGTGGAAGTACGTTACTTCATATCGTGTAAGGTCATAGCTATTCTCCAACTGTGACTACGATTCAGAACAGGCATCTTTTTTTCATTCGTGCAACCAGTATTTAGTAAAAGCCTTCTGCATGCTAGCCACTGTGTGAGGCACCATTTTGGAATTAAACTTTATTATGGAAAATGAACCGGGCACTTTTCATTTTAATGGCAGTGTCTTTGAAACCAGAAGTATTCCCAGTATCTTTTATAGTGGGAGAGAGAACGGGACAGTTTTTTAAATTTTTTAAAAATGTTTATTTATTTTTGAGAGCTCAAGCAGGGGAGGGGCAGAGAGAGAGAGGGAGACACAGAATTCGAAGCCCGCTCTAGCCTGCTGTCAGCACAGAGCCGCGATGCCGGCTCAAACTCATGCGCTATGAGATCATGACCTGAGCCGAAGTTGGCTGCTCTACTGACTGAGCCACCCAGGCGCGACAGGACAGTTTTTGACATGTTTTAGTGGGGTGACGCTCTCTGGTAGTTTAAGGACTCATGTGTCGGGGAGGATCAGTTGACATAGTGACTTTGGTGAGGTTACATGGCACAGCCAAAAGTGCACCTGTTGGCTCTACCCAGAATCGCTTCCTTTTGCAGACTGTGGTTAGAAGTGAGTTATTTATTTTTCTTATATTCACTAGTAAAGACGAGTGAAGAAAGGTGTTTTACAAGACCTGGCTTTTGCTTTCAAAGACTTTCTTTGGTGTCAGATGATTAAATTAGATGTGGGTGACTCGTGGCTGGGCTTCGGTGAATGTCCGAGGCTGGTTAACGCTCTACTCGTCTAGGGGCGGCTGGTGGCTCAATCGGTTAAGCAGCCAACTTCGGCTTAGGTCACGATCTCATGTTTGTGAGTTCAAGCCCCGCGTCCAGCCCTGTGCTGACAGCTCAGAGCCTGGAGCCTGCTTTGGATTTTGTGTTTCCCTCTTTCTGCCCCTGCCCTGCTCACACTGTCTCTCTCTCTCTCTCAAAAATAAATAAACATTTATTTTAATTTATATTTAACATTTACATATATATAACAATTATATTTATAATTTTAATTTTAATTTAACATTTATATAATGTTAATATATATATTTTTTAAACACTCTACTAATCTAAAGGGAGCATGCTTGATCAGGTAATTTTTCTTTGAGGCATCTCTAAGCTCTGAGATATATAGATTTTAAGTCCTGGAGTGAAATTTAGTGCCTGGCCTTTCACCCTTTTCCATCACACATGCTTTGTAACTTTTTTCTTTCATCCTGAACACTCTTCCTTTTCTTCCATCCCCCTCCCCCACCTTTTTTTTTTTTTTTTTTTTGCCTCACTTCTCTTCCTCTCATCCTGCTTTGTATAGAAAGTTTAGTCTGTGTGTATAATACCTGCTTCCTGGTCGTTTTTTCCCCCCTGACTGTTTTCATGTATCCTTCGATACAGCAAAATTTCTCTAGAAGAATCTTTTGGAATCTTTATCATGTGATGCCTGTACCATCTGTCCAGTTGGAAAAGAGCCTCCTTTTTCCTGCCCCAAGTAAGAGAAGTTAATTCTGCCGGGTGGAAACCCTAAAAAGGGGAGGCTGGAGCCATTGCCAGAGGCAACTGTCCTTCTATAGTGCTGCTTGTGGCCTTGAACCACACGCCACCTCATTGTACACTTAGTGTTCATAGAAGCCCATTGCACCACTGGGTACTTTTCCTGGCTATATGTAGAATTATTTTTTAGCACACTGTCTTTCATCAGGAGATAAACTTACTTTGGAAAGAAACGGTTTAGCCTAGGAGGAACAAACGCGTTCCTGTTTCTTCCACCCTTCTATGTGAGTTAGTCGCCAAAAGGGCATAGTGTGACTGTTACTGACACGCTTAGATGAAGACTACTACTTTTTCTTCTTCTGAAGCTCATTTTTAAACGTAACGTTTTGTCGGGCTGCCTGGGTGGTTTGTTGGTTAAGCATCCGACTCTTTTTTTCTTTTTTTTAACATTGTATTTTTTGAGAGACAGAGACAGAACGCAGGCAGGGGAGGGGAAGAGAGAGAGGGAGACAGAGAATGAAGCAGGCTCCAAGCTCTGAGTTGTCAGCACAGAGCCCAATGCGGGGCTCAAACCCACGAACTTGAAATCGTGACCTGAGCCAAAGTCGGATGCTCAATGGACTGAGCCACCCAGGTGCCCCAACGTCCGACTGTTGATTTCAGCTTAGGTCATGAACTCACAGTTCATGAGATCGATCCCCACATCAGGCTCTCACTAACAACATGGAGCCTGCTTGGGATTCTCTCCTCCCTCTCTCTCTGCCCTTCCCCCATGCTCTTTCTCTCTTTCTCAAAATAAATAAACTTAAAAAAAAGTAACATTTTTCCTTAGGGTTTTGCACACAGTAATTTTAAAATACACATAACCCCGGCCATAGTTTTTGTTCCTTCTGAATTTTTCTCTAAACGGTCATGCCTGTTTGTGTAATTTTGTCATGCCCACAACCTGATATGGGAAGCCTTTTGTCAAATTTGAGTAGAGAAGTTTAGGAAATCAGTTTATTAGCTGATCCTTTTAATGCTTGGAGGATATCGTTAATTTCATTCACCACCTACTGTGTGCTGGGCACTCCTATGTTAGGCATAGGGCAAGCAACATTGAACATGACAGACACAGTCCCTGCCTTCCTTGAGCTTACAGTCTGATGGGGGAGAAAGACATTCATTGGAAGTACGTAGAAGCATGTTACAAGTGTGTGTGAATTGGGGAGAGGGGAAGGAGAGAAGCTAGTTTGGGTCACTGCGGGAGGCTTGTCTGAAGAAGAGATTTAAGCAGAACCTAAAGGATGAACAGAAGCTAGCTAGTTGGCGAGGCAAGGCAGAGGTACAATTGGAGGCTGTGAGGAACAACTTTTTAGCAACGGGGACTGTCGGTATGAAAGCCCTAAAGCGGGATAGGTTCAAGTGAGCAAGGAAAGGAAAGAAGACCCGAAAGGCTGCAGAGCTTAGAGTGAGGCTCCAACAAGGCTGCAGGGGTGGGTAGGAAGCTTGATAGACCCCTGTGGGGGCGTGGGGGGGGAGCTCTTACGCTGGTGAAAACCGTGGGGTAGTCGGAGTATGTGAAAGAGAGAGCAATGCTGAGGGTGTTTAAACACTCACTTTGGTTGCGTTTATTATACTTTGCCAAATACTGTAGTTATTTTGTGAGTTTCTCTTGCCTCTTGAATTAAACTAGTAGGTATCATTTACTGAAAGTTAGAAACATCATCAAACCCAGAGAATAGCATTTATATTGCTTGCATGAGTGTAGTACTAAAATAGAGAAATAGACGCAAAGTCTCTACGCTAGGCATACACAGGAACCCTGTGCTCCTTGAAAGAAAAATGAAAAAAGAGAGAGAACCTACCTCTATTTTCTTCAACAGCCCTGAGTCATCCCACTTTTTAAGCATCAAAACAGTGGACATTCTGGGATTTAGCGTGACACCTTCTCTGCAGATATTAGAAGATTAAACCTGGAATGAAAAAGAAATGAATCAAACATTTCACAAATCTCTGTATTGTGTGAAATCTAGAGCTAGGCATTGTATGTTTGTTATTCATAGCTTTCAAGGCCCTAAGAGCTGGTCAAGGAATATTATACATGCTTGGTGGTAAATTAATGCTCGGTAGTAGAACCATAGCTGAGGTGTCAGAGAGACCTAAGATCTGATACCAGCTCTGTCACTGCAAGCTTCCGAGTCACTTTACCATTCGGAGCTTAGCGTCTTCCTGCATAAAAATGATGAGATTTACCAGTCAATAATCATAAAACTAGTAAAAGATTTAGCAGTGTTCTAGGCACTGTTCTAAACATTTTACATGTATTAACTCATTTAGTCTTCACCTCCGTCTTCCAGGTGAAGATATCGAGACACAGAAAGGCGAAGGAACTGGCCCAAGGTCACACAGTGAGTGAGTGGCCTCGGAGTCATTGCTCCATTACATAATACTTGAAAGGTCCTTCCTCCCCGATCATTATATAATTCTAGCTGATTCATAATGCACCTATATTTAAAATATGTTGACCTAGAATAGCAGACTCCGTTCGGGGGTAGGAGGAAGGGAGGAGTTCAGCAGTGAGGAAGACATTGCTAGGTGGTGTGCATATGTTTTGTCACAAGGAAAGTTTCTGAACTGTGCCGTGAGCTTTCTACTTTGCCATTTTAGGTCCTTTTCCTGCCCATTCAGCGAACAGGAGGGCTGCTGCCCTGAGCTCTCCCCGCTGCCGGCCTCGGGCCCGACCAGCAGGCTAGGGCACAGCACATTGCAGCGCTGCATTCCAGAGATAACAGAAGCTTGCGTCACGCTGACCAGATGGCTGTCTGGGGAGGTGCTGTAATTTTGCTCACCGCCCCCCAGCCCAGGTGGAGGACGGTGACTCTTGCCCGTATATGTGTGTGCTGCGTAAACAGTGCCAAAAGGACATCTGTTGTTGTTGTTTTAACATCTTTATTGAGACAATAATTCACCCATCATAAATTTCACCTATTTAAAGTATACTGGTTAGTGTTTAGTGTATTTACAGTATTTAGTGTACTTAGTGTATAAGTCATCACCACAACTTTCAAACATTTGCATTATGCCCTGAAGAAACTCAGCATTCACTAACCACCCCCACCTCTTCCCCTTGACAACCACTAATCTTGTGTCTGTGCAGACTTGCCTATTGTAGACATCTCATAAAAAGGGAATCGTACATTACGTGTTCTTTGGTGACTGGCTTCTTTTACCTAGCATAATGTTTTAGGGGGTTCGCGAATGTATAGCATGCGTCAGTACTTCGATTCTTTTTATTACAAATAATACTCCATTGTGTGGATATATCGTATTTTGTTTTACCCATTCTTCAGTTGGAAATTTGAGTTGCTCCATGTTTTTGGTTATTATGAGTAATGGTGCTATGAATGTTTGCGTCGGGTTTTTGTGTGGACATGTTTTCATTTCTCTTGAATATAAACCTGGGAGGGGAATTATTGGGTTGTATGGTAACTCTTTGTTTAACAGTTTCAGGGGCAACTGGGGCACCCCAGTGGCTCGGTCAGTTAAGCAACTGACTCTTGATCTCAGCTCAGGTCTTGATCTCAGGGTTGTGAGTTCAAGCCCCATGTTGGGTGTAGAGATTACTTAAATAACAACAACAACAACACACAACCAAACTAGTTTCCAAACTGGCTGCACCATGTTACATTCTTATCAGTAATGAGAGAATGTTCCTATTTCTTCACATTCTCACCAACACTCATTATTATCTTTTTTCTTATATCCATTCCAGTGAGTGTGAAGTGGTATCTCATTGTGGTTTTCGTTTATATTTCTCTAATGACTAATGATATGGATCATCTTTTCGTGTGCTTGTGAACCATTTGTATGTCTTTGGAGAAATGTCTATTTACAGCCTTTGCCCACTTGTTGATTGAGTTACTTTTTTGTTATGGAATTATAATTCATTATTCTGGATACAGGTTTCTTAGCTAATGCAAATATATGATTTGCAAACATCGTTCCTATTCTGTAGATTACCTTTTACTTTTTTGATGGTCTCATTTGTAGTACAGAAGTTTTTCATTTTGGCGTCCAGCTTATTGATTTTTCTCTTTTATTGCTTGCGCTTTTAGTGTCATTCTTAGGAAACTATTATCTAACTTAACCCAAAGTCACAAAGATTTACTTCTGTTTTTTTTTTTTTTCTAAGTTTTTATAGTTCGAGCTCTGACATTTAGGTCCGCGGTCCATTTTAAACTAATTTTTGTGTATGATGTGAGTTAAGGGTCGGTCACCTTCATTCTTCACATTCTTTGTGGTCCCTAATGTTCAACTCTTTATTTGTGATTTCAGTGACAGGGCCATGGGCCGGTATATTCAAATGCTTTTAAATGAAAAGGGTTGAAGTCAGTAATCCCTGAGTTCAAAGTTCTGCTCTGCTACTTACTAATGCTGACACCTTGAGCAAGTTACTTGATCTCCCCCTGAGCCTCAGTTTTAAGAAGACAGCAAGAACAATAGCCATACTAGGTTTATTACAAAGATGAAGTGGATAACATATATGAACCTGCCTAGTACATAGTTCACTTACTGTTAGATTAATTGGACAGCTGTTTTGATTAATGATACCAGAAAAATTCAGTTGTTGGTTTTGTCTGTATGTAAATTGTGGCTCCTCATGGCTTCTGAGAGTGTATGTATTCTGAATTCTTTTTTTTATGTTTGTTTATTTATTTTGAGAGAGAGAGAGAGAACAAGCATGAGCAGGGAAGGGGCAGAGAGAGAGAGAGAGAGAGAGAGTGAGAGAGAATCTCGAGCAGGCTCTGCACGGATAGGCCTGCGCTCGAACCCACAAACTGTGAGTGAGATCATGACCTAAGCTGATATCAAGAGTCAGACGCTTAACCAGCCGAGCCACCCGGGCGCCCCATCCCAAAATCTTTAAATCCTCCTTTTGAAAGTTGGAGTGATATAATCTAGAAAGGAAACTATTAAAATGAGCCATCAGAACCTTGGAATCGACTCTGCAGTCCTATGACCGTCATTCTTTTGAATGAATGCTGATTACAGATCACATAATTCATGTACCACTGTAATGTTGCTTCTAGCAAAAATTAATAATTTGTCAAGGAACATAAGAGATGTTAGGCCGTTGCCTTATTGGCACTCCCTCAAAAGCAGCACCAGTCTTTCCGTTGATTCTGAAGTGTGATGTGGTTGGAGATGTGAGGAGTGACTGTGGAGTCTTAGGTCACTGGTGTCGTCTGTAGACAAGGGTCCTGGGGGCCATCGTCCTCGGACTGTACTCTCAGTGTCCAGTCTTTACCATCTCCTGTTGCCATTACTTTCATCTTGTTTAGAACTGAGCAAAAGCCAGTTAAATTCCATTAGGAATAGCTTTGGAACAGGTAAGAAAACAGGCAGTAGAGCTTTGCTAGACAGAAAACAGATGAAGAGACAACAGGGAGGTCCAAAAAACACCAGGATGCTTGGGCATTTCTCTCCCTGGATCCATTTTCAAGTTGTCTTGTGGACGGCGTGACAGTAGCAGGAGAGATGGAAAAACGGGTAACGTGAAGAGTGAGCCAGAGAGAGGACTGACCTTTCTCAGTATTCCTGTTACATCAAAGGAAGCAAAAGATCATCTGCTCGAGAGTCTACTCCATGTCCTTTAGGTGGAATTGTTCCTGTGTGTAGCCCAAGACAAGGATGGCTCTGTCTCGGTTTTTAAATACCAGAGGAATGGTTTCAACAGTCTCCTTTCCACACAGCCTAACAGCCCCCAGCCAGTCAGTCACGCACTGGGAATAAATGGAACACTGGCCCTCTGTGGCTGTTAGGGATGCTGTTTTGAGCAAGACATGATCCTTGTTCTCAAGAAGATAACAGTCTCGTGGCTAGCCTTAACTATGAAAACTACCTTTCTAAATTCAGCTAAATTCATGATTTTGCTCCTTCAGCCTTTACATGGTTGCTTCAGGGCCGTGGCCTGACACGGCTCAGAAGAGCCACATTGCATGTAGCTGGCCCCCAGGTGTAGGGGGTTAGCGCTTGCCTGCCGTCCTCCGGTGTCTTGGAATTTTCAAGGCAAATTTGGGGCATCCCTCACAGGCTGGAATATTAAAGTCTTTGGTCATCCAGGTTGACATCACAAATGTCCTTTTGCTTTTCTGCGTCTTCTGGCCAATATGTACAACTTGGATGGAGACCAGCCCTTCATCTTCTGAGGGCAGTGTAAGCGGTCAGAAGTTATGTAGAGAAGAAAGTAAGAATATGAGTAAGGTATAAAACTGGTCTAAAGAGACAGGCATATCTTTGTCAAGAAAAATGTAAGAATCATTGGAAAGGAAGGAAGGAGGTAGAGAGAGAGGGAAGAAGGATGTAGGAATCCTTTTTCAGGCATGGTCAGGGAAAACTTCATGGAGCAGGTGAGACCAACAGGTGGGTGGAATTGACCTGGACAGAAGGGGAAGATGAGGGAACAGAAGTGTCCTTCAGTGAGGAAACCAGTAGTACTAAGACGGAGAGTTCTTTCTTGACAGCAGCAGGAAATACAGGGGTGTTACTGGGATAGGATTAGATTTTTTTTTATTTTTATGTATGTATTTATTTATTTATTTTAATGTTTTTTTTATTTTTGAGAGACAGAGAGACAGAGCGTGAGCAGGGGAAGGGCAGAGAGAGAGGCAGACACAGAATCTGAAGCAGGCTCCAGGCTCCGAGCCGTCAGCACAGAGCCCGACGTGGGGCTCGAACTCACAGACCGTGAGATGATGACCTGAGCCGAAGTTGGCCACTTAACTGACTGAGCCACCCAGGTGCCCCTAGATTTGTTTTTTTAATGTTTAATTTATTTTTGAAAGAGAGAGCAAGAGACACAGCGTGAGCAGGGGAGGAGCAGAGAGAGAGGGAGACACAGAATCCAAAGCAGTCTCCAGGCTCTGAGCTGTCAGCACAGAGCCTGACACTGGACTCGAACTCATGAACTGTGAGATTATGACCTGAGCCAAAGTCAGATGCTTAACCAGCTGAGCCACCCAGATGGCCCATGGGATAGGATTAGATTACTAAGCGAGCCAGGCCTGAGAGTTTTGAATTAGTGGGGATTTCTGAATAGGAAGAAAGAACAGTTTTAAAAACAGTATGTAAGGAAGATTCAGCTGGCTAAAACATGATAAGGGAGGAGGGAAAGCTGAAATAACAGGAACAAAATGATGACAGAAGGGGAGGAGGGAGGCAGTATCCTCCATTTCACGGATGAATAAACCGAGGCTTATAAGATAAATAATTGACTTAGAATCACACGGCAAATAAACCTTGAGCCAGGTCTGCCTGACTTGTGTCCTTCCCATGATTTGATACCATATGCCTCAACATGGGCATGGTGTAACCCCGAAGCCAAGAGTGGAAAAGAGGGGAATTGGCGAAGACTTAGTGACTGACCTGGAGGGATGGGGCAGAAAGTGGTCCTCAGGTTTGGAGCTGGGGTAGCAGGAGGATGCTGGGTTTGTTAAGAGCGACGTTATAATCAGAAGGAAGATGACATGTTAAACCTCAGATACTTAGTTTCATCCATCTCTCTGTTTATAAATTGAAAAGTAATGCCCAGAGGAATTAAATGACAGGCTCAAGATGTCACATCTAGATGTTACGAATCTGAACTTGAACTAACATCTCCTATTTTCTTGAGTAAGGTGATGGTGGAACATATGAGAAGCATTGCCCAGAACAAATAAATATAACAGAGCACACACAGAGGTAACTTACAGCAGGCTCCAATAGAAGGTTCTAAAGAGAATTTGATAAAGTATATTGTAATTACAGTCTCCTCACCATCGGCATGCCTGACTCCCCAGTAGACTGTCACTCTTTGAAGGCTGGGATCGTCTTTTCTCTAAATCTCCAAGCCTGGCAAATTATAACTGCTCAAAAAAATGCTTTGTGAATTAATTAATGGGAAGTTAAGAAGCCTGTAATTTAGCTAGTGCTTGGTTATTATCTGTTGCTATTAGGGATGTCTCTTCCTCCCTCCTTCCCAGCTGCAGCAAAGTTCTTGAGACTGACCTGGCAGAAGAACCCGCAGCGTTGTTACCCACTGCCCTGTCTGGAGCTCCCCCAGGGGAGCTGGGCTGTGGGGAAGGGTTCTGATGAGGTACCTGATATGACCGAGCACCCGTAGCTGGACACAGAAAACACTAAGACCACGGAGGTCAGGGCTGACCGACTGCGCTTTGCTGCGATTTAAAAATGGTAGATTTTCACACTATTAACGTATCTATAAAATATCTATAACATGACATATTATAACCATCATTTAATATATATGGGTTATGAACACAGCAACCGTTAATTTATGGTGAACAAATTAAGTCTTGACTCACACTTCAGAAAGATTGTTAATCCTGTGAAGAAATGTAATCTTTCTTGACACTAGTTACTTTCTCTTGAAATAGATTCTGAGGATCTAAAGTAACAGGATTGAGTTTCCTGTTACTTTGAATCAAGATAGAGGTTTACAGGTTTTGAAAGTCGAGACTACTAAACTCATGCTATAATTCTGTAGAAAAGGAAACGAAAGTCAAAAAAAGTTATAGCTGAATTCAGCCCTTTTGCTTCTTCTCTTCTGTTCCTGCTCGATTATGGTCGCTAGTTTTTTCCTCTTATGTTTGATGAAGAGGCACCTTTCCTTCATTTTTTTCTTCACTTTTGGCTTCATTTTCTATAAGAGATTTAAATAGCCTCCTCTTGTGTTTTTCTGCATTTCTTAAACAGCAGTATTTCATTATGGATTTTTAAAAAGTCACAAGGTGTTAATGTTTGTTTCTTTATCTTGTTTTTATTTTCTGTTAAGCAATAAGATTGTAAACTTCTGGTTACCCGTAACATTTAGTTGGCAAAAGTTCTGAAGAAACTACGATGGGTTTATAGGCAGAGCGACGCACACTAGCATGAGGTTATCATTGTACTTAGTGGGTTTCCTACCAGTTCTATTTAGGAGTATTGTTACTGGGCCAAGATGGAGTAAGTAGTCTCTCTCCCACTGATGATGACTCAAGCACCTGAGAACTTTGACAAGTGAATAATAGCAAGCAGACTGGGGAGAGAAGCCAAAACTTTAACAACCGCCATGTAGAGATGAGCACTCTTGAAACGAATGGAAAGTTATAGATTCTTAACAGAGAAATATAAAGCACTAAATGGACATTTTATTTATTTATTTATTTTAATTTTTTAATGTTTAGTTTTGAGAGAGAGAGAGAGACAGTATGAACAGGGCGGGAGCAGAGAGGGAAACACAGAATCCGCAGCAGCCTCCAGGTTCTGAGCTGTCAGCATAGGGCCTGAACTCAGACTGTTGAGATCATGACCTGAGCTAAAGTCGGACACCCAACTGACTGAGCCACCCAAGCACCCCTAAATGGACATTTTAGAACTAAAAAGGATTATATCAATGTTTTTTTTTAAAAAAAATCATTCAGTATATGGGCTCAGTAAAATATATGTGACACAGGAAAGAATCAGTGAACTTGAACATAAGTCAATAGAAATTATCCAGTCTAAAGAAGAGAGGGGAAAAAATGAATAAAACCTTAGGGATACAAACTTCTACTTACAAATAAGTCCTGGGGATATAACATACAGCACAGTGACTATAGTTAGTAATACTATGTTGTATATTTGAAAGTTGCTGAGAGAGTAAATCTTAAAAGTTCTCGTTAGAAGAAAAAAATTTTGTGACTCAGTGTGGTAATAGATGTTAACTAAACTTACTTGGTGATCATTTCAGAATATATACATAAATCCTGTTGTTGATGTTAAATGTTAGTTACACCTCAAAAAAAACCCAAAAACGTAACTCAGGGACCTGGGGGACAAGAACAAAAGGTCTAACATTTAGGCATTAGAGAAAGGAGAAGGGTAAGGAGTAAGACATTGGTGAAGAAAACAGTCTTGAAAAAATAATAACTGAAAACTTGTCAAATTGGGCAAAAGCTACACATTTACAAATTCAAGGTCTCCTCAAACTCCAAGCAGTGTAAACTCGAAGACATACCATACATATAATGAAACTGTTAAAAACGAAACAAAAACAAAACCAAAAAAAAAAAAAAAACCTCAAAAGCACCAAGAGTAGAAGGACACAGTACCAATGAGAAACAGTTTCAATATCTAGAATTTCTTACCAGAAAATGTGAAGGCTAGAAGACAGAGTTTAAGAGTTATGGCAAAATAAAAACATCCTTAGATGAAGGAAAATTAAATGTTAAAAGCAGTTCTTGAAGCCTAAAGGAAATGATACCACAGGAAACTTAGAACATCAGGATTAAAGAAAAAGCAACAGAAATGATGAATATCCATGTAAATATAATAGATTGTTTTTCTTGAGTTCTTTAATATGTATATGACTGTTGGAAGCAAAGATTATAACCTCATCAGGGGAGGTGTAAGGCTCAAAGGACTTCTTTGGTTTTAGGTTTGCATATTTTACTTGAAATGGTAACATATTAATTCTAAGTAGGCTGAAAAGTTTGATGTCTATTTCTTAAGCCCTAGAGCAACCAATGAAAAAATACCAAGAGATATAGCAGAAGATTCAGTGGATAAAATGGAATCATATAATCCAAAAGTCAGGAAAGGGAGAAACAAAGTTACCGAAAACAAAACAGGAAACAAAATTAATAAAGCAGTGGCCCTAATTCCAACTATATTGATATTAACTGTAAATGGTCTAAACAGATAAAAGACACAGATTGTCAGATACAGATTAAAAATAAAAGGATATACGAACATAGATGCAAAAAATCCTCAACAAAATATCAGCAAATTGATGTAAAAGTGTATTAAAAAGTCATACACCATGACCAATTAGAATTTATTCAGATGGGTAGGGCTGGTTCAACATTTGAAAATTCATTAATGTAATCCATTCTATCAACAGACTAAAAAAGAAAAATCATGTCCTATCAATAGATAGAAAAAACATTAAGCAAATCACCATTCATGATAAAAACTCAGTAAACTAGGAATGGAGGGGAAGTTCTAAAGAATATTTTTTGAAAAATCTACAACCAAGGGACACCTGGGTGACTCAGTTGAGTGTCTGACTTTGACTCAGGTCATAATCTCATGGTTTGTGAGTTCGAGCCCCACAATGGGCTCACTGCTGTCAACCTGCCAGCAGAGTCTGCTTCTGATCCTCTGCCCCCCTCTGTCTGGCCCTCTGCGACTTGGGCTCTCCCAAAAATAAATAAATATTTTTTTAAAAAACCACCTACATCTAACATCATACTTTCTTGTGAGAAACTAGAAACTTTCCCACTAAAGTGAGGCATAAAGCAAGAATGTCTCCTCTTACCACTCCTTTTTAACATCATACTGGAAGCCCTTGCTTATACTGTGAGGCAAGAAAAGGAAATTAGAAGTATACAGATTTGGAAGGAAGACATGAAACTGTCTTTGTGCACAGGTGGCATGATCATCTATATAGACAATCTGAAACAACTAACCAAAAAAGTGGGACTAATAAGCAAATATGGCAAGGTTGCAGGATACAAAGTTCATGTGCAAAAGCCCATTGCTTTCCTATATACCAGCAATGAACAAGTGGAACTCGAAATTTCAAACACAGTACCATTTACATTTAAACCTGCAAAAATGAAATACTTAGGTATAAACCTAACAAAATATGTATAACACCTGTATGAGGAAAACTACAAAACTGGTGAATGAAATCTAAGAAAAACTAATTAAGTGAAGAGATATTCTGTGTTCATGGGTAGGAAGACTCAATATTGTCAAGTCGTGAGTTTCTCCCAACTTGATCTATAGATTTAATGCAATCCCAGTCTAAAGTCCCAAGAAATTATTTTATGGATGTCAGCAAATTGATTCCAAAAGTCATTTGGAAAAGCAAAAGACCCAGAGTAGCCAACACTATCTTGAAGGAGAAGAACGGAAGAAGAAAGTTGAAGGACTGATGCTCCCTGACTTAAAGACTTACTGTAAAGCTATAGGAATCAACAACATGTAGCATTGGTTAAAGACAAATCATTGTGGGGGGAAATGGCCAAGAAGCAAACCCACGTAAATACAGTCAACTGATTTTTGACAAAGAAAGACAATACAATGAAGCGAGATAGTCTCTTCAACAAATAGCGCTGGACCAACTGGACATCCACGTGCAGAAAAAGTTAATCTAGATACAGACCTTATAGCCTTCACCAGAATTAACTCAGAATGGACCATAGACCTAAATGTAAAACACGAAACTGTGAAACTCCTAGAAGATAACATACGAGAAAACTCTGATGACCTTGGGCGTTTTTATGCCTTTTTATTTCTTAAAAAAAATTTTAATGTTATTTTTGAAGGAGAGAGATACAGAGTGTGAGTGGGGGAGGGGCAGAGAGAGAGGGAGACACAGAATCCAAAAGGGGCTCCAGGCTCTGAGCGGTCAGCACAGAGCCTGACGCGGGGCTCCAGCTCACAACCACGAGATCATGACCTGAGCTGAAGCTAGTCACTTAATCGACTGAGCCACCCAGGCGCCCCAGTACTTTTTAAGATATAATCCCAAAGATACAATCCATGAAAGAAATAATTAATAAACTGGGCTTCATTAAAATTAAAAACTTTTGCTCTGTGAAAGTATCAAGAGAATTAGAAGAAACATCACAGACTGAGAGGAAAAATACCTGTGAAAGACATCTGATAAAAAGACTTATCCAAAATATACAAAAACTCTTAAGAGTCAGCAGTCAGAAAACCAACATAAAAATGAGCCTAAGGTCAAAAGACATGAATAGAAAACACATAGACATAAAGACATCCAGATGGCCAACCGACACGTGAAAAAATGCTCAACGTCACTCATCATCCAGGAAATACAAATCAAAACCACAATGAGATACCACCTCACACCTGTCAGAATGGCTAACATTAGTAACTCAGGCAACAACAGATGTTGGCGAGGATGCAGAGAAAGAGGGTCTCTTTTGCACTGCTGGTGGGAATGCAAACTGGTGCAGCCACTCTGGAAAACAGTATGGAGGTTCCTCAAAAAATTAAAAACAGAACTACCCTATGACCCAGCAATTGCACTACTAGGTATTTATCCAAGGAATACAGGTGTGCTGTTTCGAAGGGGCACATGCACCCCAATGTTTATAGCAGCGCTATCAACAATAGCCGAAGCATGGAAAGAGCCCAAATGTCCATCGCTGGATGAATGGATAAAGATGTGTGTGTGTATATATATTCCATCCATCAATGGATATATCCATTCATCATATATGTATACACACACACACACACACACACACACACACACACACAGTGGAGTATTATTCAACAATCAAAAGGAATGAAATCTTGCCATTTGCAACTATGTGGATGGATTTAGAGGGTATTATACTAAGCGAAATTAGTCAGAGAAAGACAAATATCATATGACTTCACTCATATGAGGATGTTAAGATACAAAACAGATGAACGTAAGGGAAGGGAAGCAAAAAGAATATAAAAACAGGGAGGGGGACAAACATAAGAGACTTTTAAATATGGAGAACAAACAGGGTTACTGGAGGGGTTGTGGGGGGGGGTGGGCTAAATGGGTAAGGGGCTTAAGGAATCTACTTCTGAAATCATTGTTGCACCATGTGCTAACTTGGATATAAGTTATACAAAATAATAAATTATTAGATTAAAAAAAATGAGCCTAAGACCTTTATAGACACCTCACCAAGGAAGATTATATGGATGGCAAACAAGCTTATGAAAAGTAGCTTCATATCATATGTCATCATGGAGATGACAAAGCAGCAATGAGATAGCACTGCACACCTGTTAGAAAGGCCAAACTCTGGAACACCGACACCACCAAATGCTAGCAAGGACATGAAGTAGTAGGAGCTCTCATAAATTGCTTTAGAATACAAGATGGTACAGCCAGCCACCTTAGAAGACAGTTTGCAGTTGCTCAGTTTTACCCAAAGGAGTCAAAAACTTATGTCCACACAAAAACCTGCACAAGGATCTTTATAGCAGCTTTGTTCACGATAGCAAAACTTGGAAGCAACAAGATGTCTTTCAGTAGGTGAACGGAAAAACTCGTACATCCAGACGAGGGAATCTTGTTCAGTGCTTAAAAGAAGTGAGCTGTCAAGCCATGAAAAGACATGGAAGACTCTTAAGTGCATATTTCTAAATGAAAGAAGCCAGTTTGTAAAGGCTGTATGCTGAATGATTACACTTATGTGGCAATCTGGAAAAGACAAAACTATGAAGACAATAAAAAGATGAGTGGTTGCTGTGGGGGGTGGGGTGGTGTAGTGGGAGATGAATAATGATGGATACATATTATCCATTTGTCCAAATCCATAAAGTGTACAGCAGGAAGAGTGAACATTGACATAAACTATAGATCCTGGGTGATTATGATGTGTCAATATAAATGGTAAAAAAATGTACCATTCTGGTGAGTGATGTTAATAACAGGAAAGGTTATGGTAAGGGTCAGGGGGCATATGGGGAGTCTCTGTACCTGCCTCTCAGTTTTGTTTTAAACCTAAAACTGCTATAAAAAATTAAAGGCTTGGGGCGCCTGGGTGGCTCAGTTGGTTAAGAGGCCAACTTCAGCTCAGGTCATGATCTCACAGTCTGTGAGTTCGAGCCCTGCGTCGGGTTCTGTGCTGATGGCTCAGAACCTGGAGCCTGCTTCGGATTCTGTGTCTCCCTCTCTCTCTGCCCTTCCCCTGCTCATATTCTGTCTCTATGTCTCTCAAAAGTAAATAAACATTAAAAAAAATTTTTTTAATTAAAGTCTTTTAAAACATTAAGAAAAATAAAAGAATAGGAAAAGGTACCATGCAAACATGAATCAAAAGCTGAATTGACTATATTAATATTAGACAAGGTAGATTTCAGAACAGAGAAAATTGCAAGGGAAAAGAGAGACACTGTGTAATTATAAAAGGGTTAATTCATCAAAAAGATATAGGAATCCTAAATGTGTATATATCTAAAAACAACATCAAAATCTATGAAGCAGAAACCGATAGAACTGAAAGGAAAAATCAATTCACATTTATCCTTGGAAACATCAACAGTCTTCTATCAGTAGTCCCTTGAACAAGTAGACGGTAAAGCTGTATCCACAGATACAGAAGATCTGAGCACTGTCAACTAACTTGACCTCATTGACACAGAGTGATCCCCGAACCCCAGCTGAATACTGTATCTTTTCCAAATGCACGTGGACCATTCACTAAGATCAACCATATTCTGGGCTATGGTAGCAACCCTGTCCAATTGAAAAGAATGGTCTTGTCTTTAACAGAAGTAAACTAGTGATCAATGACAGAAAGATGTGGGAAATTCCCAAATATTAGGAAATTTAACAGTATGCTTCTGAGTAATCCAGGGATCAGAGAGGAAGTCTTCAAGAAAATTGCAAAATATTTTCAACTAAAATGAAAACACAACCATGGTTGGCCAGGGGTGGAGTTTTGGGAGAGGGCTTGACTACAGAGAGGCAGCAGAAGGGAAGTCGGAGGGAAGGATAATGGAATTTCTCTGTATTTGTTATGGTGCTTGTTAGAGGATTATGCATTTGTCAAAACTCAGAACTGTTAACCAAAGAAGAAATTTCACTGCGTGTACATTTTAAAATATTTTTAAGAATTTAAGCGTCAAGTCAGCAGAGCATGTGATTCTTGATCTTGGGGTCATGAGTTCAAGCCCCATGCTGGGGGTAGAGATTACTTAAAAATAAAATCTTTGAAAAGAAAAGAAGAATTTAAGTGTCTTTTTAATGGAGTACGGTTATTTTTAGTGGTATGTTTGGATGAGTTACTTGTCACAAGGCTGCTGAGTAAATAAGGGAGTTACAGTATTTTTTAGACATAGGTGTGACTCACAAGTAATCATTTTTTGGTTTAGATCTTTAAAGGAATAACATCTCTAGAAATTTTTATTTTAAAATGGTTGTTGTGAAATTAAAAAGGGAGGAACGATAGTATAAAATTCACCTGATCTATGCGATTTTAGATCCAAATATATGTACATTTTTTCAAGAAAACAATGCTCCTTGAAAAAAAATCCATATTCAACATTAGTTGAGCTGAAAAAAGTGACTTTTGCAAACAGTTGCTGTCAATTAAGCCTAGATTAAGTATAACAAGACATTGAATATGTGAGAAAAGAACAATCTGGTAACAGTTTTGGAATAATGATCTTCCCAACCTTTAATTTTTTGAGTAATGGTTTATTGTTTTCAGAGTGTAAGTTTCATACTTCTTTTGTTAAATTTGTTCCTAACTGTCATTCTTTTTGATCTTATTGTGAAAGGAAATGTTTCCTTAATTTCACTTTTAGTTCATTGCAAATGTATAGAAATACAATTGATAGCTGTAGAGTGGCCTTCTATCTTGCAACTATACTGAACTTATTTATTCTAATAGTTATTTTAGTTGAACTCCTTAGGTTTTTACTTTGTTTTGTTTTGAAATATATAAGAGCATGTCTGCAAATGGAAGGAGATTTGCTTCTTCTTTTCCAACCTGGGTGCCTTTTATTTCATTTTCTACCCTAATTGCCCTGGCTAGAACCTCCAATAAAATATTGAATAGAAGCAGGGAGAAGAAGCATCCTTATGTTGTCTCAGGGGAAAAACCTCTAGTCTTTTGTCATTAAGTATGTTAATTGTGGGGTTTTTTTAAATGCTGTATCAGGATGAAGAGGTTCCCTTCTATTCCCAGTTTGTTGAGAATTTTTATTGTGAAAGGATGTTATTACATTTTTCAAGTGCTTTTGCTTTTTATGCATTTAGTGAAATTGATCATGTGATAGTTTGTAAATCTTTAGGAATAAATCTAATTTAGGCTCGAAGTTTAAAAAAGGGGATATTTATTGGCTCACTTTTTTGGCTCACTAACTGAAAAAGTTCTTATCTACGGGTATGATATGGTCTTATTGCGGTGCTCAAAACTGTCATCTGGATTTGCTTTCTTTCCCTGCCTGCCTCAAGTCCTCCCACCCCCGTCCTCTCAGTGGGTGAATCATGTGTAGGTCTCGTGTGGTCAGATTGACTGCTGGCAGCTCCAGGCACACATCTTCAAGACGATAGCAAAAAGAGGCAGTCTCCATTTCTTTCCACCTTTCTCCAGACCCAGCAAAAGTCCCAGGTTTATCTCTGGTTGGGTCACTTGCCTGTCTCAAGTGTATCATTGAGGACAGGGGATGTGAAACTCCATTTTAGCCTGGATCACATGCCCCCCCGGGAGCCAGTCAGCCCCACGAAAACTACACGAATAGAGTGTGGAGAAGTTGAACTTCAGTAACAGAGATGTGGAGGGTGGATGCCAGGTTGCCGAAAATAAATGTACAGTATTCCTTCTGTAGTGAGATAGTCCAGGATAATGCAAAGTATGTGAAAGTGTCATTTAAATACTTTTATTTCCCTACTCCATCCCTGGCAGAGGTAACTTATAGAAGCTAAAGCTTTTCTTTGCGCACTGAAATTTCTTGTCTAATCCCTGAAAGCAGAGAGTTTGGCCGATACCGCATTCTGTCTCCAGTAGAGAATGGCCAAAAAAAAGGGGCGGGGAAGTGGGGTTGGACAGGAAGATTGATCGGATGGTAATCTAAGGGAGCAGGGACTGGTTACACCCACGGTTTTCATCTGCTCTTTTGTGACCTTGAGTATTTTATCATTTCCAAGTGTATTAGTAAGGGTTCTTTAGAAAAACAGATCAAATAGTATATAGAGAATTCTATGTGTGTCATATACATAGATGTATATATATATTTGTAGTATATGAAGGGATTTATTTTAAGAATTGGTTCATGCAGTTATGGAGACTGAGAAGTCCCATGGTCTGCTGTCAGTAGGCTGGAGAACCAAGAAAGCTGGTGATGCAATTCGGTCTGAGTTCAAGGGCCTGGGAGTTGGGGAGATGGATGGTGTTAAGTCCTGATCTGAGTCTACAGTCCAAGGGCACCAGTGTCCCAGGGCAGGACCAGATGGATGTCTCATCAAGAAGAGAGAGCAAATTCTCCATTCCTCTGCCTTTTTGCTTGACTCGACTCGGGCCCTCAGTGGATTGGATGATACTCACCTGCATTGGCGAGGGCAGTCTTTACTCAGTCTACTGATTCAAATGCTAATCTCTGCCAGAGACACCCTCACAGACAAACGTAGAAATAGTGTTTTACCAGCTATCTGGGCATCCCTCAGCCCATCAAGTTGAAACATGAAATTAACTATCACATCAATCAGAGTAACTGCAGATTCATTCGAAACAGGGAGCGGATTAATGGCGTCTTCATTCTTGCTTCTTTTCTCACACAGTTATTTCTGAGCTGTAACTGAGCTACCTGGGAAATGGACATCGGGAAAGAGCAGTGCGTCCGAGGCCTCCTCCGGACTCTCCATTGCTCTGCCTGTAAATTTCATGTAACAGGAACGAGACCTCTGTGGTCTCTTAATGTGCCTTCTGAAATTCCAGTAACTTTATGCTTTAAAGAAAGGTTATTTTTGGTCATGGTTTTTATAGTTACAAATGACAGGATAAAAACAACGATATATAGATCTTCCCCTAGTATAATTATAACTTCTAGGTAAATATAGAACCTGTTACAGGGAAGGTGCTGTTTCAGTTGCTGTTACCGTTCACCAGCAACGTTCAAAACCTAAGTGCAGCTGTGCTGTGTGTGTGTGTGTGTGTGTGTGTGTGTGTGCTGGGGGAGAGGGGGAGCTCTTTAACTTTTTCCAGATTACTATAAGATAAACCTAGTTTAGTGTCACAGTTTTTCAATTTGTAGACATTTTTTCACATTTCAGCTGCTGAAGTCAGGAAGCAGAATCAGTGCCATGTCATTGATCAGTGGCCAGGTGGTTTTTTTTTTTTTTCATGTTAAACAGAATAATGATATGTCTTAAAATTGATGGGGTGTGATGATTAACTCTGTTTTTTTATTATTTTTTAAAAATTTAAATCCAAGTTAGTTAACATACGATGTGATGATTAATTTTATGTGTCTGTGTGCCTGGGCCATGAAGTGCCTGGACATTTGGCCAAACATCTTTCCGGGTGTGTCTGTGAGCGTGTTTCTAGATGAGGCTGACGTTCGAATTGGTAGGCTGAATAGATTGCCTTCCCCAATATGAGTGGGTCTCATCTAATCAATCAATGACCTAAGTAGAATAAAAAGGCTGAGAAAGAAGAGATTCCTCCTGCCTGACTGAGCTGGGACACTGGTCTTTTCCAGCTTTCTGACCTGGATGGAAGCACAGCTCTTCTTGGGTCTCAGGCCTCTTGGTTTGTGTGAATCAGTCATCGGACATCGGTACCTAAGTAGCCCCTAGGGCTCCGCTCAAAGCTTTTAGTGGCCTTCTCTCTGTCTGTCACAGCCACGGAATAGTCTCATGAGAAAAATGTATCCCTGCAGGGCTATAGCATTTCAGAGAGAGAAAACCATATATCTGATTGAGGAGACTGACAAGGCTTATGCAGAAATAGTCAGAGATGACATTTTAGAAAGAAGATCCAGCTCAGGCAAAAGCCCAGACAGAAGCAGGAATATAGCAAGTAAGTTTGGGTTGCCTAGAGTATAAATTGGTAAGAGGACTAGATAAGATGTATATTTCAACCAAACATGGTTTGTTCCCTGAAATTCTCCGAAGTAAAAGTCATTAAACCCTTGAACGTTTTAAGATTAGTTCATTACAGTGGATCAGTACTAAGTACTAAGTTAAAGTTATCTTCTCCTAGAGCTCATGTGCCCCCACACAGGCTTCTTTGCACTCTGTAACTTCTATGACGGTGAAAGGGCTGCAGGACACAGGGCTGCAAGAGCACCTGGCCCTGGGGGCCCAAACAGACCCGAATCAGCCATTCACTACGGACAGAATCCGAAGACAGAGAGACAGTAGTGGTGACACAAGAAAGGAATTTATTTCAGTGAGGCCCACACCAGGATGACAGTGGACTAGTATCTAAAAGCCTGTCTCCATAGATGCTGAAAATACTTGTGGGTTTCTTATACAAGGAAAATGTGGGGGAAAGGTCGGTGGGTTCCCGTGCTGGGCAGTAAAGGTCAGGTCAGTCACTCTCTTGGGGGTCAATCACACAAGATCTTGCTGGAGTCTAGGGCAGTAGTTAATTGCTGGAGAGAGTAGTTTCAGTTCCCATCACTGGAGGCTTTGCCCGTGGGGTCTTTTGTCTGAGTTAAGAGATAAGCAGGAAAGAACTGAATCAGAAAGTACAGACTGACTGAGCTCAAAACGGAGGTGGTTGAAGTCCTCTTTCAGAGCAGTGTAATCTCTTTCCTTATTTCTAAGTTTGGGATAATTTTTCTTAACCAAAGGAGAGGAGAGCAAGTGTATGAAAATGATAAACATTTGAAAAAGTAAATAAATAAGTAAAAAGAAAACAATAGTGGTCCGGAAACAATCTTTTATCTTAAAAAAATTCAAAATCAGGGGTGCCTGATTGGCACAGTTCGTTGAGTGTCCAACTTCAACTTCAGCTCAGGTCGTGATCTCACAGTTTGTGAGTTCAAGCCCCACGTCAGGCTCTGTGCTGACACCTCAGAGCCTGGAGCCTGCTCTGGATTCTGTGTCTCCCTCTCCCCTACCCCCACTCGCACTCTGTCTCCCTCCCCCCCTCAAAAATAAATACAAAAAAAAATTAAAAATCAGAGATTACTAGTACTATATTAGTGGAAAAAAGGAATAAAACTCATCGGTAATCCTGTTAACTAGAGAATCATCATTATCATTATCTGATCCTTGCAGACTTCTTCTATACATTTTGTGACTAAAAATATATGCCCCTATGGGTGTTTGTTTCTAATTTTAAAAACGAGACCATGCATACTGGTATTTTCTAACCTACTTCTTTCCCGTAGAGTTTCCCCTGGAATTTAAGCTCCTTGGAGCTGGGACCCAGCTTCCTTATCAGGTCCCATTCCTGTGTCCTGGGAGGCACCCCGCATGCGGCCCGTAATTGAGACTGTGCTCTTGCTTCTGTTTTCAGGTTGGCAGCCTCGATGGTTCCTTCTCTGTGGGGGGATATTATCCTATTATGATTCTCCTGAAGATGCCTGGAAAGGTTGCAAAGGGAGCATCCAAATGGCAGTCTGTGAAATTCAAGGTGAGAAACCAAGGCATTTCTAAGTTCTCTTTTTCTTTCCGTCTCCCCCACAAAACAAAAAAAGGACTGGCCTCTGTGTGCCTTTCTCCGCTATTCCTGTAGTACAAAGTTACGTAGTGTTATGTCCCAAAAGAAAGCCTTACAAATAAGACATAAGACTGCAGACGATTTTTACAGGGAGGTTTTTTAAAAGGTATCAGAATAAATGAGAGCAACACGCCTCACCATACATCTAGTGCTCATTCTTTATTCACCTGCTCACCTGAAGCCACGGACTATCTGCAAAGTTTATGTCAGTCTTACTGCAGCATCCAACACTTCTATGTTTAAATCAGGACACACACACACAACCTTCTCGCCACCACCCCGTTGCTTAAAACAAGCAAACACGTAAAGACCTGCAAATAGCCTTTACTTCTTGGTTTGGGGAAGTCTTGAGACATGCTGAGAAGATGAGGCTCCAGAGCAGATTAGGAGGGTATTTTAGGGTGAGGTAGGGGGCGAAGGAGAGTGTGGTTCGCTTCTTTCTTCTCCTGAAGGTCTCCGAGGCACTCCTCACACTTTTGATCTAACTCGTGAAGGACAGTAGACAGGAAAACCAGCGTGTTCTTGATGGCTTCCCAGTAAACCCAAGAAGGTACAGAGGCACAGCCTTACTTACGGCATGCAAGCCTTGTCGGCCTCAGAGCAGCATGCTTTACACACACAAGCCAAAAGAGAGATTCTCTCTCTATTCTGATAAGGAGAACTGAGTACTTCTTTTTTAGTCTTGGCGTACCTCGGAGCCAGCCAGGTGTTTCCTTTTCATCAGCCGAGGCATCGAGGAAGAGATCGCTAACTAGGGGCGGTGGTACGGCCTGGCCTCCTCCCTTGGAGGAAACCTTTAATGACGGCACCAGGTGAACTCAAGAATTTGGGTGGGGAGGGGCACCAGACAGAGCTCTTCTAAGTTTCTTTTCTCTTTAATTTTTTTTTTAATGTTTATTCTTGAAAGAGAGAGACAGAGACAGAGACAGAGCCTGAGTGGGGAAGGGGCAGAGTGAGAGAGGGACACACAATCTGAGGCAGGCTCCGGGCTCTTAGCTGTCTGCAAGAGCCTGACACGGGGCTTGAACCCACAAACCAGGAGGTCATGACCTGAGCCAGTCAGACGCTCAACCCACTGGGTCACCCAGGCACCCTAGCTCTTCTAAGTTTCTGACCTCCCTCTGCCGTGCTCCCAGTTCATTCTGTAGATAACACACGCATGGACCTGATAATCCCCGGGGAGCAGTATTTCTACCTGAAGGCCAGAAGTGTGGCTGAGAGACAGCGGTGGCTGGTAGCCCTGGGGTCAGCCAAGGCTTGCCTGACGGACAGTAGGACCCAGAAGGAAAAAGGCAAGTATTGATTGTCCTGTAGTCTGGGAACCTTGGGAGTCACCCACCAGCATCTCTGGGTTCCCATATTTGTATCTTGCCTCTGACCACCTGGCCAGCTTTTTGTATCCTACAAATGCCATGTACCTCTGGAATTTAAACCACAGTCTGTATCTAACTCCTCTCTCTTAGCATCTCATAGTAGGAGGAGTACAGGCTTTGGAGCCAGATACAACTGGATTCAAATCATGGCTTTGTAGGTGTTGGCTTTTGACCTTGGCATAAGTCACTTAATCTCTCTGATTCTCAGCCTCATATTTTAAAAAGACGTAACAACCTACATTAGAAGGATTGCCATAGGATTCATAATTATACGAAACTGTCTAGTACGCAGCCTGGCACAGAGTTGACCTTTAGTAAAGAATAGCTGAGCCTTGGATCAGGGTGCTTTCTGCAGTAAGACCCCACTTTGCCCTCCCTTTCCCTGGGGTGGGATGGGTACTCAGTTGTCAGGATGCTGCTGCTTAATGCTCATTAACTGGACATCATTAGGTCTCCTGAGAACCGTGGCACAACTTTCTGTGTGGACTGTGGGAAGAGTGCCAGGGCTGACTGCCTGAGCCCTAACCACCACCTCCCCAGCCCCCTACCTGTATATACACACACCTAAAGAGATTGGTGGGAGGCGGGCGGGGGGAGGGGGGGATGGGGAATCTTTCTCATGACAGATGTGCCAGATGTGCTTAACTCTTCAAGTGGACACTGTAAAATGGCCTCTTCCTTCCTTGTTTTTAATGCTCGATCAGGAGCAAATTCTAGACACTGGTAGCTTTGACTCAGGTCAGGTTGTAACATGCTGCGTTTTCATGGGACAGAAAACAGAGGTGATAATGACTAGCCGAGCCCGCAGCGCCAGAGCAACTGGAGTGCCGTGCTAATGAGGGTGCAGCAGGTGCCCAGAGGGTGCCATTAGCCTTGACAGGTGGCATGCCGAACCAGTTCTGTGCGTTAACAAGCCATCTTATTAGTGGTGATTGCACGTTACAGAACAGTCTCCCAGTGTTGAGCACTGTTAGCAGGTAGATAGCTATGACCCCATTTTACATTTTACGGGTAGGGAAAACTGAGACCCATTTTACAGGTAGGGAAAAATGAGACCAAAACTCTGAACCCAGGACTCTGCTGCCAGGTCTGACATGAAAGATAAAAAGTATGCTGTGTCCTTCCTCCTATGCTGCTGATCGTTCAGTACATTGGCCCAAAAAATAAAATAGATTACAAATGTCCAAAAAATCGCTTTTTCCTGTTTTTCCTGCCCCCATATCTTCACATACGTCTTATCTATACCCCATACCATAAACATCTACCTTAGATAGAGGTTATGTATTCCACTCGATGGTATGCTACCTAGTAAATCGTTTATTCATCCTGGTAATCACTTATCATCATTTTGTTATTTAGAGTTTGCTGAAAACACTGAAAACTTGAAAACCAAAATGTCAGAACTAAGACTCTACTGTGACCTCCTTGTTCAGCAAGTAGATAAAACGAAAGAAGTGACCACAATCGGTGTGTCCAGTTCTGAGGTAAAATATTACTTGTCGTAGCCACATGAAAAGGAATGCCAGATGTTGCTTACAGGTAATGCTCTCACACAATCCCCGCTGACTATTTTGAAATTTACTATTTTTTGGAGGAAAAAAGTAACAAAATTCAACAGAGAAGAAATATGTGCATTTCAGCATATGGAAGTATATAATTTTCCTTCACAGAATGAATTCAGGATTAATTGATACCATGTGGAACCTTTAACACTGCCGCCGGCATACTAACATAGCTTCTCCCCATTGGCATTACTTTTTAAAATACAGCCTTACCTGTCCAGCACAGCTACTTCTGTATGTGTGGCTACCAACATGCCAGCGTCATGTTTCTTAAATAATGTGTATCTGTCACCTTTGATGAAACTAACTAGATTTTATTTTATTTTCCTTTATTTTATTTTACGTAAGCTCTCTACCCACCATGGGGCTTGAACTCACGACTCAGAGATCAAGAGTTGCATGCTCTATTGACTAAGCCAGCCAGGCACCCCCGTGACAGGATTTTATTGGTGAAATAGTAATTGTGCTTTAGTATATACTGGTGCTTTCAAAGATGGAGACAGCTTTTTTTTTTTCCTGTCCATTGTCAGTAAGGATTGTGGTCTTTAATGTTTATTAATAAAGCTGTCATTCATTCATCCTAAAAAATATATTAAAAGATCTGTCTGGTGTTAGGTTGCATATTGAATGGCTCACACTACCCACAGAGGGTCTCTGTTCTGTTCTCAGAGTAGTTGTAGTCTGAACAACAACTCCCACAAAATGAAGAACCTGCGGATTCTAATTAATGGTTTTAGTAGAAGAACATTATGCTGCTAGTGGTGTATGTGCTTTCAGTTTTTCTAAATAAGGGTGATTTAACTCATTTTCATTCACTTCCTTTTGGGTTCTCCTATTCACTCAGCAACTGCCTGTTGTGTCCCAGATGCTGTGCTGTGGGGGGGGGGAGAGGGATACCAAAGGCACATTGCAGTCCCGCTCTGGAGATGTCTATGGTTCAGAGCAGTGGTTCTCAGCCCAGAGCAATTTTGCCCTCGGGAGACATTTTTGGTTGTCACAGCTGAAGGAGTGCTATTGGCATCTTCTGTATAGAGGCTAGGGTGCTGCCTAACATCCTGTAGTGAGCAGGAGAGCTCCCCCACCTTCTTACCCCACTCCGAAAATGAGCCAGCCCCTCACGTCAGTCATGCCAAGGTAGCCCTGGTCTAACAGGAAGGGAAAATGCGAACATAGCAGTTTTTAATTCAAAGGTGCCTTGGGGACTTACTCATGAAACTGTGGTTGTGATATTGTCGATTTATAATAAGAAATGTGTATTTGGTCTTCATAAGAAGTATGTATTTGGTAGAGATCCTAAAACCCTTGAAATTTCCTGTGATGAGAATGATTAAGTTGTCTTTTGTTATGTTCATGAGGTGACTTCTGGAAAGTGCCTAAGCCAGAGGCCTGGTTGACCTAGGACCTACCCATGTGATTAGAGGGTTGGAACATTCACACCCACTCACCCACCCCACCCTCAATTCTTAGGAAGGAAGAGGGGCTAAAGATTGAGTTTAATCCCACTTGGCCAATGATTTCATCAATATGTCTATGAAACGAAGTTTCCATAAACCCAAGAACAGAGTCCAGAGACCCTCCCTGAGTTGGTGAACATACGAAGATTTCAGGGAAAGTGATGAGAGAGCATGAGAACATGCTGGGAACAGGTGCCTTGCCCTGTGCATCTGCTTTGCGTTGCATCCTTTGCTAGTAAACTGGCAATCCAGGGAGTACAATGTTACTCTGAGATCTGTAAGCAGCTCTAGCAAATTAATCAACTGAAAGGAGACGGTGGGAACTTTCAGTCTGTAGCAGGTCAGTCAGAAGCACAGGTGACAAGCTGGACTAGACATTGGTGTCTGAAGTGAGGGGTGGGGAGCAGCCCTGTGGGACTGAGCCCTTAACCTGTGAAATCTTATCTTCAGGTAGATAGTGTCACAATTTAGTTGAATCGTAGGCACCCAACTGCTGTCAGAGATTTGCTTCATGGTATGAGAAAACCCATGCATCATAATCAGTGTCAGAATCCTAGTGGTCCACAACCATAACATCACCTGCTGGCTTGTTAGAAGTACAAAATTGAAGGAAATATAGAGGCCACTCTTAAAGAGAAAAATTCAGGGGCGCCTGGGTGGCTCAGTCGGTTAAGCGGCCGACTTTGGCTCAGGTCATGATCTCACGGTCTGTGAGTTCAAGCCCCGCGTCGGGCTCTGTGCTGACGGCTCGGAGCCTGGAGCCTGCCTCAGATTCTGTGTCTCCGTCTCTCTCTGCCTTTCCCTTGCTCACGTTCTGTCTCTATGTCTCTCAAAAGTAAAAAAAGAAAAAAAAAAGAGAAAATTTCAGCTGAGTAAATTTAAAAGATCTTACTGACTAAATGCAGTTCACGAATTGGGCAGCAACCCATCTAGCAGATAGAAAGGAGCTCTGAAAAGCTGTACAAGGCCAGAGACTTTTATAGACCAAAGCGAGCAGGGACAAGGAAGTTCTACAGGGCATTTGCTGATTGGTTAAAGCAAGGTTTCTTTCCTCACGTGCAAAAGGAAATTTTGGAGCTGAGTCAGATAACTTGTGCTGATTGGTTGACCCTAGGCCTGCCTTGTCTAGGACAACCAGGCATAGAAACTGAAGTTTTTGGCTCGCTAATGTGAGGCTTAGCATGGGCGACTCCATCTTGGGCCCAATCTAGTTTCTTTTATACCACTAAGATGTGTTTACTGTCCTCTCTAGTCAGGGTATGGCCTCAATTTCCTGAACAACTTACTAATATCAATAGTCAGGAAAAACACCCTGAGCAAGTAAAATAACTGGGAAAAAATGATGTTCAAAAGAATTATAGTTGCTAAAACCTCTCAAACTCATCTGTACTGAAAGCCGAAAAGCCCATTTGAAAGCAAAGAATGAATGACTTATGGTCTCTAATGCTTCTATTCTAGAACCTCATTGTTACTCGTCAGTGGGAGACATTTCTCCATTGATTACACGGATCTTTAGTCTGTGTGATTCCCTGTTTCATGCCTGCCACCCCCTTATGTAAGACTGGAGACTCCCTGAGGGCTCTGTGCCCAGCCCCGGGCATAGTGCTAGCTTCTAATACTATTGAATTGAAGGAAGTTGTTGCCTTCATCTGGAGTAAGGGGTGTGAGTGTGAAGGGTCAGATTGAGGAGATGTCTTGTCTATGGTTAGTAGATAAAGTGGACTCATTATTTTCCTTTTGTAATCGATGTACATTATTTGTCTAGCAGAATAGGTGGGTACATTACTACTACATTGTGGATAAAAACCTCTTAAGGACATTCCACAGTTGGGCTCTTTGTTTTTTGGCAAGGTAAAGGAATCTTACTCTTGTTGTGTCGTAGGAGGGAATCGATGTGGGAACTCTGCTGAAATCAACCTGCAATACTTTTCTGAAGACTTTGGAAGAATGCATGCAGATCGCAAACGCGGCCTTCACCTCCGAACTGCTCTATCGCACTCCGCCAGGCTCGCCGCAGCTGGCCATGCTGAAGCCCAGCAAGGTAAAGGCCAGCTCAGCTTGGCTGCTGGACGGCGTGGGGAAAAGTTAAACAGCGGTAACAGCGAACAGTGTGATTCGTCACCCTTTAGTGACTGAGAAAGACATTATTTTAGTAGACTTCCTTTTATGTCCACTGAACAGATTTAGGTCCTCAGTCCCCCATATCCATTTATTTTTGGCAGTTACCGCCTGAACCTGTCTCTGATGTAGCTAGCCTCTTTTCAGCCTCCTTGTCCAGCAGATCTTGCCAAGATTGATGGTTGCTTTCTAACGAGCTGCTTTCAGCCTGACCTTCCAGACAGCGGACGGGATCTCCACTCACGCAGTAGAAACTGGACCACTTTACCCTAAACCACTCATTGCCTTCCTCCTTGCCAGAGGTTAAAGTCAGAACTTGTTAACCTCTTCCCACACTTCTAGCCTCCTGGTCATTACCCGGCTGAACACACCAACAACATAAATCCCTCCTGACATCTTTGCGCCATTTCCCAGTGCCAACAATGTTGTTCCTTCTCACTTAGCTTTCCCTGGTTAGCACTTCCTCAACCTTCTAGATGTAATCTCTCCTTCCCTGAATCCCTGAGTTGGGCTAGGAGCTCCTCCTCTATGCACACCCCTATTTTAGTGTTACTCTGTATCGAAATTGCTTTAAGGGTAGGAACCTCCATACTGCTGATACTTTTAGTATTTGAAACAATGCTGCATCATAATCTTTATTATAAGAAAGCCAACCACTGAAAGTTTGGCTATGGTAATTAGATCCTTCAAATGCCCATCTTCTCTTTCCTTAGAAATTTGAGTACACTTATTTGAAAATATACAAAGGACTGGTCGAGATCAATAACTCCCTTTTGGAAACAATCTAAAATTGTTCCGATTGAGTGGAGCAGTTATGTTATGGTCATATTTACCACTTTTATATGTGATAAGACTCTGAATATGCTCTGTTGGACGTTTAACCTGAAGCTTTCATTTTTTTGCTTCTTTTAAAGATGAAACATCCTATTATACCGATTCATAATTCGTTGGAAAGGTACAGTAACAATTTTGGTTTGTTCTTCTTTCTAAAAATAAAAATATAATTTTTTATCGTTCGTTTTAAAAAAATGAAAATATTTTGCTCAGGATTTGGGATGGTACCAGAAAGAAAGAGTATCTAACCTTCGCTTCCGGGTGAGCTGGAGGCAGTGCAGATCTCGGCGCTGACTGCCCGGGAAGATGTTTGCGTTATCTGCCCTCCACACGTAGGAGCTTTCCACCTCTCTCGTGTGCCGAGGGCTGGAACCACCTCTCGCGAGGAGCCAGGCCTGGACTTCACTGTACTTTTATCCAGAAAAACAGCACAATTTTGTGCTATTTAAAAATAAAAATCTTAGGTAGCTTTACAGGTTGAATAAAAAACTTAAAATAGGGGCGCCTGGGTGGCTCAGTCGGTTGGGTGTCCGACTTCAGCTCAGGTCATGATCTCATCATTCCCGAGTTCGAGCCCCACATAGGGCTCTGTGCTGACAGCTCAGAGCCTGGAGCCTGCTTCAGATTCTGTGTCTCCCTCTCTGTCTGTGCCCCTCCCCTGCTCATGCTCTGTCTCTCTCTCTCTCTCAAAAATAAATAAACATTAAAAAAAAAAAAAACTTAAAATAAAAATCTATGCTATTCCTCTCAATGCTCCTTCAGTTTTAGGAAAAAAGTACATATTTCCATAGTTGTGTTCTTATTATTTGGAGTCTTCATTCAGTTATTATTTTATATAAGCATTCCTGTATGTTGACTTGCTCCATGTATTTGCCCTTTCAAATTATTATTTAACAATTCATCTCTTTGTATACTATTGTTTGCTTTAGTACAAGGACCATTCCAGTTTGGTTAACATTTTTTTCTGGTTCTAGATATTTCTTTTTTTTTTTTAACTTTCTTTTAATGTTTATTTATTTTGAGAGAGACAGAGCATGAGTGGGGGAGGGGCACAGACAGAGAGGGAGACACAGAATCCAAAACAGGCTCCAAGCTCTGAGCTGTCAGCACAGAGCCCGACAGCTCAAACTCAGGAACTCGAACTCCCGGGGCTCGAACTCGGGAACGGTGAGATCATGACCTGAGCCGAAGTCGGACGCTTAAGCCACCCAGGCGCCCCTTGTTCTGGAGATTTCTACTAGGAACATCTTTGTAGATTTTTTGTGTGTGTGACATTTCCTTAATATGCTCCTACATTTTTAATTGCTAAGTTGAAATATTAGTTGAAACTATTTAGAAAATAAATCGTTTTCCTGGAGTCACCATATACCTTGGCCTCTTTCCCTTTGTTTTTATTAGAAGAAAATAGTTTTGTTCTTATTTGGCTAGATCTAATCACTTACAGTAAGATGTTACGGTTGTCTCTTTAACAGAATCAGCTGTTCCACTTGCATGTTAAATACCTTTCCCATTACCCCAAAGAGCAACTGATACTCAGGATGTATCCTGTGTTCTGGTTTTTTTCTGTCGGACATAACTTTTTGGGGAGGATTCTCCCTTGACCACAGCAGGTAGCTTCTAGACAGTTAACTGCTAAGCAAACAGTAGCCAGTGATTCTGAGAGCTGAAGAGAGAAAAAAACTTCCCAGGGAGAAGCTGAGAAAAGCTAGAAAACTGTTAAATGTGTCCATGTAGAAAACTGATTGAAAACCAAAGAGCTGTCAATGACTGTTTCCTGTTGCTGGTGGGGGGCAGGAAGTTTGAGTCTGCGAGGGCCCATGGAAAGCCAGGAACTGCTCTTTGACTTCAGACCTCCAGTTGACCTGCTCCCGTCACAGGCACATACCTGCCGTGGAGGCAGGAGGCTGAGAGATTTGGCTGATTGAACAATAGTGGTTTCTAACCACTGGTAGTTGTTGCTTGTGAACCCTTCCTCTCTTTCTTAAAATAAGTTGTACCCGGCAGTCTATTTAAGACCAGATAATTGGACTCTCTGGCTTTTTTCCTTATAAAAAATTTTCAGGCAAATGGAGTTAAACAATTGTGAAAATGGATCTTTACATATGGAAATAAATGATGATGAAGAAATCCTAATGAAAAATAAGAGCTCCTTATATTTGAAACCTGCAGAGAGAGATTGCAGCTTATCAAGTGAAGAAAATACAGATGATAATATAACAGGTAAAAACAAAAGTAAAGTCTGAAAGCAAACCATTGATTAGTAGGATCTCCGGAGTTTGACTCTTTATCCATGATGTGACACTCGTTAAGCATCGGCCACCAGACAGTGCGCAAGGAGTGCTTAAGACAGACCTTGGCTGGATAACACAGGTCACTCGGCAACATTGTGCCATCCTGTGTGACCCAGTGTTGAATGAATGAGACTTTTCCCACTCACTGTTCATCTCTGTGATGTCCGTGGGCTGCAGCGAACAGCAGTGAGCAGTAGCTGTCCATGCCTACTTTTTAGAGAGTATGAGTATTTCACTGGCCCTTTTTTCTAAATCTCAAGCTCCTTTCAACTTAAACTATGATGTCAGACTTAACAGTGTAAAGTTACAGCAGTTCTGGTTGCTGTCCTCCTGGTTTCTGGTCAGGCCTGAGGACGTCACCATTCACCAACCACCAGCAGGTTTTCACCCCGCCTTCTCTGTGTCCATCAAGCCAGAGTCCCACACTTCAGGTCTTAGCTTGGAGTTATGCCGCCCTTCCAACTTCGCTGATTCCCTTGGCTCTTACCACTAAAACCAACTTCAGATCAGTCCAAGACAGCTGTATTAGAGCTTTTAATTGTGTTGTAAGTGTTTAATAAATATTTTGAAAATAAAATTTTAAATAAGTTTCTTGCTCCTCTCCCCTGAAATAAAAAAGACCCTGTTTTTTCCAGATGAGTTGGGGACAGAGAAGGTGCATTTTCATAGCCAAAAATCTGAGGAAAGCAGTCCACAAGTTACTGATGTCTTATCCCTTAAGTAAACAATAAAGACAGGAGCATTTCGATGAAAACAGTACTGTAATTTATTTGACCCAATAATTTACTTCTAGGAATTTGTCTTCAGGGATTGTCAAGTTTAAGGACAAATATCTGTGGACAGGGATGTTCTTTATGACATTAGAGTGATTTTCATTATTCATGGTAGTTATAAAGTCACCGCAGACACTGAGTTAGTAAATACTGAACCATCGCTCTTAGGGGAAATACAAATTAGGTTCCTCCTTCACATTTTGGTTGACTGATCAACGTGTATACCCTTGTTTTATGTGTGTTTCTGTTTAAAGTCGCCTTATTTAATATGTATTGTTAATTCATTAACATGAACCCATGGCCAACAGTACTATAAGGGCAATACTTCACTCGTGGCTGAATGGAGCTCACCTCACACATGGATTTTCTCCATAAGGCCCATCACAGCCTTCTTACGCTTAGGAACACTAGACAGCACTACACTTGGGGGCACTTGCAAACAGCAACATCGATAACAAAATGCACAAAGCGTGACCCCATGTAAACACACTTGTGTATGGCGTGAAAACCGAAGGAAGAGCAGGTTGTTACCTTGGTCGACCTCAGCTGGGAACGTGTATATCAGGCACCTCAAATTTTTCACCACTGTACACATGTCACAAATGACTGCAAAATTGCCATAAGCGTTGGTTTTAGAATCACAAACTTTAGCAAGAAGACAAATTCGCAAATACAGAATACACTAATAGTGAGGATCGACTGTATTTATAAACACTGAAATTTTCTAAACCACCTAAGTGCCTTCCACGTGAGCTTGATACAACATACGGTCTTTAAAATGATATTTTAAAAAGTATTGAATGATAATGAAAACATTCATGATAAACTGTTTAGTGAAAGTTTACAAACCTACATGTATTTAAATCCAAGTTTGTTTGTGCATGTGTGTGTATAATATTTCACTGATTTTTGTTTCTGTATATTTTTCTGTGTTTTAGAAATATTCAACAATGAATGTGTGTTAATTTTTATAATAAATAATAGGCTAGTAATAAGTATCTCCTGTCTGCAGTCCAAAGTGAGATCATGAAGGAAGAAGGAGAGGACAGCCAGAGAATGACGACAGCAGCCCGGCGCAGCCTGGATCAGACTCCTCCAGTAGCTCTCCAGAATCCCACTGGGAAGAAGGCCAAGAAGTTATCCCCACTTTCTTTAGTACCATGAATACCAGGTATCCCATACTTCCTAAAATCCCTGACAGTGGACACCAGCTTCCCTTCTGGAAAATCAGATGATGGCATATTGTAACAGAATAGAGGATGTGGTAGACCACATGTACCCTCTCTGAAGCAGTGGGTGAGAAGGAATCGGATCACGAGATGATTCTCTGTCAACAAATTTTAGCTTGCTGTCATAGACTGTCTTTGGAAAATGATTTTATTGCACCATCTTTATAATAGAAAAACAATCACCGAAATCAAGCTAAATGACTTGCCCCACAGAGGGACAGCTGTTTTCATGGCTACCTCTGAATTGCAGGGAGTGCTAATGTTGTATTTTCAATCTTTCCTCCTCTGTCTCACCAAATTGTTCAGCTTTAGTGACATTGAACTTATGGAAGACAGTGGCATTCCCACAGAAGCATTCTTGGCATCATGTTATGCTGTGGTTCCAGTATTAGGTAAGATTACTGCATTTGTCTTGAATTCATTAGTCTCTGGAATCCGTCTCACTGCTGTTGTTTTTGCAATAGAAATATCCTGAACTGTATGTACATTGAAGTGACCCTTCTTAGCTATCTCTGCATGTCACCAGCCACATACAGTTAAAAGTGTATAACCTTAAGCATTATTACACATTTCCATTTTATTCCTACTCATGATTAAACATTGACCACAAAGTAGTGTAAGGAAAAAAAGGAATTTCGTGTTCCAGAAATCATATTGAAAAGCAAGAGTGGAAGTAGTTGAGGAACAGCCCTTCAGATCCATTGGTCTAATGAAAAAAATTGTACCAGTTAAAACGTTTTTTTCAAAGACTTAAAAATTTAAGTCCAAATTACATTTACTTTTTATATAGTCGGTAGAACCAGGAATCGCTAACACGTTGAAATTTGCTGTTTAGCTATACATCTTTTTCAATTCATATTTTTAAATTTTGTGTATTTTTTTTGAAATTGAGATATAACTTAAGTGTTATGATACAGCGATTTTTGACATACACACCTACCTCTATGTAATCCATTTCCCTATCAAGACTAGAATGTCTTCATCATCTGAAGACAACCATTTTATTGATTTCTGTCACCATAGATTAGTTTTGCTCATCTTTTCTAAAATCTCATGTGAGAGGCATCTTATTATTTAGTCTTTTGGGTCTGATTTTTTCTCTCAGCATAAAGTTTTTGTCCTTATTGTTGCATGTATCAGTAGTTCATTCCTTTGTGTTGCTGAACTGTATACTACTAAATGAATATACCACAATTTGTTCATTCATTCTTCTGTTGATGGATATTGCGTAGTTTTTTGTTTGGGGCTGTTATAAGTGAAATCACTCTGAATATTGTTTCTGTGAGCATAGTTTTTCATATCTTGAGTAAATACCAAGGAGTAGAATTGCTGATTCCTTGGGCTCATCTGTTTAACTTTATAAAAAGTGATTGCATGATTCTATACTTCCAGCAGCAATGTACGAGTATTCTGGTTGCTTCCCATCTTCACGAACACTTGGTGGTATTGGAGTTTTTGGTTCTGGCTATTCCTGTGAGTGTTTAGTTGTATCCTTGTGGCTTTAACTTGTGTTGGGGAGGAAGAAATTTCTGCCCTTCAACGTCCTTCTAGCTGGTCCAAGAGTCGGATCAACGTGAGACAGAATAACAGGAGAAAATCAGTTGTAATTCCACACATACAGAGAATCCACACAGACATGAAATTCCAAAGGCAGACAACATGAGACTTATTTGACTTCCTGACCTAAGGAAAGAGGCAGGGATCTGGGGACAGGATACAAAACTGAGGAAGATCTTTAGTAGGAAGGTGACAGGAGGTGGTTGGAAAACCAAGGCTGTCCTGTTATGCAGAAAAGTTTCTTAAGTAAAGAGGAATCTGCTAATTGCTCTCTTTCTGGGCCAGCCTTTCCTTTCCAATGTAAATTTAGGCAATCAACGGGAAGGTAAAGAATCTTTCCTGAATCTGCTGGGTTTTGATTGCTTTTCCCTCAAAATAATCTTCATGTTCCAAGTGGTCCATCTCGGTACAGCCTGCCCTTGACCCCTTATACTTCCCTGATGACTAATGATGTTGAGCTTTTTTTAATATAATTATTGGCCATTGCTGTCTCCTTCATTATAAACTCTTTTCAAATCTTTAATCCATTTTTTAAAAGTTGGTTAATGTTTAGTGCACCTGGGTGGCTCAGTTGGCTAAGCATCTGACTTCAGCTCAGGTCATGATGTCACGGTCTGTGAGTTTGAGCCCCGGAGCCTGCTTTGGATTCTGTGTCTCCCTCTCTATCTGCTCCTTCCCTGCTCATGCTCTGTCTCTCTTTCTCTCTCAAAAATAAACATACATTAAAAAAATGAGAAAAAAAATCTTTGTTTACATCCAAGGTCATGAAGATATTCTCCTGTGTTTTTTATATCCTTTAGTTTTGACCTTATGTTTACATGTATACATCTCGGACTTAGTTTTTGTCTGTGGTATGAAGTAAGGGTTGAGAGGCTTTTTCCCCTTGTGATATCTGGCTGTTCAAAAACCATTTCTCGAAAAGACATTATTTTCTCTTGTATGTTACTTTGGCAGCTTTTAGGTGTGGGTCTATTTCTGTACTCTGTTTTCTGTTCCAGCGATTTGTTTATTTTTTCTTATGCTAATACTTATATTGTCTTAATTCCTGTGCCTTTATATTAAAGCTCGAAATCAGATAAGTATTCCAATTTTGTTACTCTTTTTCAAGATTGTTTTGGCAACTCTAGGTTCTTTGCATGTCCATATAAATTTTAGCTTTTCAATTTCTATTGAAAAGGATTTTGATTAAGATCATATTGAATCTGTAAACCACTTGGGAAGAAACTGACATCTTAAGCAACTTCAGAGTCTTCTAACCTGAAGCATGCTATATCTCTCCATTTATGTACGTCTTTATTTTTGCAATGTTTTGTATAGTTTTTAGTGTAGAGGCCTTAAACATTTTTGTCAGGAACAAATTTTAGAATTTTATGATTTTTGATGCTATTGTAAAAAGTAATTCATTTTCCAAGTGTTTATTCAGAGCATACAGATACAATTGACTTTTGTGTATTGAGTAGTTTCTTACAATCACGAGTGAGTTAATTTTATAGAATACATCTTCAGCATTTATTGAAGTTATGTCTTTTTTCCTGTACTTTTGTTAATATAGTGAATTACATTGTTTGGATGAATTTAAGTCTACTATCTTGCTATTTCTGTCATCTTGCTGTTTATTTTCTATTTGTCCTATCTGTTCCTTGTTTCTTTTTATTCCTTTCTTAAATTCTAGCTTTTTAGCTACCTATCTTTGTTCCTGCCTCTACTCTTGTTTTTTTTTGTTTGTTTGTTTGTTTTTATTTTTGTTTGATCAATCAGGTGCTTTTTAGAATTCCATTATTTTTTCTCTTCTGGCTTTTTGGCTCTACCACTTCATTTTTTTTTTTTTTTTTGGTTGCTCCTGTCCCACAGAAATTTTTAAACCACATATATGATTTTAAATTTTCTGGAAAGTACATTAAAATAGTAAAACAAAACAGGTGAAATGATTTTTTAAACTAATTTTAATATATTTTAAAACTAATTTTAATATATATATTTAATATTAATAACTTTTAAACTAATTTTAATATATATATAATCTAGTATATCCAAAATATTATCTTAACTTGTAATCAATATAAAGAAATGGTTAATGAGATCTTTTGCCATCTTTTTTTGATACTTAGTCTTTGAAATCTAGTATTTTACACTTCCAGTACTTTTGAAGTTGGAATAGCTACATTACCAGTGATAGGTGGTCGCATATTTAGTGGCTACCATATTGGACAGTGCAGCCATAAAGTTTACAATATGCACTGTGAACATGCAAGATTACTCTCACTTGACACTTAGGATCTTATTATAGTTGCATCAGCGTGGTGCGTAGTAGAAAAAGGTAATGACGGTATCCTGGAAACCTTTGAAACTTATATTTAGAAAATGATTCAAAAGCAAAAAATAAAAGTTTTAGGGAGAAAAACATGCTAAATGTTGTCGCTATAAAAAATATTTTCCACTTGAAATAATTGCTTTCTTACAGATGTTTTCAATCTTTTCTTCTAGACAAGCTTGGCCCTACGGTGTTTGCTCCTGTTAAAATGGATCTCGTTGGAAACATTAAGGTGAATATACCTCGTCTCTGCAGAGACCATATATTTGGAGGGAGTCGTGCATGAAATCTCACTCGGAAACACATGATTGTTGAGTTTTAAACTTAGGACGAAAAGTATAGGCCAGCTATGAGAAAGGTCCTGCGGCAGAAAAACAATACTTTAGAAACAGTGTTTTTAAAACCTTGAGACTATTTAATTCTAGCTTAAGCCTCATAAGAATTCTCAAACAAAGGAGTGCCCGGGTGGCTCAGGCATAGGACTCTTGGTTTCAATTCAGGTCATGATCCCAGGGTTGTGGGATTGAGCCCCGCATCAGGCTCTGCACGGAGCCTGCTTAAGATTACTTTCTCTCTCAGGGTGCCTGGGTGGCTCAGTCGGTTAAGTGTCCTGCTCTTGGCTTTGGCTCAGGTCACGATTTCACAGTTTGTGGGTTCAGGCCCCACATTATACTCTGCACTGACAGCGGAAACTGCTTGGGATTCTCTGTCTCCCTGTCTCTCTCTCTGCCCCTCTCCCACTTGCTATCTCTCTCCCCCTATCCCCTCCCTTGCTCTTGCTCTTTCTTTCCCTAAAATAAGAGATATATATATATAAAAGAAACAGAATTCTCAAATAAAAACACATTACCTTGAGAACATAAGGAAAAAGGTAATAGAGGCTTAATTTGTTGTGATGTCCTAGAGGCCTGACAAGTTTATGAATCTCCATAGATTATACTGATTTACTTGATAGCCTTAGCATTTTTAACTTAGATTGTTTCCCTGCTTTTCCTGCAGAAAGTAAATCAGAAGTATATAACCAACAAGGAGGAGTTCACCACCCTGCAGAAGATCGTGCTGCACGAAGTCGAGGCGGACGTAGCCCAGGTTAGGAACTCAGCTACAGAAGCCCTCTTGTGGCTGAAGAGGTGAGGCAGCTGGGATGGGGCAGCAGCTGAAATCCAACTCCGTAGAAATGCTACCAGCAAAAAAAGTGCCATGCAAAGACTACTTCTGAGTGGACGATCTAACCCAATAGCCTTTTCTAGAAGGCCTGATGGATAGAAAGAACACAGACTCTTTTTTTTCCCCTCCCTTCCAACGATGATGAGCATCGTTAGTATTAACAGCATATGTAAGATAGGAATCTTAAGGGATGATAGAACTGACTGGTTCTCTTTAAGTCAGTGGGTCACAAACTTTGGTAGCATCCGAGTCACCTGGAGGGCTTTCTTAAAAATATGGATTGCTCCACTCCAAACTCAGACTTTCTGACTCAGTAAGCTTAGAGTGGGGGCCCAGAACTAGCATTTCCAACAAGTTCCCAGGTGGTGGTACTGAAGCCATTGATCCTGGGACCACGGTTTGGAAACCACTGTACACGTATATCAGATGAGAAGGGTCTAGAACAAACTAAAGGGAAATGACAGGGAAGAAAATCATAAAGGACTGCCATGTGACTTGACCTCTCTGTTGCTCTGTCCAAGATCTTATTGAAGGAGAAGCTGATGCCTGCTGTTTCTTTGTACCCGTTCAACATGGCGGACTTTGAAACTATTTCTTCCTCTCTTTTGTTTTAGAGGTCTCAAATTTTTGAAGGGATTTTTGACAGAAGTGAAAAACGGAGAGAAGGATATCCAGACAGCCTTGAGTAAGTGTCCTTTACATTGTGATCGACCCCTGAGTGGGACGCGGAAGGGAGACCCCTGAAGGAGGAGGTTGGTGTAGGGGAGATTTCCACTTTGCCAGATTTCATTTTGTTTCTTTTCTGTTTCATTATTATGATTGCTTGTTCCTTATATGCTTGGTTAAAAAAAAAAAAAACCCGTGAGATAGGGACCTGATAATCTAGATCTAGCTTCTTAAAGATCAGTATATCTTAAGGAAGAGCTAAAGTAATGGAGAGCCGTCTCTTTTTTTTTTTTTTAATTTTTTTTCTTTTAACGTTTATTTATTTTTGAGAGACATAGAAACAGAGTATGAGCAGGGGAAGGGCAGAGAGAGAGGGAGATACAGAATCTGAAGCAGGCTCCAGGCTCTGAGCCGCCAGCACAGAGCCCGACGCGGGGCTTGAACTCACAGACCATGAGATCATGACCTGAACCGAAGTCGGCCACTTAACCAACTGAGCCACCCAGGCGCCCCGAAAGCCGTCTCTTAATAGGAAAGCCTAGTATTGTCAAGAAGAGAGTTCTTCCTAAATTATTCTGCAAATACAGTGCAGTTCTATAAAAGCAGCATCCCAAGAGAAGCTAGTTGTGGAGACCATAACAGAGAGGGCTTGGGGAGCCCTGGGAATCTGCTCTGGAGTGAGACGAAAGGTGGGCCCCCATCCTCATCACCTTGTGGTCCTCAGACGCCTCGTGTTTGTGGGGGAAGACCCGAGGCTAAGATGAAGGCCTCGGTCAAAGGAAGTCATCTTGTATCCCCAGCAACACAGTGCAGTGGCTGGAATACCGCAGGTGCCTAGTAAACACCGGGGGGCTGGGTAGATAGGTGGCGGACCTATCAGATGAGTGTTGGAAAACACTAAAGACTCGGAAGCATCCTTATAGTGTTCCTGACAGTGACTGAACGCCCACTCTTAGCCTAAAGGAAGTTCTCCCAGCGTGGGCCTTGAGGCATGAGGGGTGGGGAGTGGGGACTGAAATGCCCTATCAGTTTGAAGCCCTCTATTATTTTGATATAGAGGAGTATGTGGTCAGGCTCTAAGTAGCCATGATTATAAATAATGAAGCGAATGGATTAGATGCTTCCGTTCGGGAAAGGGGTCCAGTCTGCACTGCAGCGTTTTGTTAGTGTCAGGAGTGAGCCCTGCCTTCTGCTAGTCTTCCCTCTGGGCCGTGAGTCCTGAGGGATTCTGCCCCCCATGTGACTTTCTGCGGCCTTCCTGTCTAGAAACTTGCTAATGTGCCAGGAAACAAAAAAAGCTGGGGATTTTTGGTCACACTTCATGAAGAATTTAGACAACTTAATCTTCATATCAATCCATTTTTATAGGTTAGGTAACCAAAATTCCGAGAAATTAAAATATATACTAAGGCCACAAAAGACCTGGAAACAGAGTCATTTTGGGCCCTCTGTCTCAAAAGCCTTCATTTCTCCCACAAAAGGTCTTCACCAACCCTGAGCTGCCTGCATTTTCTGGACTGTTCATATATCCCTGAATTCTAGGACAGTCTGTCCTAGGGAGTCTGTATATTCTCCCCTCTATGGCCTGATTTCACTTCTAGAGGTATATTCACCACCACAATTAATGACCCCTAATCAGTATCTGTCAAACTTTATGACTTTTGGAGTGATTAAGATCTTGGGCTCTCTGGATTCCACCACTTGATAGCACCACTATGCCAATTTATTAACCTTTCTGTTTCTTGGTTTCCTCATCTATACAATAGGGATGATGACACCATTTCCCTAAAAACACTGTTGTCATTATTAAATAGGTTCATGCATATAAAAAGATTAGACAAGCGGTACATAATAAACACTTAATAGAGAATAGCTTCTAATGTTTATATTTTCATCATCATGACATAAGAAGTTGATAACCTGCCAGAAAATAGGGTTTATTTGTCCCAAATCAGGAGTGAAAAGTTTACAAAGCTCTGGTGCCAAGCCAGGAATTTCTACACTAACTTCTTAGTGTGGAAATTTCACAGTGGGAGGTAGGTTCCTCCCTGCAGGAGATAGAGAAGCTGTGGGATTCAGCAGTGTTCCTGTGGCCCCCGCCCCCCCCAAACCGCCTGTCGCAGGATGCTGTCGCTTTGTTAGGGCTGTCTGCCTGAGGGGCCGGGAATTCTGACCTCATCCAGCCCTCTGCTGGAGGCGGAAGAGAACTGCTTCCCGATGCGCAAGTGAGAGAGAGAAGCTCGGCCCCCTGGAGCTAGGGAGGAAGTTGAGAATATCCCCTTTCTGCCCTTCCTCCGCCCCTAAATCTGCCCTTTTTCTCCCCTACTTTTTACTTGATTTGGAATCAAGCCCCCTCCCCCCCAAGAAAGGAGAGCCCAGAAAGGGAAATGCTGCTTCAAAACCAAAACGAGCTTTTCCTCTCCCGTCTCTTCCCCTTCAGCACTGTTTTCAATGCGAAGAAAGAGTCAGCTGTAAATTTGAGATTTTCCTTCTGGCTTTCAAGATTACTTCAGAAGTTTTCATGACTTAAGTCATATTTTTGCTTGTAGGAATTCCCCAGTTTCCTGCTGCTGTTCAGTATGAGAGAAAGTTCCTCTAAGCAACCCCCCCTCCCCTCCAGATGCAGACGCAGCAAGCTCTGTGCGAACAAATACAGTTTTATAAGCAGCGCTCACACATCACTTCCAACTGATAGGCCCCTCCATGCGGGTTTCTTCTGGATCAACAGCGTCTCTTCTCATTTTGAAAGCATTGCCTTTATAAGTAGAACTAATATCTTGTCTGAGATTTATGAATGTAGGTAAAAGAGAAGGTATTTGCCTATATTTACATAACCAAATTAGCTTCCATGTTTTAAGTTCTAAAACCAAATTTGAATCACTGTAGCAACAGCTACTATTTATAGAGCACACAGTGTAGGAATGACCCTAGGTTCTTGATAAACCATTTAATCTTCCAAGTACTCCTTTTCTCTGGTGAGTAAACTGAGGTCTGGAGAGGATCACCTGCAAATTTGCTAGAAAGGCAGACTGCCAGGCCCCGCCCAACACCTGCTGACAAAAGGTCCAGGGGTGGGGGACCGCAGTCCATGTTAGCAAGCCCTTGAGGTGATCTAATCCATGTTAAAGTCTGGGACCCACTCCTCTAGAGCTAGGACGTTGAAAGTACCTGTCACTAGGCTACATTTCGATTATTTGGGAATTTTAATTGCATCTGAGTGCTTAATGAATAAACTGAAATAAAAGTGCTGAGATTAGTGCCATAGCACTAATCAGTTAATTTTGCCTCCTTTTTAATGATAATTAGCTAGTTTTGCAATGACAGGAAATTTTTCCTAATCTAGGAACAGCAAGATAGTAGGGATAAATTAAGAATAAATCTTGACTAGTACTGCTTACTTTGAAAACACTGCTTAAGAAAGGTTTTAAAGTAAATGTTCATAAAACTTATATGATCTTAGTGGCCTTGTAAATAGGAGGTGATAACAGGGGCACCTGGGTGGCTCAGTCAGTTGGGCGTCCGACTTCAGCTCAGGTCATGATCTCACAGCTTGTGAGTTCGAGCCCCACACCAGGCTCTGTGCTGACAGCTCAGAGCCTGGAACCTCCCTCGGATTCTGTTTCCCTCGCTCTCTGCCCCTCCACCACTCATGTTCTGTCTCTCTCTCTCTCAAAAATAAACATTAAAAAAAATTTTTTTTAAATAGAGGTGGTATATGTAAAATCCTAAATGACACAATGGAAGCCTTGACATGTATTCACTATCTGGAAAATATAAGTATAGTCATTGTATTGCTGAAGTCTGCGATCTGGAATGACTATCCAGCATCTGGAAGGAGGCCTCGGGCTTTATATTGCCCCCTTTTGCATTTGAACCGTTACTTGGATTTCCTATCAAGATGATCAGAGTGGACTCTTTTGGGTGGTCTCATGTCAAGAGCTGCTCTTGAACCCATAGATGTCCTATGGCATTCTCTAGAGTTCATTCTAAGGGAAGAGTGAGGTCCACAAGGCAGAGATGTCGAACGGTCCACCCTATCGCCGAGCCCCTCCGTTCGCAGATGCCACATCAAAACAAGCTTTTGGAAAGCCGCCTCGTAAGTAGAAGGCAGAAAAGTGGCTCTGGCATTTCATGCACCATTCTGCTACATGTTCCGTGCTCTGCACTGTCCCCTAAGCAGGAGAGCAGAGCCCGCATCCCTGCCCTCGGAGTGATTCCATAAAGGTCAGGTAGACTTGACTCAACCAGGATCTCTAGCACCGAATAAAAATTTTCCTCGGGTGCTCAGTTATGTATTTAACATGAAAGGCTTTCACAGACCAGAAAAGCTGTGTCGTGAGAGCTAAAGTCAGAACTCACGAGCTGATATTTAGCATCAAGTCATAACTTGACTGGTTGTTCTGAAAATACCGCGGTATAGGAATCGAGGTCTGCCCTCTCCCAAACTACCCCCAGCACGTGCCTTTCTTGAATGCCAGGCTTGACTTACAATACGTGTTTTTGTCTTCATAATGGCCTAGAGTTAACAAAGGGTAACTCTGGGGACTTGTTGCACTTCTGTCCGCCGGTTATTGATTTGGCTTTTCTTCATACATTCATTTTGCCTGAAGCTTACTCACTAGAAAGAATTCAGTACTTTCCTAGTAGCTCAGTTTTTGTTGTTTATTTTTTGTTTTGTTATAAATATTTCAGACATTAACAAATATCTACCATTTGACCAAATACATAAAACAGTTCAATACTGTACCCATGTACCCCTTGACCCCACTAGTCCTTATATTCTTCAGAGAAGATCTTCACCCTGAATTTGCTGTTTATGGTCATATGTGTTTTTATACCTTTACAGTATATTTATATGTCTATAAATAGTATCTAGGGTTGTACTGCAGGTGTTAAACTCATATACTGCACATTGTATACCGTGTATCACATCATATACATTCTTTTTCACTCAGTATTATTTTTCAGAGTTACTCACTTTCCAGCCTCTCTTGGTTCCTGATTCTTGCCAAGCACAGCCTAGCAAGGTCCATTTGCAGAGCTGAGATGCTTGTCATCTCTTAAACTCAGTGAATGATTGATTGCACCTTTCCTGGCTTTCCTTATATACCTCCCACCATCTCTCTTAAAACCTAGATTTGCATTTCTCCTTTGTCTTCTCTACAGCCCAAAGTAACTCAACAAATTCTTACCAGCTACAGATTGACAGGAGAGAAACACATATATTCAGTTCCTGGACAGAACAGTTGTCTACCAACAACTGTTGGTGATGGAAAAGTTGTTCTCTCTCGCATGCTATTACAGGTTTAGATGAAATCAGACTCTAAATACCTCAGCAAATTTCTGGGGCGCCTGGCTGGCTCAGTCAGTGGGGCATGTGACTCTTGATCTCAGAGTTGTAGATTTGAGCCCCACGTTGGGTGTAGAGATTACTTAAAATTAAAATCATTATTTTTTTTTAATGTTTATTTACTTTTGAGAGAGAGAGCACAAGCAGGGGAGGGGCAGAGGGAGAGAGGGAGACACAGAATCCGAAGCAGGATCCCGGCTCTGAGCTGTCAGCACAGAGCCCAACATAGGGCTTGAACTCACAACTCTAACTGAGTCGAAGTCGGACACTTAATTGAGCCACCCAGGCACCCCAAAAATAAAATCTTTAAAAAATATAAAAATAAGTAAATGCCTCAGCAAATTTCTGAGTTACCAGTAAAGAGTTCAGATTTATTTTATTTCCATAAACAGAATAAGGTTCTAAGTCTTACTGGAAAAAGGACATTTTTCATTTTGGTTATTTTGTTTCAAAAAGTACACATTAGTTTTTTAGCAGAATGGTTTAATGTGACAGGAAGAATGCCCCGAGTTCTCACTGGCTTTACCTTTGTGATCTTGGGCAAGTCACCATCTCTCCGGGTCTTCTGTTTCTTCCTTTGTAAAAGGGAAAGAATTGGGCAAGGTGACTGTCACGGCTTCCTACTCAGAAGTTTTGACTCAGTCTCCGAGGAACTGACACATCTCAAAGATCTGGGAGAAGGGGATCATTTGTGTCGTTCAGAGGCCAAAAATACTTCCAGATTCTAGAACATGCACTATGATAATGAACGGATATCACAGTGAAGATTAATGTGTTTCATTGTCTAATCTTCTCTAGGTAACCAAAATGGGTCAGGCTTAGACTTCATTTTATTTTAACACAGCCTCATGTGGCAGGGATATTTGCAGCCCTAGAAGTCAGCTAAGGACCATGGCAAGACTTTTTTTGACGAATTTTCTGTCATTTGCTGGCTTTAAATTGCAGTCCTGGGCCTGCATCGGGACTGGCCCCCATTCTCTGATTCCTTCCTCTCCAGTTAGACGGGGCGGCCCACGTTTGGCCTGGCGGCAGAGCTCTTCTCCGGCAAGGTGTGGGCACGGCGGGAGTGGCCGCCGCCTCCTGAAGAGCTAGGCGGGAGGACACATGTCATGCTGGTGCACACGAACCCTCCCCCTTCCTTAGACGCCCCCGTTATTGGGACTCACAGCCCCCGGGTTTCCCTGCTGTCCTAAAGAACGTGGCGCGGAGAAGGGTTTCTGGGCTTTTCTGAGCAGTTGACTCAAGTAGCAAGGGGTAGGGAAGGTGTGGAGTCCCTGAGGTTGGCATGCGCTGGACCCAGAGCCTTTGTAGACAGGCGGTTGCCCAGCCAGGAGTGCCTTGGAGCCGCGGACCGGGGAACCAAGACGGCTGTGTTTGCGGCATACCGTAACAAAGCGTAAACCTCACCTCGATGCTTCCCTCCCGCACTTCCAAGCCAGAATGATCATGACCGTTAGAAGACAATAATACAGTCTGTACAGCTAGAAAGACTAAGAGAATATACCCCCAGAAAGCCCCCTGTGGTTCTCTCCGGGAGGCATGGTTATAGGTTTCTTTAGTTCCCTCCTTCTTGTGTTTTCCTTATTTTCAACAATGAGCATGCATTACTTGTGAAATTAGAAAACAGCAGTAAAGTGTTGTATTATTTTAGAAGTGCCTTTGCGCCTCCAGTGTGGAGTTCAGAATCGTTGGCCTGGCATATGCAGGCCCTCACCCTGCGGCCCGGCCACCACCCTTGTCTCTGCCCCGCGCAGCCTTTGGGCCTCCTTTGGAGAATTCCTTATCTACGTGCCCTGCCCGCAGGCTGGGTTTGTTTCTCTCTCTTCTTTCTGTTGTCACCGAAAGCACTGTACACAGATCTTCACTATAGTGGTTGGCAGTTTACATAATGACACTTCGTTAAATGTCGGGCTCTCCTAGCCCAGTAACTTCCCGAGGGCAGTGACTGACAGATTTTAAATCGCCGAAGGATTTCCCCTGCCTTGCACAGTGGGCATGTGGTAGACCCTCATTCCATCATGGATACCCACTGGCAGATTTGAACATCGTTGAATTCTGTCTGTGTATTTATAAGGGCATTTAATTCTTCACCCGGATTAAGATCACAAGAAATGAAGTATTCCCACTGTCCTACCTCTGTGACTCACCTCAGGATGGAGCACCCGTGAACCCGTACACTATCTTGCCTGCTTCCAAATGGCTCCTTGGAAAGGATGGGCGGAACTCTGATTTACCTCAGAGGCCGTGCCCCGTATTTTCTGCCCATCTGCACTATACACTTAGTAGGCCAGCAACCCTTTCTTCTCTAAGGCCTTATATACCATCTGCAGTGCCCCTGATCCCGTCCATCCCCTTAGAGAATCAGGTTGTAGGAGTGGCTTAGATTGAAGACTTGTTTGTATCTGTGACCCCGCCCTAAGTCTATTCAGAGTTTTTTTCTCCTAAGGAAAAAAATCAATCTTCAGTTCTCCTTTAGGCTGTTCTTAAGAGTCTTCTTCATACTTGAACCAATTAATTCTCTATGGTTAATTCTCTGTCGTTTCTGCTTTAGCTTTACCAACTGGGATGCTGGCATTTCCACCTGTTCCTAAAATTTTAGATAACCAGAGAAATCTATCATATTTCAAGTGTACGATCTTTTATATCAAATATAAATTGTACTTTATGCAAACTTGAATTATATAAAATCGATAATAGGATATGCTAGAAGTATTAAGAAAGCCTCATCCAGGTTATAAAAATAAGAGTTGACACCAATTACATAATTGGAGTAAACCCTAACCCTGAGGCCCCACCACAGCCTGGCTCGGGGAGGGGATCTGGCCCTGGCGCCCCGAGACTCAGTCTGAGCAGCCCCCCCGCATGCACCCTCAACTCAGCCCTCCGTGGAGACCGCGGCACGGCCGGGGGTTCGGCTCACGGAGCCTCCCCGGAGCGGGCCCTAACCCTAGCCCTAACACCAAGTCTGCCCCTAAGCGGGTAAGCCACAACCACACGCAGCGCTGTTTTGGCCACTAAGATGCAGACAGCTGAGGGCCTTTGCAGTGTTCTGTGAGCCGTGCTGGTAACCACATGAACTTGTGGGTGTGATCTTGGTGTCTGCTTTTCTGTTATTTTAACATCTGCTCTTATTATAATTTGAAATATTTTTAGACCCTATTATAATGTCACCTAAACATTGATTAAATGCTGGTAGTACTCGTATTGATGAGGAAACTAGCTCACGAAAATAAAGAAGTTTGGGATAAAGTTGAGATGGGATAAGACACGCTGAAGAAGGTCAAACAGCCCCCGAGGTCCCCCGTGCTGTTATTTAGGAATGAGCGCTGTGAGCACTGGAGACGCTGCTCAGAGACGCAGTGGAGCCTTAGTGGAAGTGCGCTGCGGCGACACACACCCGTGCCTCCCGGGGGCACACTCGCTCCTGGGGAAAGCTCAGTTTTGAATTTTGCATGTATTATTCAAAGCCTCCAGGAACTCATCCCTTGCATAACATGCAGTCATTTTGTTCTTCAGGTTTTTTTGTAGTTAAAATTATTATATGCAAGTTTTTAAATCTCATTTGAAAACACATCGGGACAAAATTCATAGGTTTTTATCTTTAAAGTCTAAAACGTGAATGACTTTATTAATAGGTCTCACCAAGTCCTTTATCACTAGCTTAGTAACTTCAAGCCATTCTTTCCACCGTAGTTTTAAGGGTTTCTAGGTTTAATACTGCGTGTCCGGGGTCCTAGGGATACCTAGGACAAACATTCGACATCCCAGGATAGAAGGTTAGAATTGAAAAGAAACTCCGAGGTTATAAAGAGGGAAACAGAGAGGACAGCTAAGGGACTGGCTCGGGATCACACGACATTCAGAGAACTGCATTTTTATATTCTTTTTTTTTTTTTTTTTAACATTTATATTGAGAGACAGAGCATGAGCAGGGCAGGGAGGGAAGAGCATAGAGACACGGAGACACAGAATCCGAAGCAGGCCCCAGGCTCTGAGCTGTCAGCACAGAGCCCGACGCAGGGCTCAAACCCACAAACTGAGATCATGACCTGAGCCGAAGTCGGCCACTTAACCAACAGAGCCACCCAGGTGCCCCTGTATTTTTATATTCTTATAGTGTATTTCTGTTTGTATTTAGTCTAGCTTTTCCAGTATCCTCTCTTCACGTTTATTTCCTGATATGTATGGGACTTTTCCCACCGTGATAGTAAACTGAAGTTCAGATACATTTACACAAGGTAAGAGTGGAACTCTCTGTTTTTCTTAGAAAAAAAAAAAAAGATTGTGTAAGGCTTTTTTCCTACTCAAGTCTTTCGGGGTACATAGTCTCGTAATTAGACTTTTTTCATCAGCTCATAGTACTAATAGGACCATGCTACCGTGTTCATTAGACAGGACGTGATACAAATAGCACATCAGAATTCTGGTGAAATTGTGGTTCATGGCGTTTTTCTTTTTTTCAAGATAACGCGTACGGTAAAACATTGCGGCAGCACCACGGCTGGGTAGTTCGAGGGGTTTTTGCGGTAAGTGAGCCTGCCTTCTAATGTTCTGATGGTCACAGCAGGTGCGTGAGCGTGCGTGCATGCGTGCGTGTGTGTGTGTGTGTGTGTGTGTGGCATTTCTCTTTGCTTTGTTCTCAAGAACAGGAACATAATGTTGCCTATTTAAGTCTATGTAGGTCTTTTTCGTGTGTAAATGTTGGCCAAAAAAAAAAAAAAAGCATCTGGACTAGAAAAGACTGTTAAGGTGCTTTTCCCTGTCCACTTCCAATGACTATGTGGAAATCTGCCCCAGAAGTGGCTGCAGGTAGTACAGGTATCAGTGCAGGGTAGGCGGGAAGCTGCCAGATTCTCACCAGTGATTGGAACCGAGTGGGGCCTTCAAGCTCAGAGCTCCCTCTGCTGCCCGTTGTATTCCATTCTCCTAATTCGAAGCTTCATCTTTAACTAATTGGCTAAGTTGGGCGTGCCAGCAGCTAGGGCTTCTCAGACCATTATTTTCATTGACGGAGACGGTTGTCCTTGCGCGTTTTGGCTCCTGTTACTCCGCCGCTCCTTCCTTGCCAGCACGTTGACCTAAAAACACACGCCCGGAAATTGTAGTCCCTTGGACAAATCACTTAGCCTGCTTTGTAAAACAGCAGGAGATAGATGGCCCCTTTATGTCCTCAGTAGTGCTCTGGGATTCTCCCATCCGAGGAGTGGCCAGCCTTAGTCAGGGACAGCTGTGGAAAGCCAGAGTCCCGCGTGGTGGCACACTAGCAAACATCTTAGCGCTCGGGGGTGTTCCGTGGAAGGTCGTGGAGTAAAAATAGCCTTGCACATTATTTACCTGAGGTAAGAACTGATTAGGTCATGATTTATTAGGTGGCAGATAAGGAAAGTGGGAGGAAATGAAATGTACTGAACTGGTTTTGGAAAGCCTGGACACGACTAGGGCCATACCCCACCGCTCACCGCAGCAGGAGCGAGGCCGGCTGCAGCCACGGAGTGCTCACACTCACCTTCGGTATATGTTTCGTAATCATAGTGATCGCTACTATTTGGCCTTTGGACACCTTTGTCCAACAGGGACAGACCCTGCTACTTCCACAGTTCATTATCTTAAGGAATCTCAGGATTTATTCTCACTGTTCTCCAAGTTCAGAACTGTCCATTCAAGTCCCAAAGTCCCGGAGTGAAGCTGTGGCAGAGCCTAGGTCTAAATCCGCTCTGCCGTCTCCAAGGCTACATCGCCACTGTCTGCAGGGAAGACAGCGTTCCAGAGGCTGCCACTGAGCAGGGCGCGCAGCTACGTTCATTGATCTCCCGGAGTAAACACTGACTGCCCGTAGGTGCCGGCAGCCCGAGCTCCCCTGGTCAGATGGCAGCACAAGAACGCTGAGTCGCCCCGTTTACAGGAAACATCAGTGTGCTGTTGTAGTTGCTGTGACCGTCTGGGAGTCAGAGCTTAATCCTGAAATAGTAATGATCCAAGAGATGATGCCAACGGAAATGCAAATGTAGCAGAAAACTTAGCATAAGCAAGGGTCTCTAAGAACACTTCTTAATTTATAGCATTTTCCCCAGCACATAGGACTTTAGACTCATAAAAACAAAAGTAGAAGTCATGGAAGAATAGAAAGGGAAAAAATTTAAATTGTCCACATTCTCACCACTCCATACATAATAACAATTTTTAACATTTTTGTGTTTTACCTTCTTACCTTTTATTTTTATATGTATTTATGTATTCTTTTAAGATTATTCTATTTAATTTTATATGTTTATCTAAATATATATCTACTTATAGGTGTTTATATTTCTATATCTACATGTTTGTTTTATGTGTAAAATTATTCTGCATACTCTGTATATGCATGTAAATTTTTTTACATTTAGCTTGTATAATTTTGTATGCTTTTCCCCCCACTTAACGGAGTCAATCATGGCCATTTTTAAATGCCATGAGTTTTTGAAAGTCATTATTTTTAGTGACTGCGTAAGATTCTCCTAGTACAGAGATAACATGATTTATTTGCCCAGTCCTCTGTGTTAGAAATGTAAGCTGCTTCTGAGTCTGTTGTTAGAAATACAACAGCGCTTGTCTGTATGCATTTTTGACTAAAACTTTTATTCCCCAAAAAATAGAGGTTCCTAGAAGTGGAATTGTTATGTTTAATACCAAGAACTATTAGAACTTAGAATTTTGAGCACTCAGATGTTGTTTTAAGTGCTTTACATACATAAAATTATTAATCTCCTAATTCCTAAGTATCTTCTCTTACTTTCCCTGTTATAGACAAAGAAGCCCGAGACACAGAGGTGAAGTAACACACCCGAAATTATAGAGGAAGAACATTTTGAAGGTTCTTGATAATATTGCCAATAATTTTTTTTTTAATTTTTTTTTTAATGTTTATTTATTTTTTAGAGAGAGAGATACAGAGCATGAGCGGGGAAGGGCCAGAGACAGAGAGGGAGACACAGAATCCAAAGCAGGCTCCAGGCTCTGAGCTGTCAGCACAGAGCCCGACGCAGGGCTCGAACTCACGAACCCTGAGATCATGACCTGAGCCGAAGTCGGACGTTTAACCAACTGAGCCACCCAGGCGCCCCAGTATTGCCAATAATTTTTAAAGTTGCTGGTTTTTAAGAAAATAGATTATGTTAAGCATTTGGCAACAGCCTCGTCAACAGAAGAGCTAATGTGGTCCTTTGAGCCTCTCTCCTGTCACTCTCGAAGTCGTCCCTACTTTAGCAAGTGTATTGTTTCTGAATGTGCTAGGGTAAATTCATGTAACTCGTCTCAGTTTGTCAGCAAAACATCTTTTACACTCCAGGAGTTTGATTCATTTACCAGTGAACTTTTATCTTCAGACAGTTGTAATTTATGGCACCGAGACCCGGTCTAGGCTCTGCCTCCAGTGTGGTCCCTGACCATTGGCCATTTGACCTTTTCGGTTTCCTCTTCAGTTGAGTTCTGTCACTGGTTCCCAAGTCGGCTTGACTGCATCATAGTGCTGTAGGAATCTTTGAGAGATAATATAGTCGGGGGGCCCCACTCTGGAGAAACTTTTCAAAAATTTTATTGTACGTAAATTTATGTGCATAGGGCTTGATTTTTTTGTTGTTGTTCTAAAAGTCCAAAAGTTATAACAAAAAAGAGCAACCCCTGCCTTCTATTCCCTCCTTCCCAGACTTACTCCAAAGAGGCTGCCACCTTCAACTACTGTGACTGTTTCTTCCAGTACCTCTGTAATCCTAAAAATGTTTACTGTTCTTTTTGGCCTTATCGGTTCTAGCCATTAATGTTGACTTTCTGTTATAGATTAGAATTTAGCTCTCTTTAGACCTTGCTATCACTACCTCACTTCCCCTGCCTTCACCTTCCCAATATAATGATATTGCAAGTTAACATGATGAAGATGAGCCAAAATTGTATGGGTTTTTTTTGTTTGTTTGTTCTTATACCAGTTTTATATTTTCCCTGTATCATCAAATCTCTCCAATCGCCACCATTCTGAACCCACAGATGTGTCATACTGTCTTGCTATCTGTGTTGGGTTTTTTCTCTGAGATTTCCCTTCTAGAACTTTCTAACTCTGTGCCAATCTTATTTAGTTGTCCAGGCCTGTTGAACTGCTGTGCCCTAGGACTCTTCCTTACAAGATTTTCTGTACAGAATCCCCATCTCACACTAGCTTCCCAGGTTCTGTTACTTCCCATTTCTTGATCTAATCTCGTGGTTTAGTGTTTTCCCCTAGTCGCTTCCGAAAAATGGTACAAGGGAGCTACACGTCTGAGTTCCTGCATGCCTGAAGATGTCTTTATTCTGCCCTCCTTTACTAGAGTGATGCTCCAGCTAGTAGAGAATTCTAAGTTAATAGTATTCCCTCAGAATTTTGAAGACGTTCCTCTGTTGCCCTTCAGCTTCCACTGTTCCTGCGGGAGAGGCTAATGAGTTCCTGTTCCATTACACTGAACCCAGTTGCCCTTCAGCTTCCACTGTTCCTGCGGGAGAGGCTAATGAGCTCCTGTTCCATTACACTGAACCCATTCCTCAAGTTCCTGTTCCGTTACACGGAACCCATTCCTCAAGTTCCTGTTCCGTTACACGGAACCCATTCCTCGCCGCTCTGGGCGCTTCCCGGATCTTTATCCTCACATTCTAAAACTGCATGACCTTCTCCTTTTGTCTTTATCATTCATTATGCTGAGTACTGGGTAGGTCTTTAAATCCGAAGACTCCTGTCCTTCAGCTCCGGGAGATTTTCTCACGTTATGTTTTAGATAATTGCCTTCCCTTCATTCTCTGCTCTCTCCCTTGTACTTCTGCCATTATTCGAGTATTTGGTGTGTGCCAGAAAGTGGGCTAAGCATGTCCTACGTATTCCATTAATCTTTTCAGATAGGGAAAGTGGCACCAGGCCTCTTCTACAGGGGAGACGCAGGTTCTAGGGGGTTAAGCACCTTGCCAGGATGTGAAAGATTTGGGGTTCGAGTCCATGTCTCCTTCACCCAAGCCTTGTGCTCTAACCACCGCACGATAATGCCAGTCAGGCTCCAGGTGCAGAAAGGGGGTGGGGCTTACTCTCAAAGACTTTGAACGAATAAGAAAGCTCAGGAAAGACACTGTAGAGTAATTAATTCAAGATTCCAAAGTCTCCAGAGATCTCAGCAGAACCAATCCAGTGGATTCCGGACAGCAGATTTGGGCAACCTTAGGGAACAGCTGGCCTATGAAAATAAAAGAGCCATCCGGAGCCTAGGAACTCTTCCATCAGGGGAGCGGCGTGCCGTGGCAGCGGGGTGGAAAAAACAGGGGCGGTCCTGAGTCTGGCCCTGGCACTCAGCAGCTGTATAATGTTCATCCGTAAACTAGGGCTGTAGACCGTACAGGCTTCTTCCACAGACCGAGTGCGTCAGTGCCCAAGCAGACAGCAAACGTTAGCCCCCTTCCCTCTGAGAAAATACTCACGGGTGCAGGGGAAATATTTTCCACGTGGGGGAAAGAGGGACAGGCAAAGGAACACACGGAGATGGGCCACAAATAAGAGAGTGAGGCGGCCCGGAAGGCTGGCCACGTGGGAACAAGACCGGGAGCAACACGCACGCAGGTGGAGCCCGAGGACTCAGAGCACAGTCCGGATCACGCCGAGGGGGAAGGAGGCTTTTCTCCAACCTTTCTCTCGGCACTCCCCGGGGCGCTGGCATCGTTCATCCTCAGGGCGGCCCAGGCACACGCTTGTTTTCTCGGAGTCCCTGGATTGGGAGGGTGTCTTGTTGCCCCCCTTGGCTCTGTGTCTGTGTGCGAGTGTGTGTGTGCGCGCGCGCGTGCACTCACGCGTAAGCGTAAAGCGTGCAAGAGGCGAGGTGTGGACTCTCACGGGCCGTTCTCTTACAGTTAGCTCTGAGGGCGGCTCCGTCCTACGAAGATTTCGTGGCCGCGCTAACCATCAAGGAAGGTGACCACCAGAAGGCGGCATTCAGCGTCGGGATGCAGAGGGACCTCAGCCTTTACCTCCCTGCCATGGAAAAGCAGCTGGCGATACTGGACACCTTGTACGAGGTCCACGGACTGGAGTCTGACGAGGTGGTATGACGCCTGCGGGACCGCGCCGCCGCCTGCCTTCAGGGAGTGAAGTCCGCTGACGCGTGCCGTTGCCCTGCTCAGTTTCCGGCACAGCTTCGGCCCTCTCCAGCCCCTTCCGTGGTGGGACGGGGAGGAGGAGGCAAAGCCTAGTGCTTTTATAGATCATTCTTTTTTCTTGCATATGTGTTTTGTGTGTTTAAAAATCAAGGTGCTATCTATTTCAGTTCAAAGGGCCTCCTGGAAACCAAATCGTAGCTGTTGTATTCGAATTGAACAGCAAGTTGTAAGAGCAGATTTGACAAATGAATTCGTCGTATTGTGTTTTGTTTTTACCTTTTAGTTTTAACGGGCCTCCCAAGCCCCAGCTGAAAATGAGCAAATTCTGCATCAAGGACTGTAGTGCATAGCCAGTGTTCCCATCAGCTTAGACTAAAACTTGGGGGGATCGGCTAAGCCCCTTTGTCGAAGCTATTGAAATGGAGAGTGGGTATTCCCGGACGTTCAGCGAATCCTCTCTGCCACGGCTCTGTGGGCAAGCAGCGCCGGTGTAGTTCAGGTGTTCGGGGCGTTGGTGTGGGCGTGTCAGTGTCGAGGGGGAAGACACACACACGGAGTGCCATCCCTGTCTGTGAGGGGGAAGACTGTGGCTCCGAAGCGGTCGAGCGCTGTGGCCTGACCCCTATCCAGTGCCAACGCTTCGCCAGCCTGCTTTCCCCGGCGCCATCCGAATCGGGCCTTACGGTGAAACGGTGACGTTCAGGGCGCATTACCCGTTTCAGAAGGAAGGTTGAGCGGTTGAGGAGTTTACTCACACTCGGATAGCTTCTAAGTAGAGGAAGCCGACGACTGCAGAGTGTGATCTGGGCCGCCTCTGTGTCAACGTCACACGGAGCGCTTCTTCAGAAAGCGGATGCCCAGGCCTCACCCCGAAGAACCAGACTCGGGGATCTGCATTTGAATAAGCGGTCCGGTTGGTTCTTGTTCGTGCACCCAGGGTTGAAGAACCACCAGATTGGATTCTAGTTTAAATTCTAGTTTGCAGAACTCTTCCTCTGCATGAACTAAATGATGTGTCCTTTTTTTTTTTTTTTTTTTTTTACCCCAACAAGGAAGAGACTTTCATTGAAATAAAATAGTTAAAGGGAGAGTGAGAAGTAGAGCAAGTCTACTCACCCTTCTCTTAACCGAGCCAGCATCGGCGCCCAGCCACCAGGCTCGAGCATCGCGTTCAGGGGCCGTGGTTCCGAGTGCGCCCTCCGGTCGGTCTTGGTGTGATCACCAATAGTGCAGAGCCAGCTAAACGCAGCTGCTTATCAATCTCAAAAGCTTTGAGACTATATCAGCACGTAAAGGTAGTAAACTGGCATAAAACAACTCTGGGTAGGCATTCTTCTGGAAAGTGTGTGGCACCAGGAGTCTCTAGTAGGCCAAGCCTCCGAGAGTGGGCACGGGAGGAAAGTCACAGAGCCTTCCCCACCAGAGGCTGCTCCCTTCTAGCAGGCGGGAGAGAAGTTCCAACAGAAGGTAGGGCCCCCGGATAGAAGGTGAAGGCCTGTACAGGCCACAGGTGCATGCTACCTCTGCAGCCCCAGGTGACTCTCTTCCGGGACAAGAGAACCCTCTCCTTAGGGAGAGGTTCGTGTAGGGAGGGGTTTTGATTTTGTCTTTTCTTTCATCTGCCTTTAGCCCAGTTGGCATTTATTTAGCTCAGATTAATGAAGCAGGTACGCTACTCACGTAAGAACTTCTGGGAAATGCTTAAAGAGAAACAAATGAGTTAAGGCTGGGGGAAAAGTGCTAAAATAGTATCGATTCTCTTGTATTTTAGCACTCGTTATTGGCAACTGCCAAGGTGTGTGTGTGGTATCCCCCGCCCCCACGAGCAGCTCGCTTGGCTCTCCTGTGGCTAGTGTGAATGGGATGACCGGGCTAGAGGCCTCTCCGGGCTTCCTGGCCTCCAGAATGCCTCCCGGAAGGGAAAAAGAAAACAGCCAGGCTGTGCTCGAACCTAGAATGAAGGCACTTGAGGCATTGTGCTGTTGCAAGGGGATGCCACCGGGAGACTGTCAGTATCCCTTCTGAGCAGCTGCCGCCGCCCCGGCACCCCCAGTGGGCGTGGCCTTTTGGAGAGGCCGTGGGCGCACTGCGCAGGCCTCAGACCTACCACCCAGGCTCTGGCTACACAGAAGAAAGCTGCCCGGATTGGCCATTTCACGTTTATGTAGGTACAGCCTTGGTTTCTACAACTCTGTTTTCTGGGGGAGAAGAGTTTAATATTATCTGGGATCCTCGGGAACCCAGATCAGGATAGCTTGAGTCTTGAGTAAGTTACATTTTATGGGTATTTTCCTCCCTGCAGCATGTTAAATGTGCCCAAGATGTATGAAGCTCGCAGGGTCCTAAAGAAAAGGAACTAGAAATTGAACTCGTACTAGGGGATAAATGCAACTTGACCCACAGTTCGGCACAATTAGCGCTTCCTCCTGGACGTGCACGGCAGCGTTTGCTTTCTGTTTAAGCACTAATCTGCAGGTACCGTCTAAGATAGCGTCTAAGATGGGAACAAAGAGAAAAGATAGTTAGGACCTTTTCTCCATTGTCCTCCAAGATTTCTGGGACTTTGAAGCTTGCTTTCACCCGGACAGTGAGAGATGAGGAAACGTTAGTATGCTTGTCGACGGAGGAATCCCCTTGCTCTCGTGGCTCAAAACATTTTTAGGATTTCTTCTTTGGAGTCACCTATAGGGAGATCCTGAAGAAAAAAGGGATTTCTCTTGTAGGGATTAGTAGAAGCTGATAAGTGACGTAACAGAGTGCTTGCGTACACATAATTTCATCACAGCGTGCACTTCTCCCCACAGGAGAAGCCAGGCTTTCCGCTTAGGAGGGATTGATAGACATTCGTCCCGCTGAACCAAATCCTTTCCATGCTGGCAATTTTTTTTAATTTATTTTTTATTTTTTTTGTCCTTTGAAAGCAAATTTGATCCAGCTCTGCAGGGAGTTCTGGAAGCAGGGCTCACAGGATGTCGAGCATCTCAGTCCCCAGAGAATTGACTTTGAAAGGCAGTGTTCATTAGGATGTGTAAGTAGTGACTTGAGGCACCTCGTCATCACTATTTGCATGTCATTCTGAACAGAGAGCTTCCTCAGATGTCAGTTTGCACACTTAAGGGGATGTCGGAACTCCGGAACTCAGCCTTGCCGCGCTGCGTTCCTGAAGATAGCCGGCAGCGCCCCCTCACGGCGCCAGGTCCATCCCTTTCTAGCTGTTTCTGCCCCATTCCTCAGCAGCGTCTCCTCACGTCTACGTGGAGCCACTCCTGCGGACCTAGCCCAGAGTCAGGTGTCCGGTCACTGTCACGGGGAATTTGCTCCCCTCCTGGGCTTCAGGAGCTTCTTAAAGAACCCCCGTTCCCATCTGAACTGCACACAGCAGGCGACTGCCGTGTGCGGAGAGTGACCCGTCACCGGATGAGTGTCGCTGGAAAAGTTTGCGGGCTTCTCTTCTTGATTATTAAGTGCTTATATGTATGTGTCCAAAGAGTCAATGCTTCCAGCTTTATATTTTTGCAACAGTGTTTTTAATTAAGGACAAGAGGTGGAAGGAGCCAATAATAAAGTCACTTTTCTTTATTAAATTTGAAGGAAGTAAAAGAGCTGAGGTAAGAGGTCTCTTATTAAGGGGACCTAGTCTGATGATGAAAATCCTATATATGAAGAAATAGCATTTAAGACAGTAGAGAGAGCTAGAGGGTCATGAGCCACATAAGATGATGTGAGGCAACTTTCCGGAAACTTTTTATGTTTCTTTTCTATTTAAACTCGTACATCCCACAAGAAGTTGGTTGCTTAATGGTGCATTTCAGAATCATTGATTAAAATCAGTTGCTTCTGGTTTTAGTCCTAGGTGTCACACCTCTTCAATTTCCCTATTCTGATCTTTCGGGGGATGTTTTGTTTTTGTTTTTGTTTTTTGTTTTTTAAGGTAAACTATCAACCTTTTTTACGTTTTAGATTTAGAATTTGTAAGTAAAATATGTTTTAAGCCATTGTTCTATTAGCTGAGCTAACGTGTTTGGTCTTAGAGGGCCTGACTTCAGCTGCCCTTTGTGACCTGGTACAGGCTGTCCGCCACCCTCGGGGTGTACAGCAAATCTGTGTCCCCGTGAAGTGTACGGAGAGGGCTTTCTTTAGAAATACGTTCTGCTTCTGGGTGTCCCTTTGTAACCTGCAATTGCTGACTCAGGGGTTTCATAATAATGACATACAAATTACTCAGTAGCCGTCTAATTGTATTTGAAGACTCCTTATCAGTTACTAGGTTGTTAGGGATCCATTCAACAATTCCGTGAACAAACTGGTCCCTAGCCCTTCGCTGTAAACGTTCCCGGTTCCCGCTCCGCCGCAGCCAGCGGTCCTGTGTACGGAGGCCGTTTGCATGATGTGTCTCGTTGCGCCGCCGCACTGAGGCGCTCCAGGCCGTGATTCCGTGAGCATCGGCGGTCCGCATGCATTGGTCCTTCTCCTCCGCTGTTCCTGTGTAGCCTTTCATTCAAAGGAAAAAACATACCACTGCTCCGTAACGCAAAAGTTCGCAAGATGCTTTGGTTACCCTTTTTGGTCCCTTCCCTTTCCGAGTGAACAGATGTTTTCAGCTAAGCTATGGGAGAACATGAGGAGAGATCCTGCTTGGTTTAAGCAGTCTTTCCATTACATACATTTTAAAGTGGGGTCACGTGGTCAGTGTTTCTTCCCTGTGCTTTGCAAACAGCAGCCGCCCTGGGACGGTTGGCACCCCTTGCCAAACTTAGGAGATCACGGACTCCTGTGTACGTGTCTCTTCCTAGGTGTGTGTGGAGTCAGCGATGACAAGAAGGGTGACCTAGAAGTACTCCGTTGCTTCCCAGAAGGCTGATGAGCCAGTGTCATGGCGTGTCTGATGTCTGAGTCCCCAGTGTCGTGACAGTTTCACTAGAATGTCAGCAAACAGCCCAACTACCTCATGTGAAATTGGCTGTGGACAATCGGTGTCTGATGAGATGCGCGTTGAGGGCGGTTTAATCTGGTTAGTAGACGGGACAAAACGGTGTCTCTGTAAAGAAGAAAAACATGAGACCAGACGCCAAAGGCTACAATGTACATAGATTTCCTTGGACTAATTTTTTTAAGTCAGTGTTGAATTCCAGTCCCAGTGTTCTTATCTCGAGTGTCTGTGGTCTTGGAGATCCATGCGCCTTGAATACCTGTCACGTGCAGTCTCGTGTTACCTGTTCTCGTCCGAAAACATTTTGAATGAGCAGCGTAATGACAATAGAAAGCAAGCGTCAAGTGGTTTGTGGATTTGTTCATTTTAATGGGCCTCTACTGAGACTATAATGCGTTGGGGCCTTTGGGGACCAACCAGCGAGTGAGAATTTCATGTTCGGTGTCCGTGTAAAAACTCTGTCCAACTTCTTACTCTGTATCTTGTGGGGAGGGTTTTACTTTTTTTGCAAAAATGTTTGAAGACATCTTTCAGATTTTATATTCGTTAGTTACAATAAACTTATTTTTAAAGTATTTTATCAAGTGCTTCTCTTATTTCTAACGTATTTTAAGTGCATCTTCTAAAGATTTTTGTGTGCACTTCCGAATTGAATATGCCCCTAATAAGGATCATTTGTGGAACCCGTACGGTTTGCCAGGCGTCAGCATGAGCCCTTTACCGGCAGTAACCCATTTAATGCTTCCACTCACGCTGTCAGGCCAGGGCTGCTGTCATCCTCAAGTTACAGGTGAGAACACGGGCGCGGATCGAGGAAGCCCCCCGCCTGAGACCCCCCAGCTGTCAGGGCATCTAACCAGGCTACAAACTCAAGCAGCCTTGCTCTGAAATCTTCATAAAACTGGATAGAACCTAAACAGAAATTAACTTTGAAGCATCAAAGGACCTCTGCAACGGCATTGCACCGGGTGCGCCTAGCTTTCTAGAAAGACCAGCGCCTTTCACAGTGGCTCTGTTCTTTGGCCTCGCTTAATTCTGTGTTCCGAAAAACCACAAACGCAGAACGGATGGATGAGTTTGCTGTGCATAATATTTTAGCGGCTGCGTGATTAAAAAGTTCGCGTTAATAGGCGGTGCTTTTTCCTCAATCACCCGATGCCAAAGTCGGGTTGAACCTCTTGGGTTTTTCTCTTGTATGCTTGGTGGTGGATATTAAATCCCTGCAGACAGAGAGGTCTGCATGGCTGGTGTGGGGTGCCACGCTGTCCACAGGAAAGCTTCCTCTCAGTTGCCTGCATGAGGCCTCTCCAGCCACCTCTTAAAGTTGTTGTTATTTTTAATGTTTCTTTATTTTTGAGAGACAGAGAGACAGGCCGTGAGCAGGGGAAGGGCAGAGCGAGAGGGAGACAGAATCCAAAGCAGGCTCCAGTCTCTGAGCTGTCAGCACAGAGCCCTACGCGGGGCTCGAACTCACAGACCGTGAGATCATGACCTGAGCTGAAGTCAGCTGCTTAACCGACTGAGCCACCCAGGCGCCCCGAACCAGCCACCTCTTTAAATACCTGATCCGAGCCAATTAGATGTCAGGGAAGCAGGATCGAAGGAAGAGAAGCAAGTGAAGAGCGGTAGGTGCTCGAGCACAGGGTTCCCCTGGACGCCGCTGGAGCGGCCATGTTGGGCCACGTGCAGGAGAAGGAGAGACAGCGGGCAGAGACGGAACACAGATGGTGCGGGCCCACTGAGGGACCGTGTGGTCGCCGGGGCACCTCCAGGCTTTCCCGGGAGGCCGGCTTTCCCTTTCCTACTTCCAGTTCTCCGGAGCCCTGCTTTCCTGCCCTGGGATTCCTCCCCTGGAGAAAGACGGATCTTGACAACACAGCCCCAGCTCTTGGGCTTCCACCGCCTCTGCTGGGCTTCTCTCCCTTGAAACAGTCACTGCGATGAGCATGGGTGTCTCTATTCCCCACTGAATATGGGCAAATCTTTTTTTTCCTTAATTGTGTTAATGTTTATTTTTGGGGGAGAGAGAGAGAGAGAGAGCGTGAGCCAGGGAGGAATAAAAGGAGGGGGAGACACAGAATCCGAAGCAGGCTCCAGGCTCTGAGCTGTCAGCACAGAGCCCAACACAGGGCTCGAACTCAGGAGCCGTGAGACCATGACTTGAGCTGAAGGCGGATCCTTAACCGACTGAACCACTCAGGCGCCCCCTGGGCAAGTCTTAAAAAAAAAAAAACAAAGTGGCCTCCCCTGAAGAACTACCCCCAGTTGTCCCCCCTGCTGTATAAAATGGGAGTGCCTGTCCATACCTGAGGTCAGTCTGTATGAGCTCTCTGCCCGTTCGAAGTTAGGGGCACTTTCCCCACAGACCCTAGGAGCTTTTTTGTAATGGTTTTGTTCTTACAAACCTTAAGCTTCAATCCTCCCAGGGATGGCTGTGAGGACCGGCTCTGTCCTGCCTTCTCCATACCTACCAGGAGCAGTGCTGTCAGCTAGACGTTCTGTGAAGACTCAGCTTTTGTCCCTTAGCACCACCCTCTGCGGTACTTGGGAGCCATGGAAAGTTAACCTTCCCGGAGGATGAACCAAGGTGTGTTCAGAAGGAGAACGTGTTTGAATATCTGTCTAGGTTCCGATGGGCAGGGGAGTAGAGTAGCCTCCTGATCACGAGGGGACCAGCTGACGAGAGGCTTTGTCTGCTGCCTGCTCTTCTCCCAGAATCCGAATACGAGTACATTTTCTGTCTCTTCTGTTCCAGGTTCACCTGGAAAATCTGTGTAGCAGCCATGATGGAGAAACCAAAAGAACAATTAGGTAGGAATGGAACTTACCTAATTGTACTTGTTCTTACAGTCACATGTGCCGGTTAGATGTCTGAGACCCTTTATACCAGCACACATCACCCCCTTTATACATTTACACACACACACACACACACCCTGACACCGTCCTCATCACCATCATCCTTTCCAGAGGCACAAAACGGCGAAGCTGCCTTTGTTAGCAGGGATGGTTCAGGTTGACAGAGAATCGGTGAGTGTTAATAGTCTGACGGCAGCCCTGGACTGGAGACACGAACCACCTTTAGATGGTTTGCCGTGTAATCGCATCTCGCTTTTTCAGAGAACGGAACAGTCCCATCTTTGCTAACGCCGAGCGTGTGGCCAATTTTAGGGCTTTCTGCTTTGGCCTGACGGTCGAAGCTGTCGAAAAGTTTTTAGAAGTTTTAAAAGTCAAATCTTCGACATTCCCCCTGACCTTCCCACTGACCATGACGTGTCACCGACCAAAGCTTCCCCCGGGCAGGTGGGAGTCAGACTTCCTGCCTGGCTCCTCCCGATTTACACCCGGCTCTCTACTCCCTTCCTTGCAAACTTGTTAAGTTCCTTCATCTCCTGGTAGCAGCCCCAGATGCTTTCGAGATAGCAGCCTCCATGCAGACAGCCCTTAAGTTACCTTCAAGTGCAGGTGGCTCCCCTGGACTGCGGTCTTGAGCTCCAACCAAACCCACTTGCCTCCTGATCTTCAATCCTTAGATGTCCCCCCTTCATCTGAAGCCCCAAGTCCAAACTCAGTCACCTCTTAAGCTTTGTCATGGAAGCAGGGTGGCGTCACTATTATTCCAGTCGCTCGGGCAGGAAATTCCGACACCCCGAGCTCCTGCTTCACTCCCACTCTCTCGCCAGTTGGTTGTGAAGACCTCCCTCAGCCTCCACATTCCAGTGGCCACAGCCTTGACCCCTGAGCCCGTTGCTCTTTCAGCCCGTTCGCCACTGCCTTCCAAATCCGAAAACGCTTATGACTCCATGCAGTGTCCAGATTCTTTCCAAGTTTGTGAAACTTCTGCTTCCCCTTCCTCAAAGCCCAGATGGAACCTCCCCTCAAAAACTGCCCCGCACAATGATCCCAGCCATCAAGTTCACCTCTAAACACCTGCCCTTCTAAACGATACTGCATAGATTAGGACTTAGGGATCAGAAGCATGACTCCCAAGAGAACTAGACTAATTCTTGGATGTATCTTTTGTTTACTGGCTGTAGCGCCTTCCTCACTACATCGTGAACTTCACCCAGCAGCCGACACCGCCTTCCTTGCCCGTGGGAGGATTCCGAAACCCTCTTAGAAGTTGGACGTTACACGGTGCTCCCCTGGTTCTTTCAGACATGCTGGCCCCATTAGCCAACTAGATAAAAATACTCTGAAGCAAAACTCAACATATCTCTGCTTTCCTGCTTCCTCTGCTACTCAAGAAATACTCTGAGTGCCTGACCACTCAGTAGAAATAATTTGTGTTTTTTATATTTTGCCGTGGGTTCCGCTTTCGGCTTTGTCCCGCAAAGCCGAGGTCGGCAGAAAGGCTTGCTCAAGGCTCCGTGCAAGTCAAGAGAGGCGAGAGGGAGGCTGAGGGAAGTCTCCCTGAGCTGCTCTCAGGCGCCCACATTTATCAAGCATACATTCAGGGGAGCACTGTGCAGTACATCAGTGGGCTGCGTGTAGCAGAAGGGGCGCCTGGGCGACTCAGTCAATTAAGCATCCGACTTCGGCTCAGGTCGTGATCTCGCAGTTCGTGGGTCGGAGCCCCGCATCAGGCTCTGCGCCGACAGCTCAGAGCCTGGAACCTGCTTTGGATTCTGCGTCTCCCTCTCTCTCTGCCCCTACCCTGCTCGTACTCTCTCTCTCTCAAAAATAAAATAAAACATTGGGGAAAAAAAAGAAGAAAGTGTGCAGAAAAACAAGGCAGTTCCCAAGACTGCAAGAGAGCAGATGCAGAAAGCAGGGTGGAGAACAAGAAAAGATAGTCCCTAGATAACATGGCTTAAGGAATTCATAAACACGCAGGACCCAACCCCTGTATACGCATTAACTAGACTTGACCCGCTGTTTTCAGCGAGGCCAGGAAGCAGTGCTCTGCTTTTCAATGGGTTCCCTATAATCTCCTACCCCAGGGCAGAGCTATTTGCTTTCCCACATATTGCTTTTGTTAACACAGGTATAAAATGTTTTTTAATTTTTTTTTTTTTAATGTTTATTTATTTTTGAGAGACATAGAGGCACAGCATGAACAGGGGAAGGGCAGAGAGAGAAGGAGACACAGAATCGGAAGCAGGCTCCAGGCTCTGAGCCGTCAGCACAGAGCCCGACGCGGGGCTTGAACTCACAGACCGTGAGATCATGACCTGAGCTGAAGTCGGCCGCCCAACCGACTGAGCCACCCAGGCGCCCCTAAAATGTTTTTTAAATGGTGCTTAGGTGCATCAAATTATGAACAATTAGAAGACAAAGTCCAATTCATAGTTTTCAGTTCTGTACGATTATCACTAGAAGGACTTAAAAAAACCAAGCAAATACAAACACTGATGTTGAAACCCCTCTTGGTCACTTAAATCGGTCTCTGGAAAGCAACCTGACACTTGTATTAGTAAAATCTCCCCAGTGATTATAAGACACCGCCCGATTGAGAACCCAGAGTTGCTGGTTTTGACATTTAAACGTGTGCTTTTGAGAGGCGCCCAGCCGGCTCAGGCAGGAGAGCATATGACTTGTAATCTCCGCATCATGAGGTCAGGCCCCACGTTAGGCATGGAGCCCAGTTGAAAATTTAAAAATTAAAAAAACGAACAAAAATCTTTTTTTTTTTAACTAAATAAAATTGTGCTTTGGGCGCTTTTGTTTTTTGGTTTTTTTTTTCGGATAAGTCAGATCAGATCACAAAACCTTCATCCCCTAAGTCCTAACAAAACAAACTATCAAAATAAGTAGAAGTTTAAAGGTGAAAACCAGTAAAATTAAAAATATATGTGGTGTGTGTGTGTGTGTGTGTGTGTGTGTGTGTGTGTATGCACCAGCAACAAAGCAAGGGAAGGAGCCCAACCTTGCCACTAAGCCCTAAACTTCAAAAGATAGTCATCAAAGAAAAAGACCAGGTTTTTCTGGCAGGAATGAAAAAAGCTCCTAATCCTGCCACCCTATGGAGGGCATTTGCAAAATCCAGAATTCCCATTAAAATCCCAGGTTTTGGAAGGAAACTGATTGGAGAGTTGAGGCAAGATGATTAGACTTCTCTTCCTTCCGCTGAGTAGGGCCAGCATGTGTGTGTGTGTGTGTGTGTGTGTGTGTGTGTGTGTGTGTGTGTAAAGGACGCGGAGTTCCTGGAGAGAAATGGGTGAAACGCCAGAACAAGAAACAGGAACCACCAGCCTATCCCTGAATTGAGAGACAAAACGGCATCCCAAAGGTCTCCTCCTCCATGATGTAGCAGATTTGTCTCCTCTCCATTCGGAATTTACCCCGGTGCAGGACTTGATGCAAGCATCTGCAAGAAAACAGAGCCGAGTTCAATCCTTCCAACAAAAGATGTGTACGCAAAGCCCCTCCTTTGTCCCGCCTGCAGACACGGACCACAGACCAGCAGGTCGGTTTGGCTGGTACACACTATGACTGTGCCGGTCATTAAAATACCAAAATACAAACAAACCAGGAAGTCAGTGATCACCAACTGAAGCGGGTCACGTTGCTCTGGCCACCCTAGCCCCTTTCACGAGAAACCCCTCAACTCCAGACCACCCCACAATCACCAGCGACAAAGCTAGGGAAAGAGCCCTAAAGGAGTAACATGGGATCCAACGTAGTTTTCGGACTCCTACCCCAGAGCTGCAGCCACCCTCTGTTCTGCTGGTCCAGTCTCTATGTCGTGCTGGTTATTAAGTCCTTAGATCTCATCATCCATGCCAGACAGCACATGGAACAGAAGCCCAGGAGAAGAGGAATAGTTGTCAAATAAGACGGCAAATGGGCCAGCAGTATATCAAAGCAAATGAATGGTCTGTACAGAGCCGCCACCTTCCACATGAGAAATCTAAATAAAATGACCTAGTGACTGCATAAATACACAGCCCCCGGAAGGAGTGGCGTGGGGAACAGACGAGATCCGTTGGGAAGAAAAGCTAACCTAGTGAAACAAAAGTCCTCATGGTTATATGGTGCTCTCAAAACAACTCAAAAGAGCATGAAGCCGATAACACGAAAGCTCTTACATGAGCTGATTAAACAACAGAATGAAATAAAAAGGCAGATGACACTGGGGCGCCCGAATGACTCCGTCGGTTCAGCGTCTGACTTCGGCTCAGGTCATGATCTCGAGGTTCATGAGTTCAAGTCCTGGGTTGTGCTGTGTGCTGACAGCTCAGAGCCTTGAGCCTGTTTCAGATTCTGTGTCTCCCTTGCTCTCTGCCTGTCCCCCGTGCGCTCTGTCTCTCTCTCAAAAAAAGGTTTTTTAATGTTTTATTTAGTTTTGAGAGAGACAGAGTGTGCACAAGGGAAGGGCAGAGGGCAGAGGGAGACACAGAATCTGAAGCAGGCTCCAGGCTCTGAGCCGTCAGCACAGAGCCCAACATGGGGCTCGAACTTGCGAACCAGGGAGATCATGACCTGAGGTGAAGTCAGACATTCAACGAACTGAGCCACCCAGGTGCCCCCCCCAAAAAAAATTTTTTTAACTAAAAGAAAAAAGACTGCAGAGCTAAGAAAATAGCTTGGCCAAAACAACACTATTCTAGAACAAATAAGTGAATTAATCAGAAATAGCAAGAAACATGGTTGAAAACTAGATAACATAGAATAAAAGGCATGAGACTGAGGTGACTGCAAAATCCCAAGTAATTCTTGAGACGATAATTGTAGGAAGACAGAGATACTCTAGCATATGCATATTTGGTGACCAATAAAAGGAACTAAAAAACATATTGAAAGATAGAATACAGGAAAGTACTTCTGAAATGAAGGAATGAATCTCAGCTTGAAAAAGTGTCCTGTATTCTAGGAAATCTGAGAGAAAGCACTTGAGACCAAAGCATAACCTGATGGCGTTAATGAACCTCAAACCTGAAAAATTTGAGGCAGAAAAAGCAAGTCATCAAAGGTCTAAACTTCTTGACCACGAGATTCAATGCCAGGAGGTAAGGAAGAAATATCTCCAAAGTTCTAAGTAGGAAAAAGAGCAACTAAGCATATGATTGCCAGCCACGTTGTCAAATATAATGTCAAGTACTCAAGCATGCGAGAACTCAGGGACTACAACACCCACAAGCCCTTCTTGAAGATGTCATTTGATAGGAGAGATGAATCAAATAGCTCAATAATGGACGAGTTCATCGCAGAAGGGCAGGTGGTGAGCATTGAATTTATGTAAAGAACGAAGGCCAAACTGGGAAGTATAGATTCAGATCGCACATAATATAAGCCTTAATAATATAACTAGTAAATCGGGGGGTGGGAAAGGGAAATCTAAGCGTGTCAATCTCTGATTTCCATAACAGAGTTGATATTGTCTAAAAAAAAAACATATGATCAACCTCTTAAGTCTGTTGGTAACTTTTTAAAAAATAAGCTTGAATAGAGTTTTAAATATCTATTGGGGGAAAAAATTTCAGTTTAGTAATTGCTTCAATTTACTTTGGTTTCTGCCTTAAATGCAAGCATAGGAGCCAAGTGTTACTTGTTTCTAATAAATGCGATTAGAAATAAATATGATGAATGAAAATGAACATAAATCTATGATCCTAAAGACCCTCATCCTTTCGTTTCTATCTCTGTAAAAAGAACAAGTCAGAAATGATACCCGACTAAAGTTAATGATGGTTATTATTAGATGGGTATTGATTTTGTTTTACTCTCTTCTTTTTTATACCTTTATTATATTGCTTGATTTTTATTTGAGAACCGTGTTATTTTATCTTAAAATAGAGGGGGGGAGGTATTTTTAAAACAAGATTTAAAAGCATCGCATAGTGTAGGCGGGTGCCTGTTTTATGCGGATTCTTGCAATGACATTGCTTGGTAGCTCCTCACAAGATACTTTAAGCTTTTAACTGACACTTGCTTTTTTGGCCCTGGTCATTTTTCGCTCCTGTGCCACCATCCTTTTAGGCCCAAAGACACTACTCATCTAACACTCCCATTTAATGCAACTCACAAGTGTTGCATTCTTTTGGTGCTACCCGGAAAAACTGAACACCAGTATCATACCTAGCGACCTGCCCGGTACATCTGAAACAAATGAAGAGATGGAAGAAGAGACTGTTTGGAGTGGCTGACAGTTAAGTCTTACGAGAAGGAAGCCAGAAAGACTCAGCACCCCAGGAATGTCACACGTGCATTGGCCGCAGTCCATCGGAGGAGCTGAGCGGTTTCTATCTTCGTGCCTCTGTGAGTTTGGAAAGAAAATGTCAACCCTCTCTCCACCCAAGTGAAATCGCTGGGCAGTAGAGCCGAGCCATGCCAAGAGAGGTGCCATTGCTGGCACGCTGGCCTCGGACCTCCAGCCTCCGGCACTGGAAGAATTACACACGTTGGCTATGTAAGCCACCCAGCCTGTGGCATTTGGTTCTAGCAGCCCAAGCTGATGAAGACAGTCCCTCTTCTCTCGGGTTACAAACTGGGATGGCACGGGAATGACTCATCCGCAGCCTGCCCTCCCTTGGCTGCCAGGAGGTTCGCGTTGGGAGGAAATGAGGCCAACAGAGAGAGCTGAGAGATGGCAGCACCCAGGGGCGGAGAGCAAGAGCAAGAGAGAATACGGAGGGCTAGATCAGACCATGCCTGCAGCCAGCTGCCACGCCTGTCCTTCCCAGCGACACAAATCCCGACCTCCCCCTTTATTTAGATCTCCTCGGAATTAAGTTTCTGTCGCTTGTAACTGAAAAGAAGCTTGAGAAAGTTTGAAATAAGTCCGGGACATTTTGCCTTTGACCAGATTGCCCTATTTCTCTCTCAGTGCCTTCTGCCTCCACAGAATATATGGGAGGGAAATGGAGCAGCAGGCCAAAACTGGAGCCGCGGGGATGACATCGGGACTGTGTGGTACTGTGACAGCATCATGAGGACACTGGAGCTGAGGCTCTGGTTTCTGCTAGCCTTTACCTCCTTCCTAAGGAACAGCAGTAATGACGAAGAATGGGGATGTACTACCCAGGACTGTGCGAGGCACACCCGTGAGGTATATGCTGTTATCAGCACCTTGAACAGCGGTGGGGGGTGGAGACTGAGACTTGGGAAGTTGCTCCGTCTGCCCCGGGACGCGCGAGGGTGCCGGGCGGAACCGAGACGCGAGCCCACGCGGGCCGACACCCGGGCCCACATCTTCCCGCCGCACGTGGGACAGTGAGAGGGACTCTGGGACCAGCAGACCTGGGCTCCCGCCCCAGCCCTGCTGCACGCACCCTGCCCCCCCCCAGGGGGGGGGCTCTTACGGCGCGCTCCCTCCCTTCTCCGAGCTTCCCTTTCTCAGCCGGCAGCCAAGAGAAGGAGGTTGCCCCCCTCTTCGGAAGATCCTTGCAGGGATCGGAGGAGGCGGCGCGTGAAAATCACTCGGCCCGTTGCCTGCGTCTCGCGGACGCGCGCGCGCGCGCGGGGGCGGCGCTTTCCCCGCGGCCACGTTCAAAGCTCCTAAACGTGGGGTGGGTGCTGGCCCTTCGCTCAGGCTCTTCCGCTCCCTCCTCAACCTCCTGGCCGGGAGCGGGACGCTCGGCCCGGGCTTGGAAGGGACAGATCTGGATTCCGGTCCTGCCCTTGGCAATTTGCAGTCTGGGTCATTTACCCCCTAGAGGCTTTGTTTCCTTGTCTGTGCGGCGGAGATGGTGGCGTTCGGAGCACTGGGTGACGTGAACGTGTTTCCGGCACACCGCCCGGTGCCTGGCATGTGGCCCGTACTAGTCAGGTGGTGATGGTGCAGTGGTCGGGGAAGGTACCTGCTTCTGACAGGTCGTCAGCCCCCTCTCGTCTCACGTGAGTAGGGAGCCAGCTGTCCCTAGACACCAAGGAAATGACATCCCGGGGAGGGACATCTTTAGACTGCCCATAAATGCCATCACTTATATTACACTTAAAGCTTTTTCTTTTGGGGCGCCTGGGTGGCTCAGTCGGTGAAGCCTCCGACTTCGGCTCAGGTCATGATCTCACGGTTTGTGGGTTCAAGCCCCCCTTTGGGCCCTGCGCTGTCAACTCAGAGCCTGGAGCCTGCTTTGGATTCTGTGTCTCCCTCTCTCTCTGCCCCTGCCCCCCCTTCACGCTCTATCCGTATCTCAAAAATGAATAAAACGTTAAAAATAAACAAATTTTTTATTAAAAGCTCTTTCTTTTAGGTCCCTTTGAGTTAGTTGATTTAGTCCTCTAAATACTCAGGATTGGCCAGAGAGGAAGTTTCTATTAAAAGAAAAGTATTTGAAATACCTCGCATGGTAGAAAATAAACAAACACAGATCTCTGTCTAATACAACTTCTGGCCGGTCCCCGCATGGGAAAGCTGACTGCCGTCCGCAGGAATGTCTCCACCAGGCGGCAAGAAACAAAAACACTGCAAACAGGTGAATCCGTGTGGAATGCGAGCGCTGGGATGGGCACCCGGCCGACCCAGGAGCGGCTCCGATCCGCTTCCTGCTCTCCCGGAATTTGCAGTCTAGGAATGGAGACAAGGTGTGTTCTTGAAAGAACTGTGCTGTAAAACAGAATGTAATCGAAGCTCTCCTAAGAAGTGTAAACAGGGGCGCCTGGCTCTCTCTCGATCTGGGCACTGTGAAATCAAGCCCCAAGTTGGGCATAGAGCCCAACTTAAAAATAGAAAAAAGCATTTAAAAATGCTTTAGGAGCCCAGAGCAGGGAGCACATCGTTTGAGACGAGGGCATAGGACACAGGCTTCCGAGGGGGCCACAGTGACGCCGGGGCAAAAGGAATGGTGTGGCAGTTAGCATTCTCCTGGTGGCAAGTGACCGGATACCTGACAAACACCATCCGACCACCTCACCTCGCCGACTTTGTAGGACACTACTTCCGTTCGCAGAACACACACAGAACATTCACCACGTCAAGCCATATGCCGGACCGTAAGCAATTTTAAATCACTGGTGTGAAGAGAGATCCTGGCAAGACGGGAGTGGTGGCTGTGTAATAGTCGGTGTCCGAGTTCCCACCCGAGAACAGAACAACTAGGCGGCAAAACCAAAAGTTCACGAATAGCTTTTGCCACAAAACCAGATATGTTCGTTCCCTAGGGCCATAGCGAGTGACCACAAACATGCTGGCTGAACACAGTCATTGATTCTCTCCATTCTGGTGTGAGCTAGGCCACGCTCCTTCTCAAGGCTCTACGGGAGGATCGTTCTTTACCTCTTGCTGGCTTCTGGCGGCTGTTAGCAGTCCCTGGTGTGTCTCGCCTTGTGCCGGTGTAACTCCAGCGTCTGCCTGTATCTTCACGTGGCTGTCTTTTCCCTACGTCTCCAAATCTCTCTCCTTACAAGAATACCAATCATTGGATTTAGGGCCCGTCCTAATCCTGTGTGACCTCATCTTAACTTGCTTCTAAAGCTGCAAAGATTCTATTTCCCATGAAGATCACATTCACAGAGACCAGGAATTAGAATTTTAGAACCGAACTGTCTCTCTTGGAGGGACACAATTCAACCTATGACACTAGGTGGCATTCTACCTAAGAATATGGTAACAATGCTTTCCTGCCAAGCTCAAGAACGAGGTAAGCGCTCAGCACACGACTTGGGTTCGCCATTGAAGTTGAACTCCTAGCAACGCAGCAAGGCAAGAAAAGAAAAGAAAACGTGTACGGATTGAAAAGGAAGAAATAAAACCTTTTATCTGGAAGTGATACATGTAAAAAACCCTGAGGACTCTACAAAGACTATTGGAATCAATCGCCCAACTTAGGATATTCGTAGGACACGAGATCAATATAGAAGAATAAGTTGTATGTCTACACAGTTTTTCTAGCAAAAAAACAGAAGATGCAGTTTGAAAAATAGCGCCGCTTAAAATATTACAAAATCTATCAAATAACCAGGCCTAGGGGTACCTGGGTGGCTCAGTCAGTTAGGCGTCCAACTCTTGATTTTGACTCAGGTCATGATCTCGTGGTTCATGAGTTTGAGCCGCACACGGGGCTCTGCACTGACAGTGGGAAGCCTGCTCGGGATTCTCTCTCCTTCTCCTTCTGCCCCTCCCCCCCCCAAATAAATAAATAAGCATTTTTAGAAAATAAATAATCAGAAATACATTGAATAAAATATGTACCAAACCTCTACACCGAACATGATCAAACATATGTAAGACCTAAAATAAATTTTTAAAGGTATACCATGTTCATAGGTTGGAACATCTGATAACGATAGACTGTCTCTGACGTGTTAGGTTTTTGGTTTTCTTTTTCACTCCAGCAAGCAGTTCTCCAACACCAGCTGGTGTCCTACAGTTCAAGGCCATTCAGTTCTGCTATGATCTGCCCACGGAAAGCATCGGGTTCCACAGGCTAAGGAGTCCTTAGTCCTTAACACGATTGCCACGCCTCCTCGAGAATGCCCGTCGCAAATCCAGGTTGTTACCTGTCCTCCTGTAGCTCAGAGGTTCCCACAACCCCCTTCTCGAGTTTGATTCCTTTGCAAGAGTGGCTCTCAGAACTCAGAGAAACATTACCTGCATTGAACAGCTTATTATAAAAGGCTATCCCTCCAGAGCAGCTAGATGGAAGTGGTGCATGGGGCAAGGCGTGCAGACAGGGGCAAGGCGCTTCCATGTCCTCTCCAAGGTCACCCTCTCCCTTTACTTCCTGTGTTCAGCGCAGAAGCTCTCCGAATCCCATCCTTTTGGATTTTGGATGGAGCCTTCACTACATAGGCATGATTGATTAAGTCATTGGCCGCTGGTGATTGGACTCAATCTCCAGCCCCCTCTTGCCTCTCTGGAGGTCAAGGGCAGGGACCAGAACGTAATTACACGAATGGTCCCCTTGGCAGCCAGCCCCTGTCCTTAAGTGCTTTCCAAAAGTCATCCTATTAACATAAACTCAGGTGTGGCTGAAAGGGGTTTGTTATGACTATTCTAACGCCTTGGGGTACCCGGGTGGCTCATAGGTTAAGCATCCAACTCTTGATTTCCATGCCGACAGCGCATGGAGCCTGTTTGGCATCGTCTCTCCCTCTCTCTCTGCCCCTCTCCTGCTCTCTCTCTTTCTCTCTCAAAATAAATAAACCTCAAAAAAAATTTTTTAATAAAATCTCTTCTTGATCACTCTTATAATTTAGGAGATTCCATGGGCTCTATTATCTCTGCACCAGAAACAGAAAACCAAGTATAGGTGTATCACACTGTGATACTAATTCATCTAAAGATTCAGCACCGTCCCAGTAAAAATGGTAAAAATACCACCATGTAGATATGACACTGAAGGCATGAGCCACAAAAGAGATAAACGATTAATTGGACTTCATCAAAATTTAAAACTTTCGTGCATCGAAGACATTTCGAGAAAGCGAAAAGATAAACTACGGAACGGGAGAGAATGTTTGTACATCATATGTCTGATGAGGCGTTGCAGGATTTTTTACCTCAATACCCAGGGTTCATTGTCTCGCTGCTTTGAAGAACAAAGAGGTGGACACAGAAGAAAATGAACAACGGGCAAAAGTTTATTAGAGTATAAGATTAGAAAGCAAGAATAGTATGAAAGCTTTCTTCGCAGAGAGGGGACATGCACAGGTGAATACCCCTGTTTAGAGCCAAGGGTCTTTCTTTTATAGGGTTTGAGTTGGCCCTTTCCCTTCCCTCTTGTTCCTTCCCAGGTCTTCCTTTTATTGGCTTGATAACTCTAGGTGCTGGCTTGTCCGTTCCTGATCGGCTGGATTCCATTGTGTGAGGAGTCAGACCATGGTCGTACTGTCCCTCGTGTAAAATAAACTTTATGGCTTACTTATTTTAGTTAGGTATTCTGATTGTCAAATTCCCGAGGGGGATTGGTGGTGTCTGTTACATTCTTAAAAGGAACCTTACGCCTGAGGGAGTTTGCTGTGATCAAATGCTCCCAGCCTTGTCCCAAAATGTGTTTTTTTCCCACCCCGGGACCTCACATCCTAACCTTTCCTTCTCTTTCTCCTGTCTTTGCCCTATCGAAAAGGGACTCCTATCGAGAATATACAAAGAACTTATACACTTATAACTCAACAGCAACAAGACTAACAGCCCAATTTAAAAATGGGCAAAAGAGAAATAGATGTTTCTCGAAAGATATATAAATGGCCACTGAGCACATGAAAATATGCCCAACTCCATTAATCATTCGAGATATGCAAATCAAAGCAACAATGAGACACCAGCTCCCACCCACTAAAACGGCTAAAAAGAAGAACCAAAACAAAAAAGCAGAAAATAACAAGGGTTGGTGAGAATAGGGAGAAATTGGAAGCTGTACGTCGCTGGTGGGAATGGAACCTGGTGGAGCTGCTATGCAAACAGTTTGAGTTTCTCAAAAATTGTACACACAATTCTACCCTAAGGCAGAGACCCAAAGAATTCAAAGCAGTGACTTGAAGAGACATACGTATGCCAATAGTTATTGCAGGTTATTCACAATAGCCAAAAGGTAGAAATAACCCAAGTGTCTATCAACCAATACATCGATAAACGAAATGTCTGCCTATAAAAAAGAAGGGATATTCAACCATAAAATAGAATGATGTTCTGATACATCCTATAACGTGAATGAATCTTGAAAACATATACCAAGTAAAATAAACCAGATACAAGAGACGTATGATTACACTTATATGAAATATCTAGAATAAGCAAATTCATAGAGACAGAAAGTGGGTTAGAAACTACCACGAGCTGGGAGGAGGAAAAATGGGGGAGTTACTGCATACAGTTACAGAGTTTCTGTTTGGGATGATGAAAACGCTCCAGCAGTAAATTCTTGTGACGTTCGTGCTACACCGTGAATGTACTTAATATCGCCGAATTGTTTACCTAAAAATTATTAAAATTGCAAATTTATGTCACCTATATTTTACCACAATCTTTATTTTTTTTAAATTTTTTTTAACGTTTATTTATTTTTGAGAGACATAGAGGCAGAGCATGAACAGGGGAAGGGCAGAGAAAGAGGGAGATACAGAATCCGAAGCAGGCTCCAGGCTCCGAGCCATCAGCACAGAGCCCGACGCGGGGCTCAAACTCATGAACTATGAGATCATGACCTGAGCCAAAGTCGGCCGCTCAACCGACTGAGCCACCCAGGCACCCCTACCACAATCTTTAAAAATTGTGCACTAGGGGCACCTAGGTGATTCAGTTGATTAAGCATCCAACTTTGGCTCGGGTCATGATCTCACAGTTGTGAGTTCGAGTCCCGCGTCCGGCTCCATGCTGACAGCTCAGAGCCTGGAGCCTTCTTCTGATTCTGTGCCTCCCTCTGTCTGCTCCTCCCCTGCAGGCACTCTGGCTCTCTCTCAAAAATAAACATTAAAAAAAATTTTTTTTTTTGGTAATTGAAGTTAAAAACATGCTCTCGGGAACAGCAAGGTTGAAACAGCAGAGCCAACATTACAAGGCCAGAATAGCCAGATCAAAACAGCAAGTTCAAAACTCATCAGTTAGGCAATACGCAAAACACTATAGAGAAAGTCACAAAGGGTGTGACTAGGTAACTCACAAGGGAGGAAATACAAATTGGATTTTAAGAGGGTGATGAACCCACTCAGGGTTCTTTGGGTAGTGCTGGTATTGTTTCCCTTCATCGCTTTTCTCTTGGGTTGTTGTCTTTTCTTTTTAATTCTAATTCTACTGGTTAGATGAGTAGCAAATATCTTTTTTTGGATGGTGGCTTTCTTTTCACTTTGTATCTCATGCGTTTTGTTATCAGACAAGTTTTTAATTTTAATATAATCAAATGTATCTGTTTTTCCTTTATGATTTGGGCTGGTTGCATTCGGTTTAGAAGCTAATTCCCTGTGCAATTATCGCTAAAACAGCATGTGATATTCTTCCCAATAAGTGTATAATTTTTCATCTTTTAGATCTTTAAGCCATCTAGATATTATCTGTGTACGGAGTGTGGATTAATTTTATCTCCTCTTTATGGAGAGTCACTTGTCTCGGGACAACTGGAACTATCCTTTTCCTGTCATTTAAATGCCACAGAGTCCCTGGGTGGCTCAGTCCGTTAAGTGTCCAACTCTTGATTTTGGCTCAGGTCATGATCTCACGATTCGTGGGTTCGAGCCCCGTGTTGGACTCTGTGCTGGCAGCTCGGAGCCTGCTTGGGATTCTCTCTCCCTCTGTCCCTTCCTCCCCTGCCTCACCTCTCTCTCTCTCTCACACAAAAATAAATAGATGGACTTTAAAAAACAATAATAATAAATGCCACTGTTATCATATATAAGCGAGTTTAATTCTAGACTCTGTTCTATTCCCTTTGCCTAATTACCTCTGTCTGGGCTGATGCCACACTATTTTTTTTTAACGTTTATTTATTTTGAGAGAGAGAGAGAGGGAGTGCGTGGGGTGGGGGGAAAAGGGCAGAGAGAGAGAGAGAGAAAGAATCCTAAGCAGGATCCAGGCAGTAAGCATAGAGCCCCAGGTAGGACTCAATCCCACCATCCTGGGATCATGACCTGAGCAGAAATCAAGAGTCCACGCTTAACCAACGGAACTAGCCCCACGCTGTTATTTAAAGAGAATGTTGATAACTGTTTGGGATCAGTTTCCTCCATTCCACTCACACACCTCTGGTGTTTCCTCTTAAAACACTTCTTATGTTTTGACTCTTCTTCCCCCTTTAATCTTCTGTATGAGTTTATAGATCGTCTTGTCAAGTTCTGAAACATAACCTTGTTAAAATTTATTGTAATCACGCTAAATTTATTAGCCTGATTTGGGGGGGTTACAAAATTGTTACCGTTATTATAAAATCGCATCTTGCCATCAATAAATGTGGTTCACATTTTCATCTCTTTAGCTATTCTCCTATGTCCTTCAATAAAGTTTTGTGTTTTTATTTATAAAAGTCTTAGACATCTCCTGTTATATTTATTCCCAGGTACCTTATATTTTATTGCTGCCATCGAAAAATATCTCTCTTAAAAATCACATTTTATAATGTTTGTTGCGGGTGCACAGCAATGTTACTGATTTTGCATATCTTTTACGTTCAGCAACCCCGATAAACCCTTATTTCTAGTAGTTTGTATATTCCTTTTACTTTTTAGTTTTTGCCCTTTCCAATCTTTATAACTTTTATTTCTTTTTCTTGTCTTATCAGGCCAGGGAAACACTCCCGCACTGTGTCGAATAGAAGGGGTGATAGAGCAAATCATTTGTGCTCCTGATCACAAAGGGAATACTTTTAACCCTTCAGTTATACAGGATTTTTGCTGTATGGTTTTGAAAGTCGCTATAATCTTGGTTGCTACCATTTACCAGACTAAGGAAGTTGCCCTTTTTTTCTAGTTTCCTATGAATATTAATAATGAAACAGGGACGCCTGGGTGGCTCAGTTGGTTAAGCAGCCAACTTCAGCTCAGGTCATGATCTCACGGTCTGGGAGTTCGAGCCCCGCATCGGGCTCTGTGCTGACGGCTCAGAGCCTGGAGCCTGCTTTGGATTCTGTGTCTCCATCTCTCTCTGCCCTTCCTCTGCTCACACTCTGTCTCTATGTCTCTCAAAAATAAATAAAAACGTTAAAAAAATTTAAAAAAAATAATGAAACAATGTTGCATCTTATTAAAAGGTTTCCTACATTTATTGCTAATCATATGGTTTTCTCCTTTAGTTAATATGGAAATCTCACTAATAGACTTTCTCATTTGAACCATCTGTGCATTCCTAGGATAAATCCAACTGGGTAACCATGTATTTTTAACAGGCATTTCTGGATTCAGTTGACTAACTTTTTCTTTAGGATTTTTGCATCTCTGTTTGAAAGTAAGATTAGCCTTTAATAATTAGTTTCTCCGGACGAAGTCCAACTTCGCTCAGGTCATGAGCTCACAGTTCACGGGTTTGTGGGTTCATGAGTTCAAGCCCCACGCCAGGCTCTGTGCTGACAGCTCGGAGTCTGGAACCTGCTTCGGATTCTGTGTCCCGCCCTCTGTCTGCTCCTCCCCTGCTCACATTCTGTCTCTCCCTCAAAAATCAAGATGAAAAAGCATTTTTTTAATCATTAGTTTCTCATCCTGCCCTTATCTAATTTTGCCATCAGAATCGTTTTTACTTCGTAGAATGAAGTGGGCAGTGTTCCCTCATTTTATAGTCACTGGAACAGTTTGTTTAAGATAACGATTATATGTTCTTTGAAGTTCCGGTCTGACTGGTAAACTCTTCTGAGCTTAATGGGTTGTTTTACTTTATTTTATTTGTTGAGGGAGGAGGGTGGATTTTAAAACTCCTGATTCAAGTTAGCAATGTAATCAAAATTATGTTTCTTCTTGAATAGTTTTATTAAGTTATATACATATATATTTGTGTGTGTGTGTATATATATGTATATATATATATATGTTTTTTTTTTAAAACTGTATTTTGTGTATGTTTTCAATTAACTGGTTCCGAATGTCAAGTAGGGCTGTGCACGGATGACCCCGAGAGCTTACTCTGGGTAGAGTGGACCAGGAGCTGCCTGGTACCAGCTGCTGTGACTCCCCACAGTGATAGGAGGACTGTCGGGAGCCATTTTGGGCTCACAGGTTGAGACCCCTCCCTGTGTGCAAAAGGCGGTTGAAGCAGTTATGAGCTGGCTGAATATTGGTGTGATTTGTGTAAACGTTAGGCTTCTATTATGTAAATTCACTCATTCACAAGCAAAGAACAAGCATTGGGAGTTCTGTCCTTGCCGGAAGGGTTGGACCTCCCCCACTGCGGTTGGAAGAATAGGCAGAATGACTCCTGGCCTGTTTATAGTTAATTAACATAGGCAGGCCTAGGTAACGCCCTGTTCTCTCCCCCTGCCTTAAATTTATATGCTAATTAACTTGAAAACAACTTGCAAGATTGAGGAAATCGCCTGCTTTACTGATAAAACACATTATTGTTCAAACTATGCTTACTGATGGGATGTCACTCATTGCTGTAATGTAACTCACTACTTAAAAAAAATTTTTTTTAACGTTTATTTATTTTTGAAAGACAGAGAGACAGAGCGTGAGCAGGGGAGGGGCAGAGAGAGAGGGAGACACAGAATCCAAAGCAGGCTCCAGGCTCTGAGCCATCAGCACAGAGCCCGATGCAGGGCTCGAACTCACAGACCGTGAGATCATGACCTGAGCTGAAGTCGGCCACTCAACCGACTGAGCCACCCAGGCGCCCCACTACTTTTAAATAAAGACACTAAGACCGGCAGGGCGGAGATGCCAGAATTGCCAGGGCTGCCTGCTTGGTCATCAGACTACTCTCTCGTGGCTCTCTCATTTCCTTTCGCCTGACTGTCCATCCTTCGGGGACCCCTAGATGTGCCGGAACTGGACACCGGCAGAGGACAGTGAACCGTGCATCTTGTCTCTTCCGGCTGACCCTCGTGTTGTGGTCCCCCGCCCACCAGAGCCTATACCTGATCTCAAACCATGTCACCTTGGGAAATTCATCCTGAGCCCAGAGACCTGATAGGGTGACAGTGAAGGAACCTACCTTGCACAGCACTGGTACATAATTGTTCTTAGTATCATGGTGACATCTCCACTATTTTGTAGTTTATATCCCGTGTGTCAGTCTTACTTATTTATGTGTGCCTCCCCTCTCTCTTCCTCCCTTTGTCTCTGACTCACCGCATCAAGTGCACTAAAGGTTTGTCATCGTTGCTTTTTACTTTGATTTTGGAGTCATTTCAGATTTATGGAAAAGTTGCAACGAGAATCTAGAGTTCCTGTATTACCTTCGCTTGTCCTCTCTAATATAAGCATCTCACCAAACCATGAGCATTTGTGAAGAAATTAACAGTACAATTGCCGTAGTACACACTATTAACTGCAGTACAAATATTATTCAGATTTTGACCAGTTTTTTTTTTTTTCCATTAATGCCTCTTCTCTGTCCCTCGATTCCATCCAGCAATACCGAGTTGCATTTAATGTCATCTGATTTAATTTTTCAAAATGCGATTATATTGCATGAAATTTACACCCCGTAAAGTTTGCCCATTTAAAGTGTGCAATTCGGGGGCGCCTGGATGGCTCAGTCGGTTAAGTGTCCGACTTTGGCTCAGGTCATGATCTCACAGTCTGTGAGTTCAAGCCTCGCGTCGGGCCCCGTGCTGATGGCTCAGAGCCTGGAGCCCGCTTTGGATTCTGTGTCTCCCTCTCTCTCTGCCCCTCCCCTGCTCATTCTTTGTCTCTCCTGCTCTCAAAAATAAATAAAAACATTAAAAAACTTTTCAAAATAAATAAATAAAATAAAGTGTGCAATTCCATGGTTTTTATTATATTGACAGAGTTGGGCAATCCCCACCATAGTCTAATGTTAGACATTCGCATCATCCCAAAAAGAAACCCTGTACCCATTAAGCAGTCGCTCCCCCTTCTATCCTCCTCCAACCCGAGGCAGCCACTAATCTGTGTCCTGTCGCCCTGAATTAAGGTCTCGAGGAGCTGCCAAGCTGTTTTCTAAAGTGGTCGCACCATTTTGTTTTGTTTTCTCACCCGCCAATGTATGAGGTTTCCAATTTCTCCACGTCCTCACCAGCACTTGTTATTATCTGGCTTTTTAAAAAATTATTGTAGACAATTTAGTGGTTGCGAAGTGGCATCTTGTGGTTTTGATTTGCCTTTTCCTAAATGATTAATGATGTTGAGACCTTAGCAAGTGCCTATCGGCCGTTTGCATATCTTCAAAAGAGAAATGTCTGGTCATATCCTCCGCCCAACTTTCGAGTTATTTCTTTTCATATTATTGAGTTGTAAATGTTCTTTATATATTCTGGATACAAGTCCCTTATCAGATATACGACTTTTAAATATTTTCTCACAGTCTGCGGGTCGCCATTTTACTTTTCTGATGATGTCATTTGAAGCACAAATTTTTTTTTAATCTCAATGAAGTCCAATATATCACATTTTAATTTTCTTGCTTGTGCTTTTATTACCGTATCTAAGAAGCCATTGTCTAAGATCGTGAAGATTTACTCCTGTGTTTTCTTCTAAAAGTTTTATAGTTTTGATGTATGATCCATTTTAAGTTAAGTTTTAAATGGTTATTAATTTTTGAGAGAGAGAGAGAGACAGAGCTCGAGCAGGGGAGGGGCAGAGAGAGAGGGAGACACAGAATCCGAAGCAGGCTCCAGGCTCTGAGCTGTCAGCACAGAGCCCGACAGGGGGGCTTAAACTTGTGAACCGCGAGATCATGGCCTGAGCCCAAGTCAGACACTCGACCGACACCCCCGGGGGCCCCAAGTGAATTTTTAGACGTAAGACAAAGATCCTTCTTCATCTTTCTGCGCGTGGGAACCTCGTTGTCCCGTCACGATTCGTAGAAAAGACTATTCTTTCCCCATTGAATTTTCTTGGGGACAGACCTGCTTCAACTGACCGTTGATGTAACAGTTTATTAATGCCACACTGTTTTGATGGCTGTGGTTTCATCGTCAAGTTTGAGGTTGGAAAGTGTGAGTCCTCCAACTTCACTCTTTTTCAGGGCGGTTCTGGTTATTCTATATCATCTTATTTTACCTTTTTCTTTTCTTTTGTTTGGCCTTGTGGTTTTTCTCCATTGCTTCTTAGTTTTCCATTTTATTGCTTTCTGTATTTATTTATTATATCCCAGCTTCTACTTTTCCCGGGTTTGCCATATTTGTTTTGTAACTGGAAAATGGATATTCGTCTTACTATTTTTCAGGCTTTCTTCTTTTCTAATGTAGGCAGCGAAGCCCAAGAATGACTCAAGTCCTCCTTGGGTTCCATTGCATGCGTTCTATTAGGTGTTGCGGTCATTGTCTTTTACTGCTAAATATGTACTCACTTCCATTAAGGGTTCTTTTGTGACACATTAACTACTTAGAAGTGGGTTTTTATGGGGTTTTTTGTCTTTTTGAAGGGTTATCTTTTCATTCACTGATTTCAAATGGTAGTACCTCATAGTCAGAAAACCTTGACTTTTCTGGGAGGCGCCGAGTCAAGTAAATTATGTGGTTCAAATCTTCCATATTCTATTTTTGTCTGCCACATTCTGAACATGTCTCTTTTACGATCTCATTCTTTCAGTTATGCTGTGGTGTCTGGTGCCTACAACACTGGATCTGCTGAGCGTTCCTGGGAAGTTCCTCGTGCTTTCATTTTGCACCTTCTTACCTCTGAAAATTAAACACTTGTATTCTTTTTCCCCTCATATCAACATAATTACACTGTCTTCTGGCCTCTGCTGTGGCCACTGAGTAATGTGCTGTCATTTAAAGAAATTTTTTAATATATTTTTTAAGTTTATTTATTTATTTTGAGGGAGAGAGAGAGAGCGTGAACGAGGCAGAGAGAGAGGAGAGAGAATCCCGAGCAGGCTCTGGACTGTCAGCCCAGAGCCCGACACGGGGCTTGAACCCTCCGGCCGTGAGATCATGACCTGAGCCGAAGTCGGCTGCTTAACCGAAGTCGGCTGCATAATCGGAGAGCCTATTTTTAAACTAATGGATTTAGGACATATATATGTCATGTCTTTAGAAACTATCTGTGTGTGATTTATTGTTTCTGCTGACGCATGGAGGTGTTCCCTTTCATCGTTGTTTGTGAGCTCATCTTCACAGGGGACTGTTTTCTCACGAGAGGCCCCTGGGGCCTGAGGTGTGGGCGTATCCCTCAGGAGCCGTTTTGCAGAGAGATCACTGTATCTGTACCACCTTTTGGGTCATTTATCATGGCACTCCGTTTGGTCATTGTCGTGGAATCCTGGATCACCCGCATATTTGAGCCTCCAAGTTTGGGGTAGAAACAGGTGTGGAGGTTTTCTTTCTCAGATGGACATCTTTCCGACTTGAGCCGAAGCCCGCAAACACCCGTCTGTCTCTCTGTGCCCGTGGATCCGTGTTTTTTCGAATCTGCTCTTTTGGGAAAGCAGGGCCCTGTAGAAACTTCTTCACTCAGGGAGCCCCGGCCTAACCCCATCAGCAGCCGACTCTCACACCCTATCGCTCACTTCCCTCTTTGTGGCTGACATGCCCCGGGCCTTCCTTTCTCTCTTGCCGGTTCAGTCACACGTTTAAAATAATTTTGCTGTATCGTAGCAAGCGTCTCTAGACAATGTGGCAGGTGAGCTTTTAGATTTTTTTCCTCTCACCTTATCTTAGGGGAATTGGAAGTCTCGTTCTACCCTTTAAAAAAAATACGAATGGGGGGGGGCGCCTGGGTGGCTCAGTCGGTTAAGCATCCGACTTCAGCTCAGGTCATGATCTCACGGCTCACGAGTTCGAGCCCCGCGTCGGGCTCTGTGCTGCCGGCTCGGAGCCTGGAGCCTGTTTGGGATTCTGTGTCTCCCTCTCTCTCTGCCCCTCCCCCTGCTTGCGCTCTGTCTCTCTCAAAAATAAATAAACGTTAAAATAAAATTTAAAAAAAATAAAAAAGAAGATAAATGAAAAATAAATAAATAAATACAAGGTAATCACTTTCTCTTTATAAGAATAATAAAAAATTGAGGCTGCCTATAAAAGTATTAGGAGGAAAACAGAAGCTCCTCGTGATACCATTACCTAGAAGTGACCACGATTAGGGCACCTGGGTCGATGTCTGACTCTTAATCTCGGCTCAGGTCATGATCCAGGGTCGTTGGATTGAGCCCGGCATCGGGCTCTGTGCTGAGCGTGGAGCCTGCTTAAGATTCTCCCTCTCGCTCTTTTTTTCCTCTCTCTCTCTGTCCCTTCCTTGCTCACACTCTCACTAAAATATAAATATATACATACATACATAAAAGGAAGTGACCAGTATTTCTGTGTTTCCTTCTTTCATTCTTCTATGTGTCAAGATATACCTACACACGTATGTACCTGTATGTCTGCTTTTGTTTCATAGCTGGGGACATATGTGTACATCTGTTCATTACTTTTCCACCTGATACGGCATCGCATTTCTATTGAATCACTAAAATTCCTTAAATTTACTGTTCTCTACCCTTGGATCTAGAAATTAAAAAATGGAATACCTCCTTTAAAAAACCTATAATCCTAACTCACTCTCTGCCCCCGACAAACACTTAGCCTTGAAAGCTAGTTGATGTATCTCCCTCCCAGAACTGATCTTCATCGACTATTCCGAAGAACCAGGTAGATGTTGAATATATTGTCTGGTCTCCAATTTGCTGCAATCAAATCTCAGATGCTCCCCCACCTAGGTTGAAGGTCGGAATGTCTTGAGTGGACCCCCCAACCCCGTTGCTCTCTAGGAGAGGAGAGAATTTACTAGCGAGACTTTCCATGGGCCACGGTACAAAGATGGTCTGGAAGCCAAGTTGGGAATGGCAAGTATGCTCGGTGGAATGGCATTCCCCTCCTCTCCTTCTAAAAGTAGTTTGGCTTCGGGCAGATGGGCCTCGTGTTCCACTTGTTCTTACAACTGTAGGTCTAACTTTGGCCGAGCCTTTCCGTCTACCCTCCCGGCATCCATGCCCCGGTTGACATGACGGCAGAAGGCAGGTTGCACGTTACGGAGGAGACGATCCCAGACGCTGGAAGGGGCAGGTGGGGTGGAAGGATAGAAAGCCTTCTTGGGAGACCAGGGACTGCGCCTCACAGCAGTCAAGAAATCTACTCGCACTCTGTGCAGCGGGAAGAAACGTGCCCTTCCTGGGCCCTCCCCCATCGAGTCCCCGCCGCGCCATGTCTCTGCCAAATGGACTTCAGTTCCAAATGCGATTCTGGAAACTCAGATTAGTTCCGAGTTCGATTCTTGGTATTTCCAGTAGACACGATAGTCTTCAAACCCAACCCTTCTGATTTTCACCAGCCAGGGTTTATGAGAGAAGAAAAAAGTACTTCCGGTTTCAAAAGGCCATCCCCTAAAATGACCAGCGCACAAGGTCTGTGCGGTCAACGGGAGATTAGAGAGAAATGAGAAGACCAAGTGGATGGGCTCTAGTTCCTGCAGATTAAAGATCGTCCAGACTCTGGTCAAAAATCTTTTTATTAAAAAAAACAAGCTATAAAAAGATTCAGATGCTGGCGAGTTCCTCGAAAGGGCACAATCATGTCTGTCAGTGGCCAAAGAGGTGTGGGGGGCAGCGGTGCAGAAGAAGGTGGGGGGAGGGTGGCCTCCTGGCGGGACCTGGCGAGCTGCGAGCGATGGCATTCATCACGCCTCAGTGACACCTCTCTCTAGGGGGATGGGCGCTGGCTCAACGCCTCCCCTGAAGCCAGGGGTTGGCTTCAAGCCCGAGATGTCTAAAGGTGACAATATGGAGAGACAGAAATGTCTGAGAATATCCTGAGTTGAGTGAAACCTAAGACCCTGGAAGACGCCAAAACGCCTGAGTTTATCTGGAGCTCCCGTGATGGCTTTTCTGCCCAGAGGCAGGACCACGGCTCAAACTTTAATTGTGCTACGGGAAAATACAGTTCCATCGCTTGTGCGTTTGAGTTCGTGGCCGAGGAAAATCTCGCCCACCAGACTTAAAGCAGCAACACGAGGGAGTTCGTTACAAGCCTGCAGGTGGGCGTCTCTAGGAATCCAAGGGGAAAAATGTGAGCTGGGCTGAGAAAGGACTAGAAACTGAAAAGCATCAGGGTCCTTTCTCACGCCTGTTCTACTTCTCTCTGCATCTCTACTTCCCTCGTCTTCTTTTCGAGGATCGGCTGTCCTCGCTTCCCCATCCATATGCCAGAATATGGTGGCATCTAGATCCTAAGGTGACAGGTGTAGCCACACACAGATCCTAACTTTCCGTCTCTGGGTCTCAATTCCGATTCTTACACGAGACTCGAAATGGCCTACTTTAGCTCCACGTCTGTCTCCCTCAATTCGATCAACGGTGACTGGAGGGGCGACGGCCAGGGGTACAAAGCATGATGGGGGGCCATCACCTCGGTTCACAGCTCAGTCCTCAGGCAGTTGGAGATGGTTGGGAGCTGGGAAGACGTCCCCAAAGATGATGACTTCTCACTCACTGTGAGGCTCGGGCCTCACTTTCCCCATTTACAAAGTAAGAGGAATCATACCTATAAGACCCCTCTTTCTCGTGAAGGCAGAGGGCGCTAACAGGTACTGACTTCTCTTCATGGACCAGCCACTGTGGTAAGTTAACCAGGCTACCTTAGCTGCTCCCAGAAACGACCCTGAGAGACGGGCCTTTTTATTTCCATCTTTATAGAGAAGGGAATTGAGGCTCACAGAGGCTAAATCTCCTAGCTGGGCAGTTGCAGAGCTCATATGTAAACCGAGGCACAGCCAGCGCAGCGGCGGGGGAAAGAGCTCTTTGTAAGATTGAGAGGACATCCGAGGCTGTGCCTTACATTCCCAGCTATTAATAAACTGCACCAGACGGTATCTTAGACGTAGTAACTGCTCAATTAGAAGTCTCGGGAATGAGAGCACCTGACCCTTCGATTACAGCAGATGTCTTAGTGCCATGGAACGTTTAGCTCACGCTTACCTACCAAACACTTCAGGGAAGTGGGCACCCATCTGCCTTAAGAGGCTTCTGCCAAGACGCATTTGATTTGATTAAAAAATGAAAAGAGAGATAAAAACAGCAGCAGACACCTGTTTTGACTGTAATTGATGCTTCGGCCACCTTTCGGTGCAACGGTGCAACGGATTAGAGAGCTTCTGAAGTTTCCATTGCTGCTTCTTGTTGCGGTGTGAATTCTCCAGCTTCCTGGCCTCTTTTCACAGAGTCTTTAGAATGTATCCATGTGCTCTGATCGGCTGACCTTCCGAAGCTAAATATAACTCTTTTTGATTGGTGCTGAGCCCATGCACAGAGCTCAGAGTCTCTTCCTAAATGTTTGCTGAATGAATGATTTGTCAACAGGTAATGATTAATCACCTAGTGTATTCCCAGCCCTGAGAATGTTAAACCTCTAAGATAACAATGCATGCCTCCCAGAGCAAACAATCTTTTCTGTGCAATCAAAAACCTAAGAAGCGAATTAGTAGGGCAACGCGAATCAAAGCCACAATGAAATACCTCTTCATACTCATTAGGATAACGAGACTCAAAAAAAGGGGGGGTAGGGGGGAGGGAGTGGAATAAGTGTTGGCAAGGATGTGGAGAAATTAGAACCCTCGTACATTGTCGGTGAGAATGGAAAATGGTACAGCCACTGTGGAAAACCTGTTACTAAGTGGAACACAGAATTACTGTGCCACTCCGCAATTCCGCTCCTACCCAGGTACACACCCAAAAGAATTGAAAACAGGTGTTCAAACAAGAGCTTATATACAAATATTCACAGCAGCGCGAGTCACTATAGCCAAGAGGTAGAAACGACCCAAATGTCCATCAGCCGTGAATGGAGAAACGAAACGTGATATATCTAGGGTCCCCTGGGGGGCTCAGTCGTGGGCATCGGGCTCTTGATTTCGCCTCAGGTCGCGATCATACAGTTCATAAGATCGAGCCCTGAGTCCTGCTCTGTGCTGACAACACGGAGCCTGCTTGGGATTCTCTCTCTCTCCCTCTCTCTCCGTCCCTCTCTTCCTCTCTCTCGAAGTAAATAAGTAAGCTTTAAAAAACGCAGTATATCTATACTATAGGAATATTACTCAGCCACAGAAAGTAATGTAATACCGATACAGCCTCTGACAGGGACGAAAACACTGTGCTAATTGCAAAAGGCCATATGCCAAAGGCCACATCTTATATGATTCCGTTTCCATGAAATGTCCAGATTTATTTCTTTATATATGGAATATAAGCTTAAAAATGGGAAAAGTTATGACCAGAGATGAGAACATCAATGTCACACATGTTGTGACTCTGCGTGGGCATTCCATCAGATGGCCTTTCTTCTAAGAGGCAGAATCAGGACCCGTTAGCTTGGGAGCTGCTGTTGAAATCGGTCCATCTGTTTATTCTAAGTGAGTTCAGAAAAGAAACACCACCAGATCCACGTACTGATATATCAGTAGCTTCATAGCCAAGTGTATGTACAAGACCCTAAAACTATTTGTGTGTTATACTTTGGGCTATGCTTCCCATTGTGTTTTTAAAAATAGTTATTATGACTCATGGTCAGTCTCCTGTACTCTGTGAATCCACCCCCTTTCAGGAAGATTTTTAAAAAAATTTTTAACGTGTTTTTTTTATTTTTTATTTTTGAGAGACATAGAAATAGAGTGTGAGCAAGGGAAGGGCAGAGAGAGAGGGAGATACAGAATTCGAAGCAGGCTCCAGGCTCTGAGCCATCAGCACAGAGCCCAATGCGGGGCTCGAACTCACAGAAGTGAGATCATGACCTGAGCTGAAGTCGGCTGCTTAACCGACTGAGCCACCCAGGCGCCCAAAAGGATTTTTTAAATCATGTTCATTTATCTAAAAGTCTTATAATCGGGAAGTTTTGTTTTTTCCTTTTTTTACTATTGAAGTATCATTGAGTTTATGGCCATTATGTTTCTTATACAGTTGGAGTTTCTGGTGGTGGTCTCTTTGAAGTATCATTGATATATAACATTACTTTCGTTTCAGGTGTACAACATAATGATTTCACGTTTGGACACGTGGCAAACGATCACCACAAAATGTCTAGTTAACATCTGTCACCACACACAGTTACCTTTTTTTTTCTTGCGATGAGAACTTTGAGGATCTCCTCTCTTGGGGCGTCTGGGTGGCTCAGGTGGTTGAGCATCCCTCTTCACCTCGGGTCATGATCTCACAGTTCGTAAGTTCAAGCCCCGGTCGTGCTCTGTGCTGACGGTACAGAGCCCGCTTGGGATTCTCTCTCTCTCCTCTTGCTCTCTGCCCCTCCCCCATTCATGCTTTTTTTTCCCTCACTCTCTCTCTCAAGATAAATGCATAAATAAACTTAAAAGAAGATCTACTCTCTTAACAACTTTCGAATGTACAGTACAATATTAATAACCGTAGTCCCCATGTTCGGCATTACATCCCCAGAATTTATTTATCTTAAAACTGGGAGTTTGTACTTCTGATCACTTTCACCCATTTCGCTCATTCCTCCGCCCCCTGCCTCTGGCAACCCCCAATCAGTACTCTCTATCTATGAGTTCAGTTTTGGGGAAGGAGGTTGATTCCCCATAGAAGCAAGATCATACCAGAATTTGTTGTTTTCTGTCTGCCTTATCTCGCTTAGCACCACGCTCTCAAGGTCCATCTACGTTGTCACAAATGGCAAGATTTGCTTCTTCTTTGTGGCTGAATAATATACCATGTCTTCTTTATCTATGCATCCATCAAGGGACACTTAGGTTCCTTTTATGTCTGGGCTCTTCTAAATAATGCTGCAATGAACATGGAGGTGCGGAAGCTTTTCAAATCAGTGGAGGTTGTTTTTTTTCTTTCCAATAAATATCCAGAAGTGGAATTGCTGGAGCTTATGGGAGTTCTATTCTTAATTTTTTAAGGAACCTCCATACTGTTTTCCATGGTGGTCGCACCATTTACGTTCCCACCAAAAGCGCCCGTCCCTTTTTCTCCTCGTCTTTGCCAATGCTTGTTATTTCCTATCGAGTTCTTTCTTCTAGCGGTTGTTCCTTGCACTTGTCTGTATAGAAAAATTAGCCTGACCGTTGAAAGAGATCATTTCGGGGGTATCTCCCCAGCTCAATTACCCCCTCTCGTTGAGGGTATCTCCACCTCCATGTGGCAACCATGTTTGTAACTGACGATGATCCCGCGTCGCTGGCCGGGAATGGACACCTCACCTGAGGCGAAGCGATCAGATTGGAGGTGGCGTTCAGGGACGAATGACCGCCTTTCAGGTGAAATGGGGGTGATGGAAAATGGCGAGCAGAGGCAGTCTTCGCGGAAAGCCGTTCTCATCCACATCTAAATAGAGAGAACGTGGACATTTAAAGGGCAGGGGACAGAAGTGCAAAGTTAGAGGGGGAAAGTGATCTGGCCTGAGAGAGAGAGAAAGAGGAGGAGACGGAGGCAGGGAGGGAGAGGGGAGGAGGGAAGGGGGGAGGGACAAAGGAAGAGTTCCTGATAGGTTTCCAGCTCCTGGTTGTCATGAGCTACACTCCTGCCCTTCGGTTCTGTGAGAACTCTGGATTTTTACAAAAGTTATTCTGCTATTTTATTCTTTGGCCTAAGCTAGTGCGAATGAGCCTCTGTTATGGATGAACAGAAGCCCATTGACTAGGACTAAAATCTACGTCTCCACCTGGTCTTGAGCCCCCCAACCAAAAGAAGAGACCTCGACTCCTGAATTAACGAAACACGGTGAGAGGCATTTGGATCCAGCATCATCTCCTCCAAACCATTCATTCCTTTTAGAGACGAAGTAGTGGTCCGAGGAAGCGAAATCGCCCAAACCTTCGCCCTGCGTCGCGAACCTTGGCTGGGCCCTAGCGGCTACTTCCTTCCCTGGCTTTGGAGGCGAGGCCGTGCCCACGCACCCAAGGCAAGGCTGGGGACACAGCTCACGGCGCCGTCACGGACCATGGGGTCCCGGGCCAGACCCGTCTGCCAAGAGCAGGACAGCAGCATCTGGGGTAGCAAATTCCCTGGAGACGCGCCTTTTCCCGAAGGAAATCTGCACCCTCCGAGGAGTTCTGGAGTGCGGCTCTCAGGAACCCTCTGGAGAGGATGAGCTATTCTAACGGGGTCCTGACGAGCCTCAACAGGCAGATAAAGTAGAGGCAGAACTGTCATCCTGATCAGAAATGGAGAAGAGAAAAACGTTACAACGGCTATTTTGCCGCCTTCAAGTCTGTGTGTGTTTCTCGCTCAACAGCACCAGTGAGATATTGCTGAAGGGGAGTTGTATGTGTTTTACTTAGAAATAAGGAGTACAAAAGAATGAAACTAGACCACTTCCTTACACCACTCGCAAAAAGAAACTCTAAATGGATAAGAGATCTGAATGCGAGACAGGAAACCATCAAAATCCTAGAGGAGAAAGCAGGAAAAAGCCTCTTTGACCTCAGACGCACCAATTTCTTACTCGACACGTCTCCAAAGGCAAGGGAATTAAAAGCGAAGATGAACTACTGGGACCTCATCAAGATGAAAAGCTTCTGCACGGCAAAAGAAACAACCAATAAAACGGATAAGCAACCAACGGAATGGGAAAAGATCATCGCAAATGACATATCGGATAAAGGACTAATATCTAAAATCTATAAAGAACTCACCAAACTCCACACCCGAAAAACGAATAATCCAGTGAAGAAATGGGCTGGAAGATATGAATAGACACTTCTCCAAAGAAGACATCCAAATGGCACACACACATGAAACGATGCTCAATGTCACTCATCATCAGGGAAATACAAATCAAAACCACACTGAGATACCACCTCACACCAGTCAGAGTGGCTAAAATGAACAAATCAGGAAACTATAGATGCTGGCGAGGATGTGGAGAAACAGGCACCCTCCAGCACTGTTGGTGGCAGTGCAAACTGGTGCAGCCACTCTGGAAAACGGTGTGGAGGTTCCTCAAAAAAATGAAAATAGATTTACCCTATGACCCAGCAATAGCACTGCTAGGAATCTACCCAAGAGACACAGGAGTGCTGACACACAGGGGCACGTGTACCCCGATGTTCATAGCAGCACTTTCGACAATAGCCAAATCATGGAAAGAGACTAAGTGTCCATCAACTGATGAATGTTGGATAAATGGATAAAGAAGCTGTGGTGTATATATACAATGGAATACTACGCAGCAATGAGAAAGAAAGAAATCTGGCCATGTGTAGCCACATGGATGGAACTGGAGGGTATTATGCTGAATGAAATAAGTCAGGCAGAGAAAGACAGATGCCATATGTTTCCATGCATAGGTAGGCTTTGGGAGACCTAACAGAAAACCAGCGGAGAGGGGAAGAGGGGAAGGAAGGGGAAAAAAAAAAGCCACAGAGAGGAAGGAAGACATAAGAAACTCTCAAAGAATAAGAACAAACTGAGGGGAGACGGGGGTGTGGGTGGGGGAAGAGTGGGTGATGGGCACAGAGGAGGGCACTTGTTGGGATTATCATGGGGTGTTGTATGGAAACCAAATTGACAATAAATTATTTAAAAAAAAAGAAATTAAGGAGTACGAGGCGCGCCTGGGTGGCTCACGCTGGTGCACGACGCTTCCCCCACTCATGCTCTGTCCCCCCCTCTCAAAAATAAATAGAAACATTAAAAAAATGTTTTTAATAAAAAAGAAATAGGGAGTATGAGAAACTGTTTCAGACGAAAGTCAGGGCAAGAAGGGGAATGATTGAACCGTATAGAATATTGAAGTGTTCGAATAAAGACCTTAAAATAACCTCAAACGATTTCGGTTTCTTGGACGTATATAAAAGGAAAATATTTCAGGCGAGTTGGATCAGATAGACATGTTTTGAAGGCAAATGCAGCCAAACTCTGTGACCTGGAGCTTCCCCAAATTTTCGAGGCAAACTTTTTCGAGGGATAACCAGAGAGAAGTGATTTTGCCAGAATTTCAGATTGACAGGTTCAGAACCAAAATGCAGAATGAATTTTTCTGGCCTGAGGGCAGGAATACAGGAGTCAATGCTCCTCCTGAGCCTTATGGGGTATTTGGGTCACAGTGACTCGTTTATGTCCATTTTTAATTTTTGCCAATCTTCCGATTTAAATTTTTTTTCCAACTCTAGTTGCAAGAAACAAACTTTGGCACAAGCTGAACACGTACCGTGTGTCGCCCGCACTCCGCTGCCCCGGTGGAAAGGTGTCCCCTTTCTTCAGCGGCTTGGGAAGGAGAGGAGGTGGCTCTCATCCCTCCCGTGTGGCCGTGTTGGGTGTTTTTTCTCCAGATCCTGGGCTCCGTTTTATTTAATATTTAAAATAAATAGTTTTTAATGTTTTTATTTATTTTTGAGAGAAAGAGACACTGAGTGAGCAGAGGAGAGGCAGACAGAGAGGGAGACACAGAATCCGAAGCAGGCTCCAGGCTCTGAGCTGTCAGCATAGAGCCTGATATGGGGCTCGAACTCATGAACTGTGAGATCATGACCTGGGCCAAAGTTGGGTGCTCAACCGACTGAGCCACCCAGGCGCCCCAATCCTGGGGTCCTTTTCCCTCTCCCATCACCCCTGTGACATCGCGCCCACTTCTCTACCAACCACCACCTCCTGGACCTTGCGGTCTACTGTGCCTCTAGACACCGTGCGACTCCTATGGGCTCAAAGGGTGAATGCGGAGCCGGCCCCGCTCATTCCCGTTTCTGCCGGACTCCTCAGACCCCATAACCACAAGGGTCATGAAGCCGATTTGCCAGAGGGGAGGGCTCATCGAATGGACTTACAGCGTGGGAGTTAACACAAGGTAAAATCGCACGTTCCAGTTGGCCGCAGAGGACTTGGAACGGGGGTGGGTGGAAGAGTTGGCTTGAGCAAGAGAATCTAGGGTGTGCTCGGTCATTCCAGATCGGGCTCCGGAGACCTCCCAGCCAGCATGGGGTTTGAATGTGCCTTCTCTTCTCACCAGCACACGTCTCCCAGAGACGAATGGTGGTTCAGAGAGCTCCAAGTCTAGATTCGTATAAAAAAGAGAAACAGGGACGCCTTGCTGGCTCAGTCAATTAAGTGTCCGACTTCCGCTCAGGTCATGATCTCGCTGCTCATGGGTTCGAACCCTGAGTCGGGCTCTGCACTGACAGCTCAGAGCCTGGAGCCTGCTTCAGATTCTGTGTCTCCTTCGCTCTCTGCCCCTCCCCCACTCTCTCCCTCCCTCTCAAAAATAAACATTAACATTTTTATTTAAAAAAGAGAGGGACATTTCTCTCCACACAACAAAGACTACACGATTCTCTGCCCACCAATGGGGATAGGTTTTCACCTTCCTTCTGCTTCCAGAGGGAGAACAAGAAAGGGGCTTCAGAAGGCCCAGATGTGATGTCTCCTCACCCTCGGACTCCACAGAAGACCCGGCTGCTGTTCTGGAAAGACCACTGTACTGTACCTGCAGCCTGAACACATCCCTGAGGGGAATCCACGGGGAGAGGGTGCCGGCATCTAGCGGGGGAGAGGCCCAGCGATATTGCTAACCCCCCCCCCAACACTCAGGGCAACTCCCCGCAAGAAAGAATTACCCAGACCCCAGGATCAGTAGTGCTGCTATGAAGAAACTCTGCTCTCAGTGCTTGGGAAAAATGAGGTCTTCCTTCCTCTGTGACCAGGACTCACCAGCCTCTCACCCTCACGTCCCTCCCGAATTTTACTTTTAAAATTCATCTGCTCATCTTCTGACAAATCATCTCCCAGAAGCAGATTAAGAGTAATAATGGCATTTACTGTGTACGAAGTTCTGGGACAAAGACTTGACATCATTTACCTCACTATTGTCCCCATTTTTCAGGAGAGAACATTGAGGTTCCAGACAAGTAAGTAAGCCGCAGGTGTTCACGAAACTAAAAATCTCGGAGGTGGGAACCAACCCAGAACTCCAAAGTTTTTCTGCTCTTTAACTCAATGCTTCCTTCCCTCCCTCCCTCCTTCCCTTCCTTCCTTTTTTTTTTTCTAACATTTTTATTTATTTTTGAGAGACATAGAGACAGAGTGTGAGCAGGGAAAGGGCAGAGAGAGAGGGAGACACAGAATCCGAAGCAGGCTCCAGGCTCTGAGCCGTCAGCACAGAGCCCGATGCGGGGCTCGAACTCCCAGACTGTGAGATCATGACCTGAGCTGAAGTCGGCCACTTAACCGACTGAGCCACCCAGGCGCCCCCCTTCCTTCCTTTTTAAAATAATCTCCAAACTTAAGTAGACCTCAAACTCATGACCCCAAGAAAGAAAGTTGCACGTTCCACCGACTAAGCCAGCCGGGGGCCCCAGCTCAATGCCTTTCTCAGGAAACCAACAGTATTCGATTCATTAAGCAATTGTTTTATACTCAGAATTCTATTTTTCATCATGAGATCTTTTCATCTTCTGACAAAACGTATTTGTTACACACACAGAAGTTTGTTGACTATGGTCAACCATCACTTAGAGCCAACTTCAGAGATGGATTTAAAAACACGTGTTTTTTTAAACTCCCTGCTTTCCATGAAAAGCTATGTATTTTATACAGTTTCGTCTCAAATGTAAGGAAGCCTTTTCCTTCTTGGAACTTCCACGCTAATGCATACAATGCTTTAGATGGTAGAACTAGAAGCTTGCTCTATCAGGAGGGGCCCATATTAAAAAAAAAAAAAAAAACCAAGAAAGGAAAAAGCAACATTTTGTAACAAGTACATACTGCATGTTTTCACTCATAAGTAGGTGTCCTCTGTTGTCTTACACGTTAGTTTTCTACTGCTATGCAGCAGAGGAAAACAAACTTAGCAACTTAAGAAAACAACCATTTATTAGCTCCCAGTTCTTTAAGTCAGAAGTTCCTGCACAGCGACTACTGTTTAAAAATAATTTTATTGTCCAATTGGTTTCCATACAACACCCAGTGCTCATCCCAACAAGTGCCGTCCTCAGTGCCCGTCACCCACTCTCCCCCCTCCCACACCCCCATCGACCCTCAGTTTGTTCTCAGTATTTAAGAGTCTCTTATGTTTTGTCTCCCTCCCTCTCTGTGGCTTTTTTTTCTTTCCCCTCTTCCCCTCCTCCATGTTCTTCTGCCAAGTCTCTCAAAATCCACCTATGCATGGAAATATATGGTATCTGTCTTTCTCTGACTGACTTATTTCACTTAGGATAATACCCTCCGGTTCCATCCATGTTGCTACCCGTGGCCAGATTTCATTCTTTCTCATTGCCACGTAGTATTCCATTGTATATATAAACCACATCTTTATCCATTCATCAGTTGATGGGCACTTGGTCTCTTTCCATGATTTGGCTATTGTCGGAAGTGCTGCTATGAACACCGGGGTACACGTGCCCCTATGCATCAGCACTCCTGTATCTCTTGGGTAGATTCCTAGCAGTGCTATTGCTGGGTCATAGGGTAGTTCTATTTCCATTTTTAACTGAGGACTCTGTTCAGGGTCCCTCAAGGCTGACATCCTGGCGTGAGTCAGGCTGGCTTCTCGCCTGGAGGCTCCGCAGAAAACCCACTTTCAAACTCATTGAGCTCACTGGCAGAATTCAGTTCTGATTCAAGTCTCATCTACTTTCTGTTGGCTTGGGCGTGCTCTCAGCTCCCAGACCCTGCTGTGTGGTCTTTGCCATTGGGCCTCTTCCATCTCCAGTGTCATTAGTGGAGAATCTCCCTGATGAAGACTCTACCTCATGCTTTGGATCTCTCTCCGGGAAAAGCCCAGTCCCTTTTTAATCAGTGGGACCTGATTAAGCCAGGCCCACTAAGAGCAATCTCCCTATCTTAAGGTCAATTGATTCGAAATCTTAATTACACCTGTAAAATCTCCCAAAGCAATACCTACATTAGCGTTTGAATAACTGGGAGAAGGCGTGAGTATACCAAGTAGGCATGGGGCTTGGGAATCGCCTGCCTAGTTTACAGTCTGCAAGTTCCTTGATGGCAAAAACGGGGCCTTGTTTGTCTGGTACCCAACAGATGCCCCATAAATGGTCCCTGAACTAAATCGTTTTGAAGGAATTGGGAAATTCTGAAGTCAGGAAATTGTCCCACGGGTGCATGAAGTTCAAGGTAAGGACAACTCCCATGGGAAAAAGATCAGTGTCCAAGATGCCTTTGGGCGGATCACCATCCTGACCTCTTCCTCTACAGAAAGATTAAGCGGAGTTTCTACTTTCAATACGGGAAAACAGCTTTGCCTCAGCAAGGGACGTCAAGAGAGAAAGAATTCCTATCCCAGAAATATGCAAGGGAACAATTTTCCAGAATCACTCTTACTCTGTTGAGTAAAGGTGTATTCAGAGGGTTGGCGGGGTCGTGCGCTTCCCTGGCTAGGGCCGCCACACATTATTCAGATTTATATCCCTAGGGCTAGCACCGTGTCTGGTTCAGAAGACCAACTTTAAAGACAAAAGCCGATGGAACATTTGTAGAATGAATGCTATTCAACGTGTCTCGGCTAGTAGTCATTCAATTCCTCTGGGCGAGGGCTCTTGCGATGCATTTTTTGCAATCCAGCAATGCCTGTCCCATTCCTGGCAGCCAGTGGGCATGCAACAGGTGCAATTGTTGGGCTGGGTACACTTGTTTTAAAACGTACTTTCTCCTCTCCAGACTCGTAGCTGGTCATGTTATGTTATGCAATATGAATTGACGCTGAATAATATTCAAGCTAGTCTTACGAGGCTTATTTCTAAGAAATACTCGGCTTTATGTTAACGCAAAAACACAAAACAAAACAAAACAAAAAAACCCAAAACACCCAAAACCTGTCATCGTCCTTTAAAATGATACTCATAGCTAGTGTCTAATAAGTGTATTTGGGACTTTTTTTTTTCTTTTACATCAATAAGGGGACAGAGCTTTGATTTCTGGAAAAGAAAAGCTCCATTTCTATGATTTTCTTAGCTCTTCCATTGCTAGTCTCAGACAAGGCGCAAGTTATCTGCAATTCTGTGGGCGTCCTCTGCATTTAAATCGCTTTCGGGAAAATACTTTTCTCGACAACGCCTTCCAACTCCGGATAAACGCTAGCCAGGACCACAAGCCTTTCCCACTTCACTGTAAACTGGGAAGCCGCGGATTTCGGGCTCGCGCTGTGACGTCACCGGGCTGGCGTCAGACTCCGGTGATTGGCTGGGGCTCATGACGTCACGGGCCGGGGGCGGTGCCGGGCTCCGGAGGACTCCGGGAGGCTCCGGGTTCGCTTGTAAAAAAGGGGAAAAAAAAAAAAAGTGGTGGGGGCGAACCGAGGAGTCGGCTCCGCCCCGCCCCGCCCCGCCCGCCGCACGCCGCGCCGGCCGAGAGGGGCGGGCGGGGAGGCGGGGCGGGGCGGAGCCGGGCGCGGCGGCGCGCCGTCCAGGCCGCCGCCCACCCCGTACACACAGCATGTAAACAGTCCCCGCCGGGAGGAGCCCCGGGACCGGAGGGAGCCGCGCCGCCCGGCCCCGCCGCCTGCCCGAGAGCCCGCGGAGCCGCGCGCTGCCCGCCCGGGAGGAGGGCGCCCGAGGAGAGAGGAGGGCGGGCGGGCGGCGGAGGGAGCGGGAGGCGGGCGGCGCGCGAGGAGGCTGAGCGAGCGGCGGGCGCGGCGGGCCAGGATGGATTTCCAGCAGCTGGCTGACGTTGCGGAGAAATGGTGCTCCAACACGCCCTTCGAGCTCATCGCCACCGAGGAGACCGAGCGCAGGATGGATTTCTACGCCGACCCCGGCGTCTCCTTCTACGTGCTGTGTCCGGACAACGGCTGCGGGGACAATTTTGTGAGTGCCGGAGAGGGGGGGAGGGACGGCTGCAGCTCGCGGGAGTGGACGCGCGGCCGCCTCCCTGCGCCCGAGCTCCAGCACGCCCGGGAGGCTGTGGGCGCGGGTGGGGGCGTAACCCGCCCGGCTCCGCGGTGTCAGCCCGGCGGGGGGAGGGTGGGCAGGGGCGCCCTTAGGACCGGGAAGCCCGGCTGGGGCGGGCTGGGGCAGGCTGTTTCGGGGACGCGACCCTGCGGCCCGCGCGCTGTGCTCGGCTGGGAGCTTCTGCCGAGGGTTCCCGCCGCTTGCCTGCCCGGGCCGGGGCGCATGGACCGTCCCGCAAGGCCCGGAGTCCCGAGCTTCCTGCACCCGAGCGTCCCGTCGGGGTGAGGAATCCCGTCCCCCTCCTGATGCGCGGACACAACTCCTCCAGTCGTGCCCGCCTGGGAGATCCCCCGCCCCCGCGTTCTCCCCTGCGCGCCGGGTTTGGACACAAAGCCTCTGTCCACACTGGCGATGCCCCATCTCCTGGACCTTCTTTGCGGAATTACACCTCGGATCTTAAAAAACGCACACGCGCGTGCGCGCGCGGACACACACAGACATACACACGCGCCCTCGCGGGCACGCCTATCCCCCTCTCCTCCTGTGCGTCCATTGCTCCTCTCTGAGCTTCCAGCGAGGTGTGCGGGGCCCGAGCTGGCTCGGTCCGGCGGAGGCGGCGGCTGCGGCCCTGGCTAAGGCCCCCGCTTTTTCCAGGCGAGGGGAAATCCCCCCTCCCCCACCCCTCTCGGTCCCAGGCTAGGAGGGACCGGGACCTGGAACTGCGGTGTCCAGATCTTCGACTTTGTATCCTGCGCCCACTTGGGATCTTGACGTTGGCAGTTTAGGGAGGGGATGCGGCGGGCAGGGGAGTTGGGGCGGGAGGTGCGGAGAACGGGCGAGGATGGCGCTCCTTGGGGTGTTTGTTAAGGACGGGGGAAAAAAATAATGGTCCCCAAATGTAAGATGGAGGCGGCCGTGGGCTCGGGTTACCGTGTGGTCGCTGGCTGGAGCCTAGAGCTGGCGCTGCCGCCGCCCCTGCGGACCGAGGTGGGGCGGCGCCGAGGCGCGGCCTGGCCCCGGCTCCTCAGGTGGGGTGAGACAAAGCCGGGCCGGGGCCGGGCGGCCGTGCGCCCCTGCCGCCCGCGGGAAGTTCGCGAAGGAGTTAGAGAGACGGCGAGATCGCCTTCCTTGGCCCCGGGAGAGGTGAAGGCTTGCTTACGACAGGACAGTAAGGCACGCCCCTCCCACCGCCGGCACCCCACCCCGCGGCTGAGCAGAACCCACCTGGGCCCCAGAAGTGCGACACTCAGAGAGAGGTGGCCTTGGGTGACAGCCAGATTCGAGTTCTCTGCCTGTGTGACGGTGCCTTCCCCCCAGCTCAGTGTACACATCCAAAAAATGGGCATGCCACCGGCACCCAGGTGACCATCCGATAGATAAAACACGTAACGATCTCTTAAGATCTGGGCTTCCCCAGAGTTCAGAGCTTGTCTCTTTTTTAAAAGCCTCGATTTTCTCGCCTGTGAAATGAGGTTAATCAGAGCACCTCCATCCCAGTTACTTGTGAAGGGCAAGTAGGTTATAAATATACGTAAGCACACTGTTAACTGCAGTTTAGAATAAGTGTTACTTGTAATTGAGAAAAATGGGAGATCATTCAAAAGGGATTTACTCTGCTCCAAACGTGTAAGAAAGCCCCGGGGATATACTGGAAAGGGCCCCAGTGTCCAACTAGCTGCCATGTTAGGGTTTGATTAGGCGTTCCTTCTAAGGCTAGTCTGCCAGTGCTCTTTCCTCCTCTCTGCTGGGTGAGAGAGAGCAGGAATCACCCAAGGTTCTGGACTCGATGGGCGAGAGAGTTCCACACAGCCTCTGGAGTCGACCTACCCAAAGAAATTACTCCAAAGGGAACCATCATTGCGAAACAGGTTGCATATCCCAGCTTTCTCAAGGCCCCTCAGAATATATTTTAAATGTGTTCCCACCTGTAGAGTAAAATGCTCCAACATCTTCATTTGCTAATAATTAAGTGAACTAGATAAGAAAGAAGATAGGAGGAAAAAGTAAGTCATTTCTTGGGTAGACCGGAACGTTTTTTGTGGTTTTTTTTTTTTTTTCTGTTTTGGAGGGGTGCGCGAGCGAGAACAGGCGGTGTGTGAGTGGGGGAAGGGGCGGAGGAGGAAGGAGAGAGAGAATCTCAAACCAGCCCTATGCCCAGCACAGAGCCTGACTCCAGGCTCGATCTCATGACTGTGAGATCATGACCCGAGCAGAAAAGAGTTGGATACTTAACTGCCGGAGCCACCTCAAGACTGGAACATTCTTAGTTTCTGGAGGCTGTAACGGACTGGATGCCCACCGCCAGAGTTTTCTTAGCCCAGATCTGCCCTCAGATCTGCCCCCGACCAGGTTTGTCAAGCTGCTGTTTGCCCCTAGTTCAAGGGCCTCAGGCCCAAAGTAAATGTCCTACCTCTGTCCTCCTTTTCCCAGAAAAATCTGTGAAGCATTGGAAGAAATTGAAGATGAATGGAACTCCTCTAACCCAAAGGACTTATTAACATTAAGAATATTTACATAGCATTTCTCAGTTTACAAGCATTTTCACATGATTCATTCATTCATTCATCAAACATTTATTGAGGGCTTACTTCGCACCAGGCCAGGGGATCTTAGAATAGGATGTCTGCCCTCACTTTCCTGGAAAGCAGTGTGAGGCTAAGAAGCAGCGTAGCATAGTGGTCAGGGGGGCAAAGGTCTGGGGTCAGACTACTTGAGTTTGCACCCCCGCCCCCCACGTCTAACTGTGTGCATTGGGGAAACTTATTTAATCCCTCTATGCTATGATTTCCACATCTGGAAACGGGGGATGGTAACGTTAGTACCTTCCCAGTAGGCTTGTTTAGCACAGCGCCTAAAATAGGGGTGGCGCTATTCGCACCTCTCTGGCAGTCCCCGCAGGGCAATCGCTCTGGATTTAAAATACAATGGATCATGATCTCTGACTCTCCACCTCACCTAAACTGCCTTCCTATAACTTTCACCATAAAACGGGAGCCCCGGCCCTGGCTTCAAGTCCCTACACGGTCTGACCTCATCTGAGACCGTTCTTCCTCCTCAGTGACTGTGTTCCTGCCACAGTGGCTTTTCCCGTCCTCAGACACGCCAAGCTCCTTTCTGCCTCGGGCATTTGCCTCTGTTGTCCCCGCCGCCTAGAACATTCTTCTCCCCACATCTTTACATGGAGAGCTCCTGTACACCATTCAGGCTCGAGAGAAAACTTCCTGACCACCCAGGCATTCACCTCACCATGTTTTATTCAAATCATTAGCATCCGTTAGTACTTGATACCCTCTTGTTCATTTTCTGTCTCCGCCATGCGGAGGGAGAAAACCAGCCTGAGAAGAGCAGTGGCCTTTTCTGTCGTCTTGATCGCTGTATCCCAGAACTCGGAGTAGTGTCAGGTACGTGCTCGGTGCTCCAGCCAGGTTCGTAAGGATGGATGGACGGACGAACGATATTGAAGAAGATCGATGCTAAGCCTCAAGAGCGACAGCTTCAAAGAACAGTAACCACCACTTATGTGTGTGTAATTGACTACGTATCAGACACTGTTCTAAGTACCTTGTATGTATGTACGTATTTATTCTTGGTAATTTCACAAGGTTCTCTCTGTAATTTTCATCTTACAGATGAAGAAACTGATTCACAGCAAGGTACGCTGACTTTTCCACTGAGCAACAGTCAGTAGGAGAGCAACTTGAGCCCACAGCCCTGTGCTGAAAACATAGCGTCCCGGGAGTGACAGCTGGGCACCCCATTCAGACCGTGGGTTCAGAGGCAGCTTCTTATCGGGCCTCACAAAAAGTCTGTGCGTTAGGTATTATCCCCATTTTATAGGTTAGGAAACCGAGGCTCAGTTTAAGGGATCTGTTCAGGGCTGTCCCACTAAGAAGCGACAGCCAGGACTTAAGCTCAAGTCCAGAGGCCTGTCATTTACACCATGCAGCGTGACCCACAGGCAGGATCAAGCCAGGATCCCCAGAGGCCTTGGGAACAAGGACTTCCTTTTGTTTTCCCTCCACTTTGGCAGCTCCTGGGCGCCTTGGGCACTGTTTCCTCTTCTCAGCTCGCAGGCCGTCCTGTTCACAGTGTCCCTCTCCATACGGCTGCCCTGATTTAGGCAGCCGTGGACAGCGCACAAGGTCAGATCCTGGGATAAAATGAAGCTACCTTTGCCCTCTGCCTTGGGCGTTCAGGGACAGAGCCAACCCTGCCTGGCTCTACAGGTGTGACAGGGAGGGGGCCGAGAGCTCACAGACAGGTGGTGTGCTCCCTTCTGCCAACGAAGAGGGACCTGAGGGCTTTGTCAGGCTCGAGGAGTCGGGTGTTGGCATCTGCCCAGGTAGCAGCCGGACGGAGGGACACGTGTGTGTGCGCTCTCCTGGGCCTGGCAGCCCCGGCCGCTCCCCCTCCTTGTCCCGGACCAGGAGAAAGAACTCGAAACAAAGCGCACGGCCCTGCCCCTCCCCAGTGCCCCCGGAGAAGAGATGAGCTGCCTCACTGTCCTGTTTTTTTGGCCAACCCACCGAAACCATGTTTGGATTTAAAATTCTGTATAATGTAATCTCTCCTCGGTATAAAAACAAAGACAGGGGTCGTCCCTCTATTACAGAAGAAAAGCTTTATTTATAGAAGGACCCCGTGATTTCATTCTACATGTACGTCTGTGCTTATATTTATATATATTTTCCCCGATTTTTGTCCCGGGCGTGTCCCTCTTCTGAACTGCGTGACCGAAGAACAACCTTTTCACGTTGGAGGAAAAAAAATGTAACTTTTCTAAATGAGATTGCATCATTTCATATGCGGGGGGGGGGGGAGCACCTTCTTGTCTAATTTAAACTCCACCCTCCGTTTCCTCCTGTGTCAAATGGGGACAATCACGCGTGTCACATTACTATTGTGAGGGTCCAGTGAGGAAGGGTGGTGACTGCAAAGCCTTCTACAGCGGCTGTGCGTAATTCGCATAGAGGGATTTTTTCAGGGAAGAAGTGGGTATGTCCTTAGTATATTCTCGAAGCGGTGATCTTGAGGGTAAAGTCACGCCCGTGTGAGCTTAAACCGCTGGGGATGAGCACTCTGGGCTCCTGCTGGATGAGAGGCCGTCCACAGGTGCTCTCCATCTTTCCGACTACCCTGTGAGGAGGAGTACTTTCTGTGACTTACAAAGGAGGAAACTGAGGCTCGGGTTGAAGGCGCGCACACCGCTGTTGACGTCTTGGCTTTGCCCCTCGCTCCCACGCGACCACAGACGAGTCGCTTAACCTCCCTGAGCCTCAGTTTCCTCCCCGGCAAAACATCTGAGGGGCTGGCCCATGGAGCAGGTCGTAGGTCCAGCCTCGCGCTCTTCTTGCCCTGGACAGAAACCTGTCTCGGGGGCACGAGACAGCCCGTGCCTGCTCTTCTACCGTCTCTTCGACGGACAGCACGGAGTTTCAGGTTAAGCTGCCCCAACGCCCAACGGACTCCCTGGTCCTGACGATGGCGGAAAACCCACACAGCAGGACTACAGCGAGAGTGAGGCCCTTTGGCCCTCAGATGGCCGTCTGACTCAGATAACTGAGTCCAGGGAGGAGAAACAGGTGTGTTCTTTGCCCCCCCTCCCGCACTGGGCTCCCCCCCCCCCAGTGCCGCAGCCCCAGGAAGCCGCATGCCAGTTCCCCGGGTGTTAGAACAATAGGAGCACAGACCATGCTCAAAAAGATACGTGTCAGATTGAATTCCTCTAGTGATCAGCTACCATTTTTAGATGAGCTGGGTACTCTCATCTGTACCGTAGGACACAGAAGGTGCTCGTTTCCCTGTGTGCAGATGGCTCGGTTGTATTGTCTTAAGCTGGACAAGCGTCGATGACCACCTCTGGCCCAGCTTACGGGCAGAAAGAGGGGCCACGGATGGCTCGTTTCAAAACTCAGGTTCTCACCAGGGATTTCTCACCTTCGCTCCTCCATCCCCAAATCTGGTGAGTCAAAGCTCTCAAAGTGCGTTCCCAGCACCAGCAGTATGAGCTTCACCTGGGAGCTCATTGGGACTGCAGACTCTTGCCCCCCCCCCCCGCCCCGCACCCCCCTCCACCGCAGTTGTGTTTTAATAAGTGGGGTGGGGGGGGCAAGGGGGGTGTCGTGATGCTCGCTGAAACCACAGGACCGCCGCTGTCCTCTCTGTCGGAAGCCTTCCCTTGGCATTCCTCCCGTTCTGACCGGCACCCCGGCTCTCACTGCACGGTTGGGAAGTCAGTACGTTCTGTATCCAGATTTCTATTCGCCGGGGGTTGCCTCGTTCAAAGCCACAGCTTCTCTGACCCCCTGCTGTAGTTTTTCGCCCCCGGCCACAGTGGCCGTTTGGTTGAATGTCCGAGTCGAAGCCGTGTGCGGGCTCACCCTGTGGTGCGGGATTCTGGGTCGTCACGCACTCACCGATCTTCGTTGAATCTGTTTTCGGGGGCATCAGCCCAGCCGCGAGACCGCCTCCCTGCCCTCCCCTGGCTCTAGAATGGGCCCCTCTATTTTCCCTCAGAGATCAGCGTCATCCCCTCAGCCTGTTGCCCTGTTAGCTCTAAAGAGCACGTGTGTGTTCTCTGGGGACACTGCTGTGGGACACAGATCGCATAGGCCTGTGGTAAGCTACAGAGGCAGCAGTGTCCCGTCCCCAGTAGGTGGCCAGGCCCAGGGACCCGGCCCTGTTTGTCCTAATCTCATTCGCTTTTCAATACTTTTCCTTCCGTTGTTTTCCTTTTATCCTTCTTTTCCCACCTACGGATTCATTTTTTCGTTCCTCTTACCTTGTTTTTTCTGGATCTTTAATAACTGCCTTGATTAATTTTGGAAGGAAACAGTTGCAGTAAATAAAACTGAACACTTTTTGTTACGAGGTACCGTGGATACGAGCCAATTAGCCTTCGGTAAGCGACGTCCTCTGGGCAGCTGTGTACCCCGAGTCTGTCCGATTTCAGCCCCCGTGCACCCTCCTGTTCTCATGTGGACAGAGATTCGGTTAAAACTTTTTTAAACCTCCTAAACCAACATGCCTGAGAATCCGGGGTGAATTAGACAGCCGAATGAAGTAAATTTAGGCAGAACGGACAGAAGGCCCTTTAACAGGTGTTCGGTCTTCCTTCTCCAAGATACATTCATAAATCAGTAGCTCCAAAAGTGGAGTAATGAAAATCGTGGCGTGAACACTCCCCTCACGAGGTTAGAAGTGTCCTAGAAACACTTAGGGACACCTGGGTGGCTCAGTCGGTTAAGCGTCTGACTTCGGCTTAGGTCACGATCTCACAGTTCATGAGTTCGAGCCCCACATCGGGCTCTGTGCTAATAACCCAGACAGCTTCGGATCCTCTGTCTCCCTCTCTCTCTGCCCCTCCCCCATTCGTAAGCACACGTGCTCTCTCACTCTCTCTCTCAAAAATAAACGTTATTAAAAAAAAAAAAAAAAAGAAATGCCCTAGAAACACTTAAAGAATCTATCTGGGGCACCCGGGTGGCTCAGTTGGTTGGGCGGCCAACTTCAGCTCAGGTCATGATCTCACGGTCTGTGAGTTCGAGCCCCATGTTGGGCTCTGTGCTGACGGCTCAGAGCCTGGAGCCTGCTTCAGATTCTGTGTCTCCCTCTCTCTCTGCCCTTCCCCTGCTCACACTCTGTCTCTATGTCTCTCAAAAATAAATAAAACGTAAAAAAAAAAAAAAAGACTCTATCTGATTTCCAAGCAGTAGTGGATACAGTGCAAATCTGTTGCTCGAGTGAACACGCTTTCCTTAGTTTACTTTGTAATTTAAAGTCCAAATATATTTTAGAAAACGGGTACACACGGTTTTCGTAGATACACCTACTTCTGCATTCACAGTAACCCCGGTTGCCTTGGGTGGTGCTCTCAGTGAGGTCACACCAGGTGTCTCGTTTGCTCAGCGTGGGCCCTTAGGCTTGTGGCGCATGGAGAGCCCAGCCCTGCCCCTTCCTCCCTGCTCTCCTGCAGACGCAGAAGGGGAAGGAGGCCACTTCCAGCTGCCGCATGCCCGCCAGGCACTGTGCCAGGCTCTTACAGAACTGACTTTTCCCCCTAATCTTCACCAGCCTAGGGAAGGCAGGATCGAAAGTCTTCTGTTGGGTGGCGCTGGATGTTAATCCCATCTTCAACTTGGGTAAGAATCTTAAATATGCCGGAACTTGTAAAAATGTGAGTATGGAAATGGCTGCCGAGCGGAACTCGCATTAAAGTAGGACTTTATGGTTCCTGCTGAATCCCTGCTGATGAAGAATCAAGTGCGATAATGGATATAAAAGCACTCTGTGCTCATACTTGCATATAACGTAAGAGACTATGATTACATAAGCGGCCTTTCGGCTTCTCAGCCACTGTTAAGGGTCTCTCATTCGGAGGGAGTCGGGTTTGAGCTGTGCTCTAGACTTAGAGGATCTAGAAGTTACCATTGTTCGGTTGAGCCAGAAGCCGCTCTAGAAGGCCGCTGGAATTAGAGCAGTGTGTGTCAGAAATGGACCTTTGCGTCTGTGAGACACAGATAAGGGGAGTGGAAAGAGCACGTTAGCCAGTCTCTTGGATCTGTAGATCCAGTTCTTACAAGCGCTGCAATGGGAAGGAAGGAGGTGAAATGTGTTTCTTGAGTGATTGGCTCGTAACTCTCTGGGGCTGACGCCCTAACCATTGTATTGACGGAAGGGAGCCGGTGTGTGCAAGACACGGACCGTTTCTCCAGCTGGATCTCGTCTCCTGCTGCCTCCTGTCTTCTCCTTGCTTTAATTTCCGGATGTCTTCCTCTCTCTCCTGCCTCTGCACAGTCATCGATCGGGCCCCTCTCAACAGTGACCCCTGGTTAGACAGCCTGGTGTCACCCTCGTAGCCCAGTGCCTCTCCCTAGCTCAGATGTGCAGAGCCGGGAGCTCCTGCCCTCAGATCTCTCCAGCCTGTTCCTTGGGCTTATTCTGGATCCTCGAAGGCTTACGGGAGAGGCTTACCTCTCTTGAAGAGGTGCTAAAACAAATGCCCTCACCTGGGAAAACCAACAAACAAACAAAACCAAAATACCTTGTCTCGCCTTAAGAAAAAATAAAACCTAAGACCAGGCTCTGGGTGCCCGCTGACACTGGGAAGCAATGCCCCCTTTCAGCGCTCTGAGAAGGTGAGCTTTCTGAAAGCCTTAGCTTCCCGGTGATGGAGTGATGGCTTTTCTGGGGGTTCTTCTGAATTCGTTTCGTTTCATTTCGTTTTGTTGTTGTTGTCAAATTCATTTCGTTTGGAAGTAAGTTTACCACCGCCCCCACTCACCGGCTACTCTGGGTAAAGAACGTTTCATTGCGAGTTAGTGGTTGCGGACTGTGCTTCAGGAAGCCTTTGGCCGCAGCTGAGGGCAAAGCCAAGGATCACGCAGGCTCTTGGTTTCTCCTCCCTGCTGCTTCAGAACCCTCCTTCACCTGCCCTAGAAGGGCCGTGGCCATCGTCGGGTGGGGGCGGGCGGTGGGGAGTGGATATCCATCCCACGGCTGCTGTGCCGCCTCCCAGCGGATCCGATGGCGGGTCGAGCAGGTGAGGTGGCGGGCCGAAAGCGTGGCGGCTGCCCACGGGGTAGGCGTTTCCTCATCCCCTTCAATGCACGCAAGTCCAGAAGGAACGTGGGAATTTGACCCTGGAACGGAGGCCTTCCGATCTATGGAATGACCCCCCCCCCAAAAAAAAAAATGGGTTTGGCGCTCCGTATTTCACACTGCGTGTAATAATGACCGCGTGTCTCTGTCTTCTCCTTCCCCTCGCCCGTGGGCGCACAGCACGTGTGGAGTGAAAGCGAGGACTGCCTCCCTTTCTTGCAGCTGGCACAGGACTACCTCTCCTCCTGCGGCAAGAAGACGCTCCCCGAAGTCTTGGAGAAAGTCTTCAAGTCCTTCAGACCTGTAGGTGCCTGCTGGGCTCCCAGAGCCGTCTCGTTTTCTGCCGTGGGTTGTGCCTGGAATACCGGGGACGGTGGGGAAAGCGGGCAAAACCTGGCGATGACTAATGGTTTTTCTCTCGTCCGCTCTTGTGGCTTAAAGATAGCAGCTCGGGGGGGAGAGGGTGAGGGCGGAGAGGGAGGGGGGGGAACGGGACGGGACACAGCTGTTGGTTGCAGGAATGATGGTTATTTCTGGCATCACTTGAGTCGAGAGTCTCCGATGGGGTGGGAGGCAGACGGAGCCTTTAGGAGACTTCTGCATCTTCCCGCTCCTGTCCGGTGGGCTTGAAGACCCCCATGCTTGGAAGGGCTCTGGAGGTCGTCTTCCATGGCAAGGTCTCGGTCTAGGGGGGCTGCCAGAAGGCTGTATACAGGGCGTGCCTCCGTGCCCGTGGGCATGGAGAAGGATGACATTGGACACTCGCTCTGGTCTTCTCTCTTTTGATCAACCCTCTTGTAGAGAGAGCTTGCTCCCCGCTCCCACCCCGCCCCAACACAGGACTTTGGAATCTGTCTGTTCCTGGTGGCCGATGGTTCGGTTTTGTTCTCCCCGCAAACGTGTAAGATGAGTTCTCACCCCTGGTCCGAAGAGTCCCTCATTTCCCTTTCTCTCTTTTGGAAGCTGAAGTCAGGTCACTGGTGTCATGACGTGTGCTCCGAGTCCAGCCTCCCGGCCCCCCGTGAATACTCTATGCCTGCCATGATGCGTGCTCTAGAGTCTCTTTTTCAGTTCTTTTAAAACAGCGTCTAGTTCTCTGCTGCAGTTTCCAGGCTTGCCTTTCGGTTCCCCGAGCGTAGCGGGCCGGATCGCGTGGCCGCATAGTAGACCACGTCTCACATTCCGGCATCTCAAGGCCTGTGAGTCGGTTCGGCCCTCTTCTGTCAACTGGTTGTCCCTCTTGGTGTCTTGTTTCCTAGTGTGTTGGGTTATCTCCTAGTGTGCTGGTTATCGTATTTGAAGACCCGAGTATCAGAATACGTTGAGGCCTGGGGCACCTGGGTGGCTCAGGCAGTTGAGCGGCCGACTTCAGCTCAGGTCGTGATCTTGCGGTCCGTGAGTTCGAGCCCCACATCAGGCTCTGTGGGGGCAGCTCAGAGCCTGGAGCCTGTTTGGGATTCTGTGTCTCCCTCTCTCTCTGCCCTTTCCCTGCCGATGCTCTGTCTCTGTCTCTCAACAATAAATAAATGTTAAAAAAAAAAAAAAAAAAGAATACATCGAGGCCTCCAACAAACAGGATTCTCTCGAATCCTCCAGAGAGGATTTTGATCTGTTTTCTGCCAGGGCTTGGGGGCGGGGGGCTATCAGTGTGAGACCACCTTCTAGCAGTTTCAGATCTGGCGTTGTTGGCACTCTCCCGGGGATGAAAGGCCAGGCCGCACATCCGGTTGCTTCTAGTTCATCCTTGTCACGAGGGCTGTTGTAGTCCACGCGGACCGCGGTAACACAGTGCGGGAGCCTGGGTGGCTTATGGACAACATGTATTTCTCACAGGTGCAGAGTCCGGGAAGTTCAAGATCAAGGTGCCAGCAGATTCGGTGTCTAGTAAGGGCCCACTTCCTAGACAGACGGCTGTCTTTTTGCCGTCACCTCACGTGGTAGAAGGCGAGGGAGCTCTCTCTAGGACCTGCTTATAAGGGCACCAATCCCATTCATGACCTCGTCACCTCCCAAAGTCCCCACCTCCTACTCTGTCACCTCACAGGTTAGGAGTTCAACGTCTGAACTTTGCAGGGACACAGACATTCGGACCGTCATAGCTCGTTGGGGTCTCAGCTTAAAGCGGGGATGGCTCCTCACAGCCTGCTCCTTGGAAGACCCTGGCTTTGACTCTGGCCCCCCTCGCTGTTACAGGAGGCCAGGAATGCAGAGGAGTTTCTAGCTGTTTCTCGTAGGTCAATAGATTTCCTCAGGACAAAAGCAGCTTTTATGTTTCTCTCTGGGTTCTAATTCTTCAATATAAGAAGGCATTTTTCATATTTATTCCAGCTTTTGCCTCTGAGGAAGATTTTTTTTTCTTCATCAGGGGTGCAGGGGAGGGGTGCAGGTTTGACGTTTGAGTCAAACCTGAAGTGTGAGCAGGAGGAAATCTCGGGGAAAGCTGTCCAGGTAGAGAGAACGGCGAGCAGGAAGGCCGGGAGGCCGTGGTGGATGGAAGAATATCCGTGTCGAGGGGACAAGGAGAGGCGGAGGTGGTGTGGCCCACGTGGGAAGGGCGGGGAGGAGCCTGAGGAATTTCAGGGGTTTGCAGGTCACAGAAGGATTCGGGTTCTACTCCAGTGTCGTGGGGAGCCAGTGGAGGAGTTGGAGCACAAGAGGGACCCGTCTTTGCATTTTGAGAAGCCCCCTCTGCCCCCTCTGCCCAGCTGAGAATAAGGCTGCAAGGGGCAGGTGGGAACAGGGGACCCCGAGGAGAGACCACTGCTGTCATGCGGCGACAGGTTAAGGGTCGGTTGGGGTGATCACAGCAAAGGCAGAACGAAGGGCCCAGGTTCTGGAGGTGACCTTGAAAGTAGACCCGACGGGGCTGGCTGGCGGACCGGAAGTGGGGGTGGGAAAAAGAGAGAAGGCGAGGGTGAGCCACGGTCCTTGCCCGCACAGGGAAGAGAGTGGCCCTGTCGTTTACTGAGATGGGGGGGGGGGTGCACAGAAGGGAAGTTTGGGGGCTGTGCTACCAGAGGCTCAGCTGGGCGCATATCCATGTTTGAAATGCCTGTTCGGCGTCCAAGCAGAGAGCTCAAGGTAGGCAAAGTTTTTGAAAAAATTGAACCCCCCAAGAAAAAAAAAGAAAAACAACATCGATTAGCAAACGATACTCCCTTTGCGGCTGGTTTCCTCTCAGGGGTTCCATTCATCAGCCCCCCACCCGGTTTCCTTTCTGTGCGTGTTCTCTGTGATGGCAGGCAGAGGACAGACAGAATTGGCCTGACCGTTTGAGAAGTCGAGCTCCCGCCAGGACTCGTTCTGCTGTTTTTCTCTACCAGGAAGATGGGGCTGGATTTCGGCAACCAGGCGGCCCCATGTAAACGGGGGAGGGGGGGATAAATGCATTCCAGAAAAATCCAGATGCATAGCCGAGGACAACTGGATCGTTCGAATATTTTCTTTCAGAGTTAGCTGCCGCGGGTCACAGAGCCACGCAGACTCTATCTGCCGTGGCTGTTGGGTCTCCAGGGCTCCCCTGGAGAGCAGAGACTACATCTTCGGCAGGGACGGGCTCCCAAGGAGAGGAGGCCTGGACGGCTAGGGCGCCCGGCTGGCGGGGAAGTTTTCGTGTGCTGGGCGCCCTCCGGGGCTGGGCCTTCTTACCCGTCAGGGAGAGGCGGTGGGAGGCACCCTCTCAGGGTTACTGAAGGTGAAGTTCGCGGGGGGGGGGGGGGGGGGGGGGGGAAGGGGCAGCAGAGGGGGGAGGGGGGGTTGCCTTCCCTTGGCTGGGACGTCCGTGCCCCAGGTTGGATGCGTCTGGGAAGCGTTACAGACCACGAAGAAGGGAGGCCGGCGTCCGAGGGAAACGTCCCCTCTCCCCTCCTCCACGCCAGAGTGTGGCTCTCCCCACTGCTGCGACGTGTCCGCAGCTTCACAGAAGGGACCTTTGCGTTTAGAAGACATAGGAAAAGGCCTCGTTGCGGACGAAGGTATTCGCGGAAGTAACACGCACCCGCAGGCTGCAGGGATATCAAGTGGGTGAGCGTCCGCACGTCGTGTCCCTGAAAACGGGCTATCATCTGAGCAACTCCTGTGGCTGCTTTGCGTCGGTAGTTGGGGACACCCCAGGGAGTCTTTCCGCCTGCGTCTTACAACAGCCTCACCCGTGGCTTTGAATCGTTTCCCCTTGGCCAGCCGATCACCAGCCCCTGCCCTGTGTAGTGTCTCCAGAAAGATGGGCACCGAGCCGTGGACGGCCTTCCGATGCCCCTCGGGGCCTTGCCTGAGCGGAGTCCGCTGACTCTGCGGAGCCCGGGCACTCCGGAACGCACGGTCCGAAGGAGCAGTCCTGCCCGGAAGGTTAGCATGCCACTTAGCACCCTGCAGGTTTCTGCCTAACAACTTTGGAGGCCGTGCTCTTCCCCTTCCCCCCTTGTCCGCCTTCCCCCCTACTGAAGCAAGCAGTATTGTAGTGAAAGTCTCCCCTGCCCCCTCCGCAAAGAAATCTGTCGTTGATAGCCAAACGATGGAGAGAGCCCAGACTAATGAATGGGTAAAGAAGATGTGGTATGTGTACACACACACACACACACACACACACACACACACACACACACAATGGAGTATTACTTAGCCATCATCAAGAATGAAATCTTGCCATTTGCAACCACATGGATGGAACTAGAATGTATTATGCTAAGCAAAATCAGTCACTCAGAGAAAGACACATACCATACGATTTCACTCCTATGTGGCTCATGACCTGAGCTGAAGTTGGACGCCCAACCTACTGAGCCACCCAGGCGCCCCCCTACATTTTCTATATTTTCTGTGATGTTATATCTATTTTTTAAACCTGTATTGTCTACAGTGTGTGAGAAGGGCTGGGGATCTCAGCTGAGCGGGCTCACTGAGTGCCGGGCAGTGGCTTCCTCAGAACTTGAGGCCTGAAGCCGTGGCGGGATCCAGACGTGCTCAGAGCGAAGGGGAGCTGGCCGAGAAGGAAGTCCGGGGGGGCCCACTGTGGCCTCGAGGCTCAGAGTCTCAGAGATGCCCCCTGGGGGAGGGGGGGTGGGAGGGAAGGTGGCTCAGCTCAGCCCTGCCCGTCTGGCTCCCACGCCGTCATGGCCTCCAGCAGGTCGCTGGACCTCAATGTCCCCCTCTTTAAAGCGGGTGACACACGTGTTGTGCTGTTTGGTGGATCCGCGAGGAGCTTCAGAACCAGACTCAGAGCGCAGAGGACCGTCAAAGCCCTTCCACGCCGCTGAGGTCCGTCTCCGTTCCTGGGCCTCTGGGTAGGTCATGACTCAAGATGTAGCGGGTGGCGTCCCTCCCAGAGGGACCCGCCTTCGGCTCCACTCCGGAGGCCTCCTAGCTTGGACCCCGTTCTTTTTCCTTCGAGGCTGAACGTCCTATCCAAAATGGTACCGGCATGCAGACGGTAGCCCCGAGCGGGCCGTCCCCGCCGTCTGGGAGCAGGCGGGTTCGTCCCTGTCGTGCCACCAGCCACGGCTTCAGAGACACCCGTCCGTAGCCTTGACCAATGCGAATTGGGGAATCGTTGGAGTCTCGCATGGTTTGCCTAAGCAGCCCTCGGTTGACAGTCGCTGTGGTCATCCTGTGAGTGAGCTAGAGAATAAGATAGCGGCTGTGAATCTAAATAACGGTGATCGTGCCCTTTATTTATTTATTTTTTTTTTTCCCTCAGTGTTTTCGTAGCTTTTATTTGGTGACAGCTGACCGGCTTCCCCGGGTTTAAAAACAGTTCACAAGAGAAGAGGGAGCTTACGGTTTCCAATTTAGCTGCAGAATCAAACCTGATCTTCGCCCTTTCAGCTTCTCTCAAAGCTTTATTTTTTACTTTATTTGATCCTGGACCGTGACTCCTCCTCCTCCTCCAGCACTGTGATCATTAGGGTCAGGAGGCATCTGTTGTTATGACAACTCTGTGTGCTGTTTGGTTGAAGTGGCTCTCATGGCCCTACCTGGAGTGAGAGCCTGTGGGTCCCCACGTCCCCTTGCCGCCTTTGACCCCGGTCCCCTTCCTGGGGTTACTGTTCTGACTCCCATGTTTTTTTCTTTCAAGAAGGAGCCCCTTCTACCAGAAAAATCCCCCTAGTTCTAGCTCGCCGGCCTAGGACAGAGTAATATTTGCAGTTTGCCATGAAGAGCTGAGGAGCCGGGGATATCCCCGCGGGAGACCCTTTGTGACCCAGAAAGAGTCCAATTCTTGCTACTGCTCCTATAGTCTGGTTAAGAGCCTGGGAGAAGAGAAAGAATCCACCCATGGGCGGCTGCCCCACTGGGTCAGAAAGTCTGGTAAGAAAAGATTATGCCTTCCTGTGGGTGTTACTAACAGACGTTGAATGTCGATAATTTAAGCTTATCATAGCTTTTGTTTTTTGTTCAGGTAAGACCTTTCAAATGCGTGTATTTTTTAGGAAATACGTGGCCCCTGAAAGTAAGAAGTACCTAGTAGTCTCCCCCCGTTTGGGTCTGCTGTCCACCTTGCCACCTACCCCTTTTTCTCCCCTCGTGTCAAGAAGACAGGCTGACCAGGATCTCATTGTAGGTTTCATGGTACCGCCAGCGTCACGGATCACTAAGGTAAATAGGGACAAATTCCCCAAAGCTTTAGAGTAACACTTGATACTCAGAGTGTGGTTTTGGGACCAGTGGTATCCCTGTCACCTGGGAGCTGGTTAGAAATGCAGAATCTCAGGTCCCACCTGAGGCCAGCTGGGTCCGAATCTACGTTTTAAGGACATCAGGCCGTCTATGGGTGGATTGTGTACTCAGGACAGGGCTCCAAGGAGTCCTCCGGAAGGAGCTTACAGGGACTTCTGAAGCCACAAAACACTTACCGAAAGCAGCCTAGCCAACTGGTTGTGTTCTCCAAGGCACAGATAGCTTCTCCCTGTCTTCCATAAAGACACCGCAGGCCGCTGTGCTGAGTGAGGGCCGTCTTTGGAGACAGCAGATGCTAAATGCCAACCAAATGTGTCCTCAGCTAGTTTACACAACTTTCTAAAAGACCTGGAGTTAGTCATCTAGATAGTCGACCCCCTCCTAGGTCTAAAGAACTTTGATTCTTAAGGGTTGGTGCTTCTACCTTTCAAGTACAACCCTGTTTGGGCGCGTGGGCCGCAGAGGTTTTTATTTTTTATTATTATTTTTTAAATGTTTGTTTATTTTCAAGATGGACAGTAAGCAGGGGCGGGGCAGAGAGAGGGGGAGACACAGAATCCAAAGCAGGCTCTGAGCTGTCAGCACAGAGCCCGATGCAGGGCTCGAACTCACAGACCATGAGATCATGACCTGAGCCAAAGTCAGATGCTTAACCGGCTGAGCCACCTAGGCGCCCCCGGGCCCCAGAGGTTTTCGTGTGATCGTATGCTGCCCAAAGGAAGCTTTGTGCGTACACAGCAAAACCCTAGGAATGCCAACGCTGTCCAGAGTGAGCATAAAGATTTTTTTTCCAGTCAGTTGAAAAAATTCTACTGAATAGAATTACTGATTATAACTATCAGAAGTAATTTAAATGTACCAGATAGGATTTCTTGGTCTGTCTCCTTTTCTTCAGAAGAATGAGCGGATACGGTAAAAGCCAGGACCCCAGGATTCTGACCGGTCTGTATTCCTATCTCTGACGTGTCTTCCTGACCGTTAAACATTCGGATCCAGAAGTTAAGTGTAGACATGCCTGCCATAGATGGGAATAGAGGCAGAGGTGGGAGTGCTAGGTTATTACATGTCTATATGGTATTCTCTGCAGTCCCAGGCAGATTACAGTTCTGGTGCCTTTTCTCTTTTCCTCTGTGTGTTTCCCAGTTGTACATACTCATAAGCATAGACATGAACGTTGCACGTTGAATTTTTTTTTAAATTTTTTAACGTTTATTTATTTTTGAGAGACATAGAGACAGAGCGTGAGCAGGGGAAGGGCAGAGAGAGAGGGAGACACAGAATCTGAAGCAGGCTTCAGGCTCTGATGAGCCATCAGCACAGAGCCCTGATGCGGGGCCCGAACTCACAGATGTGAGATCATGACGTGAGCCTAAGTTGGCCGCTCAACCAGCTGAGCCACCCAGGCGCCCCCACATTGAATTTTTTAAAAGGTCTATTACTCAGTAGAAAACACTGAAGCCTCCAGCTGTAGGAACAGCACTGACAGCTGGAAGGGAACCTTCTGGGTCCTGGTGGTTAGTACTGGTTGTAGTCTGCAGTCTGATGGCCTCGGTTTGAATTCTGGCGCTGACACCGACTGGTAACTCTGTGCAAGTTACTCGGTCTGGTCTCTCTAGGTCTTCTCTGTAATAGGGCGATAATAATAGTGCCTGGGGCTATTCTAAGGACCGGTGGAATTAATAGAGATAAAGCTGCTTAAGTCCACGCCTAGCCGATAGTAACATAACCGGTATTAACTAGTATTATTAAATCTGAAGTATGATCAGATTGGTTGGTTGAGTGGAAGGCTGACTGTAAGTCTGAGAATCAAACGAGGAGGCCAACAGAATTGAGTTTCTTCCTTCTCTTTACACTTCTTATGGTGCCGATTACCAGTGAGGTGATCCGGAAGCCGGCACAGGCGAGGGGACAGGAGGAGCAGGGGCTGGAGGCCGTCTCCAGATGCAGCACGAACTCCCCTGGAGTAACTGAACTGTTGTGATTTATTCTTTTTTTTTTAAGTGTGTTTGTTTGTTTAGAGAAAGCACGTGCATGCACGTGAGCAGAGGAGGGGCAGAGAGAGAGGGGGACAGAGAATCCCAAGCAGGCTCCGCGCTGTCAGCGCAGAGTCCCACGCCGGGCTCCGTCTCACGAACTGCGAGATCATGAGCTGAGCCGAAGTCGGACCCTTAACCGACTGAGCCGCAGGCGCCCCCAGCAGTCAGATTCTTGAAGTGAGAGAGAAGTCGTTGGCCATTCCTCTTTTAAGGGGTAGCCCTTCAGTGCAGCGAGGAGTCACATTTATTGTTGAATTAATGCATCTTCTGTAGGTATTTAGGTGATTTCAGGGTTCTCCGTAGGGGCAACAATATTTCTGTTTTATCAGTGACTTAATGTCACCACTCATTCGACGCTTTCACCTTGCTGTGTCAGCAAGCATCTCTTCAAGTAAAAATTGAACATCAGAATACTCATCATCTGTGTTCATGGTAGCCATCTTTTCTCTCTCTTTAGAGACACACGTTATCTTTTGCTCATTCCACTGAGATGCGGGAGGGAGACAGCAGTGGGAGAAAGGGGCTTCTCGCTTCCCCCCCAAGCATACACAAGATGGCTCCACACTGTCCAGGCCAGCACCGGCCCCATCCCGCCAAGCCAACAGTGGCTCTTTGAGACAGCCGCGGCCCTCTGGGCTCTGAGAGGAAAGCGTGTGTCTGCTGCCGGCTTTGCCCGCCTCGCCAGGCCGCATGTGTCATGTGACCAAGGGCCTGGCAGATGACGTTGTCCTGAGTGTGTTCGTAGGGCTCCGTGAGACCCGCAAGAGCTGCAGTGGGAGAACGTCAGGGGAAAGGCCTTGTTTTGATGGGATTCTGCTTATCCTTTACTCGGTGAGGCGTTTGGGCATAGGATGGGAAGAAGGGGGGGGGGGGGGTTGCAGGGCACTAGGGAGGCACAGTGCAAAGTAAACAGAACGGGCCAGCTTCTTAGAGCAGCGTAAGGCAGTTAGTGTGGATGGCAGGGCCGTTCCGTGAAGTCGCCTGATAGTGATCCACCGAGAGGGCCGCCACATGAGAAAGTCAGGGCAGTGACTGTGAATCTCCTCGAGAAGCCGTGGGGTCGGAAGCGCGGTGATCACAGTCGCGGCCCAGGAGGACCCAAGGCCATGGCTTCCTGCCGGCCCCGCAGCTGGCACTCAAGCTTCTAACCAAAGACCAGTCCGTGCTTTAAGAAAACGTTTACTGTGTGTTTATTGTGCATTTCCGTGAGGATGATTATAGAGCCTCTGGCAAATCCCAAAAAGAGAAAAAGGAAAAAAGTGGACCCCATTACCTCATTGTCTAAAAACAACCCTTCTAACGTTTGGATGTGTTTCGTCAAAGTCTTTTTCTCTATACATTCGTGTATAAATTTTAAGAAAATCTGTATCGTAACGAAAATGCAATTTTTCTCATGCTCTTTTTACATTTGCGAGCATATTTTGATATCACGTTACCCAGAATGCTATTTTAAGTGGGTATGTATCGTATAGATCCACCGTGATTTCACCATCTTGTTAAATCTTTTCGCGGTTTTCACGTTCCTCTATGTGTTATAAATACTAGCAGCACGTGTCTTTAGGGAAGAAAATACAGAGGGGGATAGATTTTTGACGTCTCGATGGAACAGCACTGTTCATTGTGCTTCTGTTGACACCCGACATCCCAGATGGGTGTGTGTGCATAGACACTCTATTCTTGTACGTTGGTGGTGTGTGGTGCCATGTTTTGATCCTTGAAAGTAGAGAATCTCCAGGCTCCCCAAGAAACCTTAGCCCTGTGGGCACCCATCCGTTAAAGTCTGGACATTTCCATCCAGTATGGTTATAAAAGTAATTGTAGGCACAGTTGACGCCAGGGGGAAACCCATAGGTGCTGTGCTGAGTCCTATTAAGTGCTGTCGAATTGGGACCAGATGTCTGATTATCCTCCTGCCCGCGGGCCGCTCGGTGCTCATGGCTGGTTCTCTTCTCTCTCCTGTAGTTGCTGGGGCTTCCGGATGCAGAGGATGATGCGTTTGAAGAGTACAGTGCAGACGTGGAAGAGGAGGAGCCAGAGGCGGACCACCCCCAAATGGGGGTCAGTCAGCAGTAACCTTCCGAGGGCCCCCACCCGAGGAGAGCGAACCCCCCGCCCCGGTACCCGAGGTGGGGTCGCGCGCTCCTGGGTTGGCGTTTGGCGTTGGCACTTCGAAACAGGACGTCTGACTCCCGGCATCCAAATTCAAACCAAGTACCTTTTTATTGACCACAAAATATCTGGGATGAGCTTGGCTCAGAAGTGACCTGACGTTTCCTTCCGTTTCAGTGGGTTTCTATGGAGTTGTCTCGGTAGCCTTTGCCATTTTGCATTTCGAGTCCATTTCGTGGCTGACCGTTCTCTCCCGAGTTTGTGTTGGAGAACTCGCTTTCGCAGCCCCGAGCGTAGAGAACTCTGAATGTACTAAGGATTATGTTTTGAGTCCTCACAGGTGGCATTATTGAGGGGAAAAGCATGGCAGAGAAGAAATGCAGTCTGCACTTTTTATGTACTTTGTAAGTGTCCGTGAGTGATGAAGGAATTTGCTTATAAAGCATGGGTTTTAATATCTAGTCATTAAACCGCACAAGTGCAAATACAAGGGCAGAAGAGGATAATCACTTAGCTTTGGCTGAAGAGGGTAAGAGAGGCAAAGAAGCCTCTGTTTAAGGGAACCGCCATTACTCAGTTACCTGGATAGATAGCAGCCGGTTCGTGGGTAGGTGTAAACATCCTTGCGTGTTCATTTATTTCGAAACATGCTAATTCCGAAGCCACTTTTAAAATCTAATAGCGGAAAATATAGATGGGGTGACATAAATGATTGATTCCTTTAAAATGTTTATAAACCGTCCCACATATGAAACGAAACATTCACGTTCTCTCTTTATTATCAGATGGCAACTTGTTACATCATGAAAACATGCAGAATCCAAGTGCCACTTAAACTTTGAAGCCATAGATCAATTTAACGGGGAAATAAACCAGGATAAAAAGAGTTTTTTTAAAATAGGATGGAATCCTTCTTTGCTTTCTTAATTTGTCTTTTATTCTTGAAAAAAGAAAAGGATCCCACTGTATAATTTATCTAAAAACTTGTCGTCAGATGCTTCGAGGAACCTAACGGCAGTGAATTTTTAAAGCGATACGCACGTGGGAATCTTCCAGTCATGGGTTAGCTTGGTTCAAAGGGGGAAGTTCTGATGATCAAAATACTAAGACAACTCACAGAAGCAACTACTTAATCATTGGAAACACTGCTGACGGTATTTAGCCAACAAATACTTAAAGGGGAAATCCGTCGTAATGCTAACGTGGAATTACTTCAAGTAATTCATTTTCATGGAACCTTCCGCATCTCTCCTTCTGATAATTCTATTCGGAATGTCTCTTCCACGACCCTTAACGGAACGCAGCATCTGGGGTGGGAAATGTTTTAACATGCATACCCATGCCTGTTAGGTAGTCATAGTTTGGGGTTCAGAATTAAAGCAGCAGCAGAGAGCACAGAGCTTACGGGAGTCTTGTGTATCGTCCAGGCATGTCAACGTAAACTTGATTATCTAACATTTTCTGTTTAATCGGTTGGTGCCGTGAAGAGCGTGGCTGCCCGTAGTAAAACTGTGTACTGCAGTTTTAAGTCATCAGGTAAAGTAATGCCGTGGGTTCCATCCATGCTTCGGTACCCACATTGTTTCTTTCCTTGGAAAACCGTGTTGAAGGTTAGTTGCAAGTGAAACGCTTTTCTTCCGAGTAGCCCGCTCACACAACGCACCTCGGTGTCTCATCCAGTGGGGTGAGCGGATTCTGTGCTTTGCTCCCGTGTTCCGATCGGCTCCGGCCCCGAGCACAGGTCCCTGTGAGCCGTGTTCTGTAGATACCGCTCCAGTTTGGTAGGCCTCTTTTTTGACCCATTGGGCCGAGAGACTAAGAATGACTTCTGCCGCTGAAACGAAAAAGCTTGACTAGCTTGCTTCATTCGAAGGGAAACTGGAATTGCACACAGAGAGGCTTAAAAATCGAAACTTACAGATGTTTGAAAATGCAATGGCCGTTAACATAAAATGTATTTGATGCAAAAGCGTTTAGGCGTTGACCAAATGCGTTTTGGTGTTCTGTGAATGTCTCTGTAGAAACTGCACAGAGATCAGCCCCGCCAGGCAGTGGGCTGAGGAGAAATCTCGTCTTTGTCCTGCCCCGGGGGTCGAGGGTGCCATTGTCGTATGTTACTTACTGTCGTGGCAAAGCCACTGAAGGCGTCGGCAAATCGGACTGTTTCCCCGACAGCTTCCTTCTCTCTGATCGCGCGCACCGCCCCCCCCCCCCCCCGCCAGCGCGTGGTGACACGCGCACACGCCCACCCGGCTGTGTGTGGTGTGTGCGGGTCGCGTGCCGCAGCCGAGCCCGCCTGGCGCGGAGCTCCACCTGGATTGGGTCAGTGGGGCAGGCAGCCCGCGGCGGTGGTTACGGAAGAGGTGCCACAGTTAGACAAATTCCTGACTTTCGCAAACGGAAACACTTAGGAAGAGGCAGGTGCGGTGCCCGGGGGGAGGAGCATCGACGCAGGAGTTAGGACAGAGACCTGGGTTCTAGTCCCAGCTCTGCCAGTGACTGCGTGACCTTGGGCAAGTCCCCTAACTCGCCCTGAAACAAGGGGTGTTGCCCCTTCCTGCTTTAACCACTGTTGTCCCATAACTGCCTTACGATGCGTGTGTGTGAAGAGCAACAGTCAAGGAAACCTTTAGGGAAGTGAAATACATTTTGAACTTTGCCAAGACGCTAACCCGAGGATCCTGGCCACGGGACCACCTCGGAATATGTTTCTGTTGGTCTGTGAGTGTCCAAACCCCTGCAAGCCTGATCCTCAGGGGCTGCTGACTTCCTGTTCCTTTGACAAGAGGGTATAAATAATAAGGCTTCCGAAGATCTAGAAACACACTTGTCCTAGATACGCAGGATCTGTCATCAGAAGGCACGACCTTTTCCTCGAGCCCTGACAGACGGTGGCTCGGAAGTGGAGTAAGTTTAACTTCACTGAGAGGGGGAAGTTCGCCCGAGGAGGAGCTGGAAGGGAGTGAAGGATGAGTACTTTTACTTTTTTGCCGTGTCATCCAGTGGGAAGAAAAGCGTGAGTGTGTAGGTGTGTGAACGGTGGCAGCGCGCGTTGGGGGGTGGCGATCGACGACTCGTTGGTCCCCGCGGGCCAGCTGGGAAGTTGTGCCTGTGGTAACGTGAGAAAACCTTGATCTTGGGCTTAAGAGACATTTTCGTTACGGTAACTGGTCCTGTCTCTGCCTGATAGTCCTACGGAGCACACTTTGGGGAACCAGAGAATGAGTTAGGGAGCCAGGGAGGGCTGCGGGACCCCACGATGCCTGCCGGCACCCCAGGTTCAAGTACCCTGAGGTGTCCCCTCGAGTCTCCCAGGCTCAGAGCAGCACATAGGACTTTTTTTTTTTTTTTTTTTTTGATGTGACTAGAACATGGAAAGTCTTTGATTTAGGAATTCTTGTATCCTGGTTGCCAGAATTAGGTTTCCAGTGCCCTTAAGTGAAAAAACTCTCTCTCCTCTCGTAGCTACTGTCGTTTTTCACATACAAACGAAAACCTTTCCTCCAGCGCAACTACGTCTCCAACTATCGTGTCTGTCTCCTAAGAGCACAAAGTGTCTGGACCTAGGGGGGCGGCGCTTGCGAGAGCGTTGTCGGAATTTGTAGTTTAGAAATCTACCTTGCGTAGGAAAATTCACAGGCCGGGAACCCGGTAGGAACAATTCCGGTTTCCCATGGTCCGAGAGGCACATGAGAATAGGCCAGACTACTCCGGGGTGGGAGGAGATGAGAAAGGGAGAATGGGAGAGTTAGGGGGCCTGGTTCTTTAAAAAAAAAAAAAAAAAAAAAAAGCCCGCAGGAACTCATCATGAAAGGTACAGGAAACCGATCTTCTTGGCATTCACTCCAGGAGCCCCCCTTCTTCAAAGGGACCGCCGGAATGTTGAGAGGCAAGGCGGGTGTTGGGGATGGCTTTACAAATGCCCCCCACCCCCAACCTGGGCCAAGGAGCCCGAGGGTGTCCTGCAAATATGGTGGCGTTTTCCTCAAGAAACCAGCTGGCAGCCCGAGACGCCTGTCTTTCCAAAGTGCTAACCGATCTGAGGGCTCCAGTCCCCTGGCAGGCAGACCGGGAACCAGACGGGATCTTGCTCTCCGGGTGGAGGAGGCCACTGGTCAGGAAGGCCCCCAGGGGCCGGAGGGCGGAGCCCACCCACCTGTTCCCCTGGGCTTCAGGGCGGGGGCGGGGGGGGGGGGGGGGGGGGGGGGGAAGAGCACAAGAGAATCCCAAATCCCTCTTCCCCATAATGAGTGTTAACCCCTGCCTGTTGCTTCAGATTACCAGAGAAGCCTGAAAGTTTGTTGTTTGTTTTTTTTTTTTTTAATAAAAAACTCATCCTCTTCCACAAAGACCCAATTCGTTATCTTGGTTTTGGGACACCAGGCATGACACGAAAGGCTGAAGTCGCTTAAATTTCCTACAGAATCTCTAAAACTTGCCAGAATGCCAGGAGCCTCCGGTGTCCATGGCAACGGGGTGTCCATGGCAAAAAATATCTATAGCTCCTGTTCCCTGGGCAAATGGTTAAATAATATGTTGTCATCGATATTTTTATTTAAATGCGCATCACAAAAATAGAGGACCCGTGAGCATTACAGGTTAGAAGCCTCACTTAAAGCACTGTTTGGCCGAATGTGGGCACGAGCCGTTGACCGCGTGTGCCAGGCCACGTAAAACTAAACGTTTGATTTACTGAGAACTGTATTCAAATTCTTTGGTACCGCAGAGAAGGCAGATAGTCCGTTCTTCGTAAAACTGCATTTCCCTGGTTTTTTCCTTCGGTTTTTGTTGCTTAAGAGTCATTCTCTACCCTAAGTACCTTCTGATAGCCTGATGGATAAAGACACAGGGCGGTGCCGTGTACACCTGTCAGCTGTTTAGCGGAGAAAGCAAAGCGTCCACCCTAGGGAAGATCTGAAACCATCTGTGAGCCAGTCTTAATCTGTGTATGAGAGCCAAGTTGAGCCGTCTACTTGAGAAGCAAAATCAAGGGACAGTTTTGGGGTTCTTCTTTCCTTAGGCAGAAATGTTTCGTGCAGGGTGTGTATGCTTTCTCGGCCTTTCTATTTCCTTTCCACGAAATCTCTTGTAAATTACAAAACTGTGAAATGGGTTGCCAAAACATTGTTGCCCTTTGTTTTAGATGCCTCCAGCAGTGTAACTCCTAAACCCATCCCTGTCCTGCACCTGCACCTCCCTCCCTCCCCTGCGAGAGAGGATGTCCTCCACGGCTGTAATTACCATACGCTTGCTATTAAAGAGCCTTCCAAACCATGGTGACGTTCGCCTCTTTTTTGCTCCCTCTGCAGTGTTTGGTCTGCGAGGACACCTCATGTGACACAAACGAGGGACAGAGAAGGAGGACCGTAGCTAGCTTGTGGTTGCCGGTGTCGGGGCTGGGTGGGAGATGGCGGGGGAGAGGGGGAAGGCAGTTGGAAGAACCACTGACACGATTCAGATGTTAGTGACTGATGTGTTTTGAGACATTAATGTGTCTGTTCTGATGTCGTGGCTGGTGTTCCGTGGTTTTCCAGTCTTCCTTCAAACTGCGATCCTTTGTGGCACCAGTTAGAAACCTGAGGTCACTGTGTGATGACACGACACTGTTTTCCCACTACTTTCCTCCCAGTGATTGCTGTTTCGTAGACCAGGGCATTTAAAGAATAAATCCGAAGTTCGTGGCAAAGTCCCGTGATTTGATTAAGGGCAAATTTCTTTCCCCCAATGAATAGGTCTCCGTAGATTGTTCAATGAGATTTGAAATAGCCTTAACGGACACAGCATGGAGGTTGGTGTGTGTGTGTGTGTGTGTTTTAGATAACTTCATCTGCAGTTCTTTGTGTTTGGCATGGCTGTTTTCAGAGATCGGCTGTGCGCAAGCATTCCCAGCCTCCTCACTCAGTCAGCAATGCTTTTTTTTTTTTTTTTAATTTATTTGTTTATTTTGAGAGAGAGAGGGAGGGAGGCAATTCCAAGCAGGCTCCTCACCATCAGCACGGAGCCCGATGCAGGGCTCGAACTCACCGAACCGCGAGATCATGACCTGAGCTGAAACCACGAATCAGACGCTTAACCTGCTGAGCCACCCAGACGCCCCCAGTCAGTGGTTCTGACCGCAGCAGGGTGCTGGCGTGCTCTGCCCCAGCCAAAGCCTGCCTTCTGGGGGGAGTTTCTTGGTTCTTGTTATTTGATCACTTTTCACAGGTAAACTTTTTAAAAACATGTTTATTCTTTTTGAGAGAGAGAGTGCGGGGGAGGGGCCGAGAGAGAGGGAGACAGAGGGTCTGGAGCAGGCTCTGGGCAGAGAGCAGAGAGCCCGATGCGGGGCTCGGACTCACGAACCGTGAGATCATGATCTGAGCTGAAGCTGGACGCTTAACTGACTAGTCACCCAGGCGCCCCCACAGATAAACTTGTTTAAATGTAGCTTGGCTCTTTTATCTAGGTCCAGAGGCTGGTGTTAGAAAGACCCACCTGTCCCCTTTGAGAGTGAACCATTCTGAAACCCCTTGGCTGGGGGAAAAGGTTCTAACTGACCACCGATGCCGTGGTAGGCATGTCACCTCTCCCCGCTCCCCTGTCTGTGTCTCCTCATCTGTAAAAATCAGAGTATCGACTCCTTTCCAAGTTCCCTCCAGGCACTAGCATGGTGGGACTGCATCTCGTCTTGGCTAGTGGGGTTAGGGAGGGTGGGAAGCCAAGCTGATCATGAAACTGCCGTCTCGTGAGACCAGGGCTGGGCGGCTGACCTTGGCAAACCTGTATTTCTCTGACTCTCAGCCCGTCTTCCTGAGGATCGCTTTTATGGAACCAAAAACCCCAGCCAAAATAGTGGGTGCGTATCAGCCCAGGTGCTAATGTCCCAGAGCCCTGTCTCCTGTCTTCCTACACTTTGCAATCAATATAATGGAATAAAGAACCACAACAAAATAGGAAGATTGGGGGTAGTTTGCTTAGGACTGTGACAAGCAGTCTCCGTTCCCTTAGAAACGGTTCTCGCTTCCCTAGGAAAGTCCAGGCCAGGCGGGACACTTCAGTTTTTTTCTAGCATTCATGGTGGACACGAATGGGTTGAAGTCAAAGCAGACCAAACCGAACCCACTACCCAGTGTTTGGACCCTGCGCCAGGGCTGGGGGAAGCGGGGGGTCAGACACGTGGTTGTGCCTGGTCCCCTGCTGAATCGGGGTGAGCGAACATTCCTTTCCCTTTGGCAGGCCTGGCCATCCATGCCTTTGGAAACTCCAGAAACACATCCTGAAATAAGCCAGTTCTGTCCTTTGTCTCTTACGTCCCGTAGTAGAAAAGAAACTTTGAAACGCCCTGTCTCTGACCTGCCTTTTTTCCCTTTTGGCGCAGAAAACATGGACATTTATAAAAATCCGGGCAGGCTGCAGTTGAGGCAGCCTAGGAACGAGGTAGGCATTTCCTGTTAGGGAACGCTGAAAGGAGCAGCGGCGTTTTCTCCTCCTTAGCTTCTAGAAGATGGCCACAAACACAGATGGAGAAACCGGCAGTAAAAGAAAGTAGGTCCTTTGGGATGCTTTTTAATTGGAAGCCTCTAGAGGTCAGCACTGCCTAAAAAAGGGCTTCCTGGTGCCGGGTCACCCCACGCCCGTGTCTTGGGGGAGTGTTTGGGAGGGAAGGGCCAGCAGCCCCCTAGCGTGGGGAAGGAGGGGTGAAGGGCCCGGCTGTGTGTGAGAGAGGAAGGTGTGGGGTCCTTTCCTTGATACAGAACCCTGACATTCGGGGCGTTTTGCTTTTCCCTTTCTCCTCCATCTTTCCCCGCAGCTCCCGCACCCTGGGATGCACGCACTGTCAGCTCAATAAACACGACTTATTGACCGATCGATGAAGCGTGGCATTTAGCTCATTCGGAGAAGGGCTGGGGAGTCTCGCCAGAGAGGAGATGGACGGCACACTGCACTTGGCTTTGAGCCAGGGGAGAGGCCCCTCTGCGTCTGGGCAGCCCGGGCCTTTCTCACGATGAGCCAGCTTTGCTAAGCCCGGACGCCATGGGCAGTGCCGGGCCCACAGGTTTCTACTCGGAACCCCATCGGGCCCCCAGATGCCCCCAGATCAGGAGTGGATGGGGAAGGATTTTAGTACCGTTAGATCTGACCAGAACCGAGGTGGCTGGGGGTCCCCCAAAACGGGTCGACACTCCTGGGCAGGGAGGGGAGGCTCCAGGGCGCGAGATCCCATAGCAATATACTCAGGCTGGTGGCCTGGGCTTCACAGCCCACTGCGGGCCAGATCCAAACCCAGAGGCGGGGCCCCAGAGCTGCTTCTCAGCCCAACAAGGAACAGGAAAGCCCTTTCTCTCTTCTGTCTCTCCTGTTCAGGGTTCTTAGTATTCCTGGCTACTCCATTGGGCTTAACCTAGCCCACAAACAGTCCTTTGCTCTTTTGACCGGGTCCGGGACCCACTCACGGAAGAGGGGTGTTGGCGGAAAGGACAACTAACCTGTCGCACGCACAACAGAAGCCCAGCTTCCCCGGAAAAACCTCTTCACGCCTGGCGGCTTAGCGGCAGTCTCACGACTCCTCTGTTAAGTTTCAGAGTCATCCCGGCGAGTGCGGACAAGGCCCCAGGTTCCCCGCTCCCCAGGGTTGCTTGTGTTCTGTGCGAGCGTGGCGCTGCCTGCTGACTCTTCGGGTGTCTTGTCACGAAGCCCACAGTGCCGAGTGAATATATCCAAGCTGTGGATGGCGTTGCTTACAGTAATCTATTTTAACAAACTTTTATACAGCTCCTTCTGAGTACCAGGCTAAGTACTAAGTATGAAGCTCCTTTTAATGCCTCCTATCCTTCCGGCATAAGGTAGATGTTACGGTCGATAGCCCCCTTTGACAGAGAAGGGAACTGAGGTGCACGGAAGTTAAGCAGATTGCACAAAATCATACAAGCTGGTATGTTCTGGAGCTGGGATTCGAACCAAGGCAGTCTGCCTCCGGAGCCCTTTTAATTCCTCTGCTTTGAATAGTGTCATCGGGGTTGGTCTTACTGTGAATGACACCTCTGGCTCTTTTTGCTCAGCCCTGCGGAGGTCCTTCCCTTGAACTTCATGCAGAGAATGCTAAACGCTATTCGTCTGCTCGGCTGCTGTGCACAGGATTGACTAAAGTAAGCGTTTCTTTAGGTCTTTGCCTTGCTCGGGACCAGGTCGGCCATGCCCAGTGGATGAGGGTGATAACTGATACATTTCCGCCCCCCCCCCCCGAGGATCCATGTAGTTGCAAAGATTTAAAAGTGATTGGAGGAACTGGAGCAATAGACGTGTTTGGTAAAATAAGAGAGGCCCTAGGCAGGTGCGAGGCTGTGGAGACAACCAACGTACCCTCCTTCCTGTACCCTTCTTCCTAGGTCTCGCCCCCCGAACAGCCCTTTATGAGGCCGTTAGAGACTCTTCTAATAACTGAAGAGGCTATTACAGACTCCTGGTCGTGAAGGGGCTTTTACCCAAGCTTGCCCCGAAAGAGGAGCGTAACTTGCTCTGGAGTCAGGCCGGGACCTGAGCGCAGGGAGAAAGCTCTCCGCGTCCACTTATACCTCCTACCAGTCAGTAGAGTCACCAGCACACCCCGGAGGCTTCTGTCTCAGTAGATTCCCCCGAGCCATCCCAACACACTTCCAGCCCGCCCTCCAGCCCTTGCCTTCCCCCTCTCTGCCCAGACAGCAGCGCGTGCCCCGTCGATCCCCCAGAAATGCTGCTACTCTTAGCACGCGGCTTTGTGCAGAGTGCCTGGAAATCCCAGAACACATTGCAAAGACAAGGTCAGTTCGCTCTGAATCTCATTTTCTGGTTTGGATGACCGCCGCCGTTGTTTCCTCCACGAATGCAGGCAAAGAGCGAGCCGGCCAGGTCCTAGCCCATAAGAAATGGTGTCCCTTAGTTCTGCCATCCCAGGTGGCATCACGTAGATCCCTCGGGATTGGGACCCCGCCGTCTTGGCATGCCAGCGTGGGCTCGTGGGCTCGTGGCTGCAGGGAGAGAGTGTCACCCTGGGAGCAGCCCTTTCCCACTTGCCACATGACACGCAGCCAAACGGAAGAAGGGCAGAAAAGGTGAGTCGAAACCGATGCCTTTACATACAGCGATTCTCCGAGGACCGTGAGGCTGCCCAGGTTTGGAAAGAGAAGGGCACTGTGTCGCACGGTAACGCAGACAAGTTGGTTCGGTTTTCTGGATCCGGCTCTTCCTTCCCACATGGCCTTGGTCTTTTAAATCTGTGGTTTCTTCTGCTTAGAAGTTAACAGCCACTTGGAGCCTGAGGCTGCAAGGGGCAATAAAAATACAAACCGTTGTGGGGGATCAACCTTAAAACGGGTCTGGGAAGTGTCAGGGTTTAACAGGTTCTGACGCGAATATTCTCTGTGATCAGAAATCTAAATCTAGTCACTGGAGAGGACGTGAGCTACAGTCTCACCCAAATCTCACTGTGCGATAGGATTTCAAGTAGCATGCACCCTTGAGGGCTGCGTCAGGGTCCGCCTCTCCACCCCCGCCGCACCCCCTCCGTTCTCTCCTCCCCAGCCTTGCCTGACCCCGAGCACTCTGTGAGTTACAGTTCATCTGCACTTAAAACGGGGATCTAGTTACGTTCTTTCCTAGACAACGCAATGTCTTCAGAAGCCTGTGCTCTGTATTCCCAAGTGACCTTAGCTTTCAAACTGTACTCAGAGTCCCTGTATGAAAAACAACTGTTAGGTACCCCAGACCATTTGCAAGCTGGCTTGTGCAGTGTCACTAAAACCCGTGCTTTGGCTGAGGAGTCGGGTTATACAGCGTGATAGAGTTAATCTGTCCTGATCTCTTTTATATATATATAAATTATATTCATTATAATTATATAATTAAATATTTATATATTAATAAATAATAAATAATTATATATAATTAAATATATATTTAAAAATTAAATATTTATATATTTAAATATATAATTAAATATATATAAATATATATATTTTAATGTTTGTTTATTTTTGAGACAGAGAGAGACAGAGCATGAGTGGGGGAGGGGCAGAGAGAGAGGGAGACACAGAATAGGAAGCAAGCTCCAGGCTCTGAGCTGTCAGCACAGAGCCCGACGCGGGGCTCGAACTCACAGACCGCGAGATCATGACCTGAGCCAAAGTCGGCCGCTTAACCGACTGAGCCACCCAGGCGCCCCTGTCCTGATCTCTTTTTTTGATTTCCCACTTCCTTCCAATACTATTCCTGACCCTTGCCAGCTTGCCAAATGGCTCCCGTCACTGCTTACAAGAAGGGCTAAGTGGGATGATAAGACTGATTTGGGGTGAAGCTCCTTTTTTAAAAAAATTTTTAAGTTTATTTATTTACTTGGAGAGAGACAGAGACAGTGGCAGTAGGGGAGGGGCAGAGAGAGAGAATCGATCGCAAGGAGGCTCCGCATTGTCTGTGCAGAGCTCGTTACAGGACTCGAACTCCCGAAACCGTGAAATCAGAACCTGAGCCGAAACTGAGAGTCGGACGCTGAACCAACCGAGCCCCACCCCCCCAGCCGCCAAGCATCCCTGGGGTGAAGCTCTTGCCAGGCTGGAAACATAATCCAGGGCTCTCCTCACGGACGGTGGGAAGCGTCCTCCTATTCAGCTCGCAAGCTTTTGAAAAAGATCTCTTCTCCAGAAGCAGGCCAACAATGTCCTCCAGCTCGCTGCTGGTGAAACTCATCAAACCCACCCACGCGGTCTGTTCTCGTCAGAACTGGGGCCAGCCCTCTGCTTGGTGCGGGAAGGCATATTCCCCAAGGTGCACTTCAGACCTTGCTCAGACCCCAGGAGCAAATGCGGGGTCAGGTACGCTGCTTGCTGCTTGGAGTCCGTGTCCCCTGGGACGGCCCTGCCCGCCGCGAGGGAGAGGGCTACAGATGTGGAGTGGGGGGGGGGGGGAAGGGGCGGCACGGCAGCTGCCGGGCCACACAATGACCTCGGTCTCTTGGTCTGTCATGGAGACAACGGCACTTTTGTGCATCCTCTGGAAATAGAACTTTTCATCTGGCACCGCGGCGTGCCGCATTCTGGAGCAGTGATGTCACAAGGAGGCAGAAACTAGGGGATTCATCCTCCTGGCCAGGGTGACTAATCCTGGTTCCCGGTCTCTCCACATTTACTGATGTCACCCACTTCCCCCGAACCACAGCAACCCGGGGGGTGAGGAGAGAATCACAACGAAAGACAAAATTCTCACGTCTGTGGCTCTGACACTCACCCTGGGGATTCCCGGCCCTTCTCTCCTTCCTCCCAAATATCCCGGGCTGTTCCTCGGGATGTCTCTTGTATGTTTCACAGGCGCGCCGTCACTGATACCCAGTGTCCTCCTTTCTGGCTTTTGCTCACAGCCGTCTCTGCTATTGCTGCACACCTCCAAAGTGGCAGCTAGGCTGGGACGGGCTCGGGCGCCGTCCTCCAGAGGTGCCCACCTTGTGCCACTGCCTGCCAGTGTTGGCCCCGCGGCCGCCAGTCCAACGCGGCGAGGCCCTGGCCGTGCGGTCCAGGGTGCTGGCGACAGTGCAGGCGCCGCCCTGGTGACAGCCAGCTCTCGGTTTGTGTTTGTCTGTTAATCTGGCCACTCGCCGGAGGAGCTCAAGTCCCAGAAGTCGGATGTGCTTCTGCATGACGGGCTTGGAATAATCTTTCATCTGGCCTTTCCCAAGGTCACCCTCCCACCCAGTTTGTGAGCCTGACATGTTTTCTTGTGAGTTCTGCTCACAAAGAAACACGGTCCTGAAAAGTCTACCTCACCTGGACCTGGTCAGTCTGTCCAGAAATGGCAGGAGCCAGAATTTGCCATCCTTCTGTATTAGGGTGGGTTAGGTCCCTCGGGTGACCCCCACCAGGCTGGATGGGGGTGGGGGATGGTTTAGCCAGGACCAGAAGGCTCAAGTCCCGGATGATTTGAAGCCTCCTTTCCCATACAGGAAGTACTTCAGTGAAAAGACATGCGTCAGCTGACTCCACACTGTAAAAGCTATTATGCACAGAGTTGACGATTAGAAAGTGATTTCTTGGGGCGCCTGGGTGGCTTACTCAGCAAAGCGTCCGGCTTCAGCTCAGGTCATGATCTCGTGGTCCGTGAGTTCCAGTACCCCACATTGGGCTGTGTGCTGACAGCTCAGAGCCTGGAGCTTGCTTCAGATTCTGTGTGTGTGTCTCTTTCTCTCTGCCCCTCCCAAGCTCACGCTCTGTCTCTCTCTCTCTCTCTCTCAAAATAATAAATAAACGTTTAAAATAAAGTGATTTCTTGATCCTCAGACTACCAAAAGCCTAGGCCACCAATCAGGCTTTTAAGTGGGCAGCTGGGGAAACGGGCGCGTTCTAGGACTGGGGCCCCCAGGGCCTGGTGGCCACAGGCAGCTGTGTGTTTATAGATACTCTCAGCGGTGCTGTCTCAGGTGGTCTACACTCGGAGAAACCCTGAGGTGGAGCCGGCCTCCAGGCTAGGAATCATTCGCTGTGTTGACAGGGAGCCCAGCCTCCCAGGGCGGTCCCTGCATGCCAGGTGCCGGGCAAAATGCCCTCCTCATACATCTTATTCCACAAAGAGAAAATCCTTACAGAGATGCCACAGTTTTGTCTCCATTAAAATCTCATGACTTGGAGAAAAAAAAAAAGTCACTCCTCTCCACTCACATGGTGGCAGAACTGGGAATAAAAGCCAGTTCTGTCCGATTGCAAAGCCTTAGTCTCTTGTCACAAGACGTCACGCTGCTCCCGTGGCCTTTGGGGAACAATAATGGGCAGAGGCCACGTTGTATTTGGCAACAGTGCTTTTTTTTACAGCTAAAAACCATTGCACTGGCCTCAGTACCTCTGTCAGCCCCCACGGCAAAGAAACGATAGGATCGTCAAGAGACCAGTAAGCCAAAGGATCAGAAATTCACTACCCTCTCCATGATATAAATGTACCATCCGGGGCGCCTGGGTGGCTCCGTCGGTTGAGCGGCCAACTTCGGCTCAGGTCATGATCTCGCAGTCTGTGAGTTCGAGCCCCGCGTCGGGCTCTGTGCTGATGGCTCAGAGCCTGGAGCCTGCTTCTCTTTCTGCCCCTCCCCCACTCATGCTCTGTCTCTCTCTGTCTCAAAAATAAATAAAAGAATTTAAAAAAAAATGTACCATCCGGCTGGCCAACTGAAGATGACCTTTCCCAGGGGAGGACAGGAGGCAGGAGACTTCATTATCTAACTCTGCCATTATCTTCTGTTGTTTATATTTCTGTTGTTTACTTATCGCCTATTAGCCCCATGGGATAATAAGCTGCATGAGGGCCCAGGTGCTGCCTGTTCCGCTCTCCACTGTATCCCCTGTGCTTAACACGGTCCTGGCACGGGGTAGACTCTTATGAAACCTTGGCGGAATGGATGGGTGGATGGGTGGATGGATGGGTGGTGGATGGATGGATGGATGGATGGGTGGGTGGATGGGTGGGTGGATGGGTAGATGGATGGGTGGGTGGATGGGTGGTGGGTGGATGGATGGATGGATGGATGGGTGGGTGGATGGGTGGGTGGATGGGTGGATGGGTGGGTGGATGGGTGGGTGTGTGGATGGATGGATGAGGTATGGGGAGAAGAAAGAAATGTTCCCTGTTCTCTCAGGAACCTGGAGAGACTGCTTTGCTCTGAGACTGACCTGCTATCACTCATTCATGCATGGAACCACCACTCCCCCCGAGACACAACCTTCAGGGCCCTGCCTTTTTCCCTATATCTCAGGGAAACTGTATCCAAGAGCTGGTAATATCGTTGGTAAGTCTCTAAGACTTTTGCATTTTACCGGGAAACGGGGGCAGCCGTGGGCGGATGTCCCAGGTCTCTGTAACCCTGACCCCGTGAATGACCTTCAAGGAAGTGTCAGCAGTAGATAGGCAAGTCAAAAAGCCACGTGCAGCCCTTGACACAACCCGGCGGGAAAGCAAGACCATAAGCTGTGGCCCTTCCTGCTTTCTGCGCGATACCCAACCCAGGACGGAGGCTGCCCGAGACACAAGACACCCACTTTCTGGTGCTCTCGCGGGCTGCCTGCGTCTCCACTATCTCAGAAAAGACTCAGAATCTGCCCCGTTCCAGCAGGGCAGCCCGGGAGCAGAAAAATGCCCTGCGTGCCTGCCAGGCATGGTGAGAAATCGGGATGACATTTGCTCTGTCCAATGTCTTCATCGCTAAATTCTGGAAGATGGAAAGCATATCACACATCTTTTCTGGCCGCGACGGTATGAAACTCGAAATCAATCAGAAGAAGAAATCTGGAAAGAACGTAGTGTCTTAATCAGCTTGGGCTGTTATAACAGAATGCTGGAGACTGAACGGCTTATGAAAAAAAAAAAGCAACATATTTCTCGCAGTTCTGGACGACCCAGATCAAGGCGGCAGCAGATTTGGTGTCTAATGAGGATCTGCGTCTTGGTTCTCGTGTCTCACGTGGCGGGAGGGTTGAGGGAGCTTTCTGGAGTCCCTTCTGTCAGGGACTGTTCATGAGGGTGCTGCTTTGTGACCTCATCACCTTCCAAAAGTCTTCCCTCCAGATACCGCCATGTTGGAGATTGGGTTTCTACATACGAGTCTTGGGGGAACACGTTCAGTTTAGAGCATAAAGTCACCTAGGTTTCTGCGTCTAGAATGACGTTCGTGGGGCACCCCCGTCACCTGTGCTCAGAGTCACAGGCGCTCTCGGGCTTCTTGCCCCAATTCTCTCTTAAAAAAAAAAATCTTCCGGAAATACTCACCACTCCCCATCAGGCCCCACGATTTCATGATCACCAAGGAGATGGGGTGGGTCCCTGAAGGCGTCGCAGGCCCGGTCCACCAGTGCTGGGCCACCGGTTCTATGAAAACTGTCGGCACAACCGGCCTTTGAGACTCGGTGTCCTCAGAACCCTGTTTGTGTCGCTTCCATTTTTCTTTTCTGGCCCCTTAATTCCAACTGGTTGATCCTTTCTTACTCCTTTCACCTCCCTTCTCATTACCGCGCTGATGTATTTCCCGTTACAGGCCCGCCTTTCTCCCTGGTGACCTTTGAGCAGGCTTTGGTCACCAGGTATGGGAACCCAACTATAGACTTGACCTTTCTGCTTCGGGCCTCAGAAGACCGAGTGGCGTTTCCCTGCTCTTTCCAAAGATAGGAACTGGGGTTTTGACTGGAAAGAGCTGCATTAGAGCTCTGACCCCCTTCTCGAAGCCAGGCCACTAGGTGGCAGAGCTGAGTTCTGATTGGGGCCTGTCCCACCTGTAGTATCTTCCAGTCGTGTCCCTGTTGGCCTCAGGGAGTACCAAGTTGTGGTGATGTGTTCACAAAAGACACAGCTGGACTCACCGTTCAAGAGGATCGGCCAGTCGGGAGTGATTCGAGAAGCGGGTTCGTTTACCCGGCCGTCAAACAAAACCTCCGAGCTGCCTGGTTGCCTTGTAACGCTAACCGCAGCCGCCTTCAGGAGGGGTCCGCCCCAGTGCCGGTTGGTGGCGGTCCCCGGCTACGGGGTTCTCTGCTCTGCCCAGATTCTCTCTCTCTCCCACCTGCGCCTGCAGCTGGTCCTGCGCAGAATGTATAAACATGGTGCGGATGCCACTGAGGCGGCCAGCCAGGAAGCTCTGCAAAGGACTTCTATTTTTAGAGAAGGCATTCCCTCCCGGCACTCGGGCGCTCTCCGGCCTGCTGAGAGGTCGGCTGACAGATACCAAAGGGCAGGGTGGCAAACCTCCTCTGCCAAAGAAAGACGTTCTGCCACAAACAATGGTAGCGTGGACCCGGCGTGATGTCAGGTGCATTGACAGCAGCTGCTTATGCATTCCCCCTCCGCGTTTACAGCCGAGCCCTGCCAGAGCCAGAGTAGTCTTGGATTTGGATTTTGGAGAATGAATCCCACCGAAAGCCAAGGATGGTCCAGCTCCAGTTGGCTTTGACCAAGGAAATGGCCGTAAGCCATAGGTCGTTATTTAGTCCTGGCTGCCCGTGTCTTTCGGGGCAGCGTGATTGCTAAATGTGGTCGAATGGGCAGCCAGGGCCGGTGCAGGGCCACGGTCACGGTGGTCAGCTAGGGAGCCTTCCTGGAGGGAATTGCAGTAGACAGCTGGGCTGTTTCAGATAAGAGCAGAAGGGGCCATGCCTCTGCAAGGGAGTGAAACCCGGGTCCTTAGGCAGGCTTCGCCTTTTCATTCATCAGTTAACCTTGACCATACCTGAGATGCAGGGTAGCCGACCTTGTGGCTGAGAATGTGCGCTTTCGAGAAACACAGCCACACTCCAGTCCGGCCTGGCCGCTTCGCTGGTTCTGAGCCTTGAAGTCGGTTACCTTAATTTCTCCAGTCCTCAGATTGTCCATGAGCAGTTTGGGATAAATAAGCCAATAGAAAAACAAACCAAGGAAACAGAGAGGCAATTCGTTGAGGAAGAAATACAAATGGCCAATGGACACATGAAAATGTATTCGAGCTCTGGTTCTCAGGAAACTGCAAGTTAAGACGAGACCTCATTCTTGGAAATTCTTAGAAAGATCGATCATGTCCAGCATTGGCGCAGGGGTCACAGCCCGTTGGTGGGAATGTGAATTGGTTTGAATACTTTAAAGGATCATGTGGCCGTCTCTAATGAATGTTTTCTGTGCAGGTCCTTTGACTTCACAGTCCCGCAGCTAGGGGTCTATCCTGAAGAAATAACTGCATACGGCTATGGCTGTCCATTGTGGTATTGCTTGTAATATTCTTTTTTTCAAAAAGGAATGAACGATCTGTTTCTCAGTAGTAGAAAGGTAGTAAGTCACAGGCGGGTGACTGCAGGGAACCCTATAGTTTCTGATACAAACAGTTGGAACATACTGTGGTGGGAGAGGGGTGATGACAGCAGGATGGAGGAAGGAAGACGTTGGCTTTTTCCTCTTTTTGCTTAAATCTATGGCTTTGCATCTTTTCTCTCCCCCAGTTCACCTCTCCCATCATGTACCTGCCAAGTTCCATGCTCACGTTACACAGATTGTTGTGTTAATCCTCAGGTCGGTTTCCTAGGTGTTCCAAATGGTTTGGTGCTGATCTAGCTGCGTTTCAGGGACGAGACAAAGCTCGGGGTCTCCATGCTGCTCCGCCATCTTAACTCCTCTCCAAAAAACTACCGTTTTGCATCTGTAATGGTACGCACCGTGAGGTCATCCCTGTTCCCTATCGAGCCGTCAAAGCAACGCTGAGATGCAGAGTCTGCAGCTGGAGCAGAGCTTAGAGGAAGAGTTTGAAATCAGGAGTTCAGATCCGGGCACCTGAAATCTCAGATGCCCCTTAGACATCCCGGTGGCGATGCTGAGCAGGACAGTTGGATAGACAAGTCTGATGTGGCGGTTGGGAATCATGTTCGACGAGGAGTCCCCTAGCATTTATGGGTGGTGTGGAGAGGAGTTCCATCATTAAGAGAGGGTGGTACCCAGACCCAACCATAGTGGGCACCCAAGCCCTGGGTTCCAGTGCCTTTGGCACGAATTGACTTCCGCTGTGCCTTTAAACGCTTGTAGCATCTTAATCGGTTCTCCTATTGGCATCCCTCCATCTTATTGTTAGCACTGCTTCCTGCTTTCCCTTTGAGTCTACGGCCTTGTCTGGCTGAACTTTTTTGATGGTTTCTGGAGTTCCCAGCTTTGCCTTCACTTGATATCCTGTCTTTAGCTCCCCGAACTTCAGGTTTCTTAGTAGCAGGAAAGCCTTTCCTGCTCTTCCCACTGAGGAACTTGGCCCACTGACCCCCCCACCCCCTCCCCTCCTCCTGGTCCTCAAGACCCAGCCAGGCAAAGTCCAGACCACTTTATTCACTCAGATGGCAACAATTGCCTGTTTTGTTTGTTTGTTTGTTTTTACAGTTGCTCACGTAATTCTCCAAAGACAGCCATTATCATCATCATTTCTATTATTATCCCAGCCATCTTGACAGAAGAAAATTGAGGTTTCAAGGGAGGGTGGGAAATAACCTTCGCAAATCCATCCAGATGGGAAGTGTCTTAGCGTTCTGTTGCTGTGTGACAAATTGCTACGAACTCAGCACCTTAAAACGGCACACGTGGATTGTCTCACAGTTCCGCCCCCCCCCCCCCCCCCCCCCCCCCGCTTCAGAAACCCGGATGCAGCTCAGCCAGGCACTCTGCCTCTGAGTCTCACGGGCTGCAAGCAGAGTGTCAGCCAGGGCTGGGGTTTCATCTGAAAGCCCAACTGGGCAAGGATCCGCTTCCAAGGTTCTCAGCGGTTGTTGATAGAATTCAGTTCCTCTGAGCTGTTGGTCTGAGGGCCTCAAATCCTTGCCCGCTATTGACAGGATGCACTTGCTGCAACTTGCTGTGGAGGCCTGTGTGACATGGCTGCTTACTTCATCCGTGTGTGAGCTGAGAAAGCAATGGAGTCGGCAGCAAGACAGAGCCTATACTCTCTTATAACTTAATCTCAGAAGTGCCATCCCATTGCCTTTGCTATATTCTGTTGGCTAGAAGGAGGTTGCTAGGCCAGCCCACCCTCAAGGTGGGGGAGCAGACTGGGGCGGGGATCACGGGGGACATCGGAGTCAGGCTGCCACAGGAAGTAACAGCCGAGATTTTAACTCAGATCTGTGAGCCTCCGGTGTTTGGGTTCCTTTTTCTCTGCGTGCTGGATCCTCGTGGTTGTTCCCTGCTCTGGTCTGAACAGAAAGGTAACCGTAACATCACTTTCCCTATGTGACTCCCTCAATTAAAAACTCTTAGCCAGTGATAGCCTTTTATTGAACGCGGCTACTCTGGAGAGAGAGGGGGGTCAGAAGAGCAGGAGAAAGCCAGCCACGACCTTAGAACCCCAGCCTTCTCTGGGAGCCGTCTTCTTCCAAGCCACTCGGGTAGACACAGATATGAGTCTGGGTGATGTACCAACCCCTGACTGACAGAATGTCCTTCTGTGGTGACAGCTGGGAGAGATGGTTAATGTCTGCCCTCTTGGCCCATCTCCCCCAACAACACCATCACGCCCTGAGAACTTCTGACAGGGACACTTGCCAGCACAGTGGCTTCTTGGCAGCTCGTATGACAGTCTGACATTCCTCTGCTCCCACGCCTGTCTCTCAAGCTGCTTCTGGGTTGGGCACTCCCCTTACTACCTCCACTCACCAGAATGGTCACTCAGTTTCCACGACCCCCATTCATCTCATCATCTGGGACCTTCTGTCTCTAGCTTGACCCAGATGGGCATATTTAATTGGTAACTATTTATTTAGAACTCACTATAGGGGCATCCGGCTGGCTCAGTCAGTACAGCATGTAACTCTTGATCTCAGAGTTGTGAGTTCAAGCCCCATGTTGGGTGTAGAGATTAAAAAGAGGAAGGAAGGAAGGGAGGGAGGGAGGGAGGGAGGAAGAAAGGGGAAGAAAGGAAGGAAGGAAGAGGGAGGGAGGGAGGAAACAAAGGAAGGAAGGAAAGGAGGGAGGAAGAAAGGGAGGACGGAAGGAAAAGAAAGAGGGAGGGAGGAAAAAGAATTCACTATAGGCAGATATTCTTCCAGGTGCTGAAAAAGAGATATTCCTTGTGTGTGGACACACATACACAGATACTTATGATGTAGAGGTTAAGAGAACAGCTTAGAAGTCAGATAAATCCTGCGGCTCTTGGCTGGCTCAGTCGGTAAGGCACGCAACTCTTAATCTTGGGTTATGATTTCGAGCCCCACACTGGGTGAGATTACTTAAAAATAAGATAAAATACATTTTTTAAAAAACAAAAGCTTTTAAAAAAAAAGTCAGATAGATCCTGCCATTTAGTGGCAGCGGACTCTACTTGGCAAGTTCCTCAAACTTTCCGAGCCCCAGTTTCCTCTTCTGTAACGTGGAGATCATTCTTCCTACCTGTCGGACCGTAGTGGGAATGAAGTGAAATAATTCACGTGCAGCACTTGGCGCTACGCCTACCACACAATAAATACTTAGCAGGACTTCTCTGTGATCGGCACAGGACATGCCCTTAGCAGCAATTTCCCGTCTCCACCAAAGCAGAGGCTCCATGAAGCCTGGGACCACGTCTCTTGTCTTTACAGCTGCGGCCTCGGTACTTGGCGCCACTTCTGACACATGGTGTGGGCTCCATAAACGTTCGCGGAATGGGCTTCTAAGTGAATAAATAATACTGCAGTGAATGGCAAAGTATTTATCTAGTTCAGCTCTCCAGGGAGCGCGAAGATCTCTTACTATCCTCTCATTCAAAGTCCACCTTGGATGATAAGTGGCAAGTTTGGCCACCTCGTCAGACGGTTGACCGAGGTCTAAGGGAGGAGGCTGGGATGCCGATTCAGACTCTCAGCTCACGACTCCCGCATACCCAGTATGCCGACCTCATCTTCCCAGCCTGACCGATGCGGCAAATAAGGAAAAGCCCTTCCCAATAGGGACTTTCTAATTTGGTGTGACCATGACTCATTTTGAAAGAAAGCATTCTGTTATCCCGGGCCTGGTGCTGAGCCGAAAGCAAGCTGCCTTCTCCTTGTTGGCCCAAGAGTGTGACCCGAAGGGCCCTGCAGACTTCATCCAGTACCCCCGGGGGTAATTTTCCTGCGTGGCGAGGTTCCGCTCAAGCGTGACCAGCGGCCGTTCTTGGAGATCGAGAGCAAATCTCCGTATCAGGTGATCTGGCTTCTAGTCCCAGCTGCAGTAGCTGGGTGACCTTGGACACGTTTACTTAATGTCCCTGCATTTTCATTTTCTTCTCTGAAAGGGAGGGCAAGTAACACCTTGTCAGGATTTAATGATATGATGCATGGCAAAAAGGTACCCAGTACAGTTGCTAAAGCATGCCTGTGGAATGGGATCCCAGCGCGGGGCCAGCATGAATCATCCCAGGGGGTGACGGGCCCAGGAAATCTCCTTGTCCCCTGCATCTCCCTCGTAGCTGGCCTGATTCCCTCTGGCACGTGAGGCCGGGTGGTGATTTTCAAGATTTATTTCAGAACGGAACTCTTTTTGTCTAAGTGCCATCCAGAACTTAACACGGGATTGGAACGGAAGCACATGAAGCCAACGGAGTGGAGCTCACTCGACAGAGCAGAGCCAGGGACAGCCTACACCTTTGCCTGCGGCCTGCCCCTCGACCTTCCAAGGCAGCCTCCCACGTGTCTCCCTGAGCCCCAGAGCTTCCCGGAGCTTGGTTGGAAAACGATGGAACCGAAGTATTTTACGTGGCAGCTGCCAAAGTAACACTCCTATCGACACCCGATTATGATGCGTTATGATTGTTTATTGCTGACATTTCCAGCCCTGGCTCTCCGACTTGAGCCTGCGTCAGAATCACCTGGACGTCTTGTTAAAACACAGGTTATTGGGCCCCACACCCAGAGTTTCTGACTCAGTTGTCTTGGGGAGGGGCTGAGAATTTGCGCTTCTCACTGATTCCTAGGAGCGCTGCTGCCGGCGTCTGGGAACACCGTGAGAGCTGCTGATTTCACGTGTACTTTCTGTGAAACGGGCCCTGTGCTGGGCACTCCGCCTGGGTCGCTTCATTTCATGCTCACAAGTGTGCTTAGATGTAGGAATTGTGCTGTTTATAACCCTTATTTACGGATGAGGAAACGAAGGTTGACAGAGTCGAATAACTTGCTCAAGGTCTTACAGCTATTGAGTGGAAGATTCCAGTCTGCGTATGATTCCAAAGTCCCCACACTGCACCATAACGTCAAATTAAAATGTGTTGGAGGGAGGGAATGGACACCCTTATTGCCATATACTCATTTTCCTTCATTGACCCAGTACAAATAAGTTAATGGCTCTGAGGGAGAGGGTTCCAGCATGGTGGAGGTTTAATGGAGACCAGGAAACCGAGACAAAACAGCAATGCTTGAAGAACAGCATGTACCTAGGTGTGCCCATTTGGAGCACCCGGAAAGCCACGCCACTCAGGATACCCTGGAGATATTTGACCATACTTGGGACAAAGGGTAGAAAACAAAATTTCACTTAACTGATTCATTACTTCATTCATTTACAAAAACTTACTGAATGAACCTACCGAATATGCTGGGTGCTATTTGGTGCTGGGGAGACAATGGGAAGTAAAAATAGGCGCGGCCCGTGGTCCTCAGACCCTACAGTGCACTCAACATTATTAAGTCTAGTAACAATTTTGCGCAAGTCTTAAAATCTTGACGTTCAGCTTCGGCCACATGATTCTTTTGTGCCCCAGCCCGTTGGTTCTGGCTCTTCCAAGTCGTGTTATCTTCTATTATTCACGCTGTCTGTTGACCTAGTGATTTCCATTCTGACTCATGCAGTTCCTCCCGGTTCTGACATCATGATCTCCACAGTCTGCCTTCTCAAGAGATCCTTTTCAAATTCTTGAGTCTGGACAGGATTTGGCTGGTGTTTGGTAACTGGTAACTTGCAAAATATGACTAATAGGTGGATGATGTTTAATTGGTCTGCTCTTGCGTTCTTACTCATTACTGCTAATTACCCAATGGGCTCGATATGCCAGGTGGATGCTTAATGGCTGGTCTAATGACTAGAGTGGGGACACTGTATTCAGATCCAAGATACCATGGCCTGGGAGGTAGGTTCTTTCAGTTCTCCATTCTGCCACCTAGCACCTTTCCTGTTAGAGTGGGTTTGAGGTGGCCACATCAGATTCTAGAGATTATATAGCACTGTTTTTTGTGTGTTTTTTTTTAACGTTTTTATTTTATTTTTGAGAGACATAGAGACAGTGTGTGAGCAAGGAAGGGCAGAGAGAGAGGGAGACACAGAATCCGAAGCAGGCTCCAGGCTCCGAGCCATCAGCACAGAGCCCGACGCGGGGCTCGAACTTACAGACTGTGAGATCATGACCTGAGCTGAAGTCGGTCGCTTAACCGACTGAGCCACCCAGACGCCCCTATATAGCACTGTTTGATTGCAAGGAAGTGTCCCCTGCATCCTGGACCTCACATGCTATGTGTGAAAACTTTTTCGGGGGGATGCTCTGTGTTACTTGTTCCAATCTGGATTTGCTCACTCCAGCAAAGTTATGTATTTAAAAAAAAAAAAAGTAGTAATTTAATAGTCCTGACAGCTAGCACGCCAAGTTTCAAAGAATCCTGCCAAAGAAAGAAAATCGAAAGGGAAGAAAAGAATGCGAGGAAAGAAAGGCTAGTAAGAAGTCCGTGATCGATGTGAGTTACGGAGGTTTTCACCATGAGCTCCAGGAAACCTCCAGGCGGCCTCCTGGAGACACAACTTCCGGTCTCTCTAATCTGTAGATCAACTTAAGCTTCGAAGTAAGAAGTCAGCCTTCGGGGCAGACAGAACGACTGCTTGTTCTGAAGAAGTGGCGGTGACCAGTCATCTCTGAGAGCTGTCCCAGAGAGAGTGTTTGAAACCCAGACTGTAGTGGTAACTGGCACGCGGGACCCGTGGCATGAAATCAGTGCTTTCAAAAAAGAAATAAATGAAAGCACCCACACGCATTAGGGTTAATGAACGTACATTAACATTGGCATTAACTTTTCGTTAATGTCAGATTCTACTAACTAATCCCAACAGACCTACTAGCGGTTACTCTCATCGGGGCGTTTTCAGTGGAAAGTATCCAGTTTGGAAGAAGCCTCGGTAGTTGTGTTACGAAGGACGCTACTTCCATTTTGACACGAAACTAGCCTGGCCTCTTACGCCCACCTAGATACCCCCTGCTGCCTACTCACGTCCTGCTCTGCCCTCGTGGGGCAGGGTGCCCTTCCAGCGTGACATTCGTCCTAGGCCCTGTCCCTCTGTTGCCCAGCCAGGGCCACGTCAGAGTAGGGGGCAGAGGAAGATGAGGGTGAGGAGCTGGGTATCACTGCGTGTTAAAAGGTCAGGCTCTAAAGCCAGAAAGACCTAGGTTCCAATCTCAAGTCTGCCTCTTCCTGTGCGGCCCCAGGTCTCAGGTTCCTAATAAGTCTTCATAACAACGTTGACTCATTATGGAGCTTCCGTGAATAGTATACACTCAGGGTTCAGTGCCATGCATGATATAGAATCAGCAAATGACCCTGTGATCACTGGAGGCTTGGTCTTCGTACTTGTATGGGCAGTTGAAAAGAATAAAGTAGGTGGGTCAAGAGCAGTTCTCAGATGAATTTGTACCAGTTATGAAATCTGTCCAAGTGAGTTTCTAAATGCATTATATGGCGCCGTCTAAAGAACATTCTACAATAATTAAAAAGTCCTATATCCGGGCTGCCCAGTATAGTTTCGCCATTGGCACAGGAGCTACTGAGCACTTGAAAGCTGACTGGAGAAAGTACATTTTCAGATTTCACCAATTTAAACTTAAGTGGCCATATGTGATCTGTGGCTCCCACGCTGGGCAGCAGAACTCCTTAAGATTAAAGTTGCCAAGTCTGTATGAGAAAGGGCAGACGTCGTAAGGGAACGGTTATGTGTAAGGCGAAGGAAGCACAGAGCTCAGAGGATTGAGAACGTCAGAAAGGATCAAATGTTTAATGAGTGATGGACATGATTCTTACTACAGCCCCTTAGCACAGACACAAGTAAAATAGGAAACACCTGTAAACATTAGCAGTCAAACAGTCCGGTGTCTAGAGCTGTTTGGCAAATCCCAATTCCCTGCAATGAAAGAGATGGAACTTGGACGTGGAATTTAGAGTGGCAAAATGGGCACCACTTGGTCAGCAGCCCTGATGAATAAATGAGGCAGCATCAGCCCCAGTCTCGAACCCCATCAGGCAGAGGAGTTGCCCGAATGCCCTTCTTGCGGTGCACGTTGAACTTGCACAGGTGAGAATCATTTGGGGGGAACATAGAGGAAGCGGTGTTTACGTAATCCCTGCTGAACTGGCAACGAGTTCACTCATTGGCAGCCTAACGAAGAAGCCCGTATGGGGAGAAAATAACGTTGGCATGGTCTCTGTTCCTCCTGGCACAACCCGAGATACAGGTAGAAATGGCATTTGTTCGGTAATAACTCAGATGTGTCACGGACATTGGGACAGAATGTCTAGTAAGTTCCAATATTAGAAGAATTGGAATCCAGAGGGTCAGGGGTCTAAGATGAAAAAAAAAAAATGTTTCCCACAGCGCTGGTTGGACATGGCAAGGCATCCGGGGTGAAAGTGGTGTTCCCTTGAGAGCGAAGATACATGCTATCTTCACGATACCACGTATGAACAAGACCTGGTTTCTGCTGGTTACCATTCGGGGGGGCCTTCGCCCAGTTATTTACATACTCTTTGCCCCACAGTTTCCACACGTGTAAAAATGGGGTTGGGACTGACTACCTCATAAGATTCTTGTAAGGGCCAAGTAGAAAAACAATTTGGAAAACCGTAATGCACTTTGCAAATGGAAAGTGTTATCATGGTCGCTGTTGTTTTGACGTTCTCAATAATGCTCTCAGAGAGCAAATAGCACAAGCTGACCATTTTACAGAGGAAGGAACGAAGCCGAGAGGGAGCGGTTTCATGACTCGTCCAAGGTCACATGGCTGTGATGTCACCACCGTGGTGGCGCTACGAAACACTGGGCGGGTTTTAGCCGCTGAACACAAAGGGTTCGTGTTTCTTTTGAATCCTCGAGGGACTGGACAAGAGGGCCCCATGTGTTAGTTAGAAGGGTCCACAGACTGGACCGAATCCAGCCCGTTTGGGTAAATAACGTTTTATTAGAACACAGTTGCACTCGTTCATTTTCAGATTGTCTTTGGCTGCTTTTGGATTACAGTGACCAACCGCAGTAGAGACCAAAGTCAAAACCATTTACTCTCTGACCCAGTACAGACAAAGCATACCCAACTCCTGCTTTCAAGGGCCTGGTATCGCAAACCACGCTCAAATAAATGTACGGAAGATCGCGTGGGCATTCTCTCCCTGGGGATCTGATCAGCCCTTGGCGGAGTGTGACCCGTGTCCCCAAACAGCGCCCAGTGTAACAGTGTCGTTACCAGCACCCAGACCTCCACATCTGCATTGTGTCGACCACATCTGGATGGTGATAGGGTTTAGGGCTTCTACTGTTTCTGACTCTGGTGGGCACAGATGACTTTGGGGTACGAGAAGGATTTGAGGTGCCCTTAGCTTTCTCTTACTCAGATAACAGAAATGATACATCGATCAATTTGTCAAACCCTTCCTCTCGGCTCCCATAGCGGGCCTGGATTGTTGCATAACCAAGTCTCAGTTCCCGATGGAGTCAGGCACCGTCGCTTCTGTTGGAGTTTCGATTCCTGGTTCTGGTTCTCGGGTGCTCACAGATTGGCATGGTATCGACAACAGATGCGCATGGTAGCTGGGGAACGTTTTGCAATATTAGCGCATATTGCGTTTAAGCAGTTTTTTATGCAGACCTCAAGATGAAATTCTCACCCCGGCAGCTTGACGGACATGGAACACTAGAACCACGACTGGTTTTATTTTTCTAAAATGATCTCATCTCAGTGATGTCGACTTAAACTTTTGGCATTCGCGTCCCATGCGTTGTATTTTTGCCTCTCTGTTTTAAGGACAAATTTCTAATTTTTAGAAGACAAATGCATCTTCGGGAACACGAACATTTGAAGTGGTTAATTTTTTCACTTTTATTTTCATTTGCATTCTTTGATGAAAATATATGCAGATTTTATATACTCCGAATGCTGTTTTGACTTATTTTTATAATCCTTGGAGCATTCATGTCAATGAAATAAGATCTGGGCTTCTTATTTATGATGGTAGTCACGCTTTTTTGGTTTTGGCAGTAGCAGAAATGATTTAAAATCTTTGATTTTTTTTTTAAGACAACAGATGGGAAAGTGACTGAACAGAATCATTAATATGGTTAATTTTTCCCCATCCCCGAGCCTCCTGATAGGATTTGCTAGTTGGAGTTAGAGTCATTACCTGTTATCTCAATATTTCTGGGAATCTGTTTTTTAGGAAAAAAAAGTTCTCTTCAGGATTAGGACTATACGATTCCATGTGATTGCTCTCTGGTGGGTTCGGGTCTCTTTCTCCAGTGACCAATTACTAGGAGGCTGCTTCTCAGAGGTTCCTGCAGCTGCCAGCACCAAGTTCTTTGAAGCCCTCTCTGAGGTTGTCTTGCCCAGGAGGAGCAGGAAGGGTCTGGAAACTAGAAACAAGGTGGCCTTAGCCCCTTTTGTCCCATAGACAGCTGCTGCTTCACGGGTGCGTCGGGACCAGCCAGCCACTCGGGGAGCCAACCAAAAGGCCACTTCTCCTGTGGTGGGGAGAGACGCACTTCCAAATCCCCCACGGCTCTTCTGGAAGACCGGGTCAAGCCATTGTTGAGTATCCATGTGGCTCCAAGGCCAGCGCTCCACTCTGGCACCCCAGCCCTGGGGGGAGCTCCTCCCACACTTCAGAGGAAATATGTATGCGTTCGTTCATTAGCTCACTCATTCACTGAGCAAGTGTTGACTGCTTGCCCACTGTGGTGGGCGTGAGGCACGCTGTGAACCTGGTCTTCATGTGGTATAGTAAGAAACACATTTGGCCTTTGTCTCTGGTTCCTGGTGCTGAGCTCCCAAAACCTTTGGAACTTCATCATAGGACCATCTGTTATTTTTCATAATGAGCTCCTTTCCATCACCCTTGAGTTTATGCCAATGAGGTGACATAGGGCGGGGCCCCTAGGTAGCCTGCGGATGGCACCAATCACCAGAAGGACCCAAAGTTTAGAAGTTTCAAGGTTTCAGCCCCATCCACCATCATGGGGTGGCGGGACGGGTTGCTGGAGATGGAACTCCACAAAAACTCTTGAAACGGGTGAGAGAGAGAGAGCAAGGGTGTAATTATAGGACTTGAGCTCTAGGATCTCATCTGAAATGGCCGATGTCTCACTTTGCAGTTCCACAAACCAACAGACTCCCTTTGTCGTTTAAGTTCGTCGAAGTTGGGATTGTCTTCGCTTACACACAAGAGCCTCGATTAATCGAGCAGACAGGCAGAAGATCTACTTCACAATAATGTGACGAATGCCATTATAACAGGCAGAAGAAGGGAGGTGTGGGTGAGTGGCTGTACAGCAGACACTATTGGCGTACTGCCTGTCCTACCATGGACCTCTCCCGTGGCTTCAGAGGCCATTTCCGTACCGTCATCAGCTTCCTCCTCAGTACCCGAGCATGTCTGTCTGCCTGGAGGCATGTGCTCGGCCCCAGCACAGGCTGAATAACAATATCTTCAATGAGAGAGCTGATTTCTTCTTCACAGCATAGCAGCCTGGTCCGGTGAAGTTGTCAGAGGTTCGCGCCCCTTCCGTTTTGTCTTCCCATCATCCCTAGGGTGCTGCCTATGTCCATGTGTCTGTTGTTTTGCTTGTTGATTCACCACTGAGTGACCCCTTGTCCCCTCCTACGACCACTTTTTCGCACCACCCTAAAAGTGAATCAAGTGTCCCACATTCAGATCTTTCTGGTCTACCTGCCAAGCCTCACTTGCAGGGGATGAAGCTAAATGTCACTCCTCCAGCAGATGGGCAGGGTCACCTTTCAGTAAAATAAGGGAAAATGGCAGCCAAGGACCTGCATGCCATCTCTGGTGACCTGGTGGCTCTCACAGAGAACGTGGGAAAGCCCGAAGACATCTCTGCCATCTTGCCACTTCCATAGATCTACACACTCCAGTCCCTCCCACCTTCCAGGTCCTTCCATCATCCCTTGCCTTCTCTAAATCTCAGTGTGGAGTGGAGAGCCGGGCACGACATGCCTTCAGGACCCCTCAGTGGCCTCCTGCTTCTTCAATCTGCTCTCCTTCTCCCACTGAGAAAATTCCAGTTTCCGTGAGAAAATGGGAATCAGGATAACTATGTCCCTTCATCGTATTTTCCTCCAAATCTATTTTTCATGCTCTGGGTTTTCCTTGTTCCTGAGATTCAGGCTTTTGAAATCAAAGGCAGAGTACTGACTTCTGAAGTTATTTCTCAGCTGTTAGTAGTGCCTCTTCCTCTTTGAGGCAACCTGGGTGTCAGGCTGACTGATGGGGAAAAGACACAGTATAGAAGGACAGAGGGGAGAGGAAGCAGAGAACACATCAGTCTAGCACCCGAGCACTAGGAAACCCAAGGGCTGTGACTGAACAGGACGCCGTCGCTTCCCGCTATCAAGATTTGGAAACCTGGCTCGCACACCGGTGTCTGGTACATATTTCTGTCCTGGAAGCCTCAATAACCCCTGAGACTATTTTAATTTTGCAGAGGAAATCATGCATGTTTCCCTATCCAGGCTGCTAGGTCCTGGACCGATTTCAAAGTAACAGCAAATACCATGACTATGCCCTCCACTCCGATGCTCGCAGGAAACGTGCCGGGCTCTGATCTGCCACTGACATATATGTCAAATATGTCTCCATGGCGGCCACCCAGGCCTGTGACCAGCCAAGAGTCTATCCCTGACCAAAAAAAGCCTCGTTGTGTCTCTAGGAATGATACCCAAGCTGGTGATTGGCAGCTCTACCCCATGGTGCCAGCCTTTGCAAGGCTATGAATCCAGTTTCCCACTTTCAAGTCTTTCTGGTCTACCTGCCAAGCCTCGCTTGCAGGGGATGAAGCTAAATGTAACTCCTCCGGCAGATGGGCAGGGTCACCTTTCAGTAAAATAAGGGAAAATGGCAGCCAAGGACCTGCATGCCATTTCTGGCACAAACATATTGCAGATTGCAAATCCCTGCTCTCCCTGCATAAAAATGCTGTCAATGAACTTCAGGCAGAGTGGTCTTTTCTTTTGTTTTCTTTTCTTTTGTTTTCTTTTCTTTTGTTTTCTTTTCTTTCCTTTCCTTTCCTTTTCTTTTCTTTCCTTTCTCTTCTTTTCTTTCCTTTTCTTTCTTTTCTTTTCTTTTCTGGCTTATTTATTTTTGAGAGAGAGGCAGAGTGTGAGCAGGAGAGGGGCAGAGAGAGAGGGAGACAGAATCCAAAGCAGGCTCCAGGCTCTGAGCTGTCAGCTCAGAGCCCAACGTGGGGCTCGAACTCACAAACCGTGAGATCATGACCTGAGCCGAGGTCGGACGCTGCTGGGGTCCAGTTCCGGTGAATCTGGGGGTCCCCGAAGGATGGACGGTCTGGTGAAAGGAAATGAGAGAGCCCCGAGAGAGATGTAGTCTGATGACCAAGCAGGCAGCCCTGGCAATTCTGGCATCTCTGCCCTGCCAGCCTCAGTGTCTCTATTTAAAAGTTGTGAGTTACATTATAGCAATGAGTGACAGTCCATCAGTAAGCATAGTTTGAACAATAATGTGTTTTATCAGTAAAGCGGGCGATTTCCTCAATCTTGCAAGTTGTTTTCAAGTTAATTAGCATATAAATTTAAGGCAGGGGGAGAGAGCAGGAAGTTACCTAGGCCTGCCTATGTTGATTATCTATAAACAGGCCAGGAGTCATTCCGCCTATTCTTCCAACCGCAGTGGGGGACCCGGCAAGGACAGAATTCCCAATGCTTGTTCTTTGCCTGTGAATGAGTGAATTTACATAATAGGAGCCTAACGATTACACAAATCACACCAATATTCAGCCAGCTCATAACTGCCTCAACCATCCTTTCCACACAGGGAGGGGTCTCAACCTGTGAGCCCCAAATGGCTCCCAACAGGACGCCCAACCGACTGAGCCCCCCAGGCGCCCCAGAGATGTCTTCCTTACAGTGTGTTCTGTGCAAAAGGGTCAGACGTTATATGAAAGTAGGGTGGTATGATCAAATATATTTAGCACATCAGCTCCTCAGAGTCTTTAATGTGCAGGTGTACATTGTGATGCCCAAGATGGGGGTACGGTGTGTGACGTGAACCCATTCCCTTGGCCCCCGAGGACCTTCCGACCCAGATAGCTCCTGGGACTGCGGCTGGGTGGGACACACTTTGAGAAATGCTGTGACGGTGCACAGTCCTCTCGTTACCGGATATCGCTCTGTGGTTCCGACCACTGTGGCTTGGGGTTAGAGGAAGATGTTCTCCTGTAGACACTGAGAGACTAAGAAGCAGCAATTTGGAGCGACTCTGAAGGCAGCATCTCATCCTTCCTGTAAATGTCCAGATGCTAAGAAATCAATGGTTGGACCGTTGCCACTGCCCCTGCCAGGGCCGGGTCTGTCTGGCTTTGTTTCTACCTGTCCAAGGTCCAAGTCGTTTCTCTTATTTCTACTTTCTTTTTGGAGACACAAGCACCATCTCCAATAACCCTGAAACACAGTGAGTTTCACACGGAGCATCTCGGAGTCTTTTCGGGGGATAAGCCTGTAGCCTCTTTCCTATGAAATTCATTCACCCAAGTACTGTTTAGCACCTATATGTATCAGAACACGCAAGGTTGAATGAGGCAAAGCCTCTGTTCTTCAGCATCTCCTGTGCCAGCCACTTATGTTCTAGAAAAATGTTACAGTAGTGCATTTATAGATAAAGGAACCCATCTGGAGGCGAAGTAAATAACTGATTCCAGTTTTGGTGCTGGGAGACGAGAGACGGTTCCAAGGCAGCAGAATAAGGAAGGCAAACCATGACTTCACTTCCACTTAATTTTAGTGAACTTCTTGGAAGAGGTGGTGTTTTGACAGCTCTGAAATAAGAGCATTGGACTGATCTAAAGACGAGCCGTTCAATAAATGTATGAGGATCCGGGCTTGGAAATTCCGCATTGCGAACGAAAGGAGGCCACCTCCAGCCACAGCTCAGAAGCAGCCCCACTCGGCATTCTAAACGCCTTTGTTCCCTGTCGAAGAAAGTCCTTCTATATTTCCTAATTCCCACCCTCGTGAACCGCCAAGCCGGTGTTTCATTATAATCTTGGCTCTTAAACAGTACAATGCATCCAAAGATGACGGGGTTTCGTGAACAGAAATTCGGCCGTGGACCAAGTTTGTACGAGAGCGTTTGCTTCATTATACAGGTGAGGAAAAGGGACCAGCTGCCGATGACAGATTTGCCGTGGGGGCAAGAGGGCAGATCCCATGCGGTGTTTCGGGAAGGTTCCCTGGTGAACTTTGACTGACCCACGAGGTGACTTTCTTTCGGAAGAAATGGTGCGGAAGGAGGACCGGAAATGGGAAATTGGGGAGGGCGGGGAAGTGTTCCCTCCACCCGCTACTCCGTCAAAATCATTTGAGCCCCCAGGGAAATGTTAGCGTGGTATGATGCTTAATAAATATTAAAGGAGAAAATAAAAATGCTTTTTCTATTCAAGCCCAATTAAGGCCTACATGAAGAACTGGATAATTTTTCCTCTCACCCAAAATGAACAAAGGGCCTCTTAATAACGTCAGGATGTGAGCTCATCATGGTTAAAAATATTTGTGTTGTGCGACGCCTGGGTGGCTCAGTTGGTTAAACATCTGACTCCAGCTCGGGTCACGATCTCACGGTTTGTGGGTTCGAGCCCCGCGTCGGGCTCTGTGCGGATGGCTCGGAGCCTGGAGCCTGCTTCGGATTCTGTGTCTCCCTCTCCCTCTGCCCCTCCCCTGCTTGTGCTCTGTCTCTCTCTGTCTCTCAAAAAGAAATAAACATCGAAGGATAATGAAAAAAATATTTGTGTCGCCCGTATGTGAATTGGCAGGTAAACCATTCGGGACTGGCGCGGGCAATAAGAAATAATAGACATAAGAGAGAAAAGGAAATAAGAATGCAGAGGCCATAATAGACTTGCATGAACACCAGTATTTCCAAAGATGCCCGCACAGCTTCAGATGTAGGAGAAGTCCCTTTGCCAGGGGCTCAGACACGTTCTATCCATCAGCAGGCTGGCGGCTGGTTCCTAAGGACGTCTCTAAGATCAGCCCTTTCCCGCTCGTCCTCTGTGCCAGATCCCGTCTTGTCTCCGCTCCCAATGCCGTAACCATCGCCGTGTGGCCGTGAACCTCAGTCCGGCGGCTCCATCCGCTGCTGCTGGGTCATGATCCACCTTATCTGATTTTCCCCCACGCATGCGGTCGTTCATTTTTGGTTTTCCCCATCTGTAACTGAAGAAATAACAGATAACAGGTTAGGCGACTAATGAAGCCTCAACAAGGCACTTCAGCCTTGTCCTGGTTCGTTTGGTGGCCTGCTGAGGCAGACGGTCTTTGGTTTATTTCAGTGGCTTGCGTTGGACCACAAGGGAGGGGTGGCACCCGGTGGTGGAGAGTTCCTGGCCAGGGGACAGGATGTAGGTGGCCTTGAGTCTCCCTGGTTCGTCCCGTGGAGAGCTTGGAAGCCCTTCTGAGAGAGAAGGGTTAACACCAAAAGCCGGACAAGCTGTTCTTGTAAAGCGGTCTGTGATATTGGGGTGAGCTCGTCAGGCAGAGGGTGAAGGCGGGGCGCCCAAACAAAGCTGCTAAGTGATCTCCCCCACCCCGCCCCACACCAGGTGATAATATGTTGCAGCATGGGGACCGCTTACCCCCCCCCCCCCCCCCCCCCCCCCCCGCTGCAGGAAATTCAGCCTCTGTCTGGCCCCACGAGACCCGGCAGCTTGGAGAAGAGGAGCCTGTGATAAACAACCAGAGGCTGGCCCCGATCCTGGTGGAGATTTATGAGTGGGCCATTCTCTGCCCTCCAGGGAGAAGAAACTGAAATGTTCAAAAGAATAAGCCAGTTCACTGGAGAGAGAGGCCGCTGGCGCCCAAGTACCTGTGTGCTCTGCTCCTTGCGCAGGCCATGGGCAGCTCGGAGCCCCCTTGCCCTGTAGCGACTGTGTAACTAGTCCTGGCCAATGAAGTGTGGGTGGAGTGATGGAAATGACCTTGAGGCCTGCGTTCTTGAAACTTTCTGTGAGGTCCTCCACACCCTCTCTCTTCGCTGATCTGCTGGCCAGAGGTACAGGACCCAATAGAGGGCTCTAAACCCTCGGTGATGACGGGGCCACGAGACGGAAGGAGCCTGGGGCTCTGAATGGCGACATGAAACAGTCTCTCGTTCCACACCCCACCCCTATCTTCCCTGGACTATGAAGGGAGTGAAAATTTTAACTTTTTCTGTGTTAAACTCCTGAGGTTTGGAGCCTGCGTGTTACACTGACTACCATACTGGCTAATACTGAACTGAAGTTGAAAAGTCATGACGGACAGGGAGGGGCCAAGGCTACTGGTAGCTTCTCAGGTGTTTGTCAGCGAGGTTTTCAGATGTGCAGATAAGAGTACACACATCCCCCCAGGTCCCGGGGCTCATGACCCAGCTGGTTCGCTTTAAGTTTCCATTTCCTCTTAGTCTTCTGAGTGGAAAATTTGTCTTCCTTTCTAGAACATATTCATGTTTCTCTTCATAGAAGAATAATGTTTGCTGAGATGTAGCCCTCGAGTTGCATTGACTTTTCACCTGGCATCCTGAGCAGCCGCCATGTTACAGTTTGGCTCCAGAAATGCCTCCCCCCTCCCTTGGCCCTGGCTGTTTGGTGAAAAGCAAAGCTATGTCGGGAAACCCCCTCCGCAGGGTTTCAGTGAGGTAACACCCTTCAGATTTCAGATGCCTGGCTGAGTTCCTTGAAAACAAAAATGAAAGCAAATTCGGTCTCATTTGTTGTTAATGCTGAGGCTCTTCGAAATGTTTTTGTAACTCGGCTTCACGAAAAAAGACAGAACTGATGTCAAAAAGAAGAAGAAGAAGTAAAAGAAGGCGGGAGATGCTTCCTGAAGCCCTGCCCCTCTCTGGGGGTGGGGGGGGGTAGACCAGATGTGAAGGCAGCGAATGTGTTTATTCTGCCTCAGTGGGTTTTCCTCCTGTTCTGATTGGGGTCACACTGCCCGATGGTGACAAGCCAGGAATGTAGCCTGGGCCCCGGAGAGTCACCTAGTCAACACTCGATTTTCAAAAAAGGAATCCATCAAGATTACGTTAGACTGGGGAAAGCCACCCAAGTCCATTCCCGGACAAACGGCAAACTCCCAAATCTCTCTGTCTTTTCTCATCTCTCTGTTCTTATTTGCTCATCTTCAATGATTTATGTGGGGGGGGGGGCACTGAGAAATCCATGGCCAGGGGCAGAGCCAGCTCAATGGGCTGCCGCCACCAGCAGAGGTGGGAGCATCAGAAGGAGTCTTGTTCCGACCAGCTTCTCCGTATCTCATGGTCTTAATTTTATCCGAGGGTCTTCGACATAGACTGAACAACCATTCTGTCAATACAGGACCTTCAAAAAAGTTGTCGAAACAAAAAGAATGGAAGACAGGAACGTGAAGCGACGTTCCTACTTCAATGTTTGTGGCAGCGTTTTTCACAAAACCAAAAGGTGGAAGTGTTCATATCCATTGATGGATACATGGATGAACAAAATGAGATACACACACACAATGAACCTCTCCCGCTTTAAAAAGGAGGAAATTCTGGAGCACCGGGGCGGCTCAGTCGGTTAAGCATCTGACTTCAGCTCAGGTCATGATCTCACAGTTGGTGGGTTTGAGCCTTGTGTCGAACTCGGCGGCCAGCTCAGAGCCTGGAGCCCATTTCGGATCCTCCGTCCCCCTCTCTCTCTCTGCTCCTCCCCCGCTCACTCTCTGTCTCCCTCTCTCTCTCTCAAAAATAAATAAAATAAACATTAAAAAAAAAAAAAAGGGAGGACATCTGACCCGTGTTGCAATATTGTGCTAAATGAAAGAAGCCAGTCACGAAACACCAAATACTGTTCAGTTCCTCTTATGTGAAGTACTTAGAGTACTTAGTTGAACTTCCAGAGACAGAAAGGAGAGGGTGGCGGCCACGGGCTGCGGAGAGGCAGAAGTGGAGAGTTCATGTTTCCCGGGTCCGGAGTTTCAGTTTGGGAAGACGAGAAAGCTCTCGTGATACACGGTGGTGACAGCGTGGATGCACCTAATACCACAGAACTATCCATTTGAACATGGTGACGACGGTGAATTTGATGTTACGTGCCTTCTCCCACACCAAATTGTGGAAGGGACACGACACTGGAGAAAATGTTGGGAAGAGGAGATGGTCCCCTTGCCCCTCACCCATGCCCAGAAAACCTGGGCAATGGGAGTCATTTCTGTAGTTACGTATTTTGTTGGCCCGTAAGCACCCAGTTAGTGATTCGTTTTGCTGCCTTAGACTCCCGAGCCAAAAGAATAAAACAATCTCCTCCTTTTCCTTCGCAGCAGAGAGTCAGGGGTTCGTGTTCTCCAGTTCTGTGCCCACTTCTCCTGTGGAGAATGACTGGCTTTTGTGTGGTTTAAAGGCCTCTGAGAAGGCAACCCCCACGCGGGTCTCTTGTTTGGTCAGTTGGGTCATTTGGGGCCCTTCTAAGGGGGGTCGGGAGGTACCCCCAGATGGGGAAGGGTTGGAACAGGGAGGTGCAGTCTAGGAATTTGAGATGGGGTCTTTGCAGGACTGGGAGGGGTTGCAGCCTCAATACTAAGAGGCGGTTGGGAGGACGTGGATGTCGGGGTCTGTGGGTCCCCAGAGGGGAAGTTATGTGAACACGTGACAGAAGGAGCCACTGATGGCTGCAGAAGGCTTCAAGGCAGGGCCTGTGCCAGTGAAGGGGTGCCTGTACGCTCACATTACGGCAGCCTACGGTGTGGAGAGGTGCCCCCCAAGGGTACAGAACCAATGTCTGGGTGACAGAAGGGGCCTTCCACCCAGGACGGCCACAGTGGATGAAGGAGCAAGCACCGCCTTTATTTCGGGGGACCATGCAAACTTCCCTTTCAAGTGCCAGTCCCTTGAAGGAGGGGAAAGAGCCCAGCCTCGGGTGGGGGAAGGAGGGAGGAATGAGTGCTCAGCTGCATATGAGTCAATGGGGAAGAAACAAAGAAGTGTGTGGCTGCCCAGATCTTTCACAAGCGCCTTGGAACGCTTCCAGCCGTCACGATTGTCCAAATTTTACTCCAAATCCAATCTGTGACTCCTATTGTCTTCTTCCACTGGGGGGCACTTAGGAAGACGTAACAGATGGCTGTGTGTGGCAAGAGCGTTCCTTCCCCACGGCCGGGAGTGAGTTTTTTTTTTCATCAATGCCTTTCTCTTTCATCCAAAAATAATTTTTCTTCCCATCAAAAGCAATACATTGTTTGGATACTGTAGCAAAGTCTAAAGAAGAAAATTTAAATCTTCCGTAATGCTACCAGCCAGAGACAACCACTGCTAAAATTTTATTGCACTTCCTTCCCAGTTTTCCGCCCCCGTGCTTTGTTTAATGTCTTTTTGTTTGTTTGTTTCTTCAATGTCTTTAACCAGGTATGTCTTTCAGGTCCGCCGCCCAGGTGTGCCGATGAGCCTATAACTGAACCTTTCTGATTCCAGGCCCTTCATGCAGTAGCAGACAGAGCTGGGGGTGGGGTCGGGTGGGGTGGGGTGGGGGACAGGGTGGGACATGGGTCCAAGAGAACGCTAACCCATCCATAAGGGACGCAAATACCATCTTCTCAGCAGATTCCTGCTCGACCACAGACTTGATCTGACCGTAAGCAGTTTAGATTATATTCAGTTGGTTCCAAATGTTCGGTGGAACTTGCGTGATATCTCTCCGTAAAGACAAAATTGTAAGCGGTGGTTAGATACGCAGGCCATAAAGCTCAAGATGGCCAGCAATGTAACTGAGAGACCGTTGATAACAGTTCTGATCACAGATGCCTCCTAAGCCCTTCTGAAGTCGGGGTCCCTCTGAAATCCAAATCCCAGATGTCCGAGTCTTGACCGCTCCCCTTGTCTCGGACCCCTAAATTCTCAGATGGTAGGAGGACTCAGGTGGGAGAAGAACAGCGTCATTCACAAGTCCAGCGCTGCTAATTAGGGAGTCGGCATTGAAATCAGTGGGCTTTGGAGACAGCCCTGCCTGGGTTCGAATCCCAGCTCCGCCTTGGATTTGTTATGTGAGTCTGTGCCGCTCACTTAACCTCTTTGAATCTGTCTTCTCGTCTGTAAAATGGGAACAATACTGCATATTCCTAAGGGTTTCTGTGAAGAGTAGATAAGATAGGACATGCGTCCTCAGACTTGAAACTGACAATAGCTCACAGATTCCCACCGCTGATTCGAATTATCTAAATGAGGACCTTTCTTAATATTGATAAATATACTCTTTACAACTATAAAACCAAGGGCAAGATTACAAAGCAAGAATAGCCAACAAAACTAAAACTGATTAATGTGATTAATGATGTTATGTTGCTGAAATTCATCCGGCTTCTTGAAACACTGGTTTCTAGCACGGGGTTCTTTTGAGCTTGGCATCCCTAACCCACCATATGCTGCATGATGGTTCAACTTTTGACAACCTTGCTCAGGTCTGGACATTGTAAACTGGAGGACTGTAGGCTATATGTAGCCCGTGGATGGACGTGTTTCATCTGACCCCTCATAGGATTCATTTTTTCCATTGGTTGCTATTGTAAAAGAATTAAGACACTACACATAAAATCTACCGTTCCAGCTTCTCTTGAAATGCTGGAAGACGAAGCCCCCCAGGACGGCAGGGTCTGGGGGTGAGGGGCCTGTCCCCTCTCATCTGAGCTGGGCTTCCCAACTCCCCTCTCCTCATATTCGTGTAAGCGTCTGGCCCCTGTGGTATTTGGCTTTGGGACCTCTTCCTGGGTGACTTCACACCTGTTCTTTCTCTAGCAGCCCCATGACAGTTAAACAGCCTTTCCAGACCCCACAAAAGGTAAGAAACCCAAGAGCCAAAAAAGGTCTGTTGAAATTATGAGAAGCGTCCGGTTCTAAAGCGTCCACCAGATGACCCGGGCAAGTTTGTTTATGTCTGTGTGTTCGAAGGTTTTTACTGAAGTGAACATACAAAATGTTGAAATCCTCCGAGGAGACCCTTAGTTCCTCCCAGGATCCCTGAACCCCCAGTTTGAGCACCGATTTCCTCTCGGAGTCCTCAGGGCGAACCGACGCTGCCAACACCTTCGATTTCAGACTTCCAGCCTCGAGCGCCATGAGAGAATACATTTCTGTTCTTCTAAGCCACCCAGTTCGGAGTAATTTGTTAGGCCAGCCTTAGGGAACGAAGGCAGTCACCTTGCAGAGAATCGGACCCCGGGAGAGAATGAACTGCATGTGACTATCATTGAAGGGAAAGAAAAGAGAGGGAATCGCATCAGTCCAAAAATGAGGGACTCTGGAGGACACGCTGCCGCCATCATCAGACCCCTGCCGTCTCCTGTCTGCTGCCTCTCCGAGGTACACTTCCCGCTCGCTGCACCTCCTTAATCTCCAGTCTTCTCTCTCTAGGTTTATAGCGAGGGCTGGACCCTGCTTCTCATCCGTCTCCCAGCCGTGCACCTGTTCCGGAGGCTCCACCCACCTGGCCCGCAGGATCAGGAAGCGCACAGCCTCTAATACACGTTCTGTCCGAAATTCGAACCAGGCAGAGCGCGATAGACAGCATCTGAAGACCGTGCCGGGACTATCTCGTAGCGAAGTCTTTGTTCCAGCCTCGCCGAACAGGACAAAACTGTTTATTTCTTTTAAGGCAAAAAGATACCTAAGTAGCACCCCAGTCTTCAACAGAGTGGTGCGCGTGAGTTGAAGGCATGAGTTTTTAAGGAAACGTTCCGATTTTCTGCACACGCTTCCAGGGCAGGTGTGAATCCTCGTGTTCACTCCATCGCTCCTTTCCAGGCAGCGCGGGTGGGAGCTTTCCCAGCCAGTGTGTTCCCACCTCACACATGGCTGCCACGGTCACGGGCAGCATCTCCGTTGGACTCTGACCTGTCTCGTCCTGACACCCACTGAGCCTGCTGCTGTCTGTCTGTTGGAACATTTCTGTCCGTCCTCAGATCTTTAGAAGCTGACTGGATTTTCCCAGACCTTATGTCTCCTCGTCTGTTACCCTCACGCCCTTCACACTGACATGCTGTGCTCAACTTTGCAACCGAGTGTTTAATGCTGGTGGCACTCTCTCCCCCATTCACGGCCTACCGTCCTGCTATTTGCGTTGCGTTAATATGCAAATGAAACGAAATGAAACACTTCCTCTGGGGTTGAGAATTCACAGTTACAGGGCTGAAGATGGGCTGGTTTCGTTTTTCATAGATTTTTGTGACACCCCGTCCTGCTGCTGTGTCGGAAAGTAGGAACGTTCCCAGATGTTTGCCGCCCTGCTTTCCTTATTCTCATCCTTCCCCTTTCTCTCTCTTGCCCTTGATGGGGATTAGGACGTGCTCCCTCAAAAGACAGAACGTTCTGAATTGGCATTCTGAATATATTTTAAGCTGAAAGAGTTTGAGAAAATGGCAAAAGCCGAGTGGTCACTCTGACCCCCCTCCCCCCGTCCCCCGCCCCCTCCTTCCCTGAAACTGGTCATAAAACTCTCATGTGAGGGGTATCCTCCCTACACGTGGAGGAAAGGAGCAACCTTATGAAAAGAATCCCTAACAAGCAGGTCTTGTTAACTTTCCCCCACCTTAACTACACTTACCTCCTCATATTAACCTATCATGTTCCTCCATGATTGTCCACACTTCATCAGCTTCACAGAAAAACACTCAGATCTAATCGTTCCTCTGGCTCCTCGTTTCCCTATGAAGGCCCCCGTGTCTCGTAAAACTTACATTAAATAAATTCATGCGCGTTTCTTCTGTTAACCTGTCCTTGTCAGTTTCATTCCGGGGACCTTCTTAGGAGAAGGTCGAGGAAAATGTTTTCCTCTCCTGTTTCTTCCTTCATTTCTTTATTTTGTGACGGTAAAATATATATAATGTAAAAGTTACCATTTTAACTGTTTTTAAAGGTAGGTTTCGGTGGCATTCAATACATTTGCTAGCTAGTTAACTTTGTAGATGTCGATGAACTGATTCTAAAGTTTATGCGGAAAGGCAGAAGAAAACGGAATAGCCAATAGCGTATTAAAGGAGAAGAAGGAAGTCGGGGAACAGACGCTTCCCGGCTTCAAGACTTTTCATAAAGCTACGGTAAGTGTGGTATTGGTGAAAGAACAGACAAATAGATCAATAGAACAGAACAGAAACCCGGAAGCAGATGCATGTAAATACAATCAACTGATATTTGACAAAGGAATGCAAACAATGCAATATGCAAAAGATAGTCTTTTCAACAAATGGTCCTGGAATGACTGGATGTCCCCAGGCAAAAAAGGTGACACTAGACACAGGCTTTCTATCCTTCGCCAAAATTCATCCAAAATGGATCAGAGACCTGAATGCAGAATAGAAACCTGTGAAACTCCTAGGAGATAGTAGAGGAGAAAATCTAGACGACCTTGGGTGTGACAACGACTTTTTAAATACAACACCAAAGGTACATGAGAGAAGTCATTGGTAAGCTGGACTCTATGGCAATTAAAGATGCCTACTCTGCAAAAGGCAGTGTTGAGAATGAGAAGACAAGCCACAGAGCTGGGAGAGAATATTTGCGAAAGACATATCCGATAAGGGACTGTTATGCAAAATATGCAAAGGACTCGTAAAGCTCAAAAATAAGAAAACCAACAACCTGAGCAGAAAACCTGAAAAGATACCTCGCCAAAGAATCCAGACAGATGAGGGGTGCCTGTGCTTGGCTCAGTCAGGTGAGCGCTGACAGCACAGAGCCTGCTTGGGATTCTCTCTCTCCCTCTCCCTCTCTCTCTGCCCCTTCCCCTCCTCTCTCTTTCTCTTTCAAAATAAATAAATAAACTTTTAAAAAGAGAGAGGGGCGCCTGGGTGGCTCAGTCCAGTTGAGCAGCCGACTTCGGTTCAGGTCATGATCTTACAGTCTGTGAGTTTGAGCCCCGCATCAGGCTCTGTGCTGATGGCTCAGAGCCTGGAGCCTGCTTCGGATTCTGTGTCTGCTTCTCTCTCTGCCCTTCCCCTGCTCATGCTCTGTTTCTCTGTCTCTCAAAAATAAATAAACATTGAAAAAAAATAAAAAGAGAGAGAGAATACATACAGATGGCAAGAAAACACATGAAAAGATGCTCCACATCTTATGTCATTAGGGAAATGCAAATTAAAATAAAATACCACCTCCCACCTATGGGAATGGCCCAAATCGAGAACACCGACAACACCAAATGCTCGTGAGGATGCGGAACGACAGAATTCTCGTTCTCTGCCGTTGAGCGTGCAAAATGGTACAGCCACTTTGGAAGATCAGTTGGCAGCTTCCAACCAAACTAAACATAGACTCTTAACCTATGACCCAGAAATTGTACTCTTTGGTTGTAAATCAAATGAGCTGAAAACTGGTCTATGAAGACACCTGCACACGGATCTTTATGGCATCGTTACTCAGGATCGCCAAAACTTGGAAGCGACCAAGAATGTCCTGCAGTAGGCGAATGGATGTATAAACTGTGGTACATCCAGACAATGGAATAGTATTCAGTGCTGAGAGGAAAGGAGCCATCAAGCTATGGAAAGACTCAATGACAGATTACTAAGTGAAAGAAGCCAATCCGAGTAGGCTCTCCACACTATGATCCCAACTATATGAAATTCTGGAAAAGGCAGAACCATGGAGATGGTGAAACGATCAGTGATCGTCAGGGGCCAGTAGGAAGGGAGGGATGAAGAGCAGGAGACCAGAGGATTTTCAGGGCAGTGAAATTATTCCGTGCAACACTAGAATGGCAGATACGTGTGATTATGCATTAGTTCAAAATCCATAGCATGTACAACACTGAGAGTGAACCCTCATACGAACTGCGGACTTTGGTTGATAGTCGTGTGTCAATGTAGGTTCATCGCTGGCAACAAATGTACCATTGTTATATTTGATGTTGATGATGGGGGTGGCTGTGGTGGGTGGCCATCGAGTTATACGGGAACGCCTTTCTTCCTAGTCGATTTTGCTAAAACTGCTCTATAAAAAAGTCTATGTAACAAATCAATAAATATTTTAAAGAATCCAGGAGTCACTTACGGTATGACCTTGTCCTTCCCCTCCTAGGCATTTACCCGAGAGAAATGAAAACGTTATGCCCACGTGAAGACCAGTACGCGAATGGTCAGAGCAGCCTTATTCGTGTGAGCTAGCAACCGGAAACGACACAAATGTCCATCGGTGGGTGAGTAGATAAACAAAATAGGGTGTATCTATGAAGTAGAGCACTGTCAGCAATGAAAGGGAGGACGCTGCTGGCCCCCATCATTACGCCGAGTCAAAGAAGCCAGAAGCGAAAGGGTACGTATTATAGAATGCCGTTTATATACAATTCTAGAAAACGTTAATTAATCTGGGTGGTGACAAGACAGATCGGCCATGCTGAGCCCGGGGGTGGAGGAGGAAAGCACCACGGGGGCCCGAGGAGACTTTGGAAATGTTCTGTGTCATGATTGTGGCAGTGATTTCACACGTGTGTATTCCTCTCCAAAGTCATCAAAGCACGATCTTCAAGAGGATGTAGCTCATTGTATGTAATTACGCCTCAATCCAGTAGAAAACTCTAATCAATTAAATTAACAAAGGGCTTTCCCTTGAATCAGGTTTGCTGAAAACTTGAGCGTTAGGGCTAAAGAAAAGCCAGATCTGGAGAAGGCTGTGTATTAAAAGGTATAAAAATGATTTGGGGGCCAGCATTTCCAAATCAGGATATAGATTTTAAGGAAATCATAGGAATTTTTCCCCTCATATTACTCATGATGGACAAATTGAAATGACCTAATGGTTAATAAAGGGCATTGTGGCATATCCATAGGATACCCCATTATCTAACATGAAAAGTCATGATATTTAAGTGTATTTATCGACACAGGTTTTTACAATACACTAATGAGGACAAGGGGGAGTCTGGTGACCAAAACATATATACGGTATGATCCCATCTTTAAAAAAGATCATATGTCCCTAAATACATAGAAGAAGTCTGGGTGGTAGTAGTCACATAGGCGGGTATGACAGAGACTGCTAGTTGGCCCAACCCCCCTTCTCTCTTCCATGGTGGTGGTATCTTTGACAGGGTTCATGTTCGCCCCGCTAAAGACTACGTTTCCCGGCCTCTGTTGCGGCTACGCGTGACCACATGACTCTGTCCGAGCTAATGGGATTTGAACAGAAGTGTCGTTTGCCACTACAGGTGATTTCTCCCAAAGAGAAGGGACATGTTCTCCCCTCTGTCTTTTCATCTTTTCCAACGGTGGAATGAAGCGGTGGCGAAAAACCTTCTTGGGCCGTGCACACAGGTGGAAGACCCAGGAATATTGGAGCAAGAAGTTGTAAAAAACCTGGGCTTCTGACAATGTCACAGGGCAGAGCCGAATTACTGACTTCAGTGTTTGGAGGAAAGGGAGATGAAATCCTATGCTTTTTAAGTAACTGTTTTTCTTTGGGTCGTCTCTTCAATGTGGCCGAATCAACATCTACCCTACTCAACGCATGTAGGGAAAAGACAAGTTGAAGAAGGGAATGATTAACAGAGAAAGGCAGCCGATGGGTCAACTAAGGTGAGGGCCGAACAGCTGGTGACCCCGGGGAGAGCATTTTCAAGGGGTGAGAAGATCGGAAGCTCAGTTCTAAGAGTGATCTCCAGGTGAGGAAGGGTGGACAGTACATGGAAGCAAGTTGCCAAGTTTAGCCATAAAGGAGGCAGTAACGAGGTAATAACTGGAGAGGGATGCAGGGTTGGCGAAAAATCCCACCTCTTCTCTCTTGTACCCTTCCGTGGCGTTCTCAGTGAATAGAAACCTACCCTAACAATTGCTAATGTTCTCAGCCTGTTTTACGTACTGATGGTTGTGTAGGTTCCTCCAACCTTAGTGGCCGAAACTACAATAATGCATTTATTATTTGCCGGGATTCTTCTGCGGGATGGCTGGGCTAATGTGCTTCCTGTGTGTGGGCTGGAGCACCGGGGGGCTCGGGGGGCCCAAGGCACTGGTTATCGGTGGGCCCGAGGTTCGTTCCACGTGGTTGTTGGAGCATCCTCAGGGCACGGCAGCCAGGTTCCAAGAAGAAACATGTCAAGCGTGCAAGAACAGGAGTTGCTGGTCTTTTCTAAGGCTGGTGCCTGAGCCTAGCATGGGGTCATTTGTGCCACATTCTATTGCTCGAAACAGATGATGGGGCCACCCAGGTTCAAGGGGAGGGAATGCCATAAGGACATGAATACAAGGGAGCACTGAGGACTTCCGAAATAAGAGTCCAGCCCGTGGAAATGACCCAGAGGGAGGGAGAGATTACAAAGGGGCAGGAGGAGGAGCCCTGGGTGGCTCGGTCAGTTAAGCGCCTGACTTTGGCTCAGGTCACGATCTTACGGTTCGTGGGTTCGCGCCCCGCCTCAGGCTCTGTGCTGATGGCTCAGAGCCTGGAGCCTGCTTCAGATTCTGTGTCTCCCTCTCTCTCTCAGCTCTTCCCCTACTCATGCTCTGTCTCTCTCTCTCTCTCAAAAATAATAAGACATTAAAAAAAAAAAAACAAAGGGGCAGGAAGATACTTTGGAGAGAAGAGAGAGATATTTTTATATTGATTGTGGTGATGGTTTCGCAGGTGATCTGAGAATCAGACTTATCAAACTGTACTCTTTAAACGTGTACACTTTATGGTATACCAGTTACCCCTCAGTAAAGCTATTGTTACAAAGGAAGCAACCTACTATAGAATGAGGACTATTTCAGTACGTTATGGGATAGCCATTAGGTGGAATCTTTCGTAGCAATTACCAGGGATCAGAAGAGCACGAAGTAACACTGGGAGATGTGTATGAAGGAGGACAAATGGAAAAAGCAGTACGCAATTCTGAGCTCGCTGAAAATTTTGTAGAAATGCCGATACGTAGGCCAGGCGAGGAGAACTTTTGCAAGATGAAACTACCTTCATTAGGGAGGTAGAATACCATGGATTTTCCCCCTTTAATTGTCGGCATTTTTCTGCTCTGTTGCTGTGTTTTCTTTCTAATTAGTCTCCCGATCCTTTCCTTTTGCGTCCCTCTGGTTCTCTTTGTGGCCGGGCCTCTTCAGCTCACGCTCTGACAGTCCACTTCCTGGGTCTGTCTGCAGTCCTCTGTTCCCGTGTGGCCCACTCCTGACGCAGGGACACTTGCCCCGGGCTTTAGAGGGGGGCCGCGGCGCTGCCTGGAGTGACGTGGCACCTCTGTGTTCGTCAGTCCTAACACAACAGGCTCGCTCCCTCTCTTACCTGGAGCTGTCGCACGGGCTTCCGAGCCCAGACAGGTTCTATTCCATAATCCCTTCCTTATGAGTCATTCTCTTCCCACTTCCCTTTTCTGCCACCTTCTTACAAAACACACTGGTTCAGCGAGCCCTGCGTGCCTGAATCACAGCCAGGCTTCCGGCTCCCTGACCGCCCGCCCCAGCCGCTCGCCCTTCGTTTAGCAGACAAGACAAGGCTTCCTTTGCTTACCTTGGCAGCATTTGAAGATGGAGAAACAGCTGCTCCCCGCATCAGCTGCAAAGTTTCCCGCCTGCCCCTCCATCTCTCTCCCTTGCTGCTGATATAGTCTCTTTTCACAAAGAAGCTACTTGGGGAAACATGCTATTATTCTTTCCTAGCCATCACAAAGGCAATTTTCCAGGGAGATGGGCTCTGTAGGCCAGTGCCCAAAATGGGGAGAGAAGGGTGTTAGGCCCTTTAATCGTACCCCGTTGGCTCCAAGTCCCCATTTTTACCTGCCATGATGGCACTTGCTGTCTGCTTAAAGGCAGCCCTGCCCCTCCCGATGATAAGCACAGACAGACAGCCCATGGCAGGTTGACACAGTCTCGGGGGCCATGCCGTCTGCTTTCCCAGAGTGAAGCACGGGCAGCAGGTCCGTGATCAAAGTTTGCAAGCCAGGGCCCGAGAGGCGCCTGCCAAGTCCCTGTCACCTGGATACAGGCAGGAGCCAGAGGGCTGGGGTGGACGGCCAGCGTGCCAAGGGCGCAGGAGTAGTTCCAGCTCTGGGTTCTGCCTAGGAGGCCGTTTGGCTGTAAGCAGCCGGCCAGATATCTGTTCCCCGAGGTGGCCACGCTAAGACCCAATGCAACAAAGCAGAATGGCCAGCGTGCTGTCCGATTGATCGGTTCTAAATTTTTTTTAACGTGTTTTTTTTTTTTTTTTTTTGAGAGCAGGAGAGACAAAGCATGAGCGGGGGAGGGGCAGAGAGAGAGAGAGAGAGAGAGAGACACAGAATCCGAAGCAGGCTCCAGGCTCTGAGCTGTCAGCACAGAGCCCGATGCCGGGCTTGAACTTACAGACTGAGCCACCCAGGCGCCCCTGATCGGTTCTTTTTTTTTCTTTTTTTTAATGTTTATTTATTTTTGAGAGACAGAAAATGAGCAGGGGAAGGGCAGAGAGAGAGGGAGACACAGAATCCGAAGCAGGCTCCAGGCTCTGAGCCATCAGCACAGAGCTTGATGTGGGGCTTGAACTCACAGACCATGAGATCATGACCTGAGCCGAAGTCGGCCGCTTAACCGACTGAGCCACTCAGGCGAACCTGATAGGTTCTTAAAACGAGACTTTTTGCTTTGGGAAGGAGGCGGGTCAGTTTCCAGTGAGGGCAGCCTAGGCGCCGCAGGAGAAAATATAGGTCCTCAGCAGCGCACGGGACGTCTGGCCTCCAGCAGCTGTCATTTGGTCCCGCTGGTCCTTGTGTCTACTCCAAAGCAGCCTTTCAGAGCCATGTTCTCTCTTACATTTCCTCCCCCACCCTTAGCCTCTCTCCCTGTCTTCTTGACTCTCTGCTTTGCTTCTGCACAAAACTTTTGGCAGACATGCATTTTGCAAGCTATAGTCCCCGCTTCACGGGAAGAATGCCGGGTGCCGTCTGAGGGGGAGACGTCAAGGAGCGGATGATGACGTGATGTGTTGCGGCTGGGATCCTCCACCCTCTCTCCTCTCCTGCCTGACCCGAATCCCCTACTAGGCAAGAAAATGCAAGCATGGGAACAGGTGCGCACGTCTCCTCCCCCCTCCCCCCACGTGCTGGAAGGCAGTACGGTACCAAGAAGTCTTCCTTTTCAGTGTTCGTGATTTACATAATGAAAAATGCTTCCTGTCTATGTCCATGTCATTATTATGGTAACTAGACAGTATTCCAAAACAGTGGGGAAGAGTTATCAAGTTGGACCCTTGATGATTTAAAATCATATTTATTCAAAGCCACAATGAGATACCACCTCACACCTGTCAGAATGGCTAAAATTAACACCTCAGGCGACGACAGATGTTGGTGAGGATGCGGAGAAAGAGGATCTCTTTTGCGCTGCTGGTGGGCATGCAAACGGGTGCGGCCGCTCTGGAAAACAGTGTAGAGGCTCCTCAAAACATTAAAAATAGAACTACCCTACGACCCGGCAATTGCACTACTAGGTCTTTATCCAAGGGATACAAGTGTGCTGTTTCGAAGGGGCATGTGCACCCAATGTGTATAGCAGCGCTATCAACAATAGCCAAAGTATGGAAAGAGCCCAAATGTCCACTGACAGATGAATGGATAAAGAAGATGTGGTGTATATATACAGTGGAGTGATCAAAAAGAATGAAATCTTGCCATTTGCAACAACGTGGGTGGAACTAGAGTATATCACGCTAAGCGAAATTAGTCAGAGAAAGACAACTATCCTATGACTTCACTCATATGAGGACTTTAAGATACAAAATAGATGAGCTTCAGGGAAGGGAAGCAAAAAGAATATAAAAACAGGGAGGGGGACAAAACATAAGAGACCATAGATGTAGAGAACGGTATGAACTGAGGGTTGCTGGAGGGGTTGCGGGTGGGGGGATGGGTTAAACGGGCAAGAGGCATTAAGGGGGACAGTGGTTGGGATGAGCACTGGCTGCTATATGTAGGGGATGAATCACTGGATTCTACTCCTGAAATCGTTATTACACTATCTGCTAACTAACTTAGATGTAAATTTATAAACAAACAAACAAATAAATAAATAAATTACCTTTATGCCTTATCCAGAAGACTTTTTTTTTTTTTTTTTTTTGGGCAAGAAGAAACTGGGTGACTTGAGGGGGCTAGATTAATTTTTAAGGTCAAAAACGCCAAGTATAATATAAAAAAGGGATGGCGTTGGAAATCCCTCGGACATCCTAAGTACTGGTAATAAAGATTTTAGATTTCATTTCCGTTTTTTTTTTGTTTATTTTTAAAGATCGAGACACTTGAAGGACAGATAGGACTTGACGGTCCCGAATCGCAGACCCTGGCCGGTCCCCAGGAGGTGATGAGGTCCGCGAAGGTGGGCTCCCTCATGCGGAAACATTTCTGCAGCTCCGTTAGTTCTGGCACAGTGGGGATTGAGTAACTCTCTATTTATTAATAGACGACCGGTTCCTGGAAAGGACCAACAATATCCATATGTTGAAGACGGGCACTTTTATTAGGACAGTTAGTTATTTAATAATGTAGCAATCGTATAGCCCCTCCCTGTTTCATCGCGCCAGGGAAATTAGCCGAGCCGGCAGGCTGGAGCCAGGAACGGACGGCAGCAGCCAAATTCAGAACGCCGTAGCTTCTCCGAGGGATACTATTTTCACATATGGCTCCGATTACTAGGAGTTTGTGGGACAATAAGGTGTATTTGTGCGATTTTATAGGGATATGACTGCTTCCGTGAGCCGCGCTGCTGGACCCGTCTTACCCCAAAGCCCTCTGGGATTACAAGTTCAGGTGTATTTCCCCCGTGGCACCGCAGGCCTGAATGCGGCCGCAGCGTTGGGCGCGGGGCTAGCTGTGACGCTCTGCCCAGGTGGACGTTCGTATCACCTGTGGAACTTCTCTACCGCTATCCGTGGCCCAGACTCCTCCCAGGGCCAATTAAATCACGAACTCAGGAGCTGAGTCCAGGCACCGTGTTTTTAAAGCTCTCTGGAGGCGTCTCCAACAGAGCCAGGGCCGGCACCTTCTGGAAAGCCATAGGGAAAAGAGGCACAAAGAAGGAAAGGTAAGAGGGCAGCCTTCCTTTCTGGTGTCTACAAGTTCCCAGTTTGCTTTCAGCCAATAGTGCCGCTTGAACTTTAAAACATACGTAGACCACCTAGGGGTCGGCTGAAACGCAGATTCTGATTCGGGGCTTGAGATTCTGTATTTCTCAGGAGTCACCAGGTGGTACAGGGGTGGCTAGTCAGCAGGCCACACTTGGCGTCGCCGGATCCAGAGCCGAAGTCCAGTAAGCTGACCACGAGCCACCTGTGGCTACGGGGCAGGTGAAACGTGGCCAGTCCGAGTTGCAACGGGCGGTAAGTGTAAAATAAACACAAGTTTGGAGCTTTATTACGGGAAAAAAAACGTAAAATATCTCAATCGTAATTTTCGTAGGGATTACGTGTTGAAATGACAGTCCCTTAAATATAGTGGGTTAAATTAAGTGTATTATGAGATTAATCTAACCCGTTTCTTTTATTTTAATGTGTTTAATGTTTTTATTTTTGAGAGAGAGGGAGACAGAGCGTGCGTGGGGGAGGGGTAAAAAGAGCGGGAGACACAGAATCTGAAGCAGGCTCCGGGTTCCGAGCTGTCAGCACAGAGCCCGACGCAGGGCTTGAACTCAGGAACTGTGAGATCATGACCTGAGCCGAAGCCGGACGCTTAACCGACTGAGCCACCCAGGCGCCCCTCTTCTCACTTTTTTTTTTTTAATGTAACTACTAGGAAATTTGAAATTACTTACTAACTCGCATCATATTTCTATTGGACGGTGTTGGTCTAGAATACTGTTCCCAGCAACCGCGCAGTGGCAAGAGTATGTAAATGGGACCCGGTGTGACCGCAGTTGTGGGCGGCCGGTTTCCCACTGGGGACGCAGACTGTCACTCACGGAGTGCTCACTAAGAGCTCTCACGGTTCTAAGTGCTTTGTAGGAGCTCGCTCACAACAGCCGGTGAGATAAGTGTTACTATAATTTCCACTTAACAGATTAGGGACTCTGAGTCAGAGACAGAGCCAGCAACCGGCCTGCAGTCAGCAAGTGTAGTGAGTTTTAGAAGGCCCTGCTCTTCTGGATAGAAGGCCCTATCTGCCTTTGTACCTCCTCCACGGAGCAAAGAGACCCGGGGGCCAAGGGGAACTCATACTCCCATCCCTATTCTAGAACTTGCTCTGGTCACCCAGAACCTCAGAGTTCCCTGCCCACAGAGTTAGAAGGTGGTTTGCAAGGCCCACGTGGCTCCCTTCCCTGGGTCCATCCTCCTCAGGGGAGGGGGTGGGAGGCATGGATGGAGCTTCACGGTAAGAAGGAAACAGGGCTGGGAAGAGACATAGGGCAGGCTGAGTGATGGGGGCTTCTAGTCGTGCTGCTGCTCTGGGCCCCACTAACGTCAAGGGCAGGTCTAGGGCCCAGATCTGCAGGCCCTACAGGGCCGAAGGGCTGACGTAGCTGAAGACGGTTGCGTTCCAAGACTTCACAGTTGACCCTGGGCTTGGAGACTCACCCTCACATACAACAGCCACAAGGAAAACATTGCTACTGCAGCGATTATAGGCTGGTGGGGTCCCAACCTTCAGAAGTCCCGTTTCTGCCTTGGTATAGAAGCCAATGTAGACTTTGACGGTGGCAGTTTCCTGTGCCTGCCTCCTCACTGACCATTTTCTCCTCAAACTCAAAACGGTCCCCCCTGTGAACAGCAGCCCTTTTGTTTTAGAAAGCAAAAAAACAAGAGCCTCACTGTAGAAATCACGTAGGTGCAAAAAGGAAGAACGGGAGTACCTTCGCATTTTTCTTTCTGTAAAATACGGAAGGTGGTAATATATGCCCCCTGAGTCTTTCGTGCTGAGTGCCGCTAGAGCATTTGCCAGTCTTACCAAGGAAGATTCTGGAAAACAGAACATCGTGGACCCCTACCCTTGCTGGGCCAGTGGCTCCAGTCCTTGCTTTGAAACCTTGTTTTCTTTTGTCTGCCTTCCCGGGGGTTCTTTTCCTGGACATTCGATGGGAATTCAGCAATCAACACAAGGAGGAGCCCTCATGATATGTCGCTTTGTTAGCGACATGCAAATATTCCCCTTATCTAGAAGCCCATCCTCAGTCTCCTTCCTAGTCTCCCTTTCTTGCAGGATTATCTTTTGAACTGCACGTAAGATAAATTCTTAATACTCCTCTTAACAGCATCTAAAATAAATTCTTGGCTCTCCTTCACTGGAGAGAGAAGAAAACACAGCAGCCAAGAATCTAAACAGCCTTCAAGGTCAGGCCAGGGTGAAGGAGATAATCCTTATCTCCTCCGAGATCAAAAGAAGAGGCAATTAATTCACTTGGCTGTGCCAGGGGCTCTGGGTAGACATTGAAAGAACTCCCGGATAATGAGGATGTTCTGGGCTGGGGAGTGAATGACCTGGGTGGGATAGAATCTCCTTCCCTGGAGGTCCAAGAGCCGGGCAGTACGTAAGTGCCCATCGGCTTGTGTGGACAGAGAAGAATTAGCCTTATGTCTGCTCGGGAGGACGATGGGAACAGCTGGCTGAAAAAAATCAGTCTTTCCCCTCCCTTCTCGGTCCTCTCAGGCAATTCAAGCAAACCAGGCCAGCGGGATAAATACCTTGCGTTGTAAATTTCTAAGACGCTTGCATGTAAGTTACCTTCGGTTGGTTCTTACAAGGGCAGCTCCGGGAGTTAGCTGAAAAACGCTTGTGTTATGGCCATGGGGAGGGGACAGCAGAGGGGACAGCAGAGGGTGGGGAGCTGCCCCCCCCACTCTCCCTTCCCCCCTTCCTCCCCTCCTCCTGCCCCCCCCCAACAGCTGGTTAGCACCAGGGCAGGGACTACCACAGGGTTCTGGATGCGTTGCTCTTTTCCACCGAAATTTGAAAACCCTGAACCCCGTGGCGGGCATCCCGCTACAGCTGACATGGCATTTCTGAAATGTTTCGATGTGTTTAAAAATGAAAAAAATGACACAGACTTCTCACCTTACCTCCTTGTTAATGTTTGGCTGGAGGGTGGGATGGCTTGAGCCTTATTAGAATTGACACAAACCGCAGATGCCACTACATTGAAAGGAACAGACAGAGAGAGAGAGAGAGAGAGAGAGAGAGAGAGAGAGGTCTGTCCTCTACCTAATTGCGTGTCCTGCTTCCCCGCGAGGCTTTGTCCCAGGGGCTCGACTCCAAACCAGGAAACTCTGGGGAGCACATTGCTGGCAAGAGCCCAGCCTCGCTCCAGGCGGGTAAACCAGGTGATCTGATCACAGCCTCACCGGCCCCCCTCAGTCCTGCAGGGCTGCGTTCCTTAAGACATAGAGAGTAAAACTGAATTTTAAAAAGTCATGAACACCACTTCATACCTCTCCTGTGGATGTGAAGTCAAAGAAGGGCGTAGCTGAGTTTCTGTGTTTAGAGGGTTTTTCCAGGGAAGCGACAGGTGGGGTGTGGACCTGACGGGGACTCCTGGAAATGGACTAACTGCCAGTATCCACCTTCTAATCAGTTGCAGATGCCTTGCTGGCTGCCCACCACCTCCGACAGCAGACTCCAGCTGGTCTCGCTTTAAGGTGCAGGCTTGCTACAAACATGTCACATGCAGTCAGCAATGTCTGTGAGAATCAGAAAAACAAACATTTAATATTCTGTAGTATTCGTAAACACGAAAAAAAACAAAGACATATTTAATACTTCTATAGGAAATATCACTCTGGGACTTGAGAAGAAGGGGTTAGGGGTGCCTGGGTGGCTCAGTCGGTTAAGCGGCCGACTTCGGCTCAGGTCATGATCTCTCAGGTTCATGGGTTCAGGCCCCGCGTTGGGCTCTGTGCTGACAGCTCAGAGCCTGGAGCCTGCTTCGGACTCTGTGTCTTCCGCTCTCTCTGCTCCTTCCCTGCTTGTGCTCTCTCTCTCTCTCTCTCAAAAATAAATAAACATTAAGAAAAAGAGAGAGAGAGAGGAGAAGGGGTTATATTTTCTGCTTTAAATTTTAGTTACATATGTGGTTACACACACACATATAGGTACGTACACACATACACACACCTGTGTAGACACGCACATGTTTGCACGCATGTGTGAACCCCTTAGACACACACCCTCTTCTGTATAAATCATCCAAATCTGTATTTGACTGTGTGCAAAATACCATATAGATCCAACACACACACACACACACACACACACACACACTAGAACTCAGCGGAACTGAGTTCCAGCAATTTTTGTTTTGTTTTCAACTGATGATGGCACTTTTAATTTGACCCCTTTGTAACAGAAGGCCTGGGGCTTCTGGCTATGACACTGAACAGGTTTTTTTCCTTACGCTTATTTTACTTATTTTTGGAGAAGTGGGGAGGGGCAGCGAGAGAGGGAGAGAGAGAGAGTCCCAGGCAGGCTCTTGGCTGTCAGCACTGAGCCCCCCATACGGCTTGATCCCATGAACCGTGAGATCATGACCTGAGTCGAACCCAAGAGTCTGATGCTTAACCAACGGAGCCACCCACGCGCCCCCCCCCCCAACAGGTTTTTTCAATCTGACAAAAGAAGGAAGGAAGCAAGGAGGAGTTTTAGCATCGGGTCCTAGAGGTCTCTCGAAAGCGCCTTACCTCTCCCAGGTAGCAGAGGAGGAGAAACGAGAAACAGGAGGAGAGACTTCCCTGCTCCCATTTCCTGCATGAAGAACCTCCCTCTCAAAGTAAGTTGGCACAACCCACCTGCAGGGTAGGTTTGTCTTATCCATCCCCTTGGGTCCCATCCTCGTTTCAGAAATTATCCTTGGGAGGCAGTGGGACGCCTGTGCGAAGATGGAAGTGTTGGGACGCCCATTAGTGACAAGCTAGGCCGTGAAAGGCAACGGAACGTCTGTCAAGGCAAAACATCATTTAATGTGCGTTCAGTGCGTCGTAGGACTTCCCCACCTCGCACGAGGAACTGCCGCTCGAATGGCGATCCATGCATCTTGCCTGGAGAGAGGATGAGAATTGCTATTTAACGAGCATCGACCCGGTGGCAGGTGTTTTGCATATACGGTGTGACTGATGCTCAGAACCACTCCGTGAGTTTAAGGCAGGGTAATCTTCATTTCACAGGTGAGGCCAATGGCCTGAGGTTAAGTAGGACCAAATCACAGAGTCGGTAAGCAGTTGGTTAAGATTTCAACTTTACAGCCCACTGTCTAAACATCTTTGCCCGTAGCACTTTTTTTTTTTTTTTTAATTTTAGAGACTGAGAGAAAGAGAGAGCACGCGAGCTGGGGAGAGGGGCAGAATAAGAGAGAGAGAATCTTAAGCAGGCTGCATGCTCAGCAAAGAGCCAGGACTGCAACCCCGGGATCATGACCTGAGCTGAAATCAAGAGCCCGATGCTCAACCGACTGAGCCGCCCAGGCGCCCCTCACAGCCCCGTTTTGAATGAAGTGAGTAAAGATAACAAAGGGACTCCGTATACGTAGGTCCGTACACAGAAAGAGGAAAGCAGGCCAGTTGGAGAAATCACCCAGTGGGGGAGACTTGCAGGCTTTGGAGTAAGAGTCAGACCCCACCCCAGCTCCTCACATACCAGTTCTGCAACCTCGAGCAAGTAACTCGATGTCCCTAACACTTCAGTTCCCGTAATTATACAAGAAAGGCAAGGTTGCCCATCTCATGAATTCGTTATGAGATTAAACATTAATTGGGAGCTGTTGTGTCATGCAGAGAGACATCCGGAAGCCTGTTCACCTGTGGACTAACAGAGGTCGTATCACTAAGGAGCAAAATTTGGAGGTGATTTTCATTTTATTTTTTTTGGTCTGTCTTTAAAATCGCTTCAGAGGGTTTACATATTGTTTTAAAGGTAGGAAATCCAGGAAAGCTTTTTTTGTTTGCTTTGGAAAATAAGAATCAGGCGGCAAAGAACGGGGGGCGAGGAGGAAAAGGGAGAGAAGGCGAATTCGGCAAAGGGGTCGTGGAACCATCCTTGCTGGAGTCAACCGTCACCGGCGGGGTCGAGAGCTTGAGTCAGAGTGTTCTGCCTCGCGAGTGACCAGAACGTGTGCATCTTCATCAGCTCAAAGAATGTTCTGTAGGAGTTGGGTAGATGTGATTTTAGAGCAGGACTTTCCCTAGGGCTGCTTGCTGTTCCCGGGCATGGCCCCTGTCTCTGTGCCCTCTGCCAGATTCGTGTCTATTTCAGGAGCTCCGCTCTTTCCTCTGGGAAGGAAAGCAATCTGATAAAGGAATCACATGAAGATGTTAGTGATTCATCAGGTTATAGGAGTCCTCTCAAAGCCATTATATATATATATATATAAAAAAAAAAAAAAAGAAAGAAAAAAGAAAGGGGCATCTGGGTGGCTCAGTCGGTTAAGCCTCTGACTTCATTTCAGCTCTAGTCGTGATCTCAGGGTTTGTGGGTTCAAGCCCCGCATGGTGAGTACAGAGCCTGCTTAGGGTTCTCTCTCTCTGCCCCTCCCCTGCTAGTGTTCTCTCTCTCTCTCAAAATAAATACAATTAAAAAAAATTCAGTGGAACTCTTGGCCTGCTAGGGAGAGACTATATTTGTCTAACCACTTAAAGTTAATGGAGATGTCTACCAAACTCTTAGAATTATACATACATTTTTTAAAAATCTGTTTTTAACGTTTATTCGTTTTTGAGAGACAGAGACAGAGTGCCAGCAGGGGGTTGGGGCAGAGAGAGAGGGAGACACAGAATCCAAAGCAGGCTCCAGGCTCTGAGCCGTTAGCACAGAGCCCGACGCGGGGCTCGAACCCATGAACCTTGAGATCATGACCTGAGCCGCAGTGAGACGCTTGACTGACTGAGCCACCCAGGCGTCCCAGAATTATGCATACATTTTGATCCAGCAATTCTACTTTTAAGAATTTACCCCAGGAAATAATCCTAAGTATACAAAATGTTTAGCCATTTTAGTACCTCTTCGTAATAGTGACAGTTAAGGCCTGACTACATGTCCCACCATTGGGGATTTGCCTGAATTACATAGCTCTGCTCAGTGTAAAACATAGGCCCCTCTCAAAGTGGTGCTGTAGGAATGTATTTATTGTCATGGTGAAATTCACAATAGGATATTAAGTAAAGAAAGTCAGGCTCCAAAACAAAGTGATTCCAAGTCTTATACTAAGACTTTTGAAAAACAGCAAAATGTGAGTAATCTTTGTTTCTGAACTACCTGAGATTATTTTATTTTATTTTCACATTTTTTTAATGTTTATTTTTGAGAGACAGGGTGAGCGGGGGAGGGGCAGAGAGAGGGAGAGAGACACGGAATCCGAAGCAGGCTCCAGGCTCCGAGCTGGCAGCACAGAGCCCGATACGGGGCCTGGACTCACGAGCCAGGAGATCATGACCTGAGCTGAAGTCAGACGCTTAACTGACCGAGCCACCCAGGTGCCCCGAGATTATTTTATTTTGCTCATTTATTGAATATATGTCATTTTTGAAGTAAGACATAAATAATGTTATGATTTTATTTTTGAAAGGCAAAGGAACCCCAAGTATACCCGCGCCTGGCCTGCATCACCCTAGGTCGCTAACTTCACAGCGACAGGTGCCACCTCTGCTTCAGTCCATTCGTGTGATCCCAGCACGTGGCGTGATGCTTGGCATGTGAAAGTTCTTCACAGATAATTGTTGAATGAATGAATGAATGAATGAATGAAAGAAGGGAAGGGAAATGGATGCTAAAACAGGGATGGTAACAAGGGGCCCAGGAGAGAAGAGAAACTCAAAAAGCAAACTCAGCGTCCAGCTGCTTCACCTCCTCCGTGCGATTGGCTGGTGAGCTCCGTAGGATGAGACCCAGTCAGTGTTTTTTTTTAAGTGTATTTATTTATTTTGAGAGAGAGAGAGAATGCTCGCATGGATGGGGGAAGGGCAGAAAGAGAAGGAGAAAGAGAATCCCAAGCAGGCTCTATCTACACTCAGTGCAGAGCCCGACCTGGGCTCGATCTCACAGCTGTGAGGTCATGGCCTGAGCTGAAATTGGGGGTTGGATGTTTAGCCGACTGAGCCACCCAGGCATCCCGCCACCCATTCATCTTGGAAGCCCTCTTCCCAGCGCCTTGCCTATAGTAGGGGGCGTTCAATAAATGTTGCGTGAAACCATAAAGGATGGTTTATCTTTTTCCTACTGGGTCATCCCTGCAGACTTTCCAGCAGGTATAAGTGTGTGCTGTAATCATGGCCATGGCAATAGGAAGCTGCTAGTTGGGGTTAGCTTTGTTGTAAACAGAAAAAAAAAAAAAAAACAAAGGATTTTTTTTTTAAATGAGAAGTTTATTTCTTTCTAATGTTTAAGAGATCTAGAGGCAGGGAGCCCAGAGCTGGAAGACAGTTCTATGGGGCCAGGGACCTGGGTCTGTTCTATCTTTTTCCTCTGCCACAGAGGCTTCCATTCCCAAAGTCAACTCATGGTCCAAAATGGCTCCCGGAGCTCCAGTCATTTCATCAGAATTCCGGCAAGAAGGAAAGGATAAGGGCAGAAACACATGCTTCCTCTCCAGAGGTTGCATACGTGACCTCCACCACATCCCATGGGCCAGAGCTTTGTCAAGCGGGTCTGATGAATGGAGTTTCTATCCTGGGATGTCTTGTTCCCCGTTCATGATTGGGGGCGGTTCTCCAACTGTGGAAGAAAAGAGGAACTGATATTGGGAAACGACCGGCAACTTCTGTCCCCGAGGTGTCCTCGACCATCCTGTTGCTAGCCAACCAGAGTCTCCTCGAACGTACGGCGTCTGCAGGGAAGTCCCCGTGACATGTGGCTTCCGGCTACCAGGGACTCGGGGCTGCCGTTGATAACCACTGCTCTTTAGTTGCCCCTTAACGGCACGTTTCTGTTTCTAGCGCAATCTTTGCTGCCGCCACAGGGGCGACGGGGGTGGCTGCTTTCTCCCTAGCAGAGCTGGTCCGTAACTGCTGGTCACGACCGGCTACAGAAGAGAAATCCAGAAGGGCCGGGAGGGATTCTCATTACCTACAGGAGGAAAGAAACAGAAGTGGCTAACAGGTTCAGAGTTTATCTTTAAGGTGGCGGAGTCGCTCTCGTGAGGCCACGGGGTGCGGCCCTTCCTGACGTCAGTCACCGCGGGTCTGGCGGGCCACTAGACGTGACAGTACAAAAGCAACGGCTGGCCCTTAGAGCAAAAAAAAAGGAAGCGTTCTTTCTTCGTGGAAATTATATGGTTTTAATATAATAAACTATATTATTATAACTATAACCATGTGGTTAGGTGTTGGATCCAAGGCAGCCCTTTGCGATCCTTCCTGCCCGGGGTGTGTGTGCTCGCACGGTGTCCCCCTTGTGTGTGGAATCAGGACTGACCCTTATGACCAACAGAATCCAGTGGAGGTGGTGAGGTATGGCTCCTGGGGCTAAGTCATAAAAAGTGTTGCTCGGCCTCTTGGATGGGTGGCACGGGGGGGAAGCCAGTCGCCACGCACCAAGGACACCCTTGCAGTCCTGGAGACAGGCCCGTGTGGAGAGGAGCCAAGACCTCCTGTGAGCACCAACGTCTCCTCCTAACACAGTGTGCAACACTAGCCGTGGTTCCTCTAGCTCCTGTCTAGTCATCACGTGACTGCAGCCCCGGCCGCCATTGGGCTGAACCTTACGACATATTCCACCCGGGGGCGCCTGGGGGGCTCATTCTGTTAAGCATCTGACTTCGGCTCACGTCATGATCTCATGGTTCGTGGGTTCGAGCCCCGCGTCGGGCTCTGTGCTGACAGCTCGGAGCCTGGAGCCTGCTTCGGATTCTGTGTCTCCCTCTCTCTCTGCCCCTCCCCCCGCTCATCCTTTGTCCATCTGTCTCTCTCTCTCAAATCACCTTTTAAAAAAAGATGTTTTTTTAAAAAAGAAATTCCATCCAGTACCACCCAGCTGAGCCACTCCTAAGTTCCCGGCCCTCAAAAACTATGAGATAAAAAAATACTTACTGTTGCTTGACGCCGCTGTGTTCGGGGGTAATTTGTCATGCAGCAGTAGATAACTAGCACGTCCTTTATATATAACGTCTTTATCACGATGACACTCCGATCTAGGCCTTATGACCCCCATTTTACTGATAGGGAGACCAAGGCCGAGAAGGTTGGTTGGTTTTCCCCAGTCAGAGCAGCCGGTGGAGGCCAAGCTGGCACTCCGGCTCGACCCCAGGCTCTGCTGGCACGAAACCTGTGCACAGAACAGCTGCTCACGGCGCCAGAGGCCGTGGGGACACCTCTAGGACCTCCCCGGTGCCTGGAAACAGAGCTAAATGCTCCTGAATGACTTGAGTGGGCTTGTTACAGGTTTCTCTGCCGACCCCGGGGACTATGCGAGCCCAACAGGCAGCTCAGGGCCTGCACCCTAAACTCCACGGCCGGCTCGAAACTCCACGGCACAGCCGTGTTGCAAAAATCAGAGCCCGCTTGCCATGGGAGCCCCCGTTTCCGCCCTGGGGGTGCAGAAATGTTCCTAACCCCACCAGCGGAAGTTTAAAGAGCCTCAGGACCGCACGTCTCCTGAGGTCTCAAGCTTTAAAGTTTTCTGAATACGGAGGGCAGGGATGGGGCCCAAGGTCATAGCCCTTCACTTTTTCTTCTTACGTTGGGCCAGTTTCCCTTGAACGACGTGGCTCCCTGCCAGCGGGCCGATGGGGCCAGATTCAGCTGGTGCCTCCTTGTCAGCCGAACAAAGCATGCCTGGCTCTGAAGTCACCTCGAACGAGGAGCGTCTGACCTCCTGGCTTCCGCGGACGGGTTTACGTCCGTCTCGTTCTGGCCGGAGCCCTCACGCAGAGGCCGGCAGCTACTTGACGTCTCGTGGGAACTGCTGGTCCTGCTGTCCCGTTGACTCAGAAACCCGAGGGCGTGGGTACGAGAGAGGTCCGTCCTCGTCCCCCAGGCTCCCCCGTGGCACTCAGACGCAAATCTGTTCTGGCGACCACAAGGGCAGCCAGGTAAACGGAGGAGGGAGGAAGGCCTCTTTCCGAAGGATGAGGTGTCGCTTCTGAAAGGGAAGTCGTCCTCTCTTTCCCCGCTCTCTCAGACTTTCCGGGCCGCTCTGCCCCTGAGCTCAGAATGCTGGCATCGACATTGACCGTTCCCTCCAGTCGGCCCTTCACCTGGAGCCCGCCTTCCAGGCTTCTCCGGCGCGCCTTCAAAGGGCCCTAGCAAGAGTTCCTTTCTGTTCTTGCTGCTTTTCCAGAACCTTCCTCACTAACGACCCAAAGGCAATGGGTCATTCGGTAGTTGGATACCTGGGCCTGAATCCCCTTCCCTTCGATGGCTCTAAGCGACCTACCCAATGATCCTCAATTTGTTTAGCTACCTTCCAAGACCCTGCGTAGTTTCTCCTCCCCGATATAATTTTCCACAGCTCCCCGGTGCTAATCCGTCTACACAGACACGCAGGAGGACACAAGCTCCCGTGTGTGCACGCCACGCCTTCCACTGCCACCCGCCTTTCCCGTGGGCTGCCTCCCCCTCCCCAGTTTTGGGTGGTCTCCGTAACCCTGGCCTTGTCTGTCCGAACGCCTCAGAGGCCGGTCCGCCGTAATCTCTCCCAGTCCCCACAGGCTGTGACTTTCAGGGACAAGCCGCCCCCTCGGCACTACCTCCGTTTTCCCGATCCCTCAGGCTTCTGGAATCCCTCTGGACGTGAGAAGTCTTCGGGAAGGCAAAACGAGAACCAACGGACGGTAAAGCACAGGGGCGCTGAGGGTTGCGAGGCAGAGCCACCGACCCGGGGACCGCAGTGTCCTGAGATGCGTGGCTTGCCGGGCCGAAGGAAAAGCACCCGCTAATGGGTTCAGACCACAAAGGCCAGCCCCACGATCGCCTGGGTAGACAGGCCCAATGGAAAAGTCGCGCGAGGCCAGGGGAGAAGACCGCGGCCGTGGTGAGCGGTGCTGGGTGTGATTAGAAGGGGCGACAGGCACCGGGGACCTGCCGCAGAGAAGCGAGTGATGATGAAGTGACAGGAGACGCCAGATCTGTGGTCTGCGGGGGTGGCACCAGGCCCGCGCTCACTCGTGTGCTCCCTGTCCCCACCCCCCCAGGAAGATTCTAGGAAAGCAGCGGCTTCCCGTCGTGCCTAGAAGGCGTGGACCCGCTGCGGGCGGAGGGGCTGGGGGAGGCCAGCGCGTGAGCCCCCTGGCAGTGTGTGGGACCCCTCTGTGTTGTCTGCCAGGGGCCGCAGCTCAAGTGCCTCCAGGGACCAAGCAGGGAATGCACACGGGCAAGGTGGGGCAGGCATGAGGAAGAGAGAGGGGGTAGGGACCATGAAGAAGAGTACCCCATCGAGAAGCATCTAAACGCACGTCTTCTTAAGACAGCGTGCAGGCTGAACAAACACGGGCCTGACCCAAAGGCGGCCCACAGGCACTCTGACTATAGTCTCTGGGCTCCTCGGGTGCATGTACAACACACCCCGAGGACCGACGATGGCAGCGGTGACCCTGAGTTGCCAGCATGTTGGCTAAGCTCTCTCAGACGGCCAGGGCGGATGTGGTCCCATGTGGTTCTCCTCCCTGGATCTGGGGGGCTCGGCCGGATGCCACGGCTTCCCCAGCCACGGAAGCTCCTGTGACTGCACAGACTTAATTTTTTTTAATATTTATTTATTATGAGAAGTGGGGAGAGAGGGACAGAGAGAGAGGGAGCGTGAGAATCCCAAGCAAGCTCCACGCTGTCAGCACAGAGCCCAATGTAAGGGCTCGATCTCATGAACCGTGAGATCATGTCGTGAGCCAAAGTCAAGAGTCGGATGCTTAACTGACTGAGCCTCCCAGGCGCCCCAGAGAATTTTAGAAAGTCAACGGGGGAGAGGCCTAACATCTTCCTGTCCCCTCAGTAACAGTCATTGGTGGCTTCCTGTCTTAAAGGCTCGGCCATAGTTACGATTCTCCTGCCGATACCCCAGAACTCTCCGACTTTCCTTCTCTCTGCCTCTTGGCTTCTCCTTGTCCCTGACTTGACATCACTTATGAATAAGCAACTGCTTATTCACAGCTTGTCTTGCTTTATGGCTTCTCTCTCTCCTTGCATGACTCAACTTCCATTTCACACGTGAGCCAGTCCACATGACCCAGTGCCTTTGCTGGAGAGCTCTCATGCCAGACGGTCTCGTAGGCTGCTCACTGACCTACAGACGGGTGCTTTCGGTGACGTTCCAAGAGTCGGAGTCAGCTTTGGCCGGAGAAACATGGCCGCTTGGCACAAAGCATGGGACTCATTTATAAAGAGCCACCGATTCTTGCTCTCGGAAGGGGCGGTGGGCATAGCAGATACTTGGAGTGTCCGCAACACTAAGACATCTTTTTTTTTTTTTTTTTTAAAGTAACTTCTACTACCCGCAATGTGGGGCTCGAACTCACAACCCCCGAGGCAGAGAGTGGCATGCTCTACTGACTGAGCCAGCCAGGGGCCCCTAAGATGGCTTAAGCTACATGTAGGATATCTCTTTATGAAGGCGTTGGGGCGGGGGGAAGTCAGTTCGAATAGGCATAGAAATCAAAGGCTTACCTCTTGGGTGTAAGGAAAGTGGGGCTACTCAAACTGAGTCTCCTTCCTGTATCAGGGAGGTGGGTCTCGCTGCAAAGTGACAGGATACCTAGTTCAGAGCAGCTTAAATAACTATGGGCTTTTCTCCTAGAAGTAGAGACAGATGAGGGGCGCCTGGGGGGCTCTGTCGGTGAAGCGTCCGACTTTGGCTCAGGTCATGATCTCACGGTTTGTGGGTTCGAGCCCTGTGTTGGGGTCTGTGCTGACGGCTCGGAGCCTGGAGCCTGCTTCGGATTGTGTGTCTCCCTCTCTCTCTCTGCCCCTCCCCTACTCATACTCTGTCTCTCTCAAAAATAAACAAACATTAAAAAAAAACTTAAAAAATAATAAATAAATAAAAGAAGTAGAGATAGGTGGTTCTTGGTACTGGTTCAGTAGCTCCATGATATTAGGACAGCCATCTCCGAGCTTCCTTTGGCTTGTATCTCCTGGTTACAAACTTGCAGGTGCAGGTCTGTGCTCAAGGATGAGAGAAGGTTCTTAACCTTCCGAGCTGAGTCGGCCCCTTTTTTTTTTTTTTAATTTTTTTTTTTAACATTTCTTTTTGAGAGACTGAGACAGAGCATGAGCAGGGGAGGAGCAGAAAGAGAGGGAGACAGAGAATCCGAAGCAGGCTCCAGGCCCTGAGCCGTCAGCACAGAGCCCAACATGGGGCTCGAACTCGTAGACCATGAGATCATGACCTGAGCTGAAGTCGGACGCTCAACCAATTGAGCCACCCAGGCGCCCCTGAGTCGGTCCCTTATATCAGGAGAGCAGAAGCCTTCCTGGCACCCACCCACCTTCACCAGCCCACTTTCCCTTGCGTCTCGCTGGCCTGGACTGTGGCGCCCTAGTTGCAGGCAGGCTGGGAGATCCAGTCCCTCGCGCTCCAACGAGATTGGCGGCACCCTGCTTCTTACCCATAGGGAGTTTCTCACCTTGTGCGTTCGAGGCGCCACACAGCATCGGGTGCCTTAGGAGGGAAGTACGAAGTAACAAAAAAGCCCAGGAAAAAGTATGGGTTTAAATACCAGCTCCACGACTGACTCTGTCATCGAAAGCAATGAGCTCGCTGAATGTCCTCCTCGAGCTAGGGGAGAAGGGGTACTCGCTACTTCCGTGCAGGGCTGTCGTGAGGATTAAATAAGAGAGTGTGGTCACAATTCTCGGCCCTGAAGAGACACCCCCAAACGATTACCGTTCTACCGTGTGGTGTGCTGTCTTCTGTTTGATGGGCACGTGGTAGGTGGACACGTAGGAGAAGGCAGTAGAGCTTGAAGGTCAAGACCACAAGGCCCTAAAGCCAGGCTCTCGGATCCAGACTCATTCTCTACCACGTACTAGCTGTGCGACCTTAGAGAAGTTTGCGGTCTCTCTGAGCTTCGGTTCCCCTCGTGGAGACTGGAGGTTAATAGAACATATCTCAGAGGGGTGCACTTGGAAGAAAGGAAGAGATGGCGTCCCTTTGAAAGCCCTGGGCGTTAGGCGCTGGGCCTGGCACAAAGCACACATGCAGTAAGGGTTGGCTATTTTTTATATTAATTGCATTTTTTTTCTCTCCCTCGGCCCAGGACTAAAACCTACTGAACCAGAAGAGCGAGGGCCTTGCTGTTCAAAATTTTAAAACCAAGTAGTCTTCCATCTCCTAAAACACACAAACTATTCTAACCAGAAGTAGTATCAGGGAGTCAGGGAGTGTATAAGAGGGTAATAAGAGGGTACATTGTCTGTAGAGAATTTTTTTAATAATAATAACTTTTTTTTTTTGCCACAGGGCTTGACCTCACGACCATGAGCTCATGACCTGAGTTGAAATCTAGTGCTTAACTGACTGAGCCACCCAGGTGCCCCAATAATGATTTTAAAAACCCAAGTAAGATAAAACATTTATTTGTTTTCATTATCACCATATGCCTACATTTCTAAACAATGTAAGTGATCAAATAGACTCCCCAAACCCCGTCACGTTTGTGTAAGTTCGAAAGGATCGCGACAATTACTGTTGAGTTTTAATAATAGATAGGCAAGCTTCGCATTAACACATTTTTATTATCCGGTAATAAATATCGCATTCTACGGGAGAATTCCAAGCTCTGGAGTCCGCCTCTGACACCCGCAGACTCTGGGCCTCACGGTTCGGAATCACGAGAACCCCCTTCAGATTGTCTGCGATTCCCTGGTCCTTCACCCTCCTGCGTGGAAACCACAGAGTCTCGGTCAACAATAAGAATGCGGGACCCCTAGACACAAAGAGAGGAAACTTGAGTTCCTTCAATTCTGTGTGGTTTCTGGGAATTCCATTTGTATTGAAAGTTAAAACAGCTAACAGACCGCGAGCTGTGAGGTGTGATATTTTCGTTCGGCAGGTGCAAATTTTATCTCATACATTGTATATCGTACCCCAGTTGAGTGAACTTGTAAAGTAAAATCCTTCTTTGGAATTAGTTGTTTTTAAAATTAAAGAGGAAATCAAGGAGCTAATTGCTACTACACGATTATTGCTGAGAACAATTTTGTATCAGAGAGGACGTGAAACATGAGTCACTCTGATTAGATTAATGTTACTGCTCCGGTGCCTTGATCAGCAAAGACGGGAGAAGCCGGAGGAAGGTGAGCAGACAGTTGTACGGTTTTATTCACATTGCAACCCATCTGAAATCACAGTGTGTGTCACTGTTGCCCCTGGGTGGGTGGCAGTCACCCAGGGACGTATCGTCTCTGCCCGATGACGCTGTGCTTCGACAGCAGCGTCCGTGTGGAAGAAAGTCCCAGGGATAATAATAACACACTCTTCAAGTGCCCCGCAGGAACCACAGCCTCGATGGACCAAGGAGCAGTAACACGGGGCAGGTGGAAGGGAGGGACACTGAACTAGGGATGGCTTAAAAGAGTCATACTTAAAAAAATATATTTTTTAATGTTTATTTATTTTTGAGAAAGAGACGGGAGAGTGTGCGCCCGGGAGGGGCAGACAGAGAGGGAGACCGAGGATCCAAAGTGGGCTCTGAGCTGACAGCAGGGAGCCCGATGCGGGGCTGGAACATGAACCAGGAGATCATGACCTGAGCCGGAGTCAGACCCTTAACCCACTGAGCCACCCAGGCGCCCCAGAAGAGTCATACTTTGAATAGAAAATTTTAGAAATACTTGAACCCATTTCTTTCTCTCTTCTTTTTTTAAAATTTTTAAAAAATATTTATTTATTTTTGAGAGGGAGAGAGACAGAGTGCGAGCAGGGAAGAAGGCACAGAGAGAAAGAGGGAGACAGAATCCGGAGCAGGCTCCAGCACAGAGCCCGACGCAGGGCTCGAACTCATGAACCGCAATGTCATGCCCTGAGCTGAAGTCAGAGGCTTAACCGACGGAGCCACCCAGGCGCCCCTCTTTCTTCTTTTGATGTGTGAATGCACAAGAGTGAGAAAAGATACATGTGTAGGTACAAGGATGCTCTCTCAATAAATACAAAAGTTTTAAATTCTTTTTTTTTAATTTTTTTAATGTTTATTTATTTTTGAGAGACATAGAGGCACAGTGTGAACAGGGGAAGGGCAGAGAGAGAGGGAGACACAGAATCGGAAGCAGGCTCCAGGCTCTGAGCCATCAGCACAGAGCCCGACGCGGGGCTCGAACTCACAGACCTCGAGATCATGACCTGAGCTGAAGTCGGCCGCCCAACCGACTGAGCCACCCAGGTGCCCCAAAAGTTTTAAATTCTAAAAAAAGAATAAAAAGGCGGAAGCTGCTCTGGCAGCACACACGCTTGAATAGGCTGCATAGGAGGGGTCTCCGGAGAATCCAGCCCAAGCCCCTCACCTTACAGCTGCCCCAGAGAGAACTGTCCGAGGCCCCCCGATGGTCAGCGAAGACAACAGGACGGACGTCTCCTGGCCATTGCTGGCCCACCGTCTCCTTCGTCCGCTCCCAAGCTACCCAAAGCGGCACCACGGGGTCGGGGCTTTGCCAACTGCGAAGAAGAAGCAAGTTTTTAAAAATTTGCAGTCCAGTCCCGGTACACGGGTCAGGCCCCTTGCGCCTCCTGCAAGTTCACAGCCGCAGGCCTCGCCCTGCTCCATGGAACCAGGAGGCTCGGCGGGGCAAGCGCCGGTCACGTGGACTAGCAGCCGTGTCGAGTTGCCGCAGAGGTTTCCACGTTTTCCCTCAATTCCGCTCTTTGTCAGAGCCGGTGCCTGTTTCCCGACCAGCTTCGAGTCGCTCTGTACCGCCGGCGCACAGAGTCTGGGACAGACAGGTGACGGAGAGCGTCCCCGGATTGTTTCCGTAAGCCAGAGCTCGAGTCTTTGAGTTGTTTCGTTTTCATGACCTTCCTGAAGGTATTCCCTGAGGGTTAGGAGCCCAGGTCGGAATGAGAGTCAGGGCTGGCTGTGTGGCCTTGGGCTGGTGCCTCAACCTCTCCGAGCACGAGTTTTCTCACCCATAGAATCCGGGTGAGAATTAGCAGCCGGCTCGAGGTACACGTGTGCAGACGCCAGGGGGCCTGCTACACGGCATTAGCCATCACGGGTGTTCTCATCCCTCCCCTGCTAATGGGGAAGGCCATCAAAAACACCTGATGGCCAACTGGCCCCTGAGTTGGGACCCGGGCAATTAGAGGCTCCTCCCGCCCCTCCCCTGTCCTGGGAAGGCGAGTTCCGCTTGCCTGTCTCACCCCCAGAGGCTGCTCCGAGAACGCAGATGGGAGAGAATGGTGTGACGTTAAGAACACCTGCCTGGTGTCCATGGCCGCGCCTAGTTAAAGCCTCTATATAAACTTTTAAGATCTGGCGAGGGCGGGTGCGGCCATCTAGCCGTCTCGCTGCCGACCGAGACAAGCCTCCTACGTAAGTTCCCTTTGCTTATTAAAATCACCACCTGCAACCCGGAGTGGCCCACCTCTTCCCTTGGTCCCTCCTTGCCCCCCATGTACAGGGGCCAATTTCAGATTACACCAGGGAGGGTCCTGAGAGGGTTGCGAACCAACAGCACTTACCTGTTTCGCTGGGGAGGAGATAGAGGTTGCGGTGTGTGTCGTTGCGCGGCTGCTGTGGACGCGGGATAGGACAAGGAGAGCCCTAGGCCGGGAGTCAGGGTTGTGGCTCCGGCCGGGTTCTCCGGTGACTGTGCCTGCGTCACCATGTCGATGTGCGTTCACCAATCGGTAACGGGGCTTTGACTGGTGCCGTGCCTTGCACTGGGCGCTGGCTGAGAAATGGTCTCTGACCTGGAATCTCTCGTGGTATGGAAGAGACAGAGACACTGCCAGCATGTGGTAGGTGCCATCCGGAAGTATAGGAGCCTCTCCGTCCTATATAGTTCTGAGTTCGAGCCTACAGAGAGACCGTGAGTTAGACTCGTGTGAAAGAGGAACGCCCTCCCCTTCTCTGCCTCCCTTGAGGAGAGATTTTGCCCTAAGTATACTGGTTGTCCCCTCCCTCCACCTCCCGAGCCGATCTGATCTGGGTGGTCACTCTGGGGGAACCAGCGGGTGCTGGAAGCTCGGCCTGGCTGCTCCCCCGTGTGGCCCCTTGGGAGCCTCCGCTGGCAGGAAGCCGGCCCCCTGTTCCAGGGACAGGCTCCCGCCCATCCTGGGGCCCCGTGGGGAGACCCTGCCAGGCCAGCTCTGCCTGCGAATGGGCGAGGGTTGGCCGATTTGGGGGTTCAGTTCACAGACCCTCCTGAGCCCTCCCACTGAGCCTACCTCACTTTTATCAGCAAGAAAAGATGACATACGGGGGCGCCCCAGTGGCTCAGCTGATTACACATCTGACTCTGGTCACGGTTCGTGAGTTCAAGCCCCACATCAGGCTCTGCGCTGGCAGCGCAGAGCCCGCTTGGGATTCCCTCTCCTCCCTCCTTCTCTGCCCCTCCCTTGCTCTTTCTCTCTCTTGAAATAAATGTAAAAAAAAGAAATGATGATACATGTTAGGCATCACCTGCAGACATCGTTTGATTTATTTCTCAATAAGTTCGGAGTTTGGGCAAGATAGAGCCGTGTTATTTCTCGCGCCCCTGGGGGACCCCAGGAGTTAGGCGTTACATACCACTAGACGCACTGCGAGCTGCTTGTCACGGGACCCAGTCGCGTGTTGACAGGGCAGTGTCTCTGCCTGGGACACCACTGATGGTTGCTCACTGATACGGGTTAGATCAATTAGCGGTTTAGGTGTGGGGGGGAGGGGAGCAGGCAGAGGGGACCAGGAAAAGCTACGGAGAAGGGGAGATGTTTTATTCAGGCTTCAAGGGATAAGCAGCAATCTGCCAACAACACGAGGTAGGAACAGGCGCTGAGCAGCCAGCGCCTGGGGCGGGGCTCGTTCCGGGACCACTTGTGAATTTCCTTCATCGTGAGACCCACTCTCCTCATTCGTGGAACCACCACCGCCCTCGCCTCCCTCCCGGGGTCCTTGGGAGCATCCTACAACATACGGGGCGGGGGGGCGGGGGTGGCCAGCGGTGTTTGAAAACTCTAAAAGGCTGCACAAATCGTAAGCTAATACTCAGCCTCCAGCACAAACGCCGACTGTCAGCGGAGAGGGCAGGAACAGAATTTTGTCCGTGAATTCTTTTCATCTTTTATAAACGGAGCCCTCCCAGACATGGTTTTTCCTTAATGTCCAAGGCCCGCCACTGAACCACCAAGCCTCCTGTCTCTTACGAAAACGCGGGTCCCGCACAATCTGGCTTGCCTCTGTGGCTGGGTTAAAAACGGTATTTTTCAGGGAGAAAAACAGAGAGTGTTGTCAGTTTGACATCCCCGGCTGGGATCTTTCCAGGCTGCTGATATCTCTATGCAAACAATACATTTAGAAACCAAATGGGCTTCTTACGAATTTCTTTCTTCTCCCCAGTTTGCGCGGAGGGGAGGCCAGTAGAAGATGGAGTGGCAATCAAATTTCAATGGTAATGAAACAAAGAGACGTTTTGGACCGTGGGTAGTATTTAAATAATCATGAAAGCAGCAGCTGGCTCCTTTCTCTCTTCGGTCCAATTAGGAGGTGCCGTCTCTGCGAGGACTACTCTGTGGCAATCATACCTGATCCTCCATGTGTCTGAAGTCTGTCTGAAAGACTGACTCCTCCTCAGACAAAGCCATTTAGAGAAAGAAACAGCGCCTTTATTTTTCTGCCTTGGTATGAGGCCACCGCAGAGAAAGGCTGCTAGCTCTGAGCAGAGATCTTTCATCCCCAGCGTGTCGGTAGGGCCATTTCTTCTAGGGCTTGGAGGGGACTGTGCCAGGGGAGGTAAGAACCCCGGAGAGCCGGTTGCTGTCAGCAAACAAAGGGTCTCGCTGGGACGTGTGCGAGCATGTGTCCACCGGGGCGGAGAGGTGCAGGGTTGCCCCATCGCAGCAGCTCTGGGAAGAGAGAAGCTCGGTAGATAATCCGCTTGCAGCCAGTTTTAATGCTCTGAGCATAGGAACAGCCCGTGTGCAGGAAAATGGCCCAGCTGACTGGGCACGCCGCAGATTGCACTTCTAGCCATACGGGTGTGCTTTCGCTGCAAGCGAAAGTTCTGGCAGCCTGGGGAGGAAGAGGGATGAGAAGGAGGGCTTTGAAATACAGCCGTAGCCGGCCTTCGCTCCCTGGTGCCGCAGGGAAGGGGCTCTACCCCGGGGGGGGGGGGATCCTAACTTGATGGGAGCCAGTGTAATTTGTTCCCCGGCTGACAAACATCACAGAGCCTGGTGGTATTCACTGGCCACCTCCAGCGTACCCAGCTCGGTGCTAGGTCCTCTGGGGGATCCAGAAGACGTCACCGTAATCCCTTGCATCTGGAGAGTGGCAGATGGCTTAAAAGCGGTTTTCACATACGGAGTTGTAGATTTTACCCCAATAATCCTAAAGGGTAAGAAGGGATTTGGAAGTTCTTTCCCAGGGAAGAGGAGTAAAGCAACAAGACTTCCTCATACTAATGACTCAATGCATTGAGCATTTGCCAGAGTTATCTTGTGAATTTTCACATTTGATTTCCACAACCGCCATCATCTCCAACTCGCAGATGAGAAGACAGAGGCTCAGAAAAGTGAACGCGAGGGTCCTACCACTAGGACATGGTAGAGTGACGCTCCCAGCCAGCTACGCTGCCTGGATGGGCCCCAGTTTTGACAATATGGTCTTATTCCTCCCCCCAGGGAGAGAACTTCAACAAGCATTAAGAGCCTACTGTGTGAGGGTGCTGGGGTGTCTCAGTCAGTTAAGCATCTGCCTCTTGGTTTCAGCTCAGGTCATGATCTCACAGTTCATGGGTTCGAGCCCTGTGTCAGGCTCCTTGCTGTAGGCACGGAGCCTGCTTAGGATTCTCTCTCCCTCTGCCTTACCCCTGCCTCTCTCTCTCTCTCTCTCTCTCTCTCTCAAAATTAATAAACATTTAAAAGAGCTGTGTGTCAAAGATAGCTCTAGACACCATTCAACAAATAGTTCCTGAGTGCCCACTATGTGCCAAGCACTGCTGTGTGCTCAGAGGATGTCAGTGAACAAAGCTCCCTGCCTTCCAGGGGCTTCCATTCTCCTGGGGCAGGCAGACGTAAACACGATATGGTTAAGGAAGCCATGTGATATCTGAGAAAGTGATAAGCTTTAGGGCACAGGAAAGGGGGCCAGGAATGTTGGAGTTAGGGGTACAAGAGACAGGATATAACTATAAAGAAGGTGGTCAGGGTGGTGTCGTTGGGAAGGTGACATTCAAGTAGAAACACAGACAGAAGCAAGGGACGCAACCATGCTCTCGCACAGGGAAGAGCATTTTGGGCAGGAGGAACGGGAAATGCGTGGTGCGGCCGGAACGGCGGAGGGGGACGGGAGATGTGTACTGGGGAACCAGGCCATGGCGGGCCTCGTAAGCTCTTGGACGGATTTTGATTTTCACTCTGAGTGAAAGGGAAACCCTGCCAGGCTCTGAGCAGCAGAGCAGCCTATTCTGACCGCTGGACCACCCTGGGTGCTATGTTGAGAATGGACCGTAACGGGGCAAGGGTGGAGGCAGGGAGGCCAGCCAGGAGGCCGCGGTGATCCAGATAAGAGGTGATTCGGCGGGCGATGGTGCACGGAGGTCTGAGTCTGCGTGGTTTTTGGACACAGAGCCCAATCATTAGACCTGCGAAAACCTGGTGAAATGAAAGTTGTTTTCGTCAAAGAGGAGAATAGAACATAAGAACTCGTGAGTGGCGATTTAACACAAACGGAGAAACGGTGCCAGCCAGGAATGAACTATACTTATAATGACCCGACAGAGAGCAGCAAACTGGAAAACCAGAAAACATAGTAAAGTCTTTGTTTCTATTCTTTCTATCATTAAATTCAATGTATTCATGCAAATTAGCAAGCCTCGCGAGCAAAGCCACGTCATTTATAACTTTATCCTCGTGATTGCGCTGCGAGTGTAGTCCGGAGAAAAGTGACGGTATTTTAGGAACCATTGCTTCTTTGTTTTCCAAGCTGGACTCGTAACTATTTTAATCCACTGCGAAGGAAAAGAATGCATGCATTATTGTACCATTCTTCATCCTTAGGACGGTGCCATCTTGTGATTTTGAGAATTCAGAGGCGATGGGGTCTTTCTCTTCTTATAGATTTCATCTCTAAGATACTAATTTGGAAAACAAAAGTGGCCAGGTGGACTTCACGTCCCTATCTCATGAGAGAGAGGAAGGTGAGCTGTACAGAGTGAGGAAGTCGGTCATCCTCGGCGTGGTGTTTTTATCCTCTCTGAATATAGCAAAGGAGGGGTGTTGCTGGGAACAGAGATGGGATCATCGCTTGATCTCGGGTCACAAGTGAGTGTGGGCGGGGAATGGGCCCCGACAGTGTTTTCCGATGGACTCCTGTGTGCCAGCCCGCTGCCGTCTCCTTCACCTTTGCTCACCCAGCATCCGGTCTTTTCATTCAGTCCAATGTCGTTCCTTATGAAGGTGCCTACCGTCTTCGATAGTCACAGTTGAATGAAGACCTTGCTTCCTGCTCAGCTCTATGCTCGAAGCTCTTTATTAAGGAGACAATATTCTTAGTGGAACTCACTCCTAAAAGGGGGCTCTGAGCATCAGGAACTCTCCTGGAAGAGCCATATGTTCCTGCTTGCTGGGGTTCAGGGGAGGGCAAATCGTCCAGCCAAGATCGGACTGCGGGGTAAGAAAGTATGACCCGAGTCTCCCCTGAGGAAACTGCTATGGATAAGTGCCTCAGCTTATTCTCTGCCAAATACATTGAAACACTCAAATCAGGATCGCTATTTCTGGAAATTCTAGCCACCAACAGACAAGAAAATGAAATACGTAAACAACATGGTTATTCTTTGTGAGATTTAATCGGGGTGGGAGGGGGGAGGGAAAAGCTCAGTAAGGAGCCACTGCTAGAAACCCGCTTTGAGGGAAAGCGAAGAGACCAGCCCCAGCTCGGCAGAGCCTCAGTCATCAGCTTGCTCCCTTAAGGCAGCCTGTCCCTAGCACTAAACGCTCACACACACACACACACACACACACACACACACACGGATTAGTGATAAGCCTTTAATAAGACAAGAGCCCATGAGTCTGTTTTCAGGAACAATGACTGTAAGATCTTCGTCCTGTCCCACAGACAGGTTTGAGAAACCCAAAAGGGACGCGCTAGGTGGGAGCCATGATGGAGGCTGGAGTTCAGCCACATTTGGGGAAATGGAGGGCCGGGTGTCCACAAATGGATCCGAAATTCTGCTTGGATGTGACAGACAGGTCCAGTGCGTGAGGATGGCCAGGGGAGACAGGGACGACCACTTGACCTCTTGGGGACCACCTCCAAGAATATTAGAATAATTTTTCTTCTGGTGTCAACATATCTTCTCCATGGCTTTCAGCACATGGATCTTTCTAAGTGTGTGTGAAACTAAGGAGATTGCTTCGCGGCATGGCATCCTCATCCCCTTGTTGCCATGGAAACAGCACTGTGCTCATGCATCGGCAGCGTACGTGCACTTACACAGACTGTATATTCATGGGTTCTCAGGGAAATGCCTTTTATGCCTTCTCCTTCTGGTATTCTCTGTAACTCTAAAAGACACATTCAGAGCCAAAAATTTTAATTTTACTAATTCTTGCCGTCCGGTTGTCATCGATTATCTCCTTTGTTTGACATTAAAAATTCTGACGTTGAGTTTTTCTTCAATATCGTCTCTCCTGGAAGTGAAATAATCTATCATTTGCCCCTTCATCTACCTCTAACTTTTCTTCTGCTCCTTAAATGAACATACTGTCGATCCCAATACATTTAGTTTATTAATTAAAAAAGAAACCTAAGGGCGCCTGGGTGGCTCCGTCGGTTAGGTGTCTGACTTCGGCTCAGGTCATGATCTCCCAGTTCGTGAGTTCGGGCTCTCTGCTGACAGCGTAGAGCCTAGAGGCTGCTTCAAATTCTGTGTCTCCCTGTCTCTCCGCCTCTTCCTCCCTTGTGCTCTCTCTCTCTCTCCCAAAAATAAATAAACATAAAAAAAGAGGGGCACCTGGGTGGCTCAGTCAGTTAAGCATCTGACTTCTGCTCGGGTCATGATCTCATAGTTTGTGGCTTTGAGCCCCATGTCGGGCTCTGTGCTGACAGCTTGGAGCCTGGAGCCTGCTTCGGATTTTGTATCTCCCTTTCTCTCTGCCCTCCCCTGCTCATGCTCTGTCTCTCTCTCAAAAATAAATAAACATTAAAAGAAAACTAAAAAAAAAAGAAAAAAGAAAAAAGAAACCTAGGAGTGCCTGAGTGGCTCAGTGGGTTAAGCGTCTGTCTCTTGATCTCGGCTCAGGTCGTGATCTCACCTTTCATGAGATCGAGCCCCAAGTCCAGCTGTTGGCTGGCGTCTGCTTGGGATTCTCTCTCTCCCTCTCTCTGTCCTTCCCCTGATCACTCTCTCACATAAATAATTAATTAATTAGTTAATTAATTAATTAATAAAAACATTAGAAAAAAGAAAGAAACCTATTTCAGATTAGTCAACTTCTCTGATGGGTAAGTGATACGGTTCATGTACCTCACTCCCTTAACTATCGTCTATCCGAAATATTTTTAACTGGCCAAACAGCAACTCTTCAGAGGACTGGTGATGAATCACAACTTTGTTTGAATGTGGGACCGATGTTGTCTGGTTTCGTTTTCAATCTACATAAACTTGAAAGGAGACTACAGGGAGCTCCGATGCAGAGAAGTGATTTATTTCCGCAGGTATTTCGCGGGCACCTCTATCTGACCGCCTAGGACCCAGTTCCCCTGAGAGGTGATTCTGACTTCCTGGAGACTCTCAGGAGCGGCCTTCAGGCTGGCCAGGCGGCGCAGGGCGTGCGAGTCAGGAAACCAGCCCTGGGCTTTGTCTTCAGCTGAACCGGGCTGTAGGATGGTAACCTACAAAATGAGCGACTCGAACTGGACTACCGCCCTGGTCCTTTTAGCTCCAGGCTGCCCTTGCTGGAATTCCGTTTCAGAGCCAGGGCTGATGGAGGTGTGTGGTTGATTAGGCAGCCTTAGTAAGGCCCACAGGCTAGGGAGTGACTCAGCTGTGCCACTGGGTGAGGTCTGACACCCTATCAGTCTTCCTGTCCCTTGTTGTACCCATTTCTACCCAATGCATTGGCCCACACGCTGTGATGGAGCTCCTTCCGGAGTGTCCCTCCCAGACCGTACCTTCTTCTGCTTTCATCGAATCTGACTGTCCTTTGTCACTCCCCCCGCCCAATTCGTCAACCTGATACATTCATTCACCCCAACTTATCCACTGGCTTCGTTCGTTACATTCGAGGGAACATTCTTTAATTATGAAGTTACTTTTTGAAGATAGCAGACCCTGCTAAAGTCTCCAATCGCGTTCCTACAACTTGCCCTCTCACATGCTTTGCTTTAGCCTCAAGGACAATTCCTGGAACTCACCAAGCTCCCAACTGCCCCGGGCCTTGGCCTATGGCCAGTGCTGCCGCCAATGCCCAGAAGAACTTCTCCTGAGCTCAGCCCTCTGTTAACTCCTTCCCACCCTCAGGCTCACTTCAAAGTCCCTCCCAAACTGAGCCCGCTTTTCCTTCCTAAATCTTATCATCAAGGACCATCTTGTAATCCTTGACTGTCCATCTCCCCCCATAGACGATAAACTCCATGAGGGCACTGTGTCACCATACACACAGTGCCTGGCCCACACGGGGATTCAGTGCACGGACGAGCAAATGAATGAAGGCTCTTGTCCCAAAGAGGAGACGAATGGTGGAAATTTCAGGCCCTGGCCCACGCTGAGGGGGGAGAGACATTTTTGAACAGGTCAGACCTGCCTCTCGCCTGTATTTACAGTGCTTGCCCTCGTGAAGGACAGACAGCAGCAGCAGAAAGCGTCATGACTCCCAAATGCACAGCTAAGCCTACCACTATTTGTCAACAGAAAGGCTCCGACTCACCGTGAAACCTTCCTTTACATAAATCCAAAGCCTTTTACAAAGGGGCGGACATACTGGTGACTGCGACTCTTAGAATATGAAACACAATGGTAGGAACTTCAGATCGAGATGGAAACATTGAGACGTGCTCCCGTCTCATGGCGACCCTTTGGTAGAACGAGGACCAGGAGCTAAGTTTTGCCAGCCACGTCACTGCCTCTCCGGGCCTCAGGTTTCTTCCTCTATAGATGCATCTCCTCCCCTCCCCCATGTCACTCCTCAACGGACCCTGGAACTCCTTGATTTAATGCAACTCTTCTGAAATCAGGAATGCCCAAATCCCTCCCTCGTATTAAAAAAAAAAAAAAAAAAAAAGGAGTATAGAGGAATGCCAGATATTTAATCCACAGAGAATAACTTTTAAATTTTGTGATGTTTGGGATTTTGTCAGCTCTTAAAAAATATTCTCTAAGTATTCACGTTTATATCTAAAAAAAAATCTCTCACATGTGAGCTTTGCTTTAAACCATTGGGTTCTAGAGGCCATGTATTTTTGGGAATACAGAAATTTTTGCCGCCCGGACTGGTGCTGGCAGGTTTACAATTGTCCCACTTGTTTAATTTGTCCTGCCTGAAGAACAGATAGGGCTGAGGGATTGCCCTCAAATCTTTGCATGTTTGTCGAAGCTTTAAAAGATTGGTTCGCATCCTGTATTTACCATTAAATCAATGTGAATAGAAAAATCCTCAAACCCCTTTGTGTGTTAGTTTGTTGGCACGTGAGAGGGAAAGCGTCCTGAGAGCTACTTAGGTCCCGAGGGATTTGGCAAAGGCGGTTGGGATTAGTGGCTGTGGTCATGCCAATTCCGTGGAGAGGTCTGACCTCAGGGCAGCACAAGGATGTAGGCTTGCCAGGGATTTGTGGCATTTCTGTGACCGGGTGCCTCGGAGGATTTCTAGAGTGGAGTTCTGTGGCCTAAGAAGACAGATTTGGTGTTACTTCTAGAACAGTGGCTCCCCAGAGGACTGAGTCCCACTGAGTCTGATCTATAGCCAATAAGAAAATTCCAGATAAGTGTGCTCTATGTGTCTGTGTGCCAGTGTGTGAGTGTGCATATTACTGTCAGCTGTTCTCCTGAGGTACTTTCCTTCCTTCAATTGGTGTTTTTAACATTCATAAAATAGACTCACCCATGAGATTCCAAAGTCTGCTTAGAAAACCTGAGCTGAAGGACAACCTTGTTATTGTTTCTTGGATCATCTGTGACCTGGTTTTGTCAGTCAATGATTAACTTACTCAGGCTAGCAGAGATAATGCTACACTTTGAAAATTTACTGAGATTTTCCAGTGGAAGCACACTAACATTTACTGAGCTCAACTGCGTGCCAAGAACTGCTTTGGCGATTTCAAATCCATCATTGCATTAAATCTTCTTAGTAACTTGATGAGGAAGTATTATGCTATCTGAAGCTCAAAGAAGACAAGTCACTTGATCAAGGCCCCGAGCTGTGAACCAGCAAAATCCGAATTTGAACTTAGTTCGTCTGAGCCTGAAGTCCATTGACTTTTTGCCTCACTAGCTTAATTCCCAAAATAAAACCACCCGATACATATTTTAATCTGGGGTATGCTTCTTTTACGTCGCAGTATAATTAATGTCAGTGTGATATTAGTTCCAGGTGTACAATACAGTGTTCCAACAATTCTATACGTTACTCAGTGCTCATCATGTAAGCGCACTCTTAATCCCCTTCACCCGTTTCACCCAGCCCCCCACCCACCTCCCCTCTGGTAACCATCAGTTTGTTCTCTGTAGGTAAGAGTCTGTCTTGGGGGGAGGGATCTAATTTTGATGTCAGTTGAAGGCTATTTTCTGTCTGTAGAGTGGGTGACAGAATCTGAAGAGGACCCAAGGCCAAGTACTCAAGTCACGCTGTGCCTCCGAGTACACTCCAGAAAGAGTGTAAAATATTCTAGATTCTCTCTTCTTTGGTACAATCTATCCTTGAATCTCCCTCTGTCTTCTATCCTCCTTAGGAATAACCAATGTTGGGGCGCCTGGGTGGCTCAGTTGGTTGGGCGGCCGACTTCGGCTCAGGTCATGATCTCGCGGTCCGTGAGTTCGAGCCCCTGCGTTGGGCTCTGTGCTGACAGCTCAGACCCTGGAGCCTGCTTCAAATTCTGTATCTTCCTCTCTCTCTGCCCCTCCCCAACTTGTGCTCTGTCTCTCTCACTCTCTCAAAAATAAATAAACATTAAAAAAAATTAAAAAAAAAAAGGAATAGCCAATGTCGGCTAGATTTCATGACATCAAGAAACAAGTGATTTATTTGCCCTCCAGGGCCATAACCAGCGATTGGCCTTCTAGGCAGTGATACATGGGCCAGTGTTTACATCTGATACCTTGTTTTATCTGTGGCTAAATTCTACTATGAAGATAACAAAGAAAGTTGAATGTTCTGAATTTTAAAGACTTCATTGTGAAGAAATTAGTTCAAGAAAAGGCCAAGACTCTGGGAAGAATGACCAAAAATCTCTAAGCCCCGGGTTTGCAAACCTTGGTTAAAAATGTAGTGTCTTGACCCGCCTGCCTGAAGGTTCCCATTCAGTAGGTCGGGAGTGGGGCCCTGGAATCAGTGTTTTCACACACAAACCAGGAGACTGAGTGCTGGCAAAAGATGCGGGGAACACACATTGGGAAACAGTTCTTAAGATACGTCTCACCCGAGGGGGATACAACTCTTCACTTACTGGATGGAGGACTTTTTCTTTATTTTTTTTCTTTCCAGCTGACAGAGATAAAGGACAGCACCTCTTTATCCCAATGCTGAGAGGGAACTACGTGAACTTCCACGAAACAACTCATTTTCTGGGCGTGTTTCAATATAAAAAATGGTTCAAAGAGAAGAATCCTTAGCTGTGGAGAATTCCAGAGGGCCGAGGTGGGGGAGGGGTGGTAACCAAGGAATGCTAAAGATCCAAGAGAGGACGCCCTCACGCATACCCTTCCTGAGGACAAGGAATGTGCTTGGCCAATCAGTGCGAAGGCCATAAATCCGGACTAAGCAGTCGCACTAATTCAGAAGTCCTTTGGAATTTCCAGACAGTTCTGTTTTTATCGAGTATACCAGTCAGCATATCTTTCGAAAGCTGCCTGAAAATGCCAACGCTCTGGCTCGCTGCCATGCTTCTCCAAGGTGACGCGTACCATGTCCGGGGCTATCTTCATGGTTGTGTATGGGCAGGGAGCCATTTTGGTTGATCAGCACCTGCGCCAAACCAGTTGTTAAATACACTGAGTGTCATCCCTAACTGTGCCAATGCCTCTAGGGCCAGAGGTGGCCATGGGGGTTCAAAGAGTGAAGGGTGTAAAGAGTGCCTTGAGAAAGAAGAGCTGGAACCTGAGGCAAGGTGGGAGGAGGAGGAGCAGGGAACACAGTCAGAAATACTTAGCTCACTAACTGGGCTGGCAACTCTTTAGAGGAGTCAGGGCTGAAGGGCAGGGAGTGGCTCCTGGAACCAGAGCTGAACCTGATTCAGAGATCATAGTCTCAGCAGTGATCATCTACCGTGATTGATTACTGATGTCTGCCAAGGGCTCAAGAAGGGCAGTGTGTGTGAGGCATGCTCGTTAGCTGGGCTCTAATTGACATGGAGCTACGTTTTGAACTCTCCGGCATTTTGCTGATCTCTCCCTTCAGAAAAACACAAGAGCTTTTTCTCTCTCCTCATGAATATACATAGCCATCAGCATGCTCCTCGAATAAGAGATTTATAGTAGTTTCGGCAGACTCTCTCAGAGGTATCCGGCCTAATGAGCAGTAAATGCCACTCAGCATATGTCACTAAAAACTAGGAACAGGGAGATCCCCAGAAGATAGCTTTCCCTGTGTAGCCACTTTTTCTCTTTGCAACAGATGTCCAATGCATCAGGTCCTCTCGTGCCCCGGAACCAACTGTCACCCTCAAATCCCCTGGAGTGGATCGTGACTGTGGTAGGATTTATGACATCTGTCACTGGGCTTCACACGGAAGACTTGGTAGATTAATATGAATTATGACTGAGTTCATCAGCACTTTCAGCCATAATGAGCTCTCTGGAAACGTCTGGACCACTTGATCATCGGGTGTTGATGTTCCCAGTTGTGTCCAGCTGAATGGATAGGAAATGGGACCAAAGGGCACTCATCTCCCTTCCTTATCACACTCCACTGCCTGGCTTTTGACTATACATATATATATATATCAATCAAATATCCTTGGGGTGCCTGGACGGCTCAGTCAGTTAAGCATCCAACTCTTGATTTCAGCTCAGGTCATGATCTCACCATTGTGGGATAGAGCCCCACGTCAGGCTCCACGCTTAGCATAGAACCTGCTTGGGATTCTCTCTCTCAATCGCCCCTGCCCTGCTTGCTCGCTCTCTCAAAACAAATAAACTCTAAGCAATCAAATATCCTTTTTAAAACATTGTTTATAAGTTTCTTTATTTATTTTGAGAGCGAGAAAGAGACAGAGTACATGAGTAGGGGAGGGCGGAGAGAGGGAGAGAGAGAGAGAATCCCAGGCAGGCTCCGCACTGCCAGCGCAGGGCCTGACACGGGGCTCGAACCCACAAACCGCAAGATCGTAACCCAAGCCGAAGTCAAGAGCCGGACGCTCAACTGACTTGAGCCGCCCAGGTGCGCCACAAAAATTAAATATCCTTAAGTATCCTTAAATATTAAATAATCTTGATTAAATCGACTTGTTACATTTCTGGAACTTGTGTTTTCCTTGGAAAGCACCAGTCTGCGATAATGTAACCAAAGTTTCCAACACCAGAGAGCTTACTTTACAGTTTGAGCTGAAAGTTTTGTGCTTTGGGCTTTTTCGGGGTTGGTGTGCTTATGGTTCTGGGTTGAATTAGTCAGGATTCTCCAGTGAAACAGAACATATATATATATATGGACTTATTATAGGAATTGGCTCATGGGAATATGAAGGCTGAGAAGTCCCACAATCTGCTGTCTGCAAGCGGGAGAGCCAGGAAAGACAGTGGTACAATTCGGTCCAAGTCAGAAAGCCCGGAACCAGGAGCACCGATGTGTCCGGGCGGAAGATGTGTCCCAGTTCAGGCAAATGTGTCCCCAAAATAGCAAATTCTCCCTCCCTCTGCCTGTTTGTCCAACTCAGTTCCTCAGCGGACTGGACGATGCCCCCCTGCGTGGCGAAGACCATCCTCTTGACTCAGTCTACCGATGCAAAGGCTCTCTTCCAAAAACACCCTCGCAGACACACAGAGAAATAATGTTTGCAGCTATCTGGGCATCCCTTAGCTCAGTCAAGTCGACACAGAAAAATAACCATCATCTGGGGTGAGAGCACAGATGCTTAAAACTCATTATGATTTAGAGAAATAATGGTACTTTTCAGTTTTTAAAAAAAGCAGTGTTTGATTCCTACCGTGAATCGCGGGAAAATGAGGAATTGTGTGGGGAAACAGCAGCAGGATGGGGAAAGAGTGTGTGCAGCATCGAACCTGCTTTCTGTTAAGTGACGGTAAATGACAGTTCTGTATGTTGAGTTATCAGTGTAATCTAGAAGCTGAGGGGGCACATCGGACTTCAGATACCAACCACCACTTATTAGCAGCGGGACTTTGGGCTAGTTTTTTAGTCTCTCTCAGCCTCCGTTTTGTCACTGGTGAAACAGGGATAGGAATAGTTCTTCCTTCATGGGATTCAATGAGCAAAGCCAATGGGAATGCACGCAAGGGAGCTGAGCACTGTGTCTGGGACATGGTAAGTGTTCGTTGAGTGTTAGCCATCGTTATTATCATTTATTTTCAGCACTGGGAAGCAGGTGCCCTTTCCTCAATGACCTACTTAAATTAATAATTAAGGTAACAACAACAGTAGCAAACACACCCGGTCCTTAACACGTATTCAACTACACCCACCCTATGAGGAAGGTACTAGTGTTATCATCACCCCTAACTTATAATTGATGAAACTGAGTCACAGCGAGATTAAGTATTCACCCTTTTGTGTCTCGCTTATTTCATTTAGCGTAACATCCTCAATGTTCATCCGTGTTGTAGCATGTATCAAAATTTCATCCCTTTTTAGGGCTTAAAAAAAAAAACAAAATAGAGGCATCTGTTGGGGCCCCTGGCTGGCGCAGTTGGAAAAGTGTATGACTCTCGATCTTGGGGTCGTGAGTTTGAGCTCCACATTGGGTGCAGAGTTTACTTAAAAAATAAACTAAATTCATTCATCTGTCGATGGATACTTGCTTGTTTTCACTTTCTAGCTATCATAAATAGCGTTGCTGTGAACATGGGTACATGAGTATCTGTTTGAGTCCCTGCTTTCGGGTGTATCCCTAGAAGTGGAATTGCTGGATCGCGTGGTAATTCTATGTGTAACTTTTTGAGGAAACGCAGTATTGTTTAGCACCAAAGCTGTGGCACTATACATTCCCACCAACACTACACCACGGTTCCGCTTTCTTCAAATCCTCATCAACACTTGTTTTCTTTCTCCTCCTCCTCCTCCTCCTTCCTATCCTCTTCCTCCTCCTCCCTTTTTGGTAATACCTATCTCAATGGGTTTTTTCATCTCTGTCTTAAAGGTGTGATAGTTTTTTTAAGTTGTTTTTTCATAAAGTTTATTTTGAGAGAGACAAGTAGTGTGAGTGGGGGAGGGCCAGAGGGAGGAGGAGAGACAGAGAATCCCCAGCAGGCTCCGTGCTGCCAGGGCAGAGCCCGACAACGTTGGGCTCGAACTCATGAAACTAGGAGAGCGTGTCCTGAGCCGAAACCAAGGGTCAGACACTTAACCTACTGAGCCCCCCAGGTGCCCCAAAGGTGTGATAGTTAGTTGATGTGTCAACTTGACTAGGCCACGGGGTGCCCAGATAAGCGGTCAAATTATCCTCCATGTGCCTTTGAGGGTGTTCTCGGATGAGATTAACATTTAAATCAGTAGACTGAATAAAGCAGATGGCCCTCCCTAAGGCGAGCCTCATCCAATCAGTTGAAGTACTGACTAGAACAATAAGACCGACCCTCCTCCAAGTAAGAGGGAACTCCTCCTCCCTACCTGACTTTGAGCTGGGACATTGGTCTTTTGCTGCCTTAGGACTCAACCTGAAACACTGGCTCTTCCTGAGTCTTGAAGCCTAGTGGCTCTTGGGCTGGAACTACACCACTCGCATTCCTGGTTCTCAGGACTTTGGACTTGGGCCGAACTACCATCCACTCCCCTGAGTCTCCAGCTTGCCAAATGCAGATCTTGGGACTTTACAGCCTCCATAATCATGTGACCCAATTCCTTATCATAGATAGGATGGATAGACAGACAGATAGATGGGGGGGGGGGTGGAGAGGAAGAAAAAGAAAAAGAGAAAGAGAAAGAAGGAAAGAAAGAAAGAAAGAAAAGAAGGAAGGAAGGATGGAAGGAAGGGAGGATGGAAGGAAGGGAGGATGGAAGGAAGGAAGGAAGGAAGGAAGAAAGAAAGAAAAGAAACGAAGAAAAAAGGAAGGAAGAAAAAGGAAGGAAGGAAGGAAGGAAGACATCTTATTGGTTCTGGCATTCTCTAGAGAACCTTGATTAATACAAACAGAAAGAAAAAATAATAGAGTAAAACCCTAGATTCTTATGTACATATAACCTGAAATAATCAAAACCGACACAGTGTTGGATTTCATTATGTAATCCAAGGAGAGACGGGCGTATCTGGATCCTGAGATTTCACTTTGCTGAGAGTTAAAGTTTTAAATTGAAATCTTACTTCCAATGGTTTGAATACAATGTTTCTCCTTCCTCTTATATGAACATTTCTAGGCCCCAGAGAAGGAAGCTCCATGTGAAGATATTGGCAACTCCCTAAAGAGGAAATAAAAGGGGTACATAACCATTTGAAAAAAAATGTTCAACTTCGTTAATGAAAGAAATTTCGAACCATGGAAATAACAATGTTTTTGTAACAATGTTAATCCTCACTGCTGGCCAGGATGTGGTCAAAATACTCTATATCATACACCACGTGCGGGAAGGTAAACAGATGTGAGCTTGCCCGACGTCCTTTGGCGATACGTGTTAAGAGGCCCATCCTTTGGACACTATTCTTTCATTCTTAGGGAAAGTTTTCTTAGGGAAACAAAGCTTTACATCAAAAGATGTTCACTGCCTTAATATGTAAGGCAGTAAAAAAAAATTGCTACAGACAGCTTAAATGTTCACAAAAAGGTAATAATTCAGTAGATTATATCTATGAAGTAATCTATAAAGTACTTTTTAAAAATTGTGTTCATGAAGTGTCTGTACCATTGCAAATGCTTATAATAAGGTTAAATAGGAAAAAATCAATACTAAACTTGTATGCCACGCAGGACCTAACCTGCCTAATATAGACCCTAGAATGCTGGCCATTCCTATGGTTCCTTATATGGGTCTTTTACCCAGTGACCTTTTCAGCTGACCACAGCGGGGCCAGGGATGGAAGGCTACCCAGGAAAACGCAAATGTAGGAATGGCCATCAGCGGAGATAGTGGTTAACTGGACCATGCAGAACTTTCCTTGGCAGAACCCAAAGTTGAGGCCCAGAGAAAGAAAAGCAATTGGACACAGGGGAGAGGTTAAAAAGGCATCAAGTCTCCAATATGGTGGCAATGAAGCAGTGTCTGTTATCTATTGCTGCATAACACACCATCCCCAAACTTGGTGTCTTAAAACAGCAATAAAAATTTATCTTGCTAACATCTATATTTTTAAATTTTATGTATTATTATTTTTTTAATTTTTTAATGTTTATTTATTCTTGAGAGAGAGTGTGAGACAGAGCATGAGCAGGGGAGGGGCAGAGAGAGGGAGACGCAGGATCTGAAGCAGGCTCCAGGCTCTGAGCGGTCAGCACAGAAACTGACGCGCGGGGCTTGAACTCACGAACCGTGAGGTCATGACCTGAGCCGAAGTCAGATGCTTAACCAACTGAGCCATCCAGGCTCAACCTCCTATTGTTATTTTTTTTAAGTAGGCTTCATGCCCAGTGTGGAGCCTAAGGGGGGGCTTAAACTCTTGACCCTGAGCTGAGATCAAGAATCCAAAGCTGAACCGACTAGGCCACTCATTTGTAGGTGCCCTCACAAATCTATAATTTGTCAGAGCTGAGTGCTGACAGTTATTTTCTGCTTCATGAGAAGAGTCAGGGAGGGAAGCTCACCTGAGGGCAGAGGGTCCAGTTTCAATATGGCTTCCTTGCGTTGGCTACTTGCTGTGAGCCGCGGGCCTCTGTTCTTCTCCACGTGGTTTTTCTTCATGGAATTCCTCGCAACATGGTGACTGGGTTTCAAAAGGACAAGGTTGAAGAGCATGACTATCCTTTTCTTTTCTATTTTCCTCTTCCTCTTCCTCTTCCTTTCCTTTCCTTTTTTTTTTTTATATATATATTTTTTTATTTTTAAGCACATGGCATGTTTATGCCCTGGACTTAGAAGTCAGAGCATTGCTCTTCCCAGACTCTGTTGGTCAAGGCAGTCACCAAGGTCATCCCAGTTTCAAAGGCAGGGGTCATAGGCTCCCCATCTTGCTGTAGGAGGGGCAAGGGTCGGGAGCAGCACGTGGCATGGGAGATACTGTTGCAGCCATATTTGGAAAACACCATCCTCCTCAAGTCCACAAGGTTAAGGAAGTGAGAGGGAAATAAATAACTTGGTTTGCTAACGCTGCGCTGGGCCCTGCATGATCCGAAGTCTCAGGGCTACCTTCTAGACACCATGCGACCTGTCTGATATTCAGTCCTGGGGGCCCATGGTATCAGGCCTGTGCTCTTACAGCAAACTTCCATTACTTGATTACTTAAGGTGACTTTAACAAACTTTCTGTCCTTGCATCGACAACAACAAAAGGCCAACTCATCTAGACACATCATGATTTCAATTATTGAAAGAAAAATTAGGGGTGACCTGGGTGGGTAGGTTGGTTAAGTGTCCAACTCTCGACCTTAAGGTCCTGAGTTCAATCCCTGTGTTGGGCTCCGTGCTGAGTGTGGAGCCTACTAACAAAGGGAAGAAAGAAAGGAAGAAAGAAAGAACGAGAAATTAATGGAAGGAAGACTGGAAATAAGTATGTTGAAATGTTAATAGTAGTTGACTCTGCGTGGTGGATTTTTGAGTGATTTTTTTGGGGGGTGATTTACCCCTTTAAACTTATTTAAAAACACTGAGGGGTGCCTGAGTGCCTCAGTCAGTTAAGCATCCAACTTTGGCTCAGGTCATGATCTCGTGGTTCATGAGTTCCAGCCCCGCCTCAGGTTCTGTGCTGACAGCTCAGAGCCTGGAGCCTGCTTTGGATTTCTGTGTCTCCTTCTCTCTGCCCCTCCCCTGCTCACATTCTGTCTCTTTCTCTCTCTCAGAAAATGAATAGACATTTAAAAAATTATTAATAGACATTAAAAAAAAAAAAACCACTGACAGGCTAAAGAGAACCAAAAAGCTTTATTCAGAAAAGATATAAGGTTCTTCATGGTGGGAAGATTTGTCTTATAAATGAGCCTTCTATCAAGTTATGTCCAGTTTCTTAGACCTGGTTCTCATAATGGCCCTTAACTGTACCTAGTTCCTTCCTAAACCTCATTGTTAATAATCCCAGCTTGGGGCCAGTTATTAGCCAGAGATGGTTTTCTAGACAGTGTCATGTGTAATAATGACCCTAAAATTGGGAGTTCAAGGAAATTAGAAGGGGCCTCTTGTCTAGTCTGCTGCTCTCATTCCTCCTTCCCCTTGGGCAAGCAAACCGTAAGAAAGGGCAGACTATTAAGCCTGCCCTGCAGAGAACAGGTTGGCCAGTCGGGCCTACCAGTTTCTCTGACACTCTGTTGCTTGTCACAGAGAACAATGACATCCCGCCGTGGCGAAGTCCTCATGGGCTCAGGACTCCATGCCAACTCAAATCCGCTGACGGGTACCCATTTTGTTATTTCTGCTTTCCCACGACTGCTAGCTGGTGCCAAGGTAGTGATGAAGCAAGTTCAGGCCGAACAGTCTCCATTCTACGGGTCCCCTAGAGCTGTCCCTGGTGGCTCGCTCTGTTTCACACTGTCTTCTTGTCAGCAGCAGGCATGGCCCCTCAACACGGTGGGAAGTCAGCTAGGTTCCCTGAGATTCCTGGAGCATTCTCTCTCACCCCCCTCCCCCACTTCACTTCTCTTCTCCTTATCTTGCTCACCCCGCCTCACACACTCCCACCTCCTTTCACCTCACTCACACGTGTAATCACATGCGCGCGCGCACGCACACCGTCTACCGCCACCTCCTGCGGATCTGTTCATTGGAGTTTTTGTTGTGTCTTGGTACAATGCGGTTTCCCCTCATTCAAAACCGCAACCTGTTTTATCCTTTATCCTCAGTACCCACCTACTATCTCATTGCCTGCAGACAGGCTATGTTTCCAAGCCTCTGTGAGCTTTGTAAGCTTTGGTTTGCTGAGAAGTCCCAAGCATCTAATTTTTTAAAAATTTATTTATTTTGAGAGACACAGAGACAGTATGAGTGGGGGGAGGGCCAGAGAGCGAGGGGGAGAGAGAGAATTCCAGCAGGAGGCTCCGTGCTCCCCGCGCAGAGCCCGATGTGGGTGGGGCTCAAACCCATGAAACCTCCCCCGGTAGAGACCTCGGCAGGTCATCTAGATCACATGAGCACAGTGTGACAGCGGCACTTCTTTGGTCCCTGCGCTGATGAGGAAGCGCCACCTGTGAGGCCTCTGCCTGCTGGCACAGCACAGAGACAGCCCAGCCAGAAAGAGGAGGCCCTTGGTACGGCAACGCTTGTGGGCCAGCCATGTTGGGATTCAGTGCTAAGGTATGTTAGTCCTTTTGAAATCCTTGGGGAAGAATTAGTTGGAATAGTTTCGTATCGATAAATCCAAAGCCTGTCTGATGAAGGACCAATCTCTTCCTTGCTTTTTGAAACAAAAAAACAAAACAAACCGTTACTTAATGCAGTATGCAGCATGAAATAGAGTGGTAACTTTAACTACAATTCAACAAAACTTTACCTAATTGCAACTATTCGTTCTAGGCTCTGAGGAGGTGACCATCTTTAAGACAGGATTCTTGCTCTCAAAGAGCTAATTTCCTAAACAAGAAATTAGAGCCATGGGGTAAACATTGACAGCCTGTATGAGAGACAGGGAGAACATAGAGGAAGGGGAAATGAACTCTGGAGGGTTCGGGAAGGCTTTCTGCAGGAAAGCAGTGCCTGGGGGTTTGCAGGGATGAGTAGGAGTTAGTCTTGCGAACTAGGTGAACAGGACGTCATTCCAGACGGAGGGACAGAGGGAATACCGCGGGGGAAGGTGCGGACGACCAATCTGTATGCGAAAGGCAGCGAGGTCAGGAGTTAGTAAGATAAATTGGGAGAAAATGGCGGGGTCAAAGAGCCTAATGGTGTTAATGAAGTCTTTTTAATTTTTAATTGAGATACAATTCACGACCATAGGATTTGCCGTTTTAAAGTATCCTTTAAAAAACGGGTTTTAGTACATTCACAGAGTTGTACAACCATCACCACAATCTAATTCCAGAACATTTTCATCACCCCAAAAGGAACCCGGTACTCATTAGCAGTCACCCCCTTTTTCCCTCCTCCTGGCTTGCTTCTGGAAAACACTAAGCCACTTTCTGTCTCTAAGGATTCGCCTACTCTGGATATTTTATATACACGGAATCATAGAACATGTGGCTTTTTTGCATCTGGTTTCTTTCACTGAGCATAATGTTTTCAAGTTTCGCCCATTTCGTAGCATGTAACGTTATTCCTTTTTATGGCCAAATAATATTCCATTGTATGGATGTGATATTCCATTGTATTTGTTAATCAGTTGATGGACATCTGGATTGTTTTCACCTGTTGGCTACTATAAATAATGCTGCTATGAACATTTGTTTACACCCTTTTGCGTGACACATGTCTTTAATTCTCTTAGGTATGTATTTAGAAATAGAATTTCTGGGTCTCGTGATTTCTCGCTGCTTAACTTTTTTTTGTTTGTTTAGTTTTTATTGCCTAATCACAAACTTAACTCTGCAATCCAGCTGGACTTGGAGGAGACGAAGGAAAATATGGAACCCATAGAACTGCAGCAAGAACACAAGGATTATTGGATAATTTGAGCCGACGGGGGTAAAGGGGTGCTCCTCTGAGCCACAGAAGGAATCGTCTGGTAGTTAAGATAAAAACACAAGTCAAATGGTGATCTTCTTGCTGGTCTTGCCGTTCCTGGCCCCAAAGCACTCCGGGGCTGCCACAACACTCGTGTCCTCTTTCATCTTGCCAAGACCACAAGCGTGACGTCCAACCGGTCAGTGTTGGCAGTGCAGATGAAAAACTGGGAAGTGTTTGTGTTGGGTCCAGCATTTGCCATGGAAATATCCCAGGATCCGTGTGCTTCAGGATGAAATTCTCATCATCAAATTTCTCCCTGTAGATAGATGGACTCGCTGCCAGTGCCATGACGGTGTGGGAAGTCACTGCCCTGGCACGGAAATCCCGGAATAGGGGTGCCTGGGTGGCTCGGCTGGTTAAGCGGCCGACTTCAGCTCAGGTCATGATCTCACGGTCTGTGGGTTCGAGTCCCGCGTCGGGCTCTGTGCTGATGGCTCATCAGAGCCTGGAGCCTGCTTCGGTTTCTGTGTCTCCCTCTCTCTCTGCCCTTCCCCTGCGCACACTCTGTCTCTATGTCTCTCAAAAAAATAAATAAACGTTAAAAAAAAAATTAAAAAAAAAAAGAAATCCGGGATAGTCCTAGGAAAGCAGGAACCAACCTTTAGAGCCGAATCCTTTCTCCCCAGTGCTCAAAGTTCTCTGCTGTCTTTGGAACTTTGTCTGCAAACAGCTCAAAGGAGACGCGGCCCAAGGGTTCACCGTCCATGGTGATGCTCAGGAACACCATGGGGCTAACCATGGCTAGGCGGCGTGGGCAGCTCTGGGGCGAGGGCAGCTCTGGGGCGAGGGTGTCTCCAAGGCCTCTGTTTAACTTCTTGAGGAACCATCAGACAGCTTTTCAAAGAGGCCAGGCCATTTTACGTTTCCGGGAGCACTCACAAGGGGTTTCAATCTCTCCATTTATCCTTACCAACACATGCTATTCCTGTCTTTATTCTGCCCATCCCAGTGGGTGTGAAGTGGGCTTTTGCCGTAGCTTTGACTTGCATTCCCCTGGTGACTAATCATGTTGAGCATCTCTTGGTGTGGTTATCGGCATTTGTCAATATTCTTTGGAGAAATGAAGATTCAAATCCTTTGCCCATTTTTCGGTCGATGAAAACATCATAAAATTTACAAACCTTTAGTTGGACCGACCCAGAGAGAAGAATAAAAGTACTAACAGGACGTTACTACCAATCTTACAGGGAGTCCTATGAACAATTGTACGCCAACAAACACATCAACTGGATCTTATCGAAATAAAAAAATGTGCTTCAAAGGACATTATTACGGTAGAAAGACAACCCGCAGAATAGGAGAAAATATTTGGAGAGCGCGTGTCTTGTAAGGTCTCCTTTCTGGCATAAAGAACTCTTACAACTCAATAATAAGACAAATAACCCAATTGCTCTCAGGGCACAAGAGTCATCCACCTCTGGTCTTACACACAGAATCATGAATATTCATTAAGCAAACTTCTTTCAATTGATTTTTTTCATTGTTTATACTAGCTAAGCTCCAGTGGCCTACAACACGGATGTGCCAAAGTATCAGACCCTGGAATGTCCTGACTGGGCCATTACCAAGTTTACAGCTGAATACAAGCACAGACATCAAGATTTGGGGCTGAAAAACGCGCCCAACACAATTGCTTAAAACCGCTAGCACTCTGGACAAGGAGAAACGCTTCAAGTTCAGCTCCCAGGCCGTGAAAGTGAGACCCAGGGGACCTGGGGTAAATTCAGCGTCTCTGTCTCTAATTTTCTAACCACATGTTTCCACCAGACTCAGAAGTAAACAGCATGAGGAAAGTGAAGTGGGGAAACTGCCTTCCCATCAAGCCGCTGTAAGCTCCTTCTCCTTCAGACCCATTGGAGACTCTAGGGAAGGGGGTCTAGAGTTGGCTTCTAGAACTCATACCCCTGCTGCCCTCAGTGTGCTATGTGGTCAGGCTCCCACTCCCACCGCTCCAGAAAGTTGAAAATGATGGACGCTCTCCTCTCAAGAATGGTGTCAGTCTTTATCCCGCGCTACCTGTTTGAGGGTCTTGAATGAATGGATTGGTCCTCATTCCCCAAATCGGCTCCTTCTATCACCTTCTGGGGGTGCTCTCTCTCCTCTTTTCCTTCTGTCGCTCTGACTCCATCTTTCTTCCCTGGCTCCTCTTCTCCCACCAGCCTCTTGCCATTTCTTGCAAGTGCATCCTAGGTTTCATATTACATACGTTCTCCCTCTCTAGCTCTTCTCCCTGGGTGATTTTCAGCAACTTCCTCCTAGGATCGTTATCTATAATGACCCCGGCCTCTGTTCCCAATCTTCACCTGCGAGCTCCGCGCCTCGAGCCCTCACTGCCTGTGGGACACCGACACTGACAACAGTATTTAGCAAGTATCTCCAACGCAAGGTGCCTCAGACTGTACCAACGTCCCCCAAAACCTGCGCCTTTCTTGTCCTCCTCAGTCCTCACATCCCCCAGCCTGGAAATTCCGAGTCGTTAAATATTCTCCCTCCCTCTTTCTCTGTCCCCATAGATTCAGTCCATTGTATTTCTGACAAAGCCGTTCCTAGACATGTCTCCTCTCCATCCCCACTGCCTTCCTAGCCACCTGCCTGACTCTAGGCACGCCCTCTCCTTTCCAGTCTGCACTGCAGCCAGAATCCGCTCTAATACACACAGAGCTGAATAGTGTCAGGCCTTCCAGGTTTTCCAGAGCTAGGGTGACTGGATGTCCCTGTTAGCCTGGACCAGGGCAGTTTTGTGTTGGGTGTTCTGTTATTCCATCTGGTGAACATGCCCTTTGACTCTCAAAAGTGACCTATTTCGATGATGAATTATGTGGTCGTCCTATGACAGCTAACAGGATGAAATCCCAGCCCTTTTATCTGCCTTAGAGTCTGGCCCAGGCTAACTTTCTACCTCTGTCTTCTTCCACTCTGGCCACCTGCCATTGCCCAAACATACTGCCCTGACCACCCCAAGCAGTTTCCTGCCTTGTCACCACTGTCTACGCTGTTCTCTCTTCCTGAACACTCTTCCCCCCTTTCCTACTTATCAACTCCTCCTGAATCTTCACTGCCCAGCCGCGACAGCACCTCTTCCGTGAAACCTCACATGCTGTCTGCCCCCAACCCCACCTGTCAGAGCCTGCCGCTCCCCGACCCCCGGACCCCTGGCTGTGACCCTGCAGAGGTTGAATTTGTTCAAACCTCTGCCATGGGTTCTTGGAATCTGGTACAATACCTGGCATGTTGCAGGTCTTCAAAGTGTTTTGAAAGAGAGAGGATTTAAAGAAGCATGAAGTCAGGAGTGTTTTCTCTGGCTCTGATTAGAATTAAGAGCTTTCATCCTCCATATGGGACTCACTCGAGAAAATCCAACATGTCAGGGCCAAGTCTATTTCTTCATCGATAAAGTAATAAGGACAATAATTGCTGCTGCCAAAACCTACCCATGTGCACTCAGTAGGGTAATAAAAACAGGCCCTGCTGTTGAAATATAACATGCTGAAGTAAAGAGCTGAGCCTTCCATCTCCTGTCATCTGGCCCTCAGCCCGGGGCCTGTGGCGGCTGGGGGCAGGAGAAGGTTCTGAGCGCTGGCAGATGGGCTAAATGGAGAACGTACCTAGGGGAGGTCAACATGATTTATCCCCATTCAAAGGAAACTAATTTGAAGAATAACCATTTATTGACCACGCCCACGGGTCAAATACCGTGCTAAGAATTTTACACGCCGTTTCTTTACGTAAAGCCCACCTCTTGAGATGGATGTTATGACTTCCCGTTTTACATCTGAGGAAGCTAAAGCTCCGAGAGGTTAAGTTAATTTGCCAAGGGCACGAGGCTAGTCAGTGGAGTTGGGATACAGAATCGTACGACTGACAACGCACATGTATGTGCCCGTGTCTTTCTGAACCATGCCGCCTGGCCCCCCAAAACCACTCCGTGAGTTCACATCATCAGATGGGACAACTTGTATGAGATGGCCCGAGGTCACATAGCTAGTAAGCAACTGCTGGGCACTTCACTCCAGAAACCTCATGCCTGGTCACTACCTTTGCCGTCTCTCAGCTCTGTTTGATTTTGCTGTCTTGGCTTATTCTATATGGCCAGCCTCCATCAGATACTCCACTCTTGTTCCTTAAAGTGGAGTCTGCAGACGAACAGTATCGACAGCACCTGGAGAGGACGTTAGAGAGAATCTTGAACCCCATTGCAGACTTAGGGAATCACGGTCTGCATTGTAACAAGATCCCAAGGTCCTGGTCTAAGCCATTGGGTCTCAACCTCGTCTGCACGCTTGACTCCCTAGGGGAGCTTTAAAGCGTCCTGATGCTGGGGCGCCACTGACAGTGATTCTGTCTAATTGCCTGGGTGTGGCGTGAGTACTGGGCTTTTAAAAAGCTTCCCAGGGGATTCTGACGTGATGCCCGGGCTGAGAACCACTCTTTTATAAGCCAACACAGCTGTTGGTTCCTTCCTTCCGTCATTTCTGTTCTGTGCAACAGACCTCAGTAAAGGACGGGCCCAGCTTGCTGGGGAGAGGGACAAAGAAAAGCAATCACAATATAGGAGAATAAGCACTGTGAAGCCATGATCCCAGGGCCAGGAGAGACGCGACCGAAGGCCCAACATCCAGGTCTGCGTGAAGGGACCAAGGCAAGTTGCTCACAGGACTCTCAAGGACAAAGAGGAGCTCGGATTTGTTGACGGGGGTGGTGAGCTGGTGTGGGTGAAGGGAGAGTTCTGTGTTTACTATAAAAACGAGCTTTATCGAATTTTAAGCTATAACTGATTACACAGATCATTTAATGACTCCAAAGGTTTCCTAACATTTTTGACTACGGCCCAATTTAGAGGAAACATTTTACGTCTCGGCCCAGAATATATACAAAGTTTCATGGAATAGTATTTACCTTCACCACAGGTGATGCACTTGGATATCTTCTAGTCTTTCAATACACTTCTTTTTCACTAGAAAAAAAAAATCCTGGTTGCCTAACTGAACTGATCTTCTGCCCCATGAACGGGTCATAACCTGCACTTTGAAAGAGCTGACTTAATCTCTTCTATTTTTTCCTTGAGGAAACTATGACCCAGAATATCTAGACGACCGAGGCTGAAAGAGTAAGGAAAAGTATATTTAAATCCCGGCGCAAAGAAGTAGCATTAGCGATAAAGAAAGGCTTCTTATGGTATCAGTTGTTGGGGATTTCAGAAGGACTTGCCTTCCTTAGAAGTCCTACCCATTTTCTGGGAGGCTGCCCAGGTAGAGAAGGCAAAAGGGAGAATTCACAAATGAAGTCTCCAAACACTTTCTAGCCCCACTAAAATATCCTAGATGTAGGAATACCAAGCAAGAATTCTCAGTTTAGCTAAATTTGGGGAGGCGTCATTGCCACCTGGAAGGGGGAGAGAGAGCCCTATTAGATCCCCGTAGGGTTCTAGACTATACTTTGTCTAGTATACATGACTCCCAGCCATTCTGATATGTACACTGCTCCATTAAGGCCAAAATTCCAGCTGACAATAAGCCCCACTGAGGCTCTGGGTCACTCCAGTGCATTGGGGCAGGCAGGAAAAACGAAGTGGAGAACCACTGATCTCTTGAGCAATGGTTCGCCATCTTTTCGGTTTCACGTGCCCATAAAAATTCAAACTGTGTTTAGGAATCAATATCAGGGTGCAAATGTTTATTGTGTCAAATAAGGAAGTAAAAAAGAAAAGCCCAAATACACAAAAAACAAATCCCCTCCCCAAACTATTGCCATCTACAACTATCATAAGGATAGAAGGACATGATCTTAAACTAGGGGAAAGTCTTGTAAATTGAATACATTTAGCTTTAAGAATTTTTTTTCAAGTTTACTTTGAGTTTGTTAAAGTTTATTCATTTATTTTGAGAGAGAGAGATAGGAAGCGAGAGGGAGAAGGGCAGAGAGAGAGAGGGAGACAGACTCCCAAGCAGGCTCTGCACTGTCAGCACAGAGCCCCATGCGGGGCTTGGACTCACTATGACATCACGACCCGAACCAACACCCACAGTCGGACGCTTAACCGACAGAGCCCCCCAAGCACCCCTAGCTTTAAGAAATTGTAAAGAAATGCTTAATTATGGTAAATATACATAAGATAAAATATATCATCTTAACCGTTTTTAAGTGTGTAGTTCTATAGTGTTAAGGAAAGTCAGTTGTTGTGTATCCAATCTCCAGAGCTCTTCATCTTGCAAAACTGAAACTCTGTATCCATTAACAAGTCATCATAGCCTCCTCCCCACAGCCCCTGGTAACCATCAACCTACTTTCAGGGTCTATGAATTTGGCTACTCTACTTACCTCACGTAAGTGGAATCATACAGTATTTGTCTTTTTGCGACTGGCTTATTTCACTTAGTATAATGTCCTCACGGTTCATTCCTGTCGTAGCAGGTGTCAGAACTCTCTTCCTTTTGAAGCCTGAATGCTACTCCCTTGTGTGTGTACACAACACCACATTCATCCATGGATGGACACAGGTGGCTTCTACTTTTTGACTATTTGTGAATAACGATGCTATGAACATGGGTGTACAAATATCTGAGTCCCTGCTTTCCATTCTTTCGGGTGTATACCCAGAGGTGGGATTTGGGGGTCATACAGTAACTGTATGTTTAATTTTTTTAGGAATCATCATACTGTTTGAAGACATTTAGCTTTCTATAGATTAAAAAGCGACTACTGCATTGTCCTAACTTTTCTGATTTCCCTATGAATATTTCATCACAGACCGGCGTTGGTCTGTAGATCAATGCCTAGAACGACTGCTCCAACAGATACAAATAGATACAAGAAACCAGAAAACCTGGATTCTTTATATTTTGTCTGACAAGAAAGAGAATTCCTTTAAGTCATAAAACAGCCATTAAGTAGTCTGGAAAATTATACAAAAGCCATTAGCTCGATTACACGAACTATGAAAAACAAGACAGTTTCTATTATTCAATTTATCAAGCCATCATCATTGCAACCCTGACCGTAAGTCACATTCATTCTGATATTGGGCATTGAAGGGAACAGACCCTTGATTTCCTCCTGCATGATAATGAATTGACAAAATCCTGCGGGAGACGGCCTGGCGTTCCAAATCTCACGTTTATCTGCAGTCTGTGTATATCAAGCTACGTGAATTTTCCACACGGTGGGACTTTGAAAAAAAATTTTGTCGGAGTGGTATAGTGTAAGTTCTTTGTGAGCTACAGAAGCCGCTCTTTTCCGACTGACGCTCACGAGTTATTATCAAACCTTAATTCAGTAGAAAAAAAAATCTACCGTATTAAAATGAAATCCTAGCGGTAGCTGTCATTCTCCTCACTAATACTGATCTTGGCAGGATTTCTCACTTCTTCGCCCAATCATTGGTGGGGGGATGAGGCTGAAGGAATAACAAAATGTATTAGTAGTATGCCATCTGTTTAAAAAATACTGCAGACGTACTTTTGAACATTTAATTGAAATGTTTTACTGAAGAAATTAAAGATCTTCTCCAGTGCCTCCCTAGAATTTCAGGGAATCACAATCTCAGCGTATTGCAAATTCTACGAGGTAACAAATCGTCTTTCCCAAACCTAGGAGTCTGTTGTTTGCATAAGTCATAGCGGAAGTTCCTTCCTATTTATCTTTTCCTTTTTTTCCTCGGCTCACGGAAGCAACTGAACTCTGGAAACGCTTTTACCTCTCATAGTTTTGACAGCCAAAATGGAATCGGAAGATGCCTAATGGACTTTTTGGTGTTTTTCATTTTGCCCTCTATCTGCTAAATATGTTTTATTTTCCTGTTTGTATGATGTGCTCGAAGCCTGATATTAACGTGTCATAGAAGAAAACGCTCCGCATGTATGAAAAAAAACCTCACAGGGTATAATCTGACGATTTCATGATGTGTGGGTCTGTTTGTTTCAACGAGAAGGTTGTAACAGTGTTTCGGACGTGAGTGTGCTAGAGGTTAATATTCGTTCATCCGCACTGAAGTGTGCGTTTTGCCCATCAGTGCAGATGACATGATATCAGAATGTATCTGCCTCCAATCATTTGATCAGACCTGTTTGAATCTTCTTCCATTCCTACTATTATTGATGCCGGTCAGCCTCTCATTAATTTTTTATTCTGGGAGGATACACATAACATAACATTTAACATTTTAAGCATTTTTAAGCATAGGGCTCGGTGACATTGAGTACGTACACACTGTTATGCAGCTCTCTCGTCATTTCTACCTGGGTTACTGCACTGGTCTTCAAAATCCGGCCTTGCTATGGGGCGCCCGGGTGGCTCAGGCAGTGAAGCGTCTGACTTCGGCTCAGGTCACGATCTCGCGGTTGGTGAGTTGGAGCCCCGCGTGGAACGCTGCTCGGACAGCTCGGATTCTGTGTCTCCCTCTCTCTGCCCCTCCCCTGCTCATGCCTCTGTCTCTTTCTCTCAAAAGTAAGTAAACATTAAAAAAAATCCGGCCTTGCTTCTAATTTTGCCCCACTTAAGGAAAGACACAGAAACCCTATCTTTGTTGACTTATTTTCACCACGTGCATAGGAGAAAAATGGAAAAATGGAAGGGGCGTTCTTGGCCATTTCTTCTGTGCTTTCGGCTTCGGAGCTGATGAAAGCCGGATGCGGAGCAGGTTCTCGGGGCAAAGACAGGCATACGCACCCGCCGCACTTGTTCCATCTCTGATGAGGGTTATTTCCTGCTCGGGACGTCACTGCCGAAGCAACTGTTCTGTGGACCTAGGAGACAGAAACGCTCTGAACAACTCATTTGGCATTCAAGTGTCTAACCATCAGAAGCACAAGAAGGCTCCTGGAAGTATAATCTTTAGCTGCACAATGTGTGGAAATAATCATTTCGAAAAATTCAAAGCGAAAACTCTCAGGGGGTGAAACTCGGACAGGTTCACACGAGGGTGCAGGCTGGCCCCTGCCGGGGGCAGGCAGCTGGAATCCCCTGGTCTGAGCTGAGGCTTGAGTCCTGGGGGTGGGGTGGGGGTGGGGGTGGGGGGAGTGCTTGTGCTTTAGAAACGAGGAGCTCCTGGGTGCAGACAGAAGGCTTCAGGTTCCAAGCCTCTGGCAGTGCGGTTTTGTATCACTAGATGTCAGTGTGGGCTTTTCCCAGCTGCCGCCTTCTTTCCTCGGCGGGACAGGGACCCGACACCACCCAGGGGCCTTCCGCAAGTCCTGGCAGACACAGCCCTAGCTTCGGAACCATAATTTCGCCAAATACGTTGTCCACTTGTGTCTTTCAAAACACAAAAGCCCCAAGGCTGCTCTTTCCAATGCTATGGCCTTCTGATCTCAATGCTTGCGTTTAGAAGGCGGTCTGCGAGGCTGTTGGGACGCAGGTAGTGGGACGTCGGGGCTGTGTTCCACCTGCGTCTTCTAAAAGCCACATGCTACCGTAGGTACCCATAGTGCCCGGCTCCGGGAGACCACACGTCCAGGGCTCCCAGGGCTCGAGAGTAGGGCAGGGAGCCAGGAAAAAACACGTAAGATCCGCCGCATAAAGATTTAAGGATTTCATGGTCACGTGTATTAGATTTTCTTCTGGTTTTAAGGCGGCTCATAGCCAGGGGGGTTCTGAAAGCTCAGAGAATTAGTCATTAGTTTCCTGTTGCGGCTGTAACAAATTACCACAAACTTTGTTGCTTCAAACAACAGAAATCTATCATCTTATAGTTCTCGATAGAGCTTGGGAATCCAAATGGGGCTAACTGGGTTAAAATCAAGATGTCGGTAGGTCTGTGCTCTTCCTCTCGGGAAGGATCCGTTTCCTTGCCTTTTCCTGTTTCTAGAAGCCACTGGCGTTCCTCGGTTTGCAGCCCCTTTCTGCGTTCAAAGCCAGCAGGGGCCAATCAGGTCTTCCCTGCACCGCAATCCACCTCCTCTGTCTCTCCTTCCTTCCTTTTTTCACTTATGAGAAACCTTGTCATTACATGGGGCCCGTCAGATAATCCAGCACAATCTCCCTGTCTCAGGCTCCTTCATTTATTTGCACCTGCAAAGTCCCTCTTGCCATGAGAGGTAATATATTCACAGGCTCCAGGGATGAGGTCACGGACATCTTTAGGTGGGCATTTTTCTGCCTATTGTAGTCATCATTTTAAAAATAATAAACGATGCGATGTTTGAGGTGATGAATCTTTTAATAGCCTAATTTAGTGTGATAGGACACTGCCGTTTGTACCGTAGACTGTGGTAGAAAATAACCCTGCATTTCCTTTGCTCATGGACTGTTAACAACAAAGAAAAATAAATTTGCCACACCTAGCGTTCATATTTGGTCGCCCTCCAGTCCGACTGCACAGCACTAACTCTGTTCCCTCTTGTGACTCCCCGTTTTTGGGAGGTCTCTCCTAGGAATGGCACCCGGCTGGTACAGGGTGAGCACACATGGACAGCGGGAGCCGTGTCTCCTCCATGAAGACAAGCATTGTGCAAGATGAAATCCTGGACTCCAAGATACCTGACTAAAGTAACCCATGCATTCCTCCATGCAAATTCCACATCAGATTGGGTGTCCAAAGCCAACAGAACTGGGGCACCCTGTGTGGCTCAGTCGTTTAGGCATCCGGCTTCGACTCAGGTCGTGATCTTGCAGTTTGTGAGTTGGAGCCCCGCATCAGGCTCTGTGCTGACAGCTCAGGGCCTGGAGCCTGCTTTGGATTCTGGGTCTCCTTCTCTCTCTCTCTGCCCCTCCCCCATTCATGATCTGTCTGTCTCTCCTTCAAAAATAAATAAAACATTAAAGGCAACAGAACTTAACCGCACGCCTTGCCACAACCTAGGGGCTGGTTTTGTTGCGCCTTGAAAGGCGACTTGGTCTCCCTACTTCCCACACTTGATCTTTCGCCCATATTTCCCACCTAGCGACACCAGGGACCAGAAATGTTACCTGTCACCCTTGAGGGTCCCTTCCGAGTCACGCACGAGATCCAACTGGTTTCCAAGACCTGTGGAGACTACTCTCTCTTCCTCTTTAAGTTTATTGGTTTATTTTCAGAGAGAGAGAGAGAGAGAGAAGAGAGAGCATGTGAGTGGGAGAGGGTAGAGAGAGGGAGGGAGCGAATCCCAAGCAGGCTCCATGCGACGGCATTTGAGTCTGCCCTACATCAGCCTCTGACCCAGTCTTCTGCTTCACTCTGTTGTCCTCTCTCCTATCAATAAATCCTCTAGAACGCCGTCTGAGCTACCCTTCTAAACTGTAGATACAATCGTGCTACTTCCCCGTTTGCGAGGTGGTTCCCTTTTGCCTTCTGGAATGATGCCAGCCTCCTTAGCCCAGCGCGCCAGGCCTGTTAGACTTTGCCTCAACCTACTTTTGCAGGCGGTTCGCTCACCTCGAGGCCTCCTACTCTTCGTTCCAGCTACAATGAGCTGCCCGCAGGCTGCCGACGCTCAAAGCTCTCCCTCGCTTCCTGTTCCCTCGGCCTGGAATGCCCGCGGGTGCTTAAGCCAAGTCTCTCCCTCTCAAGACTCGGCTCTCTGCCACTTCTGGGGATGCATCCTTGTCCTCCACACCCCCCCCCCCGCATCCCTGCACTCAGCTCCAGCATGCGTTTGCCACACTGCACTCGATTCGTTTTGATGTCTGGGTCCCCTATCAGCTGGCCAGGTTTTGGGAGGCAGGGACCCCGTTCGGTTTAACTTGGCATCCCGTGTGCTCAACACAGGGCCCGACGCGTTACTGTTGTGCAGTCGCTTTTGCTGTAAGGAACGAAGACATCTCCAGTTTGGGTCCCAAGGTATCCTGATGTCTCCAGTTCAGGGCTCTGTTCTGAACCCCTCCACCCCCAGTTTAGGCCTGTGTCCCCTAGAGTACAGCCCGAGAGTTCAGCTGGCTTCTGGGAAATGGGGGGTGGGGCAGGTTGAACTAAACAGTACCTCTTATTGCCGCTCTGGGTGTTTTGTTTTTGTTTTTGTTTTTTTGCTTGTTGTCCCAGAAAGTTAGTCCTGCAATTATGAGCTTACCGTTTCCAGTCTGGCCCAGCCTGAGAGCATGTACCAATCGGTAGCAACTCCAAGGGAACGGGCCACCGAAGGCACGGACTGCCCGGGCTGACGGGCGCAGAAGACAGCAAGTGTGGCACACACAAACTTGACGTGGCGACCACGGCCTGTTAGGAGTCAGTGGGAATTCAGGACGCAGGTTATCACGGCTAGCCCTCGTGATCCCCGGCAGTTACCGAATATCTTCTGTGTGCATGCTGTCTGGGAGCTCTACAGGCAGGCCCTGGAGGGAATTAAAAATAAAACAGAAAGAGAGTTTCCGCACTTCGGAGCCTTGTGCAATCTAGGCCAAAAATAAGGAGCTGGCCTCTGCCGGGGCTTTTGGCTACTTCTGGGGGGAGGAGGAGGTGGTGGGGGAATGTCTTAGAATACTTATTAATCATCCATGTCTAACCATAGTGATTTAAAGTAGGAAGCAGCGAGGAGAGCGCCTAGGCATTGGGGGCGGAGCCACATGCATTATGTAGCAGAGAGCTATTTTTTCCCCAAACTCTCCGCCGGGAAACTTCCCTTGATACTGCCCCGCGTCACACCTTTCCACTGAGTGTTCTATCTTTTCCACAGTAGGTCCCTGATAAAGATCAGGGATTCCTTTGAAAACACCGGGTATAGAATTGGAGCGATTTCTTTATAATGGAGGAGCCCACGGCACGAGTTGTGGTGGTTTTGCGTTAGGGGTTTTAAAATAAGGGCTTTTAACGATTTTTTAAAAAAATACCGGTGGCAAGCCAAAGTGGGTTGAAAGTAGAGCATGTGATATAAATATTTAAGCTCTGATTGCTCCTTTATGCCGTTTTGATAAGAAAGAATTAAGTTCTTCTTAGGTGATAAAAATAGGTGCTGACATTGTGTCTCGAGCTGTATTTAGAAAGGAAAATGATTCAGAATCTACGTTTAACCTGGCTTAGGGATCTGGTCGCTGATGGATTAGCAGGAAGGGCTTTTACGGCACAATTTATCCTATTCAGGACCCCAAAGTCTCCGTCGTGGAGGTGTAATTTAACTGCCCTCGAGAATCAAAGATATTTTTTACAAAGTTTTAAATAGCAGAGATTTCAAATAGATAATCCCTGGTCTCTCAAGGATGATTCCAAATTTCGTAGAGATATATACGCATGCCCACCCATCCATCCCGTGGTAGAAAAAGTGTAGGGTGGTCGTCATATGTCAGGGTGTCCTCAAGATTCGTGATGTACATATTTATTAGTAAATTACTATGAAACAATTATCACCCATCAGCGTGAAGTGTCGGTAATGCATTAAAATTACACAGAGTAGACGGGGTGCCTGGGGGGGGGCTCAGTCGGTTAAGCGTCCAACTTTGGTTCAGGTCATGATCTCACACAGTTCTGAGTTTGAGCTCCTCATCGCAGACTTTGTGCTGACAGTGTGGAGCCCGCTTCGGGATCCTCAGTCTCCCTCTCTCTCTGCCCCTCTCCCGCTTGCGCTCACTCTCTCTCTCTCTCAAAAATAAAAATAAAAACATAAACATTGAAAAATGAAAAAAAAAATAAAATTACACAAAGTAGTGAAATCAGTTCGGGTGAGTATTAGCATATGTAACACTATCGCGACCTGCTACAGGTGGTATGCGAATCAGTACAACTTGCTAGAGATAATGACACGGAGATAAAAATTCTTGTATCTATTGACGACCCTCAAAGTATTTTCAAACAGAGACCGGGCCATTTGAGACTCGCAACTCCTCTGCGAGACTGGTATTATGATCATCTGTGTTTTACAGAGGAAACAGGTTTAGCTGGGTTCAGTAGTTTGCCCTAAATCCCACGGGCAGCGCTAGGCAGAGCCAAGACCTACGCCTGGCCTGGGCCCGCCCACTTCGTGGACCTTTGGAAGACAGGCATGACTGATTAAAGCATCGATGCGCGTAAAGGGAGGAGAGAATTTGGCTGACTCAGGAGAGAAAAGTAAAAGTGTGTTCAAGGCATCGTAAAAATTATGGCTGTCCTCTGTAAAAATTATCCAACGATGTGATCCCTAAATATTCCTCTACACTAACTTCAGTTTTCCGATGTAAGATAGAAGTTTCTCATCACCACTGAAATCCTCAACAGTGTGTTCTGTATACATTAAGGTAAATTTTAGATGGTCCGTGTATTTCTCGAAAGAAATGAAATCTAAAAGTAGGAAAAATGCCTATTTAAAGGTAGGTAAGGATACAGACAATCCTATAGTTTTGAAGAGAGACTGGGTAGTGTAAAAGAAAAGAGAGAGAGAAAGAGAGTTGGTAGCGTATAACGCTAAAAAAACCCAAACAAACAGGGCGAAAGCATGGCCATCTTTTTACCTGCTATGATAGAGGAAACGTGGGCTGACAGAGACTTTAGCAAAAAGTGCAGAGCGGGTGCTACCTGCCGGAGAGCCCTGTCGGGAGGACCGTGGGCCCTACTAGAGGACTAATGGGTGTGGCACGTCTTTGACCTTCCACACGTCTGCTGTCGTGCACGGCTTTAGAAGAGTATGCCGGACAGGGGCACCTGGCTGGCTTGGCTGGTAGAGCATGCGACGCTTGACCTTGTGGTCAAGAGTTGCACTCTCGTTGAGCGTAGAGTTTGCTTAATAAAAATAAATAAATAAAAGAGTGGGCGGGACATTTGCAAGAGCGTGGATGGAATTGGAGAAAATAATGCTAGGTGAAATAAGTCAGCCCGAGAAAGATGAAGGTGGGAATTTAAAAAACAAAACAAACGAGCAAAGGAGAAAAAAAAAAGAGAGAGAGAGAGAGAGAGAGAGGGCCAAGCCGAGAAACAGATTCTGAACTACTGAGAACAAGCTGATGGTTACTGGGCTGAGCTGGGGGAGCGGGGAGAGGCGGGTGAGGGCTGGGTGAACCACCAGGTGGTGGGAATGAAGGAGTACACTTGTCCTGATGAGCCCCGGGGCGATGGGTGGAAGTGTTGAATCACTATCTTGTACACCTGAAACGAACACGACACTGTATGCTAACTATACAGGAATTAAATTTCTTAAAGTTTTATAAAAATAAA